>CM048654.1:5000-2882500 GCA_026413185.1 Pueraria montana var. lobata | reverse complement strand
CTTCAAATATCTCTTCTGATTCAAAATCGTGGTGTAACATGTATCTCCCCTGTTTCGATCATGGAACAGATGAAAAAAACACCAAAATGGATTTTTGTTCATGAATGAAATCTTATTGGAACTGCCCAGTTCACCCTTTGGATCCATGTCACATCCCGGATATGATGAAATAGGATGAATTGAGACGGTATTTTGTAAAGTACATAATTATCTTGAATAAATTCACTATTTCTTTATTTTTCGATAGCCTGGAAAGATGTTTCTTTCATTCTCTCTTCAACAGTTTCTGATCTCTAGTAGACCTCTCAGTAGGATTCGAACCCAGATGAAGTTATGACTGTATCTGTCAGAGAAAAAAGAACGAGTAGCTCTTGCAGGATTCCCAAGAAATTCTTCGACTTCTTCCGGAAGTAGATGACTATTCATCTGCTTCTCACGTTCCATGAATAGTCGGCACATTGAGGAATATCCAGAAAGGATTTTAGGGATTCGCTCTGATTCTATCTCTGTTCATTCCGTTTGAATAAAGGAAGGATCCCAACAAAGAATCGATCTTTCTTTTAGTTGTTGAATCTCTCTTTTATTGATCAATGTGTGATAGAGGTTATAGATAACCTCAGACCAATCAATCGAATATTGATTAATATGTAATCGATCAAACACTACTTGTAAACAACTATTCTGCTCAGAAATGAAATAGTCCAAATGTTCCTGGAAATTCTTGCTCCCATTGGACCATTTGTATCTATATGCATTAGGATCCCGATTCATGGATCTCTCTGTTCGAGAAATAAAAATAAGAGGATGGAACCATTTCTTCTTACTCTTTTTCAAATTGGATAAATGTTGGTTGATCGTGTATTTCATTATAGTTCAATGATTCAGAGTATCATTTCCTATTTGATACCTTTGAATTCCATACTCGAAGTTGCAATTGAATCCATTCGATACATTTCTTATGTAACCATGGGTGCTATATTGGATTTGAATCATATTTTGGATCAATCTAGATTGATTGACTGCCTCCATTATGTTGTTGCTAGTAAATACAACTATTTTAGGTTTTGGATCTTCCAAATTATTCCCGCAAGAGGTCTGGACCCATTCTTTTATGATCCTTCGATGAAAAGATTCATTCTCTTCATAAAAAAGAGGAGGTAGAACCAATAAAGAGTGATTTTTCGATTCATCCCTTGAGTTGAATAACTCATTCAAGAAATGTTTTCGATCCGATCCGGAGGGATCAATAGAAAAAGCAAACCCCATATGATACACCAGATCCGGCTCGGTTATTGATAGAGTGAATAGATCTGCTGTTTGTTGAAATGTCTCTTCTGATTCAAAATCGTGGTGTAACGTGTATCTCCCCTGTTCCGATCATGGAACAGATGAAATAAACCCCAAAATGGATTTTTGTTCATGAATGAAATCTTATTGGAACTGTCCAGTTCACCCTTTGGATCCATGTCACATCCCGGATATGATGAAATAGGATGAATTGAGACGGTATTTTGTAAGTACATAATTACCTTGAATAAATTCAGTATTTCTTTATTTTCCGATCGCTTGGAAAAATGTTTATTTCATTCTCTCTTCAACAGTTTCTGATCTCTAGTAGACCTCTCAGTAGGATTCGAACCCAAATGAAGTTCTGACCATATCTGTCAGAGAAAAAAGAACGAGTAGCTCTTGCAGGATTCCCAAGAAATTCTTCGATTTCTTCCGGAAGTAGATGATTATTCATCTACTTCTCACGTTCCATGAATAGTCGGCACATTGAGGAATATCCAGGAAGGATTTTAGGGATTCGCTCTTATTCAATCTGTGTTCGTTCCGTTTGAATAAAGGAAGGATCCCAACAAAGAATCGATCTTTCTTTTAGTTGTTGAATCTCTCTTTGATTGATCAATGTGTGATAGAGGTTATAGATAACCTCAGACCAATCAATCGAATATTGATTAATATGTAATCGATCAAACACTACTTGTAAATAGCTATTCTGCTCATATATGAAATAGTCCAAATGTTCCTGGAAATTCTTGCTCCCATTGGACTATTTGTATCTATATGCATTAGGATCCCGATTCATGGATCTCTCCGTTCGAGAAATAAAAATAAGAGGATGGAACCATTTCTTCTGACTCTTTTTCAAATTGGATAAATGTTGGTTGATCGTGTATTTCATTATAGTTCGATGATTCAGAGTATCATTTCCTATTTCATACCTTTGAATTCCATACTCGAAGTTGCAATTGAATCGATTCGATACATTTCTTATGTAACCATGGGTGCTAGATTGGATTTGAATCAGATTTCGGATCAATCTAGATTGATTGACTGCCTCCATTATGTTGTTGCTAGTAAATACAACTATTTTAGGTTTTGGATCTTCCAAATTATTCCCGCAAGAGGTCTGGACCCATTCTTTTATGATCCTTCGATGAAAAGATTCATTCTCTTCATAAAAAAGAGGAGGTAGAACCAATAAAGAGTGATTTTTCGATTCATCCCTTGAGTTGAATAACTCATTCAAGAAATGTTTTCGATCCGATCCGGAGGGTTCAATAGAAAAAGCAAACCCCATATGATACACCAGATCCGGCTCGGTTATTGATAGAGTGAATAGATCTGCTGTTTGTTGAAATGTCTCTTCTGATTCAAAATCGTGGTGTAACGTGTATCTCCCCTGTTTCGATCATGGAATAGATGAAATAAACCCCATAATGGATTTTGTTCAAGAATGAAATCTTATTGGAACTGCCCAGTTCACCCTTTGGAACCATATCACATCTCGGATATGATGAAATAGGATGAATTGAGACGGTATTTTGTAAGTACATAATTATCTTGAATGAATTCACTATTTCTTTATTTTTCGATCGCTTGGAAAGAACAAGATGTTTCTTTTGTTCTTTCTTCAACAATTTCTAATCTCTTGTGGACCTCTCAGTAGGATTCGAACCCAGATGAAGTTCTGACCATATCTGTCATAGAAAAAAGAACGGGTAGCTCTTGCAGGATTCCTAAGAAATTCTTCGATTTCTTTCGAAAGTAGATGATTTTTCATCTGCTTCTCACGTTCCATGAATAGTCGGCACATTGAGGAATATCCAGAATGGATTTTAGGGAATTGCTCTGATTCTATCTCTGTTCGTTCCGTTTGAAGAAAGGAAGGATCCCAACAAAGAATCGATCTTTCTTTTAGTTGTTGAATCTCTCTTTGATTGATCAATGTGTGATAGAGGTTATAAATAACCTCAGTCCAATCAATCGAATATTGATTAATATGTAATCGATCGAACACTACTTGAAAATGGCTATTCTGCTCAGAAATGAAATAGTTCAAATGTTCCTGGAAATTCTTGCTCCCATTGGCCCATTTGTATCTATATGCATTAGTAGGGGTGTTCATAAACCGATCAAATCCAATAAAAACTAAAAAAACTGATCCAAAAATTCGAAAACCAAATAAATCGAAAATCGAACGGATCAAAAATTTGAAAAACCGAAATATTTTTTTGGATTGGATCGGATTTCGGATTTGATTTTCAAAACCGATCCAATCCAATCCAAACTGAACTTTTATATATGTATATATTTTTATTCATAAATTGATAATATCACTCATGTTTATATTTTTATTTCTTATATATTTGTAAAATTATCACATAATTTATACCTATTTATAAAAATATTTAATTAAAGATAATTTTTTACTAATTATTTGAGTTAAGATGCATAAATATAATTATCAAGTTGTATAATATTTATTTTTGATATAGAGTTATAATGACATATAAATTAAATATTTGATATTTTGAATTATTTTTTATTATATGTATTATATATCTTACCATTTATTTAATATTTTCTTAAAAAAATAAAATTAAGATTAAAACCGAAAACCAAAAACCGATCCAATCCAAACCGCTTTAAATTGGATTGAATCGGATCGGATTAAAATCTAGAACAAAACTGATTGGATGATGAATTAGGAAAATCGAAGTGATTGGATCGGATGATTTTTTCCTTCAAAACCGATCCAATCCAATCCGCAAATACCCCTATGCATTAGGATCTCGAATTATGGATCTCTCCGTTCGAGAAATAAAAATAAGAGGATCGAACCATTTCTTCTGACTCTTTTTCAAATTGGATAAATGTTGGTTGATCGTGTATTTCATTATAGTTCGACGATTTAGAGTATCATTTCCTATTTGATACCTTTGAATTCCACATTCGAAGTTGCAATTGAATCAATTCAATACATTTGTTATGTAACCATGGGTGCTATATTGGATTTGAATCAGATTTTGGATCAATCTAGATTGATTGACTGCCTCCATTATGTTGTTGCTAGTAAATACAACTATTTTAGGTTTTGCATCATCCAAATTATTCCTGCAAGAGGTCTGGACCCATTTTTTTATGATCCTTCGATAACAAAAATTCATTCTCTTCATAAAGAAAAGGAGGTAGAACCAATAAAGAGTGATTTTTCGATTCATCCCTGGAGTTGAATAACTCATTCAAGAAATGTTTTTTATCCAATCCGAAGGAATCAATAGAAAAAGCCAATCCCTTATGATACACCAGATCCTGCTCAGTTATTGATAGAGTGAATAGATCTGCCATTTCTTGAAATATCTCTTTTGATTCAAAATCGTGGTGTAACGTGTATCTCCCCCTGTTCCGGTCATGGAATAGATAAAATAAACCCTATAATGGATTGTTGTTCAGTAATGAAATCTTATTGGAACTGTCTAGTTCACCTTTTGGAACCATGTCACATCTCGGATATGATGAAATAGGATGAATTGAGACGGTATTTTGTAAGTACATAATTATCTTGAATAAATTCACTATTTCTTTATTTTTCGATCGCCTGGAAAGAACAAGATGTTTCTTTTGTTCTTTCTTCAACAATTTCTGATCTCTAGTAGACCTCTCAGTAGGATTCGAACCTAGATGAATTTTTGACCATATCTGTCAGAGAAAAAAGAACGAGTAGCTCTTGTAGGATTCCCAATAAATTATTCGATTTCTTTCGAAAGCAAATGATTATTCATCTGCTTCTCATGTTCCATGAATAGTCAGCATATTGAGGAATATCCAGAAAGGATTTTAGGGAATCACTATGATTCTATCTCTGTTCGTTCAATTTGAAGAAAGGAAGGATCCAACAAAGAATCGATCTTTCTTTTAGTTGTTGAATCTCTCTTTGATTGATCAATGTGTGATAGAGGTTATAGATAACCTCAACACTACTGACAATGGCTATTCTGCTCATATATGAAATAGTCCAAATGTTCCTGGAAATTCTTGCTCCCATTGGACTATTTGTATCTATATGCATTAGGATCCCGATTCATGGATCTCTCCGTTCGAGAAATAAAAACAAGAGGATCGAACCATTTCTTCTCACTCTTTTTCTAATTCGATAAATGTTGGTTGATCGTGTATTTCATTATAGTTCGATGATTCAGAGTATCATTTCCTATTTGATACCTTTGAATTCCATATTCGAGGTTGCAATTGAATCGATACAATACATTTCTTATGTAACCATGGGTGCTATATTGGATTTGAATCAAATTTCGGATCAATCTATATTGATTGACTGCCTCCATTATGTTGTTGCTAGTAAATACAACTATTTTAGGTTTTAGATCTTCCAAATTATTCCCGCAAGAGGTCTGGACCCATTTTTTTATAATCCTTCGATAAAAGGATTCATTCTCTTCATAAAAAAAAGGAGGTAGAACCAATAAAGAGTGATTTTTCGATTTATCCGTAGAGTTAAATAACTCATTCAAGAAATGTTTTTGATCCAATCTGGAGGAATCAATAGAAAAAGTAAATCCCTTATGGTACACCAGATCCGGCTCGGTTGTTGATAGAGTGAATAGATCTGCCATTTCTTGAAGTTTCTCTTCTGATTCAAAATCATGGTGTAATGTGTATCTCCCCCTGTTCCGGTCATGGAATAGATGAAATAAACCCCAAAATGGATTTTAGTTCAAGAATGAAATCTTATTAGAACTGTCTAGTTCACCCTTTAAAACCGTATCACATCCCGGATATGATGAAATAGGATGAATCGAGACGGTATTTTGTAAGTACATAATTATCTTGAATAAATTCACTTTTTCTTTATTTTTTGATTGCCTAGAAAGAACAAGATGTTTCTTTTGTTCTTTCTTCAACAATTTCTGATCTCTAGTAGACCTCTCAGTAGGATTCGAACCAGATGAATTTTTGACCATATCTGTTAGAGAAAAAAGAACAAGTAGCTCTTGCAGGATTCCCAAGAAATTCTTTGATTTCTTCCGGAAGCAGATGATTATTCGTCTCTTTCTCACTTTTCCATGAATAGTCGGCACATTGAGGAATATCCAGAAAGGATTTTAGGGAATCACTCTGATTCTATCTTTGTTCGTTCCGTTTGAAGAAAGGACGGATCCCAACAAAGAATCGATCTTTCTTTTAGTTGTTGAATCTCTCTTTTATTGATCAATGTGTGATATTTCGAATCCTCATTCCTAATGGAATCGAAATAATCCTTGGATTGATCAAAAGATCCTTTCAATTGGCTAAAATCTGTTACTTGAATGAAACTAGATCTCGTGGAATCATATTGAATATTTGATGATACATTCCGTACCTTGCTAAAAAACCGATCCTTGTTTACGAACCACACATTGTCTAACCAAATCCAATTCTCTTTCAACATGTTGTTCCTAAAAAAATCCGATTCGTGCGGACTCTTCCCCCAACTAACGAAGAGATCTTGACGGAATTGCCACATATGAAATTGAGCACAATTTTGCAAAAAAATAGCCCGCTTGTTTCTCAAGAAGAGACGGGAAACATGCTCAATATCATTTGATTGAATAATTGACCCAGTCCCTTGTTGTTTGAAGAAACCCCCACTTCCTTTGGTATTTTTTCACGAAAAGCAAACATGAGATAATAAATCCAGTCTTTCACTAAGATTTCGAATAGCTGTCCCGAATTCAAGTTGATTATGTTTCGCCTCTTTCTCGGAGAAAGACGATAAAAAAAATTCCCAATCATGGTCCTTACGGATCCGATCATCCATATAATATACAAAAAGGAACTCCAGATATTTGATATCTTTCTCTTTAAATGAGATCTCAATTCCAGTGATGGTTTCATTAGATATCTTACAACTAGAATCGCTCTTTTTTCCTATCTAGTTCCTCCACCACAACGAACCCCAGTTAGATTCAGGCATGATATACTTTTTAGTTATTGGGAGAGCCCGAGTACTCTCTTTCGGATCCAGGAAATAGCTCTCAGAGATCTTTTTTCCTTTTGGAAGATACAGGGCGGAACAATCAACCTATTGATATTGGAAGACTCAGATGATTCTTCCAATGTATCATTTTTGGGTCCAATGGAATTCATAGGTATAGTAAGAAGCCTTGTCAAATAGGGATTTTTTCTTTCGACCATTTTTCGATTGTTAATACGATAGATAAGGACCGCTACTACAATACTTGATCGTGAAATATTGATTGCTTGTTGAACCCTGTGAATTGCATGAAAGTAGGATACTCCAAATTCTAAAGTCCAAGAGTTTTATAAAACTCTCTTGATGGAAAAAAAATATGAATGAAAAATCCCGCTGAATTGAATTGGGTCCATGAATCTAAGAAATAGCGAGAATTCTTGATTTCTCTCAATATCTCTCTCAATTCGAAAATCCAGGATTTGAATTGATGTCCTTTCATCGAATCCTCTTAATTGCATTGATTTATTCGAAAGATTTTACTTCAATTGGAATTTGGTTATTCACCATGTACGAGGATTCCCGCTAAGCATCCATGGCTGAATGGTTAAAGCGCCCAACTCATAATTGGCGAATTTGTAGGTTCAATTCCTACTGGATTCATGCCAATGGGACCCTCCCTCCAATAAGTCTATCGGATTTTTGTTCAAGAATGAAATCTTATTGGAACTGTCCAATTCACCCTTTGGAACCATATCACATCCCGGATATGATGAAATAGGATGAATTGAGATGGTATTTTGTAAGTACATAATTATCTTGAATAAATTCACTATTTCTTTATTTTCCGATCGCCTGGAAAGAACAAGATGTTTCTTTTGTTCTTTCTTCAACAATTTCTGATCTCTAGTAGACCTCTCAATAGGATTCGAACCCAGATGAAGTTCTGACCATATCTGTTAGAGAAAAAAGAACGAGTAGCTCTGTATCAATGGAATCTCATCATCCATACATAACGAATTGGAGTGGTATATTCAAATCATAACATCTGAACAATAAAAACTAGTATTTTAATTGAGACTAGAACTCATAGGGAAGAAAATAGATTTATGAATTGAATAAAATATGCAGTATTTACAGACAAAAGTATTCCGTTATTGGGGAAAAATCAATATACTTTTAATGTTGAATCAGGATCAACTAGGATAGAAATAAAGCATTGGGTCGAACTCTTCTTTGATGTCAAAGTAATAGCTATGAATAGTCATCAACTCCCGGTAAAGGGTAGAAGAGTACAACCTATTATGGGACATACAATGCATTACAGACGTAAGATCATTACGCTTCAACCGGGTTATTCTATTCCACCTCTTAGAAAGAAAAGAACTTAAATCAAAATACTTAATAGCATGGCGATACATTTATACAAAACTTCTACCCCAAGCACACGCAATGGAGCCGTAGACAGTCAAGTAAAATCCAATCCACAAAATCATTTGATCTATGGACAACATCGTTGTGGTAAAGGCCGTAATGCCAGAGGAATCATTATCGCAGGGCATAGAAGGGGAGGTCATAGGCGTCTATACCATAAAATTGATTTTCAACGGAATGAAAAAAACATATATGGTAGAATCGTAACCAAAGAATATGACCCTAATTGAAATGCATACATTTGTCTTATACACTATGGGGATGGTGAGAAAAAATATATTTTACACCCTAGAGGGGCTATACTTGGAGATACCATTGTTTCTGGTACAGAAGTTCCTATAAAAATGGGAAATGTCCTACCTTTGAGTGTGGTTTGAACTATTGATTTACGTAATTGGAAGTAACCAACTAGGTTTATAGTGAAACCTAGAAATCGATCACTGATCCAATTGGAGTACCTCTACAGGATAGACCACAACAGAAAACTGAAGAGTAACGGCAACAAGTGATTGAGTTCAGTAGTTCCTCATATAAAGTTATTGACTCTAGGGATATAGTAATATGGAGAAGACAAAATTGTTTCAAGCACTGACAGAACCAGAAGCACCCTTTGTTTCAAAGTTTCAAAGAGGGGAGGACGGGTTATTCACATTTCATTTGATGGTCAAAGGCGAATTGAAAGCTAAGTTATGGTAATTCTAAGGATTCCCCCTGGGAAAAATAGATATGTCTCCTACGTTACTTGTACCATGTGGAAGTAGCGACGTAATTTCATAGAGTTATTCAGTCTGAATGCTATATGAAGAACATAAGCCAGATGAAGGAACGGGAAGACCTAGGATGTAGAAGATCATAACATGAGTGATTCGGCATATTTGGATTCCTATATACCCACTCGTGTTGTACTTCATTATGTGATCTATATCTATATATCTATATCTATCTATAGATATATAGATATATAAGATCCATCTGTATAGATATCATCATCTACATCCAGAAAGTCGTATGCTTTGTAAGAAGCTTGTACAATTTGGGAAGAGGTTTTGATTGATCAAAAAGAAGAATCTACTTCAACCGATATGCCCTTAGGCACGACCATACATAACATAGAAATCACACTCGGAAAGGATGGACAATTAGCTAGAGCAGCAGGTGCTGTAGCGAAACTAATTGCAAAAGAGGGGAAATCGGCCACATTAAAATTACCTTCTGGGGAGGTCCGTTTGATATCCAAAAACTGCTCGGCAATAGTCAGACAAGTGGGAAATGTTGGAGTAAACCAGAAAAATTTTGGTGGAGCCAGATCTAAATGTTGGCTAGGTAAGCGTCTTGTAGTCAGAGGAGTAGTTATGAACCCTGTAGACCATTCGCATAGGGGTGATGAAGGGAAGGCCCCAATTGGTAGAAAAAAAACCCGCAACTCCTTGGGGTTTTCCTGCACTTGGAAGAAGAAGTAGAAAAAGGAAGAAATATAGTGATAATTTGATTCTTCGTCGTCATACTAAATAGTAGAGAAAATCGAAATTGTTTATTCGTCTTTACAAGAAAAAGGAGTAATTAACTGTGACACGTTCACTAAAAAAAAAATCCTTTTGTAGCAAATCATTTATTAAGAAAGATAAATAAACTTAACACAAAAGTGGAAAAAGATATAATAATAACTTGGTCCAGAGCATCTACCATTATACCTACAATGATTGACCATACCATTGCTATCCACAATGGAAAAGAGCATTTACCTATTTATATAACAGATCGTATGGTAGGCCATAAATTAGGAGAATTTTCACCTACTCTAAACTTTCGAGGACATGCGAAAAATGATAATAGATCTCGCCGTTAACGTTCATTTTAACATAAATTTTTAAATCGTAATTTAGAAGTAAATATTACAAAATTGAATTATTATTAAAATTAAGTTCAAATCATTTATTTTATAATTAATAAAAAAATTCTTTTTTTTATAATTAATAAATTAATTAAATATTTAAATTAATTTATTTATTCGTGTTTTATTCGATTTTTTGAATTGGTTTATTTTATAGTAGCTAATGCTAGTCACAAAACTTAGTCAATGAGCTATAATGGGTTATAAAGATATCTATAGATGTATATAGATAGATAGATATATATCTCTATAGATATCTTAAAAAAAATACACAAATAAGACGTATCATTTTATGTATAGTAGTGGGGAATTATGGGACAAAAAATAAATCCGCTTGGTTTCAGACTTGGTACAACTCAAAGTCATGATTCTATTTGGTTTGCACAACCAACAAATTATTCCAAGAATATACAAGAAGATAAAAATAAATACGAGATTGTATCAAAAATTATATACAAAAAAATATAAGAATATCCTTTGGTATTGAGGGAATTGGACAGATAAAGATTCAAAAAAGAACCGATCTTATTCAAGTCATAATATATATGGGATTTCCTAAGTTATTAATAGAGGGTAAGCCTAAAAAATTCAAAGAATTACATACGAATATGTAAAAAAAAAAACTGAATTGTGTGAATCGAAAACTAAACATTGCTATTGTAAAAGTTGCAAATGCTTATAAACACCCTAATATTATTGCCGAATTTATAGCTGGACAATTAAAGAATAGAGTTTTGTTTCGTAAAGCAATGAAAAAAGCTATTGAATTAACTGAACAAGCGAGTACAAAAGGAGTTCAAGTACAAATTGCAGGACGTATCGACGGAAAAGAAATTGCACGTGTTGAATGGATCAGAGAAGGTAGGGTTCCTCTACAAATCATTCGAGCTAAAATTGATTATTGTTGCTATACAGTTCGAACTATTTATGGGGTTATAGGGATCAAAGTTTGGATATTTTCTCAATAAAGAAAAATATGTTATTCTTTATCTTAAATGTCCTATATTTTTTTATAGAAAACAAATTTTTTTTATAGAAAACAAAAAATGAAAAATTACTCGATTTTTATTCCCCCAAAGTTATCAATTTTATAAGATTGAATCGACTAAAAAATGAAATTAATCATTTCATATTGATAGTACTGCTATGCTTAGTGTGCGACTTATTAGTTTTTTAGAACGGTTCAAATTTAACAAAAAAGAAAAATTAAAAAAAAAAGAAATTGGTTCATAGTCTAAATTAATTAAAAAATAACTAATAACCAACGCGTCGCTTCGGATTATCTAGATTTAAAGAACTAGTCAAAACAAAAAAATCTAAAAAAAGAGATATTATAGCAACTGAAATATTGTGAAGCATAAAAGAAAAAAAAATCTTATTTAGTTGTAACGCAATAAAAATATACAGATAAATGAAGAGGTGAAAGAAAGAGAGAAAAATATATCAATGATATAAATTCTAATATGTAAAGGTCTATGGGTCATCTCATAAAAGGTAGTGTAATAAAGCATCAATCTAAATTAATTCATATATATATATATATATATATATATATATATATATATATATATATATATATATATATATATATATATGAATTAATTTATAATGTAAACAAATTAAGAGCTTTGAATCAATAAAAACTGAGAATATTGATTCACGAAAAAACAAATCAATATTCTAAAAAAATCTTATTAATTAATAGACATGACAAATACGCTTGACTCTTGGATTCGAAATTTTATTTGGACTGGGGATGCAGACAAATCTAAATTAGTTACTGTTGCTTGGAAGAAAATCTGTTTGCCGGTGGAGTTGGGTGGTCTTGGTATTCGTCCCCTAAAGATAGTTAATAAAGCTGCCATGCTTAGACTTGGTTGGTCTTTGCTCACTTCTAATTGCCACTGGGCCTGTTTGGGGCGCAGTAGGTTCTTTAAGAAGGGCGTCCCTAGAACATCTCATGTTCCCTCCTCCATTTGGATTGGAATAAAGCCCTTACATTCCAATCATTCTGAATAATTCTGCTTGGCAACTTGGAAATGGTAAGCACATTTCGTTCTGGACGGATACTTGGCTTTCTAGTCCAATATCTGAATTATTGAATATTCCTATGGATACAAATAGACTTTTGACAGCATCGGTGGCTGACTTTATCTTTAACAAGCAATGGGTTTTTCCACCTTTGTTTGAGCATCTTTTCCCCCAACTGGTTCAACAAATTAAAGGTGTTACCATTCCTTTGGAGGCAGTTGAAGACGTTCAGGTGTGGTGCCCATCTGATTCGGGGCTATTGCTTTTTAAAGATGCAATCAAGTTTTTTCAACCCCATACACAGCCAGTAGCATGGAGTAAGTTGGTTTGGCGTGGTGGGATTCCTCCCTCAAAAGCTTTTTTCTTTTGGCGCTGGATCTATAATAGATTGCCTACGGATGACAATCTCCAGAAATGTGGTATCTCATTTGCTTCCATTTGCTCTCATTGTGGTGCTTTTGCCGAAACAGCAGCTCATCTGTTCTTGGAGTGCTCTTTTGCTTGTGATATTTGGACGTCTTTGGGGCACCTTATTCAGCGGAATATTGATCTTTCATCCCCTCTGCAGCTTCTGGAAACTGCCCAAACAGCAACGAGCTCTCAGGCTCTTGATGTTTTTATCTCCTTAATGATACATTTGGCTGATCTTATTTGGTTCAGCAGAAATCACAGTAGATTCCATAATGGCCCTTTATCGAAAACTTTCATTTTGAACAAGACAATTGCTGCTGCTTCTTTATCCGGTAACTTCTCAGCTGGGACCATGTCTAATTCTATGGAGGAGTTTGTTTTATTTAAAAAAATTCGTGTTACCGGTCATGCTAAATGTGCTCCTAAAATTATCACGGTGAATTGGTATCCTCCATTGCCTGAATGGATAAAATGTAATGTGGATGGGGCAGCGAAGGGATGTCCTGGCCCGGCTGCTTGTGGTGGTATTTTTAGAAATCATGTTGGTGATCTGTTGGGTTGCTTTGCACTTTCCCTTCCCATTTTCATTGCTTTTCATGCAGAGTTACATGCTGCTATGACAGCAATCGAAATTGCTTTTGAAAAAGGTTGGTCAAAATTATGGCTTGAGTGTGACTCATTAGCAGTAGTTCAAGCCTTTGATGCTGTGGATATGGTGCCTTGGAAATTTAGAGCCCGGTGGAGGAATTGTATTGCTCTTTCCCGTTTAATGTCCTTCCGCATATCCCATATCTATAGAGAGGGAAATGGTTGCGCTGACAGTTTGGCAAATTATGCACTTCAAGTTCATGGCTTTACTTGGTGGGATTCATCTCCAAGCTTTATCCGAGATTCTTTGTGGAGAGATAGACTTAGTCTTCCAAATTACAGATTCTGTTAGTCTTTTTTGTACTGTGATTCTAGGCTTTTTGACTAGTTTTGATGTTTCTAGCCTTAGCTTTAACTTTTGATGTTTCTTTTTCATGGGGTTCGATGTTTTCCCCATGTTTCTTATTGTACTCTCTTTTTCCTTTTGTTTAATAAATTTGGAGTCTGCTTCAGGTGTGGAGTAGGTCCTCTGGTGCCAACATAGTTGGGATTAGAGGTTCTATGGACACCTTAGTAGCTCTTTCTTCTTGCTAAAAAAAAATAGACATGAGAAAGGCTCCATTGTCGAATTCAGACCTAACCATTAATCGAGAAGTGATGGGAACGACGAAACCTGCAAATACTTAATTAAGATTTTCTTAAAAACAAATCTTAATGATGCATTAGGTGGGATGTCGGAAGAAACCAAAAAGCAATCCATTTTTTAGGAGTTGTGCCCTACATTACATTTGAATTTGATAATAAAAGAGTAAATATTCGCCCGCGAGAATTTTGATTTTATTGAATTTTTTTATATTTTTGCCAATTCTATATATTCTTTCTAATAATCAAAAATATTCTAATGATAATAAAAGAGTAAATATTCTCCCGCGAGAATTTTGATTTTATTGAATTTTTTTATATTTTTGCCAATTCTATATATTCTTTCTAATAATAAAAAATATTCTAATAAAATAATAAAAAGAAAAATAAAAATTCATTAGAACATTCTAAAATAACAAATAATATAACAAAACAACATTCTTTAGTTATATATGAATAACAAAAATTGTTTATAAGAATACATATTCAATTATATATCAAAACAAGATATAAAATTTTTGAATAGATTCTATGAAATCTCAAAAAAAACCCGCTATTCAATTATTTATTAAACATATAAATATTAGTGCATATTATTTTATCAATTAGATTAAATCGATTATATATATATATGAATTGCTTCATTCGCGAGGAGCCGTATGAGGTGAAAATCTCATGTACGGTTCTGTAATAAAGATGGAATTGAGAAACAACCATTAATTATAACCCCCAAAGAACCATATTTCGTAAACAACATAGAGGAAGAATGAAGGGAATATCCTATCGAGGTAATCATATTTGCTTAGGAAGATATGCTCTTCAGGCACTTGAGCCAGCTTGGATAACATCTAGACAAATAGAAGCGGGACGGCGGGCAATGTCACGAAATGTTCGCCGAGGTGGACAGATATGGGTACGCATATTCGGACAAACTGGTTATAGTAAGACCTACTGAAACACATATGGGTTCGGGAAAAGGATCTCCCGAATATTGGGTAGCTATCGTTAAACCAGGGAAAATACTTTATGAAATGGGTGGGGTACCAGAAAATATAGCAAGAAAGGCTATTTCAATAGCATCATCCAAAATGCCTATACGAACTCAATTCATTATTTCAGGGTAATAAATTAGAACCAAAGGAAAGAGGTCTTTAGGATGAAAACAAAAAATGCAATTGTAGGTTCCTTTTTTTTAACACAAAATATTTTGACTTCAATTTTTGGACTGAAAGAATAAAAAAATGATATGATTCAACCCCAAACACATTTGAATGTAGCTGATAATAGCAGAGCATGCGAACTGATGTGTATTCGAATCCTAGGAGCTAGTAATCGACGATATGCTTATATTGGTGACATTGTTGTTGTTGTAATCAAACAAGCAGTACCAAATACGAACTTAGAAAAATCAGAAGTGATCTGAGCTATAATTGTACATACTTGTAAAGAACTCAAACGTAGCAACGGTATAATAATTCAGTATGATGATAATGCTGCAGTTGTCATTGATCAAGAAGGAAATCCAAAAGGAACTCGAATCTTTTGTGCAATCGCTCGGGAATTAAGACAGTTAAATTTCACTAAAATAGTTTCATTAGCTCCCGAGGTATTATAAGACGAAATCGTGCTATGGATACATTACTTTTTTGTGAATAGATTAATTAATCTATTTTATCTCACATATATCCCTTTTGTAGTAATTATTATAAGTATTAGAAGTAGCAATTATTATTTATTTCAGATTAATACTTGATAACCTAAACAATATATCTATCTATATATATATATATAATAGAAATAGAAAGTAAAAAATCAAAATAAAATAATAAATAGAAAAAGGAGCATGTTGATTATATAGAAGGTAAACGGCAACAATCATTTTTGTTTACCATGGGTAAGGACACCATCGATGACATAATAACCTATATAAGAAATGTTGACATGAATAAAAAAGGAATGGTTCAAATACCATTTACTAACAAAAAACACTGTAAAAATACTTTTACGAGAGGGTTTTGTTGAAAACGTCAGAAAACATAGAAAAAATGACAAATATTTTTTAGTTTTAACTCTACGGTATAGAAGAAATAGAAAAGGGTCATATAAAAGTTTTTTAAATTTAAAACGGATTAGTATACCCGATCTACGAATATATTATAATTATCAACAAAACCCTCGAATTTTAGGGGGCATGGGGATTGTAATTCTTTCAACTTCTAGAGGTATAATGACAGATCGAGAGGCTCGATTAGAAAGAATCAGTGGAGAAGTTTTATGTTATATATGGTAATCTTTCTAACACCCGAATTATATGAGAAACTTCTATCCATTTTTGGTAAAAAAATGAATAACTTAACCATGAATCATTTCCCCGGGGTATGTTTCAGGTTCCCTGATATAATTAATGCAAATTAGATTTTGATTATAGGCTATGTTTCCAAAAAGATTCGATGTACTTTTATGGGTATACGATAAGGAAAGAAAAAAAGTATAAGTTAGTCAATTTAATTAGGGTGTTTTTCAACCTCAACGTTATTTTTATGGGGAAGGTCACAATTACAAGTTCAAAACGTAAGGAAACCTTATTTTCTTCCAATAAATAAATTTGGGATTAACTTATTAAGTTAAGGAATGGCAAATATGAAAATAAGGGCCTCCGTTCGTAAAATTTGTGAAAAATGTCGATTAATTCGAAGACGAGGGTTAATTATAGTAATTTGTTCCAATCCAAGACATAAACAAAGACAAGGATAATATTTTAACAAACGGAGGCTTTCTAAAAAAAATAGAATATAGAAATTTATATTTTATCTTATATATATATATATATATTATTCTATCAAATATCAAATTTTTATAAGAAAAATGATTGATATTTCAAATTTGAAATTTTATTTCAAAAATTGTATTTTATATTAATCCAAATAGAATATAATTAATATAGAAAAATTGAATATTAATTCTAGTTAGAAAATAATTAATAAATAATTAATAAAGTATCCCCTTTTTTTTGACATGAAATGGATATATCCATACCATATATCTTGGACTTATTTTTATGAAATAATTAAATATGGCAAAACCTATATCTAAAATGGGTTCGCGTAAAAATGAACGTATTGGTCCGCATAAGCATACTCATAAAATACCAAAGGGAGTTATTCATGTTCAAGCTAGTTTCAACAATACCATTGTGACTGTTACAGATGTACGAGGTCGGGTGATTCCTTGGTCCTCCGCCGGTACTTGGGGATTCAAGGGTACACGAAGGGGGACACCTTTTGCCGCTCAAACTGCAGCAAGAAATGCTCTTCAAATAGTATCGGATCAAGGCATACAACGAGCAGAAGTCATGATAAAGGGTCCTGGTCTCGGAAGACATGCGGCATTAAGAGCTATTCGTAGAAGTGGTATACTATTAAATTTTATACGAGATGTAACTCCTATGCCACATAATGGATGTAGGTCTCCTAAAAAAAGACGTGTGTAAAACCAAAAAGAAACATTGAAAAGATTTCAAGAGAAATAAACAAGTCAAGGGTTTGATCAAAATAATATATTACTATGGTTCGAGAGAAAATAAGAGTATCTACTCGGACACTACAATGGAAGTGTGTTGAATCAAGAATAGACAGTAAGCATCTTTATTATGGACGCTTTATTCTATCTCCACTTATGAAAGGTCAAGCCGATACAATAGGCATTCCAATGCAAAGAGTTTTACTCGGAAAAATAGAGGGAACATGTATCACACGTGTAAAATCAAAAAAAAAATGCCACATGAATATTCTACCATAGTAGGTATTGAAGAATCAGTACATGAAATTTTAATGAATTTGAAAGAAATTGTATTGAGAAGTAATCTGTATGGAACTCGGGACACGTCTATTTGTTTCAAAGGTCTTGGATATGTAACCGCTCAAGACATCATTTTACCACCCTCTGTGGAAATCGTTGATAATACATAACATATAGCCAACGTAACAGAACCTGTTAATTTGTGTATTGAATTAAAAATTGAGAGGAATTGTGGGTATCGTATAAAAATACTAAAAAACTTTCAAGATGGAAGTTATCCTATAGATGCCATATTCATGCCTGTTCGAAATGTAAATCATAGTATTCATTCTTATGTGAATGGGAATGAAAAATAAGAGATACTCTTTCTCGAAATATGGACAAATGGAAGTTTAACTCCTAGAGAAGCGCTTTGTGAAGCCTCCCAAAATTTGATTGATTTATTTATTCCCTTTTTACATGCAGAAGAAGATAACTTTAATTTAGAAAACAATCAACACAAAGTTACTTTGCCCTTTTTTACTTTTCACGATATATTGGCTAAGGATAAACTAAGGAAAAAGAAAAAAGAAATAGCATTGAAATCCATTTTTATTAACCAATTAGAATTGCTTCCCAGGATCTATAATTGTGTCAAAAGATCCAATATTCATACATTATTAGAACTTTTGAATAACAGTCAAGAAGACCTTATGAAAATTGAACATTTTCGCATAGAAGATGTAAAATATATATTGAACATTTTAGAAATAGAAAATCATTTTGCATAAATTTGAAATCCATTGGCATGGGATTTTTTCATATTTCTTTTTTTTTAAAATAAGGGTGAAATATATGTAATTTAAATCTTTAGAACAAATCCATATGTTCATAATAGACCTAAAATGGAATAGATGTATCTAGGGATTAGTCATTTCAAAAGGAATTCTCCCTAGATACACAATACACATGGCATTATATTTTATTTCAAAATTGAATCAATTTTATAAGTTTAAAAAAGACCTAAAGTTAGGGATTTCTCAATAGGTAATGTTGCTCCAATACCTAACCAAAGGGCAACTACAGTACCAATAAAAAAAATGGTGGTTGCTACTGGACGACGAAATGGGTTTTGGAATTTATTAACATTCTCCAAAAAGGGTACTGTTAATAATCCCGTAGACACCGAAACCATTAAAAGAACGCCCAATAACTTATTGGGCACTGTACGAAGTATTTGAAATATGGGAAAGAAATACCAGTCAGGTAATATTTCCAAAGGAGTTGCAAATGGATCCGCGGGTTCCCCAATCATGGATGGTTCTAGAACTACTAAGCCTACGTTACAGGCAATAGTACCTATAATTACTACTGGAAAAATATATAAAAGATCGTTGGGCCATGCAGGTTCTCTGATGCGTAAAATGCGTTCGCAAAAGGGCAAGCGTACCCTACGCAATAGTAACAGTGGACTCTAGGAGTCTGGATATCGAACCTAAAGGACCAGTCGCGTTCCCAAATAATTAAGCAATTCAGAATTTAAAATCAAATTGAGAGGAATGGTATTCAATTATTCTTTTCAAAAGAAAGAGAATCAGAGAGAAAGATTAATGTGAGATAATTATAATAAAGAAGCCTAGGATTGTGATTTCACATGTACCCCTTTTTCCCCCAATTCTAATCTCAATAAAATCCCTAAATGCGTTACTTACCAGCGACCTCTTAAATTCGTTAATTAACAATTGATCATAGTTAATAACGCTATCTCCCCTAATTTAATTCCCAATTGATCATGGGTGAACTAATTTAGAGCAAATGATGAGTCTCAGAGAGGTTGATTAATAGGTTAATCTACTGGAAATTCATACAATAGGTTTGATCATGCAAATTGTATGAATCAAATCACTTCACAGTTCAGTTAATCGCAAGCAATTGATCATAGACAAGAGATTAACTTATGTTTAGACTGATCGGTCCTAAAAAGCAATAAGAGCAGTGAAGAGATACAAATAACTGAATAACATCGAGGTTTTATTAAAATCAGAATTGGGGTACAAAGATACAGTTACATCACAATTCGGGGCTAAGAGAAACTAGCCACTCATGCTCATGATTAAGCCAAAAAACTCAAAAGAAGACATAAAGATTACAAAAGGGAAGAAACTTTACAGTGGTGATCCCCAATGGTGCTCTCTACGTCCTCCTGTGGCTCAGAGTCTCTCACAGGACCCCTTTCTCACTCAGAACCCTCAGTTTTCAAAATAGAACAAAAGATAAAAGATAAAAGGGTTTCTCCTCCTATTTATAATTCAAAATTTAAATGGGCTGATAGCGCAACTTACCACGGCCGTGGTAAAATGACCACGGCCGTGGTCCTTACACCAAGGTCCAATTCTGCTACGCAACCAGCATGGGCATGGTAAATTTACCATGGCCATGGTCCTTGCGTTACTTCAATTCTGGCCTTTTTTTCTTGGTCCTCCAGACAGTGGCATTTTTGCTCCAAAAAGTGTAATTTTCAACTATTTTCCTCATGAAACCTCTTGAGTATTTGTCTTGCACCAACTAACACCAAATAGTGAGTTTTGCCAATAAAACAAATTCAAAATGTATGAAAATGACATCTAAACTCACATCAAAATACAATGAAAATCCGGTTTATCATTCTCCATAATAATTAATGACCCATTCCCTTAGCCAATTTAGCTCTTAATACAGGATCATTCAAGTCAAGTTTTTTTGTTATTGGGATAGGTGAATGCTTATAGATCCATCCTCCGAAACAATCAGATATGATAATTTTTCATCATCTGGCTCGAGCACTAATCAAAGATTTCGAATGTATCTATAGAAAAAATGTATGTGTTATTCACACATATATGAGGATTCTATGTAAGAAAATAAACTCGATTCTCTTTTTTCGAAGTTACAAACAATTATTTATTGAAAAAAAATTCAGTTCTTATTAAGTAAACTTTGATAAACGCTCAATACCCGAGTATGCTTTTAAAGTTGATAATGCTTTCTGGGTGATCTCAAACTTTGCAATTGTTATCCTGTCCAAAAAAATCTTGGAACTTTTTACGTACAAAGAATTTACTTGTTACTAATATAATCCAACCCGCGTTCTTCTTTAGATCTACTTTTTTCACTCCGATAGTATCAGAAATCAAATCAATGCATAGGAAATGAATGCGTTGTCATACTATTAAGTTTACTGAAATACATATGATATAATTCAGACTATACTACATCACTTATTTTACTGGATCTTACGGAGCCTGTTCATGCAGAATATAATCGAGTCTGATCATAGAAAAGATTCTTTTCAAGTAAAACCAGCCTACCTTCTCTGTAAGAGCCTTGCTTGGTGGTTGGAAAAAAGACACATTTAATTAATTGTAAATTCAAATGTGGCAGATAAGATAAAGTCATATATCTACGTGACCCAATAAATAGTTTAAGTCACACACTCCCATAATCCATTTTTTCTTCGAAAAGTTCCTTTCAACTATTTGTGCTTGTATGTAAAAAAAAATTCAATTTTTGTTAAGTTGAAGGGAAATATCCAAATACATGTCTTATTCTTTTAAATAATCCATATTTGTAGCAATGAAATAAATCCCTCCCCAAAATAAAAAATGATTGTGATTACAAATATCTATGATCCATATTCGCTATAAAGGACCAGAAATGCCTTGCTTACATATCATTGAAAAGTGCATTAACATAAATACAGCAGTAAGAAGAGGTAATACAAAAGTATGCAAACTATAAAAATGAGTTAAGGTAGATTGTCCCACACTGGAACTTCTACGTAATAGCTCTACCAAAGACGATCCTAATACAGGAATAGCTTCGGGTACGCTTATTACAATTTTTACTACCCAATAACCAATTTGATCCCAAGGTAAGGAATAACCAGTTACACCAAAAGATGCAGTCAATACAGCCAAAACTACACCCATAACCCAAGTTAATTCGCGAGGTTTTTTAAAACCACCTGTGAGATACACACGAAATACATGTAGGATCATCATTAAGACCATCATACTTGCCTACCATCGATGAACTAATCGGATTAACCAACCAAAGTTAGCTTCAGTCATTATATATTGAGCAGAAGCAAAAGCTTCAGTAACGGTCGGACGATAATAAAAAGTCATAGCAAATCCTATTGCTACTTGGACTAAAAAACAAGTGTGATTCCTCCTAAACAATAAAATATATTCACATGAGGCGGAACATATTTACTGATTATATCATCGGCAATCGCCTGAATTTCAAGACATTCTTCGAACCAATCATAGACTTTATTGAAATAGGTAAACTAATGGAACCCCCCTGAGAACCGTATATGAGAATTTCATCTCGTACGGCTCAAACAAAAATACCCAAATACTAGTTGTAACGAAAACAGATATGTGTAATAGAAAGTTTGAAACTTATTTATTTAATCCTATGATTCTAATTTTCTCTGACGATAAGAAAAAATAGAGATCCGAAAGCTATTCTTTTTGGTTATAATGCCAAAATCTCAAGTCGGCTCCCTCGTCTTTAGCTTGATCTTTTAAGGCCTCTTGAATATTCTACTATTTACTTCATTTTTTATTGTGTATAATGTGATTCTACTGCTGTCTTCTTTTTTATTATTGAATTTTTATTATTGATAGGAATTCTCTTGTTAGGACCATATGAATCAATTAAAAAAAACATCAGATTCATACTATAACCAGGATGATTCAAAAAAACCTTTAATCAAAGTCCAAAAATTCCCTGAGTAAGAACGGTTGGATCATCACTTATTCGATGAATAGATATAATGAAAAAAATTCAAGGAAACGTTTGTCCTTTGATCAAAATAAAGATAAGCTTCGGAAGCTTGAAAGAATGAAAATTATTCAATTTATTTTTTCTTTGAAAAGTTTTGTAAGTCCGGTTGCGAGGTCTAAATATTTAGTATGAATCATAGTTCTAATATTTTTAGAATCCATTTTCTATATTCCGTGCTCCAGATACTCGAATAAATATCTGACGGGATAAAACCATCTCCATCAAGATGATAGATCCATTTTATGTTATGTACTTTCAATAGGATCAATTAAAACAAGCCACACACTCATATTCCAGAAATACAGAAACAAAGAAATTCCATGATCAAACTACCAAATCAAAATGGAATAGGCTAAGAAACAATAAGAAACCTAAATGCTTAACTTTCCTTTCTATTGGAAAACTAATTACTCGATTCTTATGAATCTAATTCATAGAAATTACATCCTGTAAAATGGACGAATTATAAATCCCCAAAAGAATAGATAGGTAAATAGAGCCATTGCAACACCCATCAAAGGAGTAGTTCCCCACCCTGGAGCTACTTTACCATATTCTTAATTTAACGGTTTCAATAAATCCCCTACAACAGTTCATCTTGGACCAGATCTAGAATTATCCTCAACGGTTTGCGTAGCCATAAGTACTATTTTTTATTCATTTAGATCTGTTGACTTTGTATACCATTCCGCTGTAAATATAATGATCTTATCCTATAGATCTATTGTGATCTTGAAACTTTAGAATTATAATAATGGAAACAACAACCCTAATTGACATCTCTATATCTGGTTTACTTGTAAGTTTTACTGGGTATGCCTTATATACTGCCTTTGGGCAACCCTCGCAACAACTAATAGATCCATTTGAAGAACAAATGGACTAGTTGAAGTAATGAGCCCTCCATATTGGGGGCTCTTTACTTCAATTAAGATAATAAAAAATTATTTAACCTTTTTCGTCGAAACTTTAGGGGGTTCTCTAAAAAAGATAGCGAAAAAAATAATTCCTAAAGTCGAGACTAAGAGGAATGTATAAACCAATGCTTCCATAGATTTGATCGTGGTTTACAATTATAGCTTTCATACCTGTTTATTGGGGCTCATTTCCCAACAAATAAAATAAAAAGAGTAAATGCAATGATTGAAATAAAGATTTATCTAGTTCTCTATGTGAAATTCAAAATCATAAAAAAAGTCGAAAAAGAACAAAAGAATGTTAGACTACCTGTCTTTTTGTAGTTGGATCTCCAAGTTTTTGGAATGCTCCAAATTCTACTTGAGCATCTAAATCTGGGTCGATACCAGCAAAAACATCTCAGATCAAAGTTCTAGCACCATGCCAAATGTGCCCGAAAAAGACAAGCAGAGCAAATGAAGCATGTCCAAAAGTAAACCAACCCCTCGAACTGCTACGAAAAACACCATCTGATTTCAAAGTAGCACGATCTAATTAAAAAATTTCACCCAATTGAGCACGTCTAGCATATTTTTTCATAGTAGCAGGATCGCTATAACTGACTCCGTTAAGCTCGCAACCATAGAACTCAACAGTTACACCTACTTGTTTGACACTATATTTCGATTCTGCCCTTCGAAAAGGAACATCGGCCCTAAAAATTCTGTCCCCGTCTACCAAAATAACAGGAAATGTTTCAAAAAAAGTAGGCATACGACGTACAAAAAGCTCATGCCCCTCTTCATCTCTAAAGACAGGATGTCCTAACCAACCGATGGTTATTCCATCTCCATTGTCCATTGAACCTGCTCTAAATAACCCCCCTTTTGCTGGATTATTTCTGATGTAATCATAAAAAGCTAATTTTTTGGGAATTTTAGACCAAACTTCTGATAAACTTTGATTTTCGGCTAGTCTAGCACCAACTCTTCGATATATTTCCTTCTGGAAGTATCCCTGATCCCATTGATAACGAGTAGGACCAAATAATTCAATGGGGGTTGTTGCTGAACCATACCACATAGTTCCAGCAACGACAAAAGCTGCAAAAAAGATAGCAGCAATACTGCTGGAAAGGACAGTTTCAATATTTCCCATACGTAATCCTTTATATAGACGTTGGGGTGAACGCACACTAAGATGGAAAAGACCCGCTAATATGCCCAGCATTCATGCTGCAATATGATGAGAAGTTATCCCCCCCGGAACAAAAGGATCAAAACCTTCCACGCCCCACGTGGGATTTACGGATTGTATCCTTCCAGTTAGTCCATAAGGATTGGACACCCATATTCCAAGACCATACAATCCTGTTACATGAAATGCACCAAAACCAAAACAAGCCACCCCTGCAAGAAATAAATGAATTCCAAAAATTTTGGGCAAATCCAAAGAAGGTTTTCCAGTACGTTCATCACAAAAGATTTCTAGATCCCAATAAATCCAATGCCAAATAGCCGCTAAAAAGCACAAGCCCGAAAACACAATATGTGCTACGGCCACACCCTCATAACTCCAAATACCCGAATTAGTTATAATCCCTCCTGTGATATTCCAACCGCCCCACGAATTGGTTATTCCTAAACGAGTCATGAAAGGTATAACGAACATACCCTGTCTCCACATTGGGTCAAGAACAGGGTTAGAGGGATAAAAAATTGCTAATTCATATAGAGCCATCGAACCGGCCCTGTAACACTGTGGTTTTTCATAATGTTTGTATAAGTGTTTGATTCAAGATACAAGAGGACATAAATTTATATTTATGTGTTTAAATAATTTAAGTGGTAAAGTATGTGAGTGATGTATGAGTTGTTTTGGGTTGTCTTGATACCCCTTGAGGTCAAATCCTAGTGAGAGTTGAGTAATCCTAGAGAAGTTTCTAGCATAAGTGAGCTGGGGCTTAAGTGAAGGTAAAACTAAGCTTAAGCGAGAGTAGGCTTAAGTGCGGTTTCTCCTGAGCTTAAGCGTGAGTGTCAGAGGGGATGAAGTGGGTCTCTAGAAGTGGCACTTAAGCGATAGTGGTCATGGGCCAGAGGGTATATAAAGAGAGAGTTCTCCTTTCTCTCATAACACTCTCTCTTTCTTCCTTTTCTCTAGAGCTCCTCCTTCCTCTTCTCCTTCTTCCCAATCCCTCCTTCTCATAGAGTCTTCTCAAGCTTGAGGCTTGAGTTCTTCGTGGTGGTGGTTCCTTCTCCTTCCTCCCCTCGAGCTTGGTTGAGCTCCCATGGAAGGTGAGCTCTTTTCCTCCTTTCCTTCCTTTCTTTTGGTTTAACCCATGATGGGTTTTGCTATAGAAACCCTCATGAGTGATGTTTTTGGTTTTGTATTCCATGGGTGTGGTGAGTTGGTGATGTTGATTGGAGGAAAACCACTTGAGTGGGGCTTAGGATCTCTTATTCCATCTTCTTCTTCAAAGAGTCTAGCATGGGAAAGCCTGTAAGGTAAGGGAAGCTTTAATATGATTGAATGCTTTATTTGAATTATCTATGCTTGGAATGATGTTTTTGAGTGTGGGATGATGTTATGTTATGCTTAATGTAAAATTTGAATTGGAATGGATTGGGTAGCCATTGAAGGGTTTTACATATGTTTTCGAGGTTCTGCAACCCTGGCTCGCTTAGGCAAAGAGTGGTTCTCGCTTAAGAGAGACAGGTGACAGAGGAACTTTTTGGCTGGAAGCAGTTCTAGCTTAAGCGTGGGAAAATCCTAGCTTAAGCGAGACCGCGCTTAAGCGAGGATTTACCCAGGCTTAAGCGAGAAAACCTGAGAATGAAAAGTTGGTTTATGAAATTCTAGCTTAAGCGAGATTTGTCTAGCGCTTAAGCGAGAAAACTTGCTGAATGCTCAATTTCTATGGTTTCTAATGGATTTCTATTTTTTTTAATTGTCACAAATGGATGAATGATATGTTGAATTATAAATGGTTATGTCAAGTTGAAGTATATTATATGTACATGAAGATATGTGATTGTTATTTGTTGAATGTAACATTGAGAAGATTATGATGTTTTAAGAATTTGAAATGAAATATTAATGAGTATGATTTTGAAAAGATGATGATGATGTGGATGTGAACTATGTGTTGGAACCATCCCTATATGTTAGAAAGGAGTTAGCTATGTCCTTTGGGAAGATTTTTATAGAAAAATGGTATATTTGGGAGGGTGAGTTTCACGCCAGAACTCCGGCCCACTAAAATGACTCGGAGGTCTCGCCTAGTGGGATATCTTCCCAAGTACCACCCCTCTGTTTTGACTCCAAATAGCATGTTGGAGTGTTGAGAACTACTTCCCAAGAGGTTTAGTGACCCTTTTAGTGTATAGGGGATGAATTGTTGTTGTGGTTGAGGATTGTTGAGATGTATTTTGACCCTTAAGTCAAGCCATTGGAGATGGCGGGTATGGAGGTGTTGTATCTATGACTGTAAAAGGACTCCAAATATGTTTGCCGCTGGAATACGGTGGGTGCACAGACAGAAATATTCCGAATGTTGGTTTGCATAGTTGGTGCATTGGTGTGCACAGTTGGTGCACAGACATATGAGTAGGCACGTAAGTTGAGGGTGCTAGGTGGGCTCTCAACCTAGTGCCGGAGGTTTTCGTGATGGCTAACGGTGGGCCTATAGAATAGATAAGTTGGCGAATCCCTATAGATGTAAGGTTTTGCAAACCTTACAGAGGTAAGACAATACCCACACTTGTCTATATTCGATAAAACCAAACTTCCTCCGTAGGGTCAGCCCAAGAGACTCCCCGAATGGTCAAAGAGTGCGACTATGTTAGGGGGTGGGGCTTATGGGGGACCACTCATATGATGTCGAAACTCCATGGAGTAGAGTCAATCTTGTTGACTGAGGTTGTCTAGTGGTTTATGTTGTACATCGCTTTGTGATGAGGGATGCTGGTGGTTGTATTATGTTGAGATTGTGACTTTTGTTGATTTGATATAATCCATGAGGTCCGATGATTCATGGTATTAATTGGTAATAGAGCTATGTTGTTGTGGATTATGTTGAGGTTTGTGATAGTTGATGTCAGATGTTACTTATGATGTTTATGACTCATGATGATGAGTGATGATGGTTTATGTTGTATGAGCTATTTGAGATGGTTGAGCCATGATGGTGTTGTTTATTGGTGTTTATTGATGAACTAAGTTTTATATAACGTTTTCAGTTATTATGTATAGTATTTTGAAGTATACAAAATATGGTTTTCTCCCTTTTCCTTAATAATTCAGAAATTCACTTATCTACTTATATGTATAGTTTTGTTTGGTAAGTTTACCCTTGCAATGTTTGCACGTGTGGTTTGTGTCTGTGATGATCTCAGACATCGTGTTCGGGGGAGCAGATGGCTTTTTAGGTGGATCTTCTTCTTGGAGGCGTGGTAGATGGAGTGAGCACGAGATTGAAGCTGCATTATCTCCTTTCTTTGTTTGGTCTATATAGTTATATGTATAGAGATGACCAGCTTAGGTTTGTCTTATGTATAAGCTCCAAGAGTTGTTTACAGTTAAAAATATATCTTCTTTTAGTTTTGATTTAGTCCTGTTTTATAAATGCATGATTTGTATCTTGAGTTTGAACTTTATTGATTGCTTTTGGATGTGCAAAAAGTTCATACATATTTTTCATAAATAAACTAATGAAAGAGTTTTTAAAATTGAATAAAATGAAATCCCTGGTTGATAGTTATGTAACGAAGGCGGGTCGTTACAGGCCCAACCAGCAACGAGAGCTATGTGCATTATATGAACAGAAAGCAAACAGCCTGGGTCATTTAATACAACAGTATGAACACGATACCAAGGTAAACCCATGAAAATACCCCTTATATCAACAAAAAATAGACACTATGTAACTTTATTGCACTAGCAAAATTTATATTATGGACTCTAGCCTTTCATTAGATTTTCTCTTAAAATGGAACAATCATATTTGTAGAAATAAAAAGAAACATATTTATTCTATACCCGATAAGTAACAATACGCAATGGTGGGTAGACGAGAGGGGTTGGTGTAACCCCCCTTCTAATAAAACATTTTATTTAAATATATAATTTATATGATACGTAAAAGTTCTAATTGATAAAATTTTCTTATACAATCTATTAAAATTAAAGTATTTCAAAATTTACATCACTAAAATTTATATAAACACTGCTACAAAATAATTCTAAGTACTACAAATATTGTCTACCCAAATATTTCCCATCCTACAGCTCTGGTGATCTCTGCATCTTTTCTTTTCACTATTCTTCATTCACCTGCATTTACACTTCCCTAGAATCTAGGGACAAAATTTACTGGATCAGGCATTTAATTTCTTATACAATTAAAACAATATCAACCATGTTCATTTCATATAATAATTAATCATTCATATACATAAGCAAATGCAGTATGATTTATGCAAATGCAGTTTTGACTCAAAATCATTTTGACCCTGCTCCATGGAGACTTCCCCTTTGAGTGTTTAGTAAGTAACTGGCCTACCATTACGCACTGCAATTTAGCAATCAGCCCCTACTAAACGCGAATAAGCTAGCAGAATTAGGAGATCAGGATACCCAGGAAGGCCACCACGGCAGCATCTCTGTCCATATTACAGCCACATGTGGAATTGCCAATATCCTTCACCCCATAGACTACATGATCACAGACCATACAGTCCTGTCTAACTTACTCTGCTCACCCCAAAGATTCAATTCTCATGACTACTGCATTCCCGGTTAGTCAACATTTATTCTTTCTTTTCTTGAATTCTTTTCTTTTCTTTTCTTGAATTCTTTTCTTTTCTTTTCTTGAATTTTCTTTTCTTTTCCTTTCTATTCATGGCTACCACAGTCCCGGTTAGCCAATATCAATCATTTTGCACTTGAATCTTTGTAAAACCCCCAAAAATACTCATGCATACTTTTATGCCATGTAATAATGATCATAAGTAAATAATTAACATTAAACAATCAAATAAGGAAATATAAACAATCAACAATTAACATTAGTGTTTTACTGAAATATCAATTAGGTCACTATTATAAAAATTTACTAAACTACCCTTGCTCTTTTTTTAAAATTCCAATTTTGCCCTCAAATGTAAAATTACCAAATTACCCTTACTCTTTTCTATTATTTCCAATTTTGCCCTTGATCTTTTCTCAAAATTCCAAAATTATCCCTAAACTTTCTAGAATACGTGAAATTACTATTTTGCCCTTATATTTTTCTATTAATTCTGAATTTGCCCTTGATCTTTTTATGAAATTCCCATTTTACTCCTAAACTTTCTAGAACCTATAAAATTACCATTTTACCCCTTAATATTTTTATAATTTACAATTTTGCCCTTAAACTTTTTATCAAATTCCAAGATTACCCCTAAACTTTCTAGAACCTATGAAATTACTATTTTACCCTTATGTCCTTACATGTGAAATGACTATTTTACCCTTGGTCATTTGAAAAATTTCCACCTAGCACCCTTTTAATTCCTTCATGGCCGTGAATGATTTTTTCTCAAAATTTGCAACATCTCAAAATCAACCAAGCAATTTCAATCACAAACAAACCAATCAAAGTTCAATTCAATCAAAACACATCATCAATATAAATCAAACATTACATCAAACACCAATTTCACACTTCTAACATCGAATTTATATAAGCCCCAATTTCAATTTCATGGCTCTTGATCAATTCTTGAATTTAAACATCAAGACATGTTTTTCCTACTTCCAAGTTGTCTAAATTGAAATTAAATGCCAAGATCCTTACCTTGGATCCTTAATTTGAAGAAGAAATTCTTGAATCCTCTTCTCCCCTTTTCCTTTGGCTTCTTTAAATCTTAAGGTTTTTCTTCTAAATCCTTCTCTTTGGCCTAAGACATATTGAAATTTGGGAGGTTTTGGTTGGTTTAATTCTTGATTTTAGAAGAAAAGATGAAGGTTTCATGGAGGGGCTGCAGCTGCCCAAAACCCACGGTTTTGAGTTTTGGAGAAACTAGGTTTTGTGACTTTTTCTTTTTCTTGGTTTCTCACCTTTTAAATAAAAATTTTCTTCACCCAATTTGATTGATTATTCACATCCAGCTGCTGTCCAAGGGCAGCCAATTTGATGAAATTTCCCAGCCCATTTGGACGGCCAAAATTGGTTCCTTAAGGGACTTGCCAATTGCTTGGTCAAAAAGTCAAAAATTGTAGAAAATTTTGGAATTTTCTAGAATATTTTAGGGCTTTTAATTATCTTACAAAATAATTAGAATTTTAAGAAACTAACACCACCATTGAATTCCTCACTATCAAAAACCTTGGGGTAGTGTCTTAATTATCTCTTAATCAAAGTCTAATTAGCTTAATTTAATCACTTTAGAAACATTGATTTGTCAAAATTTGATTGGCTAACACTTTTATTTTTATTTTTCTTAGTTAAATTTTTTTAATAATTATTCTAAATATATTACAATTATTAGATAATTCCATAGATGTCATACAAATTTTATCTTAATTTTCTACCTTAAAATTTTATCGTAAAAATTTCTCAGAGTTTTAACTTTCAGAAAATCCTAACAATTCGAAATTAGCATTTTACTTTGGCAACTGTATATATTTTAAATCTATATTCAATTATCTATTTATTAGATTACAGTTTACTCCAAAATTTTACACTAGAAAATTTATCCTGGACAGTTGTCTGACACAACGGTCCAGTCAACAAGTAATTCATTTCTCAACTGTATATATTTTAAATCTACATTAAATTCTTTATTTATTAGAGAACAGTTTAATCCAAAATGTTATACTAGAAAACTTTATCCTAGACAACTGTCTGACACAACTGTCCAGTAAATAAGAATTTTAGGCAGAAACAAAAGTATTAAAAGACTCAGAAAATTTTACTGAATAGAACTATATTAATTTTATTATGAAAATATGTATAGAAAGTTTCTATAAAATACAGTACATAATTTCTCATAATATTTATATAAATAAAATATGTACAAGTAGTAAAATAAAATTGAGGGTGTTACAGTTGGCAATTTTCTCTATGAATATTTAAATAATTAAATGCAGACATATTCGCTTATCACCCCAATGACCCATTCGTAACAACTTTACTTTATTTAGTATTCCTTTTTTTTATAAAAACAATGCAATATAATAAAAGTAAATCATTTTTAACACGATAAGCTAATTATTACGTTTCCACACTAAAGTTAGATATATGATTTTATTATTTCTCCATTTTATGCCCATTGGTGTTCCAAGAGTACCTTTTCGAAGCCTTGGGGAAGAAGATGCATCTTGGGCTGATATATAGTGCGACTTGTCAGATATAGTAGGTCATATGGAATTTACCCATTTTCTCCCCCGATCGAGATATCCTCTCTTTCACCCCCAAAAGAAGAATGATTGAATCATAAAAAAATTGGAGCGTGAAGTGTAATGAAGTACAATTCTATCGATTTTTTTATTTTTAGAGGGGGTATCCAGATTATTACTCAAAATTATGAATAATTTATGGTTGCTTGATTGAACCAATAAATAAAGTGCCCAGGCTCTATTTAGAAAAAAACCAATTGGTAATATATCTACGATCACCACTTCTATCATATCCATATATTTTACAGAAAACATTAAATAAGAAATTCAAAACAAGAAGAAGTTATAACAAAAATACACAGTATTGTAATATTTGTCCTATATGTGCAAATCTAAATCGAGCAGATCTTTACTCAAAGTAGAAAAGAAACCTAAAAGAATTGAAAAAGTCCATTCAGAAACAAGAAAATTACATTGTGATTGGGCTTCGATCTCGATGAAAGCAATACATCAATGAGAAGATAGTTCAATAAATTGAGTATATTATTATTATTTTTTTCTTTAAAAGTTCGAAGAAGTCCATTATGAAAAGAGAAAGAGGTTTAAAATCGACACATTGATTCCTTTTTTGCTTATATGATTTTTGGTGAACTGTATGCATCAAAAGGTGCATGTACGACTCTTAAGGAAAAAAAATTAATCCTAATCAATCAACTTTATCGAGAAAGATTACTTTTTTTAGGTCAAGAGGTTGATAGTGGAATATCGAATCAACTTATTAGTCTTATGGTATATTTGAGTATAGAGGAAGAGAATAAAGATTTGTATCTGTTTATAAATTCTTCGGGGGGTGGGTAATACCTGGAATAGCTATTTATGATAGTATGCAATTTGTACAACCAGATGTACAGACAGTATGTATGGGATTAGCCGCTTCAATGGGATCCTTTCTTTTGGCAGGAGGAGAAATTACCAAACGTCTAGCATTCCCTCACGCTTGGCGCCAATGATTCTTTTATTTGAGAATATATATAAAGACTATACCTTCGCCATAAAAACATTTAATAAAAACATTTTATAAGTAATAATAACATGGTATTTTGAATTCCATATGCAAATTTTTGTTTTTTAAATCATTCGATTATATATAGAAAGAGTAGTATGGAAAATAGGGTATTTACAATTTTATCTGATTGATCAGGAACCTAGTTTAATTTTAGTGTCACAGACTTTTTTGTTTTTTTTTTCATACCAGAAAACTTTTAACAAATTTTATTTTAATTAATTTTTATTTTAATTAGAAGAAAACATAACATGTGAAAAAAAAACTTTCGGATTGTTGAACAACAAAATAATATAAAAACTACGAAACCATCGTAGTATTTTTAAATAGATTCTAAAAATAAAAAAGAAATTTGGTTATTGTATTGTTTATTATTTAAGGATCTGGATCCAAAAGACCCGGTAGATTTTGTACTTCTTTTTTCTTTGATGGAAAAAAAAAGAAATTTGTAAAAGTTGAAAAAAATTCATCGAAGAAAATACTCTATCCATAGAGGAAAAAAATGAATTGCATGGATGGAAAAACCGTATGCACCAATATGCAGAAAATGCTTGTACGGTTATTGAATATTATTTTTGCTCATTTATTTATTTATTTATTTGTATTTATCCCCTTTACCTTTATTTGGGAATAAGTACAATCTTTACCAATATAGAAGAAATCATTATCAAAATCTTTATCAAGATAAGGGAAATACTTATTAAGTTATAAAATCAGGGTAATGATCCACCAACCCGCTAGTTCTTTTTATGAGGCACAAACGGGAGAATTTATCCTGGAAGTAGAAGAGCTACTGAAAATGCGTGAAACTATCACAAGGGTTTATGTACAAAGAATGGGCAAACCTTTATGGGTTATATCTGAAGACATGGAAAGGGATGTTTTTATGTCAGCAGCAGAAGCCCAAGCTCACGGAATTGTAGATCTTGTAGTCGTTCAATAAAAATCGATGGCAAGGATTATTCTAAAAAAATACAAGATTTGATATTTCATTTTTTAATCTTCTTACTTTAATTTTAATATAATATCTCTATTAGTTAATCTATTAATAGAATATAAGTAATATAGAATATAAGTAATTCACGGTTAGGATAGATCTACACTTGCTCATTATATATATATATATATATATATATATATATATATATATATATATATATATATATATATATATATATATATATATATATATATATATATATTATGACTTACCATGCCAACTATGAAACAACTTATTAGAAACACAAGACAGCTAATCCGAAACGTCACAAAATCCCCAGCTCTTCGGGGGTGCCCTCAGCGCCGAGGAACGTGTACCAGGGTGTATGTGCGACTCATTTAGATCATATACGAAGAAGAAAAAACCAATTTCATTTTTTCAGTATTGTTGATCGATTAAGATAGTGTGAATGTAGTTTTCCCATTCAGACTATATTAACTTATATATATATATATATATATATATATATATATATATATATATATATATATATACATTCTTCTATTTCTTCTATCTTGTATCAAATTTATGGTTTCGATTGGTGCAAACCCAATAGTCTTAGTTTACAATTTAAGATGAGAAGGACTTTCCCATCGGTAACAAAACAAATATAAAGTTAGTTACCTGCTAAGCGGAGAAAATACTATTTCAATTAAAGATAAAGTATGTCCTTAATGAATGAATTTTGATGGATTTTGTAAGAACGGAATAAGAGGGTCAGCTACCCAGCAAATTTTCATAATTAAATACCATTATTGTATAACTAGATTTCGTTGTGAAAAAATCTACTTACTAAATATTGGATGGGTAGAGCCAAAGAGTGTGAATTGTACAAGTTAACAATAACATTAATTAAATGAATATAAAATAAAAAGAAAAAAGGCTTTGGTGTATAGAGAGGACCTGCGTGTTTCTAAAAAAAATCATAGAAACGATGGAACCCACCAATTTTTTATATATGTCCTATTTCATTTACTATTACTATGTTTTTTTTATATCTAGTATCAATACAATTTATTAGTTTGAGGTTCAATATTTGGAAAAAAAATACATAAAAAATCATGGTTGGGGAGGTTATAGTAGCAAGAGCCATTGGAATTTTTTTTATACATTGGAAGAATCCATTTTTGTTATTAATAGACTAGGAAGAAGAAAAGAATAACTGAAAAATCAAATAGTTATTCATCAAAGTCTCAATTATTCAATGACCAAAATTAAACGAGGATATATAGCTCGGAAACGGAGGACCAAAATTCATTTATTTACATCAAGCTTTTGCGAAGCTCATTCAAGACTTACTCAAACTATTACTCAACAGAAAATTAAAGCTTTGGTTTCAACTCATCGAGATAGAGATAGGAAAAAAAGAGATTTTCGTGGTTTATGGATTAGTCGAATAAATGCAGTAATTCACGGGAATCCAAAAGTATATTATATTTATAGTAATTTAATATATAGTCTATACACGTGGCAATTGCTTCTTAATTGTAAAATAGTTGCACAAATAGCTATATTAAAAGAGAATTGTCTTTTTATGATTGCCAATGATATCATAAAAACCAAAAATCCCCTTAGACTTTACTCCTGGAAGGTATAGAATAGAAATTTGTTTATTTTGATAGCTTTATCATATGATAAACATTCATATGATAAAGCTATCAAAATAAACAACCACGCTTAATAAAAAAATATTCTTTGTCACCGATTATCTTTTTTCTTACAACATAAAAACCCAAATTGAATTGTCGTAATTTTCGAACAAAACATCAATCCATGTTTAATTCGAATCTAAATTCAAAATTTGATTTCGAATTATTAATTTCTATATTTTTTTTTCTTAAAGTAGTAGTTCTAGCGGTCAACTCGCTTTTTCAAATTGTTTTTCATTATTAAGAAAAGGTAACAAAGATAAAATACGAGGTTGTTTTATAGCAATTGTTATTAATCGTTGTTGTTTTAAGGTCAATCTATTTACGCGTCTGGATAATATTTTTCCTTGTTCACTAATAAATCGACTAATTAAACCCATGTTTTTATAATCAATTCGGTCCCCCGATTGGATTGGGGGCAAACGCCTACGAAAAGATCACTTGGATTTAATAAAGAGTCGCTTAGATTTTTCCATGGTTTATTTATCCCTATTCCAAAAATCACATTTTTTACAAGAAATACAATAAAGGATTTGTTTTTTTATTCTTACTTTTTTAATATATGTTGTTATATAATGATATTTGTATATAATTCAACTGTAAATTATAGAATACAGATAGATCTATCTATATAGATACGAAAAATGGATCATTTTACATGTTATGTTCTTTGGTTCGAAGGGTAACACACAAGCAATCAATTTTCTCTATTTCTTTATTTCTGCGTGAATTATATGTTTGCAACAACGGGGACAAAATTTTCTCAATTCCAATCGACTAGGCATATTGTGTCAATTCTTTTTAGTGATATATCTAGAAATACTCGTTGATTCCTTATTAACACTCTTTTTATCACAACCGGTACATTCCAAAATAACAATTACTCGGATATCTTTACCTTTGGCCATGAACCTCCTTTGGGTTTTTAATTCACTTAATTCTTTTCTTTTCGGATTCGAATCTAAGAAAAAGAAAAGAACGAAAAAAAAACTAAAATAGAAATTAATAATTCAAAATCAAATTATGAAAGATTTCGTTCCAATTAAGATTAATATAGTGCAAAAATAATACAATGATCTCGAACTATATTTCATTTCGAATTGCAATACAATGTTTTAGTTTTTTAATTAAGTATTTTTTATGATATTGTTGCCCCCACCCTATCCATTCCATTTAAATTTCTGCTTTCACTCTATTATTAATAGAAATGGAATTGAATTATTAATTCAATTTCATTGAAGCCTAGACCAGATCCCAAGTTTCACTCTGAATTTCAATGAGGCCAAATTAACCCTTATTCTTTATCTTTCCTAACTTATTCTATTACAATTGTAAAAAAGAAGAAGAAATAAAAGACGAAATAAAGAAGAGGAGATTAATTACATATATTTAATACATAATTGGATCTATAATCTTCTTCACCCCCCCCCCCCCCCGTGTCAATAACTAGAATGAAAAAAAGGGGAATATCAATGCATCTGGAAAAAAATGATTGATCTCTATCAAGAGACCCGCCAAAGCCCCGAACCATAGAGTACTTACTACTGGTGCCACGGAAAGATATGTTTTTAGATCTCGCATTTCAAATCCTCCTTTTTAAGTCTTTTTTCTATGTATAATTTATTGGAATTTAATATTCTTTTTTCTTATTCTAAAGAATATTAGTTATATTTCTTTAGAATCTTTTTTTTCTTTTTCATATTCTATTGTATAATATAGTATAGGAAACTGAAAAAAATGGCAGAGAAATATATATATATATATATATCAATAGAGAAAAATGTGGAAAACAAGACAAAGATTCTTTACGATAACACTAGAAACAAATGGAAAAGGGATGTAGCGCAGCTTGGTAACGCGTTTGTTTTGGGTACAAAATGTCATGGGTTCAAATCCTGTCATCCCTATCCCTAACTATTACTTATCATATGATATTCAGTATTATATGATATTCTGTATTATATATTTATTATATGAGATGAGCAATAAAACAGGACCAATTGAAGACGAATTCCAATTGGACATACATACTGAATATATATATATATATATATATATATATATATATATATATATATATATATATATATAGTATATACATGCAAAATGTATTTGGATCATATAAAATAATTTATGAAAACAAAGCGCTCTTAGTTCAGTTCGGTAGAACGCAGGTCTCCAAAACCCGATGTTGTAGGTTCAAATCCTATAGAGCGTGATGGTTCAAATCCTACAGAACGTGATTCTAGTATTGTTCGAATGATAATTACACTGAAATAATTGAACATTAAAACGTCTGAATTTTATCCTTGTAGATTAGGATTAAAACAAAATAAATAGGGAATCTGCAAAAAAAGAGACATTAATTAATCAAAGATCCAACTGATCACCTCGTCGGTATTGTAAATATGCAGTTACAAATAATCCAGCCAAAGTAATGGGAATTAAGCCTAACACGATTCCAAATAGAAAAACTTCAATCATTTTTATTTGTTCGAAAGATAAAAAGAAAGGTAATATCTATCCTTAAACATTAATCTGTATTGATCATGAATTTCAACGATCGAGAATTGTAAATTGACACAGTAAGGAACTATAGAATGTCTTATCCCCAAATTTACTATTCCTCTCAAAATTACAAATCAAATAAGTCGTATTTTACTCAGATCGATAAATAGAGATGAGGTTATAATTAAAACCGCTAGTAAAAAACTGAAATAACTAGTTATAGTGGGCATATACAAGCTAAATGAAATATGTTTTTTTTATACATATGTTTATAAAGCACTTCCCTAAATTTCCATTTTTGAGAGAAAAAAGAAGATAAGAAAAAATACTACTTGAAAGATACAATTGAAAATTGGAGATTCAACAATAAATTCTTATAGACGAATAAAAAGAAATATAGTGATGTAATTTAGAAATAAATTCATCATCTGTGACATCTACCCATCCTGTGATTCCAAATCAACAGACTTATTAATCAACTCATGAATTGAGTAAACTAATCTAATGAAAATCTTTAGTATTATATATATTATTCTAAGATAGAATTCTATTTCTATTAGAAATAAAAAAGAATGAATATTAAAACAAAAACAAAGAATAATAACTTTGTTATTTCAATTTATTTAACTTTGAATTAATATAGAAGAAAATAGAAAAAATATCTTCAACAACCCCAAAAAGTATATTTATAGATTTGGCATCTAATTGAATTATAGAAATCTAAAATCTCCTTTATGAATTCTAAGAAACCAATTTATCGTATTCCGATTTTAATTGATCCTTAGTTTCTAGTCTGAAACTAATAATGTGAAATGGGAAGAACCTTCATTTTATACTATTACTATAAAAATTTACTATAAAAAAAATTTATACGCTCAAACTTTGAAAAAATTTCTATCGGATTTTTGAATACATCGAGACAATCAATGAAGAAAGAAGAAAGAACTTATCTAGTACTAGATTTCGCCACTGATTGTGAAATTTCATTACTCTATTAGAAGAAGGATAGCTATACTGATTCAGTATACTCAAAAGACATCGTTGGTACAAAATGGATGATCTAACAAGGATTACATTTCAGTAAATTTTGACTTACTGATCTCGTCTTTTATGGAATCGATCCCCCTTTTGACTGTACAAGAATATGTGGAGTTCAACATGTCTGGAAGCACAAGAGAACATTCTTTTGCTGATATTATTACCAGTATCCGCTACTGGATTATTCATAGCATTACTATACCCTCCCTATTCATTACAGGTTAGTTATTTGTTAGCACGGGTCTAGCTTACGATGTATTTGGAAGCCCCCGCCCAAACGAGTATTTTACAAAGAGCCGACAAGGAATTCCATTAATAACTGGTCATTTTGATCCTTTGGAACAACTTCATGAATTTAGTAGATCTTTTTAGGAGGCTCTAATGACCATAGATAGGACCTATCCAATTTTTACAGTACGATGGTTGGCTGTTCACGGACTAGCGGTACCCACTGTTTCTTTTTTGGGATCAATATCAGCAATGCAGTTCATCCAACGATAAACCTAATTTGAATTATAGAGCTACGACACAATCAAACCCAAATAAACAAAATGTTGAATTGAATCGTACCAGTCTTTACTGGGGGTTATTACTCATTTTTGTACTTGTTGTTTTATTTTCAAATTATTTCTTCAATGAATAGAAGAAATAGGAATAGTAAATAATATATATATATATATATATATATATATATATATATATATATATATATATAAGGAATTCTTTTATCCCATTCGGAAGGATTCATTTCCTAATTATCTATGACTATTTATGTCTTTAGCATGACTGACTACTTGATTAAATGTGGAGGAAAGTGGGATAAATGGCCGATACTACTGGAAGGATTCCTCTTTGGATAATAGGTACTGTAACTGGTATTATTGTGATCGGTTTAATTGGTATTTTCTTTTATTGTTCATATTCCGGATTGGGCTCATCTCTGTAGTAATCGTATTATAATTGGGTTTTTTTGAAATGAAAGCATAAGAACTCACCAGGGATCCACTCAAATTCGTCAAAGAAAGAGTGGATCCCCGGTGAGTTCTTAATAATTCTAATATTTTTTTATTCATATAAATGACTACTTTTTCCGATGTTTCAAAAAACTCCATTTCATTTTTTTTTTTACAAGTTAATTGAAGAAATTCAATTTGTTTAATCAAATTCCCCAATCCCCTCTCTTTTTTATTTGTTCACTACGTATTATATGCAATAAAATATTATATGGTAGAAATATTCTAAGTTGGAAAAAATAGAAACTAAGATACAGGATTTTTCAGGAAGGGGTTAAAAAATATTATTTTATTGATATTTTTAGAATATTTCTATTTCGACACAAACAAGAAGGAATAGGAATCGGACTCTAGGAAAAGACAAATAATCCCCCTAGAGTACCTTTTCCATATTTAAATTTATTTTGTTTCAAATTATCTATATAGATAGATATCTATTTTATGTTTAGTATCGAATCCAATTTTCTTGTATTTTACAATAGAAAAATATTTCTATAATAGAACTCTCTATTATAGAAAATTGAAATCTGAAAAAAACAGTGTCATAACCATAATATTTGAATTTATTGTGGGGTTGAAAAAACAAAGTCAAATAGTCTTCCTGACAATATCCATACTCGAGTTTATTTGTATTACGTCACTACGTCACAGGGAACTTTTGAAATATAGTACAAAAAGACTATACAGAACCAAAGATCTTTTCATAATTTTTTTATTCTATTATATAGAATAGAATTACATAAATTATCAACAACAAAAATTAGTTATTTTTACGAGTTTAATATGTTAATAAATATGCGGGACTAGAAATTCATTTCGAACAATTGAACCTTCTCAAATTGTTTCTTCTTAAGAACTAAAAAGATTTGTGCTAAAATAATAGATGCCAAGAAGAACAAGAGACCTTGGACACGTAATGGATCTTGAAGTACTATTTCCACATCCCCCTGACCAAATCCACCCACATTTGGATTACTTGTTAATGGCTGATCAAGTTTGATAGATTCACCTTCTGAAACAAGAAGTTCTGGTCCTTGAGGTATAATATCAATCACTTCATGTCCATCCAATGCATCCATTATAGTTATTTTGTATCCCCCTTTTTCTTTTCATATGGATTCTTTTTACCATACCTGCTGCTGTAGCATTATACACATTATTATTACTCTTGCTCCCGTCAAGATAAATCTGACCCCTTCCCCTGTTCCTTGCCTACGTATATAGGATAATTTAAGAAATGAACATCTCTCTTAGTAGTGGGATCCGAGGAAAGAATAGGAAAGGTGATTTCATTATATTTTTGACTAGGAACAGGGCCTAACACAAGAATTTTTTTTTGTAGGGCGATAGTTTTGAAAAGACATATTGCCTATCTTCTCTTTAATCTCAGGCGAAATACGACCGGGGGGTGCCAATTCAAAACCTTCCGGTAAAATAAGAACAGCCCCCACATTCAAAGCTCCCTTTTTACCATTAGCAAGAACTTGTTTCACTTGCATATCATAAGGAATTCGATCACCCTGAAAATATGAACTCGATTATATATATATATATATATATATATATATATATATATAATTATATTTTTCTGTATATAAATCTCTGCAAGTAACTGACAGAAATTAATTCACTAGAATAAATTCTCTGCAGTTGCTTTTCTGTATAATTGACTGTTAGTTGGATTTTAAGTTTCAGTCAAAATAAAATAACCTGTGTTATTTTATTTGGATTGAGGATGTGTGATATAATGAGAATTTAAATTTTCGGTGTTTAAATTCATCAGTGAGAAATAGATAAATTTCTCTGTTTGAAATATCTAAGGAAAAAGATGTGAATTCATCTGCCAGTAGAAAAATTGTCTGTGTTTATTCGTAAATTTGTGTCTCTGTGTTGTTAAAATTTTATTTAATTGGAAAAACCATTTTGAATCATTTTTAAAAATCTAAGACTTGCAAGACAAGTAATCTTTCGTAAATTCATCTGTGAGTGATTACTCTACAGAGAAATTTTAAGAAAGTTACTTTAAAAAGTTTTTCAATTGTAAATAATTTCTAAACTTTAAATTAGATAGTTATCGATTAGTTTTTGTTTTAAAACCGCGTTTCGAATTAAATTACACAGTCTATTTCTACATTGTGTAAATTGACATGACCCTCAACCATCAAATCAAGTGGCCATTTGCCACTTGCATCTCATGTAAGGACACCCTCACTGCAGCCAAAGCCCATAGCCACTCACACCTTTTCCCCAAAACCATCACTCAAGTCAACAATTCAAATTAAACTCACTCACTCACTCAATCTCTCACTCACTTACTCAGCCTACCCCTCAGTAGAAAAATCAAATTCTCCTCTCTTTCTCTACTTCTTCCTCCCCAGAGACACCATCCAGCTCCAACATAATTTCTTCAAACTTCTTCTTCTTGCATACTCTAGTTAGAGTGCCCTGCAGCCAATACTCCTTTGAAGGAAGCTAACCAGCTTCTTCTCCTTTGTCCAGTGAGATCCTCATCACTGTAAGGGAACTCTTTGATGGATTCAAGTGGCTGGAGGTGGAGGATCCAACCACTCTCACCCTAAATGCCTCCCATGTGAACTGGTTGCATGAAATGTGTAGTTGTATGTGTGTGACTGGTTTTGTTTTCTTTTATTTCTCTTTGGCAGTGGTTGTGTCTGTGTCAAATTTTTTCTCCTCATATTCTTCTTGTCTAAAAATCGTGGGATGGCTCCAATACAAAGGAGACCATGCCCAAATTTTGTTAGAAACTCATGCACTTTCAAGAAATTTCAAAAAAAAAGTGATGCTGGCAGTGGCTGTCTCATGGTAGAAGCCCTGGACAATGTTTATATTTTTTACCATAACTTTTTATCTACCCATTAGATCTTGATGAAACTTGTCCTCAGTTAAAGTAGACTCAAAATACACCAACTTTGATTTTGATACCATTGTGAGATAACCTCAAATGAAGGTTCATCCATGACATGCAATGGAACCTTTCTACTTGGGAAACTGACTCTGGCAGTGGTTGTTTCAAGTAGGAGCCCTGGACAACGTTTACATTTTTGAACATAACTTTTAATCTAACAGTTGAATTTTGATGAAACTTATTCTCAGTTAAAGTAGACTCAAAATGCACCAACTTTTATTTTAAGACCATTTTGAGATAACCTCAAATGAAGGTTCATCCGTGACATGAAATGGGACTATTCTGCTTGTGAAAACTGGTTCGGGCAAGGTTTGGTTTTTGACCTTTTGAAAACAAACTAATGACTTTTTTTTAAATCTAATTTTTTATCATAAAACTAGACAAATATAGCTTTAAAATGATGTAATTTTCGAAAATTTTCACCCATAATTGCTAAGTTAATTAATTCAGTTTAGACAGAACTCATGCATGGATCCCAAATTTTAAACCTAAGACATAGATCTTAGAAAGAAAATTACTGGGAAAAATGTAGGAAGAATTAGGTTCAAGTTTTACTTTTTCTGAAAGGTGTGAATGTTAGATTTTTACCATAAAAATTTGAGTAAAAATCTCATTTGGGAAGGTTGAGAAAATCACACATTTTTTAGGTATGCTCGCTGTGAGGAGCATGCTGACCTGTGAACTTCTAGGAATTTTCATAATTTTTGTCAATTTAATCTGAGAGTGTGGATTATCTTTTTGAAAAATAGGTTTTAAGATATTTAATTTGATATAATAATTTTAATAAATAAAAATTGTTTGCTAAATTAATTTTGGACAGAGATTAAGTGCTACCAGAGAGGAATTCTGCTCTTAAAATTGCCTTGATGTGTGATATTTGAACTATGAGATATTTGAATGTGTGAATGAAATTTAAATATGTACGTGCTATGTACGTGCAAGGCAGTGGGAAAAATTGACCCTTGCCTCATATGATTGTAAGACCCTTTGGGATGTGAACCTAGGACACCTCTGTGTGTGTGATTGTGCGTTTTGAAACGCTCTGTGATACAATCATGTGGACTGTAGTGTGATTTAAATTTCTCTGTTATGTCTGTGATCTGTGAGCATAAGACTCGATCGCGAGTGCTTATGTGGACTAAGACACTGTCCTAGTAATCCGGGAAAATTCTACTGGTAATAATAATATAAATTCCAACAGTGAGAACAACTAATTTAGACTTAAGAATTTATTTATTTTTCTAGGCTTAATTTTAATACCTTTTTATTTATTTATTTGATTTATATATTTATTTTTTATTTATTAATTTTTTTATTTTCTATTTTTTTCATTTTATTTACTAATTTTTTATCTATATATTTTTTATATTAAATTATTCATTTATTTGTTGCACGTTCCTCGAGAAAAGTTATGCAAAATGCACATATAATTTGCCCAGATTTGACGTCCCAGTCAAAAATTATGTCCTTTCAAACTTTAAGCCTCTTTCTGTCATGCATGTACGTGCTTATTCAGAGCATCGTAACTTTCTTTTCCGAAATGCGATCTGCGTCATCTCCGTGTCCATACAAAGCTTACACAGATACCTATATTTCTCGTGAACACATCATCTCATCGTTCGCCTTGCACAGTAAACAGAATTCAATTTCAAGTTTGACATGTCCTTCAATCTCACGTTTCACATATGTGCGCTATTTTCATCATATCTTCAGCTATACAACTCCAAATAACATCACGTACATGCATCACAGAAATAGGCTTAAAGTTTGAAAGGACATAACTTTTGACTGGGACGTCGGATCTAGGCAAATTATATGTGCAATTTCCATAACTTTTTGCGAGCAACGCGCTGCAAATAAATAAATAAGTTAATAAAAAAATATATAGATAAAAAAAATTTAGTAAATAAAATAAAAAAATAAAAAAAATTAAATATATAAATAAATTAAATAAATAAATAATTAAAAAAGTATTAAAATATATTTATCAAAAAACAAAATGTCTATATCTATATCTATATGTATGTTAGTTATTTGTTAGTAAGTACAATTTGAGTAATTGGGTATGTATTAGCTTCACATTTTTGTTCATGTTGATGAATTAACAATCCTTAAGATGACTTAATTAAGTTTTGTTGTCTGTATGAAAGTTGTAGATAAATGTGTTATTGAGATATTGACAGTGGTTTGATGTGATTTGGAGTTGCATAGCTGAAGATATGATGAAAATAGAGCACATATGTGAAGCGTGAGACTGAAGGACATGTCAAACTTGAAATTGAATTATGTCCACTGTGCAAGGTGAACGAGGAGATGATATGTACACGAGAAATGTAGGTATCTGTTCAAGCCTTATATGGACATGGAGATCACTCGGATCGCATTTCGGGAGAGAAAGTTATGAGGCACTGAATAAGCACGTACATGCTTGACAGAAAGAGGCTTAAAGTTTTGAAGGACATAACTTTTGACTGGGACGTTAGATCTAAGCAAATTATATGTGCATTTTGAATAACTTTTCGCGAGGAATGCGTTGCAAATAAATAAATAATTTAGTAAAAAAATATATAGATAAAAAATTAGTAAATAAAATGAAAAAATAGAAAATAAAAAAAAGTAATAAATAAAAAATTAAATATATAAATAAAATAAATAAATAAATAATTTAAAATGTATTAAAATATATTTCTCAAAAAACTCAATGTCTATATCCATATGTATGTTAGTTATTTGTTAGTAAGTACAATTTGAGTGATTGGGTATGTATTAGCTTTACATTTTTGTTCATGTTGATGAATTAACAATCCTTAAGATGACCTAATTAAGTTTTGTTGTCTTTGTGAAAGTTGTAAATAAATGTGTTACTGAGTTATTGACAGTGATTTGATGTGATTTGAAGTTGTATAGCTGAAGATATGATGAAAATAGCGCACATATGTGAAGCGTGAGATCGAATGACATGTCAAACTTGAAATTAAATTCTGTCCACTATACAAGGTGAACGAGGAGATGATGTGTTCATGGGAAATGTAGGTATCTGTTTAAGCTTTCTATGGACATGGAGATGATCTGGATTGCATTTCAGGAGAGAAAGTTACGACGCACTGAATAATCATGTACATGCATGACAGAAAGAGGCTCAAAGTTTGAAAGGACATAACTTTTGACTAGGACATCGGATTTAGGCAAATTATATGTTAATTTTGCATAACTTTTCGCGAGGAACGTGCTACAAATAAATAAATAAGTTAATAAAAAAATATATAGATAAAAAAATTTAGTAAATAAAATAAAAAAAATAGAAAATAAAAAATTAAATATATAAATAAATTAAATAATTAAAAATGTATTAAAATATATTTCTCAAAAAACTCAATATCTATATCTATATGTATGTTAGTTATTTGTTAGTAAGTAGAATTTGAGTAATTGGGTATGTATTAGCTTCGCATTTTTGTTCATGTTGATGAATTAACAATCCTTAAGATGACCTAATTAAGTTTTGTTGTCTACATGAAAGTTGTAGATAAATGTGTTATTGAGATATTGACAGTGGTTTGATGTGATTTGGAGTTGTACAGCTGAAGATATGATGAAAATAGCGCACATGTGTGAAGCGTGAGATTAAAGGACATGTCAAACTTGAAATTGAATTCTGTCCACTGTGCAAGGCGAACGAGGAGATGATGTGTTCACGAGAAATCTAGGTATCTATTTAAGCCTTGTATAGTCATGGAGATGACCCGGATCGCATTTCGTCAGAGAAAGTTACGAGGCATTGAATAAGCACGTACATGCTTGACAAAAATAGGCTTAAAGTTTTGATGGACATAACTTTTGAATGAGATGTTAGATATGGGCAAATTATATGTGCATTTTGCATAACTTTTTGCGAGAAAAGCGTTGCAAATAAATAAATAATTTAATAAAAAAATATATATAGATAAAAAAATTTAGTAAATAAAATGAACAAATAAAAAATAAAATAAATAAATAAATAAATAATTCAAAATGTATTAAAATATATTTCTCAAAAAACTCAATGTCTATATCTATATCTATATGTATGTTAGTTATTGTTAGTAAATACAATTTGAGTAATTGGGATGTATTAGCATCTCATTTTTGTTCATGTTGATGAATTAACAATCCTTAAGATGATCTAATTAATTTTGGTTGTCTTCATGAAAGTTGTAGATAAATGTGTTACTGAGTTACTGACAGCGGTTTGATGTGATTTGGAGTTGTATAGCTGAAGATATGATGAAAATAACGCACATTTGTGATGCGTGAGATCGAAGGACATGTCAAACAGGAAATTGAATTCTGTCCACTGTGCAAGGTGAACGAGGAGATGATGTGTTCACGAGAAATGTAGGTATCTGTTTAAGCTTTGTATGGACATGGAGATGATTCGGATCTCATTTCGGGAGAGAAACTTACGAGGCACTGAATAAGCACGTACATGCATGAAAGAAAGAGGCTTAAAGTTTGGAAGGACATAACTTTTGACTGGGACGTCAGATCTGGATAAATTATATGTGCATTTTGCATAACTTTTCACGAGGAACGCGTTGCAAATAAATAAATAATTAAGTAAAAAAAATATCGATAAAAAATTTAGTAAATAAAATAAAAAATAAATAAATAAATAAATAAATAAATAATTAAAAATGTATTAAAATATATTTCTCAAAAAACTCAATGTCTATATCTATATCTATATGTATGTTAGTTATTTGTTAGTAAATACAATTTGAGTAATTAGGTATGTATTAGCTTCACATTTTTGTTCATGTTGATTAATTAACAATCCTTAAGATGACCTAATTTAGTTTTGTTGTCTTCATGAAAGTTGTAGATAAATGTGTTATTGAGATATTAACAATGGTTTGATGTGATTTGGAGTTGTATAGCTGAAGCGAGAGATTGAAGGACATGTCAAACTTGAAATTGAATTCTGTCTACTGTGCAAGCCGAACGATGAGATGATGTGTTCACGTGAATTGTAGGTATCTGTGTAAGCTTTGTATGAACACGAAGATGACCCAGATCATATTTCGGGACAGAAAGTTATGGGACAATGAATAAGCGCATACATGCATGACAGAAAGAGGCTTAATGTTTGAAAGGACATAACATTTGACTGGGACGTCAGATCTGGGCATATTATATGTGCATTTTGCATAACTTTTCTCGTGGAATGCGCTGCAAATAAATAAATAATTTAATAATAAATATATAGATAAAAAATAGTAAATAAAATGAAAAAATAGAAAATAAAAAAAATAAAAAATAAAAAATTAAATATATAAATAAATAAATAAAATAAATAAATAAATAAAAATGTATTAAAATATATTTCTCAAACAACTTAATGTCTATATCTATATCTATATGTATGTTATTTATTTGTTAGTAAGTACAATTTGAGTAATTGGGTATGTATTAGCTTCACATTTTTTTCATGTTGATGAATTAACAATCATTAAGATGACCTAATTAAGTTTTTTTGTCTGAATGAAAGTTGTAGATAAATGTGTTATTGAGATATTAACAGTGGTTTGATGTGATTTGGAGTTGTATAGCTGAACATATGATGAAAATAGCGCCCATATGTGAAGCGTGAGATTGATGGACATGTCAAACTTGAAATTCAATTATGTCCACTGTGCAAGGCGAACGATGAGATGTTGTTTGCACGAGAAATGTAGGTATCTGTGTAATCTTTGTATGGACATGGAGATGACGTGGATCGCATTTCAGGAGAGAAAGTAACGTGGCTCTGAATAAGCACGTACATGCATGTCAGAAAGAGGCTTAAAGTTCGAAAGGACATAACTTTTGACTGAGACGTCAGATCTGGGCAAATTATATGTGCATTTTGCATAACTTTTCTCCAGGAACGCGCTGCAAATAAATAAATAATTTAATGAAAAAATCTATAGATAAAAAAATTAGTAAATAAAATGAAAAAATAGAAAATAAAAAATAAAAAATTAAATATATAAATAAAATAAATAAATAAATAATTAAGAATGTATTAAAATATATTTCTCAAAAAATTTAATTTTTATATCTATATCTATATGTATGTTAGTGACTTGTCAGTAAGTACAATTTGAGTAATTGGGTATGTATTACTTCACATTTTTGTTCATGTTGATGAATTAACAATCCTTAAGATGACCTAATTAAGTTTTTTTGTCTGCATGAGAGTTGTAGATAAAAGTGTTATTGAGATATTGACAGTGGTTTGATGTGAACTGGAGTTGTATAGCTGAATATATGTTGAAAATATCGCACATATGTGAAGCGTGAGATTGAAGGACATGTCAAACTTGAAATTGAATTTTGTCCACTGTGCAAGACGAACGAGCGGATGATGTGTTCACGAGAAACATAGGTATCTGTTTAAGCCTTGGATGGATGTGGAGATGACCCGAATCACATTTCGGGAGACAATGTTACGAGGCACTGAATAAGCACGTACATGCCTGACAGAAAGAGGTTTAAAGTTTGGAAGACACAACTTTTGACTGGGACGTCGGATATCGGCAAATTATATGTGTATTTTGCATAACTTTTCGCGAGGAACGCGCTGCAAATAAATAAATAATTTAATAAAAAATATATACATAAAAAATGTAGTAAATAAAATGAAAAAATAGAAAATAAAAAAAACATAATAAATAAGAAATTAAATATATAAATAAAGAAATAAATAATTAAAAATGTATTAAAATATATTTATCAAAAAACTTAATGTCTATATCTATATCTATATGTATGTTATTTATTTTTTTTTTTTAAGGAAAGTAGCCAGCAAACCTCAAAGTTGGACAAGGACATCCCAACAACGTTGGCACCCCCCCCACCAACTAATCACCGGCAGCAAACCACAATTTATTTAAAGAAAGAGAAAAACCAACAAAAGGCAAAAGGCATGGGGGGACTAGACCAAAACCCATGAAAACAATCAAGAAAAACGGAAATAAGGCAATCCACAATGATTGCGTGCAAAACTTTCCCTAACAAATAAGGGAATATGCTCCCACCTAATTAACTCCATCCTATGATCAATCCCATAATTAGCTAATCTATCTGCACAAAGGTTTCCTTCTCTATAAATATGAGAACATGTAAAGTGCATTTGGGAACATAAATTAATACAACGAATCCAACGGCTTCTGAGATCCCAAGGAACTGAGTCAACCTTATCAAAAGCAGCAAGCACCAACTTAGAGTCACACTCCAACCACAGCTTATCCCAACCAACAGAATGAGCATATTCAATAGCTAAAATTGCAGCAAAAAGCTCAGCATGAAACGCTGTCTTAACACCAATATAAGCAGCAAAGCATCCACGAAAAACTCCAAAGCTATCCCGAAAAATACCACCACTCGCCGCATGTCCAGGGGAACCTCTAGCTGCACCATCAGTGTTACATTTGATGTAACCAATAGCTGGGGGAAACCATGTCACTTGCTTGACCTGAGTCGGCTTAGGAGGCTTAGCTGAGACTAAGAACTTCTGCAGAAGAGTAAATTCAGAAACAGAATTTGAGGCATGTCCCTTAGAAATAAAACCCGAAAGAGAGACAGCAGAGATCACCAAAGAGGAAGCTTGTCTCAAAGTAAGCTGAACATTTCGAAACCTGAAACTGTTCCTGCACCACCAAATAACCCAGAATACATGCACAACAGCAGAAATCAAAACATCTTTCACTTGAGAGCTGCAAGACTTGTTCACGGATAAGAGCACACCGAGGCAAGAGGAAAAATCTAGCGAGCAAGGCAAAAAAGATTGCAGCCATTGCCATAAATTAGAAGCAAAACTGCATGTCAGAAAAAGATGTTCAGTAGTTTCATATGCATTACCACATAATGCACACATGGATACAACCACACAGCCCCTAGACCGAAGCCTATCATCAGTAGGCATCTTGCCATGAACAATTCGCCACAGAATAAAGCTGCGAGAGGGCGGAATTGAATTATTCCATAACAACTTGGACCAAGGAAGAAATTGCCCTGAAGGTGAAAAGTGTTTGAAAGCCGCTTTGAAGGTAAGAAGCCCATCCAAAGAAGATTTCCAGATTGGTTGATCTGGAGCCTGGTTATCCATCAAAGGAGCAGGTATAGTCACAAAACAACTGACCGAAGACATCAAAACATGTCTATGCAGATCAGGAATGTTTAATACATCAGCCAAAGAAGAATCAAGGCACCAATTGTCAAGCCAAAAATTGACTCTATCACCTCTATTAACAACCCAGCCAGCATTATCCAAAACCATTTGCCACTTACTTTTCATAGAAGTCCAAATAGAGGACGACTTGAAGCTCAAAAGAGGTTTTCCTTGCTTTAAAAACCGAGCTTTCATAAAAACCGCCCAATGAGAATCAGAAAAAACAAAGTCCCACATTAATTTCAACATACTTGCGTCATTCAACTTGACAATGGATTTCAGCCCAAGACCTCCTTCCCCCAATGACTTACAAACTTTGATCCAAGCAACAGTAACTAATTTACGAGTATTAATATCCCCAGACCAAAGAAAATTCCTCATCCAGCTCTCAAGAGTCTTAAGTAAAGACACAGGCCATGCGTATACATGAAAAGAGTATAGCAACATACTTGTAATGACAGAATTTATTAATTGCGCTCTGCCCATAATGGATAATATCTTACCTTTCCAGGAGACCAGCTTGGCTTTAATTTTGTCCGCAATAGGCTGCAAAAAACGAGTCCTGGGTTTACCAATAAAAATCGGGACACCAAGATAAGTAAAAGGCAAAGATCCCGGTCCAAAACCAAGACATTGCTGCACTTTAACAATCCTGTCATGATGCATAGAGCCCGAAAAGAACTTGCATTTCTCCGGACTGATAAGCTGGCCTGAAGCTTCCCCATAAAATTTAAACAGTAATTTCAAGTTCTGCAGATTTTTTAAGGTCCCTCTACAGAAAATCATAATATCATCTGCATATAAAGAATGAGTAGGAGTAGCACACCCCCTCGGACTGGCCATAGGCAACAGATATTTGTTCTCCACCAAGTACATGATACCTCTGCTCAAAACATCCTCCGCTATACAGAAAAGAAGTGGAGACAAGGGATCACCCTGACGAACTCCTCTCTTGCAAGCAAGGTAACCAACCGAGGCCCCATTAACACCAAATGAAAGCCTTGCAGACTGCAGAATAATGTTAATCCATTTACAAAAGACGTCACTGAATCCAAAAGCCCGGAGCGCCTCCAATAAAAAGTTCCAATCAAGAGTATCAAAGGCTTTTCGGATATCAATCTTAATAGCCAAATTACCACCAAAAACGCGATTCTTCAGCATATTAATAGCCTTGGATGCAATGCAAACACAATCTGAAATTTGTCTTCCTTTAATAAAACCCCTCTGATGGCTGGAGATAATTTTGGGAGCTATGTTAGCTAACCTGTCCGCCAACACCTTGGTAATAATTTTAAATTGAAAATTAGCCAAAGCAATGGGACGAAAATTTTCAATCGTATCTGCACCAGGAAACTTTGGAATCAGAGCTATCAAGTTGGAGTTTAGGCCTGGAAGAATCCAGCTTTGCAAGAAGAACTGCAGAACCGAATTGAAAACATCAGTACCAATGATATCCCAAAACGCATGATAGAAACAACCACCAAACCCATCCGAGCCAGGGGCACTCGAGTTACTCAAGGCGAAAACAGCAGACTTCACTTCATCAAGAGTTGGCAAATTAGTAAGCATAGAATTATCCTCAGCTGAGACAAGAGGGGTGATTACTGTTTTAATCAAATCATTAGGCAAGCATGAGATATCCGAGGCATATAAAGAGGAAAAATACTGCAGAACATGCTGATTAATATCATCCGCAGATTCCAGGATACTCTCGCCCACTCTAAGAGAAGAAAAACTCTTAGTAGCTCTCCTATAGCAAGCCATTTTATGGAAGAAAGCTGTGTTACGGTCCCCTTGGGAGAACCACTGTACCCGCGACTTATCTTTCCAGAAACTTTCCTCAAAAGAGAGAGCCTTTTGAAATTCAGCTTGAGCTTTATTCTCCAAAGCATGCAACTCTTCAGAATAACCGTGCAAAGAAATTTGCTGCTGAATGTCCTCCACTTCCTTTTTGGCATTCTGCACATTTGCAAACACATTTCCAAAAACCTCTTTGTTCCATATACGCAGGGCCCCTTTTAGAATCTTAAGCTTCTGTTTCAGGATGAACATAGGACAGCCCACAACAAGAGAATCCCAAATTTCCTTCACTAATCTTCTGCAGTCCTTGTGATCAAGCCACATAGATAAAAACTTAAAAGAGGATTAGCAATTTGAGTAAGCTGTAGGTATTTGTGTAAGCTTTGTATGGACACGGAGATGACGTGGATCGTATTTCGTGAGAGAAAGTAACGTGGCTCTGAATAAACACGTACATGCATGGCAGAAAGAGGCTTAAAGTTTGAAAGGACATATCTTTTGACTGGGACGTCAGATCTGGGCAAATTATATGTGCATTTTGCATAACTTTTCTTCAGGAATGCGCTGCAAATAAATAAATAATTTAATGAAAAATCCATAGATAAAAAAATTAGTAAATAAAATGAAAAAATAGAAAATAAAAATAAAAATAAAAAATTAAATATATAAATGAAATAAATAAATAATTAATTAAAAATGTATTAAAATATATTTCTCAAAAAATTAAATTTTTATATCTATATCTATATGTATGTTAGTGACTTGTTAGTAAGTACAATTTGAGTAATTGGGTATGTATTAACTTTACATTTTTGTTCATGTTGATGAATTAACAATCCTTAAGATGACCTAATTAAGTTTTTTTTGTCTGCATGAGATTTGTAGATAAATGTGTTATTGAGATATTGACAGTGGTTTGATGTGATCTAGAGTTGTATAGCTGAAGATATGATGAAAATAGCGCACATATGTGAAGCGTGAGATTGAAGGACATGTCAAACTTGAAATTGATTTTTGTCCACTGTGCAAGATGAACGAGGGGATGATGTGTTCATGAGAAACATAGGTATCTGTTTAAGCCTTGTATGGATGTGGAGATGACCCTAATTACATTTTAGGAGATAATGTTACAAGGCACTGAATAAGCACGTACATGCATGACAGAAAGAGACTTAAAGTTTGGAAAGACATAACTTTTGACTGGGACGACGGATATGGGCAACTTATATGTGCATTTTGCATAACTTTTCGTGAAGAATGCACTGCAAATAAATAAATAATTTAATAAAAATATATACATAAAAAAAATTTAGTAAATAAAATGAAAAAAATAGAAAATAAAAAAAATTAATAAATAAAAAATTAAATAAATAAATAAATAATTAAAAATGTATTAAAATATACTTCTCAAAAAACTCAATGTCTATATCTATATCTATGTGTATGTTAGTTAATTGTTAGTAAATACTATTTGAATAATTTGGTATGTGTTAGCTTCACATTTTTGTTCATGTTGATGAATTAACAATCCTTAAGATGACCTAATTAAGTTTTGTTGTCTTCATGAAAGTTGTAGATAAATGTGTTACTAAGATATTAACAGTGGTTTGATGTGATTTGGAGTTGTATAACTGAAGATATTGTGAAAATAGTGCACATATATAAAGCGTGAGATTGAAGGACATGTCAAACTTGAAATTGAATTCTGTCTACTGTTCAAGGCGAACGATGAGATGATGTGTTCACAAGAATTGTAGGTATCTGTGTAAGCTTTGTATGGACACGAAGATGACCTAGATCATATTTCGGGACAGAAAGTTACGAGACAATGAATAAGCGCATACATGCATGACAGAAAGAGGCTTAAAGTTTGAAAGGACATAACTTTTGACTGGGGCGTCTGATCTGGTCATATTATATATGCTTTTTGCATAACTTTTCTCGTGGAAAGCACTGCAAATAAATAAATAATTTAATAAAAAATATATTGATAAAAAAGATAGTAAATAAAATGAAAAAATAGAAAATAAAAATAATAATAATAAAAAATTTAAATATATAAATAAAATAAATAAATAAATAATTAAAAATGTATTAAAATATATTTCTCAAAAAACTCAATGTTTATATCTATATCTATATGTATGTTATTTATTTGTTAGTAAGTACAATTTGAGTAATTGGGTTTGTATTAGCTTCACATTATTGTGCATGTTGATCAATTAACAATCCTTAAGACGACCTAATTAAGTTTTTTTGTCTGCATGAAAGTTGTAGATAAATGTGTTATTGAGATATTGACAGTGGTTTGATGTGATTTGGAGTTGTATAGCTGAACATATGATGAAAATAGTGCACATATGGGAAGTGTTAGATTGAAGGACATGTCAAACTTGAAATTGAATTCTGTCCACTGTGCAAGGCGAACAATGAGATGATGTGTTCACGAGAAATGTAGATATCTGTTTAAGCCTTGTATGGACATGGAGATGACCCAGATCAAATTTTGGGAGATAATGTTACGAGGCACTGAATAAGCACGTACATGCATGACAGAAAGAGGTTTAAAGTTTGAAAAGACATAACTTTTGACTGGGACGTCGGATTTGGGCAAATTATATGTGCATTTTGCATAACTTTTCACGAGGAATACGCTGCAAATAAATAAATAATTTAATGAAAAAATCTATAGATAAAAAATTAGTAAATAAAATGAATAAATAGAAAATAAAAAAATAAAAAATAAAAATAAAAAATTAAATATATAAATAAAATAAATAAATAAATAATTAAAAATGTATTAAAATATATTTCTCAAAAAACTCAATTTTTATATCTGTATCTATATGTATGTTAGTCACTTGTTAGTAAGTACAATTTGAGTAATTGGGTATGTATTAGCTTCACATTTTTGTTCATGTTGATGAATTAACAATCCTTAAGATGACCTAATTAAGTTTTGTTGGCTTCATCAAAGTTGTAGATAAATGTGTTATTGAGATATTAACAGTGTTTTTATGTGATTTGCAGTTGTATAGCTGAAGATATGATGAAAATAGCGCACATATGTGAAGCATGAGATTGAAGGACATGTCAAGCTTGAAATTGAATTCTGTCCACTATGCAAGGCGAACGATGAGATGATGTGTTCACGGGAAATGTAGGTATCTGTTTAAGCCTTGTATGGACATGGAGATGACCCTGATCGCATTTCGGGAGAAAAAGTTACGAGACACTGAATAAGCATGTACATGCATGAAAGAAAGATGCTTAAAGTGTGGAAGGACATAACTTTTGACTGGGACATTGGATCTGGGCAAATTCAATGTGCATTTTGCATAACTTTTTGCGAGCAACGCGTTGCAAATAAATAAATAATTTAATAAAAAAATATATAGATAAAAAAATTAGTAAATAAAATGAAAAATAGAAAAAAAATTAATAAATAAAAAAATAAATAAAATTGTATTAAAATATATTTGTCAAAAACTCAATGTCTATATCTATATCTATATCTATATGTATGTTAGTTATTTGTTAGTAAGTACAATTTGGGTAATTAGGTATGTATGAGCTTCACATTTTTGTTCATGTTGATGAATTAACAATCCTTAATATGTCCTAATTATGTTTTGTTGTCTGCATGAAAGTTGTAGATAAATGTGTTATTGAGATATTAACAGTGGTTTGAGGTGATTTGGAGTTGTATAGCTGAAGATATGATGAAAATAGCACACATATGTGAAGCGTGAGATTGAAGGACATGTCAAAATTGAAATTGAATTCTGTCCACTGTGCAAGGCGAACGAGGAGATGATGTGTTCATGAGAAATGTAGGTATCTGTTTAAGCTTTGTATGGACATCGAGATGACCTAGATCGCATTTCGGGGGAGAAAGTTAGGAGGCACTGAATAAGCGCGTACATGCATGACAAAAAGAGGCTTAAAGTTTGAAAGGACATAACGTTTGACCGGCACGTCAGATCTGGGCAAATTATATGTGCATTTTGCACAACTTTTCGTGAGGAAGGCGTTGCAAACAAATAAATAATTTAACAAAAAAAATATATAGATAAAAAAAATTAGTAAATAAAATGAAAAAATAGAAAAAAAAATTAAAAAATTAAAGATATTAATAAAATAAATAATAAAAATGTATTAAAATATATTTCTCAAAAAACTCAATGTCTATATCTATATCTATATGTATGTTAGTTATTTGTTAGTAAGTACAATTTGAGCAATTGGGTATGTATTAGCTTCACATTTTTGTTCATGTTGATGAATTAACAATCCTTAAGATGACCTAATTAAGTTTTGTTGTCTGCTTGAAAGTTGTAGATAAATGTGTTATTGAGATATTGACAGTGGTTTGATGTGATTTGGAGTTGTATAGCTGAAGATATGATGAAAATAGCGCACATATGTGAAGAGTGAGATTGAAGGACATGTCAAACTTGAAATTGAATTCTGTCCACTGTGCAAGGCGAATGAGGAGATGATGTGTTCACGAGAAATGTAGGTATCTGTTTAATCTTTGTATGGACATAGAGACGACCTGGATCAGATTTTGGGTGAGAAAGTTACGAGGCACTGAATAAGCACGTACATGCATGACAAAAAGAGGCTTAAAGTTTGAAAGGACATAACTTTTGACTGGGACGTCGGATCTGGGCAATTTATATGTCCATTGTGCATAACTTTTCGTGAGGAATGCGTTGCAAATAAATAAATAATCTAATAAAAATATATAAATAAATAAAATTAGTAAATAAAATTAAAAAATAGAAAATAAATAAAATTAATAAATAAATAAATAAATAAATAAAATAAAATAAAATTGTATTAAAATATATTTCTCAACAAACTCAATGTCTATATCTATATCTATATGTATGTTAGTTATTTGTTAGTAAGTACAATTTGAGTAATTGGGTATGTATGAGCTTCACATTTTTGTTCTTGTTCATGAATTAACAATCCTTAAGACGACTTAATTAAGTTTTCTTGTCTGCATGAAAATTGTAGATAAATGATTTATTGAGATATTGACAGTGGTTTGATGTGATTTGGAGTTGTATAGCTGAAGATAAGATGAAAATAGCGCACATATGTGAAGCTTGAGATTGAAGGATATGTCAAACTTGAAATTGAATTCGGTCTACTATGCAAGGCGAACATGGAGATGATGTGTTCGCAAGAAATGTAGGTGTCTATTTAAGTTTTGTAGGGACATTGAGATGACTTGGATCACATTTCGGGTGAGAAAGTTACGAGGCATTGAATAAGCACGTACATGCATGACAGAAAGAGGCTTAAAGTTTGAAAGGACATAACTTTTTATTGGGACGTCGGATCTGGACAAATTATATGTGCATTTTGCAAAACTTTTCATGAGGAAGGCGCTGCAAATAAATAAATAGTTTAATAAAAAAATATATAGATAAAAAATTAGTAAATAAAATGAAAAAAATAGAAAAGAAAAAAAATGAAATATATAAATAAATAAATAATTAAAAATGTATGAAAATAAATTTCTCAAAAAACTCAATGTCTATATCTATATCTATATGTATGTTAGTTATTTGTTAGTAAGTACAATTTGAGTAATTGAGTATGTATTAGCTTCACATTTTTGTTCATGTTGATGAATTAACAATCCTTAAGATGACCTAATTAAGTTTTGTTGTCTGCTTGAAAGTTGTAGATAAATGTGTTATTGAGATATTGACAGTGGTTTGATGTGATTTGGAGTTGTATAGCTGAAGATATGATGACAATAGCGCACATATGTAAAGCGTTAGATTGAAGGACATGTCAAACTTTAAATTGAATTCTGTCCACTGTGCAAGGCGAACGTGGAGATGATGTGTTCATGAGAAATGTAGGTATTTGTTTAAGCTTAGTATGGACACAGAGATGACCCGGATCACATTTCGGAAGAGAAAGTAACTAGGCACTGATTAAGCACGTACATGCGTCACAAAAAGAGGCTTAAAGTTTGAAATGACATAACTTTTGACTAGGACGTCAGATCTAGGAAAATTATGGGTGAGTTTTGCATAACTTTTGGCGAGGAACGCGCTGCAAATAAATAAATAATTTAATAAAAAATAAATAGATAAAAAATTAGTAAATAAAATGAAAAAATAGAAAATAATAAAAAATAATAATAAAATTAAATAAATAAATAAATAAATAAATAATTTAAAAGTGTATTAAAATATATTTCTCAAAAAACTGAATCTCTATATCTATATCTATATGTATGTTAGATATTTGTTAGTAAGTATAATTTGAGTAATTGGGTATGTATTAGCTTCACATTTTTGTTCATGTTGATGAATTAACAATCCTTAAGATGACCTAATTAAGTTTTGTTGTCCGCATGAAAGTTGTAGATAAATGTGTTATTGAGATATTGATAGTGGTTTGATGTGATTTAGAGTTGTATAGCTGAAGATATGATGAAAATAACGCACATATGTCAAGGGTGAGATGGAAGGACATGTCAAACTTGAAATTGAATTATGTCCATTGTGCAAGGCGAACGAGGAGATGATGTGTTCACGAGAAATGTAGGTATCTATTTAAGCTTTGTATGGACAAGGAGATGACCCGGATCACATTTTGGGAGAGAAAGTTATGAGACACTAAATAAACACGAACATGCATGACAGAAAGAGGCTTAAAGTGTGAAAGGACATAACTTTTGACTAGGACGTCGGATCTGGGCAAGTTATATGTGCATTTTGCATAAATTTTTGCGAGGAACGTGCTGCAAATAAATATATAATTTAATAAAAAAATATATAGATAAAAAAAAGGAAATGAAGAAAGGAATCAAGATCCCTTGTTGAATGATTCCAAGCTGTGTTTCTTCTTTGTTTCTTTCTTTCATGGACGTTTATTGCCTTGTTTTTCTTTCTTGAGCTCTACCTTGGTCAGTCGCAACCATGGGCACAATCAAGATGCTTTCTTGATTGCAATCTTGATTCAAGAAAACAGTCAATATCAAGTGACCAAGAAGGAAGAAGTCAACAAGCTCAGTTGACTTATTTCTTGTTGAGCAATTAAGGAATGTTTCAAGCAAGAAACCAAGAAAGCAAGGAGGAAATGAATAAAGGAATCAAGACCCCTTCTTGATTGATTCCAAGCTGTGTCTCTTCTTCGTTTCTTTCTTTCATGGTTGTTTCTTGTCATGTTTGTCCTTTCATGAGTTCTACCTTGGTCATTCGGAATGATGGGCGCAATCAAGATGCTTTCTTTATTGTGATCTTGATTCAAGAAAGCAGTCAAGAACAAGTGACCAAGAAGGAAGAAGTCATGAAGCTCAGTTGACTTCTTTCTTGTTGACCAAGAAAGTAATGTTTCAAGTAAGGAACCAAGAAACTAAGGAGGAAATGAAGACACAAATCGAGATCCCTTCAAGATTGATTCCAAGCTGTGTTTCTTCTTGGTTTCTTTCTTTCATGGTCGTTTCCTATCTTTTTTGTTATTTCACGAGTTCTACCTTGGTCAGTCGCAACCACGGGCGCAATGAAGATGCTTTCTTGATTCCGATCTTGATTCAAGAAAGCAGTAAAAAATAAACGACCAAGAAGGAAGAAGTCAAGAAGCTCAGTTGATTTCTTTCTTGTTGACCAAGAAAGCAATGTTTCATACAAGAAACCAAGAAAGCAAGGAGGAAATGAAGAAAGGAATCAAGATCCCTTCTTGATTGATTTCAAGCTGTGTTTCTTCTTTGTTTCTTTCTTTCATGGTCGTTTCTTTGTCTTTTTTGTTCTTACATGAGTTCTACCTTGGTCAGTCGCAACCATTGGCACAATCAAGATGCTTTCTTGATTGCAATCTTGATTCAAGAAAGCAGTCATGAACAAACAACCAAGAACGAAGATGTCAAGAAGCTTAGTTGACTTCTTTCTTGTTGACCAAGAAAGCAATGTTTCATACAAGAAACCAAGAAAGCAAGGAAGAAATGAAGAAAGGAATCGAGATCCCTTCTTGATTGATTCCTAGCTGTGTTTCTTCTTTGTTTCTTTCTTTCATGATCATTTCTTGTCTTGTTTGTTCTTCCATGAGTTCTACCTTGGACAGTTGCAACCATGGGCGCAATCAAGATGCATTCTTGATTGCGATCTTCATTCAAGAATGAAGTCAAGAACAAGCGACCAAGAAGGAAGCAGTCAAGAAGCTTAGTTGACTTCTTTCTTGTTGACCAAGAAAGAAATGTTGAAAGCAAGAAACCAAGTAAGCAAGAAGGAAATGAAGAAAGGAATTCAGATCACTTCTTGATTGATTCCAAGTTGTGTTACTTGTTTGTATCTTTCTTTCATGGACGTTTCTTGTCTTATTTGTTCTTTCTTGAGTTCTTCCTTGGTCTGTCGCAATGATGGGCGCAATCAAGGTGCTTTGTTGATTGCGATCTTGATTCAAGAAAACAGTAAAGAACAATTGACCAAGAAGGAAGAAGTCAAGAAGCTGAGTTGACTTCTTTCTTGTTGACTAAGAAAGCAATGTTTTATGCAAGAAACCAAGAAATCAAGGAGGAAACGAAGAAAGGAATCAAGATCCCTTCTTGATTAATTCCAAGCAGTGTTACTTCTTTGTTTCTTTCTTTCATGGACATTTCTTGTCTTGTTTGTTCTTTCTTGAGTTCTACATTGGTCAATCGCAACCATGGGCAGTGTCAAGATGCTTTTTTGATTGCGATCTTGATTCAAGAAAGTTGTCAAGAACAAGCGACCAATAAGGAAGAAGTCCAGAAGCTCAGTTGAATTCTTTGTTGTTGACCAAGAAAGCAATGTTTCAAGCAAGAAACCAAGAAAGCAAGGAGGAAATGAATAAAGGAATCATGATCCCTTCTTTATTGATTCCAACCTATGTTTCTTCTTTGCTTCTTTCTTTCATTGTCATTTCTTGTCTTGTTTGTTCTTTCATGCGTTCCACCTTGGTCAGTCGCAACCATAGGCGCAATCAAGATGCTTTCTTGATTGCGATCTTCATTCAAGAATGTAGTCAATAGAAAGCGACCAAGAAGGAAGTAGTCAAGAAGCTCAGTTCACTTCTTTCTTGTTGACCAAGAAAGCAATGTTTCATGGAAGAAACCAAGAAAGCAAGGAGGAAATGCAGAAAGGAATGAAGATCCTTTCTTGATTTATTCCAAGCTGTGTTTCTTCTTAATTTCTTTCTTTCATGTTCGTTTCTTGTCTTGTTTGTTCTTTCTTGAGTTCCACCTTGGTCAGTCGCAAGCATGGGCGCAGTCAAGATGCTTTCTTGATTGCAATCTTGATTTAAGAAAGCAGTAAAGAACAAGCGACCAAGAAGGAAGAAGTCAAGAAGTTTAGTTGACTTCTTTCTTGTTGACCAAGAAAGCAATGTTTCAAGAAAGGAACAAAGAAACCAAGGAGGAAATGAAGAAACGAATCAAGATCCATTCATGATCGATTCCAAGCTGTGTTTCCTCTTTGTTTCTTTCTTTCATGGTCGTTTCTTGTCTTGTTTGTTCTTTCTTGAGTTCTTCCTTGGTCAGTCGCAACGATGGGCGCAGTCAAGATGCTTTGTTGATTGCGATCTTGATTCAAGAAAGCAGTAAAGAGCAAATGACCAAGAAGGAAGAAGTCAAGAAGCTCAGTTGACTTCTTTCTTGTTGACCAAGAAAGCAATGTGTCAAGCAAGGAACAAAGAAATCAAGGAGGAAATGAAGAAACGAATCAAGATCCCTTCATGATCGATTCCAAGTTGTGTTTCCTCTTTGTTTCTTTCTTTCATGGACGTTTCTTGTCTTGTTTGTTCTTTCTTGAGTTCTAACTTGGTTGGTCGCAACCATGGGCACAATAGAGATACTTTCTTGATTATGAACTTGATTCAAGAAAGCAGTCAAGAACAATCGACCAAGAAGGAAGAAGTCAACAAGCTCAGTTGACTTCGTTCTTGTTGACTAAGAAAGCAATGTTTCCTTCAAGAATCCAAGAAAGAAAGGAGAAAATGACAAAAGGAATTAAGATCCCTTCTTGATTGATTCCAAGCTGTGTTTCTTCTTTGTTTGTTTCTTTCATGGTCGTTTCTTGTCTTGTTTGTTCTTTCATGAGTTCTACCTTGTTCAGTCACAACCATGGGCACAATGAAGAAGCTTTCTTGATGGCGATCTTGATTCAAGAAAGCAGGTAAGAAAAATCAACCAAGAACGAAGAAGTCAAGAAGCTCAGTTGAATTCTTTCTTGTTGACTAAGAAAGCAATGTTTCATGCAAGAAACAAAGAAAGCAAGGAGGAAATGAATAAAGGAATCAAGATCCCTTCTTGATTGATTCCAAGCTGTGTTCCTTCTTTGTTTCTTTCTTTCATGGTCCTTTCTTGTCTTGTTTGTTCTTTCATGAGTTCTACCTTGGTCAGTCGCTACCATGGGCGCAATTAAGATGCTTTCTTGATTGCAATATTAATTCAAAAAAGAAGTAAAAAATAAATGACCAAGAAGGAAGAAGTCAAGAAGCTCAGTTGACATCTTTATTGTTAACCAAGAAAGCAATGTTTCATGCAATAAACCAGGGAAACAAGGAGGAAATGAAGAAAGGAATCAGGATCCCTTGATTGATTGTAAGCTGTGTTACTTCTTTCTTTCTTTCTTTCTTTGATGGACGTTTCTTGTCTTTTTTGTTCTTTCATGAGTTCTACCTTGTTCAGTGGAAACCATGGGCGGAGTCAAGATGCTTTCTTGATTGCGATCTTGATTCAAGAAAGCAGTTAAGAACAAGCGACCAAGAAGCAAGAAGTCAAGAAGCTCAGTTGACTTCTTTCTAGTTGACAAATAAAGCAATGTTTCATACAAGAAACCAAGAAAGCAAGGAAGAAATGAAGAAAGGAATCAAGATCCCTTCTTGGTTGATTCCAAGCTGTGTTACTTCTTTGTTTCATTCATTCATGGACATTTCTTATCTTGTTTGTTCTTTCTTAAGTTCTACCTTAGCCAATCGTAATCATGGGCGGAATCAAGATGCTTTCTTGATTGCGATCTTCATTCAAGAATGTAGTCAAGAATAAGCGACCAAGAAGCAGCAGTCAAAAAGCTCAATTGACTTCTTTCTTGTTGACAAAGAAAGCAATCTTTCAAGAAAGAAACCAAGAAAGCAAGGAGGAAATGAAGAAAGTAATCATGATCCCCTCTTGATTGATTCCAAGATGTGTTTCGTCTTTGTTTCTTTCTTTCATGATCGTTTCTTGTCTTGTTTGTTCTTTCATGAGTACTACCTTGGTCAGTCGCAACCATGGCCCTTTCAAGATGCTCTCTTGATTGCGATCTTGATTCAGGAAAGCAGTCAAGAACAAGCGACCAAGAAGGAAGTAGTCAAGAAGCTCAGTTGACTTCTATCTTATTGACCATGAAAGCAATGTTTCAAGCAAGGAACCAAGAAACCAAGGAGGAGATTAAGAAACGAATCAAGATCCCTTCATGATTGATTCCAAGCTGTCTTACTTCTTTGTCTCTTTCTTTCATGGACGTTTCTTATCTTGTTTGTTCTTTCTTTAGTTCTACCTTTGCCAGACGAACCATGGGCCCAGTCAAGATGCTTTCTTGATTACGATCTTGATTCAAGAAAGCAGTCAAGAATAAGCGAAAAAGAAGGAAGAAGTCAAGAAGCTCAGTAGACTTCTTTCTTATTGACCAAGAAAGCAATGTTTCAAGCAAGGAACCAAGAAACCAAGGAGGAAATGAAGAAACAAATAAAGATCCCTTCATGATTGAATCCAAGCTGTGTTTCTTCTTTGTTTCTTTCTTTCATGGTCATTTCTTGTCTTGTTTGTTCTTTCATGAGTTCTACCTTGGTCAGACGTAACCATGGGCGCAATGAAGATGCCTTCTTGATTGCGATCATGAATCAAGAAAGCAGTCAAGATCTAATGACCAAGACTGAAGAAGTCATGAAGCTCAGTTGACTTCTTTCTTGTTGACCAAGAAAGCAATGTTTCATGCAAGAAACCAAGAAAGCAACGATGAAATGAATAAAGGAATCAAGATCCCTTCTTGATTGATTCCAAGCTGTGTTTCTTCTTAGTTTCTTTCTTTCATTGTTATTTCTAGTCTTGTTTGTTCTTTCATGAGTTTTACCTTGACCAGTTGCAACCATGGGCATAATCAAGATGCTTTCTTGGTTGTGATCATCATTCAAGAATCTAGTCAAGAACAACCGACCAAGAAGGAAGCAGTCAAGAAGCTGAGTTGACTTCTATCTTGTTGGCCAATAAAGCAATGTTTCAAGCAAGAAACCAAGAAAACAAGAAGGAAATGAAGAAAGGAATCAAGATCCCTTCTTGATTGATTCCAAGCTGTATTTCTTCTTTATTTATTTTTTTGATGGACGTTTCATGCCTTATTTTTGTTTCTTGAGTTCTAACTTGGTCAATCGCAACCATGGGCGTAATCAAGATGATTTCTTGATTGCGATCTGGATTCAAGAAAGTAGTCAGGAACAAGCGACGATGAAGGAAGAAGTCAAGAAGCTCAGCTGACTTATTTCTTGTTGACCAAGAAAGCAATGTTTCAAGCAACAAACCAAGAAAGCAAGGGGGAAATGAATAAAGGAACCAAGATACCTTCTTGATTGATTCCAAGCTATGTTTCTTTCTTTCATGGTCGTTTCTTGTCTTATTTGTTCTTTTTTGAGTTCTACCTTGTTCATTCGCAACCATGGGCACAATCAAGATGCTTTCTTGATTGCGATTTTGGTTCAAGAAACCAGTTAAGAACAAGCGACCAAGAAGGAAGAAGTCAAGAAGCTCAGTTGACTTCTTTCTTGTTGACCGAGAAAGCAGTGTTTCAAGTGACAAACCAAGAAAGAAAGGAGGAAATGAATAAAGGAACCAAGATACCTTCTTGATTGATTCCAAGCTATGTTTCTTTCTTTCATGGTTGTTTCTTGTCTTATTTGTTCTTTCTAGAGCTATACCTTGGTCATTCGCAACCATGGGCATAATCAAGATGCTTCCTTGATTGCGATCTTGATTCAAGAATAAGCGACCAAGAAGGAAGAAGTCAAGAAGCTCAGTTGACTTCTTTCTTGTTGACCAAGAAAGCAATGTTTCCAGCAAGGAACCAAGAAAGCAAGGAGGAAATGAAGAAATGAATCAAGATCCCTTCTTGCTTGATTCCAAGTTGTGTTTCTTTCTTTGTTTCTTTCATGGTCGTTTCATGTCTTGTTTGTTCTTTCATGAGTTCTATCTTGGTCAGTCGCAACGATGGGCGCATTGAAGATGCTTTGTTGATTGTAATCTTGATTCAAGAAAGCAGTCAAGAACAAGAAAACAAGAAGGACGCAGTCAAGAAGCTCAATTGACTTCTTTCTTGTTGACCAATAAAGCAATATTTCATGCAAGAAACACAGAAAGCAAGGAGGGAATGAAGAAAGGAATCAAGATCCCTTCTTGATTGGTTCCAAGCTGTGTTGCATCTTTGTTTCTTTCTTTCATGAAAGTTTCTTGTCTTGTTTGTTATTTCTTGAGTTTTACCTAGGTCAGTCGCAACCATGGCAAATGAAGATGCTTTCTTGATTGCCATCTTGATTCAAGAAAGCAGTCAAGAACAAACGACCAAGAAGGAAGAAGTCAAGAAACTCAGTTGACTTCTTTCTTGTTGACTAAGAAAGCAATGTTTGAAGCAACGAACCAATAAAGCAAGGAGGAAATGAAGAAACGAATCAAGATCGCTTCTTGATTAATTCCAAGCTGTGTTTCTTCTTTCCTTCTTTCTTTCTTTGATGGTCGCTTCTTGTCTTGTTTGTTCTTTCATGAGTCATATCTTGGTCAGTCGCAACCATGGGCGCAATGAAGCTGCTTTCTTGATTGCAATGTTGATTTAAGAAAGCAATCAAGAACAAACGACCAAGAAGGAAGAAGTCAAGAAGCTCAGTTGACTTCTTTCTTGTTGACCAAGAAAGCAACGTTTCGTGCAAGAAACCAAGAAAGCGAGGATGAAATGAATAAAGGAATCAAGACTCCTTCTTGATTGATTCCAGGCTGTCTTACTTCTTTTTTTTCTTTCTTTAATGGATTTTTTTGTCTTGTTTTTTCATTCTTCAAGTCTACCTTGGTCAATCGTAACCATGGATGCAGTCAAGATGGTTTCTTGATTGCAATCTTGATTCAAGAAAGCAATCAAGAACAAGCGACCAAGAAGGAAGAAGTCAAGAAGCTCAGTTGACTTATTTCTTTTTGACCAAGAAAGCAATGTTTCAAGCAAGAAACCAAGAAAGCAAGGAGGGAATGAAGAAACAAATCAAGATCCCTTCTTGATTGATTCCAAGTTGTGTTTCTTCTTTGTTTCTTTCTTTCATGGTCATTTCTTGTCTTATTTTTTCTCACATAAGTTCTACGTTGGTCAGTCGCAACCTTGGGGACAATGAAGATGCTTTCTTGATTGCCATCTTGATTCAAGAAAGCAGTCAAGAATAAACGACCAAGAAGGAAGAAGTCAAGAAGCTCGGTTGAATTCTTTCTTGTTGACCAAGAAAGCAATGTTTCAAGGAAGAATGCAGGGTGGAAATGAAAAAAGGAATCAAGATCCCATCTTGATTGATTCCAAGCTGTGTTTCTTCTTTCCTTCTCACTTTCATGGTCATCTCTTGTCTTGTTTGTTCTTTCATGAGTTCTATCTTGGTCAGTCGCAACCATGGATGCAATTAAGATGCTTTCTTGATTGCAATCTTGATTCAAGAAAGCAGTCAAGAACAAACGACCAAGAAGGAAGAAGCCAAGAAGCTCAGTTGACTTCATTCTTGTTGACCAAGAAAGCAAGTAGGAAATGAAGAAAGGAATAAAGATCCCTTCTTGATTGATTCCAAGGTGTGTTACTTCTTTGTTTCTTTCTTTCATGGATGTTTCTTGTCTTGTTTGTTCTTTCTTGAGTTCTACCTTAGTTAGTCGCAACCATGGGCGTAATCAAGATGCTTTCTTGATTGCAATCTTGATTCATGAAAGTAGTCAAGAATAAGTGACCAAGAATGAAGAAGTCAAGAAGCTCAGTTGACTTCCTTCTTGTTGACCAAGAAAGCAATGTTTCAAGCAAGAAATCAAGAAAGCTAGGAGGAAATGAAGAAAGGAATCAAGATCCCTTCTTGATTGATTCCAAGCTGTGTTTCTTGTTTGTTTGTTTCTTTCATGGTCGTTTCTTGTCTAATTTATTCTTTCATGAGTTCTACCTTGGTCAGTCGCAACCATGGACGCAATCAAGATGCTTTCTTGATTGCGATGTTGATTCAAGAAAGCAGTCAAGAACAAGCGACCAAGAAGGAGGAAGTAAAGAAACTCAGTTGACTTCTTTCTTGATGACCAAGAAAACAATGTTTCAAGCAAGAAAGCAAGGAGGAAATGATGAAAGGAATCAAGATCCCTTCTTGATTGATTCCAACTTGTGTTTCTTCTTTGTTTCTTTCTTTCATGGTCATTTCTTGACTTCTTTGTTCTTTCTTGAGTTCTACATTGGTCAGTCGCAACCATGAGCACAATCAAGATGCTTTATTGATTGCCATCTTGATTTAAGAAAGCAGTCAAGAACAAGCGACCAAGAAGGAAGTAGTCAAGAAGCTCAGTTAACTTATTTCTTGTTGACCAAGAAAGCAATGTTTGAAGTAAGAAAGCAAGGAGGAAATGAAGACAGGAATCATGTTGCCTTCTTGATTGATTCCAATCTGTGTTTCTTCTTTGTTTTTTTCTTTCATAGACGTTTCTTGTCTTGTTTTTCTTTCTTGAGTTCTACCTTGGTCAGTCGGAACCATGGGTGTAATCAAGATTCTTTCTTGATTGCGATCTTGATTATAGAAAGCAGTCAAGAACAAGCGACCAAGAAGGAAGAAGCCAAGAAGCTCAGTTGACTTCTTTCTTGTTGACCAAGAAAGCAGTGTTTCAAGCAAGAAACCAAGAAAGCAAGGAGGAAATGAAGAAAGGAATCAAGATCCCTTCTTGATTAATTCGAAGTTGTGTTTCTTCTTTGTTTCTTTCTCTCATGGTCGTTTCTTTTCTTGTTTGTTCTTTCATGAGTTCTACCTTGGTCAGTCGCAACCATGGACGCATTCAAGATGCTTTCTTGATTGTGATCTTGATTCTAGAAAGCAATCAAGAACAAGCGACCAAGAAGGAAGAGGCCTAGAAGCTCAGTTGACTTCTTTCTTGTTGACCGAGAAAGCAATGTTTCAAGCAAGGAGGAAATGAAGAAAGGAGTCAAGATCCCTTCTTGATCGATTCCAAGCTGTGTTTCTTCTTTGTTTCTTTCTTTCATGCTCATTTCTTGTCTTGTTTGTTCTTTCATGAGTTCTACCTTGGCCAGTCGCAACCATGGGCATAATCAAGATGCTTTCTTGATTGCTATCTTGATTCAAGAAAGCAGTCAAGAGTAAGCGACCAAGAAGAAAGAAGTCAAGAAGGTCAATTGACTTCTTTCTTGTTGACCAAGAAAGCAATGTTTCAAGCAATAAACCAAGAAAACAAGGAGGAAATGAAGAAAGGAATCAAGATCCCTTCTTTATTGATTCCAAGTTGTGTATCTTCTTTGTTTGTTTCTTTCATTGTCATTTCTTGTCTAAGTTGTTGTTTCATGAGTTTTACCTTGGTGAGTCACAACCATGGGCGCAATTAAGATGCTTTCTTTATTGTGATCTTGATTCTAGAAAGCAATCAAGAACAAGCGACCAAGAAGGAAGAGGCCTAGAAGCTCAGTTGACTTCTTTCTTGTTGACCAAGAAAGCATTGTTTCAAGCAAGAAACCAAGAAAGCAAGGAGGAAATGAAGAAAGGAATCAAGATCCTTTCTTGGTTGATGCCAAGATGTGTCTGTTCTTTGTTTCTTTCTTTCATTGTTATTTCTTGTCTAATTTGTTCTTTCATGAGTTTTACCTTGGTCAGTCACAACCATGGGCGCAACCAAGATGCTTTCTTGATTGCGATCTTGATTCTAGGAAGCTGTCAAGAACAAGCGACCAAGAAGGAAGAGGCCAAGAAGCTCAGTTGACTTCTTTCTTGTTGACCGTGAAAGCAATGTTTCAAGCAAGAAAGGAGGAAATGAAGAAAGGAGTTAAAATCCCTTTTTGATTGATTACAAGCTGTGTTGCTTCTTTGTTTCTTTCTTTCATGGTCGTTTCTTGTCTCTTTTGTTGTTTCATGAGTTCTACCTTGGTCAGTCGCAACCATGGGCGCAATCATGATGGTTTCTTGATTGCTATCTTATTTCAAGAAAGCAGTCAAGAATAAGCGACCAAGAAGGAAGAAGTCAAGAAGGCAGTTGACTTCTTTCTTGTTAACCAAGAAAGCAATGTTTCAAGCAAGAAACCAAGAAAGCAAGGAGGAAATGAAGAAAGGAATCAAGATCCCTTCTTGATTATTTCCAAGTTGTGTTTCTTCTTTTTTCCTTTCTCTCATGGTCGTTTCTTTTCTTGTTTGTTCTTTCATGAGTTCTACCTTGGTTAGTCACAACCATGGGCGCAATCAAGATGCTTTCTTGATAGCAATCTTGATTCAAGAAAGCAGTCAAGAATAAGCAACCAAGAAGGAAGAGGTCAAGAAGGTCAGTTGACTTCTTTCTTGTTGACCAAGAAAGCAATGTTTCAAGCAAGAAACCAAGAAAGCAAGGAGGAAATGAAGAAAGGAATCAAGATCCCTTTTTGATTGATGCCAAGCTGTGTTTCTTTCTTTCATGGTCATTTCTTGTCTAATTTGTTCTTTCTTGAGTTTTACCTTGGTCAGTCACAACCATGGGCGCAATAAAGACGCTTTCTTTATTGCGATCTTGAATCAAGAAAGCGGTCAAGAACAAGCGACCAAGAAGGAGGAAGTCAAGAAGGTCAGTTGACTTCTTTCTTGTTGACCAAGAAAGCAATGTTACAAGCAAGAAACCAAGGAAGAAATGAAAAAAGGAATCAAGATCCCTTCTTGATTCATTCCAAGCTGTGTTTCTTCTTTGTTTCTTTGTTTCATGGTCGTTTCTTGTCTTACTTGTTCTTTCTTGAGTTCTACCTTGGTCAGTTGCAACCATGGGCGCAACCAAGATGCTTTCTTGATTGCGATTTTGATTCAAGAAAGCGGTCAAGAACAAGCGACCAAGAAGGAAGAAGTCAAGAAGCTCAGTTGACTTATTTCTTGTTGACCAAGAAAATGATTCATGCAACAAACGAAGAAAGGAATCAAGATCCCTTCTTGATTGATTCCAAGTTATGTTTCTTCTTTGTTTCTTTCTTTAATGGTCATTTCTTGTCTTATTTGTTCTTTCATGAGTTCTACCTTGGCCAGTCGCAACCATGGGCAGAATCAAGATGCTTTCTTGATTGCCATCTTGATTCAAGAAAGCAATCAAGAGTAAGCGACCAAGAAGGCAGAAGTCAAGAAGGTCAGTTGACTTCTTTCTTGTTGACCAGGAAAGCAATGTTTCAAGGAATAAACCAAGAAAACAAGGAGGAAATGAAGAAAGGAATCAAGATCCCTTCTTTATTGATTCCAAGCTGTGTTTCTTCTTTGTTTGTTTCTTTCATTGTCATTTTTTGTCTAAGTTGTTGTTTCATGAGTTTTACCTTGGTGATTCACAACCATGGGTGCAATCAAGATGCTTTCTTTATTGCGATCTTGATTCATGAAAGCGGTCAAGAACAAGCGACCAAGAAGGAGGAAGTCACGAAGGTCAGTTGACTTCTTTCTTGTTGACCAAGAAAGCAATGTTACAAGCAAGAAATCGAGGAAGAAATGAAAAAAGGAATCAAGATCCCTTCTTGATTGATTCCAAGCTGTGTTTCTTCTTTGTTTCTTTGTTTCATGGTCGTTTCTTGTCTTACTTGTTCTTTCTTGAGTTCTACCTTGGTCAGTCACAACCATGGGTGCAACCAAGATGCTTTCTTTATTGCGATTTTGATTCAAGAAAGCGGTCAAGAACAAGCGACCAAGAAGGAAGAAGTCAAGAAGCTCAGTTGACTTCTTTGTTGTTGACCAAGAAAGCAATGATTTATGCCACAAGCGAAGAAAGCAAAGAGGAAATGAAGAAAGGAATCAAGATCCATTCTTAATTGATTCCAAGTTGTGTTTGCTCTTTGTTTATTTCTTTCATGGTCATTTCTTTTCTTGTTTGTTCTTACATGAGCTCTACCTTGGTCAGTCACAACAATGGGCACAATCAAGATGCATTCTTGATTGCAATCTTCATTCAAGAATGTAGTTAAAAAATAGCGGCCAAGAAGGAAGCAGTCAAGAAGCTCAGTTGACTTCTTTCTTGTTGAGCAAGAAAGCAATGTTTCAAGCAAGAAAGCAAGGAGGAAATGAAGAAAGTAATCAAGATCCCTTCTTGAGTGATTTTAAGTTGTGTTTCTTCTTTGTTTGTTTCTTTCATGGTCATTTCTTGTCTAATTTATTCTTTTATGAGTTCTACCTTGGTCAGTCGCAACCATGGGCGCAATCAAGATGCTTTCTTGATTGCGATGTTGATTCAAGAAAGCAGTCAAGAACAAGCGACCAAGAAGCAGTAAGTAAAGAAACTCAGTTGACTTCTTTCTTGATGACCAAGAAAACAATGTTTCAAGCAAGAAAGCAGGGAGGAAATGATGAAAGGAATCAAGATCCCTTCTTGATTGATTCCAAGTTGTGTTACTTCTTGTTCCTTTCTTACATGGTCATTTCTTGTCTTCTTTGTTCTTTCTTGAGTTCTACCTTGGTCAGTCGCAACCATGGGCGCAATCAAGATGCTTTCTTGATTGCCATCTTGATTCAAGAAAGCAGTCAAGAATAAGCGACCAAGAAGGAAGAAGTCAAGAAGGTCGGTTGACTTCTTTCTTGTTAACCAAGAAAGCAATGTTTCAAGCAAGAAACCAAAAAAGCAAGGAGGAAATGAAGAAAGGAATCGAGATCCCTTCTTGATTAGTTCCAAACTGTGTTTCTTCTGTGTTTCTTTCTTTCATGGTCGTTTCTTGTCTTGTTTGTTCTTTCATGAGTTCTACCTTGGTCAGTCGCAACCATGGGCGCAATCAAGACGCTTTCTTGATTGCGATCATGATTGAAGAAAGCAGTCAAGAATAAGCTGCCAAGAAGGAAGAAGTCAAGAAGCTCAGTTGACTTCTTTCTTGTTGACTGAGAAAGCAAAGTTTCAAGCAGGAAACCAAGAAAGCCAGAAGGAAATGAAGAAAGGAATCAAGATCCCTTCTTGATTGATTCCAACCTGTATTTCTTCTTTGTTTCTTTCTTTCATGGTCATTTCTTGTCTTGTTTGTTCTTTCATGAGTTCTACCTTGGCCAGTCGCAACCATGGGTGCAATCAAGATGCTTTCTTGAGTGCGATCATGATTGAAGAAAGCAGTCAAGAATAAGTGACCAAGAAGGAAGAAGTCAAGAAGGTCAGTTGACTTCTTTCTTGTTGACCAAGAAAGCAATGTTTCAACCATGAAACCAAGAAAGTAAGGAGGAAATGAAGAATGGAATCAAGATCCCTTCTTGAATGGTTCCAAGCTGTGTTTCTTCTTTGTTTCTTTCTTTCATGGTCATTTCTTGTCTAATTTATTCTTTCAAGAGTTCTACCTTGGTCAGTCACAACGATGGGCGCAATCTAGATGCTTTCATGATTGCGATCTTGATTCAAGAAAGCAGTCAAGAATAAGCGACCATGAAGGAAGGAGTCAAGAACGTCAGTTGACTTCTTTCTTGTTGACCAAGAAAGCAATGTTTCAAGCAAGAAACCAAGAAAGCAAGGAGGAAATGAAGAAAGGAATCAAGATCCCTTTTTGATTGATGCCAAGCTGTGTTTCTTTCTTTCATGGTCATTTCTTGTCTAATTTGTTCTTTCTTGAGTTTTACCTCGGTCAGTCACAACCATGGGCGCAATAAAGACGCTTTCTTTATTGCGATCTTGAATCAAGAAAGCGGTCAAGAACAAGCGACCAAGAAGGAGGAAGTCAAGAAGGTCAGTTGACTTCTTTCTTGTTGACCAAGAAAGCAATGTTACAAGCAAGAAACCAAGGAAGAAATGAAAAAAGGAATCAAGATCCCTTCTTGATTGATTCCAAGCTGTGTTTCTTCTTTGTTTCTTTGTTTCATGGTCGTTTCTTGTCTTACTTGTTCTTTCTTGAGTTCTACCTTGGTCAGTTGCAACCATGGGCGCAACCAAGATGCTTTCTTGATTGCGATTTTGATTCAAGAAAGCGGTCAAGAACAAGCGACCAAGAAGGAAGAAGTCAAGAAGCTCAGTTGACTTCTTTCTTGTTGACCAAGAAAGTAATGATTCATGCAACAAACGAAGAAAGGAATCAAGATCCCTTCTTGATTGATTCCAAGTTATGTTTCTTCTTTGTTTCTTTCTTTAATGGTCGTTTCTTGTCTTATTTGTTCTTTCATGAGTTCTACCTTGGCCAGTCGCAACCATGGGCAGAATCAAGATGCTTTCTTGATTGCCATCTTGATTCAAGAAAGCAATCAAGAGTAAGCGACCAAGAAGGCAGAAGTCAAGAAGGTCAGTTGACTTCTTTCTTGTTGACCAAGAAACAAATGTTTCAAGCAATAAACCAAGAAAACAAGGAGGAAATGAAGAAAGGAATCAAGATCCCTTCTTTATTGATTCCAAGCTGTGTTTCTTCTTTGTTTGTTTCTTTCATTGTCATTTTTTGTCTAAGTTGTTGTTTCATGAGTTTTACCTTGGTGATTCACAACCATGGGTGCAATCAAGATGCTTTCTTTATTGTGATCTTGATTCATGAAAGCGGTCAAGAACAAGCGACCAAGAAGGAGGAAGTCACGAAGGTCAGTTGACTTCTTTCTTGTTGACCAAGAAAGCAATGTTACAAGCAAGAAATCGAGGAAGAAATGAAAAAAGGAATCAAGATCCCTTCTTGATTGATTCCAAGTTGTGTTTCTTCTTTGTTTCTTTGTTTCTTTGTTTCATGGTCGTTTCTTGTCTTACTTGTTCTTTCTTGAGTTCTACCTTGGTCAGTCACAACCATGGGTGCAACCAAGATGCTTTCTTGATTGCCATCTTGATTCAAGAAAGCAGTCAAGAATAAGCGACCAAGAAGGAAGAAGTCAAGAAGGTCAGTTGACTTCTTTCTTGTTAACCAAGAAAGCAATGTTTCAAGCAAGAAACCAAAAAAGCAAGGAGGAAATGAAGAAAGGAATCGAGATCCCTTCTTGATTAGTTCCAAACTGTGTTTCTTCTGTGTTTCTTTCTTTCATGGTCGTTTCTTGTCTTGTTTGTTCTTTCATGAGTTCTACCTTGGTCAGTCGCAACCATGGGCGCAATCAAGACGCTTTCTTGATTGCGATCATGATTGAAGAAAGCAGTCAAGAATAAGCTGCCAAGAAGGAAGAAGTCAAGAAGCTCAGTTGACTTCTTTCTTGTTGACTGAGAAAGCAATGTTTCAAGCAGGAAACCAAGAAAGCAAGAAGGAAATGAAGAAAGGAATCAAGATCCCTTCTTGATTGATTCCAACCTGTGTTTCTTCTTTGTTTCTTTCTTTCATGGTCATTTCTTGTCTTGTTTGTTCTTTCATGAGTTCTACCTTGGCCAGTCGCAACCATGGGTGCAATCAAGATGCTTTCTTGAGTGTGATCATGATTGAAGAAAGCAGTCAAGAATAAGTGACCAAGAAGGAAGAAGTCAAGAAGGTCAGTTGACTTCTTTCTTGTTGACCAAGAAAGCAATGTTTCAACCATGAAACCAAGAAAGTAAGGAGGAAATGAAGAATGGAATCAAGATCCCTTCTTGAATGGTTCCAAGCTGTGTTTCTTCTTTGTTTCTTTCTTTCATGGTCATTTCTTGTCTAATTTATTCTTTCAAGAGTTCTACCTTGGTCAGTCACAACGATGGGCGCAATCTAGATGCTTTCTTAATTGCGATCTTGATTCAAGAAAGCAGTCAAGAATAAGCGACCATGAAGGAAGGAGTCAAGAACGTCAGTTGACTTCTTTCTTGTTGACCAAGAAAGCAATGTTTCAAGTAAGAAACCAAGAAAGCAAGGAGGAAATGAAGAAAGGAATCAAGATCCCTTTTTGATTGATTCCAAGCTGTGCCTCTTCTCTTTTTCTTTCTTTCATGGTCGTTTCTTATCTTGTTTGTTCTTTCTTGAGTTTTACCTTAGTCAGTCGCAACCATGGGCCTAATCAAGATGCTTTCATGATTGCGATCTTGATTCAAGAAAGCAATCAAGAGTAAGTGACCAAGAAGGCAGAAGTCAAGAAGGTCAGCTGACTTCTTTCTTGTTGACCAAGAAAGCAATGTTTCAAGCAATAAACCAAGAAAACAAGGAGGAAATGAAGAAAGGAATCAAGATCCCTTCTTTATTGATTCCAAGCTGTGTTTCTTCTTTGTTTGTTTCTTTCATTGTCATTTTTTGTCTAATTTGTTCTTTCATGAGTTCTACCTTGGTCAGTCGCAACCATAGGCGCAATCAAGATGCTTTCTTGATTGCGATGTTGATTCAAGAAAGCAGTCAAGAACAAGCGACCAAGAAGCAGTAAGTAAAGAAACTCAGTTGACTTCTTTCTTGATGACCAAGAAAACAATGTTTCAAGCAAGAAAGCAGGGAGGAAATGATGAAAGGAATCAAGATCCCTTCTTGATTGATTCCAAGCTGTGTTACTTCTTTGTTCCTTTCTTACATGGTCATTTCTTGTCTTCTTTGTTCTTTCTTGAGTTCTACCTTGGTCAGTCGCAACCATGGGCTCAATCAAGATGCTTTCTTGATTGCCATCTTGATTCAAGAAAGCAGTCAAGAATAAGCGACCAAGAAGGAAGAAGTCAAGAAGGTCAGTTGACTTCTTTCTTGTTAACCAAGAAAGCAATGTTTCAAGCAAGAAACCAAAAAAGCAAGGAGGAAATGAAGAAAGGAATCAAGATCCCTTCTTGAATGGTTCCAAGCTGTGTTTCTTCTTTGTTTCTTTCTTTCATGGTCATTTCTTGTCTAATTTATTCTTTCAAGAGTTCTACCTTGGTCAGTCACAACGATGGGCGCAATCTAGATGCTTTCTTGATTGCCATCTTGATTCAAGAAAGCAGTTAAGAATAAGCGACCAAGAAGGAAGAAGTCAAGAAGGTCAGTTGACTTCTTTCTTGTTAACCAAGAAAGCAATGTTTCAAGCAAGAAACCAAAAAAGCAAGGAGGAAATGAAGAAAGGAATCGAGATCCCTTCTTGATTAGTTCCAAACTGTGTTTCTTCTGTGTTTCTTTCTTTCATGGTCGTTTCTTGTCTTGTTTGTTCTTTCATGAGTTCTACCTTGGTCAGTCGCAACCATGGGCGCAATCAAGATGCTTTCTTGATTGCCATCTTGATTCAAGAAAGCAGTTAAGAATAAGCGACCAAGAAGGAAGAAGTCAAGAAGGTCAGTTGACTTCTTTCTTGTTAACCAAGAAAGCAATGTTTCAAGCAAGAAACCAAAAAAGCAAGGAGGAAATGAAGAAAGGAATCGAGATCCCTTCTTGATTAGTTCCAAACTGTGTTTCTTCTGTGTTTCTTTCTTTCATGGTCGTTTCTTGTCTTGTTTGTTCTTTCATGAGTTCTACCTTGGTCAGTCGCAACCATGGGCGCAATCAAGACGCTTTCTTGATTGCGATCATGATTGAAGAAAGCAGTCAAGAATAAGCTGCCAAGAAGGAAGAAGTCAAGAAGCTCAGTTGACTTCTTTCTTGTTGACTGAGAAAGCAATGTTTCAAGCAGGAAACCAAGAAAGCAAGAAGGAAATGAAGAAAGGAATCAAGATCCCTTCTTGATTGATTCCAACCTGTGTTTCTTCTTTGTTTCTTTCTTTCATGGTCATTTCTTGTCTTGTTTGTTCTTTCATGAGTTCTACCTTGGCCAGTCGCAACCATGGGTGCAATCAAGATGCTTTCTTGAGTGCGATCATGATTGAAGAAAGCAGTCAAGAATAAGTGACCAAGAAGGAAGAAGTCAAGAAGGTCAGTTGACTTCTTTCTTGTTGACCAAGAAAGCAATGTTTCAACCTTGAAACCAAGAAAGTAAGGAGGAAATGAAGAATGGAATCAAGATCCCTTCTTGAATGGTTCCAAGCTGTGTTTCTTCTTTGTTTCTTTCTTTCATGGTCATTTCTTGTCTAATTTATTCTTTCAAGAGTTCTACCTTGGTCAGTCACAAGGATGGGCGCAATCTAGATGCTTTCATGATTTCGATCTTGATTCAAGAAAGCAGTCAAGAATAAGCGACCATGAAGGAAGGAGTCAAGAACGTCAGTTGACTTCTTTCTTGTTGACCAATAAAGCATTGTTTCAAGCAAGAAACCAAGAAAGCAAGGAGGAAATGAAGAAAGGAATCAAGATCCCTTCTTGATTGATTCCAAGCTGTGCCTCTTCTCTTTTTCTTTCTTTCATGGTCATTTCTTATCTTGTTCGTTCTTTCTTGAGTTTTACCTTAGTCAGTCGCAACCATGGGCCTAATCAAGATGCTTTCATGATTGCGATCTTGATTCAAGAAAGCAGTCAAGAATAAGCGACCAAGAAGGAAGAAGTCAAGAAGGTCAGTTGACTTCTTTCTTAGTGACCAAGAAAGCATTGTTTCGAGCAAGAAACCAAGAAAGCAAGTAGGAAATGAAGAAAGGAATCAAGATCCCTTTTTGATTGATTCGAAGTTGTGTTTCTTCTTTTGTTTCTTTCTTTCATATCCATTTCTTGTCTTGTTTGTTCTTTCTTGAGTTCTACGTTGGTCAGTCGCAACCATGGATGCAATCAAGATGCTTTCTTGATTGCGATCTTGATTCAAGAAAGTAGTCAAGAACAAGTGACCAAGAAGGAAGAAGTCAAGAAGCTCAGTTGACTTCTTTCTTGATGACCAAGAAAGTAATGTTTCAAGCAAGAAAGCAAGGAGGAAATGATGAAAGGAATAAAGATCCCTTCTTGATTGATTCCAAGTTGTGTTTCTTCTTTGTTTCTTTCTTTCATGGTCGTTTCTTGTCTTGTTTGTTCTTTCTTGAGATCTACCTTGATCAGTCGCAATCGTGGGCGCAATCAAGATACTTTCTTGATTGTGATCTTGATTCAAGAGAGCAGTCAAGAATAAGCACCCAAGAAGGAAGAAGTCAAAAAGCTCAGTTGACTTCTTTCTTGTTAACCAAGAATGCAATGTTTCATGCAACAAACGAAGAAAGCAAGGAGGAATTGAAGAAAGAAATCAAGATCACTCTTGATTGATTCCAAGCTGTGTTTCTTCTTTGTTTCTTTCTTTCATGGTCATTTATTGTCTTCTTTGTTCTTTCATGAGTTCTACCTTGGTCAGTCGCAACCATAGGCCCAATCAAGATGCATTCATGACTGCGATTTTGATTCAAGAAAGCAGTAAAAAATAAGCGACCACGAAGGAAGAAGTCAAGAAGCTCAGTTGACTTCTTTCTTGTTCACCAAAAAAGCAATGTTTCAAGCAAGAAACAAAGAAAGGAAAGAGGAAATGAAGAAAGGAATCAAGATCCCTTCTTGATTGATTCCAAGCTGTGTTTCTTCTTTCTTTCTTTCTTTCATGATTGTTTCTTGTCTGGTCTGTTCGTTCATGAGTTCTACCTTGGTCAGTCGAAACCATGGGAGTAATCAAGATGGTTTCATGATTGCGATCTAGATTCAAGAAAGCAGCCAAGAATAAGCGACCAAGAAGGAAGAAGTCAAGAAGGTCAGTTGCGTTCTTTCTTGTTAACCAAGAAAGTAATGTTTTAAGCAAGAAACCAAGAAAGGAAGGAGGAAATGAAGAAAGGAATCAAGATCCCTTCTTTAATGATTCCAACCTGTGTTTCTTCTTTGTTTCTTTCTTTCATGGTCATTTCTTGTCTTGTTTGTTCTTTCTTGAGTTCTACGTTGGTCAGTCGCAACCATGGGCATAATCAAGATGCTTTCTTGATTGCGATCTTGATTCAAGAAAGCAGTCAAGAACAAGCGACCAAGAAGGAAGAAATCAAGAAGCTCAGTTGACTTCTTTCTTGTTGACCAAGAAAGCAATGTTTCAAGCAGCAAACCAAGAAAACAAGGAGGAAACGAAGATGGGAATCAAGATCCCTTCTTGATTGATTCCAAGCTGTGTTACTTCTCTGTTTATTTCTTTCATGGTCATTTCTTATCTTGTTTGTTCTTTCTTGTGTTCTCCCTTAGTCAGTAACAACCACGGACGCAATCAAGATGCTTTCTTGATTGCGATCTTGATTCAGGAAAGCAGTCAAGAACAAGCGACCAAGAAGGAAGAAGTCAAGAAGCTCAATTGACTTATTTTTTGTTGGCCAAGAAAGCAAGGAGGAAATGAATAAAGGAATCAAGATCCCTTCTTGATTGATTCCAAGCTATGTTTCTTCTTTGTTTCCTTCTTTCATGGACATTTCTTGCCTTGTTTTTCTTTATTGAGTTCTACCTTGGTCAGTCGCAACCATGGGCGCAATCAAGATGCTTTCTTGATTGTGATCTTTATTCAAGAAAGCAGTCAATAATAAGCGACCAAGAAGGTGGAAGTCAAGAAGCTCAATTGACTTCTTTCTTGATGACAAAGAAAGCAATGTTTCTAGCAAGAAAGCAAGGAGGAAATGATGAAAGGAATCAAGATCCTTTCTTGATTGATTCCAAGCTGTGTTTCTTCTTTGTTTCTTTCTTTCATGGTTGTTTCTTATCTTGTTTGTTCTTTCTTGCGTTCTACCTTAGTCAATCGAAACCATGGGGGCAATCAAGATGATTTCTTGATTGCAATCTTGATTCAAGAAAGCAGTCAAGAGCAAGACACCAAGAAGGAAGAAGTCAAGAAGCTCAGTTGACTTATTTCTTGTTGATTTTTTTTTTTTAAGCAAAATGGTGAGCCAGATGATGGCAGCTGCCCCAGTGCTGGCACTGCAACCATCATCCGAAAGCGCACCTATACGTCAATAAAATAAGAAAAAAGAAGAGATTACAAAGAAACATGGGGGGACCTGAACCAAAACCCATGAGGTATCATCTGAACCTATACATAGGAAGAGCCAATCTATTTCGGTAGAAATCATGTTTAATGAAAGATGGAATAAGATTCCACCACAAAAAGCCTTGAGTTCTAGTGCCATGAGAGGCAAGTTTGTCTGCACAATTGTTTCCCTCTCTGTAAATGTGAGTGCATATGAAATTCATATTGTTAGTTATGGCTAAACAATTAAGCCATCTGTTTCTAATTCTCCAAGGAACCAAGCTGGGATTTTTAACCGCAGAGACAACTAACATTGAGTCACATTCAAGCCAAAAATTATTCCAACCTTTTTGATGAGCTATTTCAATAGCAAGAATGGCTCCCATCAGTTCAGCATTGAGAGCAAATGAAGTACCTATATTAGCAGAGAAGCATCCCAAAGAGGCTGCACTGTGATCTCTGAAAATGCCCCCGCAGGCAGCAGGACCAGGGGCGCCCATGGCAGACCCATCAGTGTTAGCTTTTATCCAATAAATTCTAGGAGCAATCCAATCCACTTGCTTGATAACAGGAGCAGGACTATGGTGAATATTAATTGAAAAGGCTTTCAGAATCTCGAATTCTTTAATATCAGAGTTCATTGTTCCTTTGCTGATCTTCCCAGTTAGGCGAACGTTGGCATAAACCATGTTAAGAGCCACAGGAGCCAAAATAGTTTTACTGTCAAACCTAGCCTTGTTTCTGCAGAACCAAATGACATAAATAATGTTAATAATGACTGCCAGAAGAACATCTCGAGTTTGTGAACTCCACCGCCTGGAGCACAGAGATAGAATATCAACCATAGATGAGTAGTTGATGCGCTGCTGCACTATACTTTCAAACCAATTCCAAAGATGTTTGGCAAAGTTGCATTCGAAAAAAAGATGAGCTGTTGTTTCAGTATGACTGTTACAAAGAGAGCAGATTGAGACAACAGTTACACCTCTAGATCTTAAGCACTCATCAGTAGGCATTCGGTTATGCAGAATTCTCCAGGGTAAGAACGATTTTGAAGGAGGAATAGCACTGTTCCATATAAGCTTAGCCCAGGCCACTTCTTGACCAGTTTGATAGAGAAAGGAAGAAGCATCTTTAAGAGTGAGCGAACCAGATTCTGTTTTCCCCCACCTTATTTGATCAGAGCCGCCAGTATAAGGAATGGTGATGTGATTTAATTCTGAAACCAAGTTGGGGTGCCTTTGCAGGATTATGTCTGGGATTCCCCAAGCACCATTAATCATGAAATCATTAACTTTAGCAATTAGGGATTGATGAATGTGTTGCGGGATGTTCAGCATATCAACCAAAGGTTTAGATAACCATTTGTCAGTCCAAAACTGCACACTAGTACCATTGCCAATTTCTTGTTGATTAAGAAAGCAATGTTTCATGCAAAAAATGAAGAAAGCAAGGAGGAAATGAAGAAAGGAATCAAGATACCTACTTGATTGATGCCAATCTGTGTTTCTTCTTTGTTTCTTTCTTTTATGATCATTTCTTGTCTTGTTTGTTCTTAGATGAGTTCTACATTGGTCAGTCGCAACCGTGGGCGCAATCAAGATGCTTTCTTGATTGCAATCTTTATTCAAGAAAGCAGTCAATAACAAGCGACCAAGAAGGTGGAAGTCAAGAAGCTCAATTGACTTGTTTCTTGATGACCAAGAAAGCAATGCTTCTAGCAAGAAAGCAAGGAGGAAATGATGAAAGGAATCAAGATCCCTTCTTGATTGATTCCAAGCTGTGTTTCTTCTTTGTTTCTTTCTTTCATGGTTGTTTCTTATCTTGTTTGTTCTTTCTTGAGTTCTACCTTAGTCAGTCGCAACCATGGGCGCAATCAAGATGATTTCTTGATTGCGATCTTTATTCAAGAAAGCAGTCAAGAGCAAGACACCATGAAGGAAGAAGTCAAGAAGCTTAGTTAACTTCTTTCTTGTTGATTAAGAAAGCAATGTTTCATGCAACAAATGAAGAAAGCAAGGAGGAAATGAAGAAAGGAATCAAGATCCCTACTTGATTGATTCCAAGCTGTGTTTCTTCTTTGTTGCTTTCTTTTATGATCATTTCTTGTCTTGTTTGTTCTTAGATGAGTTCTACATTGGTCAGTCGCAACCATGGGTGCAATCAAGATGCTCTCTTAATTGCACTCTTTGTTGAAGAAAGCAGTCCAGAACAAATGACCAAGAATGAAGAAGTCTAGAAGCTCAGTTCATTTCTTTCTTGTTGACCAAGAAAGCAATGTTTCAAGCAAGAAAACAAGAAAGCAAGAAACAAATGAAGAAGGGAATCAAGATCCAATCTGGATTGATTCTAAGCTATGTTTCTTCTTTGTTTCTTTCTTTCGTGATCGTTTCTTGTCTTATTTGTTCTTTCATGAGTTCTACCTTGGTCAGTCGCAACCATGGGCACAATAAAGATGCTTTCTTGATTGTAATCTTCATTCAAGAATGTAGTCAAGAACAAGCGACCAAGAAGGAAGTAGTCAAGAAGCTCAGTTGACTTCTTTATTGGTGACCAAGAAAGCAATTTTTCAAGCAAGAAACCAAGAAAGCAAGGAGGAAATGAATAAAGGAATCAAGATCCCTTCTTGATTGATTCCAAGCTATTTTTCTAATTTGTTTCTTTCTTTCATGCTCGTTGCTTGTCTTGTTTATTCTTTCATGAGTTCTACCATGGTCAGTCACAACCATAGGCGCGATCAAGATGCTTTCTTGATTTCGATCTTAATTCAAGAAAGCAGTCAAGAACAAATGACCAAGAAGGAAGAAGTCAAGAAGCTCAGTTGACCTCTTTCTTGTTAACCAAGAAAGCAACGTTTCATGCAAGAAACGAAGAAAGCAACGAGGATTTGACTTAAGGAATCAAGATCTTTTCTTGATTGATTCCAAGCTGTGTTTCTTCTTTATTCCTTTCTTTCATGATCGTTTCTTTTCTTGTTTGTTCTTTCATCAGTTCTACCTTGGTCAGTCATAACCATTGGCATAATAAAGATGCTTTTTTAATTGTAATCTTCATTCAAGAATGTAGTCAAGAACAAGCGACCAAGAATGAAGTAGTTAAGAAGCTCAGTTGACTTCTTTCTTGTTGACGAAGAAAGGAATATTCAAGCAAGAAAGCAAGAAGGAAATGAAGAAAGGAAACAAGATCCCTTCCTGATTGATTCCAAGCTGTGTTTCTTCTTTGCTTCTTTCTTTCATGATCATTTCTTGTCTTGTTTATTCTTTCATGAGTTCTACCTTGGTCAGTCGAAACCATGGGCACAATCAAGATGCTTTCTTGATTGTAATCTTCATCCAAGAATGTAGTCAAGAACAAGCGACCAAGAAGAAAGTAGTCAAGAAGCTCAGTTGAATTGTTTCTTGTTGGCCAAGAAAGAAATATTCAAGCAAGAAAGCAAGGGGGAAATGAAGAAAGGATTCAAGATCCCTTCTTGATTGATTCCAAGCTGTGTTTCATCTTTCTTTCTTTCTTTTATGGTCGTTTCTTGTCTTGTTTGTTCTTTCATGAGTTCTACCTTGGTCAGTCGTAACCATGGGCACAATAAAGATGCTTTCTTGATTGTAATCTTCATTCAAGAATGTAGTCATGAACAAGCGACCAAGAATGAAGTAGTCAAGAAGCTCAGTTGACTTCTTTCTTGTTGACCAAGAAAGCAATATTCAAGCAAGAAAGCAAGAAAGCAAGAAAGCAAGAAGGAAATGAAGAAAGGGAACAAGATCCCTTCTTGATTGATTCCAAGCTGTGTTTCTTGTTTGTTTCTTTCTTTCATGATCGTTTCTTGTCTTGTTTGTTCTTTCATGAGTTGTACCATCTTCAGTCGCAACCATGGGTGTAATCAAGATGCTTTCTTGATTTCGATCTTGATTCAAGAAAGCAGTCAACAACAAATGACCAAGAAGGAAGAAGTCAAGAAGCTCAGTTGACTTCTTTCTTGTTGACCAAGAAAGCAATGTCTCATGCAAGAAATGAAGAAAGCAACGAGGAATTGAACAAAGGAATCAAGATCCTTTCTTGATTGATTCGAAGCTGTGTTTCTTCTTTGTTCCTTCCTTTGATGATCGTTTCTTGTCTTGTTTGTTCTTTCATGAGTTTTACCTTGGTCAGTCGTAACCATGGGCACAATAAAGATGCTTTCTTAATTTCGATCTTGATTCAAGAAAGCAGTCAACAACAAACGACCAAGAGGGAAGAAGTCAAGAGGCTCAGTTAACTTCTTTCTTATTGACCAAGAAAGCAATGTTTCATGCAAGAAACCAATAAACCAAGGTGGAAATGAAGAAAGGAATCAAGATACCTTCTTGATTGATTCTAAGCTGTGTTTCTTCTTTGTTTCTTTCTTTCATGGACGTTTCTTGCCTTGTTTTTGTTTCTTGAGTTCTACGATGGTCAGTCGCAACCATGGGCACAATCAATATGCTTTATTGATTGCAATATTTATTCAAGAAAGCAGTCAAGAACAAGCGACCAAGAAGGACGAAGTCAAGATGCTTAGTTGACTTCTTTCTTGTTGACCAAGAAAGCAATGTTTGATGCAAGAAACGAAGAAAGCAAGGAGGAATTGACGAAAGGAATCAAAATCCGTTTCTTGATTGATTCGAAGTTGTGTTTCTTCTTTGTTCCTTTCTTTCATGAATGTTTATTGTCTTGTTTGTTCTTTATTGAGTTCTACCTTGGTAAGTCACAACCATTGGCGCAATGAAGTTGCTTTCATGATTGTAATCTTCATTCAAGAATGTAGTCAAGAACAAGAGACCAAGAATGAAGTAGTCAAGAAGCTCAGTTGACTTCTTTCTTGTTGACCATGAAAGCAATATTCAAGCAAAAAAGCAAGAAAGCAAGAAGGAAATGAAGAAAGGAAACAAGATCCCATCCTGATTGATTCCAAGCTGTGCTTCTTCTTTGTTTCTTTCTTTCATGATCGTTTCTTATCTTGTTGTTATTTCATGAGTTCTACCTTGGTCAGTCACAACCACGGGCACAATCAAGATGCTTTCTTCATTGTAATCTTCATTCAAGAATGTAGTCAAGAACAAGCGAGCAAGAAAGAAGTAGTCAAGAAGCTCAGTTGACTTCTTTCCTGTTGACCATGAAAGCAATGTTTCAAGCAAGAAACCAAGAATTCAAGAAGGAAATGAAGAAAGGAATCAAGATCCCTTCTTGATTGATTCTAAGCTGTGTTTCTTTCTTTCGTGGACGTTTCTTGCCTTGTTTTTGTTTCTTGAGTTCTACGTTGGTCAGTTGCAACCATGGGCACAATCAATATGCTTTCTTGATTGCGATCTTTATTCAAGAAAGCAGTCAAGAGCAAGCGACCAAGAAGGACGAAGTCAAGAAGCTTAGTTGACTTCTTTCTTGTTGACCAAGAAAGCAATGTTTGATGCAATAAACGAAGAAAGCAAGGAGGAATTGACGAAAGGAATCAAAATCCGTTTCTTGATTGATTCGAAGTTGTGTTTCTTCTTTGTTCCTTTCTTTCATGATCGTTTCTTGTCTTGTTTGTTCTTTATTGAGTTCTACCTTGGTAAGTCACAACCATTGGTGCAATGAAGTTGCTTTCATGATTGTAATCTTCATTCAAGAATGTAGTCAAGAACAAGAGACCAAGAATGAAGTAGTCAAGAATCTCAGTTGACTTCTTTCTTGTTGACCAAGAAAGCAATATTCAAGCAAGAAAGCAAGAAAGCAAGAAGGAAATGAAGAAAGGAAACAAGATCCCTTCCTGATTGATTCCAAGCTATGTTTCTTCTTTGTTTCTTTCTTAAATGATCATTTCTTGTCTTGTTTGTTCTTTCATGAGTTCTACCTTGGTCAGTCGCAACCATGGGCACAATAAAGATGCTTCCTTGATTGTAATCTTCATTCAAGAATGTAGTCAAGAACAAGCGACCAAGAATGAAGTAGTCAAGAAGCTCAGTTGACTTCTTTCTTATTGACCAAGAAAGCAATATTCAAGCAAGAAAGCCAGAAGGAAATGAAGAAAGGAAACAAGATCCCTTCCTGATTGATTCCAAGCTGTGTTTCTTCTTTGTTTCTTTCTTTCATGATCGTTTCTTGTCTTGTTTGTTCTTTCATGAGTTCCACCTTGGTAAGTCACAACCATGGACACAATCAAGATGCTTTCTTGATTGTAATCTTCATTCAAGTATGTAGTCAAGAACAAGCGACCAAGAAGGAAGTAGTCAAGAAGCTCAGTTGACTTCTTTCCTGTTGACCAAGAAAGCAATGTTTCAAGCAAGAAATAAAGAAATCAAGAAGGAAATGAAGAAAGGAATCAAGATCCCTTCTTTATTGATTCCAAGCTGTGTTTCTTCTTTGTTTCTTTCTTTCATGGACGTTTCTTACCTTGTTTTTTTTCTCGAGTTCTACCTTGGTCAGTCGCAACTATGGGCACAATTAATATGCTTTCTAGATTGTGATCTTTATTCAAGAAAATAGTCAAGAACAAGCGGCCAAGAAGGACGAAGTTAAGAAGCTTAGTTGACTTCTTTCTTGGTGACCAAGAAAGCAATGTTTCATGCAAGAAGCCAAGAAAGCAAGAAGGAATTGAAGAAAGGAATCAAGATACCTTCTTGATTGATTCCAAGCTGTGTTTCTTCTTTTTTTCTTTCTTTCATGGTCGTTTCTTGTCTTGTTTTTTCTTTCATGAGTTCTACCTTGGTCAGTCGCAACCATTGGTGCAATCAACTTGCTTTCATGATTGTAATCTTCATTAAAAAATGCAGTCAAGAACAAGCAACCAAGAAGAAAGTAGTTAAGAAGCTCAGGTGAGTTCTTCCTTGTTGACCAAGAAAGCAATGTTTTAAGCAAGAAACCAAGAAAGCAAGAAGGGAATGAAGAAAGGAATCAAGATCCCTTCCTGATTGATTCCAAGCTATGTTTCTTCTTTGTTTCTTTCTTTCATGATTGTTTATTGTCTTGTTTGTTCTTTCCTGAATGCGATGTTCATTCAATAATGTAGTCAAGAACAAGCGACCAAGAAGGAAGCAGTCAAGAAGCTCAATTGACTTCTATCTTATTGACCAAGAAAGCATTGTTTCAACCAAGAAACCAAGAAAGTAAGAAGGAAATGAAGAAAGGAATCAAGATCCCTTCTTGATTGATTACAAGATGTGTTTCTTCTTTTTTTTCTTTCTTTCATGGACGTTTCTTGCCTTGTTTTTCTTTCCTGAGTTCTACCTTGGTCAGTCGCAAACATGGGCACAATCAAGATGCTTTCTTCATTGCAATCTTTATTCAAGAAAGCAGTCAAGAACAAGCGATCAAGATGGAAGAAGTCAAGAAGCTCAGTTGAGTTCTTTCTTGGTGACCAAGAAAGCAATAAGAAAACGAAGAAAGGAATCAAGATATGTTCTTGATTGATTCAAAGCTATTTTTCTACTTTGTTTCTTTCTTTCATGGTCGTTTCTTGTCTTGGTTGTTGTTTCATGAGTTCTACCATGGTCAGTCGCAACCATGGGAGCAATCAAGATGCTTTCTTGATTTTGATCTTTATTAAAGAAAGCAGCCAAGAATAAACGACCAAGAAGGAAGAAGTCAAGAAGCTTAGTTGATTTCTTTCTTGTTCACCAAGAAAGCAATGTTTCATGCAAGAAACGAAGAAAGCAAGGAGGAATTGAAGAAAGGAATCAAGATCCCTTCTTGATTGATTCCAAGCCGTGTTTCTTCTTTGTTCCATTCTTTCATGATCGTTTCTTGTCATGCTTGTTCTTTCATGAGTTCTACCTTAGTCAGTCGAAACCATGGGCACAATCATGATGCTTTCTTGATTGTAATCTTTATTCAAGAATGGATTCAAGAATAAGCGACCAAGAAGGAAGTAGTCAAGAAGCTCAGTTGACTTCTTTCTTGTTGACCAAGAAAGCAATGTTTCAAGCAAGAAACCAAGAAATCAAGAAGGAAATGAAGAATGGAATCAAGATCCCTTCCTAATTGATTCCAAGCTGTGTTTCTTCTTCGTTTCTTTCTTTCATGATCGTTTCTTGTCTTGTTTGTTCTTTCATGAGTTCTACCTTGGTCATTCGCAACCATGGGCGCAATCAAGATGCTTTCCTGAATGTTATCTTCATTCAAGAAGGTAGTCAAGAACAATCGACCAAGAAGGAACCAGTCAAGAAGCTCAGTTGACTTCTTTCTTACTGACCAAGAAAGCAATGTTTCAAGCAAGAAACCATGAAAACAAGAAGGAAATGAAGAAAGGAATCAAGATCCCTTCTTGATTGATTACAAGATGTGTTCCTTCTTTTTTTGTTTCTTTCATAGACGCTTCTTGCCTTGTTTTTATTTCTTGAGTTCTACCTTGGTTAGTCGCAACCATGGGCATAATCAAGATGCTTTCCTGAATACAATGTTCATTCAAGAATGTAGTCAAGAACAAGCGACGAAGAAGGAAGCAGTCAAGAAGCTCAATTGACATCTTTCTTATTGACCAAGAAAGCAATGTTTTAAGCAAGAAACCAAGAAATCATGAACGAAATGAAGAAAGGAATCAAGATCCCTTCTTGATTGATTACAAGATGTGTTTCTTCTTTTTTTCTTTCTTTCATGGATGTTTCTTGCATTATTTTTCTTTCTTGAGTTCTACCTTGGTCGGTCGCAACCATGGGAACAATCAAGATGTTTCCTTGATTGTAATCTTTATTCAAGAAAGCAGTCAAGAACAAATGACCGAGAAGGAAGAAGTCAAGAAGCGCAATTGCCTTCTTTCTTGTTGACCAAGAAAGCAATGTTTCATGTAAGAAACGAAGACAGCAAGGAGGAATTGAAGAAAGGAATTAAGATTTCTTCTTGATTGATTCCAAGTTGTGTTTCTTCTTTTTTCCTTTCTTTCATGATCATTTCTTATCTTGTTTGTTCTTTCATGACTTTTACCTTAGTCAGTCGATACCGTGGACGCAATCAAGATGGTTTCTTTATTGTAATCTTCATTCAAGAATGTAGTCAAGAACAAGCGACCAAGAAGGAAGTAGTCAAGAAGTTCAGCTGACTTTTTTCTTGTTGACCAAGAAAGCTATGTTTCATGCAAGAAACGAAGAAAGAAACGAGGAATTGAAAAAAGGAATTAAGATCCCTTCTTGATTGATCCAAATCTGTGTTTGTTCTTTGTTTCTTTCTTTCATGGTTGTTTCTTATCATGTTTATTCATTCATGAGTTCTACCTTGGCCAGTCACAACAAAAGGCGCAATGAAGATGCTTTCTTGATTATGATCTTGATTCAAGAAAGCAGTCAAGGACAAATGATCAAGAAGGAAGAAGTCAAGAAGCTTAGTTGACATCTTTCTTGTTGGCCAAGAAAGCAATGCTTCATGCAAGAAACGAAGAAAGGAAGATGGAATTGAAGAAAAGAATCAAGATCCCTTCTTGATTGATTCCAGGTTATGTTTCTTCTTTTTTCCTTTCTTTCATGATCGTTTCTTGTCTTGTTTCTTCTTTCATGAGTTCTACCTTCGTCAGTCACAACCATAGGCGCAATCAAGATGCTTTCTTGATTGTAATCTTCACTCAAGAATGTAGTCAAGGACAAGCGACCCAGAAGGAAGCAGTCAAGAAGCTTAGTTGACTTCTTTCTTGTTGACCAAGAAAGTAATGTTTCAAGCACGAAACCAAGAAAGCAAGAAGGAAATGAAGAAACAAATCAAGATCCCTTCTTGATTGATTCTAAGCTGTGTTTCTTCCTTATTTTTTTCTTTCAGGATCATTTCTTGTCTTGTTTATTCTTTCATGAGTTCTACCTTGGTCAGTCGCAACCATGGGCGCAATCATGATGCTTTCTTGAATGCAATTTTCATTCAAGAATGTAGTGAAGAACAAGCGAACAAGAAGGAAGCAATAGAGAAGCTCAAATGACTTCTTTCTTGTTGACCAAGAAAGCAATGTTTCAAACAAGAAACTAAGAAAGCAAGAAGGAAATGAAGAAAGGAATCCAGATCCCTTCTTGATTGATTCCAAGCTGTGTTTCTTCTTTGTTTCTTTGTTTGATGGACGTTTCTTGCCTTGTTTTTCTTTCTTGAGTTCTACCTTGGTCAGTCACAACCATGGTACAATCAAGATGCTTTCTTGATTGCAATCTTTATTCAAGAAAGCAGTCAAGAACAAACGACCAAGATGGAAGAAGTCAAGAAGCTCAGGTGACTTCTATCTTGTTGACCAAGAAAGCAAGGTTTCAGGCAAGAAATGAAGACAGCAAGGACGAATTGAAGAAAGGAATCAAGATCCCTTCTTGATAGATTCCAAGCTGTGTTTCTTCATTGTTTCTTTCTTTCTTGGTCATTTCTTGTCTTGTTTGTTATTTCATAGGTTCTACCTTGGTCAGTCGCAACCATGGACGCAATCAAGATGCTTTCTTGATTGCAATCTTTATTCAAGAAAGCAGTCAAGAACAAATGACCAACATGGAAGAAGTCAGGAAACTCAGTTGACTTCTTCTTATTTACCAAGAAAGCAATGCTTCATGCATGAAACGAAGAAAGCAAGGAGGAATTGAAGAAAGCAGTCAAGAATAATCGACCAAGAAGGAAGAAGTTAAGAAGCTCAGTTGACTTCTTTCTTGTTGACCGAGAAAGCAATGTTTCAAGCAGGAAACCAAGAAAGTAAGAAGGAAATGAAGAAAGGAATCAAGATCCCTTCTTGATTGTTTCCAAGTTCTATTTCTTCTTTATTTCTTTCTTTGATGGTCATTTCTTATCTTGTTTATTCTTTCATGAGTTCTACCTTGGCCAGTCGCAACCAAAGGTGCAATGAATATGCTTTCTTGATTATGATATTGATTCAAGAAAGCAGTCAAGAACAAATGACCAAGAAGGAAGAAGTCAAGAAGCTTAGTTGACTTCTTTCTTGTTGACCAAGAAAGCAATGCTTCATGCAAGAAACGAAGAAAGCAAGGAGGAATTGAAGAAAAGAATCAAGATCCCTTCTTGATTGATTCCAAGCTGTGTTTCTTCTTTTTTCCTTTCTTTCATGATCGTTTCTTGTCTTGTTTGTTCTTTCATGAGTTCTACCTTGGTCAGTCGCAACCATGGGCGCAATCAAGATGCTTTCTTGATTGTAATCCTCACTCCAGAATGAAATCAAGAACAAGCGACCAAGAAGGAAGTAGTCAAGAAGTCCAGCTGACTTCTTTCTTCTTGACCAAGAAAGCAATGTTTCAAGCAAGAAACCAAGAAAGCAAGTAGGAAATGAAGAAGGAATCAAGTTCCATTCTTGATTGATTCCAAGCTATGTTTCTTCTTTATTTCTATCTTTCATTGACGTTTCTTCTCTTGTTTGTTCTTTCATAGGTTCTACCTTGGTCAGTCGCAACCATGGGCACAATCAAGATGCTTTCTTGATTGCGACCTTGATTCAAGAAAGCAGCAATAACAAACTACCAAGAAGGAAGAAGACAAGAAACTCAGTTGTTTTGTTTCTTGTTGACTAAGAAAGCAATGTTTAATGCAAGAAACGAAGAAAGCAAGGAGGAAATGAAGAAAGGAATCAAGATCCCTTCTTGATTGATTCCAAGCTGTGTTTATTCTTTGTTTCTTTCTTTCATGGACATTTCTTGTCTTGTTTGTTCTTTCATGAGTTCTACCTTGGTCAGTCACAACCAAGGGCGCAATCAAGATGCTTTCTTAATTGTAATCTTCATTCAAGAATGTAGTCAAGGACAAGCAACCAAGAAGGGAGTAGTCAAGAAGCTTAGTTGACTTGTTTCTTGTTGACCAAGAGAGCAATTTTTGAAGAAAGAAACCAAGAAAGCACGGAGGAAATGAAGAAAGGAATCAAGATCCCTTCTTGACTGATTCCAGACTATGTTTCTTCCTTGTTTCTTTCTTTCATGATCGTTTCTTGTCTTGTTTATTCTTTCATGAGTTCTACCTTGGTCAGTCGCAACCATGGGCGCAATCATGATGCTTTCTTGAATGCAATCTTCATTCAAGAATGTAGTGAAGAACAAGCGACCAAGAACGAAGCAGTCAAGAAGCTCAAATGACTTCTTTCTTGTTGACTAACAAAGCAATGTTTCAAGCAAGAAACCAAGAAAGCAAGAAGGAAATGAAGAAAGGAATCCAGATCCCTTCTTGATTGATTCTAAGCTGTGTTTCTTCTTGGTTTCTTTGTTTGATGGACGTTTCTTGCCTTATTTTTCTCTCTTGAGTTTTACCTTGGGCAGTCGCAACCATGGGCGCAATCAAGATGCTTTCTTGATTGCAATCTTTATTTAATAAAGTACACAAGAACAAACGACCAAGATGCAAGAAGTCAAGAAACTCAGTTGACTTCTTTCTTGTTGACCAACAAAGCAATGTTTTATGCAAGAAACGAAGAAAGCAAGGAGGAATTGAAGAAAGGAATCAAGATCCCTTCTTGATTGATTCCAAGCTGTGTTTCATTATTGTTTCTTTCTTTCATGGTCGTTTCTTATCTTGTTAGTTCTTTCATAGGGTCTACCTTGGTCACACGCAACCATGGGCGCAATCAAGATGCTTTCTTCATTGTGATCTTGATTCAAGAAACCAGTCAAGAACAAACTACCAAGAAGGAAGTAGTCAAGAAGTTCAGCTGACTTCTTTCTTGTTGACCAAGAAAGCAATGTTTCAAGCAAGAAACCAAAAAAGCAGGAAGGAATCTAGATCCCTTCTTAATTGATTCCAAGTTGTGTTTCTTCTTTGTTTCTTTCTTTCATGTACGTTTCTTCTCTTGTTTGTTCTTTCATAGGTTTTACCTTGGTCAGACGCAACCATGGGCACAATCAAGATGCTTTCTTGATTGCGACCTTGATTCAAGAAAGCAGTCAAGAACAAACTACCAAGAAGGAAGAAGTCAAGAAACTCAGTTATTTTGTTTCTTGTTGACTAAGAAAGCAATGTTTAATGCAAGAAACGAAGAAAGCAAGGAGGAAATGAAGAAAGGAATCAAGATCCCTTCTTGATTGATTCCTGGCTGTGTTTCTTCTTTGTTTCTGTCTTTCATGGACATTTCTTGTCTTGTTTGTTCTTTCATGAGTACTACCTTGGTCAGTTACAACCAAGGGCGCAATCAACATGCTTTCTTAATTGTAATCTTCATTCAAGAATGTAGTCAAGGACAAGCGACCAAGAAGGGAGTAGTCAAGAAGCTTAGTTGACTTCTTTGTTGTTGATCAAGAGGGCAATGTTGCAGGCAGGAAACCAAGAAAGCAAGAAGGAAATGAAGAAAGGAATCAAGATCCCTTCTTGATTGATTCCAGACTATGTTTCTTCCTTGTTTCTTTCTTTCATGATCGTTTCTTGTCTTGTTTATTCTTTCATGAGTTCTACCTTGGTAAGTCGCAACCACGGGCGCAATCATGATGCTTTCTTGAATGCAATCTTCATTCAAGAATGTAGTGAAGAACAAGCGACGAAGAAGGAAGCAGTCAAGAAGCTCAAATGACTTCTTTCTTATTGACTAACAAAGCAATGTTTCAAGCAAGAAACCAAGAAGGAAATGAAGAAAGGAATCCAGATCCCTTCTTGATTGATTCCAAGCTGTGTTTCTTCTTGGTATCTTTGTTTGATGGACGTTTGTTGCCTTGTTTTTCTTTCTTGAGTTCTACCTTGGGCAGTCGCAACCATGGGCGCAATCAATATGTTTTCTTGATTGCAATCTTTATTCAATAAAGTAGTTAAGAACAAACGACCAAGACGCAAGAAGTCAAGAAACTCAGTTGACTTCTTTCTTTTTGACCAACAAAGCAATGTTTCATGCAAGAAACGAAGAAAGCAAGGAGGAATTGAAGAAAGGAATCAAGATCCCTTCTTGATTGATTCCAAGCTGTGTTTCTTCATTGTTTCTTTGTTTCATGGTCGTTTCTTATCTTGTTTGTTCTTTCATAGGGTCTACCTTGGTCACACGCAACCATGGACGCAATCAAGATACTTTCTTGATTGTGATCTTGATTCAAGAAACCAGTCAAGAACAAACTACCAACAAGGAAGTAGTCAAGAAGTTCAGCTGACTTCTTTCTTGTTGACCAAGAAAGCAATGTTTCAAGAAAGAAACCAAGAAAGCAGGAAGGAATCCCGATCCCTTCTTAATTGATTCCAAGCTGTGTTTCTTCTTTGTTTCTTTCTTTCATGGTCATTTCTTGTCTTGTTTGTTCTTTCATAGGTTCTACCTTGGTCAGTCGCAACCATGGGCATAATCAAGATGCTTTCTTGATTGTAATCTTCATTTAGGAAAGCAGTCAAGAACAAACTACGAAGAAGCAAGAGGTCAAGACACTCAGTTGACTTCTTTCTTGTTGACTAAGAAAGCAATGTTTCAAGCAAGAAACCAAGAAAGCAAGGAGGAAATGAAGAAAGGAATCAAGATCCCTTCTTGGTTGATTCCAAGCTATGTTTCTTCTTTGTTCCTTTCTTTCATGATCGTTTCTTGTCTTTTTTTGCTCTTTCATGACTTCTACCTTGGTCATTCGCAACCATGGGCGTAATAAAGATGGTTTCTTGATTGCGATCTTCACTGAAGAAAGTAGTCAAGAACAAACTACCAAGAAAGAAGAAGTCAAGATGCTCAGTTTACTTATTTCTTGTTGGCTAAGAAAGCAATGTTTCATGCAAGAAACGAAGAAAGAAACGAGTAAGTGAAGAAAGGAATCAAGATCCCTTCTTGATTGATTCCAAGCTGTGTGTCTTCTTTGTTTCTTTCTGTCATGGTCATTTTTGGTCTTGTTTGTTCTTTCTTGAGTTCTACCGTGGTCAGCCGCAACCAAGGGCGTAATCAAGATGCTTTCTTGAGTACAATCTTGATTCAAGAAAGCAGTCAAGAAGAAACGACCAAGAAGGAAGAAGTCAAGAAGCTCAGTTGACTTCGTTCTTGTTCGCCAAGAAAGCAATGTTTCATGCAAGAAACGAAGAAAGCAAGGAGGAATTGAAGAAAGGAATCAAGATCCCTTCTTGATTGATTCCAAGATGTGTTTCTTCTTTGTTTCTTTCTTTCATTGTCGTTTCTTGTCTTGTTTGTTCTTTCATAGGTTCTACCTTGGTCAGTAGCAACCATGGACACAATCAAGATGCTTTCTTGATTGCGATGTTCATTCAGGAAAGCAGTCAAGAACAAATGACCAAGAAGGAAGAAGTCAAGAAGCTCAGTTGACTTCTTTCGTGTTCGCCAGGAAAGCAATGTTTCATGCAAGAAACAAAGAAAGCAAGGAGGAATTGAAGAAAGGAATCAAGATCCCTTCTTGATTGATTCCAAGATGTGTTTCTTCTTTGTTTCTTTCTTTCACGGTCATTTCTTTTCTTGTGTATATTTTCATAGGTTCTTCCTTGGTCAGTCGCAACCATGGACACAATCAAGATGCTTTCTTGATTGCGATCTTCATTCAGAAAAGCAGTCAACAACAAACTACGAAGAAGGAAGAAGTCAAGAAACTCAGTTGACTTCTTTCTTGTCAACCAAGAAAGCAATGTTTCAAGCAAGAAACGAAGAAAGCAAGGAGGAAATGAAGAAAGGAATCAAGATCCCTTCTTGGTTGATTCTAAGCTGTGTTTCTTCTTTGTTCCTTTCTTTCATGGTCATTTCTGGTCTTGTTTGTTCTTTCATGAGTTCTACCTTGGTCAGTTGCAACCATGGGCACAACAAAGATGCTTTCTTGATTGCGATCTTAATTGAAGAAAGCAGCCAAGAACAAACTACCAAGAAGGAAGAAGTCAAGAAGCTCAGTTGACTTCTTTCTTGTTGACCAAGAAAGCAATGTTTCATGCAAGAAGCCAAGAAAGCAAGAAGGAATTGAAGAAAGGAATCAAGATACCTTCTTGATTGATTCCAAGCTGTGTTTCTTCTTTGTTCCTTTCTTTCACGAGCATTTGTTGTCTTGTTTGTTCTTTCATGAGTTCTACCTTGGTCAGTCGCAACCAAGGGCACAATCAAGATGCTTTCTTGAGAACGATCTTGATTCAGGAAAGTAGTCAACAACAAACTACGAAGAAGGAAGAAGTCAAGAAACTCAGTTGACTTCTTTCTTGTTGACCAAGAAAGCAATGTTTTCTTTCAAGAAACTAAGAAAGCAAGAAGGAAATGAAGAAAGGAATCAAGATCCCTTCTTGATTGATTCCAAGCTATGTTTCTTCTTTGTTTCTTTCTTTCAGGGTCATTTCTTGTCTTGTTAGTTCTTTCATGAGTTCTACCTTGGTCAATCGCAACCAAGGGCGCAATCAAGCGGCTTTCTTAAGAACGATCTTGATTCAGGAAAGCAGTCAACAACAAACTACGAAGAAGGAAGAAGTCAAGAAACTCAGTTGACTTCTTTCTTGTTGACCAAGAAAGCAATGTTTTCTTGCAAGAAACCAAGAAAGCAAGAAGGAAACGAAGAAAGGAATCAAGATCCCTTCTTGATTGATTCCAAGCTGTGTTTCTTCTTTGTTTCTCTCTTTCATGGTCATTTCTTGTCTTGTTTGTTCTTTCATAGGTTCTACCTTTGTCAGTCGCAACCATGGGCGCAATCAAGATGCTTTCTTGATTGCGATCTTCATTCAAGAAAGCAGTCAAGAACAAACTACCAAGAAGCTCAGTTGACTTCTTTCTTGTTGACCAAGAAAGCAATGTTTCAAGCAAGAAACCAAGAAAGCATCGAGGAACTCAGGAAAGGAATCAAGATCCCTTCTTAATTGATTCCTAGATGTGTTTCTTGTTTGTTTCTTTCTTTCATGGTCATTTCTTGTCTTGTTTCTTCTTTCTTGAGTTCTACCGTGGTTAGTCGCAACCATGGTTGCAATCAACATGCTTTCTTGATTGTGATCTTGATTCAAGAAAGTAGTCAAGAACAAGCAACCAAGAAGGAAGAAGTCAAGAAGCTCAGTTGACTTCTTTCTTGTTGACCAAGAAAGCAATGTTTCATGCAAGAAGCCAAGAAAGCAAGAAGGAAATGCTGAAAGGAATAAGGATCCCTTCTTGATTGAGTCCAAGCTCTGTTTCTTCGTTGTTTCTTTCTTCCGTGGTCGTTTCTTGTCTTGTTTATTCATTCTTGAGTTCTACCTTGGTCAGTCGCAATCATGGGCGCAATCAAGATGCTTTCTTGATTGCGATCTTGATTCAAGACAATAGTCGAGAACAAGCGACCAAGAAGGAAGAAGTGAAGAAGCTCAGTTGACTTCTTTCTTGTTGAACAAGAAAGTAATGTTTCAAGCAAGAAACCAAGAAAGCAAGGAGGAAATGCAGAAAGGAATCAAGATCCCTTCCTGATTGAGTCCAAGCTGTGTTTCTTCGTTGTTTGTTTCTTTCGTGGTTGTTTCTTGTCTTGTTTATTCATTCTTGAGTACTACCTTGGTCAGTCGCAACCATGGGCGCAATCAATATGCTTTCTTGATTGCGATGTTGATTCAAGACATGAGTCAAGAACAAGCGACCAAGAAGGAAGAAGTGATGAAGCTAAGTTCACTTCTTTCTTGTTGACCAAGAAAGCAATGTTTCAAGCAAGTAACCAAGAAAGCAAGGAGGAACTGAGGAAAGGAATCAAGATCCCTTCTTGATTGATTCCTAGCTATGTTTCTTCTTTGTTTCTTTCTTTCATTGTCGTTTCTTGTCTTGTTTGTTCTTTCTTGAGTTCTACCTTGGTCAGTCGCAACCATGGGTGCAATCAACATGCTTTCTTGATTGTGATCTTGATTGTGATCTTGATTTAAGAAAGCAGTCAAGAACAAGCGACCAAGAAGGAAGAAGTCAAGAAGCTCAGTTGACTTCTTTCCTGTTGACCAAGAAAGCAATGTTTAATGCAAGAAACCAAGAAAGAAAGGAGGAAATGCATAAAGGAATCAAGATCCCTTCTTGATTTAGTCCAAGCTGTGTTTCTTCGTTGTTTCTTTCTTTCGTGGTTGTTTCTTGTCTTGTTTATTCATTCTTGAGTTCTACCTTGGTCAGTCGAAACCATGGGCACAATCAAGATGCTTTCTTGATTGCGATCTTGATTCAAAACATGAGTCAAGAACAAGCGACCAAGAAGGAAGAAGTGAAGAAGCTCAGTTGACTTCTTTCTTGTTGACCAAGAAAGCAATGTTTCAAGCTTGAAACCAAGAAGGCATGGAGGAACTGAGGAAAGGAATCAAGATCCCTTCTTGATTGATTCCTAGCTGTGTTTCTTCTTTATTTTATTTCTTTCTTTCGTGGTCGTTTCTTCTCCTGTTTGTTCTTTCTTGAGTTCTTCGTTGGTTAGTCGCAACCATGGGTGCAATCAACATGCTTTCTTGATTGTGATCTTCATTCAAGAAAGCAGTCAAGAACAAGCAACCAAGAAGGAAGAAGTCAAGAAGCTCAGTTTACTTGTTTCTTGTTGACCAAGAAACCAATGTTTCATGCAAAAAACCAAGAAAGCAAGAAGGAAATGAGGAAAGGAATCAAGATCCCTTCTTGATTGACTCCTAGCTATGTTTCTTCTTTGTTTCTTTCTTTCAAGGTTGTTCTTGTCTTGTTTATTCTTTCTTGAGTTCTACCTTGGACAGTCGCAACCATGGGTGCAATCAATATGCTTTCTTGATTGTGATCTTGATTCAACATGCTTTCTTCTTTGTTTCTTTCTTTCAAGGTCGTTTCTAAAATACAGAGAAACACACTAGAAGGGGGGTTGAATAATGTGTTTATATTTTCTTCGGTATCCTTTAACAAATATGAAGATAGTATATCTTGATTTTTATAGGAACCTTGTGAAACAGAAGATTATGCTATCGTCCAGTGGTTCAAATACAACAGTTCAATGAAATTGCTTTTTTTGTTTTTCGTCAGAACACAAAATATTTTCGTAGATAAAAAGTGTAAAGAAACACTTTCGTGGTATGTTGAAGAGATAACTTAAGAGATATGCAAGTAAGCTAGAAAGCGAGAGAATAGAACACTTAGTTTTATACTGGTTCACTCAAACTTAGCTACGTCCAGTTCTCCTTCAAAAACCTTTGAAGGGTTCTACTAATCAGAATCTGATTACTAACAAGTATTCTAACCTTGCCACTTCTGGCTACAAGTATTGTCTAGGCCACTCCTGGCACACCTTTAATCTCCCCCTGAGATTAAAACAAACCCAAGTATTCTTTAACACTAAGCCACTCCTGGCTTTCCAAACAGAAATTGTTTATGTATAGAAAGAAAAAGTAACTCTCACAGAGAGGATATTACAATTAACACGAATACACAGAATCGCTTAGCAAGGCTAAGTAGAAAGCTCTTTTTCGTTTAAGTGTGGATCGTCCAGTCGTTTTGACAGAGTTTCAGCTCTTTTCAAAAACTTCGTCACTTTTAATGCATGAGCTGGTTCCTCTATATATAGGCAGCTTGGTGTAAAGTATTCGTTGTGGGATCTGTTCCTTTGCCAAAAGCGGTTCTCTCCAAAACATGTGACCGTTGTCACGTTTTAACTTGGGGTGGAGAGCTAGAGGAGACAACCGTACATGTAGCGCCTTCGCTACTTGTACTTTTTCTGCAAAGAGAAGCTTTTCTGTTCCTGTTCAATACTTTTCGAAAATTCAAATAGAATGACATGTTAGAATGAGAGAGAATAATCGTTGCATTCCAGAGAATCAACATCGAAAATGTATTGTCACATTATATTACTTTTAAGATAGAAAACAGAGTGTAGGTTATAGAATCATTGGACGCTTGCTTTGCAGAAGCATTGGACGCTGACTGTTGTTCTTTACAAAACATATTTGGACACTTTTCTTATTGAAACATAAAGTCTAAGTTTGAGAGATACAATACCATTATGGCATTGGACGACGTAGATCCTATAACACTCAAACAAGACCATTAGATACTTCAAAATTTATCCTTTATTTGTTATCATCAAAACCAAAATTTGAGGGGTTGGACATCGTCCAAAGTCTTAGGACTTAACAATCTCCCCCTTTTTGATGATGACAAATATTGTCAAATTTTGATGTTAACAGGCACATAATCATATATGAATACAATAAATCATGTAAGAGATGATTATGTTATGCCAGTGTATGTTGACAGGGTTAATATATATGAAATGAAGTACTCCCGCTGAGTTCAACATTTCTTATGCATCTGGTAACCAACAAGAATATATCAGATATAACAGATATCAGAGTGTAAAACATATCAAAGATATGGATGTGGAATATTTGAAATAAACACCTCATGTATTATAAAATAGCTAAAATATTCACAGAGTGTTAGCTATATACTTCTATGACATCAAAATTCCAATTTCTCCCCCTTTGTCATCAACAAAAATGGGTTTGAAAGATGGAAAAATGACTTGACCATCATGGTCACCTATGGCTGTGGAGGTGGTTCTTGTGGTGGTGGTGGTTGTTCTGGTGGTGCTTGGGTAGGTGGTGCTGGTTGATGAGGTTGTAGTTGGAAGGGTGGAATGGCATGAGCAACTTGTCCAAGCAGGTTGGCTGCAGTATTTTGAATTTGATTCATAAGCGTCTGGGAGAGGCTCATGAACTGTTCAATGATAGCATTTTGTAGCAGCACACGATGTTGAGCAGCCTCCGCCTGTTGCCTTTGCTGAAATGCTTAAAGAGCTGTGTCGGTTTCCTGCTGTTGTTGCCTCAGAGCCTGTTGCACGATTTCGTGAACATGATCTTCTGAGACCCCTTGAAGTTCAGCAAATCGCCAGGGATGGATGCCCCTTGGACTTGAACATCCTGTGGGAACCAGTTGACGTGTACCCTAGTGAGCTTCAGTAGATGCATCAACAACAGGGAAACTGGTGATTTCTTCAGCAGGAGGCTTTTCTACAGTTGATTGCATGGGCTTGGATGCTTCAACAATAGGCTCTCCATCATTCTTGGACTTTCCAGATTGGACGGTGGTTTCTTCATGTGAAGCAATAAAGTGTTCCATGTCTACTGGTACAGATGGATCCAAGTCAAGATGAGCTAGCACCTTTGTTACCTTGGCAGATGCTTCATCCAACTCTGCTTGTGTAGCTTTCGGCTTAGCAACCTGATCTTCCTTTTCTATGATTGCAGCCTCAGCTTGCTCAAGAGCCAGCTACTCTGGACGAGCTTGTTCTGCTGCTCTAGCCTCTTTTGCCTTGTACTCCTTGTGCAAAGTTTGAAGTTCCTCCACAAACTCTGTGCCATCCAGTGTTCGACGATCAAACACTTTGTTGCTTCTGATGATAGGTAAAGTCTTCATTAAATCCAGGTAGTCATCTGAATCTGTCAGAAAGCAAGCAAAGGTGTCTGTGAAGTGATGAGTCTTCACTGGACGCAGCACCTCAAGACCATAAGGGGGGTGAACAAAATCATTCTTGGAGCTGCCGGAGGCGGAGGCCTTCTGGGAGTCGTTCCATAAAATCTGGTGCCAAAAGGTCATGGAATTGAAAGTTCCAAGTGAACGTTTAAGCTTACCAGTCTTGTCAAACAGGTGACCCTAGGTATGAGAGGATTATTGCAGGGTTTCAACTTTTTCTTCCCTGCTTGGCATCTCAATGCCATAGAACTTGTAACCTTTCTTTCGACCAGCATCATGTAAGGGTAGTCTAGGACACACCCTATCTGGTACAAACTTGATTTTCGTGGCACGGCTGATGTGAAGGTTTGGTGGGTAGGCAATGGCTTGGTTTGGTATATACATCTGTTGAAGAAGTTTGCCAAGATCATCATAGTCGCTTGGCTGGAAACTGAGCACTGGAGTTCCAGCAGGCAGAGGCAGGAACTTTGTAATGGGAGTCCTGATGCGAACATCCTTGACCCATTGTACATCTGGACGCTGCTTCGACTTGGAAGGGTCCAGGCTTTCTTTAATGGCCAACTTCAATTCTATGGCCAGTTCAGTATCCCTGCTAACAGGGGACTTCTTGGACGGTGCCTTCTTCTTTCTTGGAGCCTTCCCTTTCTGCTCTGCAATCGTCTTTGTGAATCTAGAAGCAACCTCCACCTCTGGTTCAGGCAGTTCTGCTGCTGCTGGACGTACCCTTTGTTGGGTTCCAGTTGGACAAGAGTAAGGATGTGTCATTCGGATCAAGTGTGGATACACTTCTCTTGTCCAAGTGGGCAAAGGGTTGCTAATTATTGCTCCTTCTGGCATTGTTGCATAGTCAGCTGAAGGATCATGAGCATAATCATACCTCATCCACTCTGGTGCTGAGGCAGTAGTCAGATGCCTCTCCAAAGGTTCTTGTATAGGCCTCCAGATCACATCGCGCCTCTTACAGTAATTCTGTTCAATCCGTGTAAGGAATGCAATAGGGAGGCATTCTCTGTCTTCTTCTTCTTTGGTTTTTTGCTTGGGGGTATGGTCCATGGGGACCAGGCATCCCTCCATGCATCCCTTGGATGCACAAACTTGGACAGGTCCAAGTGAAGAGGTGGATGCTGGGTTGTTGATGTGGATGGGGCATTGGATGGAGCTGGTAGTGAGGCACTGGTGGATATGCTGTCAGTGTCTTGGGAGGAAGGTGGTGGAACTGCAACTCTCCTTGGCCTAACTGCCTGAGTCTTAACTCGTCGAGGCACGTTAGAAAGAAAAAAAGTTGGTTCAGCAGGTACCTTCTGCTTCTTTTGCTGAGGGGCCTCCTTCACCTCTGCTTTCTTCTTGATTTGACCAATTGGGATCTGGTCATCATCATCAGAGTCATCCAATATTTGAAGCTTCCAAACCTTTGGCTTTTTTGGAACAAGCTTCACTGAGGCTGCCTTTGGACGCTGCTCAGCTTGAGCAAGTTTGGATGCATCAGTCCTTGGACGCTTCTCTGCCGGGGACTGAGCAGTGGAGGTGTCAGCATGTCTTTTCTTGGTTCTTCTCTCCTTTTCAGCATCTTCCTCATGCTTTTGAGACATGTGGCGTGTTACCTTTCTTCTCCCCTGTTCTTCCATCAACCTTTTGATCTTCTTTCCAATACCAAGAAGATCAATATCCTCCTCATCATTATTGGAGATGATCTTGCTCTGTTCATGTCATTGCATGTTGATGCTATCTTCGTCCAAGTCCCTTAGGACCTTGGCTGTCAGCTTAATCTTCATAGGCTTTATGTTGGACTTGCCAAATAGTTGTTGTGTTGCCACCATTTGTCCTTTCTTCACGATAGCTTCGTGAACAGCTTCGTCCAGTTCATCAAAGAAGCATTGATAGACCTTCTGGTCCCAGAAGATCTTGTTCAGCAGAGCGGCGTAGAAGATGTCATCATTCCCACCAACAGTCTTCATCATTCTCACAATATTGATGTAAATGGTGTGAGGAAGGTTGAAGGGGATACCTTCCATAATGTGGAATATCACGAACTTGTGTAAGTCCATGACTGAGTCCTTAGACCCAGCTTTGTGCAGAATACTCTTGTTGCACACCTGCTGCTAGATTTTCGCTTCCTCACACAGGCTCTTGTAATCAATCTTCATTGAGTCTGTGGATTTGGTTTTGCAAAGTACGTTTGCAACATGATTGCCGTACTGGTCGGCCCAGTTTGTTCTGTACTGGTTCTGCTCCCTGATGCAACTAGTTACCTTTGCAATGGACTCAGTGGACAGAGTCACCTCTCGTCCAAGAATAGTGGCCACGAGCTCCCTTGAGCTCTAGAATATGGCATTCCTCCAGAACATCCTGATCAACTTAGGGAATATCTTCTGGTTTTCGTTGAAGTAGCCTCTGATTCCACACATCAGAAGGCTCTCGTTCAGGTTCAGGCCCATTTTCTCCAGCTTTTCAATGTCGAAGTAGTGCTCAATGTGCATTGTAGCAGCACCTTGACATACAACTGTGGTCTCAGGGTAGGTGTGGACGTCGAGTTCAGAGTTGCTTGAGCTTGTAGAGTTCGTCATGATAGAAAAGTTTGGATTTTTAGGTTTTCTGAGAAGGGTTTTCGGTTTTTGAGAGAGAGAGAATGCTTAAGGATGAAGATGAGCTTAGAGAAAATAGATATGGTAAAGATTTTCTGAGGTTATTTGACAGATTACATATATGGGCTTTTGTTCGGAGAACGTGAAGCGGTTTTGGGCTTTTATGATTTGAATATTTGAAATGGGAGTTATGCCATAAAACCCGCCATGATGAGGCGTGCGAAGAATGTGGGTAACTGTGTACGGTTACTAACATTTAGGTGACTCAGCATAGAGCTTTAACTCATACTTACTCTGAAACGAATTGTTTTGGCCATTTGAACAACAACAAAAAAATGCTAAGATAAAAACATCGTCCAGATGTTGGACTTAAGTGTAACATGTGCAATGCGCGTGCATGACTTAGTGATCTTTTGGACGACATGTCCATTGAACGCTAAGATTTTATTGGACGCACCATGTAGGTGTTAATCATTCCTTCCCAAAATCCATGCCAAGTTTGTTCCTCAGAAGGATTAACTTGTCTTCAGTAAGGGGTTTAGTAAATATATCAGCAAGCTGGTTATCTATGGTTACAAAGTGTAATTCCACAGTACCCTTCTGAACATGGTCTCTTATAAAGTGATGTTTAATCTCTATATGTTTAGCCCTTGAATGCAATATGGGATTTTTAGAGAGATCTATGGCAGCTTTACTATCATAGAAGATAGGAATGTTACTCTCATATATGCTGTAGTCCTCAAGTTGATGTTTGATCCATAAGATTTGAGAACAACATTTTGCAGCTGAAATATACTCTGCTTCAGCAGTGGACAGTGCAATTGTTCCTTGCTTCTTGCATATCCAGGAGACTAAGTTTCCACCAATGAAGTGACATCCTCCACTAGTGCTTTTCTTTCAATTCTGTCTCCAGCATAATCAGCATCACAGTATCCAACTAACCTGAAATCTTTCTGCCTTTTGAAATATAGACCAAGATTAGTGGTCCCAACAAGATATCGAAAGATTCTTTTAACAGCAGTTAAGTGAACTTCCCTTGGGTCAGATTGAAATCTGCCACATAAGCATACACTGAACATGATACACTGAACATGATGTCAGGTCTGGACGCTGTGAGATATAGGAGTGATCCTATCATTCCTCTGTATAGGGTGTTATCCACCTTCTTTGAGTTGTCGTCCAGTCCAAGTATAGCTGTTGGATGCATAGGAGTTTTCATTTGTTTTGCATCGTCCATTTTGTACTTCTTTAGTAGCTCCTTGACATACTTGGTTTGATGTATGTATACGCCCTTTTCAGATTGTTTGATTTGAAGTCCAAGGAAGAATTTTAGCTCACCCATCATGCTCATCTCAAACTCTGTTTGCATTAATTTGGCGAATTCTTCACAGAGAGACTCATTAGTGGCACCAAATATGATATCATCAACATATATTTGTGCAATAATAAAATCAGAAGAGTAGTCTTTGCGAAACAATGTAGTGTCTACTTTTCCTCTTGAAAAACCATTTTCTGACAGAAATGAGCTAAGTTTCTCATACCAAGCTCTAGGTGCTTGTTTCAATCCATATAAAGCTTTGTTAAGTTTGAAAACATGATTTGGAAAAGCATCACTTTCAAAACCTGGGGGTTGTTCCACATAGACTTCTTCCTTTATGAGTCCATTGAGGAATGCACTTTTTACGTCCATTTGATATAGCTTCATATTGCTATGAGCTGCAAATGATAGTAAAATGCGAATTGCCTCTAGACGTGCAACTGGAGCATAAGTTTCAATATAATCTATACCTTCCTGTTGTGAGTAACCTTTTGCTACCAACCTTGCTTTGTTTCTCACAACATTACCCGCTTCGTCTAGCTTGTTTCTGAACACCCACTTTGCTCCTACAGCTTCTTTGTTATTGGGGAGTTCTACTAGCTTCCAGACACTGTTCTTTTGAAACTGGTCAAGTTCTTCTTGCATTGCTTTGACCCAGCTTTCATCTTCTAAGGCATCGTCCACAGTCTTGGGTTCTATTTGCGATATGAGTGTTGTGTGGCCTTGCTATCGTTGAAGTGAGGATCTGGTTTTGACTCTATCTTTTGGGTCTCCTATGATTTGTTCCTCTGGATGATGTTTCTTCATTTGCTAGTTGCATCCAGTTGGTTCTCTTTGTTCTTCTGCTAGACCGTCCAGTGGTGCATTGGACTTTTCAACTGAGACATCATGGTTGGACGAATCTGATGACTTACTTGCATCGTCCAATCTGAGATCTGCAAATGATTTGTCTGGCCCTGATAATTCCTTATCAGGCTTGTTGTCATTGAACTTCACATGGATAGCTTCTTCAACAACTAAGGTTCTAGAGTTATAGACTCTATATGCCTTTGAAGTTTTAGAATATCTAAGCAATATTCCTTCATCACACTTAGAATCAAATTTCCCAAGTTATCCTTAGTGTTCAGAATGAAACATTGACATCCAAATGGATGGAAGTAGGATATGTTGGGTCTTTTTCCCTTCCACAATTCATATGGAGTCTTTTTTAATATCGGCCTTATATAGATTATGTTTTGTAAATAACAGGCAGTGTTCACTGCTTCAGCCCAGATGTGTTTAGGGGTTGAATTATCATTCAACATGGTTCTGGCCATCTCCTGGAGTGACCTATTTTTCCTCTCAACAACACCATTCTGTTGTGGTGTTCTGGGTGTTGAGAAGTTATGAAGGATACCATTATCCTCACAGAACCTCTGAAAACTTTCATTTTCGAATTCTCCCCCATGATCACTTCAGATAGAAGTAATGCATACTCCTTTTTCATTTCGAACTCTTTTGCAGAATTTATAAAAAGCCTTGAAGGACTCATCTTTGTGGGATAGGAACATGACCCATGTCCATCTCGTATAATCGTCCACTACAACCAATCCATATCTCTTACCACTTACTGAGGCTGTTCTTGTGGGTCCAAACAGATCAATATGTAACAGCTCAAGAGGTCTAGAAGTGGAAACAATGTTTTTACTTTGAAAAGAACTTTTCACTTGTTTCCCTTTCTGACAAGCTTCACAAAGAAGATCATCTTTATATGACATACTTGGTAGTCCTCTTACGAGGTTATGCCTATTCAGCTTTGAGATTAGTCTCAAGCTTGCATGACCAAGTCTTTTATGCCATAGCCAATGATTTTCTTGTACTGAAACTAGGCATGATACATTTTGACTTGATAGTTCCCCGAGTTTAATCTTGTACAGATTACCTTGCCTCTTTGCAGTAAAGAGAAGGGATCCATCATAGTTTCTGACTGTACATTCACCTTTGTTAAAGGTAACATCATATCCACTGTCACATAATTGGCTTATGCTAAGTAGATTGTGTTTAAGACCTTTAACATAAAGAACTTTATCAATACAAGGATAGGGTGGTATACCAATCTTACCTACGCCAGCTATCATCCCTTTCTGATTCCCTCCGAAAGTGACTGTCCCACCAGCTTTAGGTAGGAGGCTTTGGAACATACACCTTTCTCCTGTCATGTGATGTGAGCACCCACTGTCCAGGTACCATGATTAGAGTTTCTTTCCTGCTATTAAGCATGTCTGCAACAGAGATAATTTTATCCTTAGGTACCCAAATCGACTTGGGTCCTTTTTTCTTCGTCATGAATATATTTCTTTCCCTTGTATCCATGTCCTGACCTGTCATTTGGTCTCTTACATCCTTCAAATTTTAAAAGCATTTTAAGGTTATCAGAGCCCTTAACAAAGTTTGACAGATCCTTCTTTAGGCTGTCAATCTCTTCATGAAGTTTTACAACATCATGTGGTTGACCTCTTAAGGAAGTATCTGCTTCGACTTTCAGAAGCTTCTCAACTAGCCTTTTATTTTCTGCTTTGAGATTTCGAATCTCTATGGAAAGATTCCTTTCTCTAGTCCTTGAATCCTCATAGGATTTATGGGCTCGAGCTGCATCATTCCAGAGAGTTCGCCTCTCCGCATTTGTAATTTCATTTTGCCTTGAGAGCTCTGTAAACATTTTCTGTAAATCCTCCTTTTCACTTTCAAGTTGTTTGAAACTTTTCTCTAAGACTTCTTTTTCTTTTGAAAGTGATTTGGACGATTTCTTTAAAGTTCTGTAGGTCTTTGACAGAATAGAAGAGTTTGAAATTAATTCATGATAAGCTTCTTGAAGTGAATCTAAGTCATTAAGATTTACCTCATCTTCTTCTTCTGGTTCAGAGGAATCTGTTGAAGTGTCTGCCATCAGACATATGTGCGCTTCCTCTTCTTCTTCATCATCCGATGATGAGTCATCGTCCAGGTCTTCCCATGTGGACATCAGAACTTTCTTGCCCTTCCTTTTGCTGAAGAATTTCTTCTTCTTATCCTTGCCTTTGTCGAGATCTGGGCATTCTGATTTGAAGTGTCCTGGCTTTTTGCATTCGTAGCATACGATTGGACTCTTCTCCTTCTTTTCTTTGAGGCCTTTCCTGTTTAGGTTTCTCCATCTGGATCCACCTTTCTTCTTCCACATAGAATGTATCCTTTTGGATATGAAGGATAGTTCATCATTCTCGTCTGAATCACCATCTTCAGATTGTTCGTCTGATGATGTTTCAGCTTGCATGGCTTTGGACGATGGTGCTTTCCTTGGCTTCTGGACGCTGAGCGCCAGAGACTTATTTTTCTTACCATCACCATCTTGATGCAATTCTAGCTCATGCACTTTGAGAATTCCCATGAGTTCTTCTAGTGACATATCATCCAGTTCTTTTGTTGCTCTCAAGGCTGTAACCTGTGGTCTCCATTGCCTAGGCAAACTTCTTAGAATTTTGTCAATATGTTCATAGTTATTATAATCTTTACCATGTGCTCTAAGTTCATTTAGTATGCTTTGAAACCGTCCAAACATACCTTGTATGTCCTCGTTTTCTTCCATACTAAATAATTCATATTGACGAGTAAGGAGACTGAGTTTGTTACATTTTACCTGGGTGGAACCCGCATACGTTAACGCAAGAGTGTCCCACATTTGTTTTGCGCTTTTGAGACTGTGCACCTTGTTGTATTCTTGTTCACTTAGTGCACACATGATGATGTTTCTAGCTCTGGAGTTGAGATGAAATCTTTGTTTCTGCTCCTCCGTCCATCTAGTCTTTCGGATTTCGATGAGGTTCGCATCAAGTGGAATGTAGTCGCCCATCTCCACAACGTCCCACATGTCAATATGGCTAGATTCAAAGAATGCTATCACTCTTTTTTTCCAGTAATCATATTTGACACCCTTGAAGAATGGTGGTCTATTCACAACTTGTCCCTCGTTTTCCATCTTTCTTAGGATCTTTCCTCTGTACTGCTAAGTACTCAACCCAAGAGGCCGAGCTCTGATACCAATCGAAATACAGAGAAACACACTAGAAGGGGGGTTGAATAGTGTGTTTATATTTTCTTTGGTATCCTTTAACAAATATGAAGATAGTATATCTTGAGTTTTACAGGAACCTTGTGAAACAGAAGATTATGCTATCGTCCAGTGGTTCAAATACAACAGTTCAATGAAATTGCTTTTTCTTGTTTTTCGTCAGAACACACTTAAAATATTTTCATAGATAAAAAGTGTAAAGAAACACTTTCGTGGTATGTTGAAGAGATAACTTAAGAGATATGCAAGTAAGCTAGAAAGCGAGAGAATAGAACACTTAGTTTTATACTGGTTCACTCAAACTTAGCTACGTCCAGTTCTCCTTCAAAAACCTTTGAAGGGTTCTACTAATAAGAATCTGATTACTAACAAGTATTCTAACCTTGCCACTTCTGGCTACAAGTATTCTCTAGGCCACTCCTGGCACACCTTTAATCTCCCCCTGAGATTAAAACAAACCCAAGTATTCTTTAACACTAAGCCACTCCTGGCTTTCCAAACAGAAATTGTTTGTGTATAAAAAGAAAAAGTAACTCTCACAGAGAGGATATTACAATTAACACGAATACACAGAATCGCTTAGCAAGGCTAAGTAGAAAGCTCTTTTTCGCTTAAGTGTGGATCGTCCAGTCATTTTGACAGAGTTTCAGCTTTTTTCAAAAACTTCGTCACTTTTAATGCATGAGCTGGTTCCTCTATATATAGGCAGCTTGGTGTAAAGTATCCGTTGTGGGATCTGTTCCTTTGCCAAAAGTGGTTCTCTCCAAAACATGTGACCGTTGTCACGATTCAACTTGGGGTGGAGAGCTAGAGGAGACAACCGTACATGTAGCGCCTTCGCTACTTGTACTTTTTCTGCAGAGAGAAGCTTCTCTGTTCCTGTTCAATACTTTTCGAAAATTCAAATAGAATGACATGTTAGAATGAGAGAGAATAATCGTTGCATTCCAGAGAATCAACATCAAAAATGTATTGTCACATTATATTACTTTTAAGATAAAAAAACAGAGTGTAGGTTATAGGATCATTGAACGCTTGCTTTGCAGAAGCATTGGACGCTGACTGTTGTTCTTTACAAAACATATTTGGACACTTTTCTTATTGAAACAAAAAGTCTAAGTTTGAGAGATACAATACCATTGCGGCATTGGACGACATAGATCCTATAACACTCAAACAAGACCATTAGATACTTCAAAATTTATCCTTTATTTGTTATCATCAAAACCGAAATTTGAGGGGTTGGACATCGTCCAAAGTCTTAGGACTTAACAGTTTCTTGTCTTGTTTGTTCTTTCTTGAGTTCTACCTTTGTCAGTCGCAACCATGGGTGCAATTAACATGCTTTCTTGATTGTGATCTAGATTCAAGAAAGCAGTCAAGAACAAGCGACCAAGAAGGAAGAAGTCAAGAAGCTCAGTTGACTTCTTTCTTGTTGACCAAGAAAGCAAGGAGGAAATGCATAAAGGAATCAAGATCCCTTCTTGATTGACTCCAAGCTGTGTTTCTTCATTGATTCTTTCTTTCGTGGTCGTTTCTTGTCTTGTTTATTCATTCTTGTGTTCTACCTAGGTCAGTCGCAACCATGGGCGCAATCAAGATGCTTTCTTCATTGTGATCTTGATTCAAGACAATAGTCAAGAACAAGCGACCAAGAAGGAAGAAGTGAAGAAGCTCACTTGACTTCTTTCTTGTTGACCAAGAAAGCAATATTTCAAGCAAGAAACGAAGAAAGCAAGGAGGAAATGCAGAAAGGAATCAAGACCCCTTCTTGATTGATTCCAAGCTGTGTTTCTTCGTTGTTTCTTTCTTTCATGGACGTTTCTTGTCTTGTTTATTCTTTCTTGAGTTCTACCTTGGTTAGTCGTAACCATGGGCGCAATCAAGATGCTTTCATGATTGCGATCTTGAGTCAAGAAAGCAGTCAAGAACAAGCGACCAAGAAGGGAGAAGTCAAGAAGTTCAGTTGACTTCTTTCTTGTTGACCAAGAAAGCAATGTTTCAAGCAAGAAACCAAGAAAGCAAGGAGGAACTGAGGAAAGGAATCAAGATCCCTTCTTGATTGATTCCTAGCTGTGTTTCTTCTTTGTTTCTTTCTTTCATGGTCATTTCTTGTCTTGTTTGTTCTTTCTTGAGTTCTACCTTGGTCAGTCGCAACCATGGGTGCAATTAACATGCTTTCTTGATTGTGATCTTGATTCAAGAAAGCAGTCAAGAACAAGTGACCAAGAATGAAGAAGTCAAGAAGCTCAGTTGACTTCTTTCTTGTTGACCAAGAAAGCAATGTTTCATGCAAGAAACCAAGAAAGCAAGGAGGAAATGGATAAATAAATCAAGATCCCTTCTTGATTGAGTCCAAGCTGTGTTTCTTCGTTGTTTCTTTCTTTCGTGGTCGTTTCTTGTCTTGTTTATTCATTCTTGAGTTCTACCTTGGTCAGTCGCAACTGTAACCCCCCTTCTAATAAATTAATCTACAACTAATATCCATACACATAAAAAAATATATATACTAAACACATTTCATTAAAGTTCAAAGTGTATTATTATAATTTACATTATTAAAATTAACAAAAATACTACTACTAAATATTCCTAATTAATACAAATAGTATATATAACCAAAAGTACCCAGTCCTATAGCTCTGGAAAATATCTGCATCTTTAACTTCTAATTAATCTTCAAAATACCTGCAATTCACACTCCCCTAGAATCTGGGGACAAAATTACCGGATCAGGCATTCAATTTCTCATACAATTAAAACAATTTCAAACATATACATATCGTAACAAATTAATTAGTCACACACATAATTAAATGCAGCATGATTTATGTAAATGCAGTTTTTGACTCAAATTCATTTTGACCTTTTCCATGGAGACTTTCCCCTTTGAATGTTTAGTAAGAAACTGGCCTACCATTACGCACTGCAATTCAGCAATCAGCCCCTACTAAACGCGAATAAGCTAAACAGAATTAGGAGATCAGGATACCCAGGAAGGCCACCATGACAGCATCCCGTTCCGGATTACGGCCACATGTGGAATTGCCAATATCCCTCACCCCACAGGTTATATAATTACAGACAATACAACCCTGCCTAACTTATTCTGCTCACCCAAATATTCATTTCTCAATCAATTTCAATTCCACATGACTACCGCAATCCCGGTTAGTCAACAAAATCATTTCTCATATATCAACTCGTTTCTCATGACTACCGCAGTCCCGGTTAGTCAACAAAATCATTTCTCATATATCAACTCGTTTCTCATGACTACCGCAGTCCCGGTTAGTCAACATAATTCTTTCTCATTTGAAATCTTTATAAATCCCCCAAAAAGACTCATGCATATGAATTATGTTCATGATCACAGTTAAATAAATAATTTGTACACATTAACATACAAGAATACAAAAAAATTAAGCAATTTACCTTATAAAATTAGTATTTTAGTAAATTATCAATTAAATCACTATTAGGTAAAATTACTAAAATACCCTTAATCTTTTTCCAAAATATCCAATGTGTCCCTACATGTAAAATGACCATTTTGCCCTTGGTTTTTCAAAATTTTCCACATAGTATCCCTTGTATTTTTAGCTTGGCCGAATAGTATACACACCATTTCCAACATGTTTTCCAAAGCAACAACTTCCAATTCCAACCAAAAATCAACCAAATCACAATTCAATCAAAATTCAGCAAACCAAATTTCAACCATCACAACACATTAAAAATTCAATCAAACATCATTCCAATCCATAATTTCCAATTACTAGCATCAAATACACAAAACCCCTAAATCAATTTCAACTTTTAATGATTCTAGGTCACAAATTGAATCTAACCCTACAACATGTTTTCTTCTAATTCCAAGGGTTCTAAATTGAAATTAAATGCCTAGATCCTTACCTTAAACTCTTTAATTGAAGAAAAATCTTTGAATCCCTTTCTCCCTCACTCCTTGGTCCTCTTGAGATTTTTGAGATTTCCTCCAATTTCTTTCTCTACTAGCCGAATTAGCTTAGGGTTTAGGAAGTTTGGATGGTTTGGTTTCTTAATTTGAGTTGAAATGGTGAAGTTAAGATGAAATGAAAAATGAAACTGCAGCTGCTGGGTTTTAGAACTCACGGTTCTGTTTTGGAGAAATAGTAGCTTTTGTGACTTTTTCCTTTTTGCTTAAGTTTAATGCTTCTTTAAACAAGTTATTAACCAAATTGAATGTTTCCTTCACATCCAGCAGCTCCTGCACGTCCAGCAGCCCCTATTGGCCAAGGGAGATCAGTTCTCCAAGCTTTCCCATCCACTTGGACAGCCAAAGGAGTGTAGTAAGTGACTTGCCTTCCAAAAGGTCAAAAGTCAACATTTGAAGGTAATTTAATGGAATTTTCTAGAATAATTTAGGGCTGTTAATTATCTTACAAACTAATTACAATTTGAAGAAAATAACACCACCATTGGATTCCTCACTATCAAAAACCTTAGGGTAGTGTCTTACTTATCTCTTAATCCAAGCCTAATTAGCTTAATTTAGTGACATTAGAAACTTTGAGTTGTCACACTTTGATTGGTTAAGGTTCTAAATTAAATTTTTCTTGGTTAAACATTTTTAATAATTATTCTAAGTATATTACAATTATTAGATAATTCTATAGATATCCTACGAATTTTCTCTAAATTTTCTGCCTTAGAATTTTACCGTAATAATTTCTCAAAGTTCTAACTTTCAGAAAATCCTAACAATCCGGAATAAGCATTTTAATTCTTTATCTGTATATATTTTTAATCTATATTCAATTACCTTTCTATTAAGTTATAAATGTGTCCAAAATTCCACACTTGAAATTCTATCCTGGACAGCTGTCTGACATAGCAGTCCAGTCAACAATCAATTTCGACAAAAACAAAAACATTTAAAGATTCAGAAAAATCTTCTGAGTAGAACTGTATTAATTTCATTAAGAAAATATGTACATAAAGTTTCTATAAAATACAGTACATAAGTGTTCATAATATACATATATAAATGCGTACAAATAGTAAAATGAGGATGTTACAATTCTGCCCTACTAATAAAAATTTCGTCCTCGAAATTTCTAATACGACTATACAACCATACAACTATGCAACAAAATAACTATACAAACAAATGAGGATATGCTTCTCTCATTTTCTCCTCTAACTCCCATGTAGCATCACCTCTGATATCATCCCAAATAACCTTAACTAGAGGAATTTCTTTACCTCTCAGGTACTTAATCCTTCTGTCCTCAATCTTAACAGGCTTTGTTTCAAATGTTAGGTTTTCCTTTACCTGTATTTGATCAGGTTCAATGACATGTGAAGGATCTGAGATGTACTGTCTTAGTTGTGATACATGGAAGACATCATAGAGGTTTGACAAAAAGGGTGGTAAGGCTATTTGATAGGCCATAAGTCCAATTTTTCTGAGAATTTGATAAGGTCCAATAAATTTGGAAGTTAGTTTCTTAGACTTTATTGCTCTGCCAACCCCAGTTATTGGTGTGACTTTCAAAAAGACATGTTCACTTTCTTGAAATTCCAAGGGTTTCCTTCTTTTATCTGCATAACTTTTCTGTCTTCTCTGTGCAGTTTTCATTTTCTCCTGAATAAATTTTGCTTTCTCAGTGGTTTGCTGAATAATGTCCGGTCCTATCAAAAGATTCTCACCATCCTGATACCATACCAAAGGTGTCCTACATTTTCTACCATATAATGCTTCATAGGGAGCCATACCTATACTAGAATGATAACTATTATTATATGTAAATTCTACTAAAGGTAATATATCTTCCCAGTTCCCTTTTTCTTCTAATGTACAAGCTCTTAAAAGATCTTCTAATGATTGTATAGTTCTTTCTGTTTGGCCATCAGTTAGGGGGTGGTATGTTGAACTAAGATGTAATTTGCTTCCTAAGGCTTTCTGAAATTCTCTCCAAAATTTAGAAACAAAGCTAGGGTCCTTATCAGACTCTATACTAGTAGGTACTCCAGATAATCTAACTATTTCCTTTAAGTACAATTAAGCTAATTTTTCTAAATTAAGCTAATCTTTCTAAAGAATACCTAATATTTATTGAAAGCAAAATGTACTAATTTAGTTAATCTATCTACAATTACTTAAATGGTATCAAAATTCCTATGTGTTCTAGGTAATCCTACCACAAAATCCATTGATATACTATTCCGTTTTCCATATAGGTATCTCTAAAGGATGTAACAGATCAAAGGGTTTCTGATATTCAATCTTTGCCTTCTAACATGTTACACATCTAGCTACATACTCCGTCACATCTTTCTTCATCTTAGGCCACCAAAACATTTCTTTTAAATCTTTGTACATTTTTGTAATTCCAGGATGAATACTTAAGTTACTTTTATGTCCTTCTTCTAAAATTAATTCTTTTAATTATTGATTATTAGGTACACAAATTCTATTTTTAAATCTAATAATTCCATCTGTTCCTATTAATGCTTTCTTTTCTTGAATGAATGTATCTACATCTTGTTTCTTCCTAATCTTTTCAAAAAAAATCATTAGTAATAGTAACCATTCCTAATTGAATTTTATCTTTTTCTCTAACTGTACACAAATTCAAATCTCTAAATTGTTCTATTAATTCTAATTCTTTAATCATCATAGTTGACACATGTACAATTTTCCTACTTAAGGCATCTGCTACTACATTTGCTTTTCCTGGATGATACATTAATTGAAAATCATTGTCTTTAATAAACTCCATCTATCTTCTGTGTCTCCTATTCAATTTCTTTTGGTCAAACAATTATTTTAAACTCTTGTGATCACTATATACCTCAAATTTAGATCCATATAATTAATGTCTCCAAATCTTCAAGGCAAAAACTATAGTGGCTACTCTAAATCATGAGTAGAGTAATTCCTTTCATGTGATCTCAATTACCTAGTGGTATAAGTTACAACTTTTCAGTTCTGCATCAACACACATCCTAATCCTTAATATGGAGCATCATACTTAGGGTATACTGGGATGCCTCACAGAGTTCATATGGGTTAGGTAACACTAAGAATGGTGAGGTAGTCAATTTATGTTTCAATTCTTGAAAACTTTTCTCACAACTCTCACTCCAAATAAAAGATTGATTTTTCCTAGTTAATTATGTTAAGGGTCCAGCTATTTTAGAGAAACCTTCAATCAATCTTCCATAATATCCAGCTAATCCTAAGAAACTCCAAATCTCAGTTACTGTTTTAAACCTTTCCCATTTAAAACTACTTCTACCTTAGAATGATCCACACTTATTCCCTCTTTAGAAATTACATATCCTAAAATTTTTATTTTATTTTATTTTATTTTATTTTTTTTCCCAAAATTCACATTTAGACAATTTAGCATATAATTTTCTATCTTTTAAAGTTTGTAATGTTATTCTCAAATGATTTTCATGTTCTTCTTTATTCTTAGAGTAGTATATTAATATATCATCAATAAATACTACTACGTATTGATTTAAGTATATTCTAAACACCCGAATCATAAAATCAATAAATACTGCTGGTGCATTAGTTACTCCAAATGGCATCACTTAATATTCATAATGTCCATACCTAGTCCTAAAAATAGTTTTGGGTATATCCTCCTTTTTAACTCCAATTTGATGATACCTAGACATTAAATCTATTTTAGAGAAAAGTATTGCTCCTCTAAGTTGGTTCTTTAAATCATCAATCCTAGGTAAAGAATATTTATTCTTTATAGTTACTTTATTTAATTGTCTATAATTTACACATAACTTAGATCCTCCATCTTTCTTTTAACTAGTAATACTAGAGCTCACCATGGGGACACACTAGGCCTTATCAAATGTTTTTCTAATAATTCTTCCAATTGTTTCTTTAACTCAGTTAATTCCAATGGTAACATCCTATATGGTTGCATAGAACTTGGTCTAGTACCAGGCATCAAATCTATACTAAATTCTATTTCTCTTTCAGGAGGTAAGCCAGGAACATCATCTGGATAAACTTCAGGATACTCATTTACAACTGGCACAGAGTCTATTTTCATTTTATCTTCCTTAGTTTCAAGGGATGATGATATGTATTTTTAAATTTCACTTTTAAATGATATATCTTTAGGTTTGGTAAGCTTAGGTCTAGAAATATCAGGTTCAGGGCAAATCAGAGTTTTAGAAGTACAATCTATTAGAATATCCAACCATATCCTAATATTACATCAAAGTCAATTTAGGGTAAACAAACCAAATTTACAACAATGGGTCTATCTCCAATATTTATCACACAATTCAAACCTATTTTACATGTTAGGATTGGTTTAGATATAGGTACAATATAAGCAAAGTGTAGGGTAATGGTGACACAACTAAACCCAGATTCCTAATACACAATGTCTAATGACTGTGTTAGCACCCAAATCAACCAATACAGTCAAGGATTTATCTTCCATTTGTCCTTGTCCTGTATCAGATCTTCAGACTGAGAAGCCTCAGCACCACTCAAGGTAAAAACTCTTCCACTGGCTGTAGGTTTCTGAGTCTGTAAAGCTCTCCCAATTTGATCCCTTCTAGGTGCACGACATTCTCTAGATAAAGGACCTGGTTTTCCACAGTTAAAGCAAACTGGACGAGACAGAGTACAATCCCTTGTCAAATGTCCCTTTCCACATCTCCAACACCTAAATGCTAACTGGGATTTTTGAGAATTCCCAGCTCCACTTACTCCTCCAGTAGGTCTAAAACCACTTGTACTTCCTTCTTCTTTAGAATGCCATTGTGGGGGCCTATTATATGGTTTCTGTGGCTAAATACTTTTTCCTTTCTGTATAGGACATCCTCTTCCTAAATTTCCTTTGCCTGCAGATTCAGCCATCTTGGATCCTTGCTCCCTTTTTATATCTTCTATTACCTTACGTTGATCCATTAGCTCAGGAGATAGAGAAATCCTCAATGGAACCATTGCCTGTTGAGCCAATGTCTCAGTCTGATGGGTCACTGCTTTGGCCATATCCTTTATAGCTCTCGCCATCTCAGCTATACTATCAGTTTCAGCTCTAGGATTAGTAGCTGGCTTTCCTCTTCCCCTTCCAGCCATCTCTACCTGTCTTAAAATCTTAAATCTAGTTACTACCCTTTTTCCTAGAATATTCTTAACAAACAAGTTAAACAAACAATTCATAGAAAACAAACAATTTCAATCAGAGTAACACAACAAAACACATAACAGACCAATTACTCACAAGTCCTAGAGATGCATAACCAGAGCTCTGATACCACTAATGTAACCCCCTTCTAATAAATTAATCTACAACTAATATCCATACACATAAAAATATATATATACTAAACACATTTCATTAAAGTTCAAAGTGTATCATTATAATTTACATTATTAAAATTAACAAAAATACTACTACTAAATATTCCTAATTAATACAAATAGTATATATAACCAAAAGTACCCAGTCCTATAGCTCTGGAAAATATATGCATCTTTAACTTCTAATTAATCTTCAAAATACCTGCAATTCACACTCCCATAGAATCTGGGGACAAAATTACCGGATCAGGCATTTAATTTCTCATACAATTAAAACAATTTCAAACATATACATATCATAACAAATTAATTAGTCACACACATAATTAAATGCAGCATGATTTATGTAAATGCAGTTTTTGACTCAAATTCATTTTGACCCTGCTCCATGGAGACTTTCCCCTTTGACTGTTTAGTAAGAAACTGGCCTACCATTACGCACTGCAATTCAGCAATCAGCCCCTACTAAACGCGAATAAGCTAAATAGAATTAGGAGATCAGGATACCCAGGAAGGCCACCACGACAGCATCCCGTTCCGGATTACGGCCACATGTGGAATTGCCAATATCCCTCACCCCACAGGTTATATAATCACAGACCATACAACCCTGCCTAACTTATTCTGCTCACCCAAATATTCATTTCTCAATCAATTTCAATTCCACATGACTACCGCAATCCCGGTTAGTCAACAAAATCATTTCTCATATATCAACTCGTTTCTCATGACTACCGCAGTCCTGGTTAGTCAACAAAATCATTTCTCATATATGAACTTGCTTCTCATGACTACCGTAGTCCCGGTTAGCCAACATAATTCTTTCTCATTTGAAATCTTTATAAATCCCCCAAAAAGACTCATGCAAATGAATTATGTTCATGATCATAGTTAAATAAATAATTTGTACACATTAACATACAAGAATACAAAAAATTAAGCAATTTACCTTATAACATTAGTATTTTAGTAAATTATCAATTAAATCACTATTAGGTAAAATTACTAAAATACCCTTAATCTTTTTCCAAAATACCCAATGTGTCCCTACATGTAAAATGACCATTTTGCCCTTGGTTTTTCAAAATTTTCCACATAGTATCCCTTGTATTTTTAGCTTGGCCGAATAGTATACACACCATTTCCAACATGTTTTCCAAAGCAACAACTTCCAATTCCAACCAAAAATCAACCAAATCACAATTCAATCAAAATTCAGCAAACCAAATTTCAACCATCACAACACATTAAAAATTCAATAAAACATCATTCCAATCCATAATTTCCAATTACTAGCATCAAATACACAAAACCCCTAAATCAATTTCAACTTTTAATGATTCTAGGTCACAAATTGAATCTAACCCTACAACATGTTTTCTTCTAATTCCAAGGGTTCTAAATTGAAATTAAATGCCTAGATCCTTACCTTAAACTCTTTAATTGAAGAAAAATCTTTGAATCCCTTTCTCCCTCACTCCTTGGTCCTCTTGAGATTTTTGAGATTTCCTCCAATTTCTTTCTCTACTAGCCGAATTAGCTTAGGGTTTAGGAAGTTTGGATGGTTTGGTTTCTTAATTTGAGTTGAAATGGTGAAGTTAAGATGAAATGAAAAATGAAACTGCAGCTGCTGGGTTTTAGAACTCACGGTTCTGTTTTGGAGAAATAGTAGCTTTTGTGACTTTTTCCTTTTTGCTTAAGTTTAATGCTTCTTTAAACAAGTTATTAACCAAATTGAATGTTTCCTTCACATCCAGCAGCTCCTGCACGTCTAGCAGCCCCTATTGGCCAAGGGAGATCAGTTCTCCAAGCTTTCCCATCCACTTGGACAGCCAAAGGAGTGCAGTAAGTGACTTGCCTTCCAAAAGGTCAAAAGTCAACATTTGTAGGTAATTTAATGGAATTTTCTAGAATAATTTAGGGCTGTTAATTATCTTACAAACTAATTACAATTTGAAGAAAATAACACCACCATTGGATTCCTCACTATCAAAAACCTTATGGTAGTGTCTTACTTATCTCTTAATCCAAGCCTAATTAGCTTAATTTAGTGACATTAGAAACTTTGAGTTGTCACACTTTGATTGGTTAAGGTTCTAAATTAAATTTTTCTTGGTTAAACATTTTTAATAATTATTCTAAGTATATTACAATTATTAGATAATTCTATAGATATCCTACGAATTTTCTCTAAATTTTCTGCCTTAGAATTTTACCGTAATAATTTCTCTAAGTTCTAACTTTCAGAAAATCCTAACAATTCGAAATAAGCATTTTAATTCTTTATCTGTATATATTTTTAATCTATATTCAATTACCTTTCTATTAAGTTATAAATGAGTCCAAAATTCCACACTTGAAATTCTATCCTGGACAGCTGTCTGACATAGCAGTCCAGTCAACAATCAATTTCGACAAAAACAAAAAACATTTAAAGATTCAGAAAAATCTTCTGAGTAGAACTGTATTAATTTCATTAAGAAAATATGTACATAAAATTTCTATAAAATACAGTACATAAGTGTTCATAATATACATGGTCGTTCCTTGTCTTGTTTATTCAATCTTGAGTTCTACCTTGGTCAGTCGCAACCATGGGCGACATCAAGATGCTTCTTGATTGCAATCTTGATTCAAGACAGTAGTCAAGAACAAGCGACCATGAAGGAAGAAGTGAAGAAGCTCAGTTGAATTCTTTCTTGTCGACCAAAAAAGTAATGTTTCAAGCAAGAAACCAAGAAAGCAAGGAGGAAATGAAGAAAGGAATCAAGATCCCTTCTTGATTGATTCGTAGCTGTGTTTCTTCGTTGTTTCTTTCTTTCATGGTCGTTCCTTGTCTTGTTTATTCATTCTTCAGTTCTACCTTGGTCAGCCGCAACCATGGACACCATCAAGATGCTTTCTTCATTGCGATCTTGATTCAAGAAAGCAGTCAAGAACAAGCGACCAAGAAGGAAGAAGTGAAGAAGCTCAATTGACATCTTTCTTATGGACCAAGAAAGCAATGTTTCATGCAACAAACCAAGAAAGCATGGAGGAAATGCAGAAATGATTCAAGATCCCTTCTTGATTGATTTCAAGCTGTGTTTCTTCGTTGTTTCTTTCTTTCATGGTCGTTCCTTGTCTTGTTTATTCATTCTTGAGTTCTACTTTGGTCTGTCGCAACCATGGGCGCAATCAACATGCTTTCTTGATTGCAATCTTGATTCAAGACAGTAGTCAAGAACAAGCGACCAAGAAGGAAGAAGTGAAGAAGCTCAGTTGACTTCTTTCTTGCTCACCAAGAAAGCAATGTTTCAAGTAGGAAACCAATAAAGCAAGGACGAAATGCAGAAAGGAATCAAGACCCCTTCTTAATTAATTCCTAGCTGTGTTTCTTCTTTGTTTCTTTCTTTCATGGTTGTTTCTTGTCTTATTTGTTCTTTCTTGAGTTCTACCTTGGTCAGTCGCAACCATGGCCGCAATCAAGATGCTTTCCTGATTGCTATCTTAATTCAAGAAAGCAGTCAAGAACAAGCGACCAAGAAGAAAAAAGTCAAGAAGCTCAGCTGACTTCTTTCTTGTTGACCAAGAAAGCAATGTTTCATGCAAGAAACCAAGAAAGCAAGGAGGAAATGCAGAAAGGAACCAAGATCCCTTCTTGATTGAGTCCAAGCTGGGTTTCTTCGTTGTTTCTTGCTTTCATGGTCGATTCTTGTCTTGTTTATTCATTCTTGAGTACTACCTTGGTCAGTCGCAACCATGGGCTCAATTAAGATGCTTTCTTCATTGCGATCTTGATTCAATACAGTAGTCAAGAACAACCGACCAAGAAGGAAGAAGTGAATAATCTCAGTTGACTTCTTTCTTGTTAACCAAGAAAGCAATGTTTCAAGCAAGAAACCAAGAAAGCAAGGAGAAAATGAAGAAAGGAGTCAAGACCCCTTCTTGATTGATTCCGAGCTGTGTTTCTTCTTTGTTTCTTTCTTTCATGGTCATTTCTTGTCTTGTTTGTTCTTCCTTGAGTTCTACCTTCGTTCGTCGCAACGGTGGGTGCAATCAACATGCTTTCTTGATTGCGATCTTAATTTAAGAAAGTAGTCAAGAACAAGCGACCAAGAAGGAAGAAGTCAAGAGGCATAGTTGACTTCTTTCTTGTTGACCAAGAAAGCAATGTTTCATGCAATAAACCAAGTAAGCAAGGAGGAAATGCAGAAAGGAATCAAGATTCCTTCTTGATTGATTCCAAGGTGTGTTTCTTCGTTGTTTCTTTCTTTCATGGTCGTTTCTTGTCTTGTTTGTTCTTTCTTGAGTTCTACCTTGGTCAGTCGCAACCATGGCCGTAATCAAGGTGATTTCCTGATTGCTATCTTAATTCAAGAAAGCAGTCAAGAACAACCAACCAAGAAGGAAGAAGTCAAGAAGCTCAGTTGACTTCTTTCTTGATGACCAAGAAAGCAATGTTTCAAGCAAGAAACCAAGAAAGCAAGGAGGAAATGAAGCAAGGAATCAAGATCCCTTCTTGATTGATTCCTAGCTGTTTTTGTTCTTTGTTTCTTTCTTTCATGGTTGTTTCCTATCTTGTTTGTTCTTTCTTGAGTTCTACCTTGGTCAGTCGCAGCCATGGGTGCAATCAACATGCTTTCTTTATTGTTATCTTGATTCAAGAAAGCAGTCAAGAATAAGCGGCCAAGAAGGAAGAAGTCAAGAAGCCGAGTTGACTTCTTTCTTGTGGACCATGAAAGCAATGCTTAATGTAAAAACCCAAGAAAGCAAGGAGGAAACGCAGAAAGGAATCAGGATCCCTTCTTGATTGATTCCAAGCTGTGTTTCTTCGTTATTTCTTTCCTTCATGGTCGTTCCTTGTCTTGTTTATTCATTCTTGAGTTCTACCTTGGTCTGTCGCAACAATGGGCGCAATCAAGATGCTTTCTTGATTGCGATCTTGATTCAAGACAATAGTCAAGAACAAGCAACCAAGAAGGAAGAAGTGAAGAAGCTCAATTGACTTCCTTCTTGTCGACCAAAAAAGCAATGATTCAAGCAAGAAACCAAGAAAGAAAGGAGGAAATAAAGAAAGGAATCATGATCCCTTCTTGATTGATTCGTAGCTGTGTTTCTTCGTTGTTTCTTTCCTTCAGAGTCGTTCCTTGTCTTGTTTATTCATTCTTGAGTTCTACCTTGGTCAGCCACAACCATGGGCGCCATCAAGATGCTTTCTTCATTGCGATCTTTATTCAAGAAAGTAGTCAAGAACAAGTGACCAAGAAGGAAGAAGTGAAGAATCTCAATTGACATCTTTTTTATGGACCAAGAAAGCAATGTTTCATGCAACAAACCAAGAAAGCAAGGAGGAAATAGAAATGATTCAAGATCCCTTCTTGATTGATTCCAAGCTGTGTTTCTTCGTTGTTTCTTTCCTTCATGGTCGTTCCTTGTCTTGTTTATTCATTCTTAAGTTCTACCTTGGTCTGTCGCAACCATGGGCGCAATCAAGATGCTTTCTTGATTGCGATCTTGATTCAAGACAATAGTCAAGAACAAGCGACAAAGAAGGAAGAAGTGAAGAAGTTGAGTTGACTTCTTTCTTGTCAACCAAGAAAGCAATGTTTCAAGTAAGAAACCAAGAAAGCAATGAGGAAATGAAGAAAGGAATCAAGATCCCTTCTTGATTGATTCCAAGCTGTGTTTCTTCTATTTTTCTTTCTTTCATGGTCATTTCTTGTCTTGTTTGTTCGTTCTTGAGTTCTACCTTGGTCAGTCGCAACCATGGGTGTAATCAACATGCTTTCTTGATTGCGATCTTGATTCAAGAAAGCAGTCAAGAACAAGCGACCAAGAAGGAAGAAGTTAAGAAGTTTAGTTGACTTCTTTCTTGATGACCAAGAAAGCAATGTTTCATGAAAAAAACCAAGAAAGCATTTGAGGAAATGAAGAAAGGAATCAAGATCCCTTTTGGATTGATTTTGAGCTGTGTTTCTTCTTTGTTTCTTTCTTTTATGGTCGTTTCTTGTCTTGTTTGTTATTTTTTGAGTTCTACCTTGGTCGGTCGCAACCATGGGTGCAATCAAGATGCTTTCTTGATTGCGATCTTGATTCAAGAAAACAGTCAAGAACAAGCAACCAAGAAGGAAGAGGTGAAGAAGCTTAGTTGACTTCTTTCTTGATGACCAAGAAAGCAATGAGGAAATGAAGAAAGGAATCAATATGCCTTCTTGATTGATACCAAGATATGTTTCTTCTTTGTTTCTTTCTTTCGTGGTCGTTTCTTGTCTTGTTTGTTCTTTCTTGTGTTCTACCTTGGTCAGTCGAAACCATGGGCAAAATCAAGATGCTTTCTTGATTACTATCTTAATTCAAGAAAGCAGTCAAGAACAAGCGAACAAGAAGGAAGAAGCCAAGAAGCTCAATTAACTTCTTTCTTGTTGACCAAAAACGTGATGTTTCATTTAAGAAACCAAGAAAGCAAGGAGGAAACTTATAAAGGAATTAATATCCCTTCTTGATTGTTTCCAAGCTATGTTGCTTTTGTGTTTCTTTCTTTCGTGGTCGTTTCTTGACTTGCTTGTTATTTCTTTAGTTCTACCTTAGTCAGTCACACCCATGGTCATAATCATGATGCTTTCTTGATTGCGATCTTGATTCAAGAAAGCAGTCAAGAACTTGCGACCAAGAAAGAAGAAGTTAATAAGCTCAGTTGACTTCTTTCTTATGGACCAAGAAAGCAATGTTTCAAGCAAGAAACTAAGCAAGCAAGGAGGAAATGAAGAAAGGAATCAAGACCGTTTCTTGATTGATTGCAAAGTGCGTTTCTTCTTTGTTTCTTTCTTTCATCATTATTTCTTGTTTTGTTTGTTCTTTCTTGAGTTTTACCTTGGTCAGTCGCAACCATGGGCATCAAGAAGATGCTTTCTTGATTGCGATCTTGGTTCAAGAAAGTAGTTAAGAACAACCTACCAAGAAATAATAAGTTAATAAGCTCAGTTGACTTCTTTCTTGTTGATCATGAAAGCAATGTTTCAAGCAAGAAACCACGAAAGCAATGAGGAAATAAAGAAAGGAATTAAGATCCGTTCTTGATTGATTTGAAGCTGTGTTTTTTCTTTGTTTCTTTCTTTCATGGTCGATTCTTGTCTTGTTTGTACTTTCTTGAGTTCTACCTTGGTCAGTCGCAACCATGGGCGCAATCAAGATGCTTTCTTGATTGCAATCTTGATATAAGGAAGCAAAGAAGATACTTAGTTGACTTCTTTTTGTTGACCAAGAAAGCAAAGTTTTTAGCAAGAAACCAATAAGCAAGGAGGAAGTGAAGAAAGGAATCAGGATCCCTTCTTGATTGATTCCAAGCTGTGTTTCTTCTTTGTTTCTTTCTTTCATGGTCGTTTCTTGTCTTGTTTATTCTTTCTTGAGTTCTACCTTGGTCAGTCGCAACCATGGGCTCAATCAAGATGCTTTCTTGATTGCGATCTTAATTTAAGAAAGCAGTCAAGAACAAATGACCAAGAAGGAAGAACTCAAGAAGCTCAGTTGAATTTTTTCTTGTTGTCCAACAAAGTAATGTTTCAAGCAAGAAACCAAGAAAGCAAGGAGGAAATGAAGAAAGGAATCAAAATCCCTTCTTGATTGATTCCAAGCTATGTTTCTTCTTTGTTTCTTTCTTTCATGGTCGTTTCTTGTCTTGTTTATTCTTTCTTGAGTTCTACCTTGGACAGTCGCAACCATTGGTATAATCAAGATGCTTTCTTGATTGCGATCTTGATTCAAGAAAGCAGTCAAGAACAAGCGACCAAGAAGGAAGAAGTCAAGAAGGTCAGTTGAGTTGTTTATTGTTGAACAATAAAGCAATGTTTCAAGCAAGAAACCAAGAAAGTAAGGAGTAAATGAAGAAAGGAATCAAGATCCCTTCTTGATTGATTCCAAGCTGTGTTTCTTCTTTCATGGTATTTTCTTATCTTGTTTATTCTTTCTTGAGTTCCACCTTGGTCAGTCGCAACCATGGGCATAGTCAAGATGCTTTCTTGATTGCGATATTTATTCAAGAAAGCACTCAAGAACAACAGACCAAGAAGGAAGAAGTCAAGAATCCTAGTTGAGTTCTTTCTTGTAAGCCAAGAAAGCAATGTTTGAAGCAAGAACCAAGAAATCAAGGAGGAAATAAGGAAAGGAATCAAGATCCCTTCTTGATTGATTACTAGCTATGTTTCTTCTTTGTTTCTTTCTTTCATTGTCGTTTCTTGTCTTGTTTGTTCTTTCATGAGTTCTACTTTGGTCAGTCGTAACCATAGGCGCAATAAAGATGCTTTCTTGATTGTGATCTTCATGCAAGAAAGTAGTCAAGAACAAAAGACCACGAAGGATGATCTCAGGAAGCGCAGTTGACTTCTTTCTTATTAACCAAGAAAGCAAAGTTTTAAGCAAGAAACCAAGAAAACTAGGAGGAAATGAATAAACCAATCAAGATCCCTTCTTCATTGATTCCAAGTTGTGTTTCTTCTTTGTTTCTTTCTTTCATGGTCGTTTCTTGTCTTGTTTGTACTTTCTTGAGTTCTACCTTGGTCAGTCGCAACCATGGGCACAATCAAGATGCTTTCTTGATTGCGATCTTTATTCAAGTAAGCAGTCAAGAATAAGTGACAAAGAAGGAAGAAGTCAAGAAGCTCAGTTAAGTTCTTTCTTGTTGGCCATGAAAGCAATGTTTAAAGCAAGAAAGCAAGGAGGAAATGAACAATGGAATCAAGATTCGTTCTTGATTAATTCCAAGCCATGTTTCTTCTTTGTTCCTTTTTTTCATGGCCATTTCTTGTCTTGTTTATTCTTTCTTGAGTTCTACCTTGGTTAGTCGTAACCATGGGCGTAATCAAGATGCTTTCTTGATTTCGATAGTTATTCAAGAAAGTAGTCAAGAACAGGCAACCAAGAAGGAAGAAGTCAGAAGCTCAGTTGACTTCTTTGTTATAAACCAAGAAAGCAATGTTTGAAGCAAAAAACCAAGAAATCAAGGAGCAAATAATGAAAGGAATCAAGATCCGTTCTTAATTGATTACAAGTTGTGCTTCTTCTTTGTTTCTTTCTTTCGTGGTCGTTTCTTGTCTTGTTTGTTCTTTCTTGAGTTCTACCTTCATCAGTCGCAACCATGGGCGCGATCAAGATGCATTCTTAATTGCGATCTTTATTCAAGAAAGCTGTCAAGAATAAGTGACCAAGAAGGAAGAAGTCAAGAAGCTAAGTTGAGTTCTTTCTTGTAAACCAAGAATGCAAGAAGGAAATGAAGAAAGGAATCAAGATCCTTCCTGATTGATTCCAAGTTGTGTTACTTCTTTGTTTCTTTCTTTCATGGTCGTTTCTTGTCTTGTTTGTTCTTTCATGATTTCTACCCTGGTTAGTCGCAACCATGGGCGCAATCAAGATGCTTTCTTGATTGCGATCTTGATTCAAGAAAACAGTCAAGAACAAATGACCAAGAAGGAAGAAGTCAAGAAGCTCAGTTGACTTTTTTCTTGTTGTCCAAGAAAGCAATGTTTCAAGCAAGAAACCAAGAAAGCAAGGAGGAAATGAAGAAACAAAGCAAGATCCCTTCTTGATTGATTCCAAGCTGTGTTTCTTCTTTCTTTCTTTCTTTCATGGTTGTTTCTTGTCTTGTTTATTCTTTCTTGAGTTCTACCTTGGTCAGTTGCAACCATGGGCGTAATCAAGATGCTTTCTTGATTGTGATCTTGATTCAAGAAAGCAGTCAAGAACAAGCGACAAAGAACCAAGAAGTCAAGAAGCTCAATTGACTTCTTTATTGATCAAGAAAGCATTGTTTCATTCAAGAAACCAAGAAAGGAAGGAGGATGTGAAGAAAGGAATCAAGATCCCTTCTTGACTTATTCCAAGCTGTGTTTCTTTTTTTCAAGGTCGTTTCTTGTCTTGTTTGTTCTTTCATGATTTCTACCCTGGTCAGTGGCAACCATGGGCACAATCAAGATGCTTTCTTGATTACACTATTGATTCAAGAAAGCAGTCAAGAACAAATGACCAAGAACGAAGAAGTTAAGAAGCTCAGTTGAATTTTGTCTTGTTGTCCAAGAAAGAAATGTTTCAAGCAAGAAAGCAAGGAGGAAATGATGAAAGGAATCAAGATCACTTCTTGATTGATCCCAAGCTATGTTTCTTTCTTTCATGGTCGTTTCTTGTCTTGTTTATTCTTTCTTGAGTTCTACGTTGGTCAGTCGCAACCATAGGCGCAATCAAGATGCTTTCTTGATTGCGATCTAGATTCAATTAAGTAGTCAAGAACAAGCGACCAAGAAGGAAGAAGTCAAGAACCTCAGTTGAGTTCTTTCTTGCTGACCATGACAACAATGTTTCAAGCAAGAAACCAAGAAAGCATGGAGGAAATGAAGAAAGGAATCAACATCCCTTGTTGATTGATTCCAAGCTATGTATCTTCTTTGTATCTTTCTTTCATGGTCATTTCTTGTCTTGTTTATTCTTTCTTGAGTTGTACCTTGGTTAGTCGTAACCATGGGCACAATCCAGATGCTTTCTTTATTACGATCTTGATTCAAGAAAGCAGTCAAGAACAACCGACGAAGAAGGAAGAAGTCAAGAAGCTCAGTTGAGTTCTTTCTTGTTGACAAAGAAAGCAATGTTTCACGGAAGAAACCAAGAAAGCAAGGAGGAAATGAAGAAAGGAATCAAGATCCCTTCTTGATTGATTCCATGCTGTGTTTCTTCTTTGTTTCTTTATTTCATGGTCATTTTTTGTCTTGTTTATTCTTTCTGGAGTTCTACCTTGGTCAGTCACAACCATGGGCGCAATCAAGATGCTTTCTTGATTGCGATCTTGATTCAAGAAAGCAGTCAAGAACAAGCGACCAAGAAGGAATAAGTCATGAAACTCAGTTGAGTTCTTTCTTGTTGAAGAAAAAAGCAGTGTTTCCAGAAAGAAACCAAGAATGCAAGGAGGAAATGAAGAAAGGAATCAAGATCCCTTCTTGATTGATTCCAAGCTGTGTTTCATCTTTGTTTCTTTCTTTCATGGTCATTTCTTGTCTTGTATATTATTTCTTGAGTTCTACCATGGTCATTCGCAACCATGGGCACAATCAAGATGCTTTCTTGGTTGTGATCTTGATTTAAGAAAGCAGTCAAGAACAAGCGACCAAGAAGGAAGAAATCAAGAAGCTCAGTTGTGTTTTTTCTTGTTGACCAAGAAAGCAATTTTCATGGAAGAAACCAAGAAGGCAAGGAGAAAATGAAGAAAGGAATCAACATCCCTTATTGATTGATTCCAAGCTGTGTATCTTCGTTATATCTTTCTTAAGTGGTCATTTCTTGTCTTATTTATTCTTTCTTGAGTTCTACCTTGGTTAGTCGTAATCATGGGCGCAATCAAGATGCTTTGTTGATTGCGATCTTGATTCAAGAAACCAGTCAAGAACAAGCAACCAAGAAGGAAGAAGTCAAGATGCTCAATTGAGTTCTTTCTTGTTGGCCAAGAAAGCAATGTTTCATGGAAGAAACCAAGAAGGCAAGGAGGAAATGAAGAAAGCAATCAAGATCCCTTCTTGATTGATTCCAAGCTGCGTTTCTTCTTTGTTTCTTTATTTCATGGTCCTTTCTTGTCTTGTTTATTCTTTGTTGAGTTCTACATTGGTTAGTTGCAACCATGGGCGCAATCAGGATGCTTTCTTGATTGCGATCTTGATTCAAGAAAGTAGTCAAGAACAAGCGACCAAGAAGGAAAAAGTCAAGCAGCTCAGTTGTCTTCTTTCTTGTTGACCAAGAAAGGAATGTTTCATGGAAGAAAGCAAGAAACCAATGAGGAAATGAAGAAAGGAATCAAGATCCCTTCTTGATTGATTCCAAGCTATGTTTCTTCTTTGTTTCTTTCTTTCAGGGTCGTTTCTTGTCTTCTTTGTTCTTTGATGATTTTTACCCTGGTCAGTCGCAACCATGGGTGTATTCAAGATGGTTTCTTGATTGCGATCTTGATTCAAGAAAGCAGTCAAGAACAAGTGACCAAGAAGGAAGAAGTCAAGATGCTCAATTAAGTTATTTCTTGTTGACCAAGAAAGCAATGTTTCATGGAAGAAACCAAGAAGGCAAGGAGGAAATGAAGAAAGGAATCAAGATCCCTTCTTGATTGATTCCAACCTGTGTATCTTCGTTGTATCATTCTTTCATGGTCCTTTCTTGTCTTGTTTATTCTTTGTTGAGTTCTACATTGCTTAGTCGCAACCATGGGCGCAATCAAGATGCTTTCTTGATTGCGATCTTAATTCAAGAAAGTAGTCAAGAACAAGCAACCAAGAAGGAAAAAGTCAAGCCGCTCAGTTGACTTCTTTCTTGTTGACCAAGAAAGCAATGTTTCATGGAAGAAAGCAATAAAGCAGGGAGGAGATGAAGAAAGGAATCAAGATCCCTTCTTGATTGATTCCAAGTTGTGTTTCTTCTTTGTTTCTTTCTTTCATGGTTGTTTCTTGTCTTGTTTATTCTTTCATGAGTTCTACCTTGGTCAGTCGCAACCATGGGCATAATCAAGATGCTTTCTTGATTGCGATCTTGATTCAAGAAAGTAGTCAACAACAGGCGACCAAGAAGGAACAAGTCAAGAAGCTTAATCGAGTTCTTTCTTGTTGACCAAGAAAGCAATGTTTCATGCAAGAAACCAAGAAAGCATGGAGGGAACGAAGAAAGGATTCAAGATCCCTTCTTGATTGATTCCAAGCTATGTTTCATCTTTGTTTCTTTCTTTCATGGTTATTTCTTGTCTTGTATATTCTTTCTGGAGTTCTACCTTGGTCAGTCACAACCATGAGCGCAATCAAGATGCTTTCTTGGTTGCTATCATGATTCAACAAAGCAGTAAAGAACAAGCGACCAAGAAGGAAGAAGTCAAGAAGCTCAGTTGAGTTCTTTCACATTGACCAAGAAAGTAATGTTTCATGGAAGAAACCAAGAAGGCAAGGAGGAAATGAAGAAAGGAATCAACACCCCTTCTTGATTGATTCCAAGCTGTGTATCTTCTTTGTATCTTTCTTTCATGGTCGTTTCTTGCCTTGTTTATTCTTTCATGATTTCTACCCAGGTCAGTCACAACCATGGGTGCAATCAATATGCTTTCTTGATTGCGATCTTGATATAAGAAAGCAGTCACGAACAAGCGACCAAGAAGGAAGAAGTCAAGCAGCTCAGTTGAGTTCTTTCTTGTTCAGCAAGAAAGCAATGTTTCATGGAAGAAACCAAGAAGGCAAGGAGGAAATGGAGAAAGGAATCAAGATCCCTTCTTTATTGATTCCAAGCTGTGTTTCTTCTTTGTTGTTTTCTTTCATGGTCATTTCTTGTCTTGTTTGTTCTTTGTTGAGTTCTACCGTGGTCAGTCGCAACCATGGGCGCAATCAAGATGCTTTCTGGATTGCGATCTTGAATCAAGAAAGCAATCAAGAACAAGCGACCAAGAAGGAAGAAGTCAAGCAGCTCAGTTGAGTTCTTTCTTGTTGACCTAGAAAGAAATGTTTTAGGTAAGAAACAAAAATAGCACGGAGGAAATGAAGAACGGAATCAAGATCCCTTCTAGATTTATTCTAAGCTATATTCCTTCTTTGTTTCTTTCTTTCATGCTCGTTTCTTGTCTTGTTTATTCTTTCTTGAGTTCTACCTTGGTTAGTCACAACCATGGGCGCAATCAGGATGTTTTCTTGATTGCGATCTTGATTCAAGAACAAGCGACCAAGAAGGAAGAAGTCAAGAAGCTCAGTTGAGTTCTTTCTTTTTGACCAAGAAAGCATGAAATACAGATAAATACACTAGAAGGGGGGTTGAATAGCGTGTTTATAATTTCTTCGAAAACCTTTAACAAATATGAAGATAGTATATCTTAAGTTTTACAAGAACTTAGTAAAACAGAAGATTATGCTATCGTCCAGCGGTTCAAATGCAACAGTCCAATGAAACTGCTTTTTGTTAGAACACACGTAAAAGATTATCGTAGATAAAATGTGTAAAGAAACACTTTCGTAGTATGTTTAAGAGATAGTTTAAGAGATATGAAAGTAAGCTTGAAAGCGAGAGAATAGAACACTTAGTTTTATACTGGTTCACTCAACTGAGCTACGTCCAGTTCTCCTTCAAAAACTTTTGAAGGGTTCTACTAATCAAGATCTTATTACTCTCAAGTATTCTAACCTTGCCACTTCTGGCTACAAGTATTCTCTAGGCCACTCCTGGCACACCTTTAATCTCCCCCTGAGATTAAGACAAACCCAAGTATTCTTTAACACTAAACCACTCCTGGCTTTCCAAACAGAAATGTTTGAGTATAGAAAGAAAGAGTAACTCTCACAGAGAGGATATTACAATAAACACGAATACACAGAATCGCTTAGCAAAGCTAAGTAGAAAGCTCTTTTTGCTTAAGTGTTGATTGTCCAGTCATTTTGACAGAGTTTCGGCTCTTTTTCAATATTTTTTTGTCACTCTTTGATGCAGGAGCTGGTTCCTCTATTTATAGGAAGCTTGGTGTAAAGTATCCATTGTGGGATCTGTTCCTTTGCCAAAAGCGATTCTCTCCAAAGCATGTGACCGTTGTCACGTTTTGACTTGGGGTGGAGAGATAGAGGAGACAGCCGTACATGTAGTGCCTCTGCTACTTGTATTTTTTCTGCAGTCAGAAGCTTCTATGTTCCTATTCAATACTATTCGAAAGTTCAAATAGATTTTCATGTTATAATGAGAGAGAATAATCGTTGCATAGCAGAGAATCTTCATTGAAAACGTATTGTTATATTATATTAATTTTAAGATAGAAAACATAGTGTGTAGCTTATACAGACATTGGACGCTCGCTTTTACAAGAACATTGGACGCTTGCTTTTACAAAAGCATTGGACGCTTGCTTTTACAAAACATATCTGGACACTTTCCTTAGTGAAACATAAAGTCGAGGTTTGAGAGATACAATACCATTGCGGCATTGGACGACGTAGATCCTATAACACTCAAACAAGACCATTAGATACTTCAAAATTTATCCTTTAATTGTTATCATCAAAACCGAAATCCGAGGGGTTGGACGTCGTCCAAGGTCTTAGAACCTAACAATCTCCCCCTTTTTGATGATGACAAATAATGTTAAATTTTGATGTTAACAGGCACATAATCATATATGACTATTATAAAACATGTAAGAGATGATTATGTTATGCCAGTGTATGTTGACAGAGAAAATGTATATGTTGACATGAAGTACTCCCCCTGAGTTCAACATTTCTTATGCATCTTATAACAGTATATAATATACAGCAAGAATATATCAGATATAACAGATATCAGAGTGTAAAACATATCAAGGATATGGATGCGGAATATATATGAAATAAACACTTTATGTATTAAAGACGTTTTCATAAAATAGCCAGTATATTCACAGAGTGTAGAGTATATACTTCTATTGACATCAAAATTCCAATTTCTCCCCCTTTGTCATAAACAAAAATGGGTTTGAAAGATGGAAAGATGACTTGACCATCATGGTCACCTATGGCTGTGGAGGTGGTTCCTGTGATGGTGGTGGTAGTTGCTCTGGTGGTGCTTGGGCAGGTGGTGCTGGTGGATGAGGTTGCGGTTGGACGGGTGGAACAGCATGAGCAACTTGTCCAAGCAGGTTGGCTGCAGTATTTTGAATTTGATTCACAAGCGTTTGGGAGAGGCTCATGAATTGTTTAGTGATGGCATTCTGCAGTAACATCCGATGTTGAGCAGCCTCAGCCTATTGCCTTTGCTGAAATGCTTGAATAGCTGCTTCGGTTTCCAGCTGTTGTTGCCTCAGAGCCTGTTGCACTATCTCGTGAACACGATCTTCTGAGACCCCTTGAGGTTCAGCAAATCGCAAGGGATGGATGCCCCTTGGACTTGAAGATCGTGTGGGAACCAGTTGACGTGTACCCGAGTAAGCTTCAGTAGACGCATCAACAATGGGGAAGCTGGTTATATCTTCAGCAGGAGGCCTTTCTGTAGGTGATTCCATGGGCTTGGATGCTTCAACAATAGGCTCTTCATCATCCTTGGACTTTCCAGATTGGACGGTAGGTTCTTCATGTGAAGTGACAAAGTGTTCTACGTCTACTGGTTCGGATGGGTCCAAGTCAAGATGGGCTAACACCTTTGTGACCTTGGCAGATGCTTCATCCAACTCTGCTTGTGTAGCTTTCGACTTGGCAACCTGATCTTCCTTGTCAGTGGTTGTAGTCTCAGTTTGCTCAAGAACCAGCTACTCTAGACGAGCTTGTTCTGCAGCTCTGGCCTCTTCTGCCTTGTACTCCTCATGCAGAGTTTGGAGTTCCTCCACAAACTCTGTGCGATCCAGTGTTTGAAGATCAAACACTTTGTTGCTTCTGATGATAGGCAATGTCTTCATGAACTCCAGATAGTCATCTGAATCTTTCAGAAAGCAGGCAAAGGTGTTTGAGAAGTGGTGAGACTTCACTGGACGCAGCACCTCAAGACCATGAGGGGGGTGAACAAAATCACTCTTGGAGCTGCCGGAGGAGGAGGCCTTATGGGAGTCGTTCCATAAGATCTGGCGCCAAAAGATAGTGGAATCAAAGGTTCCAAGTGGACGCGTAAGCTTACCAGTCTTGTCAAACAGATGACCCCAGGTATGAGAGGATTTTTGCAGGGTTTCAACTTTCTCTTCCCTGCTTGGCATCTCAATGCCGTAGAACTTGTAGCCTTTCTTGCGACCAGTATCATATAAGGGTAGTCTGGGACACACCCTGTCTGGTACAAACTTTATTTATGTGGCGCGGCTTATGTGAAGGTTTGGTGGGTAGGTGATGGCTTGGTTTGGTATATACATTTGTTGAAGAAGTTTATCAAGTTCATCATAGTCACCTGGCTGGAAGTTTAGGATTGGAGTCCCAGCAGGTAGAGGCAGGAACTTTGTGATGGGAGTCTAGATGCGAACATCCTTGACCCACTCTACATCTGGACGCTGCTTCATCTTGGAAGGGTCCAGGCTTTCTTTAATGGCCAACTACAATTCTGCGGCCAGTTCAATATCCCTGCTAACAGGGGGCTTCTTGGACGGTGCCTTCTGCTTTCTTGGAGCCTTCCCTTTCTGCTCCGTAACCGTCTTTGTAAATCGAGATACAACCTCCACCTCTGGTTTATGCAGATCTTCTGCTGCTTGACGTACCCTTTGTTGGGTTCCAGTTGGACAAGAGTAAGGTTGAGTCATTCGGATCAAGTGTGGATACACTTCTCTCGTCCAAGTGGGCAAGGGGTTGCTGATTATTGCTCCTTCTGGCAGTGCAGCATAGTCAGCTAAAGGATCATGAGTATAATCATGTCTCGTCCACTCTGGTGCTGAGACAGTAGTCAAATGCCTCTTCAAGGGCTCTTGTAGAGGCCTCCGGATCACATCGCTTCTCTTACAGTAATTCTGTTCATTTCGTGTAAGGAATGCAACCGGGAAACGTTTTCTGTCTTCTTCTTCTTTGGTTATCTGCTTGGGGGGTATGGTCCACGGGGACCAGGCATCCCTCCAGGCATCCCTTGGATGCACAAACTTGGTCAGGTCCAAGTGAAGATGTGGAAGCTGGGTTGTTGATGTGGATGGAGCACAGGATGGAGCTGGTAGTGGGGCGTTGGTGGATATGTTGTCGGTGTCTTGAGAGGAAGGTGGTAGAACTGCAATTCTCCTTGGCCTTGCTGCCTGAGTCTTGACTCGTCGCGACACATTAGAAGGAAAGGAAATTGGTTTAGCAGGTTGTACCTTCTGCTTCTTTTGCTGAGGGTCCTCCTTCCCCTCTGCTTTCTTCATGATTTGACCAATTGGGATCTGGTCATCATCATCAGAGTCGTCCAGTAGTTGAAGCTTCCGAACCTTTGGTTTTTTTGGAGCAGGCTTTACTGGAGCTGCCTTTGGACACTGCTCAGCTTGAGCAGGTTTGGACGCATCAGTCCTTGGACGCTTCTCTGCAGGGGATTGAGCAGTGGAGGTATCAGCATGTCTTTTCTTGGTTCTTTTCTCCTTTTCAGCATCTTCCTCATGCTTCTGAGACATTTGACGTGTTATCTTTCTACTCCCCTGTTCCTCCATCAGTCTTTTGATCTTTTTACCAATACCAAGAAGATCAATCTCCTCCTCATCATCATTGGAGATAATTTTGCTCTATTCATGTCGTTGCTTGTTGATGGTATCTTCGTCCAGGTCCTTTAAGACCTTGGTTGTCAGCTTGATCTTCATAGGCTTTATGTTGGACTCACCAAATGGTTGTTGTGTTGCTACCATTTGCCCTTTCTTCACAATAGCTTCGTGAACATTTTCTTCCAGTTCATCAAAGAAGCGTTGATAGACCTTCTGGTCCCAGAAGATCTTGTTCTGCAGAGCAGCGTAGAAAATGTCATCATTGCCACCAACAGACTTCATCATTCTCACGATATTGACGTAAATGGTGTGAGGGAGGTTGAAGGGAACACCTTCCATAATATGGAATATCACAAACTTGTGTAAGTCTGTGACTGAGTCCTTAGACCCAGCTTTATGCAGGATACTTTTGTTGCACACCTGCTGCCAGATTTTTGCTTCCTCACACAAGTTCTTGTATTCAATCTTTATTGAGGCGGTGGATTTGGTCTTGCAAAGCACATTTGCAACGTGATTGCCGTACTGGTTGGCCCAGTCTGTTCTGTACTGGTTCTGCTCCCTAATGCAACCAATTACCTTTGCAATGGACTCGATGGATAGTGTCACTTCTCGTCCAAGAACAGTGGCCACTAGCTCCCTTGGGTTCTGGAATCTGGCATTTCTCCAGAACATCCTGATCAACTCAGGGAATATCTTCTGGTTTTCATTGAAGTAGCCTCTGATTCCACACTTCAGAAGGCTCTCGTGCAGATTCAGGCCCAGCTTCTCCAGCTTTTCGATGTCGAAGAAGTGCTCAATGTGCACCGTAGCAGCACCTTGACACACCACCGTGGTCTCAGGGTAGGTGTGGACGTCGAGTTCAGAGTTACTTGAGCTCGCAGAGTTCGACATGGTAGAAAAGTTTGGATTTTTAGGTTTTCTGATAAGGTTTTGAGTTTCAGAGAGAGAGAGTGTGTGTGTGTGCTTAAGGGTGATGATAATCTTAGAGAAGATGGGTACTGAGGTGATTTTATGTGACGATTTGATAAGTGTATATTTGGGCTTTGTTTGGAGAATATGAAACGGTTTTGGGCTTTTTGAATATTTGAAATGGTGATGACGCCATAAAACCCGCCATGATGAGTCGTGCGAAGATTGTGGGTAACTGTGTACGGTTACTAACATTTTGGTGACTCAGCATAGAGTATTAACTCATACTTACTCTAAAACGAACCGTTTTGGCCATTTGAACAAAACTGAAAAGCTAAGATAAAAACATCATCCAGATATTGGACTTACGTGTGACATATGAAATGCACATGCAAACCTTAGTGTTCTTTGGACGATATGTCCATTTGGACGCTAAGGTTTTATTGGACGCACCATGTAGATGATAATCATTCCTTTACAGAGTCCATACCAAGTTTATTCCTTAGAAGGGTTAACTTGTCTTCAGTAAGGGGTTTAGTGAATATATTAGCAAGCTGATTATCTGTGGTCACAAAATGTAGTTCCACAATACCCTTTTGAACATGATCTCTTATAAAGTGATGCTTAATCTCTATATGCTTTGCCTTTGAATGCAATATGGGATTTTTAGAGAGATCTATGGCAGCTTTAGTATCATAGAAGATAGGAATGTTACTCTCATATATGCTATAGTCCTCAAGTTGATGTTTGATCCATAAGATTTGAGAACAACATTTTGCAGTTGAGATATACTCTGCTTTAGCAGTGGAAAGAGCAATGGTTCCTTGCTTCTTGCATATCCAGGAGACTAGATTACCACCAATGAAGTGACACCCTCCACTAGTGCTTTTTCTTTCAATTCTATCTCCAGCATAATCAGCGCCACAGTATCCAATTAGCCTGAAATCTTTCTGCCTTTTGAAAAATAAACCAAGATCAGTGGTTCCAGCAAGATATCAAAAAATTCTTTTAACAGCAGTTAAATGAACTTCCCTTGGGTCAGATTGAAATCTGCCACATAAGCATACACTGAACATGGTGTCAGGTCTGGACGCTGTGAGGTATAGGAGTGATCCTATCATTCCTCTGTAAAGAGTGTTATCTACTTTCTTTGAGTTGTCGTCCAGTCCAAGTATTGTTGTTGGATGCATAAGTGTTCTCATAGGTTTTGCATCGTCCATCTTGTACTTCTTTAGTAGCTCTTTTACATACTTAGTTTGATGTATGTATATGCCCTTTTCAGTTTGTTTGATTTGAAGTCCAAGGAAGAATCTCAGCTCTCCCATCATGCTCATCTCAAATTCTGTTTGCATTAGTTTGGCAAATTCTTCACAGAGAGACTCATTAGTGGCACCAAAAATGATATCATCAACATATATTTGTGCGATAATGAAATCAGAAGAGTAGTCTTTGTGAAATAATGTAGTGTCTACTTTTCCTCTAGAGAAACCATTTTCTGACAGAAATGAGCTGAGTTTTTCATACCAAGCTCTAGGAGCTTATTTCAACCCATATAAAGCTTTGTTAAGTTTGAAAACCTGATTTGGAAAAGCATCACTTTCAAATCCTGGGGGTTGTTCCACATAGACTTCTTCCTTTATGAGTCCATTGAGGAATGCACTTTTTACGTCCATTTGATATAGCTTCATATTGCTATGAGCTGCAAATGATAGTAAAATGCGAATTGCCTCTAGACGTGCAACAGGAGCATAAGTTTCAGTATAATCTATACCTTCCTGTTGTGAGTAACCTTTTGCTACCAACCTTGCTTTGTTTCTCACAACATTACCTGCTTCGTCCAGCTTGTTTCTGAACACCCACTTTGCTCCTACAGCTTCTTTGTCGTTGGGGAGTTCTACTAGCTTCCAGACATTGTTCTTTTGAAATTGGTCAAGTTCTTCCTGCATTGCTTTGACCCAGCTTTCATCTTCTAAGGCATCGTCCACAATCTTAGGTTCTATTTGAGATATGAGTGCTGTGTGACCATGCTGTCGTTGAAGTGATGATCTGGTTTTGACTCTATCTTTTGGATCTCCGATGATTTTCTCCTCTAGATGATGTTTCTTCATTTTCCAGTTGCGTCCAGTAGGTTCTCTTTGTTCTGCTACTGGACCGTCTAGTGATGCAGTGGACTCTTCAACTGAGACATCTTGACTGGACGTATCTGATGACTTACTTGCATCGTCTAGTCTAAGATCTGCAAATGATTTGTCTAGCTCTGATAATTCCTTATCAGGCTTGTTGTCATTGAACTTCACATGGATAGCTTCTTCAACAACTAAGGTTCTAGAGTTGTAAACTCTGTATGCCTTGGAAGTTTCAGAATATCAAGCAATATTCCTTCATCACACTTAGAATCAAATTTTCCCAAGTTATCCTTAGTGTTCAAAATGAAACATTGACATCCAAATGGATGGAAGTAGGATATGTTGGGTCTTCTTCCCTTCCACAATTCATATGGAGTCAATATTGGCCTTATATAGATTCTATTTTGTAAATAACAGGCAGTATTCACTGCTTCAGCCCAGAAGTGTTTAGGGGTTGAATTGTCATTCAACATGGTTCTGGCCATCTCCTGGAGAAACCTGTTTTTCCTCTTAACAACACCATTTTGTTGTGGCATTCTGGGTGTTGAGAAGTTGTGAAGGATACCATTATCCTCACAGAACCTTTGAAAACTTTCATTTTCGAATTCTCCCCCATGATCACTTTGGATAGAAGTAATGCATACTCCTTTTTCATTTTGAATCCTTTTACAGAATTTATAAAAAACCTTGAAGGACTCATCTTTGTGAGATAGGAACATGACCCATGTCCATCTAGTATAGTCGTCCACTATAACCAATCCGTATCTTTTACCACTTACTGAGGCTGTTCTTGTGGGTCCAAACAGATCAATATGTAATAGCTCAAGAGATCTAGAAGTGGAAACAATGTTTTTACTTTGAAAAGAACTTTTCACTTGTTTCCCTTTCTGACAAGCTTCACAAAGAAGATCATCTTTATATGACATACTTGGTAGTCCTCTTACGAGGTTGTGCCTATTCAGCTTTGAGATTAACCTCAAGTTTGCATGACCAAGTCTTTTATGCCATAACCAATGATTTTCTTGTACTGAAACTAGGCATGATACATTTTTACTTGATAAATCCCCAAGTTTAATCTTATATAGATTACCTTGCCTCTTTGCAGTAAAGAGAGAGGATCCATCAGAGTTTTTGACTGTACATTCACCTTTGTTAAAGGCAACATCATATCCAGTGTCACATAATTGGCTTATGCTAAGTAGATTGTGTTTAAGACCTTTAACATAAAGAACTTTATCAATACAAGGATAGGGTGGTATACCAATCTTACCTACGCCAGCTATCATCCCTTTCTGATTCCCTCCAAAAGTGACTATCCCACCAGTCTTGGGTAGGAGGCTTTGGAACATACACCTTTCTCCTGTCATGTGATGTGAGCACCCACTGTCCAGGTACCATGATTGGAGTTTCTTTCCTGCTGTTAAGCATGTCTGCAACAGGAACAATTTTATCTTTAGGTACCCAGATTGATTTGGGTCCTTTTTTGTTAGCTTGAAGGGCATTGGATGCTCCTTTCTTAGGTAGGTGTCTGCATTTGGACTTTATATGTCCAGGTTTCCCACAAAAGTAGCAAACATCTGTTTCCGCATCATGAATATACTTCTTTCCCTTATATCCATGTCCTGACCTGTCATTTGGTCTCTTACAACCTTCATATTTTAAAAGCTTTTTGATGATGCCAGAGCCCTTAACAAAGTTTGACAGATCCTTCTTTAGGCTGTCAATTTCTTCATGAAGTTTTACAACATCATGTGGTTGACCTCTTAAGGAAGTATCTGCTTCAACTTTCAGAAGCTTCTCAACTAGCCTTTTGTTTTCTGCGTTGAGATTTCGAATCTCTATGGAAAGATTCCTTTCTCTAGTCCTTGAATCCTCACAGGATTTATGGGCTCGAGCAGCATCATTCCAGAGAGTTCGCCTCTTCGCGTTTGTAAATTCATTTTGCTCTGAGAGCTCTGTAAACTTTTTTTGTAAATCCTCCTTTTCACTTTAAAGTTGTTTGACATTTTTCTCTAAAACTTCTTTTTCTTTTGAAAGAGATTTGGATGATTTCTTTAAAGTTCTGTAGGCCTTTGACAGAATAGAAGAGTTTGAAAGTAGCTCATGATAAGCTTCTTGAAGCGAATCTATGTCATTAAAGTCTACCTCATCTTCTTCTTATGGTTTAGAAGAATCTGTTAAAGTGTCTGCCATCAGACACATGTGTGCTTCCTCTTCTTCTTCATCGTCCGATGATGAGTCATCGTCCAGGTCTTCCCATGTGGACATCAGAACTTTCTCGCCCTTTCCTTTGCTGAAGAATTTCTTCTTCTTGTCCTTGCTCTTGTCGAGATCTAGGCATTCTGATTTGAAGTGTCCTGGCTTTTTGCATTCGTAGCATACAATTGGACTCTTCTCCTTCTTTTCTTTGAAGTCCTATTTAGGTTTCTCCATCTGGATCCACCTTTCTTCTTCCACATAGCATGTATCCTTTTGGATATAAAGGATAGTTCACCATTCTCGTCTAAGTCATCATCTTCATATTGTTCGTCTGATGATGTTTCAGCTTGCATGGCTTTGGACGATGATGCTTTCCTTTGCTTCTGGACGCTGAGCGCCAGAGACTTGTTTTTCTTGCTATCACCATCTTGATGCAGTTCTAGTTCATGCACTTTGAGAGTTCCCACGAGTTCTTCTAGGGACATATCGTCCAGTTCCTTTTTTGTTCTCAAGGCTGTAACCTGTGGTCTCCATTGCTTAGGCAAACTTCTTAGAATTTTGTCAATGTGTTCATAGTTATTATAATCTTTACCATGTGCTCTAAGTTCATTCAGTATGGTTTGAAACCGTCCAAACATACCTTGTATGTCCTCGTTTTCTTCCATACTAAACAATTCATATTGACGAGTGAGAAGACTGAGTTTGTTACGTTTTACCTGGGTGGAACCCTCATACGTTAATGAAACAGTGTCCCGCATTTGTTTTGCGCTTTTGAGACTGTGCACCTTGTTGTATTCTTGCTCGCTTAGTGCACACATGATGATATTTCTAGCTCTGGAGTTGAGATGAAATCTTTGTTTCTACTCCTCCGTCCATATAGCCTTTGGGATTTCGATGAGGTTCGCATCAAGTGGAATATAGTCGCCCATCTCCATAACGTCCCACATGTCAATGTGGCTAGATTCAAAGAATGCTATCATTCTTTGTTTCCAGTAATCATATTTGACACCCTTGAAGAATGGTGGTCTGTTCACAGCTTGTCCCTCGTTTTCCATCTTTCTAGGGATCTTTCCTCTGTACTGCTAAGTACTCAACCCAAGAGGCCGAGCTCTGATGCCAACTGAAATATAGAGAAATACACTAGAATGGGGGGTTGAATAGTGTGTTTATAATTTCTTCAAAAACCTTTAACAAATATGAATATAGTATATCTTAAGTTTTACAAGAACTTAGTAAAACAGAAGATTATGCTATCGTCCAGCAGTTCAAATGCAACAGTCCAATGAAACTGCTTTTTCTCGTTTTTCGTTAGAACACACATAAAAGATTATCGTAGATAAAATGTGTAAAGAAACACTTTCGTAGTATGTTGAAGAGATAGTTTAAGAGATATGCAAGTAAGCTAGAAAGCGAGAGAATAAAACACTTAGTTTTATACTGGTTCACTCAACTGAGCTACGTCCAGTTCTCCTTCAAAAACTTTTGAAGGGTTCTACTAATCAAGATCTTATTACTCTCAAGTATTCTAACCTTGCCACTTCTGGCTACAAGTATTCTCTAGGCCACTCCTGGCACACCTTTAATCTCCCCCTGAGATTAAGACAAACCCAAGTATTCTTTAACACTAAGCCACTCCCGGCTTTCCAAACAGAAATGTTTGAGTATAGAAAGAAAGAGTAACTCTCACAGAGAGGATATTACAATAAACACGAATACACAAAATCGCTTAGCAAAGCTAAGTAGAAAGCTCTTTTTGCTTAAGTGTTGATTGTCCAGTCGTTTTGACAGAGTTTCGGCTCTTTTTCAATACTTTTTGTCACTCTTTGATGCAGGAGTTGGTTCCTCTATTTATAGGAAGCTTGGTGTAAAGTATCCATTGTGGGATCTGTTCCTTTGCCAAAAGCGGTTCTCTCCAAAGCATGTGACCGTTGTCACGTTTTGACTTGGGGTGGAGAGATAGAGGAGACAGCCGTACATGTAGCGCCTTTGCTACTTGTACTTTTTCTGCAGTCAGAAGCTTCTATGTTCCTGTTCAATACTATTCAAAAGTTCAAATAGATTTTCATGTTATAATGAGAGAGAATAATCGTTCCATAGCAGAGAATCTTCATCGAAAAATATTGTTATATTATATTAATTTTAAGATAGAAAACATAGTGTGTAGCTTATACAGACATTGGACGCTCGCTTTTACAAGAGCATTGGACGCTCGCTTTTACAAAAGCATTGGACGCTTGCTTTTACAAAACATATCTGGACACTTTCCTTATTGAAACATAAAGTCAAGGTTTGAGAGATACAATACCATTGCGGCATTGGACGACGTAGATCCTATAACACTCAAACAAGACCATTAGATACTTCAAAATTTTATCCTTTAATTGTTATCATCAAAACCGAAATCCGAGGGGTTGGACATCGTCCAAGGTCTTAGAACCTAACAAAGCAGTGTTTTAAGAAACAAACCAAGAAAGCAACGAGGAAATTAAGAAAGGAATCAAGAGCCCTTCTTCATTGATTCCAAGCTGTGTTTCATCTTTGTATCTTTCTTTCATGGTCGTTTCTTGTCTTGTTTATTCTTTCTTGAGTTCTACCTTGGTTAGTCGCAACCATGGGCGCAATCAAGATGCTTTCTTGATTGCGATCTTGATTCAAGAAAGCAGTCAAGAACAACCGACCAAGAAGGAAGAAGTCAAGAAGCTCAATTGAGTTCTTTCTTGTTGACCAAGAAAGCAATGTTTCATGCAAGAAACCAGGAAAGCATAGAGGACATGAAGAAAGGAATCAAGATCCCTTCTTGATTGATTCTAAGGTGTGTTTTGTCTTTGTTTCTTTCTTTCATGGTCATTTATTGTCTTGTATATTCTTTCTCGAATTCTACCTTGGTCAATCGCAATCATGGGCACAATCAACTTGCTTTTTTGTTACGATCTTGATTCAAGAAAGCAGTCAAGAACAAGCGACCAAGAAGGAATAAGTCGATAAGCTCAGTTGAGTTCTTTCTTGTTGACAAAGAAAGCAATGTTTCATGGAAGAAACCAAGAAGGAAAGTAGGAAATGAAGAAAGGAATCAACATCCCTTCTTTATTGATTCCAAGCTGTGTATCTTCTTTGTATCTTTCTTTCATGGTCGTTTCTTGTCTTGTTTATTCTTTCTTGAGTTCTACCTTTGTTAGTCGTAACCATAGGCATAATCCAGATGCTTTCTTAAATGCGACCTTCATTCAAGAAAGCAGCCAAGAACAATCGACCAAGAAGGAAGAAGTCAAGAAGCTCAGATGAGTTCTCCCTTGTTGACCAAGATAGCAATATTTCAAGGAAGAAACCAAGAAAGCAAGGAGGAAATGAAGAAAGGAATCAAGATCCCCTCTTGAATGATTCCAAGCCGTGTTTCTTCTTTGTTTCTTTCTTTCTTGGTCGTTTATTGTCTTGTTTGTTCTTTCATGATTTCTACCCTGGTCAGTCACAACCATGGGTGCAATCAAGATGCTTTCTTGATTGCGATCCCAATTCAAGAAAGCAGTCAAGAACAAGCGACCAAGAAGGAAAAAGTCAAGCAGCTCAGTTGATTTCTTTCTTGTTGACCAAGAAAGCAATGTTTCATGGAATAAACCAAGAGAGCAAGGAGGAAATGAAGCAAGGAATCAAGATCCCTTCTTGATTGATTCCAAGCTGTGTTTCTTTCTTTCATGGTCGTTTCTTGTCTTGTTTATTCTTTCTTGAGTTCTACCTTGGTTAGTCGTAACTATGGGCGCAATCAAGATGCTTTCTTGATTGCGATCTTGATACAAGAAAGCAGTAAAAAAAAGTGACCAAGAAGGAAGATGTCAAGAAGCTCAGTTGAGTTTTCCTTGTTGACCTAGAAAGCAATGTTTCATGGAAGAAACCAATAAGCCAAGGAGGAAATGACAAAAGGAAACAACATCCCTTCTTGATTGATTCCAAGCTGTGTTCTTCTTTATTTATTTCTTTCATGGTCGTTTCGTGTCTTGTTTATTCTTTCTTGAGTTCTACCTTGGTTAGTCGCAACCATAGGCACAATCCAGATGCTTTCTTGTTTGCGACCTCGATTCAAGAAAGCAGTCAAGAACAATCGACCAACAAGGAAGAAGTCAAGACGCTCAGATGAGTTCTTCCTTGTTGACCAAGAAAGCAATGCTTCAAGGAAGAAACCAAGAAAGCAAGGAGGAAATGAAGAAAGGAATCAAGATCCCCTCTTGAATGATTCCAAGCTGTGTTTCATGTTTGTTTCTTTCTTTCATGGTCATTCCTTGTCTTGTTTATTCTTTCTTGAGTTCTACCTTGGTTAGTCACAACCATGGGCGCAATCGAGATGTTTTCTTGATTGCGACCTTGATTCAAGAAAGCAGTCAAGAACAATCGACCAAGAAGGAAGAAGTTAAGAAGCTCTGATGAGTTCTTTCTTGTCGACCAAGAAAGCAATGTTTCATGGAAGAAACCAAGTAAGGAAGGAGGAAATGAAGAAAGCAATCAAGATCCCTTCTTGAATGATTCCAAACTGTGTTTCTTCTTTGTTTCTTTCATTCATGGTCGTTTCTTGTCTTGTTTGTTCTTTCATGATTTCTACCCTGGTCAGTCGCAACCATGGGTGCAATCAAGATGCTTTCTTGATTCAAGAAACTAGTCAAGAACAAGCGACCAAGAAGGAAGAAGTCAAGAAGCTCAATTGAGTTCTTTCTTGTTGACCAAGGAAGCAATGTTTCATGGAAGAAACCAAGAAGGCAAGGAGGAAATGAAGAAAGGAATCAAGATCCCTTCTTGATTGATTCCAAGCTGTGTATCTTCTTTGTATCTTTGTTTCATGGTCGTTTCTTGTCTTGTTTATTCTTTCTTGAGTTCTACAAAATGGTTAGTCTCAACCATGGACGCAATCAAGATGCTTTCTTGATTTCGATCTTCATTCTAGAAAGCAGTCAGGAACAGGTGACCAAGACAGAAAAATTCAAGCAGCTCAGTTGACTTCTTTCTTGTTGACCAAGAAAGCAATGTTTCATGGAAGAAAGCAAGAAAGCGAGGAAATGAAGAAAGGAATCAAGATCCCTTCTTGATTGATTCCAAGCTGTGTTTCTTCTTTGTTTCTTTCTTTCATGGTCATTTCTGTCTTGTTTAATCTTTCTTGAGTTCTACCTTGGTTAGTCGCAACCATGGGAACAATCAAGATGCTTTCTTGATTGCGATCTTGATTCAAGAAAGCAGTCAAGAACAAGCGACCAAGAAGGAAAAAGTGAAGCAGCTCATTTGACTTCTTTCTTGTTCCCCAAGAAAGCAATGTTTCATGGAATAAACCAAGACAGCAAGGAGGAAATGAAGAAAGGAATCAACATCCCTTCTTGATTGATTCCAAGCTGTGTATCTTCTTTGTATCTTTCTTTCATGGTCGTTTCTTGTCTTGTTTACTCTTTCTTGAGTTCTACCTTGGTTAGTCGCAACCATGGGCGCAATCAAGATGCTTTCTTGATTGCGATCTTGATTCAAGAAAGCAATCAAGAACAACCGACCAAGAAGGAAGAAGTCAATAAGCTCAATTGAGTTCTTTCTTTTTGACCAAGAAAGCAATGTTTCATGCAAGAAACCAAGAAAGCATAGAGGACATGAAGAAAGGAATCAAGATCCCTTCTTGATTGATTCCAAGGTGTGTTTTGTCTCTGTTTCTTTCTTTCATGGTCATTTATTGTCTTGTATATTCTTTCTTGAAATCTACCTTGTTCAGTCGCAACCATGGGCACAATCAACTTGCTTTCTTTGTTGCGATCTTGATTCAAGAAAGCAGTCAAGAACAAGCGACCAAGAAGGAATAAGTTAATAAGCTCAGTTGAGTTCTTTCTTGTTGACCAAGAAAGCAATGTTTCATATAAGAAACCAAGAAGGCAAGTAGGAAATGAAGAAAGGAATCAACATCCCTTCTTTATTGATTCCAAGTTGTGTATCTTCTTTGTATCTTTCTTTCATGGTCGTTTCCTGTCTTGTTTATTCTTTCTTGAGTTCTACCTTTGTTAGTCGCAACCATAGGCACAATCCAGTTGCTTTCTTGATTGCGACCTTCATTCAAGAAAGCAGCCAAGAACAATCGACCAAGAAGGAAGAAGTCAAGAAGCTGAGGTGAGTTCTCCCTTGTTGACCAAGATAGCAATGTTTCAAGGAAGAAACCAAGAAAGCAAGGAGGAAATGAAGAAAGGAATCAAGATCCCCTCTTAAATTATTCCAAGCTGTGTTTCTTCTTTGTTTCTTTCATTCATGGTCGTTTATTGTCTTGTTTGTTCTTTCATGATTTCTACACTGGTCAGTCGCAACCATGGTTGCAATCAAGATGCTTTCTTGATTGCGATCTCGATTCAAGAAAGCAGTCAAGAACAAGCGACCAAGAAGGAAAAAGTCAAGCAGCTCAGTTGACTTCTTTCTTGTTGACCAAGAAAGTAATGTTTCATGGAATAAACCAAGAGAGCAAGGAGGAAATGAAGCAAGGAATCAAGATCCCTTCTTGACTAATTCCAAGCTGTGTTTCTTCTTTGTTTCTTTCTTTCGTGGTCGTTTCTTGTCTTGTTTATTCTTTCTTGAGTTCTACCTAGTTCAGTCGCAACCATGGGCGCAATCAAGACACTTTCTTGATTGCGATCTTGATACAAGAAAGCAGTAAAAAAAAAAGCGACCAAGAAGGAATATGTCAAGAAGCTCAGTTGAGTTTTTCTTGTTGACCAAGAAAGTAATGTTTCATGGAAGAAACCAAGAACGCAAGGAGGAAATGACGAAAGGAAACAACATCCCTTCTTGATTGATTCCAAGCTGTGTTTCTTCTTTATTTATTTCTTTCATGGTCGTTTCGTGTCTTGTTTATTCTTTCTTGAGTTCTACCTTGGTTAGTCGCAACCATGGGCGTAATCCAAATGTTTTCTTGATTGCGACCTTGATTCAAGAAAGCATTCCAGAACAACCGACCAAGAAGGAAGAAGTCAATAAGGTTAGATGAGTTCTTTCTTGTTGACCAAGAAAGCAACGTTTCATGGAAGAAACCAAGAAAGCAAGGAGGAAATGAAGAAAGGAATCAAGATCCCTTCTTGAATGATTCCAAGCTGTGTGTCTTCTTTGTTTATTTCTTTCATGGTTGTTTCTTGTCTTCTTTGTTCTTTGATGATTTCTACCCTGGTTAGTCGCAACCATGGATGCAATCAAGATGCTTTCTTGATTGCTATCTTGATTCAAGCAAGCAGTCGAGAACAAGTGACCAAGAAGGAGGAAGTCAAGAAGCTCAATTGAGTTCTTTCTTGTTGACCAAGAAAGTAATGTTTCATGCAAGAAACCAAGAAAGCACGGAGGAAATGAAGAAAGGAATCAACATCCCTTCTTGATTGATTCCAAGCTGTGTTTCATCTTTTTTTCTTTCTTTCATGGTCATTCCTTGTCTTGTTTATTCTTTCCTGAGTTCTTCCTTGGTTAGTCGCAACCATGGGCGCAATCGAGATGCTTTCTTGATTGCGACCTTGATTCAAGAAAGCAGTCCAAAACAACCGACCAAGAAGGAAGAAGTCAATAAGCTCAGATGAGTTCTTTCTTGTTGACCAAGAAAGCAATGTTTCATGGAAGAAACCAAGTATGCAAGGAGGAAATGAAGAAAGGAATCATGATCCCTTCTTGAATGATTCCAAGCTGTGTTTCTTCTTTGTTTCTTTCTTTCATGGTCGTTTCTTCTCTTGTTTGTTCTTTCATGATTTCTAACCTGGTCAGTCGTAACCATGGGTGCAATCAAGATGCTTTCTTGATTGCGATCTTGATTCAAGAAAGCAGTCAAGAACAAGCGACCAAGAAGAAAGAAGTCAAGAAGCTCAATTGAGTTCTTTCTTGTTGACCAAGAAAGCAATGTTTCATGGAAGAAACCAAGAAAGCATGGAGGAAATGAAGAAAGTAATCAACATCGCATCTTGATTGATTCCAAGATGTGTTTCATCTTTGTTTCTTTCTTTCATGGTCATTACTTGTCTTGTTTATTCTATCTTGAGTTCTACCTTGGTTAGTCGCAACCATGGGCGCAATCGAGATGCTTTCTTGATTGCGACCTTGATTCAAGAAAGCAGTCCAGAACAACCGACCAAGAAGGAAGAAGTCAAGAAGCTCAGATGAGTTCATTCTTATCGACCAAGAAGGAAATGTTTCATGGAAGAAACCAAGTAAGCAAGGAGGAAATAAAGAAAGGAATGAAGATCCCTTCTTGAATGATTCCAAGCTGTGTTTCTTCTTTGTTTCTTCCTTTCATGGTCGTTTCTTGTCTTGTTTGTTCTTTAATGATTTCTACCATGGTCAGTCGCAACCATGGGTGCAATCAAGATGCTTTCTTGATTCAAGAAAGTAGTCAAGAACAAGCGACCAAGAAGGAAGAAGTCAAGAAGCTCAATTGAGTTCTTTCTTGTTGACAAAGGAAGCAATGTTTCATGGAAGAAACCAAGAAGGCAAGGAGGAAATGGAGAAATGAATCAAGATCCCTTCTTGATTGATTCCAAGTTGTGTATCTTCTTTGTATCTTTCTTTTATTTTGTTTATTCTTTCTTGAGTTCTACCTTGGTTAGTCGCAACCATGGGCGCAATCAAGATGCTTTCTTGATTGCAATCTTGATTCAAGAAAGCAGTCAAGAACAACCGACCAAAAAGCTCAGTTAAGTTCTTTCATGTTGACCAAGAAAGCAACGTTTCATGGAAGAAACTAAGAATGCAAGGAGGAAATGAAGAAGGGACTCAAGATCCCTACTTGAATGATTCCAAGCTGTGTTTCTTCTTTGTTTATTTCTTTCATGGTCGTTTCTTGTCTTGTTTGTTCTTTCATGATTTCTACCCTGGTCAGTTGCAACCATGGATGCAATCAAGATGCTTTCTTGATTGCGATCTTGATTCAAGAAAGCAGTCAACAACAAGCAACCAAGAAAGAAGAAGTCAAGAACCTCAATTGAGTTCTTTCTTGTTGACCAAGAAACCAATGTTTCATGGAAGAAACCAAGAAGGCACGAAGGCAAGGAGGAAATGAAGAAAGGAATCAAGATCCCTTCTTGATTGATTCTAAGCTGTGTATCTTCTTTATATCTTTCTTTCATGGTTGTTTCTTATCTTGTTTATTCTTTCTTGAGTTCTACCTTGGTTAGTCGCATCCATGGGCGCAATCAAGATGCTTTCTTGATTGCGATCTTAATTCAAGAAAGCAATCAAGAACAACCGACCAAGAAGGAAGAAGTTAAGCAGCTCAGTTGAGTTCTTTCTTGTTGACAAAGAAAGCAATGTTTCAAGGAAGAAACCATGAAAGCAAAGAGGAAATGAAGAAAGGAATCAGGATCACTTCTTGATTGATTCCAAGCTGTGTTTATTCTTTGTTACTTTCTTTCATGGTCGTTTCTTGTCTTGTTTATTCTTTCTTGAGTTCTACCTTGGTCACTCGCAGCCATAGGCGCAATCAAGATGCTTTCTTGACTGCGATCTTGATTCAAGAAAGCAGTCAAGAATAACCGACCAAGAGGGAAGAAGTCAAGAAGCTCAGTTGAGTTCTTTCTTGTTGACCAAGAAAGCAATGTTTTATGGAAGAAACCAAGAAAGCAAGGAGGAAATAAAGAAAGGAATCAAGATCCCTTTTTGATTGATTCCATGCTGTGTTTCACCTTTGTTTCTTTCTTTGATGGTCATTTCCTGTCTTATCTATTCTTTCTTGAGTTCTACCTTGGTCAGTCTCAACCATGGACGCAATCAAGATGCTTTCTTGAATGCGATCTTGATTCAAGAAATTAGTCAAGAATAATCGACCAAGAAGGAAGAAGTCAAGAAGCTCAGTTGAGTTCTTTCTTGTTGACCAAGAAAGCAATGTTTTAAGCAAGAAACCAAGAAAGCAATGTTTCATGTAAGAAACCAAGAAAGCAAGGAGGAAATGAAGAAAGGAATCAAGATCCCTTCTTGAATGATTTCAAGTTGTGTATCTTCTTTGTATCTTTCTTTTATGGTCGTTTCTTATCTTATTTATTCTTTCTTGAGTTCTACCTTGGTCAGTCGGAACCATAGGCGCAATCCAGATGCTTTCTTGATTTAAGAAAGCAGTCAAGAACAACCGACAAAGAAGTAAGAAGTCAAGAAGCTCAGTTGAGTTCTTTCTTGTTGACCAAGAAAGCAATGTTTCAAGCAAGAAACCAAGAAAGCAATGTTTCATGTAAGAAACCAAGAAAGCAAGGAGGAAATGAAGAAAGGAATCAAGATCCCTTCTTGAATGATTTCAAGCTGTGTATCTTCTTTGTATCTTTCTTTTATGGTCGTTTCTTATCTTATTTATTCTTTCTTGAGTTCTACCTTGGTTAGTCGGAACCATGGGCGCAATCCAGATGCTTTCTTGATTATGATCTTGATTTAAGAAAGCAGTCAAGAACAACCGACCAAGAAGGAAGAAGTCAAGAAGCTCAGTTGAGTTCCTTCTTGTTGACCAAGAAAGTAATGTTTCATGTAAGAAAGCAAGAAAGCAAGGAGGAAATGAAGAAAGGAATCGAGATCCCTTCTTGAATGATTTCAAGCTGTGTTTCTTCTTTGTTTATTTCTGTCATGGTCGTTTCTTGTCTTGTTTGTTCTTTCATGATTTCTACCCTGGTCAGTCGCAACCATGGGTGCAATCAAGATGGTTTCTTGATTGCGATCTTCATTCAAGAAAGCAGTCAAGAACAAGCGACCAAGAAGGAGGAAGTCAAGAAGATCAATTGAGTTCTTTCTTGTTGACCAAGAAAGCAATGTTTCATTGAAGAAACCAAGAAGGCAAGGAGGAAATGAAGAAAGGAATCAAGATCCCTTCTTGATTGATTCCAAGCTGTGTATCTGCTTTGTATCTTGCTTTCATGGTCGTTTCTTGTCATGTTTATTCTTTCTTGAGTTCTGCCTTGGTTAGTCGCAACCATGGGCGCAATCCAGATGCTTTCTTCATTGTGATCTTGATTCAAGCAACCAGTTAGGAACAACCGACCAGGAAGGAAGAAGTCAAGAAGTTCAGTTGAGTTCTTTCTTGTTGACCAAGAAAGTAATGTTTCATGGAATAAACCAAGAAGGCAAGGAGGAAATGAAGAAAGGAATCAAGATCCCTTCTTGATTGATTCCATGTTGTGTATCTTCTTTGTATCTTCCTTTCATGGCCGTTTCTTATCTTGTTTATTCTTTCTTGAGTTCTACCTTGGTCAGTCGCAACCATGAGTGCAATGAAGATGCTTCCTTAACTGTGATCTTGATTCAAAAAGCAGTCAAGAACAATCGACCAAGAAGGAAGAAGTCAAGAAGCTCAGTTGAGTTCGTTCTTATTGACCAAGAAAGCAATGTTTCAAGCAAGAAACCAAGAAAGCAAGGAGGAAATGAAGAAAGGAATCAAGATCCCTTCTTGATTGATTCCAAGTTGTGTTTCTTCTTTGTTTCTTTCTTTCATGGTCATTTCTTATCTTGTTTATTCTTTCTTGAGTTCTACCTTTGTCAGTCGCAACCATGGGCGCAATCAAGATGCTTTCTTGATTGCAATCTTGATTCAAGAAAGCAGTCAAGAACAATCGACCAAGAAGGAAGAAGTCAAGAAGCTCAGTTGAATTCTTTCTTGTTGACTAAGAAAGCAATGTTTCATGGAAGAAACCAAGAAGGCAAGGAGGAAATGAAGAAAGGAATCAAGATCCCTTCTTAATTGATTCCAAGCTGTGTTTCTTCTTTATTTCTTTCGTTCATGGTCGTTTCTTGTCTTGTTTATTCTTTCTTGAGTTATACCTTGGTTAGTCACAACCATGGGCGCAATCCAGATGCTTTCATGATTGCGATCTTGATTCAAGAAAGCAGTCAAGAATAAGTGAATAAGAAGGAAGAAGTCAAGAAGCTCACTTCAGTTCTATCCTGTTGACCAAGAAAGCAATGTTTTATGCAAGAAAGCAAGGAGGAAAGGAATCAAGATCCCTTCTTGATTGATTCCAAGCTGTGTTTCATCTTTGTGTTCTTTCTTTCATGGTCAATTCTTGTTTTGTTTATTCTTTGTTAAGTTTTACCTTGGTTAGTCACAACCATGGGCGCAATCAAGATTGTTTCTTGGTTGCGATCTTGATTCAAATAAGCAGTCAAGAACACGCGACCAAGAAGGAAGAAGTCAAGAAGCTCAGTTGAGTTCTTTCTTGTTAACCACGAAAGAAATGTTTCTTGGAAGAATCCAAGAAGGCTAGGAGGAAATGAAGAACGGAATCAAGATCCCTTCTTGATTTATTCCAAGTTGTTTTGTTTCCTTATTTCATGGTCGTTTCTTTTCTTGTTGGACTTTCATCAGTTCTACCTTGGTCAGTCGCAACCATCAGTTTAATCAAGATGCTTTCTTGATTACGATCTTGATTCAAGAAAACCAACAACAACAAGCGACCAAGTAGGAAGAAGTCAAGAAGCTCAGTTGACTTCTTTCTTGTTGACTAAGAAAGTAATGATTCGAGTAAGAAACCGAGAAAGGAAGAAGGAAATGGAGAATGGAATCAAGATCCCTTCTTGATTGATTCCAAGCTATGTTTCTTTCTTTCATGGACGTTTGTTGCCTTATTTTTCTTTCTTGAGTTCTACCTTGGTCAGTCACAACCATAGGCGCAATCAAGATGCTTTCTTCATTGCGATCTTCATTCGAGAAAGCAGTCAAGAACAAGCGACCAAGAAGGAAGAAGTCAAGAAGGTCATTTGACTTCTTTCTTATTGACCAAGAAAGCAATGTTTCAGGCCCGAAACCAAGAAAGCAAGCACGAAATGAAAAAAGGAATCAAGATCCGTTCTTGATTGATTCGAAGTTGTGTGTCTTCTTTGTTTTTTTCTTTTGTGGTCGTTTCTTGTGTTGTTTGTTCTTTCTTGAGTTCTACCTTGGTCAATCACAACCATGGGCACAATCATGATGCTTTTTGGATTCGGATCTTGATTCAAGAAAATAGTCAACAACAAGCGACCAAGAAAGAAGAAGTCAAGAAGCTCAGTTGACTTCTTTCTTGTTGACCAAGAAAGCAATGTTTTAAGCAAGAAACTAAGAAATCGAGGAAGAAGTGAAGAAAGGAATCAAGATCCCTTCATGATTGATTTCAAGTAGTGTTTCTTCTTATTTTTTTTCTTTCATGGTCGTTTCTTGTCTTGTTTGTTCTTTCCTGAGTTCTACCTTGGTCAGTCGCAACCATGGGTGCAATCAAGATGCTTTCTTGATTGCGATCTTGATTCAAGAAAGCAGTCAACAACAAGTGACCATGAAGGAAGAAGTTAAGAAGCTCAGTTGACTTTTTTCTTGTTAACCAAGAAAGCAATGTTTCAAGAAACAAACCAAGAAAGAATGGAGGAAATGGAGAAAGGAATCAAGATTCCCTATTGATTGATTCGAAGCTGTGTTTGTTCATTGTTTTTTTTGTTTCATGGTCGTTTGTTGGCTTGTTTTTCTTTCTTGAGTTCTACCTTTGTCAGTCGCAACCATGGGCACAATCAACATGCTTTCTTAATTGCGATCTTGATTCAAGAAAGCAGTCAAGATCAAACGACAAAGATGGAAGAAGTCAAGAAGCTCAGTTGACTTCTTTCTTGTTGAATAAGAAAGCAATATGTCAAGTAAGAAACCCGGAAAGCAAGGAGGAAGTGAAGAAAGGAATCAAGATCTATTCTTGATTGATTCCAACCTATGTTTCTTCTTTATTTCTTTCTTTCATGGTCGTTTCTTTTCTTGTTTGTTCTTTCATGAGTTCTTCCTTGGTCAGTCGCAACCATGGGCGCAATCAAGAAGCTTTCTTGATTGCGATCGTGATTCAAGAAAGCGTTCAAGAATAAACAACCAAGAAGGAAGAAGTCAAGAAGCTCAGTTGACTTCTTTCTTGTTGACCAAGAAAGTAATGTTTCAAGCAAGAAAGCAAGAAAGAAAGGAGGAAATGGAGAAAGGAATCTAGATCCCTTCTTGATTGATTCCAAGCTGTGTTTCTTCTTATTTTCTTTCTTTCATGGTTGTTTCTTGTCTTGTTTGTTCTTTCATAAGTTCTACCTTGGTCAGTCGCACCCATGGGTGCAATCAAGAAGCTTTCATGATTGCGATCTTGATTCAAGAAAGCTGTCAAGAATAAACGACTAAGAAGGAAGAAGTCAACAAGCTCAGTTGACTTCTTTCTTGTTGACCAAGAAAGCAATGTTTCAGGCCAGAAACCAAGAAAGCAAGCAGGAAATGAAAAAAGGAATCAAGATCCATTCTTTATTGATTCGAAGCTGTGTGTCTTCTTTGTTTCTTTCTTTCGTGGTCGTTTCTTGTCTTGTTTGTTCTTTCTTGAGTTCTACCTTGGTCAATCGCAACCATGGGCGCAATCAAGATGCTTTCTGGATTGCTATCTTGATTCATGAAAGCTGTCAAGAACAAACGATCAAGAAGGAAGAAGTCAAGAAGCTCAGTTGACTTCTTTCCTGTTGACTAAGAAAGCAATGTTTCAAGCAAGAAACCAAGAAGGAAAGGTGGAAATGGAGAAAGGAATCAAGATCCTTTCTTGATTGATTCCAAGTTGTGTTTCTTCTTATTTTCTTTCTTTCATGGTCATTTCTTGTCTTGTTTGTGCTTTCATGAGTTCTCCCTTGGTTAGTCGCAACCATGGGTGCAATCAAGATGCTTTCTTGATAGCGATCTTGATTCAAGAAAGCATTCAAGAACAAGCGACCAAGAAGGAAGAAGTCAAGAAGCTCAGTTGACTTCTTTCTTGTTGACCAAGAAAGCAATGTTTAAAGCAAGAAACCAAGAAACAAAGGAGGAAATGAAGAAAGGAATCAAGATCCCTTCTTGATTGATTCCAAGCTGTGTTTCTTCATTGTTTCTTTCTTTCATGGACGTTTGTTGCCTTGTTTTTCTTTCTTGAGTTCTACCTTGGCCAGTCGCAACCATAGGCGCAATCAAGATGGTTTCTTGATTGTGATCTTGATTCGAGAAAGCAGTCAAGAATAAGCGACCAAACAGGAAGAAGCCTTGAAGCTCCGTTGACTTCTTTCTTATTGACCAAGAAAGCAATGTTTCAAGCAAGAAAGCAGGGAGGAAGTGAAGAAAGGAATCAAGATCCCTTCTTGATTGATTCCAAGCTATGTTTTTTCTTTGTTTCTTTCTTTCATGGCCATTTCTTTTCTTGTTTGTTCTTTCATGAGTTCTACCTTGGTCAGTCATCACCATGGGCGCAATCATATTGCTTTCTTGATTTAAGTAAGCATTCAGGAACAAGTGACCATGAAGGAAGAAGTCAAGAAGCTCAGTTGACTTCTTTCTTGTTGACCAAGAAAGTAATGTTTCAAGCAAGAAACCAAGAGAGCAAGGATGAAATGAAGAAAGCAATCAAGATCCCTTCTTGATTGATTCCAAACTATGTTTTTCTTTGTTTCTTTATTTCATGGTCGTTTCTTGTCTTGTTTGTTCTTTCATGAGTTCTACCTTGGTCAGTCGCAACCATAGGTGCAATCAAGATGCTTTCTTGATTGCAATCTTGATTTAAGAATGGACTCAAGAATAAGCATCCAAGAAGGAAGAAGTCAAGAAGATCAGTTGACTTCTTTCCTATTGACCAAGAAAGCAATGTTTCAAGCAAGAAACCAAGAAAGAAAGGAGGAAATGGAGAAAGGAATCCAGATCTCTTCTTGATTGATTCTAAGCTATTTTTCTTCTTAGTTTCTTTCTTTCATGGACGTCTGTTGCCTCGTTTTTCTTTCTTAAGTTCTACCTTGGTCAGTCACAATCATTGGCACAATCAAGATGTTGTCTTAATTGCGATCTTGATCCAAGAAAGCAGTCAAGAACAAGCGACCAAGAAGGAAGAAGTCAGGAAGCTCAATTAACTTCTTTCTTGTTGACCAAGAAAGCAATGTTTCATGCATCAAACCAAGAAAGCAAGGAGGAAGTGAAGAAAGGAATCAAGATCCCTTCTTGATTGATTCCAAGCTGTGTTTCTTCTTATTTTCTTTCTTTCATGGTCATTTCTTGTCTTGTTTGTTCTTTCATAATTCTACCTCGGTCAGTCGCAACCATGGGTGCAATCAACATGCTTTCTTGATGGCAATCTTGATTCAACAAAGCATTTAAGAACAAGCAACCAAGAAGGAAGAAGCCAAGAAGCTTAGTTGACTTCTTTCTTATTGATCAAGAAAGCAATGTTTCAAGCAAGAAACCAAGAAAGAAAGTAGGAAATGGAGAAAGGAATCAAGATCTCTTCTTGATTGATTCCAAGCTATTTTTCTTCTTTGTTTCTTTCTTTCATGGACATTGGTTGGCTGGTTTTTCTTGCTTGAGTTCTACCTTGGTCAGTCACAACCATGGGCGCAATCAAGATGCTTTCTTGATTGCAATCTTGTTTCAAGAAACCAGTCAAGAACAAGCGACCAAGAAGAAAGAAGTCAAGAAGATCAGTTGACTTCTTTCCTATTGACCAAGAAAGCAATGTTTCAAGTAAGAAACCAAGAAAGAAAGGAGGAAATGGAGAAAGGAATCCAGATCTCTTCTTGATTGATTCGAAGTTGTTTTTCGTCTTAGTTTCTTTTTTCCATGGACGTCTGTTGCCACGTTTTTGTTTCTTGAGTTCTACCTTGGTCAGTCACAACCATGGGCGCAATCAAGATGCTATCTTAATTGTGATCTTGATTCAAGAAAGCAGTCAAGAACAAGCGACCAAGAAGGAAGTAGTCAGGAAGCTCAGTTAACTTCTTTCTTGTTGACCAAGAAGCAAAGTTTCATGCATCAAACCAAGAAAGCAAGGAGGAAGTGAAGAAAGGAATCAAGATCCCTTCTTGATTGATTCTAAGCTGTGTTTCTTCTTATTTTCTTTCTTTCATGGTCATTTCTTGTCTTGTTTGTTCTTTCAAAAGTTCTACCTCGGTCAGTCGCAACATGGGTGCAATCAAGATGCTTTCTTGATGGCAATCTTGATTCAAGAAAGCATTTAAGAACAAGCGACCAAGAAGGAAGAAGTCAAGAAGCTCAGTTGACTTATTTCTTATTGACCAAGAAAGCAATGTTTCAAGCAAGAAACCAAGAAAGAAAGTAGGAAATGGTGAAAGGAATCAAGATCTCTTCTTGATTGATTCCAAGCTGTTTTTCTTCTTTGTTTCTTTCTTTCATTGACATTTGTTGGCTGGTTTTTCTTTCTTAAGTTCTACCTTGGTCAGTCACAACCATGGGCGCAATCAAGATGCTTTCTTGATTGCGATCTTGATTCAAGAAACCAGTCAAGAACAAGCGACCAAGAAGGAAGAAGTCAAGAAGATCAGTTGACTTCTTTCCTAATGACCAAGAAAGCAATATTTCAAGCAAGAAACCAAGAAAGAAAGGAGGAAATGGAGAAAGGAACCCATATGTCTTCTTGATTGATTCTAAGCTAGTTTTCTTCTTGGTTTCTTGCTTTCATTGACATTTGTTGCCTCATTTTTCTTTCATGAGTTCCACCTTGGTCAGTCACAACCATGGGCGCAATCAAGATGCTATCTTAATTGCGATCTTGATTCAAGAAAGCAGTCAAGAAGAAGCGACCAAGAAGGAAGAAGTCAGGAAGGTCAATTAACTTCTTTCTTGTTGACCAAGAAAGCAATGTTTCATGCATCAAACCAAGAAAGCAAGGAGGAATTGAAGAAAGGAATCAAGATCCCTTCTTGATTGATTCAAAACTGTGTTTCTTCTTATTTTCTTTCTTTCACGGTCATTTCTTGTCTTGTTTGTTCTTTCATAAGTTCTACCTCGGTCAGTCGCAACCATGGGTACAATCAAGATGCTTTCTTGATGGCAATCTTGATTCAAGAAAGCATTTAAGAACAAGCGACCAAGAAGGAATAAGTCAAGAAGCTCAGTTGACTTCTTTCTTGTTGACCAAGAAAGCAATGTTTCAAGCAAGAAACCAAGAAAGAAAGTAGGAAATTGAGAAAGGAATAAAGATCTCTTCTTGATTGATTCCAAGCTGTTTTTCTTCTTGGTTTCTTTCTTTCATGGACGTTTGTTGGCTGGTTTTTCTTTCTTGAGTTCTACCTTGGTCAGTCCCAACCATGGGCGTAATCAAGATGCTTTCTTGATTGCGATCTTGATTCAAGAAACCAGTCAAGAACAAGCGACCAAAAAGAAGAAGTCAAGGAGCTTAGCTGACTTCTTTCTTGTTGACCAAGAAAGCAATGTCTCAGGCAAAAAACCAAGAAAGCAAGGAGGAAATGAAAAAAGGAATCAACATCCTTTCTTGATTGATTCGAGGCTGTGTTTCTCCTTTGTTTCTTTCTTTCATGGTAATTTATTGTCTTGTTTGTTCTTTCTTGAGTTCTTCCTTGGTCTGTCGCAACCATGGGTGCAATCAAGATGCTTTCTTGATTGCGATCTTGATTTAAGAAAGCATTCAAGAACAAGCGACTAAGAAGGAAAAAGTCAAATAGCTCAGTTGACTTCTTTCTTGTTGACAAAGAAAGCAGTATTTCAAGAAAGAAACCAAGAAAGCAAGGATGAAATGAAGAAAGGAATCAATATCCCTTCTTGATTGATTCCAAGCTATGTTTTTCTTTGTTTCTTTCTTTCATGGTCGTTTCTTGTCTTGTTTGTTCTTTCATCAGTTCTACCTTGGTCAGTCGCAACCATGGGTGCAATCAAGATGCTTTCTTGATTGTGATATTGATTTAAGAAAGCATTCAAGAACAAGCGACCAAGAAGGAAGAAGTCAACAAGCTCATTTGACTTCTTTGTTGTTGACCAAGAAGGCAATATTTCAAGCTTGATTTCTTCCAAGCTTTGTTTCTTCTTTGTTTCTTTCTTTCATGGAAGTTTATTGCTTGGTTTTTCTTTCTTGAGTTCTACCTTGGTCAGTCAAACACATGGGCGCAATCAAGATGCTTTCTTGATTGTGATCTTAATTCGACAAAGTAGTCAAGAACAAGCGACCAAGAAGGAAGAAGTCAAGAAGCTTAGTTGACTTCTTTCTTGTTGACCAAGAAAGCAATGTCTCAGGAAAGAAACCAAGAAAGCAACAAGGAGGTGAAGAAAGGAATCAAGATCCCTTCTTGATTGATTCCAAGCTATGTTTCTTCTTTGTTTCTTTCTTTCATGGTCATTTCTTTTCTTGTTTGTTCGTTCATGTGTTCTACCTTGGTCAGTCGCAACCATGGGCGCAACCAAGATGCTTTCTTAATTGCGATCTTGATTCAAGAAAGCAGTTAAGAACAAATGACCAAGAAGGAAGAAGTCAAGAAGCTCAATTGACTTCTTTCTTATTGATCAAGAAAGCAATGTTTCAAGCAAGAAACCAAGAAAGCAAGGAGGAAGTGAAGAAAGGAGTCAAGATCCCTTTCATGGATGTTTCTTGTCTTGTTTGTTCTTTCTTCAGTTCTACCTTGGTCAGTCGCAACTTTGAGCGCAGTCAAGATGCTTTCTTGATTGCGACCTTGATTCAAGAAAGTAGTCAAGAACAAGCAACCAAGAAGGAAAAAGTCAAGAAGCTCAGTTCACTTCTTTCATGAAAAAAGGAATCAACATCCTTTCTTGAATGATTCCAAGCTGTGTTTCTTCTTTGTTTCTTTCTTTCATGGACATTTGTTGTCTTATTTTTCTTTCTTGAGTTCCACCTTGGTCAGTCACAACCATAGGCGCATTCTTGAGGCTTTCTTGATTGCGATCTTGATTCGAGAGTGCAGTCAAGAACAAGAAACCAAGAAGGAAGAAGTAAAAAAACTCAGTTGAATTCTTTCTGTTGACCAAGAAAGCAATGTTTCAGGCAAGAAAGCAAGGTGGAAGTGAAGTAAGGAATCAAGATGCCTTCTTCATTGATTCCAAGCTATTTTTCTTCTTTGTTTCTTTCTTTCATGGACGTTTCTTGTCTTGTTTGTTCTTTCTTCAGTTCTACCTTGGTCAGTCGCAACCTTGAGCGCAGTCAAGATGCTTTCTTGATTGCGACCTTGATTCAAGAAAGTAGTCAAGAACAAGCAACCAAGAAGGAAAAGTCAAGAAGCTCATTTCACTTCTTTCATGTAAACCAAGAAAGCAATATTTCTAGCAAGAAACCAAGAAAGGAAGGAGGAAATGAAGAAAGGAATCAATATCCCTTCCTGATTGATTCAAAGCTATGTTTCTTTTTTCTTTCCTTCTTTCATAGACGATTCTCGCATTGTTTTTCTTTCTTGATTTATACCTTTGACAGTCACAACCATGGGCGTAATCAAGATGCTTTCATGATTGCGATCTTGATTCGAGAAAGCATTCAAGAACAAGCAACCAAGAGGGAAGAAGTCAAGAAGCTAAGTTGACTTCTTTCTTGTTGACCAAGAAAGCAATGTTTCAAGCAAGAAACCAAGAAAGGAAGGAGGAATTGAAGAAAGGAATCAAGATCCCTTCTTGATTGATTCCAAACTGTGTTTCTTCTTATTTTCTTTCTTTCACGGTCATTTCTTGTCTTGTTTGTTCTTTCATAAGTTCTACCTCGGTCAGTCGCAACCATGGGTACAATCAAGATGCTTTCTTGATGGCAATCTTGATTCAAGAAAGCATTTAAGAACAAGCGACCAAGAAGGAATAAGTCAAGAAGCTCAGTTGACTTCTTTCTTGCTGACCAAGAAAGCAATGTTTCAAGCAAGAAACCAAGAAAGAAAGTAGGAAATTGAGAAAGGAATCAAGATCTCTTCTTGATTGATTCCAAGCTGTTTTTCTTCTTGGTTTCTTTCTTTCATGGACGTTTGTTGGCTGGTTTTTCTTTCTTGAGTTCTACCTTGGTCAGTCCCAACCATGGGCGCAATCAAGATGCTTTCTTGATTGCGATCTTGATTCAAGAAACCAGTCAAGAACAAGCGACCAAAAAGAAGAAGTCAAGGAGCTTAGCTGACTTCTTTCTTGTTGACCAAGAAAGCAATGTCTCAGGCAAAAAACCAAGAAAGCAAGGAGGAAATGAAAAAAGGAATCAACATCCTTTCTTGAATGATTCGAAGCTGTGTTTCTCCTTTGTTTCTTTCTTTCATGGTAATTTATTGTCTTGTTTGTTCTTTCTTGAGTTCTTCCTTGGTCTGTCGCAACCATGGGTGCAATCAAGATGCTTTCTTGATTGCGATCTTGATTTAAGAAAGCATTCAAGAACAAGCGACTAAGAAGGAAAAAGTCAAATAGCTCAGTTGACTTCTTTCTTGTTGACAAAGAAAGCAGTATTTCAAGAAAGAAACCAAGAAAGCAAGGATGAAATGAAGAAAGGAATCAATATCCCTTCTTGATTGATTCCAAGCTATGTTTTTCTTTGTTTCTTTCTTTCATGGTCGTTTCTTGTCTTGTTTGTTCTTTCATCAGTTCTACCTTGGTCAGTCGCAACCATGGGTGCAATCAAGATGCTTTCTTGATTGTGATATTGATTTAAGAAAGCATTCAAGAACAAGCGACCAAGAAGGAAGAAGTCAACAAGCTCATTTGACTTCTTTGTTGTTGACCAAGAAGGCAATATTTCAAGCAAGAAACCAAGAACAAAAGGAAGAAATGGAGAAGGGAATCAAGATCCCTTCTTGATTTCTTCCAAGCTTTATTTCTTCTTTGTTTCTTTCTTTCATGGAAGTTTATTGCTTGGTTTTTCTTTCTTGAGTTCTACCGTGGTCAGTCAAACACATGGGCGCAATCAAGATGCTTTCTTGATTGTGATCTTAATTCGACAAAGTAGTCAAGAACAAGCGACCAAGAAGGAAGAAGTCAAGAAGCTTAGTTGACTTCTTTCTTGTTGACCAAGAAAGCAATGTCTCAGGAAAGAAACCAAGAAAGCAACAAGGAAGTGAAGAAAGGAATCAAGATCCCTTCTTGATTGATTCCAAGCTATGTTTCTTTCTTTCATGGTCATTTCTTTTCTTATTTGTTCGTTCATGTGTTCTACCTTGGTCAGTCGCAACCATGGGCGCAACCAAGATGCTTTCTTAATTGCGATCTTGATTCAAGAAAGCAGTTAAGAACAAATGACCAAGAAGGAAGAAGTCAAGAAGCTCAATTGACTTCTTTCTTATTGATCAAGAAAGCAATGTTTCAAGCAAGAAACCAAGAAAGCAAGGAGGAAGTGAAGAAAGGAGTCAAGATCCCTTCTTGATTGATTCCAAGCTATGTTTCTTCTTTGTTTCTTTCTTTCATAGTTATTTCTTTTCTTGTTTGTTCTTTCATGAGTTCTACATTGGTCACTCGCAACCATGGGCGCAATTAAGATGCTTTCTTGACAGTGATCTTGATTCAAGAAAGCAGTCAAGAACAAACGACCAAGAAGGAAGAAGTCAAGAAGCTTAATTGACTTCTTTCTTATTGACCAAGAAAGCAATGTTTCAAGCATGAAACCAAGAAAGCAAGGAGGAAGTGAAGAAAGGAATCAAGATCCCTTCTGCATTGATTCCAAGCTATGTTTCTTCTTATTTTCTTTCTTTCATGGTCGTTTCTTGTCTTGTTTGTTCTTTCATGAGTTCAACCTTGGTCAGTCGCAACCATGTTTGCAATCAAGATTCTTTCTTGATTGCGATCTTGATTAAAAAAAATATTCAAGAACAAGCGACAAAGAATGAAGAAGTCAGGAATCTCAGTTGACTTCTTTCTTGTTGACCAAGGAACCAATGTTTCAAGTAAGAAACCATGAAAGCAATAAGGAAATGAAGATAGGAATCAAGATTCCTTCTTGATTGATTCCAAGCTATGTTTCTTATTTGTTTCTTTCTTTCATGGATGTTTATTGCTTTGTTTTTATTTCTTGAGTTCTTCCTAGGTCAGTCGCAACCATAGGCCCGTTCAAGATGCTATCTTGTTTGCAATCTTGATTTGAGAAAACAGTCAAGAACAAGCGACCAAGAAGGAAGAAGTCAAGAAGCTCAGTTGACTTCTTTCTTATTGACCAAGAAAGCAATGTTTCAGGCATGAAACCAAGAAAGCAAGGAGGAAGTGAAGAAAGGAATTAAGATCCCTTCTTGATTGATTCCAAGCTGTGTTTCTTATTTGTTTCTTTCTTTCATGGTCGTTTCTTGTCTTGGTTGTTCTTTGATGAGTTCTACCTTAGTAAGTCGCAACCATGGGTGCAATCGAGATGCTTTCTTGATTGTGATCTTGATTCAAGAAAGCATTCAAGAACAGGAGACCAAGAAGGAAGAGGTCAAGAAGCTGAGTTGACTTCTTTCTTGTTGACTAAGAAAGGAATGTTTCAAGCAAGAAACTAAGAAGGCAAGGAGGAAGTGAAGAAAGATATCAAGATCCCTTCTTGATTGATTCCAAGCTGTGTTTCTTCTTTGTTTCTTTCTTTCATGGACATTTGTTGTCTTATTTTTCTTTCTTGAGTTCCACCTTGGTCAGTCACAACCATAGGCGCATTCTTGAGGCTTTCTTGATTGCGATCTTGATTCGAGAGTGCAGTCAAGAACAAGAAACCAAGAAGGAAGAAGTAAAAAAACTCAGTTGAATTCTTTCTGTTGACCAAGAAAGCAATGTTTCAGGCAAGAAAGCAAGGTGGAAGTGAAGTAAGGAATCAAGATGCCTTCTTCATTGATTCCAAGCTATTTTTCTTCTTTGTTTCTTTCTTTCATGGACGTTTCTTGTCTTGTTTGTTCTTTCTTCAGTTCTACCTTGGTCAGTCGCAACCTTGAGCGCAGTCAAGATGCTTTCTTGATTGCGACCTTGATTCAAGAAAGTAGTCAAGAACAAGCAACCAAGAAGGAAAAGTCAAGAAGCTCATTTCACTTCTTTCATGTAAACCAAGAAAGCAATATTTCTAGCAAGAAACCAAGAAAGGAAGGAGGAAATGAAGAAAGGAATCAATATCCCTTCCTGATTGATTCAAAGCTATGTTTCTTTTTTCTTTCCTTCTTTCATAGACGATTCTCGCATTGTTTTTCTTTCTTGATTTATACCTTTGACAGTCACAACCATGGGCGTAATCAAGATGCTTTCATGATTGCGATCTTGATTCGAGAAAGCATTCAAGAACAAGCAACCAAGAGGGAAGAAGTCAAGAAGCTAAGTTGACTTCTTTCTTGTTGACCAAGAAAGCAATGTTTCAAGCAAGAAACCAAGAAAGGAAGGAGGAATTGAAGAAAGGAATCAAGATCCCTTCTTGATTGATTCCAAACTGTGTTTCTTCTTATTTTCTTTCTTTCACGGTCATTTCTTGTCTTGTTTGTTCTTTCATAAGTTCTACCTCGGTCAGTCGCAACCATGGGTACAATCAAGATGCTTTCTTGATGGCAATCTTGATTCAAGAAAGCATTTAAGAACAAGCGACCAAGAAGGAATAAGTCAAGAAGCTCAGTTGACTTCTTTCTTGCTGACCAAGAAAGCAATGTTTCAAGCAAGAAACCAAGAAAGAAAGTAGGAAATTGAGAAAGGAATCAAGATCTCTTCTTGATTGATTCCAAGCTGTTTTTCTTCTTGGTTTCTTTCTTTCATGGACGTTTGTTGGCTGGTTTTTCTTTCTTGAGTTCTACCTTGGTCAGTCCCAACCATGGGCGCAATCAAGATGCTTTCTTGATTGCGATCTTGATTCAAGAAACCAGTCAAGAACAAGTGACCAAAAAGAAGAAGTCAAGGAGCTTAGCTGATTTCTTTCTTGTTGACCAAGAAAGCAATGTCTCAGGCAAAAAACCAAGAAAGCAAGGAGGAAATGAAAAAAGGAATCAACATCCTTTCTTGATTGATTCGAAGCTGTGTTTCTCCTTTGTTTCTTTCTTTCATGGTAATTTATTGTCTTGTTTGTTCTTTCTTGAGTTCTTCCTTGGTCTGTCGCAACCATGGGTGCAATCAAGATGCTTTCTTGATTGCGATCTTGATTTAAGAAAGCATTCAAGAACAAGCGACTAAGAAGGAAAAAGTCAAATAGCTCAGTTGACTTCTTTCTTGTTGACAAAGAAAGCAGTATTTCAAGAAAGAAACCAAGAAAGCAAGGATGAAATGAAGAAAGGAATCAATATCCCTTCTTGATTGATTCCAAGCTATGTTTTTCTTTGTTTCTTTCTTTCATGGTCGTTTCTTGTCTTGTTTGTTCTTTCATCAGTTCTACCTTGGTCAGTCGCAACCATGGGTGCAATCAAGATGCTTTCTTGATTGTGATATTGATTTAAGAAAGCATTCAAGAACAAGCGACCAAGAAGGAAGAAGTCAACAAGCTCATTTGACTTCTTTGTTGTTGACCAAGAAGGCAATATTTCAAGCAAGAAACCAAGAACAAAAGGAAGAAATGGAGAAGGGAATCAAGATCCCTTCTTGATTTCTTCCAAGCTTTGTTTCTTCTTTGTTTCTTTCTTCCATGGAAGTTTATTGCTTGGTTTTTCTTTCTTGAGTTCTACCTTGGTCAGTCAAACACATGGGCGCAATCAAGATGCTTTCTTGATTGTGATCTTAATTCGACAAAGTAGTCAAGAACAAGCGACCAAGAAGGAAGAAGTCAAGAAGCTTAGTTGACTTCTTTCTTGTTGACCAAGAAAGCAATGTCTCAGGAAAGAAACCAAGAAAGCAACAAGGAAGTGAAGAAAGGAATCAAGATCCCTTCTTGATTGATTCCAAGCTATGTTTCTTCTTTGTTTCTTTCTTTCATGGTCATTTCTTTTCTTGTTTGTTCGTTCATGTGTTCTACCTTGGTCAGTCGCAACCATGGGCGCAACCAAGATGCTTTCTTAATTGCGATCTTGATTCAAGAAAGCAGTTAAGAACAAATGACCAAGAAGGAAGAAGTCAAGAAGCTCAATTGACTTCTTTCTTATTGATCAAGAAAGCAATGTTTCAAGCAAGAAACCAAGAAAGCAAGGAGGAAGTGAAGAAAGGAGTCAAGATCCCTTCTTGATTGATTCCAAGCTATGTTTCTTCTTTGTTTCTTTCTTTCATAGTTATTTCTTTTCTTGTTTGTTCTTTCATGAGTTCTACATTGGTCACTCGCAACCATGGGCGCAATTAAGATGCTTTCTTGACAGTGATCTTGATTCAAGAAAGCAGTCAAGAACAAACGACCAAGAAGGAAGAAGTCAAGAAGCTTAATTGACTTCTTTCTTATTGACCAAGAAAGCAATGTTTCAAGCATGAAACCAAGAAAGCAAGGAGGAAGTGAAGAAAGGAATCAAGATCCCTTTTGCATTGATTCCAAGCCATGTTTCTTCTTATTTTCTTTCTTTCATGGTCGTTTCTTGTCTTGTTTGTTCTTTCATGAGTTCAACCTTGGTCAGTCGCAACCATGTTTGTGAAATGTAGAGAAATACACTAGAAGGGGGGTTGAATAGTGTATTTAAATTTTCTTTGGAAAACTTTAGCTAGAATGAAGATAGTGTATCTTTTCGTTTTACAGAAGTTTAGTAAAACAGAATAAATAAGCTATCGTCCAGTCGATTAAAAATAATCGTCCAAAGAAACTACTCTTCTTCTTTTTCGTTTAAATACACGTAATGGATAAACTTGGATAAAAAGGTGTATAGAAACTTTTTCGTAATATGCTGAAGAGATAGTTTAAAAGAAATGCAAGTAAGCTAGAAGTTGAGTGAATAGAATACGTAGTTTTATACTGGTTCACTCAACTGAGCTACGTCCAGTTCTCCTTCAAAAACTTTTGAAGGGTTCTACTAATCAAAACTGATTACACTCTAGTATTCTTAACTTTGCCACTTCTGGCTACAAGTATTCTCTAGGCCACTTCTGGCAAACCCTTAATCTCTCCTTGAGATTAAACACAAAAACCAAGTATTCTTTAACACTAAGCCACTCCTGGCTTTCCAAACAGTAATGTTTGATATTGTAAGTAAAATATAACTCTCAATGAGAGGATATTACAATAAGAATGAGTTTATAGACTCGCTTAGCAAAGCTAAGATGAATGCTCTTTTTCGCTTATGGTCGTCCAGTCGTTTTTATAGGATTTCTGTTCTTTTTCAAAATTCTCGTCTCTTTGATACGTGAGCTCATCCTTCTATATATAGGAAGTTTGTTGAAAGGTATCCGTTGAGGATTCTGTTCCGTTTCCAAGAGCGATTCTTTCTGTAGCTTATTGCCGTTGTCACATTCTGACTTAGAGTGAAATGATGGATGTGACAGCCGTACTCGTAGCGCCTCTCTCCTACTTGTACTTTCTCTGCAGAGAGAAGCTTCTTCTTTTCCTGTTCAGTACTTTTTGAAAAGATCATGGCACGTTAAAATATGATTTAGTGAACGTTGCCTTATATTATAGAAAGCGTATTTTAAATGATAGTAACCACTCAGTGTTACTCAAGCGTTGGACGCTTGTTCTCACAGGAGCATTGGACGCTGCCTGTATGTTTCTTATAAAACACAATTGGACGCTTACTTTATTAAAACATAGAGTCCAGGTTTGAGAGATACAATACCATTGCGGGATTGGACGATGTAAATCCTATATAACACTCAAACTAGATCATTAGATACTTCAAAATTTATCCTTTAGTTATTATCATCAAAACCGTAATAGGAGAGGTTGGACATCGTCCAAGGTTTTAGAATCTAACAGTTTGCAATCAAGATTCTTTCTTGATTGCGATCTTGATTAAAAAAAATATTCAAGAACAAGCGACAAAGAATGAAGAAGTCAGGAATCTCAGTTGACTTCTTTCTTGTTGACCAAGGAACCAATGTTTCAAGTAAGAAACCATGAAAGCAATAAGGAAATGAAGATAGGAATCAAGATTCCTTCTTGATTGATTCCAAGCTATGTTTCTTATTTGTTTCTTTCTTTCATAGACGTTTATTGCTTTGTTTTTATTTCTTGAGTTCTTCCTAGGTCAGTCGCAACCATAGGCCCATTCAAGATGCTTTCTTGTTTGCAATCTTGATTTGAGAAAACAGTCAAGAACAAGCGACTAAGAAGGAAGAAGTCAAGAAGCTCAGTTGACTTCTTTCTTATTGACCAAGAAAGCAATGTTTCAGGCATGAAACCAAGAAAGCAAGGAGGAAGTGAAGAAAGGAATTAAGATCCCTTCTTGATTGATTCCAAGCTGTGTTTCTTATTTGTTTCTTTCTTTCATGGTCGTTTCTTGTCTTGGTTGTTCTTTGATGAGTTCTACCTTAGTAAGTCGTAACCATGGGTGCAATCGAGATGCTTTCTTGATTGTGATCTTGATTCGAGAAAGCATTCAAGAACAGGAGACCAAGAAGGAAGAGGTCAAGAAGCTGAGTTGACTTCTTTCTTGTTGACTAAGAAAGGAATGTTTCAAGCAAGAAACTAAGAAGGCAAGGAGGAAGTGAAGAAAGATATCAAGATCCCTTCTTGATTGATTCCAAGCTGTGTTTCTTCTTTGTTTCTTTCTTTCATGGACATTTGTTGTCTTATTTTTCTTTCTTGAGTTCCACCTTGGTCAGTCACAACCATAGGCGCATTCTTGAGGCTTTCTTGATTGCGATCTTGATTCGAGAGTGCAGTCAAGAACAAGAAACCAAGAAGGAAGAAGTAAAAAAACTCAGTTGAATTCTTTCTGTTGACCAAGAAAGCAATGTTTCAGGCAAGAAAGCAAGGTGGAAGTGAAGTAAGGAATCAAGATGCCTTCTTCATTGATTCCAAGCTATTTTTCTTCTTTGTTTCTTTCTTTCATGGACGTTTCTTGTCTTGTTTGTTCTTTCTTCAGTTCTACCTTGGTCAGTCGCAACCTTGAGCGCAGTCAAGATGCTTTCTTGATTGCGACCTTGATTCAAGAAAGTAGTCAAGAACAAGCAACCTAGAAGGAAAAAGTCAAGAAGCTCAGTTCACTTCTTTCATGTAAACCAAGAAAGCAATATTTCTAGCAAGAAACCAAGAAAGGAAGGAGGAAATGAAGAAAGGAACCAATATCCCTTCCTGATTAATTCAAAGCTATGTTTCTTTTTTCTTTCCTTCTTTCATAGACGATTCTCGCATTGTTTTTCTTTCTTGATTTATACCTTTGACAGTCACAACCATGGGCGCAATCAAGATGCTTTCATGATTGCGATCTTGATTCGAGAATGCATTCAAGAACAAGCGACCAAGAGGGAAGAAGTCAAGAAGCTAAGTTGACTTCTTTCTTGTTGACCAAGAAAGCAATGTTTCAAGCAAGAAACCAAGAAACCAAGGAGGAAGTGAAGAAAGGAATGAAGATCCCTTCTTGATTGCTTCCAAGCTGTGTTTCTTCTTTGTTTCTTTCTTTCATGGTCGTTTATTGTCTTGTTTGTTCTTTCTTGAGTTCTCCCTTGGTCAGTCGCTACCATGGGCGATATCAACATGCTTTCTTGAATGCTATCTGTATTCAAGAATGCCATAAAAAACAAGCAACCAAGAAGGAAGAAGTCAAGAAGCTCAATTGACTACTTTCTTGTTGACCAAGAAAGCAATGTTTCCAGCAAGATACCAAGAAAGCAAGGAGGAAGTGAAGAAAGGAATCAATATCCCTTCTTGATTGATTCCAAGTTGTGTTTCTTGTTGGTTTCTTTCTTTCATGGTCGTTTCTTGTCTTGTTTGTTCATTCTTTAGTTCTAACTTGGTCAGTCGCAACCTTGTGCGCAATCAAGATGTTTCTTGATTTCGATCTTGATTCAAGAAAGCAGTCAAGAACAAGCGACCAAGATGGAAGAAGTCAAGAAGCTCAGTTGACTTCTTTCATGAAAACCAAGAAAGCAATGTTTCTAGTAAGAAACCAAGAAACGAAGGAGGAAGTGAAGAAAGGAATCAAGACCCCTTCTTGATTGATTCCAAGTTGTGTTTCTTCATTTTTTCTTTCTTTCTTTCATGGAAGTTTGTTGCCTTGTTTTTCTTTCTTGAGTTCAACCTTGGTCAGTCGCAACCATAGGCGCAATCAGATGCTTTCTTGATCACGATCTTGATTCAACAAAGCAGTCAAGAATAAGCAACAAAGAGGGAAGAAGTCAAGAGCTCAGTTGATTTCTTTCATGTAAACCAATAAAGCAATATTTCTAGCAAGAAACCAAGAATGGAAGGACGAAATAAAAGAAAGGAATTAAGATCCCTTCTTGATTGATTCCATGCTGTGATTCTTTTTTGTTTCTTTCTTTCATAGACAATTCTTGCATTGTTTTTCTTTCTTGATTTCTACCTTTGACAGTCACATCCATGGGCGTAATCAAGATGCTTTCTTTATTGCGATCTTGATTCAAGAAAGCATTCAAAAACAAGTGACCAAGAAGGAAGAAGTCAGGAAGCTCAATTGACTTCTTTCTTGTTGACCAAGAAAGCAATGTTTCAAGCAAGAAACAAAGAAAGCAAGGAGGAAGTGCAGAAAGGAATCAAGATCCCTTCTTGATTGATTCCTAGTTGTGTTCCTTCTTTTTTTCTTTCTTTCATGGAAGTTTGTTGCCTTATTTTTCTTTCTTGAGTTCAACCTTGGTTAGTCGTAACCATAGGCACAATCAAGATACTTTCTTGATTGCAATCGTGATTTAAGACAGCAGTCAAGAACAAGCGACCAAGAAGGGAGAAGTCAAGAAGCTCAGTTGACTTCTTTCCTGAAAACCTAGAAAGCAATGTTTATAACAAGAAACCAAGAAAAAAAGGAGGAAATGAAGAAAGGAATCAGGATCCCTTCTTGATAGATTCCAAGCTGTGTTTCTTTTTTTTTTTTCTTTCTTTCATAGACATTTCTTGCATTGTTTTTCTTTCTTGATTTCTACCTTTGACAAACATAACCATAGGCACAATGAAGATGCTTTCTTAATTGCGATCTTGGTTTGAAAAAGCATTCAAGAATTAGAGACCAAGAAGGAAGAAGTCAAGAAGCTCAATTGACTTCTTTCTTGTTGACCAAGAAAGCAAGGAGGAAGTGAAGAAAGGAATCAATATCCCTTCTTGATTGATCCCAAGCTGTGTTTCTTCTTGTTTTCATTCTATTATGGTCGTTTCTTGTCGTGTTTGTTCTTTCTTGAGTTCTACCTTGGTCAGTCACAACCTTGGGTGCAATCAAGATGCTTTCCTGATTGCGATCTTGATTAAAGAAAGTAGTCAAGAACAAGTGACCAAGAAGGAAGAAGTCAAGAAGCTCAGTTGACTTCTTTCATGTAAACCAAAAATGCAATATTTCTAGCAAGAAACGAAGAAAAGAAGGAGGAAATGAAGAAAGGAATCAATATCCCTTCTTGGTTGATTTGAACCTATGTTTCTTTCTTTCATGGACGTTTGTTGCCCTGTTTTTCTATCTAGAGTTCTACCTTGGTCAGTCACAACCATGGGCGCAATCAAGATGCTTTCTTGATTGCGATCTTAATTCAAGAAAATAGTTAAGAATAAACGACCAAGAAAGGAGAAGTCAAGAAGCTCAGTTTACTTCTTTATTGTTCACCAAGAAAGCAATATTTCAAGCAAGAAACCAAGAAAGAAAGGAGGAAGTGAAGAAAGGATTCATGATCCCTTCTTGATTGATTCCAAGCTGTGTTTCTTCTTTGTTTCCTTCTTTCATGGATGTTTCTTGCCTTGTTTTTCTTTCTTAATTTCTTTGGACAGTCACAACCGTGGGCGCAATCAAGATGCTTTCTTGATTGTGATCTTAAGTCAAGAAAGCAGTCAAGAACAAGCGACCAAGAAGGAAGAAGTCAAGAAGCTCAGTTCACTTCTTTCTTGTTGACCAAGAAAGCAATGTTTCAAGCAAGAAACTAAGAAAGCAAGGATGAAATGAAGAAAGGAATCAAGATCCCTTCTTGATTTATTCCAAGCTATGGTTCTTCTTTGTTTCTGTATTTCATGGTCAGTCACAACCATGGGCGCAATCAAGATGCTTTCTTGATTATGATCTTTATTCAAAAAAGCAGTCAAGATGGTTTCTTGATTGATTCCAAGTTGTGTTTCTTCTTGGTTTCTTTCTTTCATGGTCGTTTCTTGTCTTGTTTGTTCTTTCTTGAGTTCTGCCTTGGTCAGTTGCAACCTTTGGTGCAATCCAGATGCTTTCTTGATTGCAATCTTGATTCAAGAAAGTAGTTAAGAACAAGCAACCAAGAAGGAAGAAGTCAAGAAGCTCAGTTCACTTCTTTGTTGTTGACCAAGAAAGCAATGTTTCAAGAAAGAAACCAAGAAAGCAAGGAGGAAGTGAAGAAAGGTATCAAGATCCCTTTTTGATTGATTCCAAGTTATGATTCTTCTTTGTTTCTTTCTTTCATAGACGTTTCTTGCCTTGTTTTTCTTTCTTGAGTTCTACCTTGGTCAGTTATAACCAAGGGTGCAATTAAGATGCTTTCTTGATTGCGATCTTGATTCGAGAAAACAGTTAAGAATAATCGTCAAAGAAGGAAGAAGTCAAGGAGATTAGTTGACTTCTTTCATGTAAACATAGAAAGAAATGTTTCTAGCAAGAAACCAAGAAAGCAAGAATGAAATCAAGAAAGGAATCCAGATCCCTTCTTGATTGATTCCAAGCTGTGTTTGTTCTTTGTTTCTTTCTTTCATAGAGGTTTCTTGCCTTGTTTTTCTTTCCTGAGTTCTACCTTGGTCAATCGCAACCATGGGTGCAATCAAGATGCTTTCTTGATTGCGATCTCGTTTCAAGAAAGCAGTCAAGAACAACCAACCACGAAGGAAGAAGTCAAGAAGCTCAGTTGACTTCTTTCTTGTGGACCAAGAAAGCAATGTTGCAAGCAAGAAACCAAGAAAGCAAGGAGGAAGTGAAGAACGGAATAAAGATCCCTTCTTGATTGATTCCAAGCAGTGTTTCTTTTTTGTTTCTTACTTTCATGGACATTTCTTGCCTTGTTTTTCTTTCTTGATTTCTACCTTGGACAATCGCAACCATGGGCGCAATCAAGATGCTTTCTTGATTGCGATATTGATTCAAGAAAGCAGTCCAGAACAAGCGACCAAGAGGAAAGAAGTTAAGAAGCTCAGTTCACTTCTTGCTTGTTGACGAAGAAAGCAATGTTTCAGGCAAGAAACCCAGAAAGGAAGGAGGAAATGAAGAAAGGAATCAAGATGCCTTCTTAATTGATACAAAGCTGTGTTTCTTCTTGGTTTCTTTCTTTCATGGTCGTTTCTTGTCTTGTTTGTTCTTTCTTGAGTTCAGCCTTGGTCAGTCACAACCTTTTGTGCAATCAAGATGCTTTCTTGGTTGATATCTTGATTCAAGAAAGTAGTCAAGAACAAGCGACCAAGATGGAAGAAGTCAAGAAGCTGAGTTGACTTCTTTCTTGTTGACCAAGAAAGCAATGTTTCAAGCAAGAAACCAAGAAAGCAAGGAGGACGTGAAGAAAGGAATAAAGATCCCTTTTTGATTGATTCCAAGCTATGATTCTACTTTGTTTCTTTCTTTCATAGACGTTTCTTGCCTTGTTTTTCTGTCTTGAGTTCTACCTTGGTCAGTCGCAACCATGGGCACAATCAAGATGCTTTCTTGATTGCAATCTTAATTCGAGAAAACAACCAAGAATAAGCGTTCAAGAAGGAAGAAGTGAGGAAGAGTAATTAACTTCTTTCATGTAAACCGAGAAAGAAATGTTTCTAGCAAGAAACCAAGAAAGCAAGGTGGAAATGAAGAAACGAATCAAGATTCCTTCTTGATTGATTCCAAGCTTTGTTTCTTCTTTGTTTCTTTCTTTCATGGTCGTTTCTTGTCTTGTTTGTTCTTTCTTGACTTCTACCTTGGACAGTCGCAACGATGGGCACAATCAAGATGCTTTCTTGATTGTGATCTTGATTCAAGAAAGCTGTTAAGAATAAGCGACCACGAAGGAAGATGTTCAGAAACTCAGTTGACTTTTTTCTTGTTGACCAAGAAAGCAATGTTTCAAGCAAGAAAGCAAGAAGGAAATCAAGAAAGGAATCCACATCCCTTCTTGATTGATTCCAAGCTGTCTTTCTTCTTTGTTTCTTTCTTTCATAGAGGTTTCCTGCCTTTTTTTTCTTTCTTGAGTTATACCTTGTTCAATCGCAACCATGGGTGCAAGCAAGATGCTTTCTTGATTGCGATCTCGTTTCAAGAAAGCAGTCAAGAACAATCGACCACGAAGGAAGAAGTCAAGAAGCTCAGTTGACTTCTTTCTTGTTGACCAAGAAAGTAATGTTTCAAGCAAGAAACCAAGAAAGCAAGGAGGAAGTGAAGAAAGGAATCAAGATCCCTTCTTGATTGATACAAAGCTGTGTTTCTTCTTGGTTTCTTTCTTTCATGGTCGATTCTTGTCTTGTTTGTTCTTTCTTGAGTTCTACCTTGGTCAGTCGCAACCTTGGGTGCAATCAAGTTGCTTTCTTGATTGCGATCTTTATTCAAGAAATAGTCAAGAACAAGCGACCACGAAGGAAGATGTTAAGAAGCTCAGTTGAGTTCTTTCTTATGGACCAAGAAAGCAATGTTTCAAGCAAGAAACCAAGAAAGCAAGGAGGAAGTGAAGAACAAAATAAAGATCCCTTCTTGATTGATTCCAAGCAGTGTTTCTTTTTTGCTTCTTGCTTTCATGGACATTTCTTGCCTTGTTTTTCTTTCTTGATTTCTACCTTGGACAGTCGCAACCATGGGCGCAATCAAGATGCTTTCTTGATTCGAGAAACAAGTCAAGCACAAGCGACCAAGAGGGAAGAAGTCAATAAGCTCAGTTCACTTCTTTCTTGTTGACGAAGAAAGCAATGTTTCAGGCAAGAAACTAAGAAAGCAAGGAGGAAATGAACAAAGGAATCAAGATGCCTTCTTGATTGATACAAAGTTGTGTTTCTTCTTGGTTTCTTTCTTTCATGGTCGTTTCTTGTCTCGTTTGTTCTTTCTCGAGTTCTGCCTTGGTCAGTCGCAACCTCTGGTGCAATCAAGATGCTTTCTTGATTGCGATCTTGATTCAAGAAAGTAGTCAAGAACAAGTGACCAAGATGGAAGAAGTCAGGAAGCTGAGTTGACTTCTTTCTTGTTGACCAAGAAAGCAATGTTTCAAGCAAGAAACCAAGAAAGCAAGGAGGAGGTGAAGAACGAAATAAAGATCCTTTCTTGATTGATTCCAAGCAGTGTTTCTTTTTGGCTTCTTGCTTTCATGGACATTTCTTGCCTTGTTTTTCTTTCTTGATTTCTACCTTGGACAGTCGCAACCATGGGCGCAATCAATATGCTTTCTTGATTCGAGAAACAAGTCAAGAATAAGCGACCAAGAGGGAAGAAGTCAAGAAGCTCAGTTCACTTCTTTCTTGTTGACGAAGAAAGCAATGTTTCAGGCAAGAAACTAAGAAAGCAAGGAGGAAATGAGCAAATGAATCAAGATGCCTTCTTGATTGATACAAATTTATGTTTCTTCTTGGTTTCTTTCTTTCATGGTTGTTTCTTGTCTTGTTTGTTCTTTCTTGAGTTCTGCCTTGGTCAGTCGCAACCTTTGGTGCAATCAAGATGCTTTCTTGATTGCGATCTTGATTCAAGAAAGTAGTCAAGAACAAGCGACCAAGATGGAAGAAGTCAAGAAGATGAGTTGACTTCTTTCTTGTTGACCAAGAAAGCAATGTTTCAAGCAAGAAACCAAGAAAGCAAGGAGGAAGTGAAGAAAGGAATAAAGATCCCTTTTTGATTGATTCCAAGCTATGATTCTTCTTTGTTTCTTTCTTTCATAGACGTTTCTTGCCTTGTGTTTCTCTCTTGAGTTCTACCTTGGTCAGTCGCAACCATGGGCGCAATCAAGATGCTTTCTTGATTGCGATCTTAATTCGAGAAAACAGTCAAGAATAAGCATCCAAGAAGGAAGAAGTCAAGAAGAGTAATTGACTTCTTTCATGTAAACCGAGAAAGAAATGTTTCTAGCAAGAAACCAAGAAAGCAAGGTGGAAATGAATAAACGAATCAAGATTCCTTCTTGATTGATTCCAAGCTTTGTTTCTTCTTTGTTTCTTTCTTTCATGGTCATTTCTTATCTTGTTTGTTCTTTCTTGAGTTCTACCTTGGACAGTCGCAACCATGGGTGCAATCAAGATGCTTTCTTGATTGCGATATTGATTCAAGAAAGCAGTCAAGAACTACCGACCACGAAGGAAGATGTCAAGAATCTCAGTTGACTTCTTTCTTGTTGACCAAGAAAGCAATGTTTCAAGCAAGAAACCAAGAAAGCAAAAAGGAAATGAAGAAAGGAATCCAGATCCCTTCTCGATTGATTCCAAGCTGTGTTTCTTCTTTGTTTCTTTCTTTCATGGAAGTTTCTTGCCTTGTTTTTCTTTCTTGAGTTCTACCTTGGTCAATCGCAACCATGGGAGCAATTAAGATGCTTTCTTGATTGCAATATTGATTCAAGAAAGCAGTCAAGAACTACCGACCACGAAGGAAGAAGTCAAGAAGCTCAGTTGACTTCTTTCTGGTTGACCAACAAAACAATGTTTCAAGCAAGATACCAAGAAAGCAAGGAGGAAGTGAAGATAGGAATCAAGATCGCTTCTTGATTGATTCCAAGCTGTGTTTCTTCTTGGTTTCTTTCTTTCATGGTCATTTCTTGTCTTCTTTGTTCTTTCTTTAGTTCTACCTTGGTCAATCGCAACCTTGGGTGCAATCAAGTTGCTTTGTTGATTGGGATCTTGATTCAAGAAAGTAGTCAAGAAAAAGCGACCAAGAAGGATGAAGTAGAGAAGCTCAGTTGAGCTCTTTCTTGTTGACCAAGAAAGCAATGTTTCAAGCATATTACCAAGAAAGCGAGGAGGAAGTTAAGAAAGGAATCAAGATCCCTTCTTGATTGATTCCAAGCTGTGTTTCTTCTTGGTTTCTTTCTTTCATGGTCATTTCTTGTCATCTTTGTTCTTTCTTGAGTTCTACATTTGTCAATTGCAACCTTGGGCGCAATCAATATGCTTTCCTGATTGTGATCTTGATTCAAGAAAGCAGTCAAGAACAAGCTACCAAGAAGGAAGAAGTCAAGAAGCGTAGTTGATTTCTTTCATGTAAACCAAGAAAGCAATGTTTCTAGGAAGAAACCAAGAAAGGAAGGAGGAAATGAAGAAAGGAATCAAGATCCCTTCTTGATTGATTCCAAGCTGTGTTTCTTCTTGGTTTCTTTCTTTCATGGTCATTTCTTGTCTTCTTTAGTTCTACCTTGGTCAATCACAAACTTGGGTGCAATCAAGTTGCTTTGTTGATTGCGATCTTGATTCAAGAAAGTAGTCAAGAAAAAGCGACCAAGAAGGATGAAGTAGAGAAGCTCAGTTGAGCTCTTTCTTGTTGACCAAGAAAGCAATGTTTCAAGCAAGAAACCAAGAAAGCAAGGAGGAAGTGAAGAAAGGAATAAACATCCCTTTTTGATTGATTCCAAGCTATGATTTTTCTTTGTTTCTTTCTTTCATAGACACTTCTTGCATTGTTTTTCTTTCTTGATTTCTACCTTTGACAGTCATAACCATGGGCGCAATGAAGTTACTTTCTTGATTGCGTTCTTGATTCAAGAAACTAGTCAAGAAGCTCAGTTGACATCCTTCTTGTTGACCAAGAAAGCAATGTTTCAGGCAAGAAACTAAGAAAGCAAGGATGAAATGAAGAAAGGAATCAAGATCCCTTCTTGATTGATTCCAAGCTATGGTTCCTCTTTGTTTCTTTCTTTCATGGTCGTTTCTTGTCTTGTTTGTTCTTTCATGAGTTCTACCTTGATAGGTCGCAACCATGGGTGCAATCAAGATGCTTTCTTGATTGCGATCTTTATTCAAGAAAGCAGTCAAGAACAAGCAACCAAGAAGGACGAAGTCAAGAAGCTTAATTGACTTCTTTCTTGTTGACCATGAAATCAATGTTTCAAGCAAGAAACCAAGAAAGCAAGAAGGAAATGAAGAAAGGAATCAAGATGCCTTCTTGATTGATTCCAAGCTGTGTTTCTTCTTTGTGTTATTTCTATCATGCAAGTTTCTTGCCTTGTTTTTCTTTCTTGAGTTCTACCTTGGTCAGTCGCAACCATGGGCACAATCAAGATGCTTTCTTCATTGCTATCTTGATTTAAGAAAGCAGTCAAGGACGAACGGCCAAGAAGGAAGAAGTCAAGAAGCTTAGTTGACTTCCTTGTTGTTGACCACGAAAGCAATGTTTCAACCAAGAAACCAAGAAAGCAAGGAGGATGTGAAGAACGGAATCAAGATCCCTTCTCGATTGATTCCAAGCAGTGTTTCTTTTTTGTTTCTTTCTTTCATGGACGCTTCTTGCCTTGTTTTTCTTTCTTGATTTCTACCTTGGACAGTCACAACCATGGGTGCAATCAAGATGGTTTCTTGATTGCAATCTTAATTCGAGAAAGTATTCAAGAACAAGCGACCAAGAAGGAAGAAGTCAAGAAGCTCAGTTGACTTCTTTCTTGTTGACCAAAAAAGCAATGTTTCAAGCAAGAAACATAAAAAGCAAGGAGGAAGTGAAGAAAGGATTCAATATCCCTTCTTGATTGATTCCAAGTTGTGTTTCTTTTTTGTTTCTTTCTTTCATGGTCGATTCTTGTCTTATATGTTCTTCTTGAGTTCTACCTTGGTCAGTCACAACCTTGGGTGCAATCAAGTTGCTTTCTTGATTGCGATCTTGATTCAAGAAAGTAGTCAAGAATAAGGGACCAAGAAGGAAGAAGTCAAGAAGCTCAGCTGACTTCTTTCTTGTTGACCAAGAAAGTAATGTTTCAAGCAAGAAACCAAGAAAGCAAGGAGGAAGTGAAGAAAGGAATCAAGATCCCTTCTTGATTGATACAAAGCTGTGTTTCTTCTTGGTTTCTTTCTTTCATGGTCGATTCTTGTCTTGTTTGTTCTTTCTTGAGTTCTACCTTGGTCATTCGCAACCTTGGGTGCAATCAAGTTGCTTTCTTGATTGCGATCTTTATTCAAGAAATAGTCAAGAACAAGCGACCACGAAGGAAGATGTTAAGAAGCTCAGTTGAGTTCTTTCTTATGGACCAAGAAAGCAATGTTTCAAGCAAGAAACCAAGAAAGCAAGGAGGTGATAAACCGGATTTTCATTGTATTTTGATGTGAGTTTAGATGTCATTTTCATACATTTTGAATATATTTTATTGGCAAAACTCACTGTTTGGTGTTAGTTGGTGCAAGACAGGTACTCAAGAGGCTTCATGAGGAAAAGAGTTGAAAATTGTACTTTTTGGAGCAAAAATGCCACTGTCTGGAGGACCAAGAAAAAAAGTCAGAATTGAAATAACACAAGGACCATGGCCATGGTAAATTTACCATGGCCATTTTGGTTGCGTAGCATAATTGGACCTTGGTGCAAGGACCACGCCGTGGTCATTTTACCACGGCCGTGGTAAGTTGCGCTGTCAGCCCATTTAAATTTTGAATTATTATAAATAGGAGACAAGAAACCCTTTTATTGGGATCTTTTGTTCTTTTTTGAAAACTGAGGGTTCTTAGTGAGAAAGAGGTCCGTTGAGAGACTTTGAGCTGCGGGAGGACGTAGAGAGCACCATTGGGGATCATCACTGTAAAGTTTCTTCCCCTTTGTAATCTTTATGTCTTCTTTTGAGTTTTCTGGCTTAATCATGAACAAGAGTGTTTAGTTTCTCTTAGCCCCGGATTGTGATGTAACTGTACCTTTGTACCCCAATTTTGATTTTAATAAAATCTCGATGTTATTCAGTTAATTGTATCTCTTCACTGCTTTTATTGCTTTTTATGATCGATCAGTCTAAACATAAGTTAATCTCTTGTCTATGATCAATTGCTTGCGATTAACTGAACTGTGAAGTGATTGAATTCGTACAATTTGCATGATCAAACCTATTGTATGAATTTCCAATAGATTAACCTGTTAATCAACCTCTCTGAGATTCATCATTTGCTCTAAATTAATTCACCTATGATCAATTGGGAATTAAATTAGGAGAAATAGCGTTATTAACAATGATCAATTGTTAATTAACGAATTTAAGAGGTCGCTGGCAAGTAACGCATTTAGGGATTTTATTGAGATTAGAATTGGGGGTAAAAGGGGTACATGTGAAATCATAATCCTAGGCTTCTTTATTGTCTCACATTAATCATTCTGCTCTGATTCTCTTTCTTTTGAACAAAATAATTGAACACCATTCCCCACAATTTGGTTTTAAATTCTGGATTGCTTGATTATTTGCGAAATTTAATTATTTGGAAATGCAACTGATCCTTTGGGTTCGATATCCGGACTCCTAGAGTCCACTGTTACTACTGCGTAGGGTACGCTTGCCCTTTGCAAACGCATTTTACACATCAAGTTTCTGGTGCCATTGCCGGGGACTAGTTGTGTAGTTCCTAGATAATTTATTTTGTGAAAATTAAGCAATTATTGTTCATATTGTTTATAGTTTTGGTTCCTTTTAATTTTCTTTTTTATCTATTTTAATTTTAATTTTAATTTTTGTTTTGTTTTGTTTATTTTTTTTTTTTTTTATTTTTGTTTAACTTCTGAATTTTTATTTTATTAAACAAAAAAAATCTGTTCATTTTAATTATTCATTCTTTTTGCCAGTTGCATTTTAATCCCTTTTTCTGTGTTGACAGTTTATGCTAACCAGATCCCAGAGGCCAGAGCTTGTGAACGAACCTGAGATTGAAAGGCTTGCCCGGAAGAACAGAGCAGAATAGGGAAGAAGAGTGATGGCTGAAGAAAATGACCCACCGGTGGAGCAGTCTCTGTTAGACTATCTAACTCCTCAAGTTGGGGTATCTAACAAAATCCTATTGCCAGCACTGGGGGATGTCAATTTTGAATTGAAACATGGCTTCCTCCAGATGATAGAGAGTAAGCAGTTCAATGGGCTGGCTACTGAGGACCTAGTGGAGCATCTGAGAAGATTCCTGAGGATGGCCAGCACTGTAAAATATCCTCGGGTGTCTGCTGAATATATCAGACTGGCTGTTTTCCCATTCTCACTCAACGGGAAAGCTCTCAATTGGTTGTGCTCACTTCTGGCCAACAACATCACCAACTGGGAGATGTACACCAACAAATTCCTCCGGAAGTACTATTCTGTAGTGAAGACAGACCAGATGCAGAGAGATAGGCAATTTTGCTCAGAGGGAGCAGGAGTGCCTGTCAGAAGCCTGAGACAGATTTCAAGAGCTGCTTTGGAGTTGCCCACATCATGGGTTTAGTCAGCAAAGATTCATCCAGATTTTCTATGGAGGTGTGTCCAGCCATAACATGACTAGCCTCGACGCTACTTGTGGAGGTTCCTTGATGGCTAAATCACCAACAGAGGCAAATAGAATCATTGAAGCCATGGCCTCTAACGCCTACAACCACACTGCAGATAGACGTATTCTGATGAGGCCTATGAACCAAGTGGAAGCTGGAACATCTAGTTCAAGCATTGATCAAAAGCTGGAGAAGTTGTCTAAGCAAATGGAGACCGTGATGAAAGCACAGGTACAACTTCTGACTGTAGCTCTTCCACCATCCACTTGTGATAAGTGTGGGGAATCCCATAGAGGAGAATACCTTGTGAGTAATGCACTTGCTCAAGCTATGGAAGAGGTAAATTATGTTTGTGCGAAGAATGCAGAATATGATCCCTACTCCAACACATTCAACCAAGGATGGAGAGATCATCCTCACCTTTCTTGGAAAGACCAGAGGGACCAAGGCCCCAGGCAGGAGCGGAATCAAAATGTGTATAGGCCTCCACATATGCAAAATCAGAGGTCAAGACAAGAAGAGAGAACACCATCATTGGAGGATGTCATGATGCAATATATAGCCAAGAGTGATGAGCACATGAAGACTATGGAGTCTCAGCTTTCTAGCATGCGAGCTTTGTTATCCCAGAGAGCTCTTGGTACCCTTCCTTCTCAAACTGAAACTAATCCTAAGAAGGAGGAGGCGAATGTTGTGATGACAAGGAGCAAGAAGGCTACAGAGGAGCAGAAGAAGAAGGAAGAGTTAGCTCCAACTCCAGAAGAGGAAGTTCTTACTGAAGAGAACCCAACTGTTGAGAAATAGAAGGAAAAGGAGGTACTGACACCTCCTCAGGTAAGTGTTCCTTTCCCCTAAAGGTTGAAAGACAAGAGTATGGATAGATATTTTGCTAGATTTATAGAGATGCTGAAAAGTTTGCATATTAATATCCCTTTCGCTGAGGCAATTGCTCAAATGTCAAAGTATGCCAAGTATTTAAAAGAAATTCTTTCAAATAAAGGAAAGTTGGCGGACTTTGCTACAATTGGCCTCAAAGAAGAATGCTCTGCTGTGGTTTTAAAGAAATTACCTCCTAAGCTTAAGGATCCCAGGAGTTTTTCAATTCCTTGTACTATTGGCAATTTGCAATTTGATAAAGCATTATGTGATTTGGGTGCTAGCATTAATCTAATGCCTTACTCTGTTTATAAGAAGTTGGGGTTACAAGAACCCCAACCCACTGACATCTTTATTTTGCTTGCAGACAAGACTCTCACCTATCCGCGAGGAATAGTGGAGAACTTGTTGGTTAAGGTTGGGAAATTTATTTTTCCTGCTGACTTTGTGATTCTAGATATTGAAGAGGATGAGGAAATCCCAATTATTTTGGGATGACCCTTCCACAACACAGGAGATGTCGTGATTGAGGTCCGAAAAGGGAGATTAACTTGGAGGCTAGGTGATGAGGAGGAAGTCATTAAAGTGTATGATACTGCAAAAAGCTACTCCTCTTCCCCTTCCTGTAATTTTGTGCAAGCCATTGACAAGGTGGAGATGATTGATGCTAAGCTTCACCCAAGTGAGGGGAAGGAAGCTCCTGGCTATAGAGTGGATGAGCATGCTGAGGGTTTACTGCAAGAAGGGAATATCACCCTATTTGAGGGAGGTTGATTTCCCTTTCATCCGTCAGGCTTGGGACATTAAACAAGCGCTGCTTAGGAGGCAACCTATGAAGAGTGGGTTCATGAACCCACTATATGCTTTTAATTATTTTATTTTGCATACTAGAGCTTAGGAATTGTTTTTATTTTTTGTTATTCTCGCATGTGGGGACCACGGCCGTGCTAAATTGAGCACAGCCGTGGTGGTAGAAGCAAGGTTATGGTTATATTTGACCACAGCTATGCTCCCAGCATCCCTAAACAACGTCATTTATGACCACGACCGTGATAAATTGACCATGGCCGTGGTCAATGACCACGGGTGTGGTAAATGGACCCTAGAAGTGGAAATTTTGCAAGTTTTTTGAAAATTAGCGTCAAATTTCTCCGACCACGGCTGTGGTAAATTTTACCACGGCCATGGTAAAAAAAAAACTAATTTTTTTTCTCTTTATCAGGTTCATGGTCCCTCCTCACCAGAAGCATTACCAGATGCCTTAGAGGCCCGCTTTTGAGGAGGTTTTTCTGTTTCTTTTTCTATTTTTTAGTTTTATTGTTTCAGTATTTTATTTTATGTTTCCCTTTCAGTACATTTTATTTTCATATCTGGTTGATTTACGCTTTTAGATGCATTGAGGAAATTGCATACTTTAAGTGTGGGGAAGGGGTCACGGTTTTTCTCCCCAACCTTGAGATGCTGTTATTTGTGATTACACCGGTGCATTGTTCTGTGTTATTTTTGAATTCTTGATAGTTACGAAATTTTGTTTTCAGAAACCCCTTTGAAAAAAAAAAATATTTTTGCAACATAGCAGTGGGATTTTCTTCGAGGAAATGAACATTAGCACTAAACATAATTGAATAAATTGTTTTCTCTTGAGCTTGGCCATAGAAATGTGAGTTTTGAGCTTTTGATTCTTTCAGTGTGTGATTCTGATCCACCTTAGGAGGCATGTTCTATTTTTTATCTTGAAATACATATCCTTGATTGGCTTTTTATTTTTTGAAACTATTGAGGCATTGGTTAGGCATTTTTCTGGATTCAGATTTTGTGTTACATCCCCATCTAGTTGCCTGTTTTGAGCCTGATTGAATATCCATTTGTCACCTTGCTCTGTGAAATTGTGTATATTTGTTTATGCTTAGTGATCTGAAGGATGGGGGAAAAGTCAATGTAATGCAGAGCATCCAATTAAAAAAAAAGAATTAAGTGTCTCTCAACTTCCTCTCCTGTGAATTGAATAAAATAAAGTCAAAAACCTTCAAAAAAAAAGAAGAAAAAAAAAGAGAAAAAGAATAATGGGAGAAGAAGTGAGAGTTGAAATATAGGTAGTGAAAAAGTGGATGAAAGAAGGCATTGGCTCCCGTTGATTTTAGATCACTGAGTGTGAACTACCATTAGAGCCATTTGTTGTCATTTCCTTTCAGCATCTACCTATCAATATAAACTTTGCCCCATTACACCCTGTCATGCCTCATTTGTTCTGTTTGTGAAAAGTCGATTGACTTGAGTTGATTGATGAATAGATTTGTGAACATGCTTAATTAAGTGTGATTTGAGAGAATTTCTGTTGACCTTGAAACACTGAGAGAATGAGAGATGAGTGAACCAGGCTCATGGGAAATTGGTCATTTATGCTGGTGTTTTAAGCCTAATGGATTCTTTGGAAAAATTCTGCTGCATTTTTATTGCTTTTATTGTTGCTTATGTTTCATTTTCCATTCTGAATAAATTGGGGTTTTGTTACATGTTCTTAACTAGAGGGAATTGGTTTTGATATTTGATTCAGAATAATTGCTTGAGGGCAAGCAATGCTCAAGTGTGGGGAGGTTGATAAACCGGATTTTCATTGTATTTTGATGTGAGTTTAGATGTCATTTTCATACATTTTGAATATATTTTATTGGCAAAACTCATTGTTTGGTGTTAGTTGGTGCAAGACAGGTACTCAAGAGGCTTCATGAGGAAAAGAGTTGAAAATTGTACTTTTTGGAGAAAAAATGCCACTATCTGGAGGACCAAGAAAAACGGCCAGAATTGAAATAACGCAAGGACCATGGCCACTGGTTGCGTAGTAGAATTGGACCTTGATGCAAGGACCACGGCCGTGGTAAGTTGCGTTGTCAGCCCATTTAAATTTTGAATTATTATAAATAGGAGAGAAGAAACCCTTTTATTGGGATCTTTTGTTCTATTTTGAAAACTGAGGGTTCTTAGTGAGAAAGAGCTCCGGTGAGAGACTTTGAGCTGCGGGAGGACGTAGAGAGCACCATTGGGGATCATCACTGTAAAGTTTCTTCCCCTTTGTAATCTTTATGTCTTCTTTTGAGTTTTCTGGCTTAATCATGAACAAGAGTGGCTATTTTTTCTTAGCTCCGGATTGTGATGTAACTGTACCTTTGTAACCCGGTTCTGATTTTAATAAAACCTCGATGTTATTCAGTTAATTGTATCTCTTCACCGCTTTTATTTCTTTTTAGGACCGATCAGTCTAAACATAAGTTAATCTCTTGTCTATGATCAATTGCTTGCGATTAACTGAACTGTGAAGTGATTGAATTTCGTACAATTTGCATGATCAAACTTATTGTCTGAATTTCCAGTAGATTAACCTGTTAATCAACCTCTCTGAGATTCATCATTTGCTCTAAATTAATTCATCTATGACCAATTGGGAATTAAATTAAGGGAAATAGCGTTATTAACTATGATCAATTGTTAATTAGCGAATTTAAGAGGTCGCTGACAAGTAACGCATTTAGGGATTTTATTGAGATTAGAATTGGGGGAAAAAGGGGTACATGTGAAATCACAATCCTAGGCTTCTTTATTATAATTGTTCTCAAATTAATCTTTCTGCTTTGATTCTCTTTCTTTTAAAAAGAATAATTGAACACCATTCCCCACAATTTGGTTTTAAATTTTGGATTGTTTGATTATTTGCGAAATTTATTATTTGGAAATGCGACTGGTCCTTTGGGTTCGATATCCGGACTCCTAGAGTCCACTGTTACTACTGCATAGGGTACGCTTGCCCTTTGCAAACACATTTTACGCATCAGGAGGAAATGAAGAAAGGAATCAAGATCCCTTCTTGATTCATTCGAAGCTGTGTTTCTTCTCTATTTCTTACTTAATTGGTCGTTTCTTGCCTTGTTTTTATTTCTTGAGTTCTACCTTGGTCAGTCGCAACCATGGGCACAATCAAGATGCTTTCTTGATTGCGATCTTGATTTAAGAAAGCAGTCAAGAACAAGCGACCAAGAAGGAAGAAGTCAAGAAGCTCAGTTGACTTCTTTCTTGTTGACCAAGACAACAATGTTTCAAGCAAGAAACTAAGAAAGCAAGGAGGAAATGAAGAAAGGAATTAAGATCCCTTCTTGATTGATTCGAAGTTGTGTTTCTTCTTTGTTTCTTTCTTTCATGGTCCTTTCTTGTCTTGTTTGTTCTTTCTTGAGTTCTACCTTGGTCAGTCACAACCATGGGCTCAATCAAGATGCTTTCTTGATTACGATCTTGATTCAAGAAAGCATTCAAGAACAAGCGGCCAAGAAGGAAGAAGTCAAGAAGCTCAATTGACTTCTTTCATGTTGACCAAGAAAGCAATGCTTCAAGCAAAATACCAAGAAAGCAACGATGAAATGAAGAAAGGAATCAAGATCCATTCTTCATTGATCCCAAGCTATGTTTCTTCTTTGTTTCTTTCTTTCATGGTCGTTTCTTGTCTTGTTTGTTCTTTCATGAGTTCTACCTTGGTTAGTCGCAACAATGGGCGCAATCAAGATGCTTTCTTGATTACGATTTTGATTCGAGAAAGCAGTCAAGAACAAGCGACCAAGAAGGAAGAAATCAAGAAGCTCAGTTGACTTCTTTCTTGTTGACCAAGAAAGCAATGTTTGAAGCAAGAAACCAAGAAAGCAAGGATGAAATGAAGAAAGGAATCAAGATCCCTTCTTGATTGATTCCAAGCTAGGTTTCTTCTTTGTTTCTTTCTTTCATGGTTGTTTCTTGTCTTGTTTGTTCTTTCATGATTTCTACCTTGGTCAGTCGCAACCTTGGGCACAATCAAGATGCTTTCTTGATTGCGATCTTGATTCAAGAAAGCAGTCAAGAACAAATGACCAAGAAGGAAAAAGTCAAGAAGCTCAATTGACTTCTTTCTTGTTGACCAAAAAAGTAATGTTTTCAAGTAAGAAACCAAGAAAGCAAGGAGGAAGTGAAGAAAAGAATCAAGATTGCTTCTTGGTTGATTCCAAGCTGGGTTTCTTCTTTGTTTCTTTCATACATGGACATTTCTTGCCTCGTTTTTATTTCTTGAGTTCTACCTTGGTCAGTCACAACCATGGGCACAATCAAGATGCTTTCTTCATTGCAATCTTGATTTAAGAAAGCAGTCAAGAACAAGCGACCAAGAAGGAAGAAGTCAAGAAGCTAAGTTGACTTCTTTCTTAGTGACCAAGAAAGCAATGTTTCAAGCAAGAAACCAAGAAAGCAAGGATGAAATGAAGAAAGGAATCCAGATCCCTTCTTGTTTGATTCCAAGCTATGTTTCTTCTTTGTTTCTCTCTTTCATGGTCGTTTCTTGTCTTGTTTGTTCTTTCATGAGTTTTACCTTGCCCAGTCGCAACCATGGGCATAATCAAGATGCTTTCTTGATTGTGATGTTTATTCAAGAAAGCATTCAAGAAAAAGCAACCAAGAAGGAAGAGGTCAACAAGCTTAGTTGACTTCTTTCTTGTTGACCAAGAAAGCAATGTTTCAAGCTTGAAGCCAAGAAAGGAAGGATGAAATGAAGAAAGGAATCAAGATCCCTTCTTGATTGATTCCAAGCTAGGTTTCTTCTTCGTTCTTTCTTTCATGGTCATTTCTTGTCTTGTTTGTTCTTTCATGATTTCTACCTTGGTCAGTCGCAACCGTGGGCACAATCAAGATGCTTTCTTGATTGCGATCTCGATTCAAGAAAGCAGTCAAGAACAAACAACCAAGAAGGAAGAAGTCAAGAAGCTCAGTTGTTTTCTTCTTGTTGACCAAAAAAGTAATGTTACAAGTAAGAAACCAAGAAAGAAAGGAGGAAGTGAAGAAAAGAATCAAGATCGCTTCTTGATTGATTCCAAGTTGTGTTTCTTCTTTGGTTCTTTCTTTCATGGACGTTTCTTGCCTTGTTTTTCTTTTTTTTTATCTACCTTGGTCAGTCGCAACCATTTGCGCAATCAAGATGTTTTCTTGACTACGATCTTGATTCAAGAATGAATTCAAGAACAAACGACCAAGAAGGAAGAAGTTAAGAAGCCCAGTTGACTTCTTTCTTGTTGACCAAGAAAGCAATGATTCAAGCAAGAAACCAAGTAAGCAAGGATGAAATGAAGAAAGGAATCCAGATCCCTTCTTGTTTGATTCCAAGCTATGTTTCTTCTTTGTTTCTCTCTTCATGATCATTTCTTGTCTTGTTTATTCTTTCATGAGTTCTACCTTGGTCAGTCGCAACCAATGCCATAATCAAGATACTTTCTTGATTGAGATCTTGATTCAAGAAAGCATTCAAGAACAAATGACCAAGAAGGAAGAAGTCAAGAAGGTCAGTTGACTTCTTTCTTATTGACTAAGAAAGCAATGTTTCAAGTAAGAAACCAAGAAAGCAAGGAGAAAGTGAAGAAAAGAATCAAGATCGCTTCTTGATTGTTTACGAGTTGTGTTTCTTCTTTGGTTCTTTCTTTCATGGACGTTTCTTGCCTTGTTTTTCTTTCTTTAGATCTACCTTGGTCAGTCGCAACGATTTGCGTAATCAAGATGCTTTCTTGACTGCGATCTTGATTCAAGAATGCAATCAAGAACAAATGGAAGAAGGAAGAAGTTAAGAAGCTCAGTTGACTTATTTTTTGTTGACCAAGAAAGCAATGTTTCAAGCAAGAAACCAAGAAAGCAAGGATGAAATGAAGAAAGGAATCCAGATCTCTTCTTGTTTGATTCCAAGCTATGGTTCTTCCTTTCATGGTCGTTTCTTATCTTGTTTGTTCTTTCATGAGTTCTACCTTTGTTAGTCGCAACCTTGGGCATAATCAAGATGCTTTCTTGATTGCGATCTTGATTCAAGAAAGCATTCAAGAACAAATGACCAAGAAGGAAGAAGTCAAGAAGCTCAGTTGACTTCTTTCTTGTTGACCAAGAAAGCAATGTTTCAAGCATGAAGCCAAGAAAGCAAGGTGGAAGTGAAGAAAGGAATCAAGATCCCTTCTGGATTGACTTCAAGCTATTTTTCTTCTTTGTTTCTTTCTTTCATGGTTGTTTCTTATCTTGTTTGTTCTTTCTTGAGTTCTACCTTGGTCAGTCGCACCCATGGGCGCAATCAAGATGCTTTTTTAATTACGATCATGATTCAACAAAGCATTCAAGAACAAGTGACCAAGAAGGAAGAAATCAAGAAGCTCAGTTGACTTCTTTCTTGTTGACCAAGAAAGCAATGTTTAAAGTAAGAAACCAAGAAAGCAAGGATGAAATGAAGAAAAGAATCAAGATCACTTCTTGATTAACTCCAAGTTGTGTTTCTTCTTTGTTTCTTTCTTTCATGGTCGTCTCTTGTCTTATTTGTTCTTTAATGAGTTCTACCTTGGTCAGTCGCAACCATGGGCATAATGAAGATGCTTTCTTGATTGCTATCTTGATTCAAGAAAGCATTCGAGAACGAACGACCAAGAAGGAAGAAGTCAAGAAGCTCAGTTGACTTCTTTCTTGTTGACCAACAAACCAATGTTTCAAGCATGAAGCCAAGAAAGCAAGGAGTAAGTGAAGAAAGGAATCAAGATCCCTTCTTGATTGACTCAAAGCTGTGTTTCTTCTTTGTTTCTTTCTTTCATGGTTGTTTCTTGTCTTGTTTGTTCTTTTTTGTGTTCTACCTTGGTCAGTCGCAACCATGGGCGCAATCAAGATGCTTTTTTGATTGCGATCATGATTCAACAAAGCATTCAAGAACAAGTGACCAAGAAGGAAGAAATCAAGAAGCTACGTTGACTTCTTTCTTATTGACCAAGAAAGCAATGTTTCAAGCATGAAGCCAAGAAAGCAAGGATGAAATGAAGAAAGGAATCCATATCTCTTCTTGTTTGATTCCAAGCTATGTTTCTTCTTTGTTTCTTTCTTTCATGGTCTTTTCTTGTCTTGTTTGTTCTTTCATGAGTTCTACCTTGGTCAATCGCAACCATGGGCATAATCAAGATACTTTCTTGATTACGATCTTGATTCAAGAAAGCATTCAAAAACAAACGATCAAGAAGGAAGAAGTCAAGAAGCTCAGTTGACTTCTTTCTTGTTGACCAAGAAAGCAATGTTCCAAGCAAGAAACCAAGAAAGCAAGGATAAAATGAAGAAAGGAATCCAGATCTCTTCTTGTTTGATTCCAAGCTATGTTTCTTCCTTTCATGGTCGTTTCTTGTCTTGTTTGTTCTTTCATGAGTTCTACCTTGGTCAGTCGCAACCATGGGCATAATCAAGATGCTTTCTTGATTGCGATCTTGATTCAAGAAAGCATTCAAGAACAAACGACCAAGAAGGAAGAAGGCAAGAAGCTCAGTTAACTTCTTTCTTGTTGACCAAGAAACCAATGTTTCAAGCATGAAGCCAAGAAAGCAAGGAGGAAGTGAAGAAAGGAATCAAGATCGCTTCCTGATTGACTCCAAGCTGTGTTTCTTCTTTGTTTCTTTCTTTCATGGTTGTTTCTTGTCTTGTTTGTTCTTTCTTGAGTTCTACCTTGGTCAGTCGCACCCATGGGCGCAATCAAGATGCTTTTTTGATTGCGATCATGATTCAACAAAGCATTCAAGAACAAGTGACCAAGGAGGAAGAAATCAAGATGCTCAGTTGACTTCTTTCTTGTTGACCAAGAAAGCAATGTTTGAAGCAAGAAACCAAGAAAGAAAGGATGAAATGAAGAAAGGAATCAAGATCCCTTCTTGATTGATTCCAAGCTAGGTTTCTTTCTCTCATGGACGTTTCTTGCCTAGTTTTCCTTTCTTTAGATCTACCTTGGTCAGTCGTAACCATTTGTGCCATCAAGATGTTTTCTTGACTGCGATCTTGATTCAAGAATGCAATCAAGAATAAACGACCACGAAGGAAGAAGTTAAGAAGCTCAATTGACTTCTTTCTTAGCGACCAAGAAAGAAATGTTTCAAGCAAGAAACCAAGAAAGCAAGGATGAAATGAAGAAAGGAATCCATATCTCTTCTTGTTTGATTCCAAGCTATGTTTCTTCTTTGTTTCTTTCTTTCATTGTATTTTCTTGTCTTGTTTATTCTTTCATGATTTCTACCTTGGTCAGTCGCAACCTTGGGCACAATCAAGATGTTTTCTTGATTGTGATCTTGATTCAAGAAAGCAGTCAAGAACAAACAACCAAGAAGGAAGAAGTCAAGAAGCTCAGTTGACTTCTTTCTTGTTGACCAAGAAAGCAATTTTTCAAGCAAAAAACTAAGAAAGCAAGGATAAAACGAAGAAAGGAATCCATATCTCTTCTTGTTTGATTCCAAGCTATGTTTCTTTCTTTCATGGTCATTTCTTGTCTTGTTTGTTCTTTCATGAGTTCTACCTTGGTCAGTCGCAACCATAGGCATAATGAAGATGCTTTCTTGATTGCGATCTTGATTCAACAAAGCATTCAAGAACGAACGACCAAGAAGGAAGAAGTCAAGAAGCTCAGTTGACTTCTTTCTATTTGACCAAGAAACCAATGTTTCAAGCATGAAGCCAAGAAAGCAAGGTGTAAGTGAAGAAAGGAATCAAGATCCCTTCTTGATTGACTCTAAGCTGTGTTTCTTCTTTGTTTCTTTCCTTCATGGTTGTTTCTTGTCTTGTTTGTTCTTTTTTGAGTTCTACCTTGGTCAGTCACAACCATGGGCGCAATCAAGATGCTTTTTTGATTGCGATCATGATTCAATAAACCATTCAAGAACAAGTGACCAAGAAGGAAGAAATCAAGAAGCTTAGTTGACTTCTTTCTTATTGACCAAGAAAGCAATGTTTGAAGCAAGAAACAAAGCAAGGATGAAATTAAGAAAGGAATCAAGATCCCTTCTTGATTGTTTCCAAGCTAGGTTTCTCTTTGTATCTTTCTTTCATGGACGTTTCTTGCATTGTTTTTCTTTCTTTAGATTTACCTTGGTCAGTCGTAACCATTTGCGCAATCAAGATGCTTTCTTGACTGCGATCTTGATTCAAGAATGCAATCAAGAACAAATGACCACGAAGGAAGAAGTTAAGAAGCTCAGTTGACTTCTTTCTTAGTAACCAAGAAAGCAATGTTTCAAGCAAGAAACCAAGAAAGCAAGGATGAAATGAAGAAAGGAATCCATATCTCTTCTTGTTTGATTCCAAGCTATGTTTCTTCTTTGTTTCTTTCTTTCATGGTCGTTTCCTGTCTTGTTTGTTCTTTCATGAGTTCTACCTTGGTTAGTCGCAACCATGGCATAATCACGATGCTTTCTTGATTGCGATCTTGATTCAAGAAAGCATTCAAGAACAAACAACCAAGAAGGAAGAAGTCAAGAAGCTCGGTTGTCTTCTTTCTTGTTGACCAAGAAAGCAATGTTTCAAGCATGAAGCCAAGAAAGGAAGGAGGAAGTGATGAAAGGAATCAAGATCCCTTCTTGATTGATTCCAAGCTAAGTTTCTTCTTTGTTTCTTTCTTTCATGGACGTTTCTTCCCTTGTTTTTCTTTCTTTAGATCTACCTTAGTCAGTCGCAACCATAGGCGCAATCAAGATGCTTTTTAGATTGCGATCATGATTCAACAAAGCATTCAAGAATAAGTGACCAAGAAGGAAGAAATCAAGAAGCTCAATTGACTTCTTTCTTATTGACCAAGAAATCAATGTCTGAAGCAAGAAACCAAGAAAGCAAGGACGAAATGAATAAAGGAATCAAGATCCCTTCTTGATTGATTCCAAGCTAGGTTTCTTTGTTTCTTTCTTTCATGGTCGTTTCTTCCCTTGTTTTTCTTTCTTTAGATCTACCTTGGTCAGTGGTAACCATTTACGCAATCAAGATGCTTTCTTAACTGCGATCTTGATTCAAGAATGCAATCAAGAATAAACGACCATGAAGGAAGAAGTTAAGAAGCCCAGTTGACTTCTTTCTTAGTAACCAAGAAAGCAATGTTTCAAGCAAGAAACCAAGAAAGCAAGGATGAAATGAAGAAAGGAATCCAGATGTCTTCTTGTTTGATTCCAAGCTATGTTTCTTCTTTGTTTCTTTCTTTCATGGTCGTTTCTTGTCTTGTTTGTTCTTTCATGAGTTCTACCTTGGTCAGTCACAACCATGGCATAATCAAGATGCTTTCTTGATTACGATCTTGATTCAAGAAAGCATTCAAGAACAAACGACCAAGAAGGAAGAAGGCAAGAAGCTCAGTTGACTTCTTTCTTGTTGACCAAGAAACCAATGTTTCAAGCATGAAGCCAAGAAAGCAAGGAGGAAGTGAAGAAAGGAATCAAGATCGCTTCTTGATTTACTCCAAGCTGTGTTTCTTCTTTGTTTCTTTCTTTCATGGTTGTTTCTTGTCTTGTTTATTCTTTCTTGAGTTCTACCTTGGTCAGTCGCACCCATGGGCGCAATCAAGATGCTCTCTTGACTGCGATCTTGATTCAAGAATGCAATCAAGAATAAACGACCAAGAAGGAAGAAGTTAAGAAGCTCAGTTGACTTCTTTCTTGTTGACCAAGAAAGCAATGTTTCAAGCAAGAAACCAAGAAAGCAAGGATGAAATGAAGAAAGGAATCCAGATCTCTTCTTGTTTGATTCCAAGCTATGTTTCTTCTTTGTTTCATTCTTTCATTGTCGTTTCTTGTCTTGTTTGTTCTTTCATGAGTTCTTCCTTGGTCACTCGCAACCATGGGCATAATCAAGATGCTTTCTTGATTCCGATCTTGACTGAAGAAAGCATTATAGAACAAACGATCAAGAAGGAAGAAGTCAAGAAGCTAAGTTGACTTATTTCTTGTTGACCAAGAAACCAATGTTTCAAGCATGAAGCCAAGAAAGGAAGGAGGAAGTGATGAAAGGAATCAAGATCCCTTCTTGATTGATTCCAAGCTAAGTTTCTTCTTTGTTTCTTTCTTTCATGGACGTTTCTTCCCTTGTTTTTCTTTCTTTAGATCTACCTTGGTCAGTCGCAGCCATAGGCGCAATCAAGATGCTTTTTAGATTGCGATCATGATTCAACAAAGCATTCAAGAATAAGTGACCAAGAAGGAAGAAATCAAGAAGCTCAGTTGACTTCTTTCTTATTGACCAAGAAATCAATGTCTGAAGCAAGAAACCAAGAAAGCAAGGACGAAATGAATAAAGGAATCAAGATCCCTTCTTGATTGATTCCAAGCTAGGTTTCTTTGTTTCTTTCTTTCATGGTCGTTTCTTCCCTTGTTTTTCTTTCTTTAGATCTACCTTGGTCAGTGGTAACCATTTACGCAATCAAGATGCTTTCTTAACTGCGATCTTGATTCAAGAATGCAATCAAGAATAAACGACCATGAAGGAAGAAGTTAAGAAGCCCAGTTGACTTCTTTCTTAGTAACCAAGAAAGCAATGTTTCAAGCAAGAAACCAAGAAAGCAAGGATGAAATGAAGAAAGGAATCCAGATCTCTTCTTGTTTGATTCCAAGCTATGTTTCATCTTTGTTTCTTTCTTTCATGGTCGTTTCTTGTCTTGTTTGTTCTTTCATGAGTTCTACCTTGGTCAGTCACAACCATGGCATAATCAAGATGCTTTCTTGATTACGATCTTGATTCAAGAAAGCATTCAAGAACAAACGACCAAGAAGGAAGAAGGCAAGAAGCTCAGTTGACTTCTTTCTTGTTGACCAAGAAACCAATGTTTCAAGCATGAAGCCAAGAAAGCAAGGAGGAAGTGAAGAAAGGAATCAAGATCGCTTCTTGATTTACTCCAAGCTGTGTTTCTTCTTTGTTTCTTTCTTTCATGGTTGTTTCTTGTCTTGTTTATTCTTTCTTGAGTTCTACCTTGGTCAGTCGCACCCATGGGCGCAATCAAGATGCTCTCTTGACTGCGATCTTGATTCAAGAATGCAATCAAGAATAAACGACCAAGAAGAAAGAAGTTAAGAAGCTCAGTTGACTTCTTTCTTGTTGACCAAGAAAGCAATGTTTCAAGCAAGAAACCAAGAAAGCAAGGATGAAATGAAGAAAGGAATCCAGATCTCTTCTTGTTTGATTCCAAGCTATGTTTCTTCTTTGTTTCATTCTTTCATGGTCGTTTCTTGTCTTGTTTGTTCTTTCATGAGTTCTACCTTGGTCACTCGCAACCATGGGCATAATCAAGATGCTTTCTTGATTCCGATCTTGACTCAAGAAAGCATTATAGAACAAACGATCAAGAAGGAAGAAGTCAAGAAGCTCAGTTGACTTCTTTCTTGTTGACCAAGAAACCAATGTTTCAAGCATTAAGCCAAGAAAGCAAGTAGGAAGTGAAGAAAGGAATCAAGATCCCTTCTTCATTGACTCCAAGCTGTGTTTCTTCTTTGTTTCTTTCTTTCATGGTTGTTTCTTGTGCTTTTTGTTCTTTCTTGAGTTCTACCTTGGTCAGTCGCAACCATGGGCGCAATCAATATGGTTTTTTGATTGCGATCATGATTCAACAAAGCATTCAGGAACAAGTGACCAAGAAGGAAGAAATCAAGAAGCTCAGTTGACTTCTTTCTTGTTGACCAAGAAAGCAATGTTTGAAGCAAGAAACCAAGAAAGCAAGGATGAAATGAAGAAAGGAATCAAGATCCCTTCTTGATTTATTAAAAGTTAGGTTTCTTCTTTGTTTATTTCTTTCATGGACGTTTCTTGCCTTGTTTTTCTTTCTTTAGATCTACCTTGGTCAGTCGTAACCATTTAGGCAATCAAGATGCTTTCTTGACTGCAATCTTGATTCAAGAATGCAATCAAGAACAAACGACCAAGAAGGAAAAAGTTAAGAAGCTCAGTTGACTTCTTTCTTGTTGACCAAGAAAGCAATGTTTCAAGCAAGAAACCAAGAAAGCAAGGATGAAACGAAGAAAGGGATCCTGATCTCTTCTTGTTTGATTCCAATCTATGTTTCTTCTTTGTTTCTTTCTTTCATAGTCATTTCTTGTCTTGTTTGTTCTTTCCTGAGTTCTACCCTCGTCAGTTGCGACCATGGGCATAATCAAGATGCTTTCTTGATTGCGATCTTGATTCAAGAAAGCATTCAAGAACAAAAGACCAACAAGGAAGTAGTCAAGAAGCTCAGTTGACTTCTTTCTTGTTGACCAAGAAAGCAATGTTTCAAGCAAGAAACCAACAAAGCAAGGTTGAAATGAAGAAAGGAATCCAGATCCCTTCTTGTTTGATTCCAAGCTAGGTTTATTCTTTGTTTCTTTCTTTCATGGTCGTTTCTTGTCTTGTTTGTTCTTTCATCATTTCTACCTTTGTTAGTCGCAACCTTAGGTACAATCAAGATGCTTTCTTGATTGCGATCTTGATTCAAGAAAGTAGTCAAGAACAGTCGGCCAAGAAGGAAGAAATCAAGAAGCTCAGTTGACTTCTTTCTTGATGACCAAGAAAGCAATGTTTGAAGCAAGAAACCAAGAAAGCATGGATAAAATGATGAAAGGAATCAAGATCCCTTCTTGATTGATTCCAAGTTGCATTTCTTCTTTGTGTCTTTCTTTCATGGTTGTTTCTTGTCTTGTTTGTTCATTCATGAGTTCTACCTTTGTCAGTCGCAACCATGGGCGCAATCAAGATGTTTTCTTGAATGAGATCTTGATTCGAGAAACTAGTCAAGAACAAGCAACCAAGAAGGAAGAAGTCACAAAGCTTAGTTGACTTCTTTCATGTAAACCAAGAAAGCAATGTTTTAAGAAAGATACCAAGAAAGCAAGGAGGAAATGAAGAAGGAATCAAGATCCCTTTTTTATTGCAATCTTGATTCAAGAAAGCAGCCAAGAACAAGCGACCAAGAAGGAAGAAGTCAAGAATCTCAGTTGACTTCTTTCATGTAAACTAAGAAAGCAATGTTTCAAGCAAGAAACTAAGAAAGCAGGGAGGAAATGAAGAAAGGAATCAAGATCCCTTCTTGATTGATTTGAAGCAGTGTTTCTTTGTTTCTTTCTTTCATGGTCGCTTCCGGTCTTGTTTATTCTTTCCTGAGTTCTACATTGGTCAGTCGCAACCATGAGTGCAATCCAGATGCTTTCTTGATTGCGATCTTGATTGAAGAAAGCCGTCAAGAACAAGCGACCAAGAAGGAAGAAGTCAAGATGCTCCGTTGCTTCTTTCTTGTTGACCATGAAAGCAATGTTTGATGCAACAAACCAAGAAAGCAAGGAAGAAAGGAAGAAAGGAATCAAGCTCCCTTCTTGATTGATTCCAACTTGTGTTTCTGCTTTGTTTGCTTCTTTCATGGTTATTTCTTGTCTTGTTTATTCTTTCTTGAGTTCTACCTTGGCCAGTCGTAACCATGAGCGCAACCAAGATGCTTTTTTGATTCCAATCTTGATTCAAGAAAGCAGTCAAGAACAAGTGACCAAGAAGGAAGAAGTCAAGCATCTCAGTTGACTTGTTTCATGTAAACTAACAAAGCAATGTTTCAAGCAAGAAACCAAGAAAGCAAGGAGGAAATGAAGAACAGAATCAAGATTCTTTCTTGATTGATTCCATGTTGTGTTTCTTCTTTGTTTCTTTGTTTCATGGTCATTTCTTGTCTTCTTTATTCTTTCTTGAGTTCGACATTGGTCAGTTGCAACCATGGGCGCAATCAATATGCTTTCTTGATTGCGATCTTGATTCAAGAAAGCAGTCTAGAACAAGCCACCAAGAAGGCACAAGTCAACAGTCTCAGCTGACTTCTTTCATGTAAGCTAACAAAGCAATGTTTCAAGCAAGAAACCAACAAGGCAAGGAGGAAATGAAGAATGGAATCAGGATCCCTTCTTGATTGATTACATGTTGTGTTTCTTGTTTTTTTTCTTTCTTTCATGGTCATTTCTTGTCTTGTTTATTCTTTCTTGAGTTCTTCCTTGATCAGTCATAACCATGAGCGCAACCAAGATGCTTTCTTGATTCCGATCTTGATTCAAGAAAGCAGTCAAGGACAAACGACCAAGAAGGAAGAAGTCAAGAAGCTCAGTTGACTTCTTTCTTGTTGACCATGAAAGCAATGTTTCATGCAACAAACCAAGAATGCAAGGAAGAAAAAAAAATAAGGAATCAAGATCCCTTCTTGATTGATTCCAAGTTGTGTTTATTCTTTGTTTCTTTCTTTCATGGTCATTTCTTGTCTTATTTATTCTTTCTTGAGTTCTACCTTGGTCAGTCGTAACCATGAGCGCAACCAAGATGCTTTCTTGATTCTGATCTTGATTCAAGAAAGCAGTCAAGCACAAGCGACCAAGAAGGAAGAAGTCATGCATCTCAGTTGACTTGTTTCATGAAAACCAAGAAATCAATGTTTCAAGCAAGAAACCAAGAAGGCAAGGAGGAAATGAAGAATGGAATCAAGATCCCTTATTGATTGATTCCATGTTATGTTTTTTCTTTGTTTCTTTCTTTCATGGTCGTTTCTTGTCTTGTTTATTCTTTCTTAAGTTCTTCCTTGATCAGTCGTAACCATGAGCGCAACCAAGAGCTTTCTTGATTCGGATCTTGATTCAAGAAAGCAGTCAAGCACAAGCGACCAAGAAGGAAGAAGTCATGCATCTCAGTTGACTTGTTTCATGAAAACCAAGAAATCAATGTTTCTAGCAAGAAAGCAAGAAAGGAAGGAGGAAGTGAAGAAAGGAATTAAGATCCCTTCTTAATTGATTCCAAGTTGTGTTTCTTCTTTTTTTATTTCTTTCTTTCATGGAAGTTTGTTCCCTTGTTTTTCTTTCTTGAGTTCAACCTTGGTCAATCGCAACCATAGGCGCAATCAAGATGCTTTCTTGATTGTGATCTTAATTCAAGAAAGCAGTCAAGAACAAGCGACAAGAAGGAAGAAGTCAAGAAGCTCAGTTGACTTCTTTCATGTAAACCAAGAAAGCAATATTTCTCGCAAGAAACCAAGAAAGGAAGGAGGAAATGACGAAAGGAATCCAGATCCCTTCTTGACTAATTTCAAGCTCTGTTTCTTTGTTTCTTACTTTCATGGTGGTTTCTGGTCTTGTTTATTCTTTCTTGAGTCCTACATTGGTCAGTCGCATCAATGAGTGTAATCCAGATGCTTTCTTGATTGTGATCTTGATTGAAGAAAGCACTCAAGAACAAGCGACCAAGAAGGAAGAAGTCAAGATCCTCAGTTGACTTCTTTCTTGTTGACCATGAAAGCAATGTTTCATGCAACAAACCAAGAAAGCAAGGAAGAAAAAAGAAAGGAATCAATATCCCTTCTTGATTGATTCCAAGTTGTGTTTCTTCTTTGTTTCTTTCTTTCATGGTCATTTCTTGTCTTGTCTATTCTTTCTTGAGCTCGACATTGGTCAGTCGCAACCATAGGCGCAACCAAGATGCTTTCTTGATTTCGATCTTGATTCAAGAAAGCAGTCAAGAACAAGCGACCAAGAAGGAAGAAGTCAAGAAGCTCAGTTGCCTTCTTTCATGTAAACCAAGAAAGCAATGTTTCAAGCAAGAAACCAAGAAAGCAAGGAGGAAAAGAAGAAAGGAATCAGGATCCCTTCTTGATTGATTCGAAGCTGTGTTTATTCTTTGTTTCTTTCTTTCATGGTCGTTTCTTGTCTTGTTTATTCTTTCTTGAGGTCTACCTTGGTCAGTCGTAACCATGAGTGCAACCAAGATGCTTTCTTGATTCCGATGTTGATTCAAGAAAGCAGTCAAGAACACGTGACCAAGAAGGAAGAAGTCAAGCATCTCAATTAACTTGTTTCATGTAAACTAACAAAGCAATGTTTCAAGTAAGAAACCAAGAAAGCAAGGAGGAAAGGAATAACGGAATCAAGATCCTTTGTTGATTGATTCCATGTTGTGTTTTTTCTTTGTCTCCTTCTTTCATGGTCGTTTCTTGTCTTGTTTATTCTTTCTTGAGTTCGATATTGGTCATTCGCAACCATGGGCCTAATCAAGATGCTTTCTTGATTGCGATCTTGATTCAAGAAACCAGTCAAGAACAAGCAACCAAGAAGGAAGAAGTCAAGAGTCTCAGTTGATTTCTTTCATGTAAACTAAGAAAGCAATGTTTCAAGCAAGAAACCAAGAATGCAAGGAGGAAATGAAGAATGGAATCAAGATCCCTTCTTCATTGATTCCATGTTGTGTTTCTACTTTGTTTCTTTCTTTCATTATCATTTTTTGTCTTGTTTATTCTTTATTGAGTTCGAGCTTGGTCAGTCGCAACCATGGGCACAACCAAGATGCTTTCTTGATTCCGATCTTGATTCAAGAAGGCGGTCAAGAACAAGCGACCAAGAAGGAAGAAGTCAAGAACCTCAGTTGGCTTCTTTCATGTAAACCAAGAAAGCAATGTTTCACACAAGAAACCAAGAAAGCAAGGAGGAACAGAAGAAAGGAATCAAGATCCCTTCTTTATTGATTCCAAACTGTGTTTCTTCTTTGTTTCTTTCTCCCATTATCGTTTCTTGTCTTGTTTGTTCTTTCTTGAGTTCTACCTTGGACAGCCGCAACCTTGGGCACAATCAAGATGCTTTATTGATTGGGAATTTGATTCAACAAAGCAGTCTAGAACAAGAAACAAAGAAGGAAGAAGTCAAGAAGCTCAGTAGACTTCTTTCTTTTTGACCAAGAATGCAATGTTTCAAGCAAGAAACCAAGAAAGTAAGGAGGAAGTGAAGAAAGGAATCTAGATCCCTTCCTGATTTTATTCCAATCTGTGTTTTTTCTTCCCTTCTTGTTCTTTCTTGATTTCTACCCTGGTCAGTCGCAACCATGGGCTCAATCAAGATGCTTTCTTAATTGAGATCTTGATTCGAGAAAGCAGTCAAGAACAAGCAACCAAGAAGGAAGAACACCGGAGTCTCAGTTGACTTCTTTCATGTAAACTAAGAAAGGAATGTTTCAAGCAAGAAACCAAGAAAGCAAGGAGGAAATAAAGAAAGGAATCAAGATCCCTTCTTGATTGATTCCAAGTTGTGTTTCTTCTTTGTTTCTTTGTTTCATGCTCGTTTCTTGTCTTGTTTGTTCTTTCATGAGTTATACCTTGGTCAATTGCAACCATGGGAGTAGTCAAGTTGCTTTCTTCATTATGATCCTGATTGAAAAAAGCATTCAACTACCAGCGACAAAGAAGGAAGAAGTGAAGAAGCTCAGTTGACTTCTTTCTTGTTGACCAAGAAAGCAATGTTTCAAGCAAGAAACCAAGAAAGCAAGGAGGAAATGAAGAAAGGAATCAAGATCTCTTCTTGATTGATACCAAGCTATGTTTCTTCTTTGTTTCTTTCTTTCATGGATGTTTCTGGCCTATTTTTCTTTCTTGAGTTCTACCTTGGTTAGTCACAACGAGGGGCGCAATCAACATGTTTTCTTGATTACGTTCTAGATTTAAGAAAGCAGTCAAGAACAACCGACCAAGAATGAAGAAGTCAAGAAGCCCATTTGACTTCTTTCTGTTGACAAGGAAAGCAATGTTTCATGCAAGAAACAAAGGAAGCAAGGAGGAAATGAAGAAAGGAATCAAGATCCCTTCTTGATTGATTCCAAGTTGTGTTTCTTCTTTGTTTCTTTCTTTCATGGACGTTTCTTGCCTGGTTTTTGTTTCTTGAGTTCTACATTGGTCAGTCGCAACAATGGGGGCAATTAAGATTCTTTCTTAATTACGATCTTGATTCAAGAAAGCAGTCAAGAACAAGCGACCAAGAAGGAAGAAGTCAAGAAGCTCAGTTGACTTCTTTCTTGGTGACCAAGAAAGCAATGTTTCAAGCAAGAAAGCAAGAAGGAAATGAAGAAAGGAATAAAGATCCCTTCCTGATTGATTCCAAGCTGTGTTTCTTCTTTGTTTCTTTCTTTCATGGAAGTTTCTTGCCTTGCTTTTCTTCCTTAAGTTCTACCTTGGTCAGTCACAACCATGGGCACAATCAAGATGCTTTCTTGATTACGATCTTGATTCAAGAAAGGAGTCAAGAACAAGCGACCAAGAAGGAAGAAGTGAAGAAGCTCGGTTGACTTCTTTCTTGTTGACCAAGAAAGTAATGTTTCAAGCAAGAAACCAAGGAAGCAAGGAGGAAATGAAGAAAGGAATCAAGATCCCTTCTTAATTGATTACAAGCTATGTTTCTTCTTTGTTTCATTCTTTCGTGGTTGTTTCTTATCTTGTTTGTTCTTTCATGAGTTCTACATTGGTCAGTCGCAACCATGGCCATAATCAAGATGCTTTCTTGATTGCGATCTTGATTCAAGAAAGTAATCAAGAACAAGCGACCAAGAAGGGAGCCGTCAAGAAACTCAATCCAGTCGACTTCTTTCTTGTTGACCAAGAAAGCAATATTTCAAGCAAGAAACCAAGAAAGCAAGAAGGAAATGAAGAAAGGAATCAAGATCTCTTCTTCATTGATACCAAGCTATGCTTCTTCTTTGTTTCTTTCTTTCATGGATGTTTCTGGCCTGTTTTTCTTTCTTGAGTTCTACCTTGGTTAGTCACAACGAGGGGCGCAATCAACATGTTTTCTTGATTACGTTCTAGATTTAAGAAAGCAGTCAAGAACAACCGACCAAGAAGGAAGAAGTCAAGAAGCCCAGTTGACTTCTTTTTGTTGACAAGGAAAGCAATGTTTCGTGCAAGAAACAAAGGAAGCAAGGAGGAAAAGAGGAAAGGAATCAAAATCCCTTCTTGATTGATTCCAAGTTGTGTTTCTTCTTTGTTTCTTTCTTTCATGGACGTTTCTTGCCTGGTTTTTGTTTCTTGAGTTCTACATGGGTCAGTCGTAACAATGGGGGCAATTAAGATTCTTTCTTGATTGCGATCTTGATTCAAGAAAGCAGTCAAGAACAAGCGACCAAGAAGGAAGAAGTCAAGAAGCTAAGTTGACTTCTTTCTTGGTGACCAAGAAAGCAATGTTTCAAGCAAGAAAGCAAGAAGCAAATGAAGAAAGGGATAAAGATCCCTTCCTGATTGATTCCAAGCTGTGTTTCTTCTTTGTTTCTTTCTTTCATGGAAGTTTCTTGCCTTGTTTTTCTTCCTTAAGTTCTACCTTGGTCAGTCGCAACCATGGGCACAATCAAGATGCTTTCTTGATTACGATCTTGATTCAAGAAAGCAGTCAAGAACAAGCGACCAAGAAGGAAGAAGTGAAGAAGCTCTGTTGACTTCTTTCTTGTTGACCAAGAAAGTAATGTTTCAAGCAAGAAACCAAGGAAGCAAGGAGGAAATGAAGAAAGGAATCAAGATCCCTTCTTAATTGATTACAAGCTATGTTTCTTCTTTGTTTCATTCTTTCGTGGTTGTTTCTTATCTTGTTTGTTCTTTCATGAGTTCTACATTGGTCAGTCGCAACCATGGCCATAATCAAGATGCTTTCTTGATTGCGATCTTGATTCAAGAAAGTAATCAAGAACAAGCGACCAAGAAGGGATCCGTCAAGAAACTCAATCCAGTCGACTTCTTTCTTGTTGACCAAGAAAGCAATATTTCAAGCAAGAAACCAAGAAAGCAAGAAGGAAATGAAGAAAGGAATCAAGATCTCTTCTTGATTGATACCAAGCTATGTTTCTTCTTTGTTTCTTTCTTTCATGGATGTTTCTGGCCTGTTTTTCTTTCTTGAGTTCTACCTTGGTTAGTCGCAACGAGGGGCGCAATCAACATGTTTTCTTTATTACGATCTAGATTTAAGAAAGCAGTCAAGAACAACCGACCAAGAAGGAAGAAGTCAAGAAGCCCAGTTGACTTCTTTTTGTTGACAAGGAAAGCAATGTTTCGTGCAAGAAACAAAGGAAGCAAGGAGGAAAAGAGGAAAGGAATCAAAATCCCTTCTTGATTGATTCCAAGTTGTGTTTCTTCTTTGTTTCTTTCTTTCATGGACGTTTCTTGCCTGGTTTTTGTTTCTTGAGTTCTACATGGGTCAGTCGTAACAATGGGGGCAATTAAGATTCTTTCTTGATTGCGATCTTGATTCAAGAAAGTAGTCAAGAACAAGCGACCAAGAAGGAAGAAGTCAAGAAGCTAAGTTGACTTCTTTCTTGGTGACCAAGAAAGCAATGTTTCAAGCAAGAAAGCAAGAAGGAAATGAAGAAAGGAATAAAGATCCCTTCCTGATTGATTCCAAGCTGTGTTTCTTCTTTGTTTCTTTCTTTCATGGAAGTTTCTTGCCTTGTTTTTCTTCCTTAAGTTCTACCTTGGTCAGTCGCAACCATGGGCACAATCAAGATGCTTTCTTGATTACAATCTTGATTCAAGAAAGCAATCAAGAACAAGCGACCAAGAAGGAAGAAGTGAAGAAGCTCTGTTGACTTCTTTCTTGTTGACCAAGAAAGTAATGTTTCAAGCAAGAAACCAAGAAAGCAAGGAGGAAATGAAGAAAGGAATCAAGATCCTTCTTAATTGATTACAGGCTATGTTTCTTCTTTGTTTCATTCTTTCGTGGTTGTTTCTTATCTTGTTTGTTCTTTCATGAGTTCTACATTGGTCAGTCGCAACCATGGCCATAATCAAGATGCTTTCTTGATTGCGATCTTGATTCAAGAAAGTCATCAAGAACAAGCGACCAAGAAGGAAGCCGTCAAGAAACTCAATCCAGTCGACTTCTTTCTTGTTGACCAAGAAAGCAACATTTCAAGCAAGAAACCAAGAAAGCAAGAAGGAAATGAAGAAAGGAATCAAGATCTATTCTTGATTGATACCAAGCTATGTTTCTTCTTTGTTTCTTTCTTTCATTGATGTTTCTGGCCTGTTTTTCTTTCTTGAGTTCTACCTTGGTTAGTCGCAACGAGGGGCGCAATCAACATGTTTTCTTTATTACGATCTAGATTTAAGAAAGCAGTCAAGAACAACCGACCAACAAGGAAGAAGTCAAGAAGCCCAGTTGACTTCTTTTTGTTTACAAGGAAAGCAATGTTTCATGCAAGAAACAAAGGAAGCAAGGAAGAAAAGAGGAAAGGAATCAAGATCCCTTCTTGATTGATTCCAAGTTGTGTTTCTTCTTTGTTTCTTTCTTTCATGGACGTTTCTTGCCTGGTTTTTGTTTCTTGAGTTCTACATGGGTCAGTCGCAACAATGGGGGCAATTAAGATTGTTTCTTGATTGCGATCTTGATTCAAGAAAGCAGTCAAGAACAAGCGACCAATAAGGAAGAAGTCAAGAAGCTCAGTTGACTTCTTTCTTGGTGACCAAGAAAGCAATGTTTCAAGCAAGAAAGCAAGAAGGAAATGAAGAAAGGAATAAAGATCCCTTCCTGATTGATTCCAAGCTGTGTTTCTTCTTTGTTTCTTTCTTTCATGGAAGTTTCTTGCCTTGTTTTTCTTCCTTAAGTTCTACCTTGGTCAGTCGCAACCATGGGCACAATCAAGATGCTTTCTTGATTACGATATTGATTCAAGAAAGCAGTCAAGAACAAGCAAGAAACCAAGAAAGCAAGGAGGAAATGAAGAAAGGAATCAAGATCCCTTCTTTATTGATTCCAAGCCATGTTTCTTCTTTGTTTCTTTGTTTCATGGTCATTTGTTGTCTTGCTTATTCTTTCATGAGTTCTCCCTTGGTTAGTCGCAACCATGGGTGTAGTCAAGATGCTTTCTTGATTACGATCCTGATTCAAGAAAGCATTCAACAACCAGCGACAAAGAAGGAAGAAGTGAAGAAGCTCAGTTGACTTCTTTCTTGTTGACCAAGAAAGCAATGTTTCAAGAAAGAAACCAAGAAAGTAATGTTTCAAGCAAGAAACCAAGAAAGCAATGTTTCAAGCAAGAAACCAAGAAAGCAAGGAGGAAATGAAGAAAGGAATCAAGATCCCTTCTTGATTGATTCCAAGCTATGTTTCTTCTTTGTTTCTTTCTTTCATGGTTGTTTCTTATGTTGTTTGTTCTTTCATGAGTTCTACATTGGTCAGTCGCAACCGTGGCCACAATCAAGATGCTTTCTTGATTGCGATCTTGATTCAAGAAAGCAGTCAAGAACAAGCGACCAAGAAGCAAGCAGTCAAGAAACTCAATCCAGTCGACTTTTTTCTTGTTGACCAAGAAAGCAATATTTCAACCAAGAAACCAAGAAAGCAAGAAGGAAATGAAGAAAGGAATCAAGATCCCTTCTTGATTGATACCAACCTATGTTTCTTCTTTGTTTCTTTCTTTCATGGACGTTTTTGGCCTGTTTTTCTTTCTTTTGTTCTACCTTGGTTAGTCGCAACGAGGGGCGCAATCAACATGTTTTCTTGATTAAGATCTAGATTTAAGAAAGCAGTCAAGAACAACCGACCAAGAAGGAAGAAGTCAAGAAGCTCAGTTGACTTCTTTTTGTTGACGAAGAAAGCAATGTTTTGTGCAAGAAACAAAGGAAGCAAGGAGGAAAAGAAGAAAGGAATCAAGATCCCTTCTTGATTGATTCCAAGTTGTGTTTCTTCTTTGTTTCTTTCTTTCATGGATGTTTCTTGCCTTGTTTTTCTTTCTTGAGTTCTACATTGGTTTGTCGCAACAATGGGTGCAATTAAGATTCTTTCTTGATTGTGATATTGATTCAAGAAAGCCGTCAAGAACAACCGACCAAGTAGGAAGAAGTCAAGAAGCTCAGTTGACTTCTTTTTGTTGACGAAGAAAGCAATGTTTCGTGCAAGAAACAAAGGAAGCAAGGAGGAAAAGAAAGGAATCAAGATCCCTTCTTGATTGATTCCTAGTTGTGTTTCTTCTTTGTTTCTTTCTTTCATTGACATTTCTTGCCTTGTTTTTCTTTCTTGAGTTCTACATTGGTCTGTCGCAACAATGGGTGCAATTAAGATTCTTTCTCGATTGCGATCTTGATTTAAGAAAGCTGTCAAGAACAAGTGACCAAGAAGGATGAAGTCAAGAAGCTTAGTTGACTTCTATCTTGTTGACCAACAAAGCAATGTTTCAAGCAAGAAAGCATGAAGAAAATGAACATACGAATCAAGATCCCTTCTTGATTGATTCCCAGTTGTGTTTGATCTTTGTTTTTTCTTTCATGGACGTTTCTTGCCTTGTGTTTCTTTCTTGAGTTCTACATTGGTCTGTCGCAACAATGGGTACAATTAAGATTCTTTCTCGATTGCGATCTTAATTCAAGAAAGCAGTCAAGAACAAGCGACCAAAAAGAAAGAAGTCAAGAAGCTCAGTTGACTTTTTTCTTGTTGACCAAGAAAGCAATGTTTCAAGCAAGAAGGAAATGATGAAAGGAATAAAGATCCCTTCTGGAATGATTCCAAGTTGTGTTTCTTCTTTGTTTCTTTCTTTCATGGATGTTTCTTGCCTTATTTTCCTTTCTTAAGTTCTGCCTTGGTCAGTCGTAACCATGGACGCAATCAAGATGCTTTCTTGATTGCGATCTTGATTCAAGAAAGCAGTCAAGAACAAGCGACCAAGAAGGAATAAGTCAAGAACCTCAGTTAACTCTTTCTTGATGACCAAGAAAGCAATGTTTTAACCAACAATCCAAGAAAGCAAGGAGGCAATGAAGAAAGGAATCAAGATCCCTTCTTGGTTCATTCCAAGCTGTGTTTCTTTCTTTCATAGTCAATTCTTGTCTTGTATGTTCTTTCATGAGTTCTACCTTGGTCAGTCGTAACCATGGGTGCAATCAATGTGCTTTCTTGATTGCGATCTTAATTCACGAAAGCATTCAAGATCAAGCGACAAAGAAGGACAAAGTGAAGAAACTCAGTTGACTTCTTTCTTGTTGACCAAGAAAGCAATGTTTCAAGCAAGAAACCAAGATAGTAATGTTTCAAGCAAGAAACCAAGAAAGCAAGGAGGAAATGAAGAAAGGAATCAAGATCCCTTCTTGATTGATTCCCAGCAGTGTTTCTTCTTTGTTTCTTTTTTTCATCATCATTTCTTGTCTTGTTTGTTCTTTCATGAGTTCCACCTTGGTCAGTCGCAACCATGGGAGCAATCAAGCTGCTTTCTTGATTCGATATTCATTCAAGAATGTAGTTAAGAACAAGCTTCTAAGAAGTAAGCATCCAAGAGGCTCAGTTGACTTCTTTCTTGTTGACCAAGAAAGCAATGTTTTAAGCAAGCAACCAAGAAAGCAAGAAGTAAATGAAGAATGGAATCAAGATCCCTACTTGACTAATTCCAAGTTGTGTTTCTTCTTTGTTTCTTTTTTTCATGGACATTTCTTGTCTTGTTTATTCTTTCAAGAGTTCTACCTCGGTCAGTCGCAACCATGGGTGCAATCAAGATGCTTTCTTAATTGCGATCTTGATTCAACAATGCAGTGAAGAACACATGACAAAGAAGGAAGAAGTCAAGAAGATTAGTTGACTTCTTTCTTGTTGACCAAGAAAGCAATGTTTCAAGCAAAAAACCAAGAAAGCAAGGAGGGAATGAACAAAGGAATCAAGATCCCTTCTTGATTGATTTCAAGCTATGTTTCTTCTTTGGTTCTTTCTTACATGGTCGTTTCTTGTCTTGTTTGTTCTTTCATGAGTTCTATCGTGGTCAGTTGCAACCTTGGTTACAATCAAGATATTTTCTTGATTGTGATCTTCATTCAAGAAAGCAGTCAAAAACAAACGACCAAGAAGGAAAAAGTCAAGAAGCTCAGTTGACTTCTTTCTTGTTGACCAAGATAGCAATGTTTCAAGCAAGAAACCAAGAAAGCAAGGACAAAATGAATGAAGGAATCAAGATCCCATCTTGAGTGACTCCATGTTGTTTTTCTTCTTTGTTTCTTTCTTTCATGGTCATTTCTTGTCTTGTTTGTTCTTTCATGAGTTCTTCCTTGGTCAGTCGCAACCATCAGCGCAATCAAGATGCTTTCTTGATTGCGATCTTGATTCAAGAAAGCAGTCAATAGCAAACGACCAAGAATGAAGAAGTCAAGAAGCTCAATTGACTTCTTTCTTGTTGACCAAGAAAGTAATGTTTCAAGCAAGAAACCAAGAAAGCAAGGAGGAAATGAAGAAAGGAATCAAGATCCCTTCTTGATTGATTCCAAGCTGTGCTCCTTCTTTATTTATTTCTTTCATGGTCATTTCTTGTCTTGTTTATTCTTTCAAGAGTTCTACCTTGGTCAGTCGCAACCATGGGCGTAATCAAGATGCTTTCTTGATTGCGATCTTGATTCAAGAATGCAGTAAAAAACAGATAACCAAGAAGGAAGAAGTGAAGAAGATCTGTTGACTTCTTTCTTGTTGACCAAGAAAGCAATGTTTCAAGTAAAAAAACCAAGAAAGAATGGAGGGAATGAAGAATGGAATCAGGATCCCTACCTGACTGATTCCAAGCTATGTTTCTTCTTTGTTTCTTTCTTTCATCGACGTTTCTTGTGTTGTTTTTCTTTCTGGGGTTCTACCTTCGTCAGTCGCAACCTTGTACGCAATCAAGATGTTTTCTTGATTACGATCTTGATTTAAGAAAGCAGTTAAGAACAAGCGACCAAGAAGGAAGAAGTCAAGAAGCTCAGTTGACTTCTTCTCAGTTGACTTCTTTCTTGTTGACCAAGAAAGTAATGTTTCAAGCAACAAACCAAGAAAGCAAGGAGGAAATGAAGAAAGGAATCAAGATCCCTTCTTAATTGATTCCAAGCTATATTCCTTCTTTGTTCATTTCTTTCATGGTCATTTCTTGTCTTGTTTATTCTTTTAAGAGGTCTACCTTGGTCAATCGCAACCATGGGCGCAACCAAGATGCTTTCTTGATTGCGATCTTGATTCAAGAATGCAGTCAAGAACACATGACAAAGAAGGAAGAAGTCAAGAAGATCGGTTGACTACTTTCTTGTTTACGAAGAAAGCAATGTTTCAAGCAAAAAACCAAGAAAGCAAGGAGGGAATGAAGAAAGGAATTAAGATCCCTTCTTGATTGATTTCAAGCTATGTTTCTTCTTTGGTTCTTTCTTTCATGGTAGTTTCTTGTCTTGTTTGTTCTTTCATGAGTTCTACCTTGGTCAATCGCAACCTTGGCTGCAATCAAGATGCTTTCTTATTTGTGATCTTCATTCAAGAAAGCATTCAAAAAACAAACGACCAAGAAGGAAAAAGTAAAGAAGCTCAGTTGACTTCTTTCTTGTTGACCAAGATAGCAATGTTTCAAGCAAGAAACCAAGAAAGCAAGGACGAAACGAAGAAAGGAATCAAGATCCCATCTTGAGTGATTCCAAGTTGTTTTTCTTCTTTGTTTCTTTCTTTCATGGTGATTTCTTGTCTTGTTTGTTCTTTCAAGAGATCTTCCTTGGTCAGTCGCAACCATCGGCACAATCAAGATGCTTTCTTGATTGCGATCTTGATTCAAGAAAGCAGTCAAGAGCAAATGACCAAGAAGGAAGAAGTCAAGAAGCACAATTGACTTCTTTCTTGTTGACCAAGAAAGCAATCTTTCATGCAAGAAACCAAAATAGCAAGGAGGAAATGAAGAAAGGAATCAAGATCCCTTCTTGGTTGATTCCAAGCTATGTTTCCTCTTTGTTTCTTTCTTTCATGGTCAATTCTTGTCTTGTTTATTCTTTCATGAGTTCTACCTTGGTCAGTCGCAACCATGGGTGAAAATAAGATGCTTTATTGAATGCGATCTTGATTGAAGAAAGCATTCAAGAACAAGCGACAAAGAAGGACGAAGCGAAGAAGCTCAGTTGACTTCTTTCTTGTTGACCAAGAAAGCAATGTTTCAAACGAGAAACCAAGATAGTAATGTTTGAAGCAAGAAACCAAGAAAGCAAGGAGGAAATGAAGAAAGGAATCAAGATCCCTTCTTGATTGATTCCAAGCTGTGTTCCTTCTTTGTTTCTTTCTTTCATGGATGTTTCTTGCCTTGTTTTTCTTTCTTGAGTACTACCTTGGTCAGTCGCAACCATGGGCATAAACAAGATGCTTTTTTGATTGCGATCTTGATTCAATAAAGTAGAAAAAAACAAACGACCAAGAAGGAAGACGTCAAGAAGCTCAATTGACTTCTTTCTTGTTCACCAAGAAAGCAATATTTCAATCAACAAACCAAGAAAGCAAGGAGGCAATGAAGAAAGGAATCAAGATCCCTTCTTGGTTGATTCCAAGCTTTGTTTCTTTCTTTCATGGTCAATTCTTGTCTTGTATGTTCATTCATGAGTTCTACCTTGGTCTGTCACAACCATGGGCACAAATAAGATGCTTTCTTGATTGCGATTTTGCTTCAAAAAAGTAGTAAAAAACAAACGACCAAGAAGGACGACGTCAAGAAGCTCAATTGACTTCTTTCTTGTTGACCAAGAAAGCAATGTTTCAATCAAGAAACCAAGAAAGCAAGGAGGCATTGAAGAAAGAAATGAAGATCCCTTCTTGATTGATTCCAAGCAGTGTTTCTTTCTTTCATGGACGTTTCTCGCCTGGTTTTTCTTTCTTAAGTTCTACCTTGGTCAGTCGCAACCATGGGCGCAATCAAGATGCTTTCTTGATTGCGATCTTGATTCAAGAAAGCAGTCAAGAACACGCGACCAAAAAGAAAGAAGTCAAGAAGCTCAATTGACTTCTTTCTTATTGACCAAGAAAGCAATGTTTCAACCAAGAAACCAAGAAGGAAATGAAGAAATGAATCAAGATCCCTTCCTGAATGATTCCAAGTTGGGTTTCTTCTTTGTTTGTTTCTTTCATGGATGTATCTTGCCTTGTTTTCCTTTCTTAAGTTCTGCCTTGGTCAGTCGCAACCATGGACGCAATCAAGATGCTTTCTTGATTACGATCTTGATTCAAGAAAGCAGTCAAGAACAAGCGACCAAGAAGGAATAAGTCAAGAAGCTCAGTTGACTTCTTTCTTGATGACCAAGAAAGCAATGCTTTAAGCAAGAATCCAAGAAAGCAACGAGGAAATGAAGAAAGGAATCAAGATCCCTTATTGGTTGATTCCAAGCTTTGTTTCTTTCCTTCATGGTCAATTCTTGTCTTGTATGTTCTTTCATGAGTTCTACCTTGGTCAGTCACAACCATGGGTGCAATCAAGATGCTTTCTTGATTGCGATCTTAATTCAAGAAAGCATTCAAGATCAAGCGACAAAGAAGGACGAAGTTAAGAAGCTCAGTTGACTTCTTTCTAGTTGACCAATAAAGCATTGTATCAAGCAAGAAACCAAGATAGCATTGTTTCAAGCAAGAAACCAAGAAAGCAAGGAGGAATTGAAAAAACGAATCAATATCCCTTCTGGACTGATTCCAAGCTGTGTTTCTTCTTTGTTTCTTTCTTTCATGGACATTTCTTGCCGTGTTTTTCTTTCTCGAGTTCTACCTTGATCAGTCGCATCCATAGGCGCAGTCAAGATGCTTTCTTGATTCAAGATAGCAGTCAAGAACAAGCGACCAAGAAGGAAGACGTCAAGAAGCTCAGTTGACTTCTTTCTAGTTGACAAAGAAAGCAATGTTTCAAGCAAAAAACCAAGAAAGCAAGGAGGAAATGAAGAAATGAATCAAGATCCCTTCTTGATTGATTCAAAGCTGTGTTTCTTCTTTGTTTCTTTCTTTTATGGACATTTCCTGCCTTGGTTTTCTTTCTGAAGTTCTACCTTGGTCAGTCGCAACCATGGGCGCAATCAAGATGCTTTCTTGATTGCGATTTAGATTCAAGAAAGCAGTCAAGAACACGCGACCAAGAGGGAAGAAGTCAATAAGCTCAGTTCAGTTCTTTCTTGTTGACCAAGATTGAATTATTTCAAGCAAGAAACTAAGAAAGCAAGGAGGAAATGAAGAAAGAAATCAAGATCCCTTGTTGGTTGATTGCAAGCTGTGTTTCTTCTTTGTTTCTTTCTTTCATTGTCAATTCTTGTCTTATTTGTTCTTTCAAGAGTTCTACCTTCAGTTGCAAACATGGGTGCAATCAAAATGCTTTCTTGATTGTGATTTGATTCAAGAAAGCATTCAAGAACAAGCGACAAAGAAGAACGAAGTGAAGAAGCTCAGATGACTTCTTTCTTGTTGACCAAGAAAGAATTGTTTCAAGCAAGAAACCAAGAAAGCAAGGAGGAAATGAAGAAAGAAATCAAGATCCATTTTTGATTGATTCCAAGTTGTGTTTCTTCTTTGTTTATTTCTTTCATGGTAAATTCTTGTCTTATTTGTTCTTTCATGAGTTCTACCTTGGTCAGTTGCAACCATGGGTGCCATCAAGATGCTTTCTTGATTGTGATCTTGATTTTAGAAAGGATTCAAGATTAAATGATAAAGAAGGACGAAGTGAAGAAGCTCAGTTGAGTTCTTTCTTGTTGACCAAGAAAGCAATGTTTCAAGAAAGAAACCTAAAAAGCAATGATTCAAGCAAGAAACCATCAAAGCAAGGAGGAAATGAAGAAAGGAATCAAGATCCCTAGTTGGTTGCTTCGAAGCTGTGTTTCTTCTTTGTTTCTTTCTTTCATGGTCAATTCTTATCTTGTTTGTTCTTTCAGGAATTCTACCTTGGTCAGTCGCAACCATGGATGCAATCAAGATGCTTTCTTGATTGCGATCTTGATTCAAGAAAGCATTCAAGAACAAGCAACAAAGAAGAACGAAGTGAAGAAGCTCATATGACTTCTTTCTTGTTGACAAAGAAAGCAATGTTTCAAGCAAGAAAGCAATGAGGAAATGAAGAAAGGAATCAAGATCCCTTCTTGATTGATTCCAAGCCATGTTTCTTCTTTATTTCTTTTTTCATGGTCAATTCTTGTCTTGTTTGTTCTTCGTGAGTTCTACCTTGGTCAGTTGCAACCATGGGTGCAATCAAGATGCTTTCTTGATTGCAATCTTGATTCAACAAAGCAGTAAAGAATAAGCGACCAAGAAGGAATAAGTCAAAAAGCTCAGTTGACTTCTTTCTTGTTGACCAAGAAAGCAATGTTTCAAGCAAGAAACCGAGAAAGCAAGGAGGAAATGAAGAAAGGAATCAAGATCCCTTCTTGACTGATTCCAAGCTGTGTTTCTTCTTTGTTTCTTTCTTTCATGGTCGTTTCTTGTCTTGTTTGTTCTATCTTGAGTTCTACCTTGGTCAGTTGCAACCATGGGAGCAATCAAGATGCTTTCTTGATTGCGATCTTGATTCAAGAAAGAAGTCAAGAACAAGGGACCAAGAAGGAATAAGTCAAGAAGCTCAGTTGAGTTCTTCCTTGATGACCAAGAAAAGAATATTTCAAGCAAGAAACCAATAAAGGATGGAGGAAATGAAGAAAGGAATCAAGATCCCTTCTTGATTGATTTCAAGCTGTGTTTCTTCTTTATTTCTTTCTTTCATGGTCAATTCTTGTCTTTTTTGTTCTTTCAAGAGTTCTACATTGGTCATTCGTAACTGTGGGTACAATCAAGATGCTTTCTTCACGCTGATCTTGATTTAAGAAAGCAGTCAAGAACAAACGACCAAGAAGGAACAAGTCAAGAAGCTCAGTTGACTTCTTTCTTGTTGACCAAGAAAGCAATGTTTTAAGCAAGATGCCAACAAAGCAAGGAGGAAATGAAGAAAGGAATCAACATCCCTTCTTGATTGATTCCAAGCTGTGTTACTTCTTTCTTTCTTTCTTTCATGGTCGTTTCTTGTCTTGTTTGTTCTATCTTGAGTTGTACCTTGGTCAGTCGCAACCATGGGCGCAATCAAGATGCTTTCTTGATTGTGATCTTTGTTCACGAAAGCAGTCAAGAACAAGCGACCAAGAAGGAAGAAGTCAAGAAGCTCAGTTGACTTCTGTCTTGTTGACCAAGAAAGCAGTGTTTCAAGCAAGAAACCAAGAAAGCAAGAAGGAAATGAAGAAAGGAATGAAGATCCCTTTTTGATTGATTCCAAGCTGTGTTTCTTCATTGTTTCTTGAGTTCTACCTTGGTCAGTCGCAACCATGGGCACAATCAAGATGCTTTCTTAATTGGGATCTTGATCCAAGAAAGTAGTCAAAAGCAAATGACCAAGAAGGAAGAAGTCAAGAAGCACAATTGACTTCTTTCTTGTTGACCAAGAACGCAATCTTTCATGCAAGAAACCAAAATAGTAAGGAGGAAATGAAGAAAGGAATCAAGATCCCTTCTTGATTGATTCCAAGCTGTGTTTCTTCTTTGTTTCTTTCTTTCACGATCGTTTCTTGTCGTGTTTGTTCTTTCATGAATTCTACCTTGGTCAGTCACAACCTTGGGCACAATCAAGATGCTTTCTTGATTGCGATCCTGATTCAAGAAAGTAGTCAAGAACAAGCGACCAAGAGGGAAGCATCCAAGAAGCTCAATTGATTCTTTCTTGTTGACCAAGAAAGCAATGTTTCAAGCAAGAAACCATGAAAGCAAGAAGGAAATGAAGAAAGGAATCAAGATTCCTTCTTGATTGATTTCAAGCTGTGTTTCTTCATTGTTTATTTCTTTCATGGTCATTTCTTGTCTTGTTTGTTCTTTCTTGAGTTCTACCTTGGTCAGTTGCAACCTTGGGCGCAATCAAGATACTTTTTTAATTGCGATCTTCATTCAAGAAAGCAGTCAAGAACAAATGACCAAGAAGGAAGAAGTCAAGAAGCTCAGTTGACTTCTTTCTTGTTGACCAAGAAAGCAATGTTTCAAGAAAGAAACCAAGAAAGCAAGGAGGAAATGAAGAAAGGAATCAAGATCCCTTCTTGATTGATTCCAAGGTGTGTTTCTTCATTGTTTCTTTCTTTCATGGTCGTTTCTTGTCTTGTTTGTTCTCTCATGAGTTCTACCTTGGTCAGTCGCAGCCATTGGAGCAATCAAGATGCTTTCTTGATTCGATCTTCATTCAAGAATGTAGTCAAGAACAAGCGTCTAAGAAAGAAGCATCCAAGAAGCTCAGTTGACTTCTTTCTTGTTGACCAAGAAGGCAATGTTTCAAGCAAGAAACCAAGAAAGCAAGAAGGAAATGAAGAATTGAATCAAGATCCCTACTTGACTGATTCCAAGCTGTGGTTCTTCTTTGTTTCTTTCTTTCATGGACATTTCTTGCCTTGTTTTTCTTTCTTGAGTTCTACCTTGGTCAGTCGCAACCTTGGGCACAATCAAGATGCTTTCTTGATTGCGATCTTGATTGAAGAAAGCAGTCAAGAACAAGCGACCAAGAAGGAAGCATCCAAGAAGCTCAGTTGACTTCTTTCTTGTTGACCAAGAAAGCAATGTTTCAAGCAAGAAACCAACAAAGCAAGGAGGAAATGAAGAAAGGAATCAGCATCCCTTCTTGATTGATTCCAAGCTGTGTTTCTTCTTTGTTTCTTTCTTTCATGGTCGTTTCTTGTCTTATGTGTTCTTTCTTGAGTTCAACCTTGGTTAGTCGCAACCTTGGGCGCAATCAAGATGTTTTCTTGATTGCGATCTTGATTAAAGAAAGCAGTTAAGAATTAGCGACCAAGAAGGAAGAAGTCAATAAGCTCAGTATTAATTATTAGCAATTTTTAAATTCTTTATTATCCTTTAGATTATTAATTTAAATAACCACGAAGCATGTGGATCAATTGGTATGGGGTTGTTCCAACTTAACTAGTGGTCTCAGGTTCAAGTCCTATTACTTGTAGTGTAGGTGTAGTTTGTTGCCTGTGTTTTTTAATTTTTCTTTTTTTCTTTTTTCTTTGTGTACAAAAACATATTATTTAATTGTTGATAATAAAGTTTGTTCTACAAAATAATATACTATTTTATAGAAAGTGTTGAGAATATTTAATTGATAGAATGAAAAAAGTGAGAGTTTCACTTTCCGAATTATGTATTTGATAAAAAAAAAATATGAATTTGAATTTATAGTATAGAAGTATGTTAAAAACGATTAAAAATAATTATTTACTCTAGTAGACAATTCCATCGTAAGTGGAGATTATAAAATAGTCATTTATTTTTTTATTACTAGTGACAAACTGTTTCGAACCCTCAGGCAGGAAACCCTCTCATTCATTCCCTTCCAAAAACTTCTTCTAGCCTGTAGGGTTGATTCTTTTTGGCGAAAAAGAAGAATACAGCATTCATGAGCGAGACCTAGAAGAAACCCCAAAATTGCGGCAATGGCAGGTACAGAGGAGATCGTTTCTGGTGGCACTGGAGTGCTGTCCGAGTTCCCCCTACACCACCCTGTTTCGCACAACAGCCATCACTGCCTCGGCACCCCGTCTATGAGGCTAAGTTCAAGTCCTTCGAGAAAACCTACCTCATGAATGCAGAGAAGTTTCCATCTCAAAGTCAATGATCAATTGGAAACCAACCTTCGACAAACCCTTCTTCGTGAAGCCATGCCCTCAACCAGAGCTTCGAACCGTAATCCACTTCACATCAGGTTTCTTACATTTTTTTTCTTTTTTTATAATATTATTTTTTATGTTGGTAAATAACCTGAAATTGTAGTCAATTTTGGTGAGGTCTTGTGTAAATAACTGCTTTGCTTAAGAGAAGAATAGCTTGGAAGAATGTGATCTTAGTTTCATTTTTTCTCCTTTAAATCCCTTTTTTCATTAGCAGTCAAATGATGTGTTATGGGCTTATGGCACGCAGAAGTTGCAGCACTACACAGGTCTAGATGGGCGGTGAGTTATGCATATTCTAAAATTCCTAGGATATCTTCTATCCTTGCATATCATTAGAGCTTAATGTCTTGTACATTATTTGACAAGCCCTGTTTCTTTTGACTTCATTTGTACTGCTTTGCTAGTGCCTAGGTTTGGACAAAGAGTTGAAAAGGTTTGTAGTTGAAAATTAAAACCACCGCCAACCAGGTAAACTATACCCATTCCACCTCCTCCAATGCTCCTCCCTTTTCAATTGTCATTCTCCCTATTCCAATTAAGTCATATCACTTTATTTCAATATCAAACATATGTTTCATATTTTTCTTTCTTATTCAATAAACCTGCACTTTGTTTCTTGTTGAACATTTTTTATTTTATTTTGTGTACTGCATGCAACGTGCTCTTGCTACTGACCTTCAGAACCTTTCTATAGAGATCCGCAAGAAACAATCAACTTATTTGAAGTGTCTCAGGCAGCAAAGAAAGGTGGAAAAAAGCCTTTTTGTTTTACCTTATTTTCCTTGACTAATAAAGAAACTAAAGTTTCCAATTTTTCTTGGTTCTTTATGTTTTAACTTATAGAGTTTATTTTTTGGGATGTGTATTCTGCATTGTGGGTTCAGTACTTATTGTCATACCTCAACAGATCACTCCAAATTTTGTGTAAGAACTATGGTATTTGGTCACTGAAACACATTTGTTTTTGTCCTGTTATATTTATTTTTACTCTTATATTATGTTCCTTTCTAGTCTATAAAGTGATTTGGTCACTCTTATAAGCTTACACAATATGGCATTTTTATGTTTGTCTTGGAGAAAAAGAATGATTTGGTCACTCTTGAAAAGGAATTTTATTTGATCTGACACCTTGAATAACTTGCAATAATTGGAGAAAAATAAATTATTTTTCAAGTAGGACCTTGAATAACTTGCAGTCATATGTTTGATTATTAGTAAATCAACTACATGTATGTGGAAAAAGGTATTTGAATTGCCTTGTCAGATGGTAAACATGGTTAGTGATATTGAATAGTTGTAATATTATTGCAAACTTGTAATTTTTGTCTCATTGCTTCAAAACATTGAATTTTTGGACTATGGTCTCTTTTGAAAATAGTTTGTATTTTAGTCTGCTTAGCATCCAAGCTCAATTAAAGAAGTTGGTTTGAACTTCCAATTATCAACTTGTCTCAAATTTAGTATTTTATAGAAAGCTTTTGATTCTTAGGTTTTGTTTTCTATTTCTGTTTGTCTTGGTTTTTGTCTATATTATGCTAATTTTATGCATGGATTTTCTCTCCAAAAAACTTTTAAAATTCAATTCATGTATAAGAAAGATAGGTTGTCTACATTAGAAAATGTTTGTTTAAATTCTAGAAGATAAAATAGGCTGGTGCTACAAGTGAAATTGATCACAAATACAAGAAGGATGTGGAAGAGAAGGTAAAAGAAGTAAATAAATCCTTTTACAAGATCGGTTAAATCTATTTTCTTCCATTATTTTCACATATTTCCCCTTTTAATACAAATGGGAAAATTTTCAATAAAATATTGCTTGCATGTAATTTTAATCTTGTTTACAACTATGGCAAAATGCCATAATTGATGTATCTACCCTTTGCTTCTGTTTTTTTAATAAATTCTCCCTCCATTTTTTCTTACAGGTAGTTGAAGGATATCAAACATGGTTTTACATTTATTGATTGGCTTTTGAAACTCAACAAGTGCAAATGACGCAAAATCTTAGAAATGAGGTGAAACATCAAATTGCTAACCTATTGGGAAATATTATTTTGTGGACTATTTAGTAGCTCAAGTGCTTGGTTAACAATGTAAGCTTCTTTTTCATTTGAAGACTTTTTTATTTATATTTCTACTATGATTTATTATATGATTACAATTCCAAAAAAAAAATACAAATTATTTTACTTTTATTAGTATTTATAGTTTTTTTCTTGTATTTGTTTGCAGGTTTGAAATTCATGAAGATGCTACTTTTAATCGTCATTTTAGGAATAGTTTGTTTAATTTAAAAATTATGAAATGCTTTTATAGTTATTTAATGTAAATGTTTTGGATTTAAAACATTGTTGGATATTAGTGTTAGTTTTTGTCATTAAAGATGTAATGAATTATTTATATTTTAATGTTATATTTGAATTATTTAAACGTGTATTTTGTTAGGTTCTAAGACCTTGGACGATGTCCAACCCCTCGAATTTCGGTTTTGATGATAATAACTAAAGGATAAATTTTGAAGTATCTAATGATCTAGATTGAGTGTTATAGGATTTACGTCGTCCAATTCCACAACGGTATTGTATCTCTCAAACCTGGACTTTATGTTTTAATAAAGAAAGCGTCCAGATGTGTTTCATAAGAATCCCACAGGCAGCGTCCAATGCTCCTGTGAGAGCAAGCGTCCAACGCTTGAATAACACTCTCTGTAGTTTCTATCTTAAAAATACGTTTTTCAATGTTGACTCAATATAAGGCAATGATCACTCTCTCATATTTTAACATGCCATTCTATTTGATTTTTTCGAATAGTACTGAACAGGAATAGAAGAAGCTTCTCTCTGTAGAAAAAGTACAAGTAGGAGAGGTGCTACAAGTACGGCTGTCACTTCCATCTCTTCACCCTAAGTCAAAACGTGACAACGGTCATATGCTACAGAAAGAACCGCTCTTGGAAAAGGAACAGATCCCTCAACGGATACCTTTCAACAAGCTTCCTATATATAGAAGAATGAGCTCAAATATCAGACTGACGAAAAATTTATAAAGAGCTGAATCTCTGTCAAAACGACTGGACGATCTATACTTAAGCAAAAAGAGCATTTCATCTTAGCTTTGCTAAGCGATTTTGTATATTCGTACTTACTGTAATATCCTCTCTGTGAGAGTTAAGTTTTACTTTCTATCTCAAACATTTCTGTTTGGAAAGCCAGGAGTGGCTTAGTGTTAAAGAATACTTGGGTTTTGTGTTTAATCTCAAGGAGAGATTAAGGGTGTGCCAGAAGTGGCCTAGAGAATACTTGTAGCCAGAAGTGGCAAGGTTAGAATACTTGAGAGTAATCAGATCTTGATTAGTAGAACCCTTCAAAAGTTTTTGAAGGAGAACTGGACGTAGCTCAGTTGAGTGAACCAGTATAAAACTAAGTGTTCTACTCTCTCGCTTTCTAGCTTAATTGCATTTCTTTTAAACTATCTCTTCAACATACTACGAAAGGGTTTCTATACACTTTTTATCTAAGTTTATCTATTACGTGTATTCTAACAAAAAGGAAGAGGAGTAGTTTCTTTGGACTGTTGTTTTTAATCTGCTGGACGATAGCTTGATTTTCTGTTTTACTAAGTTCTTGTAAAACGCAAAGATACACTATCTTCACATTAGCAAAAGTTTTTCAAAGAAATTTTAAATACACTATTCAACCCTCCTTCTAGTGTATTTCTCTATATTTCAGTTGGTATCAGAGCTCGACCTCTTGGGTTGAGTACTTAGCAGTACAGAGGAAAGATCCTGAGAAAGATGGAAAACGAAGGACACGCTGTGAACAGACCACCACTCTTCAAGGGTGTCAAATATGATTACTGGAAACAAAGAATGATAGCATTCTTTGAATCTAGCCATATTGACATGTGGGAAGTTGTGGAGATGGGCGATTATATTCCACTTGATGCAAGCCTCAACGAAATCCCAAAGGCTAGATGGACGGAAGAGCAAAAACAAAGATTTTATCTCAACTCCAGAGCCAGAAACATCATCATGTGTGCACTAAGCGAACAAGAATACAACAAGGTGCACAGTCTCAAAAGCGCAAAACAAATGTGGGACACTCTTGCATTAACATATGAGGGTTCCACTCAGGTAAAACGTAACAAACTCAGTCTCCTTACTCGTCAATATGAGTTGTTTAGTATGGAAGAAAACGAGGACATACAAAGTATGTTTGGACGGTTTCAAACCATACTAAATGAACTTAGAGCACATGGTAAAGATTATAATAACTATGAACATATTGACAAAATTCTAAGAAGTTTGCCTAGGAAATGGAGACCACAGGTTACAGCTTTGAGAACAAACAAGGAACTGGACGATATGTCCCTAGAAGAACTCGTGGGAACCCTCAAGGTGCATGAACTAGAACTGCATCAAGACAGTGATGGTAAGAAAAATAAGTCTCTGGCACTCAGCGTCCAGAAGCCAAGGAAAGCATCATCGTCCAAAGCCATGCAAGCTGAAACATCATCAGACGAACAATATGAAGATGATGACTCAGATGAGAATGATGAACTATCCTTTATATCCAAAAGGATACATGCTATGTGGAAGAAGAAAGGTGGATCCAGATGGAGAAACCTAAAGAGGAAAGACTTCAAAGAAAAGAAGGAGAAGAGTCCAATTGTATGCTACGAATGCAAAAAGCCAGGACACTTCAAATCAGAATGCCCAGATCTCGACAAAAGCAAGGACAAGAAGAAGAAATTCTTCAGCAAAGGAAAGGGCAAGAAAGTTCTGATGTCCACATGGGAAGACCTGGATGATGACTCATCATCGGACGATGGAGAAGAAGAGGAAGCACACATATGCCTGATGGCAGACACCTTAACTAATTCTTCTGAACCAGAAGAAGAAGATGAGGTAGATTTTAATGACATAGATTCAATTCAAGAAGCTTATCATGAACTACTTTCAAACTCTTCTATTTTGTCAAAGGCCTATAGAACTTTAAAGAAATCATCCAAATCACTTTCAAAAGAAAAAGAAGCTTTAGAAGAAAGTATTAGACAACTGGAAAGTGAAAAGGAAGATTTACAGAAAAAGTTTACAGAGCTCTCAAGGCAAAATGAAACTACAAATATAGAGAGGTGAACTCTCTGGAATGATGCTGCTCAAGCCTATAAATCCTATAAGGATTCAAGGGATAGAGAAAGAAATCTTTCCATAGAGATTCGAAATCTCAACGCAGAAAACAAAAGGCTAGTTGAGAAGCTTTCGAAAGTTGAAGCAGATACTTCCTTAAGAGGTCAACCACATGATGTTGTAAAACTTCATGAAGAAATTGACAGCCTAAAGAAGGATCTGTCAAACTTTGTCAAGGGCTCTGACAACCTCAAAAAAATTTTAAAATATGAAGGTTGTAAGAGACCAAATGACAAGTCAGGACATGGATATAAGGGAAAGAAACATATTCATGATGAGGAAACAGATGTTTGCTACTTCTGTGGGAAACCTGGACATATAACGTCCAAATACAGACACCTGCCTAAGAAGGGAGCATTCAATGCCCTTCAAGCTAACAAAAAAGGACCCAAGTCAATCTGGGTACCTAAGGATAAAATTGTTCCTGTTGCAGACATGCTTAACAGCAGGAAAGAAACTCCAATCATGGCACCTGGACAGTGGGTGCTCACATCACATGACGGGAGAAAGGTGTATGTTCCAAAGCCTCCTACCCAAGACTGGTGGGACAGTCACTTTTGGAGGGAATCAGAAAGGGATGATAGTTGGCGTAGGTAAGATTGGTATACCACCCTATCCTTGTATTGATAAAGTTCTTTATGTTAAAGGTCTTAAACATAATCTACTTAGCATAAGTCAATTATGTGACAGTGGATATGATGTTGCCTTTAACAAAGGTGAATGTACAGTCAAAAACTCTGATGGGTCCCTTCTCTTTACCGCAAAGAGGCAAGGCAATCTGTATAAGATTAAACTTGGGGAACTATCAAGTCAAAATGTATCATGCCTAGTTTCTGTACAAGAAAATCATTGGTTATGGCATAAAAGACTTGGTCATGCAAGCTTGAGGTTAATCTCAAAGCTGAACAGGCACAACCTCGTAAGAGGACTACCAAGTATGTCATATAAAGATGATCTTCTTTGTGAAGCTTGTCAGAAAGGGAAACAAGTGAAAAGTTCTTTTCAAAGTAAAAACATTGTTTCCACTTCTAGACCTCTTGAGCTGTTACATATTGATCTGTTTGGACCCACAAGAACAGCCTCGGTAAATGGTAAAAGATATGGATTAGTTATAGTGGACGACTATACTAGATGGACATGGGTCTTATTCCTATCCCACAAAGATGAGTCCTTTAAGGCCTTTTATAATCTCTGCAAAAGAGTTCAAAATGAAAAAGGAGTATGCATTACTTCGATCAGAAGTGATCACGGGGGTGAATTCGAAAACGAAAATTTTCAAAGGTTCTGTGAGGACAATAGTATCTTTCACAACTTCTCAACACCTAGAACACCACAACAGAATGGTGTAGTTGAGAGGAAAAACAGGTCACTTCAGGAGATGGCCAGAACCATGTTGAATGATAACTCAACCCCTAAACACTTCTGGGCTGAAGCAGTGAATGTTGCCTGCTATTTACAAAACAGAATCTATATAAGGCCGATATTGAAAAGGACTCCATATGAATTGTGGAAGGGTAGAAGACCCAACATATCCTACTTCCATCCATTTGGATGTCAATGTTTCATTCTGAACACTAAGGATAACCTGGGAAAATTTGATTCTAAGTGTGACGAAGGAACATTGCTTGGATATTCTGAAACTTCAAAGGCATACAGAGTCTATAACTCTAGAACCTTAGTTGTTGAAGAAGCTATCCATGTGAAGTTTAATGACAACAAGCCTGATAAGGAATTATCAGAGCTGGACAAATCATTTGCAGATCTCAGATTGGATGATGCAAGTAAGTCATCAGATTCGTCCAACCATGATGTCTCAGTTGAAGAATCAAATGCACTACTGGACCGTCCAGTCGCAGAATAAAGAGAACCAACTGGACGTAACTGGCAAATGAAGAAACATCATCCACAGGAGCAAATCATTGGGGATCCAAATGACAGAATCAAAACTAGATCTTCACTTCAACGACAGCAAGGTCACGCAGCATTCATATCTCAAATAGAACCTAAGACTGTGGACGATGCCTTAGAAGATGAAGGCTGGGTCAAAGCAATGCAAGAAGAACTTGACCAATTTCAAAAGAACAATGTCTGGAAGCTAGTAGAACTCCCCAACGACAAAGAAGCTGTAGGAGCAAAGTGGGTGTTCAGAAACAAGCAGGACGAAGCAAGTAATGTTGTGAGAAACAAAGCAAGGTTAGTATCAAAAGGTTACTCACAACAAGAAGGTATAGATTATACTGAAACTTATGCTCCCGTTGCAAGTCTGGAGGCAATCCGCATTTTACTGTCATTTGCAGCTCATAGCAATATGAAGCTATATCAAATGGACGTAAAAAGTGCATTCCTCAATGGACTCATAAAGGAAGAAGTCTATGTGGAACAACCCCCAGGATTTGAAAGTGATGCTTTTCCAAACCATTTTTTTAAACTTAACAAAGCATTATATGGGTTGAAACAAGCCCCTAGAGCTTGGTATGAAAAACTCAGCACATTTCTGTCAGAAAATGGTTTTTCAAGAGGAAAAGTAGACACTACGTTATTTCGCAAAGACTACTCTTCTAATTTTATTATTGCACAAATATATGTTGATGATATTATATTTGGTGCCACTAATGAATCTCTCTGTGAAGATTTTGCCAAACTAATGCAAATAGAGTTCGAGATGAGCATGATGGGTGAGCTGAAATTCTTCCTTGGACTCCAAATCAAACAAACTGAAAAGGGAATATATATACATCAGACTAAGTATGTCAAAGAGCTGCTAAGGAAGTACAAGTTGGACGATGCAAAACCAATGAAAACTCCTATGCATCCAACAACAGTACTTGGACTGGACGACAACTCAAAGAAAGTAGATAATACTCTATACAGAGGTATGATAGGATCACTCTTATACCTCACAGCGTCCAGACCTGACACCATGTTCAGCGTATGCTTATGTGGCAGATTTCAATCTGACCCAAGGGAAGTTCACTTAACTGCTGTTAAAAGAATCTTTCGATATCTTGCTGGAACCACTAACCTTGGGTTATATTTCAAAAGGCAGAAAGATTTCAGGCTAATAGGATATTGTGATGCTGATTATGCTGGAGATCGAATTGAAAGAAAAAGCACCAGTGGAGGGTGTCACTTCATCGGTGGTAATCTAGTCTCCTGGACATGCAAGAAGCAAGGAACTATTGCTCTGTCCACTGCTGAAGCAGAGTATATTTCAGCTGCAAAATGTTGTTCTCAAATCTTGTGGATCAAACATCAACTTGAGGACTACAATATATATGAGAGTAACATTCCTATCTTCTGTGATAGTAAAGCTGCCATAAATCTTTCAAAAAATCTCATTTTGCATTCAAGGGCCAAACATATAGAGATTAAACATCACTTTATAAGAGACCATGTTCAAAAGGGTACTGTGGAATTACACTTTGTAACCACAGATAATCAGCTTGTTGATATATTCACCAAACCCCTTACTGAAGACAAGTTAATCCTTCTAAGGGACAAACTTGGCATGAACTCTGTAAAGGAATAATTAACTTCTACATGATGCGTCCAATAAAACCATAACGTCCAAAGGACATGTCGTCCAAGGAACACTAGAGTCATGCACATGCATTACATATATTTCACTTAAGTCCAATAAATGGACGATGTCTTTTTTATCTTAGTCTTTTCTTTTGTTTCAAATAATCAAAACGGATCGATTTAAGAATAAGTATGAGCTAATACTCTATGCTGAGTCACCAAAATGCCAGTAACCGTACACAATTACCCACATCCTTCGCACGTCTCATCATGGCGGGTTTTATGGCGTCAGTTACTTTTCAAATACTCAAAAAGCCCAAAACCGCTTCATATCCTCCAAACAAAGCCCAAATATACACTTATCAAATCCTCACAGAAAAACACCACCATATCAATCTTCTCTGAAAATATCATCACCCTAAACTCTCTCTCTCTCTCAGAAACCCCAAAAACCCTCTCAGAAAACCTAAAAATCCAAACTTTACAAGCATGGCAATCTCTGCAAACTCAAGCAACTCAGAACTCGATGTCCTCACCTACCCTGAAACCACAGTTGTGTGCCAAGGAGCTGCTACAGTGCACATTGAGCACTTCTTCGACATCGAAAAGCTTGAGAAGCTGGGACTGAACCTAAACGAGAGCCTTCTGAAGTGTGGAATCAGAGGCTACTTCAATGAAAACCAGAAAATATTCCCTGAGTTGATCAGAATGTTCTGGAGGAATGCCAAGTTCCAGAGCTCAAGGGAACTCGTGGCCACGATTCTTGGACGAGAAGTGACTCTGTCCATCGAGACCATTGCAAAGGTAACTGGTTGCATTAGGGAGCAGAACCAGTACAGAACTAACTGGGCCAAGCAGTACGGCAATCACGTTGCGACTGTGCTTTGCAAGACCAAAACCCCTGAGTCAATAAAGATTGAGTACAGGAATCTGTGTGAGGAAGCAAAAATCTGGCAGCAGGTGTGCAACAAGAGTATCCTGCACAAAGCTGGGTCTAAGGACTCAGTCACAGACTTACACAAGTTTGTGATATTCCATCTTATGGAAGGCATTCCCTTCAATCTCCCTCACATCATCTACGTCAATATCGTGAGGATGATGAAGTCTGTGGGTGGGAATGATGACATTTTCTACGCCGCCCTGATGAACAAGATCTTCTGGGATCAGAAGGTTTATCAACGCTTCTTTGATGAATTGGATGAAGAAGCCTACGAAGCTATTGTGAAGAAAGGGCCAATGGTAGCAACACAACAGTTGTTTGGTGAGTCCAACATAAAACCTATGAAGATCAAGCTAACAGCCAAGGTCTTAAGGGACCTGGACGAGGACACCATCAACAAGCAACGTCATGAACAGAGCAAGATCATCTCCAATGATGAAGAAGAAGAGATTGATCTACTGGGTATTGGTAGAAAGATCAAAAGGCTGATGGAAGAACAGGAGGGCAGAAAGATCACACGCCAAATGTCTCAGATGCATGAGGAAGACGCTGAAAAGGAGAGAAGAACCAAGAAAAGGCATGCTGAGACATCTGCTGCTCAGTCGCCAGCAGGGAAGCGTCCAAGGACTGATACGTCCAAACCTGTTCAAGATGAGAGGCGTCCAAAGGCAGCACCAGTAAAGGTTGCCCCAGAAAAGCAAAAGGTACGAAAGCTTCAATTACTGGACGACTCTGATGATGATGACCAGATCCCAATTGGTCAAATCATGAAGAAGGCAGAGGAGACAGGGGGTCCTCAGCAAAAGAAGCAGAAGACACAACCTGTTAAAACACTTCCTTTTCTCGCTAAAGTGCCACGACGAGTAAAGACTCAGGCTATAAGGCCAAAGAGAATTGCAGTTCTACCATCTTCCTCTCAAGACACCGACAACATATCCACCAGCACCCTACTACCAACAACACCCAGTGCTCCTTCCACATCAGCAAGCCAGCAACCACCTCTTCGCTTGGACCTGTCCAAGTTTGTGCGTCCAAGAGATGCATGGAGGGATACATGGTCCCCATGGACTATACCCCCCAAGCAGAAAACCAAAGAAGAGAAAGACAGAGAACGCTTCCCGGTTGCATTCCTTACACGCAATGACCAGAATTTTTGTAAAGAAGGTGATGTGATCCAGAGGCCTCTGCAAGAGCCTCTGAAGCGGCATTTTGCTACTGCCTCAGCACCAGAGTGGACGAGGTATGTTTGCACTGAATCTTTGTCAGCTGCTTATTATGCTATGCCAAAAGGAACGATCATCAGCAACCCTCTGCCCAATTGGACGAGAGAAGTGTACCCACACTTAGTACGCATGCCTCATCCTTACATCTGTCCAACTGGAACTCAGCAGAGAGTGCGTCCAGCAGCAGAAAATCTACAGAAACCAGAGGTGGAAGTTGCCTCTCAATTCACCAAGACAGTTGCGGAGCAGAAAGGGAAGGCTCCAAGGAAAAAGAAGGCACCATCCAAGAAGTCCTTTGTCAACAAAGATATTGAATTGGCTGCAGAATTGCAATTGGCCATTAAAGAAAGTCTGGACCCGTCCATAACGAAGCAGCGTCCAAATGCAGGGTGGGTCAAGGATGTTCAAATCTGGACTCCAATCACAAAGTTCCTGCCTCTACCAGCTGAAACTCCAGTGCTAAACTTCCAGCCAGGCGACTATGATGAACTTGGAAAACTTCTGCAACAAATGTACATACCAAACCAAGCCATCGCCTACCCACCAAACCTGCACATAAGCCGCGCCACAGAAATAAAATTCGTACCAGACAGAGTATGTCCTAGACTACCTGTATATGATGCTGGTCGCAAGAAAGGCTACAAGTTCTACGGCATTGAGATGCCCAGCAGGGAAGAGAAAGTTGAAACCCTGCAAAAATCCTCTCACACCTGGGGTCATTTATTTGATAAGACTGGTAAGCTTACGCGTTCTCTTTGAGCCTTTGATTCCATTATCTTTTGGCGCCAGATCTTATGGAACGATTCCCAGCAAGCCTCATCCTCAGGCAGCTCCAAGGATGACTTTGTTCATCCCCCTCATGGTATAGAAGTGCTGCGTCCAGTCAAGACTCACCACTTCTCAGACACCTTTGCCTGCTTTCTAAAAGATTCAGATGATTATCTGGAGTTAATAAAGACTTTGCCAAAAATCAGAAGCAACAAAGTGTTTGACCTTCGAACACTGGATCGCACAGAGTTTGTGGAGGAACTCCAAACTCTGCATGAGGAATACCAAGCAGAAGAAGCCACAGCAGCAGAACAAGCTCGTCTAGAGCAGCTGGCTCTTGAGGAAGCTGAGACCGCAACCATAGAAAAGGAAGATACGGTTGCTAAGTCAAAAGCTACACAGGCAGAACTGGATGAAGCATCTGCCAAAGTAACAAAGGTGCTAGCTCATCTTAACCTGGACTCATCTGTACCAGTGGATGTAGAACACTTTGTCACGTCACATGAAGAGCCTACCGTCCAATCTGATAAGTCCGAGGATGATAGAGAGCTCGTTGTTGAAGCATCCAAGCCAATGGAAGCCTCTGCAGCACAGCCTATTGCTGAAGATATCACCAGCTTCCCCATTGTTGATGCATCTACTGAAGCACATTCGGGCACACATCAACTGGTTCCCACTGGATCTTCAAGTCCAAGGGGCATCAATCCCTTGCGATTTGCTGAACCACAAGGAATCTCAGAAGATCGTGTTCACGAGATAGTGCAATAGGCTCTGAGGCAACAACAGCTGGAGACCGAAGCCGCTTTTCAAGCTTTTCAGCAAAGACAACAGGCGGAGGCTGATCAACATCGTCTGATGCTGCAAAATGCAATCACTGAGCAGTTCATGAGTCTCTCCCAGACGCTTGTGAACCAGATTCAAAATACAGCAGCCACCTTACTTGGACAAGTTGCTCATGCAGTTCCACCCGTCCAACCACAGCTTCCACAACCAGCATCACCAATACAAGCACCACCAGAACAACCACCACCACCACCACAAGAACCACCTCCACAGCCATAAGGTGACCATGATGGCCCAATCATTTTTTCCATCTTTCAAACCTTTTCGTTAATGACAAAGGGGGAGAAATTGGAATTTTGATGTCATAAGAGTAAATAGCTAAACACTCTGTACACTCTGTATGCAAAAAAATATATTGGCATATATTGGCTCCTTTATCAAAACATGAGGTGTTTATTTTCATAAATTCCGCATCCATATCATTGATATGTTTTTCACTTTGATATCTATTATACATGATTTATAATTGCCTTTATATTTATCTGTTATCAAATGCATAAGAAATGTTGAACTCAGGGGGAGTACTTCATTTGACTTTTATACTCTGGCATAACATAATCATCTCTGACTTGATACATTGTATTCTTATATGATTATGTGTCTGTTAACATCAAAATTTACCATTATTTGTCATCATCAAAAAGGGGGAGATTGTTAGGTTCTAAGACCTTGGACGATGTCCAACCCCTCGAATTTCGGTTTTGATGATAATAACTAAAGGATAAATTTTGAAGTATCTAATGATCTAGTTTGAGTGTTATAGGATTTACGTCGTCCAATTCCACAACGGTATTGTATCTCTCAAACCTGGACTTTATGTTTTAATAAAGAAAGCGTCCAGATGTGTTTCATAAGAATCCTACAGGCAGCGTCCAATGCTCCTGTGAGAGCAAGCGTCCAACGCTTGAATAACACTCTCTGTAGTTTCTATCTTAAAAATACGTTTTTCAATGTTGACTCAATATAAGGCAACGATCACTCTCTCATATTTTAACATGCCATTCTATTTGATTTTTTCGAATAGTACTGAACAGGAATAGAAGAAGCTTCTCTCTGCAGAAAAAGTACAAGTAGGAGAGGCGCTACAAGTACGGCTGTCACTTCCATCTCTTCACCCTAAGTCAAAACGTGACAACGGTCATATGCTACAGAAAGAACCGCTCTTGGAAAAGGAACAGATCCCTCAACGGATACCTTTCAACAAGCTTCCTATATATAGAAGAATGAGCTCAAATATCAGACTGACGAAAAATTTATAAAGAGCTGAATCTCTGTCAAAACGAAGTTTTACTTTCTATCTCAAACATTTCTGTTTGGAAAGCCAGGAGTGGCTTAGTGTTAAAGAATACTTGGGTTTTGTGTTTAATCTCAAGGAGAGATTAAGGGTGTGCTAGAAGTGGCCTAGAGAATACTTGTAGCCAGAAGTGGCAAGGTTAGAATACTTGAGAGTAATCAGATCTTGATTAGTAGAACCCTTCAAAAGTTTTTGAAGGAGAACTGGACGTAGCTCAGTTGAGTGAACCAGTATAAAACTAAGTGTTCTACTCTCTCGCTTTCTAGCTTAATTGCATTTCTTTTAAACTATCTCTTCAACATACTACGAAAGGGTTTCTATACACTTTTTATCTAAGTTTATCTATTACGTGTATTCTAACAAAAAGGAAGAGGAGTAGTTTCTTTGGACTGTTGTTTTTAATCTGCTGGACGATAGCTTGATTTTCTGTTTTACTAAGTTCTTGTAAAACGCAAAGATACACTATCTTCACATTAGCAAAAGTTTTTCAAAGAAATTTTAAATACACTATTCAACCCCCCTTCTAGTGTATTTCTCTATATTTCATATTTATTTTAAACATTGATTCCAACATTTAACAAATGATTGTATATTGTGACATTTAAAAAATAATTTAGTGATGATTAGATAATCATTATTATTTAATAAAAAAGCTAGTGATAAAATGTTAATAATTGAAAATAATTAATTGCGAACATTTTTCGATACTAAAAGTAAATTAGTGATAATTATTGTTATTATAAATTTTTAATAGTGACGATTAAATCATCATTAATGTCTTTTATATTTGTGGCAACTTGATTTTGTCACTATTGTATACAAATACCAGTGACGATAATTTCATCACAATAAATATTATCATTTGTGGCAACTCAAAATATCGTCACTAATTTAACAGTGACTAGAATATTAGTGAAGACAGGTGACCAATCAAAATTTCGTCACTATACATGCCTAGTGACCAATTTTTAAGCTCTTAGTGACGAATATTGTCTTCACAAAAAACAATATTTCTTGTAGTGGGTTCTGGGTAGGCCTAGGAGGAGGAGAAGGAGAGATGTTGTTGTCGAGAAAACTCCATGGACACAAGATAGGCCGAGTTTCCATGATGGCAGCGCGAAGGGGTATCAGAGGAAACCTTAGCAAAGCTTCATTCCCCCATTTCTGAAATTAGTAAACATTTTAGTTAAAAACCTAAATTTACTATAAAAGTATCAAACTCTGTTAGTTAAATAATTCTAAAATTATCTCATATATCCAATATCATTATTATTGTAAAATGTATTTATTTGACGTCATTTTAAACTTAGTAACAACACATTCAGTATTCAAAATAGTAGCTTATCATTATCTTACATGATAAAATTATAATAACAACATCAAACAAGATCAACATTATGCAAATACATAAAAACATAGAATTAGAGAGTCTTGTGGGCCAAGTTTGATCTCTTCCCCTTCCATAGAACAACATGCAATAAAAGAAAACACCCTAGTGTTTTCTTATATCAAGGGTCGGCTTCACCCTTATATCACATATATATAATATCATAATGTAATATATCAAGTATACATTCAGAGCACTATCATCAATATAGTTGGGAACAATACTTGACATAATAAGCCTGACATAAGTAACAAACTTATAATAAATTGTCCTGATATAACCACTTCCCACTCCAAGACAAATAATTTTAACATGATTTGCATGTATACACATGACACACACAAGCACACATATATGCTTGACTATTCTCGTTATCTATGAAACATGGTGTTACTTGCAAACTATTATATCAGTTAAATATGCCAAATACTTAACTAAAATTAAACCGTTTGTATTAGTATTACGTAATTATATATGGTATTTAAAATAAAAAACTACACTTAATTAATTAATAAGATTCCCACAAAAAATAAAGTTTATTCACATAAAATAACAACTTATCTTATGAAACAAATATTAGTTATTAAGATAAATATTCTAACAATTATACTAACAACTTTTATTTATAAAACAATAACTATTACACATGAAATAGTAACTTGTATGCATAAAATAACAACTTTTGTACTTAAAATAATGACTTGGTACATGTATACCAACGTGCAACAATTATGTGAGAAATTGATTACGCTAAAACACATCATGAACTTATAATAATATATAATTATAAATTTTTGAAGCTAACTTATGGTAACACATAGTAAACATTTTAGTTGAAAATTTAAATTTACTATAAAAGTATCAAACTCTATTAGTTAAACATTTCTAAAATTATCTCATATATCCAATATCATTATTATAGTAAAATGTATTTATTTGATGTCATTTTAAACTTAGTAACAACACATTCAGTATTCAAAATAGTAGCTTATCATTACCTTACATGATAAAATTATAATAACAACATCAAACAAAATCAACGTTGTGCAAATACATTAAAACATAGAATTAGAGAGTCTTGTGGGACAAGTTTCATCTCTTCTCCTTCCACAGAACAACACACAATGAAAAAAAGCTCTCCAGTGTTTTCTTATATCAAGGGTCGGCTTCACCCTTATATCACATATATATAATATCATAATGTAAGATATCAAGTATCCATTCTTAGCACTATCATCAATATAGTTGGGAAAAATACTTGCCATAATAAGCGTGGCATAAGTAACAAACTTATAATAAACGATCGTGATATAACCACTTTCCACACTAAGACATAAATAATTTTAACATGATTTGCATTTATACACATGAGACACACATGCTCTGCTTGATTATTCTCGTTATCTATGAAACATGATGTTACTTGCAAACTATTATACTAGTTAAATATGCCCAATACTTATCTAAAATTAAACTGTTTGTATTAAGTATTACGTAATAATATATGATATTTAAAATAAAAAAACTGCACTTAATTAATTAATAAGATTCCCACAAAAAATAAAGTTTTTTCGCATAAAATAGCAACTTATCTTATGAAACAAATATTAGTTATTAAGATAAATATTCTAACAATTATACTAACAACTTTTATTATAAAACAATAACTTTTTACACATGAAACAGTAACTTGTATGCATAAAATAACAACTTTTGTACTTAAAATAATGACTTGGTACATGTATAACAACGTGTAATTATTTATTTATTTTCTTTATTATAAAATTATAAATTTTTCTTTCTTCTTCAACAATTATGTGAGAAATTGATTACGCTAAAACACATCATGAACTTACAATAATATATAATTATAAATTTTTGAAGTTAACTTATGGTAACACAAAGTAAACATTTTAGTTGAAAACTTAAATTTACTATAAAAGTATCAAACTTTGTTAGTTAAGTAATTTTAAAATTATATTATATATCCAATATCATTATTATAGTAAAATGTATTTATTTGATGTCATTTTAATCTTAGTAACAACACATTCAGTATTCAAAATAGTAGCTTATCATTATCTTACATGATGAAATTATAATAACAACATCAAACAAGATCAACATTATGCAAATACATAAAAACATAGAATGAGAGAGTCTTATGGGCCATGTTTGATCTCTTCCCTTTCCATAGAACAACATGCAATGAAAGAAAAGAACCCAGTGTTTTCTTATATCAAGGGTCGGCTTCACCCTTATATCACATATATATAATATCATGATGTAATATATCAAGTATAAATTCATAGCACTGTCATCAATATAGTTGGGAAAAATACTTGACATAATAAGCCTGGCATAAGTAACAAACTTGTAATAAATTATCGTGATATAACCACTATAACACCCTAAAGGGTACTACCATCTAACGTACATTTTAGTCATCAACATGAATAATATAAACATATATGATATCATTACTCAAGAGTATAACTGTTCAAGGGTCTACATCATTCTTAAGTAATTACATCATATACATAAAAGGTAATCCCCATACATGGGATTCTATGCCAAAAGAATACATAAAGAGTTCTTTTTAAGAAAAACTACCCTATAAAGATATTGCTACATAAACATAATATCTTCTAGGCCTCTTGTCTCCATACTTCAAACTTGTTTAATCTGGAACATAAACACTAAACTGATGAGACAGGGTCTCAGTGAGTGTTAAAGACATGCATCATAATCTTTCATCATTCATAAAAGTACTATAAAGCATTATCATATGCTACTTTTACATCTCTATGGACATAATCTTAACATTTACTTTGCATGCTTTAAGTTAACTTTCTTTATTCTTTTTTCGTCTTACGGCATCTATTGAGCTCAATATATAGAAAGGCGTCCCTTTCCTTTTATGCCTTGGCCTCGTATTATTCTCCTCCAGCCCGAGGAGCATGGCCTCGTATTATTCTCCTTCGGCCCGAGGAGCATGCCACATCTTAGGAAGGTAGGAAGTGACGGAAGATCCCGCCTACCTTATGAAGTGGGCAAATCATTTCATTTGCATGCTTAACTTATCAAAATATATCACTTTCTTTGATCCCTAAAGGAATCCTCTCTTTCATTAATTAAACATATCATTATCCTAATAGATCATGTAAATATACAAAGGTGTATTGAAGAAAATAACTTGTAAAAGAAATAACTCAACATATTGTTCCAGGGGTCAGTCGCTTAAGCCTGAATCCTGCGCTTATGCCAGCCTGACCCTGGCACCTTGCACTTAAGCGCCAAATCTTGGCGCTTACGCACCAGAGCGCCATGCTTAAGCGCCAAAAACTTGCGCTTAAGCGTCAGAGTCCTTCACTTAATCCTGATCCCTGGAGCTTCACGCTTAAGCGTCAAACTCTCATGCTTAAGCGCTTGAACATCACACTCAAGCGCCAGAAAGCGCTTGAGCGAGAATTACAGAGATTACTTCCCATTCCAGAGGCTACTCACTTAAGCGCCAAGTATAGCTCGCTTAAGCGAGGTTTTGCGACTCTGCAGGTCACCGAGGTCGTGTTTGTGCATAACCCCTTTGCCATAATTGTTACCCAACAACCCAAATCCTTACATTAATGCTATTTAATGATAAATCTCATGCCAAACAAGTAAAACAACTATGATTTATGCATCTCTCACATGAAACCCAAGGATTGGGTCTTGGAGTTCCTTACCCATGGTAGGAACCTAAGCCACCTTCAATCTCTACCCAAGCAACAGATGGAGGGACAGAGAAGGTTGCAGAAACACTCACCAAAGACCTATGGACTAAGGATGATGAGTGGGGTGCTGTGGATTCCCTAGCTTCTTCCTCCTTCTTCTTCCTTTCGTTTCTCCTTCTTCTCTTTACTCCTCCTTCTCTCTTCTCCTCTTTCTCTCTCTAAGTTTCTGTCGGTGTTTGTGTTAAGTGTGGGAGGGAAGGGATTTGGCTATATATATATATATATATAGCTAGTATTGGTTTTATGGTTCCTTACTCTATAAGTTACTCTAATGCACACATTACACTAAAATACGACAAAAGCTAAATATAAGGATATTATAAAACAAATAGACATTATCTTATTTTATTATTGTACTCATAATTATTATTATTATTATGATTTATGGGGATGTTACATTACTCCCCTCCATCAATAAATTTTCGTCCTCGAAAATTGTAATTAAAGCATACCTTATTCAAAAAGGTGGGGGTGTAACAATCTCATCTCGTCCTCTTTTTCCCAAGTGGCTTCCTCCGATACAAGCCCCTCCCAAACAACCTTAACTAAAGGAATAGTCTTGTTCCTTAGTGTTTTCACACTCCCGTCAACAACCCGAATAGGCTTTGATTTAAAGGTAAGATCGGGTCTCAACTGAACTGACTCTGTTTCTATGACATGAGAGGGATCTTGGACATATTTTCTGAGTTGAGACACATGGAAAACATCATGAAGATTAGACAAAGAAGGGGGTAAAGCAATCCTATAGGCCACAGGCCTAATTCTTTCTAAAATTTGGAATGGACCAACATAACGAGGATTGAACTTTCTTGCCTTAATGGCTCTCCCAAAGCCAATGGTAGGGGATACTTTTAAAAACACATGGTCACCTTCCTCAAACTCTAGAGGTTTTCTCCTCTTGTCAGCATAACTCTTTTGCCTACTTTGAGCCACTTGCAACTTCTTCCTAATCATATGAATTTCCTGGGTGGTTTCCCAAACTATGTCTGGTCCAAAAAGACTTCTCTCTCCTACCTCACACCAACACAAAGGGGTCCTACACTTTCTACCATACAAGGCCTCATAAGATGCCATGCCTATGGTCTATTGTTGTAGGAAAACTCTATCAAAGGTAGGTACTTATCCCAACTGCCCTTCTCTTCTAGGACACAGGCCCTAAGCATGTCCTCCAAGGTCTGTATGGTTCTCTCACTCTGCCCATCAGTCTGGGGATGGTAGGCTGTGCTAAAACTAAGCTTGGTGCCTAAAGCCTTATGTAATGCCTTCCCAAATCTAGATGTAAATCTAGGGTCCCGATCTGAAACTATGTTGACTGGAACCCAATGCAATTTCACTATCTCCTGAATGTATAATTTGGCCAACTTCTCCAATAAGAAAGTGGCATTGATGGGTAAAAAGTGAGCAGACTTGGTGAGTCTATCCACTATTACCCAAATGGCATCATACCCTACTCGGGTCCGAGGTAGACCCGTGACAAAGTCCATGGAAATGCTTTCCCACTTCCATTCTGGAATGTTTAAGGGTTGCAACAAGCCAAATGGCCTTTGGTGTTCAATCTTGACTTGTTGGCAAACAAGGCACTTAGCCACAAACTCAGCTATGTCCTTTTTCATGGCCGACCACCAAAACATCCTCTTTAGATCATGATACATCTTGGTAGCTCTAGGATGTATCGAGAATCCATTCCTATGGGCCTCTCTCAAAATCTGGTCCTTTAGACTATCATTCTTAGGGATGCAAACCCTTCCTTGGAAGAGAATGGTCCCATCTTCTGCTTCAGAGAACCCTAGGTGGTTCCTCTGAGCTTGCAACTCCATGCCCCACTTTTGAGCCTCTTTAACCCATTCCGTTAGATTACAGGAAACCTCTATCCTATACAAATGCAAGCTATGGTCATGTAGGGTCATCTCTAGGTTGAGGTTCCCAAACTCCTCTAACAACTACATCTCATGCACCATCATAGAAGATATGTGCAAGGATTTCCTACTTAAAGCATCTGCCACTACATTGGCTTTGCCCGGATGGTACTTCAATAAGAAGTCATAGTCCTTTAAGAACTCCATCCATCTCCTTTGTCTTATGTTGAGCTCTTTTTGGTCAAACAGGTATTTTAGACTCTTATGGTCACTAAACACCACAAACCTGACACCATATAGATGATGTCTCCAAATCTTAAGGGCAAAGACTACAGTCGCCAATTCAAGGTCATGGGTGGGGTAATTCTTTTCATGTGGTTTCAATTGCCTAGAAGCATAGGCTACCACTTTTCTTTCCTGCATCAACGCATAACCTACTCCGTTACTTGAAGCGTCACAATACACTTCAAAGTCTCCTAAGGGGTCAAGTATAACTAACACTGGAGTAGAAGTTAATCTCTCCTTCAGTTCCTGAAAACTTTTCTCACACCTCTCATCCCAAACAAAGGGTTGTCCCTTTCTAGTCAACCTAGTCAGGGGCAATGCTAATTGGGAGAAACCTTTGATGAATCATCTATAATACCCAGCTAGAGCTATGAAACTCCTAATCTGAGCTACAGTCTGGGGTCTATCCCATTTTAGCACTGCTCCTATTTTACTAGGATCTACAGCTACCCCTCATTGGGATATCACATGTCCCAAGAAGTTCACTTCTCTCTTCCAAAACTCACACTTCTCTGACTTTGCGAAGAGTTTCTTCTCCCTTAGGACTTGTAAAACCGTCCTAAGATGTTCTTCATGTTCCTCCAAGGTGCGGGCATACACCAAAATGTCATCAATAAAGACAACCACAAATTTGTCTAGGAAAGGTCGGAAGATCCTATTCATATAATCCATGAACACTGCTGGAGCATTGGTTAGTCCAAATGGCATCACCAAATACTCTTAGTGCCCATATCTAGTTCTAAAGGCGGTCTTGGGGATATCTTCTGGCTTGATCCTAATCTGGTGGTATCCCAATCTAAGGTCAATCTTAGAGAAAACCGAAGCCCCTCTAAGTTGATCCAAAAGGTCATCTATCCTAGGAAGAGGGTACTTGTTCTTAATAGTCACTTAGTTGAGTGGCCTATAGTCTACACATAACCTCATGCTCTTGTCTTTCTTCTTTACCAAAAGAACAGGTGCACCCCAAGGAGAGACACTAGGCCTAATGAACTGTTGGGATATTAACTCTTCTATTTGGTTCTTAAGCTCACTAAGCTCTAGAGGTGACATCCTATAGGGTGCTATAGAAATTGGTCCTGCCCCGAGAATCAAATCTATGGAGAACCCTACTTCTCTATCTGGGGGTAAGGTAGTAACCTCTTCAGGAAACACATCCATAAATTCCTTGACAATAGGAATAGTTGCAAGTTCTAGCTTAACCTCCATCTTTGAGGAAAGTAACAAAAGAAAGACTTGACTTCCCTCTACTAGGCTTTGGGAAACTTGAGTGGAACTAGAGAGCAATAAGGGATGAGACTTTGGGATAGGAGTAACATCAGAAGGAAATTCTACAATGTGATTAAAACAATTTAACACAACATGATTGGCAGAAAGCCAATCCATACCCAAAATAACATCCAAACCAATCAAAGGTAAACATATTAAACTCACAACAAAACATTTATCTTGTATTTTAAGAGGACACTCTACACAAACATGTGAGGCAGGAATATTGCCTTCAACTGGGGTGGAGACATTTAATATAACAGGTAAAGATGTGACTGAAAACTTAAAACGACACATACATTCATAAGCAATAAAAGAATGGGTCGCCCCCGAGTCATATAAGACAACTAAGGGTTTTTGGTTTAGAAAACATATACCTTTAATCAAGTTGTCAACCCCTTTTGCTTTTTCTCCACTCAAGGTGAAGACCCTTCCTTTAGTTTGAGTTGTCTAGTTATGAACTCCCTGATTCTTCCCAAGTGGACAATCCTTGGAAAAGTGCCCCGGTTGATGGCACCTGAAACAAACATGTTGCCCAAGCATACGTACCCCTCGGTGAGTCCTCCCACATTTAGGGCATGCCTCCGCTTTAGGAATTCCAAATGCTGCTACCTTTTTGCCCTTAGAACCCTCCTTTCTGTATTTGGCATTTGGGTTGAACTTCACTTCTTCATTCTTCCTCTTATGGTTCTGTCGTTGCTCCACCTCTAACTTATTCAAATTGCCCTCCACAATGAAACACTTGTTTACTAGGAGTGAATAACTCCTAATCTCCAAGGTCCCCACTTGGCTAAGGATGTCAGACCTCAAGCCTTGCTCAAATTGGATGGACTTCCATTCCTCATCCGGTTGATTGCGAAGGTAATGTGAGTATTTAGCCAACTCTTCAAACTTGCCCACATATTGCCCTACTGTCATGCTCCCTTGCTTAAGTTGTAGGAATTCGGCCTCCTTCTGAATCCTAACACTGTTGGGGAAGTACTTCTCCAAGAATGTGATCTTGAAGTTCTCCCAATTGATAGGAGTCCCCAAGGTCATCATTCCTTCCTTAGCGCCTTTCCACCAATTCTTTGCCTCATCCTTCAACATGAACGTGGCATACACTACTTTTTGTTCCTCGGTGGATGGCACCACTTCAAAGATGCTCTCTATTTCATGGAGCCAGAACTCCGCAGCCGATGGATCATATTCTCCCTTAAAGGTGGGTGGGTCATTCTTTCGGAATTCGGAGAATCCGACGTGTTGGTTTCCACCCCCTTGGTTATTAGCATTTGAGGAACCTCCAGGTGATCCCCTCAACACTTGGTTAACAAGGTTGGCGGTGGCTGCCACTTATTCTCTCATAGCAGTAGCCATTGCTTCCATGGCTGCTAGTTCGGGAGTACGTGCACGCAAAGGTGGTCTTCCTCTTCCCGCCATTATCTCTACCTACTCTGCACCACATATTGAGTTGATCAGGCTCAATATACAGTAACTCAAATAGGGTAGAATTCGTGGCAAGACTAACAAGACAACTAGAATCTACTAACATATTATCCATAGTCCAAAGGATTGAACTACTCTGATACCAAAATGTAACACCCTAAAGGGTACTACCATCTAACGTACATTTTAGTCATCAACATGGATAATATAAACATATATGATATCATTTCTCAAGAGTATCACTGTTCCAGGGTCTACATCATTCTTAAGTAATTACATCATATACATAAAAGGTAATCACCATACATGGGATTCTATGCCAAAAGAATAAATAAAGAGTTCTTTTTAAGAAAAACTAGCCTATAAAGATATTGCTACATAAACATAATATCTTCTAGGCCTCTTGTCTCCATACTTCAAACTTGTTTAATCTGGAACATAAACACTAAACTGATGAGACAAGGTCTCAGTGAGTGTTAAAGACATGCATCATAATCTTTCATCATTCATAAAATTACTATAAAGCATTATCATATGCTACTTTTACATCTCTATGGACATAATCTTAACATTTACTTTGCATGCTTTAAGTTAACTTTATTCTTTTTCCGTCCTACAACATCTATTGAGCTCAATATATAGAAAGGCGTCCCTTTCCTTTTATGCCTTGGCCTCGTATTATTCTCCTCCGGCCCTAGGAGCATGGCCTCGTATTATTCTCCTCCGGCCCGAGGAGCATGCCACATCTTAGGAAGGTAGGAATTGACAGAAGATCTCGCCTACCTTCTGAAGCGGGTAAATCATTTCATTTGCATGCTTAACTTATCAAAATATATCACTTTCTTTGATCCCTAAAGGAATCCTCTCTTTCATTAATTAAACATATCATTATCCCATAAATCATGTAAACATACAAAGGTGTATTGAAGAAAATAACTTGTAAAAGATATAACTCAACATATTGTTCTAGGGGTCAGTCGCTTAAGCCTAAATCCTATGCTTAAGCTAGCCTGACCCTAGCACCTCGCGCTTAAGCGCCAAATCCTGGCGCTAAAGCGCCAGAGCGCCACGCTTAAGTGCCAAAAACTTGAGCTTAAGCGTCAGAGTCCTGCACTTAATCCTGATCCCTGGAGCTTCACGCTTAAGCGTCAAACTCTCACGCTTAAGCGCCTGAACATCACGCTTAAGCGCTAGAAACTCACGCTTAAGCGAGAATTATAGAGAGTACTTCCCACTCCAAGGGCTCCTCACTTAAGCGCCAAGTATAGCTCGCTTAAGCGAGGTTCTGTGACTCTGCAGGTCACTGAGGTCGTGTTTGTGCATAACCCCTTTGCCATAATTGTTACCCAATAACCCAAATCCTTACATTAATGCTATTTAATGATAAATCTCATGTCGAACAAGTAAAACAACTATGATTTATGCATCTCTAACATGAAACCCAAGGATTGGGGCTTGGAGCTCCCTACCTATGGTAGGAACCTAACCCACCTTCAATCTCTACCCAAGCAATAGATGGAGGGACAAAGAAGGTTGCAGAAATACTCACCAAAGACCTTTGGCCTAAGGATGATGAGTGGGGTGCTATAGATTCCCTAGCTTCTTCCTCCTTCTTCTTCCCTTCCTTTCTCCTTCTTCTCTTTACTCCTCCTTCTCTCTTCTCCTCTTTCTCTCTCTAAGTTTCTGTTGGTGTGTGTGTTAAGTGTGGGAGCGAAGGGATTTGGGTATATATATATATAGCTAGTATTGGTTTTATGGTTCCTTACTGTATAAGTTACTCTAATGCACACATTGCACTAAAATACCACAAAAGCTAAATATAAGGATATTATAAAACAAATAGCCATTATCTTATTTTATTATTATACTCATTATTATTATTATTATTATTATTATTATTATTATTATTATTATTATGATTTATGGGGATGTTACAACCACTTCCCACTCTAAGACATAAATAATTTTAACATGATTTGCATGTATACACATGACACACAAATGCACACATATCTGCTTGACTATTCCTGTTATCTATGAAACATGATGTTGCTTGCAAACTATTATATCAGTAAAATATGCCCAATACTTATCTAAAATTAAACCGTTTGTATTAGTATTACGTAATAATATATGATATTTAAAATAAAAAACTGCACTTAATTAATTAATAAGATTCCCACAAAAAATAAAGTTTTTTTTGCATAAAATATCAACTTATCTTATGAAACAAATATTAGTTATTAAGATAAATATTCTAACAATTATACTAACAACTTTTATTTATAAAACAATAACTTTTACACATGAAATAGTAACTTGTATGCATAAAATAACTTTTGTACCTAAAATAATGACTTGGTACATGTATAACAACATGTAATTATTAATTTATTTTCTTTATTATAAAATAGTAAATTTTTCTTTCTTCTTCAACAATTACGTGAGAAATTGATTCGCTAAAACACATCATGAACTTACAATAATATATAATTATAAAATTTTGAAGCTAACTTATGATAACACATAGTAAACATTTTAGTTGAAAACTTAAATTTACTGTAAAAGTATCAAACTCTATTTTTTAAATAATTCAAAAATTATCTCATATATCCAATACAATTATTATAGTAAATGTATTTATTTGATGTCATTTTAAACTTAGTAACAACACATTCAGTATTCAAAATAGTAGCATATCATTATCTTACATGATAAAATTATAATAACAACATCAAACAAGATCAACATTATGCAAATACATTAAAACATAGAATTAGAGAGTCTTGTGGGCCATGTTTCACTCTTCCCCTTCCATAGAACAACATGCAATGAAAGAAAGCTCCTCAGTGTTTTCTTTTATCAAGGGTCGGCTTCACCCTTATATCACATATATATAATATCATAATGTAATATATCAAGTATACATTCTTAGCACTATCATCATTATAGTTGGGAAAAATACTTGACATAATAAGCGTGGTATAAGTAACAAACTTATAATAAACGGTCGTGATATAACCACTTTCCACACTAAGACATAAATAATTTTAACATGATTTGCATGTATACACATGAGACACACATGCTCTGCTTGAGTATTCTGGTTATCTATGAAACATGATGTTACTTACAAACTATTATATCAGTTAAATATGCCCAACACTTATCTAAAATTAAACTATTTTTATTAAGTATTACGCAATAATATATGATATTTAAAATAAAAACAGCACTTAATTAATTAATAAGATTCGCACAAAAAATAAATTTTATTCGCATAAAATAGTAATTTATCTAATGAAACAAATATTAGTTATTAAAATAAATATTCTAACAATTATAATTACAACTTTTATTTATAAAACAATAACTTTTACACATAAAATAGTAATTTGTATGCACAAAATAACAACTTTTGTACTTAAAATAATGACCAGGTACATGTATAACATGTAATTATTTATTTATTTTCTTTATTATAAAATTTAAAATTTTTCTTTCTTCTTCAACAATTATGTGAGAAATTGATTACGCTAAAACACATCATGAACTTACACTAATATATAATTATAAATTTTTGAAGCTAACTTATGGTAACACATAGTAAACATTTTAGTTGAAAACTTAAATTTACTTTAAAAGTATCAAACTCTGTTAGTTAAATAATTCAAAAATTATCTCATATATCCGATACCATTATTATAGTAAAATGTATTTATTTGATGTCATTTTAAACTTAGTAACAACACATTCAGTATTCAAAATAGTAGCATATCATTATCTTACATGATAAAATTATAAGAACAACATCAAACAAGATCAACATTATGCAAATACATTAAAACATAGAATTAGAGAGTCTTGTGGGCCAAGTTACATCTCTTCCCCTTCCATAAAACAACATGCAATGAAAGAAAGCTCTCCACTATTTTCTTATATCAAGGATCGACTTCACGCTTATATCACATATATATAATATCATCATGTAATATATCAAGCATACATTCTTAGCACTATCATCAATATAGTTGGGAAAAATACTTGACATAATAAGCGTGGCATAAGTAAAAAACTTATAATAAACGGTTGTGATATAACCACTTTCCACACTAAGACATAAATAATTTCATCTCTTCCCCTTCCATAGAACAACATGCAATGAAAGAAAATACTCCAGTGTTTTCTTATATCAAGGGTCGGCTTCACCCTTATATTTCATATATATAATATCATGATGTACTATATCAAGTATACATTCCTAGCGCTATCGTCAATATAGTTGGGAAAAATACTTGACATAATAAGCCTGGCATAAGTAACAAACTTATAATAAATTGTCGTGATATAACCACTTCCCACACTAAGACATAAATAATTTTAACATGATTTGCATGTATACACATGACACACTCATGCACAAATATCTGCTTGACTATTCTTGTTATCTATGAAACATGATGTTACTTGCAAACTATTATATCAGTTAAATATGCCCAATACTTATCTAAAATTAAACCATTTGTATTAGTATTACGTAATAATAGATGATATTTAAAATAAATAAAAAACTGCACTTTTTTTTTAAGCAAGAAGAAAGAGCTACTTAGGTGTCCATAGAACCTCTCATCCTAACTATGTTGGCACCAGAGGTCCTACTCATCACCTGAAGCAGACTCCAAATTTATTAAACGAAAGGAAAAAAAGAGTACAAGAAGGAACATGGGGAAAACAACCCCATGAAAAACATCAAAAGATAAACATCAACACTAGACTAAAAGCCTAGAAACGCATAACAAAAAGACTAACAGAATCTGTAATTAGGAAGACTAAGACGATCTCTCCACAAAGATTCCCGGATAAAGCTTGGAGAAGAATCCCACCAAGTAAAGCGATGAGCTTGAAGAGCATAATTTGCCAAACTGTCAGCGCAACCATTTCCCTCTCTATAGATATGGGATATGCGGAAGGACATTAAATGGGAAAGAGTAATGCAATTCCTCCAACGGGCTCTAAATTTCCAGGGCACCATATCCACGTTCTCAAAGGCTTGCACTACGGCTAATGAATCGCATTCAATCCATAATTTCGACCAACCTTTTTCAGAAGCAATTTCAATTGCTGTCATAGCAGCATGTAACTCAGCATGAAAAGCAATGAAATTGGGAAGGGAAAGAGCAAAGCATCCCAACATATCACCAACATGATTCCTAAAAATACCACCACAGGCAGCCGGGCCAGGACATCCCTTTGCTGCCCCATCCACATTACATTTAATCCATTCCGGCAGAGGAGGATACCAATTCACTTGGATAATTTTGGGAGCGCGTTTAGTATGACCAGTCACACGCAGTTTTTTAAATAAAAAAAACTCTTCCATAGAATTAGACATGGTTCCAGTTGAGAAGTTACCAGATAAAGAAGCAGCAGCAATTGTCTTGTTCAAAATGAGAGTTTTCGTTAAAGGACCATTATGGAATCTGCTGTGATTTCTGCTAAACCAAATAAGATCAGCCAAATGTATCATTAAGGAGAGAAGAACATCAAGAGGCTGAGAACTCGTCGCTGTTTGGGCAATTTCCAGAAGCTGCAGTGGGGATGAAAGATCAAAGTTCCGCTGGATAAGGTGCCCCAAAGACGTCCAAAGATCACGAGCAAAAGAGCACTCCAAGAAAAGATGAGAAGCTGTTTCAGCAAAAGCACCACAGTGCGAGCAGATGGAAGCAAATGAGATACCACTTTTCTGGAGATTATCATCCATAGGCAATCTATTATAGATCCAGCGCCAAAAGAAAAAAGCTTTGGATGGAGGAATTCCAGCACGCTAAATCAACTTACTCCATGCTACAGGCTGTGAGGGGGGTTGGAAAAACTTGATTGCATCTTTAAAAAACAAAAGCCCCGAATCAGATGGGCACCACACCTGGACATCATCAACAGCCTCCAAAGGAATGGTAACACCTTTAATTTGCTGAACCAGTTGGGGGAAAAAATGCTCAAACAAAGGCGGAAAAACCCATTGCTTGTTAAAGATAAAATCAGCCACCGATGCTGTCAAAAGACTATGAGTATCCAACGGAATATTCAATAATTCAGCTATAGGACCAGAGAGCCAAGTATCCGTCCAGAACATAATGTGCTTTCCATTTCCAAGTTGCCAAGCAGAATTATTCAAAATGATTGGAATGAAAGGTTTTATTCCAATCCAAATGGAGGAGGGAACATGAGATGTTCTAGGGACGCCCTTCTTAAAGAACCTACTGCGCCCCAAACAGGCCCAGTGACAATTAGAAGTGAGCAAAGACCAACCAAGCCTAAGCATGGCAGCTTTATTAACTAACTTTAGAGGACGAATGCCAAGACCACCCAACTCCACCGGAAAACAGATTTTCTTCCAAGAAACAGTGACTAATTTGGATTTATCAGCATCCCCAGTCCAAATAAAATTCTGAATCCAAGAGTCAAGCGTATTGAGCATAGCCACAGGCCATGCATAGATGTGAAAGGAGTATAAAAGCAAACTTTTTATGACAGATTTAATGAGCTGAACTCTTCCCATAAAAGAAAGAAGCTTACCTCTCCAAGATCCCAATTTAAATCGAACTTTATCCATAATTGGTTGCAGATATATTTTCTTTGGACGTCCAACAAACAGGGGAACCCCAAGGTATGTAAAAGGGAGAGACCCCTTAGAGAATCCCAAAATCTCTTTAATTGTCTGCAATCTATTACCCTCATGCAGAGAATAAAATTTAAACTTGGAGGGATTAAAAAATTGACCTGATGCTTCCCCATAGTCACTGAAAAGAGACATAAGATGTTGTAAGCTGCGTTTAGTGCCTTTGCCAAAAACAAGGATGTCATCAGCGAAAAATGCATGGCTGGGAGTACAGATGCCATTTGGACCACTCATCGGCTGGAATAAACCCCTATCAACCAAGGAAGAAATACCACGACTAAGCACCTCCTCCGCAAGACAAAATAAGAGAGGAGACAAAGGATCTCCTTGACGAACACCCCTCTTGCAGGAAAAAAATCCAACTGGCTTACCATTGATGGAAAAGGAGAGCTTTGCAGACAAAAGAATGACATGAATCCAATTAACAAATTTTTCCTCAAAACCAAAAGCTCGCAGAACATCAAGAAGAAAATTCCAGTCCAAAGTATCAAAAGCTTTGCGGATATCAAATTTCATAATTAAGTTTCCCCCAAGAGTGCGATGCTTAAGCAGATTGACTGCTTCAGAAGCAACACAAATACAATCACTAATTTGCCTATCCTTGATAAAACCTCTTTGGTGGGGTGAGATGATTTTGGGAGCTATCACTGCAAGTCTATCAGCTAGTACTTTGGAGATAATTTTGAATTGGAAATTTGCCAAAGCAATAGGGCAAAAATTATCCACTGTGTCCGCCTAAGGAAATTTGGGAATCAGAACAACAAGATTGGAATTCATATTAGGGAGAATCCAACCCTGACGAAAAAATTGAAGAACAGCCTGGAAAACATCTTCTCCCACTATATTCCAGAAATGTTGGAAAAAACAGCCCCCAAAACCATCCGGTCCAGGTGCACCATCACCATTCATGTTGAAAACAGCCCGTCTCACTTCTTCCTTGGTTGGGATGTTAGTAAGGAAACAATTATCCTTACTGGAAACTAATGCAGGAATGGTGCGACTAATCAAATCATTGGACCTGCAGTTATTCTCACCAGCATAAATACTAGAGAAAAAGGTAAGAACCTCCCGCTCAATGTCCACCTTATTGACAAGTAATTGCTCACCACTCCGAAGAAGAGAAAGCTTGTTAGAAGCATTACGGATACGAGCAATTCTGTGAAAATAGGCAGTGTTGCGATCACCCTGACAGTGCCACTTGATCCTCGCTTTCCCTTTCCAAAAGGATTCTTGCATGGATAGAGCTTTTTCAAGATTAATCTGAGCTTGCATCTCCTGATCTTTAAGAACATCAGAATAACCCTTATAAGAAATATCATGCTGAATAGCTATAACAGCATCTTGGCAAGATTTGACAGTGTCACGAATATTCCCAAAGCCACTTTTGTTCCAAGCACGCAGAACATTCTTCAAGTGCCTCAATTTACTTCCCAGGATAAACATGGGACAGCCAACAAAGTTCTGCTTCCAAGAGGATTCGACTATGGAATAACAGTCATTATGTTCAAGCCACATCTTCTGGAAACGAAAAGGGGAGGGACCAGATTCCTCCTCAAGCTGGAGGGATAGCAGTAATAGGGCATGATCTGAGTGCATCCAAGAAAGAACATTACAAGAAATCGAATTCCAAAAAGAGAGACTATCTTCATTGCAAAAGGCACGATCCAATCTCATATCAATATGGTGGGAACCACGTCTACCATTAGACCAAGTAAAACTTGCTCCCTTTGATGGCAAGTCTGTGAGATTACAAGAGTCAGCCCAAGCACGAAATTCAGAGCACGATAAAGACAAAGGCAAATGCCCTCCACGTTTCTCATGTGATCCCATAACAGCATTGAAGTCTCCTATACAGCACCATGGTCCAGCACTGCTTTGTTGAATCTGAGCCAATTCCTCCCATAAATTTCTGCGAAGAACATAAGATGTACTAGCATAGACCACGGAGAAAGAGACCGAGCCAGGAACTCCATTAGCAGCTATAGAGAAAGAAATTTGTTGCTGGGAAGAGGAGGTAGTCACAGGAAGGAGATAATCTTCACAAAGAGCCCAAAGATTGGGCTTAAGATTTCCACGATGATTAACAGCAAAAAGTCTGAAATTAAGATGCTTCCAGAAAGATGAGGGAATATCTGAAGAAGAAATCCATGGCTCTGCAATAAACAAAAAATCTGGTTTATAAACTGAACATAAATGTTTTAAATATAGAAGGGTGGCTTGATTAGCAACACCCCTAGCATTCCAAAAAATAGACTTCATCAAGCATGAAAATGAACGCCTTCCCTGTAACGGGATCGAGTAACTGCCGGAGAAGTTTTCTTGTTCTTTTTCTTCAATCTTTTCTGTTGAGACTTGGAAAGAACAAGAGTAAAATCTTCCTCGCCTTGAGAAGGAATCGAGTCAGGTACAAAAGGACTAGGGTTCTGCACATTATCAAGGATAGGACTTGAACGCCCTTCCTCCTCCATAATATCTCCCCATCTACTCGTAATATTTTGAATATAAGTCAAAATCCATTTTTGAGCATCACCATCTACTTCTCTATCCAAAGGAGAGTCTGGATGCAAAGACTCATCACACGAGTCTGAGACTGCATCGTTGGCCATGGCTGCCTCCGCAGGTCTGTGTCCGCTGTCCCTATGACTCAAGTCATTCTCGTCCGGATTCAACTGAGCGACGTGGACATGTTGATCGGTCTGCGGATCAAGGTGAGCATATTGCTGCCCATCTACAATATCTGCCTTATCTTTGACATGACTAGGGCCAGCTCTAAGACCCTCATCTGGAACGACCAGTTCTTTGTTATTCTGCTTGGGAACGTAAACTTTCTTCATCTTGGGATCGTTCTTGGAATCAGTCTTTTGATCGGAAGAAATCTTCTTTTTACAGTCTGCTAAAGAATGTCCCACTATTTTGCAAAAAGAACAGAACTGTGGTAATCTTTCATATACAATGTCAACGAAGAAAGCGTATCCAGTCCTTTCCACTAAAATTTGATCTCGAAGATTGTTGGTCAGATCTAAATCCACAAGAACCCGTGCATAATGGCCAAAGGTTTTTTTGCTAGTTGCATCATCTAGTGATAAGGGGATACCAATGCCTCTAGCAATAGAGAACAAGATTTTGGGTCGCCAATATTCCTGTGGCAAACCAAAAATCCGAATCCAACACTGAGAATTTGTTTGCTTTACTGAATTCGGATTAAAATCCGGCGTCCAAGAAAAAAGACGCAGAATTCCAGGCTTAAGGTTCCATGCTCCCACTGCCAGAACGCGACGTAGGTCTTCTATTGATGAGAAGGAAAATTCAAAGAATCCTTTTCCTATAGGAACTAAACGCCAATTACCCAACGACTGCCAAAGCTTACCTAATTTGGATCGCAGATCCATAACCTTGGGGGGCATGTCTCCTTTGGAAAGAATCAGCCTGCCATGAAGATTGTTACGAGAGCCCTCCAATCCCGCTTGGTATTCTTCTTCTGGAATAGAGACTGCTAAAGCATCTCCCTTTAAACAAGGGGTAGGCAATTGGCTTAATGGAATATTGCAAGCATGATTAAGCGCTTGAACAAAAGTCTTTCTGATTGGAGGCTGATTTGTCGAACTAACATCCTTCTTTCTGACGTTATCATCATCAACCAAGAAGTTCCAAGGCACAAACGTATTCATGACTGGTATGAAGCACCTGCAAAAGGAAGAAGATCACGCGAGGAACCCTAACCCTAGCAGAGCCTTCATTCGATATACTCAATTAATAAGATTCCCACAAAAAATAAAGTTTTTTCACATAAAATAACAACTTATCTTATGAAACAAATATTAGTTATTAAAATAAATATTCTAACAATTATAATAACAACTTTTATTTATAAAACAATAACTTTTACACATGTAATAGTAACTTGTATGCATAAAATAAGAACTTTTGTACATAAAATATTGACTTGGTACATGTATAACAACGTGTTTTTATTTTCTTTATTATAAAATAGTAATTTTTTCTTTCTTCTTCAACAATTATGTGAGAAATTGATTACGCTAAAATGTAACACCCTAAGGGGAATGTTAACTTTAGCCTATTTATGTTACTAAATTTTGAACATTTAGAATATAAGGATATGATAGTTTACTATGTGGAAAAATAAAACTTAACATATCTTACATAAACAAATCTAATACAAAGCTCTTGGCACTTATGTGTCGTTCAAAACATAACCAAAAAGGATACTTGAACATAAACTAGCTCCCATACATTGGGAGATACAAAACTATAATTATCTTCCTTCATGCAAGCAACTCTGAGCTTCTCCCTTGAGCTCGTCCATCTGCTTAGCCTGTAAAAACATGAAACTAAAAGGGATGAGACATAATGTCTTAATGAGTGCTCAAAAGACTCTAGGTTGACTCTCTATTCTAGAGACCTTTTCTTAACTCTCATGACTTCTCATTTCTACTCAAAACTATATCTCAACATCTCTTCATTTATCCCTAAGCTGGACCAATCTATACATATACATAAACAGATTCCAATCAAGGAAAAGGAAAGAAACTAAACTTTATATACTTTGAAAATACTATATATAATTACCATAATTTATAACAAAAACCTAGTTCATTTTATTTATCAATAACCACCAACAGACAACAACATCATGAGTCACCCATCTCATAGTCATAATAAAAATCCTCAACTAACATCAACAACATAATACAAACACCAACATCCATCATCAAAAAGATGTATATCATAAACCATTAGCCAACCTCAATCATCAACACTGACTCTACTCCATAGAGTTTCAACATCATATGAGCAGTCCCTCAAAGTCCCCATCCCCTACCATAGTCTATACATTCCAACCATTCAGGGAGTCCCTTGAGCTGATCCTACAGGGAAAGTGTGGTTTTACCGAAAATAGACAAGTGCTATAGTGGCTTACCTCTGTAGGTTTGCAAGACCTTACATCTATAGGGATTCGCCTACTCGTCTATTCTATAGGCCCATTCCCGTTAGCCACCACGAAAACCCCCAACACTAGGTTGAGAGCCAACCAAGCACCCTCAACTTACGTACCTACTCATATGTCTATGCACCAACTGTGCAAATACAACATTCGGAATATTTCTGTGCATCAACTATGCACCCACCGTATTCCAATGGCAAAACATTTTTGGAGTCCCTTACATTCTTAGATATGGCACCTCCGTACCCGCCATCTTCTATGACCTGACTTATGGGTCCAAATACATCTCATCAATCAACAATCCTCAACGACGACAACAATCCATCCCCTATACACTAAAATGGTCACTCAACCTCTTGGAAAGTATTTCTCAATACTCCAACACGCCATTCGGAGTCAAAACATAGGGGTGGTACTCGGGAAAATATCCCATTAGGCGAGACCCTTGGGTCATTTTAGTGGGCCAGGGTTCTGGTGTGAAACTCACCCTCCCAACTATATAATTTTTCTATAAAAATCTTCCCAAATGTCATAGCTAACTCCTTTTTAACATATAGGGATGGTTACAATACAAGATTATCATTCATCATCAACATCATCTCATCAACAATTCATATACATCCCAATAATAATACTTCCACCTCATCAAAACATAATTATTACAACAATAATGCAACTACCTTACCATAAAATAAACACCTCAAGAACAACATAATCATCTTATAATTAAACATACTACATTTATATAAAAATTTTAAAATCATATAAATCAAAAGGGGAAAATTTTCAAGAGAATTTCAATTAACCAAATTCTAGCCCGGCCGCTCAAACTCTCGTGCTGAGCCAGAGCCGCCTTGGAGCTAATTACCCATTCTGACACTCTCTAGCCCGGCCGCATAAACTCTCATGCTGGGCCATAACCCCTCTAGATATGAATGTTCGCTACTAACACTCTCTAGCTCGGCCGCACAAACTCTCCCATTGGGCTAGAGCCCCTTTAGAAACGAATGTTCTCTACTGACACTCTCTGGCCCGACCGGGCAAGCTTTGTCCCGCTGGGCCAGAAAGACCCTGGAACTGAATGTTCCATTTTGACGCCCTCTAGCCCAGCCGCACTGAAAATTCGCGCTGGGCTAAAGCGAAACTGGAGCTGCGAGCTCCATAGCCATCAATGGCATACCCATTCATCCTAACCCTATGCAAAGACTCACCCAAGCATACAAATCAAACCCTAAACACTTCTATTACATTTTCAACCGATTGATTTACCCGAAAACCCCTTAATCAAACATAATCACCAAAAACCCAAAATCTCCAAACCTAAGTTCAAAAGAGAAAAAGGGGAAAACATGCAAATCAAGAGGATAGGAAAGGACTAGGGGGAAGCACTCACCTCCCGGGACACGTAGAGATGAGCTCCGGGCATTGGGTCTTCAGATATCTGCTCCATCTCCTTCCTCTTCTTCTCCTCTTCTCCTCCTTCTCTCTACCTTTCCCTTTCTTTCTTTCTTTCTCTCTCTAACACTCCCTTCTCTTATCTATATAAAGTGTCTGGGCTAAGTGGGCCTCAGCTCACCTTGGGCCTTGGCTCCCCATCTAGATCCTATTATCTCATTTATGACAACTCTTATAATAAGGTAACTATTATTAATAATACAACTCCTATAAAAAATGTCTCTTTATTATTTATTTCTAAGGTCCAAAAAATTGGGATGTTACATTTCTCCCCTCCTCAAAAGATTTTCGTCCTCGAAAATCAAAACCTAACTACATCCTCATATCCCCACACGTCTATACTTTCAAGGTCCTAAGGAATCTTATTCTTAGGGCTCTTCTAACTAATACCATTGTCAAACTATTCATCCACCTTTGATTATACTTTCTTCTAGAAAATCACATTCCTATAATCACTATATGTTCCTTAAAATCTAACACTATGCTAGTTTGGATACTATCTTAAGAAACAACTGCTACCCTCTCTTAGATATAAAGCTTTCTTAGGTCTAATCCTCTTTCATCACTTATAGGAAACTACTTATCCTCCATTGACCATCCTAGATCTATATTCTTCGGGTGCTAGCTCAAAAGCAATCTAGTCCCATGACGTACATAAATCTATCTTAGCCTCAAAATCTCTAAACACTCCTAAACCATTTCTCATCTTTTTGGTCCATCTCACTAACAACTTTGGGATTAATTCCCAACCTCTAAAAGCTTCTAAGATTTTTCCTTAACTCTACTTAGGGAAATCTGACTCTTATGGTTCATCTAGGGTGATATTCAAGCTTAGAGTTCCTCTCTCTTATAGCTTCAACCATTATATTGCTCTAACCATAGGGTAGGCTTCTTCCAAACTACTTGTCCGTTCACAACTCTCCTTCTTCATATATGTTTTCCTTTCCTTATCTCTACTCTTAGGTGGTCTATCTCTAAACAACTCCAGAAAATCCTATTCTTGAAGTTTCCCAAAGCTCTTCAACTTTTTCTCGTTTCACCTTATTCAATTTCATCTTACTAAAGGCTTTAGAACTAGGTTCAACCTTCAAATATATATATATATATATATATATATATATATATATATATATATATATATATATATTACTCTCCCCTAACTCATTTTGGGAAAACTATCTCCTTTCCGCTGAAAAGGTTTTCATTTCATGCTTAGACTAGTTTGGTAACCATCATCTCCTAGGATCCAAGTCTCAAGGTTCTCACAAGGCATATACCTATTTTCCTTAACTTCCAAACATCCAATTCTCTATAGCTTTGGACTAGGCTTATCCTTAAAAAATTCTATGGTCTTTTCTCTTAAGCTTAAGCTATAATTAGGTTGGTGACTATTGGCTAGACACTTACCATAACCATTCTACTCCTTCACTAATCATACCATATCGGTACTAACTTTGGCTAAAAGGGTGTCTACTTCATTTTAGTTCTCTTGGTGCCTTCAAGCTTACCTTACCTATGGTTCTCTAGCTTATCCTTAACTAAGGAGGGTTTGGTAACTTCCTTTTAACTCCACTTTGGTTGGTCCTAGTCTTAAGGCCCCTAAAGACTCCTCGCATTTCTCACACTAGAGCTAACCATAAAGATAGGCTTGTTTTATCTACTAGTTATCCATCACAACTTCCTTCCTCTATTCTAGGTGTAACCCTTGAACATAACCTCAGGTTAAGGTGATCCTCTTAGCTTATGAGTCTCTTTAAGATGTAGGTGGTATTAGGGAATTCTTTTTCTATAGGCTCCCTCTCTATGCACTTCCTAAGGTTTTCTTCTTCTAAACGACTCTATCTCTTTCCATTCCAAACACTACTTAGGATGAATATTTTGTTTATCTCTACAATCCTTATCTTAAGGTATTAGTAGGGATCTCTAATCTGTAGGGCTCGCTATTTCCTTGAGCTATATAGGATGATACTTCTATCTTGTGAAGGTCAACTATCTAAAGCTAGGCCACTACTCATCCAGCTCAGGTCGACTATGTTCTACTTCCCATTCCTAGGTTAAGAGTGTAGCTAACTCTATGTTCTCTCCCTGACAAGCTCACCTGAAACTCAGAAAACTCACCAAGCAGATATAACAACATAAACTATCAATCACATCACAAACACAACTTGGTTGGTCTTGGAACAAGCCACACCAAGTGCAACATCATCCCCACGAAAAGAGTCATCACATCAAGCACAGAAGAAAGCATGCAATTGAAAACATAAAGAAACTTGCCACACATCCAAAGAAACAAGAAGCACTATATTTCTAAGATGCTCAAACAATAAAACAAAAACATGATACACTAAAAACATAAAGCAACAAAAGGTTGGATTGGGAACACATACCTAGGGTAGGTCCATCATCTTAGTTTTTCCTCATAACACAAAGAGTAGAAAGCCAAACTGTGGATAAAGGTGTTGGCTCAACTAGTTCCTTTCTAAACTCCCTTGTGGTGCTTACCACATTTGGGATATCCCTTAGCTCTTGGGTTTCTTGAAGGTTACACTCCCTTACCCTTACTCTTATTTTTTTTTTGGTCTCTTAGATTGGTGAAATCCTGCACGCTTTCTCTCCTTAGAGAATGCTTTCGATGCGTGCTCTGAACTTCCTCTTGTGGTCTCTCACCACCTATGATGTACTCTTATGAAAATACAATCTTGAAGTTCTCCCACTCCAAAGGTATTCTAGAAAAGCCATCTTACCCTTCACATATCTCCACCAAAGCTCAATCTCATCCTCTAGCATGAATGAGGCATAAGCCACACCCTCTGCTCAAATGAGCAAGGTACTCCCTCACAGACCCTCTCTATCTCCCTCAACCATAACCCTGCCTTAGTAGGATCATAGCCCCCTAAAGGATGGTGGTTTCTTACTTTGGAATTCCACAAATCCTGAACTTTGGTTTTCAACAGCTAACCCACCTTGGGTACTCTCCACTTTCCCTAAGGTTTCCCATCTCAAGTTGGTTTGGTTTGGAGGGGTTAGTCCAAAGGGATTCAAAGATGACTGTCCTAGGCTTCGGTTTCTACTTGCCATAATTCCTACCTACAGTGCATAAAGTATTAAGGTGATCAGTCTCAATACTCCATGTCAAGGCAAACCAGGTTTTATAGCATGGTAGACAACCATCACACTCAAACTGATCTGACTATACTGTCAGAACATACAATCTAATATAACAATACTAACCACAGTCCGATTTGAATTGAACTGCTCTGATACCAAAATGTAACACCCTAAGGGGTGTGTTACCTTTTGCCTATTTATATTACTAAATTTTGAAAATTTAGAATATAAGGATATCAGAGTTTACTATGCGGAAAAATAAAACTTAAAACATATCTTACACAAACAAATCTAATACAAAGCTCTTGGTACTTATGTGCCGTACAAAACATAAACCAAAAAGAGTACTTGAACATAAACTAACTCCCATACATTGGGAGATACAAAACTATAATTATCTTCCTTCATGCAAGCAGCTCCAAGCTTCTCCCTTGATATCGTCCATCTGCTTAACCTGTAAAAACATGAAACTAAAAGGGATGAGACATAATGTCTCGGTGAGTGCTCTAAAGACTCTAGGCTGACTCTCTATTCTAGAGATCTTTTTCTTAACTCTCATGGCTTCTCATTTCTTTTCTTGATACTCATACTCAAAACTATAATCTCAACATCTCTTCATTTATCCCTAAGCTGGACCAATCTATACATATACATAAACAGATTCCAATCAAGGAAAAGGAAAGAAACTAAACTTTATATACTTTGAAAACACTATATATAATTACCATAATTTATAACAAAAACCCAGTTCATATTATTTAATAATAACCACCAACAGACAACAACACCATGAGTCACCCATCTCATAGTCATAATATAAATTCTCAACTAACATCAACAACAAAATACAAACACCAACATCCATCATCAAAAAGATGTATATCATAAACCATTAGACAACCTCAATCATCAAGACTGACTCTACTCCATGGAGTTTCAACATCATATGAGCAGTCCCTCATAGGCCCCATCCCCTACCATAGTCTGTACATTTTGACCATTCAGGGAGTCCCTTGAGCTGACCCTACGGGGAAAGTGTGGTTTTATCGAAAATAGACAAGTGATATAGTGGCTTACCTCTGTAGGTTTGCAAAACCTTACATATATAGGGATTCACTCACTCGTCTATTCTAGAGGCCCATTCCCATTAGCCACCACTAAAACCCCAGCACTAGGTTGAGAGCCAACCAAGCACCCTCAACTTACGTGCCTACTCATATGTTTATGCACCAACTATGCACACCTATGCACCAACTGTGCAAATACAACATTTGGAATATTTATGTGCATCAACTATGCATCCACCATATTCTAGCGGTAAACACATATTTGGAGTCCCTTACATTCTTAGATATGACACCTCCGTACCCGCCATCTTCTATGGCCTGACTTACGGGTCCAAATACATCTCATCAATCAACAATCCTCAACCACGACAACAATCCATCCCCTATACACTAAAATGGTCACTCAACCTCTTGGAAAGTAGTTCTCAACACTCCAACAAGCCATTCGGAGTCAAAACATAGGGATGGTACTCAGGAAGATATCCCACTAGGCGAGACCCCAGGTCATTTTAGTGGGCCGGAGTTCTGGTGTGAAACTCACCCTCCCAAGTATACCATTTTTCTATAAATATCTTCCCATAGGTCATAGCTAACTCCTTTTTAACATATAGGGATGGTTACAATACAAGATTATCATTCATCATCAACATCATCTCATCAACAATTCATATACATCCCAATAGTAATACATCCACCTCATCAAAACAAAATTATTACAACAATAATGCAACTACCTTACCATAATATAAACACCTCAAGAACAACATAATCATCTTATAATTAAACATACTACATTTATATAAACATTTTAAAATCATATAAATCAAAAGGGGAAAAGTTTCAAGAGAGTTTCAATTAACCAAATTCTAGCCCGGCTGAACAAACTCTCACGCTGGGCTAGAACCCCTCTAGAAATGAATGTTCGCTACTGACACTCTCTAGCCCGGCCACACAAACTCTCCCGCTAGGTAAGAGCCCCTCTAGAAATGAATGTTCTCTTCTGACACTCTCTAGCCCGGTCGCGTAAGCTCTGTTCCGCTGGGCCAGAAAGATCCTGGAACTGAATGTTCCATTCTGACACCCTCTAGCCTAGCCGCACCAAAAATTCGCGCTGGGCCAGGGCAAAATTGGAGCTGCGACCTATGAGCTCCATGGCCATCAATGGCATATCCACTCATCCTAACCCTATGCAAAGACTCACCCCATTTCCAACCAATTGATTTACCCGAAAACCCCTTAATCAAACATAATCACCAAAAACCCAAAATCTTCAAACCTAAGGTTCAAAAGAGAAAAAGGGGAAAACATGCAAATCAAGAGGATAGGGAAGGACTAGGGGAAGCACTCACCTCCTGGGACACGTAGAGATGAGCTCCGGGCACTGGGTCTTCAGATGTTTGCTCCAACTCCTTCTTCCTCTCCTTCCTCTTCTTCTCCTCTTCTCCTCCTTCTCTTTACCTTCCCTTTCTTTCTTTCTTTCTTTCTTTCTTTCTATCTCTAACACTACCTTCTCTCATCTATATAAAGTGTGCGGCGTGTGTGGGCTAAGTGGGCCTCAGCTCACCTTGGGCCTTGGCTTCCCATCTAGATCCTATTATCTCATTCTAGACAACTCCTATAAAAATGTAACTATTATTAATAATACCTAATGGTATCCTTTAACCATTAAATATAAAGGCTATTCCATAAAAAGAATGTCTCTTTATTATTTATTTCTAAGGTTAAAAAACTTGGGATGTTATATAAAACACATCATGAACTTACAATAATATATAATTATAAAATTTTGAAGTTAACTTATGGTAACTCATAGTAAACATTTTAGTTGAAAACTTAAATTTACTATAAAAGTATCAAACTCTATTAGTTAAATAATTCTAAAATTATCTCATATATCCAACATCATTATTATAGTAAAATGTATTTATTTGATGTCATTTTAAAATTAGTAACAACACATTCAATATTCAAAATAGTAGCTTATCATTATCTTACATGATAAAGTTATAATAACAACATCAAACAAGATCAACGTTATGCAAATACATAAAAACATAGAATGAGAGAGTCTTGTGGGCCAAGTTTCATCTCTTCCCCTTCAATAGAACAACATGCAATGAAAGAAAACACCCCAGTGTTTTCTTATATCAAGGGTTGGCTTCACCCTTATATCTCATATAAATAATATCATGATGTAATATATCAAGTATACATTCTTAGCGCTATCATCAATATGGTTGGGAAAAATCTTTCAGATGTCTACAGATGAGTTCTTAAGATCTAGAGGTGTAACTGTTGTTTCAATATGCTCTCTTTGTAATAGTCATGCTGAAACAACAACTCATATGTTTTTCGAATGCACCTTTGCCAAACATCTTTGGAATTGGTTTGAAAGTATAGTGCAATAGCACATCAACTACTCATCTATGGTTGATGTTCTCTCTTTGTGCTCTAGGCAGTGGAGTTTACAAGCTTGAGATGTTCTTCTGGCTGCCATTATCAACATTATTTATGTCATTTGGTTTTGTAGAAACAAGGCAAGGTTTGACAACAAAGATATTTTGGCTCCTGTGGCTCTTAACATGGTTTATACCAATGTTCGTTTAATTGGGAAAATCAGGAAAGGAACAATGAACTCTGATGTCAAAGAATTCGAGATTCTGAAAGCTTTTTCTATTAATATTGACCATTGTCCTGCTCCTGTTATCAAGCAAGTGGATTGGATTGCTCCCAAATGTTATTGGATAAAAGCTAATAGAGACGGGTCTGCCATTTTATTTTTGTATACTTGTGTTATTTCTTCTTTGTGCAGATTTGGGTAGTTGGTAGGGTCATTGGTTTGTATGTTCCCCGCACACACTCCACAGTCACTTACCTCACACTTTTAGGGCTCTATACCCGAGCCTGTGCGAGCCTAGGAGTAGAAGGTGCCTCAATGATTGTTATTGAGGGGCTTGATGTCCACTTGAGAGTTGTTGAGCTACCACTCAGATTGTTACCAGTATCATGGGTTAGTCATATTGAAAGGGTATCTTCCCTTCTTATGATTCATAAGCTGGGTCCTCGTCTATGTGATAAAGGCAATCTAGGAACCAATAAATCTTTAGGAATCTAGAGCCACCCATAAGACTTTGCACTGATAGGTTGACTTAGTGACCTCCCAAAAATTAGGGCCATGACCTTAGGAATATCTCACCCTAGGTTTTTACCTTAATAGGTCACATGGGGAACGTACTTCCTATTCTTCTTCATTTTTGTACATATTTATCATAACACGCATTTAGCAATAGCAACATGTTAATGTTTTCATGCATAACATGCATTTCCTTTTGCATCTAATGTCTTGATCATTAGTTAGTCATGCTAGTGCTTAGGGTTTTTAGAATAAAAAGTTCATGCATTTCAGGAAAAAAAAATCATGCATACTATAGTTCAAAATTAGGATACATGCATCAAGAGCATAATAGGTTGCAATCATTTCATTTAAAAGTGAAAAGATTTGATAATGTTCAATATGAAGGATGTTCATAGTCATCTATCAAACATTATTTATTGAGGAGCAAATACTCCCTTAGATGATTGTCAATCACATTTGCATCTTGAGACGATTGGTCCTTGATTGAAAATGTGGTGCATATAGATTAGACCTCGTCTATTGAGGAGTGAATGCTCCCTTGGAATGAGTGTCAATACTTGGTGACGTATCTTTAGTGGAGTATCTCCTTCAATATTGAACACTTTGATCAAATCTTTCTACCAATATTTTGCTTCCTTTTTCCTTTTCTTTTATACTCACAATGTTTTGTATCCAGAGAGAAATAAATCAAGAAGGAAAAGTGTATCCTCGACACCCTTATAGAATGCAGTTCCAAGCAAAGATCATGGATGAAATGGAAGAACACAATGAGGAATTGAGGAATGACATTAATCAAATGAAAAAACAAATGGCGCAAATCCTAGAGGCAATACGTGGGTTAGAAGAGAAAAGTTTAGAAGGGACCCCTTCAGCGACTAGAGGAGAAACGTTAGTCACTCCTGCATGCCCTCCTGGTTTTACCTCAGTTCAAGCGCAACCACAGGCATAAATGGCGCCCTTGACTCTTCATCTCAATAGGCATGTGCAACAGGTCGATCCTCCGGAGGTAAAATGGCCACCATATGGCCTTCCACCTAATTACACACCCCCAACAATGGTGGATTTGACAAAAAAATGACCCACTTTTGACTCAACTGCAAACTGTGCAACCACGAGGCTCAATCACGAATCTTGTTCATCCACAAAACATTTCTCAGCCCTAAAATACTGATCTTGCCACCCAAGGAAATTCCCCGAACTATCAGGCCATTATGAATTTCCATCGAGGCATAGAGGGATTTCAGCCACCATTTGCAAATGAGCAAGTTCAATCTAAAGAAAAGTTGCAAATGTTGGAGGAGAGACTGAGGGCTGTTGAAGGTAGTAGCTATGAAATTGGAGAGGCTGTTGATCTCTGTTTGGTTCCAGATGTAGTAATTCCTCAAAAATTTAAAATGCCAGAGTTTCATGAGTACGAGGGAACTAGTTGCCCAAAGAGCCATTTAACGATGTACTGTAGAAAAATGGTAGCACATGCCCATGATGATAAGTTACTCATTCATTGTTTCCAAGATAGCTTAACTGGGGCAACTTTAAATTGGTACATGCATCTTGAGTGAGCCCATATTCAATCTTGGAAAGATTTAGCGGATGCTTTCCTTAAGCAGTACAAGTATAACATTGATATGGCCCCAGATAGATTTGAGTTGCAGAGCATGTCGAAGAAGGATAATGAGATGTTTAAAGAATATGCACAGAGATGGCGAGAAGTTACAGCTCAGGTGGAGCCTCCCTTGTCCGATAAAGAAATAATGGCCTTGTTTATTGATACTTTACAAGCACCATTCTATGACAAGATGATTGGAAGCATTTCCTCCAACTTCTCAGATATAGTTGTCATAGGGGAGAGGGTGGAAAGTGCCATGAGAACTGGAAAGATCACTCTTGATTCTTCTATCTAAAGAAAAGTTAAAAGTACATGGCCTGAGCAAGTTCAATCTAAAGAAAAGTTGCAAATGTTGGAGGAGAGACTGAGGGCTGTTGAAGGTAGTAGCTATGACATTGGAGAGGCTGTTGATCTCTGTTTGGTTCCAGATGTAGTAATTCCTCAAAAATTTAAAATGCCAGAGTTTCATGAGTACGAGGGAACTAGTTGCCCAAAGAGCCATTTAATGATGTACTGTAGAAAAATGGCAGCACATGCCCATGATGATAAGTTACTCATTCATTGCTTCCAAGATAGCTTAACTGGGGTAGCTTTAAATTGGTACATGCATCTTGAGTGAGCCCATATTCGCTCTTGGAAAGATTTAGCAGATGCTTTCCTTAAGCAGTACAAGTATAACATTGATATGGCCCCAGATAGATTTGAGTTGCAGAGCATGTCGAAGAAGGATAATGAGACGTTTAAAGAATATGCACAGAGATGGCGAGAAGTTACAGCTCAGGTGGAGCCTCCCTTGTCCGATAAAGAAATAATGGCCTTGTTTATTGATACTTTACAAGCACCATTCTATGAAAAGATGATTGGAAGCATTTCCTCCAACTTCTCAGATATAATTGTCATGGGGGAGAGGGTGGAAAGTGCCATGAGAACTGGAAAGATCACTCTTGATTCTTCTAAAACAACTGACACCTCAAGCGAGTCAGGGCAGAAAATGGAAAGGGATGCAAATATGGTGACATTTAATTCCCATGGGATACCTAACTATAGACCCTCTCATCTACAACAGACATATCACAATCCCTATATGGCCTACCCACACATCGCCACTATCTCGCCAACTCCTTATTCTCAAACCTTCCACCCAGCTTCACCCATTTCACCCATAACACCCACCACAAGACCACCTCATTCCAAGCAATCATGGAGCCAAAATCCCAACCAAACCAAACCACAAAACACCCAAGACCAGAAATCAATTGAATTTGACCCTATTCCCATGTCTTACACTGAGTTGTGGCCTCTTTTACTTTAGAATGGATTGGTAGTACCTATTCCAATGAAGCCTTTGGAACCACCATATCCTAGGGGATACGATGCTAATGCCAAATGTGAATATCATGCTTGTGCTATTGGTCACTCCACAGAAAATTGTAAAGCTTTGAAGTTTAAAGTACAAAGCTTGGTTAAGGAAGGGTGGTTGAACTTCAAGGAGGATAACCCCAATGTTGGGTGTAATCCTCTCCCAGGTCATGGAGGACCATCTGTTAGTGCTATTGAAAAAGGTGTGGAACAACTCATAAGGATGAATGTAGAAGATGTGAAAACCCCACTAAGGGTCATTTTTGGGGAAATGTGCAAATATGATATGATTAAGGGAAACATTGACGAAGATGTTGGGTGCGGATTACACCCTAGTGCAGGTCATGCAATTGAAGAATGTGCTAGCTTTAAGCAGATCTTGCAAGACTTGATGGATAAGCAATTGGTGCAAGTAGGCTATTTTGGAAATAATGTGTTAGCAGCTCCAAGCTTCCCAAAACTCTCAGAGAGTAAAGAGTATGACATTGAAGGGGTCCCTATTTGTGACCGTCAAGAGAGCTTCAAGGAGGTTGGTTTCAAGTTTCCAAGCTCGATAGCTGTTGCTGAGCAAGATATTTGCAGAGATGAGCACGTCAAATGGGTTCGCACTTGCCCACCAAACATCGGGCTTAACAATTGGGAGGTTATTAAGCTTCCTGTGTTTTTCAATTCAAACACAAAATGATTTTGTAATGCTGATCCTATTACTCTGTCTAAGGCTTTAGGATAATTTCTTTGTTGAATAAGGGCTCATATGTTTCCTTTCAGCATGTTATTAATAAAGTGTATTTTGAATTATCCAATAAATACTTTATTTTCTTCCCTTTCTAAATTCTCCATTTTATCTGCATTTTTGTGTTGTTCTTTGTTCCAAGTTTAAATAATGCAGATTTGAAAATAATGCGCTTGAAAGTGACGATGCTAGTATCACATCAAGTAGTGCTGATTGTCCCGTCAATCAGATTGATAAGGAGATCGATGATGATTTAGGATCTTCCCTAGAGTTATTAGGGTTGGTGGAGCAGAGGATTAAAAGGGTTTTACATCGTGAAAAACTTATTGAAGTGATTAGTTTGGGGGACTGTAATGGAGGAAAAAGAAATGGCATAAGTTGATAAAGCTCCTCAATGGTTATAATAATGTCTTTGCTTGGTCATTCCAGGATATGCAAGTTTTGAACTCCAACATAGTGGAGCGTAAGTTGTCCTTGAAGCCAAAATGTTACCCAAAGATCAGGGCGGAAGTCAAGAAGCAATTTGATCATCAAGATGACAAAAAAAGACAAAGTTACAACCACATTTGTCCTATTATGGGGGATCTTATGGAGCTCTAATCCTTGCGCATATGGATGATGGAGATCTGACACATCTTATGAATTCCAATTTAAAAAAAAATAATGAAAAAAGAAAAAGAAAAAGAATGAAAAAAGAAGAAAAAGAAAAAAATAAGCTCGCTAGGTCAAAAACCCGAAAGCACGATCTAGGCAAAAGTTAGAGCGACCCGCTGCGTTGAAAACTCAAAAGAGCGACTCAGGCAAAAATTAGGGTTAGGCAACTATGAGAAAATAATGGCTTGGCAGAAATACTCATAAATTAGGGCAAATAATGTGTTTGAAAACTAGGGCAAATGGTGTGTTTGTCATCCTAAGCTGGGGCAAATTGTGCAAATGGAGTGTTTGAGTAGAAGACTTGGGCAAATGGTGTGACAAAGTACATTTTCCTTTGAAGCTTATTGGTGAGTAGTCAAAGTTACTGAAGTGTGTTACTAGCATTGTCATTTGGAAAGCGTCACTCTTGCAGCAAAAGTCCTCCATTTGTGTTGCTATTTCAGCCGAGTTTATTGTACATATCATTCTATTTCCCATGCAGTAATTATCCATGTAAATATTTTCACTATCTTGAATGAAATTGTCTTGTTCCCTTCACCTGTTGCCCATTCATTTTGCATTTTTATAATAATATGTTGAAAGGAAATATATGTTAACATTCAAATTCAAAGCATTACAATTACTTTGATAAGTTTTGGAAAACCATGGTGCTCAATAAAATTCTCGAAAGGTGCCACAAAGGGTAGCCAGCAAGATGACGTCACAAAAGTTTGTAGCAATTTATGGATAACCCGGTGCTGCTTAAGATAAAAGTGTCAAGTTAGATCAAAGTTTCACTCATCCATGAATCTTGGGACATGTGACACCGTAGGGAACGATGATCATGAATTCTTTTGAGAAAATGGAAGCACAAATGAAAAGTTTGGTCTTATAGATTTTTATGTCTCATGACATTTTGCATCGTGTCATCAAATTAGTTTGACAATTTTTTTTCCTCATGATATCATGCATCGTATCATTGCATTGCATCAAGTCCCATGTAAATGACTCGGCCTATGGTAGGGTTTTCTAACCTATAGCATAGAGTCATCAAGCTCAGTACTTACCTAACACATTTTGCTTTAAGTCCAGTACTTACCTGGCACATCTTACCTTTTTGTTTAAAGCCCAGTACCTACTTGGCACATTTTACTTTTCTGTTCAAGTCCGGAACCAGCACCGGCACCTGCATCCTAAGCCCGGAACCAGCACTGGCACCCTACATTCAAAGCCCAGAACCAGCACCGGCACCTGCATTCCAATCTCGGAACCAGCACCGGCACCCTGCATCTCAAGCCCAGAACCAGCACCGACACCCAGCATCCAAAGCCCAAAACCAGCACTGGCACTCTGCATCTGAAGCCTGAAACCACACTGGCACTTGCATTTAAGCTCGAAACCAGCACCGACACCTGCATCCTAAGCCCGGAATCAACACCGACACCCTGCATCCAAAGCCCGGAACCAGCACCGGAACCTGCATCCAAAGCCTGGAACCAGCACCGACACCCAACATCCAAAGCCTAGAACCAGCACCGACACCTGCATTAAAGCCCAGAACCAGTACCGATACCTGCATCCAAAGCCCGGAACCATTAACCGCACCTGCACCCAAGCCCGGAACCAGCACCGGCACCTGCATTCAAAGCCTGAAACCAGTACTAGCACCCTGCATCCAATCCTGGAACCAACATTGGCACCTGCATGCATCTAAAGCCCAGAACCAGCATTGGCACCTACGTCGAAGCCCGAAACTAGCACAGACACATGCATTCAAGCTTGGAATCGACCCCACTCTTGTATTCAAGCCCATACTTTCTTTGCGTTCTGTATTGGGCTCCCTGATAAATATGATTCACTTCTTTACTCATTTCTTGCTACAATAATATGAAAACATTATTATTCAGATTATTTAGCAAGACATGAGTAAAGAGGTGCAATTGTGAATACCAATATTTGTCCGGGTGCATTATTTTTTTTTTTTTAAAAAAAATATCAGAATCAAAGAAAATAAGTTTTTTACAAGTAAAGGAAGTAACGGTCACATTTGGTGAGGAAAATCATGGGATAAACAGTTATAATAGGCAACAGTCACTAAGCTGAAAATTAGGAGATATTGTGGGCACTTAGTTACTTGGAGATCAAGTTGTTTTTGACTATTTAAATGACCTATGACCATCAGAGAAGGGGATTCTCGGGGAAAAAGGAAAGGAGAATAGAGAAAAATTTTCCACTCATTCTATCGCTCAGTTGTGCTGCTAATTTCAGGCCAAGCTTTGCTTATCAAGCTCATCATTTTTTTCCACCATTACGAGTTTTAGCATAAGGTCTTTACTTATTTTTTCTTTTGTATTTCCCCTTATTGAGTGTATGTCTTATGGCCTTGGCCTTTAGTTTTAATTGAATGAAAACTATGTGACATAATCGTGCCTTCATTCTGCTTTGGGTTTAGAATGCTTGATATATATATATATATTCCTTTCGTTCTTTTACATTTTTTTTCTCATTTTGTAAATTGAAAAGGTGGTGGCTTTCTTTATCTTATTTCGAGTCATAAGAGATCCCAGTACCATTTTGCTTAGGAATTAGAATATTTAAAGGCAACTATTTTGTTGAAAAGGAAAATTCTAGTTTGAAAGGATAAAAATGGTGGCTTTAGATTCACTACGAATACGTTGGAATGCTTGCATTATATTTCTTAAGTTTTCTTTTCTTTTTCTTTTTCTTTCTCTTTTGTTCTTTTATGGCTTAATTTGTCCCAGGGATGTGTACATTTATTGATTCCATCTTTTTTTTTAGAAAGTAATAAATAAAAAATTCTTTGCATTCTTTGTAAAATAAATTCTGATTTTGCATTCTTTACTAAAATAATTCATTTTTTTTATATGAATTTGTAGAAAGCAAACCTCACAGTTGGACGAGGACATCCCAACAACGTTGGCACCCCCACGCCAACTAATCATCAGCAGCAAACCACAATTTATTAAAAGAAAGAAAAAAGACCAACATAAAGCATGGGGGGACTAGGCCAAAACCCATGAGAACAATCAACAAAAGTGAAAAAAAGGCAATCCACAATGATTGCGAGCAAAACTATCCCTAATAAACAATGGAATATGATCCCACCAGGTTATATCAACCCTATGATCTACCCCATAATTGGCTAGTCTGTCTGCACAATGATTACCTTCTCTATAAATATGAGAATACAAGAAATGCATTTGAGAGCATAATTTAAGACAACAAATCCAACGGCTTCTGAGGTCCCAAGGAACGATATCAACCTTATCAATCGCAGCAAGCACCAGCTTGGAGTCACACTCCAACCACAGCTTATCCCAACCAACAGAATGAGCATATTCAATAGCTAGAATAGCAGCAAAAATCTCTGCATGCAGAGCTGATTTAATACCAATATAAGCTGCAAAACAGCCACGAAAAACCCCATAACTATCTCAAAAAATACCACCTCCCGCAGCATGCCCAGGAGATCCTCTAGATGCACCATCAGTGTTACATTTGATATATCCACAAGCAGGGGGGAACCAAGTCACTTGCTTAATCTGAACAGGTTTAGGAGGCTTAGCCGAGACTAAGAACTTCTGAAGAAAAGTAAATTCTGAAATAGAATTTGATGCATGGCCCTTAGAAAGAAAACCAGAAAGAGAGACAGCAAAGATCACCATAGTCGAAGCTTGCCGCAGAGGAATACGAACATCTCTGAACCTTATGCTGTTCCTGCACCACCAAATAACCCAAAAAACATGCACAACTATAGAAATAAGAACTTCCTTCACTTGTGTACTGCATGGCTTATCCACAGATAACAGCACAGCAATACAGGAAGAAAAATCCAACGTGAATGGAAGAAATGACTGCATCCACTTCCATAAATCAATAGCAAAACTACATGTCAGGAAAAGATGATCAGTTGTTTCATACTCTTTACCACATAATGCACACATTGAAACAACGACACAACCCCGAGATCGAAGCCTATCATCAGTAGGCATCTTGCCATGAGCAATGCGCCATAAAATAAAACTTCTAGAAGGCGGAACAGAGTTAATCCATAACAGCTTTGACCAAGGGAGACTTTGTCCCGGAGTGGAAAAATGATTAAAAGCAGCTTTAAAGGATAGCAGCCCATCCGAAGAAGAACGCCAGATCCGTTGATCAGATTCCTGACTATCATGCAAAGGAGCTGGGATAAAAGAGATCGCTGCACGCAGCTGTGGGAGACGTTGCAGCAATGACTCAGGCACATTCCAATGATGATTCAGCATAAAGCAGTTGACTGAAGACTTTAAAAATCTTCTATGCATCTCTGGAATATTTAAAACATCAGCCAAAGAAGAGTCAAGGCACCATGTATCTAGCCAGAAGTTGACACGATCACCTCTATTTACAACCCAACCAGTATTTTCCAAAATCATATGCCACTTACTTTTCATAGAAGTCCAAACAAAGGACAACTTAAATCTCAATAAAGGTTTGCCATGTTTTAAAAATCTAGCTCTCATGAAAACCGCCCAGTTTGAGTCTGAATGAACAAAATCCCACATAAGTTTTAACATACTTGCCTCATTCAACTTGACAATGGATTTCAATCCAAGGCCTCCTTCCACCAAAGGCTTGCAAACTTTACTCCAAGCAACAATGACCAATTTTCGAGTATTTATATCACCAGACCATAAGAAATTCCTCAGCCAACTCTCAATAGTCTTTATTAAAGACACAGGCCATGAGTAGACATGAAAAGTATATAACAGCATACCTGTAATGACTGAATTTATCAATTGAGCTCTACCCATAATAGATAAGAGCTTTCCCTTCCAAGAAACAAGTTTGGCTTTAATTTTATCCGCTATGGGCTGCAGAAAACGAGCCCTTGGTTTACCTATAAAAATAGGGACACCAAGGCAAGTAAAAGGCAAAGAACCAGCTCCAAAACCTAAACATTGCTGAACTCTGGCTATCCTATCATGAGGCATAGAACCCGAGAAGAATATACATTTCTCCGGACTTATATGCTGGCCAGACGCATCCCCATAAAACTTAAACAATAATTTCAAGTTATTCAGATTTTTTAAGGTCCCCCTACAAAAAATGATGATATCATCTGCATATAAAGCATGTGTTGGAGTAGAGCACCCTCTTGGACTAGCCATAGGCAATAAGTAGTTACTATCCACCAAATACATTATCCTCCTGCTCAAGACATCCTCAGCTATACAAAAAAGAAGAGGAGACAGGGGGTCACCCTGTCGTACCCCCCTTTTGCAAGCAATGTAACCAACCAAGGCCCCATTAACTCCAAAAGAAAGCCGAGCAGACTGCAATATAATCATAATCCAATTGCAAAAAACTTCACTGAAACCAAAATACAGGAGGGCCTCCAAAAGGAAATTCCAATCCAGAGTATCAAATGCCTTTCTGATGTCAAACTTTATAGCCAAATTACCACCAAAGACTCGTTTATTCAGCATATTAATAGCCTCGGATGTAATACAAACACAATCTGAAATTTGCCTACCTTTAATGAAACCCCTCTGGTGACTGGAGATAATTTTGGGAGCAATGTTAGCTAATCTGTCTGCCAACACCTTAGAAATAATTTTAAATTGAAAATTTGCCAAAGCAATGGGACGGAAATTTTCAATCTTATCAGCACCAGGAAATTTAGGAATAAGAGCTATCAAGTTAGAATTAAGGCCTGGCAGAATCCAACTTTGCAAGAAGAATTGCAAGACAGAATTAAAAACGTCAGTACCTATAATGTCCCAAAAAGCATGATAAAAACAACCACCAAACCCATTTGGACCAGGGGCGCTCGAACTACTCAAAGCAAAAACTGCAGACTTCACTTCATCAAAATTAGGAATATTGGTAAGCATAGAATTATCCTCTGCAGAGTCTAAAGAGGGAATGACTGTTTTGACCAAATCATTTGGCAAGCATGAGTTTTTTGAAGCATATAAGGTAGTAAAATACTGCAGTACATGCTGATTAATGGCATCCGGAGAGTCCAGAATACTCTCTCCATCTCTAAGAGTGGTCATACTCTTAGTAGCTCTACGATAGTTAGCCATCTTGTGGAAAAAAGATGTGTTGCGGTCCCCATGAGTAAACCACTGAACCCGCGACTTGTCTTTCCAGAAAGATTCCTCAAAAGCTAGAGCCTTTTACTAATTCATTTTGTTTATAGTGTTTGTGGTTTTAAATAAAAGAATGATTTTAACTCATGCAATGGTTTTTGGCATTAATTGAGTAGCAATTCTACCTTTAATGTTACTTAAATCATAAAACTTCATAGAATAGCCATTTGTTATCTTAAACATTTGTCCATAGAGTTGTTTTCATTTAACAAAAAAAATAAAAAATAAAAAATAAATATTTTCTTTTTGGGGTAAAATAAATATTCATAAAGTTTTATAATCTTGCGCAATTAATTATAGGTATCATTTTTTAACGGGCGTTGTAGGGTGCTAATACCTTCCCTACATGTAATAGGCTCCCAAACCTATCTTTGATTTCAAAGACCACTTTTTTAGGGTTTTCCAATGTTTTCCCTCAAAATTAAAATATTGGTGGTGACTCCATTTTTAAATTATTTTTTGTGCCGTCCCCGTCGCAACCCGGTTGCGACAACAAGAAAGAAGTCAACCGAGCTTCTTGACTCCTTCCTTCTTGGTCGCTTGTTCTAGATTGCTTTCTTGAATCAAGATCCCAATCAAGAAAGCATCTTGATTGCGCCATAGTTGCGACTAACAAGGATAGAACTCAAGAAAGAACAAACCAGACAAGAAACGACCATGAAAGAAAGAATCAAAGAAGAAACACAGCTTGAAATCAATCAAGAAGGGATCTTGATTCCTTTCATCATTTTCTCCTTGCTTTCTTGCTTGAAACATTGCTTTCATGGTCAACCAGAAAGAAGTCAACTGAGCTTCTTAACTTCTTCCTTCTTGGTCGCTTATTCTTGACTGCTTTCTTGAATCAAAATCGCAATCAAGAAAGCATCTTGATTGCGCCCATGGTTGCGACTGACCAAGGTAGAACTCAAGAAAGAACAAACAAAACAAGAAATGACCATGAAAGAAAGAAACAAAGAAGAAACATGACTTGGAATCAATCAACAAGGGATCTTGATTCCTTTATTCATTTCTTCCTTGCTTTCTAGGTTTCTTGCTCGAAACAATGCTTTCTTGGTCAACAATAAAGAAGTCAACTGAGCTTCTCTACTTCTTTCTTCTTGGAGGCTTGTTCTTGACTGCTTTCTTGAATCAAGATCGCAATCAAGAAAGCATCTTGATTGCGCCATTGGTTGCGACTGACCAAGGTAGAAATCAAGAAAAAACAAGCAAGACAAGAAACAACCATGAAAGAAAGAAACAAAGAAGAAACACAGCTTGGAATCAATCAAGAAGGGATGTTGATTCCTTTATTCATTTCCTCCTTGCTTTCTAGGTTTCTAGCTTGAAATAATGCTTTCTTGGTCAACAAGAAAGAAGTTATATGAGCTTCTTGACTTCTTCCTTCTTGCTCACTTGTTCTTGACTGCTTTCTTAAATCAATATCGCAATCAAGAAAGCATCTTGATTGCGCCCATGATTACGACTGACCAAGGTAGAACTCAAGAAAGAACAAGCAAGACAAGAAACAACCATGAAAGAAAGAAACAAAGAAGAAACACAACGTTGAGTCAATCAAGAAGGGATCTTGATTCCTTTCTTCATTTCTTCCTTGCTTTCTTGGTTTCTTGCTTGAGATAATGCTTTCTTGATCAAGAAGAAAGAAGTCAACTGAGCTTCTTGACTTTTTCCTTATTGGTCTTTTGTTCTTGACTGCTTTCTAGAATCAAGATCGCAATCAAGAAAGCATCTTGATTACACCCATTGTTGCAACTGGCCCAGATAGAACTCAAGAAAGAACAAACAAGACAAGAAACGACCATGAAAGAAAGAAAAAAAGAAGAAACACAACTTGGAATCAATCAAGAAGGGATCTTGATTCCTTTCTTCATTTCCTCTTTGCTTTCTTCGTTTCTTGCTTGAGACATTGCTTTGTTGGTCAACAAGTAAGAAGTCAACTGAGCTTCTTGACTTCTTCCTTATTGGTCACTTGTTCTTGACTGCTTTCTTAAACTAAGATCGCAATCAAGAAACCATCTTGATTGCGCCCATGGTTGCGACTGACCAAGGTAGAACTCAAGAAAGAACAAACAAAACAAGAAATGACCATGAAAGAAAGAAACAAAGAAGAAACACAGCTTGGAATCATTCAACAAGGGATCTTGATTCCTTTATTCATTTCCTCCTTACTTTCTAGGTTTCTTGCTTGAAAGAATGCTTTCTTGGTCAACAAGAAAGAAGTCAACAGAGCTTCTTGACTTCTTCCTCCTTGGTCGCTTGTTCTTTACTGCTTTCTTGAATCAAGATCACAATCAAGAAAGCATCTTGGTTGCGCCCATGGTTGCGACTGACCAAGGTAGAACTCAAGAAAGAACAAACAAGACAAGAAACAACCATGAAAGAAAAAAACAAAGAAGAAATACAGTTTGGAATCAATCAAGAAGGGAACTTGATTCCTTTATTCATTTCCTCCTTGCTTTCATGGTTTCTTGCTTGAAACATTTCTTTCTTGGTCAACAAGAAAGAAGTCAATTGAGATTCTTGACTTCTTCCTTCCTGGTTGCTTGTTCTTAATTGCTTTCTTAAATCAAGATCACAATCATGAAAGCATCTTGATTGCGCCCATGGTTGCGACTGCCCAAGGTAGAACTTAAGAAAGAAGAAACAAGACAAGAAACGACCATGAAAGAAAGAAAAGAAGAAGAAACACAGCGTTGAGTCAATCAAGAAGGGATCTTAATTCCTTTCTTCATTTCCTGCTTGCTTTCTTGGTTTCTTGCTTGAAACATTGCTTTCTTGGTCAATTAGAAAGAAGTCAACTGAGCTTCTTGACTTCTTCATTCTTGGTCGCTTGTTCTTGATTGCTTTCTTGAATCAAGATCGCAATCAAGAAAGCATCTTGATTGCGTCCACGGTTGCGACCGACCAAGCTTGAACTCAAGAAAGAAGAAACAAGACAAGAAACAACCATGAAAGAAAGAAACAAAGAAGAAACACAACGTTGAATCAATCAAGAAGGGATCTTTATTTCTTTTTTCATTTCCTCTTTGCTTTCTTGGTTTCTTTCTTGAGACATTGGTTTGTTGGTCAACAAGAAAGAAGTCATCTGAGCTTCTTAACTTCTTCCTTAAATGTTGCTTATTCTTGACTGCTTTCTTAAATCAAGATCGCAATCAAGAAACCATTTTGATTGCGCCTATGGTTGCGACAGATCAAGGTAGAACTCAAGAAAGAACAAACAAGACAAGAAATGACCATGAAAGAAACAAACAAAGAAGAAACACAGTTTTGAATCAATCAATGAGGGATCTTGATTCCTTTATTCATTTCCTCCTTGCTTTCTAGGTTTCTTGCTTGAAAGAATGCTTTCTTGGTCAACAAGAAAGAAGTCAACTAAGCTTCTTGACTTCTTCCTCCTTGGTCGCTTGTTCTTGATTGCTTTCTTGAATCAAGATCGTAATCAAGAAAGCATCTTGATTGTGCCCATGGTTGCAAATGACCAAGGTAGAACTCAAGAAAGAACAAACAAGACCAGAAACGACCATGAAAGAGAGAAACAAAGATGAAATACAGCTTGGAATCAATCAACAAGGGAACTTGATTCCTTTATTCATTTCCTCTTTGCTTTCCAGGTTTCTTGCTTGAAACATTTCTTTCTTGGTTAATAAGAATGAAGTCAACTGAGATTCTTGACTTCTTCCTTCCTGGTTGCATGTCCTTGACTACTTTCTTAAATCAAGATCGCAATCATGAAAGCATCTTGATTGCGCCCTTGGTTACGACTGTCCAAGGTAAAACTTAAGAATGAAGAAACAAGACAAGAAATGACCATGAAAGAAAGAAAAAAAGAAGAAACACAACGTTGAGTCAATCAAGAAGGGATCTTAATTCCTTTCTTCATTTCCTGCTTGCTTTCTTGGTTTCTTGCCTGAAATATTTCTTTCTTGGTCAACAAGAAAGAAGTCAACTGAGCTTCTTGACTTCTTCATTCTTGGTCACTTATTCTTGACTGCTTTCTTGAATCAAGATCGCAATCAAGAAAGCATGTTGATTGCGTCCACGGTTGCGGTTGAACAAGCTTGAACTCAAGAAAGAACAAACAAGTCAAGAAACGACTATGAAAGAAAGAAACAAAGAAGAAACACAACTTGGAATCAATCAAGAAGCGATCTTTATTCCTTTCTTCATTTCTTATTTGCTTTCTTGGTTTCTTGCTTGAGATATTGCTTTGTTGGTCAACAAGAAAGAAGTCATCTGAGCTTCTTGACTTCTTCCTTATTGGTCGCTTGTTCTTGACTGCTTTCTTAAATCAAGATCACAATCAGGAAACCATCTTGATTGCGCCCATGATTGCGACTGGCCAAGGTAGAACTCAAGAAAGAACAAACAAGACAAGAAATGACCATGAAAGAAAGAAACAAAGAAGAAGCACAGCTTGGAATCAATCAACAAGGGATCTTGATTCCTTTATTCATTTCCTCCTTGCTTTCTAGGTTTCTTGCTTGAAAGCATGCTTTCTTGGTCAACAAGAAAGAAGTCAACTGAGCTTCTTGACTGCTTTCTTCTTGGTCGCTTGATCTTGACTGCATTCCTGAATCAAGTCGCAATGAAGAAAGTATCTTGATTGCGCCCATGGTTGTGACTGAACAACGTAGAACTCAAGAAAGAACAAACAAGAAAGCATCATGATTGCGCCCATGGTTGCGATTGACCAAGGTACAACTCAAGAAAGAACAAAGAGGACAAGAAATGACCATGAGGGAAAGAAACAAAGAAGAAATACAGCTTGGAATCAATCAAGAAGGGATCTTCATTCCTTTCTTCATTTCCTCCTCGCTTTCTTGCTTGAAACATTGCTTTCTTGGTCAGCAAGAAAGAAGTCAACTGAGTTTCTTCACTTTTTCATTCTTGGTCGCTTGTTCTTGACTGCTTTCTTGAATCAATATCGCAATCAAGAAAGTATCTTGATTGCGCCCACGGTTGCGACAGACCAAGGTTGAACTCAAGAAAGAAGAAAGAAGACAAGAAACAACCATGAATGAAAGAAACAAAGAAGAAACACAACTTGGAATCAATCAAGAAGGGATCTTGAATCCTTTCTTCATTTCCTCTTTGCTTTCTTGGTTTCTTGCTTGAGACATTACTTTCTTGGTTTTGTGCTTGAGACAATGCTTTCTTGGTCAACAAGAAAGAAGTCAACTAAGCTTCTGGACTTCTTCCTTCTTGGTCGCTTGTTCTTGTCTGCTTTCTTGAATTAAGATTGCAATTAAGAAAGCATCTTGATTGCGCCAATGGTTGCGACTGACCAAGGGAGTACTCAAAAAAGAACAAACAAGATAAGAAACGAAAATGAAAGATAGAAACAAAGAAAAAACACAACTTGGAGTCAATCAAGAAGGGATCTTGATTCCTTTCTTCATTTACTGCTTGCTTTGTTGTTTTCTTGTTTGAAACATTACTTTCTTGGTCAACAAGAAAGAAGTCAACTGAGCTTGTTGACTTCTTCCTTCTTGGTCGCTTGTTCTTGACTGCTTTCTTGAATCAAGACTGAAATCAAGAAAGTATCTTGATTGTGGTGATGGTTGCGACTGACCAAGGTAGAATTCAAGAAAGAACAAACAAGACAAGAAATGACCATGAAAGAAAGAAACTGAGATGAATCACAACTTGGACCAATCAAGAAGGGATCTTGATTCCTTTCTTCATTTCCTCCTTGCTTTCTTGGTTTCTTGTTTGAAATAGTGATTTCTTGGTCAAAGAGAAAGAAGTCAATTAAGCTTCTTAACTTCTTCGTTCTTGTTCACTTGTTCTTGACTGCTTTCTTGAATCAAGATCGCAATCAAGAAAGCATCTTCATTGCAACCACGGTTGCGACTGACTAAGGTAGAACTCAAGATAGAACTAACAAGACAAGAAACGACCATGAAAGAAAGAAACAAAAAACAAAAAAGAAAGTTAGCTTGGAATCAATCAATAAGGGATCTTGAATCCTTTCTTCATTTCCACCTTACTTTCTTGGTTTCTTTCTTGAAACATTTCTTTCTTGGTCATCAAGAAAGAAGTCAACTGAGCTTCTTGACTTCTTCCTTCCTGGTCGCTTTTTCTTGACTACTTTCTTGAATCAAGATCGCAATGAAGGAAGCATCTTGATTGCTCTCATGGTCGTGACTAACCAAGGTAGAACTCAAGATAGAACAAACAAGATAAGAAACGACCATGAAAGAAAGAAACATAGAAGAAACACAGCTTGGAATCAATCATGAAGGGATCTTGATTCCTTTCTTCATTTCCTCGTTGCTTTCTTGGTTTCTTGTTAGAAATAGTGCTTTCTTGGTCACACAAGAAAAAAGTCAACTAAGCTTCTTGACTTCTTCATTCTTGGTCGCTTGTTCCTGATTGCTTTCTTGAATCAATATCGCAATCAAGATAGCATCTTGATTGCACCCATGGTTGCGACTGACCGAGGTAGAACTCAAGATAGAAATAACAAGACAACAAACGACCATGAAAGGAAGAAACAAAGAAGAAACATAGCTTGGAATCAATCAAGAAGGGATCTTGATTACTTTCTTCATTTCCTCCTTGCTTTCTTGGTTTCTTGCTTGAAACATTGCATTCTTGGTCAACAAGAAAAAAGTCAACTAAGCTTCTTGACTTCTTCCTTCTTGGTCGCTTGTTGTTGACTGCTTTCTTGAATCAAGTTCACAATCAAGAAAGCATCTTGATTGCGGTGATGGTTGCTATTGACCAAGGTATTACTCAAGAAAGAACAAACAAGACAAGAAATGACCATGAAAGAATGAAACAAAGAAGAAACACAGCTTGGAATCAATCAAGAAGGGATCTTGATTCCTTTCTTGATTTCCTCCTTGCTTTCTAGGTTTCTTGTTTGAAACATTGCTTTGTTGGTCAACAAGAAAGAAGTCAACTAAGCTTCTTGACTTCTTCCTTCTCGGTCGCTTGTTCTTGACTGCTTTCTTGAATCAACATTGCAATCAAGAAAGCATCTTGATAGCACCAATGGTTGCGACTAAGCAAGGTAGAACTCATGATAGAAGAAACAAGACAAAAATGACCATGAAAGAAAGAAACAAAGAAGAAACACAGTTTGGAATCAATCAAGAAGGGATCTTGATTCCTTTCTTCATTTCCTCCTTGCTTTCTTGTTTGAAACAATGCTTTCTTGGTCAAATAGAAAGAAGTCAACTAAGCTTCTTGACTTCTTCCTTCTTGGTCACTTGTTCTTGACTGCTTTCTTGAATCAAGATCGCAATCAAGAAAGCATCTTGATTGCGGTCATGGTTGCGACTGACCAAGGTAGAACTGAAGATAGAATTAACAAGACAACAAACGACCATGAAGGAAACAAACAAAGAAGAAACACAGCTTGGAATCAATCAAGAAGGGATCTTGATTCCTTTCTTCATTTCCTCCTTGCTTTCTAGGTTTATTGTTTGAAGCGTTGCTTTATTGGTCAACAAGAAAGAAGTCAACTGAGCTTATTGACTTCTTCCTTCTTGGTCGCTTGTTCTTGATTGCTTTCTTAAATCAATATCGCAATCAAGAAAGCATCTTTATTGTGCCCATGGTTGCGACTGACCAAGGTAGAACTGAAGATAGAAATAACAAGACAGAAAATGACCATGAAGGAAACAAACAAAGAAGAAACACAGCTTGGAATCAATCAAGAAGGGATCTTGATTCCTTTCTTCATTTCCTCCTTGCTTTCCTTGTTTCTTGCTTGAAACATTGCTTTCTTGGTCATCAAGAAAGAAGTCAACTGAGCTTCTTGACTTCTTCCTTCTTGGTCACTTGTTCTTGACTGCTTTCTTGAATCAAGATCGCAATCAAGAAAGCATCTTGATTGCACCCATGGTTGCGACTTACCGAGGTAGAAGTCAAGATAGAACAAACAAGACAAGAAATGGCCATGAAAGAAAGAAACAAAGAAGAAACACAACTTAGAATCAACCAAGAAGGGATCTTGATTCCTTTCTTCATTTGCTCCTTACTTTCTTTGTTTCTTGCTTGAAACATTGCTTTCTTGGTCTTCAAGAATGAAGTCAACTGAGTTTGTTGACTTCTTCCTTCTTGGTCGCTTGTTCTTGACTGCTTTCTTGAATCAAGATCGCAATCAGACAAGCATCTTGAATGCGCCCATTGTGATTGACCAAGGTAGAACTCAAGAATGAACAAACAAGACAAGAAACGACCATGAAAGAAAGAAACAAAGTGGAAACACAGCTTGGAATCAATCATGAAGGGATCTTGATTCCTTTCTTCATTTACTCCTTGCTTCTTGCTTGAAACATTACTTTCTTGGTCAACAAGAAAAAGGTCAAGTGGCCTTTTTGTTGACTTCTTCCTTCTTGTTCGCTTGTTCTTGACTCCTTTTTGAATCAAGATCGCAATCAAGAAAGCATCTTGATTGCACCCATGGTTGCAAATGACCCAGGTAGAAGTAAAGAAGGAACAAACAAGACAAGAAACTACCATGAAAGAAAGAAACAAAGAAGAAACACAACCTGGAAACAACCAAGAAGGGATCATGATTCCTTTCTTCATTTCCTCCTTGCTTTGTTGGTTTCTTGCTTGAAACATTGCTTTCTTGGTTAACAAGAAAGAAGTGAACTAAGCTTCTGGACTTCTTCCTTCTTGGTCACTTCTTCTTGACTGCTTTCTTGAATCAAGATCGCAATCAAGAAAGCATCTTGTTTGTGGTCATGGTTACGACTGACCAAGGTAGAACTCAAGAAAGAACAAACAAGACAAGAAACGACCTTGAAAGAAAGAAACAAAGAAGAAACACAGCTTGGAATCAATCAAGAAAGGATCTTGATTCCTTTCTTCACTTCCTCCTTGCTTTCGTGGTTTGTTGTTTGAAACTTTGCTTTCTTGGTCAATAAGAAAGAAGTCAATTGAGCTTCTTGACTTCCTCCTTCTTCGTCCCTTGTTCTTGACTACTTTCTTGATTCAAGTTCGCAATTAAGAAAGCTTCTTGATTACGGCCATAGTTGCGACTGACCAAGGTAGAACTCAAGATAGAACAAACAAGACAAGAAACAACCATGAAAGAAAGAAACAAGGTAGAAACACAGCTTGGAATCAATCATGAAGGGATCTTGATTCCTTTCTTCATTTACTCCTTGCTTTCTTGCTTGAAACATTGCTTTCTTGGTTAACAATAAAGAAGACAACTGAGCTTCTTGACTTCTTCCTTCTTAACCGCTTGTTCTTGACTGCTTTCTTCAATTAAGATCGCAATCAAGAAAGCATCTTGATTACGCCCATTCTTGCGATTGACCAAGGTAGAACTCAAGAAAGAAAAAACAAGACAACAAACGACCATGAAAGAAAGAAACACAACTTGGAATCAATCAAGAAGGGATCTTGATTCCTTTCTTCATTTCCTCTTTGCTTTCTTGCTTTCTTGCTTGAAACATTGCTTTCTTGCTTAACAAGAAAGAAGTCAACTGAGGTTTTTGACTACTTCCTTCTTGGCGCTTGTTCTTGACCACTTTCTTGAATCAAGATCGCAATCAAGAAAGCATCTTGATTACGCCTATTACGACTGACCAAGGTAGAATTCAAGAAAGAACAAACAAGACAAGAGACGACCATTAAAGAAAGAAACACAGAAGAAAGACAGCTTGGAATCAATCAAGAAGGGATCTTGATTCCTTTTTTCATTTCCCCCTTGCTTTCTTGGTTTCTTGCTTGAAACATTGCTTTCTTGGTTAACAAGAAAGAAGTCAACTAAGCTTCTTGACTTCTTCCTTCTTGGTCGCTTGTTCTTGACTACTCTCTTGAATCAAGATCACAATCAAGAAAGCATCTTGATTGCGCCCATTGCGACTGACCAAGGTAGAACTCAAGAAAGAACAAACAAGACAAGAAATGACCATGAAAGAAAGAAACAAAGAAGAAACACAACTTGGAATCAACCAAGAAGGGATCTTGATTCCTTTCTTCATTTCCTCCTTGCTATCTTGGTTTCTTATTTGAAATAGTGCTTTCATGGTCAACAAGAAAGAAGTCAACTAAGCTTCTTGACTTCTTCCTTGTAGGTCGCTTGTTCTTGACCACTTTCTTGAATGAAGATCACAATCAAGAAAGCATCTTTATTGCGGTCATGGTTGTGACTGACCAAGGTAGAACTCACGAAAGAACAAACAAGACAGGAAATGACCATGAAAGAAAGAAACAAAGAAGAAACACAACTTGGAATCAACCATGAAGGGATCTTGATTCCTTTCTTCATTTCCTCCTTGCTTTCTTGGTTTCTTGCTTGAAACATTGCTTTCTTGGTTAACAAGAAAGAAGTCAACTAAGCTTCTTGACTCCTTCCTTCTTGGTCGCCTGTTCTTGACTTCTTTCTTGAATCAAGATCGAAATCAGGAAAGCATCTTGATTGCGCCCATTGCGACTGACCAAGGTAGAACTCAAGAAAGAACAAACAAGACAAGAAACGACCATGAAAGAAAGAAACAAAGAAGAAACACAACCTGGAATCAACCAAGAAGCGATCTTGATTCCTTTCTTCATTTCCTCCTTGCTTTCTTGGTTTCTTGCTTGAAACATCGCTTTCTTGGTTAACAAGAAAGAAGTGAACTAAGCTTCTGGACTTCTTCCTTCTTGGTCGCTTCTTCTTGACTGCTTTCTTGAGTCAAGATTGCAATCATGAAAGCATCTTCATTGTGGTCATGGTAGTGACTGACCAAGGTAGAACTCAAGAAAGAACAAACAAGACAAGAAACAACCATGAAAGAAAGAAATAAAGAAGAAACACAGCTTGGAAACAATCAAGAAGGGATCTTGATTCCTTTCTTCATTTCCTCCTTGGTTTATTGGTTTGTTGTTTGAAACGTTGCTTTCTTGGTCAATAAGAAAGAAGTCAACTGGGCTTCTTGACTTCTTCCTTCTTGGTCGCTTGTTCTTGACTGCTTTCTTGAATCAAGATCGCAATTAAGAAAGCATCTTGATTTCGCCCATGGTTGCGATGACCAAGGTAGAGCTCAAGGTAGTAGAAACAAGACAAGAAACGACCATGAAAGAAAGAAACAAAGTAGAAACATAGCTTGGAATCAATCATGAAGGGATCTTGATTCCTTTATTCATTTACTCCTTGCTTTCTTGCTTGAAACATTACTTTCTTGGTCAACAAGAAAGAAGTCAACTGAGGTTCTTGACTTCTTCCTTCTTGGTCGCTAGTTCTTGACTGCTTTCTTCAATTAAGATCGCAATCAAGAAAGCATCTTGATTGCGCCCATTCTTGCGATTGACCAAGGTAGAACTCAAGAAAGAACAAACAAGACAACAAACGACCATGAAAGAAAGAAACATAGCTTGGAATCAATCGAGAAGGGATCCTGATTCCTTTCTTCATTTCCACCTTGCATTCTTGGTTTTTTGTTTGAAACAGTGCTTTCTTGGTCAATAAGAAAGAAGTCAACTAAGCTTCTTGACTTCTTCCTTTTAGGGTTCTTGTTCTTGACCACTTTCTTGAATGAAGATCGCAATCAAGAAAGCATCTTGATTGCAGTCATGGTTGCGACTGACCAAGGTAGAACTCAAGAAATAACAAACAAGAAAAGAAACAACTTTGAAAGAAAGAAACTAAGAAGAAACACAACTTGGAATCAACCAAGAAAGGATCTTGATTCCTTTCTTCTTTTCCTCCTTGCTTTCTTGGTTTCTTGCTTGAACCATTACTTTCTTGGTCAACAAGAAAGAAGTCAACTAAGCTTCTTTACTTCTTCCATCTTGGTCGCTTGTTCTTGACTGCTTTCTTGAATCAAGATCGCAATCATGAAAGCATCTTGATTGTGGTCATGGTTGCGACTGACCAAGGTAGAACTCAAGAAAGAACAAACAAGACAAGAGACGACCATGAAGGAAAGAAACGAAGAAGAAACACAGCTTGGAATCAATCAAGAAGGGATCTTGATTCCTTTCTTCATTTCCTCCTTGCTTGCTTGGTTTCTTTTTCGAAACGTTACTTTCTTGGTCAATAAGAAAGAAGTCAACTGAGCTTCTTGACTTCTTCCTTCTTGGTCGCTTGTTCTTGACTGCTTTCTTGAATCAAGATCACAATTAAGAAAGCATCTTGATTTCACCCATGGTTGCGACTGACCAAGGTAGAACTCAAGGTAGTAGAAACAAGACAAGAAACGACCATGAAAGAAAGAAACAAAGAAGAAGCGCAGCTTGGAATAAATTAAGAAGGGATCTTGATTCCTTTCTTCATTTCCTCCTTGCTTTCTTGGTTTGTTGTTTGAAACATTGCTTTCTTGGTCAACAAGAAAGAAGTCAACTGAGCTTCTTGACTTCTTCCTTCTTGATCTCTTATTCTTGACTGCTTTCTTGAATCAAGATTGCAATCAAGAAAGCATATTGATTGTGCCCATGGTTACGACTGACCAAGGTAGAACTCAACATAGAAGAAATAAGACAAGAAACGACCATGAAAGAAAGAAACAAAGAGGAAGCACAGCTTGGAATCAATCAAGAAGGGATCTTGATTCATTTCTTCATTTGCTCCTTGCTTTCTTGTTTCAAACAGTGCTTTCTTGGTAAAAAAGAATGACGTCAACTTAGCTTGCATAAAAAGCCATAGTGCTTGGAGCACTTTTCAGTTTTGAGGTCCGTGGTGCCCTGTGGTCCAATTTTGGTCCCCGTGGTGGATTTTCGAGCCAAAATAAGACTTTCGGGTTTTTGTGCCCCGTGATCGCTCGGGCATTCTTATGCATAAAAAACAAGAATGGTCGGTGCACTTTTCAGTTTTGAGGTCCGTGGTGCCCCGTGGTCCAATTCTGGTGCTCGTGGTTCATTTCCGGCACATGGTGCAATTTTCGTGCCAAAATAAGACTTTTGGGTTTTCGTACCCCGTGATCCTTGGTACATCCATATGCATAAAAAACCATAATGCTCAGAGCAGTTTTCAGTTTTGAGGTCCATGGTGCCTTGTTGTTCAATTTTGGTGCCCTTGGTGCATTTTCGGCACATGGTGCAATTTTCGTGCCAAAATAAGACTTTTGCATTTTGGTGCCCCGTGATCCCTGGGGCATTCTTATTCATAAAAAACCATCATTCGCAGAGCACTTTTCAGATTTGAGGTCCGTGGTGCCCCGTGGTCCAATTTTGGTGCCCTTGGTGGATTTTCAGCACATGGTCCAATTTTCGTGCCAAAATAAGACTTTTGGATTTTGGTGCCCCGTGATCCTTGGGGCATTCTTATGCATAAAAGACCATAATGGTCGGAGCAGTTTTGAGTTTTGAGGTGTGGTGCCCCGTGGTCCAATTTTGGTGCCCGTGGTGCATTGTCGGCACATGGTGCAACTTTCGTGCCAAAATAAGACTTTTGGGTTTTGGTGCCCTGTGATCCCTGGTGTATTCTTATGCATAAAAAACCATAATGCTCAGATCACTTTTCAATTTTTAGGTCCGTGGTTCCTCGTGGTCCAATTTTGGTGCCTGTGGTGCATTTTCGGCACATAGTCCAATTTTTGTGCCAAAATAAGCCTTTTGGGTTTTGGTGCCCCGTGATCCCTGGGGCATTCTTATGCATAAAAAACCAACATGCTCAGAGCACTTTTCAGTTTTGAGGTTCGTGGTGCCCCGTGGTCCAATTTTGGTGCCCGTGGTGGATTTTCGGCACATTGTCCAATTTTCGTGCCAAAATAAGACTTTTGGATTTTGGTGCCACGTAATCCTTGGTGCATTCTTATGCATAAAACACCATAATGCTCGGACCACTTTCATTTTTGAGGTCCGTGGCACCCGGTGGTCCAACTCTATTGCCCATTAGTGCATTTTAGGCCCATGGTGCAATTTTCGTCCCAATATAAGACTTTTGGGTTTTGGTGCCTTTGATCCCTGGTGCATTCTTATGCATAAAAAACCATAATGCTAGGAGCACTTTTCAATTTTGAGGTCCGTGGTGCCCCGTCGTCCAATTTTGGTGCCCGTGGTGCATTTTTGGCCCATGGTGCAATTTTCGTGCAAAAATAGGCCCATGGTGCATCTTGAATAGAGATCACAATCAAGAAAGCATCTTGATTTTGCCCATGGTTGCGACTGACCAAGGTAGAACTCATGAAAGAAAAACAAGGCAAGAAACATCCATGAAAGAAAGAAACAAAGAAGAAACACATCTTGGAATCAATCAAGAAGGGATCTTGATTCCTTTCTTCATTTCCTTCTTGCTTTTTTGGTTTCTTGGTTGAAACATTGCTTTCTTGGTCGACAAGAAAGAAGCCGACTGAGGTTCTTGACTGCTTCCTTCTTGGTCGCTTGTTCTTGACTATATTCTTGAATAAAGATCGCAATCAAGAAAGCATCCTGATTGTGCCCATGGTTGCGACGGACCAAGGTAGAACTTATGAAATAGCAAACAAGACAAGAAATAATCATGAAACACAGAAACAAAGAAGAAACACAGCTTGGAATCAGTGAAGAAGGGATCTTGATTCCTTTATTCATTCCCTCCAGGCTTTGTTGGTTTCTTGCTTGAAACATTGCTTTCTTGGTCAACAAGAAAGAAGTCAACTGATCTTCTTGACTGCTTCCTTCTTGGTCGCTTGTTCTTGACTACATTCTTGAATGAAGATTGCAATCAAGAAAGCATCTTGATTGCGTCCATGGTTGCAACTGACCAAGGTAGAACTTATGAAATAGCAAACAAGACAAGAAACGATCATGAAAGAAAGAAACAAAGAAGAAACACAGCTTAGAATCAGTTAAGAAGGGATCTTGATTCCTTTGTTCATTCCCTCCTGGCTTTGTTGGTTTCTTGCTTGAAACATTGCTTTCTTGGTGAACAAGAAAGAAGTCAACTGAGCTTCTTGACTGCTTTCTACTTCGTCCCTTATTCTTGACTACATTCTTGAATCAGGATTGCAATCAAGAAAGCATCTTGATTGCGCCCATGGTTGTGACTGACCAAGCTAGAACTCATGAAAGAACAAACAAGACAAGAAATGATCATGAAAGAAAAGAACAAAGAAGAAACACAGCTTGGAATCAATCAAGAAGGGATCTTGATTCTGTTCTTCATTTCCTCCTTGCTTTGTTGGTTTCTTGCTTGAAACATTGCTTTCTTGGTCAACAAGAAAGAAGTCAACTGAGCTTCTTGATTGCTTCCTTCTTGGTCGCTTGTTCTTGACTACATTCTTGAATCAAGATTGCAATCAAGAAAGCATCTTGATTGCACCCGTGGTTGCGACTAACCTAGGAAGAACTCAAGAAAGAACAAACAAGACAAGAAACGATCATGAAAGAAAGGAACAAAGAAGAAACATAGCTTGGAATCAAGCAAGAAGCGATCTTGATTCCTTTCTTCAATTACTCTTGCTTTGTTCTTTTCTTGCATGAAACATTGCTTTCTTGGTCAACAAGAAAGAAGTCAACTGAGCTTCTTGATTGCTTCCTTCTTGGTCGCTTGCTCTTGACTACATTCTTGAATGAAGATTGCAATCAAGAAAGAATCTTGGTTGCGCCCATGGTTGCGACTGGGCAAGGTAGAAGTCTTGAAAGAACAAACAAGACAAGAAATGATCATGAAAGAAAGGAACAAAGAAGAAACACAGCTTGGAATCAGTCAAGAAGGGATCTTGATTCCTTTATTCATTTCGTCCTTACTTTGTTGGTTTTATGCTTGAAACATTGGTTTCTTGGTCAATAAGAAAGAAGTCAAGTGAGCTTGTTGACTGCTTTCTTTTTGGTCGCTTGTTCTTGATTACATTCTTGTATCAAGATTGCAATCAAGAAAGCATCTTGATTGTGCCTATGATTGCGACTGACCAAGGTAGAACTCAAGAAAGAACAAACATGCCAACAAACGATCATGAAAGAAAGGAACAAAGAAGAAACACAGCTTGGAATCAATCAAGAAGGGATCTTGAGTCCTTTCTTCATTTCCTCCTTGCTTTCTTCGTTTTTGCATGAAACATTGCTTTCTTGGTCAACAAGAAAGAAGTCAACTAAGCTTCTTGACTTCTTCCTTCTTGGTTGTTTGTTCTTGACTGCTTTCTTGAATCAAGATCATAATCAAGAAAGCATCTTGATTGCACCCATTGTTGCGACTGACCAAGGTAGAACTCATGAAAGAACAAACAAGACAAGAAACGATCATGAAAGTAAGGAACAAAGAAGAAACACAGCTTGGAATCAGTCAAGAAGGGATCTTGATTCCTTTATTTATTTAGTCCTTACTTTGTTGGTTTCTTGCTTGAAACATTGGTTTCTTGGTCAACAAGAAAGAAGTCAACTGAGCTTCTTGACTACTTCCTTCTTGGTCGCTTGTTCTTGATTACATTCTTGATTCAAGATTGAAATCAAGAAAGCATCTTGATTGTGCCCATGGTTGCGAGTGACCAAGGTAGAACTCATGAAAGAACAAACAAGAAACGATCATGAAAGAAAGGAACAAAGAAGAAACACAGCTTAGAGTCAATCAAGAAGGGATCTTGATTCCTTTCTTCATTTCCTCCTTGCTTTCTTCATTTTTGCATGAAACATTGCTTTCTTGGTCAACAAGAAAGAAGTCAACTAAGCTTCTTGACTTCTTCCTTCTTGGTCATTTGTTCTTGACTGCTTTTTTGATTCAAGATCATAATAAAGAAAGCATCTTGATTGCGCCCATGGTTGCGACTGACCAAGGTAGAACTCATGAAAGAACAAACAAGACAAGAAACAACCATGAAAGAAATGATCAAAGAAGAAACACAGCTTGGAATCAATGAAGAAGGGATCTTGATTCCTTTCTTCATTTCCTCCTTACATTCTTGGTTTCTTGCTTGAAACATTGCTTTCTTGGTCAATAAGAAAGAAGTCAACTAAGCTTCTTGACTGCTTTCTTCTTGGTCGCTTGTTCTTGACTACATTCTGGAATCAAGATTGCAATCAAGAAAGCATTTTGATTGCGCCCTTGGTTGTGACTGACCAAGGTAGAACTCATGAAAGAACAAATAAGACAAGAAACGATCATGAAAGAAAGGAACAAAGAAGAAACACAGCTTGAAATCAATCAAGAAGGGATCTTGATTCGTTTCTTCAATTCCTCCTTGCTTTCTTGCTTGAAACATTGCTTTCTTGGTCAACAAGAAAGAAGTCAACTGAGCTTCTTGACTTCTTCCTTCTTGGTCACTTATTCTTGACTACTTTCTTGAATGAAGATCGTAATCAAGAAAGCATCTTGATTGTGCCCATGGTTGCGACTGACCAAGGTAGAACTCAAGAAAGAAAAACAAGGCAAGAAACGTCCATGAAAAAAAGAAACAAAGAACAAACAGAGCTTGGAATCAATAAAGAAGGGATCTTGATTCCTTTCTTCATTTGCTTCTTGCCTTCTTCCTTTCTTGGTTGAAACATTACTTTCTTCGTCAATAAGAAAGAAGCCAATTGAGCTTGTTGACTCCTTCCTTCTTGGTCGCTTGTTCTTGACTACATTCTTGAATGAAAATCGTAATCAAGAAAGCATCATGATTGCGCCAATGGTTGCGACTGACCAAGGTAGAACTCTTGAAAGAACAAAAAAGACAAAAAACGATCTTGAAAGAAAGGAACAAAGAAGAAACACAGCTTGGAATCAATCAAGAAGGGATCTTGATTCCTTTCTTCATTTCCTCCTTGCTTTATTGGTTTCTTGCTTGAAACATTGCTTTCTTGGTCAACAAGAAAGAATTGAACTGAGCTTCTTGACTGCTTCCTTCTTGGTCGCTTATTCTTGACTACATTCTTGAATCAAAATTGCAATCAAGAAAGCATCTTGATTGCACCCCTGGTTGTAAATAACCTAGGAAGAAGTCAAGAAAGAACAAACAAGACAAGAAACGATCATGAAAGAAAGGAACAAAGAAGAAACACAGCTTGGAATCAAGCAAGAAGGGATCTTGATTCCTTTCTTCAATTACTCCTTGCTTTCTTCTTTTCTTGCATGAAACATTGCTTTCTTGGTCAACAAGAAAGAAGTCAACTGAGCTTCCTGACTGCTTCGTACTTGGTCGCTTGTTCTTGACTACATTCTTGAATGAAGATCGCAATCAAGAAAGCATCTTGGTTGCGCCCATGGTTGCGACTGGCCAAGGTAGAACTCTTAAAAGAACAAACAAGACAAGAAACGATCATGATCATGAAAGAAAGGAACAAGGAAGAAACACGGCTTGGAATCAGTCAAGAAGGGATCTTGATTGCTTTCTTCATTTCCTCCTTACTTTGTTGGTTTCTTGCTTTAAACATTGGTTTATTGGTCAACAAGAAAGAAGTCAAATGAGCTTCTTAATTGCTTCCTTCTTTATCGGTTGTTCTTGATTACATTCTTGAATCAAGATTGTAATCAAGAACACATCTTGATTGCGCCCATGGTTGAGACTAACCAAGGTAGAACTCATGAAAGAACAAATAAGACAAGAAATGATCATGAAAGAAAGGAACAAAGAAGAAACACAGCTTGGAATCAATCAAGACGGGATCTTGATTCCTTTCTTCATTTCCTCCTTGCTTTCTTCTTTTTTGCATGAAACATTGCTTTCTTGGTCAACAAGAAAGAAGTCAACTAAGCTTCTTGACTTCCTTCTTCTTGGTCGTTTGTTCTTGACTGCTTTCTTGAATCAAGGTCATAATCAAGAAAGCATCTTGATTACGCCCATGGTTGTGACTGACCAAGGTAGAACTCATGAAAAACAAACAAGACAAGAAACGACCATGAAAGAAAGGAACAAAGAAGAAACACCGCTCGGAATCAATGAAGAAGGGATCCTTATTCCTTTCTTCATTTCCTCCTTACATTGTTCATTTCTTGTTTGAAACATTGCTTTATTGGTCAACAAGAAAGAAGTCAACTAAGCTTCTTGACTGCTTTCTTCTTGGTCGCTTGTTCTTGACTACATTCTTGAATCAAGATTGCAATCAAGAAAGCATTTTGATTGCGCCCATGGTTGTGACTGACCAAGGTAGAACTCATGAAAGAACAAATAAGACAAGAAATGATCATGAAAGAAAGGAACAAACAAGAAACACAGCTTGGAATCAATCAAGAAGGGATCTTGATTCATGTCTTCAATTCCTCCTTGTTTTCTTGGTTTCCTGCTTGACACATTGCTTTCTTGGTCAACAAGAAAGAAGTCAACTGAGCTTGTTGACTTCTTCCTTCTTGGTCACTTATTCTTGACTACTTTCTTTAATAAAGATCGTAATCAAGAAAGCATCTTGATTGTGCCCATGGTTGCGACTGACCAAGGTAGAACTCAAGAAAGAAAAAAAAGGCAAGAAACGTCCATGAAAGAAAGAAACAAAGAATAAACACCGCTTGGAATCAATCAAGAAGGGATCTTGATTCCTTTCTTCATTTCCTTCTTGCTTTCTTGGTTGAAACATTGCTTTCTTGGTCAACAAGAAAGAAGTCAGCTGAACTTCTTCACTGCTTCCTTCTTGGTCGCTTGTTCTTGACTACATTGTTGAATCAAGATTGCAATCAAGAAAGCATCTTGATTGTGCCTATGGTTGCGACTGACCAAGGTACAACTCATGTAAGAACAAACAAGAGAAGAAGTGATCATGAAAGAAAGGAACAAAGAAGAAACACAGCTTGGAATGAATCAAGAAGGGATCTTGATTCCTTTCTTCATTTCCTCCTTGCTTTCTTCGTTTCTTGCATGAAACATTGCTTTCCTTGTCAACAAGAAAGAAGTCAACAGAGCTTGTTGTCTTCTTCTTTCTTTGTCGTTTGTTCTTGACTGCTTTATTGAATAGAGATCACAATCAAGAAAAGCATCTTGATTGTGCCTATGGTTGCGACTGACCAAGGTAGAGCACATGAAAGAACAAACAAGACAAGAAACGACCATGAAAAAAAGAAACAAAGAAGAAACACAACTTGGAATCAATCAAGAAGGGATCTTGTTACTTTTCTTCATTTCCTTCTTGCTTTCTTGGTTTCTTAGATGAAACATTGCTTTCTTGGTCAACAAGAAAGAAGCTAACTGAGCTTGTTGACTGCTTCCTTCTTGGTCGCTTGTTCTTAACTACATTCTTGAATGAAGATCGCATTCAAGAAAGCATCTTGATTGCGTCCATGGTTACGACTGACCAAAGTAGAACTCTTGAAAGAATAAACAAGACAAGAAATGATCATGAAAGAAAGGAATAAATTAGAAACACAGCTTGGAATTAGTCAAGAAGGGATCTTGATTCTTTTTTTCATTTCCTCCTTGATTTATTGGTTTCTTGCCTGAAACATTGGATTCTTTGTCAAGAAGAAAGAAGTCAACTATTCTTCTTGACTGCTTCCTTCTTGGTCACTTCTTCTTGACTACATTCTTGAATGATGATCACATTCAAGAAAGCATCTTGATTGTGCCCATGGTTGCGACTGACCAAGGTAGTACTTTTGAAAGAACAAATAAGACAGGAAAGGATCATGAAAGAAAGAAACAAAGAAGAAACACAACTTGGAATCAGTCATGAAGGGATCTTGATTCCTTTCTTTATTTCCTTCTTCCTTTATTGGTTTCTTGTTTGAAACATTGCTTTCTTGGTCAACAAGACAAAAGTCAACTGAGCTTCTTGACTTCTTCCTTCTTGGTCGCTTGTTCTTGACTAGATTCTTGAATCAAGATTAAAATCAAGAAAGCATCTTGATTGTGCCCATGGTTGTGACTGACCAAGGTACAACTCATGAAAGAACAAGAAAGACATGAAATGATCATGAAAGAAATGAACAAAGAAGAACCACAACTTTTAATCAATTAAGAAGAGATCTTGATTCCTTTCATCATTTCCTCCTTGCTTTCTTCGTTTCTTGCATGAAACATTGCTTTGTTGGTCAACAAGAAAGAAGTTAACTGAGCCTGTTGACTTCTTCCTTCTTGGTCGTTTGTTCTTGACTACTTTCTTGAATAGAGATCGCAATCAAGAAAGCATCTTGATTGTGCCTATGGTTGCGACTGACCATGGTAGAACTCATGAAAGAACATACAAGACAAGAAACGGCCATGAAAGAAAGAAACAAAGAAGAAACACAGCTTGGAATTAATCAAGAAGGGATCTTGATTCCTTTCTTCATTTCCTTCTTACTTTCTTGGTTCCTTGGTTGAAACATTGCTTTCATGGTCAACAAGAAAGAAGTCAACTGAGCTTCTTGATTGTTTCCTTCTTGGTCGCTTGTTCTTGACTACATTCTTCAATTAAGATTGCAATCATGAAAGCATCTCGATTGTGCCCATGGTTGCGACTGACCAAGTTACAACTCACGAAAGAACAAACAACACAAGAAACAATCATCAAAGAAAGCAACAAAGAAGAAACACAGCTTGGAATCAATCAAGAAGGGATCTTGATTCCTTTCCTCCTTGATTTCTTCGTTTCTTGCATGAAACATTGCTTTCTTGGTCAACAAGAAAGAAGTCAATTGAGCTTGTTGACTTCTTCCTTCTTGATCGTTTCTTCTTGAATGCTTTCTTGAATAGAGATCGTAGTAAAGAAAGCATCTTGATTGCACCTATAGTTGCGACGGACCAAGGTAGAACTCTTGAAAGAACAAACAAGAGAAGAAATGATCATGAAAGAAAGAAACAAAGAAGAAACACAGCTTAGAATTAGTCAAGATGGGAACTTGATTCCTTTCTTCATTTCCTTCTCGCTTTCTTGGCTTCTTGCTTGAAACAATGCTTTCTTGGTCAACAAGAAAGAAGTCAACAAAGCTTCTTGACTGCTTCCTTCTTGGTCGCTTGTCCTTGACTACATTCTTGAATGAAGATCGCAATCAAGAAAGCATCTTCATTGTGCCCATGGTTGCGACTGACCAAGGTAGAACTCTTGAAAGAACAAACAAGACAAGAAACGATCATGAAAGAAATGAACAAAGTAGAAACATAGCTTGGAATCGGTCAAGAAGGGATCTTGATTCCTTTCTTCATTTCCTCCTTGCTTTGTGGGTTTCTTGCTTGTAACATTGCTTTCTTCGTCAACAAGAAAGAAGTCAACTGAGCTTCTTGACTTCTTTCTTTTTCGTCGCTTGTTCTTGACTGCTTTCTTGAATCAAGATTACAACCAAGAAAGCATCTTGATTGTGCCCGTGGTTGCGACTGACCAAGGTAGAACTCAAGAAAGGAAAACAAGGAAAGAAACGTCTATGAAAGAAAGAAACAACGAAGAAACACAACATGTAATCAAACAAGAAGGAATCTTGATTCCTTTCTTCATTTCCTCCTTGCTTTGTTGGTTTCTTGCTTGAAACATTGCTTTCTTTGTCAATAAGAAAGAAGTCAATTGTGCTTCTTGGCTTCTTCCTTCATGGAAGTTTGTTCTTGATACATTCTTGAATGAAGATCACAATCAATAAAGCATCTTGATTGTCCCCATTGTTGCGACTGACAAGGGAAGAACTCTTAAAAGAATAAACAAGATAAGAAACGATCATGAAAGAGAGGACCAAAGAAGAAACACGGCATGGAATCAGTCAACAAGGGATCTTGATTCCTTTCTTCATTTCCTCCTTGCTTTGTTGCTTTCTTGCTTGAAATATTGCTTTCTTGGTCAACAAGAAAGAAGTCAACTGAGCTTCTTGACTGCTTCCTTCTTGGTTTCTTGTTCTTGATTACATTCTTGAATCAAGATTGCAATCAAGAAAGCATTTTGATTGCGCCCATGGTTGTGACTCACCAAGGTAGAACTCATGAAAGAACAAACAAGACAAAAAACGATCATGAAAGAAAGGAACAATGAAGAAACACAACTTGGAATAAATCAAGAAGGGATCTTGATTCCTTTCTTCAATTCCTCCTTGCTTTCTTGGTTTCTTGCTTGAAACATTGCTTTCTTGGTCAACAAGAAAGAAGTCAACTAAGCTTCTTGACTTCTTCCTTCTTGGTCGCTTGTTCTTGACTGCTTTCTTGAATGAAGATCGTAATCAAGAAAGCATCTTGATTGTGCCTATGGTTACGACCGACCGAGGTAGAACTCTTGAAAGAACGAACAGGACAAGAAAGGAACATGAAAGAAAGAAACACATCTTAGAATCAATCAATAAGGTATCTTGATTACTTTCTTCATTTCCTTCTCGCTTTCTTGGTTTCTTGCTTGAAACATTGCTTTCTTGGTCAACAAGAAAGAAGTCAACTGAGCTTCTTGACTACTTCCTTCTTGGTCGCTTGTTCAAGAAAGCATCTTGATTGCGCCCATGGTTGCGATTGACCAAGGTAGAAGTCATGAAAGAACAAACGAGACAAGAAACATCCATGAAAGAACAAACTAGACAAGAAACATCCATGAAAGAAAGAAACAAAGAAAAACACAATGTGGAATCAATCAAGAAGTGATCTTGATTCCTTTCTTCATTTCCTCCTTGCGTTCTTGGTTTCTTGCTTCAAACATTGCTTTCTTAGTCAAGAAGAAAGAAGTCAACTGAGCTTCTTGATGCTTCGTTCTTGGTCGCTTGTTCTTGACTTCATTCTTGAATGAAGATCACAATCAAGAAAGCATCTTGATTGTGCCCATGGTTGCGACTGACCAAGCTATAAGTCATGAAAGAACAAATAAGACAAGAAACGTCCATGAAAGAAAGAAACAAAGAAGAAACACAGCTTGGAATGAATCAAGAAGGGATCTTGGTTTGTTTCTTCATTTCCTCCTTGCTTTCTTGGTTTCTTGCTTGAAACATTGCTTTCTTGATCAAGAAGAAAGAAGTCAATTGAGCTTCTTGACTGCTTCCTTCTTGGTCGCTTGTTCTTTACTACAATCTTTAATGAAGATAGTAATCAAGAAAGCAACTTGATTGCACCCATGGTTGCGACTGACCAAGGTAGAACTCATGAAAGAAGAAACAAGAAAATAAACGATCAAGAAAGAAAGAAACAAAGAAGAAACACAACTTGGAATCAATCAAGAAGGTATCTTGATTCGTTTCTTCATTTCCTTCTTGGTTTCTTGCTTGAAACATTGCTTTCTTGGTCAACAAGAAAGAAGTCAACTGAGCTTCTTGACTACTTCCTTCTTGGTCGCTTGTTCTTGACTACATTCTTGAATGAAGATTACAATCAAGAAAGCATCTTGATTGCGCCTATAGTTGCGACGGACCCAGGTAGAACTCATGAAAGAACAAACAAGACAAGAAACAACCATGAAAGAAAGAAACAAAGAAGAAACACAGCTTGGAATTAGTCAAGAAGGGATCTTGATTCCTTTCTTCATTTCCTTCTTGCTTTCTTGGTTTTTTGCTTGAAACATTGCTTTCTTGGTTAACAAGAAAGAAGTCAACTGAGCTTCTTGACTTCTTCCTTCTTGGTCCCTTGTTCTTGACTACATTCTTGAATGAAGATCGCAATCAAGAAAGCATCTTCATTGTGCCCATGGTTGCGACTGACCAAGGTAGAACTCTTGAAAGAACAAACAAGACAAGAAACGATCATGAAAGAAATGAACAAAGTAGAAACATAGCTTGGAATCGGTCCAGAAGGGATCTTGATTCCTTTCTTCATTTCCTCCTTGCTTTGTGGGTTTCTTGCTTGTAACATTGCTTTCTTCGTCAACAAGAAAGAAGTCAACTGAGCTTCTTGACTTCTTTCTTTTTCGTCGCTTGTTCTTGACTGCTTTCTTGAATCAAGATTACAACCAAGAAAGCATCTTGATTGTGCCCGTGGTTGCGACTGACCAAGGTAGAACTCAAGAAAGGAAAACAAGGAAAGAAACGTCTATGAAAGAAAGAAACAACGAAGAAACACAACATGTAATCAAACAAGAAGGAATCTTGATTCCTTTCTTCATTTCCTCCTTGCTTTGTTGGTTTCTTGCTTGAAACATTGCTTTCTTTGTCAACAAGAAAGAAGTCAATTGTGCTTCTTGGCTTCTTCCTTCATGGACGTTTGTTCTTGACTACATTCTTGAATGAAGATCACAATCAATAAAGCATCTTGATTGCCCCCATTGTTGCGACTGACAAGGGAAGAACTCTTAAAAGAACAAACAAGATAAGAAACGATCATGAAATAGAGGACCAAAGAAGAAACACGGCATGGAATCAGTCAACAAGGGATCTTGATTCCTTTCTTCATTTCCTCCTTGCTTTGTTGCTTTCTTGCTTGAAATATTGCTTTCTTGGTCAACAAGAAAGAAGTCAACTGAGCTTCTTGACTGCTTCCTTCTTGGTTTCTTGTTCTTGATTACATTCTTGAATCAAGATTGCAATCAAGAAAGCATTTTGATTGCGCCCATGGTTGCGACTCACCAAGGTAGAACTCATGAAAGAACAAACAAGACAAAAAACGATCATGAAAGAAAGGAACAATGAAGAAACACAACTTGGAATAAATCAAGAAGGGATCTTGATTCCTTTCTTCAATTCCTCCTTGCTTTCTTGGTTTCTTGCTTGAAACATTGCTTTCTTGGTCAACAAGAAAGAAGTCAACTAAGCTTCTTGACTTCTTCCTTCTTGGTCGCTTGTTCTTGACTGCTTTCTTGAATGAAGATCGTAATCAAGAAAGCATCTTGATTGTGCCTATGGTTGCGACCGACCGAGGTAGAACTCTTGAAAGAACGAACAGGACAAGAAAGGAACATGAACAAAAGAAACACAGCTTAGAATCAATCAATAAGGTATCTTGATTCCTTTCTTCATTTCCTTCTTGCTTTCTTGGTTTCTTGCTTGAAACATTGCTTTCTTGGTCAACAAGAAAGAAGTCAACTGAGCTTCTTGACTACTTCCTTCTTGGTCGCTTGTTCAAGAAAGCATCTTGATTGCGCCCATGGTTGCGATTGACCAAGGTAGAAGTCATGAAAGAACAAACGAGACAAGAAACATCCATGAAAGAACAAACTAGACAAGAAACATCCATGAAAGAAAGAAACAAAGAAAAACACAATGTGGAATCAATCAAGAAGTGATCTTGATTCCTTTCTTCATTTCCTCCTTGCGTTCTTGGTTTCTTGCTTCAAACGTTGCTTTCTTAGTCAAGAAGAAAGAAGTCAACTGAGCTTCTTGATGCTTCGTTCTTGGTCGCTTGTTCTTGACTTCATTCTTGAATGAAGATCACAATCAAGAAAGCATCTTGATTGTGCCCATGGTTGCGACTGACCAAGGTAGAACTCATGAAAGAAGAAACAAGAAAATAAACGATCAAGAAAGAAAGAAACAAAGAAGAAACACAACTTGGAATCAATCAAGAAGGTATCTTGATTCGTTTCTTCATTTCCTTCTTGGTTTCTTGCTTGAAACATTGCTTTCTTGGTCAACAAGAAAGAAGTCAACTGAGCTTCTTGACTACTTCCTTCTTGGTCGCTTGTTCTTGACTACATTCTTGAATGAAGATTATAATCAAGAAAGCATCTTGATTGCGCCTATAGTTGCGACGGACCCAGGTAGAACTCATGAAAGAACAAACAAGACAAGAAACAACCATGAAAGAAAGAAACAAAGAAGAAACACAGCTTGGAATTAGTCAAGAAGGGATCTTGATTCCTTTCTTCATTTCCTTCTTGCTTTCTTGGTTTTTTGCTTGAAACATTGCTTTCTTGGTTAACAAGAAAGAAGTCAACTGAGCTTCTTGACTTCTTCCTTCTTGGTCCCTTGTTCTTGACTACATTCTTGAATGAAGATCGCAATCAAGAAAGCATCTTCATTGTGCCCATGGTTGCGACTGACCAAGGTAGAACTCTTGAAAGAACAAACAAGACAAGAAACGATCATGAAAGAAATGAACAAAGTAGAAACATAGCTTGGAATCGGTCCAGAAGGGATCTTGATTCCTTTCTTCATTTCCTCCTTGCTTTGTGGGTTTCTTGCTTGTAACATTGCTTTCTTCGTCAACAAGAAAGAAGTCAACTGAGCTTCTTGACTTCTTTCTTTTTCGTCGCTTGTTCTTGACTGCTTTCTTGAATCAAGATTACAACCAAGAAAGCATCTTGATTGTGCCCGTGGTTGCGACTGACCAAGGTAGAACTCAAGAAAGGAAAACAAGGAAAGAAACGTCTATGAAAGAAAGAAACAACGAAGAAACACAACATGTAATCAAACAAGAAGGAATCTTGATTCCTTTCTTCATTTCCTCCTTGCTTTGTTGGTTTCTTGCTTGAAACATTGCTTTCTTTGTCAACAAGAAAGAAGTCAATTGTGCTTCTTGGCTTCTTCCTTCATGGACGTTTGTTCTTGACTACATTCTTGAATGAAGATCACAATCAATAAAGCATCTTGATTGCCCCCATTGTTGCGACTGACAAGGGAAGAACTCTTAAAAGAACAAACAAGATAAGAAACGATCATGAAATAGAGGACCAAAGAAGAAACACGGCATGGAATCAGTCAACAAGGGATCTTGATTCCTTTCTTCATTTCCTCCTTGCTTTGTTGCTTTCTTGCTTGAAATATTGCTTTCTTGGTCAACAAGAAAGAAGTCAACTGAGCTTCTTGACTGCTTCCTTCTTGGTTTCTTGTTCTTGATTACATTCTTGAATCAAGATTGCAATCAAGAAAGCATTTTGATTGCGCCCGTGGTTGCGACTCACCAAGGTAGAACTCATGAAAGAACAAACAAGACAAAAAACGATCATGAAAGAAAGGAACAATGAAGAAACACAACTTGGAATAAATCAAGAAGGGATCTTGATTCCTTTCTTCAATTCCTCCTTGCTTTCTTGGTTTCTTGCTTGAAACATTGCTTTCTTGGTCAACAAGAAAGAAGTCAACTAAGCTTCTTGACTTCTTCCTTCTTGGTCGCTTGTTCTTGACTGCTTTCTTGAATGAAGATCGTAATCAAGAAAGCATCTTGATTGTGCCTATGGTTGCGACCGACCGAGGTAGAACTCTTGAAAGAACGAACAGGACAAGAAAGGAACATGAACAAAAGAAACACAGCTTAGAATCAATCAATAAGGTATCTTGATTCCTTTCTTCATTTCCTTCTTGCTTTCTTGGTTTCTTGCTTGAAACATTGCTTTCTTGGTCAACAAGAAAGAAGTCAACTGAGCTTCTTGACTACTTCCTTCTTGGTCGCTTGTTCAAGAAAGCATCTTGATTGCGCCCATGGTTGCGATTGACCAAGGTAGAAGTCATGAAAGAACAAACGAGACAAGAAACATCCATGAAAGAACAAACTAGACAAGAAACATCCATGAAAGAAAGAAACAAAGAAAAACACAATGTGGAATCAATCAAGAAGTGATCTTGATTCCTTTCTTCATTTCCTCCTTGCGTTCTTGGTTTCTTGCTTCAAACGTTGCTTTCTTAGTCAAGAAGAAAGAAGTCAACTGAGCTTCTTGATGCTTCGTTCTTGGTCGCTTGTTCTTGACTTCATTCTTGAATGAAGATCACAATCAAGAAAGCATCTTGATTGTGCCCATGGTTGCGACTGACCAAGGTAGAACTCATGAAAGAAGAAACAAGAAAATAAACGATCAAGAAAGAAAGAAACAAAGAAGAAACACAACTTGGAATCAATCAAGAAGGTATCTTGATTCGTTTCTTCATTTCCTTCTTGGTTTCTTGCTTGAAACATTGCTTTCTTGGTCAACAAGAAAGAAGTCAACTGAGCTTCTTGACTACTTCCTTCTTGGTCGCTTGTTCTTGACTACATTCTTGAATGAAGATTATAATCAAGAAAGCATCTTGATTGCGCCTATAGTTGCGACGGACCCAGGTGGAACTCATGAAAGAACAAACAAGACAAGAAACAACCATGAAAGAAAGAAACAAAGAAGAAACACAGCTTGGAATTAGTCAAGAAGGGATCTTGATTCCTTTCTTCATTTCCTTCTTGCTTTCTTGGTTTTTTGCTTGAAACATTGCTTTCTTGGTTAACAAGAAAGAAGTCAACTGAGCTTCTTGACTTCTTCCTTCTTGGTCCCTTGTTCTTGACTACATTCTTGAATGAAGATCGCAATCAAGAAAGCATCTTCATTGTGCCCATGGTTGCGACTGACCAAGGTAGAACTCTTGAAAGAACAAACAAGACAAGAAACGATCATGAAAGAAATGAACAAAGTAGAAACATAGCTTGGAATCGGTCCAGAAGGGATCTTGATTCCTTTCTTCATTTCCTCCTTGCTTTATGGGTTTCTTGCTTGTAACATTGCTTTCTTCGTCAACAAGAAAGAAGTCAACTGAGCTTCTTGACTTCTTTCTTTTTCGTCGCTTGTTCTTGACTGCTTTCTTGAATCAAGATTACAACCAAGAAAGCATCTTGATTGTGCCCGTGGTTGCGACTGACCAAGGTAGAACTCAAGAAAGGAAAACAAGGAAAGAAACGTCTATGAAAGAAAGAAACAACGAAGAAACACAACATGTAATCAAACAAGAAGGAATCTTGATTCCTTTCTTCATTTCCTCCTTGCTTTGTTGGTTTCTTGCTTGAAACATTGCTTTCTTTGTCAACAAGAAAGAAGTCAATTGTGCTTCTTGGCTTCTTCCTTCATGGACGTTTGTTCTTGACTACATTCTTGAATGAAGATCACAATCAATAAAGCATCTTGATTGCCCCCATTGTTGCGACTGACAAGGGAAGAACTCTTAAAAGAACAAACAAGATAAGAAACGATCATGAAATAGAGGACCAAAGAAGAAACACGGCATGGAATCAGTCAACAAGGGATCTTGATTCCTTTCTTCATTTCCTCCTTGCTTTGTTGCTTTCTTGCTTGAAATATTGCTTTCTTGGTCAACAAGAAAGAAGTCAACTGAGCTTCTTGACTGCTTCCTTCTTGGTTTCTTGTTCTTGATTACATTCTTGAATCAAGATTGCAATCAAGAAAGCATTTTGATTGCGCCCATGGTTGTGACTCACCAAGGTAGAACTCATGAAAGAACAAACAAGACAAAAAACAATCATGAAAGAAAGGAACAATGAAGAAACACAACTTGGAATAAATCAAGAAGGGATCTTGATTCCTTTCTTCAATTCCTCCTTGCTTTCTTGGTTTCTTGCTTGAAACATTGCTTTCTTGGTCAACAAGAAAGAAGTCAACTAAGCTTCTTGACTTCTTCCTTCTTGGTCGCTTGTTCTTGACTGCTTTCTTGAATGAAGATCGTAATCAAGAAAGCATCTTGATTGTGCCTATGGTTGCGACCGACCGAGGTAGAACTCTTGAAAGAACGAACAGGACAAGAAAGGAACATGAAAGAAAGAAACACAGCTTAGAATCAATCAATAAGGTATCTTGATTCCTTTCTTCATTTCCTTCTTGCTTTCTTGGTTTCTTGCTTGAAACATTGCTTTCTTGGTCAACAAGAAAGAAGTCAACTGAGCTTCTTGACTACTTCCTTCTTGGTCGCTTGTTCAAGAAAGCATCTTGATTGCGCCCATGGTTGCGATTGACCAAGGTAGAAGTCATGAAAGAACAAACGAGACAAGAAACATCCATGAAAGAACAAACTAGACAAGAAACATCCATGAAAGAAAGAAACAAAGAAAAACACAATGTGGAATCAATCAAGAAGTGATCTTGATTCCTTTCTTCATTTCCTCCTTGCGTTCTTGGTTTCTTGCTTCAAACGTTGCTTTCTTAGTCAAGAAGAAAGAAGTCAACTGAGCTTCTTGATGCTTCGTTCTTGGTCGCTTGTTCTTGACTTCATTCTTGAATGAAGATCACAATCAAGAAAGCATCTTGATTGTGCCCATGGTTGCGACTGACCAAGCTATAAGTCATGAAAGAACAAATAAGACAAGAAACGTCCATGAAAGAAAGAAACAAAGAAGAAACGCAGCTTGGAATGAATCAAGAAGGGATCTTGGTTTGTTTCTTCATTTCCTCCTTGCTTTCTTGGTTTCTTGCTTGAAACATTGCTTTCTTGATCAAGAAGAAAGAAGTCAATTGAGCTTCTTGACTGCTTCCTTCTTGGTCGCTTGTTCTTTACTACAATCTTTAATGAAGATAGTAATCAAGAAAGCAACTTGATTGCACCCATGGTTGCGACTGACCAAGGTAGAACTCATGAAAGAAGAAACAAGAAAATAAACGATCAAGAAAGAAAGAAACAAAGAAGAAACACAACTTGGAATCAATCAAGAAGGTATCTTGATTCGTTTCTTCATTTCCTTCTTGGTTTCTTGCTTGAAACATTGCTTTCTTGGTCAACAAGAAAGAAGTCAACTGAGCTTCTTGACTACTTCCTTCTTGGTCGCTTGTTCTTGACTACATTCTTGAATGAAGATTACAATCAAGAAAGCATCTTGATTGCGCCTATAGTTGCGACGGACCCAGGTAGAACTCATGAAAGAACAAACAAGACAAGAAACAACCATGAAAGAAAGAAACAAAGAAGAAACACAGCTTGGAATTAGTCAAGAAGGGATCTTGATTCCTTTCTTCATTTTCTTCTTGCTTTCTTGGTTTTTTGCTTGAAACATTGCTTTCTTGGTTAACAAGAAAGAAGTCAACTGAGCTTCTTGACTTCTTCCTTCTTGGTCCCTTGTTCTTGACTACATTCTTGAATGAAGATCGCAATCAAGAAAGCATCTTCATTGTGCCCATGGTTGCGACTGACCAAGGTAGAACTCTTGAAAGAACAAACAAGACAAGAAACGATCATGAAAGAAATGAACAAAGTAGAAACATAGCTTGGAATCGGTCCAGAAGGGATCTTGATTCCTTTCTTCATTTCCTCCTTGCTTTGTGGGTTTCTTGCTTGTAACATTGCTTTCTTCGTCAACAAGAAAGAAGTCAACTGAGCTTCTTGACTTCTTTCTTTTTCGTCGCTTGTTCTTGACTGCTTTCTTGAATCAAGATTACAACCAAGAAAGCATCTTGATTGTGCCCGTGGTTGCGACTGACCAAGGTAGAACTCAAGAAAGGAAAACAAGGAAAGAAACGTCTATGAAAGAAAGAAACAACGAAGAAACACAACATGTAATCAAACAAGAAGGAATCTTGATTCCTTTCTTCATTTCCTCCTTGCTTTGTTGGTTTCTTGCTTGAAACATTGCTTTCTTTGTCAACAAGAAAGAAGTCAATTGTGCTTCTTGGCTTCTTCCTTCATGGACGTTTGTTCTTGACTACATTCTTGAATGAAGATCACAATCAATAAAGCATCTTGATTGCCCCCATTGTTGCGACTGACAAGGGAAGAACTCTTAAAAGAACAAACAAGATAAGAAACGATCATGAAATAGAGGACCAAAGAAGAAACACGGCATGGAATCAGTCAACAAGGGATCTTGATTCCTTTCTTCATTTCCTCCTTGCTTTGTTGCTTTCTTGCTTGAAATATTGCTTTCTTGGTCAACAAGAAAGAAGTCAACTGAGCTTCTTGACTGCTTCCTTCTTGGTTTCTTGTTCTTGATTACATTCTTGAATCAAGATTGCAGTCAAGAAAGCATTTTGATTGCGCCCATGGTTGTGACTCACCGAGGTAGAACTCATGAAAGAACAAACAAGACAAAAAACGATCATGAAAGAAAGGAACAATGAAGAAACACAACTTGGAATAAATCAAGAAGGGATCTTGATTCCTTTCTTCAATTCCTCCTTGCTTTCTTGGTTTCTTGCTTGAAACATTGCTTTCTTGGTCAACAAGAAAGAAGTCAACTAAGCTTCTTGACTTCTTCCTTCTTGGTCGCTTGTTCTTGACTGCTTTCTTAAATGAAGATCGTAATCAAGAAAGCATCTTGATTGTGCCTATGGTTGCGACCGACCGAGGTAGAACTCTTGAAAGAACGAACAGGACAAGAAAGGAACATGAAAGAAAGAAACACAGCTTAGAATCAATCAATAAGGTATCTTGATTCCTTTCTTCATTTCCTTCTTGCTTTCTTGGTTTCTTGCTTGAAACATTGCTTTCTTGGTCAACAAGAAAGAAGTCAACTGAGCTTCTTGACTACTTCCTTCTTGGTCGCTTGTTCAAGAAAGCATCTTGATTGCGCCCATGGTTGCGATTGACCAAGGTAGAAGTCATGAAAGAACAAACGAGACAAGAAACATCCATGAAAGAACAAACTAGACAAGAAACATCCATGAAAGAAAGAAACAAAGAAAAACACAATGTGGAATCAATCAAGAAGTGATCTTGATTCCTTTCTTCATTTCCTCCTTGCGTTCTTGGTTTCTTGCTTCAAACATTGCTTTCTTAGTCAAGAAGAAAGAAGTCAACTGAGCTTCTTGATGCTTCGTTCTTGGTCGCTTGTTCTTGACTTCATTCTTGAATGAAGATCACAATCAAGAAAGCATCTTGATTGTGCCCATGGTTGCGACTGACCAAGCTATAAGTCATGAAAGAACAAATAAGACAAGAAACGTCCATGAAAGAAAGAAACAAAGAAGAAACACAGCTTGGAATGAATCAAGAAGGGATCTTGGTTTGTTTCTTCATTTCCTCCTTGCTTTCTTGGTTTCTTGCTTGAAACATTGCTTTCTTGATCAAGAAGAAAGAAGTCAATTGAGCTTCTTGACTGCTTCCTTCTTGGTCGCTTGTTCTTTACTACAATCTTTAATGAAGATAGTAATCAAGAAAGCAACTTGATTGCACCCATGGTTGCGACTGACCAAGGTAGAACTCATGAAAGAAGAAACAAGAAAATAAACGATCAAGAAAGAAAGAAACAAAGAAGAAACACAACTTGGAATCAATCAAGAAGGTATCTTGATTCGTTTCTTCATTTCCTTCTTGGTTTCTTGCTTGAAACATTGCTTTCTTGGTCAACAAGAAAGAAGTCAACTGAGCTTCTTGACTACTTCCTTCTTGGTCGCTTGTTCTTGACTACATTCTTGAATGAAGATTACAATCAAGAAAGCATCTTGATTATGCCCATGGTTGCGACTGACCAAGGTAGAACTCATGAAAGAACAAACAAGACAAGAAACAACCATGAAAGAAAGAAACAAAGAAGAAACACAGCTTGGAATCAATCAAGAAGGGATCTTGATTCCTTTCTACATTTCCTTCTTGCTTTGTCGGTTTTTTGCTTGAAACATTGTTTTCTTGGTTAACAAGAAAGAAGTCAACTGAGCTTCTTGACTTCTTCCTTCTTGGTCCCTTGTTCTTGACTACATTCTTGAATGAATATTACAATCAAGAAAGCATCTTGATTGGGCCCATGGTTGCGACTGACCAAGGTAGAACTCATGAAAGAACAAACAAGACAAGAAAGGAACATGAAAGAAAGAAACAAAGAAGAAATGTAACACCCCGTTACATTAGACAAAACCCACACTAATGTTTTATCTGTTTTAGTTATTATAAAATGAGGGTAAATTTTTTGCGATTAAATAAAATATTTATTAAGCGTATTTTGCATACATGAAATATTTTATAAAGAACCATGATGTTCTTTTAAATAAACATCAGTTCATATTACAAAATAAATACAAAGAAATTATGTACTAGCTAATCTCATCCCATACATCAAATAATCCTAGTAAGAGCAGTACACAATTTCTACCCAAAAACAGGAATGAATAAAACTAGTATTTAAGTCTCGTATCTTCTCGTCAATCTCCACAATCCCCGAAATAACCGTGTCCGCAGGAGAGCTCAATCGTTGGGCATGACCGTCATCTTCACGTATCCAATCAACAAGTACATACAAAACAAGAAAGAGAAACGAGTGAGACTTGATTCTAATATATATATATATATATATATATATATATATATATATATATATTATTAATGGTATAACTACCGTCAATTAATATAATAGCAGGGGATCTAGTGTCTATCTCGTCTTCACATCTCATCCTTCAAAATGTTGTATGGATCCATACATCACGATTGATCAATCACTGATCACAATACCACTTTCGGGAAGCGATGGGGAGTGAGTATACCTCAACCGCTGCCACAGTCCCATACCTATGCAGCTCCACAATCCACATGGTACTCGACACCATTCCCAGTGTCGATCAATATTATATCAGTATGCATACACAAATCACGGGTCAATCTCCCCACGAGGTCACATCCCCGTTACATCAAGAGGTATACCCTCCGCGTCATCATGAAGTTGTCTCTGCGCTTCTCGAGGTGTAAGAGCTGACACTATCAATCCCGGAACATAGGTGGCCGACCTACCCATTGGGACGTCACACACTTGATGCCTTCCACCACCTTAGCCAAGGTCACACATATCAACTCGTGACGTACCAAACCGTAACTTCCCGCTCCATCTCCCATCAGACCTTCCGCCTAACTTGGCTACACCAAGTCACATAACTAATACGTACTCTCGGAATACATCTGTAGAGACTTATTTATCTTTCACGGTTCGTTCTCATCCATATATATAACATACCTTTACCTCAAAAGGCAAAGGTTCATCATCATAACATAGAGATACATCAAAACATAATAATCATAAAATTCAAAGATATTTCTAGTCTCAGCTACTCTGAGCACCAACACAGGATATCAACATATCTGCCTTACTGACAGATAAACAATGTTATCAGAGTAGAATTATCATATCATATATTAAGTATCTAATATAAGGATTTATATAATATCATGAAATACTTAAGCAAGACATTAGATACTTAATTTTTAATTTCACTAATGATTAATTTAACAATTAGCTACTGTTTAACTAATATCTGCTTCTATTTTATTAAAAACTTTTAAATTTGTTTTATCCTTTCTTCTCACCTAATTCCTTAACTTAGATTGTTAAAAAGAAATAATTTTCTAACTTCTAATAAAATATTCCCTTACAAACATAAATAGATTTTAATATTGGAAAATTTCTTTCTGATATGGAAGATCAGGTTAGACTGCAACCATAGAGCATACTCAGAATTGTCCATAGACTAAGTTTAAAAACTAGTAGTGAGAAAATCCTTTTTCTGATGTGGAAGGTCAGATGAAACTACAACCACAGAGCATACTTTGGATTTCTCTATTAATTTCAAGAGCTTGATTTATTTAAAGAAAAACTATTTTCTTTCAAGAAATAACTTGATAATTCCTACTAATCAAGTTTTAATATGTGAACATAAAATTTTGAATCAGTGTTTTTGTATTCTATGTCAAACCCGAGACCAAAATATAAAGAAAATAAGATTAAGTTTTTGCTTCAAAACTAAGTGATATAATTAAGTGTTAATGTTGTCAATTGAAAAACCAACAATTTTCCTTCTTTCTTTCCTCAAACCCGAGACCATCATTTGATAAAGAAGCTAGTTTTCATTTCAATTTTCTTTATAAAATTTTGAAGATACTTAAAAGGAAATAGGTAAGAAACTTTAATGCATTAAGACTTGTAATTTTAGGCCGTGGGGCCGTGGCTTTGAAAGGGTCAGGAGGCTCAAAATTATGACTTTTAATTCCAACACTGTTTCGTTATTAAAATTCCTTTCAATTAAAGACTTAATGGGGGTAAAGATTCTAAACTTATTTGAAAACATTTGTGAGGAAGTAATAGTGAAAATTTATATGTCAAAACTTAGTTAATTTGGCCGTAAAGCCGAAGCTACTAAGTTTATTTATTTATAGAAACTTCTTTTAATTAAGATTAAATGTGGCGAGGATTCTAAGATGAGTTTTTTAAAATTGTCTTTCATCATATAAGATTTAATGAAATTAAAACTCTCTATTCCCATAACTCACCAAACCGAAATGTTACTATATCAAGAGGCAAAACTTTTACGTTAATTAATTGGTTCAAACAAAGTTTTTCATAAAACACCTTAGTATAGTTTTAGTAAGTTTTAATACTTAACTTTGTTTTCTAACTCACGAAAATATACACACATCCATTTCTTTTATTAGGTCCATGATTTAAGTTTATTTTTAAAACAACAATTCTTGTTTTGGTCCTCTCATTTTTACTGAATCCTTCTCTCAAAACGCCATCATATATTTTTTTTTAAAAAAACCTTTCATTAACTGCTTGAGCTATGCTATAAGAGAAAAAATGGCAAAACTTTGGTTCCCACCCCCGATACCAAAGACGAGACACACATATTGAAGTCCAAGAATTAATTTTTGTTTAGTTAATACTTTTGGTAAAAGCCCTTTGTCTCAAAATGAAAAGAAACAAACAAATTTCCCCTTTTGTTTCTTCATTTGACCGAACCATCCACCCCCCTCTAATCAACTTTGACTTCTTTATTTATAGTTTAAAACATTAAAATATTAAAACAAAAGTCTGATTCTCTTTTGAAAAACAGAATCGAAACAAATAGGAGAGAAATAATGGCTTTGGTTCATTTTTTATTTATTTTAGTTATTTGTTTCATAACTCAACTTAATATTAGATTAATGACAAAAGCTTGACAGGAAAGAGGATCTATATCATGAAAACAAAATAATCAAGCCCTCCTTGCCAAAACCCCCAAATCGTGAGCATCAGAAGATGGGTTTGTTTCATTTTATCTTATTCATGAGTTAGGGGTCCTTTTTGTGTTTAGAACTAGCAGATCAAAAGAAAATTTGTCAAAAGTTCCTCTTACTTGAAGGGCTCAACAACAGAATTAAAATAGCCCAGAGTCAAGAAAACTCAAGATTACAATAGTAATTAGACAATGAATAAAAGAAACAAGAAAAAGAATAATTAACAACATGAATCAACATATAAAACAGTAAATAAGAAGACTGTTAGACGGATTGGCAAGTGCACCAGTCGCACAAGTAGTAAATGGATAAGTCCAAGTATCGTTTTCCCAAGGGATTTGCTTAATATAGGCAATGTTCACATAAATACTAGCTAGACTGAACTAGTTTTCACAAGAAAGGTATAAAAACACAAACTTTGGTTGGTTTTGTGGGATTTTAGAATAGATTTAGTGCAGGACAGAAATAAAGAAGATATTTTTGTGATTTTTAAGATAACACACAACAGTAGAAAGATGTTAAAACAGATAAATGGAGATGTTGCAGGGGTTAGATCTCACCATTCTCTACTCTCTTCTTGCATGCACACAATATACATTCTATTTGCATTTAAATGTTAAAATCAGTCAATAAAACATTCTCAGCCCTAATTCCTTAGGTGCAGAGAGTCTTAGATTACTCCCCCAAGCCTTGATTCCTCAACAACTTAACGAAGCAACTAGCTTTAAGTCTAGAGACCACAAGATAACCCATGAACTAAGCTCCATTCCTAGACACGAAGTTCATGAGGTATATTGCTTTAGTTCTAGACAACGAAAGTGTTTCCCAATAACAGTCATGTCCAAGGATCATGCTATGGGTGATCAAGCCACAACAAGCTTTAAGAAAAGAAGTAAAATACTAACTTTAAACACAAATATGCATAATATATATAGATAATATCAAAAGATACAAGAGAGTTTTGAGAATGGTTACATCTAACCCCTAACAACTACAGAACTCAGCCACTAATGGGAATGAGCAGCTGGAAAATACACAAGGAGGGGAAAGAGATGAAGAGAAACACTAAGAACTAAAGGGAGAACTTTTCTCTCTTACTAAACAGTACAAAATGAGATACAGAAACTGCTACTGCAAAAATGTCCAAGCTCCCTGAACTTCTGAGGGTCAGTCCTTTATATACATGTGCAGAATTTCTCCAAAGTGACATTTGGCTCAGCCAGTGATTTTGGCTTGGCTGATTTGAAATTTCTGCACTTCAACAGATTTCTCTTGCAAAGGACCTTCCACTGCTTCCAAAGCTCAGAATGTAGCTCCCAAACTTGTTCTTCAACTTCAATCTCCAATTCCTACAAAAAGTGGGGCAAAACACTAAGACATAACCATAAAACTAGAAAAACTAAAGAAATTCTAACTAAATTGCAATATTAACAGAAATTGAGTAAAACAATACTCCAAATGAGAGAAAAAGATAGATAATTGCCATAAAAACTACTTGAAAAGTAAGTAATTATAGCAACCAACAACTCCCCCAAACTTGGAGTTTTGCTTGTCCTCAAGCCAAAGATAAAGACAACACTTAAATAACTAATTAAACTGAAAATAACTACCACTAAAACAGAAATCATGGATCAAGATCAATCCCATCCTAACAAATCCAAAACATGCTTCCTTCTAAGAATTGAAAAGGACCAAACCAATGATTCGAATTTCAAGCATGGTGCCTTGAACCGAAACCATAACAAGGATGCAAGTACCTAATTTCTCAAGAAATGAACCAAGCATAACAATCAAAATTTGACAAAATCCAAGAATGTTTGATTCTTTTCACTCAAGTGTCTCACTCAAGTACCAATTGATTTAGGTGCTGAATTCTCTCACAGTCAACACACAATGGCAACCATAAATCAGTTTTGCTTTCCTTCTCAATGTAACAAAATTATGCACAAAAATTAAGATCACAAGGACTTGATCAAGGTCTGAAATGTGGCTAGGCTTGAAAGGAACTTGGTTTTTTCTAGATATACAAAACACCGTGAGATAAAGAGAGCAATCAATGAATTTTTCAGATTTTCCCAATCCCTCTTATTTACTCACAATGGTAAAGATACCAACTCCTTGCATTTCTCACATTTCAGCTCAAGAAAATGCCACCATAATCACAACAAGTATCACAACTTTTTATTTCTTTTTTTTTCCTTGATCTTCTTTTTCTTTTTCTTTTCTCTGTTTTTTTTTAAACACAAACAGCTGTGACACTTCTTTTAATTGAATGAAAGTGACCTACAATTGTTCCCAAGTTCTTCCTTTCATGCAAGATTTCCCCCAAACTTATTCTAAACCCAACACATGCAATTGCTCTCCTATCCAATGGTAAGGAAAGTGAATTGTTTTTCATTTAGGCTCATGGGTTATCATGACAGAAATTAATTTCAATTAAGGCTCAAAGGGGCTGCACAAAAAGGATGACAGAAACAGGGAAGGCTTTTTGGCTTTGGGCTTTATAATCATCAAACAAAATTTGCCTTGATCATTTCTTTATTAACGTGCAAGAATTATCATAAGAGAATTATTCAAAACCAACAGTGGTGCCAAAGGTGGCACTCATAATCATTTGAGACAACACATAACTCACAAGAATCATTTCTCAAACATTCTCAAATCTGTCCTCACAATCAAATCATGCTTGAAACTTTTCTTAAAAACATACATGTATCCAAGCTATGCTAACGAAACGCGCAGCCACAAAAATTGATCAAATCAAGGTTTTGCAAACGCATTTTTCTTTTAAAAAGCGCGGGAAGCAAGCTAGGAAAATGAACGATGGGATTTTTCTAAAACCATGAAACAGCCACAACATTAACATTAAACTTGCAAACACAACAAAAGTACCAAGTTCAACAAACAACAAGGCCTTGGCCAACATCACCAAAATAACAACTAAACTAACAACAAACCCACAAAGTAGCTAACCATGCATTGAAATTAAAATACTGAAATAATAAAACCAGAAAATTAAATTATCATGGTAAAACGGGGATTAAACAAACAAATCCCCCATCAAACATCATCATCTTCCTCTGCCTCAGAACTGCCATACTCCTCTTCTTCCTCTTCAGTTCCTTCTTCCTCCACTTCACTTTCCTCCTCTGCCACGACCTCATCCTCAGATGTAGCTTCTGCTCCTTGGTCACCAGCCTCTGCATCACCAGCAGCAGCACCTTCTGGGGCATCAGCAGCTCCAGTACTCCCCAAAAACGGAGGCCTGTTCCCAGGCCATGCAATCATAGCTTCAAACTCAAAAAGGGTTGGCCAATGGAGACGACCATGAGGTCGCGGTGCTGCAGGGGTTAGATAATAATAAATGGAAGCATTTAAGTTCTGTTGGCCATGATGAGTCGCTGCCAACTGCTGGAAAAGGAAAATGAAAGCAGTTGCTAATTGGGATATGTTAAACGGCTCCACAGCAGGAGGAATGGGAGGCTGAGGTCCATCCACTTCCGCAGGGTTGCGGCAATGCTGGTCAATGAAGCGCATGTTGAGTGGTTCCCGGAGGTTAAGGAGGGGAGGTCGGCGGACATTCACTCCGTGGCTCTCACATAATGTAGTGATAAGAGCCGGAAAGCCAAGAGGCCTTGGAGGGGAGGTAGGAGCCTTTGCAGTCACAAATTTATGGAGTTCTCTTGATATTATCCTCCCAATGTTGATGTCAATGTTATTCATGATGCAGTACACAATGAAGGCTCTGGTCATGCTCAACTCAGAGGTATGAGTTGTAGGTGTGATGTTAGAGAAGAGGAAGGAGGCCCAAATTTGTGAAATGGTTTTCAGAGCAGCTCTCTTGAAGTGCAGGGCCTTTCCAGCATCATTCTCTACAAAGGAACACCCTGGAATGCAGAGGTTGTTGCTCACAGCAGTGTTGGTAACAGTGGTTCTCCTAGTAGACATCAAGAAATAGCCACAGTCTTGGCTGTTGGGATCGGTGAAGTCATTGGCCAGAAATCGATTGATGGAAAGAGCATCATAGTAGACAAAGCAGCCCCTCACCCAAGACCTACGGGCAGGGTCCCTGGTGCGCCAGGGAATAGCATTCGCGTAGAACTCGCGCACCATTTCCTCATTGATCTTGAGGGGGAAGTTGGTAAGTTTCTGCCACTTCCTTCGAACGATTTCATCTTGAAACTCCTGGAAATCCCCAGCAAGCAGTTGCACTTCTCGCTCCTTGATCAAGCTTCGATTGGCATTGTTCTTGAACCACTCCTGATTAGGGGGGTTCACGTGGAGTTTGAGGCTGTGGTGGTGGGGGTGGAATCTCTTCCACTTCATCATCCTCTCGTGAGGCTTGAGGAGGAGCACGGGAAGAAGAACCTCTCCTTGTGACTCTTTGTTTCTTGGCAGAGGGGGTTGAATCATCAGCAGGTTGCTTGTGCTTAGAAGCCATGCTACAGAACAGAAAAGAAACAAAACAAAATAGAACAGAAGGCACGAGAATGAAATGAGTCAATGACACAAATAAGAACAAGAAATAGAAGAGTAAGTTAAGACATAAATCACAACATAATTGAAACACAACATGTATAAAAGAAAAGCAGAAAAAGAAATTGATGAAAAGCTAAAAGAAGAACTGAGAATCCACAAAACAGCAAGGAAATTTCGTTACACACATGTGCAGAAACCAAAACATGAATACCCAAATGTGCAGCAGTTTTGGCTTAGCTTCCGCAGGGCAGCTTTGCCAAAATCCACTAATCATGCACTACTTCAGATTTTTCAAAAGATGTGGTTCCAACACTTTGTGGGTGACGAAATGAATAAGGCAAACAGAGTGGTCCCAGATCTCAGTCAAAGAAAAACACATGTGAATACAAAAAGAAAAAGAAAAAGAAAAAGACAAAGGGTTGCTTTATGGGCAAAACAGAACACTCAGGTCCCATGTGCTCCCCTTTAGCACATAGAAGCAGCAGTAAACAGAAGAATATTAAGCAAGATACAACGACATAGGGACCCAAAACGTGGTCCCAAAACACAAAGAAAATAAGAACCTTCGAAGAATATTCAGAAAAGCTAGTACTTGAACCATCAGTGGTCCCAAAAACAACGAAAAGGACAAGATCCACACAGATCCAAACAACAAGAACAGAAACTAAAAAGGTTAAAACATAAGGAATAAAGGTAGGTTTCCCAAAAGATGAACAGCAAACACAAAAGGAAAAAGGGAAAACAAACACGTGACTACCTCCAATAGGGAAAGATATCCCAAAAAGGCACAAACAATAGTAAACCGCAACAAGCCTGCACTTTTTCAACAAAATGAGGTAGAAAAAGACATACCCACTCAAGGGAAGCTTCAGAACAACAGCAAGAAAAGAAGGTTCTAACAAAAGCTTTGACCTTTGTCAACGAAAAGGGAAGAGAACAGAAAACCCAAGCACAAAAGGTCAAGGCTTTAACAATAAAAACAATGAAATAACAAGAACAGAGAAATTTTAAACATGCACATGCTTCAAAAAACTGAAACGAAAAAGAAAAAGGGAAATGACAGTGTAGAGATGCAAATGGACAGAACCTTAGAATCTTTTTTCTGAAAAGAGATGAGAGTGACAAACTGAAAAGGGAAAGGGAATGACAGAAGCAATGCTTACAAGGACAGAGGAGGGTTGAACTCGAGGTGCTGGTGGGAATGGTGTTGCTGGGGTTGAAGAGTAAGCTGCAAGGGATGGGTCTCTGTCCAGATAAGGGTGGCTGCGTTGAGGGACGAAGCAAGCTATGTTTAGAAGAATGATGGGAATGAAAAAGTAGAAGTGATTGGGGAGTAGAGGGGGTGACAGCCTAGGGAAGACATGAGGGTGTGGGGACAGGTGGAAAAGGTGAAAGAAAGAATCTGATTGGAGGAAGGGAGAGGTGAATAGGAACGTACAGGCTATTAGAAAAGTGAGAGAAAGTTCTGATTGGAGGGGGAGAGAGGGAGTGTGATGTAACGTGATTAGTGGAAAGGAGGGGGTGAATAGGAAAAGGTAACAGTAGGTGGTATAGGGAAACGTGACTGGGAAAGGTGATTGGGACTGAGTGAAGACATTATGGGAAGAAGTTAAAGGTCTTGGGAAGCGGGAAAATTTGAAAAAGATCTGAGGGTTTGCAAAAGTGGATAACGGCTTGGCCATGAAGCATGGCTTAGCAAAAAGCACGAACTTGGACAGGGATCATAAAGTGGCTTTTGGCTTAACCATGGAACGTGGCTAGACTAAAAAATGCATGGAAATGAAATTGTTGCTTCTAGTGGTTTTGGCTTGGAGCCAGTATCAGTGGCTTAAGCCAAAAGTCACTTAAAGACGATTTTTCCACAGAAATAACCAAAATGCGAATTATGCAGAAGTGGGCCTAAGTACTGCAATGTAACAGGCAATTGGGATGTATGCAACTACAGAATAATGCTTCTAAATGATCACATTACAAAGAAACAAAATTAACACAAACAACACACAAAATTCACACAAAGATAAAACAAATGAACTCTAAATGATTAAAACACATAATAAACTAAATTTAACAATTCAAAATGCAGAATGCAGAAGTAAAATGGTAAGAAAACTGGGTTGCCTCCCAGGTAGCGCTCTTTTAATGTCATTAGCTTGACATTTGGTGACCTCAAGGGTCACTTACATGCAAAATTGTGGTCAGCCTCTCAATTTCACCCCCCAAATAGGGCTTTAATCTCTAACCATTGACTGTCCAGTTTCTTCCTGTTGAAGGATCCTCCAAAATAACAGCACCATGAGGCTTCACCTCCTTAATGATGAAAGGGCCAGACCATTTGGACTTAAGCTTGCTTGGAAATAATTTCAGCCTTGAATTGAACAACATAACTTTTTGATTAGGCCGCAAGTCTCTCTTTACAAGCTTTTTGTCATGATAGGCCTTGACTTTTGTTTGTAGTGCCTTGAAGAATCATATGCATTGAGTCTCATCTCCTCTAACTCATGAAGTTGGATCTTCCTTTTCTCACCAGCCAAGGAATGATCAAAATTAAGGAATTTAAGAGCCCAATAAGCTTTGTGCTCCAATTCCACAGGGAGATGACAAGCTTTGCCATAGACCATTTGGAATGGAGATAGGCCAATTGGAGTCTTGAATGCAGTCCTATATGCCTATAGAGCATCATCAAGCTTTACAGCCCAATCCTTTCTTGAAGAAGCAATTGTCTTCTCAAGGATCCTCTTGATTTCTCTATTTGAAACCTCAGCTTGATCATTGGTTTGAGGATGGTAAGGAGAAGCTACTTTATGTTTGACTCCATAATGCTCCAAGACTTTCTTCAATTATGCATTACAAAAATGGGAGCCTCCATCACTGATTAAAACTCTAGGAACACCAAACCGAGAGAAGATATTCTTCTTGAGAAATTTAATGACTGTTTTGGAGTCACTTTTGGGGCAAGCAACAGCTTCTACCCACTTTGAAACATAGTCAACAGCCACCAAAATGTATTCATTGGAGAAGGATAAAGGTAATGGGCCAACAAAATCTATACCCTAGCAATCAAAGACCTCCACTTCAAGAATGTTTTGAAGTGGCATCTCATTCCTTCTTGATATCCCTCCGGTTCTTTGGCATTTATCATAGCTTTGCACATGCTCATGAGCATCTTTAAAAATTGTAGGCCAATAGAATCCAGACTGAAGGACCTTTGTAGCAGTCCTCTCTCCACTGTAGTGCCCTCCATAAGGTGAATTGTGGCAGTGCCACAGGATGTTCCTTGCTTCCTCCTTAGCAACACACCTTCTAAGTAAATTGTCAGCTCCAATTTTGAATAAATGAGGATCATCCCACACATAAAGGCGAGAATCCTTGAAAATTTTCTTTCTTTGGTGCCAATTCATATCTACTGGAATGATTCCACCAGCTTTATAGTTAGCCATATCCGCAAACCATGGCCTTTCTTGCACCACAAGCAATTTCTCATCAGGAAACTCATCAAGAATTTCTTTTTCAAGAGTGGTCACCTCATCATTCACAAGCCGTGATAAGTGATCAGCAACTTGGTTTTCACTTCCTTTCTTGTCCTTAATTTCAAGATCAAATTCCTGCAGCAACAAAACCCAACGAATGAGTCTAGGCTGGGAATCGAGTTTGGACAACAAGTATTTAATTGCAACATTATCAGTGTACACAACTACTTTGGAATCTATTAAATAAGAACGAAATTTTTCCAAAGCATACACTATTGCTAGCAACTCTTTTTCAGTTGTTGCATAATTCACTTGGTGTTCATTGAGCACCTTGCTAGCATAATGTATGGGATGAAAAATTTTATTCTTTCTTTGGCCTAGAACAGCCCCTACTGCATAATCACTAGCATCACACATGAGTTCAAAATCAATTTTCCAATTAGGTGCAGTGAGTATAGGAGCAGAGACTAAACTAGACTTCAAAAATTTAAAAGCATTTAAACATTCAGCATCAAAATTAAATGGTGTGTCCTTATTCAGCAGATTGCTCAATGGTTTGGCAATTTTGGAGAAATCTTTGATGAAGCGCTATAGAATCCAGCATGTCCAAGGAAGCTTCGAATTCCTTTCACATTTGCTGGTGGTGGGAGCTTTTCAATGACATCTACTTTGGCTTTGTCAACTTCAATTCCTCTGGCTGAAATTTTGTGGCCAAGAACAATTCCTTCGGTCACCATAAAATGGCATTTCTCCCAATTAAGGGTGAGGTTTGTCTCAGCACACCTCTTCAAAACAGTTTCCAAGTTTGACAAGCATAATTCAAATGATCCACCAAAAACAGAAAAGTCATCCATGAAGACTTTTATGCATTTCTCCACCAAATCCGAGAAGATAGCTAGCATACACCTTTGGAAAGTGGCAGGTGCATTGCATAGCCCAAATGGCATCTTCCTATATGCAAAGACTCCAAAAGGACAAGTGAAGGCTGTCTTCTCTTGGTCTTTAGGATCCACAGCTATTTAATTATAGCCTGAGTAACCATCCAAAAAGCAATAGAAAGCTTGGCCAGCTAATCTTTCCAACATTTGATCCATGAAAGGAAGGGGAAAATGATCCTTCCTTGTTGCTTTGTTGAGCTTTCTATAGTCTATGCACATCCTCCATCCCGTGACAGTTCTTGTAGGAATTAATTCATTCTTCTCATTGCGGATAACTGTCATGCCCCCCTTTTTAGGAACAACTTGCACAGGGCTCACCCATGCACTATCGGATATAGGGTAGATCAATCCAGCTTCCAAGAGCTTTAAGACTTCCTTTCTTACTTCTTCCTTCATCACAGGATTGAGTCTTCTTTGAGGTTGAGCCACTGGTTTAAAATCATCTTCCATGAAGATCCGATGCATGCAATAAGAAGGACTTATCCCCTTGAGATCAGAGATAGACCATCCAATGGCTCCTTTGTTAGCTTTCAACACTTCAATCAATTTTTCCTCCTCTACAGTAGATAAGGAATTACTAATGATGACTGGTTTGCCACCATTTTCTTCAAGGAACACATACTTTAAATGTGGAGGCAGCATCTTCAATTCGGGTTTGGTTTCCTCCACCTTTTCATCTTGCTTCAAATCTTCAACAATTTCGTCATGTGGAGGGGTTTCCTTCAAAGTATCAAGGCTTTTCAAGCATTCCTCAATTTCCTTCTCTTCCTCCTCATTGAGTAACTCAAATGCATCAATTAAAGCTTTCTCAAGAGGAGTGGAACTAGGCACTTGCTTTCTAGAGGTGGTGTAAATTTCATCAAGAATGTCCACTCTAAAGCATGATTTATCTTCACTAGGGTGCTGCATAGCTTCAAACACATTAAAAGTGACTTCTTCATCTTGCACCCTCATCTTGAATTTGCCATCACTAACATCAATCAAGGCATGGGCTGTCATCATGAATGGCCTCCCCAAAATGAGAGGAACTTCAGCATCCTCTTCCATATCCATAATTACAAAGTCAGCTGGGAATATAAATTTGTCCACCTTCACTAGCAAATCTTCAACAACTCCATATGGAAGCTTAATGGTACGGTCTGCTAGTTGAAGTGTCATCCTTGTAGGCTCGATTTCTACATCTCCCACTTTGCTAAGCATGGACAGCGGCATTAGATTGATGCTTGCTCCCAAATCTAACAAAGCTTTTCCAATGGACAGATTTCCAATGGTGCAAGGAATGGTAAAGCTACCAGGATCTTTGTGTTTGAAAGGCAATGGCTTTTGAATTATAGCACTGCATCCAGCTTCTAATTCAATTGTATCTTTCTCAATGTACTTTTTCTTCTTGGTGAGGAGTTCCTTCATGAACTTGGCATAAGTAGGAATCTGCTCAAGGGCATCCGAGAAAGGTAGATTGATTTGCAATCTCTTGAAGATGTCTAAGAAATGTGCAAATTACCTTTCTCTGTCCTTCCTTATTGGAACGTGAGGATAGGGTAATCCTTGTGGAGGAACAGAATTTGAATCCTTCTTCTTCTTCTCTTCTCTCGCCCTCTGGTGTTTAGTCATTTTTGGCTCAGCCGCCTCACTGATTTTCTCACTCTCACTCGATTCTTTTTCACTCAGCTCATTTTTTTCTTCCTCATCATCTTTTACATCCTCCACAACTACCTCTTGCTCACTTTTCTCTCTACTCAAATCTCCCACAATTGTACCTCTCCTTGTAGTTATAGCCTTGCATTGCTCCTTGGGGTTTGCTTGAGTGTTGGCTGAAAATGCTCCACTTTTAAGTTCTGCCAAATCTTTAGCAAATTGCCCCCATCTGCACTTCAATATTTTTGATGGAGGAATCCGTGTTCTTTTGGTTGGTTAAAGAGACTTGCATGAATTGATTGAGAGTGTCCTCCAACTTAGAAACACGGTCTTGATGAAGAGGTTGGTATGGTTGTTGATGATTTAGGTAATGAGGTCTGTTCGAAGGGCCAACTTCTTGCTTCCAACCAGCATTGTTGTTTCTCCAAACTTGATTGAAAGGTTAAGCATAAGAATTGCCTTGCCAGTTTTGGTTCCCTATATAATTGATTTCTTCTTGGGAACTTGGTGGCATGATGCATTGGCCACTTGAATGACCACCTCCACAAAGTTCACAACAAAGAACTTGTTGAGTGTTGGACTGAGTAGCTTGTAAGCCTTGAAGTTGTTGAGCCATCTTAGCAAGTTTCTTAGTGAATGCATCAAGTTGTTGAGTAAGAAGCTTATTTTGAGCTAGGAGGGCATCCTGAGAATTTAATTTAAGAACTCCTCTCTTCTGCACTTGCACGAGAGTTCTGTCATGCTGCACCTCATAGTCATTAGAGTCCATATTTTCAATAATTTCCTTAGCCTCATCCGGTGTCTTGTACATGATTTTGCTTCCAGCTGAAGCATCAAGCATAAGCTTTGTTTGAGGTCTAAGTCCAGCTAAGAAAGTGTTGATTTGAGCTGCCTCATTCAAACCATGAGTTGGACATTTCCTTATCAGGCCATTGAATCTCTCCCATGCTTCACACAAGGGTTCATCAGCTCCTTGAGTGAAAGTGGAGATAGTTGTCTTCCTCTGGTTGATCTTAGATTGAGGAAAGAAACGGTTCAAAAATCTGTCAACCAGCTCGTCCCAAGTCAAGGGAGTGTTAGGAGGAATGGCTCTGTACCAATCATTTGCCTTTCCATCAAGAGAGAATGGAAAAAGACTGATCCGGATATAATCATCATTAACTTGATGTAGCTTCACTGTGTTGCAGATATCAACAAAAGCAGTCAAATGAGCATAAGGGTCTTCTTGGTCAAGACCATGGAACTTGTTTTGCTTAATCAAGTGGATGAGAGATGCCTTCATTTCAACATTGTGAGCCTACACCTCTGGTCTGGCAATGGTGTTGAAGAATCTCGGCCCTGTGTTGGCACAATAATCGTTCAAAGTACGCCTTGGTTGATTCACTTCCCCTTCTTCTGCCATTGTGAATTCTTCTTCTTCAGGAATGGACGTCAAGGACAGATCTGGTGAAGCAGGAGAAAGTGGTTCTTGGCTAGCAAGTCTTTCTAGAGCCTTCCTTTTCCTTGTCCAACTATTGGTTTGTCTAGCTGTCCTCTCAATCTCCGGGTCAAAATACAAAGGATCAGCTGAACTTCTTGTGTGCATAAACAAAGAAAAAGAAAACAGAACACTAGAATAGAAAGTTAGCACAAGAAAACAACAACCACAACAGAAATAAAAACGCAAAGAATAAAAGAATAAAGAATAAAGCCTAGGATAATATGAATGTGAAATTGCCTAATATTCAGATGCAAGTCCCCGGCAACGGCGCCAAAAACTTGTTAGACGGATTGGCAAGTGCACCAGTCGCACAAGTAGTAAATGGATAAGTCCAAGTATCATTTTCCCAAGGGATTTGCTTAATATAGGCAATGTTCACATAAATACTAGCTAGACTAAACTAGTTTTCACAAGAAAGGTATAAAAACACAAACTTTGGTTGGTTTTGTGGGATTTTAGAACAGATTTAGTGCAGGACAGAAATAAAGAAGATATTTTTGTGATTTTTAAGATAACACACAGCAGTAGAAAGATGTTAAAACAGATAAATGGAGATGTTGCAGGGGTTAGATCTCACCATTCTCTACTCTCTTCTTGCATGCACACAATATACATTCTATTTGCATTTAAATGTTAAAATTAGTCAATAAAACATTCTCAGCCCTAATTCCTTAGGTGCAGAGAGTCTTAGATTACTCCCCCAAGCCTTGATTCCTCAACAACTTAACGAAGCAACTAGCTTTAAGTCTAGACACCACAAGATAACCCATGAACTAAGCTCCATTCCTAGACACGAAGTTCATGAGGTATATTGCTTCAGTTCTAGACAACGAAAGTGTTTCCCAACAACAGTCATGTCCAAGGATCATGCTATGGGTGATCAAGCCACAACAAGCTTTAAGAAAAGAAGCAAAATACTAACTTTAAACACAAATATGCAGAATATATATAGATAATATCAAAAGATACAAGAGAGTTTTGAGAATGGTTACATCTGACCCCTAACAACTACAGAACTCAGCCACTCATGGGAATGGGCAGCTGGAAAATACACATGGAGGGGAAAGAGATGAAGAGAAACACTAAGAACTAAAGGGAGAACTTTTCTCTCTTACTAAACAGTACAAAACGAGCTACAGAAACTGCTACTGCAAAAATGTCCAAGCTCCCTGAACTTCTGAGGGTCAGTCCTTTATATACATGTGCAAAATTTCTCCAAAGTGACATTTGGCTCAGCTAGTGATTCTGGCTTGTCTGATTTGAAATTTCTGCACTTCAACAGATTTCTCTTGCAAAGGACCTTCCACTGCTTCCAAAGCTCAGAATGTAGCTCCCAAACGTGTTCTTCAACTTCAATCTCCAATCCCTACAAAAAGTGGGGCAAAACACTAAGACATAACCATAAAACTAGAAAAACTAAAGAAATTCTAACTAAATTGCAATATTAACAGAAATTGAGTAAAACAATACTCCAAATGAGAGAAAAAGATAGATAATTGCCATAAAAACTACTTGAAAAGTAAGTAATTATAGCAACTAACAAAGACTAAACAACATAAATCAATATAGAGACAACAAGGAATCAAGAAATAAATTTGACATAGCTTCCCCTTAAGGAGAGGCTATCCAAACAGTCCAAAGAACAAGAAATTTTACAAGAGAATCAAAATACAACAAAGAAATGAGTAAGGAGTTAAAGGAATACAATACATGAATTAAGAGAAGGAAGTGTGTAACATCCTCATTTTTATTTTACTGTTTGTAAATATTTTTCTATAAATATTAGGAGAAATTATGTACTGTATTTTATAGAAACTTTCTGTACATATTTTCATAATAAAATTTATACAGTTCTATTCAGAAAAATTTCCTAAGCCTTTTAATATTTTTGTTTTTGTTTGAATTGCTTGTTGACTGGACAGTTGTGTCAAACATCTGTCCAGGATAAATTTTTCCAGTGTAGTATTTTGGAGTGAAATATAACCTAATAAAAAGATAATTGAATGTAGATTAAGAAAATATACAGTTGAGAAATTAAAATGCTAATTTCAAATTTTTAGAATTTTCTAAAAGTTAGAACTCTGTAAAATTAGTACGATAAAATTCTAAGGTAGAAAATTAAGATAAAATTTCTATGAGACCTATGGAATTTCCCATTAATGGTAGTATGTTTAGAATAATTATTAACATTGTTTAACTAAGAAAAATAAAAATAAAAGTATTAGCCAATCAAAATTTGACAACTCAGTATTTCTAATGTGATTAAATTAAGCTAATTAGACTTTGATTAAGAGATAATTAAGACACTACCCCAAGGTTTTTGATAGTGAGGAATTTAATGGTGGTGTTAGTTTCTTCAACTTCTAATTAGTTTGTAAGATAATTAAAATCCCTAAATACATTCTAGAAAAATCTACCATTTTCTATAACTTTTGACTCTTTGACCACACAAATTGGCAAGTCACCTAAGGAAACACTCTTGGCCGTCCAAGTGGCTGGAATTTTTGGCCAAATTGGCTGCCTTAGAATAAGGAGCTGCAAGTGTATGTATAAGCAATTTGGGTGGAGAAAAATTTATATAAACATAAGCAACCAAAAGAAAAAGAAAAAGCTTGCAGACCTAACTTTTCTAAAAACTCAAAACCGTGAGTTCACTACAGCAGTCCACTCCATTAAATCTTCATCTTTTCTTCCAAAATTAAGAAAAAAACCAACCAATACCTCACAAACTTCAACATACCTTAGGCCAAAGAGAAAAATTTGAGAGAAAAACCCTTTAAATTCAAGAAGACAAGGGAGAAAGGGAGAAAAGGATTCAAGGGTTTCTTCATCAAACTAAGGATTCTAGGTAAGGATCTTGGCATTTAATTTCAATTTAGACAACTTGGAAACAAGAAAAACATGTCTTGAAGTTTAATTTCAAAGTTAAATCAAGAACCATGAAAAGAGGAAATTAATTTAGGGCTTTTATATAATTGATGTTTGAAGTTTGAAATATGTGTTTGAATCCATGTTTTGTTGATTTCATGATGGGGTGATGGATTGAAATTGCTTGATTGGTTTGTTTTTTAATTGAAATTTGCTTGGTTGATTTTGAAATGATGATGGAAACTTGGTGAAGGCCATTCGACCATGGTGGGTTTGAAAGGGTACTAGGTGAAAATTTATTCAAAGACCAAGGGCAAAATAGTAATTTCACATGTAGGGACACAATGGGAATTGTATAAAAAATTTAAGGGCAATTTAGTAATTCCTAAAATATTCAAGGGTAAAATAGTAATTACACATGTTCTAGAAAGATTAGGGGTAATCTTGGAATTTTATAAAAGTTTAAGGGCAAATTAGTAAAATATAAAAATATTGAGGGGTAAAATGGTAATTTTATAGGTTTTAGAAAGTTTAGGGGTAAAATGGGAATTTTATAAAGAGATCAAGGGCAATTTCGGAAATAATAGAAGAATATAAGGGTAAAATGGTAAATTCATATGCTCTAGAAAGTTTAAGGATAATTTTGGAATTTTGAGAAAAGATCAAGGGCAAAATCGGAAATAATAGAAAAGAATAAGGGTAATTTGGTAATTTTACATTTGAGGGCAAAAATTGGAATTTTAGAAAAAAGAGCAAGGATAGTTTAGTAATTTTTATAGTAGTGACCTAATTGATATTTTAGTAATTTACCAATGTTATGATGATAATTGTTAAATTTTATATTTCTTTATGTGATTGTTTAATGTTAATTATTTACTTATGATCATTTTCATATTGCATAAGCATGAGTCTTTTTTGGGTGAAACACAAAGATTTCAAATGAGAAATGATTTTGATATATAAAATAAGAAATAATTGATGTTGGCTAACCGGGACTGCGGTAGCCATGAATTTTTTAAAAGATAAATATTGTTGACACTGGGTCTGCGGTAGTCATGTGAAATGATAAATGTTGACACCGAAACTGCGGTAGTCATGAATTTTAAAAAGATATTGTTGACACCGGGACTGCAGTAGTCATGTGTAATAAAAAATTGGGTGAGCAGAGTAAGTTAGACAGGACTGTATAGTCTATGATTATATAGTCTGTGGGGTGAAGGATATTGGCAATCCCACAAGTGGCCGGAATCTAGACTGAGATGCGGTCGTGGTGGCCTTCCTGGGTATCCTGATCTCCTAATTCTGTTTAGCTTATTCGCGTTTAGTAGGGGCTGATAGCTGAATTGCAGTGCGTAATGGTAGGCCAGTTACTTACTAAACACTCAAAGGGGAAGTCTCCATGGAGCAGGGTCAAAATGATTTTGAATCAAAACTGCATTTGCATAAATCATATTGCATTTATTTTAATTATGTGATATGTATGAATTTTATCTGATTGATATAGTTTTTCTTTGTATGAGAAATTAAATGCCTGATCCGGTAAATTTTGTCCCTAGATTCTAAGGAAATGTAAATGCAGGTGAATGAAGAATAGAAGATAAAGATGCAGAGATCACCAGAGCTGTAGGATGGGAATATTTTGGGTAGATAAAAATTTTATTTCTTATAAATATTTTGTAGTAGCGTTTCTGTAAATTTTAATATTGTAAATCTAAATTTATTTTGGATTTAAAATAGAGTATATTAGAACTTTTATGTATAATATAAATTAAATAGTTAAATAATGTTTTATTAGAAAAGGGGGTTACAAAGTGTATACATCAAAAGAATATAGAATAAGATGGGAACAACAGTAAATCAAGATAGGAATAACAAGGAATAAAAGCCTCACTCCCCCCTTACCAAGGAAGTGATTTCGGTACAGCAAGGAGAAGAGAGAAATAGGAGAGCTTCACGGTTGTATGCCTGGTGTTGCTTGCAAGTGAAAGGAGGAGACTTCTTGGGTGTTTGAGAGGAAGAAGATGAGTGAGAGAAAAGAGAGACCGAAAGAGGGCTGAGAGGAAGAGAGTGAGTGTTGTAGAGTGAAAGAGAAAAAGGTGAGGGGAAAGTGTGTGGGGTTGTTTCCTTATATAGAGGAATGTAGGGTTGGTTTTTACCGTTTTACCCCCTTTTTTATTCTTTTATTTTTATTAAAAAGAAATTGGCATGTGTGAGTGAGAGAGAGAGCATCGATGATGGGGAGGGAAGGGAGTGTGTCGAGAAGGTGAGAAAAGAGAACAAGGACAACTGCTAGCCTCTCCACGAATTATAAAGTGAGAGATAGTGAATTTATAAATAAGTGTAGATAGAAATGTTTTTAATACATGATTTGGTTAATTTAAATTTCATTTTGATTTTTATAAAGTTTCATCTATATCTGTTGCATTCAATTGAGATTCTTGAAGGAAGTTTCCTTCCATGTACGTTGGTGTTAAGAACATAAAAATCAAGGTAAATATCTAATGGTAATTATCCATCTATTTTTAGTTTTATATAGTTTAATAATTTCATGTTTATCTGATTTAATTGGGTTTCAGTTTAGACTTTTGGGTTTACTTTACACGTCCAACCCTTTTTAGGCCATAGTTTCTTTTAATCTTTATTAATTCATTCTATTAATATATTTTGTGCTATTACATTAAGATAATTCATAAATGATTTATTTTACTATAAAATTACTAAAATAAATTTATTTTATTACTCTAAGTATTATTCTTATTTTTTTAATATATATATATATATATATTACTATCCAATATTATTTTAACTTATTACAATTCTATTTTTATATATGCGACTTGAGAATGAACTAACTTTGTCAGTTTCATCAAATTTTGATATTAATCCTATACTAGTTTACTTATCAGCAGTCTGTCTAAAGTGTTTTATTAAATTTTCTCAAAAGTCTCTAAAATTTCTGAGAAAATTATTCTAACCATATTTTGACCTATAAAACATGATTTTAAGTTCAAATAATTATTTTATAATTATTTGAGACTTATTCTCATGTTTGTCACAAACATTGATAATGTAGTATAATTGTCGTTTTAATAGTTATTTCAGATTTTTATCTGGAATAATTATTAAAAATTTTCAATCTTATAGAATATAAAATATCAGTCACAATAATGTGATTTAATATTTTATTATCCTATTTGGGCTTATCAATTCTCAAAAACAAGATTAAGAATAAACAAACAATTAATTACGGAAAGCGAAAATGAGGGTGTTACAATTCACCCCACATTTTAGGAATTTCGTTCCCGAAATTTGCTTAGATATCTCAACTTTCAAGTTGAGATCTTCGTCAAACAAGGTTGTAGAGTTGCAGTCCTTCCTTGATCTTGTATGGTTGTCCTTGATTGCGATTGTCCTCTTTGTTGCAGACATAGAAGCTCGATCAGAACTAACCTATGGTAGATAATCTTAAGTTATCTCAATCCATAAGTTATCATACAATATTGCCTACTACTGTTCAATATTTAATGTAGCTTTGACTTGATCAGTCTCAAAGTCACACTAAGATACTTAGGGTAGATAAGGTGTACAAGATTCTGTTATTTGGAAGACAGAAATCTTAGATAAACTAAAATCTTAGCTAGACTACTATTTTACTAGTGGAGAGAGTCATTAGTTGTCCAAATGACATTTTAATAAAGAGTTTCCTAATTTAGGAATATTAAAGGAAAAGACTAGGTTAATCACAAGGCAAATGATTTCAACAGGTCCTTTGAATTACTCAAGAAAGTTTAAAGGAAACAATCATCACAGAAACTATTGTGATGATATACTTACGCAAAATATTTAGAAATAAATTTTCGAATTTGATGATGGAAGTATTTCTCAATACAAAGGGTATTCAGTCAACAGAGTTTAATATTCATTCAAAGAAAATTTTCTTTGATGAAGGAATAATTTCTAATATAAAAGAGAACACATATGTCAAACTGAGATATTTAGATGGAAATAGCAGAAGGCTTTATACGAGAAAGGAACATATCTCATGGATACAAGGGTCCACATTTCCTAAAATAAGAAATACAAACATAAACAACCTACAACTAAAGGTCTTTTTTAAATCTTCAGTACTTCAGAGTTCTCAGGTGGATATCCATAGCTTGATCTCCAGACGAAGTTGCCTCATTGCAGTTCACGGTGAAAACCCTTTTTGTTAGAAATGAGTAAAGCAATTAGCGATTTTAGTACACCGGATAACTTCCCAGGAAAGAGAGGTGCGTCACAACGGACAGCTTAAATACCAAGTCTTTCCTTAGCCAGAACCTATCCAGACATGCACTTAGTCACTTCTCACTAACTCGGTAACTAACAACAGGATAATTCAGTCTTCAAGTGTGTGCGTAGACCACTTCCTTGAAATATTGTTGCTCAGGTACGTCATATTTCTTCGAATCTTGAAATCTGCACGTGCTTTCATCTAAACTTATCTTATACTTCTGTTTCTCAACAGAGAATACAAGAACACACAGAGAATCTTATATTCTTGTTTTTCAACAATGAATATAAGAACACAGCAAAAGAATGTCAAGTCCATAACCCAGGTCTTGACAGGACTAACTGCTATGATACCATTAAGTGTAACACCCCGTTACATTAGACAAAACCCACACTAATGTTTTATCTGTTTTAGTTATTATAAAATGAGGGTAAATTTTTTGCGATTAAATAAAACATTTATTAAGCGTATTTAGCATACATGAAATATTTTATAAAGAACCATGATCTTCTTTTAAATAAACATCAGTTCATATTACAAAATAAATACAGAGAAATTATGTACTAGCTAATCACAACCCATACATCAAATAATCCTAGTCAGAGCAGTACACAATTTCTACCCAAAAACAAGAATGAATAAAACTAGCCTTTAAGTCTCGTATCTTCTCGTCAGTCTCCGCAATCCCTGAAATAACCGTGTCCGCAGGAGACCTCAATCGTTGGGCATGACCGTCATCTTCACGTATCCAATCAACAAGTACATACAAAACAAGAAAGAGAAAGGAGTGAGACTTGATTCTAATATATATATGTATTATTAATGGTATAACTACCGTCAATTAATATAATAGCAGGGGATCTAGTGTCTATCTCGTCTTCACATCTCATCCTTCAAAATGTTGTATGGATCCATACATCACGATTGATCAATCACTGATCACAATACCACTTTCGGGAAGCGATGGGGAGTGAGTACACCTCAACCGCTGCCACAGTCCCATACCTGTGCAGCTCCACAATCCACATGGTACTCGACACCATTCCCAGTGTCGCTCAATATCATATCAGTATGCATACACAAATCACGGGTCAATCTCCCCACGAGGTCACATCCCCGTTACATCAAGAGGTATACCCTCCGCGTCATCATGAAGTTGTCTCTGCGCTTCTCGAGGTGTACGAGCTGACACTATCAATCCCGGAACATAGGTGGCCGACCTACCCATTGGGACGTCACACACTTGATGCCTTCCACCACCTTAGCCAAGGTCACACATATCAACTCGCGACGTACCAAACCGTAACTTCCCGCTCTATCTCCCATCAGACCTTCCGCCTAACTTGGCTACACCAAGTCACGTAACTAATACGTACTCTCGGAATACATCCGTAGAGACTTATTTATCTTTCACGGTTCGTTCTCATCCATATGTATAACGTACCCTTACCTCAAAAGGCAAAGGTTCATCATCATAACATAGAGATACATCAAAACATAACAATCATAAAATTCAAAGATATTTCTAGTCTCAACTACTCTGAGCACCAACACAGGATATCAACATATCTGCCTTACTGACAGATAAACAATGTTATCAGAGTAGAATTATCATATCATATATTAAGTATCTAATATAAGGATTTATATAATATCATGAAATACTTAAGCAAGACATTAGATACTTAATTTTTAATTTCACTAATGATTAATTTAACAATTAGCTACTGTTTAACTAATATCTGCTTCTATTTTATTAAAAACTTTTAAATTTGTTTTATCCTTTCTTCTCACCTAATTCCTTAACTTAGATTGTTAAAAAGAAATAATTTTCTAACTTCTAATAAAATATTCCCTTACAAACATAAATAGATTTTAATATTGGAAAATTTCTTTCTGATATGGAAGATCAGGTTAGACTGCAACCATAGAGCATACTCAGAATTGTCCATAGACTAAGTTTAAAAACTAGTAGTGAGAAAATCCTTTTTCTGATGTGGAAGGTCAGATGAAACTACAACCACAGAGCATACTTTGGATTTCTCTATTAATTTCAAGAGCTTGATTTATTTAAAGAAAAACTATTTTCTTTCAAGAAATAACTTGATAATTCCTACTAATCAAGTTTTAATATGTGAACATAAAATTTTGAATCAGTGTTTTTGTATTCTATGGCAAACCTGAGACCAAAATATAAAGAAAATAAGATTAAGTTTTTTCTTCAAAACTAAGTGATATAATTAAGTGTTAATGTTGTCAATTGAAAAACCAACAATTTTCCTTCTTTCTTTCCTCAAACCCGAGACCATCATTTGATAAAGAAGCTAGTTTTCATTTCAATTTTCTTTATAAAATTTTGAAGATACTTAAAAGGAAATAGGTAAGAAACTTTAATGCATTAAGACTTGTAATTTTAGGCCGTGGGGCCGTGGCTTTGAACGGGTCAGGAGGCTTAAAATTATGACTTTTAATTCCAACACTGTTTGGTTATTAAAATTCCTTTCAATTAAAGACTTAATGGGGGTAAAGATTCTAAACTTATTTGAAAACATTTGTGAGGAAGTAATAGTGAAAATTTATATGTCAAAACTTAGTTAATTTGGCCGTAAAGCCGATGCTACTAAGTTTATTTATTTATAGAAACTTCTTTTAATTAAGATTAAATGTGGCGAGGATTCTAAGATGAGTTTTTTAAAATTGTCTTTCATCATATAAGATTTAATGAAATTAAAACTCTCTATTCCCATAACTCACCAAACCGAAATGTTACTATATCAAGAGGCAAAACTTTTACGTTAATTAATTGGTTCAAACAAAGTTTTTCATAAAACACCTTAGTATAGTTTTAGTAAGTTTTAATACTTAACTTTGTTTTCTAACTCACGGAAATATACACGCATCCATTTCTTTTATTAGGTCCATGATTTAAGTTTATTTTTAAAACAACAATTCTTGTTTTGGTCCTCTCATTTTTACTGAATCCTTCTCTCAAAACGCCATCATATTTTTTTTTTTAAAAAAACCTTTCATTAACTGCTTGAGCTATGCTATAAGAGAAAAAATGGCAAAACTTTGGTTCCCACCCCCGATACCAAAGCCGAGACACACATATTGAAGTCCAAGAATTAATTTTTGTTTAGTTAATACTTTTGGTAAAAGCCCATTGTCTCAAAATGAAAAGAAACAAACAAATTTCCCCTTTTGTTTCTTCATATGACCGAACCATCCACCCCCTTCTATTTCAACTTTGACTTCTTTATTTATAGTTTAAAACATTAAAATATTATAACAAAAGTCTAATCCTCTTTTGAAAAATAGAATCGAAACAAATAGGAGAGAAATAATGGCTTTGGTTCATTTTTTTTTATTTTAGTTATTTGTTTCATAACTCAACTTAATATTAGATTAATGACAAAAGCTTGACAGGAAAGAGGATCTATATCATGAAAACAAAACAATCAAGCCCTCCTTGCCAAAACCCCCAAATCGTGAGCATCAGAAGATAGGTTTGTTTCATTTTATCTTATTCATGAGTTACCATTTTGTGTGTAGAAGTAGCAGATCAAAGAAAATAAAAGTTCCTCTTACTTGAAGGGCTCAACAACAGAATTAAAACAACCTAGAGTCAAGAAATCTCAAGATTACAATAGTAATTAGACAGTGAATAAAAGAAACAAGAAAAAGAATAATTAACAACATGAATCAACATATAAAGATCTTGATTCCTTTCTTCATTTCCTTCTTGTTTCTTGGTTTCTTGCTTGAAACATTGCTTTATTGGTCAACAAGAAAGAAGTCAACTGAGCTTCTTGACTACTTCCTTCTTGGTCACTTGTTCTCGACTACATTCTTGAATGAAGATTACAATCAAGGAAGCATCTTGATTGGACCCATGGTTGTGACTGACCAAGGTAGAACTCATGAAAGAACAAACAAGACAAGAAACAACCATGAAAGAAAGAAACAAAGAAGAAACTCAGCTTGGAATCAATCAAGAAGGGATCTTGATTCCTTTCGTCATTTCCTCCTTCCTTTCTTGGTTTCTTCCTTGAAACATTGCTTTCTTGGTCAACAAGAGAGAAGTCAACTGAGCTTCTTGATTTCATCCTTCTTGGTCGCTTGTTCTTGACTACATTGTTGGATCAACATTGCAATCAAGAAAGCATCTTTATTGCGCCCGTGGTTGCGACTGACCAAGGTAGAACTCATGAAAGAACAAACAAGACAAGAAACGATCATGAAAGAAAGGAACAAAGAAGAAACACAACTTGGAATCAATCAAGAAGGGATCTTGATTCCTTTCTTCAATTCCTCCTTGCTTTCTTCATTTCTTGCAAGAAACATTGCTTTCTTGGTCAACAAGAAAGAAGTCAACTGAGCTTCTTGACTTCTTCCTTCTTGGTCGTTTGTTCTTGATTTCTTTCTTGAATCAGGATCGCGATCAAGAAAGCATCTTAATTGTGCCCATGGTTGCGACTGACCAAGGTAGAACTCAAAAAATAAAAATAAGACAAGAAACGTCTGTGAAAGAAAGAAACAAAGAAGAAACAAGCATGGAATCAATCAACGAGGGATCTTCATTCCTTTCTTGATTTCCTTGTTGTTGTCTTGGTTTCGTGATTGAAACATTGCTTTCTTGGTCACGAAAAAGAAGTCATCTGAGCTTCTTGACTTCTTCCTTCTTGGTCATTTGTTCTTGACCGCTTTCTTGAATCAAGATCGCAATCAAGAAAGCATCTTGATTGTGCCCATGGTTGCGACTGACCAAGGTAGAACATATGAAAGAACAAACAAGACAAGAAATGATCAGGAAAGAATGAAACAAAGAAGAAACACAGCTTGGAATCAATCAAGAAGGGATCCTGATTCCTTCCTTCATTTCCTTCTAGTTTTCTTGGTTTCTTGCTTGAAACCTTGCTTTCTTGGTGAACATGAAAGAAGTCAACTGAGATTCTTGACTTCTTCCTTCTTGGTCGCTTGTTCTTGACTGCTTTCTTGAATGAAGATTGGAATCAAGAAAGTATCTTGATTGTGCCCATGGTTGCAACTAACCAAGGTTGAACTCAAGAAAGAAAAACAAGGCAAGAAACGTCGATGAAAGAAAGAAACAAAGAAGAAACACAACTTGGAATCAATCAAGAAGGGATCTTGATTCCTTTCTTCATTTCCTTCTTCCTTTCTTGGTTTCTTGCTTTAAACATTGCTATCTTGGTCACCAAGAAAAAAGTCAACTGAGCTTCTTGACTGCTTCCTTCTTGGTCGCTTGTTCTTGACAGCTTTCTTGAATAAAGATTGTAATCAAGAAAGCATCTTGGTTATGCCCATGGTTGCGAATGACCAATGTAGAACTCAAGAAAGAAAAACAAGCCAAGAAATGACCATGAAAGAAAGAAACAAAGAAGAGACATATCTTGGAATCAGTCAAGAAGGGATCTTGATTCCTTTCTTCATTTTCTTGTTGTTTTCTTGGTTTCTTACTTGAAACATTGCTTTCTTGGTCAACATGAAAGAAGTCAACTGAGCTTCTTGACTTCTTCCTTCTTGGTCGATTGTTCTTGACTACATTCTTGAATGAAGATTACAATCAACAAAGCATCTTGATTGCGCCCATGGTGGGGATTGACTAAGGTAGAACTTATGAAAGAACAAACAAGACAAGAAACGACCATGAAAGAAAGAAACAAAGAAGAAACACATCATCGAATCAATCAAGAAGGGATCTTGATACCTTTCTTCATTTCCTCCTTGCTATCTTGGTTTCTTGCTTGAAACATTGCTTTCTTGGCCGACAAGAAAAAAAGTCAACTAAGCTTCTTGACTACTTCCTTCTTGGTCGGTTGTTCTTGACTACATTGTTGAATGCAGATTACAATCAAGAAAGCATCTTGATTGCGCCCATGGTTGCAACTGACCAAGGTAGAACTCATGAAAGAACAAACAAGACAAGAAACGACCATGAAGGAAAGAAACAAAGAAGAAACACAGCTTGGAATCAATCAAGAAGGGATGTTGATTCCTTTCTTCATTTCCTCCTTGCTTTCTTGGTTTCTTGCTTGAAACATTGCTTTCTTGGTCGACAAGAAAGCATCTTGGTCGCTTGTTCTTGGCTGCATTCTTGAATGAAGATTACAATCAAGAAAGCATCTTGATTGCGCCCATGGTTGCGACTGACCAAGGTAGAACTCATGAAAGAACAAACAAGAAAAGAAACGTCCATAAAAGAAAGAAACAAAGAAGAAACACAGCTTGGAATCAATCAAGAAGGGATCTTGATTCCTTTCTTCATTTCCTCCTTGCTTTCTTGGTTTCTCGCTTGAAACATTACTTTCATGGTCAACAAGAAAGAAGTCAACTGAGCTTCCTGACTGCTTCCTTCATGGTCGCTTGTTCTTGACTACATTCTTGAGTGAAGATCACAATCAAGAAAGCATCTTGATTGCGCCTATGGTTGCGTGTTACTAAGGTAGAACTCATGAAAGAACAAACAAGACAAGAAATGATCATGAAAGAAAGATGAAATACAGAGAAATACACTAGAAGGGGGGGTTGAATAGTGTGTTTATAATTTCTTCGAAAATCTTTAACAAATATGAAGATAGTATATCTTAAGTTTTACAAGAACTTAGTAAAACAGAAGATTATGCTATCGTCCAGCAGTTCAAATGCAACAGTCCAATGAAACTGCTTTTTCTCGTTTTTCGTTAGAACACACGTAAAAGATTATCGTAGATAAAATGTGTAAAGAAACACTTTCATAGTATGTTGAAGAGATAGTTTAAGAGATATACAAGTAAGCTAGAAAGCGAGAGAATAGAACACTTAGTTTTATACTGGTTCACTCAACTGAGCTACGTCCAGTTCTCCTTAAAAAACTTTTGAAGGGTTCTACTAATCAAGATCTGATTACTCTCAAGTATTCTAACCTTGCCACTTCTGGCTACAAGTATTCTCTAGGCCACTCCTGGCACACCTTTAATCTCCCCCTGAGATTAAAACAAACCCAAGTATTCTTTAACACTAAGCCACTCCTGGCTTTCCAAATAGAAATGTTTGAGTATAGAGAGAAAGAGTAACTCTCACAGAGAGGATATTACAATAAACACGAATACACAGAATTGCTTAGTAAAGCTAAGTAGAAAGCTCTTTTTGCTTAAGTGTTGATCGTCTAGTCGTTTTGACAGAGTTTCGGCTCTTTTTCAATGTTTTTGTTACTTTGATGCAGGAGCTGGTTCCTCTATATATAGGAAGCTTGGTGTAAAGTATCTGTTGTGGGATCTGTTCCTTTGCCAAAAGCGGTTCTCTCCAAAGCATGTGACCGTTGTCACGTTTTGACTTGTGGTGGAGAGATAGAGGAGACAGCCGTACATGTAGCGCCTCTGCTACTTGTACTTTTTCTGCAGTCAGAAGCTTCTATGTTCCTATTCAATACTATTCGAAAGTTCAAAAAGATTTTCATGTTATAATGAGAGAGAATATTCGTTGCATAGTAGAGAATCTTCATCGAAAACATATTGTTATATTATATTAATTTTAAGATAGAAAACATAGTGTGTAGCTTATACAGATATTGGATGCTCGCTTTTACAAGAGCATTGGACGCTCACTTTTACAAAAGCATTGGACGCTCGCTTTTACAAAACATATCTGGACACTTTCCTTATTGAAACATAAAATTGAGGTTTGAGAGATACAATACCATTGCGGCATTGGACGATGTAGATCCTATAACACTCAAACAAGACCATTAGATACTTCAAAATTTATCCTTTAATTGTTATCATCAAAACCGAAATCCGAGGGGTTGGACATCGTCCAAGGTCTTAGAACCTAATAATCTCCCCCTTTTTGATGATGACAAATAATATTAAATTTTGATGTTAACAGGCACATAATCATATATGACTATTATAAAACATGTAAGAGATGATTATGTTATGCTAGTGTATGTTGACAGAGAAAATGTATATGTTGACATGAAGTACTCCCCCTGAGTTCAACATTTTTTATGCATCTTATAACAGTATATAATATACAGCAAGAATATATCAGATATAACAGATATCAGAGTGTAAAACATATCAAGGATATTTTTTTTTTTTGCAAAAAAAGGGTGTGCTAAGGCATCACTGCAGCACACCACATAATATAAAAAGAAGATAAAGTTAAATACAGAACTTGGGGGGGGCAAAAACCTGACCCAAGAGGAGTCATCTGAACCTAAAGAAAGGAAGAGAGTATCTATTACGGAAGAATTCCTCCCTAATAAAACTAGGAAGAAGATCCCACCAGCTAAGCCCTTGTACATGTATGCCCTTAGTAGCAGGCTTGTCAGCACAAACATTTCATTCTCTATAGATATGAGAGTATCTAAAATTCATGCTATGAGTTTTAGCTATACAGTTTTGCCATCTATTCCTAAGGCGCCAAGGAACAAGGTTAGGGGAGGAGAAGGATTGGATGACCAAAAGAGAGTCACACTCAAGCCATAAATTAGTCCATCCTTTTTCAAAAGCTAACTCAATAGCCATCATTGCTCCAATGATTTCAGCATGAAAGGCAAATTTTATGCCCAAATTAAAGCAGAAACAGCCAACAAAAGCAGCACTTTTATCACCGAAAATACTGCCACAAGCGGCTGGGCCAGAGGCTCCTTTAGCTGCGCCATCAGTATTGCACTTAATCCAGTTGCATTGAGGAGGTTTCCAGTCCACCTGAATGATTTTCGGAGCCTTTCTTGGGTGCCCAACAATGGAAAAGGCTTTTAAGATGTTGAAATCAGACATAGAAGATTTCATGGCGCCTGTACAGAAGCTGCCAATCAAGTGTACTGATTTAGAGATAATAAGCTTTGCCGAGTCAGAGGAGATTATAGTGTTATCAAAATGCGCTTTGTTTCTACACATCCTTATCGTGGAGATGATGTAAGCTGCAGCAGCTATAAAAACAAGCCTGGTTTGCTCTCCCCACTGACCACCACAAGCTGCAAAAATATCATTCAAAGATGAAACAGAGAAATAGTAGTTTGTAATATCCATAAACCAATTCCACAGAATTTTGGCAAAAGCACATTGAAAGAACAAGTGGTTTGCCATTTCAGCATCCTCGTTGCACAAACTGCAAACAGAAACAATGGTGCAACCACTGTGTTTTAGACAGTCATCAGTTGGCAAACGATTTTGAAGCAATCTCCAAATAAGAAAAGCCTTGGACGGAGGAATTGTGTTATTCCATATTAGCTTAGACCAAGGAAGCTGAGAACCTGCAGGAATAAGAAATTTATAAGCATCTTTAAGGTTGAGGCTTCCTGAATCGGTTAACCTCCATTGAATCTGATCAGCGTCATCAGATGGAGGGAGAGTAATCTGATTCAATTCTGACATCAAGATTGGAAATTTCTGGACCAGAATTGGAGGAATGATCCATTCCTTATTAACAAGGAAGTCTTGAACTTTGGCAGATAAGATATGATGCAAATGTGTAGGAATATTCATGATATCAACTAATGGTTGTGAAAGCCAAGTGTCAGTCCAAAAGTTAACCTTGGCCCCATTTCCAATTTGCCAGGCTGTATTGGCAAGAATAGTATGAATGAAGCATTTGATTCCTCCCCACACCGAAGATGTAACATGACAAGGAACAATTTTATGATTTCTGAAGACTCTAGCTCTGAGTAAACAAGCCCATTGTGCATTAGAGGAGACCAATTCCCAAGAAAGTTTCAAGATAGCAGCATTATTGACTGCTTTGATAGATCTCAATCCAAGTCCACCTTAAGAAAGGGGCTGACAGACTTTAGCCCAAGCCACTGTGACCATTTTTTTAGTGTCCACATCCCCCGACCATATAAAGTTCCTCATGCATCTATCCACATAATTAATGAGAGAGGCTGGCCACTTATACACGTGGAAACTATAAGTTAACATACTACAAATGACTGATTTCACTATCATCACTCTGCCCATGATAGAGAGCATTGAGGCTTTCCACTTGGCCAGCTTAAGCCTAATTTTATCTGCAATAGGCTGAAGATGTATTTTTTTTGGAATCCCTTTAAAGACTGGAACTCCCAGATAAGTAAAAGGAAGTGCACCATAAGAAAATCCAAGAATGTCTGCTATGATTCTTTTTCTACGCTCAGAAAGAGGACCAGTATAAAATTTGGATTTACCAGGGCTGATAATTTGTCCTGAAGCATCTCCATAGTCACGAAAGAGGTCCATTAAAAGTCTCATGTTCTTCTGTGTTCCTCTACAAAAGATCATAATATCGTCAGCATATAAAACGTTTGAAGGTATTGGGAAACCTCTTGGGCCTGACATAAGTTGCAATTTACCCTCCCTTACAAAGTTGGAGATGCTTCTGCTCAAGACTTCCTCAGCAATGCAAAAAAGCAAGGGAGAAAGGGGGTCAACTTGTCTAACCCCCCTCTTGCAAGAGAAAAAATCAACAGCCTTACCATTAATGGATATGGACAGTTTAGCAGAAAGAAGAATGGCGTGTATCCAATCACAAAAAGAATTCTGGAATCCGAATGATCTAAGGACATTTAAGAGGAAATTCCAGTCAAGGGTGTCAAAAGCCTTTTTTATATCAATTTTTAGAGCAATGTTGCCAGCAAAAGACTTTTTGTGGAGAATATTGATAGCCTCTGAAGCCACACAGATACAGTCTGAGATTTGCCTTCCCTTGATAAAGCCTATTTGATTTTGGGAAATAATTTTTGGAACAACAGTGGCTAACCGATCTGCAAGAATTTTTGTAATCACCTTGAATTGAAAATTGGCAAGGGCAATAGATCTGAATTTCTCTACTCTGTCAGCCCATTCTTCCTTTGGAATGAGAATAACAAGGTTGGAGTTCAAGTTAGGAGGCAGCCACCCTATTTGAAAAAATTGAAGAACAGCTCTATGGACATCTCCTTCAGTAATGTCCCAGAAATGTTGATAGAAGAAACCATTGAAGCTATCAGGACCGGGTGCACTATTCTCATTAAGAGAAAAATAGCAGCCTTAGTCTCTTTAAGATCAGGGATCTTAGTCAGCATAAGGTTGTCTTTCTGGGTAATTATATTGGGAATCACTTGATTAATGAGGCTGTTGCTGACACAAGAGTTGTCAGAGGCAAACAAATCTTTGAAGTATTGAGTCATGTGGCTCTCTATGTCTTTAGCATCTGAAAGTAGCCTGTCACCATCTTTAATAAAAGATATTTTCTTGGAGACACCTTTGATTTTAACCATTATGTGAAAAAACTCAGTGTTCCTATCACCAGAAATGACCCAATTTAGTCTAGATTTTTCTAGCCAAAATTTTTCCTGAGACAATAGGGCCTGATGCAATTCCAGTTGAGCCTCCTTTTCTTTAAAAAACAAGTCATCTGAAAAACCAGAGAGGTCTAACATGGATTGAATATCATCAAGCTTCTTAGATGTGTTTTGAACTTTGAGGTGAACATCCCCAAATCCAGTTCTGTTCCACTTTTTAAGCTTAAGCTGAACAACTTTAAGCTTTTGAGAGAGCACATACATAGGGCAACCATAGAAATTTTGTTTCCAGGACTCCTCTATAATTTTCCTGCAATCGGAGTGGTCTGCCCACATCCTCATAAATTTGAAAGAAGATCTGCAGGAAGCAAAATTAGCTTTAACTTTGAGAAGAAGGGGAAAATGATCAGACTTGGAACGCGTAAGAGTGCAGCAGGACACCTGGGACCAGAAAGAAATCCAATCCTCATTGCAAGTAGCTCGGTCTAGCCTTTTTTGTGTGTAAGCAAGTCCTCTTCGATTATTAGACCAAGTGAACTGAGAGCCAATTGTATTGATATGGATCAAATGATTATCATCTGTCCAATTCCTGAATTCCTCAATAGCAATAGAGTTAGGCTGGCCATTACCTCTGTATTCATGAGTTCCCAAGATGGTATTAAAATCCCCAAACCAACACCAAGGGCCAGGATTAAAGGACTGCAAAATAGTAAGATCACACCACAAAGATCTTCTAGAGATATAGTTGGTGGAAGCATAGATAGGTGCAAAGAACAACTCATAGTTATTATGAGTGATAGAGAAGGAAACAAACTGACTAGAGCAACTAATAACCTTGGGCTGGAGATTTTCATCACAAGCACACCATAAGTTTGGAAGCATTGATCCTCTATTATTGACAGCAAAAACTTTAAGATGAAGCTTTTTCCAATAATTTTGATCAATACTATCAACCGAGCACCATGGCTCAGCAATAAAAACTAGATTTAGCTTATAATCAGCACACATATTACTTAAGACTAACCTTGTGTCATGGTTAGCCAAGCATCTGGCATTCCAAAAGAGGAAATTCATTGGGACAAATTGCTAGTCCCACCTCTTGCTCGAGGTCTTGACTTGTCAGATTTGGTCTGCTGTGAGGCTTGTTTCCTCGCACTTTTCCTTTTAGATTTTGATTGAACTTCAGAAAAAGGAAGATCTTCAGATTGGGATAGATATTTATTGGCAATGTTCCTGTCAGGTGGAGGGGGTTCCATCTGAATTTCTTCTCCTTCAACATCTTCATCACTCCAAAGTCTACCTACAATGTGCATATCATGAGCAACAGCATGGTTGTTATAGTCAGTCCCATTTCTAACCAGAGGATGAGCTTGTTCCAGAACATTATTTTGCTCTGCAGGATAGGTTTGAGTAGAATTTTGCTCTGGAGCACCAATGTCAACAAAGAGATTATGGTCCTCCATTCCAAGGTTTAAGTTATCCACAGATATATTCTGATCTACATTATTATTTGGAGAAATATTCTTGTCAACATTACTTGAATAAATCGTAACATGGTCAGAGTCTACAATGACTTGGTCCTTGCAATTAGAGTTGTTCACAACATCAGCATCATTATTATTCCCATCAATGGTTGTTGTGCTCTTGTCAGCACCCATATCCTCCACCCTTTTGGTTTTACCTCTTTGATCTTTATCAACCTCCTTGACCTGCTTCATGAGACCAGACCCTTCTAACTTTTCACCAGCATTGAGGTCTTGCTTTTGATGCTTCTTGCACTTACTCAAAGAATGGCCAATCATTTGACAGTAGTTGTAGAATAAGGGTAAGTTTTCACATTCTACGTTCACATAGAAAGCAAAATTATCTCTTTCAACTAAGATTTTTTCATGAAAAGTTCCAATCAGATCAATGTCAACTAACACCCTAGCAAAGTGACCGAAAGTTCTCTTGAGGGTTGCTTCGTCTAGGGTTATAGGAACCCCTACTCCACCTGCTATGGAGAGTATGACCTTGGGACGCCAGTACTCTTGTGGAAGGCCCACTATACGGACCCAGCATTGAGCATGGGTTTGTTTTTGAGACACAGGGTTAAAATCAGGTGTCCAAAGAGAAAGGCGGAGAATACCTGGTTTTAGGTTCCAAGTACCCACCGACAGCACAGTTCTGAGATCCTCTGTAGAAGCAAAAACAAATTCATAGAATCCCTTTCCTAAAGAAATGACATTCCAGTTGACAATGGGTTTCCACAGTAAAGCTAGTTTAGCCTTCAAATCCATAAATTTTATTGGGGATTCACCTTTAGATAGTATGATACGGCCATGTAAATGGTTCTTGCAACTCTCAAGCCCTGCTTTGTACTCTTCTTCAGGTATTTTGACTGCTACAGCATCACCTTTAAAGCAAGGTTTTGGGAGCTGGCTGACGAAAAACCCACATGGATTATTCAGAGCTTGCACAAAGCTTTTAGGCTGAGGCGAAGACATAGATGACGAAGATGGTTTGACAGGGCCATCAACGGGAGAGGTTAGACAGCTCCACTGGCAGATTGGGTCACTGTTTGCGGCGGCCATGGAGCACCTTTAGAGAACCACTTTCTAGAGAGTCATCTTGCACAAAAATCTCGAGTCAAAACATATCAAGGATATGGATGCGGAATATATATGAAATAAACACTTTATGTATTAAAGACGTTTTCATAAAAAAGCCAGTATATTCATATAGTGTAGAGTATATACTTCTATTGACATCAAAATTCCAATTTCTCCCCCTTTGTCATAAAAAAAAAAAGGGTTTGAAAGATGGAAAGATGACTTGACCATCACGGTCACCTATGGCTGTGGAGGTGGTTCTTGTGATGGTGGTGGTGGTTGCTCTAGTGGTGCTTGGGCAGGTGGTGCTGGTTGATGAGGTTGTGGTTGGACAGGTGGAACAGCATGAGCAACTTGTCCAAGCAGGTTGGCTACAGTATTTTGAATTTGAATCACAAGCGTTTGGGAGAGGCTCATGAATTGTTCAGTGATGGCATTCTGCAGTAACATCCGATGTTGAGCAGCCTCAGCCTGTTGCCTTTGCTGAAATGCTTGAAGAGCTGCTTCAGTTTCCAGCTGTTGTTGCCTCAGAGCCTATTGCACTATCTCGTGAACACGATCTTCTGAGACCCCTTGAGGTTCAGCATATCGCAAGGGATGGATGCCCCTTGGACTTGAAGATCCTGTGGGAACCAGTTGACGTGTACCCGAGTGAGCTTCAGTAGATGCATCAACAATGGGGAAGCTGGTTATATCTTCAGCAGGAGGCTTTGCTGCAGTTGATTCCATAGGCTTGGATGCGTTAACAATGGGCTCTTTATCATCCTTGAATTCTTCAGATTGGACGTGAGGTTCTTCATGTGAAGTGACAAAGTGCTCTACGTCTACTGGTTCGGATGGGTCCAAGTCAAGATGAGCTAGTACCTTTGTTACTTTAGCAGATGCTTCATCCAACTCTGCTTGTGTAGCTTTCGACTTGGCAACTTGATCTTCCTTTTCTGTGGTTGCAGTTGTTAGGTTCTAAAACCTTGGACGATGTCCAACCTCTCCTATTACGGTTTTGATGATAATAACTAAAGGATAAATTTTGAAGTATCTAATGATCTAGTTTGAGTGTTATATAGGATTTACATCGTCCAATCCCGCAATGGTATTGTATCTCTCAAACCTGGACTCTATGTTTTAATAAAGTAAGCGTCCAATTGTGTTTTATAAGAAACATACAGGCACGTCCAATGCTCCTGTGAGAACAAGCGTCCAACGCTTGAGTAACACTGAGTGGTTACTATCATTTAAAATACGCTTTCTATAATATAAGGCAACGTTCACTAAATCATATTTTAACGTGCCATGATCTTTTCGAAAAGTACTGAACAGGAAAAGAAGAAGCTTCTCTCTGCAGAGAAAGTACAAGTAGGAGAGAGGCGCTACGAGTACGGCTGTCACATCCATCATTTCACTCTAAGTCAGAATGTGACAACGGCAATAAGCTACAGAAAGAATCGCTCTTGGAAAAGGAACAGAATCCTCAACGGATACCTTTCAACAAACTTCCTATATATAGAAGGATGAGCTCACGTATCAAAGAGACGAGAATTTTGAAAAAGAACAGAAATCCTGTAAAAACGACTGGACGACCATAAGCGAAAAAGAGCATTCATCTTAGCTTTGCTAAGCGAGTCTATAAACTCATTCTTATTGTAATATCCTCTCATTGAGAGTTATATTTTACTTACAATATCAAACATTACTGTTTGGAAAGCCAGGAGTGGCTTAGTGTTAAAGAATACTTGGTTTTTGTGTTTAATCTCAAGGAGAGATTAAGGGTTTGCCAGAAGTGGCCTAGAGAATACTTGTAGCCAGAAGTGGCAAAGTTAAGAATACTAGAGTGTAATCAGTTTTGATTAGTAGAACCCTTCAAAAGTTTTTGAAGGAGAACTGGACGTAGCTCAGTTGAGTGAACCAGTATAAAACTACGTATTCTATTCACTCAACTTCTAGCTTACTTGCATTTCTTTTAAACTATCTCTTCAGCATATTACGAAAAAGTTTCTATACACCTTTTTATCCAAGTTTATCCATTACGTGTATTTAAACGAAAAAGAAGAAGAGTAGTTTCTTTGGACGATTATTTTTAATCAACTGGACGATAGCTTATTTTTTCTGTTTTACTAAACTTCTGTAAAACGAAAAGATACACTATCTTCATTCTAGCTAAAGTTTTCCAAAGAAAATTTAAATACACTATTCAACCCCCCTTCTAGTGTATTTCTCTACATTTCAGCAGTCTCAGCTTGCTCAAGAACCAGCTGCTCTAGACGAGCTTGTTATGCTGCTCTGGCTTCTTCTACTTTGTACTCCTCATGCAGAGTTTGGAGTTCCTCCATAAACTCTGTGCGATCCAGTGTTCGAAGATCAAACACTTTGTTGCTTCTGATGATAGGCAATGTCTTCATGAACTCTAGATAGTCATCTGAATCTTTCAGAAAGCAGGCAAAGGTGTCTGAGAAGTGGTGAGACTTCACTGGACGCAGCAACTCAAGACCATGAGGGGGGTGAACAAAATCACTCTTGGGGCTGTCGGAGGAGAAGGCCTTCTGTGAGTCGTTCCATAAGATCTGGCACCAAAAAATGGTGGAATCAAAGGTTCCGAGTGGACGCGTAAGCTTACCAGTCTTGTCCAAGTCTGGTACAAACTTTATTTCTGTGGCGCGGCTTATGTGAAGGTTTGGTGGGTAGGTGATGGCTTGGTTTGGTATATACATTTGATGAAGAAGTTTACCAAGTTCATCATAGTCGCCTGGCTGGAAGTTTAGGATTGGAGTCCCAGCAGGTAGAGGCAGGAACTTTGTGATGGGAGTCCAGATGCGAACATCCTTGACCCACTCTACATCTGGACGCTGCTTCGTCTTGCAAGGGTCCAGGCTTTCTTTAATGGCCAACTGTAATTCTGCGGCCAGTTCAATATCCCTGCTAACAGGGGGCTTCTTGGACGGTGCCTTCTTCTTTCTTGGAGCCTTCCCTTTCTGCTCCGTAACCGTCTTTGTGAATCGAGACGCAACATCTACAATTGGTTCAGGCAGGTCTGCTGCTGCTGGACGCACTCTTTGTTGAGTTCCAGTTGGACAGGAGTAAGGATGAAGCATGCGGATCAAGTGTGGATACACTTCTGTTGTCCAAGTGGGTAGAGGGTTTCTGATTATTGCTCCTTCTGGCAGTGCAACATAGTCAGCTGAAGGATCATGAGTATAATCATGTCTCGTCCACTCTGGTGCTGAGACAGTAGTCAAGTGCCTCTTCAAGGGCTCTTGTAGAGGCCTCCAGATCACATCGCTTCTCTTACAGTAATTTTGTTCATTCCGTTTAAGGAATGAAATAGGGAAGCGTTCCCTGTCTTCTTCTTCTTTGGTCTTCTGCTTGGGGGGTATAGTCCATGGGGACCAGGTATCCCTCCATGCATCCCTTGGATGCACAAACTTGGACAGGTCCAAGCGAAGATGTGGATGCTGGGTTGTTGATGTGGATGGAGCACTGGATGTTGCTGGTAGTAGGGTGCTGGTGGATATGCTGTCGGTGTCTTGAGAGGAAGGTGGTAGAACTGCAATTCTCCTTGGCCTTGCTGCATGAGTCTTAACTCGTCGCAGCACATTAGAAGGAAAAGAAATTGGTTTAGCAGGTTGTACCTTCTGCTTCTTTTGCTGAGGGTCCTCCTTCTCCTCTGCTTTCTTCATGATTTGACCAATTGGAATCTGGTCATCATCGTCAGAGTCGTCTAGTATTTGAAGCTTCCTAACCTTTGGCTTTTCTGGAACAGGCTCCACTGGAGCTGCCTTTGGACGCTGCTCAGCTTGAGCAGTTTTGGATGCATCAGTCCTTGGACGCTTCTCTGCTGGGGACTGAGCAGTGGAGGTGTTAGCATGTCTCTTCTTGGTTCTTTTCTCCCTTTCAGCATCTTCCTCATGCATCTGAGACATTTGTCGTGTAACTTTTCTGCTCCCCTGTTCCTCCATCATCCTTTTGATTTTCCTGCCTATTCCAAGAAGATCAATCTCCTCCTCATCATCATTGGAGATTATCTTGCTTTGTTCATGTCGTTTCTTATTGATGCTGTCTTCGTCCAGATCCCTTAGGACCTTGGCTGTCAGCTTGATCTTCATGGGCTTTATGTTGGACTTGCCAAATGGTTGTTGTGTTGCCACCATTTGCCCTTTTTTCATAATATCTTCGTGAGAGGCTTCGTCCAGTTCATCAAAGAAGCGTTGATAGACCTTCTGGTCCCAGAAGATCTTGTTTAGCAGGGCGGCTTAGAAGATGTCATCATTTCCACCAACAGTCTTCATCATTCTAACAACATTGATGTAAATGGTGTGGGGAAGGTTGAAGGGAATACCTTCCATGATGTGGAATATCACGAACTTGTGTAAGTCCGTGACCCAGCTTTGTGCAGGATACTTTTGTTGCACACTTGCTGCCAGATTTTTGCTTCTTCACATAGGTTCTTGTACTCAATCTTTATTGAGGCTGTGGATTTGGTCTTGCAAAGTACGTTTGCAACGTGATTACCGTATTGCATGGCCCAGTTCGTTCTGTACTGGTTCTGCTCCCTAATGCAACCAGTTACCTTTGCAATGGACTCGATGGATAGTGTCACTTCTCGTCCAAGAACAGTGGCCACTAGCTCCCTTGGGTTCTGGAATCTGGCGTTTCTCCAGAACATCCTGATCAACTCAGGGAATATCTTCTGGTTTTTGTTGAAGTAGCCTCTGATTCCACACTTCAGAAGGCTCTCGTGCAGATTCAGGCCCAGCTTCTCCAGCGTTTCGATGTCGAAGAAGTGCTCAATGTGCACTGTAGCAGCACCTTGACACACCACTGTGGTCTCAGGGTAGGTGTGGACGTCGAGTTCAGAGTTGCTTGAGCTTGCAGAGCTTGACATGGTGGAAAAGTTTGGATTTTTAGGTTTTCTGAGAGGGTTTTGGGTTCTTGAGAGAGAGAGAGAGAGTGCTTGAGGGTGATGATAAACTCAGAGAGAAAATGTACGGTAGGGATTTTCTGAGATGTTTTGATAATTTTATATCTGAGCTTTGTTTGGAGAAAGTGATACGGTTTTGGGCTTTTTGAATATTTGAAAAGAGGATTTCGCCATAAAACCCGCCATGATAAGGAGTGCGAAGGATGTGGGTAACTGTGTACGGTTACTAACATTTTGGTGACTCAGCATAGAGTATTAACTCATACTTACTCTGAAACGAACCGTTTTGGCCATTTGAACAAAACCGAAAAGCTAAGATAAAAACATCGTCCATATATTGGACTTACGTGTGACATATGAAATGCACGTGCAAGCCTTAGTGTTCTTTGGACGATATGTCCATTTGGACGCTAAGGTTTTATTGGACGCACCATGCAGATGATAATCATTCCTTTACAGAGTCCATACCAAGTTTATTCCTTAGAAGGGTTAACTTATCTTCAGTAAGGGGTTTAGTGAATATATCAGTAAGCTGATTATCCGTGGTTACAAAATGTAGTTCCACAATACCCTTCTGAACATCATCTCTTATAAAGTGATGCTTAATCTCTATATGCTTTGCCCTTGAATGCAATATAGGATTTTTAGAGAGATCTATGGCAGCTTTGCTATCACAGAAGATAGGAATGTTACTCTCATATATGCTGTAGTCCTCAAGTTGATGTTTGATCCATAAGATTTGAGAACAACATTTTGCAGCTGAGATATACTCTGCTTCAGCAGTGGAAAGAGCAATGGTTCCTTGCTTCTTGCATATCCAGGAGACTAGATTACCACCAATGAAGTGACACCCTCCACTAGTGCTTTTTCTTTCAATTCTATCTCCAGCATAATCAGCGTCACAGTATCCAATTAGCCTGAAATATTTCTGCCTTTTGAAAAATAAACCAAGATCAGTGGTTCCAGCAAGATATCAAAAAATTCTTTTAACAGCAGTTAAATGAACTTCCCTTGGGTCAGATTGAAATCTGCCACATAAGCATACACTGAACATGGTGTCAGGTCTGGACGTTGTGAGGTATAGGAGTGATCCTATCATTCCTATGTAAAGAGTGTTATTACTTTCTTTGAGTTGTCATCCAGTCCAAGTACTGCTGTTGGATGCATAGGTGTTCTCATAGGTTTTGCGTCGTCCATCTTGTACTTCTTTAGTAGCTCTTTTACATACTTAGTTTGATGTATGTATATGCCCTTTTCAGTTTGTTTGATTTGAAGTCCAAGGAAGAATCTCAGCTCTCCCATCATGCTCATCTCAAATTCTGTTTGCATTAGTTTGGCAAATTCACCACAGAGAGACTCATTAGTGGCACCGAAAATGATATCATCAACATATATTTGTGCGATAATGAAATCAGAAGAGTAGTCTTTGCAAAATAATGTAGTGTCTACTTTTCCTCTAGAGAAACCATTTTCTGACAGAAATGAGCTGAGTTTTTCATACCAAGCTCTAGGAGCTTGTTTCAACCCATATAAAGCTTTGTTAAGTTTGAAAACATGATTTGGAAAAGCATCACTTTCAAATCCTGGGGGTTGTTCCACATAGACTTCTTCCTTTATGAGTCCATTGAGGAATGCACTTTTTACGTCCATTTGATATAGCTTCATATTGCTATGAGCTACAAATGATAGTAAAATGTGAATTGCCTCTAGACATGCAATAGGAGCATAAGTTTCAGTATAATCTATACCTTCCTGTTGTGAGTAACCTTTTGCTACCAACCTTGCTTTGTTTCTCACAACATTACCTGCTTCGTCCAGCTTGTTTCTGAACACCCACTTTGCTCTTACAGCTTCTTTGTCGTTGGGGAGTTCTACTAGCTTCCAGACATTGTTCTTTTGAAATTGGTCAAGTTCTTCCTGCATTGCTTTGACCCAACTTTCATCTTCTAAGGCATCGTCCACAGTCTTAGGTTCTATTTGAGATATGAGTGTTGTGTGACCATGCTGTCGTTGAAGAGATGATCTGGTTTTGACTCTATCTTTTGGATCTCCGATGATTTGCTCCTCTGGATGATGTTTCTTCATTTGCCAGTTGCGTCCAGTAGGTTCTCTTTGTTCTGCTACTGGACCGTCCAGTGATGCAGTGGACTCTTCAACTGAGACATCTTGACTGGACGTATCTGATGACTTACTTGCATCGTCCAGCCTAAGATCTGCAAATGATTTGTCTAGCTCTGATAATTCCTTATCAGGCTTGTTGTCAATGAACTTCACATGGATAGCTTCTTCAACAACTAAGGTTCTAGAGTTGTAAACTCTGTATGCCTTGGAAGTTTCAGAATATCCAAGCAATATTCCTTCATCACACTTAGAATCAAATTTTCCCAAGTTATCCTTAGTGTTCAGAATGAAACATTGACATCCAAATGGATGGAAGTAGGATATGTTGGGTCTTCTTCCCTTCCACAATTCATATGGAGTCTTTTTCAATATTGGCCTTATATAGATTCTGTTTTGTAAATAACAGGCAGTATTCACTGCTTCAGCCCAGAAGTGTATAGGGGTTGAATTGTCATTCAACATGGTTCTGGCCATCTCCTGGAGAGACCTATTTTTCCTCTCAACAATACCATTTTGTTGTGGCGTTCTAGGTGTGGAGAAGTTGTGAAGGATACCATTATCCTCACATAACCTTTGAAAACTTTCGTTTTCGAATTCTCCCCCATGATCACTTCGGATAGAAGTAATGCATACTCCTTTTTCATTTTGAATCCTTTTACAGAATTTATAAAAAAAACCTTGAAGGAATAATCTTTGTGAGATAGGAACATGACCCATGTCCATCTAGTATAGTCGTCCACTATAACCAATCCGTATCTTTTACCACTTACTGAGGCTGTTCTTGTGGGTCCAAACAGATCAATATGTAACAGCTCAAGAGATCTAGAAGTGGAAACAATGTTTTTACTTTGAAAAGAACTTTTCACTTGTTTCCCTTTCTAACAAGCTTCACAAAGAAGATCATCTTTATATGACATACTTGGTAGTCCTCTTACGAGGTTGTGCCTATTCAGCTTTGAGATTAACCTCAAGCTTGCATGACCAAGTCTTTTATGCCATAACCAATGATTTTCTTGTACTGAAACTAGGCATGATACATTTTGACTTGATAATTCCCCAAGTTTAATCTTATACAGATTACCTTGCCTCTTTGCAGTAAAGAGAGAGGATCCATCAGAGTTTTTGACTGTACATTCACCTTTGTTAAAGGCAACATCATATCCACTGTCACATAATTGGCTTATGCTAAGTAGATTGTGTTTAAGACCTTTAACATAAAGAACTTTATCAATACAAGGATAGGGTGGTATACCAATCTTACCTACGCCAGCTATCGTCCCTTTCTGATTCCCTCCAAAAGTGACTGTCCCACCAGTCTTGGGTAGGAGGCTTTGGAACATACACCTTTCTCCTGTCATGTGATGTGAGCACCCACTGTCCAGGTACCATGATTGGAGTTTCTTTCCTGCTGTTAACCATGTCTGCAACAGGAACAATTTTATCTTTAGGTACACAATTTTGACTTGGGTCCTTTTTTGTTAGCTTGAAGGGCATTGGATGCTCCCTTCTTAGGCAGGTGTCTGCATTTGGACGTTATATGTCCAGGTTTCCCACAGAAGTAGCAAACATGTGTTTCCTCGTCATGAATATACTTCTTTCCCTTATATCCATGTCCTGACCTGTCATTTGGTCTCTTACAACCTTCATATTTTAAAAGCTTTTTGAGGTTGTCAGAGCCCTTAACAAAGTTTGACAGATCCTTCTTTAGGCTGTCAATTTCTTCATGAAGTTTTACAACATCATGTGGTTGACCTCTTAAGGAAGTATCAGTTTCAACTTTCAGAAGCTTCTCAACTAGCCTTTTGTTTTCTGCGTTGAGATTTCGAATCTCTATGGAAAGATTCCTTTCTCTAGTCCTTGAATCCTCATAGGATTTATGGGCTCGAGCAGCATCATTCCAGAGAGTTCACCTCTCCGCGTTTGTAAATTCATTTTGCTCCGAGAGCTCTGTAAAATTTTTCTGTAAATCCTCCTTTTCACTTTCAAGTTGTTTGACATTTTTCTCTAAAACTTATTTTTCTTTTGAAAAAGATTTGGACGATTTCTTTAAAGTTCTGTAGGCCTTTGACAGAATAGAAGAGTTTGAAAGTAGCTCATGATAAGCTTCTTGAAGTGAATCTATGTCATTAAAGTCTACCTCATCTTCTTCTTCTGGTTCAGAAGAATCTGTTGAAGTGTCTGCCATCAGACATATGTGTGCTTCCTCTTCTTCTTCATCGTCCGATGATGAGTCATCGTCCAGGTCTTCCCATGTGGACATCAGAACTTTCTTTCCCTTTCCTTTGCTGAAGAATTTCTTCTTCTTGTCCTTGCTCTTGTCGAGATCTGGGCATTCTGATTTGAAGTGTCCTGGCTTTTTGCATTCGTAGCATATGATTGGACACTTCTCCTTCTTTTCTTTGAAGCCTTTCCTGTTTAGGTTTCTCCATCTGGATCCACCTTTCTTCTTCCACATAGCATGTATCCTTTTGGATATAAAGGATAGTTCATCATTCTCGTCTGAGTCATCATCTTCATATTGTTCGTCTGATGATGTTTCAGCTTGCATGGCTTTGGACGATGATGCTTTCCTTTGCTTCTGGACGCTGAGCGCCAGAGACTTGTTTTTCTTGCTATCACCATCTTGATGCAGTTCTAGTTCATGCACTTTGAGAGTTCCCACGAGTTCTTCTAGGGACATATCATCCAGTTCCTTTTTTGTTCTCAAGGATGTAACCTGTGGTCTCCATTGCCTAGGCAAACTTCTTAGAATTTTGTCAATGTGTTCATAGTTATTATAATCTTTACCATGTGCTTTAAGTTCATTCAGTATGGTTTGAAACCATCCAAACATACCTTGTATGTCCTCGTTTTCTTCCATACTAAACAATTCATATTGACGAGTGAGAAGACTGAGTTTGTTACGTTTTACCTGGGTGGAACCCTTATACGTTAACGCAAGAGTGTCCCACATTTGTTTTGCGCTTTTGAGACTGTGCACCTTGTTGTATTCTTGCTCGCTTAGTGCACACATGATGATATTTCTAGCTCTGGAGTTGAGATGAAATCTTTGTTTCTGCTCCTCCGTCCATATAGCCTTTGGGATTTCGATGAGGTTCGCATCAAGTGGAATATAGTCGCCCATCTCCACAATGTCCCACATGTCAATATGGCTAGATTCAAAGAATGCTATCATTCTTTGTTTCCAGTAATCATATTTGACACCCTTGAAGAATGGTGGTCTGTTCACAGCTTGTCCCTCATTTTCCATCTTTCTTAGGATCTTTCCTCTGTACTGCTAAGTACTCAACCCAAGAGGCCGAGCTCTGATACCAACTGAAATACAGAGAAATACACTAGAAGGGGGGTTGAATAGTGTGTTTATAATTTCTTCAAAAATCTTTAACAAATATGAAGATAGTATATCTTAAGTTTTACAAGAACTTAGTAAAACAGAAGATTATGTTATCGTCCAGCGGTTCAAATGCAATAGTCCAATGAAACTGCTTTTTCTCATTTTTCGTTAGAACACACGTAAAAGATTATCGTAGATAAAATGTGTAAAGAAACACTTTCGTAGTATGTTGAAGAGATAGTTTAAGAGATATACAAGTAAGCTAGAAAGCGAGAGAAGAGAACACTTAGTTTTATACTGGTTCACTCAACTGAGCTACGTCCAGTTCTCCTTAAAAAACTTTTGAAGGGTTCTACTAATCAAGATCTGATTACTCTCAAGTATTCTAACCTTGCCACTTCTGGCTACAAGTATTCTCCAGGCCACTCCTGGCACACCTTTAATCTCCCCCTGAGATTAAAACAAACCCAAGTATTCTTTAACACTAAGCCACTCCTGGCTTTCCAAACAGAAATGTTTGAGTATAGAAAGAAAGAGTAACTCTCACAGAGAGGATATTACAATAAACACGAATACACAGAATCGCTTAGCAAAGCTAAGTAGAAAGCTCTTTTTGCTTAAGTGTTGATCGTCCAGTCATTTTGACAGAGTTTCAGCTCTTTTTCAATGTTTTTGTTACTTTGATGTAGGAGCTGGTTCCTCTATATATAGGAAGCTTGGTGTAAAGTATCTATTGTGGGATCTGTTCCTTTGCCAAAAGCGGTTCTCTCCAAAGCATGTGACCGTTGTCACGTTTTGACTTGGGGTGGAGAGATAGAGGAGACAGCCGTACATGTAGCGCCTCTGCTACTTGTACTTTTTCTACAGTCAGAAGCTTCTATGTTCCTATTCAATACTATTCGAAAGTTCAAATAGATTTTCATGTTATAATGAGAGAGAATATTCGTTGCATAGCAGAGAATCTTCATCGAAAACGTATTGTTATATTATATTAATTTTAAGATAGAAAACATAGTGTGTAGCTTATACAGATATTGGACGCTCGCTTTTACAAGAGCATTGGACGCTCGCTTTTACAAAAGCATTGGACGCTCGCTTTTACAGAACATATCTGGACACTTTCCTTATTGAAACATAAAGTTGAGGTTTGAGAGATACAATACCGTTGCGGCATTGGACGACGTAGATCGTATAACACTCAAATAAGACCATTAGATACTTCAAAATTTATCCTTCAATTGTTATCATCCAAACCGAAATCCGAGGGGTTGGACATCGTCCAAGGTCTTAGAACCTAACAAAAGAAACACAGCTTGGAATCAATGAAGAAGGGATCTTGATTCCTTTCTTCATTTCCTTCTTGCTTTCTTAGTTTCTTGCTTGAAACATTGATTTCTTGGTCAACAAGAAAGAAGTCAACTGAGCTTCTTGAATACTTCCTTCTTGGTTGCTTGTTCTTGACTACATTCTTGAACGAAGATTACAATCAAGAAAGCATCTTGATTGCGCCTATGGTTGTGACTGACCAAAGTAGAACTTATGAAAGAACAAACAAGACAAGAAACGACAAGGAAAGAAAGAAACAAAGAAGAAACACAGCTTGGAATCAATCAAGACGGGATCTTGGTACTTTCTTCATTTCCTCCTTGCTTTCTTGGTTTCTTGCTTGAAACATTGCTTTCTTGGTCAACAAGAAAGAAGTCAACTCAGCTTCTTGACTACTTCCTTCTTGGTCGCTTGTTCTTGACTGCATTCTTGAATAAAGATTACAATGAAGAAAGCATCTTGATTGCGCCCGTGGTTGCATCTGACCAAGGTAGAACTCATGAATGAACAACCAAGACAAGAAACAACCACGAAAGAAAGAAACAAAGAAGAAACACAGCTTGGAATCAATCAAGAAGGGATCTTGATTCCTTTCTTCATTTCCTCCTTGCTTCCTTGGTTTCTTGCTTGAATGATTGCTTTCTTGGTCGACAAGAAAGCATCTTGGTCGGTTGTTCTTGTCTGCTTTCTTGAATGAAGATTACAATCAAGAAAGCATCTTGATTGCGCCCACGGTTGCGACTGACCAAGGTAGAACTAATGAAAGAACAAACAAGAAAAGAAACGTCAATGAAAGAAAGAAACAAAGAAGAAACACAGCTTGGAATCAATCAAGAAGGGATCTTGTTCCTTTCTTCATTTCCTCCTTGCTTTCTTGGTTTCTTACTTCAAACATTGCTTTCTTAGTCAACAAGAGAGAAGTCAACCGAGCTTCTTGACAGCTTCCTTTTTGGTCGCTTGTTCTTGACTACATTCTGGAATGAAGATCGCAATCAAGAAAGCATCTTGATTGTGCCCATGGTTGCGTCTTACCAAGGTAGAACTCATGAATGAGCAAACAAGACAAGAAACGATCATGAACGAAAGAAACAAAGAAGAAACACAGCTTGGAATCAATCAAGAAGGGATCATAATTCCTTTCTTCATTTACTTCTTGCTTTCTTGGTTTCTTGCTAGACATATTGCTTTCTTGGTCAACAAGAAAGAAGTCAACTGAGCTTCTTGAATACATCCTTCTTGGTCGCTTATTCTTGACTACATTCTTGAATGAAGATTACAATCAAGAAAGCATCTTGGTTACGCCCATTGTTACAGCTGACCAAGGTAGAACTCATGAAAGAACAAACAGGATAAGAAACAACCATGAAAGAAAAAACAAAGAAGAAACACAGCTTGGAATCAATTAAGAAGGGATCTTGATTCCTTTCTTCATTTCCTCCTTGCTTTATTGGTTTCTTGCTTGAATCATTGTTTTCTTGGTCGACAAGAAAACATCTTGGTCGCTTATTCTTGTCTGCTTTCTTGAATGAAGATTACAATCAAGAAAACATGTTGATTGGGCCCATGGTTGCGACTGACCAAGGTAGAACTCATGAAAGAACAAACAAGAAAAGAAACGTCAATGAAAGAAAGAAACAAAGAAGAAACACAACTTGGAATCAATCAATAAGGGATCTTGATTCCTTTCTCCATTTCCTCCTTGCTTTCTTAGTTTCTTGCTTGAAACATTGCTTTCTTGGTCAACAAGAAATAAGTCAGCTGAGCTTCTTGAATACTTCCTTCTTGGTCGCTTATTCTTGACTACATTCTTGAATGAAGATTACAATCAAGAAAGCATCTTTTTTACGCCAATGGTTGCAACTGACCAAGGTAGAACTCATGAAAGAACAAACAAGACAAGAAACGTCCATGAAAGAAAGAAACAAAGAAGAAACAGAGCTTGAAATCAATCAAGAAGGGACCTTGATTCCTTTCTTCATTTCCTCCATGCTTTTTTGGTTTCTTGCTTGAAACATTGCCTTCTTGGTCAACAAGAAGGAAGTCAACCGAGCTTCTTTACAGCTTCCTTCTTGGTCGCTTGTTCTTGACTACATTCTTGAATGAAGATCACAATCAAAAAAGCATCTTGATTTTGCCCATGGTTGTGACTGACCAAGGTAGAACTCATGGAAGAACAAACAAGACAAGAAACGATCATGAAATAAAGAAACAAAGAAGAAACACAGCTTGGAATCAATCAAGAAGGGATCTTGATTTCTTTCTTCATTTCATTCTTGCTTTCTTGGTTTCTTACTTGAAACCTTTCTTTCTTGGTCAACAAGACAGAACTTAATTGAGCTTCTTGACTACATCCTTCTTGGTTGCTTGTTCTTAACTACATTCTTGAATGAAGTTTACAATCAATAAAGCATCTTGATTGCGCCCATGGTTATGACTGACCAAGGTAGAACTCATAAAAGAATAAACAAAACAAGAAATGACCATGAAAGAAAGAAACAAAGAAGAAACAGATCTTGGAATCAATCAAGAAGGGATCTTGATTCCTTTCTTCATTTCTTCATTGCTTTCTTTGTATCTTGCTGGAAACATTGCTTTCTTGGTCAATAAGAAAGAAGTCAACTGAGTTTCTTGACTTCTTCCTTCTTGGTAGATTGTTCTTGACTGCTTACTTGAATCAAGATCGCAATCAAGAAAGCATATTGATGATGCCCAAGGTTGCGACTGAGCAAGGCAGATATCAGGTAAGAACAAACAAGACAAGAAACGATCATGAAATAAAGAAACAATGAATAAACACAGCTTGGAATAAATAAAGATGGGATCTTGATTCCTTTCTTCATTTCCTCCCTGCTTTCTTGGTTTCTTACTTGAAACATTGCTTTCTTGGTCAACAAGAAAGAAGTTAACTTAGCTTCTTGGCTGCTTCCTTCTTGGTCTCTTGTTCTTGGCTACATTCTTGAATGAAGATCGCAATCAAGAAAGCATCTTGATTGCGTCCATGGTTGTGATTGACCAAGGTAGAACTATTGAAAGAACAAACAAGACAAGAAACGAACATGAAAGAAAGGAACAAAGAAGGAACATAGCTTGGAATCATTCAACAAAGGATCTTGATTCCTTTCTTCATTTCCTCCTTGGTTTCTTGGTTTCTTGCTTAAAACATTGCTTTCTTGGTTACCAAGAACGAAGTCAACTGAGCTTCTTGACTTCTTGTTTGTTGGTTTCCTATTCTTCACTACTTTCTTGAATAAACATCGCAATCAAGAAAGCTTCTTGATTGTGCCCATGGTTGCGACTAACCAAAGTAGAACTCAAGAAAGAAAAATAGGCAAGAAATGTCCATAAAAAAAAGAAACAAAGAAGAAACACAGCTTGGAATAAATCAAGGAAGGATGTTGATTCCTTTCTTCATTTCCTTCTTGCTTTCTTGGTTTTGTTGCTGGAAACATTGCTTTCTTGGTCAACAAGAAACAAGTCAATTGAGCTTCTTGACTACTTCCATCTTGGTTGCTTTTTCTTGACTACATTCTTGAATGAAGATCACAATCAAAAAAGCATCTTGATTTTGCCCATGGTTGTGACTGACCAAGGTAGAACTCATGGAAGAACAAACAAGACAAGAAACGATCATGAAATAAAGAAACAAAGAAGAAACACAGCTTGGAATCAATTAAGAAGGGATCTTGATTTCTTTCTTCATTTCGTTCTTGCTTTCTTGGTTTCTTACTTGAAACCTTTCTTTCTTGGTCAACAAGACAGAACTTAATTGAGCTTCTTGACTACATCCTTCTTGGTTGCTTGTTCTTAACTACATTCTTAAATGAAGTTTACAATCAATAAAGCATCTTGATTGCGCCCACGGTTACGACTGACCAAGGTAGAACTGATAAAAGAATAAACAAAACAAGAAATGACCATGAAAGAAAGAAACAAAGAAGAAACAGATCTTGGAATCAATCAAGAAGGGATCTTGATTCCTTTCTTCATTTCTTCATTGCTTTCTCGGTATCTTGCTGGAAACATTGCTTTCTTGGTCAACAAGAAAGAAGTCAACTGAGTTTCTTGACTTCTTCCTTCTTGGTAGATTGTTCTTGACTGCTTACTTGAATCAAGATCGCAATCAAGAAAGCATCTTGATGATGCCCAAGGTTGCGACTGAGCAAGGCAGATATCAGGTAAGAACAAAGAAGATAAGAAACGATCATGAAATAAAGAAACAATGAATAAACACAGCTTGGAATAAATAAAGATGGGATCTTGATTCCTTTCTTCATTTCCTCCCTGCTTTCTTGGTTTCTTACTTGAAACATTGCTTTCTTGGTCAACAAGAAAGAAGTTAACTTAGCTTCTTGGCTGCTTCCTTCTTGGTCTCTTGTTCTTGGCTACATTCTTGAATGAAGATCGCAATCAAGAAAGCATCTTGATTGCGTCCATGGTTGTGACTGACCAAGGTAGAACTATTGAAAGAACAAACAGGACAAGAAACGAACATGAAAGAAAGGAACAAAGAAGGAACATAGCTTGTAATCATTCAACAAATGATCTTGATTCCTTTCTTCATTTCCTCCTTGCTTTCTTGGTTTCTTGCTTAAAACATTGCTTTCTTGGTTACCAAGAACGAAGTCAACTGAGCTTCTTGACTTCTTGTTTTTTGGTTACCTATTCTTCACTACTTTCTTGAATAAAAATCGCAATCAAGAAAGCTTCTTGATTGTGCCCATGGTTGCGACTAACCAAAGTAGAACTCAAGAAAGAAAAATAGGCAAGAAATGTCCATAAAAAAAAGAAACAAAGAAGAAACACAGCTTGGAATAAATCAAGGAAGGATGTTGATTCCTTTCTTCATTTCTTTCTTGCTTTCTTGGTTTCTTGCTGGAAACATTGCTTTCTTGGTCAACAAGAAACAAGTCAATTGAGCTTCTTGACTACTTCCATCTTGGTTGCTTTTTCTTGACTACATTCTTGAATGAAGATCACAATCAAAAAAGCATCTTGATTTTGCCCATGGTTGTGACTGACCAAGGTAGAACTCATGGAAGAACAAACAAGACAAGAAACGATCATGAAATAAAGAAACAAAGAAGAAACACAGCTTGGAATCAATTAAGAAGGGATCTTGATTTCTTTCTTCATTTCGTTCTTGCTTTCTTGGTTTCTTACTTGAAACCTTTCTTTCTTGGTCAACAAGACAGAACTTAATTGAGCTTCTTGACTACATCCTTCTTGGTTGCTTGTTCTTAACTACATTCTTAAATGAAGTTTACAATCAATAAAGCATCTTGATTGCGCCCACGGTTACGACTGACCAAGGTAGAACTGATAAAAGAATAAACAAAACAAGAAATGACCATGAAAGAAAGAAACAAAGAAGAAACAGATCTTGGAATCAATCAAGAAGGGATCTTGATTCCTTTCTTCATTTCTTCATTGCTTTCTCGGTATCTTGCTGGAAACATTGCTTTCTTGGTCAACAAGAAAGAAGTCAACTGAGTTTCTTGACTTCTTCCTTCTTGGTAGATTGTTCTTGACTGCTTACTTGAATCAAGATCGCAATCAAGAAAGCATCTTGATGATGCCCAAGGTTGCGACTGAGCAAGGCAGATATCAGGTAAGAACAAAGAAGATAAGAAACGATCATGAAATAAAGAAACAATGAATAAACACAGCTTGGAATAAATAAAGATGGGATCTTGATTCCTTTCTTCATTTCCTCCCTGCTTTCTTGGTTTCTTACTTGAAACATTGCTTTCTTGGTCAACAAGAAAGAAGTTAACTTAGCTTCTTGGCTGCTTCCTTCTTGGTCTCTTGTTCTTGGCTACATTCTTGAATGAAGATCGCAATCAAGAAAGCATCTTGATTGCGTCCATGGTTGTGACTGACCAAGGTAGAACTATTGAAAGAACAAACAGGACAAGAAACGAACATGAAAGAAAGGAACAAAGAAGGAACATAGCTTGTAATCATTCAACAAATGATCTTGATTCCTTTCTTCATTTCCTCCTTGCTTTCTTGGTTTCTTGCTTAAAACATTGCTTTCTTGGTTACCAAGAACGAAGTCAACTGAGCTTCTTGACTTCTTGTTTTTTGGTTACCTATTCTTCACTACTTTCTTGAATAAAAATCGCAATCAAGAAAGCTTCTTGATTGTGCCCATGGTTGCGACTAACCAAAGTAGAACTCAAGAAAGAAAAATAGGCAAGAAATGTCCATAAAAAAAAGAAACAAAGAAGAAACACAGCTTGGAATAAATCAAGGAAGGATGTTGATTCCTTTCTTCATTTCTTTCTTGCTTTCTTGGTTTCTTGCTGGAAACATTGCTTTCTTGGTCAACAAGAAACAAGTCAATTGAGCTTCTTGACTACTTCCTTCTTGGTTGCTTTTTCTTGACTACATTCTTGAATGAAGATCACAATCAAAAAAGCATCTTGATTTTGCCCATGGTTGTGACTGACCAAGGTAGAACTCATGGAAGAACAAACAAGACAAGAAACGATCATGAAATAAAGAAACAAAGAAGAAACACAGCTTGGAATCAATCAAGAAGGGATCTTGATTTCTTTCTTCATTTCGTTCTTGCTTTCTTGGTTTCTTACTTGAAACCTTTCTTTCTTGGTCAACAAGACAGAACTTAATTGAGCTTCTTGACTACATCCTTCTTGGTTGCTTGTTCTTAACTACATTCTTAAATGAAGTTTACAATCAATAAAGCATCTTGATTGCGCCCATGGTTACGACTGACCAAGGTAGAACTGATAAAAGAATAAACAAAACAAGAAATGACCATGAAAGAAAGAAACAAAGAAGAAACAGATCTTGGAATCAATCAAGAAGGGATCTTGATTCCTTTCTTCATTTCTTCATTGCTTTCTTGGTATCTTGCTGGAAACATTGCTTTCTTGGTCAACAAGAAAGAAGTCAACTGAGTTTCTTGACTTCTTCCTTCTTGGTAGATTGTTCTTGACTGCTTACTTGAATCAAGATCGCAATCAAGAAAGCATCTTGATGATGCCCAAGGTTGCGACTGAGCAAGGCAGATATCAGGTAAGAACAAAGAAGATAAGAAACGATCATGAAATAAAGAAACAATGAATAAACACAGCTTGGAATAAATAAAGATGGGATCTTGATTCCTTTCTTCATTTCCTCCCTGCTTTCTTGGTTTCTTACTTGAAACATTGCTTTCTTGGTCAACAAGAAAGAAGTTAACTTAGCTTCTTGGCTGCTTCCTTCTTGGTCTCTTGTTCTTGGCTACATTCTTGAATGAAGATCGCAATCAAGAAAGCATCTTGATTGCGTCCATGGTTGTGACTGACCAAGGTAGAACTATTGAAAGAACAAACAGGACAAGAAACGAACATGAAAGAAAGGAACAAAGAAGGAACATAGCTTGTAATCATTCAACAAAGGATCTTGATTCCTTTCTTCATTTCCTCCTTGCTTTCTTGGTTTCTTGCTTAAAACATTGCTTTCTTGGTTACCAAGAACGAAGTCAACTGAGCTTCTTGACTTCTTGTTTGTTGGTTACCTATTCTTCACTACTTTCTTGAATAAAAATCACAATCAAGAAAGCTTCTTGATTGTGCCCATGGTTGCGACTAACCAAAGTAGAACTCAAGAAAGAAAAATAGGCAAGAAATGTCCATAAAAAAAAGAAACAAAGAAGAAACACAGCTTGGAATAAATCAAGGAAGGATGTTGATTCCTTTCTTCATTTCTTTCTTGCTTTCTTGGTTTCTTGCTGGAAACATTGCTTTCTTGGTCAACAAGAAACAAGTCAATTGAGCTTCTTGACTACTTCCTTCTTGGTTGCTTTTTCTTGACTACATTCTTGAATGAAGATCACAATCAAAAAAGCATCTTGATTTTGCCCATGGTTGTGACTGACCAAGGTAGAACTCATGGAAGAACAAACAAGACAAGAAACGATCATGAAATAAAGAAACAAAGAAGAAACACAGCTTGGAATCAATCAAGAAGGGATCTTGATTTCTTTCTTCATTTCGTTCTTGCTTTCTTGGTTTCTTACTTGAAACCTTTCTTTCTTGGTCAACAAGACAGAACTTAATTGAGCTTCTTGACTACATCCTTCTTGGTTGCTTGTTCTTAACTACATTCTTGAATGAAGTTTACAATCAATAAAGCATCTTGATTGCGCCCATGGTTACGACTGACCAAGGTAGAACTGATAAAAGAATAAACAAAACAAGAAATGACCATGAAAGAAAGAAACAAAGAAGAAACAGATCTTGGAATCAATCAAGAAGGGATCTTGATTCCTTTCTTCATTTCTTCATTGCTTTCTTGGTATCTTGCTGGAAACATTGCTTTCTTGGTCAACAAGAAAGAAGTCAACTGAGTTTCTTGACTTCTTCCTTCTTGGTAGATTGTTCTTGACTGCTTACTTGAATCAAGATCGCAATCAAGAAAGCATCTTGATGATGCCCAAGGTTGCGACTGAGCAAGGCAGATATCAGGTAAGAACAAAGAAGATAAGAAACGATCATGAAATAAAGAAACAATGAATAAACACAGCTTGGAATAAATAAAGATGGGATCTTGATTCCTTTCTTCATTTCCTCCCTGCTTTCTTGGTTTCTTACTTGAAACATTGCTTTCTTGGTCAACAAGAAAGAAGTTAACTTAGCTTCTTGGCTGCTTCCTTCTTGGTCTCTTGTTCTTGGCTACATTCTTGAATGAAGATCGCAATCAAGAAAGCATCTTGATTGCGTCCATGGTTGTGACTGACCAAGGTAGAACTATTGAAAGAACAAACAGGACAAGAAACGAACATGAAAGAAAGGAACAAAGAAGGAACATAGCTTGTAATCATTCAACAAAGGATCTTGATTCCTTTCTTCATTTCCTCCTTGCTTTCTTGGTTTCTTGCTTAAAACATTGCTTTCTTGGTTACCAAGAACGAAGTCAACTGAGCTTCTTGACTTCTTGTTTGTTGGTTACCTATTCTTCACTACTTTCTTGAATAAAAATCGCAATCAAGAAAGCTTCTTGATTGTGCCCATGGTTGCGACTAACCAAAGTAGAACTCAAGAAAGAAAAATAGGCAAGAAATGTCCATAAAAAAAAGAAACAAAGAAGAAACACAGCTTGGAATAAATCAAGGAAGGATGTTGATTCCTTTCTTCATTTCTTTCTTGCTTTCTTGGTTTCTTGCTGGAAACATTGCTTTCTTGGTCAACAAGAAACAAGTCAATTGAGCTTCTTGACTACTTCCTTCTTGGTTGCTTTTTCTTGACTACATTCTTGAATGAAGATCACAATAAAAAAAGCATCTTGATTTTGCCCATGGTTGTGACTGACCAAGGTAGAACTCATGGAAGAACAAACAAGACAAGAAACGATCATGAAATAAAGAAACAAAGAAGAAACACAGCTTGGAATCAATCAAGAAGGGATCTTGATTTCTTTCTTCATTTCGTTCTTGCTTTCTTGGTTTCTTACTTGAAACCTTTCTTTCTTGGTCAACAAGACAGAACTTAATTGAGCTTCTTGACTACATCCTTCTTGGTTGCTTGTTCTTAACTACATTCTTGAATGAAGTTTACAATCAATAAAGCATCTTGATTGCGCCCATGGTTACGACTGACCAAGGTAGAACTGATAAAAGAATAAACAAAACAAGAAATGACCATGAAAGAAAGAAACAAAGAAGAAACAGATCTTGGAATCAATCAAGAAGGGATCTTGATTCCTTTCTTCATTTCTTCATTGCTTTCTTGGTATCTTGCTGGAAACATTGCTTTCTTGGTCAACAAGAAAGAAGTCAACTGAGTTTCTTGACTTCTTCCTTCTTGGTAGATTGTTCTTGACTGCTTACTTGAATCAAGATCGCAATCAAGAAAGCATCTTGATGATGCCCAAGGTTGCGACTGAGCAAGGCAGATATCAGGTAAGAACAAAGAAGATAAGAAACGATCATGAAATAAAGAAACAATGAATAAACACAGCTTGGAATAAATAAAGATGGGATCTTGATTCCTTTCTTCATTTCCTCCCTGCTTTCTTGGTTTCTTACTTGAAACATTGCTTTCTTGGTCAACAAGAAAGAAGTTAACTTAGCTTCTTGGCTTCTTCCTTCTTGGTCTCTTGTTCTTGGCTACATTCTTGAATGAAGATCGCAATCAAGAAAGCATCTTGATTGCGTCCATGGTTGTGACTGACCAAGGTAGAACTATTGAAAGAACAAACAGGACAAGAAACGAACATGAAAGAAAGGAACAAAGAAGGAACATAGCTTGTAATCATTCAACAAATGATCTTGATTCCTTTCTTCATTTCCTCCTTGCTTTCTTGGTTTCTTGCTTAAAACATTGCTTTCTTGGTTACCAAGAACGAAGTCAACTGAGCTTCTTGACTTCTTGTTTTTTGGTTACCTATTCTTCACTACTTTCTTGAATAAAAATCGCAATCAAGAAAGCTTCTTGATTGTGCCCATGGTTGCGACTAACCAAAGTAGAACTCAAGAAAGAAAAATAGGCAAGAAATGTCCATAAAAAAAAGAAACAAAGAAGAAACACAGCTTGGAATAAATCAAGGAAGGATGTTGATTCCTTTCTTCATTTCTTTCTTGCTTTCTTGGTTTCTTGCTGGAAACATTGCTTTCTTGGTCAACAAGAAACAAGTCAATTGAGCTTCTTGACTACTTCCTTCTTGGTTGCTTTTTCTTGACTACATTCTTGAATGAAGATCACAATCAAAAAAGCATCTTGATTTTGCCCATGGTTGTGACTGACCAAGGTAGAACTCATGGAAGAACAAACAAGACAAGAAACGATCATGAAATAAAGAAACAAAGAAGAAACACAGCTTGGAATCAATCAAGAAGGGATCTTGATTTCTTTCTTCATTTCGTTCTTGCTTTCTTGGTTTCTTACTTGAAACCTTTCTTTCTTGGTCAACAAGACAGAACTTAATTGAGCTTCTTGACTACATCCTTCTTGGTTGCTTGTTCTTAACTACATTCTTGAATGAAGTTTACAATCAATAAAGCATCTTGATTGCGCCCATGGTTACGACTGACCAAGGTAGAACTGATAAAAGAATAAACAAAACAAGAAATGACCATGAAAGAAAGAAACAAAGAAGAAACAGATCTTGGAATCAATCAAGAAGGGATCTTGATTCCTTTCTTCATTTCTTCATTGCTTTCTTGGTATCTTGCTGGAAACATTGCTTTCTTGGTCAACAAGAAAGAAGTCAACTGAGTTTCTTGACTTCTTCCTTCTTGGTAGATTGTTCTTGACTGCTTACTTGAATCAAGATCGCAATCAAGAAAGCATCTTGATGATGCCCAAGGTTGCGACTGAGCAAGGCAGATATCAGGTAAGAACAAAGAAGATAAGAAACGATCATGAAATAAAGAAACAATGAATAAACACAGCTTGGAATAAATAAAGATGGGATCTTGATTCCTTTCTTCATTTCCTCCCTGCTTTCTTGGTTTCTTACTTGAAACATTGCTTTCTTGGTCAACAAGAAAGAAGTTAACTTAGCTTCTTGGCTGCTTCCTTCTTGGTCTCTTGTTCTTGGCTACATTCTTGAATGAAGATCGCAATCAAGAAAGCATCTTGATTGCGTCCATGGTTGTGACTGACCAAGGTAGAACTATTGAAAGAACAAACAGGACAAGAAACGAACATGAAAGAAAGGAACAAAGAAGGAACATAGCTTGTAATCATTCAACAAAGGATCTTGATTCCTTTCTTCATTTCCTCCTTGCTTTCTTGGTTTCTTGCTTAAAACATTGCTTTCTTGGTTACCAAGAACGAAGTCAACTGAGCTTCTTGACTTCTTGTTTGTTGGTTACCTATTCTTCACTACTTTCTTGAATAAAAATCGCAATCAAGAAAGCTTCTTGATTGTGCCCATGGTTGCGACTAACCAAAGTAGAACTCAAGAAAGAAAAATAGGCAAGAAATGTCCATAAAAAAAAGAAACAAAGAAGAAACACAGCTTGGAATAAATCAAGGAAGGATGTTGATTCCTTTCTTCATTTCTTTCTTGCTTTCTTGGTTTCTTGCTGGAAACATTGCTTTCTTGGTCAACAAGAAACAAGTCAATTGAGCTTCTTGACTACTTCCTTCTTGGTTGCTTTTTCTTGACTACATTCTTGAATGAAGATCACAATCAAAAAAGCATCTTGATTTTGCCCATGGTTGTGACTGACCAAGGTAGAACTCATGGAAGAACAAACAAGACAAGAAACGATCATGAAATAAAGAAACAAAGAAGAAACACAGCTTGGAATCAATCAAGAAGGGATCTTGATTTCTTTCTTCATTTCGTTCTTGCTTTCTTGGTTTCTTACTTGAAACCTTTCTTTCTTGGTCAACAAGACAGAACTTAATTGAGCTTCTTGACTACATCCTTCTTGGTTGCTTGTTGTTAACTACATTCTTGAATGAAGTTTACAATCAATAAAGCATCTTGATTGCGCCCATGGTTACGACTGACCAAGGTAGAACTGATAAAAGAATAAACAAAACAAGAAATGACCATGAAAGAAAGAAACAAAGAAGAAACAGATCTTGGAATCAATCAAGAAGGGATCTTGATTCCTTTCTTCATTTCTTCATTGCTTTCTTGGTATCTTGCTGGAAACATTGCTTTCTTGGTCAACAAGAAAGAAGTCAACTGAGTTTCTTGACTTCTTCCTTCTTGGTAGATTGTTCTTGACTGCTTACTTGAATCAAGATCGCAATCAAGAAAGCATCTTGATGATGCCCAAGGTTGCGACTGAGCAAGGCAGATATCAGGTAAGAACAAAGAAGATAAGAAACGATCATGAAATAAAGAAACAATGAATAAACACAGCTTGGAATAAATAAAGATGGGATCTTGATTCCTTTCTTCATTTCCTCCCTGCTTTCTTGGTTTCTTACTTGAAACATTGCTTTCTTGGTCAACAAGAAAGAAGTTAACTTAGCTTCTTGGCTGCTTCCTTCTTGGTCTCTTGTTCTTGGCTACATTCTTGAATGAAGATCGCAATCAAGAAAGCATCTTGATTGCGTCCATGGTTGTGACTGACCAAGGTAGAACTATTGAAAGAACAAACAGGACAAGAAACGAACATGAAAGAAAGGAACAAAGAAGGAACATAGCTTGTAATCATTCAACAAAGGATCTTGATTCCTTTCTTCATTTCCTCCTTGCTTTCTTGGTTTCTTGCTTAAAACATTGCTTTCTTGGTTACCAAGAACGAAGTCAACTGAGCTTCTTGACTTCTTGTTTGTTGGTTACCTATTCTTCACTACTTTCTTGAATAAAAATCGCAATCAAGAAAGCTTCTTGATTGTGCCCATGGTTGCGACTAACCAAAGTAGAACTCAAGAAAGAAAAATAGGCAAGAAATGTCCATAAAAAAAAGAAACAAAGAAGAAACACAGCTTGGAATAAATCAAGGAAGGATGTTGATTCCTTTCTTCATTTCTTTCTTGCTTTCTTGGTTTCTTGCTGGAAACATTGCTTTCTTGGTCAACAAGAAACAAGTCAATTGAGCTTCTTGACTACTTCCTTCTTGGTTGCTTTTTCTTGACTACATTCTTGAATGAAGATCACAATCAAAAAAGCATCTTGATTTTGCCCATGGTTGTGACTGACCAAGGTAGAACTCATGGAAGAACAAACAAGACAAGAAACGATCATGAAATAAAGAAACAAAGAAGAAACACAGCTTGGAATCAATCAAGAAGGGATCTTGATTTCTTTCTTCATTTCGTTCTTGCTTTCTTGGTTTCTTACTTGAAACCTTTCTTTCTTGGTCAACAAGACAGAACTTAATTGAGCTTCTTGACTACATCCTTCTTGGTTGCTTGTTCTTAACTACATTCTTGAATGAAGTTTACAATCAATAAAGCATCTTGATTGCGCCCATGGTTACGACTGACCAAGGTAGAACTGATAAAAGAATAAACAAAACAAGAAATGACCATGAAAGAAAGAAACAAAGAAGAAACAGATCTTGGAATCAATCAAGAAGGGATCTTGATTCCTTTCTTCATTTCTTCATTGCTTTCTTGGTATCTTGCTGGAAACATTGCTTTCTTGGTCAACAAGAAAGAAGTCAACTGAGTTTCTTGACTTCTTCCTTCTTGGTAGATTGTTCTTGACTGCTTACTTGAATCAAGATCGCAATCAAGAAAGCATCTTGATGATGCCCAAGGTTGCGACTGAGCAAGGCAGATATCAGGTAAGAACAAAGAAGATAAGAAACGATCATGAAATAAAGAAACAATGAATAAACACAGCTTGGAATAAATAAAGATGGGATCTTGATTCCTTTCTTCATTTCCTCCCTGCTTTCTTGGTTTCTTACTTGAAACATTGCTTTCTTGGTCAACAAGAAAGAAGTTAACTTAGCTTCTTGGCTGCTTCCTTCTTGGTCTCTTGTTCTTGGCTACATTCTTGAATGAAGATCGCAATCAAGAAAGCATCTTGATTGCGTCCATGGTTGTGACTGACCAAGGTAGAACTATTGAAAGAACAAACAGGACAAGAAACGAACATGAAAGAAAGGAACAAAGAAGGAACATAGCTTGTAATCATTCAACAAATGATCTTGATTCCTTTCTTCATTTCCTCCTTGCTTTCTTGGTTTCTTGCTTAAAACATTGCTTTCTTGGTTACCAAGAACGAAGTCAACTGAGCTTCTTGACTTCTTGTTTTTTGGTTACCTATTCTTCACTACTTTCTTGAATAAAAATCGCAATCAAGAAAGCTTCTTGATTGTGCCCATGGTTGCGACTAACCAAAGTAGAACTCAAGAAAGAAAAATAGGCAAGAAATGTCCATAAAAAAAAGAAACAAAGAAGAAACACAGCTTGGAATAAATCAAGGAAGGATGTTGATTCCTTTCTTCATTTCTTTCTTGCTTTCTTGGTTTCTTGCTGGAAACATTGCTTTCTTGGTCAACAAGAAACAAGTCAATTGAGCTTCTTGACTACTTCCTTCTTGGTTGCTTTTTCTTGACTACATTCTTGAATGAAGATCACAATCAAAAAAGCATCTTGATTTTGCCCATGGTTGTGACTGACCAAGGTAGAACTCATGGAAGAACAAACAAGACAAGAAACGATCATGAAATAAAGAAACAAAGAAGAAACACAGCTTGGAATCAATCAAGAAGGGATCTTGATTTCTTTCTTCATTTCGTTCTTGCTTTCTTGGTTTCTTACTTGAAACCTTTCTTTCTTGGTCAACAAGACAGAACTTAATTGAGCTTCTTGACTACATCCTTCTTGGTTGCTTGTTCTTAACTACATTCTTGAATGAAGTTTACAATCAATAAAGCATCTTGATTGCGCCCATGGTTACGACTGACCAAGGTAGAACTGATAAAAGAATAAACAAAACAAGAAATGACCATGAAAGAAAGAAACAAAGAAGAAACAGATCTTGGAATCAATCAAGAAGGGATCTTGATTCCTTTCTTCATTTCTTCATTGCTTTCTTGGTATCTTGCTGGAAACATTGCTTTCTTGGTCAACAAGAAAGAAGTCAACTGAGTTTCTTGACTTCTTCCTTCTTGGTAGATTGTTCTTGACTGCTTACTTGAATCAAGATCGCAATCAAGAAAGCATCTTGATGATGCCCAAGGTTGCGACTGAGCAAGGCAGATATCAGGTAAGAACAAAGAAGATAAGAAACGATCATGAAATAAAGAAACAATGAATAAACACAGCTTGGAATAAATAAAGATGGGATCTTGATTCCTTTCTTCATTTCCTCCCTGCTTTCTTGGTTTCTTACTTGAAACATTGCTTTCTTGGTCAACAAGAAAGAAGTTAACTTAGCTTCTTGGCTGCTTCCTTCTTGGTCTCTTGTTCTTGGCTACATTCTTGAATGAAGATCGCAATCAAGAAAGCATCTTGATTGCGTCCATGGTTGTGACTGACCAAGGTAGAACTATTGAAAGAACAAACAGGACAAGAAACGAACATGAAAGAAAGGAACAAAGAAGGAACATAGCTTGTAATCATTCAACAAAGGATCTTGATTCCTTTCTTCATTTCCTCCTTGCTTTCTTGGTTTCTTGCTTAAAACATTGCTTTCTTGGTTACCAAGAACGAAGTCAACTGAGCTTCTTGACTTCTTGTTTGTTGGTTACCTATTCTTCACTACTTTCTTGAATAAAAATCGCAATCAAGAAAGCTTCTTGATTGTGCCCATGGTTGCGACTAACCAAAGTAGAACTCAAGAAAGAAAAATAGGCAAGAAATGTCCATAAAAAAAAGAAACAAAGAAGAAACACAGCTTGGAATAAATCAAGGAAGGATGTTGATTCCTTTCTTCATTTCTTTCTTGCTTTCTTGGTTTCTTGCTGGAAACATTGCTTTCTTGGTCAACAAGAAACAAGTCAATTGAGCTTCTTGACTACTTCCTTCTTGGTTGCTTTTTCTTGACTACATTCTTGAATGAAGATCACAATCAAAAAAGCATCTTGATTTTGCCCATGGTTGTGACTGACCAAGGTAGAACTCATGGAAGAACAAACAAGACAAGAAACGATCATGAAATAAAGAAACAAAGAAGAAACACAGCTTGGAATCAATCAAGAAGGGATCTTGATTTCTTTCTTCATTTCGTTCTTGCTTTCTTGGTTTCTTACTTGAAACCTTTCTTTCTTGGTCAACAAGACAGAACTTAATTGAGCTTCTTGACTACATCCTTCTTGGTTGCTTGTTCTTAACTACATTCTTGAATGAAGTTTACAATCAATAAAGCATCTTGATTGCGCCCATGGTTACGACTGACCAAGGTAGAACTGATAAAAGAATAAACAAAACAAGAAATGACCATGAAAGAAAGAAACAAAGAAAAAACAGATCTTGGAATCAATCAAGAAGGGATCTTGATTCCTTTCTTCATTTCTTCATTGCTTTCTTGGTATCTTGCTGGAAACATTGCTTTCTTGGTCAACAAGAAAGAAGTCAACTGAGTTTCTTGACTTCTTCCTTCTTGGTAGATTGTTCTTGACTGCTTACTTGAATCAAGATCGCAATCAAGAAAGCATCTTGATGATGCCCAAGGTTGCGACTGAGCAAGGCAGATATCAGGTAAGAACAAAGAAGATAAGAAACGATCATGAAATAAAGAAACAATGAATAAACACAGCTTGGAATAAATAAAGATGGGATCTTGATTCCTTTCTTCATTTCCTCCCTGCTTTCTTGGTTTCTTACTTGAAACATTGCTTTCTTGGTCAACAAGAAAGAAGTTAACTTAGCTTCTTGGCTGCTTCCTTCTTGGTCTCTTGTTCTTGGCTACATTCTTGAATGAAGATCGCAATCAAGAAAGCATCTTGATTGCGTCCATGGTTGTGACTGACCAAGGTAGAACTATTGAAAGAACAAACAGGACAAGAAACGAACATGAAAGAAAGGAACAAAGAAGGAACATAGCTTGTAATCATTCAACAAAGGATCTTGATTCCTTTCTTCATTTCCTCCTTGCTTTCTTGGTTTCTTGCTTAAAACATTGCTTTCTTGGTTACCAAGAACGAAGTCAACTGAGCTTCTTGACTTCTTGTTTGTTGGTTACCTATTCTTCACTACTTTCTTGAATAAAAATCGCAATCAAGAAAGCTTCTTGATTGTGCCCATGGTTGCGACTAACCAAAGTAGAACTCAAGAAAGAAAAATAGGCAAGAAATGTCCATAAAAAAAAGAAACAAAGAAGAAACACAGCTTGGAATAAATCAAGGAAGGATGTTGATTCCTTTCTTCATTTCTTTCTTGCTTTCTTGGTTTCTTGCTGGAAACATTGCTTTCTTGGTCAACAAGAAACAAGTCAATTGAGCTTCTTGACTACTTCCTTCTTGGTTGCTTTTTCTTGACTACATTCTTGAATGAAGATCACAATCAAAAAAGCATCTTGATTTTGCCCATGGTTGTGACTGACCAAGGTAGAACTCATGGAAGAACAAACAAGACAAGAAACGATCATGAAATAAAGAAACAAAGAAGAAACACAGCTTGGAATCAATCAAGAAGGGATCTTGATTTCTTTCTTCATTTCGTTCTTGCTTTCTTGGTTTCTTACTTGAAACCTTTCTTTCTTGGTCAACAAGACAGAACTTAATTGAGCTTCTTGACTACATCCTTCTTGGTTGCTTGTTCTTAACTACATTCTTGAATGAAGTTTACAATCAATAAAGCATCTTGATTGCGCCCATGGTTACGACTGACCAAGGTAGAACTGATAAAAGAATAAACAAAACAAGAAATGACCATGAAAGAAAGAAACAAAGAAGAAACAGATCTTGGAATCAATCAAGAAGGGATCTTGATTCCTTTCTTCATTTCTTCATTGCTTTCTTGGTATCTTGCTGGAAACATTGCTTTCTTGGTCAACAAGAAAGAAGTCAACTGAGTTTCTTGACTTCTTCCTTCTTGGTAGATTGTTCTTGACTGCTTACTTGAATCAAGATCGCAATCAAGAAAGCATCTTGATGATGCCCAAGGTTGCGACTGAGCAAGGCAGATATCAGGTAAGAACAAAGAAGATAAGAAACGATCATGAAATAAAGAAACAATGAATAAACACAGCTTGGAATAAATAAAGATGGGATCTTGATTCCTTTCTTCATTTCCTCCCTGCTTTCTTGGTTTCTTACTTGAAACATTGCTTTCTTGGTCAACAAGAAAGAAGTTAACTTAGCTTCTTGGCTGCTTCCTTCTTGGTCTCTTGTTCTTGGCTACATTCTTGAATGAAGATCGCAATCAAGAAAGCATCTTGATTGCGTCCATGGTTGTGACTGACCAAGGTAGAACTATTGAAAGAACAAACAGGACAAGAAACGAACATGAAAGAAAGGAACAAAGAAGGAACATAGCTTGTAATCATTCAACAAATGATCTTGATTCCTTTCTTCATTTCCTCCTTGCTTTCTTGGTTTCTTGCTTAAAACATTGCTTTCTTGGTTACCAAGAACGAAGTCAACTGAGCTTCTTGACTTCTTGTTTTTTGGTTACCTATTCTTCACTACTTTCTTGAATAAAAATCGCAATCAAGAAAGCTTCTTGATTGTGCCCATGGTTGCGACTAACCAAAGTAGAACTCAAGAAAGAAAAATAGGCAAGAAATGTCCATAAAAAAAAGAAACAAAGAAGAAACACAGCTTGGAATAAATCAAGGAAGGATGTTGATTCCTTTCTTCATTTCTTTCTTGCTTTCTTGGTTTCTTGCTGGAAACATTGCTTTCTTGGTCAACAAGAAACAAGTCAATTGAGCTTCTTGACTACTTCCTTCTTGGTTGCTTTTTCTTGACTACATTCTTGAATGAAGATCACAATCAAAAAAGCATCTTGATTTTGCCCATGGTTGTGACTGACCAAGGTAGAACTCATGGAAGAACAAACAAGACAAGAAACGATCATGAAATAAAGAAACAAAGAAGAAACACAGCTTGGAATCAATCAAGAAGGGATCTTGATTTCTTTCTTCATTTCGTTCTTGCTTTCTTGGTTTCTTACTTGAAACCTTTCTTTCTTGGTCAACAAGACAGAACTTAATTGAGCTTCTTGACTACATCCTTCTTGGTTGCTTGTTCTTAACTACATTCTTGAATGAAGGTTACAATCAATAAAGCATCTTGATTGCGCCCATGGTTACGACTGACCAAGGTAGAACTGATAAAAGAATAAACAAAACAAGAAATGACCATGAAAGAAAGAAACAAAGAAGAAACAGATCTTGGAATCAATCAAGAAGGGATCTTGATTCCTTTCTTCATTTCTTCATTGCTTTCTTGGTATCTTGCTGGAAACATTGCTTTCTTGGTCAACAAGAAAGAAGTCAACTGAGTTTCTTGACTTCTTCCTTCTTGGTAGATTGTTCTTGACTGCTTACTTGAATCAAGATCGCAATCAAGAAAGCATCTTGATGATGCCCAAGGTTGCGACTGAGCAAGGCAGATATCAGGTAAGAACAAAGAAGATAAGAAACGATCATGAAATAAAGAAACAATGAATAAACACAGCTTGGAATAAATAAAGATGGGATCTTGATTCCTTTCTTCATTTCCTCCCTGCTTTCTTGGTTTCTTACTTGAAACATTGCTTTCTTGGTCAACAAGAAAGAAGTTAACTTAGCTTCTTGGCTGCTTCCTTCTTGGTCTCTTGTTCTTGGCTACATTCTTGAATGAAGATCGCAATCAAGAAAGCATCTTGATTGCGTCCATGGTTGTGACTGACCAAGGTAGAACTATTGAAAGAACAAACAGGACAAGAAACGAACATGAAAGAAAGGAACAAAGAAGGAACATAGCTTGTAATCATTCAACAAATGATCTTGATTCCTTTCTTCATTTCCTCCTTGCTTTCTTGGTTTCTTGCTTAAAACATTGCTTTCTTGGTTACCAAGAACGAAGTCAACTGAGCTTCTTGACTTCTTGTTTTTTGGTTACCTATTCTTCACTACTTTCTTGAATAAAAATCGCAATCAAGAAAGCTTCTTGATTGTGCCCATGGTTGCGACTAACCAAAGTAGAACTCAAGAAAGAAAAATAGGCAAGAAATGTCCATAAAAAAAAGAAACAAAGAAGAAACACAGCTTGGAATAAATCAAGGAAGGATGTTGATTCCTTTCTTCATTTCTTTCTTGCTTTCTTGGTTTCTTGCTGGAAACATTGCTTTCTTGGTCAACAAGAAACAAGTCAATTGAGCTTCTTGACTACTTCCTTCTTGGTTGCTTTTTCTTGACTACATTCTTGAATGAAGATCACAATCAAAAAAGCATCTTGATTTTGCCCATGGTTGTGACTGACCAAGGTAGAACTCATGGAAGAACAAACAAGACAAGAAACGATCATGAAATAAAGAAACAAAGAAGAAACACAGCTTGGAATCAATCAAGAAGGGATCTTGATTTCTTTCTTCATTTCGTTCTTGCTTTCTTGGTTTCTTACTTGAAACCTTTCTTTCTTGGTCAACAAGACAGAACTTAATTGAGCTTCTTGACTACATCCTTCTTGGTTGCTTGTTGTTAACTACATTCTTGAATGAAGTTTACAATCAATAAAGCATCTTGATTGCGCCCATGGTTACGACTGACCAAGGTAGAACTGATAAAAGAATAAACAAAACAAGAAATGACCATGAAAGAAAGAAACAAAGAAGAAACAGATCTTGGAATCAATCAAGAAGGGATCTTGATTCCTTTCTTCATTTCTTCATTGCTTTCTTGGTATCTTGCTGGAAACATTGCTTTCTTGGTCAACAAGAAAGAAGTCAACTGAGTTTCTTGACTTCTTCCTTCTTGGTAGATTGTTCTTGACTGCTTACTTGAATCAAGATCGCAATCAAGAAAGCATCTTGATGATGCCCAAGGTTGCGACTGAGCAAGGCAGATATCAGGTAAGAACAAAGAAGATAAGAAACGATCATGAAATAAAGAAACAATGAATAAACACAGCTTGGAATAAATAAAGATGGGATCTTGATTCCTTTCTTCATTTCCTCCCTGCTTTCTTGGTTTCTTACTTGAAACATTGCTTTCTTGGTCAACAAGAAAGAAGTTAACTTAGCTTCTTGGCTGCTTCCTTCTTGGTCTCTTGTTCTTGGCTACATTCTTGAATGAAGATCGCAATCAAGAAAGCATCTTGATTGCGTCCATGGTTGTGACTGACCAAGGTAGAACTATTGAAAGAACAAACAGGACAAGAAACGAACATGAAAGAAAGGAACAAAGAAGGAACATAGCTTGTAATCATTCAACAAAGGATCTTGATTCCTTTCTTCATTTCCTCCTTGCTTTCTTGGTTTCTTGCTTAAAACATTGCTTTCTTGGTTACCAAGAACGAAGTCAACTGAGCTTCTTGACTTCTTGTTTGTTGGTTACCTATTCTTCACTACTTTCTTGAATAAAAATCGCAATCAAGAAAGCTTCTTGATTGTGCCCATGGTTGCGACTAACCAAAGTAGAACTCAAGAAAGAAAAATAGGCAAGAAATGTCCATAAAAAAAAGAAACAAAGAAGAAACACAGCTTGGAATAAATCAAGGAAGGATGTTGATTCCTTTCTTCATTTCTTTCTTGCTTTCTTGGTTTCTTGCTGGAAACATTGCTTTCTTGGTCAACAAGAAACAAGTCAATTGAGCTTCTTGACTACTTCCTTCTTGGTTGCTTTTTCTTGACTACATTCTTGAATGAAGATCACAATCAAAAAAGCATCTTGATTTTGCCCATGGTTGTGACTGACCAAGGTAGAACTCATGGAAGAACAAACAAGACAAGAAACGATCATGAAATAAAGAAACAAAGAAGAAACACAGCTTGGAATCAATCAAGAAGGGATCTTGATTTCTTTCTTCATTTCGTTCTTGCTTTCTTGGTTTCTTACTTGAAACCTTTCTTTCTTGGTCAACAAGACAGAACTTAATTGAGCTTCTTGACTACATCCTTCTTGGTTGCTTGTTCTTAACTACATTCTTGAATGAAGTTTACAATCAATAAAGCATCTTGATTGCGCCCATGGTTACGACTGACCAAGGTAGAACTGATAAAAGAATAAACAAAACAAGAAATGACCATGAAAGAAAGAAACAAAGAAGAAACAGATCTTGGAATCAATCAAGAAGGGATCTTGATTCCTTTCTTCATTTCTTCATTGCTTTCTTGGTATCTTGCTGGAAACATTGCTTTCTTGGTCAACAAGAAAGAAGTCAACTGAGTTTCTTGACTTCTTTCTTCTTGGTAGATTGTTCTTGGATGCTTACTTGAATCAAGATCGCAATCAAGAATGAAATATAGAGAAATACACTAGAAGGGGGGTTGAATAGTGTATTTAAATTTTCTTCGGAAAACTTTAGCTAGAGTGAAGATAGTGTATCTTTTCGTTTTACAGAAGTTTAGTAAAACAGAAAAAATAGGCTATCGTCCAGTCGATTAAAAATAACCGTCCAAAGAAACTACTCTTCTTCTTTTTCGTTTAAATACACATAATGGATAAACTTGGATAAAAAGGTGTATAGAAACTTTTTCGTAGTATGCTGAAGAGATAGTTTAAAAGAAATTCAAGTAAGCTAGAAGGTGAGTGAATAGAATACGTAGTTTTATACTGGTTCACTCAACTGAGCTACGTCCAATTCTCCTTCAAAAACTTTTGAAGGGTTCTACTAATCAAAACTGATTACACTCAAGTATTCTTAACTTTGCCACTTCTGGCTACAAGTATTCTCTGGGCCACTTCTGGCACACCCTTAATCTCCCCTTGAGATTAAACACAAAAACCAAGTATTCTTTAACACTAAGCCACTCCTGGCTTTCCAAACAGTATTGTTTGATATTGTAAATAAAATTTAACTCTCAATGAGAGGATATTACAATAAGAATGAGTGTATAGACTCGCTTAGCAAAGCTAAGATGAATGCTCTTTTTCGCTTATGGTCGTCCAGTCGTTTTGACAGTGTTTCTGCTCTTTTTCAAATTCTCGTCTTTTTGATACGTGAGCTCATCCTTCTATATATAGGAAGTTTGTTGAAAGATATCCGTTGAGGATTCTGTTCCTTTTCCAAGAGCGATTCTTTTTGTAGCTTATTGCCGTTGTCACACTTTGACTTAGAGTGAAGTGATGGAAGTGACAGCCGTACTCGTAGCGCCTCTCTCCTACTTGTACTTTCTCTGCAGAGAGAAGCTTCTTCTTTTCCTGTTCAATACTTTTCGAAAAGATCATGGCATGTTAAAATATGATATAGTGAACGTTGCATTGTATTATAGAAAGCGTATTTTAAAAGATAGTAACCACTGAGTGTTACTCAAGCGTTGGACGCTTGTTCTCACAGGAGCATTGGACGCTGCCTGTATGTTTCTTATAAAACACAATTGGACGCTCTCTTTATTAAAACATAGAGTCCAGCTTTGAGAGATACAATACCATTGCGGGATTGGACGATGTAAATCCTGTAACACTCAAACTAGATCATTAGATACTTCAAAATTTATCCTTTAGTTATTATCATCAAAACCGAAATAGGAGAGGTTGGACAGCGTCCAAGGTCTTAGAACCTAACAAAGAAAGCATATTGATGATGCCCAAGGTTGCGACTGAGCAAGGCAGATATCAGGTAAGAACAAAGAAGACAAGAAACGATCATGAAATAAAGAAACAATGAATAAACACAGCTTGGAATAAATAAAGATGGGATCTTGATTCCTTTCTTCATTTCCTCCCTGCTTTTTGGTTTCTTACTTGAAACAATGCTTTCTTGGTCAACAAGAAAGAAGTTAACTTAGCTTCTTGGCTGCTTCCTTCTTGGTCTCTTGTTCTTGGCTACATTCTTGAATGAAGATCGCAATCAAGAAAGCATCTTGATTGCGTCCATGGTTGTGACTGACCAAGGTAGAACTATTGAAAGAACAAACAGGACAAGAAACGAACATGAAAGAAAGGAACAAAGAAGGAACATAGCTTGGAATCATTCAACAAAGGATCTTGATTCCTTTCTTCATTTCCTCCTTGCTTTCTTGGTTTCTTACTTGAAACATTGCTTTCTTCATCACCAAGAAAGAAGTCAACTAAGCTAGTTGACTTCTTCCTTCTTGGTCGGTTGTTCTTGACTGCTCTCTTGAATAAAGATTGCAATCTAGAAAGCGTCTTAATTGTGCCCTTGGTTTCGACTGACCAAGGTAGAACTCAAGAAATATAAGCAAGGCAAGAAACATCCATGAGAGAAAGAACAAAGAAGAAACACAGCTTGGAATCAATCAAGAAGGGATATTGATTTCTTTCTTTATTTTCTCCTTGCTCTCTTGGTTTCTTGCTTGAAACATTGCTTTCTTGGTGAACAAGAAAGAAGTCAACTGAGCTTCTTGTGTGGTTCCTTCTTGGTCGCTTGTTCTTGACTACATTCTTAAATGAAGATCGCAATCAAGAAAGCATCTTGATTGCACGCATGGTTGCGACTGACCAAGGTAGAAATCATGAAAGAACAAACAAGAATAGAAACAATGACGAAAGAAAGACACAAAGAAGAAACACAGCTTGGAATCAATCAAGAAGGGATCATGATTTCTTTCTTCATTTCCTTCTTGTTGTCTTGGTTTTTTACTTGAAACATTGCTTTCTTGGTCAACAAGAAAGCAGTCAACTGAGCTTATTGACTACTTCCTTCTTGGTTGCTTGTTCTTGACTACATTCTTGAATGAAGATTACAATAAAGAAAGCATCTTGATTACGCCCATGGTTTCGAATGACCAAGGTGGAACTCATTAAAGAATAAATAAGACAAGAAACGACCATGAAAGAAAGAAACATAGAACAAACACAGCTTTGAATCAATCACGAAGGGATCTTGATTCCTTTCTTCATCTCCTCCATGCTTTCTTGGTTTCTTGATTGAAACATTGCTTTCTTGGTCAACAAGAAAGAAGTCAACTGAGCTTCTTGACCACTTCCTTCTTGGTCTCTTTTTCTTGACTGCATTCTTGAATGAAGATTGCAATCAAGAAAGCATCTTGATTGCGCCCATGGTTGTGACTGTCCAACGTAGAACTCATGAATGAACAAACGTGACAAGAAATGACCATTAAAGAAAGAAACAAAGAAGAAACACAGCTTGGAAAAAATGAAGAAAGGATCTTGATTGCTTTCTTCATTTCCTCCTTGGTTTCTTGGTTTCTTGCTTAAAACATTGCTTTCTTGGTTACCAAGAACGAAGTCAACTGAGCTTCTTGACTTCTTGTTTGTTGGTTTCCTATTCTTCACTACTTTCTTGAATAAAGATCGCAATCAAGAAAGCTTCTTGATTGTGCCCATGGTTGCGACTAACCAAAGTAGAACTCAAGAAAGAAAAATAGGCAAGAAATGTCCATAAAAAAAAGAAACAAAGAAGAAACACAGCTTGGAATAAATCAAGGAAGGATGTTGATTCCTTTCTTCATTTCTTTCTTGCTTTCTTGGTTTCTTGCTGGAAACATTGCTTTCTTGGTCAACAAGAAACAAGTCAATTGAGCTTCTTGACTACTTCCTTCTTGGTTGCTTTTTCTTGACTACATTCTTGAATGAAGATCACAATCAAAAAAGCATCTTGATTTTGCCCATGGTTGTGACTGACCAAGGTAGAACTCATGGAAGAACAAACAAGACAAGAAACGATCATGAAATAAAGAAACAAAGAAGAAACACAGCTTGGAATCAATCAAGAAGGGATCTTGATTTCTTTCTTCATTTCGTTCTTGCTTTCTTGGTTTCTTACTTGAAACCTTTCTTTCTTAGTCAACAAGACAGAACTTAATTGAGCTTCTTGACTACATCCTTCTTGGTTGCTTGTTCTTAACTACATTCTTGAATGAAGTTTACAATCAATAAAGCATCTTGATTGCGCCCATGGTTACGACTGACCAAGGTAGAACTGATAAAAGAATAAACAAAACAAGAAATGACCATGAAAGAAAGAAACAAAGAAGAAACAGATCTTGGAATCAATCAAGAAGGGATCTTGATTCCTTTCTTCATTTCTTCATTGCTTTCTTGGTATCTTGCTGGAAACATTGCTTTCTTGGTCAACAAGAAAGAAGTCAACTGAGTTTCTTGACTTCTTTCTTCTTGGTAGATTGTTCTTGGATGCTTACTTGAATCAAGATCGCAATCAAGAATGAAATATAGAGAAATACACTAGAAGGGGGGTTGAATAGTGTATTTAAATTTTCTTTGGAAAACTTTAGCTAGAGTGAAGATAGTGTATCTTTTCGTTTTACAGAAGTTTAGTAAAACAGAAAAAATAGGCTATCGTCCAGTCGATTAAAAATAATCGTCCAAAGAAACTACTCTTCTTCTTTTTCGTTTAAATACACATAATGGATAAACTTGGATAAAAAGGTGTATAGAAACTTTTTCGTAGTATGCTGAAGAGATAGTTTAAAAGAAATTCAAGTAAGCTAGAAGGTGAGTGAATAGAATACGTAGTTTTATACTGGTTCACTCAACTGAGCTACGTCCAATTCTCCTTCAAAAACTTTTGAAGGGTTCTACTAATCAAAACTGATTACACTCAAGTATTCTTAACTTTGCCACTTCTGGCTGCAAGTATTCTCTGGGCCACTTCTGGCACACCCTTAATCTCCCCTTGAGATTAAACACAAAAACTAAGTATTCTTTAACACTAAGCCACTCCTGGCTTTCCAAACAGTATTGTTTGATATTGTAAATAAAATTTAACTCTCAATGAGAGGATATTACAATAAGAATGAGTGTATAGACTCGCTTAGCAAAGCTAAGATGAATGCTCTTTTTCGCTTATGGTCGTCCAGTCGTTTTGACAGTGTTTCTGCTCTTTTTCAAATTCTCGTCTTTTTGATACGTGAGCTCATCCTTCTATATATAGGAAGTTTGTTGAAAGATATCTGTTGAGGATTCTGTTCCTTTTCCAAGAGCGATTCTTTCTGTAGCTTATTGCCGTTGTCACACTTTGACTTAGAGTGAAGTGATGGAAGTGACAGCCGTACTCGTAGCGCCTCTCTCCTACTTGTACTTTCTCTGCAGAGAGAAGCTTCTTCTTTTCCTGTTCAATACTTTTCGAAAAGATCATGGCATGTTAAAATATGATATAGTGAACGTTGCCTTGTATTATAGAAAGCGTATTTTAAAAGATAGTAACCACTGAGTGTTAGTCAAGCGTTGGACGCTTGTTCTCACAGGAGCATTGGACGCTGCCTGTATGTTTCTTATAAAACACAATTGGACGCTCTCTTTATTAAAACATAGAGTCCAGGTTTGAGAGATACAATACCATTGCGGGATTGGACGATGTAAATCCTGTAACACTCAAACTAGATCATTAGATACTTCAAAATTTATCCTTTAGTTATTATCATCAAAACCGAAATAGGAGAGGTTGGACATCGTCCAAGGTCTTAGAACCTAACAAAGAAAGCATATTGATGATGCCCAAGGTTGCGACTGAGCAAGGCAGATATCAGGTAAGAACAAAGAAGACAAGAAACGATCATGAAATAAAGAAACAATGAATAAACACAGCTTGGAATAAATAAAGATGGGATCTTGATTCCTTTCTTCATTTCCTCCCTGCTTTTTGGTTTCTTACTTGAAACATTGCTTTCTTGGTCAACAAGAAAGAAGTTAACTTAGCTTCTTGGCTGCTTCCTTCTTGGTCTCTTGTTCTTGGCTACATTCTTGAATGAAGATCGCAATCAAGAAAGCATCTTGATTGCGTCCATGGTTGTGACTGACCAAGGTAGAACTATTGAAAGAACAAACAGGACAAGAAACGAACATGAAAGAAAGGAACAAAGAAGGAACATAGCTTGGAATCATTCAACAAAGGATCTTGATTCCTTTCTTCATTTCCTCCTTGCTTTCTTGGTTTCTTACTTGAAACATTGCTTTCTTCATCACCAAGAAAGAAGTCAACTAAGCTTGTTGACTTCTTCCTTCTTGGTCGGTTGTTCTTGACTGCTCTCTTGAATAAAGATTGCAATCTAGAAAGCGTCTTAATTGTGCCCTTGGTTTCGACTGACCAAGGTAGAACTCAAGAAATATAAGCAAGGCAAGAAACATCCATGAGAGAAAGAACAAAGAAGAAACACAGCTTGGAATCAATCAAGAAGGGATATTGATTTCTTTCTTTATTTTCTCCTTGCTCTCTTGGTTTCTTGCTTGAAACATTGCTTTCTTGGTGAACAAGAAAGAAGTCAACTGAGCTTCTTGTGTGGTTCCTTCTTGGTCGCTTGTTCTTGACTACATTCTTAAATGAAGATCGCAATCAAGAAAGCATCTTGATTGCACGCATGGTTGTGACTGACCAAGGTAGAAATCATGAAAGAACAAACAAGAATAGAAACAATGACGAAAGAAAGACACAAAGAAGAAACACAGCTTGGAATCAATCAATAAGGGATCATGATTTCTTTCTTCATTTCCTTCTTGTTGTCTTGGTTTTTTACTTGAAACATTGCTTTCTTGGTCAACAAGAAAGCAGTCAACTGAGCTTATTGACTACTTCCTTCTTGGTTGCTTGTTCTTGACTACATTCTTGAATGAAGATTACAATAAAGAAAGCATCTTGATTACGCCCATGGTTTCGAATGACCAAGGTGGAACTCATTAAAGAATAAATAAGACAAGAAACGACCATGAAAGAAAGAAACATAGAACAAACACAGCTTTGAATCAATCACGAAGGGATCTTGATTCCTTTCTTCATCTCCTCCATGCTTTCTTGGTTTCTTGATTGAAACATTGCTTTCTTGGTCAACAAGAAAGAAGTCAACTGAGCTTCTTGACCACTTCCTTCTTGGTCTCTTTTTCTTGACTGCATTCTTGAATGAAGATTGCAATCAAGAAAGCATCTTGATTGCGCCCATGGTTGTGACTGTCCAACGTAGAACTCATGAATGAACAAACGTGACAAGAAATGACCATTAAAGAAAGAAACAAAGAAGAAACACAGCTTGGAAAAAATGAAGAAAGGATCTTGATTGCTTTCTTCATTTCCTCCTTGGTTTCTTGGTTTCTTGCTTAAAACATTGCTTTCTTGGTTACCAAGAACGAAGTCAACTGAGCTTCTTGACTTCTTATTTGTTGGTTTCCTATTCTTCACTACTTTCTTGAATAAAGATCGCAATCAAGAAAGCTTCTTGATTGTGCCCATGGTTGCGACTAACCAAAGTAGAACTCAAGAAAGAAAAACAGGCAAGAAATGTCCATAAAAAAAAGAAACAAAGAAGAAACACAGCTTGGAATAAATCAAGGAAGGATCTTGATTCCTTTCTTCATTTCCTTCTTGCTTTCTTGGTTTCTTGCTGGAAACATTGCTTTCTTGGTCAACAAGAAACAAGTCAATTGAGCTTCTTGACTACTTCCTTCTTGGTTGCTTTTTCTTGACTACATTCTTGAACGAAGATCACAATCAAAAAAGCATCTTGATTTTGCCCATGGTTGTGACTGACCAAGGTAGAACTCATGGAAGAACAAACAAGACAAGAAACGATCATGAAATAAAGAAACAAAGAAGAAACATAGCTTGGAATCAATCAAGAAGGGATCTTGATTTCTTTCTTCATTTCGTTCTTGCTTTCTTGGTTTCTTACTTAAAACCTTTCTTTCTTGGTCAATAAGAAAGAACTTAATTGAGCTTCATGACTACATCCTTCTTGGTCGCTTGTTCTTAACTACATTCTTGAATGAAGTTTACAATCAATAAAGCATCTTGATTGCGCCCATGGTTACGACTGACCAAGGTAGAACTCATAAAAGAATAAACAAAACAAGAAATGACCATGAAAGAAAGAAACAAAGAAGAAACAGATCTTGGAATCAATCAAGAAGGGATCTTGATTCCTTTCTTCATTTCTTCCTTGCTTTCTTGGTATCTTGCTGGAAACATTGCTTTCTTGGTCAACAAGAAAGAAGTCAACTGAGTTTCTTGACTTCTTCCTTCTTGGTAGATTGTTCTTGACTGCTTACTTGAATCAAGATCGCAATCAAGAAAGCATATTGATGATGCCCAAGGTTGCGACTGAGCAAGGCAGATATCAGGTAAGAACAAACAAGACAAGAAATGATCATGAAATAAAGAAACAATGAATAATCACAGCTTGGAACAACTTGGAATAAATAAAGATGGGATCTTGTTTCCTTTCTTCATTTCCTCCCTGTTTTCTTGGTTTCTTACTTGAAACATTGCTTTCTTGGTCAACAGGAAAGAAATCAACTGATCTTCTTGACTGCTTCCTTCTTGGTCTCTTGTTCTTGGCTACATTCTTGAATGAAGATCGCAATCAAGAAAGCATCTTGATTGCGTCCATGGTTGTGACTGACCAAGGTAGAACTAATGAAAGAACAAACAAGACAAGAAACGAACATGAAAGAAAGGAACAAAGAAGGAACATAGCTTGGAATCATTCAACAAAGGATCTTGATTCCTTTCTTCATTTCCTCCTTGCTTTCCTGGTTTCTTACTTGAAACATTGCTTTCTTCATCACCAAGAAAGAAGTCAACTAAGCTAGTTGACTTCTTCCTTCTTGGTCGCTTGTTCTTGACTGCTCTCTTGAATAAAGATCGCAATCTAGAAAGCGTCTTAATTATGCCCTTGGTTGCGACTGACCAAGGTAGAAATCAAGAAATATAAGCAAGGCAAGAAACATCCATGAGAGAAAGAACAAAGAAGAAACACAGCTTGGAATCAATCAAGAAGGGATATTGATTTCTTTCTTTATTTTCTCCTTGCTCTCTTGGTTTCTTGCTTGAAACATTGCTTTCTTGGTGAACAAGAAAGAAGTCAACTGAGTTTCTTGTGTGGTTCCTTCTTGGTCTCTTGTTCTTGACTACATTCTTGAATGAAGATCGCAATCAAGAAAGCATCTTGATTGCACGCATGGTTGCGACTGACCAAGGTAGAAATCATGAAAGAACACATAACAACAGAAACAATGATGAAAGAAAGACACAAAGTAGAAACACAGCTTGGAATCAATCAAGAAGGGATCATGATTTCTTTCTTCATTTCCTTCTTGTTGTCTTGGTTTTTCGCTTGAAACATTGCTTTCTTGGTCAACAAGAAAGCAGTCAACTGAGCTTATTGACTACTTCCTTCTTGGTTGCTTGTTCTTGACTACATTCTTGAATGAAGATTACAATAAAGAAAGCATCTTGATTACGCCCATGGTTTCGACTGACCAAGGTAGAACTCATGAAAGAATAAATAAGACAAGAAATGACGATGAAAGAAAGAAACATAGAAGAAACACAGCTTTGAATCAATCACGAAGGGATCTTGATTCCTTTCTTCATTTCCTCTATGCTTTCTTGGTTTCTTGATTGAAACATTGCTTTCTTGGTCAACAAGAAAGAAGTCAACGGAGCTTCTTGACTACTTCCTTCTTGGTCTCTTTTTCTTGACTGCATTCTTGAATGAAGATTGCAATCAAGAAAGCATCTTGATTGCGCCCATGGTTGTGACTGACCAACATAGAACTCATGAATGAACAAACATGACAAGAAATGACCATGAAAGAAAGAAACAAAGAAGAAACAGAGCTTGGAAAATATCAAGAAAGGATCTTGATTGCTTTCTTCATTTCCTCCTTGGTTTCTTGGTTTCTTGCTTAAAACATTGTTTTCTTGGTTACCAAGAACGAAGTCAACTGAGCTTCTTGACTTCTTCTTTGTTGGTCGCCTATTCTTCACTACTTTCTTGAATAAAGATCGCAATCAAGAAAGCTTCTTGATTGTGCCCATGGTTGCGACTGACCAAACTAGAACTCAAGAAAGAAAAACAGGCAAGAAATGTCCATAAAAGAAACAAACAAAGAAGAAACACAGCTTGGAATTATTCAAGGAAGGATCTTGATTCCTTTCTTCATTTCATTCTTGCTTTCTTGGTTTCTTGCTGGAAACATTGCTTTCTTGGTCAACAAGAAACAAGTCAATTGAGCTTCTTGACTACTTCCTTCTTGGTTGCTTTTTCTTGACTACATTCTTGAATGAAGATCACAATCAAGAAAGCATCTTGATTTTGCCCATGGTTGTGACTGACCAAGGTAGAACTCATGGAAGAACAAACAAGGCAAGAAACGATCATGAAATAAAGAAACAAAGAAGAAACACAGCTTGGAATCAATCAAGAAGAGATCTTGATTTCTTTCTTCATTTTGTTCTTGCTTTCTTGGTTTCTTACTTGAAACCTTTCTTTCTTCGCCAACAAGAAAGAACTTAATTGAGCTTCTTGACTACATCCTTCTTGGTCGCTTGTTCTTAACTACATTCTTGAATGAAGTTTACAATCAATAAAGCATTTTGATTGCGCCCATGGTTGCGACTGACCAAGGTAGAACTCATAAAACATAAAAGAATAAACAAAACAAGAAATGACCATGAAAGAAAGAAACAAAGAAGAAACAGATCTTGGAATCAATCAAGAAGGGATCTTGATTGCTTTCTTCATTTCTTCCTTGCTTTCTTGGTATCTTGCTCGAAACATTGCTTTCTTGGTCAACAAGAAAGAAGTCAACTGAGTTTCTTGACTTCTTCCTTCTTGGTAGATTGTTCTTGACTACATTCTTAAAAGAAGATCGCAATCAAGAAAGCATCTTGATTGCACGCATGGTTGCGACTGACCAAGGTAGAAATCATGAAAGAACAAACAAGAATAGAAACAATGATGAAAGAAAGAAACAAAGAAGAAACACAACTTGGAATCAATCAAGAAGGGATCTTGATTCCTTTCTTCATTTCCTTCTTGCTTTCTTGATTTCTTGCTTGAAACATTGCCTTCTTGGTCAACAAGAGAGAAGTTAATTGAGCCTCTTGACTGCTTCTTTTTCGGTCTGCTATTCTTCAATATCATGAAAGCATCTTGATTGCCCTCATAGTTGCGACTGACCAAGGTAGAACTCATGAAAGAATGAACAAGACAAGAAACGTTCATGAAAGAAAGGAACAAAGAAGAAACACAACTTAGAATCAATCAAGAAGGAATCTTGACTCCTTTCTTCAATTCCTCCTTGCTTTCTTTGTGTCTTGCATGAAACATTGCTTTCTTGGTCAACAAGAAAGATGTCAACTGAGCTTCTTGACTTCTTTCTTCTTGGTCGCTTGTTCTTAACTGCTTTCCTGAATCAAGGTTACAATCAAGAAAGCATCTTGATTGGGCCCATGGTTGCGACTAACGAAGGTAGAACTCATGAAAGAACAAACAAGGCAACAAACGACCATGAAAGAAAGAAACAAAGAAGAAACACGGCTTGGAATCAATCAAGAAGGATCTTGATTCCTTTCTTCATTTCCTTCTTATTTTCTTGGTTTCTTGCTTGAAACATTGCTTTCTTGGTCAACAAGAGAGAAGTCAACTGAGCTTCTTGACTGCTTCCTTTTTGGTCTGTTGTTCTTCACTGCTTTCATGAATAAAGATCACAATCAAGAAAGCATCTTGATTGCCCCCATGGTTGCGACTGACCAAGGTAGAACTCATGAAAGAACGAACAAGACAAGAAACATTTATGAAAGAAAGGAACAAAGAAGAAACACAACCTGGAATCAATCAAGAAGGCATCTTGATTCCTTTCTTCAATTCCTCCTTGCTTTGATATTTTCTTGCATGAAACATTGCTTTCTTGGTCAACAAGAAAGATGTCAACTGAACTTCTTAACTACTTCTTTCTTGGTCGCTCGTTCTTGACTACATTCTTGAATGAAGATTACAATCAAGAAAGCATCTTGATTGTGCCCATGGTTGCGACTGAACAAGGTAGAACTCAAGAAAGAAAAACTAGCAAGAAACATCGATGATAGTAAGAAAGAAAGAAGAAACACAGCTTGGAATGAATCCAAAAGGCATATTGATTCCTTTCTTCAATTCCTCATTGCTTTGTTCGTTTCTTGCATGAAAAATTGCTTTCTTGGTGAACAAGAACGAAGTCAATTGACTTGACTACTTCCTTCTTGGTCGCTTGTTCTTGACTACATTCTTGAATGAAGATTACAATCAAGAAAGCATCTTAATTGCAGCCATGGTTGCAACTGAACAAGGTTGAACTTGTGAAGGAACAAACCAGACAAGAAATGATCATGAAAGAAATGAACAAAGAAGAAACACAACAAGGAATCAATCAAGAAGGGATCCTGATTCCTTTCTTCAATTCCTCGTTGCTTTCTTCGTTTCTTGCATGAAACATTGCTTTCATGGTCAACAAGAAAGAAGTCACCTGAGCTTCTTGACTTCTTCCTTCTTGGCCTTTTGTTTTTGACTGCTTTCTTGAATCAAGGTTGCAATCAAGGAAGTATCTGGATTGTGCCCATGGTTTCGACTGACCAAGGTAGAACTCATGAAAGAACAAACAAGGCAAGAAACGACCATGAAAGAAAGAATCAAAGAAGAAACATAGCTTGGAATCAATCAAGAAGGTACCTTGATTCCTTTCTTTATTTCCTTCATGCTTTCATGGTTTCTTGCTTGAAACATTACTTTCTTGGTCAACAAGAGAGAAGTCAACTGAGCTTCTTGACTGCTTCCTTCTTGGTCCGTTTTTCTTCACTGCTTTCTTGAATAAAGATCACAATCAAGAAAGCATCTTGATTGCGCCCATAGTTGCGACTAACTAAGGTAGAAGTCATGAAAGCACCAACAAGACAAGAAACATTCATGAAAGAAAGGAACAAAGAAGAAACACAACTTGGAATCAATCAAGAAGGTATCTTGATTCCTTTCTTCAATTCCTCCTTGCTTTGTTCGTGTCTTGTATGAAACATTGTTTCCTTGGTCAACAAGAAAGATGTCAACTGAGTTTCTTGACTTCTTCCTTCTTGGTCGTTTGTTCTTAACTGCTTTCTTGAATCAAGGTTGCAATCAAGAAAGCATCTTGACTGGGCCCATGGTTGCGACTGACCAAGGTATAACTCATGAATGAACAAACAAGGCATGAAACAACCATGAAAGAAAGAAATAAAGAAGAAACACGGCTTGGAATCAATCAAGAAGGGATCTTGATTCCTTTCTTCATTTCCTTCTTGCTTTCTTAGTTTCATGCTTGAAACATTGCTTTCTTGGTGAACAAGAAAGAACTCAACTGAGCTTCTTGGCTACTTCCTTCTTGGTCGCTTGTTCTTGACTACATTCTTGAATGAAGTTTATAATCAGGAAAGCATCTTGATTATGCCCATGCTTGCGACTGAACAAGGTTCAACTCATAAAGGAACAAAGAAGACAAGAAATGATCATGAAAGAAAGGAACAAAGAAGAAACACAACTTGGAATCAATCAAGAAGGGATGTTGATTCCTTTCTTCAATTCCTCCTTGCTTTCGACATTTCCTGCATGAAGCATTGCTTTCTTGGTCAACAAGAAAGAAGTTAACTAAGATTTTTGATTTCTTCCTTCTTGGTCATTTGTTCTTGACTGCTTTCTTGAATCAAGGTTGTAATCAAGAAAGCATCTTTATTGCACCCATGGTTCCGACTGACCAAGGTACAACTCACGAAAGAACAAACAAGGCAAGAAACGACCATGAAAGAAAGAAACAAAGAAGAAACACAGCTTGGAATCAATCAAGAAGGGATCTTGATTCCTTTCTTCATTTCCTTCTTGCTTTCTTGGTTTCTTACTTGAAACATTGCCTTCTTGGTCAACAAGAGAGAAGTCAATTGAGCCTCTTGACTGCTTCCTTTTTGGTCTGTTATTCTTCAATATCATGAAAGCATCTTGATTGCCCTCATAGTTGCGACTGACCAAGGTAGAACTCATGAAAGAACGAACAAGACAAGAAACATTCATGAAAGAAAGGAACAAAGAAGAAACACAACTTAGAATCAATCAAGAAGGAATCTTGATTCCTTTCTTCAATTCCTCCTTGCTTTATCCGTGTCTTGCATGAAACATTGCTTTCTTGGTCAACAAGAAAGATGTCAACTGAGCTTCTTGACTTCTTCCTTCTTGGTCGCTTGTTCTTAACTGATTTCTTGAATCAAGGTTGCAATCAGGAAAGCATCTTGATCGAGCCCAAGGTTGCGACTGACCAAGGTAGAACTCATGAACGAACAAACAAGGCAACAAACGACCATGAAAGAAAGAAACAAAGAATAAACACGGCTTGGAATCAATCAAGAAGGGATCTTGATTCCTTTCTTCATTTCCTTCTTGCTTTCTTGGTTTCTTGCTTGAAACATTGCTTTCTTGGTGAAGAAGAAAGAATAACTGAGCTTCTTTACTACTTCCTTCTTGGTCGCTTGTTCTTGACTACATTATTGAATGAAGATTACAATCAGGAAAACATCTTGATTGTGCCCATGGTTGCGACTGAAAAGGGTTAAACTCATAAAGGAACAAAGAAGACAAGAAATGATCATGAGAGAAAGGAACAATGAAAAAACACCACTTGGAATCAATCAAGAAGGGATCTTGATTCCTTTCTTTAATTCATCCTTGCTTTCATCGTTTCTTGCATGAAACATTGCTTTCTTGGTCAACAAGAAAGAAGTCAATTGAGCTTCTTGATTTTTTCCTTCTTGGTCGTTTGTTCTTGACTGCTTTCTTGAATCAAGGTTGCAATCAAGAAAGCATCTTGATTGCGCCCATGGTTCCGTCTGACCTAGGTAGAACTCATGAAAGAACAAACAAGGCAAGAAACGACCATGAAAGAAAGAAACAAAGAAGAAACACGGCTTGGAATCAATCAAGAAAGGATCCTGATTCCTTTCTTCATTTCCTTCTTGCTTTCTTGGTTTCTTGCTTAAAACATTGCTTTCTTGGTGAAGAAGAAAGAAGTCAACTGAGCTTCTTTACTACTTCCTTCTTGGTCGCTTGTTCGTGACTACATTCTTGAATGAAGATTACAATCAGGAGAGCATCTTGATTGCGCCCATGGTTGCGACTGAAAAGGGTTCAACTCATAAAGGAACAAAGAAGACAATAAATGATCATGAAAGAAAGGAACAAAGAAGAAACACCACTTGGAATCAATCAAGAAGGGATCTTGATTCCTTTCTTCAATTCCTCCTTGCTTTCGTCGTTTCTTGCATGAAACATTGCTTTCTTGGTCAACAAGAAAGAAGTCAACTGAGCTTCTTGATTTCTTCCTTCTTGGTCATTTGTTCTTGACTGCTTTCTTGAATCAAGGTTGCAATGAAGAAAGCATCTTGATTGCGCCCATGGTTCCGTCTGACCTAGGTAGAACTCACGAAAGAATAAACAAGGCAAGAAACGACCATGAAAGAAAGAAACAAAGAACCAACACAGGTTGGAATCAATCAAGAAGGGATCTTGATTCCTATCTTCATTTCCTTCTTGCTTTCTTGGTTTCTCCCTTGAAACATTGCTTTCTTGGTCAACAAGAGAGAAGTCAACTGAGCTTCTTGACTGCTTCCTTTTTGGTCTGTTGTTCTTCACTGCTTTCATGAATAAAGATCACAATCAAGAAAGCATCTTGATTGCCCCCATGGTTGCGACTGACCAAGGTAGAACTAATGAAAGAACGAACAAGACAAGAAACGTTTATGAAAGAAAGGAACAAAGAAGAAACACAACTTGGGATCAATCAAGAAGGCATCTTGATTCCTTTCTTCAATTCCTTCTTGCTTTGATATTTTCTTGCATGAAACATTGCTTTCTTGGTCAACAAGAAAGATGTCAACTGAACTTCTTGACTACTTCTTTCTTGGTCGCTCGTTCTTGACTACATTCTTGAATGAAGATTACAATAAAGAAAGCATCTTGATTGCGCCCATGGTTGCGACTGAACAAGGTAGAACTCAAGAAAGAAAAACAAGCAAGCAACATCCATGAAAGTAAGAAAGAAAGAAGAAACACAGCTTGGAATCAATCCAAAAGGGATATTGATTCCTTTCTTCAATTCCTCATTGCTTTGTTCGTTTCTTGCATGAAAAATTGCTTTCTTGGTGAACAAGAATGAAGTCAATCGAGCTTCTTGACTATTTCCTTCTTGGTCGCTTGTTCTTGACTACATTCTTGAATGAAGATTACAATCAAGAAAGCATCCTGATTGCGCCCATGGTTGCGACTTACCAAGGTTGAACTCATGACAGAACAAACAAGACATGAAATGATCATGAAAGAAAGGAACAAAGAAGAAACACAGCTTGGAATCAATCAAGAAGGGATATTGATTCCTTTCTTCAATTCCTCCTTGCTTTCTTCGTTTCTTGCATGAAACATTGCTTTCTTGGTCAAAACGAAAGATGTCAACTAGGCTTCTTCATTTCTTCCTTCTTGGTCGTTTGTTCTTAACTGCTTTTTGAATAAAGGTTGCAATCAAGAAAGCATCTTGATTGGGCCCATGGTTATGAATGACCAAGGTAGAACTCACGACAGAATAAACAAGGCAAGAAGCAACCATGAAAGAAAGAAACAAAGAAGAAACACAACTTGGAATTAATCAAGAAGGGATCTTGACTCCTTTCTTCATTTCCTTCTTGCTTTCTTGGTTTCTTGCTTGAAACATTGCTTTCTTGGTCAACAAGAGAGAAGTCAACTTAGCTTCTTGACTGCTTCCTTTTTGGTCTGTTGTTCTTCGCTGCTTTCATGAATATAGATCACAATCAAGAAAGCATCTTGATTGCACCCATGGTTGCAACTGACCAAGGTAGAACTCATGAAAGAACGAACAAGACAAGAAACGTTCATGAAAGAAAGGAACAAAGAAGAAACAAAACTTGGAATCAATCAAGAAGGGATCTTGATTCCTTTCTTCAATTCCTCCTTGCCTTCATCGTTTGTTGCATGAAACATTGCTTTCTTGGTCAACAAGAAAGAAGTTAACTAAGCTTCTTGATTTCTTTCTTCTTGGTTGTTTGTTCTTGACTGCTTTCTTGAATCAACGTTACAATCAAGAAAGCATCTTGATTGCGCCCATGGTTCCGACTGACCAAGGTAGAACTCACGAAAGAACAAACAAGGCAAGAAACGACCATGAAAGAAAGAAACAAAGAAGAAACAAGCTTGGAATCAATCAAGAAGGGATCTTGATTCCTTTCTTCATTTCCTTCTTGCTTTCTTGGTTTCTTGCTTGAAATATTGCTTTCTTAGTCAACAAGAGAGAAGTCAACTGAGCCTCTTGACTGCTTCCTTTTTAGTCTGTTGTTCTTCATTGCTTTCATGAATAAAGATCGCAATCAAGAAAGCCTCTTGATTGCCCTCATGGTTGCGGCTGACCAAGGTAGAACTCATGAAAGAACGAACAAGACAAGAAACGTTCATGAAAGAAAGGAACAAAGAAGAAACACAACTTAGAATCAATCAAGAAGGAATCTTGATTCCTTTCTTCAATCCCTCCTTGCTTTGTTCATGTCTTGCATGAAACATTGCTTTCTTGGTCAACAAGAAAGATGTCAACTGAGCTTCTTGACTTCTTCCTTCTTGGTCGCTTGTTCTTAAGTGCTTTCTTGAATCAAGGTTGCAATCAAGAAAGCATCTTGATTGAGCCCATGGTTGCGACTGACCAAGGTAGAACTCATGAAAGAAGAAACAAGGCAAGAAACGACCATGAAAGAAAGAAACAAAGAAGAAACACGGCTTGGAATCAATCAAGAAGGGATCCTGATTCCTTTCTTCATTTCCTTCTTGCTTTCTTGGTTTCTTGCTTGAAACATTGCTTTCTTGGTGAAGAAGAAAGAAGTCAACTGAGCTTCTTTACTACTTCCTTCTTGGTCGCTTGTTCGTGACTACATTCTTGAATGAAGATTACAATCAGGAGAGTATCTTGATTGTGCCCATGGTTGCGACTGAAAAGGGTTCAACTCATAAAGGAACAAAGAAGACAAGAAATGATCATGAAAGAAAGGAACAAAGAAGAAACACCACTTGGAATCAATTAAGAAGGGATCTTGATTCCTTTCTTCAATTCCTCCTTGCTTTCGTCGTTTCTTGCATGAAACATTGCTTTCTTGGTCAACAAGAAAGAAGTCAACTAAGCTTCTTGATTTCTTCCTTCTTGGTCATTTGTTCTTGACTGCTTTCTTGAATCAAGGTTGCAATGAAGAAAGCATCTTGATTGCGCCCATGGTTCCGTCTAACCTAGGTAGAACTCACGAAAGAACAAACAAGGCAAGAAATGACCATGAAAGAAAGAAACAAAGAACCAACATAGCTTGGAATCAATCAAGAAGGGATCTTGATTCCTATCTTCATTTCCTTCTTGCTTTCTTGGTTTCTTGCTTGAAACATTGCTTTCTTGGTCAACAAGAGAGAAGTCAACTGAGCTTCTTGACTGCTTCCTTTTTGGTCTGTTGTTCTTCACTGCTTTCATGAATAAAGATCACAATCAAGAAAGCATCTTGATTGCCCCCATGGTTGCGACTGACCAAGGTAGAACTAATGAAAGAACGAACAAGATAAGAAACGTTTATGAAAGAAAGGAACAAAGAAGAAACACAACTTGGGATCAATCAAGAAGGCATCTTGATTCCTTTCTTCAATTCCTTCTTGCTTTGATATTTTCTTGCATGAAACATTGCTTTCTTGGTCAACAAGAAAGATGTCAACTGAACTTCTTGACTACTTCTTTCTTGGTCGCTCGTTCTTGACTACATTCTTGAATGAAGATTACAATAAAGAAAGCATCTTGATTGCGCCCATGGTTGCGACTGAACAAGGTAGAACTCAAGAAAGAAAAACAAGCAAGCAACATCCATGAAAGTAAGAAAGAAAGAAGAAACACAGCTTGGAATCAATCCAAAAGGGATATTGATTCCTTTCTTCAATTCCTCATTGCTTTGTTCGTTTCTTGCATGAAAAATTGCTTTCTTGGTGAACAAGAATGAAGTCAATCGAGCTTCTTGACTATTTCCTTCTTGGTCGCTTGTTCTTGACTACATTCTTGAATGAAGATTACAATCAAGAAAGCATCCTGATTGCGCCCATGGTTGCGACTTACCAAGGTTGAACTCATGACAGAACAAACAAGACATGAAATGATCATGAAAGAAAGGAACAAAGAAGAAACACAGCTTGGAATCAATCAAGAAGGGATATTGATTCCTTTCTTCAATTCCTCCTTGCTTTCTTCGTTTCTTGCATGAAACATTGCTTTCTTGGTCAAAACGAAAGATGTCAACTAGGCTTCTTCATTTCTTCCTTCTTGGTCGTTTGTTCTTAACTGCTTTTTGAATAAAGGTTGCAATCAAGAAAGCATCTTGATTGGGCCCATGGTTATGAATGACCAAGGTAGAACTCACGACAGAATAAACAAGGCAAGAAGCAACCATGAAAGAAAGAAACAAAGAAGAAACACAACTTGGAATTAATCAAGAAGGGATCTTGACTCCTTTCTTCATTTCCTTCTTGCTTTCTTGGTTTCTTGCTTGAAACATTGCTTTCTTGGTCAACAAGAGAGAAGTCAACTTAGCTTCTTGACTGCTTCCTTTTTGGTCTGTTGTTCTTCGCTGCTTTCATGAATATAGATCACAATCAAGAAAGCATCTTGATTGCACCCATGGTTGCAACTGACCAAGGTAGAACTCATGAAAGAACGAACAAGACAAGAAACGTTCATGAAAGAAAGGAACAAAGAAGAAACAAAACTTGGAATCAATCAAGAAGGGATCTTGATTCCTTTCTTCAATTCCTCCTTGCCTTCATCGTTTGTTGCATGAAACATTGCTTTCTTGGTCAACAAGAAAGAAGTTAACTAAGCTTCTTGATTTCTTTCTTCTTGGTTGTTTGTTCTTGACTGCTTTCTTGAATCAACGTTACAATCAAGAAAGCATCTTGATTGCGCCCATGGTTCCGACTGACCAAGGTAGAACTCACGAAAGAACAAACAAGGCAAGAAACGACCATGAAAGAAAGAAACAAAGAAGAAACAAGCTTGGAATCAATCAAGAAGGGATCTTGATTCCTTTCTTCATTTCCTTCTTGCTTTCTTGGTTTCTTGCTTGAAATATTGCTTTCTTAGTCAACAAGAGAGAAGTCAACTGAGCCTCTTGACTGCTTCCTTTTTAGTCTGTTGTTCTTCATTGCTTTCATGAATAAAGATCGCAATCAAGAAAGCCTCTTGATTGCCCTCATGGTTGCGGCTGACCAAGGTAGAACTCATGAAAGAACGAACAAGACAAGAAACGTTCATGAAAGAAAGGAACAAAGAAGAAACACAACTTAGAATCAATCAAGAAGGAATCTTGATTCCTTTCTTCAATCCCTCCTTGCTTTGTTCATGTCTTGCATGAAACATTGCTTTCTTGGTCAACAAGAAAGATGTCAACTGAGCTTCTTGACTTCTTCCTTCTTGGTCGCTTGTTCTTAAGTGCTTTCTTGAATCAAGGTTGCAATCAAGAAAGCATCTTGATTGAGCCCATGGTTGCGACTGACCAAGGTAGACCTCATGAAAGAAGAAACAAGGCAAGAAACGACCATGAAAGAAAGAAACAAAGAAGAAACACGGCTTGGAATCAATCAAGAAGGGATCCTGATTCCTTTCTTCATTTCCTTCTTGCTTTCTTGGTTTCTTGCTTGAAACATTGCTTTCTTGGTGAAGAAGAAAGAAGTCAACTGAGCTTCTTTACTACTTCCTTCTTGGTCGCTTGTTCGTGACTACATTCTTGAATGAAGATTACAATCAGGAGAGTATCTTGATTGTGCCCATGGTTGCGACTGAAAAGGGTTCAACTCATAAAGGAACAAAGAAGACAAGAAATGATCATGAAAGAAAGGAACAAAGAAGAAACACCACTTGGAATCAATTAAGAAGGGATCTTGATTCCTTTCTTCAATTCCTCCTTGCTTTCGTTGTTTCTTGCATGAAACATTGCTTTCTTGGTCAACAAGAAACAAGTCAACTGAGCTTCTTGATTTCTTCCTTCTTGGTCATTTGTTCTTGACTGCTTTCTTGAATCAAGGTTGCAATGAAGAAAGCATCTTGATTGCGCCCATGGTTCCGTCTAACCTAGGTAGAACTCACGAAAGAACAAACAAGGCAAGAAATGACCATGAAAGAAAGAAACAAAGAACCAACATAGCTTGGAATCAATCAAGAAGGGATCTTGATTCCTATCTTCATTTCCTTCTTGCTTTCTTGGTTTCTTGCTTGAAACATTGCTTTCTTGGTCAACAAGAGAGAAGTCAACTGAGCTTCTTGATTGCTTCCTTTTTGGTCTGTTGTTTTTCACTACTTTCATGAATAAAGATCACAATCAAGAAAGCATCTTGATTACCCCATGGTTGCAACTGACCAAGGTATTGTTAAGTTATAAGACCTTGGACGATGTCCATCCCCTCGAATTTTGGTTTTGATGATAACAATTAAAGGATAAATTGTGAAGTATCTAATGGTCTTGTTTGAGTGTTATAGGATCTACGTCATCCAATGCCGTAATGGTATTGTATCTCTCAAACCTGGACTTTATGTTTCAATAAGAAAGGCGTCCAAATATGTTTTGTAAAGAACTACAGTCAGCGTCCAATGCTCTTGTAAAAGCAAGCGTCCATTGTCTATGTAACCTACACTCCGTTTTCTATCTTAAAACGTCATATAATGTGACAATACGTTTTCGATGATGATTATCTGGTATGCAACAATTATTCTCTCTCATTCTAACATGGCAATCTATTTGAATTTTTGAAAAGTATTGAACAGGAACATAGAAGCTTCTCTCTATAAAAGAAGTACAAGTAGCGGAGGCGCTACATGTACGGTTGTCTCCTCTGGCTCTCCACCCCAAGTCAAAACGTGACAACGGTCACATGTTTTGGAGAGAACTGCTTTTGGCAAAGGAACAAATCCCACAACGGTTACTTTACACCAAGCTGCCTATATAGAGAGGAACCAACTCATGCATTAAAAAGTGACAAAATTTCAAAAAGGCTGAAACTCTATCAAAACGACTGGACGATCCATATTTAAGCGAAAAAGAACTTTCTACTTAGCTTTGCTAAGCGATTCTGTGTATTCATTTTTTATTGTAATATCCTCTCTGTGAGAGTTACTCTTTCTTTCTATACACAAACAATTTCTGTTTGGAAAGCCAGGAGTGGCTTAGTGTTAAAGAATACTTGGGTTTGTTTTAATCTCAAGGGGAGATTAAAGGTGTGCCAGGAGTGGCCTAGAGAATACTTGTAGCCAGAAGTGGCAAGGTTAGAATACTTGTTAGTAATAAGATTCTGATTAGTAGAACCCTTCAAAAGTTTTTGAAGGAGAACTGGACGTAGCTCAGTTTGAGTGAACCAGTATAATACTAAGTGTTCTATTCTCTCACTTTCTAGCTTACTTGCATATCTCTTAAGTTATCTTTTCAACATACCACGAAAGTATTTCTTTACACATTTTATCTACAAAAATATTTTAAGTGTGTTCTAACGAAAACGAGAAATAGAAAACAGTTTCATTGAACTGTTGCTTTTGAACCACTGGACGATAGCATAATCTTCTGTTTCATTAAGTTCCTGTAAAACTTAAGATATACCATCTTCATATTTGTAAAAGGATTTCGAAGAAAATATAAACACACTATTCAACCCCCCTTCTAGTGTGTTTCTCTGTATTTCAGTTGGCATCAGAGCTCAGTCTCTTGGGTTGAGTACTTAGCAGTACAGAGGAGAGATTCTAAGAAAGATGGAAAACGAGGGGCAAGCTGTGAATAGACCACCACTCTTCAAGGGTGTCAAATATGATTACTGGAAACAAAGAATGATAGCATTCTTTGAATCTAGCCATATTGACATGTGGGACGTTTTGGAGATGGGCAACTACATTCTACTTGATGTGAACCTCATCGAAATTCCAAAGGCTAGATGGACGGAGGAGCAGAAACAAAGATTTCATCTCAACTCCAAAGCTAGAAACATCATCATGTGTGCACTAAGCGAACAAGAATACAACAAGGTGCACAGTCTCAAAAGCGCAAAACAAATGTGGGACACTCTTGCATTAACGTATGAGGGTTCCACCCAGGTAAAACGTAACAAACTCCGTCTCCTTACTCGTCAATATGAATTGTTTGGTATGGAAGAAAACGAGGACATACAAGGTATGTTTGGACAGTTTCAAACCATACTAAATGAACTTAGAGCACATGGTAAAGATTATAATAACTATGAACATATTGACAAAATTCTAAGAAGTTTGCCTAGGCAATGGAGACCACAGGTAACCTTGAGAGCAACAAAAGAACTGGACGATATGTCTCTAGAAGAACTCGTGGGAATTCTCAAAGTGCATGAACTGGAATTGCATCAAGATGGTGATGGTAAGAAAAACAAGTCTTTGGCACTCAGCGTCCAGAAGCCAAGGAAAGCATCATCGTCCAAAGCCATGCAAGCTGAAACATCATCAGACGAACAATATGAAGATGATGACTCATACGAGAATGATGAACTATCCTTCATATCCAAAAGGATACATGCTATGTGGAAGAAGAAAGGTGGATCCAGATGGAGAAACCTAAACAGGAAAGGCCTCAAAGAAAAGAAGGAGAAAAGTCCAATCGTATGCTACAAATGCAAAAAGCCAGGACACTTCAAATCAGAATGCCCAGATCTCGACAAGAGCAAGGACAAGAAGAAGAAATTCTTCAGCAAAGGGAAGGGCAAGAAAGTTCTGATGTCCACATGGGAAGACCTGGACGATGACTCATCATCGGACGATGGAGAAGAAGAGGAAGCACACATATGTCTGATGGCAGATACTTCTAAACCAAAAGAATAAGATGAGGTAGACTTTAATGACATAGATTCACTTCAAGAAGCTTATCATGAACTACTTTCAAATTCTTCTATTCTGTCAAAGGCGTACAGAACTCTAAAGAAATCGTCCAAATCACTTTCAAAAGAGAAAGAAGTTTTAGAGAAAAGTGTCAAACAACTTGAAAGTGAAAAGGAGGATTTATAGAAAGAGTTTACAGAGCTCTCAAAGCAAAATGAAATTACAAATGTGGAGAGGCGAACTCTCTGGAATGATGCTACTCGAGCCCATAAATCCAGTGAGGATTCAAGGACTAGAGAAAGGAATCTTTCCATAGAGATTCAAAATCTCAACGCAGAAAACAAAAGGCTAGTTGAGAAGCTTTTGAAAGTTGAACCAGATACTTCCTTAAGAGGTCAACCACATGATGTTGTAAAACTTCATGAAGAAATTGACAGCCTAAAGAAGGATCTGTCAAACTTTGTTAAGGGCTCTGACAACCTCAAAAAGCTTTTAAAATGTGAAGGTAAGAGACCAAATGACAAGTCAGGACATGGATATAAGGGAAAGAAATATATTCATGACGAGGAAACAGATATTTGCTACTTCAGTGGGAAACCTGGACATATAACGTCCAAATGCAGACACCTGCCTAAGAAGGGAGCATCCAATGCCCTTCAAGCTAACAAAAAAAGGACCCAGGTCAATTTGGGTACCTAAGGATAAAATTGTTCCTGTTGTAGACATGCTTAACAGTAGGAAAGAAACTCCAATCGTGGTACCTGGACAGTGGGTGCTCATATCACATGACAGGAGAAAGGTGTTTGTTCCAAAGCCTCCTACCCAAAACTGGTGGGACAGTCACTTTTGGAGGGAATCAGAAAGGGATGATAGCTGGCGTAGGTAAGATTGGTATACCACCCTATGCTTGTATTGATAAAGTTCTTTATGTTAAAGGTCTTAAACACAATCTACTTAGCATAAGCCAATTATGTGACAGTGGATATGATGTTGCCTTTAACAAAGGTGAATGTACAGTCAAAAACTCTAATGGATCCCTTCTCTTTACTGCAAATAGGCAAGGTAATCTGTATAAGATTAAACTTGGGGAATTATCAAGTCAAAATGTATCATGTCTAGTTTCAGTACAAGAAAATCATTGGTTATGGCATAAAAGACTTGGTCATGCAAGCTTGAGGTTAATCTCAAAGCTGAATAGGCACAACCTCGTAAGAGGACTACTAAGTATGTCATATAAAGATGATCTTCTTTGTGAAGCTTGTCAGAAAGGGAAACAAGTGAAAAGTTATTTTCAAAGTCAAAACATTGTTTCCACTTCTAGACCTCTTGAGCTGTTACATATTGATCTGTTTGGACCCACAAGAACAGCCTCGGTAAGTGGTAAAAGATACGGATTGGTGATAGTGGACGACTATACTAGATGGACTTGGGTCAAGTTCCTATCTCACAAAGATGAGTCCTTCAAGGTTTTTTATAAATTTTGTAAAAGAATTCAAAATGAAAAAGGAGTATGCATTACTTCTATCTGAAGTGATCATGGGGGAGAATTCGAAAACGAAAGTTTTCAAAGGTTCTGTGAGGATAATGGTATCCTTCACAACTTCTCAACACCCAGAACACCACAACAGAAAGGTGTTGTTGAGAGGAAAAGCAGGTCACTCCAGGAGATGGCCAGAACCATGTTGAATGACAATTCAACCCCTAAACACTTCTGGGCTGAAGTAGTGAATACAGCCTGTTATTTACAAAACAGAATCTATATAAGGCTGATATTGAAAAAGACTCCATATGAATTGTGGAAGGGAAGAAGACCCAACATATCCTACTTCCATCCATTTGGATGTCAATGTTTCATTCTGAACACTAAGGATAACTTGGGAAAATTTGATTCTAAGTGTGATGAAGGAATATTGCTTGGATATTCTGAAACTTCAAAGGCATACAGAGTTTATAACTGTAGAACCTTAGTTGTTGGAGAAGCTATCCATGTGAAGTTCAATGACAACAAGCCTGATAAGGAATTATCAGAGCTAGACAAATCATTTATAGATCTTAGATTGAACGATGCAAGTAAGTCATCAGACATGTCCAATCATGATGTCTCAATTAAAGAGTCCACTGCACCACTGGACGGTCCAGTAGCAGAACAAAGAGAACCAACTGGACGCAGCTGGCAAATGAAGAACCATCATCCAGAGGAGCAAATCATCGAAGAACCAAAAGATAGAGTCAAAACCAGATCTTCACTTCAACGACAGCAAGGTCACACAACACTCATATCTCAAATAGAACCTAAGACTGTGGATGATGCCTTAGAAGATGAAAGCTGGGTCAAAGCAATGCAGGAAGAACTTGACCAATTTCAAAAGAATAATGTCTGGAAGCTAGTAGAACTCCCCAACAGCAAAGAAGCTGTAGGAGCAAAGTGGGTGTTCAGAAACAAGCTGGACGAAGCAGGTAGTGTTGTGAGAAACAAAGTGAGGTTGGTAGCAAAAGGTTACTCACAACAGGAAGGTATAGATTATACTAAAACTTATGCTCCTGTTGCACGTCTAGAGGCAATTCGCATTTTACTATCATTTACAGCTCATAGCAATATGAAGCTATATCAAATGGATGTAAAAAGTGCATTCCTAAATGGACTCATAAAGGAAGAAGTCTATGTGGAACAACCCCAGGATTTGAAAGTGATGCTTTTCCAAATCATGTTTTCAAACTTAACAAAGCTTTATATGGGTTGAAACAAGCCCCTAGAGCTTGGTATGAAAAACTCAGCTCATTTCTGTCAGAAAATGGTTTTTCAAGAGGAAAAGTAGACACTACATTATTTCGCAAAGACTACTCTTCTGATTTTATTATTGAACAAATATATGTTGATGATATCATATATTTGGTGCCACTAATGAGTCTTTCTGTGAAGAATTTGCCAAATTAATGCAAACAGAGTTTGAGATGAGCATGATGGGTGAGCTGAAATTCTTCCTTGGACTTCAAATCAAACAAACTGAAAAGGGCATATACATACATCAAACTAAGTATGTCAAAGAGCTACTAAAGAAGTACAAGATGGACGATGCAAAACCAATGAGAACACCTATGCATCCAACAACAGTACTTGGACTGGACGACAACTCAAAGAAAGTAGATAACACTCTATACAGAGGAATGATAGGATCACTCCTATACCTCACAGTGTCCAGACCCGACACCATGTTCAGTGTATGCTTATGTGGCAGATTTCAATCTGACCCAAGGGAAGTTCATTTAACTGCTGTTAAAAGAATCTTTGGATATCTTGCTGGAACCACTAATCTTGGTTTATATTTCTAAAGGCAGAAAGATTTCAGACTAATTGGATACTGTGATGTTGATTATGCTGGAGATAGAATTGAAAGAAAAAGCACCAGTGGAGGATGTCACTTCATTGGTGGTAATCTAGTCTCCTGGATATGCAAGAAGCAAGGAACCATTGCTCTGTCCACTGCTGAAGCAGAGTATATTTCAGCTGCAAAATGTTGTTCTCAAATCTTATGGATCAAACATCAACTTGAGGACTACAGCATATATGAGAGTAAAATTCCTATTTTCTGTGACAGTAAAGCTGCTATAGATCTCTCTAAGAATCCTATATTGCATTCAAGGGCTAAGCATATAGAGATTAAACATCACTTTATAAGAGATCATGTTCAGAAGGGTACTGTGGAACTACACTTTGTAACCACAGATAATCAGCTGGCTGATATATTTACTAAACCCCTTACTGAAGACAAGCTAATCCTTCTGAGGAACAAATTTGGCATGGACTCTATAAAGGAATGATTAACATCTATATGGTGCGTCCAATAAAACCATAGCGTCCAAAGGACATGTTGTCCAAGGATCACTAAGTCATGCACATGCATTGCATATATTACACTTAAGTCCAACAACTGGACGATGCTTTTATCTTAGCTTTTTTTTAACATTGTTCAAATGGCCAAAACGGTTCGTTTTAGAGTAAGTATGAGTTAATACTCTATGCTGAGTCACCGAAATGTTAGTAACCGTACACAGTTACCCACATTCTTCGCACGCCTCATCATAGCGGGTTTTATGGTGTAATTTCCATTTCAAATATTAAAAAAAAAAGCCCAAAAATTGTTTCACATTCTCCAAACAAAGCCCAAATATACAACTATCAAATCGTCCCAGAAAATCCCTATCGTACCCATCTTCTCTGAGATTATCATCACCCTTAAGCTCTCTCTCTCTCTTTCTCTCTCTGAAACTCAAAACCCTCTCAGAAAACCTAAAAATCCAAACTTTTTTACCATGTCAAACTCTGCAAGCTCAAGCAACTCTGAACTCGACGTCCACACCTACCCTGAGACCACGGTGGTGTGTCAAGGTGCTGCTACAGTGCATATTGAACACTTCTTCGATGTTGAAAAGCTGGAAAAGCTGGGCCTGAACCTGAACGAAAGCCTTCTGAAGTGTGGAATCAGAGGCTACTTCAACGAAAACCAGAAGATATTCCCTGAGTTGATCAGGATGTTCTGGAGAAATGCCAAATTCCAGAGCTCAAGGGAGCTCGTAGCCACTGTTCTTGGACGAGAGGTGACACTGTCCACCGAGTCCATTGCAAAGGTAACTGGTTGCATTAGGGAGCAGAACCAGTACAGGACAGACTGGGCCAAGCAGTACGGCAATCACGTTGTAAACGTGCTCTGCAAGACCAAATCCACCACCTCAATAAAGATTTAGTACAAGAACTTGTGTGAGGAAGCAAAGATCTGGTAGCAGGTGTGCAACAAGAGTATCCTGCACAAAGCTGGGTCTAAGGACTCAGTCACGGACTTACACAAGTTCGTGATATTCCACATTATGGAAGGTATCCCCTTCAACCTTCCTCACACCATTTACATCAACATCGTGAGAATGATGAAGACTGTTGGTGGAAATGATGACATCTTCTACGCCGCCCTGCTGAACAAGATCTTCTGGGACCAGAAGGTCTATCAATGTTTCTTTGATGAATTGGACGAAGCTTCTCACGAAGATATTGTGAAGAAAGGGCAAATGGTGGAAACACAACAACCATTTGGCGAGTCCAACATAAAGCCTATGAAGATCAAGTTGACAGCCAAGGTCCTAAGGGATTTGGACGAAGATAGCATCAATAAGAAACGACATGAACAAAGCAAGATTATCTCCAATGATGATAAGGAGGAGATTGATCTTCTTGGCATTGGCAGGAAAATCAAAAGGTTGATGGATGAACAGGGGAGCAGAAAGATAACACGTTAAATGTCTCAAAAGCATGAAGAAGATGCTGAAAAGGAGAGAAGAACCAAGAAAAGACATGCTGATACCTCCACTGCTCAGTCCCCGGCAGAAATGCGTCCAGACCTGCTCAAGCTGAGCAGCGTCCAAAGGCAGCTCCAGTGAAGCTTGTTCCAGAGAAGCCAAAGGTTCGGAAGCTTCAAATACTGGACGACTCTGACCAGATTCCAATTGGTCAAATCAAGAAGAAAGTGGAGGAGAAAGAGGCCTCTCAGCAGAAGAAGCAAAAGGTACAATCTGCTGAACCAACTTTCTTTCCTTCTAACGTGCCTCAACGAGTTAAGACTCAGGCAGCAAGGCCAAGGAGAGTTGCAGTTCTACCACCCTCCTCCCAAGACACCGACAGCATATCCACCAGCGCCCCACTACCAGCTCCATCCAGTGCTCCATCCACATCAACAACCCAGCTTCCACATCTTCACTTGGACCTGTCCAAGTTTGTGCGTCCAAGGGATGCATGGAGGGATGCCTGGTCCCCATGGACCATACCCCCAAGCAGAAAACCAAAGAAGAAGAAGAGAACGTTTCCCGATTGCATTTCTTACACGAAATGAACAGAATTACTGTAAGAAGCGCAATGTGATCCGGAGGCCTCTACAAGAACCCTTGAAGAGGCATCTGACTACTGTCTCAGCACCAGAGTGGACGAAACGTGATTATGCTCATGTTCCTTCAGTTGACAATGCTGCAATGCCAGAAGGAGCAATAATCAGCAACCCTCTGCCCACTTGGATGAGAGAAGTGTATCCACACTTGATCTGCATGCCTCATCCTTACTCCTGTCCAACTGGAACTCAACAAAGGGTGCGTCCAGCAGCAGCAGACCAGCCTGAACCAAATGTAGAGGTTGCTTCTCGATTCATAAAGGCGGTTGCGGAGCAGAAAGGGAAGGCTCCAAGAAAGAAGAAGGCACCGTCCAAGAAGCCCCCTGTTAGCAGGGATATTGAACTGGCCATAGAATTGCAGTTGGCCATTAAAGAAAGCCTAGACCCTTCCAAGATGAAGCAGCGTCCAGATGTAGAGTGGGTCAAGGATGTTCGCATCTGGACTCCCATTACAAAGTTCCTGCCTCTACCTGCTGGATCTCCAGTGCTTAACTTCCAGCCAAGCGACTATGATGATCTTGGCAAACTTCTTCAACAGATATATATACCAAACCAAGCCAGAGCCTACCCACTAAACCTTCACATAAGTCGCGCCACAGAAATCAAATTTGTACCAGACAGGGTGTGTCCCAGACTACCCTTATATGATGCTGGTCGAAAGAAAGGATACAAATTCTATGGCATTGAGATGCCAAGCAGGGAAGAGAAAGTTGAAACCCTGCAAAAATCCTCTCATACCTGGGGTCATCTGTTTGACAAGACTGGTAAGCTTACGCGTCCACTTGGAACCTTTGATTCCGTTACCTTTTGGCGCCAGATCTTATGGAATGACTCCCAGAAGGCCTCCTCCTCTGGCAGCTCCAAGAGTGATTTTGTTCACCCCCTCATGGTCTTGAGGTGCTGCCTCCAGTGAAGACTCATCACTTCACAGACACCTTTGCTTGCTTTCTAAAAGATTCAGATGACTATCTGGAGTTCATGAAGACACTGCCTATCATCAGAAGCAACAAAGTGTTTGATCTTCGAACATTGGATCGCACAGAGTTTGTAGAGGAACTCCAAACTCTGCATGAGGAGTACAGAGACGAAGAAGCCAGAGCAGCAGAACAAGCTCGTCTAGAGCAGCTAGCTCTTGAGCAAGCTAAGGTTGCAACCACAGAAAAGGAAGATCAGGTTATCAAGTCGAAAGCTACACAAGAAAAGTTGGATGAAGCATCTGCCAAGTTAATAAAGGTGTTAGCTCATCTTGACTTGGACCCTTCTGTACCAGTAGACGTGGAACACTTTGTCACTTCACATGAAGAACCTTCCGTCCAATCTGGAAAGTCTAAGGATGATGAAGAGCCTATTGTTGAAGCATCCAAGCCCATGGACTAAACTGCAGCAAAGCCTCCTGCTGAAGATATAACCAGCTTCCCCATTGTTGATGCGTCTACTGAAGCCCACTCGGGTACACGTCAACTGGTTCCCACAGGATCTTCAAGTCCAAGGGGCATCCATCCCTTGCGATTTGTTGAACCTCAAGGGGTCTCAAAAGATCGTTTTCACGAGATCGTGCAACAGGCTCTGAGACAACAACAGTTGGAAACCGAAGCAGCCCTTCAAGCTTTTCAGCAAAGGCAGCAGGCTAAGGCTGCTCAACATCGTATGCTGCTGCAGAATGCCATCACTGAACAATTCATGAGCCTCTCCCAGACGCTTGTGAACCAAATTCAAAATACTGCAGCCAACCTGCTTGGACAAGTTGCTCATGCTGTTCCACCCGTCCAACCACAACCTCATCAACCAGCACCACCTACCCAAGCACCACCAGAACAACCACCACCACCACCACAAGAACCACCTCCACAGCCATAGGTGACTATGATGGTCAAGTCATTTTTCCATCTTTCAAACCCATTTTTGTTAATGACAAAGGGGGAGAAATTAGAATTTTGATGTCATAGAAGTATATAGCTAACACTCTACACTCTATGAATATACTGGCTATTTCTATCAAAACGTCTTTAATACATGAAGTGTTTATTCCATATATATTCTGCATCCATATCCTTGATATGTTTTACACTCTGATATCTGTTATATCTGATATACTCTTGCTGTTTATTAATACACTATTATCATATGCATAAGAAATGTTGAACTCAGGGGGAGTACTTCATTTCATATACATTAACTCTGTCAACATACACTGGCATAACATAATCATCTCTTACATGATTTATAATAGTTATATATGATTATGTGCCTATTAACATCAAAATTTAACATTATTTGTCATCATCAAAAAGGGGGAGATTGTTAAGTTCTAAGACCTTGGACGATGTTTATCCCCTCGAATTTCGGTTTTGATGATAACAATTAAAGGATAAATTTTGAAGTATCTAATGGTCTTATTTGAGTGTTATAAGATCTACGTCGTCCAATGCCGTAATGGTATTGTATCTCTCAAACCTTGACTTTATATTTCAATAAGAAAGGCGTCCAAATATGTTTTGTAAAGAACTACAGTCAGCGTCCAATGCTCTTGTAAAAGAAAACATCCTGATTGCGCCCATGGTTGCGAGTAACCAAGGTTGAACTCATGAAAGAACCAACAAGACATGAAACGATCATGAAAGAAAGGAACAAAGAAGAAACACAGCTTGGAATCAATCAAGAAGGGATATTGATTCCTTTCTTCAATTCCTCCTTGTTTTCTTCGTTTCTTGCATGAAACATTGCTTTCTTGGTCAACAAGAAAGATCTCAATTGAGCTTCTTCATTTCTTCCTTCTTGGTCGTTTGTTCTTGACTGCTTTTTGAATCAAGGTTGCAATCAAGAAAGCATCTTGGTTGTGCCAATGGTTCCGACTGACCAAGGTAGAACTCACGAAAGAACAAACAAGGCAAGACGAGACCATGAAAGAAAGAAACAAAGAAGAAACACATCTTGGAATCAATCAAGAAGGGATCTTGACTCCTTTCTTCATTTCCTTCTTGCTTTCTTGGTTTCTTGCTAGAAACATTGCTTTCATGGTCAACAAGAAAGAAGTCAACTGAGCTTCTTGACTGCTTCCTTTTTGGTCTGTTGTTCTTCACTGCTTTCATGAATAAAGATCGCAATCAATAAAGCATCTTGATTGCGCCCATGGTTGCGACTGACCAAGGTAGAACTCATGAAAGAACGAATAAGACAAGAAATGTTCATGAAAGAAAGGAACAAAGACGAAACATAACTTGGAATCAATCAAGAAGGAATCTTGATTCCTTTTTTCAATTCCTCCTTGCTTTGATTGTTGGTTGCATGAAACATTGGTTTCTTGGTCAACAAGAAAGATGTCAACTGAGCTTCTTGACTAATTCCTTCTTGGTCGCTCGTTCTTGACTACATTCTTGAATGAAAATTACAATCAAGAAAGCATCTTGATTGTGCGCATGGTTACGACTGAACAAGGTAGAACTCAAGAAAGAAAAACAAGCAAGAAACATCCATGAAAGTAAGAAACAAACTAGAAACACAGCCTAGAATCAATCCAGAAGGGATATTGATTCCTTTCTTCAATTCCTCCTTGCTTTGTTCGTTTCTTGCATGAAAAATTGCTTTCTTGGTGAATGAGAATGAACTCAACTGAGCTTCTTGACTACTTTCTTCTTGGTCGCTTGTTCTTGACTACATTCTTGAATGAAGATTACAATCAAGAAAGCATCCTGATTGAGCCCATGGTTGTGACTGACCAAGGTTGAACTCATGAAAGAACAAACAAGACATGAAACAATCATGATAGGAAGGAACAAAGAAGAAACACAGCTTGGAATCAATCAAGAAGGGATATTGATTCCTTTGTTCAATTCCTCCTTGCTTTCTTCGTTTCTTGCATGAAACATTACTTTTTTGGTCAAAAAGAAAGAAGTCAACTGAGCTTCTTGACTTCTTCCTTCTTGGTCATTTATTCTTGATGGCTTTCTTGAATCAAGATCAAAATCAAGAAAACATCTTGATTGCACCCATGGTTACGAGTGACCAAGGTAGAACTCATGAAAGAACAAACAAGACAAGAAACGTCCTTGAAAGAAAGAAACACAGCTTGGAATCAATCAAGAAGGGATCTTGATTCCTTTCGTCATTTCCTTCTTGCTTGAAACATTTCTTTCTTAGTCAATAAGAAAGAAGTCAACTGAGCTTCTTGACTACTTCCTTCTTGGTCGCTTGTTCTTGACTACATTCTTGAATGAAGATTACAATCAAGAAAGCATCCTGATTGCGCCCATGGTTGCGAGTAACCAAGGTTGAACTCATGAAAGAACAAACAAGACATGAAACGATCATGAAAGAAAGGAACAAAGAAGAAACACAGCTTGGAATCAATCAAAAAGGGATATTGATTCCTTTCTTCAATTCCTCCTTGCTTTCTTCATTTCTTGCATGAAACATTGCTTTCTTGGTCAACAAGAAAGATCTCAACAGAGCTTCTTCATTTCTTCCTTCTTGGGTGTTTGTTCTTGACTTCTTTTTGAATCAAGGTTGCAATCAAGAAAGCATATTGATTGCGCCAATGGTTCCGACTAACCAAGGTAGAACTCACGAAAGAACAAAGAAGGTAAGAAACGACCATGAAAGAAAGAAACAAAGAAGAAACACAGCTTGGAATCAATCAAGAAGGGATCTTGAATCCTTTGTCTTTTTCCTTCTTGCTTTCTTGGTTTCTTGCTTGAAACATTGCTTTCTTGGTCAACAAGAGAGAAGTCAACTGAGCTTCTTGACTGCTTCCTTTTTGGTTTGTTATTCTTCACTGCTTTCATGAATAATAATCACAATCAAGAAAGCATCTTGATTGCGCCCATGGTTACGACTGACCAAGGTAGAACTTATGAAAGAACAAACAAGACAAGAAACGTTCATAAAAGAAAGCAACAAAGAAGAAACATAACATGGAATCAATCAAGAAGGCATCTTGATTACTTTCTTCAATTACTCCCTGCTTTGATCATTTCTTGCATGACTCATTGCTTTCTTGGTCAACAAGAAAGATGTCAACTGAGCTTCTTGGCTACTTCCTTCTTGGTCGCTCGTTCTTGTCTACATTTTTTAATAAAGATTACAATCAAGAAAGCATCTTGATTGCGCCCTTGGTTGCGACTGAAAAAGGTAGAACTCAAGAAAGAAAAATAAGCAAGAAACATCCATGAAAGTAAGAAACAAAGAAGAAACACAACTTGGAATCAATCCAGAAGGGATATTGATTCCTTTCTTCAATTCCTCCTTGGTTTGTTCGTTTCTTGCATGAAAAATTGCTTTCTTGGTGAACAAGAATGAAGTCAACTGAGCTTCCTGACTACTTTCTTCTTGGTCGCTTGTTCTTGACTACATTCTTGAATGAAGATTACAATCAAGAAAGTATCTTGATTGCGCCCATGGTTGCAATTGATCAGGTTAGAACTCAAGAAAGAACAAACAAGACAAGAGACGATCATGAAAGAAAGGAAGAAAGAAGAAACACAGCTTGGAATCAATCAAGAAGGGATATTGATTCCTTTCTCCAATTCCTCCTTGCTTTCTTCGTTTCTTGCATGAAACATTGCTTTTTTGGTCAACAAAAAAGAAGTCAACTGAGCTTCTTGACTTCTTCCTTCTTGGTCGTTTGTTCTTGACAGCTTTCTTGAATCAAGATCGCAATCTAGAAAACATCTTCATTGCACCCATGGTTGCAATTGACCAAGGTAAAACTCATGAGAGAAAAAACAAGACAAGAAACATCCATGAAAGAAAGAAACACAGCTTGGAATCAATCAAGAAGGGATATTGATTCCTTTCTTCAATTCCTCCTTGGTTTCTTCGTTTCTTGCATGAAACCTTGCTTTTTTGGTCAACAAGAAAGAAGTCAACTGAGTTTCTTGACTACTTCCTTCTTGGTCGCTTGTTCTTGACTACATTCTTGAATGAAGATTACAATCAAGAAAGCATCCTGATTGCACCTATGGTTGCGACTGACCAAGGTTGAACTCGTGAAAGAACAAACAAGTCATGAAACGATCATGAAAGAAAGGAACAAACAAGAACCACAGCTTGGAATCAATCAAGAAGGTATATTGATTCCTTTCTTGAATTCCTCCTTGCTTTCTTCATTTCTTGCATGAAACATTGCTTATTTGGTCAACAAGAAAGAAGACAACTGAGCTTCTTGACTTCTTCCTTCTTGGTCATTTGTTCTTGACTGCTTTCTTGAATCAAGGTTGCAATCAAGAAAACATCTTGATTGCACCCATGGTTGCGACTAACCAAACTAGAACTCATAAAAGAACAAACAAGACAAGAAACGTCCATGAAAGAAAGAAACACAGCTTGGAATCAATTAAGAAGGGATCTTGATTCCTTTCTTCATTTCCTTCTTGTGTGAAACATTGCTTTCTTTATCAACAAGAAAGAAGACAACTGAGCTTCTTGACTACTTCCTTCTTGGTCGCTTGTTCTTGACTTCATTCTTGAATGAAGATTACAATCAAGAAAGCATCCTGATTGCACCGATGGTTGCGACTGACGAAGGCTGAACTCGTGAAAGAACAAACAAGATATGAAACGATCATGAAAGAAAGGAACAAAGAAGAACCATAGCTTGGAATCAATCAAGAAGGGATATTGATTCCTTTCTTGAATTCCTCCTTGCTTTCTTCATTTCTTGCATGAAACATTGCTTTTTTGGTCAACAAGAAAGAAGTCAACTGAGCTCCTTGACTTCTTCCTTCTTGGTCATTTGTTCTTGACTGCTTTCTTGAATCAAGGTTGCAATCAAGAAAACATCTTGATTGCACCCATGGTTGCGACTAACCAAACTAGAACTCATAAAAGAACAAACAAGACAAGAAACATCCATGAAAGAAAGAAACACAGCTTTGAATCAATTAAGAAGGGATCTTGATTCCTTTCTTCATTTCCTTCTTGTGTGAAACATTGCTTTCTTTGTCAACAAGAAAGAAGTCAACTGAGCTTCTTGACTACTTCCTTCTTGGTCGCTTGTTCTTGACTACATTCTTGAATGAAGATTACAATCAAGAAAGCATCCTGATTGCACCCATGGTTGCGACTGACCAAGGTTGAACTCGTTAAAGAACAAACAAGACATGAAACGATCATGAAAGAAAGGAACAAAGAAGAACAACAGCTTGGAATCATTCAATAAGGGATATTGATTCCTTTCTTGAATTCCTCCTTGCTTTCTTCGTATCTTGCATGAAACTTTGCTTTTTTGGTCAACAAGAAAGAAGTCAACTGAACTTCTTGACTTCTTCCTTCTTGGTCATTTGTTCTTGACTGCTTTCTTGAATCAAGGTTGCAATCAAGAAAACATCTTGGTTGCACCCATGGTTGCGACTAACGAAACTAGAACTCATAAAAGAACAAACAAGACAAGAAACGTCCATAAAAGAAAGAAACACAGCTTGGAATCAATTAAGAAGGGATCTTGATTCCTTTCTTCATTTCCTTCTTGTGTGAAATATTGCTTTCTTTATCAACAAGAAAGAAGTCAACTGAGCTTCTTGACTACTTCCTTCTTGGTTGCTTATTCTTGACTACATTCTTGAATGAAGATTACAATCAAGAAAGCATCCTGATTGCACCCATGGTTGCGACTGACCAAGGTTGAACTCGTGAAAGAACAAACAAGACATGAAACGATCATGAAAGAAAGGAACAAACAAGAACCACAGCTTGGAATCAATCAAGAAGGTATATTGATTCCTTTCTAGAATTCCTCCTTGCTTTCTTCAATTCTTGCATGAAACATTACTTTTTTGGTCAACAAGAAAGAAGTCAACTGAGCTTCTTGACTTCTTCCTTCTTGGTCATTTGTTCTTGACTGCTTTCTTGAATCAAGGTTGCAATCAAGAAAACATCTTGATTGAACCCATGGTTGTGACTAACCAAACTAGAACTCATAAAAGAACAAACAAGACAAGAAACGTCCATGAAAGAAAGAAACACAGCTTGGAATCAATTAAGAAGGGATCTTGATTCCTTTCTTCATTTCCTTCTTGTGTGAAACATTGCTTTCTTTGTCAACAAGAAAGAAGTCAACTGAGCTTCTTGACTACTTCCTTCTTGGTCGCTTGTTCTTGACTACATTCTTAAATGAAGATTACAATCAAGAAAGCATCCTGATTGCACCCATGGTTGCGACTGACCAAGGTTGAACTCGTGAAAGAACAAATAAGACATGAAACGATCATGAAAGAAAGGAACAAAGAAGAACCACAACTTGGAATCAATCAATAAGGGATATTGATTCCTTTCTTGAATTCCTCCTTGCTTTCTTCGTTTCTTGCATGAAACATTGCTTTTTTGGTCAACAAGAAAGAAGTCAACTGAGCTTCTTGACTTCTTCCTTCTTGGTCATTTGTTCTTGACTGCTTTCTTGAATCAAGGTTGCAATCAAGAAAACATCTTGGTTGCACCCATGGTTATGACTAACCAAACTAGAACTCATAAAAGAACAAACAAGACAAGAAACGTCCATAAAAGAAAGAAACACAACTTGGAATCAATTAAGAAGGGATCTTGATTCCTTTCTTCATTTCCTTCTTGTGTGAAACATTGCTTTCTTTATCAATAAGAAAGAAGTCAACTGAGCTTCTTGACTACTTCCTTCTTGGTCGCTTGTTCTTGACTACATTCTTGAATGAAGATTACAATCAAGAAAGCATCCTGATTGCACCCAAGGTTGCGACTGACCAAGGTTGAACTCGTGAAAGAACAAACAAGACATGAAATGATCATGAAAGAAAGGAACAAAGAAGAACCATAGCTTGGAATCAATCAAGAAGGAATATTGATTCCTTTCTTCAATTCCTCCTTGCTTGCTTCATTTTTTGCCTGAAACATTACTTTTTTGGTCAACAAGAAAGAAGTCAACTGAGCTTCTTGACTTCTTCCTGCTTGGTCGTTTGTTCTTGACGACTTTCTTGAATCAAGATCGCAATCAAGAAAACATCTTGATTGCACCCATGGATGTGACTGACCAAGGTAAAACTCATGAAAGAAAAAACAAGACAATAAACATCCATGAAAGAAAGAAACACAGCTTGGAATCAATTAAGAAGGGATCTTGATTCCTTTCTTCATTTCCTTCTTGCTTGAAACATTGCTTTCTTGGTAAACAAGAAAGAAGTCAACTGAGCTTCTTGACTACTTCCTTCTTGGTCGCTTGTTCTTGATTACATTCTTGAATGAAGATTACAATCAAGAAAGCATCTTGATTGCACCCATGGTTGCGACTGACCAAGGTAGAACTCATGAAAGAACAAACAAGACAAGAAACGATCATGAAGGAAAGGAACAAAGAAGAAACACAACTTGGAATCAATCAAGAAGGGATCTTGATTCCTTTCTCCAATTCCTCGTTGCTTTCTTCATTTCTTGCATGAAACATTGATTTCTTACTCAACAAGAAGGAAGTCAACTGAGCTTCATGACTTCTTCGTTCTTTGTCGTTTGTTCTTGACTGCTTTCTTGAATCAAAGTTGCAATGAAGAAAGCATCTTGATTGCACCCATGCTTGCGACTGAACAAGGTAGAACTCAAGAAAGAAAAACAAGCAAGAAACATCCATCAAAGTTGGAAACAATGAAGAAACACAACTTGGAATCAATCGATAAGGGATATTGATTCCTTTCTTCAATTCCTCCTTGGTTTCTTCGTTTCTTGCATGAAACATTGCTTTTTTGGTTAACAAGAAAGAAGTCAACTGAGCTTCTTGACTACTTCCTTCTTGGTCGCTTGTTCTTGACTACATTCTTGAATGAAGATTACAATCAAGAAAGCATCCTGATTGCACCCATGGTTGCCACTTACCAAGGTTGAACTCATGAAAGAACAAACAAGACATGAAACGATCATGAAAGAAAGGAACAAACAAGAACCACCGCTTGGAATCAATCAATAAGGGATATTGATTCCTTTCTTGAATTCCTCCTTGCTTTCTTCGTATCTTGCATGAAACATTGCTTTTTTGGTCAACAAGAAAGAAGTCAACTGAGCTTCTTGACTTCTTCCTTCTTGGTCATTTGTTCTTGACTGCTTTCTTGAATCAAGGTTGCAATCAAGAAAACATCTTGGTTGCACCCATGGTTGCGACTAACCAAACTAGAACTCATAAAAGAACAAACAAGACAAGAAACGTCCATAAAAGAAAGAAACACAGCTTGGAATCAATTAAGAAGGGATCTTGATTCCTTTCCTCATTTCCTTCTTGCGTGAAACATTGCTTTCTTGGTCAACAAGAAAGAAGTTAACTGAGTTTCTTGGCTTCTACCTTCATGGTAGTTTGTTCTTGGCTGCTTTCTTGAATCAACATCACAATCAAGAAAGCATCTTGATTGCGCCCATGGTTGCGACTGACCAAGGTAGAACTCATGGAAGAACAAAGAAGACAAGAAACGTTCATGAAAGAAAGGAATAAAGAAGAAACACAACTTGGAATCAATCAAGAAGGGATCTTGATTCCTTGCTTCAATTCCTCCTGGCTTTCTTCGTTTCTTGCATCAAACATTGCTTTCTTGGTCAACAAGAAAGAAGTCAACTGAGATTCTTGACTACTTCCTTCTTGGTCGCTTGTTCTTGACTACATTCTCGAATGAAGATTACAATCAAGAGAGCATCTTGATTGCGCCCATGGTTGCGATTGATCAAGGTAGAACTCATGAAAGAACAAACAAGACAAGAATCGATAATGAAAGAAAGGAACAAAGAAGAAACACAGCTTGGAATCAATCAAGAAGCGATCTTGACTCCTTTCTTTAAATCCTCCTTAGTTTCTTCATTTCTTACAGGAAACATTGCTATCTTGGTAAACAGGAAGGAAGGTAACTGAGTTTCTTAACTTCTTCCTTCTTGGTAGTTTGTTCTTTACCTCTTTCTTGAATCAAGAAAGCATCTTGATTGCGACCATGGTTGCGATTGACCAAGGTAGAACTCATGAAAGAATAAAGAAGACAAGAAACGTTCATGAAGGAAAGGTACAAAGAAGAAACACAACTTAGAATTAATCAAGAAGGCATCTTGATTCCTTTCTTCAACTCCTCCTTGCTTTGATCGTTTCTTGCATGGAACATTTCTTTCTACGTCAACAAGAAAGAAGTCAACTGAGCTTCTTGACTACTTCCATCTTGGTCGCTTGTTCTTGACTACATTCTTGAATGAAGATTACAATCAAGAAAGTATCTTGATTGCGCCCATGGTTGCAATTGATTAGGGTAGAACTCAAGAAAGAACAAACAAGACAAGAGACGATCATGAAAGAAAGGAAGAAAGAAGAAACACAGCTTGGAATCAATCAAGAAGGGATATTGATTCCTTTCTTCAATTCCTCCTTGCTTTGATCGTTTGTTGCATGAAACATTGCTTTCTTGGTCAACAAGAAAGATGTCAACTGAGGCTATTCACTACTTCATCCTTGGTCGTTTGTTCTTGACGGCTTTCTTGAATCAAGATCGCAATCAAGAAAACATCTTGATTGCACCCATGGCTGTGACTGACCAAGGTAAAACTCATGAAAGAAAAAACAAGACAATAAACATCCATGAAAGAAAGAAACACAACTTGGAATCAATCAAGAAGGGATCTTGATTCCTTGCTTCAATTCCTCCTTGCTTTCTTCGTTTCTTGCATCAAACATTGCTTTCTTGGTCAACAAGAATGAAGTCAACTGAGCTTCTTGACTACTTCCTTCTTGGTCGCTTATTCTTGACTACACTCTCGAATGAAGATTACAATCAAGAGAGCATCTTGATTGCGCCCACGGTTGCAATTGATCAAGGTAGAACTCATGAAAGAACAAATAAGACAATAATCGATAATGAAAGAAAGGAACAAAGAAGAAATACAGCTTGGAATCAATCAAGAATGGATCTTGACTCCTTTCTTCAAATCCTCCTTAGTTTCTTCGTTTCTTGCATGAAACATTGCTATCTTAGTAAACAGGAAAGAAGGTAACTGAGTTTCTTGACTTCTTCCTTCTTGGTAGTTTGTTCTTTACCTTTTTCTTGAATCAAGAAAGCATCTTGATTGCGACCATGGTTGCGACTGACCAAGGTAGAACTCATGACAGAACAAAGAAGATAAGAAACGTTCACGAAAGAAAGGTACAAAGAAGAAACACAACTTGGAATCAATCAAGAAGGCATCCTGATTCCTTTCTTCAACTCCTCCTTGCTTTGATCCTTTCTTGCATGGAACATTTCTTTCTAGGTCAACAAGAAAGAAGTCCACTGAGCTTCTTGACTACTTCCTTCTTGGTCGCTTGTTCTTGACTACATTCTTGAATGAAGATTACCATCAAGAAAGTATCTTGATTGCACCCATGGTTGCGATTGATCAAGGTAGAACTCAAGAAAGAACAAACAAGACACGATACGATCATGAAAGAAAGGAAGAAAGAAGAAACACAGCTTGGAATCAATCAAGAAGGGATATTGATTCCTTTCTTCAATTCCTCCTTGGTTTGTTCGTTTCTTGCATGAAAAATTGCTTTCTTGGTGAACAATAAAGAAGTCAACTGAGCTTCTTGACTACTTCCTTCTTGGTCGCTTGTTCTTGACTACATTCTTGAATGAAGATTACAATCAAGAAAGCATCCTGATTGTGCCCATGGTTGCGAGGAACCAAGGTTGAACTCATGAAAGAACAAACAAGACATGAAACGATCATGATAGAAAGGAACAAAGAAGAAACACAGCTTGGAATCAATCAAGCAGGGATTTTGATTCCTTTCTTCAATTCCTCCTTGCTTTCTTCGTTTCTTGCATGAAACATTGCTTTCTTGGTCAACAAGAAAGATCTCAATTGAGCTTCTTCATTTCTTCCTTCTTGGTCATTTGTTCTTGACTGCTTTTTGAATCAAGGTTTCAATCAAGAAAGCATCTTGATTGCGTCCATGGTTCCAACTGACCAACGTAGAACTCACAAAAGAACGAACAAGGCAAGACAAGACCATGAAAGAAAGAAACAAAGAAGAAACACAGCTTGGAATCAATCAAGCAGGGATCCTGACTCCTTTCTTCATTTCCTTCTTGCTTTCTTGGTTTCTTGCTAGAAACATTGCTTTCTTGGTCAACAAGAGGGAAGTCAACTGAGCTTCTTGACTGCTTCCTTTTTGGTCTGTCGTTCTTCACTGCTTTCATGAATAAAGATCGCAATCAAGAAAGCATCTTGATTGTGCCCATTGTTGCGACTAACCAAGGTAGAACTCATGAAAGAACGAACAAGACAAGAAATGTTCATAAAAGAAAGGAACAAAGAAGAAACACAACTTGGAATCAATTAAGAAGGAATCTTGATTCCTTTTTTCAATTCCTCCTTGCTTTGATCGTTTGTTGCATGAAACATTGCTTTCTTGGTCAACAAGAAAGATGTCTACTGAGGCTCTTGACTACTTCGTTCTTGGTCGCTTGTTCTTGACTACATTCTTGAATGAAAATTACAATCAAGAAAGTGTCTTGATTGCCCCCATGGTTACGACTGAACAAGCTAGAACTCAAGAAAGAAAAACAAGCAAGAAACATCCATGAAAGTATGAAACAAACTAGAAACACATCCTGGAATCAATCCGGAAGGGATATTGATTCCTTTATTCAATTCCTCCTTGCTTTGTTCATTTCTTGCATGAAAAATTGCTTTCTTGGTGAACAAGAATAAACTCAACTGAGCTTCTTGACTACTTCCTTCTTGGTCGCTTGTTCTTGACTACATTTTTGAATGAAGATTACAATCAAGAAAGCATCCTGATTGAGCCCATGGTTGTGACTGACCAAGGTTGAACTCATGAAAGAACAAACAAGACATGAAACAATCATGAAAGGAAGGAACAAAGAAGAAACACGACTTGGAATCAATCAAGAAGGGATATTGATTCCTTTCTTCAATTCCTCCTTGTTTTCTTCGTTTCTTGCATGCAACATTACTTTTTTTGTCAAAAAGAAAGAAGTCAACTGAGCTTCTTGACTTCTTCCTTCTTGGTCGTTTGTTCTTGACGGCTTTCTTGAATCAAGATCAAAATCAAGAATACATCTTGATTGCACCCATGGTTGCGACTGACCAAGGTAGAACTCATGAAAGAACAAATAAGAAAAGAAACATCCTTGAAAGTAAGAAACACAGCTTGGAATCAATCAAGAAGGGATCTTGATTCCTTTCTTCATTTCCTTCTTGGTTGAAACATTTCTTTCTTGGTCAACAAGAAAAAAGTCAACTGAGCTTCTTAACTACTTCCTTCTTGGTCGCTTGTTCTTGACTACATTCTTGAATGAAGATTACAATCAAGAAAGCATCCTGATTGCGCCCATGGTTCCGACTGTAGAACTCATGAAAGAACGAACAAGGCAAGAAACGACCATGAAAGAAAGAAACAAAGAAGAAACACAGCTTGGAATCAATCAAGAAGGGATCTTGAGTCCTTTCTCTTTTTCCTTCTTGCTTTCTTGGTTTCCTGTTTGAAACATTGCTTTCTTGGTCAACAAGAGAGAAGTCAACTGAGCTTCTTGACTGCTTCCTTTTTGGTTTGTTATTCTTCACTGCTTTCTTGAATAATAATCGCAATCAAGAAAGCATCTTGATTGCGCCTATGGTTGCGACTGACCAAGGTAGAACTCATGAAAGAACACAAGACAAGAAACGTTCATGAAAGAAAGGAACAAAGAAGAAACACAACTTGGAATCAATCAAGAAGGCATCTTGATTCCTTTCTTCAATTCCTCCCTGCTTTGATCGTTTCTTGCATGAAACATTGCTTTCTCGGTCAATAAGAAAGATGTCAACTGAGCTTCTTGGCTACTTCCTTCTTGGTCGGTCGTTCTTGTCTACATTTTTTAATGAAGATTACAATCAAGAAAGCATCTTGATTGCGCCCTTGGTTGTGACTAAACAAGGTGGAACTCAAGAAAGAAAAATAAGCAAGAAACATCCATGAAAGTAAGAAACAAAGAAGAAACACAGCTTGGAATCAATCCAGAAGGGATATTGATTCCTTTCTTCAATTCCTCCTTGGTTTGTTCGTTTCTTGCATGAACAATTGCTTTCTTGGTGAACAAGAATGAAGTCAACTGAGCTTCCTGACTACTTCCTTCTTGGTCGCTTGTTCTTGACTACATTCTTGATTGAAGATTACAATCAAGAAGGCATCTTGATTGCGCCCATCGTTGTGACTGACCAAGGTTGAACTCATGAAAGAACAAATAAGACATGAAACGATCATGAAAGAAAGGAACAAAGAAGAAACACAGCTTGGAATCAATTAAGAAGGGATATTGATTCCTTTCTTCAATTCCTCCTTGCTTTCTTCGTTTCTTGCATGAAACATTACTTTTTTGGTCAAAAAGAAAGAAGTCAACTGAGCTTCTTGACTTCTTCCTTCTCGGTCGTTTGTTCTTGACGACTTTCTTGAATCAAGATCGCAATCAAGAAAACATCTTGATTGCACCCATGGTTGCGACTGACCAAGGTAGAACTCATGAAAGAACAAACAAGACAAGAAACGTCGATGAAAGAAAGAAACACAGCTTGGAATCAATCAAGAAGGGATTTTGATTCCTTTCTTCATTTCCTTCTTGCTTGAAACATTGCTTTCTTGGTGAACAAGAAAGAAGTCAACTGAGCTTCTTGACTACTTCCTTCTTGGTCGCTTGTTCTTGACTACATTCTATAATGAAGATTACAATCAAGAAAGCATCCTAATTGCGCCCATGGTTACGACTGACCAAGGTTGAACTCATGAAAGAACAATCAAGACATGAAACGATCATGAAAGGAACAAAGAAGAAACACAGCTTGGAATCAATCAAGAAGGGATATTGATTCGTTTCTTCAATTCCTCCTTGCTTTCTTCGTTTCTTGCATGAAACATTGCTTTTTTGGTCAACAAGAAAGAAGTCAACTGAGCTTCTTGACTTCTTCCTTCTTGGTCATTTGTTCTTGACGGCTTTCTTTAATCAAGATCGCAATCAAGAAAACATCTTGATTGAACCCATGGTTGCGACTGACCAAGGTAAAACTCATAAAAGAAAAAACAAGACAAGAAACATCCATGAAAGAAAGAAACACAGCTTGGAATCAAGCAAGAAGGGATCTTGATTCCTTTCTTCAATTCCTCCTTGCTTTCTTCATTTCTTGCCTGAAACATTACTTTTTTGGTTAACAAGAAAGAAGTCAACTGAGCTTCTTGACTTCTTCCTTCTTGGTCGTTTGTTCTTGACGGCTTTCTTGAATCAAGATCGCAATCAAGAAAACATCTTGATTGCACCCATGGTTGTGACTGACCAAGGTAAAACTCATGAAAGAAAAAACAAGACAAGAAACATCAATGAAAAAAAGAAACACAGCTTGGAATCAATTAAGAAGGGATCTTGATTCCTTTCTTCATTTCCTTCTTGCTTGAAACATTGCTTTCTTGGTCGCTTGTTCTTGATTACTTTCTTGAATGAAGATTACAATCAAGAAAGCATCTTGATTGCGCCCATGGTTGCGACTGACCAAGGTAGAACTCATCAAAGAACAAACAAGACAAGAAACGTTCATAAAAGAAAAGAACAAAGAAGAAACACAACTTGGAATCAATCAATAAGGCATCTTGATTCCTTTCTTCATTTCCTCCTTGCTTTCTTGGCTTCTTGGATGAAACATTGCTATCTTGGTCAACAAGAAAGAAGTCAATAGAGCTTCTTGACTACTTCCTTCTTGGTCGCTTGTTCTTGACTACATTCTCGAATGAATATTACAATCAACAAATCATCTTGGTTGCGCCCATGGTTGCGATTGATCAAGGTAGGACTCATGAAAGAACAAACAAGACAAGAAATGATCATGAAAGAATGGAAGAAAGAAGAAACACAACTTGGAATCAATCAAGAAGGGATATTGACTCTTTTCTTCAGTTCCTCCTTGCTTTCTTGGCTTCTTGGATGAAACATTGCTATCTTGGTCAACAAGAAAAAAGTCAACTGAGTTTCTTTACTTCTTCCTTCTTGGTAGTTTGTTCTTGACTGCTTTGTTGAATCAAGATCATAATCAAGAAAGCATCTTAATTGCGCCCATGGTTGCGACTGACCAAGGTAGAATGCGTGAAAGAATAAACAAGACAAGAAACGTCCATGAAAGAAAGAAGCAAAGAAGAAACACAGCTTGGAATCAATCAAGAAGGGATCTTGATTCCTTTCTTCATTTCCTCCTTGGTTTCTTGGTTTCATGCTTGAAACATTGCTTTCTTGGTTACTAAGAAAGAAGTCAACTGAGCTTCTTGACTTCTTCTTTCTTGGTCGCTTATTCTTGACTGCTTTCTTGAATAAAGATCGCAATCAAGAAAGTATCTTAATTCATCCATGCTTTCTTCGTTTCTTGCATGAAACATTGCTTTCTTAGTCAATAAGAAAGAAGTCAACTGAGTTTCTTGACTTCTTCCTTCTTGATAGTTTGTGCTTGACTGCTTTCTTGAATCAATATAACAATCAAGAAAGCATCTTGATTGTGCCCATGGTTGCGACTGGCCAAGGAACAACTCATGAAAGAACAAAAAAGATAAGAAACGACCATGAAAGAAAGTAACAAATATGAAACACAATTTGGAATCAATCATTAAGGGAACTTGATTCCTTTAATCATTTCATCCTTGGTTTCTTGGTTTCTTGCTAGAAACATTGCTTTCTTGGTCACCAAGAAATACGTCAACTGACCTTCTTGACTTCTTCCTCTTGGTCGCCTGTTCTTGACTGCTTTCTTGAACAAAGATCGCAATCAAGAAAGCATCTTGATTGCGCCCACGGTTCCGACTGACCAAGGTAGAACTCATGAAAGAACAAATAAGGCAAGAAATGACCATGAAAGAAGGAAAAAAAGAAGAAACACAGCTTGGAATGAATCAAGAAAGGAATCTTTCTTGGTTTCCTTCTTGCTTTCTTGGTTTCTTGCTTGAAACATTGCTTTCTTAGTCAACAAGAGAGAAGTCATCTGAGCTTCTTGACTGCGTCCTTCTTAGTCTGTTGTTCTTCACTACTTTCTTGAATAAAGATCGCAATCAAGAAAGCATCTTGATTGCGCCCATGGTTGCGACTGACCAAGGTAGAACTCATGAAAGAACAAAAAAGACAAGAAATGTTCATGAAAGAAAGGAACAAAGAAGAAACACAACTTGGAATCAATCAAGAAGCATCTTGATTTCTTATTTCAATTCCTCCTTTCTTTGATTATGTCTTGCATGAAACATTGCTTTCTTGGTCAACAAGAAAGATGTCAACTGAGCTTCTTGACTTCTTCCTTCTTGGTCGCTTGTTCTTAAGTGCTTTCTTGAATCAAGGTTGCAATCAAGAAAGCATCTTGATTGGGCCCATGGTTGCGACTGACCAAGGTAGAACTCATGAAAGAAGAAACAAGGCAAGAAACGACCATGAAAGAAAGAAACAAAGAAGAAACACGGCTTGGAATCAATCAAGAAGGGATCCTGATTCCTTTCTTCATTCCCTTCTTGCTTTCTTGGTTTCTTGCTTGAAACATTGCTTTCTTGGTGAAGAAGAAAGAAGTCAACTGAGCTTCTTTACTACTTCCTTCTTGGTCGCTTGTTCTTGACTACATTCTTGAATGAAGATTACAATCAAGAAAGCATCCTGATTACACCCATGGTTGCAACTGACCAAGGTTGAACTCGTGAAAGAACAAACAAGACATGCAACAATCATGAAAGAAAGGAACAAAGAAGAACCACGGCTTGGAATCAATCAAGAAGGGATATTGATTCATTTCTTGAATTCCTCCATGCTTTCTTCATTTCTTGCATGAAACATTGCTTTTTTGGTCAACAAGAAAGAAGTCAACTGAGCTTCTTGACTTCTTCCTTCTTGGTCATTTGTTCTTGACTGCTTTCTTGAATCAAGGTTACAATCAAGAAAACATCTTGATTGCACCCATGGTTGCGACTAACCAAACTAGAACTCATAAAAGAACAAACAAGACAACAAACGTTCATGAAAGAAAGAAACACATCTTGGAATCAATTAAGAAGGGATCTTGATTCCTTTCTTCATTTCCTTCTTGCTTGAAACATTTCTTTCTTGGTTAACAAGAAAGAAGTCAACTGAGCTTCTTGACTACTTCCTTCTTGGTCGCTTGTTCTTGACTACATTCTTGAATGAAGATTACAATCAAGAAAGCATCTTGATTGTGCCCATGGTTGCGATTGATCAAGGTAGAACTCATGAAAGAACAAACAAGAAAAGAAACGTCCATGAAAGAAAGAAACACATCTTGGAATCAATTAAGAAGGGATTTTGATTCGTTTCTTCATTTCCTTATTGCTTGAAACATTGCTTTCTTGGTCAACAAGAAACAAGTCAACTGAGCTTCTTGACTACTTCCTTCTTGGTCGCTTGTTCTTGACTACACTCTTGAATGAAGATTACAATCAAGAAAGCATCTTGATTGCGCCCATGGTTGCGATTGATCAAGGTAGAACTCATGAAAGAAGAAACAAGACAAGAATCGATCATGAAAGAAAGGAACAAAAAAAGAAACACAGCTTGGAATCGATCAAGAAGGGATCTTGACTCCTTTCTTCAAATCCTCCTTAGTTTCTTCGTTTCTTGCATGAAACATTGCTATCTTGGTAAACAAGAAAGAAGGTAACTGAGTTTCTTGACTTCTTCGTTCTTTGCCTCTTTCTTTAATCAAGATCGTAATTAAGAAAGCATCTTGATTGCGACCATGGTTGCGACTGACCAAGGTAGAACTCATAAAAGAACAAACAAGACAAGAGACGTCCATGAAAGAAAGAAACACAGCTTGGAATCAATTAAGAAGGGATCTTGATTCCTTTCTTCATTTCCTTCTTGGTTGAAACATTGCTTCCTTGGTCAACAAGAAAGAAGTCAACCGAGCTTCTTGACTACTTCCTTCTTGGTTTCTTGTTCTTGACTACATTCTTGAATGAAGATTACAATCAAGAAAGTATCTTGATTGTGCCAATGGTTGCAATTGATCAGGGTAGAACTCAAGAAAGAACAAACAAGACAAGACACAATCATGAAAGAAAGGAAGAAAGAAGAAACATAGGTTCGAATTAATTAAGAATGGATCTTGATTCCTTTCTTCAATTCCTCCTTGCTTTCTTCGTTTCTTGCATGAAACATTGCTTTTTTGGTCAACAAGAAAGAAGTCAACTGAGCTTCTTGACTTCTTCCTTCTTGGTCGTTTGTTCTTGACGGCTTTCTTGAATCAAGATCGCAATCAGCAAAACATCCTAATTGCATCCATGGTTACGATTGACCAAGGTTGAACTCATGAAAGAACAAACAAGACATGAAAGATCATGAAAGAAAGGAACAAATAAGAACCACAGCTTGGAATCAATCAAGAAGGGATATTGATTCCTTTCTTCAATTCCTCCTTGCTTTCTTGATTTCTTGCATGGAACATTGCTTTTTTGGTCAACAAGAAAGAAGTCAACTGAGCTTCTTGACTTCTTCCTTCTTGGTCATTTGTCTTTGACTACTTTGTTGAATCAAGGTTGCAATCAAGAAAACATCTTGATTGCACCCGTGGTTGCGACTGACCAAAGTAGAACTCATAAAAGAACAAACAAGACAAGAAACATCCATGAAAGAAAGAAACACAGCTTGGAATCAATCAAGAAGGGATCTTGATTCCTTTCTTCATTTCCTTCTTGCTTGAAACATTACTTTCTTGGTCAACAAGAAAGAAGTCAACTGAGCTTCTTGACTACATCCGTCTTGGTCGCTTGTTCTTGACTACATTCTCGAATGAAGATTACAATCAATAAAGCATCTTAATTGTGCCCATGGTTGCGATTAATCAAGGTAGAACTCATGAATGAACAAACAAGACAAGAATCAATCATGAAAGAAAGGAACAAAAAGAAACACAACTTGGAATCAATCAAGCAGGGATTTTGATTCCTTTCTTCAATTCCTCCTTGCTTTCTTCATTTCTTTCATGAAACATTGTTTTTTTGGTCAACAAGAAAGAAGTCAACTGAGCTTCTTGACTTCTTCCTTCTTGGTTGTTTGTTCTTGACGGCTTTCTTGAATCAAGATCGCAATCATGAAAACATCTTGATTGCGCCCATGGTTGCGACTGACCAAGGTAGAACTCATTAAGGAACAAAGAAAACAAGAAACGTTCATGAAAGAAAGGAACAAAGAAGAAACACAACTTGGAATCAATCAAGAAGGCATCTTGATTCCTTTCTTCAACTCCTCCTTGCTTTGATCGTTTCTTGTATGAAACATTGATTTCTTGGTCAAAAAGAAAAAGTCAACTGAGCTTCTTCACTACTTCCTTCTTGGTCGCTTCTTCTTGACTACATTCTTGAATGAAGATTACCATCAAGAAAGCATCTTGATTGCGCCTATGGTTGCAATTAACCAAGGTAGAACTCATGAAAGAACAAACAAGACAAGAAACGATCATGAAAGAAAGGAACAAAGATGAAACACAACTTGGAATCAATCAAGAAGGGATCTCGATTCCTTTCTTCAATTCCTCATTGCGTTCTTCGTTTCTTGCATGAAACATTGCTTTCTTGGTCAACAAGAAAGAAGTCAACTAAGATACTTGACTACTTCCTTCTTGGTTGCTCGTTCTTGACTACATTCTCGAATGAAGATTACAATCAAGAGAGCATCTTGATTGCGCCCATGGTTGCGATTGATCAAGGTAGAACTCATGAAAGAACAAACAAGATAAGAATCGATCATGAAAGAAAGGAACAAAGAAGAAACACAGATTGGAATCAATCAAGAAGGGATATTGATTCCTTTCTTCAATTCCTCCTTGGTTTGTTCGTTTCTTGCATGAAAAATTACTTTCTTGGTGAACAAGAAAGACGTCAACTGAGCTTCTTGACTACTTCCTTCTTGGTCGCTTGTTCTTGACTACATTCTTAAATGAAGATTACAATCAAGAAAGCATCCTGATTCCACCCATGGTTGCGACTGACCAAGGTTGAACTCATGAAAGAACAAACAAGATAAGAATCGATCATGAAAGAAAGGAACAAAGAAGAAACACAGCTTAGAGTCCATCAAGCAGGGATTTTGATTCCTTTCTTCAATTCCTCCTTGCTTTCTTCGTTTCTTGCATGAAACATTGTTTTTTTGGTCAACAAGAAAGAAGTCAACTAAGCTTGTTGACTTCTTCCTTCTTGGTCGTTTGTTCTTGATGACTTTTTTGAATCAAGATCGCAATCAAGAAAACATCTTGATTGCGCCCATGGTTGCGACTCACCAAGGTAGAACTCATGAAAGAACAAAGAAAACAAGAAACGTTCATGAAAGAAAGGAACAAAGAACAAACACAACTTGGAATCAATCAAGAAGGGATCTTGACTCCTTTCTTCAAATCCTCCTTATTTTCTTCGTTTCTTGCATGAAACATTGCTATATTGGTCATCAAGAATGAAGTTAACTAAGTTTCTTGACTTCTTCCTTCTTGGTAGTTTGTTCTTGACCTCTTTCTTGAATCAAGATTGCAATCAAGAAAGCATCTTGATTGCGCCCATGGTTGCCACTGACCAAGGTAGAACTCATGAAAGAACAAACAAGACAAGAAACGTTGACGAAAGACAGGAACAAAGAAGAAACACAACTTGGAATCAATCAAGAAGGCATCTTGATTCCTTTCTTCAACTCCTCCTTGCTTTGATCGTTTCTTGCATGAAACATTGCTTTCTAGGTAAATAAGAAAGAAGTCAACTGAGCTTCTCGACTACTTCCTTCTTGGTCGCTTGTTCTTGACTACATTCTTGAATGAAGATTACCATCAAGAAAGTATCTTGATTGCACCCATGGTTGCGATTGATCAAGGTAGAACTCAAGAAATAACAAACAAGACAAGAAACGATCATGAAAGAAAAGAAGAAAGAAGAAACACAGCTTGGAATCAATCAAGAATGGATCTTGACTCCTTTCTTCAATTCCTACTTGCTTTTTTCGTTTCTTGCAAGAAACATTGATATCTTGGTCATGAAGAAAGAGGTCAACTGAGTTTCTTGACTTCTTCCTTCTTGGTAGTTTGTTCTTAACTGCATTCATGAATCAAAATCGCAATCAAGAAAGCATCTTGATTGCGCCACTGATTACGACTGACCAAGGAAGAACTCATGAAAAACCAAACAAGACAAGAAACGTCCATGAAAGAAAGAAACAAAGAAGAAACCCAACTTGGAATCAATTATGAAGGGATCTTGATTCCTTTCTTCATTTCCTCCTTGGGTTTTTGGTTTCTTGCTTCAAACATTGCTTTCTTGGTTACCAAGAAACAAGTCAACTGAGCTTGTTGACTTCTTCCATCTTGGTCACTTGTTCATGACTGCTTTCTTGAATAAAGATCGCAATCAAGAAAGTATCTTGATTGTGCCCATGGTTGCGAATGAACAAGGTAACAAACGTCCATGAAAGAAAGAAACAAAGAAGAAACACAGCTTAGAATCAATCAAGAAGGGATCTTGATTCCTTTCTTCATTTCCTCCTTAGTTTCTTGGTTTCTTGTTTGAAACATTGCTTTCTTGGTTACCAAGAAACAAGTCAACTGAGCCAGTTGACTTCTTCCATCTTGGTCACTTGTTCTTGACTGCTTTCTTGAATAAAGATCGCAATTAATAAAGTATCTTGATTGTGCCCATGGTTGCGAATGAACAAGGCAAAAAACATCAATGAAAGAAAGAAAGAAAGAAGAAACACAGCTTGGAATCAATCAAGAAGGGATCTTGATTCCTTTCTTCATTTCCTTCTTGCTTTCTTGGTTTTTTGCTTGAAATATTGCTTTCTTGGTCAACAAGAAAGAATACAACTGAGATTCTTGACTACTTCCTTCGTGGTCGCTTGTTCTTGACTACATTCTCGAATGAAGATTGCAATTAAGAAAGCATCTTGCTTGTGCCCATGGTTGCGATTGATCAAGGTAGAACTCATGACAGAACAAACAAGACAAGAATCGATCATGAAAGAAAGGAACAAAGATGAAACACAGTTTGGAATCGATCAAGAAAGGATCTTGACTACTTTCTTCAAATCCTCCTTAGTTTCTTCTTTTCTTGCATGAAACATTGCTATCTTGGTCAACAAGAAATAAGTTAACTGAGTTTCTTGACTACTTTCTTGAATGAAGATCGTAATCAAGAAAGCATCTTGATTGCGACCATGGTTGCAACTGACCAAGGTTGAACTCATGAAAGAACAAACGAGGCATGAAACAATCATGAAAGAAAGGAACAAAGAAGAAACACAGCTTGGAATCAATCAAGAAGGGATATTGATTCCTTTCTTCAATTCCTCCTTGTTTTCTTTGTTTCTTGCATGAAACATTGCTTTCTTAGTCAACAAGAAAGAAGTCAACTGAGCTTTTTCACTTCTTCCTTCTTGGTCGTTTGTTCTTAGCGGCTTTCTTGAATCAAGATCGCGATCAAGAAAACATCTTGATTGCGCCCATGGTCGCGACTGACCAAGGCATAACTCGTGAAAGAACAAATGAGACTTGAAATGATCATGAAAGAAAGGAACAAAGAAGAAACACAGCTTTCATGAATAAAGATCGCAATTGAGAAAGCATCTTGATAGCGCCCATGGTTGCGACTAACCAACGTAAAAAGAAGGAAAAAAGAAGACAAGAAACGTTCCTGAAAGAAAGGAAAAAAAAGAAACACTACATGGAATCAATCAAGAAGGAATCTTAATTCCTTTCTTCAATTCCTCCTTGCCTTATTTGTCTCTTGCATAAAACATTGCTTTCTTGGTCAACAAGAAAAAATTCAACTGAGCTTCTTGGCTACTTACTTCTTGGTCGCTTGTTCTTGACTACATTCTTTAGTGCAAATTACAATCAAGAAAGAATCTTGATTGAGCCCATGGTTGCGACTGACCAAGGTTGAACTCATGAAAGAACAAATGAGACATGAAACGATCATGAAAGAAAGGAACAAAGAAGAAATACAATTTGGAATCAATCAAGAAGGGATCTTGATTCATTTCTTCATTTCGTTCTTGCTTTTTGGTTTCTTGCTTGAAACATTGCTTTCTTGGTCAACAAGAAAGAAGTCAACTGAGCTTCTTGACTACTTCCTTCTTGGTCGCTTGTTCTTGACTACATTCTTGAATGAAGATTACAATCAAGAAAGCATCTTGATTGTGCCCATGGTTGCGGCTGACCAAGGTAGAACTCATGAAAGAACAAACAAGACAAGAAACGTCCATGAAAGAAAGAAACACATCTTGGAATCAATTAAGAAGGGATCTTGATTCCTTTCTTCATTTCCTTCTTGCTTGAAACATTGCTTTCTTGGTCAACAAGAAAGAAGTCAACTGAGCGTCTTGACTACTTCCTTCTTGGTCTCTTGTTCTTGACTACATTCTTAAATGAAGATTACAATCAAGAAAGCATCCTGATTGCGCCCATGGTTGCGAGTAACCAAGGTTGAACTCATGAAAGAATAAACAAGACAAGAAACGATCATGAAAGAAAGGAACAAAGAAGAAACACAACTTGGAATCAATCAAGAAGGGATCTTGATTCCTTTCTTCATTTATTTCTTGCTTTCTTGCTTGAAACATTGCTTTCTTGGTCAACAAGAAAGAACTCAACTGAGCTTTTTGATTACTTCCTTCTTGGTCACTTGTTCTTGACTACATTCTTGAATGAAGATTACAATCAAGAAAGCATCTTGATTGCGCCCATGGTTGCGAATGAAAAAGGTAGAACTCATGAAAGAATAAAGAAGACAAGAAACTACAATGAAAGAAATAAACAAAGAAGAAACACGGCTTGAAATCAATCAAGAAGGGATCTTGACTCCTTTCTTCAATTCCTCCTTGCTTTCTTCGTTTCTTGCATGAAACATCGCTTTCTTGGTCACCAAGAAAGAAGTCAACTGAGCTTCTTGACTTCTTTCTTCTTGGCCGCTTGTTCTTGGCTGCTTTCTTGAATAAAGATTGCAACCAAGAAAGCATCTTGATTTCCCCCATGGTTGCGACTGACCAAGGTAGAACTCATGAAAGAACAAACAAGACTAGAAATGACCATGAATGAAAGAAATAAAGAAGAAACACAGCTTGGAATCAATCAAGAAGGCATGTTGATTCCTTTCTTCATTTATTTCTTGTTTTCTTGCTTGAAACATTGCTTTCTTGGTCAACAAGAAAGAAGTCAACTAAGTTTCTAGACTTCTTCCGTCTTGGTAGTTTGGTCTTGACTGCTTTCTTGAATTAAGATCGCAATCAAGAAAGCATCTTGATTGCGCCCATGGTTGCGACTGACCAAGGTAGAACTCATTAAAGAACAAACAAGACAAGAAACAACCTTGAAAGAAGGAAACAAAGAAGAAACACAATTTGGAATCAATCAAAAAGGGATATTGATTCCTTTCTTCATTTCCTTCTTGCTTTCTTGGTTTCTTGCTTGAAACATTACTTTCTTAGTCAACAAGAAAGAAGTCAGCCGAACTTCTTAACTACTTCCTTCTTGTTCGCTTGTTCTTGACTACATTCTTGAATGAAGATTACAATCAAGAAAGCATCTTGATTGCACCCATGGTTGCGACTGACCAAGGTAGAACTCATTAAAGAACAAACAAGACAAGAAACGACCATGAAAGAAAGAAACAAAGAAGAAACACAATTTGGAATCAATCAAGAAGGGATTTTGATTCCTTTCTTCATTTATTTCCTTCTTTCTTACTTTCTTGCTTGAGACATTGCTTTCTTGGTCAACAAGAAAGAAGTCAACTGAGTTTCTTGACTTCTTCCGTCTTGGTAGTTTGGTCTTGACTACTTTCTTGAATCAAGATCGCAATCAAGAAAGCATCTTGATTGTGCCCATGGTTTTGTCTTACCAAGGTAGAACTCATGAAAGAACAAATAGGACAAGAAACAATCATGAAAGAAAGAAACAAAGAAGAAACATAACTTAGAATCAATCAAGAAGGGATCTTCATTCCTTTCTTCATTTGCTTCTTGCTTTCTTAGTTTCTTGCTTGAAACATTGCTTTCTTGGTCAACAAGAAAGAAGTCAGTCGAACTTCTTAGCTACTTCCTTCTTGTTCGCTTGTTCTTGACTACATTCTTGAATGAAGAATACAATCAACAAAGCATCTTTATTGCGCACATGGTTGCGACTGGCTAAGGTAGAACTCATGAAAGAACAAACAAGACAATAAATGATAATGAAAGAACAAACAAGACAATAAACGATCATGAAAGAAAGCAAGAAAGAAGAAACACACCTTGGAATCAATCAAGAAGGGATCTTGATTCCTTTCTTCATTTCCTCCTTGCTTTCTTGGTTTCTTGCTTGAAAAATTGGTTTTTGGCACCAAGAAACAAGTCAACTGAGCTTCTTGACTTCTTCCTTCTTGGTCGCTTGTTCTTGATTGCTTTCTTAAATAAAGATTGCAATGAAGAAAGCATCTTGATTATGCCCATGGTTGTGACTGACCAAGTTAGAAGTCAAGAAAGAAAAGCAATGCAAGAAATGTCCATGAAAGAAAGAAGAAACACAGCTTGGAATCAATCAAGAAGGGATCTTGATTGCTTTCTTCATTTCCTTCTTGCTTTCTTGGTTTCTTGCTTGAAACATTGCTTTCTTGGTCAATAAGAAAGAACTCAACTGAGCTTCTTTATTGCTTCCTTCTTGGTCGCATGTTCTTGACTACATTCTTGAATGAAGATCGCATTCAAGAAATCATCTTGATTGCGCCCATTATTGCGACTGGCCAAGGTAGAGCTCATGAAAGAACAAACAAGACAAGGAACAACCATGAAAGAAAGAAACAAAGAAGAAACACGGCTTGGAATCAATCAAGAGGGGATCTTGATTCCTTTCTTTAATTCCTCCTTTCTTTCTTTGTTTCTTGCATGAAACATAGCTTTCTTGGTAAACAAGAAAGAAGTCAACTAAGTTTCTTAACTTCTTCCTTCTTGGTAGTTTATTCTTGATTGCTTTCTTGAATCAAGATCGCAATCAAGAAAGCATCTTGATTGCGCCCATGGTTGCGACTGACCAAGGTAGAACTCATGAAAGAACAAACAAGACAAGAAACGACCACGAAAGAAAGAAACAAAGAAGAAACACAGCTTGGAATGAATCAAGAAGGTATCTTGATTCCTTTCTTCATTTCCTTCTTGCTTTCTTGGTCATCAAGATAGAAGTCAGCTGAACTTCTTGACTACTTCCTTCTTGGTCGCTTGTTCTGTTGACATGAATACTAGATCTCCTAGTTTTCGATTTTAGTTTTTGTTTTAATTGGTCTTAATTTTTAAATATGCCAAACATGTAAAGATGTGGCATTGTGTTGATTATTTTAGACTTAGGCTTATGAGTGATTAACTTAAATATTAGTCTTGCCTAGAGTCTTATCTAAAAATCTAAGAAAGCAAAATGATTGATTCTTTTTTATAAACTCACTGTAGTAATCGATTACATCATTGATGTAACAGATTACCATGTTTTCCTTTTATCTGGGAAAAGCTAAAATTCTAAGCGTAATCGATTACACCTCGGGATAATTGATTACACAAGGCATTTTAGACTTTGCGTCATATTTCTGAAAGAATTCACATTGTCTTTGTTTTAATCGATTAGAACACGTTTTAATCGATTACTATAGATTCAAAAAGTTGTTTCAGAAGGAAGAAAGCTCGGTTTAATCGATTACATGAGTATGTAATAGATTAAAACAAACCCATATCACTTTAAGAGATCATTAAGATCAATTTAACAAGTTACACTTTGATGTAACAGGTCAAATTAGCTTTTGAATGGAACCCAGGTGTGCTGAAGAATGATTTAACAGATTACGTTGTTTACGTAACAGATTAAATCAGTTATATCTTTAAAATTTTATAAATACCAGCACTCCCTCTCTCTCTAACAATGCTTTTTCGAAAATCAGTTTTAACATACATTGAGAGAAGAGCATCAAAAAGGTTCTAAAGCAAATTGATCTCCTTTAATTAAAAAATGGAAGAATAAAAAAGGAAGATCACTCTTGCTTGAAGAAGATGATAGGAACTCAATGAACTGAAACATTCTATCATTCACTAAAGGTGAAATCATTCCATAACCTTGATCCTTTTTTTAAAGATTGAATTGTCTGAAATAGGGTTTTTCATAATCAAATAGTAGTGTTCTATTAGAGAGTTTCTTTCTTTACTTGTAGGGTTCAAGTCTAGGAAGTGTGTATTTTAGATTTCTTGTTTGTGTAGTGTGCGCATGTAACTCAAAATTTGAATTAGTGAAAGATCTAACAGGGTGTTGGATCAACTGGATGTAGGTGTTTATGAATGAACCAGTATAAAACTCTTGAGCATTCTTTCTTTAATCTTCACTTTCTTGTTCATCCAAGATATCAAGGTTAATTGGTTAAGTTTTCCTAATCAACATTCTTTAATTGAAATAAAACTCTGATTTCTTAACCTGATCTTAAAAATCTCTGTTCAACTTGTTTGATAAATCTTTCTTTGAATAATCGGATTCTTTGCAAGAAGAAGGAAGGTGAAATAGAAGATTTTGAAAAACGAAAGAGATTTTAAATAATAATAATTGAAAGATCTATTCACCCCCTCTAGATCTGCTACTTTTATCATACATGTTCTTGACTACATTCTTGAATGAAGATTACAATCAAGAAAGCATCTTGATTGCACCCATACTTGCGACTGACCAAGGTAGAACTCATGAAAGAACAAACAAGACAAGAAACGATCATGAAAGAAAGGAACAAAGAAGAAACACAGCTTCGAATCAATCAAGAAGGGATCTTGATTCCTTTCTTCATTTCCTCGTTGCTTTCTTGGTTTCTTGCTTAAAACATTGCTTTCTTAGTCACCAAGGAAGAAGTCAACTGAGATTCTTGACTTCTTCCTTCTTGGTCGCTTATTCTTGACTCCTTTCTTGAATCAACATAGCAATCAAGAAAGCATCTTGATTGTGCCCATGGTTGCGACTGACCAAGGTAGAACTCAAGAAAGAAAAACAAGGCAAGAAACGTCCATGAAAGAAAGAAACAAAGAAGAAACAATGCTTGGAATCAATCAAGAAGGGATCTTGATTCCTTTCTTCATTTCATTCTTGCTTTCTGGTTTCAAACATTGCTTTCTTGGTCAACAAGAAAGAACTCAACTGAGCTTCTTGATTGCTTCCTTCTTCGTCGCTTATTCTTGACAACATTCTTGAATGAAGATCGCATTCAAGAAATCATCTTGATTGCGCCCATGGTTGCGACTAACTAAGGTAGAACCTATGAAAGAACAAACAAGACAAGAAACGACCATGAAAGAGAGAAACAAAGAAGAAACACAGTTTGGAATCAATCAAGAAGGGATCTTGATTCCTTTCTTCATTTCCTTCTTGCTTTCTTGGTTTCTTGCAAGAAAACATTGCTTTCTTGGTCAACAAGAAAGAAGTCAGCCGAACTTCTTGACTACTTCCTTCTTGGTCGCTTGTTCTTGACTACATTCTAGAATGAAGATTACAATCAAGAAAGCATCTTGATTGCACCCATGGCTGTGATTGACCAAGGTAGAACTCATGAAAGAACAAACAAGACAAGAAACGATCATGAAAGAAAGGTGTTAAGTTCTAAGACTTTGGACGATGTCCAATCTCTCAAATTTAGGTTTTGAGGATAACAAATAAAGGATTAATTTTGAAGTATCTAATGGTCCTGTTTGAGTGTTATAGGATCTACATCGTCCAATGCCGCAATGGTATTGTATCTCTCAAACTTAGACTTTATATTTCAATAAGCAAAGCGACCAAATATGTTTTGTAAAGTACAACATCTAGCGTCCAATGTTTCTGCAAAGCAAGCGTCCAATGCCTATATAACTTACACTCTATTTTCTATCTTAAAAGTTATATAATGCGACAATACGTTTTCAATGATGATTCTCTGGAATGTTCGATTATTCCCTCTCATTCTAACATGACATTTCATTTGGGTTTTCAGAAAGCATTGTACAGGGACAGAAAAGCATTTCTCTGCAGAAATAGTACTAGTAGTGGAGGCGCTGAATGTACTGTTGTCTCCTCTGTCTCTCCACCCCAAGTCGACACGTGGAAAACGGTCACATATTTGGGAGAGAACAATTATTGGCAAAGGTACAGATCCCACAACAGATACTTTACACCAAGCTGCCTATAAATAGAGGAACAAGCTCATGCATTAACACACGAAGATTGATTAAGAGCCAAAACTCTGTCAAAACGATTAGACGATCCACACTTGAGCGAAAAAGAGCTTTCTACTTAGCTTTGCTAAGCGATTCTGTGTATTCGATTTTTTATTGTAATATCCTCTCTGCGAGAGTTATTCTTTCTTTCTATACTCAAACAATTTTTGTTTGGAAAGCCAGGAGTGGCTTAGTGTTAAAGAATACTTGGGTTTGCTTTAATCTCAGGGGGAGATTAAAGGTGTGCCAGGAGTGGCCTAGAGAATACTTGTAGCCAAAAGTGGCAGGTTAAAATACTTGTTTGTAATCAGATTCTGATTAGTAGAACCCTTCAAAGGTTTTTGAAGGATAACTGGACGTAGCTCAGTTTGAGTGAACCAGTATAAAACTAAGTGTTCTACTCTTTCGCTTTCTGGCTTACTCGTAAATCTCTTAAGTTATCTCTTCGCATACCATGAAAGAGTTTCTTTACACATTTTACTTACGAAAATATTTTACGTGTGTTCTGATGAAAAATGCAGTTTCATTGAACTGTTGTATTTGAATCACTAGAGATAGCATAGTCTTCTGTTTCACAAGGTTCTTGTAAAACTTAAGATACACTATCTTCATATTTGTGAAAGGATTCCAAAGAAAAGATAAACACACTATTCAACCCCCCCTTCTAGTGTGTTTCTCTGTATTTCAAAAGGAACAAAGAATAAACACAGCTTGGAATCAATCAAGAAGGGATCTTGATTCCTTTCTTCAATTACTCCTTGCTTTCTCGCTTTGTTCCATGAAACATTGCTTTCTTGGTCAACAAGAAAAAAGTAAACAGAGCTTCTTGACTTCTTCCTTCTTGGTCGTTTGTTCTTGACTACTTTCTTGAATCAAGATCGTAATCAAGAAAGCATCTTGATTGTGCCCTTGGTTGCGACTGACCAAGGTAGAACTCACGAAAAAACAAACCAGATAAGAAACGACCATGAAAGAAAGAAACAAAGAAGAAACACAGCTTGGAATCAATCAATAAGGGATCTTAATTCCTTTCTTCAATTCCTCTTTGCTTTCTTCATTTCTTGCATGAAACATTGCTTTCTTGGTCAACAAGAAAGAAGTCAACTCAGTTTCTTGACTTCTTCCTTCTTGGTATTTTGTTCTTGAGTGCTTTCTTGATTGAAGATCGCAATCAAGAAAGCGTCTTGATTGCACCCATGGATGTGACAGACCAAGGTAGAACCTATGAAAGAACAAACAAGACAACAAACGACAATGAAAGAGAGAAACAAAGAAGAAACACAGCTTGGAATCAATAAAGAAGGGATCATGATTCCTTTCTTCATTTCCTTCTTGCTTTCTTGGTTTCTTGGAAGAAAACTTGGCTTTCTTGGTCAACAAGAAAGAAGTCAGCTGAACTTCTTAACTACTTCCTTCATGGTCGCTTATTCTTGACAACATTCGAGCATGAAGATTACAATCAAGAAAGCATCTTAATTGTGCCCATGGTTGTGACTGACCAAGGTAGAACTCATGAAAGAACAAACAAGACAAGAAACGATCATGAAAGAAAGGAACAAAGAAGAAACACGGCTTGGAATCAATCAAGAAGGTATCTTGATTCCTTTCTTCAATTCCTCCTTCCTTTCTTTGTTTCTTGCATGAAACATTGCGTTCTTGGTCAACAGGAATGAAGTCAATTGAGATTCTTGACTTCTTCCTTCTTGGTCGTTTGTTCTTGACTGCTTTCTTGAATCAAGATCGTACTCAAGAAAGCATCTTGATTGCGCCTCTGGTTGCGACTGACCAAGGTAGAACTCATGAAAGAACAAACAAGACCAGAAATGACCATGAAAGAAAGAAACAAAGAAGAAACACAGGTTGGAATCAATCAAGAAGAAATGTTGATTTCTTTCTTCGTTTCCGTCTTGCTTTCTTGGTTTCTTGCATGAAACATTGCTTTCTTGGTCAACAAGAAAGAAGTCAACTGAGTTTCTTGACTTCTTCCTTCTTTGTAGTTTGTTCTTGACTGCTTTCTTGAATCAAGATCGCAATCAAGCAAGCATGTTGATTGCGCCCATGGTTACGACTGACCAAGGTAGAACTCATGAAAGAACAAACAAGACAAGAAACGATCATGAAAGAAAGGAACAAAGAAGAAACATAGCTTGGAATCAATCAAGAAGGGATCTTGATTCCTTTCTTCAATTCCTCCTTGTTTTCTTCCTTTGTTGCATGAAACATTGCTTTCTTGGTCAACAAGAAAGAAGTAAACAGAGCTTCTTGACTTCTTCCTTCTTGGTCGTTTGTTCTTGACTACTTTCTTGAATCAAGATCGTAATCAAGAAAGCATCTTGATTGTGCCCTTGGTTGCGACTGACCAAGGTAGAACTCCAGAAAAATAAACAAGACAAGAAACGACCATGAAAGAAAGAAACAAAGAAGAAACACAGCTTGGAATCAATCAACAAGGGATCTTGATTCCTTTCTTCAGTTCCTCCTTGCTTTCTTCATTTCATGCATGAAACATTACTTTCTTGGTCAACAAGATAGATGTCAACTCAGTTTCTTAACTTCTTCCTTCTTGGTAGTTTGTTCTTGACTGCTTTCTTGAATGAAGATCGCAATCGAGAAAGTGTCTTGATTGCGCCCATGGTTGCGACTGACAAAGGTAGAACCTATGAAACAACAAACAAGACAAGAAACGACAATGAAAGAGAGAAACAAAGAAGAAACACAGCTTGCAATCAATCAAGAAGGGATCATGATTCCTTTCTTCATTTCCTTCTTGCTTTCTTGGTTTCTTGGAAGAAAACATTGCTTTCTTGGTCAACAAGAAAGAAGTCAGCTGAACTTCTTAACTACTTCCTTCGTGGTCGCTTGTTCTTTACTACATTCTAGAATGAAGATTACAATCAAGAAAGCATCTTGATTGCGCCCATGGTTGTGACTGACCAAGGTAGAACTCATGAAAGAACAAACAATACAAGACACGATCATGAAAGAAAGGAACAAAGAAGAAACACAGCTTGGAATCAATCAAGAAGGTATCTTGATTCCTTTCTTCAATTCCTCATTGTGTCCTTTATTTCTTGCATGAAACATTGTTTTCTTGGTCATTTGTTCTTGACTGCTTTCTTGAATCAAGATCGTACTCAAGAAAGCATCTTGATTGCGCCCTTGGTTGCGACTGACCAAGGTAGAACTCAAGAAAGAACGAACAAGACAAGAAACGTTCATGAAAGAAAGGAACAAAGAAGAAACACAGCTTGGAATCAACCAAGAAGGTATCTTGATTCCTTTCTTCAATTCCTCCTTGCTTTCGTCGTTTCTTGCATGAAACATTGCGTTCCTGGTAAATAAGAAAGAAGTTAACTGAGATTCTTGACTTCTTCCTTCTTGGTCGTTTGTTCTTGACTGCTCTCTTGAATCAAGATCGTAGTCAAGAACGCATCTTGATTGCGCCCTTGGTTGCGACTGACCAAGGTAGAACTCATGAAAGAACAAACAAGACCAGAAACGACCATAAAAAAAAGAAACAAAGTAGAAACATAACTTAGAATCAATCAAGAAGGGATCTTGATTCCTTTCTTCCATTCCTCGTTGCTTTCTTCGTTTCTTACATGAAACATTGCTTTCTTGGTCAACAAGAAATAAGTCAACTGAGTTTCTTGACTTCTTCCTTCTTGGTAGTTTGTTCTTGACTGCTTTCTTGAATCAAGATCCCAATCAAGCAAGCATTTTGATTGCACCCATGGTTGCGACTGACCAAGGTAGACCTTATGAAAGAACAAAAAAGACAAGAAACGACCCTGAAAGAAAGAAACAAAGAAGAAACACAGCTTGGAATCAATCAAGAAGGGATCTTGGTTCCTTTCTTCAATTCCTCCTTGCTTTCTTCGTTTGTTGCATGAAACATTGTTTTCGTGGTCAACAAGAAAGAAGTAAACTGAGCTTCTTGACTTCTTCCTTCTTGGTCGTTTGTTCTTGACTACTTTCTTGAATCAAGATCGTAATCAAGAAAGCATCTTGATATCGCCCTTGGTTGCAACTGACCAAGGTAGAACTCACGAAAAAACAAACAAGACAAGAAATGACCATGAAAGAAAGAAACAAAGAAGAAACACAGCTTGGAATCAATCAAGAAGGGATCTTGATTCCTTTCTTCAATTCCTCTTTATTTTCTTCATTTCTTGCATGAAACATTGCTTTCTTGGTCAACAAGAAAGAAGTCAACTCAGTTTTTTGACTTCTTCCTTCTTGGTAGTTTGTTCTTGACTGCTTTCTTGAATGAGGATCGCAATCAAGAAAGCATCTTGAATGCGCCTATGGTTGCGACTAACCAAGGTAGAACCTATGAAAGAACAAACAAGACAAGAAACGACCATGAAAGAGAGAAACAAAGAAGAAACACAGCTTGGAATCAATCAAGAAGGGATCTTGATTCCTTTCTTCATTTCCTTCTTGCTTTCTTGGTTTCTTGCAAGAAAACATTGCTTTATTGGTCAACAAGAAAGAAGTCAACTGAGCTTCTTGACTTCTCCCTTCTTGGTCGCTTGTTCTTGACTGCTTTCTAGAATCAAGATCACAATCAAGAAAGCATGTTGATTGCACCCATGGTTGCGACTGACCAAGGTAGAACTCAAGAAAGAACAAACAAGATAAGAAATGACCAAGAAAGATAGAAACAAAGAAAAAACACAGCAAGAAATCAATCAAGAAGGGATCTTGATTCCTTTCTTCATTTCCTCCTTGCTTTCCTGGTTTCCTGCTTGAAACATTGCTTTCTTGGTCAACAAGAAAGAAGTCAACTGAGCTTCTTCACTTCTTCCTTCTTGATCGCTTGTTCTTGACTATTGTCCTGAATCAAGATCGCATTCAGGAAAGCATCTTGATTGCGCCCATGGTTGCGACTGACCAAGGTAGAACTCAAGAATGAATAAACAAGACAAGAAATGACCATGACAGAAAGAAACAATGAAGAAACATAACTTGGAATAAATCAATAAGTGATGTTGATTCCTTTATGCATTTCCTCCTTGCTTTCTTGGTTTCTTGCATGAAACATTTCTTTCTTGGTCTACACGAAAGAAGTCAATTGAGCTTCTTGACTTCTTACTTCTTGGTCGCTTGTTGTTGACTGCTTTCTTGAATCAAGATCACAATTGAGAAAGCATGTTGATTGCACCCATGGTTGCAACTGACTATGGTAGAACTCAAGAAAGAACAAACAAGACAAGAAACGACCATGAAAGAAATAAACAAATAAGAAACACAGCAAGGAATCAATCAAGAAGGGATCTTGATTCCTTTCCTCATTTCCTCCTTACTTTCTTGGTTTCTTGGTTGAAACATTGCTTTCTTGGTCAACAAGAAAGAAGTCAACTGAGCTTCTTCAATTCTTCCTTCTTCGTCGCTTGTTCTTGACTATTGTCTTAATTTAATATCGCAAAAAAGAAAGCATCTTGATTGCGCCCATGGTTGCGACTGACCGAGGTAGAACTCAAGAATGAATAAACAAGACAAGAAACGACCATGAAAGAAACAAATAACGAAGAACCACAGCTTAGACTCAATTAAGAAGTGATCTTGATTCGTTTCTGCATTTCCTCCTTGCTTTCTTGGTTTCTTGCATGAAGCATTGCTTTCTTGGCCAACAAGAAAGAAGTCAACTGAGCTTCTTCCCTTCTTCCTTCTTGGTCGCTTGTTCTTGACTCATGTCTTAGATCAAGATTGCAATCAAGAAAGCATCTTGATTGCGCCCATGGTTGCAACTGACCAAGGTAGAACTCAAGAATGAATAAACAAGACAAGAAACGACCATGAAAGAAAGAAACAGTGAAGAAACACAGCTTGGACTCAATCAGGAAGGGATCTTGATTCCTTTCTGCATTTCGTCCTTGCTTTCTTGGTTTCTTGCATGAAACATAGCTTTCTTGGTCAACAAGAAAGAAGTCAACTGAGCTTCTTGACTTCTTCCTTCTTGGTCGCTTGTTCTCGACTACTTTCTTGAATCAAGATCACAATCAAGAAAGCATGTTGATTGCACCCATGGTTCCGACTAACTATGGTAGAACTCAAGAAAGAACAAACAAGACAAGAAACGACCTTGAAAGAAAGAAACAAAGAAGAATCACAGCTAGGAGTCAATCAAGAAGGGATCTTGATTCCTTTCCTCATTTTTTCCTTGCTTTCTTGGTTTCTTGTTTGAAACATTGCTTTCTTGGTAAACATGAAAGAAGTCAACTGAGCTTCTTCACTTCTTCCTTCTTGGTCGCTTCTTCTTGACTATTGTCTTGAATCAAGATCGCAATCAAGAAAGCATCTTGATTGCGCCCATGGTTGCGACTGACCAAGATAGAACTCAAGAATGAATAAACAAGACAAGAAAAGACCATGAAAGAAACAAACAATGAAGAAACACAGCTTGGACTCAATTAAGAAGGGATCTTGATTCGTTTCTGCATTTCCTCCTTGCTTTCTTGGTTTCTTGCATGAAGCATTGCTTTCTTGGTCAACAAGAAAGAAGTCAATTGAGTTTCTTGACTTCTTCCTTCTTGGGCGCTTGTACTTGACTGCTTTCTTGAATCCAGATCACAATCAAGAAAGCATATTGATTGCAGCCATGGTTGCGACTGACCAAGGTAGAACTCAAGAAAGAACAAACAAGGCAAGAAACGACCATGAAAGAAAGAAACAAAGAAGAAACACAGCTAGGATTCAATCAAGAAGGGATCTTGATTCCTTTCTTCATTTCCTCCTTGCTTTCTTGGTTTCTTTCTTGAAACATTGCTTTCTTGGTTAACAAGAAAGAAGTCAACTGAGCTTCTTCACTTCTTCCTTCTTGGTCGCTTGTTCTTGACTATTGTCTTGAATCAAGATCCCAATCAGTAAAGCATCTTGATTGCACCCATGGTTGCGACTAACCTAGGTAGAACTCAAGAATGAATAAATAAGATAAGAAACAACTATTAAAGAAAGAAACAACGAAGAAACACAGCTTGGACTCAATCAGGAAGGGATCTTGATTCCTTTCTGCATTTCCTCCTTGCTTTCTTGGTTTCTATCATGAAACATTGCTTTCTTGGTCAACAAGAAAGAAGTCAACTGAGCTTCTTCACTTCTTCCTTCTTGGTCGCTTGTTCTTGACTATTGTCTTAAATCAAGATCGCAATCAAGAAAGCATCTTGATTGCGCCCATGGTTGCAACTGACCAAGGTAGAACTCAAGAATGAATAAACAAGACAAGAAACGACCATGAAAGAAAGAAACAGTGAAGAAACACAGCTTGGACTCAATCAGGAAGGGATCTTGATTCCTTTCTGCATTTCGTCCTTGCTTTCTTGGTTTCTTGCATGAAACATAGCTTTCTTGGTCAACAAGAAAGAAGTCAACTGAGCTTCTTCGTTCCTGGTCACTTGTTCTTGACTGCTTTCTTGAATCAAGATCACAATCAAGAAAGCATGTTGATTGCACCTAATGTTGCGACTGACAATGGTAGAACTCAAGAAAGAACAAACAAGACAAGAAACGACCATGAAAGAAAGAAACAAAGAAGAAACACAGCTAGGAATCAATCAAGAAGGGATCTTGGTTCCTTTCTTCAATTCCTCCTTGCTTTCTTCATTTGTTGCATGAAACATTGTTTTCGTGGTCAACAAGAAAGAAGTAAACTGAGCTTCTTGACTTCTTCCTTCTTGGTCGTTTGTTCTTGACTACTTTCTTGAATCAAGATCGTAATCAAGAAAGCATCTTGATATCGCCCTTGGTTGCAACTGACCAAGGTAGAACTCACGAAAAAACAAACAAGACAAGAAATGACCATGAAAGAAAGAAACAAAGAAGAAACACAGCTTGGAATCAATCAAGAAGGGATCTTGATTCCTTTCTTCAATTCCTCTTTATTTTCTTCATTTCTTGCATGAAACATTGCTTTCTTGGTCAACAAGAAAGAAGTCAACTCAGTTTTTTGACTTCTTCCTTCTTGGTAGTTTGTTCTTGACTGCTTTCTTGAATGAGGATCGCAATCAAGAAAGCATGTTGATAGCAACCATGGTTCCGACTGACCAAGGTTGAACTCAAGAAAGAACTAACAAGACAAGAAATGACCATGAAAGAAAGAAACAAAGAAGAAACAACACTAGGAATCATTCAAAAAGGGATTCTGATTCCTTTCTTCATTTCGTCCTTGCTTTCTTGGTTTCTTGCTTAAAACATTGCTTTCTTGGTCAACCAGAAAGAAGTCAACTAAGCTTCTTCACTTCTTCCTTCTTGGTCGCTTGTTCTTGACTATTCTCTTGAATCAAGATCGCATCCAAGAAAGCATGTTGATTGCACCCATGGTTGCGACTTACCAAGGTAGAACTCAAGAAAGAACAAACAAGACAAGAAACGACCATGAAAGAAAGAAACAGTGAAGAAACACAGCTTGGACTCAATCAGGAAGGGATCTTGATTCCTTTCTGCATTTCATCCTTGCTTTCTTGGTCAACAAGAAAGAAGTCAACTGAGCTTTTTCATTCCTGGTCACTTGTTCTTGACTGCTTTCTTGAATTAAGATCACAATCAAGAAAGCATGTTGATTGCACCTAATGTTGCGACTGACAACGGTAGAACTCAAGAAAGAACAAACAAGACAAGAAACGACCATGAAAGAAAGAAACAAAGAAGAAACACAGCTAGGAATCAATCAAGAAGGGATCTTGATTCCTTTCCTCATTTCCTCCTTGATTTCTTCGTTTCTTGCTTGAAACATTGCTTTCTTGGTCCACAAGAAAGATGTCAACTGTGCTTCTTGACTTCTTCATTCTTGGTCACTTGTTCTTTACTGCTTTCTTGAATCAAGATCACAATCAAGAAAGCATCTTGATTGCGACCATGGTTGCGACTGACCAAGGTAGAAGTCAAGAATGAATAAACAAGACAAGAAACGACCAAGGAAGAAAGAAACATCGAAGAAACACAGCTTTGACTCAATTAAGAAGGGATCTTGATTCCTTTCTGCATTTCCTCCTTGCTTTCTTGGTTTGTTGCATTAAACATTGCTTTCTTGGTCCCCAAGAAAGAAGTCAACTCAGGTTCTTGACTTCTTCCTTCTTGGTCGGTTGTTCTTGACTGCTTTTTGGAATCAAGATCACAATCAAGAAAGCATGTTGATAGCAACCATGGTTCCGACTGACCAAGGTTGAACTCAAGAAAGAACTAACAAGATAAGAAATGACCATGAAAGAAAGAAACAAAGAAGAAACAAAACTAGGAATCATTCAAAAAGGGATTCTGATTCCTTTATTCATTTCGTCCTTGCTTTCTTGATTTCTTGCTTAAAACATTGCTTTCTTGGTCAACCAGAAAGAAGTCAACTAAGCTTCTTCACTTCTTCCTTCTTGGTCGCTTGTTCTTGACTATTCTCTTGAATCAAGATCGCATCCAAGAAAGCATCTTGATTGCGTCCATGGTTGCGACTTACCAAGGTAGAACTCAAGAAAGAACAAACAAGACAAGAAACGACCATGAAAGAAAGAAACATAGAACAAACAAAACTAGGAATCATTCAAAAAGGGATCCTGATTCCTTTCTTCATTTCGTCCTTGCTTTCTTGGTTTCTTGCTTAAAACATTGCTTTCTTGGTCAACCAGAAAGAAGTCAACTGAGCTTCTTCACTTCTTCCTTCTTGGTCGCTTGTTCTTGACTATTGTCTTGAATCAAGATCACAATCAAGAAAGCATCTTGATTGCACCCATGGTTGCGACTGACCAAGGTAGAACTCAAGAAAGAACAAACAAGACAAGAAACAACCATGAAAGTAAGAAACAAAGTAGAAACACAGCTAGGAATCAATCAAGAAAGGATCTTGATTCCTTTCTTCATTTCCTCCTTGCTTTCTTGGTTTCTTGATTAAAACATTGCTTTCTTGGTCAACAAGAAACAAGTTAACTGAGCTTCTTCACTTCTTCCTTCTTGGTCGCTTGTTCTTGACTATTGTCTTGAATCAAGATCGCATTCAAGAAAGCATATTGATTGGACCCATGGTTGCCACTTACCAAGGTAGAACTCAAAAAAGAACAAACAATACGAGAAACAACCATGAAAGAAAGAAACAAAGAAGAAACACAGCTAGGAATCAATCAAGAAGGGATCCTGATTCCTTTCTTCATTTCCTCCTTGCTTTCTTGATTTCTTGCTTAAAACATTGCTTTCTTAGTCAACAAAAAAGAAGTTAACTGAGCTTCTTCACTTCTTCCTCCTTGGTCGCTTGTTCTTGACTATTGTCTTGAATCAAGATCGCATTCAAGAAAGCATCTTGATTGCGCCCATGGTTGCGACATACCAAGGTAGAACTCAAGAAAGAACAAACAAGACAAGAAACGACCATGAAAGTAAGAAACAAAGAAGAAACAAAGCTAGGAATCAATCAAGAAGGGATCTTTATTCGTTTCTGCATTTCCTCCTTGCTTTCTTCATTTCTTGCTTAAAACATTGCTTTCTTGGTCAACAAGAAAGAAGTCAACTGAGCTTCTTCACTTCTTCCTTCTTGGTCGCTTGTTTTTTACTATTGTCTTGAAGCAAGATCGCATTCAAGAAAGCATCTTGATTGCACCCATGGTTGCGACTGACCAAGGTAGAACTCAAGAAAGAAGAAACAAGACAAGAAATGACCGTGAAAGAAAGAAACAAAGAAGAAACACAGCTAGGAATCAATCAAGAAGGGATCTTGATTCCTTTATGCATTTCCTCCTTGCTTTCTTTGTTTCTTGCTTAAAACATTGCTTTCTTGGTTAACAAGAAAGAAGTCAACTGAGCTTCTTCACTTCTTCCTTCTTGGTCGCTTGGTTTTTACTATTATCTTGAAGCAAGATCGGATTCAAGAAAGCATCTGGATTGCACCCATGGTTGCGGCTGACCAAGGTAGAACTCAAGAAAGAACAAACAAGACAAGAAACGACCATGAAAGAAAGAAACAAAGAAGAAACACAGCTAGGAACAAATCAAGAAGGGATCTTGATTCCTTTCTTCATTTCCTCCTTGCTTTCTTGGTTTCTTGCTTAAAACATTGCTTTCTTGGTCAACAAGAAACTAGTTAACTGAGCTTCTTCACTTCTTCCTTCTTTGTCGCTTGTTCTTGACTATTGTCTTGAATCAAGATCTCATTCAAGAAAGCATCTTGATTGGGCCCATGGTTGCCACTTACCAAGGTAGAACTCAAAAAAGAACAAACAAGACAAGAAACAACCATGAAAGAAAGAAACAAAGAAGAAACACAGCTAGGAATCAATCAAGAAGGGATGTTGATTCCTTTCTTCATTTCCTCCTTGCTTTCTTGGTTTCTTGCTTAAAACATTGCTTTCTTGGTCAACAAGAAAGAAGCTAACTGAGCTTCTTCACTTCATCCTTCTTGGTCGCTTGTTCTTGACTATTGTCTTGAATCAAGATCGCATTCAAGAAAGCATCTTGATTGTGCCCATGGTTGCGACTAACCAAGGTAGAACTCAAGAAAGAACAAACAAGACAAGAAACGACCATGAAAGAAAGTAACAAAGAAGAAAGACAACTAGGAATCAATCAAGAAGGGATCCTGATTCCTATCTTCATTTCCTCCTTGCTTTCTTGGTTTCTTGCTTAAAACATTGCTTTGTTGGTCAACAAGAAAGAAGTTAACTGAGCTTCTCCACTTCTTCCTCCTTGGTCGCTTGTTCTTGACTATTGTCTTGAATCAAGATCGCATTCAAGAAAGCATCTTGATTGAGCCCATGGTTGCGACTGACCAAGGTAGAACTCAAGAAAGAAGAAACAAGACAAGAAACGACCGTGAAAGAAAGAAACAAAGAAGAAACACAGCTAGGAATCAATCAAGAAGGGATCTTGATTCCTTTATGCATTTCCTCCTTGCTTTCTTTGTTTCTTGCTTAAAACATTGCTTTCTTGGTTAACAAGAAAGAAGTCAACTGAGCTTCTTCACTTCTTCCTTCTTGGTCGCTTGGTTTTTACTATTATCTTGAAGCAAGATCGGATTCAAGAAAGCATTTGGATTGCACCCATGGTTGCGGCTGACCAAGGTAGAACTCAAGAAAGAACAAACAAGACAAGAAACGACCATGAAAGAAAGAAACAAAGAAGAAACACAGCTAGGAACAAATCAAGAAGGGATCTTGATTCCTTTCTTCATTTCCTCCTTGATTTCTTGGTTTCTTTTGCTTAAAACATTGCTTTCTTGGTCAACAAGAAAGAAGCTAACTGAGCTTCTTCACTTCATCCTTCTTGGTCGCTTGTTCTTGACTATTGTCTTGAATCAAGATCGCATTCAAGAAAGCATCTTGATTGCGCCCATGGTTGCGACTAACCAAGGTAGAACTCAAGAAAGAACAAACAAGACAAGAAACGACCATGAAAGAAAGAAACAAAGAAGAAACACAACTAGGAATCAATCAAGAAGGGATCTTGATTCCTTTATGCATTTCCTCCTTGCTTTCTTCGTTTCTTGCTTAAAACATTGCTTTCTTGGTCAAGAAGAAAGAAGTCAACTGAGCTTCTTCATTTCTTCCTTCTTGGTCGTTTGTTTTTCACTATTGTCTTGAAGCAAGATCGCATTCAAGAAAGCATCTTGATTGCACCCATGGTTGCGACTGACCAAGGTAGAACTCAAGAAAGAACAAACAAGACAAGAAACGACCATGAAAGAAAGTAACAAAGAAGAAAGACAACTAGGAATCAATCAAGAATGGATCTTGATTCCTTTCTTCATTTCCTCCTTGCTTTCTTGGTTTCTTGCTTAAAACATTGCTTTGTTGGTCAACAAGAAAGAAGTTAACTGAGCTTCTCCACTTCTTCCTCCTTGGTCGCTTGTTCTTGACTATTGTCTTGAATCAAGATCGCATTCAAGAAAGCATCTTGATTGAGCCCATGGTTGCGACTGACCAAGGTAGAACTCAAGAAAGAAGAAACAAGACAAGAAACGACCGTGAAAGAAAGAAACAAAGAAGAAACACAGCTAGGAATCAATCAAGAAGGGATCTTGATTCCTTTATGCATTTCCTCCTTGCTTTCTTTGTTTCTTGCTTAAAACATTGCTTTCTTGGTTAACAAGAAAGAAGTCAACTGAGCTTCTTCACTTCTTCCTTCTTGGTCGCTTGGTTTTTACTATTATCTTGAAGCAAGATCGGATTCAAGAAAGCATTTGGATTGCACCCATGGTTGCGGCTGACCAAGGTAGAACTCAAGAAAGAACAAACAAGACAAGAAACGACCATGAAAGAAAGAAACAAAGAAGAAACACAGCTAGGAACAAATCAAGAAGGGATCTTGATTCCTTTCTTCATTTCCTCCTTGCTTTCTTGGTTTCTTGCTTAAAACATTGCTTTCTTGGTCAACAAGACAGAAGCTAACTGAGCTTCTTCACTTCATCCTTCTTGGTCGCTTGTTCTTGACTATTGTCTTGAATCAAGATCGCATTCAAGAAAGCATCTTGATTGTGCCCATGGTTGCGACTAACCAAGGTAGAACTCAAGAAAGAACAAACAAGACAAGAAACGACCATGAAAGAAAGAAACAAAGAAGAAAAACAACTAGGAATCAATCAAGAAGGGATCTTGATTCCTTTATGCATTTCCTCCTTGCTTTCTTCGTTTCTTGCTTAAAACATTGCTTTCTTGGTCAAGAAGAAAGAAGTCAACTGAGCTTCTTCATTTCTTCCTTCTTGGTCGTTTGTTTTTCACTATTGTCTTGAAGCAAGATCGCATTCAGGAAAGCATCTTGATTGCACCCATGGTTGCGACTGACCAAGGTAGAACTCAAGAAAGAACAAACAAGACAAGAAACGACCATGAAAGAAAGTAACAAAGAAGAAAGACAACTAGGAATCAATCAAGAATGGATCTTGATTCCTTTCTTCATTTCCTCCTTGCTTTCTTGGTTTCTTGCTTAAAACATTGCTTTGTTGGTCAACAAGAAAGAAGTTAACTGAGCTTCTTCACTTCTTCCTCCTTGGTCGCTTGTTCTTGACTATTGTCTTGAATCAAGATCGCATTCAAGAAAGCATCTTGATTGCGCCCATGGTTGCTACTTACCAAGGTAGAACTCAAGAAAGAACAAATAAGACAAGAAACGACCATGAAAGTAAGAAACAAAGAAGAAACAAAGCTAGGAATCAATCAAGAAGGGATCTTGATTCATTTCTTCATTTCCTCCTTGCTTTCTTCATTTCTTACTTAAAACATTGCTTTCTTGGTCAACAAGAAAGAAGTCAACTGAGCTTCTTCACTTCTTCCTTCTTGGTCGCTTGTTTTTGACTGTTGTCTTGAAGCAAGATCACATTCAAGAAAGCATCTTGATTGCACCCATGGTTGCGACTGACCAAGGTAGAACTCAAGAAAGAAGAAACAAGACAAGAAACGACCGTGAAAGAAAGAAACAAAGAAGAAACACAGCTAGGAATCAATCAAGAATGGATCTTGATTCCTTTCTGCATTTCCTCCTTGCTTTCTTTGTTTCTTGCTTAAAACATTGCTTTCTTGGTTAACAAGAAAGAAGTCAACTGAGCTTCTTCACTTCTTCCTTCTTGGTCGCTTGGTTTTTACTATTATCTTGAAGCAAGATCGGATTCAAGAAAGCATCTTGATTGCACCCATGGTTGCGGCTGACCAAGGTAGAACTCAAGAAAGAACAAACAAGACAAGAAACGACCATGAAAGAAAGAAACAAAGAAGAAACACAGCTAGGAACCAATCAAGAACGGATCTTGATTCCTTTCTTCATTTCCTCCTTACTTTTTAGGTTTCTGCTTTAAACATTGCTTTCTTGGTGAACAAGAAAGAAGTCAACTGAGCTTCTTGACTTCTTCTTTCTTGTTCGCTTGTTCTTGACTGCTTTCTTGAATCAAGATCACAATCAAGAAAGCACCTTGTTTGCACCCATGGCTATGACTGCCCAAGGTTGAACTCAAGAAAGAACAAACAAGACAAGAAACAACTATGAAAGAAAGAAATAAAGAAGAAACATAGCTTGGAAACAATCAAGAAGGGATATTGATTCCTTTATGCATTTCCTCCTTGCTTTCTTGGTTTCTTACATGAAACATTGCTTTCTTGGTCGACAAGAAAGAAGTCAACTGAGCTTATTGACTTCTTCTTTCTTGGCCGCTTGTTCTTGACTGCTTTCTTGAATCAAGATCGCAATCAAGAAAGCATCTTGATTGCACCAATGGTTGTGACTGACCAAGGTAGAACTCAAGACGGAACAACCAAGATAAGAAATGACTATGAAAGAAAGAAACAAAGAAGAAATACAACTAGGAATCAATCAAGAAGGGTTCTTGATTCCTTTCTGTTAGAATCTAAGAGTTTGGACGATGTCCAACCCCCAAACTTCGATTTTGATGATAACAAATGAAGTTAAATTTTGAAGTATCTAATGATCTATGTTTGAGTATTATAGGTTCTACGCCATCCAATGCCTCAATTGTATTGTATCTCTTAAACTCAAATATTATATTTCTATGTGTACAGTACGTCCAATGAGCAACTGGAATTTCTTTTTTGTTAAGTGTAAAATTCAGCGTCCAATACACTGTGATAAAACAAGCGTCCAATGCATTGTGAAAACCAGTGTGTAAACACTACGTCCATTCAAGGAAGCGTCCAACGCATATATAACTTGCATCATCTCTCTCTAGCAAACAGTTATATAATGCGTCCATGATTGAGTAGAAGTACACTTATGCTTTTCGATGATGATTCTCTGAAATGTTCTATTATTCCCTCTCTTTTCTAATGTGACATTTCATTTGAATATTCGAAAAGTGTACCACAGGGGACAGAAAAAGCTTCTCTCTGCAGAAACCGTACAAGTAGTGGATGCACTGCATGTACTGTTGTCTCCACCATCTCTCCACCCCAAGCTGACACGTAGCAACAGTCATATGATTGTGAGAGAATGGTTATTGGCAAAGGCACAGATCCCACAACGGATATCTTCACCAAGCTGCCTATAAATAGAGGAACAAGCTCAAGTTTTTCAATAATGAAGCATTCAAGTTTTTCAAAGAGTTGTAACTCTGCCAAATCGATTGGACGACCTACACTTGTGCAAAAAGAGAAATCTACTTAGCTTTGCTGAGTTATTCTGTGTAATTGAGTTTTATTGTAATATCCTCTCTGTGAGAGCTGTTTATTTAACTTGTACTCAAATAGTTTCTGTTTGGAAAGCTAGGAGTGACTTAGTGACAAAGAATACTTGGGTATTCTTTAATCTTAAGGGGAGATTAAAGGTGTGCTAGAAGTGGCCTAGCAAATACTTATAGCCAAGAGTGGCAGGGTATATAATACTTGTTTGTAATCAGAATTTGATTAGTGGAACCCTTCAAAGTTTTTGAAGGAGAACTGGACATAGCTCAGGTTGAGTGAACCAGTATAAACCAAGTGTTTTTACTCTATCACTTTCAAGCCTACTTGCTATTCTCTTCAGTTATTTATTCACACTTTGCGCACAAGTTTCTTTATATCTTATTTATGAAAATCTTTTATTTACATCTGGACAATTAACAAGAAAATGCAGTTTCACTAAACTGTCATTTTAACTGTTGGACAATACTTGTGATCTTTTGTTTTACAAGTCCCTTGTGAAACTCAAGATAATTTATCTCCATCTTTGAAAAAAGCTTTTAAGAATATAACTAACACACTATTCAACCCCCTCTTCTAATGTGAATCTCTACATTTCAATTGGTATCAGAGCTCGGCCTTTCGGGTTGAGTACTTGATAGTACAGAGGAAACCAGATCCTAAGAAAGATGGAAAATGAGGGACAAGTTGTGACAGACCACCACTCTTCAAGGGTGTCAAATATGACTATTGGAAGCAAAGAATGATAGCATTCTTTGAGTCCTGTCATATTGATATGTGGAACATTGTGGAGATGGGCGACTACATTCCAGTTGATGAGAGTCTCAACGAGATCCCAAAGGCTAGATGGACGGAGGAGCAGAAACAAAGATTTCATCTCAACTCCAGAGCCAGAAATATCATCATGTGTGCACTATCTGAACAAGAATACAATAAAGTGCACAGTTTCAAAAGCGCAAAACAAATGTGGGACACTCTTGCGTTAATGTATGAGGGTTCCACCCAGGTAAAACATAACAAACTTAGTCTTCTTACTCGTCAATATGAATTGTTTAGTATGGAAGGAAAAGAGTACATACAAAGTATGTTTGGATGGTTTCAAACCATACTAAATGAACTTAGAGCACATGGTAAAGATTACAATAACTATGAACATATTGACAAAATTCTGAGGAGTTTGCCTAGGCAATGGAGACCACAGGTTACAGCCTTGAGAGCAACCAAAGGACTGGATGACATGTCCTTAGAAGAGCTTGTGGGAATCCTTAAGGTGCATGAGCTGGAACTGCAACAAGATGGTGATGGCAATAAAAGTAAGTCTCTGGCACTCAGCGTCCAGAAGCCAAAGAAAGCATCATCATCCAAAGCCATGCAAGCTGAACATCATCAGATGAACAATCTGAAGATGATGACTCAGACGAGGATGATGAGCTATCCTTCATATCCAAGAGAATCCACTCTATGTGGAAGAAGAAAGGTGGATCCAGATGGAGAAACTTGAACAATAAAGGTCTAAAAGAAAAGAAGGAGAAGAGTCCAATCGTATGCTACGAATGCAAAAAGCCCGGACACTTCAAATTAGAATGCCCAGACCTTGACAAGAGCAAGGACAAGAAGAAGAAAATCTTCAACAAAAAGAAAGGCAAAAAGGTTCTAACGTCCACATGGGAAGATCTGGATGATGACTCATCCTCGGACGATGAAGAGGAAGAGGAAGCACTCATATGCCTGATGGCAGACACTACATCAAATTCTTCAGAACCTGAAGAGGAAGATGAGACATGCTTAACAGCAGGAAAGAAACTCCAGTCATGGTACCTGGACAGTGGGTGCTCGCATCACATGACAGGAGAAATGTGTATGTTCCAATGCCTCCAACCCAAGACTGGTGGGACAGTCACTTTCGGAGGGAATCATAAAGGGATGATAGCTGGCGTGGGTAAGATTGGTATACCACCCTATCCTTGTATTGATAATGTTCTTTTTGTTAAAGGTCTCAAGCACAATCTACTTAGCATAAGTCAATTATGTGATAGTGGATATGATGTTGCCTTTAACAAAGGTGAATGTATAGTCAAAAACTCTGATGGATCCCTTCTCTTTACTGCAAAGAGGCAAGGTAATCTGTACAAGATTAAACTTAGGGAACTATCAAGTCAAAATGTTTCATGCTTAGTTTCAGTTAAAGAAAATCATTGGCTATGGCATAAAAGACTTGGGCACGCCAGCTTGAGATTAATCTCAAAGCTTAACAGGCACAACTTCGTGAGAGGATTACCAAGTATGTCATATAAAGATGATATTCTTTGTGAAGCCTGTCAGAAAGGGAAACAAGTGAAAAATTCTTTTCAAAGTAAAAATATTGTTTCCATTTCTAGACCTCTTGAGTTGTTGCATATTGACTTGTTTGGACCCACAAGAACAACCTCACTAGGTGGTAAGAGGTACAGATTAGTTGTAGTGGACGACTATACTAGATGGACATGGGTCATGTTCCTATCTCACAAAGATGAGTCTTTTAAGGCCTTCTATAACTTCTACAAAAGAATTCAAAATGAAAAAGGAGTATGCATTACTTCGATCCGAAGTGATCATGGGGGAGAATTCGAAAATGAAAGTTTTCAAAGGTTCTGTGAAGATAATGGTATCCTTCACAACTTCTCAACACCTAGAACACCAAAATAGAATGGTGTTGTTGAGAGGAAGAACAAGTCATTCCAAGAGATGGCCGAACCATGTTGAATGATAATTCGACCCCTAAACAATTTTAGGTTGAAGCAATGAATACTGCTTATTATTTACAGAGCAGAATCTATATCAGGCCAATCTTAAAAAAGAATCCATATGAATTGTGGAAAGGGAGAAGACCCAACATATCGTACTTCCATCCATTTGGATGTCAATGCTTCTTTCTGAACATTAAGGATAACTTGGGAAAATTTGATTCTAAGTGTGATGAAGGAATATTGCTTGGATATTCTGAAACTTCAAAGGCATATAGAGTTTATAATTCTAGAACCTTAGTCGTTGAAGAAGCTATCCATGTGAAGTTCAATGACACTAAGCCTGATAAGGAATTATCAGAGCTAGATGAATCATTTGCAGAACTCAGGATGGACGATGTAAGGAAATCATCAGACATGTCTAACAGTGATGTCACAGTTAAAGAGTCCAATGTTCCCCTGGACAGTCCAACAGAAGAACAAAGGGAACCAACTGGACGCAACTGGCAAATGAAGAAGCATCATCCAAAAGACCAAATCATTGGTGACCCAAAGGATAGAGTTAGAACTAGATCTTCACTTCAACAACAAGGTCACACAACACTCATATCACAGATAGAACCTAAGACTGTGGACGATGCTTTGGAAGATGAAAGCTGGGTCAAAGAAATGCAAGATGAACTTGACCGATTTCAAAAGAACGATGTCTGGAAACCTGTAGAACTCCCTAATAACAAAGAAGTTATAAGAGCTAAGTGGGTGTTCAGAAACAAATTGGACGAAACAGGTAATGTTGTGAGAAACAAAGCCAGACTGGTAGCCAAAGGTCACTCACAACAAGAAGGTATAGATTATACTGAAACTTATGCACCTGTTGCACGTCTAGAGGCAATTCGCATTTTACTATCATTTGCAGCTCATAGCAATATGAAGCGATATCAAACGGATGTAGAAGTGCAGTCCTCAATGGATTGATAAAAGAAGAAGTCTATGTGGAGCAACCCCCAGGGTTTGAGAGTGATGTGTTTCCTAATCATGTTTTCAAACTTAACAAAGCATTATATGGACTAAAACAAGCACCTAGAGCTTGGTATGAAAAACTCAGCTCATTTCTTTTAGAAAATGTTTTCTCAAGAGGAAAAGTAGACACTACATTATTTCGCAAAGATTATTCTTCTAATTTCATTATTGCTCAAGTATATGTAGATGATATCATATGTGGTGCTACTAACGAATCTCTTTGTGAGGAATTTGCTAAGTTAATGCAGACAGAATTTGAGGTGAGCATGATGGGAGAACTAAAATTCTTCCTTGGATTGCAAATCAAGCAAACTGATAAAGGCATATACATACATCACACCAAGTATGTTAAGGAGCTTCTCAAGAAGTTCAAAATGGACGATGCAAAACCAATGAAAACTCCTATGCATCCAACAACAGTACTTGGACTGGACGATGGTTCAAAGAAGGTGAACAACACCCTATACAGAGGAATGATAGGATCACTCCTATACCTCACAGCGTCCAGACCTGACATCATGTTCAGCGTATGCATATGTGGCAGATTCCAATCTGACCCAAGGGAAGTTCACTTAACTGCTGTTAAAAGAATCTTTCGATATCTTGTTGGAACAACTAATCTTGGTCTATATTTCAAAAGGCAGAAGGATTTCAGATTAGTTGGATACTGTGATGCTGACTATGCTGGAGACAAAATTGAAAGAAAAAGCACTAGTGGAGGATGTCACTTCATTGGTGGAAACTTAGTCTCCTGGATATGCAAGAAGCAAGGAACAATTGCACTATCCACTGCTGAAGCAGAGTATATTTCAGCTGCAAAGTGCTGCTCTCAAATCTTATGGATCAAGCATCAACTTGAGGACTACAGCATATGTGAGAGTAACATTCCTATCTTCTGTGATAGCAAAGCTACAATTGATCTTTCTAAAAACCCAATATTGCATTCAAGGGCAAAACATATAGAAATTAAACATCACTTTATAAGAGATCATGTTCAGAAGGGTACTATGGAATTACATTTTGTAACCACAGATAATCAACTAGCTGATATATTTACAAAACCCCTTACTGAAGACAAGCTAGTCCTTCTGAGGAATAGACTTAGCATGGATCTTGTAAAAGAATGATTAAAATCCATATGTGGTGTCCAATGTGACAAACAACGTCCAATGGACATGTCATCCAAAGGTTACTTTGTCATACACGTGCACTGCATATGTTACACTTAAGTCAAATGACTGGGAGATATTTTTATGGTTTTTCATTTAACATTGTTTTAATGGCCAAAACGGTTTCGTTTTAAGTAATTATGAATTAATGCCCTATGCTGAGTCACCTAGGTGTTAATAACCGTACATAGTTACCAATATCCTCAGCACATCTCATCATGGCGGGTCTTATGGCATAACCTCCATTTCAAATATTCACAAAAGCCCAAAAACGTTTCGTATTCTCCAAACAGAGCCTATACTTAAATTGACAAATTCACTCAGAAAAATACTTTACCAAATTTCCCTTCTCCAAAATTATCTTCTACCTTCAGCATTCTCTTTCTCTTTCTGTCAGAAAACCTAAACACTCTCTGCAAAACCTAAAAATCAAACCTTTATCATCATGATGAACTCTGCTAACTCAAGCAACTCCGAACTTGATGTTCATACCTATCCTGAAACCACTATAGTGTCTCAAGGTGCTACCACTGTTCACGTTGAGCACTTCTTCGACATTGGAAAGTTAGAAAAGTTAGGTTTGAATCTTGATGAAAGTCTTCTAAAATGCAGAATCAGAGGATACTTCAACGAAAACCAGAAGATATTTCCAGAACTGATCAGAATGTTCTGGAGGAACGCAAGATTCCAAAACTCAAGGGAACCGTGTCCACTATGCTTGGACGAGAAGTGATTTTGTCTACTGAATCTATAGCCAAAGTCACTGGCTGTATCAGGGAACAAAATCAGTACAAGTCAGAGTGGGCCAAGCAATATGGAAACTACGTTGGGAAGGTACTTTGCAAGAACAAGTCTACAGACTCATCCAAGATTGAGTACAAGAATCTATGTGAAGAAGCAAAGATATGGCAGCAAGTGTGCAACAAGAGCATTTTGCACAAAGTTGGGTCTAAGGACTTAGTCACGGACTTACACAAGTTCGTGATATTTCATCTAATGGAAGGAATCCCATTCAATCTACCTCACACCATTTACATCAATATTCTGCTAATGATGAAAACTATTGGTGGAAATGATGACATCTTCTATGCCGCACTACTAAATAAGATCCTATGGGATCAGAAAGTATACCAATGTTTCTTTGATGAGTTGGACAAAGATGATCATGAAAACATTGTGAAGAAAGGAGGAATAGTTGCAACACAGCAGATATTTGGTGAATCGAACATCAAGCCAATGAAGATAAAGCTTACAGCAAAGGTCCAAAAGGAATTGGACGAGGAAAGTATAAATAAGAAATGTCATGAGCAAAGCAGACTCATTTCAAATGATGATGAAGAAGAAATTGATCTTCTTGGTCATGGGAGAAAGATAAAACGGTTGATGAAGGAACAAGAAAGCAGGAAAGTAATAAGACACATGTCGTAACAGCATGAAGATGCAGAAAAAGAAAGAAGGACCAAGAAAAGACATGCTAATCCTGCTCCGTCCAGTCCACCTGCTGAGACGTGTCCAAGGACTGCTCCGTCTAAACCAAAACAGGATAAGCAGCGTCCAAAGACTGCTTCAGTGAAGCCCGCACCAGAAAAACCCAGAGTTCGCAAGTTGAAAATGCTTGACAACTCCGATGACGAGGATCAAATGCCCATTGGCCAGATTAAAAAGGAAAGCTGAAGAGATGGAGTCTGCACAACAGAAGAAACAAAAGGTATATGCTGCATCCAAAACTGGTGCTACAGTCTTTCCTACTAAAGTACCTAGACGAGTAAAAACTCAGGCAGCAAGGCCAAGGAAAGTTTCGATTAAACTCCCCCACCTCTCAAGACACTGAGAGCGAATCTACAAGTGCTCCACAACCTGCTCCAATAGTTGCTTCAACGGTCACATCAGCACAATGTCCAACTTTCAAATTAAACTTATCAAAATTTGTGCGTCTAAGGGATGCTTGGAGAGATGCATGGCCTCAATGGACAATTCCACCAAAGGGGAAGATGAAAGAAGAAGAAGACAAGGAAAGGTTTCCTATTGCATTCCTTACAAGGAATAAACAACACTATTGTAAGAAAAGCGATGTAATTTAGAGATCTCAACAGAAACCACTGGAGAGGAGTCTGACTCCAGTATCGGCACCTGAATGGATGAGGTATGACTAGGTTCATCCTCAATCTACTGAATTTGCCTTATTACCAGAAGGAACCATTATCAGCAATCCTCCACCAACCTGGACGAGAGAATCTTATCCAAACCTGGTTCAGATGGAACGCCCTTATACATGTCCAACTGGTACTCAACAAAGGGTGCGTCCAGCTGAAGATGTGCCTTTTGAGTCAGAGGTTGAAATTGCATCAGATCTTGCTAAAACTGTGGCTGAACAAAAGGACAAGAGTCAAAGGAAAAGGAAGCCAGCAACAAAGAAGTCATCTCCCAACAATCTTGATGAATTGGATGCTGAACTGCAATTAGCCATTAAAGAAAGTCTGGACCCATCCAAGGCAAAACAGCGTCTAGAAGTGCAATGGGTCAAAGATGTTCACATCTGGACTCCCATCACAAAATTTCTTCCACTACCACCTGGAACTCCGGTGCTCAACTTTCAGCCTAGTGATTATTACGATCTTGGCAAACTGCTCAAGCAAATGTACATTCAAGACCAGGTTGTTGCTTATCCACCCAACCTCCACATCAGACGATCCACGGATATCAAGTTTGTACTTGATAAGGTATGTCCTAGACTACCTCTATATGATGCTGGAAAGAAGAAAGGGTTTAAGTACTATGGGACAGAGATGCCTAGTAGAGATGAAAAGGTTTATCTCTCATCTTCCTCACATACCTGGAATTATCTTTTTGATAAGACTAGAAAGCTAACAAGGCCCCTAGGCACTTTTGATACCATGATCTTTTGTCATCAAATTGTGTGGGTAGACACTCAGAAAGCCTCAACATCTGGATGCTCCAAGGATTCCTTCTTTCATCCTCCAGAAGGACTTGAAGTCCTGCATCCAGTCAAGACATGTCATTTCTCTGATACCTTTGCTTGCTTTCTGACTGATAATGATGATTTTCTAGAAGTCTTAAGGATACTACCAATCATCAGAAGCAACAAGGTATATGACCTTAGAAGTCTTGACCGCTATGAATTTGTACACGAAGTTCAAAGGCTTCATGATCTTCAAAAGGCTGAAGAAGAAAGAGCTTTGCAAGAGCAAGCTGAAAGAGAAAGAGCTGAATAAGTTTGCTTGGAACAGGAACGAGCAGTACAAGCTGAGCAAGTTCACCTGGTGGAAATTGACAATGAGCAAGTTGGAATTGCTACTAAAGAAAAAGTTGAGCAGATTGCCAAACCAACAATCACACAAGCAAAATTGGATGAAGCCTCTGCAAAAGTCACTAATATGCTCATTCATCTGGACTTACAATCTGAGGTACAAGTGGATGTGGAACACTTTGTCACCTCTCATAAGGAACAAACAGTCCAATCTGACACGTCCAAAGATGAAGCTATGCAACCTATGGCTGAGACTGAAGCGCCATAACCAAAGGAGTCCACTGCTGAAAAGCCTACTCCAGAGGCTGCTATAAGCCAACCAATTATTTATGCGTCCAATGAAGCACACTCTGGAACCAGACAAATGATTCCTACAGGGTCTTCAAGTCCAAGGGCTATTATTCCCTTGCACTTTGCCAAACCTCAAGGAGTCTTTGAGGACAGAGTGAACGAGATTGTTCAACAGGCTCTAAGACAACAACTAGAAACCGAAGTTACTCTTCGTGCCTTCCAGGAAAGGCAACAAGCAGAAGCCGCACAACACCGATTAATGTTGCAGAATGCTATTACTGATCAGTTCATGCATCTCTCACAGATGTTGATCAATGAAATTCAATCCACTGCTGCTAACCTCATTGGTACTGTTATTCATTAGGTTCCTCCTGTTCAACCCATACCTCAACAACAACCACCTGTTAACCACCCTGCACCACCTCCTCAAGCACCACCAGAACAACCACCACCATCACCACAAGATCCACCTCAACAGCCCTAGGTGACCATGATGGTCAAATCATTTTTTCATCTTTCAAACCCTTTTTTGTTTTGTTGATGACAAAGGGGGAGAAACTGGAATTTTTTATGTCATAGAGTATTTTTTTGCTGTTACACTACTCTGTGAAACCTCTTTGGCTGTTCATTGAATACATATGATGTGTTTTTTATCATAATTTTCCGCATCCATATCTATGATATGATTTTCACTCTGATATCTATCGTCTCTGATACATTCTTATCATACAGTGTTATCTGATATATATTGCTTTATTAAATACATGAGAAATGTTGGACTCAGGGGGAGTACTTCATTTCATACTTTTTCACCCTGTCAACATACACTGGCATAAAATAACCATTCAATCATCTGCTATGATATTTTTTTATATGATTATGTATTTGCACACATCAAAATTTAGTATTATTTGTCATCATCAAAAAGGGGGAGACTGTTAGAATCTAAGACTTTTGACGATGTCCAACCCCTCAAACTTCGGTTTTGATGATAACAAATGAAGTTAAATTTTGAAGTATCTAATGATCTATGTTTGAGTATTATAGGTTCTACGCCGTCCAACGCCTCAATGGTATTGTATCTCTTAAACTCAAATATTATATTTCTATGTGTACAGTACGTCCAATGAGCAATTGAAATTTCTTTTTTGTTAAGTGTAAAATTCAGCGTCCAATACACTGTTATAAAATAAGCGTCCAATGCATTGTGAAAACCAGTGTGTAAACACTACGTCCATTCAAGGAAGCGTCCAACGCATATATAACTTGCATCATCTCTCTCTAGCAAACAGTTATATAATGTGTCCATGATTGAGTAAAAGAACACTTATGCTTTTCGATGATGATTCTCTGAAATGTTCTATTATTCCCTATTTTTTCTAATGTTATATTTCATTTGAATATTCGAAAAGTGTACCACAGGGGACAGAAAAAGCTTCTATCTACAGAAACCGTACAAGTAGTGGAGCACTGCATGTACTATTGTCTCCTCCATCTCTCCACCCCAAGCTGACACGTAGCAACGGTCATATGATTGTGAGAGAACAGTTATTGGCAAAGGCACAGATCCCACAACGGATATCTTCACCAAGCTGCCTATAAATAGATGAACAAGCTCAAGTTTTTCAACAACGAAGCATTCAAGTTTTTCAAAGAACTGTAACTCTGCCAAATCGATTGGACGACCTACACTTGTGCAAAAAGAGCAATCTACTTAGCTTTGCTGAGTTATTATGTGTAATTGAGTTTTATTGTAATATCCTCTCTATGAGAGTTGTTTATTTAACTTGTACCCAAACAGTTTCTGTTTGGAAAGCCAAGAGTGGCTTAGTGACAAAGAATACTTGGGTATTCTTTAATCTCAAGGGGAGATTAAAGGTGTGCCAGAAGTGGCCTAGAGAATACTTATAGCCAGGAGTGGCAGGGTATATAATACTTGTTCGTAATCAGAATTTGATTAGTGGAACCCTTCAAAGTTTTTGAAGGAGAACTGGACGTAGCTCAGGTTGAGTGAACCAGTATAAACCAAGTGTTTTTACTCTATCGCTTTCAAGCTTACTTGCTATTCTCTTAAGTTATTTCTTCATACTTTGTGCACAAGTTTCTTTATATCTTATTCACGAAAATCTTTTATTTGCGCCTGGACGATTAACAAGAAAATGTAGTTTCACTAAACTGTCATTTTAACTGTTGGACGATACTTGTGATCTTTTGTTTTACAAGTCCTATATGAAACTAAAGATAATTTATCTCCATCTTTGCGTAAAGTTTTTAAGAATATAACTAACACACTATTCAACCCCCCTTCTAGTGTGAATCTCTACATTTCACTTTCTTCATTTCCTTCTTGCTTTCTTGCTTGAAACATTGCTTTCTTGGTCAACAAGAAAGAAGTCAACTGAGCTTATAGACTTATTCTTTCTTGGTCGCTTGTTCTTGACTGCTTTCCTGAATCAAGATCCCAATCAAGAAAGCATATTGATTGTGCCCATGGTTGCGACTGACCAAGGTAGAACTCAATAAAGAACAAAAAAGATAAGAAAATATCATTAAAGAAAGAAACAAAGATGAAACATAGCTTGGAATCAAGAAAGAAGGGATCTTGATTCCTTTACTCATTTCCTCCTTACTTTCTTGGTTTCTTGCTTGAAACATTGCTTTCTTGGTCAGCAAGAAAGAAGTCAACTGAGCTTCTTAACTTCTTCTTTCTTGTTCGCTCGTTCTTGACGTCCTTCTTGAATCAAGATCGCAATCAAGGAAACATCATGATTACACCAATGGTTGCGACTAACCAAGGTAGAACTCAAGATAGAACAAACAAGACAAGAAATGACCATGAAAGAAAGAAAGAAAGAAGAAACATAGCTTGGAATCATTCAAGAAGGGGTCTTGATTCCTTTCTTAATTTGCTCCTTACTTTCTTGATTTCTTGCTTGAAACATTGGTTTCTTGGTCAACAAAAAAGAAGTCAACTGAGCTTCTTGACTTTTTCTTTCTTGTTCGCTTGTTCTTGACGTCTTTCTTGAATCAAGATCGCAATCAAGAAAGCATGTTGATTGCACCAATGGTTGCGACTGACCAAGGTAGAACTCAAGATAGAACAAACAAGACAAGAAATGACCATGAAAGAAAGAAACAAAGAAGAAACACAGCTTGGAATCATTCAAGAAGCGGTCTTGATTCCTTTCTTAATTTCCTCCTTACTTTCTTGGTTTCTTGCTTGAAACATTGCTTTCTTGGTCAACAAGAAAGAAGTCAACTGGGCTTCATGACTTCTCCTTTCTTGGTTGGTTGTGCTTGACTGCTTCCTTGAATCAAGATCGCTATCAAGAAAGCATCTTGTTTGCGCCCATGGTTGCGACTAACCAAGGTAGAACTCAAGAAAGAACAAACAAGATAAGGAACGACCATGAAAGAAAGAAACAAAGAAGTAACACAGCTTGCAATCAATCAAGAAGGGGTATTGATTCCTTTCCTCATTTCGTCCTTGCTTTCTTGGTTTCTTGCTTGACACATTGCTTTCTTGGTCAGCAAGAAAGAAGTCAACAGAGCTTCTTGACTTCTTCTTTCTTGTTCGCTTGTTCTTGACATCTTTCTTGAATCAAGATCGCAATCAAGAAAGCATCTCTATTGCACCAATAGTTGTGACTGACCAAGGTAGAACGCAAGATAGAAAAACAAGACAAGAAATGGCCATGAAAGAAAGAAACAAAGAAGAAACACAGCTTGGAATCATTCAAGAAGGGGTCTTGATTCCTTTCTTCATTTCCTCCATACTTATTGGTTTCTTACTTGAAACATTGCTTTCTTGGTCAACAAGAAAGAAGTCAATTGAGCTTCATGACTTCTTATTTCTTGGTTAGTTGTTCTTGACTGCTTTCTTGAATCAAGATCGCTATCAAGAAAGCATCTTGTTTGCGCCCATGGTTGCGACTGACCAAGGTAGAACTCAAGAAATAACAAATAAGATAAGAAACGACCATGAAAGAAAGAAACAAAGAAGAAACACAGCTTGGAATCAATCAAGAAGGGATCCTGATTCCTTTCTTCATATCCTCCTTAATTTCTTGGTTTCTTGCTTGAAACATTCCTCTCTTGGTCAACAAGAAAGAAGTCAACTAAGCTTCTTGACTTCTCCTTTCTGTAACATTTATTCTTGACTGCTTGCTTGAATCAAGATCAAAGAAGAAACACAGCTTGGAATCAATCAAGAAGGGATCTTGGTTCCTTTCTACATTTCCTCCTTACTTTTTTGGTTTCTTGCTTGAAACATTTCTTTCTTGGTCAACAAGAAAGAAGTCAACTAAGCTTCTTGACTTCTTCTTTCCTGGTCGATTGTTCTTGACTGCTTTCTTGAACCAAGATCGCAATCAAGAAAGCATCTTGCTTGCGCCAATGGTTGCGAGTGACCGAGGTAGAACACAAGAAAAAACAAGCAAGACAAGAAATGTCCATGAAAGAAAAAAGAAGAAGAAACACAGCCTGCAATCAATCAAGAAGTGGTCTTGACTCCTTTCTTCATTTCCTCCTTGCTTTCCTTGTTTCTTGCTTGAAACATTGCTTTCTTGGTCAGCAAGAAAAAAGTCAACTGAGCTTATCGACTTATTCTTTCTTGACCGCTTTTTCATGACTGCTTTTTCATGACTGCTTTCTTGAACCAAGATTGCAATCAAGAAAGCATCTTGCTTATGCCCATGGTTGCGACTGACATGGTACAAGACAAGAAAAATCAAACAAGACAAGAAATGACCATGAAAGAAAAAAAAACAAGAAGAAACACAGCCTGTAATCAATCAAGAAGGGGTATTGACTCCTTTCTTCATTTCCTCCTTTCTTTCCTGGTTTCTTGCTTAAAACATTGCTTTCTTGGTCAACAAGAAAGAAGTCAACTGAGCTTCTTGACTTCTTCTTTCTTGGTCGGTTGTTCATGACTGCTTTCTTGAACCAAGATAGCAATCAAGAAAGCATCTTGCTTGTGCCCATGGTTGCGACTGACTATGGTAGAATGATCAGTGCATTTTCATGCACATTCTTCTACTGTTATTCTTAGGCATTTCCTTAGTTTATTTCATTAGTTTCACCATTTTAGTGTGTTTTCATATTTAAGTTTGTTTCTAGCTTTATTTAATTTTCGTATTTTATTTTCAGCATTAGCAGCTTTCAATGGAAGATTCATAACTGGAGCTACAGGAAACCTTTGTCTGGAATACCACGGCCGTGGTAGCCTAAGCACGGCCGTGCTAAGCCACCACAGCCGTGGTGAAATAACCACGGCCAAGCAGAAATCAGTGAAAGTTTTGCATCAGCGTCAACTTTCCGAGCACAGCCGTGGTTAATTTACCACGACCGTGCTCGGAAAGCACGTTGATTTGGACCTCCAGACTATGCAAGGACCACGGCCGTGGTTAATTTACCACGACCGTGCTCGGAAAGCACGTTGATTTGGACCTCCAGACTATGCAAGGACCACGGCCGTGGTCATCTCCTCAGCACGGCCGTGGTGATCCGCATTAGCAGTTTAAAACTTTATAAATATAGAACAGAGGGCCGCGTACTGTAGACATTTTTACTGTAGACTCTCATTCACTGTTCACGAAATTCTTTTAGAAGGTTTTGAACAATTGTAATGGAGAACTAAGTTCCGAAGAATCGATCTGCTGTAATCGGATTCCACTTTGAGGTTCTTTTATAAATTCCATATCAATCTGTTTCCTTTGATTTATTCCAATAATCTCAATTGATTGCTTAATTTGATTGTTGTTATAGGATATAATTCTTAAATTCGATTGGTTGTGTGATCTTGAATCAATTTCGCGTTAACGTGGCTTTTGCATTATCGCGTTTGATCATAATTCCGTTTGCTTAATCCGGAATTCAGGAACATACGTCGTATAATTTCTATTGCGCTTGTCAGTAGTTATTATAGTCGAATAGGATCTAATCCGTTTAGGGAATTGGAATTTGTAGGGATCAATGATAAGTTGGAAGTCGATACAGTAGGTTGATTCGCTTTAGCTCACTTGATAATCACAATTTATTTTAATCCCTTTTTCTTGATATTATAATCAAACCCCCCATTAATTGTTACTGTATTGATTGATAATAATACAAGAATCCTTGAGAACGATACTCGAGTTGTCGTTGCCGTAACTATACTTTCAAAATCACTCGTTTTTGATCCGTGCGCGACAGCGGATCATGAAAGAAAAAAAAAAGAAGAAACATAGCCTGTAATCAATCAAGAAGTGGTCTTGACTCCTTTCTTCATTTCCTCCTTGCTTTCATGGTTTCTTGCTTGAAACATTGCTTTCGTGGTCAGCAAGAAAAAAGTAAACAGAGCTTATTGACTTATTCTTTCTTGGCTGCTTGTTCTTGACTGCTTTCTTGAATCAAGATCGTAATCAAGAAAACATATTGATTGTGCCCATGGTTGCGACTAACCAAGGCAGAACACAAGAAAGAACAAGCAAGACAAGAAACGACCATGAAAGAAAGAAACAAAGAAGTAACACAGCTTGGAAACAATCATGAAGGGATCTTGATTCCTTTCTTCATTTCCTCCTTACTTTCTTGGTTTCTTGCTTAAAACATTGCTTTCTTGATCAACAAGAAAGAAGTCAATTGAGCTTCTTGACTTCTTCTTTCTTGGTCGGTTGTTCTTAACTGCTTTCTTGAATCAAGATCTAAGAGGAAACACAGCTTGGCATCAATCAAGAAGGCATCTTGATTCCTTTCTTGATTTCCTCCTTACATTTTTGGTTTCTTGCTTGAAACATTGCTTTCTTGGTCAACAAGAAAGAAGTCAACTGAGCTTCTTGACATCTTCTTTCTTGGTCGCTTGTTCTGGACTGCTTTCTTGAATCAATATCGCAATCAAGAAAGCATCTTGGTTGCGCCCATGGTTGCGACTGACCAAGGTAGAACTCAAGAAAGAACAAACAAGATAGGAAATGACCATGAAAGAAAGAAACAAAGAAGAAACACAGCTTGGAATCAATCAAGCAGGGATCTTGAATCCTTTCTTCATTTCCTTCTGCCTTTCTTGGTTTCTTGCTTGAAACATTGTTTCTTGGTCAACAAGAAAGAAGTCAACTGAGCTTCTTGACTTCTTCTTTCTTGGTCGCTTGTTCTGGACTGCTTTCTTGAATCAATATCGCAATAAAGAAAGCATCTTGATTGCACCCATGGTTGCGACTAACCAAGGTAGAACACAAGAAAGAGGAAACAAGACAAGAAACGACCATGAAAGAAAGAAAAAAAGAAGAAACACATCTTGGAATCAATCAAGAAGGGATCTTGATTTCGTTCTTCATTTCCTCCTTGCTTTCTTGGTTTCTTGCTTGAAACATTGCTTTCTTGGTCAATAAGAAAGAAGTCAACTGAGCTTCTTGACTTCTTCTTTCTTCTTCACTTGTTCTTGACGACTTTCTTGAATCAAGATCACAAACAAGAAAGCATCTTGTTTGCGCCCATGGTTGCGATTGACCAAGGTAGAACTCAAAAAAGAACAAACAAGATAAGAAACGACCATGAAAGAAAGAAACAAAGAAGAAACACAGCTTGGAAACAATTAAGAAGGGATCTTGGTTCCAGTCTTGATTTCCTCCTTACTTTTTTGGTTTCTTACTTGAAACATTGCTTTCTTGGTCAACAAGAAAGAAGTCAACTGAGCTTCTTGACTTCTTCTTTCTTGGTTGCTTCTTCTTAACGACTTTCTTGGATCAAGATCGCAATCAAGAAAGCATCTTGTTTATGCCTGTGGTTGCGACTGACCAAGGTAGAACTCAAGAAAGAACAAACAAGACAAGAAATGACCATGAAAGAAAGAAACAAAGAAGAAACACAGCTTGGAATCATTTAAGAAAGGGTCTTGATTTCTTTCTTCATTTCCTCCTTGCTTTCTTGGTTTCTTGCTTGAAACATTGCTTTCTTGGTCAACAAGAATGAAGTCAATTGAGCTTCTTGACTTCTTCTTTCTTAGTCGCTTGTTCTTGACTGCTTTCTTGAATCAAGATCCCATTCAAGAAAACATATTGATTGTGCCCATGGTTGCGACTAACCAAGGTAGAACATAAGAAATAACAAACAAGACATGAAACGACCATGAAAGAAAGAAACAATGAAGAAACACAGCTTGCAACCAATCAACAAGGGATCTTGATTCGTTTCTTCATTTCATCCTTGCTTTCTTGGTTTCTTGCTTGAAACATTGCTTTCTTTGTCAACAAGAAAGAAGTCAACTGAGCTTCTCGACTTATTCTTTCTTGGTCTCTTATTCTTGATGCCTTTCTTGGATCAAGATCGCAATCAAGAAACCATCTTGTTTATGCCCGTGGTTACGACTGACCAAGGTAGAACTAAAGAATGAACAAACAAGATCAGAAACGACCATGAAAGAAAGAAACAAAGAACAAACACATCTTGCAATCAATTAGGAAGGCATCTTGATTCCTTTCTTCATTTCCTCCTTACTTTCTTGGTTTCTTGCTTGAATCATTGCTTTCTTGAATCAAGATCAAAAAGGAAACACAGCTTGGCATCAATCAAGAAGGGATCTTGATTCCTTTCTTGATTTCCTCCTTACTATTTTGGTTTCTTCCTTGAAACATTGCTTTCTTGGTCAACAAGAAAGAAGTCAACTGAGCTTCTTGACTTCTTCTTTCTTGGTCGGTTGTTCTTGACTACTTTCTTGAATGTAGTTCGCAATCAAGAAAGCATCTTGTTTGTGCCAATGGTTGCGACTGACTATGGCAGAATTCAAGAAAAAACAAACAAGACAAGAAACGACCAAGAAAGAAATAAACAAAGAAGAAACACAGCTTGCAATCAATCAAGAAGGGGTATTGATTGCTTTCTTCATTTCCTCCTTGCTTTCCTGATTTCTTGCTTGAAACATTGCTTTCTTGGTCAACAAGAAAGAAGTCAACTAAGATTATTGACTTCTTCTTTCTTGGCTGCTTGTCCTTGACTGCTTTCTTGAATCAAGATCGCAATCAAGAAAGCATCTTGATTGCATCGATGGTTGCGACTGACCAAGGTAGAACTCAAGAAAGAACAAACAACACAAGAAATGACCATGAAAGGAAGAAACAAAGAAGAAACATAGCTTCGAATCATTCAAGAAGGGGTCTTGGTACCTTTCTTCATTTCCTCCTTGCTTTCTTGGTTTATTGCTTGAAACATTGCTTTCTTGGTCAATAAGAAAGAAGTCAACCGAGCTTATTGACTTCTTCTTTCTTGGTCGCTTGTTCTTAACGGCTTTCTTGAACCAAGATCGCAATAAAAAAAGCATCTTGGTTGCACCAATGGTTGCGACTGACCAAGGTAAAACTCAAGAAAGAACAAACAAGACAAGAAATAACCATGAAAGAAAGAAAGAAAGAAAGAAAGAAGAAACTCAGCTTATAATCATTCAAAAAGGAGTCTCGATTCCTTTCTACATTTCCTCCTTGTTTTCTTGGTTTCTTGCTTGAAACGTTGCTTTCTTGGTCAACAAGAAATAAGTCAACTTAGCTTCTTGACTTCTTCTTTCTTGGTCGCTTGTTCTTGACTGCTTTCTTGAATCGAGATCACAATCTAGAAAGCATATTGATTGCACCCATGGTAGCAACTGAGCAAGGTAGAACACAAGAAATAACAAACAACACAAGAAATGACCATGAAAGAAAGAAACAAAGAAGAAACATAGCCTGGAATCAATCAAGAAGGGGTCTAGATTCCTTTCTTCATTTCCTCCTTACTTTCCTGGTTTCTTACTTGAAACATTGCTTTCATGGTCAACAAGAAAAAAGTCAACTGAGCTTCTTGACTTCTTATTTCTTAGTCGCTTGTTCTTTACTGCTTTCTTTAATCAGGATCACAATCAAGAAAGCGTCTTGATTGCGCCCATCGTTGCGACTAACCAAGGTAGAACTCAAGAAAGAACAGACAAGAAAAGAAACCATGGAAGAAAGAAACAAAGAAGAAACACAGCTTGGAACAATTAAGAAGGGATCTTGATTCCCTTCATCATTCACTCCTTCCTCTTTTTTGTTTCTTGCTTGAATCATTTTTGTCTTGGTCAACAAGAAAGAAGTCAATTGAGCTTTTTAACTTCATCTTTCTTGGTCGCTTATTCTTGACTACTTTGTTGAATTAAGATCGCAATAAAGAAAGCATTTTGATTGCGGACATGGTTGCGACTAACCAAGGAAGAACTCAAGAAAGAACAAACAAGACAAGAAACAACCATGAAAGAAAGAAACGAAGAAGAAACACAGCATGGAATCAATCATTAAGGGATCTTGATTCCTTTCTTCATTTCCTCCTTGCTTTCTTGGCTTCTTGCTTGAAACATTGCTTTCTTGGTCAACAAGAAAGAAGTCCACTGAGCTTCTTGACTTTCCCTTCTTGGTCGCTTGTTCTTGACTGCTTTCTTGAATCAAGATTACAATCAAGAAAGCCTCTTGGTTGCGCCCATGGTTGCGACTGACCAAGGTAGAACTCAAGAAAGAACAAACAAGATAAGAAACGACCATGAAAGAAAGAAACAAAGAAGAAACACAGCTTGGAATCAATCAAGAAGGGATCTTGATTCCTTTCTTCATTTCCTCCTTGCTTTGTTGGTCTCTTGCTTGAATCATTGCTTTCTAGGTCAAAAAGAAAAAAAGTCAACTAAGCTTCTTGACTTCTTATTTCTTGGTCGGTTGCTCTTGACTGCTTTCTTAAATCAACATCGCAAAAAAGAAAGCTTATTGATTGCACCCATCGTTGCGACTAACGAAGGAAGAACTCAAGAAAGAACAAATAAGACAAGAAACAACCATGAAAGAAAGAAACAAAGAAGAAACACAGCTTGGAATCAATCATGAAGGGATCTTGATTCCTTTCTTCATTTCCTCCTCGCTTTCTTGGTGTCTTGCTTGAAACATTGCTTTCTTGGTCAACAAGAAAGAAGTCAACTGAGCTTCTTTACTTTCCCTTCTTGGTCGCTTGTTCTTGACTGCTTTCTTGAATCAAGATTGCAATCAAGAAAGCATCTTGATTGTGCCCATGGTTGCGACTGACCAATGTAGAACTCAAGAAATAATAAACAAGACAGGAAATGACCATGAAAGAAAGAAACAAAGAAGAAACACAGCTTGGAATCAATCAAGAAGGGATCTTGATTCCTTTCTTCATTTCCTCCTTGCTTTCTTGGTTTGTTGCTTGAAACATTGCTTTCAGGATCATTAAGAAAGAAGTCAACTGTGCTTCTTGACTTCTTCTTCCTTGCTCGCTTGTTCTTGATTGCTTTCTTGAATAAAGATCGCAATCATGAAAGCATCTTGAGTGCGCCCATGGTTGCGACTGACCAAGGTAGAACTCAACAAAGAATAAACAAGACAAGAAATGATCATGAAAGAAAGAAACAAAGAAGAAACACAGCTTGGAATCAATAAAGAAGGGATCTTGATCCCTTTCTTCATTTCCTCCTTGCTTTCTTAGTTTCTTGCTTGGAACATACATTACTTTCTTGGTCAATAAGAAAGAAGCCAACTAACCTTCTTGACTTCTTCTTTCTTCGTCGCTTGTTCTTGACTGCTTTCTTGAATCAAGATCGTAATCAAGAAAGCATCTTGATTGCACCCATGGTTGTGACTAATCAAGGTAGAACTCAAGAAAGAGCAAACAAGACAAGAAACGACCATGAAAGAAAGAAACAAAGAACAAACACAGCTTGGAATCAATCAAGAAGGGATCTTGATTCCTTTCTTTATGTTCTCCTTGCTTTCTTGGTTTCTTGCTAGAAACATTACTTTCTTGGTCAATAAGAAAGAAGCCAACTGAGATTCTTGACTTCTTTCTTGGTCGCTTGTTCTGGACTGCTTTCTTGAATCAATATCACAATCAAGAAAGCATCTTGGTTGCGCCCATGGTTGCGACTGACCAAGGTAGAACTCAAGAAGGAACAAACAAGATAAGAAATGACCATGAAAGAAAGAAACAAAGAAGAAACACAGCTTGGAATCAATTGTTAGGTTCTAAGACCTTGGACGATGTCCAACCTCTCCTATTTCGGTTTTGATGATAATAACTAAAGGATAAATTTTGAAGTATCTAATGATCTAGTTTGAGTGTTACAGGATTTACATCGTCCAATCCCGCAATGGTATTGTATCTCTCAAACCTGGACTCTATGTTTTAATAAAGAGAGCGTCCAATTGTGTTTTATAAGAAACATACAGGCAGCGTCCAATGCTCCTGTGAGAACAAGCGTCCAACGCTTGAGTAACACTCAGTGGTTACTATCTTTTAAAATACGCTTTCTATAATACAAGGCAATGTTCACTATATCATATTTTAACATGCCATGATCTTTTCGAAAGGTATTGAACAGGAAAAGAAGAAGCTTCTCTCTACAGAGAAAGTACAAGTAGGAGAGAGGCGCTACGAGTACGGCTGTCACTTCCATCACTTCACTCTAAGTCAAAGTGTGACAACGGCAATAAGCTACAGAAAGAATCGCTCTTAGAAAAGGAACAGAATCCTCAACGGATATCTTTCAACAAACTTCCTATATATAGAAGGATGAGCTCACGTATCAAAAAGACGAGAATTTGAAAAAGAGCAGAAACACTGTCAAAACGACTGGACGACCATAAGCGAAAAAGAGCATTCATCTTAGCTTTGCTAAGCGAGTCTATACACTCATTCTTATTGTAATATCCTCTCATTGAGAGTTAAATTTTATTTACAATATCAAACAATACTGTTTGGAAAGCCAGGAGTGGCTTAGTGTTAAAGAATACTTGGTTTTTGTGTTTAATCTCAAGGGGAGATTAAGGGTGTGCCAGAAGTGGCCCAGAGAATACTTGTAGCCAGAAGTGGCAAAGTTAAGAATACTTGAGTGTAATCAGTTTTGATTAGTAGAACCCTTCAAAAGTTTTTGAAGGAGAACTAGACGTAGCTCAGTTGAGTGAACCAGTATAAAACTACGTATTCTATTCACTCACCTTCTAGCTTACTTGAATTTCTTTTAAACTATCTCTTCAGCATACTACGAAAAAGTTTCTATACACCTTTTTATCCAAGTTTATCCATTACGTGTATTTAAATGAAAAAGAAGAAGAGTAGTTTCTTTGGACGGTTATTTTTAATCGACTGGACGATAGCCTATTTTTTCTGTTTTACTAAACTTCTGTAAAACGAAAAGATACACTATCTTCACTCTAGCTAAAGTTTTCCAAAGAAAATTTAAATACACTATTCAACCCCCCTTCTAGTGTATTTCTCTACATTTCAGTTGGTATCAGAGCTCGACCTCTTGGGTTGAGTTCTTAACAGAACAGAGGAAAGATCCTGAGAAAGATGGAAAACGAAGGACAAGCTGTGAACAGACCACCACTCTTCAAGGGTGTCAAATATGACTACTGGAAACAAAGAATGATAGCATTCTTTGAATCTAGCCATATTGACATGTGGGAAGTTGTGGAGATAGGCGATTATATTCTGCTTGATGAAAGCCTCAACGAAATCCCAAAGGCTAGATGGACGGAAGAGCAAAAACAAAGATTTTATCTCAACTCCAGAGCCAGAAACATCATCATGTGTGCACTAAGCGAACAAGAATACAACAAGGTGCACAGTCTCAAAAGCGCAAAACAAATGTGGGACACTCTTGCATTAACATATGAGGGTTCCACTCAGGTAAAACGTAACAAACTCAGTCTCCTTACTCGTCAATATGAGTTGTTTAGTATGGAAGAAAACGAGGACATACAAAGTATGTTTGGACGGTTTCAAACCATATTAAATGAACTTAGAGGACATGGTAAAGATTATAATAACTATGAACATATTGACAAAATTCTAAGAAGTTTGCCTAGGAAATGGAGACCACAGGTTACAGCTTTGAGAACAAAAAAGGAACTGGACGATATGTCCTTAGAAGAACTTGTGGGAACCCTCAAGGTGCATGAACTAGAACTGCATCAAGATAATGATGGTAAGAAAAATAAGTCTCTGGCGCTCAGCGTCCAGAAGCCAAGGAAAGCATCATCGTCCAAAGCCATGCAAGCTGAAACATCATCAGACGAACAATATGAAGATGATGACTCAGACGAAAATGATGAACTATCCTTTATATCCAAAAGGATACATTCTATGTGGAAAAAGAAAGGTGGATCCAGATAGAGAAACCTGAAGAGGAAAGACTTCAAAGAAAAGAAGGAGAAGAGTCCAATTATATGCTACGAATGCAAAAAGCCAGGACACTTCAAATCAGAGTGCCCAGATCTTGAGAAAAGCAAGGACAAGAAGAAGAAATTCTTCAGCAAAGGAAAGGGCAAGAAAGTTCTGATGTCCACATGGGAAGATCTGGACGATGACTCATCATCGGACAAGGGAGAAGAGGAGGAAGCACACATATGTCTGATGGTGGACACCTCAACTGACTCTTCAGAACCAGAAGAAGAAGATGAGGTAGATTTTAATGACTTAGATTCAATTCAAGAAGCTTATCATGAATTACTTTCAAATTCTTCTATCTTGTCAAAAGCCTATAGAACTTAAAAGAAATCATCCAAATCACTTTCAAAAGAAAAAGAAGCTTTGGAAGAAAATGTTAAACAACTGAAAAGTGAAAAGGAAGATTTACAAGAAAAGTTTGCAGAGCTCTCAAGGCAAAATGAAACTACAAATATGGAGAGGCGAACTCTCTGGAATGATGCTGCTCAAGTCTATGAATCCTATAAGGATTCAAGGGATAGAGAAAGGAATCTTTCCATAGAGGTTCGAAATCTCAATGCAGAAAACAAAAGGCTAGTTGAGAAGCTTCTGAAAGTTGAAGCAGATACTTCCTTAAGAGGTCAACCACATGATGTTGTAAAACTTCATGAGGAGATTGACAGCCTAAAGAAGGATCTGTCAAACTTTGTCAAGGGCTCGGACAACCTAAAAAAACTTTTAAAATATGAAGGTTGTAAGAGACCAAATGACAGGTCAGGACATGGATACAAGGGAAAGAAATATATTCATGATGAAGAAACAGATGTTTGCTACTTCTGTGGGAAACCTGGACATATAACATCCAAATGCAGACACCTGCCTAAGAGGGGAACATTCAACACCCTTCGAGCTAACAAAAAAGGACCCAAGTCAATCTGGGTACCTAAGGATAAAATTGTTTCTGTTGCAGACATGCTTAACAGCAGGAAAGAAACTCCAATCATGGTACCTGGACAGTGGGTGCTCACATCACATGACGGGAGAAAGGTGTATGTTCCAAAGCCTCCTACCCAAGACTGGTGGGACAGTCACTTTTGGAGGGAATCAGAAAGGGATGATAGCTGGCGTAGGTAAGATTGGTATACCACCCTATCCCTGTATTGATAACGTTCTTTATGTTAAAGGTCTTAAACATAATCTACTTAGCATAAGTCAATTATGTGACAGTGGATATGATGTTGCCTTTAACAAAGGTGAATGTACAGTCAAAAACTCTGATGGATCCCTTCTCTTTACTGCAAAGAGGCAAGGCAATCTGTATAAGATTAAACTTGGGGAACTATCAAGTCAAAATGTATCATGTCTATTTTCTGTACAAGAAAATCATTGGTTATGGCATAAAAGACTTGGTCATGCAAGCTTGAGGTTAATCTCAAAGCTGAACAGGCATAACCTCGTAAGAGGACTACCAAGTATGTTATATAAAGATGATCTTCTTTGCAAAGCTTGTCAGAAAGGGAAACAAGTGAAAAGTTCTTTTCAAAGTAAAAACATTGTTTCCACTTCTAGACCACTAGAGCTGTTACATATTGATCTGTTTGGACCCACAAGAACAGCCTCGGTAAGTGGTAAAAGATATGGGTTAGTTATAGTGGATGATTATACTAGATGGACATGGGTCTTATTCCTATCCCACAAAGATGAGTCCTTTAAGGCCTTTTATAATCTCTGCAAGAGAGTTCAAAATGAAAAAGGAGTATGCATTGCTTCAATCAGAAGTGATCACGGGGGTGAATTCGAAAACGAAAGTTTTCAAAGGTTCTGTGAGGATAATGGTATCCTTCACAACTTCTCAACACCTAGAACACCACAACAGAATGGTGTAGTTGAGAGGAAAAATAGGTCACTTCAGGAGATGGCCAGAACCATGTTAAATGATAATTCAACCCCTAAACACTTCTGGGCTGAAGCAGTGAATACTGCCTGTTATTTACAAAACAGAATCTATATAAGGCCGATATTGAAAAAGACTCCATATGAATTGTGGAAGGGTAGAAGACCCAACATATCTTACTTCCATCCATTTGGATGTCAATGTTTCATTCTGAACACTAAGGATAACCTGGGAAAATTTGATTCTAAGTGTGATGAAGGAACATTGCTTGGGTATTCTGAAACTTCAAAGGCGTACAGAGTCTATAACTCTAGAACCTTAGTTGTTGAAGAAGCTATCCATGTGAAGTTTAATGACAACAAGCCTGATAAGGAATTATCAGAGCTAGACAAATCATTTGCAGATATCAGACTGGACGATGCAAGTAAGTCATCAGATTCGTCCAAACATGATGTCTCAGTTGAAGAATCAAATGCACTACTGGACCATCCAGTCGAAGAACAAAGAGAACCAACTGGACGCAACTGGCAAATGAAGAAACATCATCCACAGGAGCAAATCATTGGGGATCCAGAAGACAGAGTCAAAACCAGATCTTCACTTCAACGACAGCAAAGTCATGCAGCATTCATATCTCAAATAGAACCTAAGACTGTGGACGATGCCTTAGCAGATGAAGGATGGGTCAAAGCAATGCAAGAAGAACTTGACCAATTTCAAAAGAACAATGTCTGGAAGCTAGTAGAACTCCCCAACGACAAAGAAGCTGTAGGAGCAAAGTGGGTGTTCAGAAACAAGCTGGACGAAGAAGGTAATGTTGTGAGAAACAAAGCAAGGTTGGTAGCAAAAGGTTACTCACAACAAGAAGGTATAGATTATACTGAAACTTATGCTCATGTTGCACGTCTGGAGGCAATTCGCATTTTACTGTCATTTGCAGCTCATAGCAATATGAAGCTATACCAAATGGACGTAAAAAGTGCATTCCTCAATGGACTCATAAAAGAAGAAGTATATGTGGAACAACCCCCAGGTTTTGAAAGTGATACTTTTCCAAACCATGTTTTTAAACTCAACAAAGCACTATATGGGTTGAAACAAGCTCCTAGAGCTTGGTATGAAAAACTCAGCACATTTCTGTCAGAAAATGGTTTTTCAAGAGGAAAAGTAGACACTACGTTGTTTCGCAAAGACTACTCTTCTGATTTTATTATTGCACAAGTATATGTTGATGATATCATATTTGGTGCCACTAATGAATCTCTCTGTGAAGATTTTGCCAAGTTAATGCAAACAGAGTTCGAAATGAGCATGATGGGTGAGCTGAAATTCTTCCTTGGACTCCAAATCAAACAAACTGAAAAGGGAATATATATACATCAGACTAAGTACGTCAAAGAGCTACTAAAGAAGTACAAACTGGACGATGCAAAACCAATGAAAACTCCTATGCATCCAACAACAGCTCTTGGACTGGACGACAACTCAAGGAAAGTAGATAATACTCTATACAGAGGTATGATAGGATCTCTCCTGTACCTCACTGCGTCCAGACCTGACACAATGTTCAGCGTATGCCTATGTGGCAGATTTCAATCTGATCCAAGGGAAGTTCACTTAACTGCTGTTAAAAGAATCTTTCGATATCTTGCTGGAACCACTAACCTTGGGTTACATTTCAAAAGAGAGAAAGATTTCAGGCTAATAGGATATTGTGATGCTGATTATGCTGGAGATCGCATTGAAAGAAAAAGCACTAGTGGAGGATGTCACTTCATCGGTGGTAACCTAGTCTCTTGGATATGCAAGAAGCAATGAACAATTGCACTGTCCACTGCTGAAGCAGAGTATATCTCAGCTGCAAAATGCTGCTCTCAAATCTTGTGGATCAAGCATCAACTTGAGGACTACAACATATATGAGAGTAACATTCCTATCTTCTGTGATAGTAAAGCTGCCATAAATCTCTCTAAAAATCCCATATTGCATTCAAGTGCTAAACATATAGAAATTAAACATCACTTTATAAGAGACCATGTTCAAAAGGGAACTGTGGAATTACACTTTGTAACCACAGATAATCAGCTTGCTGATATATTCACCAAACCCCTTACTGAAGACAAGTTAATCCTTCTGAGGGACAAACTTGGCATGGCCTCTGTAAAGGAATGATTAACATCTACATGATGCGTCCAATAACTTCATACCGTCCAAAGGACATATCGTCCAAGGAACACTAGAGTCATGCATATATATATATACCAAGAAAGAAGAGGTCAAGAAGCTTTGTTGACTTCTTTCTTGTTGACCAAGAGTGCAATGTTTCAAGCAAGAAAGCAAGGAGGAAATGAAGAAAGGAATCAAGACCGCTTCTTGATTGATTCCAAGCCGTGTTTCTTCTTTTTTCTTATTCTCATGGTTGTTTCTTGTCCTTTTTGTTCTTTCTTGAGTTCTACCCTGTTTAATTACAACCGCGGGCGCAATCAAGATGCTTTCTTGATTATGACCTTGATTCAAGAAAGCAGCCAAGAACAAGCGACCAAGAAAGAAGAAATCAAGAAGCTCAGTTGACTTCATTCTTGTTGACCAAGAAAGCAAAGTTTCAAGCAAGAAAGCAAGGAGGAAATGAAGCAAGGAATCAAGATCTCTTCTCGATTGATTCCAAACCGTGTTTCTTCTTTGTTTCTTTCCCTCACGGTCGTTTATTTTCCTCTTTGTTCTTTCTTAAGTTCTACCTTGGTCAATTGTAATCACGGGCATAATTAAGTTGCTTTCTTGATTGCGATCTTGATTCAAGAAAGTAGTCAGGAACAAGCGACCAAGAAAGAAGAAGTCAAGAAGCTCAGTTGACTTCTTTCTCATTGACCAAGAAGCAATGTTTCAAGCAAGAAACCAAGGAGGAAATGATGAAAGGAATCAAGATCCTTTCTTGATTGATTGCAAGTCGTGTTTCTTCTTTGTTTCTTATTCTCATGGTTGTTTCTTGTCCTCTTTGTTCTTTCTTGACTTCTACCCTGGTCAATCGCAACCACGGGCGCAATCAAGATGCTTTCTTGATTGCGACCTTGATTCAAGAGAGCAGCCAAGAATAAGCGACCAAGAAAGAAGAAGTCAAGAAGCTTAGTTGACTTCTTTCTTGCTGGCCAAGAATGCAATGTTTCAAGTAAGAACGCAAGGAGGAAATGAAGAAAGGAATCAAGACCCCTTCTTGATTGATTCCAAGCCGTGTTTCTTCTTTTTTCTTACTCTCATGGTTGTTTCTTGTCCTTTTTGTTCTTTCTTGAGTTCTACCCTGGTCAATTACAACCGCGGGCGTAATCAAGATGCTTTCTTGATTACGACCTTGATTCAAGAAAGCAGCCAAGAACAAGCGACCAAGAACGAAGAAGTCAAGAAGCTCAGTTGACTTCATTCTTGTTGACCAAGAAAGCAATGTTTCAAGCAAGAAAGCAAGGAATCAAGATCTCTTGTCGATTGATTCCAAACCGTGTTTCTTCTTTGTTTCTTTCCCTCACGGTCGTTTATTATCCTCTTTGTTCTTTCTTAAGTTCTACCTTGTTCAATCGTAATCACGGGCATAATTAAGTTGCTTTCTTGATTGCGATCTTGATTCAAGAAAGTAGTCAGGAACAAGCGACCAAGAAAGAAGAAGTCAAGAAGCTCAGTTGACTTCTTTCTTGTTAACCAAGAGGCAATGTTTCAATCAAGAAACCAAGGAGGAAATGATGAAAGGAATCAAGATCCTTTCTTGATTGATTACAAGTCGTGTTTTTTCTTTGTTTCTTATTCTCATGGTTGTTTCTTGTCCTCTTTGTTCTTTCTTAACTTCTACCCTGGTCAATCGCAATCACGATCCTTTCTTCATTGTGACCTTGATTCAAGAAAGTAGCCGAGAACAAGCGACCAAGAAAGAAGAAGTTAAGAAGCTTCGTTGACTTCTTTCTTGTTGACCAAGAAAGCAATGTTTCAAGCAAGAAAGCAAGTAGGAAATCAAGCAGGGAATCTAGATCTCTTCTTCATTGATTCCAAGCCGTGTTTCTTCTTTGTTTCTTTACCTCATGGTCCTTTATTGTCCTCTTTGTTCTTTCTTCAGTTCTACCTTGGTCAATCGCAATCACGGGCATAATTAAGATGCTTTCTTGATTACGATCTTGATTCAAGAAAGTAGTCAGGAACAAGCGACCAAGAAAGAAGAAGTCAAGAAGCTCAGTTGACTTCTTTCTCGCTGACCAAGAAGCAATGTTTCAAGCAAGAAACCAAGGAGGAAATGATGAAAGGAATCAAGATCCTTTCTTGATTGATTGCAAGTCGTGTTTCTTCTTTGTTTCTTATTCTCATGGTTGTTTCTTGTCCTCTTTGTTCTTTCTTGACTTCTACCCTGGTCAATCGCAACCACGGGCGCAATCAAGATGCTTTCTTGATTGCGACCTTGATTCAAGAGAGCAGCCAAGAACAAGCGACCAAGAAAGAAGAAGTCAATAAGCTTTATTGACTTCTTTCTTGTTGACCAAGAATGCAATGTATCAAGCAAGAAAGCAAGGAGGAAATGAAGAAAGTAATCATGATCACTTTTTGATTGATTCGAAGCCGTGTTTCTTCTTTTTTCTTATTCTCAAGGTTGTTTCTTGTCCTCTTTGTGCTTTCTTGAGTTCTACCCTAGTCAATCGCAACCACGAGCGCAATCAAGATTCTTTCTTGATTGCGACCTTGATTCAAGAAAGCAGCCAAGAACTAGCGACCAAGAAAGAAGAAGTCAAGAAGCTTATTTGACTTCTTTCTTGCTGACCAAGACTGCAATGTTTCAAGTAAGAACGGAAGGAGGAAATGAAGAAAGGAATCAAGACCGCTTCTTGATTGATTCCAAGCCGTGTTTCTTCTTTTTTCTTATTCTCATGGTTGTTTCTTGTCCTTTATGTTCTTTCTTGAGTTCTACCCTGTTTAATTACAACCGCGGGCGCAATCAAGATGCTTTCTTGATTATGACCTTGATTCAAGAAAGCAGCCAAGAACAAGCGACCAAGAACGAAGAAGTCAAGAAGCTCAGTTGACTTCATTCTTGTTGACCAAGAAAGCAAAGTTTCAAGCAAGAAATCAAGGAGGAAATGAAGCAAGGAATCAAGATCTCTTCTCGATTGATTCCAAACCGTGTTTCTTCTTTGTTTCTTTCCCTCACGGTCGTTTATTTTCCTCTTTGTTCTTTCTTAAGTTCTACCTTGGTCAATTGTAATCACGGGCATAATTAAGTTGCTTTCTTGATTGCGATCTTGATTCAAGAAAGTAGTCAGGAACAAGCAACCCAGAAATAAGAAGTCAAGAAGCTCAGTTGACTTCTTTTTTGTTAACCAAGAGGCAATGTTTCAAGCAAGAAACCGAGGAAATGATGAAAGGAATCAAGATCCTTTCTTGATTGATTGCAAGTCGTGTTTCTTCTTTGTTTCTTATTCTCATGGTTGTTTCTTGTCCTCTTTGTTCTTTCTTGAATTCTACCCTGGTCAATCGCAACCACGGGCGCAATCAAGATGCTTTCTTGATTGCGACCTTGATTCAAGAGAGCAGCCAAGAACAAGCGACCAAGAAAGAAGAAGTCAATAAGCTTTGTTGACTTCTTTCTTGTTGACCAAGAATGCAATGTATCAAGCAAGAAAGCAAGGAGGAAATGAAGAAAGTAATCATGATCACTTTTTGATTGATTCGAAGCCGTGTTTCTTCTTTTTTCTTATTCTCAAGGTTGTTTCTTGTCCTCTTTGTGCTTTCTTGAGTTCTACCCTAGTCAATCGCAACCACGAGCACAATCAAGATTCTTTCTTGATTGCGACCTTGATTCAAAAAAGCAGCCAAGAACTAGCGACCAAGAAAGAAGAAGTCAAGAAGCTTAGTTGACTTCTTTCTTGCTGACCAGGAATGCAATGTTTCAAGTAAGAACGCAAGGAGGAAATGAAGAAAGGAATCAAGACCGCTTCTTGATTGATTCCAAGCCGTGTTTCTTCTTTTTTCTTATTCTCATGGTTGTTTCTTGTCCTTTTTGTTCTTTCTTGAGTTCTACCCTGTTTAATTACAACCACGGGCGCAATCAATATGCTTTCTTGATTACGACCTTCATTCAAGAAAGCAGCCAAGAACAAGCGACCAAGAATGAAGAAGTCAAGAAGCTCAGTTGACTTCATTCTTGTTGACCAAGAAAGCAAAGTTTCAAGCAAGAAAGCAATGAGGAAATGAAGAAAGGAATCAAAATCCCTTCTTGATTGATTCCAAGCTGTGTTTCTTCTTTGTTTCTTTCTCCCAAGGTCGTTTCTTGTCCTTTTTGTTTTTTCTTGAGATCTACCTTGGTCAATCGCAACCATGGGCGCAATCAAGATGCTTTCTTGTTTGCGATCTTGATTCAAGAAAGCAGGCAAGAAAAAATGACCAAGAACGAAGAAGTCAAGAAGCTCAGTTGACTTCTTTCTTGTTGACCAAGAAAACAATGTTTCAAGCAAGAAAGCAACGAGGAAATGAAGAAAGGAATCAAGATCCCTTTTTCATTGATTCTAAGCCGTGTTTCTTCTTTGTTTCTTTCTCCCATGGTCATTTCTTGTCCTCTTTGTTCTTTCTTTAGTTATACCTTGGTCAATCGCAATCAAGGGCACATCAAGATGCTTTCTTGATTACGATCTTGATTCAGGAAGGCAGCCAAGAACAAGGGACCAAGAAAGAAGAAGTCAAGAAGCTCAGTTGACTTCTGTCTTGTTGACCAAGAAAGCAATGTTTCTAGCAAGAAAGCAAGGAGGAAATGAAGAAAGGAATCAAGATCCCTTATTGATTGATTACAGGCTGTGTTTCTTCTTTGTTTCTATCTCTCATGGTCGGTTTCTTGTCTACTTTGTTCTTTCTTGAGTTCTACCTTGGTCAATCGCAACCAGGGGCGCAATCAAGATGCTTTCTTGATTGCGATCTTGATTCAAGAAAGTAGTCAAGAACAAGCGACCAAGAAAGAAGAAGTCAAGAAGCTCAGTTGACTTGTTTCTTGTTGACTAAGAAATAATTTTCTAGCAAGAAAGCAATGAGGAAATGAAGAAAGGAATCAAAATCCCTTCTTGATTGATTCCAAGCCGTGTTTCTTCTTTGTTTCTTTCTCCCAAGGTCGTTTCTTGTCCTTTTTGTTTTTTCTTGAGATCTACCTTTGTCAATCGCAACCATGGGCGCAATCAAGATGCTTTCTTGTTTGCGATCTTGATTCAAGAAAGCAGGCAAGAAAAAATGACCAAGAACGAAGAAGTCAAGAAGCTCAGTTGACTTCTTTCTTGTTGACCAAGAAAACAATGTTTCAAGCAAGAAAGCAACGAGGAAATGAAGAAAGGAATCAAGATCCCTTTTTCATTGATTCTAAGCCGTGTTTCTTCTTTGTTTCTTTCTCCCATGGTCATTTCTTGTCCTCTTTGTTCTTTCTTTAGTTATACCTTGGTCAATCGCAATCAAGGGCACATCAAGATGCTTTCTTGATTACGATCTTGATTCAGGAAGGCAGCCAAGAACAAGGGACCAAGAAAGAAGAAGTCAAGAAGCTTAGTTGACTTCTGTCTTGTTGACCAAGAAAGCATTGTTTCTAGCAAGAAAGCAAGGGCGAAATGAAGAAAGGAATCAAGATCCCTTCTTGATTGACTCCAAGTCGTATTTCTTCTTTGTTTCTTTTCCTCATGGTTGTTTCTTGTCCTCTTTGTTCTTTCTTGAGTTCTACCTTGGTGAATCACAACCACAGGCACAATCAAGATGCTTTCTTTATTGCGATCTTGATTCAAGAAAGCAGCCAAGTACAAGGGACCAAGAAAGAAGAAGTCAAGAAGCTTAGTTGACTTCTTTCTTGTTAACCAAGAAAGCAATGTTTCAAGCAAGAAAGCAACGAGGAAATGAAGAAATGAATCAAGATCCCTTCTTTATTGATTCCAAGCCGTGTTTCTTCTTTGTTTCTTTCTCCCATGGTCGTTTCTTGTCATTTTTGTTCTTTCTTGAGTTCTACCTTGCTGAATCACAACCACGGGCACAATCAAGATGCTTTCTTGATTAGGATCTTAATTCAAGAAGGCAGCCAAGAACAAGGCACCAAGAAAAAATGTGTTAAGAACCTTAGTCGACTTCTATCTTGTTGACCATGAAAGCAATGTTTCTAGCAAGAAAGCAAGGAGGAAATGAAGCAAGGAAAGGAGATCCCTTCTTGATTGATTCAAAGTCGTGTTTCTTCTTTGTTTCTATCTCTCATCGTCGGTTTCTTGTCCTCTTTGTTCTTTCTTGAGTTCTACCTTGGTCAATCGCAACCAAGGGCGCAATCAAGATGCTTTCTTGATTACGATATTGATTTAAGAAAGCAGTCAAGTACAAGCGACCAAGAAAGAAGAAGTCAAGAAGCTCAGTTGACTTTTTTCTTATTGACCAAGAATGTAATGTTTCTAGCAAGAAAGAAAGGAGGAAATGAAGAAAGGAATGAAGATCCCTTCTTGATTGATTCCAAGCCGTGTTTCTTCTTTGTTTCTTTCCCTCATGGTCGTTTCTTGTACTCTTTGTTCTTTATTGAGTTCTACCTTGGTCAACCGCAATCAATGGCGCATGAAGATGCTTTCTTGATTACAATGTTGATTCAAAAAGGCAGCCAAGAACAAGGGACCAAGAAAGAAGAAGTCAAGAAGCTCCATTGACTTCTTTCTTGTTGTCCAAGAAAGCCATGTTTCAAGCAAGAAAGCCAGGAGGAAATGAAGAAAGGAATGAAGATCCCTTATTGATTGATTCCAAGCAATATTTTTTCTTTGTATCTTTCCCTCATGGTCGTTTCTTGTCCTCTTTGTTCTTTCTTGAGTTCTACCTTGGTCAATCGCAATCAAGGGCGCATCAAGATGCTTTCTTGATTACGATCTTGATTCAAGAAGGCAGCCAAGAACAAGGGACCAAGAAAGAAGAAGTAAAGAAGCTCAGTTGACTTTTTTCTTGTTGATGAAGAAAGCATTGGTTCTAGCAAGAAAGCAAGGAGGAAATGAAGAAAGGAATCAAGATCCCTTCTAGAATGATTCCAAGCCGTATTTCTTCTTTGTTTCTTTCCCTCATTTTCATTTCTTTTATTCTTTGTTCTTTCTTGAGTTCTACCTTGGTGAATCACAACCTCGGGCACAATCAAGATGCTTTCTTGATTATGATCTTGATTTAAGAAGGCAGCTAAGAACAAGGGACCAAAACAGAAAAAGTCAAGAACCTCAGTCGACTTCTATCTTATTGACCAAGAAAGCAATGTTTCTATCAAGAAAGCAAGGAGGAAATGAAGCAAAGAACGAAGATCGTTTCATGATTGATTCGAAGCCGTATTTCTTCTTTGTTTCTTTCCTACATGGTTATTTCTTGTCCTCTTTGTTCTTTCTTGAGTTCTACCTTGGTGAATCACAACCACGGGCACAATCAAAATGCTTTCTTGATTGCGATCTTCATTAAGGAAAGCAGTCAAGAACAAGCGACCAAGAAATAAGAAGTCAAGAAGCTCAGTTGACTTCTTTCTTGTTGACCAAGAAAGCAATGTTTCAAGCAAGAAAGCAACGAGGAAATGAAGAAAGGAATCAAGATCCCTTTTTGATTGATTCCAAGCCCTGTTTCTTCTTTGTTTCTTTCTATAATGGTCATTTCTTGTCCTCTTTGTTCTTTCTTGAGTTCTACCTTGGTCAATCGCAACCAAGGGCGCAATCAAGATGCTTTCTTGATTGCGATATTGATTTAAGAAAGCAGTCAAGAACAAGCAACCAAGAAAGAAGAAGTCAAGAAGCTTAGTTGACTTTTTTCTTATTGACCAAGAATGCAATGTTTCTAGCAAGAAAGAAAGGAGGAAATGAAGAAAGGAATCAAGATCCCTTATTGATTGATTCCAAGCCGTGTTTCTTCTTTGTTTCTTTCCCTCATGGTCGTTTCTTGTACTCTTTGTTCTTTATTGAGTTCTACCTTGGTCAACCGCAATCAATGGCGCATGAAGATGCTTTCTTGATTACAATGTTGATTCAAAAAGGCAGCCAAGAACAAGGGACCAAGAAAGAAGAAGTCAAGAAGCTCCATTGACTTCTTTCTTGTTGTCCAAGAAAGCCATGTTTCAAGCAAGAAAGCCAGGAGGAAATGAAGAAAGGAATGAAGATCCCTTATTGATTGATTCCAAGCAATATTTTTTCTTTGTATCTTTCCCTCATGGTCGTTTCTTGTCCTCTTTGTTCTTTCTTGAGTTCTACCTTGGCCAATCGCAATCAAGGGCGCATCAAGATGCTTTCTTGATTACGATCTTGATTCAAGAAGGCAGCCAAGAACAAGGGACCAAGAAAGAAGAAGTAAAGAAGCTCAGTTGACTTTTTTCTTGTTGATGAAGAAAGCATTGTTTCTAGCAAGAAAGCAAGGAGGAAATGAAGAAAGGAATCAAGATCCCTTCTAGAATGATTCCAAGCCGTATTTCTTCTTTGTTTCTTTCCCTCATTTTCATTTCTTTTACTCTTTGTTCTTTCTTGAGTTCTACCTTGGTGAATCACAACCTCGGGCACAATCAAGATGCTTTCTTGATTATGATCTTGATTTAAGAAGGCAGCTAAGAACAAGGGACCAAAAAAGAAAAAGTCAAGAACCTCAGTCGACTTCTATCTTATTGACCAAGAAAGCAATGTTTCTATCAAGAAAGCAAGGAGGAAATGAAGCAAAGAATGAAGATCGTTTCATGATTGATTCGAAGCCGTATTTCTTCTTTGTTTCTTTCCTACATGGTTATTTCTTGTCCTCTTTGTTCTTTCTTGAGTTCTACCTTGGTGAATCACAACCACGGGCACAATCAAAATGCTTTCTTGATTGCGATCTTCATTAAGGAAAGTAGTCAAGAACAAGCGACCAAGAAGTAAGAAGTCAAGAAGCTCGGTTGACTTCTTTCTTGTTGACCAAGAAAGCAATATTTCAAGCAAGAAAGCAACGAGGAAATGAAGAAAGGAATCAAGATCCCTTTTTGATTGATTCCAAGCCCTGTTTCTTCTTTGTTTCTTTCTATAATGGTCATTTCTTGTCCTCTTTGTTCTTTCTTGAGTTCTACCTTGGTCAATCGCAACCAAGGGCGCAATCAAGATGCTTTCTTGATTGCGATATTGATTTAAGAAAGCAGTCAAGAACAAGCAACCAAGAAAGAAGAAGTCAAGAAGCTTAGTTGACTTTTTTCTTATTGACCAAGAATGCAATGTTTCTAGCAAGAAAGAAAGGAGGAAATGAAGAAAGGAATCAAGATCCCTTATTGATTGATTCCAAGCCGTGTTTCTTCTTTGTTTCTTTCCCTCATTGTCATTTCTTGTACTCTTTGTTCTTTCTTGAGTTCTACGTTGGTGAATCACAACCACGGGCGCAATCAAGATGCTTTCTTGATTACGATCTTGATTCAAAAAAGCAGCCAAGAACAAGGGATGAAGAAAGAAGAAGTCAAGAAGCTAAGTTGACTTCTTTCTTGTTGACTAAGAAAGCAATGCCTCTAGCAAGAAACCAAGGAGGAAATGAACCAAGGAATGAAGATCCCTTCTTTATTGATTCCAAGCCGTATTTCTTCTATGTTTCTATCCCTCATGGTCGTTTCTTGTGCTCTTTGGTCTTTCTTGAGTTCTATCTTGGTGAATCATAACCACGGGCACAATCAAGATGCTTTCTTGATTACGATCATGATTTAAGAAGGCAGCCAAGAACAAGGGACCAAGAAAGAAAAAGTCAAGAACCTCAGTCGACTTCTATCTTGTTGACCAAGAAAGGAATATTTCTAGCAAGAAAGTAAGGAGGAAATGAAGCAAGGAATGAAAATCCCTTCTTGATTGATTAGAAGTCGTATTTCTTCTTTGTTTCTTTCCCTCATGGTCGGTTTCTTGTCCTCTTTGTTCTTTCTTGAGTTCTACCTTTGTCAATCGCAACCAAGGGCGTAATCAAGATGCTTTCTTGATTGTGATATTGATTCAAGAAAGTAGTCAAGAACAAGCGACCAAGAAAGAAGAAGTCAACAAGCTCAGTTGACTTTTTTCTTGTTAACCAAGAATGCCATGTTTCTAGCAAGAAAGCAAGGAGGAAATGAAGAAAGGAATCAAGATCCCTTATTGATTGATTCCAAGCCGTGTTTCTTCTTTGTTTCTTTCCCTCATTGTCATTTCTTGTACTCTTTGTTCTTTCTTGAGTTCTACGTTGTTGAATCACAACCACGGGCGCAATCAAGATGCTTTCTTGATTACGATCTTAATTCAAGAAAGCAGCCAAGAACAAGGGATGAAGAAAGAAGAAGTCAAGAAGCTAAGTTGACTTCTTTCTTGTTGACTAAGAAAGCAATGCCTCTAGCAAGAAACCAAGGAGGAAATGAACCAACGAATGAAGATCCCTTCTTTATTGATTCCAAGCCGTATTTCTTCTTTGTTTCTATCCCTCATGGTCGTTTCTTGTGCTCTTTGGTCTTTCTTGAGTTCTATCTTGGTGAATCACAACCACGGGCACAATCAAGATGCTTTCTTGATTACGATCATGATTTAAGAAGGCAGCCAAGAACAAGGGACCAAGAAAGAAAAAGTCAAGAACCTCAGTCGACTTCTATCTTGTTGACCAAGAAAGGAATATTTCTAGCAAGAAAGCAAGGAGGAAATGAAGCAAGGAATGAAGATCCCTTCTTGATTGATTAGAAGCAGTATTTCTTCTTTGTTTCTTTCCCTCATGGTCGGTTTCTTGTCCTCTTTGTTCTTTCTTGAGTTCTACCTTGGTGAATCACAACCACGGGCATAATCAAGATGCTTTCTTGATTACGATCTTGATTCAAGAAAGCAGTCAAGAACAAGCGACCAAGAAAGAAGAAGTCAAGAAGCTCAGTTGGCTTCTTTCTTGTTAACCAACAAAGCAATGTTTCAAGCAAGAAAGCAATGAGGAAATGAAGAAAGGAATCAAGATCCCTTTTTGATTGATTCCAAGCCGTGTTTCTTCTTTGTTTCTTTCTCCAATGGTCATTTCTTGTCCTCTTTGTTCTTTCTTGAGTTCTACGTTGTTGAATCACAACCACGGGCGCAATCAAGATGCTTTCTTGATTACGATCTTGATTCAAGAAAGCAGCCAAGAACAAGGGATGAAGAAAGAAGAAGTCAAGAAGCTAAGTTGACTTCTTTCTTGTTGACTAAGAAAGCAATACCTCTAGCAAGAAACCAAGGAGGAAATGAACCAAGGAATGAAGATCCCTTCTTTATTGATTCCAAGCCGTATTTCTTCTTTGTTTCTTTCCCTCAAGGTCGTTTCTTGTGCTCTTTGGTCTTTCTTGAGTTCTATCTTGTTGAATCACAACCACGGCCGCAATCAAGATGCTTTCTTGATTACGATCTTGATTCAAGAAGGCAGCCAAGAACAAGGGACCAAGAAAGAAGAAGTCAAGAGGCTCAGTTGACTTCTTTCTTATTGACGAACAAAGCAATGTTTCAAGCAAGAAAGCAACAAGGAAATGAAGAAAGGAATTAAGATCCCTTATTGATGATTCCAAGTCGTGTTTCTTCTTTGTTTCTTTCACCCATGGTCATTTCTTGTCCTCTTTTTCTTTCTTGAGTTCTACCTTGGTCAATCGCAATCAAGGGCGCATCAAGATGCTTTCTTGATTACGATGTTGATTCAAGAAGGCAGCCAAGAACAAAGGACCAAGAAAGAAGAAGTCAAGAACCTCAATTGACTTCTTTCTTGTTGACCAAGAAAGCAATCTTTCTAGCAAGAAAGCAAGGAGGAAATGAAGAAAGGAATCAAGATCCCATCTTGATTGATTCCAAGCCATATTTCTTCCTTGTTTCTTTCCCTCATGGTCATTTTTTGTCCTCTTTGTTCTTTCTTGAGTTCTACCTTGGTGAATTAGAACCACGGGCGCAAGCAATATGCTTTCTTGATTGCGATCATGTTTCAAGAAACCAGCCAATAACAAGCGACCAAGAAAGAAGAAGTCAAAAGCCCAGTTGACTTCTTTCTTATTGACCAATAAAGCAATCTTTCAAGCAAAAAAGCAACGAGGAAATGAAGAAAGGAATCAAGATCCCTTCTTGATTGATTCTAAGCCGTGTTTCTTCTTATTTCTTTCTCCCATGGTCATTTGTTGTCCTCTTTGTTCTTTCTTGAGTTCTACCTTGGTCAATCGCAATCAAGGGCGCATCAAGATGCTTTCTTGATTACGATTTTGATTCAAGAAAGCAACCAAGAACAAGGGACCAAGAAAGAAGAAGTCAAGAAGCTCAGTTGACTACTTTCTTGTTGGGTAAGAAAGCAATGTTTCAAGCAAGAAAGCAAGGAGGAAATGAAGAAAGGAATCAAGATCCCTTCTTGATTGATTCCAAGCCATATTTCTTGGTTGTTTCTTTCCCTCATGGTCGTTTCTTGTGCTGTTTGTTCTTTCTTGAGTTCTACCTTGGTGAATCACCACCACGGGCGCTATCAAAATGGTTACTTGATTACGATCTTGATTCAAGAAGGCAGCCAAGAACAAGGGACCAAGAAAGAAGAAGTCAAGAAGCTCAATTGACTTCTTTCTTGTTGTCGAACAAAGCAATGTTTCAAGCAAGAAAGCAACGAGGAAATGAGGAAAGGAATCAAGATCCCTTATTGATGATTCCAAGCCGTGTTTCTTCTTTGTTTCTTTCTCCCATGGTCGTTTCTTGTCCTCTTTCTTCTTTCTTGAGTTCTACCTTGGTCAATCGCAATCAAGGGCGCATCAAGATGCTTTCTTGATTACGATGTTGATTCAAGAAGGCAGCCAAGAACAAGTGACCAAGAAAGAAGAAGACAAGAAGCTTAATTGACTTCTTTCTTGTTGACTAAGAAAGCAATGTTTCTAGCAAGAAAGCAAGGAGGAAATGAAGAAAGGAATGAAGATCCCTTCTTGATTGCTTCCAAGCCGTATTTCCTCTTTGTTTCTTTCCCTAATGGTCGTTTCTTGTCCTCTTTGTTATTTCTTAAGTTCTACCTTGGTGAACCTCAACCACGGACGCAATCAAGATGCTTTATTGCTTACGATCTTGATTCAAGAGGGCAGCCAAGAACAAGGGACCAAGAAAGAAGAAGTCAAGAAGCTCAATTAACTTCTTTCTTGTTGACCAAGAAAGCAATCTTTCTAGCAAGAAAGCAAGGAGGAAATGAAGAAAGGAATCAAGATCCCATCTTGATTGATTCCAAGCCGTATTTCTTCCTTGTTTCTTTCCCTCATGGTCATTTTTGTCCTCTTTGTTCTTTCTTAAGTTCTACCTTGGTGAATCAGAACCACAGGTGCAAGCAATATGCTTTCTTGATTGCGATCATGATTCAAGAAACCAACCAATAAAAAGTGAACAAGAAAGAAGAAGTCAAGAGCTCAGTTGACATCTTTCTTGTTGACCAAGAAAGCAATGTTTCAAGCAAAAAAGCAACGAGGAAATCAAGAAAGGAATCAAGACCCCTTCTTGATTGATTCCAAGCCTTGTTTCTTCTTGTTTCATTCTCCCATGGTCGTTTGTTGTCCTCTTTGTTCTTTTCTCAGTTCTACCTTGGTCAAACGCAATCAAGGGCGCATCAAGATGGTTTCTTGATTACGATCTTGATTCAAGAAGGCAACCAAGAACAAGGGACCAAGAAAGAAGAAGTCAAGAAGCTCAGTTGACTACTTTCTTGTTGGATAAGAAAGCAATGTTTCTACTAAGAAAGTAAGGAGGAAATGAAGAAAGGAATCAAGATCCCTTCTTGATTGATTCCAAGCCGTATTTCTTGGTTGTTCCTTTCCCTCATGGTCGTTTCTTGTGCTGTTTGTTCTTTCTTGAGTTCTACCTTGGTGAATCACAACCACGGGCGCGATCAAAATGGTTTCTTAATTACGATCTTGATTCAAGAAGGCAGCCAAGAACAAGGGACCAAGAAAGAAGAAGTCAAGAAGCTTAGTTGACTTCTTTCTTGTTGATGAACAAAGCAATGTTTCAAGCAAGAAAGCAACGAGGAAATGAGGAAAGGAATCAAGATCCCTTATTGATGATTCCAAGCCGTGTTTCTTCTTTGTTTCTTTCTCCCATGGTCGTTTCTTGTCCTCTTTCTTCTTTCTTGAGTTCTACCTTGGTCAATCGCAATCAAGGGCGCATCAAGATGCTTTCTTGATTACGATGTTGATTCAAGAAGGCAGCCAAGAACAAGTGACCTAGGAAGAAGAAGACAAGAAGCTTAATTGACTTCTTTCTTGTTGACCAAGAAAGAAATGTTTCAAGCAAAAAAGCAACGAGGAAATGAAGAAAGTAATCAAGATCCCTTCTTGATTGATTCCAAGCCGTGTTTCTTCTTGTTTCTTTCTCCCATGGTCGTTTGTTGTCCTCTTTGTTCTTTTTTGACTTCTACCTTGGTCAATCACAATCAAGGGCGCATCAAGATGTTTTCTTGATTACGATCTTGATTCAAGAAGGCAACCAAGAACAAGGGACCAAGAAAGAAGAAGTCAAGAAGCTCAGTTGACTACTTTCTTGTTGGGTAAGAAAGCAATGTTTCTAGCAAGAAAGTAAGGAGGAAATGAAGAAAGGATTCAAGATCCTTTCTTGATTGATTCCAAGCCGTATTTCTTCCTTATTTCTTTCCCTCATGGTCATTTTTTGTCCTCTTTGTTCTTTCTTGAGTTCTACCTTGGTGAATCAGAACCACGGGCGCAAGCAATATGCTTTCTTGATTACGATCATGATTCAAGAAACCAGCCAATAACAAGCGACCAAGAAAGAAGAAGTCAAGAGCTCAGTTGACTTCTTTCTTATTGACCAAGAAAGTAATGTTTCAAGCAAAAAAGCAACGAGAAAATGAAGAAAGAAATCAAGACCCCTTCTTGATTGATTCCAAGCCGTATTTCTTCTTTGTTTCTTTCTCCGATAGTCTTTTCTTGTCCTCTTTGTTCTTCCTTGAGTTCTGCCTTGGTCAATCGCAATCAAGGGCGCATCAAGATACTTTCTTGATTACGATGTTGATTCAAGAAGGCGGCCAAGAACAAAGGGCCAAGAAAGAAGAAGTCAAGAAGCTCAATTGACTACTTTCTTGTTCACAAAGAAAGCAATCTTTCTAGCAAGAAAGCAAGGAGGAAATGAAGAAAGGAATCAACATCCCATCGTGATTGATTCCAAGCCATATTTCTTCCTTGTTTCTTTCCCTCAGGGTCATTTTTTGTCCTCTTTGTTCTTTCTTGAGTTCTACCTTGGTCAATCAGAACCACGGGCGCAATATACTTTCTTGATAGCGATCATGATTCAAGAAACCAGCCAATAACAAGCGACCAAGAAAGAAGAAGTCAGGAGCTCAGTTGACTTCTTTCTTGTTGACTAAGAAAGAAATGTTTCAAGCAAAAAAGCAACGAGGAAATGAAGAAAGGAATCAAGATCCCTTCTTGATTGATTCCAAGCCGTGTTTCTTCTTGCTTCTTTCTCCCATGGTCGTTTGTTGTCCTCTTTGTTAATTTTTGAGTTCTACATTGGTCAATCGCAATCAAGGGCGCATCAAGATGCTTTCTTGATTACGATCTTGATTCAAGAAGGCAACCAAGAACAAGGGACCAAGAAAGAAGAAGCCAAGAAGCTCAGTTGACTACTTTCTTGTTGGGTAAGAAAGCAATGTTTCTAGCAAGAAAGCAAGGAGGAAATGAAGAAAGGAATCAAGATCCTTTCTTGATTGATTCCAAGCCGTATTTCTTCCTTGTTTCTTTCCCTCGTGGTCATTTTTTGTCCTCTTTGTTCTTTCTTGAGTTCTACCTTGGTGAATCAGAACCACGGGCGTAAGCAATATGCTTTCTTGATTACGATAATAATTCAAGAAACTAGCCAATAACAAGCGACCAAGAAAGAAGAAGTCAAGAGCTTAGTTGACTTCTTTCTTGTTGACCAAGAAAGCAATGTTTCAAGCAAAAAAGCAACGAGAAAATGAAGAAAGAAATCAAGATCCTTTCTTGATTGATTCCAAGCTTTGTTTCTTCTTTGTTTCTTTCTCTGATGGTCGTTTCTTGTCCTCTTTGTTCTTTCTTGAGTTCTACCTTGGTCAATCTCAATCAAGGGCGCATCAAGATACATTATTGATTACTATGTTGATTCAAGAAGGCAACCAAGAACAAAGGGCCAAGAAAGAACAAGTCAAGAAGCTCAATTGACTACTTTCTTGTTGACCAAGAAAGCAATCTTTCTAGCAAGAAAGCAAGGAGGAAATGAAGAAAGGAATCAACATCCCATCGTGATTGATTCCAAGCCATATTTCTTCCTTGTTTCTTTCCCTCGGGGACATTTTTTGTCCTCTTTGTTCTTTCTTGAGTTCTACCTTGGTCAATCAGAACCACGGACGCAATATGCTTTCTTGATTGCGATCATGATTCAAGAAACCAGCCAATAACAAGCGACCAAGAAAGAAGAAGTCAAGAGGTCAGTTGACTTCTTTCTTGTTGACCAAGAAAGAAATGTTTCAAGCAAAAAAGCAACGAAGAAATGAAGAAAGGAATCAAGATCCCTTCTTGATTGATTCCAAGCCGTCTTTCTACTTGTTTCTTTCTCCCATGGTCGTTTGTTGTCCTCTTTGTTCTTTCCTGAGTTCTACCTTGGTCAATCGCAATCAAGGGCGCATTAAGATGCTTTCTTGATTACGATGTTGATTCAAGAAGGCAGCCAAGAACAAGTGACCAAGAAAGAAGAAGACAAGAAGCTTAATTGACTTCTTTCTTGTTGACTAAGAAAGCAATGTTTCTAGCAAAAAAGCAAGGAGGAAATGAAGAAAGGAATCAAGATCCCTTGTTGATTGATTCCAAGCCGTATTTCTTCTTTGTTTCCTTCCTTAATGGTCGTTTCTTGTCCTCTATGTTCTTTCTTGAGTTCTACCTTGGTGAATCAGAACCACGGGTACAAGCAGTATGCTTTCTTGATTGCGATCATGATTCAAGAAACCAGCGAATTACAAGCGACCAAGAAAGAAGAAGTCAAGAGCTCAGTTGATTTCTTTCTTCTTGACCAAGAAAGCAATGTTTCAAGCAAAAAAGCAACGAGGAACTGAAGAAAGGAATCTAGAACCCTTCTTGATTGACTCCAAGCCGTGTTTCTTCTTGTTTCTTTCTCCCGTGGTCATTTGTTGTCCTCTTTGTTCTTTCTTGAGTTCTACCTTGGTCAATCGCAATCAAGGGCACATCAAGATGCTTTCTTTATTACGATCTTGATTCAAGAAGGCAACCAAGAAAAAGGGATCAAGAAAGAAGAAGTTTAGAAGCTCAGTTGACTACTTTCTTGTTGAGTAAGAAAGCAATGTTTCTAGCAAGAAAGTAAGGAGGAAATGAAGAAAGGAATGAAGATCCCTTCTTGATTGATTCCAAGTCGTATTTCTTGTTTGTTTCTTTCCCTCATGGTCGTTTCTTATGCTATTTGTTATTTCTTGAGTTCTACCTTGGTGAATCATAACCACGAGCGCAATCAAGATGTTTTCTTGATTACGGTCTTGATTCCAGAAGACAGCCAAGAACAAGGGACCAAGAAAGAAGAAGTCAAGAAGCTCAGTTGACTTCTTTCTTGTTGACGAAGAAAGCAATGTTTCAAGCAAGAAAGCAACGAGGAAATGAAGAAAGGAATCAAGATCCCTTCTTGATTGATTCCAAGCCGTGTTTCTTCTTTGTTTCTTATTCTCATGGTTGTTTCTTGTCCTCTTTGTTATTTCTTAAGTTCTACCCTGGTCAATCGCAACCACGGCGCAATCAAGATCCTTTCTTCATTGTAACCTTGATTCAAGAAAGCAGCCAAGAACAAGCGACCAAGAAAGAAGAAGTCAAAAAGCTCAGTTGACTTCTTTCTTGTTGACGAAGAAAGCAATGTTTCAAGTAAGAAAGCAACGAGAAAATGAAGAAAGGAATCAAGATCCCTTGTTGATTGATTCCAAGCCGTGTTTGTTCTTTGTTTCTTATTCTCATGGTTGTTTCTTGTCGACTTTGTTCTTTCTTGAGTTCTACCCTGGTCATTCGCAATCGCGGGTGCAATCAAGATGCTTCTTGATTGCGACCTTGATTCAAGAAAGCAGCCAAGAACAAGAGACCAAGAAAGAACAAGTCAAGAACCTCAGTTGACTTCTTTCTTGTTGACCTAGAAAGCAATGTTTCAAGCAAGAAAGCAATGAGGAAATGAAGAAAGGAATCAAGATCCCTTCTTGATGAAATATAGAGAAATACACTAGAAGGGGGGTTGAATAGTGTATTTAAAATTTCTTTGGAAAACTTTAGCTAATGTGAAGATAGTGTATCTTTACGTTTTACAGGAACTTAGTAAAACAGAAAAACAAGCTATCGTCCAGCAGATTAAAAACAACAGTCCAAAGAAACTACTCTTCTTCCTTTCGTTAGAATACACGTAATAGATAATCTTAGATAAAATGTGTATAGAAACCCTTCCGTAGTATGTTAAAGAGATAGTTTTAAAAAAATGCAAGTAAGCTAGAAGGCGAAAGAATAGAATACTTAGTTTTATACTGGTTCACTCAACTGAGCTACGTCCAGTTCTCCTTCAAAAACTTTTGAAGGGTTCTACTAATCAAAATCTGATTACTCTCAAGTATTCTAACCTTGCCACTTTTGGCTACAAGTATTCTCTAGGCCATTTCTGGCACACCCTTAATCTCCCCTTGAGATTGAACACAAAACCCAAGTATTCTTTAACACTAAGCCACTCCTGGCTTTCCAAACAGAATTGTTTGAGATTGTAAGTAAAACTTAACTCTCACTGAGAGGATATTACAGTAAGTATGAATATACAGTCTCGCTTAGCAAAGCTAAGATGAATGCTCTTTTTGCTTAAGATCGTCCAGTCGTTTTGGTAGAGATTCAGCTCTTTATCAATTTTTCGTCAGTCTGATATGTGAGCTCATTCTTCTATATATAGGAAGCTTGTTGAAGGTATCCGTTGAGGGATCTGTTCCTTTTCCAAGAGCGATTCTTTCTGTAGCATATGACCGTTGTCACGTTTTGACTTAGGGTGAAGTGATGGAAGTGACAGCCGTACTTGTAGCGCCTCTCCTACTTGTACTTTTTCTGCAGAGAGAAGCTTCTTATATTCCTGTTCAGTACTATTCGAAAAAATCAAATAGAATGGCATGTTAAAATATGAGAGAGTGATCGTTGCCTTATATTGAGTCAACATTGAAAACGTATTTTTAAGATAGAAACTACGGTGAGTGTTATTCAAGCGTTGGACGCTTGCTCTCACAGGAGCATTGGACGCTGCCTGTAGGATTCTTATAAAACACATATGGACGCTTTCTTTATTAAAACATAAAGTCCAGGTTTGAGATACAATACCGTTGTGGAATTTGGACGACGTAAATCCTATAACACTCAAACTAGATCATTAGATACTTCAAAATTTATCCTTTAGTTATTATCATCAAAACCGAAATTTGAGGGGTTGGACATCGTCCAAGGTCTTAGAACCTAACAATCTCCCCCTTTTTGATGATGACAAATAATGGTAAATTTTGATGTTAACAGACACATAATCATATAAGAATACAATGTATCAAGTCAGAGATGATTATGTTATGCCAGAGTATTAATGTGAAATGAAGTACTCCCCCTGAGTTCAACATTTCTTATGCATCTGATAACAGATAAATATAAAGGCAAGTATAAATCATGTATAACAGATATCAGAGTGAAAAACATATCAATGATATGGATGTGGAATTTATGAAAATAAACACCTCATGTTTTGATAAAGGAGCCAATATATATATGCCAAAAAACATTTTGAATACAGTTTGTTTAGCTATTACTCTCATCAAAATTCCAATTTCTCCCCCTTTGTCATTAACAAAAAGGTTTGAAAGATGGAAAAAAAATTTGGCCATCATGGTCACCTTATGGCTGTGGAGGTGGTTCATGTGGTGGTGGTGGTGGTTGTTCTGGTGGTGCTTGTATTGGTGGTGCTGGTTGTGGAGGTTGTGGTTGGACGGGTAGAACTGCATGAGCAACTTGTCCAAGTAAGGTGGCTGCTGTGTTTTGAATCTGGTTCACAAGCGTCTGTGAGAGACTCATGAACTGCTCAGTGATTGCATTTTGCAGCATCAGACGATGTTGATCAGCCTCCGCCTGTTGTCTCTGCTGAAAAGCTTGAAAAGCGGCTTCGGTCTCCAGCTGTTGTTGCCTCAGAGCCTGTTGCACTATCTCGTGAACACGATCTTCTGAGATTCCTTGTGGTTCAGCAAATCGCAAGGGATTGATGCCCCTTGGACTTGAAGATCCAGTGGGAACCAGTTGATGTGTGCCCGAATGTGCTTCAGTAGATGCATCAACAATGGGGAAGCTGGTGATATCTTCAGCAATAGGCTGTGCTGCAGAGGCTTCCATTGGCTTGGAGGCTTCAACAACGAGCTCTCTATCATCCTTGGACTTATCAGATTGGACGGTAGGTTCTTCATGTGACGTGACAAAGTGTTCTACGTCCACTAGTACAGATGAGTCCAGGTCAAGATGAGCTAGCACTTTTGTTACTTTGGCAGATGCTTCATCCAGTTCTGCCTGTGTAGCTTTTGACTTAGCAACCGTATCTTCCTTTTCTATGGTTGCGGTCTTAGCTTCCTCAAGAGCCAGCTGCTCTAGACGAGCTTGTTCTGCTGCTGTGGCTTCTTCTGCTTGGTACTCCTCATGCAGAGTTTGGAGTTCCTCCACAAACTCTGTGCGATCCAGTGTTCGAAGGTCAAACACTTTGGTGCTTCTGATTTTTGGCAAAGTCTTTATTAACTCCAGATAATCATCTGAATCTTTTAGAAAGCAGGCAAAGGTGTCTGAGAAGTGGTGAGTCTTGACTGGACGCAACACCTCTATACCATGAGGGGGATGAACAAAGTCATCCTTGGAGCTGCCTGAGGATGAGGCTTGCTGGGAATTGTTCCATAAGATCTGGCGCCAAAAGGTAATGGAATCAAAGGTTCCAAGGGAACGCGTAAGCTTACCAGTCTTATCAAATAAATGACCCCAGGTGTGAGAGGATTTTTGCAGGGTTTCAACTTTCTCTTCCCTGCTGGGCATCTCAATGCCGTAGAACTTGAAGCCTTTCTTGCGACCAGCATCATATACAGGTAGTCTAGGACATACTCTGTCTGGTACAAACTTTATTTCTGTGGCGCGGCTTATGTGCAGGTTTGGTGGGTAGGCGATGGCTTGGTTTGGTATGTACATTTGTTGCAGAAGTTTTCCAAGTTCATCATAGTCGCCTAGCTGGAAGTTTAGCACTGGAGTTCCAGCTGGTAGAGGCAGGAACTTTGTGATTGGAGTCCAGATTTGAACATCCTTGACCCACCCTGCATCTGGACGCTGCTTCGTTATTGACGGGTCCAGACTTTCTTTAATGGCCAATTGCAATTCTGCAGCCAATTCAATATCTTTGTTGACAGAGGACTTCTTGGATGGTGCCTTCTTTTTCCTTGGAGCCTTCCCTTTCTGCTCCGCAACTGTCTTGGTGAATCGAGAGGCAACTTCCACCTCTGGTTTCTGCAGATTTTCTGCTGCAGGACGCACTATCTGCTGAGTTCCAGTTGGACAGATGTAAGGATGAGGCATGCGTACTAAGTGTGGGTACACTTCTCTGGTCCAATTGGGCAGAGGGTTGCTGATGATCGTTCCTTTTGGCATAGCATGATAAGCAGCTGACAAAGATTCAGTGCAAACATACCTCATCCACTCTGGCGCTGAGGCAGTAGTAAAATGCCGCTTCAGAGGCTCTTGTAGAGGCCTCTGGATCACATCACCTTCTTTACAGAAATTCTGGTCATTGCGTGTGAGGAATGCAACCGGGAAGCGTTCTCTGTCTTTCTCTTCTTTGGTTTTCTGCTTGGGGGGTATAGTCCATGGGGACCATGTATCCCTCCATGCATCTCTTGGACGCACAAACTTGGACAGGTCCAAGCGAAGAGGTGGTTGCTGGCTTGCTGATGTGGAAGGAGCACTGGATGTTGTTGGTAGTAGGGTGCTGGTGGACATGTTGTCGGTGTCTTGAGAGGAAGATGGTAGCACTGCAATTCTCTTTGGCCTTATTGCCTGAGTCTTTACTCGTCGTGGCACATTAGCAAGAAAAGGAAGTGTTTTAGCAGGTTGTGCCTTCTGCTTCTTTTGCTGAGGACCCTCTGTCTCCTCTGCCTTCTTCATGATCTGACCAATTGGGATCTGGTCATCATCATCAGAGTCGTCCAGTAATTGAAGCTTTCATACCTTTTGCTTTTCTGGGGCAACCTTTACTGGTGCTGCCTTTGGACGCCTCTCATCTTGAACAGGTTTGGACGTATCAGTCCTTGGACGCTTCCCTGCTGGCGACTGAGCAGCAGATGTCTCAGCATGCCTTTTCTTGGTTCTTCTCTCCTTTTCAGCGTCTTCCTCATGCATCTGAGACATTTGGCGTGTGATCTTTCTACCCTCCTGTTCTTCCATCAGCCTTTTGATCTTTCTACCAATACCCAGAAGATCAATCTCTTCTTCTTCATCATTGGAGATGATCTTGCTCTGTTCATGACGTTGCTTGTTGATGGTGTCCTCGTCCAGGTCCCTTAAGACCTTGGCTGTTAGCTTGATCTTCATAGGTTTTATGTTGGACTCACCAAACAACTGTTGTGTTGCTACCATTGGCCCTTTCTTTACAATAGCTTCATGGGCTTCTTCATCCAATTCATCAAAGAAGCGTTGATAAACCTTCTGATCCCAGAAGATCTTGTTCATCAGGGCGGCGTAGAAAATGTCATCATTCCCACCCACAGACTTAATCATCCTCACGATATTTACGTAGATGATGTGAGGGAGATTGAAGGGAATGCCTTCCATAAGATGGAATATCACAAACTTGTGTAAGTCTGTGACCGAGTCCTTAGACCCAGCTTTGTGCAGGATACTCTTGTTGCACACCTGCTGCCAGATTTTTGCCTCCTCACACAGATTCCTGTACTCAATCTTTATTGACTCGGGGATTTTGGTCTTGCAAAGCACAGTCGCAACATGATTACCGTACTACTTGGCCCAGTTTGTTCTGTACTGATTCTGCTCCCTAATGCAACCAGTTACCTTTGCTATGGCCTCGATGGACAGAGTCACTTCACGTCCAAGAATCGTGGCCACGAGCTCCCTTGAGCTCTGGAACTTGGCATTCCTCCAGAACATTCTGATCAACTCAGGGAATATTTTCTGGTTTTCATTGAAGTAGCCTCTGATTCCACACTTCAGAAGGCTCTCGTTCAGGTTCAGTCCCAGCTTCTCAAGCTCTTCGATGTCGAAGAAGTGCTCAATATGCACTGTAGCAGCTCCTTGGCACACAACTGTGGTTTCAGGGTAGGTGAGGACGTCGAGTTCTGAGTTGCTTGAGTTTGCAGAGATTGCCATGCTTGTAAAGTTTGGATTTTTAGGTTTTCTGAGAGGGTTTTGGGGTTTCTGAGAGAGAGAGAGAGTGTGTTTAGAGTGACGATATTTTCAGAGAGGATTGATATGGTGGTGTTTTTCTGTGAGGATTTGATAAGTGTATATTTGGGCTTTGTTTGGAGGATATGAAGCGGTTTTGGGTTTTTTTTTTGAATATTTGAAAAGTAACTGACGCCATAAAACCCGCCATGATGAGACGTGCAAAGGATGTGGGTAATTGTGTACGATTACTGGCATTTTGGTGACTCAGCATAGAGTATTAGCTCATGCTTATTCTTAAATCGATCCATTTTGATTATTTGAAACAAAAGAAAAGACTAAGATAAAAAAGACATCGTCCATATATTGGACTTAAGTGAAATATATGTAATGCATGTGCATGACTCTAGTGTTCCTTGGACGACATGTCCTTTGGACGTTGTGGTTTTATTAGACGCATCATGTAGATGTTAATTATTCCTTTACAGAGTCCATGCCAAGTTTGTCCCTCAGAAGGATTAACTTGTCTTCAGTAAGGGGTTTGGTGAATATATCAGCAAGCTGATTATCTGTGGTTACAAAGTGTAATTCCACAGTACCCTTTTGAACATGGTCTCTTATAAAGTGATGTTTAATCTCTATATGTTTGGCCCTTGAATGCAAAATGGGATTTTTTGAAAGATTTATTGCAGCTTTACTATCATAGAAGATAGGAATGTTACTCTCATATATATTGTAGTCCTCAAGTTGATGTTTGATCCACAAGATTTGAGAACAGCATTTTGCAGCTGAAATATACTCTGCTTCAGCAGTGGACAGAGCAATAGTTCCTTGCTTCTTGCATGTCCAGGAGACTAGATTACCACCGATGAAGTGACATCCTCCACTGGTGCTTTTTCTTTCAATTCGATCTCCAGCATAATCAGCATCACAATATCCTATTAGCCTGAAATCTTTCTGCCTTTTGAAATATAACCCAAGGTTAGTGGTTCCAGCAAGATATTGAAAGATTCTTTTAACAGCAGTTAAGTGAACTTCCCTTGGGTCAGATTGAAATCTGCCACATAAGCATACGCTGAACATGGTGTCAGGTCTGGACGCTGTGAGGTATAGGAGTGATCCTATCATACCTCTGTATAGAGTATTGTCTACTTTCTTTGAGTTGTCGTCCAGTCCAAGTACTGTTGTTGGATGCATAGGAGTTTTCATTGGTTTTGCATCGTCCAACTTGTATTTCTTTAGTAGCTCTTTGACATACTTAGTCTGATGTATATATATTCCCTTTTCAGTTTGTTTGATTTGGAGTCCAAGGAAGAATTTCAGCTCACCCATCATGCTCATCTCGAACTCTGTTTGCATTAATTTGGCAAAATCTTCACAGAGAGACTCATTAGTGGCACCAAATATAATATCATCAACATATATTTGTGCAATAATAAAATCAGAAGAGTAGTCTCTGCGAAATAACGTAGTGTCTACCTTTCCTCTTGAAAAACCATTTTCTGACAGAAATGTGCTGAGTTTTTCATACCAAGCTCTAGGGGCTTGTTTCAACCCATATAATGCTTTATTAAGTTTAAAAACATGGTTTGGAAAAGCATCACTTTCAAATCCTGGGGGTTGTTCCACATAGACTTCTTCCTTTATGAGTCCATTGAGGAATGCACTTTTTACGTCCATTTGATATAGCTTCATATTGCTATGAGCTGCAAATGACAGTAAAATGCGGATTGCCTCCAGACGTGCAACGGGAGCATAAGTTTCAGTATAATCTATACCTTCTTGGTGTGAGTAACCTTTTGCTACCAACCTTGCTTTGTTTCTCACAACATTACCTGCTTCGTCCAGCTTGTTTCTGAACACCCACTTTGCTCCTACAGCTTCTTTGTCGTTGGGGAGTTCTACTAGCTTCCAGACATTGTTCTTTTGAAATTGGTCAAGTTCTTCTTGCATTGCTTTGACCCAGCCTTCATCTTCTAAGGCATCGTCCACAGTCTTAGGTTCTAGTTGAGATATGAATGCTGCGTGACCTTGCTGTCGTTGAAGTGAAGATCTAGTTTTGACTCTGTCTTTTGGATCCCCAATGATTTGCTGTTGTGGATGATGTTTCTTCATTTGCCAGTTACCTCCAGTTGGTTCTCTTTGTTCTGCGACTGGACGGTCCAGTAGTGCATTTGATTCTTCAACTGAGACATCATGGTTGGACGAATCTGATGACTTACTTGCATCATCCAATCTGAGATCTGCAAATGATTTGTCCAGCTCTGATAATTCCTTATCAGGCTTGTTGTCATTAAACTTCACATGGATAGCTTCTTCAACAACTAAGGTTCTAGAGTTATAGACTCTGTATGCCTTTGAAGTTTCAGAATATCCAAGCAATGTTCCTTCATCACACTTAGGATCAAATTTTCCCAGGTTATCCTTAGTGTTCAGAATGAAACATTGACATCCAAATGGATGGAAGTAGGATATGTTGGGTCTTCTACCCTTCCACAATTCATATGGAGTCTTTTTCAATATTGGCCTTATATAGATTCTGTTTTGTAAATAGCAGGCAGTATTCACTGCTTCAGCCCAGAAGTGTTTAGGGGTTGAATTATCATTCAACATGGTTCTGGCCATCTCCTGAAGTGACCTGTTTTTCCTCTCAACTACACCATTCTGTTGTGGTGTTCTAGGTGTTGAGAAGTTGTGAAGGATACCATTATCCTCACAGAACCTTTGAAAACTTTCATTTTCGAATTCACCCCCGTGATCACTTCTGATCGAAGTAATGTATACTCCTTTTTCATTTTGAACTCTTTTGCAGAGATTATAAAAGGCCTTAAAGGACTCATCTTTGTGGGATAGGAATAAGACCCATGTCCATCTAGTATAGTCGTCCACTATAACTAATCCATATCTTTTACCATTTACCGAGGCTGTTCTTGTGGGTCCAAACAGATCAATATGTAACAGCTCAAGAGGTCTAGAAGTGGAAACAATGTTTTTACTTTGAAAAGAACTTTTCACTTGTTTCCCTTTCTGACAAGCTTCACAAAGAAGATCATCTTTATATGACATACTTGGTAGTCCTCTTACGAGGTTGTGCCTGTTCAGCTTTGAGATTAACCTCAAGCTTGCATGACCAAGTCTTTTATGCCATAACCAATGATTTTCTTGTACAGAAACTAGGCATGATACATTTTGACTTGATAGTTCCCCAAGTTTAATCTTATACAGATTGCCTTGCCTCTTTGCGGTAAAGAGAAGGGACCCATCAGAGTTTTTGACTGTACATTCACCTTTGTTAAAGGCAACATCATATCCACTGTCACATAATTGACTTATGCTAAGTAGATTATGTTTAAGACCTTTAACATCAAGAACTTTATCAATACAAGGATAGGGTGGTATACCAATCTTACCTACGCCAGCTATCATCCCTTTCTGATTCCCTCCAAAAGTGACTGTCCCACCAGTCTTGGGTAGGAGGCTTTGGAACATACACCTTTCTCCCGTCATGTGATGTGAGCACCCACTGTCCAGGTACCATGATTGGAGTTTCTTTCCTGTTGTTAAGCATGTCTGCAACAGGAACAATTTTATCCTTAGGTACCCAGATTGACTTGGGTCCTTTTTTGTTAGCTCGAAGGGCATTGAATGCTCTCTTCTTAGGCAGGTGTCTGAATTTGGACGTTATATGTCCAGGTTTCCCACAGAAGTAGCAAACATCTGTTTCCTCATCATGAATATATTTCTTTCCCTTATATCCATGTCCTGACCTGTCATTTGGTCTCTTACAACCTTCATATTTTAAAAGTTTCTTGAGGTTGTCAGAGCCCTTGACAAAGTTTGACAGATCCTTCTTTAGGCTGTCAATTTCTTCATGAAGTTTTACAACATCATGTGATTGACCTCTTAAGGAAGTATCTGCTTCAACTTTCAGAAGCTTCTCAACTAGCCTTTTGTTTTCTGCGTTGAGATTTCGAATCTCTATGGAAACATTTCTTTCTCTATCCCTTGAATCCTTATAGGATTTATAGGCTTGAGAAGCATCATTCCAGAGAGTTCGCCTCTCCATATTTGTAGTTTCATTTTACCTTGAGAGCTCTGTAAACTTTTTCTGTAAATCCTCCTTTTCACTTTCCAGTTGTCTAACACTTTCTTCTAAAGCTTCTTTTTCTTTTGAAAGTGATTTGGATGATTTCTTTAAAGTTCTATAGGCTTTTGACAAAATAGAAGAGTTTGAAAGTAATTCATGATAAGCTTCTTGAATTGAATCTATGTCATTAAAATCTACCTCATCTTCTTCTTCTGGTTTAGAAGAATCAGTCAAGGTGCCTGCCATCAGGCATATATATGCTTCCTCTTCTTCTCCATCGTCCGATGATGAGTCATCGTCCAGGTCTTCCCATGTGGACATCAGAACTTTCTTGCCCTTTCCTTTGCTGAAGAATTTCTTCTTCTTGTCCTTGCTTTTGTCGAGATCTGGGCATTCTGATTTGAAGTGTCCTGGCTTTTTGCATTCGTAGCATACAATTGGACTCTTCTCCTTCTTTTCTTTGAAGTCTTTCCTCTTTAGGTTTCTCCATCTGGATCCACCTTTCTTCTTCCACATACCATGTATCCTTTTGGATATAAAGGATAGTTCATCATTCTCGTCTGAGTCATCATCTTCATATTGTTCGTCTGATGATGTTTCAGCTTGCATGGCTTTGGACGATGATGCTTTCCTTGGTTTCTGGACGCTGAGCGCCAGAGACTTATTTTTCTTACCATCACTATCTTGATGCAGTTCTAGTTCATGCACCTTGAGGGTTCCCACGAGTTCTTCTAGGGACATATCGTCCAGTTCCTTTTTTGTTCTCAAAGCTGTAACCTGTGGTCTCCATTTCCTAGGCAAACTTCTTAAAATTTTGTCAATATGTTCGTAGTTATTATAATCTTTACCATGTGCTCTAAGTTCATTTAGTATGGTTTGAAACCGTCCAAACATACTTTGTATGTCCTCGTTTTCTTCCATACTAAACAACTCATACTGACGAGTAAGGAGGCTGAGTTTGTTACGTTTTACCTGAGTGGAACCCTCATATGTTAATGCAAGAGTGTCCAACATTTGTTTTGCGCTTTTGAGACTGTGCACCTTGTTGTATTCTTGTTCGCTTAGTGCACACATGATGATGTTTCTGGCTCTGGAGTTGAGATAAAATCTTTGTTTTTGCTCTTCTGTCCATCTAGCCTTTGGGATTTTGTTGAGGCTTGCATCAAGTGGAATATAATCGCCCATCTCCACAACTTCCCACATGTCAATATGGCTAGATTCAAAGAATGCTATCATTCTTTGTTTCCAGTAATCATATTTGACACCCTTGAAGAGTGGTGGTCTGTTCACAGCTTGTCCTTCGTTTTCCATCTTTCTTAGGATCTTTCCTCTGTACTGTTAAGAACTCAACCCAAGAGGTCGAGCTCTGATACCAACTGATATATAGAGAAATACACTAGAAGGGGGGTTGAATAGTGTATTTAAAATTTCTTTGGAAAACTTTAGCTAATGTGAAGATAGTGTATCTTTACGTTTTACAGGAACTTAGTAAAACAGAAAAACAAGCTATCGTCCAGCAGATTAAAAACAACAGTCCAAAGAAACTACTCTTCTTCCTTTCGTTAGAATACACGTAATAGATAATCTTAGATAAAATGTGTATAGAAACCCTTTCGTAGTATGTTGAAGAGATAGTTTTAAAAGAAATGCAAGTAAGCTAGAAGGCGAAAGAATAGAATACTTAGTTTTATACTGGTTCACTCAACTGAGCTACGTCCAGTTCTCCTTCAAAAACTTTTGAAGGGTTCTACTAATCAAAATCTGATTACTCTCAAGTATTCTAACCTTGCCACCTCTGGCTACAAGTATTCTCTAGGCCACTTCTGGCACACCCTTAATCTCCCCTTGAGATTGAACACAAAACCCAAGTATTCTTTAACACTAAGCCACTCCTGGCTTTCCAAACAGAATTGTTTGAGATTGTAAGTAAGACTTAACTCTCACTGAGAGGATATTACAGTAAGTATGAATATACAGTCTCGCTTAGCAAAGCTAAGATGAATGCTCTTTTTGCTTAAGATCGTCCAGTCGTTTTGGTATAGATTCAGCTCTTTATCAATTTTCCGTCAGTCTGATATGTGAGCTCATTCTTCTATATATAGGAAGCTTGTTGAAGGTATCCGTTGAGGGATCTGTTCCTTTTCCAAGAGCGATTCTTTCTATAGCATATGACCGTTGTCACGTTTTGACTTAGGGTGAAGTGATGGAAGTGACAGCCGTACTTGTAGCGCCTCTCCTACTTGTACTTTTTCTGTAGAGAGAAGCTTCTTCTATTCCTGTTCAGTACTATTCAAAAAAATCAAATAGAATGGCATGTTAAAATATGAGAGAGTGATCGTTGCCTTATATTGAGTCAACATTGAAAACGTATTTTTAAGATAGAAACTACGGGGAGTGTTATTCAAGCGTTGGACGCTTGCTCTCACAGGAGCATTGGACGCTGCCTGTAGGATTCTTATAAAACACATCTGGATGCTTTCTTTATTAAAACATAAAGTCCAGGTTTGAGATACAATACCGTTGTGGAATTTGGACGACGTAAATCCTATAACACTCAAACTAGATCATTAGATACTTCAAAATTTATCCTTTAGTTATTATCATCAAAACCGAAATTCGAGGGGTTGGACCTCGTCCAAGGTCTTAGAACCTAACACTTGATTGATTCCAAGCCGTGTTTCTTCTTTGTTTCTTATTCTCAAGGTTGTTTCTTGTCCTCTTTGTTCTTTCTTGAGTTCTACCCTAGTCAATCGCAACGACGGGCGCAATCAAGATGCTTTATTGATTACGACCTTGATTCAAGAAAGCAGCCAAGAACTAGAGACCAAGAAAGAAGAAGTCAAGAAGCTCAGTTGACTTTTTTCTTATTGACCAAGAAAGCAATGTTTCAAGCAAGAACGCAAGGAGGAAATGAAGAAAGGAATCAAGATCCCTTCTTGATTGATTCCAAGCCATGTTTCTTCTTGTTTCTTATTCTCATGGTTGTTTCTTGTCCTCTTTCTTCTTTCTTGACTTCTACCCTGGTCAATCGCAATCACGGGCGCAATCAAGATGCTTTCTTGATTACGACCTTGATTCAAGAAAGCAGCCAAGAACAAGCGACCAAGAAAGAAGAAGTCAAGAAGCTCGGTTGACTTCTTTCTTGTTGACCAAGAAAGCAATGTTTCAAGCAAGAAAGCATGGAGGAAATGAAGCAAGGAATCAAGATCTCTTCTTGATTGATTCCAAGCCGTGTTTCTTCTTTGTTTCTTTCCCTCATTGTCCTTTTTGTTCTTTCTTCAATTCTACCTTGGTCAATCGCAATCACGGGCATAATTAAGATGCTTTCTTAATAGCGATCTTGATTCATGAAAGTAGTCAGGAACAAGCGACCAAGAAAGAAGAAGTCAAGAAGCTCAGTTGATTTCTTGCTTGTTGACCAAGAAGCAATATTTCAAGCAAGAAACCAACGAGGAATTGATGAAAGGAATCAAGATCCTTTCTTGATTGATTGAAAGTCGTGTTTCTTCTTTGCTTCTTATTCTCATGGTTGTTTCTTGTCCTCTTTGTTCTTTCTTGACTTCTACCCTGGTCAATCAAAACCGTGGGCACAATCCAGAAGCTTTCTTCATTGCGACCTTGGTTCAAGAAAGCAGCCAAGAACAAGCGAACATGAAAGAAGAAGTCAAGAAGCTTAGTTGACTTCTTTCTTGTTGACCAAGAAAGCAATGTTTCAAGCAAGAAAGCAAGGAGGAAATGAAGAAAGGAATCATGATCACTTCTTGATTGATTCCAAGCCGTGTTTCTTCTTTGTTTCTTATTCTCATGGTTGTTTCTTGTCCTCTTTGTTCTTTCTTGTGTTCTACCCTAGCCAATCACAACCACGGGCGCAATCAAGATGCTTTCTCGTTGCGACTTTGATTCAAGAAAGCAGCCAAGAACAAGCGACCAAGAAAGAAGCAGTCAAGAAGCTTAATTGACTTCTTTCTTATTGACCAAGAAAGCAATGTTTCAAGCAAGAAAGCAACGAGAAGATGAAGAAAGGAATCAAGATCCCTTCTTGATTGATTCCAAGCCGTGTTTCTTCTTGTTTCTTTCTCCCATGGTCGTTTGTTGTCCACTTTGTTCTTTCTTGAGTTCTACCTTGGTTAATCGCAATCAAAGGCGCATCAAGATGCTTTCTTTATTACGATCTTGATTCAAAAAGGCAACCAAGAACAAGGGACCAAGAAAGAAGAAGTCAAGAAGCTCAGTTGACTACTTTCTTGTTGAGTAAGAACGCAATGTTTCTAGCAAGAAAGCAAGGAGGAAATGAGGAAAGGAATGAAGATCCCTTCTTGATTGATTCCGAGCCGTATTTCTTCCTTGTTTCTTTCCCTAATGGTCGTTTCTTGTCCTCTTTGTTCTTTCTTGAGTTCTACCTTGGTGAAGCACAACAACGGGCGCAATCAAGATGCTTTCTTGCTTACGACCTTGATTCAAGAAGGTAGCCAAGAACAAGGGACTAAGAAAGAAGAAGTCAAGAAGCTCAATTGACTTCTTTCTTGTTGACCAAGAAAGCAATCTTTCTAGCAAGAAAGCATGGAGGAAATGAAGAAAGGAATCAAGATCCCATCTTGATTGATTCCAAGCCGAGTTTCTTCTTTGTTTCTTATTCTCATGGTTGTTTCTTGTCCTCTTTGTTCTTTCTTAACTTCTACCCTGGTCAATCGCAACCACGGACGCAATCACGATCCTTTCTTCATTGTGACCTTGATTCAAGAAAGCAGCCGAGAACAAGCGACCAAGAAAGAAGAAGTCAAGAAGCTCAGTTGACTTCTTTCTTGTTGACCAAGAAAGCAATGTTTCAAGCAAGAAAGCAAGGAGGAAATGAAGCAGGGAATCTAGATCTCTTCTTCATTGATTCCAAGCCGTGATTCTTCTTTGTTTCTTTACCTCATGGTCCTTTATTGTCCTCTTTGTTCTTTCTTCAGTTCTACCTTGGTCAATCGCAATCACGGGCATAATGAAGATGCTTTCTTGATTGCGATCTTGATTCAAGAAAGTAGTCAGGAAGAAGCGACCAAGAAAGAAGAAGTCAAGAAGCTCAGTTGACTTCTTTCTCATTGACCAAGAAGCAATGTTTCAAGCAAGAAACCGAGGAAATGATGAAAGGAATGAAGATCCTTTCTTGATTGATTGCAAGTCGTGTTTCTTCTTTGTTTCTTATTCTCATGGTTGTTTCTTGTCCTCTTTGTTCTTTCTTGACTTCTACCCTGGTCAATCGCAACCACGGGCGCAATCAAGATGCTTTCTTGATTGCGACCTTGATTCAAGAGAGCAGCCAAGAACAAGCGACCAAGAAAGAAGAGGTCAAGAAGCTTTGTTGACTTCTTTCTTGTTGACCAAGAGTGCAATGTTTCAAGCAAGAAAGCAAGGAGGAAATGAAGAAAGGAATCAAGACCGCTTCTTGATTGATTCCAAGCCGTGTTTCTTCTTTTTTCTTATTCTCATGGTTGTTTCTTGTCCTTTTTGTTCTTTCTTGAGTTCTACCCTGTTTAATTACAACCGCGGGCGCAATCAAGATGCTTTCTTGATTATGACCTTGATTCAAGAAAGCAGCCAAGAACAAGCGACCAAGAACGAAGAAGTCAAGAAGCTCAGTTGACTTCATTCTTGTTGACCAAGAAAGCAAAGTTTCAAGCAAGAAAGCAAGGAGGAAATGAAGCAAGGAATCAAGATCTCTTCTCGATTGATTCCAAACCGTGTTTCTTCTTTGTTTCTTTCCCTCACGGTCGTTTATTTTCCTCTTTGTGCTTTCTTGAGTTCTACCCTAGTCAATCGCAACCATGAGCGCAATCAAGATTCTTTCTTGATTGCGATCTTGATTCAAGAAAGTAGTCAGGAACAAGCGACCAAGAAAGAAAAAGTCAAGAAGCTCAGTTGACTTCTTTCTCGTTGACCAAGAAGCAATGTTTCAAGCAAGAAACCAAGGAGGAAATGATGAAAGGAATCAAGATCCTTTCTTGATTGATTGCAAGTCGTGTTTCTTCTTTGTTTCTTATTCTCATAGTTGTTTCTTGTCCTCTTTGTTCTTTCGTGACTTCTACCCTGGTCAATCGCAACCACGGGCGCAATCAAGATGCTTTCTTGATTGCGACCTTGATTCAAGAGAGTAGCCAAGAACAAGCGACCAAGAAAGAAGAAGTCAAGAAGCTTAGTTGACTTCTTTCTTGCTGGCCAAGAATGCAATGTTTCAAGTAAGAACGCAAGGAGGAAATGAAGAAAGGAATCAAGACCCCTTCTTGATTGATTCCAAGCCGTGTTTCTTCTTTTTTCTTACTCTCATGGTTGTTTCTTGTCCTTTTTGTTCTTTCTTGAGTTCTACCCTGGTCAATTACAACTGCGGGCGTAATCAAGATGCTTTCTTGATTACGACCTTGATTCAAGAAAGCAGCCAAGAACAAGCGACCAAGAACGAAGAAGTCAAGAAGCTCAGTTGACTTCATTCTTGTTGACCAAGAAAGCAATGTTTCAAGCAAGAAAGCAAGGAATCAAGATCTCTTGTCGATTGATTCCAAACCGTGTTTCTTCTTTGTTTCTTTCCCTCACGGTCGTTTATTGTCCTCTTTGTTCTTTCTTAAGTTCTACCTTGGTCAATCGTAATCACGGGCATAATTAAGTTGCTTTCTTGATTGCGATCTTCATTCAAGAAAGTAGTCAGGAACAAGCGACCAAGAAAGAAGAAGTCAAGAAGCTCAGTTGACTTCTTTCTTGTTAACCAAGAGGCAATGTTTCAATGAAGAAACCAAGGAGGAAATGATGAAAGGAATCAAGATCCTTTCTTGATTGATTACAAGTCGTGTTTTTTCTTTGTTTCTTATTCTCATGGTTGTTTCTTGTCCTCTTTGTTCTTTCTTAACTTCTACCCTGGTCAATCGCAATCACGATCCTTTCTTCATTGTGACCTTGATTCAAGAAAGCAGTCGAGAACAAGCGACCAAGAAAGAAGAAGTTAAGAAGCTTCGTTGACTTCTTTCTTGTTGACCAAGAAAGCAATGTTTCAAGCAAGAAAGCAAGTAGGAAATCAAGCAGGGAATCTAGATCTCTTCTTCATTGATTCCAAGCCGTGTTTCTTCTTTGTTTCTTTACCTCATGGTCCTTTATTGTCCTCTTTGTTCTTTCTTCAGTTCTACCTTGGTCAATCGCAATCACGGGCATAATTAAGATGCTTTCTTGATTACGATCTTGATTCAAGAAAGTAGTCAGGAACAAGCGACCAAGAAAGAAGAAGTCAAGAAGCTCAGTTGACTTCTTTCTCGCTGACCAAGAAGCAATGTTTCAAGCAAGAAACCAAGGAGGAAATGATGAAAGGAATCAAGATCCTTTCTTGATTGATTGCAAGTCGTGTTTCTTCTTTGTTTCTTATTCTCATGGTTGTTTCTTGTCCTCTTTGTTCTTTCTTGACTTCTACCCTGGTCAATCGCAACCACGGGCGCAATCAAGATGCTTTCTTGATTGCGACCTTGATTCAAGAGAGCAGCCAAGAACAAGCGACCAAGAAAGAAGAAGTCAATAAGCTTTATTGACTTCTTTCTTGTTGACCAAGAATGCAATGTATCAAGCAAGAAAGCAAGGAGGAAATGAAGAAAGTAATCATGATCACTTTTTGATTGATTCCAAGCCGTGTTTCTTCTTTTTTCTTATTCTCAAGGTTGTTTCTTGTCCTCTTTGTGCTTTCTTGAGTTCTACCCTAGTCAATCGCAACCACGAGCGCAATCAAGATTCTTTCTTGATTGCGACCTTGATTCAAGAAAGCAGCCAAGAACTAGCGACCAAGAAAGAAGAAGTCAAGAAGCTTATTTGACTTCTTTCTTGCTGACCAAGACTGCAATGTTTCAAGTAAGAACGCAAGGAGGAAATGAAGAAAGGAATCAAGACCGCTTCTTGATTGATTCCAAGCCGTGTTTCTTTTTTTTCTTATTCTCATGGTTGTTTCTTGTCCTTTTTGTTCTTTCTTGAGTTCTACCCTGTTTAATTACAACCGCGGGCGCAATCAAGATGCTTTCTTGATTACGACCTTGATTCAAGAAAGCAGCCAAGAACAAGCGACCAAGAACGAAGAAGTCAAGAAGCTCAGTTGACTTCATTCTTGTTGACCAAGAAAGCAAAGTTTCAAGCAAGAAAGCAAGGAGGAAATGAAGCAAGGAATCAAGATCTCTTCTCGATTGATTCCAAACCGTGTTTCTTCTTTGTTTCTTTCCCTCACGGTCGTTTATTTTCCTCTTTGTTCTTTCTTAAGTTCTACCTTGGTCAATTGTAATCACGGGCATAATTAAGTTGCTTTCTTGATTACGATCTTGATTCAAGAAAGTAGTCAGGAACAAGCGACCCAGAAAGAAGAAGTCAAGAAGCTCAGTTGACTTCTTTCTTGTTAACCAAGAGGCAATGTTTCAAGCAAGAAACCGAGGAAATGATGAAAGGAATCAAGATCCTTTCTTGATTGATTGCAAGTTGTGTTTCTTCTTTGTTTCTTATTCTCATGGTTGTTTCTTGTCCTCTTTGTTCTTTCTTGACTTCTACCTTGGTCAATCGCAACCACGGGCGCAATCAAGATGCTTTCTTGATTGCGACCTTGATTCAAGAGAGCAGCCAAGAACAAGCGACCAAGAAAGAAGAAGTCAATAAGCTTTGTTGACTTCTTTCTTGTTGACCAAGAATGCAATGTACCAAGCAAGAAAGCAAGGAGGAAATGAAGAAAGTAATCATGATCACTTTTTGATTGATTCGAAGCCGTGTTTCTTCTTTTTTCTTATTCTCAAGGTTGTTTCTTGTCCTCTTTGTGCTTTCTTGAGTTCTACCCTAGTCAATCACAACCACGAGCACAATCAAGATTCTTTCTTGATTGCGACCTTGATTCAAGAAAGCAGCCAAGAACTAGCGACCAAGAAAGAAGAAGTCAAGAAGCTTAGTTGACTTCTTTCTTGCTGACCAGGAATGCAATGTTTCAAGTAAGAACGCAAGGAGGAAATGAAGAAAGGAATCAAGACCGCTTCTTGATTCATTCCAAGCCGTGTTTCTTCTTTTTTCTTATTCTCATGGTTGTTTCTTGTCCTTTTTGTTCTTTCTTGAGTTCTACCCTGTTTAATTACAACCACGGGGCGCAATCAAGATGCTTTCTTGATTACGACCTTGATTCAAGAAAGCAGCCAAGAACAAGCGACCAAGAACGAAGAAGTCAAGAAGCTCAGTTGACTTCATTCTTGTTGACCAAGAAAGCAAAGTTTCAAGCAAGAAAGCAAGGAGGAAATGAAGCAAGGAATCAAGATCTCTTCTCGATTGATTCCAAACTGTGTTTCTTCTTTGTTTCTTTCCCTCACGGTCGTTTATTTTCCTCTTTGTTCTTTCTTAAGTTCTACCTTGGTCAATTGTAATCACGGGCATAATTAAGTTGCTTTCTTGATTGCGATCTTGATTCAAGAAAGTAGTCAGGAACAAGCGACCAAGAAAGAAGAAGTCAAGAAGCTCAGTTGACTTCTTTCTTGTTAACCAAGAGGCAATGTTTCAAGCAAGAAACCGAGGAAATGATGAAAGGAATCAAGATCCTTTCTTGATTGATTGCAAGTCGTGTTTCTTCTTTGTTTCTTATTCTCATGGTTGTTTCTTGTCCTCTTTGTTCTTTCTTGACTTCTACCCTGGTCAATCGCAACCACGGGCGCAATCAAGATGCTTTCTTGATTGCGACCTTGATTCAAGAGAGCAGCCAAGAACAAGCGACCAAGAAAGAAGAGGTCAAGAAGCTTTGTTGACTTCTTTCTTGTTGACCAAGAGTGCAATGTTTCAAGCAAGGAAGCAAGGAGGAAATGAAGAAAGTAATCATGATCACTTCTTGATTGATTCCAAGCCGTGTTTCTTCTTTTTTCTTATTCTCAAGGTTGTTTCTTGTCCTCTTTGTGCTTTCTTGAGTTCTACCCTAGTCAATCGCAACCACGAGCGCAATCAAGATTCTTTCTTGATTGCGACCTTGATTCAAGAAAGCAGCCAAGAACTAGCGACCAAGAAAGAAGAAGTCAAGAAGCTTATTTGACTTCTTTCTTGCTGACCAAGACTGCAATGTTTCAAGTAAGAACGCAAGGAGGAAATGAAGAAAGGAATCAAGACCGCTTCTTGATTGATTCCAAGCCGTGTTTCTTTTTTTTTCTTATTCTCATGGTTGTTTCTTGTCCTTTTTGTTCTTTCTTGAGTTCTACCCTGTTTAATTACAACCGCGGGCGCAATCAAGATGCTTTCTTGATTACGACCTTGATTCAAGAAAGCAGCCAAGAACAAGCGACCAAGAACGAAGAAGTCAAGAAGCTCAGTTGACTTCATTCTTGTTGACCAAGAAAGCAAAGTTTCAAGCAAGAAAGCAAGGAGGAAATGAAGCAAGGAATCAAGATCTCTTCTCGATTGATTCCAAACCGTGTTTCTTCTTTGTTTCTTTCCCTCACGGTCGTTTATTTTCCTCTTTGTTCTTTCTTAAGTTCTACCTTGGTCAATTGTAATCACGGGCATAATTAAGTTGCTTTCTTGATTGCGATCTTGATTCAAGAAAGTAGTCAGGAACAAGCGACCCAGAAAGAGGAAGTCAAGAAGCTCAGTTGACTTCTTTCTTGTTAACCAAGAGGCAATGTTTCAAGCAAGAAACCGAGGAAATGATGAAAGGAATCAAGATCCTTTCTTGATTGATTGCAAGTTGTGTTTCTTCTTTGTTTCTTATTCTCATGGTTGTTTCTTGTCCTCTTTGTTCTTTCTTGACTTCTACCCTGGTCAATCGCAACCACGGGCGCAATCAAGATGCTTTCTTGATTGCGACCTTGATTCAAGAGAGCAGCCAAGAACAAGCGACCAAGAAAGAAGAAGTCAATAAGCTTTGTTGACTTCTTTCTTGTTGACCAAGAATGCAATGTACCAAGCAAGAAAGCAAGGAGGAAATGAAGAAAGTAATCATGATCACTTTTTGATTGATTCGAAGCCGTGTTTCTTCTTTTTTCTTATTCTCAAGGTTGTTTCTTGTCCTCTTTGTGCTTTCTTGAGTTCTACCCTAGTCAATCGCAACCACGAGCACAATCAAGATTCTTTCTTGATTGCGACCTTGATTCAAGAAAGCAGCCAAGAACTAGCGACCAAGAAAGAAGAAGTCAAGAAGCTTAGTTGACTTCTTTCTTGCTGACCAGGAATGCAATGTTTCAAGTAAGAACGCAAGGAGGAAATGAAGAAAGGAATCAAGACCGCTTATTGATTGATTCCAAGCCGTGTTTCTTCTTTTTTCTTATTCTCATGGTTGTTTCTTGTCCTTTTTGTTCTTTCTTGAGTTCTACCCTGTTTAATTACAACCACGGGCGCAATCAAGATGCTTTCTTGATTATGACCTTGATTCAAGAAAGCAGCCAAGAACAAGCGACCAAGAACGAAGAAGTCAAGAAGCTCAGTTGACTTCATTCTTGTTGACCAAGAAAGCAAAGTTTCAAGCAAGAAAGCAAGGAGGAAATGAAGCAAGGAATCAAGATCTCTTCTCGATTGATTCCAAACTGTGTTTCTTCTTTGTTTCTTTCCCTCACGGTCGTTTATTTTCCTCTTTGTTCTTTCTTAAGTTCTACCTTGGTCAATTGTAATCACGGGCATAATTAAGTTGCTTTCTTGATTGCGATCTTGATTCAAGAAAGTAGTCAGGAACAAGCGACCAAGAAAGAAGAAGTCAAGAAGCTCAGTTGACTTCTTTCTTGTTAACCAAGAGGCAATGTTTCAAGCAAGAAACCGAGGAAATGATGAAAGGAATCAAGATCCTTTCTTGATTGATTGCAAGTCGTGTTTCTTCTTTGTTTCTTATTCTCATGGTTGTTTCTTGTCCTCTTTGTTCTTTCTTGACTTCTACCCTGGTCAATCGCAACCACGGGCGCAATCAAGATGCTTTCTTGATTGCGACCTTGATTCAAGAGAGCAGCCAAGAACAAGCGACCAAGAAAGAAGAGGTCAAGAAGCTTTGTTGACTTCTTTCTTGTTGACCAAGAGTGCAATGTTTCAAGCAAGGAAGCAAGGAGGAAATGAAGAAAGTAATCATGATCACTTCTTGATTGATTCCAAGCCGTGTTTCTTCTTTTTTCTTATTCTCAAGGTTGTTTCTTGTCCTCTTTGTGCTTTCTTGAGTTCTACCCTAGTCAATCGCAACCACGAGCGCAATCAAGATTCTTTCTTGATTGCGACCTTGATTCAAGAAAGCAGCCAAGAACTAGCGACCAAGAAAGAAGAAGTCAAGAAGCTTATTTGACTTCTTTCTTGCTGACCAAGACTGCAATGTTTCAAGTAAGAACGCAAGGAGGAAATGAAGAAAGGAATCAAGACCGCTTCTTGATTGATTCCAAGCCGTGTTTCTTTTTTTTTCTTATTCTCATGGTTGTTTCTTGTCCTTTTTGTTCTTTCTTGAGTTCTACCCTGTTTAATTACAACCGCGGGCGCAATCAAGATGCTTTCTTGATTACGACCTTGATTCAAGAAAGCAGCCAAGAACAAGCGACCAAGAACGAAGAAGTCAAGAAGCTCAGTTGACTTCATTCTTGTTGACCAAGAAAGCAAAGTTTCAAGCAAGAAAGCAAGGAGGAAATGAAGCAAGGAATCAAGATCTCTTCTCGATTGATTCCAAACTGTGTTTCTTCTTTGTTTCTTTCCCTCACGGTCGTTTATTGTCCTCTTTGTTCTTTCTTAAGTTCTACCTTGGTCAATCGTAATCACGGGCATAATTAATTTGCTTTCTTGATTGCGACCTTGATTCAAGAGAGCAGCCAAGAACAAGCGACCAAGAAAGAAGAAGTCAATAAGCTTTGTTGACTTCTTTCTTGTTGACCAAGAATGCAATGTACCAAGCAAGAAAGCAAGGAGGAAATGAAGAAAGTAATCATGATCACTTTTTGATTGATTCGAAGCCGTGTTTCTTCTTTTTTCTTATTCTCAAGGTTGTTTCTTGTCCTCTTTGTGCTTTCTTGAGTTCTACCCTAGTCAATCGCAACCACGAGCACAATCAAGATTCTTTCTTGATTGCGACCTTGATTCAAGAAAGCAGCCAAGAACTAGCGACCAAGAAAGAAGAAGTCAAGAAGCTTAGTTGACTTCTTTCTTGCTGACCAGGAATGCAATGTTTCAAGTAAGAACGCAAGGAGGAAATGAAGAAAGGAATCAAGACCGCTTCTTGATTGATTCCAAGCCGTGTTTCTTCTTTTTTCTTATTCTCATGGTTGTTTCTTGTCCTTTTTGTTCTTTCTTGAGTTCTACCCTGTTTAATTACAACCACGGGCGCAATCAAGATGCTTTCTTGATTACGACCTTGATTCAAGAAAGCAGCCAAGAACAAGCGACCAAGAACGAAGAAGTCAAGAAGCTCAGTTGACTTCATTCTTGTTGACCAAGAAAGCAAAGTTTCAAGCAAGAAAGCAAGGAGGAAATGAAGCAAGGAATCAAGATCTCTTCTCGATTGATTCCAAACTGTGTTTCTTCTTTGTTTCTTTCCCTCACGGTCGTTTATTTTCCTCTTTGTTCTTTCTTAAGTTCTACCTTGGTCAATTGTAATCACGGGCATAATTAAGTTGCTTTCTTGATTGCGATCTTGATTCAAGAAAGTAGTCAGGAACAAGCGACCAAGAAAGAAGAAGTCAAGAAGCTCAGTTGACTTCTTTCTTGTTAACCAAGAGGCAATGTTTCAAGCAAGAAACCGAGGAAATGATGAAAGGAATCAAGATCCTTTCTTGATTGATTGCAAGTCGTGTTTCTTCTTTGTTTCTTATTCTCATGGTTGTTTCTTGTCCTCTTTGTTCTTTCTTGACTTCTACCCTGGTCAATCGCAACCACGGCAATCAAGATGCTTTCTTGATTGCGACCTTGATTCAAGAGAGCAGCCAAGAACAAGCGACCAAGAAAGAAGAGGTCAAGAAGCTTTGTTGACTTCTTTCTTGTTGACCAAGAGTGCAATGTTTCAAGCAAGGAAGCAAGGAGGAAATGAAGAAAGTAATCATGATCACTTCTTGATTGATTCCAAGCCGTGTTTCTTCTTTTTTCTTATTCTCAAGGTTGTTTCTTGTCCTCTTTGTGCTTTCTTGAGTTCTACCCTAGTCAATCGCAACCACGAGCGCAATCAAGATTCTTTCTTGATTGCGACCTTGATTCAAGAAAGCAGCCAAGAACTAGCGACCAAGAAAGAAGAAGTCAAGAAGCTTATTTGACTTCTTTCTTGCTGACCAAGACTGCAATGTTTCAAGTAAGAACGCAAGGAGGAAATGAAGAAAGGAATCAAGACCGCTTCTTGATTGATTCCAAGCCGTGTTTCTTTTTTTTTCTTATTCTCATGGTTGTTTCTTGTCCTTTTTGTTCTTTCTTGAGTTCTACCCTGTTTAATTACAACCGCGGGCGCAATCAAGATGCTTTCTTGATTACGACCTTGATTCAAGAAAGCAGCCAAGAACAAGCGACCAAGAACGAAGAAGTCAAGAAGCTCAGTTGACTTCATTCTTGTTGACCAAGAAAGCAAAGTTTCAAGCAAGAAAGCAAGGAGGAAATGAAGCAAGGAATCAAGATCTCTTCTCGATTGATTCCAAACTGTGTTTCTTCTTTGTTTCTTTCCCTCACGGTCGTTTATTGTCCTCTTTGTTCTTTCTTAAGTTCTACCTTGGTCAATCGTAATCACGGGCATAATTAATTTGCTTTCTTGATTGCGATCTTGATTCAAGAAAGTAGTCAGGAACAAGCGACCAAGAAAGAAGAAGTCAAGAAGCTCAGTTGACTTCTTTCTTGTTAACCAAGAGGCAATGTTTCAATCAAGAAACCAAGGAGGAAATGATGAAAGGAATCAAGATCCTTTCTTGATTGATTACAAGTCGTGTTTTTTCTTTGTTTCTTATTCTCATGGTTGTTTCTTGTCCTCTTTGTTCTTTCTTAACTTCTACCCTGGTCAATCGCAATCACGATCCTTTCTTCATTGTGACCTTGATTCAAGAAAGCAGCCGAGAACAAGCGACCAAGAAAGAAGAAGTTAAGAAGCTTCGTTGACTTCTTTCTTGTTGACCAAGAAAGCAATGTTTCAAGCAAGAAAGCAAGTAGGAAATGAAGCAGGGAATCTAGATCTCTTCTTCATTGATTCCAAGCAGTGTTTCTTCTTTGTTTCTTTACCTCATGGTCCTTTATTGTCCTCTTTGTTCTTTCTTCAGTTCTACCTTGGTCAATCGCAATCACGGGCATAATTAAGATGCTTTCTTGATTGCGATCTTGATTCAAGAAAGTAGTCAGGAACAAGTGACCAAGAAAGAAGAAGTCAAGAAGCTCAGTTGACTTCTTTCTCGTTGACCAAGTAGCAATGTTTCAAGCAAGAAACCAAGGAGGAAATGATGAAAGGAATCAAGATCCTTACTTGATTGATTGCAAGTCGTGTTTCTTCTTTGTTTCTTATTCTCATGGTTGTTTCTTGTCCTCTTTGTTCTTTCTTGACTTCTACCCTGGTCAATCGCAACCACGGGCGCAATCAAGATGCTTTCTTCATTGAGACCTTGATTCAAGAGAGCAGCCAAGAACAAGGGACCAAGAAAGAAGAAGTCAATAAGCTTTGTTGACTTCTTTCTTGTTGACCAAGAATGCAATGTTTCAAGCAAGAAAGCAAGGAGGAAATGAAGAAAGTAATCATGATCACTTCTTGATTGATTCGAAGCCGTGTTTCTTCTTTTTTCTTATTCTCAACGTTGTTTCTTGTCCTCTTTGTGCTTTCTTGAGTTCTACCCTAGTCAATCGCAACCACGAGCGCAATCAAGATTCTCTCTTGATTGCGACCTTGATTCAAGAAAGCAGCCAAGAACTAGTGACCAAGAAAGAAGAAGTCAAGAAGCTTAGTTGACTTCTTTCTTGCTGACCAAGAATGCAATGTTTCAAGTAAGAACGCAAGGAGGAAATGAAGAAAGGAATCAAGACCGCTTCTTGATTGATTCCAAGCCGTGTTTCTTCTTTTTTCTTATTCTCATGGTTGTTTCTTGTCCTTTTTGTTCTTTCTTGAGTTCTACCCTGGCCAATTACAACCGCGGGCGCAATCAAGATGCTTTCTTGATTACGACCTTGATTCAAGAAAGCAGCCAAGAACAAGCGACCAAGAACGAAGAAGTCAAGAAGCTCAGTTGACTTCATTCTTGTTGACCAAGAAAGCAATGTTTCAAGCAAGAAAGCAAGGAGGAAATGAAGCAAGGAATCAAGATCTCTTCTCGATTGATTCCAAACCGTGTTTCTTCTTTGTTTCTTTCCCTCACGGTCGTTTATTGTCCTTTTTCTTCTTTCTTGAGTTCTACCCTGGTCAATCGTAATCACGGGCATAATTAAGTTGCTTTCTTGATTGCGATCTTGATTCAAGAAAGTAGTCAGGAACAAGCGACCAAGAAAGAAGAAGTCAAGAAGCTCAGTTGACTTCTTTCTTGTTGACCAAGAGGCAATGTTTCAAGCAAGAAACCAAGGAGGAAATGATGCAAGGAATCAAGATCTCTTCTCGATTGATTACAAGTCGTGTTTCTTCTTTGTTTCTTTCCCTCACGGTCGTTTATTGTCCTCTTTGTTCTTTCTTAAGTTCTACCCTAGTCAATCGCAACCATGGGCGCAATCAAGATGCTTTCTTGCTTGCAACCCTAATTCAAGAAAGCAGCCAACAACAAGCGACCAAGAAAGAAGAAGTCAAGAAGCTGAGTTGACTTCTTTCTTGTTGACCAAGAAAGCAATGTTTCAAGCAAGAAACCAAGGAGGAAATGAAAAAAGGAATCATGATCACTTCTTGATTGATTCCAAGCCATGTTTCTTGTCCTCTTTGTTCTTTCTGAAGTTCTACCCTAGTCAATCACAACCACGGGCGCAATCAAGATGTTTTCTCGATTGCGATGTTGATTCAAGAAAGCAGCCAAGAACAAGAGACCAAGAAAGAACAAGTCAAGAACCTTAGTTGACTTCTTTCTTGTTGACCAAGAAAGCAATGTTTCAAGCAAGAAAGCAAGGAGGAAATGAAGAAAGGAATCAAGATTCCTTCTTGATTGATTCCAAGCCGTGTTTGTTCTTCATGTCTTATTCTCATAGTTGTTTCTTGTCCTCTTTGTTCTTTCTTGAGTTCTATCCTGGTCATTCGCAACCGCGGGCACAATCAAGATGCTTCTTGATTGCGACCTTGATTCAAGAAGGCAACCAAGAATAAGAGACCAAGAAGAACAAGTCAAGAACCTCAGTTGACTTCTTTCTTGTTGACCAAGAAAGCAATGTTTCAAGCAAGAAAGCAAGGAGGAAATAAAGAAAGGAATCAAGATCCCTTCTTCATTGATTCCAAACCATGTTTCTTCTTTATTTCTTATTCTCAAGGTTGTTTCTTGTCCTCTTTGTTCTTTCTTGAGTTCTACCTTGGTGAAGCACAACCACGGACACAATCAAGATGCTTTGTTGCTTACGATCTTGATTCAAGAAGGTAGCCAAGAACAAGGGACCAAGAAAGAAGAAGTCAATAAGCTTTGTTGACTTCTTTCTTGTTGACCAAGAATGCAATGTTTCAAGCAAGAAAGCAAGGAGGAAATGAAGAAAGTAATCATGATCACTTCTTGATTGATTCGAAGCCGTGTTTCTTCTTTTTTCTTATTCTCAAGGTTGTTTCTTGTCCTCTTTGTGCTTTCTTGAGTTCTACCCTAGTCAATCGCAACCACGAGCGCAATCAAGATTCTTTCTTGATTGCGACCTTGATTCAAGAAAGCAGCCAAGAACTAGCGACCAAGAAAGAAGAAGTTAAGAAGCTTAGTTGACTTCTTTCTTGCTGACCAAGAATGCAATGTTTCAAGTAAGAACGAAAGGAGGAAATGAAGAAAGGAATCCAGACCGCTTCTTGATTGATTCCAAGCCGTGTTTCTTCTTTTTTCTTATTCTCATGGTTGTTTCTTGTCCTTTTTGTTCTTTCTTGAGTTCTACCCTGCTCAATTACAACCGCGGGCGCAATCAAGATGCTTTCTTGATTACGACCTTGATTCAAGAAAGCAGCCAAGAACAAGCGACCAAGAACGAAGAAGTCAAGAAGCTCAGTTGACTTCATTCTTGTTGACCAAGAAAGCAATGTTTCAAGCAAGAAAGCAAGGAGGAAATGAAGCAAGGAATCAAGATCTCTTCTCGATTGAATCCAAACCGTGTTTCTTCTTTGTTTCTTTCCCTCACGGTCGTTTATTGTCCTCTTTGTTCTTTCTTAAGTTCTACCTTGGTCAATCGTAATCACGGGCATAATTAAGTTGCTTTCTTGATTGCGATCTTGATTCAAGAAAGTAGTCAGGAACAAGCGACCAAGAAAGAAGAAGTAAAGAAGCTCAGTTGACTTCTTTCTTGTTAACCAAGAGGCAATGTTTCAAGCAAGAAACCAAGGAGGAAATGATGAAAGGAATCAAGATCCTTTCTTTATTGATTACAAGTCGTGTTTCTTCTTTGTTTCTTATTCTCATGGTTGTTTCTTGTCCTCTTTATTCTTTCTTGACTTCTACCCTGGTTAATCGCAACCATGGGCGCAATCAAGATGCTTTCTTGATTGCAACCCTAATTCAAGAAAGCAGCCAACAACAAGCGACCAAGAAAGAAGAAGTCAAGAAGCTGAGTTGACTTCTTTTTTGTTGACCAAGAAAGCAATGTTTCAAGCAAGAAAGCAAGGAGGAAATGAAGAAAGGAATCATGATCACTTCTTGATTGATTCCAAGCCGTGTTTCTCCTTTGTTTCTTATTCTCATGGTTGTTTCTTGTCCTCTTTGTTCTTTCTTAAGTTCTACCCTAGTTAATCACAACCACGGGCGCAATCAAGATGTTTTCTCGATTGAGATGTTGATTCAAGAAAGCAGCCAAGAACAAGAGACCAAGAAAGAACAAGTCAAGAACCTTAGTTGACTTCTTTCTTGTTGACCATGAAAGCAATGTTTTAAGCAAGAAAGCAAGGAGGAAATGAAGAAAGGAATCATGATCACTTCTTGGTTGATTCCAAGCCGTGTTTCTCCTTTGTTTCTTATTCTCATGGTTGTTTCTTGTCCTCTTTGTTCTTTCTTAAGTTCTACCCTAGTCAATCACAACCACGGGCGCAATCAAGTTGTTTTCTCGATTGCGATGTTGATTCAAGAAAGCAGGCAAGAACAAGAGACCAAGAAAGAACAAGTCAATAACCTTAGTTCACTTCTTTCTTGTTGACCAAGAAAGTAATGTTTCAAGCAAGAAAGCAAGGAGGAAATGAAGAAAGGAATCAAGGTTCCTTCTTGATTGATTCCAAGCCGTGTTTGTTCTTCATGTCTTATTCTTATGGTTGTTTCTTGTCCTCTTTTTTCTTTCTTGAGTACTATCCTAGTCATTCGCAACCGCGGGCGCAATCAAGATGCTTCTTGATTGCGACCTTGATTCAAGAAGGCAACCAAGAACAAGAGACCAAGAAGAACAAGTTAAGAACCTCAGTTGACTTCTTTCTTGTTGACCAAGAAAGCAATGTTTCAAGCAAGAAAGCAAGGAAGAAATAAAGAAAGGAATCAAGATCCCTTCTTCATTGATTCCAAACCATGTTTCTTCTTTATTTCTTATTCTCAAGGTTGTTTCTTGTCCTCTTTGTTCTTTCTTGAGTTCTACCTTGGTGAAGCACAACCACGGACGCAATCAAGATGCTTTCTTGCTTACGATCTTGATTCAAGAAGGTAGCCAAGAACAAGGGACCAAGAAAGAAGAAGTCAAGAAGCTCAATTGACTTCTTTCTTGTTGACCAAGAAAGAAATATTTCTAGCAAGAAAGCAAGGAGGAAATGAAGAAAGGAATCAAGATCCCATCTTGATTGATTCCAAGCCGAGTTTCTTCTTTGTTTCTTATTCTCATGGTTGTTTCTTGTCCTCTTTGTTCTTTCTTAACTTCTACCCTGGTCAATCGCAACCACGGACGCAATCACGATCCTTTCTTCATTGTGACCTTGACTCAAGAAAGCAACCGAGAACAAGCGACCAAGAAAGAAGAAGTTAATAAGCTTCGTTGACTTCTTTCTTGTTGACCAAGAAAGCAATGTTTCAAGCAAGAAAGCAAGTAGGAAATGAAGCAGGGAATCTGGATCTCTTCTTCATTGATTCCAAGCAGTGTTTCTTCTTTGTTTCTTTACCTCATGGTCCTTTATTGTCCTCTTTGTTCTTTCTTCAGTTCTACCTTGGTCAATCGCAATCACGGGCATAATTAAGATGCTTTCTTGATTGCGATCTTGATTCAAGAAAGTAGTCAGGAACAAGCGACCAAGAAAGAAGAAGTCAAGAAGCTCAGTTGACTTCTTTCTCGTTGACCAAGTAGCAATGTTTCAAGCAAGAAACCAAGGTGGAAATGATGAAAGGAATCAAGATCCTTACTTGATTGATTGCAAGTCGTGTTTCTTCTTTGTTTCTTATTCTCATGGTTGTTTCTTGTCCTCTTTGTTCTTTCTTGACTTCTACCCTGGTCAATCGCAACCACGGGCGCAATCAAGATGCTTTCTTCATTGAGACCTTGATTCAAGAGAGCAGCCAAGAACAAGGGACCAAGAAAGAAGAAGTCAATAAGCTTTGTTGACTTCTTTCTTGTTGACCAAGAATGCAATGTTTCAAGCAAGAAAGCAAGGAGGAAATGAAGAAAGTAATCATGATCACTTCTTGATTGATTCGAAGCCGTGTTTCTTCTTTTTTCTTATTCTCAAGGTTGTTTCTTGTCCTCTTTGTGCTTTCTTGAGTTCTACCCTAGTCAATCGCAACCACGAGCGCAATCAAGATTCTCTCTTGATTGCGACCTTGATTCAAGAAAGCAGCCAAGAACTAGTGACCAAGAAAGAAGAAGTCAAGAAGCTTAGTTGACTTCTTTCTTGCTGACCAAGAATGCAATGTTTCAAGTAAGAACGCAAGGAGGAAATGAAGAAAGGAATCAAGACCGCTTCTTGATTGATTCCAAGCCGTGTTTCTTCTTTTTTCTTATTCTCATGGTTGTTTCTTGTCCTTTTTGTTCTTTCTTGTGTTCTACCCTGGCCAATTACAACCGCGGGCGCAATCAAGATGCTTTCTTGATTACGACCTTGATTCAAGAAAGCAGCCAAGAACAAGCGACCAAGAACGAAGAAGTCAAGAAGCTCAGTTGACTTCATTCTTGTTGACCAAGAAAGCAATGTTTCAAGCAAGAAAGCAAGGAGGAAATGAAGCAAGGAATCAAGATCTCTTCTCGATTGATTCCAAACCGTGTTTCTTCTTTGTTTCTTTCCCTCACGGTCGTTTATTGTCCTCTTTGTTCTTTCTTTAGTTCTACCTTGGTCAATCGTAATCACGGGCATAATTAAGTTGCTTTCTTGATTGCGATCTTGATTCAAGAAAGTAGTCAGGAACAAGCGACCAAGAAAGAAGAAGTAAAGAAGCTCAGTTGACTTCTTTCTTGTTAACCAAGAGGCAATGTTTCAAGCAAGAAACCAAGGAGGAAATGATGAAAGGAATCAAGATCCTTTCTTTATTGATTACAAGTCGTGTTTCTTCTTTGTTTCTTATTCTCATGGTTGTTTCTTGTCCTCTTTGTTCTTTCTTGACTTCTACCCTGGTTAATCGCAACCATGGGCGCAATCAAGATGCTTTCTTGATTGCAACCCTAATTCAAGAAAGCAGCCAACAACAAGCGACCAAGAAAGAAGAAGTCAAGAAGCTGAGTTGACTTCTTTCTTGTTGACCAAGAAAGCAATGTTTCAAGCAAGAAAGTAAGGAGGAAATGAAGAAAGGAATCATGATCACTTCTTGATTGATTCCAAGCCGTGTTTCTCCTTTGTTTCTTATTCTCATGGTTGTTTCTTGTCCTCTTTGTTCTTTCTTAAGTTCTACCCTAGTCAATCACAACCACGGGCGCAATCAAGATGTTTTCTCGATTGCGATGTTGATTCAAGAAAGCAGCCAAGAACAAGAGACCAAGAAAGAACAAGTCAATAACCTTAGTTGACTTCTTTCTTGTTGACCAAGAAAGCAATGTTTCAAGCAAGAAAGCAAGGAGGAAATGAAGAAAGGAATCAAGATTCCTTCTTGATTGATTCAAAGCCGTGTTTGTTCTTCATGTCTTATTCTCATGGTTGTTTCTTGTCCTCTTTGTTCTTTCTTGAGTTCTATCCTGGTCATTCGCAACCGCGGGCGCAATCAAGTGTTAGGTTCTAAGACCTTGGACGATGTCCAACCCCTCGAATTTCGGTTTTGATGATAATAACTAAAGGATAAATTTTGAAGTATCTAATGATCTAGTTTGAGTGTTATAGGATTTACGTCGTCCAAATTCCACAACGGTATTGTATCTCAAACCTGGACTTTATGTTTTAATAAAGAAAGCGTCCAGATGTGTTTTATAAGAATCCTACAGGCAGCGTCCAATGCTCTTGTGAGAGCAAGCGTCCAACGTTTGAATAACACTCACCGTACTTTCTATCTTAAAATTACGTTTTCAATGTTGACTAAATATAAGGCAACAATCACTCATTCATATTTAACATGCCATTCTATTTGATTTTTTCGAATAGTACTGAACAAGAATAGAAGAAGCTTCTCTCTGCAGAAAAAGTACAAGCAGGAGAGGCGCTACAAGTACGGCTGTCACTTCCATCTCCTCACCCTAAGTCAAAAAGTGACAACGGCCATATGCTACAGAAAGAATCGTTCTTGGAAAAGGAACAGATCCCTCAACGGATACCTTTCAACAAGCTTCCTATATATAGAAGAATGAGCTCAAATATCAGACTGACGAAAAATTGATAAAGAGCTGAATCTCTACCAAAACGACTGGACGATCTCAAGCAAAAAGAGCATTCATCTTAGCTTTGCTAAGCGAGACTGTATATTCATACTTTCTGTAATATCCTCTCAGTGAGAGTTAAGTTTTACTTACAATCTCAAACAATTCTGTTTGGAAAGCTAGGAGTGGCTTAGTGATAAAGAATACTTGGGTTTTGTGTTCAATCTCAAAGGGAGATTAAGGGTGTGCCAGAAGTGGCCTAGAGAATACTTGTAGCCAGAAGTGGCAAGGTTAGAATACTTGAGTGTAATCAGATTTTGATTAGTAGAACCCTTCAAAAGTTTTTGAAGGAGAACTGGACGTAGCTCAGTTGAGTGAACCAGTATAAAACTAAGTGTTCTATTCTTTCGCCTTCTAGTTTACTTGCATTTCTTTTAAACTATCTCTTCAACATACTACGAAAGGGCTTCTATACACATTTTATCTAAGATTATCTATTACGTGTATTCTAACGAAAAGGAAGAAGAGTAGTTTCTTTGGACTGTTGTTTTTTAATCTGCTGGACGATAGCTTGTTTTTCTGTTTTACTAAGTTCCTGTAAAACGTAAAGATACACTATCTTCACATTAGCTAAAGTTTTCCAAAGAAATTTTAAATACACTATTCAACCCCCCTTCTAGTGTATTTCTCTATATTTCAATTGGTATCAGAGCTCGACCTCTTGGGTTGAGTTCTTAACAGTACAGAGGAAAGATCCTGAGAAAGATGGAAAACGAAGGACAAGCTGTGAACAAACCACCACTCTTCAAGGGTGTCAAATATGAATACTGGAAACAAAGAATGATAGCATTCTTTGAATCTAGCCATATTGACATGTGGGAAGTTGTGGAGATGGGCGATTATATTCCACTTGATGCAAGCCTCAACGAAATCCCAAAGGCTATATGGACAGAAGAGCAAAAACAAAGATTTTATCTCAACTCCAAAGCCAAAAACATCATCATGTGTGCACTAAGCGAACAAGAATACAACAAGGTGCACAGTCTCAAAAGCACAAAAAAAATGTGGGACACTCTTGCATTAACATATGAGGGTTCCACTCAGGTAAAGCGTAACAAACTCAGTCTCCTTACTCGTCAATATGAGTTGTTTAGTATGGAAGAAAATGAGGACATACAAAGTATGTTTGGACGGTTTCAAACCATACTAAATGAACTTAGAGCACATGGTAAAGATTATAATAACTATGAACATATTGACAAAATTCTAAGAAGTTTACCTAGGAAATGGAGACCACAGGTTACAGCTTTGAGAACAAAAAAGGAACTGGACGATATGTCCCTAGAAGAACTCGTGGGAACCCTCAAGGTGCATGAACTAGAACTGCATCAAGATAGTGATGGTAAGAAAAGTAAGTCTCTGGCGCTCAGCGTCCAGAAGCCAAGGAAAGCATCATCGTCCAAAGCCATGCAAGCTGAAACATCATCAGACGAACAATATGAAGATGATGACTCGGACGAGAATGATGAACTATCATTTATATCCAAAAGGATACATGCTATGTGGAAGAAGAAAGGCGGATCCAGATGGAGAAACCTAAAGAGGAAAGACTTCAAAGAAAAGAAGGAGAAGAGTCCAATTGTATGCTACGAATGCAAAAAGCCAGGACACTTCAAATCAGAATGCCCAGATCTCGACAAAAGCAAGGACAAGAAGAAGAAATTCTTCAGCAAAGGAAAGGGCAAGAAAGTTCTGATGTCCACATGGGAAGACCTGGACGATGACTCATCATTGGACGATGGAGAAGAAGAGGAAGCACATATATGCCTGATGGCAGACACCTTGACTGATTCTTCTGAACCAGAAGAAGAAGATGAGGTAGATTTTAATGACATAGATTCAATTCAAGAAGCTTATCATGAATTACTTTCAAACTCTTCTATTTTGTCAAAAGCCTATAGAACTTTAAAGAAATCATCCAAATCACTTTCAAAAGAAAAAGAAGTTTTAGAAGAAAGTGTTGGACAACTGGAAAGTGAAAAGGAGGATTTACAGAAAAAGTTTACAGAGCTCTCAAGGCAAAATGAAACTACAAATATGGAGAGGCGAACTCTCTGGAATGATGCTGCTCAAGCCTATAAATCCTATAAGGATTCAAGGGATAGAGAAAGAAATCTTTCCATAGAGATTCAAAATCTCAACGCAGAAAACAAAAGGCTAGTTGAGAAGCTTCTGAAAGTTGAAGCAGATACTTCCTTAAGAGGTCAATCACATGATGTTGTAAAACTTCATGAAGAGATTGACAGCCTAAAGAAGGATCTGTCAAACTTTGTCAAGGGCTCTGACAACCTCAAGAAACTTTTAAAATATGAAGGTTGTAAGAGACCAAATGACAGGTCAGGACATGGATATAAGGGAAAGAAATATATTCATGATGAGGAAACAGATGTTTGCTACTTCTGTGGGAAACCTGGACATATAACGTCCAAATGCAGACACCTGCCTAAGAAGGGAGCATTCAATGCCCTTCGAGCTAACAAAAAAGGACCCAAGTCAATCTGGGTACCTAAGGATAAAATTGTTCCTGTTGCAGACATGCTTAACAGCAGGAAAGAAACTCCAATCATGGTACCTAGACAGTGGGTGCTCACATCACATGACGGGAGAAAGGTGTATGTTCCAAAGCCTCCTACCCAAGACTGGTGGGACAGTCACTTTTGGAGGGAATCAGAAAGGGATGATAGCTGGCGTAGGTAAGATTGGTATACCACCCTATCCTTGTATTGATAAAGTTCTTTATGTTAAAGGTCTTAAACATAATCTACTTAGCATAAGTCAATTATGTGACAGTGGATATGATGTTGCCTTTAACAAAGGTGAATGTACAGTCAAAAACTCTGATGGGTCCCTTCTCTTTACCGCAAAGAGGCAAGGCAATCTGTATAAGATTAAACTTGGGGAACTATCAAGTCAAAATGTATCATGCCTAGTTTCTGTACAAGAAAATCATTGGTTATGGCATAAAAAACTTGGTCATGCAAGCTTGAGGTTAATCTCAAACCTGAACAGGCACAACCTCGTAAGAGGACTACCAAGTATGTCATATAAAGATGATCTTCTTTGTAAAGCTTGTCAGAAAGGGAAACAAGTAAAAAGTTCTTTTCAAAGTAAAAACATTGTTTCCACTTCTAGACCTCTTGAGCTGTTACATATTGATCTGTTTGGACCCACAAGAACATCCTCGGTAAGTGGTAAAAGATATGGATTAGTTATAGTGGACGATTATACTAGATGGACATGGGTCTTATTCCTATCCCACAAAGATGAGTCCTTTAAGGCCTTTTATAATCTCTGCAAAAGAGTTCAAAATGAAAAAGGAGTATACATTACTTCGATCAGAAGTGATCACGGGGGTGAATTCGAAAACGAAAGTTTTCAAAGGTTCTGTGAGGATAATGGTATCCTTCACAACTTCTCAACACCTAGAACACCACAACAGAATGGTGTAGTTGAGAGGAAAAATAGGTCACTTCAGGAGATGGCCAGAACCATGTTGAATGATAATTCAACCCCTAAACACTTCTGGGCTGAAGCAGTGAATACTGCCTGCTATTTACAAAACAGAATCTATATAAGGCCAATATTGAAAAAGACTCCATATGAATTGTGGAAGGGTAGAAGACCCAACATATCCTACTTCCATCCATTTGGATGTCAATGTTTTATTCTGAACACTAAGGATAACCTGGGAAAATTTGATTCTAAGTGTGATGAAGGAACATTGCTTGGATATTCTGAAACTTCGAAGGCATACAGAGTCTATAACTCTAGAACCTTAGTTGTTGAAGAAGCTATCCATGTGAAGTTTAATGACAACAAGCCTGATAAGGAATTATCAGAGCTGGACAAATCATTTGCAGATCTTAGATTGGATGATGCAAGTAAGTCATCAGATTTGTCCAACCATGATGTCTCAGTTGAAGAATCAAATGCACTACTGGACCGTCCAGTCGCAGAACAAAGAGAACCAACTGGACATAACTGGCAAATGAAGAAACATCATCCACAAGAGCAAATCATTGGGGATCCCAAAGACAGAGTCAAAACTAGATCTTCACTTCAACGACAGCAAGGTCACGCAGCATTCATATCTCAACTAGAACCTAAGACTGTGGACGATGCCTTAGAAGATGAAGGCTGGGTCAAAGCAATGCAAGAAGAACTTGACCAATTTCAAAAGAACAATGTCTGGAAGCTAGTAGAACTCCTCAACGACAAAGAAGCTGTAGGAGCAAAGTGGGTGTTCAGAAACAAGCTGGACGAAGCAGGTAATGTTGTGAGAAACAAAGCAAGGTTGGTAGCAAAAGGTTACTCACAACAAGAAGGTATAGATTATATTGAAACTTATGCTCCCGTTGCACGTCTGGAGGCAATCCGCATTTTACTGTCATTTGCAGCTCATAGCAATATGAAGCTATATCAAATGGACGTAAAAAGTGCATTCCTCAATGGACTCATAAAGGAAGAAGTCTATGTGGAACAAGCCCCAGGATTTGAAAGTGATGCTTTGCCAAACCAAGTTTTTAAACTTAACAAAGCATTATATGGGTTGAAACAAGCCCCTAGAGCTTGGTATGAAAAACTCAGCACATTTCTGTCAGAAAATGGTTTTTCAAGAGGAAAAGTAGACACTACGTTATTTCGCAAAGACTACTCTTCTGATTTTATTATTGCACAAATATATGTTGATGATATTATATTTGGTGCCACTAATGAGTCTCTCTGTGAAGAATTTGCCAAATTAATGCAAACAGAGTTCGAGATGAGCATGATGGGTGAGCTGAAATTCTTCCTTGGACTCCAAATCAAACAAACTGAAAAGGGAATATATATACACCAGACTAAGTATGTCAAAGAGCTACTAAAGAAATACAAGTTGGACGATGCAAAACCAATGAAAACTCCTATGCATCCAACAACAGTACTTGGACTGGACGACAACTCAAAGAAAGTAGACAATACTCTATACAGAGGTATGATAGGATCACTCCTATACCTCACAGCGTCCAGACCTGACACCAAGTTCAGCGTATGCTTATGTGGCAGATTTCAATCTGACCCAAGGGAAGTTCACTTAACTGCTGTTAAAAGAATCTTTCGATATCTTGCTGGAACCACTAACCTTGGGTTATATTTCAAAAGACAGAAAGATTTCAGGCTAATAGGATATTGTGATGCTGATTATGCTGGAGATCGAATTGAAAGAAAAAGCACCAGTGGAGGGTGTCACTTCATCGGTGGTAATTTAGTCTCCTGGACATGCAAGAAGCAAGGAACAATTGCTCTGTCCACTGCTGAAGCAGAGTATATTTCAGCTGCAAAATGCTTCTCTCAAATCTTGTGGATCAAACATCAACTTGAGGACTACAATATATATGAGAGTAACATCCCTATCTTCTGTGATAGTAAAGCTGCCATAAATCTTTCAAAAATTCCCATTTTGCATTCAAGGGCCAAACATATAGAGATTAAACATCACTTTATAAGAGACCATGTTCAAAATGGTACTGTGGAATTACACTTTGTAACCACAGATAATCAGCTTGCTGATATATTCACCAAACCCCTTACTGAAGACAAGTTAATCCTTCTGAGGGACAAACTTGGCATGGACTCTGTAAAGGAATGGTTAAACATCTGCATGATGCGTCCAATAAAACCATAGCGTCCAAAGGACATGTCGTCCAAGGAACACCAAAGTCATGAACATGCATTATAGATCTTTCACTTAAGTCCAACATATGGACGATGTTTTTTCTTAGTCTTTTCTTTTGTTTCAAATAATCAAAACGGATCGATTTAAGAATAAGCATGAGCTAATACTCTGTGCTGAGTCACCAAAATGCCAGTAACCGTACACAATTACCCACATCCTTTGCACGTCTCATCATGGCGGGTTTTATGGCGTCAGTTATTTTTTAAATATTCAAAAAACAAAAAAACCCAAAACCGCTTCATATCCTCCAAACAAAGCCCAAATATACACTTATCAAATCCTCACAGAAAAACACCACCATATCAATCTTCTCTGAAAACATCGTCACTCTAAACACTCTCTCTCTCTCAGAAACCCCAAAAACCCTCTCAGAAAACCTAAAAATCCAAACTTTACAAGCATGGAAATCTCTGCAAACTCAAGCAACTCAGAACTCGACGTCCTCACCTACCCTGAAACCACAGTTGTGTGCCAAGGGGCTGCTACAGTGCACATTGAGCACTTCTTCGACATCGAAGAGCTTGAGAAGCTGGGACTGAACCTGAACGAGAGCCTTCTGAAGTGTGGAATCAGAGGCTACTTCAATGAAAACCAGAAAATATTCCCAGAGTTGATCAGAATGTTCTGGAGGAATGCCAAGTTCCAGAGCTCAAGGGAGCTCGTGGCCACGATTCTTGGACGCGAAGTGACTCTGTCCATCGAGGCCATAGCAAAGGTAACTGGTTGCATTAGGGAGCAGAACCAGTACAGAACAAACTGGGCCAAGCAGTACGGCAATCATGTTGCGACTGTGCTTTGCAAGACCAAAATCCCCGAGTCAGTAAAGATTGAGTACAGGAATCTGTGTGAGGAGGCAAAAATCTGGCAGCAGGTGTGCAACAAGAGTATCCTGCACAAAGCTGGGTCTAAGGACTCAGTCACAGACTTACACAAGTTTGTGATATTCCATCTTATGGAAGGCATTCCCTTCAATCTCCCTCACATCATCTACGTCAATATCGTGAGGATGATGAAGTCTGTGGGTGGGAATGATGACATTTTCTACGCCGCCCTAATGAACAAGATCTTCTAGGATTAGAAGGTTTATCAACGCTTCTTTGATGAATTGGATGAAGAAGCCCACGAAGCTATTGTAAAGAAAGGGCCAATGGTAGCAACACAACAGTTGTTTGGTGAGTCCAACATAAAATCTATGAAGATCAAGCTAACAGCCAAGGTCTTAAGGGACCTGGACGAGGACACCATCAACAAGCAACGTCATGAACAGAGCAAGATCATCTCCAATGATGAAGAAGAAGAGATTGATCTTCTGGGTATTGGTAGAAAGATAAAAAGGCTGATGGAAGAACAGGAGGGCAGAAAGATCACACGCCAAATGTCTCAGATGCATGAGGAAGACGCTGAAAAGGAGAGAAGAACCAAGAAAAGGCATGCTGAGACATCTGCTGCTCAGTCACCAGCAGGGAAGCGTCCAAGGACTGATACGTCCAAACCTGTTCAAGATGAGAGGCGTCCAAAGGCAGCTCCAGTAAAGGTTGCCCCAGAAAAGCAAAAGGTACGAAAGCTTCAATTACTGCACGACTCTGATGATGATGACCAGATCCCAATTGGTCAGATCATGAAGGTGACAGAGGGTCCTCAGCAAAAGAAGCAGAAGGCACAACCTGCTAAAACACTTCCTTTTCTTGCTAATGTGCCACGACGAGTAAAGACTCAGGCAATAAGGCCAAAGAGAATTGCAGTGCTACCATCTTCCTCTCAAGACACCGACAACATATCCACCAGCACCCTACTACCAACAACATCCAGTGCTCCTTCCACATCAGCAAGCCAGCAACCACCTCTTCGCTTGGACCTGTCCAAGTTTGTGCGTCCAAGAGATGCATGGAGGGATACATGGTCCCCATGGACTATACCCCCCAAGCAGAAAACCAAAGAAGAGAAAGACAGAGAAAGCTTCCCGGTTGCATTCCTCACACGCAATGACCAGAATTTCTGTAAAGAAGGTGATGTGATCCAGAGGCCTCTGCAAGAGCCTCTGAAGCGGCATTTTACTACTGCCTCAGCTCCAGAATGGACGAGGTATGTTTGCACTGAATCTTTGTCAGCTGCTTATCATGCTATGCCAAAAGGAACGATCATCAGCAACCCTCTGCCCAATTGGACGAGAGAAGTGTACCCACACTTAGTACGCATGCCTCATCCTTACATCTGTCCAACTGGAACTCAGCAGAGAGTGCGTCCAGCAGCAGAAAATCTGCAGAAGCCAGAGGTGGAAGTTGCCTCTCGATTCACCAAGACGGTTGCGGAGCAGAAAGGGAAGGCTCCAAGGAAAAAGAAGGCACCGTCCAAGAAGTCCTCTGCTAACAAAGATATTGAGCTGGATGCAGAATTACAGTTGGCCATTAAAGAAAGTCTGGACCCGTCAATAACGAAGCAGCGTCCAGATGCAGGGTGGGTCAAGGATGTTCAAATCTGGACTCCAATCACAAAGTTCCTGCCTCTACCAGCTGGAACTCCAGTGCTAAACTTCCAGCCAGACGACTATGATGAACTTGGAAAACTTCTGCAACAAATGTACATACCAAACCAAGCCATCGCCTACCCACCAAACCTGCACATAAGCCGCGCAACAGAGATAAAGTTTGTACCAGACAGAGTATGTCCCAGACTACCTGTATATGATGCTGGTCGCAAGAAAGGCTTCAAGTTCTACGGCATTGAGATGCCCAACAGGGAAGAGAAAGTTGAAACACTGCAAAAATCCTCTCACACCTGGGGTCATTTATTTGATAAGACTGGTAAGCTTACGCGTTCACTTGGAACCTTTGATTCAATTACCTTCTGGCGCCAGATCTTATGGAATGATTCCCAGCAAGCCTCATCCTCAGGCAGCTCCAAGGATGACTTTGTTCATCCCCCTCATGGTATAGAAGTGCTGCGTCCAGTCAAGACTCACCACTTCTCAGACACCTTTGCCTACTTTCTGAAAGACTCAGATGACAATCTGGAGTTAATAAAGACTTTGCCAAAAATCAAAAGCACCAAAGTGTTTGACCTTCGAACACTGGATCGCACAGAGTTTGTGGAGGAACTCCAAACTCTGCATGAGGAGTACCAAGCAGAAGAAGCCAGAGCAGCAGAACAAGCTCGTCTAGAGCAGCTGGCTCTTGAGGAAGCTGAGACCGCAACCATAGAAAAGGAAGATACGGTTGCTAAGTCAAAAGCTACACAGGCAGAACTGGATGAAGCATCTGCCAAAGTAACAAAGGTGCTAGCTCATCTTGACCTGGACTCATCTGTACCAGTGGACGTAGAACACTTTGTCACGTCACATGAAGAACCTACCGTCCAATCTGATAAGTCCGCGGGTGATAGAGAGCTCGTTGTTGAAGCATCCAAGCCAATGGAAGCCTTTGCAGCACAGCCTATTGCTGAAGAAATCACCAGCTTCCCCATTGTTGATGCATCTACTGAAGCACATTCGGGCACACATCAACTGGTTCCCACTGGATCTTCAAGTCCAAGGGGCATCAATCCCTTGCGATTTACTGAACCACAAGGAATCTCAGAAGATCATGTTCACGAGATAGTGCAACAGGCTCTGAGGCAACAACAGCTGGAGACCGAAGCCGCTTTTCAAGCTTTTCAGCAAAGACAATAGGCGGAGGCTGATCAACATCGTCTGATGCTGCAAAATGCAATCACTGAGCAGTTCATGAGTCTCTCACAGACGCTTGTGAACCAGATTCAAAACACAGCAGCCACCTTACTTGGACAAGTTGCTCAGGCAGTTCCACCCGTCCAACCACAGCTTCCACAACCAGCACCACCAATACAAGCACCACCAGAACAACCACCACCACCACCACATGAACCACCTCCACAGCCATAAGGTGACCATGATGGCCAAATTTTTTTTCCATCTTTCAAACCTTTTTGTTAATGACAAAGGGGGAGAAATTGGAATTTTGATGAGTAATAGCTAAACAAACTGTATTCAAATTTTTTTTTTTTTGGCATATATATATTGGCTCCTTTATCAAAACATGAGGTGTTTATTTTCACAAATTCCGCATCCATATCATTGATATGTTTTTCACTCTGATATCTGTTATACATGATTTATACTTGCCTATATATTTATCTGTTATCAGATGCATAAGAAATGTTGAACTCAGGGGGAGTACTTCATTTCACATTAATACTCTGGCATAACATAATCATCTCTGACTTGATACATTGTATTCTTATATGATTATGTGTCTGTTAACATCAAAATTTACCATTATTTGTCATCATCAAAAAGGGGGAGATTGTTAGGTTCTAAGACCTTGGACGATGTCCAACCCCTCGAATTTCGGTTTTGATGATAATAACTAAAGGATAAATTTTGAAGTATCTAATGATCTAGTTTGAGTGTTATAGGATTTACGTCGTCCAAATTCCACAACGGTATTGTATCTCAAACCTGGACTTTATGTTTTAATAAAGAAAGCATCCAGATGTGTTTTATAAGAATCCTACAGGCAGCGTCCAATGCTCCTGTGAGCTTGAATAACACTCACCGTAGTTTCTATCTTAAAATTACGTTTTCAATGTTGACTAAATATAAGGCAACGATCACTCATTCATATTTAACATGCCATTCTATTTGATTTTTTCGAATAGTACTGAACAGGAATAGAAGAAGCTTCTCTCTGCAGAAAAAGTACAAGTAGGAGAGGCGCTACAAGTATGGCTGTCACTTCCATCTCCTCACCCTAAGTCAAAAAGTGACAACGGCCATATGCTACAGAAAGAATCGTTCTTGGAAAAGGAACAGATCCCTCAACGGATACCTTTCAACAAGCTTCCTATATATAGAAGAATGAGCTCAAATATCAGACTGACGGAAAATTGATAAAGAGCTGAATCTCTACCAAAACGACTGGACGATCTCAAGCAAAAAGAGCATTCATCTTAGCTTTGCTAAGCGAGACTGTATATTCATACTTTCTGTAATATCCTCTCAGTGAGAGTTAAGTTTTACTTACAATCTCAAACAATTCTGTTTGGAAAGCCAGGAGTGGCTTAGTGATAAAGAATACTTGGGTTTTGTGTTCAATCTCAAAGGGAGATTAAGGGTGTGCCAGAAGTGGCCTAGAGAATACTTGTAGCCAGAAGTGGCAAGGTTAGAATACTTGAGTGTAATCAGATTTTGATTAGTAGAACCCTTCAAAAGTTTTTGAAGGAGAACTGGACGTAGCTCAGTTGAGTGAACCAGTATAAAACTAAGTATTCTATTCTTTCGCCTTCTAGTTTACTTGCATTTCTTTTAAACTATCTCTTCAACATACTACGAAAGGGCTTCTATACACATTTTATCTAAGATTATCTATTTCGTGTATTCTAACGAAAAGGAAGAAGAGTAGTTTCTTTGGACTGTTGTTTTTTAATCTGCTGGACGATAGCTTGTTTTTCTGTTTTACTAAGTTCCTGTAAAACGTAAAGATACACTATCTTCACATTAGCTAAAGTTTTCCAAAGAAATTTTAAATACACTATTCAACCCCCCTTCTAGTGTATTTCTCTATATTTCATCAAGATGCTTCTTGATTGAGACCTTAATTCAAGAAGGCAACCAAGAACAAGAGACCAAGAAGAACAAGTCAAGAACCTCAGTTGACTTGTTTCTGGTTGACCAAGAAAGCAATGTTTCAAGCAAGAAAGCAAGGAGGAAATAAAGAAAGGAATCAAGATCCCTTCTTCATTGATTCCAAACCATGTTTCTTCTTTATTTCTTATTCTCAAGGTTGTTTCTTGTCCTCTTTGTTCTTTCTTGAGTTCTACCTTGGTGAAGCACAACCACGGACGCAATCAAGATGCTTTCTTGCTTACGATCTTGATTCAAGAAGGTAGCCAAGAACAAGGGACCAAGAAAGAAGAAGTCAAGAAGCTCAATTGACTTCTTTCTTGTTGACCAAGAAAGAAATATTTCTAGCAAGAAAGCAAGGAGGAAATGAAGAAAGGAATCAAGATCCCATCTTGATTGATTCCAAGCCGAGTTTCTTCTCTGTTTCTTATTCTCATGGTTGTTTCTTGTCCTCTTTGTTCTTTCTTAACTTCTACCTTGCTCAATCGCAACCACGGACGCAATCACGATCCTTTCTTCATTGTGACCTTGATTCAAGAAAGCAGCCGAGAACAAGCGACCAAGAAAGAAGAAGTTAAGAAGCTTCGTTGACTTCTTTCTTGTTGACCAAGAAAGCAATGTTTCAAGCAAGAAAGCAAGTAGGAAATGAAGCAGGGAATCTAGATCTTTTCTTCATTGATTCCAAGCCGTGTTTCTTGTTTGTTTCTTTACCTCATGGTCCTTTATTGTCCTCTTTGTTCTTTCTTCAGTTCTACCTTGGTCAATCGCAATCACGGGCATAATTAAGATGCTTCCTTGATTGCGATCTTGATTCAAGAAAGTAGTCAGGAACAAGCGACCAAGAAAGAAGAAATCAAGAAGCTCAGTTGACTTCTTTCTCGTTGACCAAGAAGCAATGTTTCAAGCAAGAAACCAAGGAGGAAATGATGAAAGGAATCAAGATCCTTTCTTGATTGATTGCAAGTCGTGTTTCTTCTTTGTTTCTTATTCTCATGGTTGTTTCTTGTCCTCTTTGTTCTTTCTTGACTTCTACCCTGGTCAATCGCAACCACGGGCGCAATCAAGATGCTTTCTTGATTGCGACCTTGATTCAAGAGAGCAGCCAAGAACAAGCGACCAAGAAAGAAGAAGTCAAGAAGCTTTGTTGACTTCTTTCTTGTTGACCAAGAATGCAATGTTTCAAGCAAGAAAGCAAGGAGGAAATGAAGAAAGTAATCATGATCACTTCTTGATTGATTCGAAGCCGTGTTTCTTCTTTTTCTTATTCTCAAGGTTGTTTCTTGTCCTCTTTGTGCTTTCTTGAGTTCTACCCTAGTCAATCGCAACCACGAGCGCAATCAAGATTCTTTCTTGATTGCGACCTTGATTCAAGAAAGCAGCCAAGACCTAGCGACCAAGAAAGAAGAAGTCAAGAAGCTTAGTTGACTTCTTTCTTGCTGACCAAGAATGCAATGTTTCAAGTAAGAATGCAAGGAGGAAATGAAGAAAGGAATCAACACCCCTTCTTGATTGATTCCAAGCCGTGTTTCTTCTTTTTTCTTATTTTCATGGTTGTTTCTTGTCCTTTTTGTTCTTTCTTGAGTTCTACCCTGGTCAATTACAACCGCGGGAGCAATCAAGATGCTTTCTTGATTACGACCTTGATTCAAGAAAGCAGCCAAGAATAAGCGACCAAGAACGAAGAAGTCAAGAAGCTCAGTTGACTTCATTCTTGTTGACCAAGAAAGCAATGTTTCAAGCAAGAAAGCAAGGAGGAAATGCAGCAAGGAATCAAGATCTCTTCTTGATTGATTCCAAACCGTGTTTCTTCTTTATTTCTTTCCCTCACGGTCGTTTATTTTCCTCTTTGTTCTTTCTTAAGTTCTACCTTGGTCAATCGTAATCACGGGCATAATTAAGTTGCTTTCTGGATTGCGATCTTGATTCAAGAAAGTCGTCAGGAACAAGCGACCAAGAAAGAAGAAATCAAGAAGCTCAGTTAACTTCTTTCTTGTTAACCAAGAGGCAATGTTTCAAGCAAGAAACCAAGGAGGAAATGATGAAAGGAATCAAGATCCTTTCTTGATTGATTACAAGTCGTGTTTCTTCTTTGTTTCTTATTCTCATGGTTGCTTCTTGTCCTCTTTGTTCTTTCTTGACTTCTACCCTGGTTAATCGCAACCATGGGCGTAATCAAGATGCTTTCTTGATTGCAACCCTAATTCAAGATAGCAGCCAACAACAAGCGACCAAGAAAGAAGAAGTCAAGAAGCTGAGTTGACTTCTTTCTTGTTGACCAAGAAAGCAATGTTTCAAGTAAGAAAGCAAGGAGGAAATGAAGAAAGGAATCATTATCACTTATTGTTTGATTCCAAGCCGTGTTTCTCCTTTGTTTCTTATTCTCATGGTTGTTTTGTTGTCCTCTTTGTTCTTTCTTAAGTTCTACCCTAGTCAATCACAACCACGGGCGCAATCAAGATGTTTTCTTGATTGCGATGTTGATTCAAGAAAGCAGCCAAGAACAAGAGACCAAGAAAGAACAAGTCAAGAACCTTAGTTGACTTCTTTCTTGTTGACCAAGAAAGCAATGTTTCAAGCAAGAAAGCAAGGAGGAAATGAAGAAAGGAATCAAGATTCCTTCTTGATTGATTCCAAGCCGTGTTTGTTCTTCATGTCTTATTCTCATGGTTGTTTCTTGTCCTCTTTGTTCTTTCTTGAGTTCTATCCTGGTCATTCGCAACCGCGGGTACAATCAAGATGCTTCTTGATTGCGACCTTGATTCAAGAAGGCAACCAAGAACAAGAGACCAAGAAGAACAAATCAAGAACCTCAGTTGACTTGTTTCTTGTTGACCAAGAAAGCAATGTTTCAAGCAAGAAAGCAAGGAGGAAATAAAGAAAGGAATCAAGATCCCTTCTTCATTGATTCCAAACCATGTTTCTTCTTTATTTCTTATTCTCAAGGTTGTTTCTTGTCCTCTTTGTTCTTTCTTGAGTTCTACCTTGGTGAAGCACAACCACGGATGCAATCAAGATGCTTTCTTGATTGCAATCTTGATTCAAGAAAGTAGTCAGGAACAAGCGACCAAGAAAGAAGAAGTCAAGAAGCTCAGTTGACTTCTTTCTTGTTGACCAAGAAGCAATGTTTCAAGCAAGAAACCAAGGAGGAAATGATGAAAGGAATCAAGATCCTTTCTTGATTGATTGCAAGTCATGTTTCTTCTTTGTTTCTTATTCTCATGGTTGTTTCTTGTCCTCTTTGTTCTTTCCTGACTTCTACCCTGGTCAATCGCAACCACAGGCGCAATCAAGATGCTTTCTTGATTGCGACCTTGATTCAACATAGCAGCCAAGAACAAGCGACCAAGAAAGAAGAAGTCAAGAAGCTTTGTTGACTTCTTTCTTGTTGACCAAGAATGCAATGTTTCAAGCAAGAAAGCAAGGAGGAAATGAAGAAAGTAATCATGATCAATTCTTGATTGATTCGAAGCCGTGTTTCTTCTTTTTTCTTATTCTCAAGGTTGTTTCTTGTCCTCTTTGTGCTTTCTTGAGTTCTACCCTAGTCAATCGCAACCACGAGCGCAATCAAGATTCTTTCTTGATTGTGACCTTGATTCAAGAAAGCAACCAAGAACAAGCGACCAAGAACGAAGAAGTCAAGAAGCTCAGTTGACTTCATTCTTGTTGACCAAGAAAGCAATATTTCAAGTAAGAAAGCAAGGAGGAAATGAAGCAAGGAATCAAGATCTCTTCTTGATTGATTCCAAACCTTGTTTCTTCTTTGTTTCTTTCCCTCACGGTCGTTTATTGTCCTCTTTGTTCTTTCTTAAGTTCTACCTTGGTTAATCGTAATCACGGGCATAATTAAGTTGCTTTCTTGATTGCGATCTTGATTGCGATCCTTTCTTTGTTGATTACAAGTCGTGTTTCTTCTTTGTTTCTTATTCTCATGGTTGTTTCTTGTCCTCTTTGTTCTTTCTTGACTTCTACCCTGGTCAATCGCAACCATGGGCGTAATCAAGAAGCTTTCTTGATTGCAACCCTAATTCAAGAAAGCAGCCAACAACAAGCGACCAAGAAAGAAGAAGTCAAGAAGCTGAGTTGACTTCTTTCTTATTGACCAGGAAAGAAATGTTTCAAGCAAGAAAGCAAGGAGGAAATGTAGAAAGGAATCATGATCACTTCTTGATTGATTCCAAGCCGTGTTTCCCCTTTGTTTCTTATTCTCATGATTGCTTCTTGTCCTCTTTGTTCTTTCTTAAGTTCTACCCTAGTCAATCACAACCACGGGCGCAATCAAGATGCTTTCTCGATTGCGATGTTGATTCAAGAAAGCAGCCAAGAATAAGAGACCAAGAAAGAACAAGTCAAGAACCTTAGTTGACTTCTTTCTTGTTGACCAAGAAAGCAATGTTTCAAGCAAGGAAGCAAGGAGGAAATGAAGAAAGGAATCAAGATTCCTTCTTGATTGATTCCAAGCCGTGTTTGTTCTTCATGTCTTATTCTCATGGTTGTTTCTTGTCCTCTTTGTTCTTTCTTGAGTTCTATCCTGGTCATTCGCAACCGCGGGCGCAATCAAGATGCTTCTTGATTGCGACCTTGATTCAAGAAGGCAACCAAGAACAAGAGACCAAGAAAGAACAAGTCAAGAACCTCAGTTGACTTCTTTCTTGTTGACCAAGAAAACAATGTTTCAAGCAAGAAAGCAAGGATGAAATGAAGAAAGGAATCAATATCCCTTCTTCATTGATTCCAAACCATGTTTCTTCTTTGTTTCTTATTCTCAAGGTTGTTTCTTGTCCTCTTTGTTCTTTCTTGAGTTCTACCCTGGTCAATCGCAACCATGGGCGCAATCAAGATGCTTTCTTGATTACGACCTTGATTCAAGAAAACAGCCAAGAACAAGCGACTAAGAAAGAAGAAGTCAAGAAGCTCAGTTGACTTCTTTCTTGTTGACCAAGAAAGCAATGTTTCAAGCAAGAAAGCAGGGAGGAAATGATGAAAGGAATCAAGATCCCTTGTTGATTGATTCAAAGCCGTGTTTCTTCTTTGTTTCTTATTCTCATGGTTGTTTCTTGTCCTCTTTGTTCTTTCTTGAGTTTTACCCTAGTCAATCGCAACCACGGGCACAATCAAGATGCTTTCTTGATTACCACATTGATTCAAGAAAGAAGCGAAGAACAAGCGACCAAGAAAGAAGAAGTCAAGAAGCTCAGTTGACTTCTCTCTTGTTGACCAAGAAAGCAATGTTTCAAGCAAGAAAGCAAGGAGGAAATGAAGAAAGGAATCAAGATCCCCTCTTGATTGATTCCAAGCCATGTTTCTTCTTTGTTTCTTATTCTCATGGTTGTTTCTTTTCTTCTTCGTTCTTTCTTGAGTTCTACCCTGGTCAATTGCAACCACGGGCGCAATCAAGATGCTTTTTTTATTACGACCTTAATTCAAGAAAGCAGCCAAGAACAAGCGACCAAGAAAGAAGAAGTCAAGAATCTCAGTTGAATTCTTTCTTGTTGACCAAGAAAGCAATGTTTCAAGCAAGAAAGCAAGGAGGAAATGAAGAAAGGAATCAATATCCCTTATTGATTGATTCCAAGCCGTGTTTCTTCTTTGTTTTTTATTCTCAAGGTTGTTTCTTGTCCTCTTTGTTCTTTCTTAAGTTCTACCCTAGTCAATCGCAACCACGGGCGCAATCAAGATGCTTTCTTGATTACTACCTTGATTCAAGAAAGCAGCCAAGAATAAGCGACCAAGAAAGAAGAAGTCAAGAAGCTCAGTTGACTTCTTTCTTGTTGACCAAGAAAGCAATGTTTCAAGCAAGAAACCAAGGAGGAAATGATGAAAGGAATCAAGATCCTTTCTTGATTGATTGCAAGTCATGTTTCTTCTTTGTTTCTTATTATTTTCCCACGAAAATTGCACAATGGGCCGAAAATGCACCATGGGCAATAAAATTTGGCCACGGGGCACCTCGGACCTCAAAACTGGAAAGTTCTCCGAGCATTATGGTTTTTTATGCATGAGAATGCAACAGGAATCACGGGGCACCAAAACCAAAAAGTCTTATTTTCGCACGAAAATTGCACAATGGGTCAAAAATGCACCACAGGCACCAAAATTGGAACATGAGGCACCTCGGACCTCAAAACTGAAAAGTGCTATGAGCTTTATTGTTTTTTATTCATAAGAATGCACCAGGGTTAACGAGGCACCAAAAACCAAAAGTCTTATTTTCGCACGAAAATTGCACAAATGGCTGAAAATGCACCACTGGCTCCAAAATTGGACCACGAGGCACCACGGACCTGAAAATTGATATGTGTTCCGAGCATTACGATTTTTTATGCATAAGAATGCACCAGGGATCACGGGGCAGCAAAACCCAAAAGTCTTATTTTCGCACGAAAATTGCACAAATGGCTGAAAATGCACCACTGGCACCAAAATTGGACCACGAGGCACCACAGACCTGAAAACTGAAAAGTGTTCCGAGCAGTACGGTTTTTTATGCATAAGAATGCACCAGGGGTCACAGGGTACCAAAACCCAAAAGTCTTATTTTCGCACGAAAATTGCACAATGTGCCGAAAATGAACCACGGGCACGAAAATTTGGCCATGGGGCACCTCGGACCTCAAAACTGGAAAGTTCTCTGAGCATTATGGTTTTTTATGCATGAGAATGCAACAGGGATCACGGGGCACCAAAACCAAAAAGTCTTATTTTCGCACGAAAATTTCACAATTGGCTGAAAATGCACCACGGGCACCAAAATTTGACCACGGGGAACCTCGAAACTCAAAACTGGAAAGTTCTCTGAGCATTATGGTTTTTTATGCATAATAATGCGCAAGGGATCAAGGGGCACTAAAACCCAAAAGTCTATTTATCGCAAGAATATTGCACAATGGGACGAAAATGCACCACGGGCACCAAAATTGGAACACGGGGCACCTCGGACCTCAAAAATGACAAGTGCTATGAGCATTATGGTTTTTTATTCTTAAGAATGCACCACAGATCACGGGGCACCAAAAACATAAAATCTTATTTTCGCACGAAAATTGCACAAATGGCTGAAAATGCACCACTAGCACCAAAATTTGACCAAGTGCACCACGGACCTCAAAACAGAAAAGTGTTCCGAGCATTATGGTTTTTTATGCATAATAATGCACCAGGGATCACAGGGCACCAAAACCCAAAAGTCTTATTTTCGCACGAAAATTGCACAATAGGCCGAAAATGCACCACGGGCACCAAAGTTGGACCACACCACGGACCTCAAAACTGAAAAGTGTTCCAAGAATTATAGTTTTTTATGCATAAGAATGCACCAGGGATCATGGGGCACCAAAACCCAAAAGTCTTATTTTCGCATGAAATTGCACAATGGACCGAAAATGCACCACAGGAACCAAAATTCGACCACGGGGCACCTTGGACCTCAAAACTGAGAAGTGCTACGAAGCATTTATGGTATTTTATGCATAAAAATGCACTAGGGATCACAGGGCACCAAAACCCAAAGGTCTTATTTTCGCATGAAAATTGCACAAATTGTCGAAAATGCACCATAGACACCAAAATTGGACCACGGGACACCACGGACCTCAAAATTGAAAAGTCCTCCAGGCATTATGGTTTTTTATGCATAAGAATTCAACAGGGATCACGGGGCACCAAAATCCAAAAGTCTTCTTTCCGCACGAAAATTGTACAAATGCCCGAAAATGCACCACCGGCACAAAAATTGGACCACGGGGCACCGCGAACCTCAAAACTGAAAAGTGTGTCGAGCATTATGGTTGTTTATGCATAAGAATGAACCAGGGATTACGGGGCACCAAAATCCAAAAGTCTTATTTTTGCACTAAGATTCCACAATGGGCCGAAAATGCACAACGAGCACAAAAATTGGACCACGGTGCACCTCGGACCTCAAAACTGAAAAGTGCTTCGAAAATTATGGTTTTTTATGCATAAGAATGCACCAGGGATCATGGGGCACCAAAACCCAAAAGTCTTATTTTCACATGAAAATTGCACAAATGGCCGAAAATGCACCACCGACACCAAAATTGGACCACGGGGCAGCACGAACCTTAAAACTGAAAAGAGTTCCAAGCATTATGGTTTTTTATTCATAAGAATGCACCAGGGATCACAGGGCACCAAAACCCAAAAGTCTTATTTTCGCACGAAAATTGCACAATGGGCCGAAAATGCACCACGGGCACCAAAATTGAAAAGTGCTATGAGCATTATGGTTTTTTATGGATAAGAAACCACCAGGGATCACGGGGCACCAATACCCAAAACTCTTATTTTCGCACGAAAATTGCACAAATGGGCGAAAATGTACCACGAGCACCAAAATTTGACCACGGGGCACCTCAAAAGTTAAAAGTGCTCTGAGCATTACAGTTTTTTATGCATAAGAATGCACCAGGGATCACGGGGCACCAAAACCCAAAAGTCTTATTTTCGCACGAAAATTTCACAATAGGCTGAAAATGCACCACGGGCACCAAAATTTGACCACGGGGAACCTCGGAACTCAAAACTGGAAAGTTCTCCGAGCATTATGGTTTTTATGCATAAGAATGCACCAGGGATCAAGGGGCACTAAAATCCAAAAGTCTAATTTTTGCAAGAATATTGCACAATGGGACGAAAATGCACCACGGGCACAAAAATTGGAACTCGGGGAACCTTGGACCTCAAAACTGAAAAGTGCTGTGAGCATTATGGTTTTTTATTCAAAAGAATGCACCAGGGATCACGGGGCACCAAAAACCAGAAGTCTTATTTTCGCACGAAAATTGCACAAATGGCTGAAAATGCACCATTGGCACCAAAATTGGACCAAGGAGCACCACAGACCTCAAAACTGAAAAGTGTTCCGAGCATTATGGTTTTTTAGGCATAAGAATGCACCAGGGATCACGGGGCACCAAAACCCAAAAGTCTTATTTTCGCACGAAAATTGCACAATGGGCCGAAAATCAACCACGGGCACCAAAATTTGACCACGGGGTACCTCGGACTTCAAAACTGGAAAGTTTTCCAAGCATTATGGTTTTTTATGCATAAGAATGCACCAGGGATCGCGGGGCACCAAAACCCAAAAGTCTTATTTTCGCACAAAAATTTCACAATGGGCTGAAAATGCACCATGGGCACCAAAATTTGACCATGGGGAACCTCATAACTCAAAATTGAAAAGTTCTCTGAGCATTATGGTTTGTTATGCATAATAATGCGCAAGGGATCAAGGGGCACTAAAACCCAAAAGTCTACTTTTCGCAAGAATATTGCACAATGGGACGAAAATGCACCACGGGCACCAAAATTGGAACACGGGACACCTCGGACCTCAAAACTGAAAAGTGCTGTGAGCATTATAGTTTTTTATTCATAAGAATGCACTAGGGTTAACGTGACACCAATAACCAAAAGTCTTATTTTCGCACGAAAATTGCACAAATGGCTGAAAATGCACGACTGGCACCAAAATTGGACCACGAGGCACCACGAACCTCAAAACAGAAAAGTGTTTTGAGCAAGATGGTTTTTTATGCATAAGAATGCACCAGGGATCAAGGGGCACCAAAACCCAAAAGTTTTATTTTCGCAAGAAAATTGCACAATAGGCCGAAAATGAACCACGGGCACCAAAATTTTACCACGGGGCACCTTGGACCTCAAAACTGGAAAGTTCTCTGAGCATTATGGTTTTTTATGCATAAGAATGCACCAGGGATCACGAGGAACCAAAACCCAAAAGTATTATTTTCGTGCGAAAATTTCACAATGGGCTGAAAATGCACCAAGTGCACCAAAATTTGGCCACGGGGCACCTCGAACTCAAAACTGGAAAGTTCTCCGAGCATTATGGTTTTTTAAGATTAAGAATACGCCAGGGATCAAGGGGCACCAAAACCCAAAAGTCTTATTTTCGCGCGAAAATTTCACAATGGGCTGAAAATGCACCAAGTGCACCAAAATTTGGCCACGGGGCACCTCGAACTAAAAACTGGAAAGTTCTTCGAGCATTATGGTTTTTTAAGATTAAGAATACGCCAGGGATCAAGGGGCACCGAAACCCAAAAGTTTTATTTTCGCACGAAAATTGCACAAATGGCCGAAAATGCACCACCGGCACCAAAATTGGACCACGGGGTACCACGGACCTCAAAACTGAAATTTGCTCCAAGCATTATGATTTTTTACGCATAAGAATGCACCTGGGATCACGGGGCACCAAAACCCAAAAGTCTTATTTTCGCACGAAAATTGCACATTGGGCCGAAAATGCACCACGGGCACCAAAATTGGACCACAGGGCACCACGAACCTCAAAACTGAAAATTGCTCTGACCATTATGGTTTTTTATACATAAGAATGCAGCTGGGATCACGGGGCACCAAAACCCAAAAGGCTTATTTTCAGACAAAAATTTCACAAATGGCCGAAAATGCAACAACGACACCAAAATTTGACCACGGGACACAACGGACCTCAAAACTGAAAAGTGCTCCATGCATTATGGTTTTTTATGCATAAGAATGCACCAGGGATCATGGGGCACGAAAACCCAAAAGTTTTATTTTCGCACGAAAATTGTACAAATGGTCGAAAATGCACCACCGGCACCAAAATTGGACCACGGGGCACCACGGACCCCAAAACTGAAAAGGGTTCCGAGCTTTATGGTTTTGTATGCAGAAGAATGCACCAGGGATCACGTGGCACCAAAAAGCAAAAGTCTTATTTTCACACGAAAATTTCACAAATCGCCGAAAATGCACCACGGGCACCAAAATTTGACCACGGCGCACCTCGGACCTCAAAACTGGAAAGTTTTCCGAGCATTTTGATTTTTAATGCACAAGAATGCACCAGAGATCACGGGGCACCAAAACCCAAAAGTCTTATGTTCGCACGAAAATTGCACAAATGGCCGAAATGCACCGCCGGCACCAAAACTGGACCACGGGGCACCACGGACCTCAAAACTGAAAATTGCTCCAAGCATTATGGTTTTTTACGCATAAGAATGCACCTGGGATCAAGGGGCACCAAAACCCAAAAGACTTATTTTCGCACGAAAATTGCACAATGGGCCGAAAATGCAAAATAAACACGAAAATTGGACCACGGGGCACCACGAACGTCAAAACTGAAAAAGAGTTCCGAGCATTATAATTTTTTTTGCATAAGAATGCACCAGGGATCACGGGGCACCAAAATCCAAAAGTCTTATTTTCGCACGAAAATTTCACAATTGGCCGAATATGCACCATCGGCACCAAAGTCGGACCATGGGTCACCACAGACCTCAAAATGAAAAGTGCTCTGACCATTATGGTTTTTTATACATAAGAATGCACCTGGGATCACGGGGCACCAAAACCCAAAAGGATTATTTTCACACAAAAATTTCACAAATGGCCGAAAATGCAACAACGACACCAAAATTTGACCACGGGACACAATGGACCTCAAAACTGAAAAGTGCTCCATGCATTATGGTTTTTTATGCATAAGAATGCACCAGGGATCATGGGGCACGAAAACCCAAAAGTTTTATTTTCGCACGAAAATTGTACAAATGGTCGAAAATGCACCACCGGCACCAAAATTGGACCACGGGGCACCACGGACCTCAAAACTGAAAAGGGTTCCGAGCTTTATGGTTTTGTATGTAGAAGAATGCACCAGGGATCACGTGGCACCAAAAACCAAAAGTCTTATTTTCACACAAAAATTTCACAAATCGCCGAAATTGCACCACGGGCACCAAAATTTGACCACGGCGAACCTCGAACCTCAAAACTGGAAAGTTCTCCGAGCATTATGATTTTTAATGCATAAGAATGCACCAGGGATCACGGGGCACCAAAACCCAAAGGTCTTATTTTCGCACGAAGATTGCACAAATGGCCGAAATGCACCGCCGGCACCAAAATTGGACCACGGGGCACCACGGACCTCAAAACTGAAAATTGCTCCAAGCATTATGGTTTTTTACGCATAAGAATGCACCTGGGATCAAGGGGCACCAAAACCCAAAAGACTTATTTTCGCACGAAAATTGCACAATGGGCCGAAAATGCAACATAAACACGAAAATTGGACCACGGGGCACCACGAACCTCAAAACTGAAAAAGAGTTCCGAGCATTATAATTTTTTTTGCATAAGAATGCACTAGGGATCACGGGGCACCAAAATCTAAAAGTCTTATTTTCGCACGAAAATTTCACAATTGGCCGAATATGCACCATCGGCACCAAAATCGGACCACGGGGAACCACAGACCTCAAAATGAAAAGTTCTCCAAGAATTATGGTTTTTTTATGCATAAGAATGCACCACGGATCACTGGCACCAAAATCCAAAAGTCTTATTTTCGCACAAAAATTGCACAATGGGCCGAAAATGCACCACGGGCACCAAAATTGGACCACAGGGCACCTCGAACCTCCAAACTGAAAAGTGCTCCGAGCATTATGGTTTTTTATGCATAAGAATGCACCAGGGATGACAGGGCACCCGAACCCAAAAGTCTTATTTTCGCACGAAAATTGTACAAATGGTCGAAAATGCACCACCGGCACCAAAATTGGACCACAGGGCACCACGGACCTCAAAACAGAAAAGGGTTTTGAGCTTTATGGTTTTCTATGCATAAGAATGCACCAGGGATCACGAGGCACCAAAATCCAAAAGTCTTATTTTCGCACGAAAATTGTGCAAATGGCAAAAAATCCACCACCGGCACGAAAATTGGACCACGCGGCACCACGGACTTCAAAACTGAAAAGTGCTCTGACCATTATGGTTTTTTATACATAAGAATGCACCTGGGATCACGGGGCACCAAAACCCAAAAGGCTTATTTTCGCACAAAAATTTCACAAATGGCTGAAAATGCATCAACGACACCAAAATTTGACCACGGGACACAACGGACCTCAAAACTGAAAAGTGCTCCATGCATTATGGTTTTTTATGCATAACAATGCACCAGCAATCATGGGGCACGAAAACCCAAAAGTTTTATTTTCGCACGAAAATTGTACAAATGGTCGAAAATGCACCACTGGCACCAAAATTGGACCACGGGGCACCACGGACCTCGAAACTGAAAAGGGTTCCGAGATTTATGGTTTTGTATACAGAAGAATGCACCAGGGATCACGTGGCACCAAAAACCAAAAGTCTTATTTTCACACGAAAATTTCACAAATCGCCGAAAATGCACCACGGGCACCAAAATTTGACCACGGCGCACCTCAGACTTCAAAACTGGAAAGTTCTCCGAGCATTATGATTTTTAATGCATAAGAATGCACCAGGGATCACGGGGCACCAAAACCCAAAAGTCTTATTTTCGCACAAAAATTGCACAAATGGCCGAAATGCACCGCCGGCACCAAAATTGGACCACGGGGCACCACGGACCTCAAAACTGAAAATTGCTCCAAGCATTATGGTTTTTTATGCATAAGAATGCACCTGGGATTAGGTGGCACCAAAACCCAAAAGACTTATTTCACACGAAAATTGCACAATGGGCCGAAAATGCAAAATAAACACGAAAATTGGACCACGGGGCACCACAAACCTCAAAACTGAAAAAGAGTTCCGAGCATTATAATTTTTTTTGCATAAGAATTCACCAGGGATCACGGGGCACCAAAATCCAAAAGTCTTATTTTCGCACGAAAATTTCACAATTGGCCGAATATGCACCATCGGCACCAAAATCGGACCACGGGGCACCACAGACCTCAAAATGAGAAGTTCTCCAAGAATTATGGTTTTTTATGCATAAGAATGCACCAGGGATCACGGGGCACCAAAATCCAAAATTCTTATTTTCGCACAAAAATTGCACAATGGGCCGAAAATGCAGCACGGGCACCAAAATTGGACCACAGGGCACCTCGAACCTCAAAACTGAAAAGTGCTCTGAGCATTATGGTTTTTTATGCATAAGAATGCACCAGGGATGACAGGGCACCAAAACCCAAAAGTCTTATTTTCGCACGAAAATTGTACAAATGGTCGAAAATGCACCACCGGCACCAAAATTGGACCACAGGGCACCACGGACCTCAAAACGGAAAAGGGTTTTGAGCTTTATGGTTTTGTATGCATAAGAATGCACCAGGGATTACGAGGCACCAAAATCCAAAAGTCTTATTTTCGCACGAAAATTGCGCAAATGGCAAAAAATGCACCACCGGCACGAAAATTGGACCACGCGGCACCACGGACCTCAAAACTGAAAAGTGCTCTGACCATTATGGTTTTTTATGCATAAGAATGCACCTGGGATCACGGGGCACCAAAACCCAAAAGGCTTATTTTCGCACAAAAATTTCACAAATGGCCGAAAATGCATCAACGACACCAAAATTTGACCACGGGACACAACGGACCTCAAAACTGAAAAGTGCTCCATGCATTATGGTTTTTTATGCATAAGAATGCACCAGCAATCATGGGGCACGAAAACCCAAAAGTTTTATTTTCGCACGAAAATTGTACAAATGGTCGAAAATGCACCACTGGCACCAAAATTGGACCACGGGGCACCACGGACCTCGAAACTGAAAAGGGTTCCGAGATTTATGGTTTTGTATGTAGAAGAATGCACCAGGGATCACGTGGCACCAAAAACCAAAAGTCTTATTTTCACACGAAAATTTCACAAATCGCCGAAAATGCACCACGGGCACCAAAATTTGACCACGGCACACCTCGGACCTCAAAACTGGAAAGTTCTCCGAGCATTATGATTTTTAATGCATAAGAATGCACCAGGGATCACGGGGCACCAAAACCCAAAAGTCTTATTTTCGCACGAAAATTGCACAAATGGCCGAAATGCACCGCCGGCACCAAAATTGGACCACGGGGCACCACGGACCTCAAAACTAAAAATTGCTCCAAGCATTATGGTTTTTTACGCATAAGAATGCACCTGGGATCAGGGGGCACCATAACCCAAAAGACTTATTTTCGCACGAAAATTGCACAATGGGCCGAAAATGCAAAATAAACACGAAAATTGGACCACGGGGCACCACGAACCTCAAAACTGAAAAAGAGTTCCGAGCATTATAATTTTTTTTTGCATAAGAATGCACCAGGGATCACGGGGCACCAAAATCCAAAAGTCTTATTTTCGCACGAAAATTTCACAATTGGCCGAATATGCACTATCGGCACCAAAATCGGACCACGGGGCACCACAGACCTCAAAATGAAAAGTTCTCCAAGAATTATGGTTTTTTATGCATAAGAATGCACCAGGGATCACGGGGCACCAAAATCCAAAAGTCTTATTTTCGCACAAAAATTGCACAATGGGCCGAAAATGCACCACGGGCACCAAAATTGGACCACAGGGCACCTCGAACCTCAAAACTGAAAAGTGCTCCGAGCATTATGGTTTTTTATGCACAAGAATGCACCAGGGATGACAGGGCACCAAAACCTAAAAGTCTTATTTTCGCACGAAAATTGTACAAATGGTCGAAAATGCACCACCGGCACCAAAATTGGACCACAGGGCACCACGGACCTCAAAACGGAAAAGGGTTTTGAGATTTATGGTTTTGTATGCATAAGAATGCACCAGGGATCACGAGGCACCAAAATCCAAAAGTCTTATTTTCGCACGAAAATTGCGCAAATGGCAAAAAATGCACCACCGGCACGAAAATTGGACCACGGGGCACCACGGACCTCAAAACTAAAAAGTGCTCTGTCCATTATGGTTTTTTATACATAAGAATGCACCTGGGATCACGGGGCACCAAAACCCAAAAGGCTTATTTTCGCACAAAAATTTCACAAATGGCCGAAAATGCAACAACGACACCAAAATTTGACCATGGGACACAACGGACCTCAAAACTGAAAAGTGCTCCATGCATTATGGTTTTTTATGCATAAGAATGCACCAGGGATCATGGGGCACGAAAACCCAAAAGTTTTATTTTCTCACGAAAATTGTACAAATGGTCGAAAATGCACCACCGGCACCAAAATTGGACCACGGGGCACCACGGACCTCAAAACTGAAAAGGGTACCGAGCTTTATGGTTTTGTATGCAGAAGAATGCACCAGGGATCACGTGGCATCAAAAACCAAAAGTCTTATTTTCACCCGAAAATTTCACAAATCGCCGAAAATGCACCACGGGCACCAAAATTTGACCACGGCGCACCTCGGACCTCAAAACTGGAAAGTTCTCCGAGCATTATGATTTTTAATGCATAAGAATGCACCAGGGATCACGGGGCACCAAAACCCAAAAGTCTTATTTTCGCACGAAAATTGCACAAATGGCCGAAATGCACCGCCGGCACCAAAATTGGACCAATCACATTAAAAGGATAACATTACCATTAATAGTTTCCTTTATTAGTTTTTTATCACAACGTTTAGAATAATTTCGATTATTAATGACAGGAGATATGTATTTTTAATAAAATTAAACGAGATATCCTGAAATTTTTTTAGGTATTCTCTCATTTTATGCCAATTTGGAAGGCAACGATCTTTTTAGATCTCACAAAAAACATTATAATCTTTTTATTATTTCACCTCCCAAACATATCGTGAAACTTTGATATTTCTTCGACAATTACAAATCACATTAAAAAGATAACAATCACATTAATAGTTTCTTTTATTAGTTTTTTATCACAACGTTTATAATAATTTCCGTTATTAATGAGAGGAGATATGCATTTTTTAATAAAATTAAAGGAGATATCCTGAAATTTTTTATGTCTTCTCTCATTTTATGCCAATTTGGAAGGGAATGATCTTTTTAGATCTCACAAAAAAAATTATAATCTTTTTATTATTTCACCTCCCAAACATATCGTGAAATTTTCATATTTCTACGAGAAATACCAATCACATTAAAAAGATAAAATTACCATTAATAGTTTCCTTTATTAGTTTTTTATCCCAACGTTTAGAATAATTTCCATTATTAATGACAGGAGATATGTATTTTTAATAAAATTAAACGAGATATCCTGAAATTTTTTTAGGTCTTCTCTCATTTTATGCCAATTTGGAAGTCAATGATCTTTTTAGATCTCACAAAAAAAATTATAATCTTTTTATTATTTCACCTCCCAAACATAACGTGAAATTTTGATATTTATACGACAAATACAAATCACATTAAAAAGATAACATTACCATTAATAGTTTCCTTTATTAGTTTTTTATCACAACGTTTAGAATAATTTCCGTTATTAATGAGAGGAGATATGTATTTTGAATAAAATTAAACGAGATATCCTGAATTTTTTTAGGTCTTCTCTCATTTTATGCCAATTTGGAAGGCAACGATCTTTTTGGATCTCACAAAAAAAATTATAATCTTTTATTATTTCACCTCCCAAACATGTCATGAAATTTTGATATTTCTACGACAAATACCAATCACATTAAAAAGATCGAAATACCATTAATAGTTTCCTTTATTAGTTTTTTATCAAAGCGTTTAGAATAATTTCCATTATTAATGAGAGGAGATATGTATTTTTAATAAAATTAAACGAGATATCCTGAAATTTTTTTAGGTCTTCTCTCATTTTATGCCAATTTGGAAGGGAATGATCTTTTTAGATCTCACAAAAAAAATTATAATCTTTGTATTATTTCACCTCCGAAACATATCGTGAAATTTTGATATTTCTTCGACAATTACCAATCACATTAAAAAGATAACAATCACATTAATAGTTTCCTTTATTAGTTTTTTATCACAACGTTTATCATAATTTCCATTTTTAATGAGGAGATATGTATTTTAAATAAAATTAAACGAGATATCCTGAAATTTTCTCAGGTCTTCTCTCATTTTATGCCATTTTGGAAGGGAAAGGTCTTTTAGATCTCACAAAAAAAATTATAATCTTTTTATTATTTCACCTCCCAAACATATCGTGAAATTTTCATATTTCTACGAGAAATGAAATTTTGATATTTCTACGACAAATACCAATCACATTAAAAAGATCGAAATACCATTAATAGTTTCCTTTATTAGTTTTTTATCAAAGCGTTTAGAATAATTTCCATTATTAATGAGAGGAGATATGTATTTTTAATAAAATTAAACGAGATATCCTGAAATTTTTTTAGGTCTTCTCTCATTTTATGCCAATTTGGAAGGGAATGATCTTTTTAGATCTCACAAAAAAAAATTATAATCTTTTTATTATTTCACCTCCGAAACATATCGTGAAATTTTGATATTTCTTCGACAATTACCAATCACATTAAAAAGATAACAATCACATTAATAGTTTCCTTTATTAGTTTTTTATCACAACGTTTATCATAATTTCCATTTTTAATGAGAGGAGATATGTATTTTAAATAAAATTAAACGAGATATCCTGAAATTTTCTCAGGTCTTCTCTCATTTTATGCCATTTTGGAAGGGAAAGGTCTTTTAGATCTCACAAATAAAAAATTATAATCTTTTTATTATTTCACTTGCCAAACATATCGTGAAATTTTGATATTTCTACGACAAATACCAATCACATTAAAAAGATAACATTACCATTTATAGTTTCATTTATTAGTTTTTTATCACAACGTTTAGAATAATTTCCATTATTAATGAGAGGAGATATGTATTTTTAATAAAATTAAACGAGATATCCTGAAATTTTTTTAGGTCTTCTCTCATTTATTTTATGCCAATTTGGAAGGCAATGATCCTTTTAGATCTCACAAAAAAAATTATAATCTTTTTATTATTTCACCTCCCAAACATATCATGAAATTTTGGTATTTCTACGACAAATACCAATCACATTAAAAAGATAGAAATACCATTAATAGTTTCCTATATTAGTTTTTTATCACAACGTTTAGAATAATTTCTATCATTAATGAGAGGAGATATGTATTTTTAATAAAATTAAATGAGATATCCTGAAATTTTTTTAGGTCTTCTCTCATTTTATGACAATTTGGAAGGCAATGATCTTTTTAGATCTCACAAAAAAAATTATAATCTTTTTATTATTTCACCTCCCAAACATATCATGAAATTTTGATATTCCTACGACAAATACCAATCACATTAAAAAGATAAAAATACCATTAATAGTTTCCTTTATTAGTTTTTTATCACAACGTTTAGAATAATTTCCATTATTAATGAGAGGAGATATGTATTTTTAATAAAATTAAACGAGATATCCTGAAATTTTTTTAGGTCTTCTCTCATTTTATGCCAATTTGGAAGGAAATGATCTTTTTAGATCTCACAAAAAAAAATTATAATCTTTTTATTATTTCACCTTCCAAACATATCGTGAAATTTTGATATTTCTCCGACAAATACCAATCACATTAAAAAGATAACATTACCATTAATATTTTCCTTTATTAGTTTTTTATCACAACGTTTAGAATAATTTTCTTTATTAATGAGAGGAGATATGTATTTTTAATAAAATTAAACGAGATATCTTGAAATTTTTTTAGGTCTTCTCTCATTTTATGCCAATTTGGAAAGGAATGATCTTTTTAGATCTCACAAAAAAAATTATAATCTTTTTATTATTTAACCTCCCAAACATATCGTGAAATTTTGATATTTCTACGACAAATACCAATCACATTAAAAAGATAACAATACCATTTATAGTTTCCTTTATTAGTTTTTTATCACAACAGTGTTTCAAGCAAGAAAGCAAGGAGGAAATGAAGAAAGGAATCAAGATCCCTTTTTGATTGATTCCAAGCCATGTTTCTTCTTTGTTTCTTTCTCTCATGGTCATTTCTTGTCCTCTTTGTTCTTTCTTGAGTTCTACCTTGGTCAATCGCAACCAAGGGCGCAATCAAGATGCCTTCTTGATTGCGATCTTAACTCAAGAAAGCAGTCAAGAATAAGCGACCAAGAAAGAAGAACTCAAGAAGCTCCGTTGACATCTTTCTTATTGAAAAAGAAAGCAATGTTTCAAGCAAGAAAGTAAGGAGGAAATGAAGAAAGCAATCAAGATCCCTTCTTGATTGATTCCAAGCCGTGTTTCTTGTTTGTTTCTTTCTCTCATGGTCGTTTCTTGTCCTCTTTGTTCTTTCTTGAGTTTTACCTTGGTCAATCGCAACCATGGGCGTAACCAATATGCTTTCTTGATTGCAATCTTGAATCAAGAAAGCTGCCAAGAACAAGCGACGAAGAAAGACAAAGTCAACAAGCTCAGTTGACTTCTTTCTTGTTGACCAAGAAAGCAATGTTTCAAGCAAGAAAGCAAGGAGGAAATGAACAAAGGAATCAAGATCCCTTCTTGATTGATTCCAAGCCGTGTTTCTTCTTTGTTTCTTTCTCTCATGGTCATTTCTTGTCCTCTTTGTTCTTTCTTGAGTTCTACCTTGGTTAATCGCAACCACGGGTATAATCAAGATTCTTTCTTGATTGCGGTCTTAATTCAAGAAAGCAGTCAAGAACAAGCGACCAAGAAAGATTAAGTTAAGAAGCTCAGTTGGCTTCTTTCTTGTTGATCAAGAAAGCAGTGTTTCAAGCAAGAAAGCAAGGAGGAAATGAAGAAAGGAATTAAGATCCCTTTCTCTCACGGTCGTTTCTTGTCCTCTTTTTTCTTTCTTGAGTTCTACCTTGGTCAATCGCAACCAAGGGCACAATCAAGATGCTTTCTTGATTGTGATCTTGATTCAAGAAAGCAGTTAAGAACAAGCGACAAATAAAGAATAAGTCAAGAAGCTCAGTTGACTTCTTTCTTGTTGACCAACAAAGCAGTGTTTCAAGCAAGAAAACAAGGAGGAAATGAAGAAAGGAATCAAGATTGCTTCTTGATTAATACCAAGCCATGTTTCTTCTTTGTTTCTTTCTCTCATGGTCATTTCTTTTCCTCTTTGTTCTTTCTTGAGTTCTACCTTGGTTAATCGCAACCAAGGGCACAATCAAGATGCTTTCTTGATTGCGGTCTTGATTCAAGAAAGCAGTCAAGAACAAGCGACCAAGAAAGATTAAGTTAAGAAGCTCAGTTGGCTTCTTTCTTGTTGATCAAGAAAGCAGTGTTTCAAGCAAGAAAGCAAGGAGGAAATGAAGAAAGGAATCAAGATCCCTTCTTGATTGATTCCAAGCCGTGTTTCTTCTTTGTTTCTTTCTCTCACGGTCGTTTCTTATCCTCTTTATTCTTTCTTGAGTTCTACCTTGGTCAATCGCAACCAAGGGCGCAATCAAGATGCTTTCTTGATTGCGATCTTGATTCAAGAAAGTAGTTAAGAACAAGTGACAAATAAAGAATAAGTCAACAAGCTCAGTTGACTTCTTTCTTGTTGACCAACAAAGCAGTGTTTCAAGTAAGAAAGCAAGGAGGAAATGAAGAAAGGAATCAAGATTGTTTCTTGATTAATACCAAGCCATGGTTCTTCTTTGTTTCTTTCTCTCATGGTAATTTATTTTTCTCTTTGTTCTTTCTTAAGTTCTACCTTGGTCAATCGCAACCAAGGGCACAATCAAGATGCTTTCTTGATTATGATCTTCAATCAAGAATGTAGCTAAGAACAAGAGACCAAGAAAGAAGAAGTCCAGAAGCTCAGTTGCCTTCTTTCTTGTTGACCAAGAAAGCAATGTTTCAAGCAAGAAGGCAAGGAGGAAATGAAGAAAGGAATCAAGATCCCGTCTGGATTGATTCCAAGCCGTGTTTATTCTTTGTTTCTTTCTCTTATGGTTGTTTCTTGTCCTCTTTTTTCTTTCTTGACTTCTACCTTGGTCAATCGCAACCAATGGTGCAATCAAGATGCTTTCTTGATTCTGATCTTGATTCAAGAAAGTAGTTAAAAACAAGCGACAAAGAAAGAATAAGTCAAGAAGCTCAGTTGACTTCTTTCTTGATGACCTAGAAAGCAGTGTTTCAAGCAAGAAAACAAGGAGGAAATGAAGAAAGGAATCAAGATCCCTTCTTGATTGATTCCAAGCCATGTTTCTTCTTTGTTTCTTTCTCTCATTGTTTAAGCACTTTTCAGTTATGTGGTCCGTGGTGTCCCGTGGTCCAACTTTGGTGCCCGTGGTGCATTTTCGGCACCTGTTGCAATTTTCGTGCCAAAATAAGTCTTTTGGGTTTTGGTACCCCATAATTCTTAGTGCATCCTTATGCATAAAAAACAATAATGCTCAGAGAATTTTTCAATTTTGATGTCCGTGCTGCCTCGTGGTCAATTTTTGGTTCCCGTGGTGCATTTTCGCACGAAAATTATTTTCGGCACATGGTCCAATTTTCGTGCGAAAATAAGACTTTTGGGTTTTGGTGCCCCGTGATCCCTGGTGCATTCTTATGAATAAAAAACCATAATGCTTAGAGCACTTTTCAGTTTTGAGATCCGTGGTGCCCCGTGGTCCAATTTTGGTGCCCGTGCTGCATTTCGGCATACGAACAATTTTCGTGCCAAAATAAGACTTTTGGGTTTTGGTGCCCCATGATCCTTGGTGCATCCTAATGCATAAAAAATCATAATGCTCGGAGGACTTTTCAATTTTGAGGTCCGTGGTGCCCGGTGGTCAGTTTTTGGTGCTTATGGTGCATTTTCGGCACATGGTACAAAATTCGTGCGAAAATAAGACTTTTGGGTTTTGGTGCCTTGTGATCCCTGGGGCATTGTTATGCATAAAAAACCATAATGCTCGGAGTACTTTTCAATTTTGAATTCCGTTGTGCCTCGTGGTCCAACTTTGGTGCCCGTGGTGCATTGTTGGCACATGGTGCAATTTTCGTGCCAAAATAAGACATTTGGGTTTTGGTGCCCCGTGATCCCTGGTGCATTTTCGGCCCATTGTGCAATTTTTGTTCGAAAATAAGACTTGTGGGATTTGGTGCCCCGTGATCCCTGGTGCATTCTTATGCATAAAAAACCATATTGCTCGGAGCACTTTTCAGTTTTGAGGTTCGTGGTGTCTAGTGTTCCAATTTTGGTGCCTCGTGGTGCATTTTTGGCCCATGGTGCAATTTTCGTGCCAAAATAAGACTTTTGGGTTTTTGTGCCCCGTGATCTCTGGGGCATTCTCAGGCATAAACGACCATAATGCTCGGAGCACTTTTAAGTTTTAAGGTCCGTGGTGCTCGTGGTCCAATTTTTGTGCCCGTGGTGCATTTTCGGCCCATTATGCAATTTTTTTGCGAAAATAAGACTTTTGGGTTTTGGTGCCCCGTGATCCCTAGGTCATTCTTATGTATAAAAAACATAATGCTCTGAGCACTTTTCAATTATGAATTCCGCGGTGCCCCGTGGTCCAACTTTGGTGCCCGTGGTGCATTTTTGGCACATGGTGCAATTTTCGTGCCAAAATAAGACTTTTGGGTTTTGGTGCCCCGTGATCCTTGGTTCGTCCTAATGCATAAAAAACCATAATGCTCAGAGCACTTTTATATTTTGAGGTCCGTGGTGCCCCGTGGTCAGTTTATAGTTCATGTGGTGCATTTACGACACATCGTCCAATTTTCGTGCGAAAATAAGACTTTTGGGTTTTGGTGCCCCATGATCCCTGGTGGATTCTTATGCATAAAGAACCATAATGCTTGGAGCACTTTCCAGTTTTGAGGTCCTTGGTGCCCCGTGGTCCAATTGTGGTGCCCGTGGTGCATTTTCAACACATGGTGCAATTTCGACACATGGTGCAATTTTCGTTCCAAAATAAGACTTTTGAATTTTTTTGCCCTGTGATCCTTGGTGCATCCTTATGCATAAAAAGCCATAATGTTCGGAAAAATTTTTAGTTTTGAGGTCCGTGGTGCCTTGTGGTCCAATTTCAGTCCCAGTTGGTGCATTTTTGGCACATGGTGCAATTTTCATGCCAAAATAAGACTTTTAGGTTTTGGTGCCCCATTATCCTTGGTGCATCCTTATGCATAAAAAACCATAATGCAAGAAGAACTTTTCAGTTTTGAGGTTCGTGGTGTCCTGTGGTCGAACTTTGGTGTTCGTGGTGCATTTTCGGCACATGGTGCAATTTTCGTGCCAAAATAAGACTTTTGGGTTTTGGTGCCCCGTGATCCTTGGTTCGTCCTAATGCATAAAAAACCATAATGCTCGGAGCATTTTTATATTTTGAGGTCTGTGGTGCCCCGTGGTCAGTTTATAGTGCATGTGGTGCATTTACGGCACATCGTCCAATTTTCGTGCGAAAATAAGACTTTTGGGTTTTGGTGCCCCGTGATCCCTGGTGCATTCTTATGCATAAAGAACCATAATGCTTGGAGCACTTTTCAGTGTTGAGGTCCGTGGTGCCCTGTGGTCCAATTTTGGTGCCCATGGTGCACTTTTTGGCATATGGTGCAATTTTCGTGCCAAAATAAAACTTTTGGGTTTTGGTGCCCCGTGATCCCTGGGGCATTCTTATGCATAAAAAACATAATGCTCAAAGAGTTTTCAGTTTTGAGCTCAGTGGTGCCTCGTGGTCCAATATTGGTGCCCGTGTTATATTTTCGGCACATGGTACAATTTTCGTGCCAAAATAAGACCTTTGGGTTTTGGTGCCCCGTGATCCCTGGGGCATTCTTATGCATAAAAAACCATAATGCTCAGATCACTTTTCAGTTTTGAGGTCTATGGTGCCCCGTGGTCCAACTTTGGTGCTCGCTGTGCATTTTTGGCACATGGTCCAACTTTCGTGCCAAGATAAGACTTTTAGGTTTTGGTGCCCTGTGATCCCTAGTGCATTCTTATGCATAAAAACCATAATGCTTGGAGCCCTTTTTAGTTTTGAGGTCCGTGGTACCCCGTGGTCTAATTTTGGTGCCCGTGGTGCATTTTTGGCATACGGTGCAATTTTCGTGCCAAAATAAGACTTTTGGATTTTGGTGCCCTGTAATCCCTGGAGCATTCTTATGCATAAAAAACATGATGCTCAGAGCACTTTTCAGTTTTGAGCTCAGAGCTGGCCCGTGGTCCAATTTTTGTGCCCGTGTTTCATTTTGGCACATTGTGCAATTTTCGTGCCAAAATAAGACTTTTGGGTTTTGGTGCCCCGTGATCCCTGGGGCATTCTTATGCATAAAAAACCATAATACTTGGAGCACTTGTCAATTTTGAGGTCCAAGGTGCCCGGTGGTCAAATTTTGGTACCTGGGGTGCATTTTTGACACATGGTCCAATTTTCGTGTGAAAATAAGACTTTTGGATTTTGGTGCCCCGTGATCCCTGGTGCATCCTTATGCATAAAAAACCATAATGCTCGGAGCACTTGTCAATTTTGAGGTCCGTGGTGCCCTGAGGTCAAATTTGGTACTGTGGTGCATTTTCGGCACAGGGTCTAATTTTCGTGCCAAAATGAGACTTTTGGGTTTTGGTGCCCTTTGATCCTTGGTGCATCCTTATGCATAAAAAACCATAATACTCTGAGTACTTTTCAGTTTTGAGGTCCATTGTGCCTCGTTGTCCAATTTTGGTGCCAGTGGTGCATTTTCGGCACATGGTGCAATTTTCGTGCCAAAATAAGACTTTTCAGTTTTGGTTCCCCGTGATGCCTAGTGCATTCTTACGTATAAAAAACCATAATGTTTGGAGCATATTTCAGTTTTGAGGTTCGTGGTGCCCTGTGGTCCAATTTTGGTGCCCGTGGTGCATTCTCGGCACATGCTAAAATTTTCGTGCCAAAATAAGACATTTGGGTTTTGGTGTCCTGTGATCCTTGGTGCATCGTTATGCATAAAAAATGATAATGCTCTGAGCACTTTTCAGTTTGGAGGTCCGTGGTGCCCTGTGGTCCAATTTTGGTCCCCATGCTGCATTTTCGGCACATGCTGCAATTTTCGTGCCAAAATAAGCCTTTTGGGTTTTGGTTTCCCATGATCCCTGGTGCATTTTTATGTATAAAAAATTATAATGCTCGAACCAATTTTCAGGTTTGAGGTCCATGGTGTCCAGTGGTCCAATTTTGGTGCCCCGTGGCGCATTTTTGGCCCATGGTGCAATTTTCTTACCAAAATAAGACTCTTGGGTTTTGGTGCCCCGTGATCCCATGGCCATTCTTATGCATAAAAAGCCATAATGCTTGGAGCACTTTTTAGTTTTGAGGTCCGTTGTGCCCCGTGGTCCAATTTTGGTGCAAGCGGTGCATTTTTCGCACATGGTTCAATGTTTCCAAAATAAGGCTTTTGGGTTTTGGTTCCCCGTGATCCCTTATGCATTCCTATGAATAAAAAACCATAATGCTCAGAGCACTTTTCAGTTTTGAGGTCCGTGGTGCCCCGTGGTCCGATATTGGTGCCCGTGGTGCATTTTCGGCAAATGGTGCAATTTTCGAGCCAAAATAAGACATTTGAGTTTTGGTGCCCTGTGATCTTTGGTGCATCCTTATCCGTAAAAAACTATAATGCTCTAAGAACTTTTCAGTTTTCAGGTTCGTGGTGCCCCATGGTCCAATGTTGGTGCCCGTGGTGCATTTTCGGCACATGGTGCAATTTTTGTGCCAAAATAAGCCTTTTTGGTTTTGGTTTCCAGTGATACCTGGTGCATTCTTATGCATAAACAATTATAATGCTCGGAGCACTTTTTAGTTTTGAGGTCCGTGGTGCCCTGTGGTCCAATTTTTGTGCCCATGGTGCATTTTGGGCACATGGTGCAGTTTTCTTGCCAAAATAAGGCTTTTGGGTTTTGGTGCCCCATGATCCCTAGTGCATTCTTATGCATAAAAAACCATCATGCTCGAAGCACTTTTCAATTTTGAGATTTGTGGTGCCCCGTGGTCCAATTCTGGTGCCCGTGGTGCATTTTTGGCATATGGTGGAATTTTTGTGCCAAAATAAGACATTTGGGTTTTGGTGCCTCGTGATCCCTAGTGCATTCTTATGCATAAAAAACCATAATGCTCGGAGCACTTTTCAGTTTTGAGGTCCGTGGTGCCCCGTGGTCGAATTTTGGTGCCCATGGTGCAGTTTTCTTGTGAAAATAAGGCTTTTGGGTTTTGGTGCCCCGTGATCCCTGGTGCATTCTTAAGCATAAAAAGCCATAATGCTCGGAGCAGTTTTCAGTTTTGAGGTCCGTCGTACCCCGTCATCATATTTTGGTGCCCGTGGTGCATTTTTGGCACATGGTGAAATTTTCGTGCCAAAATAAGACTTTTGGGTTTTGGTGCCCCGTGATCCCTGGTGCATTCTTATGCCTAAAAAGCCATAATGCTCGGAGCACTTTTCAGTTTTGAGGTCCGTGGTTCCCCGTGCTCCAATTTTGGTGCAAGTGGTGCATTTTCTGCACATGGTGCAAATTTCGTGCCAAAACAAGGGTTTTGGGATTTGGTTCCCCGTGATCCCTGGTGCATTCCTATGTATATAAAACCATAATGCTCATACCACTTTTCAGTTTTGAGGTCTGTGGTGCCCCGTGGTCCAATATTGGTGCCCGTGGTGCATTTTCGGCACATGGTGCAATTTTTCGAGCCAGAATAAGACTTTGGGGTTTTGGTGCCGTGTGATCTTTGGTGCATCCTTATCAATAAAAAACTATAATGGTCTAAGCACTTTTCAGTTTTTAGGTTCGTGGTGCCCCATGGTCCAATTTTGGTGCCCATGGTGCATTTTCGGCACATGGTGCAATTTTTCTGCCAAAATAAGCCTTTTGGGTTTTGGTTTCCCGTGATCCCTGGTGCATTCTTATGCATAAAAAATTATACTGCTCGAAGCACTTTTCAGGTTTGAGGTCCGTGGTCCAATTTTGGTGCCCCGTGGCACATTTTTGGCCCATGGTGCAATTTTCTTACCAAAATAAGACTGTTGGGCTTTGGTGCCCCATGATCCCTAGGGCATTCTTTTGCATGAAAAACTATAATGGTCAGACCACTTTTCAGTTTTCAGGTCCGTGGTGCCTCGTGGTCCAATATTGGTGCTCGTGGTGCATTTTTGGCACATGGTGCAATTTTCTTGCCAAAATAAGACTTTTGGGTTTTGGTGCCCCGTGATCCCTGGTGCATTCTTATTCTTAAAAAACCATAATGCTCGAAGCACTTTTCAATTTTGATGTTTGTGGTGCCCTGTGGTCCAATTTTGGTGCCCGTGGTGCATTTTCGGCATATGGTGCAATTTTCGTGCCAAAATAAGAATTTTGGGTTTTGGTGCCCTGTGATCCCTGGTGCATTCTTATGCATAAAAAACCATAATGCTCAAAGCACTTTTCAGTTTTGAGGTTCGTGGTGCCCCGTTGTCCAATTTTGGTGCCCATGGTGCATTTTTGGCACATGGTGTAGTTTTCTTGCCAAAATAAGGCTTTTAGGTTTTGGTGCCCCGTGATCCCTGGTGCATTCTTATGCATAAAAAACCATAATGCTTAGAGCAGTTTTAAGTTTTGAGGTTCGTGGTGCCCAGTGGTCCAATTTTGGTGCTCGTGGTGGATTTTTGGCACTTTGTGGAATTTTCGTGCCAGAATAAAACTTTTGGGTTCTGGTGCCCCGTGATCCCTGGTGCAATCTTATGCATAAAAAACCATAATGCTCGAAGCACTTTTTAGTTTTGAGGTCCGTGGTGCCCTGTGGTCCAATTTTGGTTTCCGTGGTGCATTTTCGACATATGATGCAACTTTCGTGCCAAAATAACACTTTTGGGTTTTGGTGCCCCGTGATCCCTAGTGCATTCTTATGCATAAAAAACCATAATGCTTGAAACACTTTTCAGTTTTGAGGTTCGTGGTGCCGTGGTCCAATTTTGGTGCCCATGGTGCATCTTGGGTACATGGTGTAGTTTTCTTGCCAAAATAAGGCTTTTGGGTTTTGGTGCCCCATGATCCCTGGTGCATTCTTATGCATAAAAAACCATAATGCTCAAAGCGGTTTTCAGTTTTGAGGTCTGTGGTGCCTTGTCGTCCAATTTTCGTGCCCGTGGTGAATTTTTGGCACATGGTGAAATTTTCGTGCCAAAATAAGACTTTTGGGTTTTGGTGCCCCGTGATCCCTGGTGCATTCTTATTCTTAAAAAACCATAATGCTCGAAGCACTTTTCAATTTTGATGTTTGTGGTGCCCTGTGGTCCAATTTTGGTGCCCGTGGTGCATTTTCGGCATATGGTGCAATTTTCGTGCCAAAATAAGAATTTTGGGTTTTGGTGCCCTGTGATCCCTGGTGCATTCTTATGCATAAAAAACCATAATGCTCAAAGCACTTTTCAGTTTTGAGGTTCGTGGTGCCCCGTTGTCCAATTTTGGTGCCCATGGTGCATTTTTGGCACATGGTGTAGTTTTCTTGCCAAAATAAGGCTTTTAGGTTTTGGTGCCCCGTGATCCTTGGTGCATTCTTATGCATAAAAAACCATAATGCTTAGAGCAGTTTTAAGTTTTGAGGTTCGTGGTGCCCAGTGGTCCAATTTTGGTGCTCGTGGTGGATTTTTGGCACTTTGTGGAATTTTCGTGCCAGAATAAAACTTTTGGGTTCTGGTGCCCCGTGATCCCTGGTGCAATCTTATGCATAAAAAACCATAATGCTCGAAGCACTTTTTAGTTTTGAGGTCCGTGGTGCCCTGTGGTCCAATTTTGGTTTCCGTGGTGCATTTTCGACATATGATGCAACTTTCGTGCCAAAATAACACTTTTGGGTTTTGGTGCCCCGTGATCCCTAGTGCATTCTTATGCATAAAAAACCATAATGCTTGAAACACTTTTCAGTTTTGAGGTTCGTGGTGCCGTGGTCCAATTTTGGTGCCCATGGTGCATCTTGGGTACATGGTGTAGTTTTCTTGCCAAAATAAGGCTTTTGGGTTTTGGTGCCCCATGATCCCTGGTGCATTCTTATGCATAAAAAACCATAATGCTCAAAGCGGTTTTCAGTTTTGAGGTCTGTGGTGCCTTGTCGTCCAATTTTCGTGCCCGTGGTGAATTTTTGGCACATGGTGAAATTTTCGTGCCAAAATAAGACTTTTGGGTTTTGGTGCCCCGTGATCCCTGGTGCATTCTTATTCTTAAAAAACCATAATGCTCGAAGCACTTTTCAATTTTGATGTTTGTGGTGCCCTGTGGTCCAATTTTGGTGCCCGTGGTGCATTTTCGGCATATGGTGCAATTTTCGTGCCAAAATAAGAATTTTGGGTTTTGGTGCCCTGTGATCCCTGGTGCATTCTTATGCATAAAAAACCATAATGCTCAAAGCACTTTTCAGTTTTGAGGTTCGTGGTGCCCCGTTGTCCAATTTTGGTGCCCATGGTGCATTTTTGGCACATGGTGTAGTTTTCTTGCCAAAATAAGGCTTTTAGGTTTTGGTGCCCCGTGATCCCTGGTGCATTCTTATGCATAAAAAACCATAATGCTTAGAGCAGTTTTAAGTTTTGAGGTTCGTGGTGCCCAGTGGTCCAATTTTGGTGCTCGTGGTGGATTTTTGGCACTTTGTGGAATTTTCGTGCCAGAATAAAACTTTTGGGTTCTGGTGCCCCGTGATCCCTGGTGCAATCTTATGCATAAAAAACCATAATGCTCGAAGCACTTTTTAGTTTTGAGGTCCGTGGTGCCCTGTGGTCCAATTTTGGTTTCCGTGGTGCATTTTCGACATATGATGCAACTTTCGTGCCAAAATAACACTTTTGGGTTTTGGTGCCCCGTGATCCCTAGTGCATTCTTATGCATAAAAAACCATAATGCTTGAAACACTTTTCAGTTTTGAGGTTCGTGGTGCCTGTGGTCCAATTTTGGTGCCCATGGTGCATCTTGGGTACATGGTGTAGTTTTCTTGCCAAAATAAGGCTTTTGGGTTTTGGTGCCCCATGATCCCTGGTGCATTCTTATGCATAAAAAACCATAATGCTCAAAGCGGTTTTCAGTTTTGAGGTCCGTGGTGCCTTGTCGTCCAATTTTCGTGCCCGTGGTGAATTTTTGGCACATGGTGAAATTTTCGTGCCAAAATAAGACTTTTGGGTTTTGGTGCCCCGTGATCCCTGGTGCATTCTTATGCATAAAAATCCATAACGCTCGGAGCACTTTTCAGTTTTGAGGTCCGTGGTTCCCCGTGCTCCAATTTTGGTGCAAGTGGTGCATTTTTCGCACATGGTGCAATTTTCGTGCCAAAATAAGGCTTTTGGGTTTTGGTTCCCCGTGTCCCCTGGTGCATTCCTATGTATAAAAAACCATAATGCTCAGACCACTTTTCAGTTTTGAGGTCCGTGGTCCAATATTGGTGCCCGTAGTGCATTTTTGGCACATGGTGCAATTTTCAAGCCAAAATAAGACTTTTCGGTTTTGGTGCCCTGTGATCTTTGGTGCATCCTTATCAATAAAAAACTATAATGGTCTAAGCACTTTTCAGTTTTTAGGTTCGTGGTGCCCCATGGTCTAATTTTGGTGCCTGTGGTACATTTTCGGCACATGGTGCAATTTTTCTGCCAAAATAAGCCTTTTGGGTTTTGGTTTCCCGTGATCCCTGGTGCATTCTTATGTATAAAAAATTATACTGCTCGAAGCACTTTTCAGGTTTGAGGTTCGTGGTGTCCAGTGATCCAACTTTGGTGCCCCGTGGTGCATTTTTGGCCCATGGTGCAATTTTCTTACCAAAATAAGACTGTTGGGCTTTGGTGCCCCATGATCCCTAGGGCATTCTTTTGCATAAAAAACTGTAATGGTCGGACCACTTTTCAGTTTTCAGGTCCGTGGTGCCCCGTGGTCCAATATTGGTGCTCGTGGTGCATTTTTGGCACATGGTGCAATTTTCTTGCCAAAATAAGACTTTTGGGTTTTCGTGCCCCGTGATCCCTGGTGCATTCTTATGCTTAAAAAAGCATAATGCTCGAAGCACTTTTCAATTTTGAGGTTTGTGGTGCCCTGTGGTCCAATTTTGGTGTCCGTGGTGCATTTTCGGCATATGGTGCAATCTTCGTGCCAAAATAAGAATTTTGGGTTTTGGTGCCCTGTGATCCCTGGTGCATTCTTATGCATAAAAAAACCATAATGCTCGAAGCACTTTTCAGATTAGAGGTTCGTGGTGCCCCGTGGTCAAATTTTGGTGCCCATGGTGCATTTTGGGCACATGGTGTAGTTTTCTTGCCAAAATAAGGCTTTTGGGTTTTGGTGCCCTGTGATCCCTGGTGCATTCTTATGCATAAAAAACCATAATGCTCAGAGCAGTTTTCAGTTTTGAGGTCCGTGGTGTCTCGTCGTCCAATTTTCGTGCCCGTGGTGAATTTTTGGCACATGGTGAAATTTTCGTGCCAAAATAAGACTTTTGGGTTTTGGTGCCCCGTGATCCCTGGTGCATTCTTATGCATAAAAATCCATAACGCTCGGAGCACTTTTCAATTTTGAGGTCCGTGGTTCCCCGTGCTCCAATTTTGGTGCAAGTGGTGCATTTTCCGCACATGGTGCAATTTTCGTGCCAAAATAAGGCTTTTGGGTTTTGGTTCCCCGTGTCCCCTGGTGCATTCCTATGTATAAAAAACCATAATGCTCAGAGCACTTTTCAGTTTTGAGGTCCGTGGTGCCCCGTGGTCCAATATTGGTGCCCGTGGTGCATTTTCGGCACATGGTGCAATTTTCAAGCCAAAATAAGACTTTTGGGTTTTGGTGCCCTGTGATCTTTGGTGCATCCTTAACAATAAAAAACTATAATGGTCTAAGCACTTTTCAGTTTTTAGGTTCGTGGTGCCCCATGGTCTAATTTTGGTGCCCGTGGTACATTTTCGGCACATGGTGCAATTTTTCTGCCAAAATAAGTCTGTTGGGCTTTGGTGCCCCATGATCCCTAGGGCATTCTTATGCATAAAAAACTATAATGGTCGGACCACTTTTCAGTTTTCAGGTCCGTGGTGCCCCGTGGTCCAATATTGGTGCTCGTGGTGCATTTTTGACACATGGTGCAATTTTCTTGCCAAAATAAGACTTTTAGGTTTTCGTGCCTCGTGATCCCTGGTGCATTCTTATGCATAAAAAACCATAATGCTCGAAGCACTTTTCAGTTTTGAGGTTTGTGGTGCCATGTGGTCCAATTTTGGTGTCCGTGGTGCATTTTGGTCAACAAGAAAGAAGTCAACTGAGCTTCTTGACTTCTTCCTTCTTGGTCACTTGTTCTTGACTGCATTCTTAAATCAAGATTGCAATCCATAAAGCATCTTGATTGCGGCCATGGTTACGACTGTCCAGGGTAGAACTGAAGAAAGAACAAAGAAGACAAGAAACGACCATGAAAGAAAGAAACAAACAAGAAACACAGCTTACAATCAATCAAGTAGGGATCTTGATTCCTTTCTTTGTTTCCTCCTTGGTTTCTTTCTTGAAACATTGCTTTCTTGGTCAATAAGAAAGAAGTCAACTGAGCTTCTTGACTTCTTCCTTCTTGGTCGCGTGGTCTTGACTGCTTTCTTCAATCAAGATCGCAATAAAGAAAGCATCTTGATTGCGCACATGGTTGGGACTAAGCAAAGTAGAACTGAGGAAAGAACAAACAAGACAAGAAACGACCATCAATGAAAGAAACAAATAAAACACACAGCTTGGAATCAATCAAGAAGGGATCTTGATTCCTTTCTTAATTTCCTCCTTGTTTTCTTGGTCAACAAGAAAGAAGTCAACTGAGATTCTTAACTTCTTCCTTCTTGGTTGCTTGTTCTTGACAGCTTTCTTGAATCAAGAAAGCATCTTGATTGCGCCCATGGTTGCGACTGACCACGGTAGAACTAAAGAAAGAACAAACAAGACAAGAAATGATCATGAAATAAAGAAACTAAGAAGAAACACGGCTTGGATTCAATCAAGAAGGGATCTTGATAACTTTCTTCATTTCCTCCTTGCTTTCTTGCTTGAAACATTGCTTTCTTAGTCAACAAGAAAGAAGTCAACTGAGCTTATTCACTTCTTCCTTCTTGGTCGCTTAGTCTTGATTGCTTTCTTGAATCAAGATCGCAATCAAGAAAGCATCTTGATTGCGCACGTGGCTGCGACTGACCAAGGCAGAACTCAAGAAAGAACAAACAAGACAAGAAACAACCGTGAATGAAAGAAACAAATAAAAGACATAACTTGGAATCAATCAACAAGGGACCTTGATTCCTTTCTTCATTTCCTCCTTCCATTCTTGCTTCAAACATTGCTTTCTTGGTCAACAAGAAAGAAGTCAACTGAGATTCTTGACTTCTTCCTTCTTGGTCGCTTGTTCTTGACAGCTTTCTTGAATCAAGTAAGCATCTTGATTGCGCCCATGGTTGTGACTGACCACGGTAGAACTCAAGAAAGAACAAACAAGTCAAGAAACGACCATGAAAGAAAGAAACTAAGAAGAAACATAGCTTGGAATCAATCAAGAAAGGATCTTGATTCCTTTCTTCGTTTCCTCCTTGCTTTCTTGCTTGAAACATTGCTTTCTTAGTCAACAAGAAAGAAGTCAACTGAGCTTCTTGACTTCTTCCTTCTTGGTCGCTTGGTCTTGACTGCCTTCTTGAATCAAGATCGCAATCAAGAAAGCATCTTGATTGCGCACGTGGTTGCGAATGACCAAGGTAGAACTCAAGAAAGAGCGAACAAGACGAGAAACGACCATGAATGAAAGAAACAAACAAAAAACACAGCTTGGAATCAATCAAGAAGGGATCTTGATTCCTTTCTTAATTTCCTCCTTACTTTCTTGCTTGAAACATTACTTTCTCAGTCAACAAGAAAGAAGTCAACTGAGATTCTTGACTTCTTCCTTCTTGGTCACTTGTTGCTGCGTAAAAATGCGTTCGCAAAGGGCAAGCGTACCCTACGCAGTAGTAACAGTGGACTCTAGGAGTCCGGATATTGAACGCAAAGGACCAGTCGCATTCCCAAATAATTAATCTCGCAAATAACTAAGCAATCCAGAATATAAAAATCAAATTGAGAAGAATGTTGGTCAATTGTTCTTTTCAAAAGAAAGAGAATCGGAGCAGAAAGATTACTATGACAACAATTATGATAAAGAAGCCTAGGATTGTGATTTCACATGTACCCCCTTTTTCCCCCAATTCTAATCTTAATAAAATCCCTAAATGCGTTACTTGCCAGCGACCTCTTAAATTCGTTAATTAACAATTGATCATAGTTAATAACGCTATTTCCCCTAATTTAATTCCCAATTGATCATAGGTGAATTAATTTAGAGCAAATGATAAATCTCAGAGAGGTTGATTAACAGGTTAATCTACTGGAAATTCATACAATAAGTTTGATCATGCAAATTGTACAAATCCAATCACTTCACAGTTCAGTTAATCGCAAGCAATTGATCATAGACAAGAGATTAACTTATGTTTAGACTGATCGGTCCTAAAAGCAATAAAAGTAGTGAAGAGATACAAATAACTGAATAACATCGAGGTTTTATTAAAATTAGAACCGGGGTACAAGGGTACAGCTACATCACAATCCGGGGCTAAGAGAAACTAGCCACTCATGTTCATGATTAAGCCAGAAAACTCAAAAGAAGACATAAAGATTACAAAAGGGAAGAAACTTTACAGTGATGATCCCCAATGGTGTTCTCTACGTCCTCCCGCAGCTCAGAGTCTCTCACAGGACCTCTTTCTCACCCACAACCCTCAGTTTTCGAAATAGAACAAAAGATAAAGATAAAAGGGTTTCCTCTCCTATTTATAATAATTCAAAATTTAAATGGCTGACAGCGCAACTTACCACGGCCGTGGTAAAATGACCACGGCCGTGGTCCTTGCATAAAAGTCCAATTCTACTACGCAACCAGCATGGCCATGGTAAATTTACCATGGCCATGGTAATTTACCATGGCCATGGTCCTTGCGTTACTTCAATTCTGGCCTTTTTTCTTGGTCCTCTAGACAGTGGCATTTTTGCTCCAAAAAGTGCAATTTTCAACTCTTTTCCTCATGAAGCCTCTTGAGTACCTGTCTTGCACCAACTAACACCAAACAGTGAGTTTTGCCAATAAAATATATTCAAAATGTATGAAAATGGCATCTAAACTCACATCAAAATACAATCAAAGTCCGGTTTATCACTTGTTCTTGACTACTTTCTTGAATCAAGAAAGCATCTTAATTGCACCCATGGTTGCGACTGACCATGGTAGAACTCAAGAAAGAACAAACAAGACAAGAAATGACCATGGAAGAAAGAAACAAACAAGAAACACAGCATGGAATCAATCAAGAAGGGATCTTGATTACTTTCTTCATTTCCTCCTTGGTTTCTTTCTTGAAACATTGCTTTCTTGGTCAACAAGAAAGAAGTCAACTGAGCTTATTGACTTCTTCCTTCTTGGTCGCTTGGTCTTGATTGGTTTCTTGAATCAAGATCGCAATCAAGAAAACATCTTGATTATGCACATGGTTGCGACTAACCAAGGTAGAATTGAAGAAAGAACAAATAAGAGAAGAAACGACCATGAATGAAAGAAACAAATAAAAAACATAGCTCTGAATCAATCTAGAAGGGATCCTGATTCCTTTCTTAATTTCATCCTTGCTTTCTTGGTCAACAAGAAAGAAGTCAGCTGAGATTCTTGACTTCTTCCTTCTTGGTCGCTTGTTCTTGACAACTTTCTTGAATCAAGAAAGCATCTTGGTTACGCCCATGGTTGTGACTGACCATGGTAGAACTCAAGAAAGAACAAACAAGACAAGAAACAATCATGAAAGAAAGAAACTAAGAAGAAACGCAACTTGGAATCAGTCAAGAAGGGATCTTGATTCTTTTCTTCATTGCCTCCTTGCTTTCTTAGTCAACAAGAAAGAAGTCAACCGAGCTTCTTGACTTCTTCCTTCTTGGTCACTTGGTCTTGACTGCTTTCTTGAATCAAGATCGCAATCAAGAAAGCATCTTGATTTCGCACGTGATTGCGATTGTCCAAGGTAGAACTGAAGAAAGAACAAACAAGGCAAGAAACGACAATGAATTAAAGAAACAAATAAAAAACACAGCTTGGAATCAATCAAGAAGGGATCTTGATTCCTTTCTTAATTTCCTCCTTTCTTTCTTGCTTGAAACATTGCTTTCTTGGTCAACAAGAAAGAAGTCAACTGAGATTCTTGACTTCTTCCTTCTTGGTAACTTGTTCTTGACTGCTTTCTTGAATCAAGAAAGCTTCTTGATTGCACCCATGGTTGCGACTGACCACGGTAGAACTCAAGAAAGAACAAACAAGACAAGAAACAACCATGAAAGAAAGAAACAAAGTAGAAACACAGCTTGGAATCAATCAAGAAGGGATCTCGATTCCTTTCTTCATTTCCTCCTTGCTTTTTTACTTGAAACATTGCTTTCTGGGTCAACAAGAAATAAGTCAACCGAGCTTCTTGACTTCTTCCTTCTTTTTCGCTTGTTCTTGATTGCACTCTTGAATCAAGATCACAATCAAGAAAGCATCTTGATTGCGCCCATGGTTGCGACTGACCAAGGTAGAACTCAAGAAAGAACAAACAAGACAAGAAACGAATTTACTATAGGATCTATTGCTTAAAACTCTTCGCATTACAATGCCTATTGTATCAGCTTGACCTTTCATATGTGGAGACAGAATAAAGCGTCCATAATAAAGACGCTTACTGTCTATTCTTGATTCAACACACTTCCATTGTAGTGTCCGAGTAGATACTCTTATTTTCTCTCAAACCATAGTAATATATTATTTTGATCAAACCCTTGACTTGTTTGTTTCTCTTGAAATCTTTTCAATGTTTCTTTTTAGTTTTACACACGTCTTTTTTCGGAGACCTACATCCATTAGTTGGCATAGGAGTTACATCTCATTTAAAATTTAATAGTATACCACTTCTACGAATAGCTCTTAATGCCGCATCTCTTTCGAGACCAGGACCTTTTATCATAACTTCTACTCGTTGCATGCCTTGATCCGATACTGTTCGAATAGCATTTCCTGCTGCAGTTTGAATGGCAAAAGGTGTCCCCCTTCATGTACCCTTGAATCCACAAGTACCAACGGAGGACCAAGAAATCACCCAACCTCGTACATCTGTAATAGTCATAATAGTATTGTTGAAACTAGCTTGAACATGAATAACTCCCTTTGGTATTTTACGAGTATGCTTACGCAGACCAATACGTACATTTTTACGCGAACTCGTTTTAGATATAGGTTTTTCCATATTTAATTATTTCATAAAAATAAAAATAAGTCCAAGATATATGGTATGGATATATCCATTTCATGTCAAAAAAAGGGGATCCTTTATTAATTATTTTCTAACTAGAATTAATATTCGATTTTTCTATATTAATTATATTCTATTTGGATTAATATAAAATACAATTTTTGAAATAAAATTTCAAATTTGAAATATCAATAATTTTTCTTATAAAAAATTGATATTTGATAGAATAATATATATATATATATATATATATATATATATATATATATAATAAGATAAAATATAAATTTGTATATTCTATTATTTTTAGAAAGCCTCTATTTGTTAAAATATTATCCTTGTCTTTGTTTATGTCTTGGATTGGAACAAATTACTATAATTCGCCCTCGTCTTCGAATTAATCGACATTTTTCACAAATTTTATGAACGGAGGCCCTTATTTTCGTATTTTCCATTCCTTAACTTAATAAGTTAATCCCAAATTTATTTATTGGAAAAAAAATAAGGTTTCCTTACGTTTTGAACTTGTAATTGTGGCCTTCCCCATAAAAATAATGTTGAGGTTGAAAAACACCCTAATTAAATTGACTGACTTATATTTTTTTCTTTCCTTATCATATACCCATAAAAAGTACGTCGAATCTTTTTGGAAACATAGCCTATAATCAAAATCTAATTTTCATTAATTATATACGGGAACCTGAAACATACCTCGGGGAAATGATTCATGGGTAAGCTATTCATTTTTTTACCAAAAATGGATAGAAGTTTCTCATATAATTCGGGTGTTAGAAAGATTACCATATATAACATAAAACTTCTCCGCCTATTCTTTCTAATCATGCCTCTCGATATGTCATTATACCTCTAGAAGTTGAAAGAATTACAATCCCCATGCCCCCTAAAATTCGAGGGATTCGTTGATAATTATAATATATTCGTAGACCAGATGTACTGATCCATTTTAAATTTAAAAAACTTTTATATGATCCTTTTCTATTTCTTCTATACTGTAGAGTTAAAACTAAAAAATATTTGTCGTTTTCTCTATGTTTTCTGACATTTTCAACAAAACCCTCTTGTAAAAGTGTTTTTTTAGTGTTTTCTATTATGTTAGTAAATGGTATTTGAACCATTCCTTTTTTATTCATCTCAGCATTTCTTATATAGGTTATTATGTCAGCGATGGTGTCCTTACCCATGGTAAACGAAAATGATTGTTGCCCTTTACCTTCTATATAATCAACATGCTCCTTTTTCTATTTATTATTTTATTTTTCACTTTCTATTTCTATTCTATTATATATATATATATATATATATATATTTATATGTGTGTATATATAGATATATTGTTTAGGTTATCAAGTATTAATCTGAAATAAATAATAATTGCTACTTCTAATACTTATAATAATTACTACAAAAGGGATATATGTGAGATAAAATAGATTAATTAATCTATTTCACAAAAAAGTAATGTATCCATAGCACGGTTTCGTCTTGTAATACCTCGGGTGCTAATGAAACTATTTTAGTGAAATTTAATTGTCTCAATTCCTGGGCGATTGAACAAAAGAATCGAGTTCCTTTTGGATTTCCTTCTTGATCAATGGCAACTGCAACATTATCATCATACTGAATTATTACACCGTTGCTACACTTGAGTTCTTTACAAGTACGTACAATTACAGCTCTGATCACTTTTGATTTTTCTAAGTTCGTATTTGGTACTGCTTGTTTGATTACAACAACAACAATGTCACCAATATAAGCATATCGTTGATTACTAGCTCCTAGGATTCGAATACACATCAGTTCACGTGCTCCGCTGTTATCAGCTACATTCAAATGAGTTTGGGGTTGAATCATATCATTTTTTTTTCTTTCAGTCCAAAAATTGAAGTAAAAATATTTTGTGTTAAAAAAAAAAGGAACCTACAATTGCATTTTTTGTTTTCATCCTAAAGACCTCGTTCCTTTGGTTCTAATTTATTACCCTAAAATAATGAATTGAGTTCGTATAGGCATTTTGGATGATGCTGTTGAAATAGCCTTTCTTGCTATTGTAACACCCTCATTTTTATTTTACTGTTTGTAAATATTTTTCTATAAATATTATGAGAAATTATGTACTGTATTTTATAGAAACCTTTTGTAAATATTTTCATAATAACATTAATACAGTTCTATTCAGTAAAATTTTCTGAGTCTTTTAGTACTTTTGTTTAGGCCTGAATTTATCGTTGACCGGACAGTTGTGTCAGACAGCTGCCCAGGATAAAATTTTCCAGTGTAGCATTTTGGATAAATCTGTAACCAAATAAATAGACAATTGAATGTAGATTTAAAATATATACAATTGAGAAATGAATCACTTGTTGACTGGACAGTTGTGTCAGACAGCTGTCCAGGATAAATTTTCCAATAAAGCATTTTGGACTAAATTGTAAAATAATAAAAAGATAATTGAATGTAGATTAAAAATATATACAGTTGAAGAATTAAAATGCTAATTTTGAATTGTTAGGATTTTCTGAAAGTTAGAACTTTGAGAAATTATTACGATAAAATTTTAAGGTAGAAAATTAAGATAAAAATTGTATGACATCTATGGAATTATCTATTAATTATAACATACTTAGAATAATTAGTAAAATTGTTTAACTAAGAAAATTAAAAATAAAAAGTATTAGCCAATCAAAATTTGACAACTCAATATTTCTAGTGTAATTAAATTAAGCTAATTAGACTTTGATTAAGAGATAAGTAAGACACTACCCCAAGGTTTTTGATAGTGGGGAATTCAATGGTGGTGTTAGTTTCTTAAAATTCTAATTAGTTTGTAAGATAATTAAAAAGTTCTAAAACATTCTAGAAAAATCTATAATTGTCTACAATTTTGACTTTTGACCAAAGCAATTGGCAAGTTACATAAGTAACTTGTTTTGGCCGTCCAAGTGGCTTCATTTTTGGCCAAATTGACTGCCCTTGGACCAAAGGCAGCAGCTGGACGTGTACCAAGGGAGCTGCACGGATTTGAAAAAAAAATTGGTGAGGAAAAAATTATTTAAAAAGTAAGAAACCAAAAGCAAAAGAAAAAGCTACAAAAACCTAGCTCTCAAAAGCTCAAAACTGTGAGTTGAGCTGCAGCTGGTCCCTCCATAAATCTTCATCTTTTCTTCTAAAATAAAAAATTAAACCAACCAAAACCTCACAAATTTCAATATAGCTTTGGCCAAAAGAGAAGAAATTGGGAAAAGAACCCAATCATTTCAAGAAGACAAAAGAGAAAGGGAGAAAAGAAATTCAAGGGTTCTTCATCAAACTAAGGATTTTAAGGTAAGGATCTTGGCATTTAATTTCAATTTAGATAATTTGGAAGTAGGAAAAACATGTTTTGAGGTCTAATTTCAAGATTTCATCAAGATTCATTAAAAGATGAAATTGATTTAGGGTTTTAAATGATTGATGTTAGAAGCTTGAATTAGTTGTTTGAATCAATGTTTTAATTGGTTTCATGATGTGTTTTGATGGATTGAACTTTGATTGGTTTGTTTTTTTATTGAAACTTGCTTGGTTGATTTTGAGAAAATGTTGGAAATTTTGAGAAAGTAACTCACGGCCATGAAGAGATTGAAGGGGTATCATATGGAATTTTTAAAAAACCAAGGGCAAAATGGTCATTTTACATATAGGGACACATTAGGAATTTTATAAAAAGTTTAAGGGTAAATTAGTGAATTATAAAAATATTCAAGGGTAAATTCGTAATTTCACATTTTCTAGAAAGTTTAGGGATAATTTAGGAATTTTGAGAAAAGATCAAGGGCAAAATCGGAAATAATAGAAAATACTAAGGGTAATTTGGTAATTTCACATTTAAAGGACAAAATTGGAATTTTAGAAAAAGAGCAAGGGTAATTTAGTATAATTTTATAATAATGACCAAATTGATATTTAGTAAAATATTAATGTTATAATGCTAATTGTTGAATGTTTATGTTTCTTTATATGCTTGTTTAAAATTACTTATGATTATTATCACATGGCATAAGCATACATGAGTCTTTTGGGGGGTTTTACAAAGATTCAAGTGAAAAATAATTGATGTTGGCTAACCGGGACTGCAGTAGTCATGAGAAATGATTTTGACATATGAGAAATGACTCTTTGGGGTGAGCAGAGTAAGTTAGACAGGACTGTATAGTCTGTGATTATATAGTCTGTGGGGTGAAGGATATTGGCAATTCCACATATGGCTGGAAACTAGACTGAGTTGCGATCGTGGTGGCCTTCCTGGGTATCTTGATCTCCTAATTCTGTTTAGCTTATTCGCGTTTAGTAGGGGCTGATAGCTGAATTGCAGTGCGTAATGGTAGGTCAGTTACTTACTAAACACTCAAAAGGGGAAGTCTCCATGGAGCATGGTCAAAATGATTTTGAGTCAAAACTGCATTTGCATAAATCGTACTGCATTTGATTTATTTATGTGATTTATTAATTGTTATATGAAGTGAACATGGATGATATTGTTTTAATTGTATGAGAAATTAAATGCCTGATCCAGTAAATTTTGTCCCTAGCTTCTAGGGAAGTTTAATTGCAGGTGAAAGAAGAATAGTTAGAAGAAAAAGATGCAGATATGACCAGAGCTATAGGATGGGTATATTTTGGGAAATCAGTACTTCTAGAAGAAACATTTTGTAATAGTTATAAAAATTGGAAAATTTTAGTGATGTAAATTTGAATATATTTTGGATTTTAATATAATGTATTATAAATTATTATATATATAAATATATATTGTTTTATTAAAAAGGGGGTTACAACTATATTTTCTAGTACCCCACCCATTTCATAAAGTATTTTTCCTGGTTTAGCGACAGCTACCCAATATTCGGGAGATCCTTTTCCCGAACCCATATGTGTTTCAGTAGGTCTTACTGTAACCGATTTGCCCGGAAATATGTGTACCCATATCTGTCCACCTCAGCGAACATTTCGTGACATTGCCCGTCGTCCCGCTTCTATTTGTCTAGATGTTATCCAAGCTGGCTCAAGTGCCTGAAGAGCATATCTTCCGAAACAAATATGATTACCTCGATAGGATATTCCCTTCATTCTTCCTCTATGTTGTTTACGAAATCTAGTTCTTTGGGGGTTATAATTGATGGTTGTTTCTCAATTCCATCTTTATTACAGAACCATACATGAGATTTTCACCTTATACGGCTCCTCGCGAATGAAGCAATTCAAATATATATATATATATATATATATATATATATATATATATATATATATATATATCTAATCGATAAAATAATATGCACTAATATTTATATGTTTAATGAATAATTGAATAGTAGGATTTTTTTGAGATTTCAAAGAATCTATTCAAAATTTTTATATCTTGTTTTGATATATAATTGAATATGTATTCTTATAAACAATTTTTGTTATTCATATATAACTAAAGAATGTTGTTTTGTTATATTATTTGTTATTTTAGAATGTTCTAATGAATTTTTATTTTTCTTTTTATTATTTTATTAGAATATTTTTTATTATTAGAAAGAATATATAGAATTGGCAAAAATATAAAAAAAATTCAATAAAATCAAAATTCTCATGGGCGAATATTTACTCTTTTATTATCAAATTCAGATGTAATGTAGGGAACAACTCCTAAAAAAATGGATTGCTTTTTGGTTTCTTCCGCCATCCCACCTAATGAATCATTAAGATTTGTTTTTAAGAAAATCTTAATTAAGTATTTACAGGTTTCGTCGTTCCCATCACTTCTCGATTAATGGTTAAGTTTGAATTTGACAATGGAGCCTTTCTCATATCTATTAATTAATAAGATTTTTTTAGAATATTGATTTGTTTTTTCGTGAATCAATATTCTCAGTTTTTATTGATTCAGAGCTCTTAATTTGTTACGTTATAAATTAATTTATATATATATATATATATATATATATGAATTAATTTAGATTGATGCTTTATTACACTACCTTTTATGAGATGACCCATAAACCTTTACATATTAGAATTCTATATCATTGATATATTTTTCTCTCTTTCTTTCACCTCTTCATTTATCTGTATATTTTTATTGCGCTACAACTAAATAAGATTTTTTTTCTTTTATGCTTCACAATATTTCAGTTGCTATAATATCTCTTTTTTTAGATTTTTTTGTTTTGACTAGTTCTTTAGATCTAGATATTTCGAAGCGATGCATTGGTTATTAGTTATTTTTTAATTAATTTAGACTATGAACCGATTTCTTTTTTTGTTAAAATTTTCTTTTTTTGTTAAATTTGAACCGTTCTAAAAAACTAACGAGTCGCACACTAAGCATAGCGATACTATCAATATGAAATGATTAATTTCATTTTTTTAGTCAATTCAATCTTATAAAATTGGTAATTTTGGGGAAATAAAAATTGAGTAATTTTTCATTTTTTGTTTTCTATAAAAAAAAATTGTTTTCTATAAAAAAAATATAGGACATTTAAGATAAAGAATAACATATTTTTCTTTATTGAGAAAATATCCAAACTTTGATCCCTAAAACCCCATAAATAGTTCGAACTGTATAGCAATAATAATCAATTTTAGCTCGAATGGTTTGTAGAGGAACCGTACCTTCTCTGATCCATTCAACACGTGCAATTTCTTTTCCGTCGATACGTCCTGCAATTTGTACTTGAACTCCTTTTGTACTCACTTGTTCAGTTAATTCAATAGCTTTTGCATTGCTTTACGAAACGAAACTCTATTCTTTAATTGTCAAGCTATAAATTTGGCAATAATATTAGGGTGTTTATAAGCATTTGCAACATTTACAATAGCAATGTTTAGTTTTCGATTCACACAATTCAGTTTTTTTTGCATATTCGTCTGTAATTCTTCGATTTTTTGAGGCTTACCCTCTATTAATAACTTAGGAAATCCCATATATATTATGACTTGAATAAGATCAATTCTTTTTTCAATATTTATCTGTCCAATTCCCTCAACACCAGAGGATACTCTTATATTTTTTTGTATATAATTTTTTATACAATCTCGTATTTTTTTATCTTCTTGTATATTCTTGGAATAATTTGTTGGTTGGGCAAACCAAATAGAATCATGACTTTGAGTTGTACTAAGTCTGAAACCAAGCGGATTTATTTTTTGTCCCATAATTTCCCACGACTATACATAAAATGATACATCTTATTTGTGTATTTTTTTAAGATATCTATAGAGATATATATCTATTTATCTATATATATCTATAGAAATCTTTATAACCCATTATAGCTCAATGACTAAGTTCTGTGACTAGCATTAGCTACTGTAAAAAACCAATTCAAAAAATCGAATAAAACACGAATAAATTAATTAATTTAAATATTTAATTAATTTATTATTATAAAAAATAAAAATAAAAAGAATTTTTTTATTAATTATAAAATAAATTATTCGAACTTAATTTTAATAATCATTCAATTTTGTAATATTTACTTCTAAATCACGATTTTAAAATTTATGTTAAAATGAACGTTAACGGCGACATCTATTATCATTTTTCGCATGTCCTCGGAATTTTAGAGTAGCTGAAAATTCTCCTAATTTATGGCCTACCATACAATCTGTTATATAAATAGGTAAATGCTATTTTCCATTGTGGATAGCAATGGTATGGCCAATCATTGTTGGTATAATGGTAGATGCTTTGGACCAAGTTATTTTATATCTTTTTCTGCTTTTGTGTTAAGTTTATTTATTTTTCTTAATAAATGATTCACTACAAAAGGATTTTTTTTAGTGAACATGTCACAATTAATTACTCCTTTTTCTTGTAAAGACGAAGATACAATTTCGATTTTCTCTACTATTTAGTACGACGACGAAGAATCAAATTATCACTATATTTCTTCCTTTTTCTACTTCTTCTTCCAAGTGCAGGAAAACCCCAAGGAGTTGCGGGTTTTTTTCTACCAATTGGGGTACTCCCTTCACCACCCCCATGCGGATGGTCTACAGGGTTCATAACTACTCCTCTTACTACAGGACGCTTACCTAGCCAACATTTAGATCCGGCTCTACCTAAATTTTTCTGGTTTACTCCAACATTTCCCACTTATCCGACTATTGCCGAGCAGTTTTTGGATATCAAACGGACCTCCCCAGAAGGTAATTTTAATGTGGCCGATTTCCTCTATTTTGCAATTAGTTTCACTACAGCACCTGCTGTTCTAGCTAATTGTCCACCCTTTCCGAGTGTGATTTCTATGTTATGTATGGTCGTGCCTAAGGGCATATCGGTTGAAGTAGATTCTTCTTTTTGATCAATCAAAATCTCTTCCCAAACTGTACAAGGCTGAGTAGCAGGAGCAACTTTTAATTTATTATGAGCCCAAACAACAGATTCAATAAGTTCTTGCTAATAACCACGCCCGCTGAATAGAAACATTAAACTAAAAGCCCATATAAAATGTGCACCCAAGGAAAAAAGACCATATGCAGATAATGAAGAACCATAAGACTGAAATACCTGGGATGCCTGTGCCCATAAGAAATCACGGAGCCACCCATTAATGGTAGTGGAACTCTGCAAAAAATTTCCTCCTGTGATATGATTTACTATCCCTTGATCACTTATACTACCCCAAACATTTGACTGCATTTTCCAACTGAAATGGAATATTACTACCGAAATTGAATTGTACATCCAAAATAGTCCTAAGAAGACATGATCCCAAGCAGATACTTGGCATGTCCCCCCTCTTCTAGGTCCATCACAAGGAAAACGAAAACCTAGATTTGCTTTATCCGGTATCAATCGTGAACTATGAGCAAATAGAACATCTTTTAGGAGTATCAATACTGTTACATGAATTGTAAATGCATGAATATGATGGACCAAAAAATCCTCAGTTCCTAATGGAATAGGTAACAAAGCAACTTTACCGCCCACTGCTACTAAATTATCACCCCCTAAGTTAAACTGGTACTTGTTGTTGCACCAGAAGCTGTTGTGCCTGGTGCTAAAGCGTGGGTATTTTGTATCCATTGAGCAGAGAACGACTGTAATTGTATAGCGGTATCTGAAAACATACCTTGAGGACGCCCTAAAGCGCTCAGGGTATCATTATGAATATACAAACCAAAACTGTGAAAGCCTAAAAATATACATACCCAGTTAAGGTGTGATATGATTGCATCGCGATGTCTAAGGACACGATCTAATAGATCGTTGTATCAAATAGTCGGATCATAGTCTCTTACCATAAAAATAGCTGAATGCGCAGCAGCACCGGCTATGACAAATCCACCAATCCATATGTGATGTGTAAACAATGACAGTTGTGTACCATAGTCAGTAGCTAGGTATGGATAATGGGGCATAGAATACATATGGTGAGCTACAACAATGGTCAAAGAACCTAACATAGCTAGGTTAATAGATAATTGAGCATGCCAAGACGTTGTTAGGATCTCATATAGACCTTTATGACCCTGGCCCGCAAATGGACCTTTATGTGCCTCTAAAATGTCTTTTATACTGTGACCAATACCCCGGTTGGTCCTATACATGTGACCCACTACCAAGAAAAGAATTGTAATAGCTAAATGATGGTGTATAATATCGGTCAGTCATAGACCTCCAGTTATTGGATCTAATCCTCCACGAAAAGTCAGAAATTCTGTGTATTTTGACCAATTCAAGGTGAAAAATGGGGTTGCTCCCTCGGCAAAACTTGGATAAAGTTGAGCCAAAAGATCTAGATTTAGGATAAATTCATGAGGAAGTGGAATCTCTTTAGGATCTACTGCAGCATTTAGAAATTGGTTAATTGGTAAAGATACATGTATTTGATGTCCTGCCCAAGAAAGAGACCCCAACCTTAGGAGCCCTGTCAAATGGTGATTCAACATAGATTCTACATCTTGGAACCAAGCCAATTTTGGAGCAGCTTTGTGATAATGAAACCAACCAGCAAAAAGCATTAAGGCTACAAAGACCAATGCACCAATTGCGATACAATAGAGTTGTAATTCACTAGTTATTCCATATGCTCTCCAAATCTTAAAAAAACCAGAGGTTATTTGTATTCCTCAGAACCCTCCCCCTACATCACCATTCAATATTTCTTGGCCCACTATTGGCCAAACGACCTGAGCACTAGGCCTAATGTGAGTAGGATCACTTAACCATGCCTCATAATTGGAAAAATGAGCACCATGAAAATACATGCCACTTAGCCAAAGAAAGATGATAGAGAATTGGCCGAAATGGGGACTAAAAACTTTTCGGGAAATCTCCTCTAAATCATTAGTATGGCTATCAAAATCATGAGCGTCAGCTTGTAGGTTTCAGATCCAAGTAGTAGTATCGGGTCCCTTAGCTATTGTTCTTGAGAAATGACCAGGTTTTGCCCATTCCTCGAAAGAAGTTTTTATGGGATCTCTATCTACCAAAATTTTCACTTCTGGTTCTAGTGAATGAATAATCATTGAGTTCTCCTCTTTCCAGACAACACACACAAAGAGACCTGCCAACGTAAAATAAAATTAGCGAACTTATTAGAGATGTTTCTATTGAGTTTTGTTCTCTTCTATCTCCCATCTATCTATTTTATATTTTCTTTAATTTAATCTATTTTCTTTAGTTATTCACTGGAACAATTATGATCTCGAAGTCAATCCGGGCAAGTGTTCGAATCTATTATGACATAACAGTGGGGCGCTCAATGGATCTTTTTTAATCTTCTAAGACCTTTTTGCGAACTTTGAATGGAAGTTAAATAATTTTTTGGCAGCCTAATCTAATGTATTCATATTTTATTCAGAAGTTCCTAGATGGAACTAATTTTACCTTTTTTATAGAGAAAAAGTATTATTATGTACTTACTCTATTTCAAATCTCGTAAGCAGTCATTAGCATTCATTATTAGGCAATATCCCAGGCAACATACTAGTATTTTATTTATTTTTTATTTTTTTTCGAAAGGTCTATTTTCTTTTATTAATTTGATTGAATATTAGTTTAAATAGCAGAAAAAGGAGAAAAGTCTCTACTGTATCCACATATCGTTTATCTCTATGAAATACTGGACGAAATCTAACAATTTTAAAGGGATATAATTAAATTCTATAATTGGTCGTTCCTATAGAAATGATTTTTAAATTTAATTTGATTGATGGGGACAACAAACAAGAATTTATAACTATAGATATCTATCTATCTATATAGATAGATATAATTATAGATAGATAGATATAATTTAAGAAGAAAATATAAGAAAAAAAATAAAAAAATAAACAAAGTGTTCTTATTCAAAATGCCCTGTGATCTTCAACCAATTCTATGCTTCAATATAATTACCGGGGGTAAGGGCTATAGCTTGTTTCCAATATTTAGCAGCTTGGTTAAACCAAGACTCCGCAACTTCCGAGTCTCCCTGTCGAATGGCCTGTTCTCCTCGGTCGGAATAGGTGAGTAAATTCCTTTCCTTAGAACCGTACTTGAGAATTTCCTGACTCATAGGGCTCAGCAGTCAATTCTTTTTTTGTTCTATTATCTTGAAGTTAACTAAAATAAAAAAAGAAGTTATTAACATAAGTTTCAAACTTGAGTTTTGACTAATAAAGAATTTCATCTTTTTTTAAGTTTTATCTTTTCTCCTACCTTCAGAAAAGGGAATAAAGCATCGGCATTAACACCCTCATTATCATTTTCTGAAAGGTAACTATCTCGATTTTATATATCATATACTTTTCTATATAATATATCCATTTCTATAGAATCTTGGAAAAATTCTTTTCTTTCTTATTTATAAAGTAAAGAGAAAATACTTTCTATCTTTTGGATTTGATACTACATCGCTGCTCAAAATATCGGGGGATCTACTTTATTACATAAGTGGATTCCTGACTTTTCTATCATGAGATAAGTAAGCAGTTTTTATTGTACGGTTCAAAACCACGTTAATGGATCCTTACAATGCTTCCTTTATCAATTAGATCTTTTATCCATAGAAAAAGGGGGTATCTAGACATATTGATTTCTTCATATTTTGACTTCTATGAAGTTTCATTCTTTGCTACAGCTGATAAAAATCGTTGTTTTGGACGATATATGTATATGTAGAAAGCCTTTATTTCTAGTATTTATTATATTAGCATTTTTGGATTTGCTTGTTCTTTTCTTTTTTCTTTCTATAGTGGAGATAGTCACACGTAATGACAGATCACGACCATATTATTAAAAGCTTGGGGTAAGAATGGGTTTCGTTTGAGCGCCCAAAAATAATATTCCAAAGCTTTAGTTTGTTCTCCGTTACTTGTGTGGATAAGGCCTATGTTATAAAGTATATAACTTTGATCATAGGGATCAATTTCTAGTCGCATAGCCTCATAATAATTCTGTAAAGCTTTTGCATAATTTCCTTCAGATTGAGCTGACATCCGTTATGGTCATCATTCGGTTCAAAGAATCTCCGCTCCAGAACCATACATGAGATTTTCATCTCATACGGCTCCTCCCTTATGTGTGTAAAGATAAAAATACATAGAATAAAAAAAGATTGCAGTATTCCCATTATCAACTGAACAGGGCTAGTGTTTTTACAAAAAATCTCTAGCCAACCTTCTTGTAAAAAATTCTTTCTTAACATTAAATATGTTGGTACTAGATAAAAAAATAGTAACTCCAACAATTTCTTTGTCCTCAACGCTGCTTAATTCCGTGGAATTAGTCACCTCAATAATCTTTGATGGTTATATGGGTATCCAAAATATGAACGAGATGGATATTTATTGTCCCAACCATTCTTGTTTGTCCCAATCTTAATAAGACATGGATATCTATCTATATATAGATACAAAGTTTTCGTGTTCTTGATTCCGAAGCGTAGTGCTTCTTTCCCAATGCTGCCTATCAGTACTACTAGTAGGTTAGGGTTGACCTAACCATATAAGTATAGGTATAACCTTTCACTTAATACTATAAACCTAAAGTTCAAGCATATGAGGCTGCATTAATCGAGGATACACGACAAAAGGAATTAATCCTTTTATTTTTAAATTCCACCTTCAGCAAGCACGGGTTATTTCCATTTTTTTTACCAATTTCGGTAAAAAAAAAATAGAATCAAATCGCACCATCTCTGTAATAAGTGAATGCCCTTTTTTCTCCCGAAGTTGTCGGAATTATTCGTAATAAGATATTGGCTACAATTGAAAAGGTCTTATAAATAAAATTTTCATTTATCCGAGATCTAGGCATAGGTAAAAATCCATTCTATAATTTAATTAATTATCATGTGAGAAATAAATCCCACAAATAAAAGGAATTGTAGAATACAGTGCAAAATAACGTAAAAACGGACTCATTAATCAAATTTGTTTATCCTAAGACCTCGTAGGAGGTTTTTTAATAATTTTTCTTTCTATTTTTATAGTTTGAATAGGTTTTATGCATTAATCAAAAATATGAATGATTCACTAGTCACCCGATTTTTGGACATCGTCATGTAGGACAGATGGCTAAGTGGTTCAAGGCATAGCATTGGAACTGCTATGCAGGCTTTTTGTTTACTGAGGGTTCGAATCCCTCTCTTTTCGAATCTTTACCAAATTCATCAATATTACTCATCACAATGCATACCATTATTTCAATTTTTTTGTTACGGACTCTCTATTCATAATTTTTCCGTAATACAAAAATAGTTGAAAAAAGTGGGCAAGGAATGACAATTTTACCATATCCAAGTCTAGGATATATGAATGGCTGAAAATCCTCGTATAAAAACTCTTGTTATTTTAGTTAGGTTTAAGTCTGACGAGAATAATATTCTACAACCAGTAATTCATTTGTTTTCAAACCAACCCATTTATTATCTATTATTTGATTGATTAATCCTTTATATTGGAATGGGTGAAGAGTCAAATGATTTGGCAATTTCTCACGGGGGGCTGAATCAAGATAATTTTGAATCAGACTTTTCGATTTTTGTTCATCCTTCGCTGTAATAATATCTTAAGGTTTGCAACGATAACTTGGTATATCCACTGTAACCACCCATCTTCGTTACAAATTTGTTATACTAAAACATTTTGTTAAATATTATCATATGAAACTACCAAGGAAATTTTCACATTTAACACACATATATGTATCTACTTTCCTACACATGATGTACATCATCATATCATAAAAGTATTAGGTATGGCTTTACAAAACTTAAATATATATAAGTGCATACAATTCCAAAATAATCCTCTTTTAGAGGATAACACATCAAAAATTAAGTATTTGTAGCTATATCCTAAGCTGGTCCTCATACCATATACATATATATAAGAACAAACCAAAAAGTGGGATCTCATCCCATCTGCAACATCTACATCCGCTTCAATCACGAGCGAAATGTGAACCTGCAACATCACCACTATCAGCTCCCGTGCCAACCACACGATCATTGCAGTCATACAATACAAACACAAACACAAAACGCAAGGGTAAGCTTATATATATAAAAGGAACATAATATAATAACAATGTAAAGAAAAGATAGATTTAACTTAAAAGGAAATTTAAATAAATCAACAATCCTACAATAAAACAATCTCAACTCATATTTAAATCTCATATGTCATTATTATATCATGAAATGTTTTGCTGACTTGACTCCATGGAGATTTCTACAACTTTTGGGCGATCCCCCATAGGCCCCATCCCCTACCATGGTCTCACTCTCTGACCATTTAGGGAGTCCCTTGAGCTGACCCTGCGGAGGAAGTGTGGCTTTATCGAATATAGACAAGTGTGGGTATTGGCTTACCTCTGTAAGGTTTGCAAAACCTTACATTTATAGGAATTCGCCCACTTGTCTATTCTATAGGCCCATCGTTAGCCACCACGAAAACCTTCGGCACTAGGTTGAGAGCCTACCTAGCACCCTCAACTTACAAGCCTACCCATATGCAAATGCCATATAAGCTTGTACGTATCCACATCATTCATCAAATCCAACACCTCTAGTTCTCTCTATGTTATAAATTCACCATTTAAAAGCAACACGCTTAAGAACCCATCTAGCAGTCCTATAAGCTCAGAAAATGTGAATTTCCTAACATAGATCTAGCCTCATTCAACATTGATAAATCTAATACACATTACTATATTCTAAAAAAAAAACATAAGTCTAAGTGACTCATGTGTAGAATAAGAAAAACATATCATCATCTCATCAATAATTCATACATCATTTGTATGAATATTTAAAATCATTTAAATAATCAAAATGGGAAATATTTAAGAGAATTTTTTAAAAAAAATTCTAGCCCAGCCGGCCAAAATCGCAGCCCAGTCGGAGCTCCCCTGAATTTGTTTATTTCTCCTCTGTCACATTTCAGCCCAGCTGCACCAAGTTTCGGCTGGGGCAAAACTCCCCTGTAGCTACTGTCAAAATTCGGCCCAGCTGCACCAAATTTCAGCTGGGCCGAAACTCCCCTAAAGCTTATTTCTCTATTCTGACACATTCCTGCCAAGCTAAACCAAAATTTCGGCTGGGCCTGGCGAAAATAGGGTTGCGAATTTGCAAGCTCCATGGCCATCGATGGCATACCCAATCATCCCAACCTTATGAAATGGCTTACCCAAACAAATAGACATCAATAAACATCAATTACATCATCAATCCAAACATAAAACACCACCAAATCATTCAAACAAATTTAAAGCTTCCCTTACCCAAAATTCTTGAAATTTCTTGAAAGAGAAACTAGGAGGAGAACTTTGGGGTTCTTGAGTGATCCTTCCCCCAATTTGTGTTATAGAATCTACTAGGAGGAACCTAAACCAACATCAAAGTAATCTCCAATCAAATTTTAACCCACCAACCAAGATTCTACATGAAACCCATTTCTCATGTTCTTGGTAGGAAGAGGAAGAGAAAAACAAGAAGATCAAAGAAAGGAGATGAGAGGTTTACCCCTTACAATAGACATCAAAGGAATATCTATACAAGGAGAAAAGTCCTTCACTGATGTAGAAATCCAACTTCAGCTCAAGAGGAAGAGGGGCTTCGGGAGGAAGGAGGAAGAATGAAGGAAATGAAAGAATTGAAAGCTTTGCACGTTTAAGATTTGGGATTAATTTGAAGTTTTACTATAAACACCTATTTTCATCTAAAGGTACCCCTTCTCTTTTTTTTCCTACAACTCAAGGAACTCATCTAAAAGTCCCAACAATAACCTTACACTCTAAGTCCAACCATACATGAAAATCTAACAATAATTCTATGGCATATAACTAAACAATCTATTTATTAAATTCTTTTATACATATCATGAATTTAAATTTAATTTCCTCTTGCCTTATTAATCAAACACTTAATCATACAATTAGGAAAACCACAATGTTACAATTCTCCCCAACAAGAAAATTTTCATCCTCGAAAATTCGCTTACCTGGGAAGAGATAAGGATATTGTTCCCGCATTTTATCTTCAAGTTCCCATGTAGCATCGCCTGTGGTATCACTCCATATAACCTTGACCAAACTAATTTCTTTGCCCCTAAGATGCTTAGTCCTTTGGTCCTCAATCCTTATTGGATGAGTCTCAAACGTCAAATCCTCTCGCACTTGTATCACATCTGGCACAATGATGTGAGTAGGATCAGGAACATACTTCCTCAATTGAGACACATGAAATACATTGTACAAGTTGGCTAGAAAAGGTGGTAAAGCTATTTCATAAGCCACTGAACCTATACATATAAGGATTTGATAAGGTCCAATGAACTTAGGAGTAAGTTTCTTCAATTTGATTGCCCGTCCTACACCAGTTGTTGGTGTAATCTTCAGAAAAACATGATCACCAGCTTCAAACTCAAGCGGTATTCTACGCTTATCTGCATAGGATTTCTGCCTACTTTGTGAGGCTTTCATCCTTTCTTGAATCAACTTAATCTTTTTTGTAGTCTGTTGTAACATCTCTGGTCCTACTACCATATTCACACCATCTTGGTACCAACAAAGAGGTGTTCTACACCTTCTACCATATAAAGCTTCAAATGGTGCAATACCAATACTAGCATGAAAACTATTATTGTAGGTGAATTCTACCAAAGACAAAACTTCGTCCCAACTTCTAAGATGATCCAAAACACATGCCCGCAACAAATCTTCTAATAACTGGATTATCCTCTCAGATTGTCCATCCGTCTGTGGGTGATAAGCAGAACTAAGTCTCAACTTAGGTCCTAAAGCTTCTTGCAAACTTTGCCAAAACCTTGAAGTAAATCTTGGATCTCTGTCAGAAATGATACTGGAATGTACTCCATGCAATCTTACTATCTCTCTGATATACAGTTGAGTGAAATTCTCCTAAGAATACTTCATATTAACATGTAAGAAATGAGCACACTTTGTTAACCTGTCAACTATTACCCATATGGCATCGCACCCTCTAGTTGTCATTGGCCAATTGGATACAAAATCCATGTTAATACTATCCCATTTCCACTCTGGAATCTCCATTGCTTGCAACAAACCACAGGGCCTCTGATGTTCTACTTTAGCCTTTTGACAAGTTAAACATGCTGCCACATATTGTACCACATCTCTCTTCATACTGGATCACTAAAACATCTTCTTCAAATCTTGATACATTTTAGTCATACCGGGATGTAGACTAAGTTTACTTTTGTGGCCTTCATCTAAAATAAGTCTTTTCGACTCAACATCTTGTGGCACACAAATTCTACATTTGAATCTCAAAATGCCATCATCACCCAAACTGTAGTCTATTGCTTTATCTGTACCCAACAACTCCATTGTTCTACATAAGCTAGGATCCAACAACTGTTTCTCCTTGATCATCCCATGGAATTCATTAGTCACGGTTAACATACCACAACTAATGTGATCATGAGCCACTTCTACATACAAATTCAAATCTCTAAACTTCACCAACTCTAACTCTTTCACCATCAAAGCGGACATCTGAATAGTCTTTCTGCTAAGAGCATTAGCTACATTAGCTTTACCCGGATGGTACATCAATTGAAAATCATAATCCTTCAAAAACTCCATCCATCGCCTCTGTCGCATATTGAGCTCCTTTTAATCAAATAAGTATTTTAAGCTCTTGTGATCACTAAATACATCAAACGTGGCCCTATAAAGATAATGTCTCCATATCTTCAAAGCAAACACCACAGTTGCTAACTCCAGATCATGAGTGGGATAGTTCCTCTCATGAGTTATCAACTGTCTTGAGGCATAAGCTACAACTTTCCTTTCTTGCATTAACACACAACCCAATCCTTGATGAGATGCATCATAGTAATAGTAAACCTCAAAAGGTTCACTAGGATTAGGTATCACAAGGACAGGAGAAGAAGTCAAACTTTGCTTCAATTCTACAAAACATTGCTCACACTCTTCAGTCCATGCAAATGGTTGGTCCTTGCGAGTGAGTTGAGTCAACAGTGCTACTAGCTTAGAGAATCCTTCTATGAATCTCCAATAGTATCCAGCTAACCCAACAAAACTTCTAATCTCTCTAGCTATCTTAGGACATTCCCATTGCAAAACTGCTTCTACTTTAGATGGATCTACTGCAATCCCCTCAGTTGAGATCACATGACCCAAGAACTTCACTTCTTCAAGCCAAAATTCACACTTAGAGAACCTTGCATACAATTATTTTTCTCTCAAAATATCCAACACAACTCTTAAATGCTCTTCACGAGTACGGGAATAGATAAGAATGTCGACAATGAACACAACAACAAACTTATCCAAGAAGGGACGAAAGATCCTATTCATGTGATCCATGAATATAGCAGGAGCATTCGTCACTCCAAAAGGCATGACCATATACTCATAATGTCCATATCGTGTCCGAAAATCCATTTTCGGTATATCTTCATCTTTCACCCTTATTTGATAATACCCTGACTTCAAATCAATCTTTGAGAAAATCTTCGCTCCATGCAATTGATCCATCAAATCATCTATCCTTGGCAAAGGATATATGTACTTGATAGTGAGCTTATTCAACTGGCGATAATCAAGACATAATCTTGAGCCACCACCTTTCATCTTAACCAATAACACAGGTGCTCCCCAAGGGGAAACACTAGGTCTGATCATTTCCTTCTCCAGAAAATCTTCAATTTGTTTCTTCAATTCAGCTAATTCAGTTGGTGCCATCCTATAAGGAGTTATTGACACTGGCCTCACACTTGGTACTAGGTCAATGGTAAACTCAACCTCTCTTTGTGGAGGCAAGTGAGGTACTTCTTCATGAAAGACTTCAGGAAAGTCTCTAACAACATCTATAGACTTCAAATCAAGATCACCCTTGACTCCCAAGAAAGAAAGGACCACAAAACATGAGGCTCCTTCCTTCAAAGAAACTTGTGCTTGCTTTGTAGAAATAAATTCAATATCTTCATGATTAGGGAATACAAGAATCTTTTGAGCACAATCTATAAGAATATGATTGGAGGATAACCAATCCATTCTTAAGATTATGTCCAAATCATTCAAAGGAAGACAAATCAGGTTAACCTTGTAATTATGTCCACTAACTACAACAGGACATCCAACATACTAAGGAAGCTGCCACGGGAGTGGCTGTAGGAGTAGAGACAAGTAGATCAACGATAAAGGACATGCAAACAACTTCAATCTTTTCACACAATCATGAGAAATATAAGAATGTGTAGCTCACGAGTATGTTCACCTACTCCGCCAAATACAGAAACACCTCCATGAGCTTTGGCAATGTTATTGATCAATTCCATAATCAGTATTATTTTACCCACTCCAGCTCTACCGAAAAGTCCTATTTTTCCTCCACGATGATAAGGAGCTAAAAGATCTACTACTTTTACTCCTGTTTCAAAAATGGATAATTTTGTATCTAATTGTATAAAGGCAGGAGCAGATCTATGAATGGGAGATGTTGTGCGAGTATCTACAGGGCCTAAATTATCAATGGGCTCTCTAAGTACGTTGAAAATTTGTCCTAGAGTTGCTCCACCTACTGGAACACTTAGGGGAGCTCCTGTGTCACTCACTTTCATTCCTCTCATTAGACCATCTGTAGCACTCATAGCTACAACTCTAACTCGATTATTTCCTAATAATTGTTGTACTTCACAAGTCACGTTAATTTGTTGACCAACAGTATCTCGACCCTTAACTACCAGAGCGTTGATTCTAAGCTGTGTTTCTTCTTTGTTTCTTTCTTTCATGGTCGTTTCTTGTCTTGTTTATTCTTTCTTAAGTTCTACCTTGGTTAGTCGCAACTATGGGCACAATCAAGATGCTTTCTTGATTGTGATCTTGATTCAAGAAACAGTCAAGAACAACTGACCAAGAAGGAAGAAGTCAAGAAGCGCAGTCGACTTCCGTCTTGTTGACCAAGAAAGCAATGTTTCAAGGAAGAAACGAAGAAAGTAAGGAGGAAATGAAGAAAGGAATCAAGATCCCTTCTTGATTAAGTCCAAGCTGTGTTTCTTCTTTGTTTCTTTCTTTAATGGTAGTTTCTTGTCTTGTTGTTCTTTCATGAGTTCTACCTTGGTCAGTCGCAACCATGGGCGCAATCAAGATGCTTTCTTGATTGCGATCTTTATTCAAGAAAGTAGTCAAGAACAAACGATCAAGAAGGAACAAGTCAAGAAGCTCAGTTGACTTCTTTCGTATTGACCAAGAAAGCAATGTTTCATGCAAGAAACCAACAAAGCAAGGAGGAAATGAAGAAAGGAATCAAGATCCCTTCTTGTTTGATTCCAAGCTGTGATTCTTCTTTGTTTCTTTCTTTCATGGTCGTTTCATGTCTTGTTTGTTCTTTCTTGAGTTATAGCTTGGTCAGTCGCAACCATGGGCACAATGAAGATGCTTTCTTAATTGCGATTTAGATTCAAGAAAGCGGTAAAAAATAAGCGACCAAGAAGCAAGAAGTCAAGAAGCTCAGTTGACTTCTTTCTTATTGACCAAGAAAGCAATGTTTCATGGAAGAAAGCAAGAAAGCAAGGAGGAAATAAAGAAAGGAATCAAGATCCCTTCTTGATTGATTCCAAGTTGACTTTCTTCTTTGTTTCTTTCATGGTCATTTCTTGTCTTGTTTTTTCTTTCATGATTTCTACCCTGGTTAGTTGCAACCATGGGCGCAATTAAGATGCTTTCTTGTCTGCGATCTTTATTTAAGAAAGCAGTCAAGAACAAATGTAATACCCTCAATTTTATTTTACTACTTGTACATATTTTATTTATATAAATATTATGAGAAATTATGTACTATATTTTGTAGAAACTTTCTGTACATATTTTCATAATAAAATTAATATAGTTCTATTCAGTAAAATTTTCTGAGTCTTTTAATACTTTTGTTTCTGCCTAAAATTCTTATTGACCGGACAGCTGTATCAGACAACTGTCCAGGATAAAATTTTCCAATATAACACTTTGGATTAAACTGTACTCTAATAAATAAAGAATTTAATGTAGATTTAAAATATATACAGTTGAGAAATGAATTACTTGTTGACTGGACCGTTGCGTCAGACAACTGTCCAGGATAAATTTTCCAGTATAACATTTTGGAGTAATATGTAACTTAATAAAAATCTAATTGAATGTAGATTTAGAAAATATATAGTTGAGAGATTAAAATGCCTATTTCGAATTGTTAGGATTTTCTGAGAGTTAGAACTCTGAGAAATTATTACGATAAAATTCTAAGGTAGAAAATTAAGATAAAATTTATATGACACCTATGGAATTATCTATTAATTATAACATACTTAGAATAATTATAAAAAATTGTTTAACTAAGAAAAATAAAAATAAATGTAATAGCCAATCAAAAGGTGACAACTCAAATTTTCTAAGGTGATTAAATTAAGCTAATTAAACCTTGATTAAGAGATAATTAAGACACTACCCTTATCCTAAGGTTTTTGATAGTGAGGAATTCAATGGTGGTGTTAATTTCTTAAAATTCTAATTAGTTTGTAAGATAATTAAAAAGCTCTAAAATATTCTAGAAAAATCTATAATTACCTACAAACTTTGACTTTTTGACAAAATAATTAGCAACTTAAGTTGGGAGCTTGCTTGGCCGTCCAAGTGGCTGGATTTTCTTTAGCAAATGGACTGCTTTGTACAGAGGGGCTGGACGTGAATGTGTGATCAAATTTGGTGAAGAAATTTTTTATAAAAAGTAAGAAACCAAAAGTAAAACAAAAAACTACAAAAACCTAATTTTCTAAAACCCAAACCCGTGAACTCCCATCTGCAGCCCCCTCCATTTTCACTTCATCCTTTCAACCAAAACTAAGAAATAAACCAACCAAATCCTCCCAAATTTCAATATGTCTTAGGCCAAAGAGAAAGATTTAGGAGGGAAACCCCAAAATTTCAAGAAACCAAGGGAGAAAGGGAGAAAAGAAATTCAAGAGTTCTCCATCAAATTAAGGATCCAAGGTAAGGATCTTGGCATTTAATTTCAATTTAGATAAATTGGAAGTAGGAGAAACATGTCCTTAGGTTTAATTTCAAGAATTGATCAAGAACCATGAAAATAGGAAATTGATTTGGGGCTTTTATATGTTTTGATGTTTAAATCTTGAATTAGATTATTGAATCAAATGTTTGGTTGATTTTATGATGTGTGATGAATTGAACTTTGGTTGATGTGTTTGAGCTTGATTGAATCTTGATTTGGTTTGTTATTGATTGAAATTGGCTTGGTTGTGTTGAATTTGATGTTGGAAATTTGAGAAAATTTGTTGGAAATGGTTGAAGTCACTCATGGCCATGGTGGGTTTAGAAGGGATAATATGTGGAAATTTTCAATTAACCAAGGGCAAAATAGTCATTTCACATGTAGGGACATATTGGGAATTTTACAAAAAGTTTAAGGGCAATTTAGTAATTTATAAAATATTCAAGGGTAAAATAGTAATTACACATGTTCTAGAAAGTTTAGGGGTAAAATTGGAATTTTATAAAAAGTTTAGGGGCAAAATTGTAAATTATAAAATATTAAGGGGTAAAATGGTAATTTATAGGTTCTAGAAAGTTTAAGGACAATTTTGGAATTTTGAGAAAAGATCAAGGACAAAATTGGAAATAATGGAAAATAATAAGGGTAATTTGGGAATTTTACATTTTTAGGACATAATTGGAATTTTAGGAAAAGATTGAGGGAGATTTGGAAATTTTAACTAGTAAAGGACTAATTGGTATTCTATTAAAGTATTAATGTCATAATGTTAATTAGTGAATTTTTATAATTTTTATGTGATTGTTTGATATTATTTAATTGCTTATTAGCATCATCATCATATTGTATAAACATAAGTTTTGGGAAAATACAAGAATTTCAAATGAGAAATGATTTTGTTGACTCACCGGGACTGCGGTAGTCATGAAAAATAAGTTTGATGAATGAGAAATGTTTTTGGTTTTGTTGACTAACCAGGACTGCAGTAGTCATGAAAAATGAGTATTTTGGGGGGAATTGATTTCCAGGACTGTGTTAACTGACCGGACTGCGGTAGTCATGTATTTGGAAAGATGATTGAGATTATGAACAGAGAATTTGATAGTCCTGACAAATGGGTGAGCAGAGTAAGTTAGACAGGACTGTATAGTCTGTGATTATATAGTCTGTGGGGTGAAGGGTATTGGCAATTCCACATGTGGCCGTAATCTGGACAGAGATGCTGTCGTGGTGGCCTTCCGGGTATCCTGATCTCCTAATTCTGTCTAGTTTATTCGCGTTTAGTAGGGGCTGATAGCTGAATTGCAGTGCATAATGGTAGGCCAGTTACTTACTAAACACTCAAAGGGGAAGTCTCCATGGAGCAGGGTCAAAATGATTTTATGGTCAAAAGAATTTTTGAGTCAAAAGGATTTTGAGTCAAAACTATATCTGCTTTATAAACTTGCATTTTCATAAAGCATACTGCATTTGCATTATTTATGTGAATTCTTAGTTATGAAATGAAATGTCATTGATTGTGATTGTTTTTCTGTGTATTAGAAATTAAATGCCTGATCCGGTAAAATTTTGTCCCTAGATTTTAGGGAAGTTTTGTTTTCAGGTGAAGGAAGAAGAGTTAGAAGAAAAGATGCAGATAATTCCAGAGCTATAGGATGGGAAAATTTGGGACAGAAAAAAAATAGTTTTAGTAATAGATCATTTTATAAAAAAATGTTTTTGTAAAATTTTAGTGATGTAAATTTGAATATATTTTAGATTTTTAATAGAATGTATTAGAACAATTATGTATACTATAAATCAGATAGCTAAATTAAAGTTTATTAGAAGGGGGTTACAACAAACATCCAAGAAGGAAGAAGTCAAGAAGCTCAGTTGACTTCTTTCTTGTTGACCAAGAAAGCAATGTTTCAAGCAAGAAACCAAGAAAGAAAGGAGGAAATTATGAAAGGAAGCAAGATCACTTCTTGATTCATTCCAAGCTGTGTTTCTTCTTTGTTTCTTTCTTTGATGGTCATTTCTTGTCTTGTTTATTCTTTCTTAAGTTCTACCTTGGTCCGTCGCAACCATGGGTGCAATCAAGATACTTTCTTGATTGCGATCTTGATTCAAGAAAACAGTCAAGAACAAGCGACCAAGAAGGAAGAAGTCAAGAAGCACAATTGACTTCTTTCTTGTTGACCAAGAAAGCAATGTTTCATAGAAGAAACCAAGAAAGCAAGGAGGAAATGAAGAAAGGAATTAAGATCCCTTCTTGATTGATTCCAAGCTGTGTTTCTTCTTTGTTTCTTTCTTTCATGGTCGTTTGTTGTCTTGTTTGTTATTTCACGATATCTACCCTGCTTAATCGCAACCATGGGCGCAATAGAGATGCTTTCTTGATTGCAATAATGATTCAAGAAAGCAGTCAAGAACAAACGACCAAGAAGGAAGAAGTCAATAATCTCAGTTAACTTCTTTCTTCTTGACCAAGAAAGCAATGTTTCATTGAAGAATGCAAGGAGGAAATGAAGAAAGGAATCAAGATCCCTTGTTGATTGATTCCAAGCTGTGTTTCATCTTTGTTTCTTTCTTTCACGGTCGTTTCTTGTCTTGTTTGTTCTTTCTTAAGTTCTACCTTGGTCAGTCACAACCATGGGTGTAATCAAGATGCTTTCTTGATTCTGATCTTTATTCAAGAAAGCAGTCAAGAACATGCGACGAAGATGGAAGAAGTCAAGAAGCTCAGTTGACTTCTTTCTTGTTGACCAAGAAAACAATGTTTCATGTAGGAAACCAAGAAACCAAGGAGGAAATGAAGAAAGGAATAAGGATCCCTTCTTGATTGATTCCAAGCTGTGTTTCTTCTTTGTTTATTTCTTTCATGGTCATTTCATGTCTTATTTGTTCTTCTTGAGTTATAGATTGGTCAGTCATAACCATGGGCGCAATCAAGATGCTTTCTTAATTGCGATCTTCATTCAAGAAAGCAGTAAAAAATAAGCGACCAAGAAGCAAGAAGTCAATAAGCTCAGTTGACTTCTTTCTTGTTGACCAAGAAAGCAAAGTTTCATGGAAGAAACCAAGAAAGCAAGAAAGAAATGAAGAACGGAATCAATATCCCTTCTTGATTGATTGCAAGCTGCATTTCTTCTTTGTTTCTTTCTTTCATAATGGTTTCTTGTCTTGTTTGTTCTTTCATGAGTTCTATCTTGGTCAGTCGCAACCATGGGCACAATCAAGATGCTTTCTCGATTGCAATCTTCAGTCAATAATGTAGTCAAGAACAAACGACCAAGAAGGAAGAAGTCAAGGAGCTTAGTTGACTTCTTTCTTATTGACCAAGAAAGCAATGTTTCAGGGAAGAAGCTAAGAAAGGAAGAAGCAAATGAAGAAAGGAATCAAGATCCCTTCTTGACTTATCCCAAGCTGTGTTGCTTCTTTTTTTCTTTCTTTCATGATCGTTTCTTGTCTTGTTTGTTCTTTCATGAGTTCTACCTTGGTCTGTCGCAACCATGGGCGCAATCAAAATGCTTTCTTGATTGCGATCTTCATTCAAGAATGTAGTCAAGGACAAGCGACCAAGAAGGAAGCAGTCAAGAAGCTCAGTTGACTTCTTTCTTATTGTCTAAGAAAGCAATGTTTCAAGCAAGAAACCAACAAAGCAAGGAGGAAATGAAGAAAGGAATCAAGATCCCTTCTTGACTGATTCCAAGTTGTGTTTCTTCTTTTTTTTCTTTCTTTCATGATGGTTTCTTGTCTTGTTTGTTCTTTCATGAGTTCTACCTTGGTCAGCCGCAACCATGGGCACAATCAAGATGCTTTCTCGATTGCAATCTTTATTTAAGAAAGCAGTCAAGAACAAGCGATCAAGAAGGAAGAAGTCAAGAAGCTCAGTTGACTTCTTTCTTGTTGACTAAGAAACCAATGTATCAAGGAAGAAACCAAGAAAGCAAGGAGGACATGAAAGAAGGAATCAAGATCCCTTCTTGCTAAATTCCAAGTTGTGTTTCTACTTTGTTTCTTTCTTTCATGTTCGTTTCTTGTCTTATTTGTTCTTTCACGAGTTCTACCATGGTCAGTCGCAACCATGGGCACTATCAAAATGCTTTCTTGGTTGCGATCTTCATTCAAGAATGTAGTTAAGAACAAAGGACTAAGAAGGAAGAAGTCAAGCAGCTCAGTTGACTTCTTTCTTATTGACCAAGAAAGCAATGTTTCATGGAAGAAACCAAGTAAGCATGCAAGAAATTAAAAAAGGAATCAAGATCCCTTCTTGACTGATTCCAAGTTGTGTTTCTTCTTTGTTTCTTTCTTTCATGATCATTTCGTGTCTTGTTTGTTCTTTCATGAGTTCTACCTTGGTCAGTCGCAACCATGGACGCAATCAAAATGCTTTGTTGAATGCGATATTCATTCAAGAATGTAGTCAAGGACAAGCGACCAAGAAGCAAGCAGTCAAGAAGCTCAGTTGACTTCTTTCTTGTTGACAAAGAAAGCAATGTTTCAAGCAACAAATTAACGAAGCAAGGACGAAATGAAGAAAGGAATCAAGATCCCTTCTTGACTGATTCCAGGTTGTGTTTCTTCATTGTTTCTTTCTTTCATGATCGTTTCTTATCTTGTTTGTTCTTTCATGAGTTCTACCTTGGTCAGTCAATACCATGGGCAAAATCAAGATGCTTTCTCGATTGCAATCTTTATTCATGAAAGCAGTCAAGAACAAGCGATCAAGAAGGAAGAAGTCGAGAAGCTCAGTTGACTTCTTTCTTGTTGACTAAGAAACCAATGTATCAAGGAAGAAACCAAGAAAGAAAGGAGGAAATGAAAGAAGGAACCAAGATCCCTTCTTGATAAATTTCAAGCTGTGTTTCTGCTTTGTTTCCTTCTTTCATGTTCGTTTCTTAACTTATTTGTTCTTTCCCGAGTTCTACCTTGGTTAGTCGCAACCATGGGCACAATCAAAATTCTTTCTTGATTGCGATCTTCATTCAAGAATGTAGTCAAGGACAAGCGACCAAGAAGCAAGCAGTCAAGAAGCTTAGTTGACTTCTTTCTTGTTGACCAAAAAATTAATTTTTCAAGCAAGAAACAAACAAAGCAAGGAGGAAATGAAGAAAGGAATCAATATCCCTTCTTAACTGATTCCCGATTGTGTTTCTTCCTTGTTTCTTTCTTTCATTGACGTTTCTTGTCTTGTTTTTCTTTCTTGAGTTCTACCTTGGTCAGTCGCAACCATGGGCACAATCAATATGCTTTCCTGATTGTGATATCAAGAAAGCAATCAAGAACTAGTGACCAAGAACAAAGATGTGAAGAAGCTCAGTTGACTTCTTTCTTGTTGACCAAGAAAGCAATGTTTCAAGCAAGAAACCAAGAAAGCAAGGAGGAAATGAAGAAAGGAATCAAGATCCCTGCTGGATTGATTCCAAGCTGTGTTTCCGCTATGTTTCTTTATCTCATGATTGTTTCTTGTCTTGTTTGTTCTTTTATGAGTTCTAACTTGGTCAGTCGCAACCACGGGCGCAATCAAAATGCATTGTTGATTGCGATCTTCATTCTAAAATGTAGTCGAGAACAAACGACCAAGAAGGAAGAAGTCAAGAAGATCAGTTGACTTCTTTCTTATTGACCAAGAAAGTAATGTTTCATAATAGAAAATAAGAAAGGAAGAAGCAAATGAAGAAAGGTATCAAGATCCCTTCTTGAATGATTCCAAACTGTGTTTCTTCTTTGTTTCTGTCTCTCATGGTCATTTCTTGTCTTGTTTGTTATTTCATGAGTTCTACCTTGGTCAATCGTAACCATGGACGTAATCAATATGCTTTCTTAATTGCGATCTTCATTCAAGAATGTAGTCAAGAACAAACGACCAAGAAGGAAGAAGTTAAGAAGCTCAGTTGACTTCTTTCTTGTTGACCAAGAAAGCAAGAAGGAAATGAAGAAAGGAGTTAAGATCCCTTCTTGATTGATTCCAAGTTGTGTTTCTTCTTTGTTTCTTTCATTCATGGACGTTTCTTGCCTTATTTTTCTTTCTTGAGTTCTACCTTGGTCAGTCGTAACCATGGGCACAATCAAGATGCTTCCTTGATTGCGATCTTTATTCAAGAAAGCAGTCAAGAACAAGTGACCAAGACGGAAGAAGTCAAGAAAGCAGTCAAAAATAAGCGACCAAGAAGGAAGAAGCCAAGAAGCTCAATTGACTTCTTTCTTTTTGACCAAGAAAGCAATGTATCAAGGAAGAAACCAAGAAAGTAAGGAGGAAATGAAGGAAGGAATCAACAACCCTTCTTGATTAATTCCAAGTTGTGTTTCTGCTTTGTTTCTTTTTTTGATGGTCGTTTCTTGTCTTGTTTGTTCTTTCACGAGTTCTACCTTGGTCAGTCGCAACCATGGGCGCAATCAAAATGCTTTCTTGATTGCGATCTTCATTAAAGAATGTAGTCAAGGACAAGCGACCAAGAAGGAAGCAGTCAAGAAGCTTAGGTGACTTCTTTCTTGTTGACCAAGAAAGCAATGTTTCAAGCAAGAAACCAAGAAAGAAAGAAGGAAATGAAGAAGGGAATTAAGATCCCTTAATGATTAATTCCAAGCTGTGTTTCTTCTTTCTTTCTTTCTTTCATAAACGTTTCTTGCCTTGTTTTTCTTTCTTGAGTTCTACCTTGGTCAATCGCTACCATGGGAAAAATCAAGATGCTTTCTTGATTGCTATCTTTATTCAAGAAAGCAATCAAGAACAAGCGACCAAGAAGGAAGAAGTCAAGAAGCTCAGTTGACTTCTTTCTAGTTGACTAAGAAAGCAATGTATCAAGGATAAACCAAGAAAGCAAGGAGGAAATGAAGGTAGGAATTAAGATCCCTTCTTGAGTAATTCCATGCTGTGTTTCTGCTTTGTTTCTTAGTTTCATATTCGTTTATTGTCTTGTTTGTTCTTTCACGAGTTCTACCATGATTAGTCGCAACCATGGGCGCAATCACAATGCTTTTTGGATTACGATCTTCATTCAAGAATGTAGTCAAGGATAATCAGCCAAGAAGGAATCAGTCAAGAAGCTGAGTTGACTTCTTTCTTGTTGACCAAGAAAGCAATGTTTCAAGCAAGAAACCAAGAAAGTAAGAAGGGAATTAAGATCCCTTCTTGATTAATTCCAAGCTGTGTTTCTTCTCTGTTTCTTTCTTTCATAAATAAATGTTTCTTGCCTTGTTTTTCTTTCTTGAGTTCTACCTTTGTCAGTCACAACCATGTTCAAAATCAAGATGCTTTCTTGCTTGCAATCTTGATTCAAGAAAGTAGTCAAGAACAAGCGACCAAGAAGGAAGAAGTCAAGAAGCTCAGTTGACTACTTTCTTGTCGACTAAGAAAGCAATGTATCAAGGAAGAAGCCAAGAAAGCAACGAGGAAATGAAGGTTGGAATCAAGATCCCTTCTTGAGTAATTCCAAGCTGTGTTTCTGCTTTGTTTCTTAGTTTCATGTTCATTTCTTGTCTTGTTTGTTCTTTCATGAGTTCTACCATGGTCAGTTGGAACCATGGGCGCAATCAAAATGCTTTCTGGATTGCGATGTTCATTCAAGAATGTAGTCAAGGATAAGCGACCAAGAAGGAAGCAGTCAAGAAGCTCAGTTGACTTCTTTCTTATTGACCAAGAAAGCAATGTTTCAAGCAAGAAACCAAGAAAGCAAGAAGGAAATGAAAAAAGGAATTAAGATCCCTTCTTAATTGATTCCAAGCTGTGTTTCTTCTTTGTTTCTTGCTTTCATGGATGTTTCTTGCCTTATTTTTCTTTCTTGAGTTCTACCTTGGTCAGTTGCAACCATGGGCACAATCAACATACTTTCTCGATTGCAAACTTTATTCAAGAAAGCAGTCAAGTCAAGAAGCTCAGTTGACTTCTTTCTTGCTGTCTAAGAAAGCAATGTGTCAAGGAAGAAATGAAGAAAGCAAGGAGGAAATGTAGAAAGGAATTAAGATCCCTTCTTGATTAATTCGTTGCTGTGTTTCTTCTTTGTTTCTTTCTTTCATGGACGTTTCTTGCCTTGTTTTTCATTCTTGAGTTCTACCTTGGTCAGCCGCAACCATGGGAAAAATCAAGATGCTTTCTTGATTGCGATCTTTATTCAAGAAAGCGGTCAAGAACAAGCGACCAAGAAGGAAGAAGTCAAGAAGCTTAGTTGACTTCTTTCTTGTTGACTAAGAAAGTAATGTATCAAGGATGAAACCAAGAAAGCAAGGAGGAAATGAAGGTAGGAATCAAGATCCCTTCTTAGGTAATTCCAAGCTGTGTTTCTGCTTTGTTTTTTAGTTTCATGTTCGTTTATTGTCTTATTTGTTCTATCGCGAGTTCTACCATGATTAGTCGCAACCAATGGCACAATCAAAATGCTTTTTGGATTGCGATCTTCATTCAAGACTATAGTCAAGGACAAGCGACCAACAAGGAAGCAGTCAGGAAGGTCAGTTGACTTTTTTCTTGTTGACCAAGAAAGCAATTGATCAAGGAAGAAACCAAGAAAGCAAGGAGGAAATGAAGGAAGGAATCAACATCCCTTCTTGATTAATTCCAAGTTGTGTTTCTGCTTTGTTTCTTTTTTTTATGGTCGTTTCTTGTCTTGTTTGTTCTTTCTCACGAGTTCTACCTTGGTCAGTCGCAACCATGGGCGCAATCAAAATGCTTTCTTAATTGCGATCTTCATTCAAGAATGTAGTCAAGCATAAGCGACCAAGAAGGAAATAGTCAAGAAGCTGAGTTGACTTCTTTCTTGTTGACCAAGAAAGCAATGTTTCAAGCAAGAAACCAAGAAAGCAAGAAGGAAATGAATAAGGGAATTAAGATCCCTTCTTGAATAATTCCAAGTTGTGTTTCTTCTTTGTTTCTTTCTTTCATAAACTTTTCTTGCCTTGTTTTTCTTTCTTGAGTTCTACCTTGGTTAGTCGCAACCATGGGCAAAATCAAGATGCTTTCTTGATTGCTATCTTGATTCAAGAAAGCAGTCAATAACAAGCGACCAAGAAGGAAGAAGTCAAGAAGCTCAGTTGACTTCTTTCTGATTGACTAAGAAAGCAATGTATCAAGGAAGAAACGAAGAAAGCAAGGAGGAAATGAAGGTAGGAATCAAGATCCCTTCTTGAGTAATTCCAACGCTGTGTTTCTGCTTTGTTTCTTAGTTTCATGTTCGTTTCTTATCTTGTTTGTTCATGCACGAAATATACCATGGTTAGTCGCAACCATGGGCGCAATCAAAATGCTTTCTGGATTACGATCTTCATTCAAGAATGTAGTCAAGGACAAGCGACCAAGAAGGAAGCAGTCAAGAAGCTCAGTTGACTTCTTTCTTGTTGACCAAGAAAGTAATGTTTCAATAAAGAATGCAAGGACATAACGAAGAAAGGAATCAAGATCCCTTCCTGATTGATTCCAAGCCGTGTTTCTTCTTTGTTTCTTTCTCTCATGGTCGTTTCTAGGCCTCTTTGTTCTTTCGTGAGTTCTACCTCGGTCAATCGCATCCACGGGTGCAATCAAGATGCTTTCTTGATTGCGATCTTGATTCAAGAAAGCAGCCAAGAAAAAGCGACCAAGAAAGAAGAAGTCAAGAAGCTCAGTTAACTTATTTCTTCTTGACCAAGAAAGCAATGTTTCAAGCAAGAAAGCAAAGAGGAAAGGAAGAAAGGAATCAAGATCCCTTCTTGATTGATTCCAAGCTATGTTTCTTCTTTGCTTCTTTCTCTCAAGGTCATTTCATGTCCTCTTTGTTAGTTCTTGAGTTCTACCTTGGTCAATTGTAACCATGGGCACAATCAAGATGCTTTCTTGATTTCGATCTTTATTCAAGAAAGCAGCCAACAACTAGCAACCAAGAAAGAAGAAGTCAAGAAGCACATTTGACTTCTTTCTTGTTGACCAAGAAAGCAATATTTCAAGCAATAAAGAAAGGAGGAAATGAGGAAAGGAATCATGCTCCCTTCTTGATTGATTCCAAGCCGTCTTTCTATTTTATTTCTTCCTCTCTTGGTCATTTCTGGTCCTCTTTGTTTTTTCTTGAGTTCTACCTTGGTCAACTACAACCACTGGCACAATCAAGATGCTTTCTTGATTGCGATCTTTTTTCCAGAAAGCAGCCAAGAATAAGCGACCAAGAAAGAAGAACTCAAGAAGCTCAGTTGACTTCTTTCTTGTTGACTAGGAAAGTAATGTATCAAGGATGAAACCAAGAAAGCAAGGAGGAAATGAAGGTAGGAATCAAGATCCCTTCTTAAGCAATTCCAAGTTGTGTTTCTGCTTTGTTTCTTAGTTTCATGTTCGTTTCTTGTCTTGTTTGTTCTATCGCGAGTTCTACCATGATTAGTCGCAACCATGCGCGCAATCAAAGTGCTTTCTGGATTGCGATCTTCATTCAAGACTGTTGTCAAGGACAAGCGACCAAGAAGGAAGCAATCAAGAAGCTCAGTTGACTTCTTTCTTGTTGACCAAGAAAGCAATGGATCAAGGAAGAAACCAAGAAAGCAAGGAGGAAATGAAGGAAGGAATCAACATCCCTTCTTGATTAATTCCAAGTTGTGTTTCTGCTTTGTTTCTTTTTTTGATGGTCGTTTCTTGTCTTGTTTGTTCTTTCTCACGAGTTCTACCTTGGTCAGTCGCAACCATGGGTGCAATCAAAATGCTTTCTTGATTGCGGTCTTCATTCAAGAATGTAGTCAAGGATAAGCGACCAAGAAGGAAGCAGTCAAGAAGCTGAGTTGACTTCTTTCTTGTTGACCAAGAAAGCAATGTTTCAAGCAAGAAACCAAGAAAGCAAGAAGGAAATGAATAAGGGAATTAAGATCCCTTCTTGATTAATTCCATGCTGTGTTTCTTCTTTGTTTCTTCTTTCATAAACGTTTCTTGCCTTGTTTTTCTTTCTTGAGTTCTACCTTGGTCAGTCGCAACCATGGGCAAAATCAAGATGCTTTCTTGATTCAAGAAAGCAGTCAAGAACAAGCGACCAAGAAGGAAGAAGTCAAGAAGCTCAGTTGACTTCTTTCTGATTGACTAAGAAAGCAATGTATCAAGGAAGAAACCAAGAAAGCAAGGAGGAAATGATGGTAGGAATCAAGATCCCTTCTTGAGTAATTCCAACGCTGTCTTTCTGCTTTGTTTCTTAGTTTCATGTTCGTTTCTTATCTTGTTTGTTCTTGCACGAGTTCTACCATGGTTAGTCGCAACCATGGGCGCAATCAAGATGCTTTCTGGATTACGATCTTCATTCAAGAATGTAGTCAAGGACAAGCGACCAAGAAGGAAGCAGTCAAGAAGCTCAATTGACTTCTTTCTTGTTGACCAAGAAAGCAATGTTTCAATAAAGAATGCAAGGACATAACGAAGAAAGGAATCAAGATCCCTTCCTAATTGATTCCAAGCCGTGTTTCTTCTTTGTTTCTTTCTCGCGTGGTCGTTTCTAGGCCTCTTTGTTCTTTCGTGAGTTCTACCTCGGTCAATCGCATCTATGGGCACAATCAAGATGCTTTCCTGATTGCAATCTTGATTCAAGAAAGCAGCCAAGAAAAAGCGACCAAGAAAGAAGAAGTCAAGAAGCTCAGTTAACTTATTTCTTGTTGACCAAGAAAGCAATGTTTCAAGCAAGAAAGCAAAGAGGAATGGAAGAAAGGAATCAAGATCCCTTCTTGATTGATTCCAAGCTATGAAAAGTGCTGCGAGCATGATGGTTTTTTATGCTTAAGAATGCACCAGGGATCACGGGGCACCACAACCAAAAAGTCATATTTTCGCACGAAAATTGCACAACCGGCCGAAAATGCACGACGGGAACCAAAATTCGACCATGGGACACCCCGGACCTAAATACCTAAAAGTGCTCTGAGCATTATGGTTTTTTATGCATAAGAATGCACCAGGGATCTCGGGGCACCAAAACCCAAAAGTCTTATTTTCGCACGAAAATTGCAAAAATGGCCGAAAATGCTCCACCGGCACCAAAATTGGACCACGGGGCACCTCGGACCTCAAAACTAAAAAGTGCTCCAAGAATTATGGTTTTATGCATAAGAATACACCATGGATCACGGGGCACCAAAACCGAAAAGTCCTATTTTTGCACGGAAATTGCACAATGGGTCGAAAATGCACCACGGGCACCAAAATTGGACCGCGGGGAACGTCGGACCTCAAAACTGAAAAGTGGTTCGAGCATTATGGTTTTTTATGCGTAAGAATGCGCCAGGGATCACGGGGGTACCAAAACCCAAAAGTCTTATTTTCGCACGAAAATTGCACAATGGGCCGAAAATGCACCACCGGCACAAAAATTGGACCACGGAGCACCTCGGACCTCAAAAATGAAAAGTTCTCTGAACATTATGGTTGTTTATGCATAAGAATGCACCATGGATCACGGGGCACCAAAACCCAAAAGTCCTATTTTCGCACAAAAATTGCACAATAGGCTGAAGATGCACCACGGGCACCAAAATTGGACCATGGGGCATGTCGGACCTCAAAACTGAAAAGTTCTTCGGGCATTATGGGTTTTTATGCATAAGAATGCACCAGGGTTCACGGCGCACCAAAACCCCAAAGTCTTATTTTCCCACGAAAATTGCACAATGGGCCGAAAATGCACCACGGGCACCAAAAATGGACCATGGGGCACCTCGGACCTCAAAACTGAATAGTGCTATGAGCATTATGGTTTTTTTATGCATAAGAATGTACCAGGGGTCACGGGGCACCAAAACCCAAAAGTCTTATTTTCGCACGAAAATTGCACAATGGGCCAAAAATGCTCACCCGGCACAAAAATTGGACCACGGGGCACCTCGGACCTCAAAACTGAAAAGTGTTCCGAGAATTATGGTTTTTTTATGGATAAGAATGCACCAGGGATGACGGATTACCCAAACCCAAAAGTCTTATTTTCGCATGAAAATTGCACAAACGGCTGAAAATGTACCACTGGAACCAAAATTGGACCACGAATCACCTCGGACCTCAAAACTTAAAAGTGCTCTGAGCATTTTGGTTTTTCATGCACAAGAATGCACCAGGGATCACGGGGCACTAAAACCCAATAGTCTTATTTTTGCACGAAAATTGCACAATGGGCCGAAAATGCACCACCGGTACCAAAGTTAGACCACGGGGCACCTCGGACCTCAAAACTGAAAAGTGCTCTGAGCATTATGGTATTTTATGCATTAGAATGCACCAGGGATCACGGGCCACCAAAACCCAAAAGTCTTATTTTCGCATGAAAAATGCACAAATGCCCGAAAATGTACCACGGGCACCAAAATTGGACCACGGGCACCTAGGACATCAAAACTGAAAAGTGCTCCGAGCATTATGCTTTTTTATGCATAAGAATGCACCAGGGATCACGGGGAACCAAAACCCAACAGTCTTATTTACGCACTGAAATTGCAAAATATGGCCGAAAATGCACCAGCGGCACCAAAATTGGACCACGGGACACCACAGACCTCAAAACTGAAAAGTGCTCTGAGCATGATGGTTTTTTATGCATAAGAATGCACCAGGGATCACGGGGCACCAAAACCCAGAAGTCTTATTTTCGCACGAAAGTTTCACAATGGGCCGAAATGCACCACGGGACACCAAAATTGGACCACGGGACACCTCGGACCTCAAACACTTTAAAGTGCTCTAAGCATGATGGTTTTTTATGCATAAGAATGCACCAGGGATCACGGGGCACCAAAACCCAAAAGTCTTATTTTTGCATGAAAATTGCACAAATGGCCGAAAATGCACCACTAACACCAAAATTGGACCACGGGGAACCATGGACCACAAAACTAAAAAGATTTCTGAGCATTATTGTTTTTTATGCATAAGAATGTACCAGGGATCATGGGGCACCAAAACCCAAAACTCTTACATTCGCACGAAAATTGCACAATGTACTGAAAATGCTCCACAGGCACCAAAATTGGACCACGGTGCACCTCGGACCTCAAAACTGAAAAGTGCTCTAAGCTTTATGGTTTTTATGGATAAGAATGCACCAGGGATCACGGGGCACCAAAACCCAAAATTCTTATTTTCGAACGAAAATTGCACAATGGGCCGAAAATGCACCATCGGCAGCAAAATTGGACCACGGGGCACCACGGACCTCAAAACTTAAAAGTGCTTCAAGCTTTACGATTTTTTATGCATAAGAATGCACCAGGGATTGCGGGGTAGCAAAACCCAAAATTCTTATTTTCGCACGAAAATTGCACAATGGGCCGAAATTGCACCACCAGCACCAAAATTGGACCACGGGGCACCTCGGACCTCAAAACTGAAAAGTTCTCTGAACATTATGGTTTTTTATGCATAAGAATGCACCATGGATCACGGGGCACCAAAACCCAAAAGTCCTATTTTCGCACGAAAATTGCACAATGGGCTGAAGATCCACCACGGGAACCAAAATTGGACCATGGGGCATGTCGGACCTCAAAACTGAAAAGTTCTCCAGGCATTATGGTTATTTATGCATAAGAATGCACTAGGGTTCACGGCGCACCAAAACCCCAAAGTCTTATTTTCCCATGAAAATTGCATAATGGGCCGAAAATGCACCACGGACACCAAAATTGGACCACGGGGCACCTCGGACCTCAAAACTGAATAGTGCTATAAGCATTATGGTTTTTTATGCATAAGAATGCACCAGGGGTCACGGGGCACCAAAACCCAAAAGTCTTATTTTGGCACGAAAATTGCACACTGGGCCAAAAATGCACCACCAGTACCAAAGTTAGACCACGGGGCACCTCGGACCTCAAAATTGAAAAGTGCTCTGAGCATTATGGTATTTTATGCATCAGAATGCACCAGGGATCACGGGGCACCCAAACCCAAAAGTATTATTTTCGCATGAAAATTGCACAAATGGTCGAAAATGCACCACCGGCACCTAAATTGGACCACGGGGCTCCACGGACCTCAAAACTGAAAAGTGCTCCAAGCATTATGGTTTTTTATGCATAAGAATCCACCAGGGATCACGGGGCACCAAAACCCAAAAGTGTTATTTTCGCACGAAAATTGCACAATGGGTCGAAAATGCACCACGGGCACCAAAATTGGACCATGGGGCACCTTGGACCTCAAAACTGAAAAGTGCTCCGAAGCATTATGGTATTTTATGCATAAGAATGCACCAGGGATCATGGGGCACCTAAACCCAAAATTGTTACTTTCGCATGAAAAATGCATAAATGCCGAAAAATGCACCACCAGAACCAAAATTGGACCACGGGGCACCACGGTCCTCAAAACTAAAAAGTGCTTCAAGCATTATGGTTTTTTATGCAAAGAATGCACTAGGGATCATGGGTCACCAAAACCCAAAAGTCCTATTTTCGCACGAAAATTGTACAATGGGCCGAAAATGCGCCACGGGCACCAAAATTGGGCCACAGGGCACGTCGGACCTCAAAACTGAAAAGTTCTCCGAGTATTATGGTTTTTTATGCATAGGAATGCACCAAGGATCATGGGGCACCAAAACCCAAAATTCTTATTTTCGTATGAAAATTGCACAAATGGCCGAAAATGCACAATCGACACCAAAATTGGAACACGGGGCACGACGGACCTCCAAACTGAAAAGAGTTCTATGCATTATGGTTTTTTATGCATAAGAATGCAACAGGGATCATGGGGCACCAAAACCCAAAAGTCTTATTTTTGCACGAAAATGGCACAATGGGCCGAAAATGCACAACGGGCACCAAAATTGGACCACGGTGCACCTCGGACCTCAAAACTGAAAAGTGCTCCGAGTATTATGGTTTTTTATGCATAAGAATGCACCAGGGATCACGGGGCACAAAAACCCAAAAGTCTTATTTTCGCACGAAAATGGCACAATGGGTCGAAAATGCACTTCGGGCACCAAAATTGGACCACGGGGAACCTCGGACCTCAAAACTGAAAAGTACTCCAAAGCATTATGGTATATTATTTATAATAATGCACCAGGGATCACGGGGCACCAAAACCCAAAAGTCTTATTTTCGCACGAAAATTGCACAAAAGGCCGAAAATGCACCACCGGCACCAAAATTGGACCACGGGGCACCACCGACCGCAAAACTAAAAAGTGCTCCAAGAATTATGGTTTTATGCATAAGAATACACCATGGATCACGGGGCACCAAAACCGAAAAGTCCTATTTTTGCACGGGAATTACACAATGGGTCGAAAATGCACCACAGGCACCAAAATTGGACCGCGAGGAACGTCGGACCTCAAAACTGAAAAGTGCTTCGAGCATTATGGTTTTTTATGCATAAGAACGGACCAAGGATCACAGGGTACCAAAACCCAAAAGTCTGATTTTCGCACGAAAATTGCACAATGGGTCGAAAATGCACCACCGGCACCAAAATTGGACCACGGGGCACCTCGTACCTCAAAACTGAAAAGTGCTCTGAACATTATGGTTTTTTATACATAAGAATGCACCATGGATCATGGGGTACCAAAACCCAAAAGTCCTATTTTCGCACGAAAATTGCACAATGGGCCGAAGATGCACCACGGGCACCAAAATTGGACCATGGGGCATGTCGGACCTCAAAACTGAAAAGTTCTCCGGGTATTATGGTTATTTATGCATAAGAATGCACCAGGGTTCACGGCGCACCAAAACCCCAAAGTCTTATTTTCCCACGAAAATTGCACAATGGGCCGAAAATGCACCATGGGCACCAAAATTGGACCACGGGGCACCTCGGACCTCAAAACTGAAAAGTGCTCCGAGAATTATGGTTTTTTTATGGATAAGAATGCACCAGGGATAACGGTTTATCCAAACCCTAAAGTCTTATTTTCGCATGAAAATTGCACAAACGGCTGAAAATGTACCACTGGAACAAAAATTGGACTACGAGTCACCTCGGACCTCAAAACTTAAAAGTGCTCCGAGCATTTTGGTTTTTTATGCACAAGAATGCACCAGGGATCACGGGGCACCAAAACCCAATAGTCTTATTTTTGCACGAAAATTGCACAATGGGCCGAAAATGCACCACCGGTACCAAAGTTAGACCACGGGGCACGTCGGACCTCAAAACTGAAAAGTACTTTGAGCATTATGGTATTTTATGTATAAGAATGCACCAGGGATCATGGGGCACCCAAACCCAAAAGTATTATTTTCGCATGAAAATTGCACAAATGGTCGAAAATGCACCACCGGCACCTAAATTGGACCACGGGGCTCCACGGACCTCAAAACTGAAAAGTGTTTCAAGCATTATGGTTTTTTATGCATAAGAATCCACCAGGGATCACGGGGCACCAAAACCCAAAAGTTTTATTTTCGCACGAAAATTGCACAATGGGCCCAAAATGCACCACGGGCACCAAAATTGGACCATGGGGTACCTTGGACCTCAAAACTGAAAAGTGCTCCGAAGCATTATGGTATTTTATGCATAAAAATGCACCAGGGATCACGGGGCACCTAAACCCAAAAGTGTTACTTTCGCATGAAAATTGCACAAATGCCAAAAAATGCACCACCAGCACCAAAATTGGACCACGGGGCACCACAGACCTCAAAAATAAAAAGTGCTTCAAGCATTATGGTTTTTTAAGCAAAGAATGCACTAGGGATCATGGGGCACCAAAACCCAAAAGTCCTATTTTCGCACGAAAATTGTACAATGGGCCGAAAATGCGCCATGGGCACCAAAATTGGACCACAGGGAACGTCGGACCTCACAACTGAAAAGTTCTCCGAGTATTATGGTTTTTTATGCATAGCAATGCACCAAGGATCACGGGGCACCAAAACCCAAAATTCTTATTTTCGTATGAAAATTGCACAAATGGCCGAAAATGCCCAATCGACACCAAAATTAGACCACGGGGCACGACGGACCTCCAAACTGAAAAGAGTTCTAAGCATTATGGTTTTTATGCATAACAATCCACCAGGGATCCCAAGGCACCAAAACCCAAAAGTCTTATTTTTGCACGAAAATTGCACAATGGACCGAAAATGCAGCAGGGCACTAAAATTTGACCTCGGGGCACCTCAGTCCTCAAAAATGAAAAGTGCTCCAAGCATTATGGTTTTTTATGCATAAGAATGCACCAGGGATCATGGGGCACCAAAACCCAAAAGTCTTATTTTTGCACGAAAATTGCACAATGGGCCGAAAATGCACAACGGGCACCAAAATTGGACCACAGTGCACCTCAGACCTCAAAACTGAAAAGTGCTCCGAGTATTATGGTTTTTTATGCATAAGAATGCACCAGGGATCACGGGGCACCAAAACCCAAAAGTCTTATTTTCGCACGAAAATGGGACAATGGGCCGAAAATGCACTTCGGGCACCAAAATTGGACCACGGGGAACCTCGGACCTCAAAATTGAAAAGTACTCCAAAGCATTATGGTATATTATTTATAATAATGCACCAGGGATCACGGGGCACCAAAACCCAAAAGTCTTATTTTCGCACGAAAATTGCACAAAAGGCCGAAAATGCACCACCGGCACCAAAATTGGACCACGGGACACCACGGACCTCAAAACTAAAAAGTGCTCCAAGAATTATGGTTTTATGCATAAGAATACACCATGGATCACGGGGCACCAAAACCCAAAAGTCCTATTTTTGCACGGAAATTGCATAATGGGTCGAAAATGCACCACGGGCACCAAAATTGGACCGCGGGGCACGTCGGACCTCAAAACTGAAAAGTGCTTCGAGCATTATGGTTTTTTATGCATAAGAATGCGCCAGGGATCACGGGGTACCAAAACCCGAAAGTCTTATTTTCGCATTAAAATTGCACAAATGGCCAAAAATGCATCACCGATACCAAAATTGGACCACGGGGCACCATGGACCTCCAAACTGAAAAGAGTTTCGAGCATTATGGTTTTTTGTGCATAAGAATGCACCAGGGATCACTCGGCACCAAAATCCAAAAGTCTTATTTTCGCACGAAAAATGTACAATGTGCCGAAAATGCACCACGGGAACCAAAATTGGACCACGGGGCACCTCGGACCTCAAAACTGAAAAGTGCTATGAAGTATTATGGTATATTATGAATAAGAATGCAGCAGGGATCACATGGCACCAAAACCCAAAAGTCTTACTTTCGCGCGAAAATTGTACAATGGGCCAAAAATGCACCACCGGCATCAGAATTGGACTCAAAACTAAAAAACCATGGTCCCCGTTTTGAGGTCTGTGGTGCATTTTTGGCCCATTGTGCAATTTTGTTGCCAAAATAAGGCTTTTGGGTTTTGGTGCCCCGTGATTCCTTTTGCATTCTTATGCATAAAAACCATAATGCTCATAGCACTTTTAGGTTTTCAGGTCCGTGGTGCCCCGTGGTCCAATTTTGGTGCCCGTGGTGCATTTTCGGCACATGGTGCAATTTTCGTGCCAAAATAAGACTTTTGCGTTTTGGGGCCCCGTGATCCTTGGGACACCAAAATTGGACCACTGGACACCACGGACCTCAAAAATGAAAAGTGCTCAAAGCATTAGGGTTTTTTTAGGGATAAGGATGCACCAGGGATCGCGGGGCACCAAAACCCAAAACTCTTACTTTGGCACGAAAATTGCACCATTTGCCGAAAATGCACCACGGGTTCCAAAATTGGACCACGGGGAACCATGGACCTCAAAATTGAAAAGTGGTCGAAGCATTATGGTTTTTTATGCATAAAAATGCTCCATGGATCATGGGGCACAGAAACCCAAAAGTCTTATTTTTGCACGAAAATTGCATAATAGGCCGAAAATGCACCACGGGCACCAAAATTGAACCACGGGGCACCACGTACCTCAAAACTGAAAAGTGCTTAGAGAATTATGGTTTTTTATGCATTAGGATGCACCAAGGATCACAGGGTACCAAAATCCAAAAGTCTTATTTTGGAATGAAAATTGACCCATGTGCCGAAAATGCACCACAGGCACCAAAGTTGGATCACGGGGCACCATGGACCTCAAAATTGAAAAGTGTTGCGAGCATGATGGTTTTTTATTCATAAGAATGCACCAGGGATAACGTGGCATGAAAACCCAAAAATCTGATTTTGGCATGAAAATTGCACCATATGCCAAAAAGACACCAATGGGCACCAAAATTGGACCACTGGACACCACGGACCTCAAAACCTAAAAGTGATCCGAGCATGATGGGTTTTTATGCATAAGAATGCACTAGGGATAACAGGGCACCAAAAACCAAAAGTCTTATTTTGGCACGAAAATTAAACCATGTGGCGAAAAATGCACCACGAGCATCAAAATTGGACCACGGGGCACCACGGACCTCAAAACTGAAAAGTGCTCTGAGCATTATGGTTTTTTATGCATAAGAATGCACCAGGGATCACGGGGCACCAAAACCCAAAAGTCTTATTTTGGGACGAAAATTAAGGCATGTGCCGAAATGCACCACGAGCACCAAAATTGAACCACGGGGCACCACGGACCTCAAAATTGAAAAGTGCTTCGAGCATTATGGTTTTTTATGCATAAGAATGCACCAGGGATCACGGGGCACCAAAACCCAAAAGTCTTATTTTGGCACTAAAATTGGACCATGTGCCGAAAATGCACCACGGGCACCAAAAATGGACCACGGGGCACCACGGACCTCAAAACTGAAAAGTGCTTAGAGCATTATGGTATTTTATGCATAAGAATGCTCCAGGGATCAATGGGCACCAAAACCCAAAAGTCTTATTTTGGCACAAAAATTAGACCATATGCCGAAAATCGACCACGGGCACCAAAAATGGACCACGGGGCACCACAGACCTCAAAAGTGAAAAGTGCTCCGAGCTTTATGGTATTTTATGCGTAAGAATACTCAGGGATCAATAAGCACCGAAACCCAAAAGTATTATTTTGGCACGAAAATTGGACAATATGCCGAAAATGCACCACAGGCACCAAAATTGGACCACGGGACACCACGGACCTCAAAACTGAAAAGTGCTCCGAGCATAATGGTTTTTTATGCATAAGAATGCACCACGGATCACGGGGAACCAAAACCCAAAAGTCTTATTTTGGCACGAAAATTACACCATGTGCGGAAAATGCACCACGGGCACCAAATTTGGACCACGGGGCACTACGTACCACGGGGCACTACGTACCTCAAAACCAAAAAGTGCTCCGAGTAAGATGGTTTTTTATGCATAAGAATGAACCAGGGATAACGGGGCACCAAAACCCAAAAGTCAGATTTTGGCACGAAAATTGTACCATTTGCCAAAAAAGCACCACGGGGTTCGAAAATTGGACCACTGGACACCACGGACCTCAAAACCTAAAAGTGTTCCGAGCATGATGGTTTTTTATGCACAAGAATGCACTAGGGATAACGGAGCACCAAAAATCAAAAGTCTTATATTGGCACGAAAATTAAACCACGTGGCAAAAAATGCACCACGAGCACCAAAATTGGACCACGGGGCACCAGGGACCTCAAAACTGAAAAGTGCTCTGAGCATTATGGTTTTTTTGTGCATAAGAATGAACCAGGGATCACGGGGAACCAAAACCCAAAAGTCTTATTTTGGCACGAAACTTAAGCCATGTGCCGAAATGCACCATCGGCACCAAAATTAGACCACGGGGCACCACGGACCTCAAAACTAAAAAGTGCTCCGAGAATTATGGTTTTTTATGCATAAGAATGCACTAGGGATAACGGGGCACCAAAACCCAAAAGTCTTATTTTGGCACTAAAATTGGACCATGTGCCGATAATGCACCACGGGGACCAAAAATGGACCACGGGGTACCATGGACCTCAAAACTGAAAAGTGCTCTGAGCATTATGGTTTTTTATGCATAAGAATGCTCCAGGGATCACGGGGCACCAAAACCCAAAAGTCTTATTTTGGCACAGAAATTGCACTATGTGCCGAAAATTCACCACGGGCACCAAAATTGGACCACGGGGGACCACGAACCTCAAAACTGAAAAGTGCTTCGAGCATTATGGTTATTTATGCGTAAGAATGCACCAGGGATCACAGGGCACCAAAACCCAAAAGTCTTATTTTTGGACGAAAATTGCACAAATGGCCGAAAATGCACCACCGGCACCAAAATTGTACCACGGGGCACCACAGACCTCAAAACTGAAAAGTGCTCCAAGCGTTATAGTTTTTTATGCATAACAATACACTAGGGATCACGGGGCACCAATACCCAAAAGTCTTATTTTCGCACGAAAATTGCGCAATGGGCCGGAAATGCACTACTGGCACCAAAATTGGACCACGGGGGACCATGAACCTCAAAACTTAAAAGTGCTCCTAGCATTATGGTTATTTATGCGTAAGAATGCACCAGGGATCACGGGTACCAAAACCCAAAAGTCTTATTTTCGGACGAAAATTGCACAAATGGCCAAAAATGCACCACCGGCACCAAAATTGTACCACGGGGCACCACAGACCTCAAAACTGAAAAGTGCTCCAAGCATTATAGTTTTTTATGCATAACAATACACTAGGGATCATGGGGCACCAATACCCAAAAGTCTTATTTTCGGACGAAAATTGCGCAATGGGCCGAAAATGCACTACTGGCACCAAAATTGGACCACGGGGGACCACGAACCTCAAAACTGAAAAGTGCTCCGAGCGTTATGGTTTTTTATGCATGAGAATGCACCAGGGATCACGGGGCACCAAAACCCAAAAGTCTTATTTTTAGACGAAAATTGCACAAATGGGTGAAAATGCACCACCGACACCAAAATTGGACCACGAGGCACCACGAACCTCAACATTGAAAAGTGCTCTGAGAATTATGGTTTTTTATGCCTAAGAATGCCCCAACGATCACTGGGCACAAAAAGCTAAAAGTCTTATTTTGTCGCGGAAATTGCACCATTGGCCAAAAATGCACCACGGGACACCAAAATATGACTACTGGACACGGCGAACCTCAAAATTGAAAAGTCCTCCGATCATTATTGTTTTTTATGTATAAGAATGCACCAGGGATCATGGGGCACCAAAACCCAAAAGTCTTATTTTGGCACGACAGTTGCATTATGTACCGAAAATGCACCACGGGCAACAAAATTTGACCACGGGGCACCACGGACCTCAAACCTGAAAAGTGCTCCAAGCATTATTTTTTTTATCCATAAGAATGCACCACGGATCATGGGGCACCAATACCCAAACGTGTTATTTTCGCACAAAAATTGCACAAATGGCAGAAAATGCACCACCGGCACCAAATTTGGATGACGGGGCACCACAGACATCAAAACTGAAAAGTGCTACAAGCATTATGGTTTTTTATGAATAAGAATGCTCCAGGGATCACGAGGCACCAAAATCGAAAGGTCTTATATTCGCACTAAAATTGCACAATGGGTCGGAAATGCACCACAGCCACCAAAATTGGACCACGGAGCACCACATACCTCAAAACTGAAAAGTGCTCAGAGCATTATGGTTTTTTATGCATAAGGGTGCACCAGGGATCATGGAGCACCAAAACCCAAAAGTCTTATTTTGGCACGAAAATTTCACCATGTGTTGAAAATTCACCACAAGCACCAAAATTGGACCACGGGGCACCATGGACCTCAAAACTGAAAAGTGCTCAGAGCATTATGGTTTTTTATGCATAAGGGTGCACCAGTGATCATGGAGCACCAAAACCCAAAAGTCTTATTTTGGCACAAAAATTTCACCATGTGTTGAAAATTCACCACAAGCACCAAAATTGGACCACGGGGCACCATGGACCTCAAAACTGAAAAGTGTTCCGAGCATTACCATTTTTTATGTATAAGAATCAACCAGGGATCACGGGGCACCAAAACCCAGAAAGTCATATTTTCGCACAAAAATTACACAACGAAAATTGCACAATGAAAAGTGCTCCAAGCATTATGGATTGTTATGCATAAGGATGCACCAGGGATCACGGGGCAGGGATCACGGGGCACCAAAACCTAATAGTCTTATTTTGGCACGAAATTTGCACCATGTGCCGAAAATTCACTACGGACACCTAAATTGCACCACCGGGCACCACGGACCTCCAAACTAAAAAGTGCTCCGAGCATTATGGTTTTTTATGCATAAGAATGCACCAGGGATCATGGGGCACAAAAACCCAAAAGTTTTATTTTCGCACGAAAATTGTACAAATGGTCGAAAATGCACCACCGGCACCAAAATTGGACCACGGGGCACCACGAACCTCAAAACTGAAAAGGGTTTCAAGCTTTATGGTTTTGTATGCAGAAGAATGCACCAGGGATCACGTGGCACCAAAAACCAAAAGTCTTATTTTCGCACGAAAATTGTACAAATTGCCGAAAATGCTCCATCGGCACCAAAATTGGACCACCGGGCACAACGGATCTCAAAACATAAAAGTGCTCCAAGCATGATGGTTTTTTATGCATAAGAATGCTCCAGGGATCATGGGGCACCAAAACCCAAAAGTCTTATTTTCCGACTAAAATTGTACAAATGGCCAAAAATGTACCACCGACACCAAAATTGGACCACCGAGCACCTCGGACCTCAAAACTGAAAAGTTCTCTAAGCATTATGGTTTTTTATGCATAAGAATGCACCAGGGATCACGGGGCAACAAAACCCAAACTTTTTTTTCCCACAAAAATTGCACAATGGGCCGAAAAGGCACCTCCGGCACCAAAATTGGACCACGGGGCACCTCGGACCTCAAAACTAAAAAGTACTTTGAGCGTTATGGTTGTTTATGCATAAGAATGCACCAGGGATAATGGGGCACCGAAACCCAAAAGTCTTATTTTTGAACGAAGATTGTACAATGGGCCGAAAATGCACGACGGGCACCAAAATTTGTCCACGGGGCACCTCGGACCTCAAAACTAAAAAGTGCTCTGAGCATTATCGTTTTTCATGCAAAAGAATACACCAGGGATCACGGGGCACCAAAACACAAAAGTCTTATTTTGGCACGAAAATTGAACAAATGGCCGAAAAGCTCCATCGACACCAAAATGGGACCACCGGGCACCACAGACCTTAAAACTGAAAAGTGCTTCGCGCATGATGGTTTTTTATGCATAAGAATGCACCAGGGATCACGGGGCACCAAAACCCAAAAGTCTTATTTTCCCACGAAAATTGCACAAATGGCCGAAAATGGACCACTGGCACGAAAATTGGACCACAGGGTACCTCGGACCTCAAAACTGAAAGGTTCTCTGAGCATTATGGTTTTTTATGCATAAGAATGCACCAAGGATCACCGGACACCAAAACCCAAAAGTCTTTTTTTCGCACGAAAATTGCACAATGGGCCGAAAAGGCACCTCCGGCACCAAAATTGGACCACGGGGAACCTTGGACCTCAAAACTGACAAGTGCTCTGAGCGTTATGGTTGTTTATGCATAAGAATGCCCCAAGAATAATGGGGCACCGAAACCTAAAAGTCTTATTTTCGCACAAAGATTGCACAATGGGCCGAAAATGCACGACGGGCACCAAAATCTGTCCACGGGGCACCTCGGACCTCAAAACTAAAAAGTGCTCTGAGCATTATGGTTTTTTATGCATAAGAATGCACCAGGGATCACGGGGCACCAAAACACAAAAGTCTTATTTTGGCACGAAAATTGCACAAATGGCCGAAAATGCTCCATCGGCACCAAAATTGGACCACCGGGCACCACGGACCTCAAAACTGAAAAGTGCTCTACGCATGATGGTTTTTTATGCATAAGAATGCACCAGGGATCACGGGGCACCAAAACGCAAAAGTCTTATTTTCCCACTAAAATTGCACAAATGGCCAAAATGGACCACCAGCACCAAAATTGGACCACGGGGCACCTCAAACCTCAAAACTGAAAAGTCCACAAAGAATTATGATTTTTTATGCATAAGAATGCACCAGGGATCACGGGGCACCAAAACCCAAAAGGCTTATTTTCGCACGAAAATTGCAGAAATGACAAAAAATGCAACACTGGAACCAAAATTGGACCACGAGGCACCACGAACCTCAAAATTGAAAAGTGTTCCGAGCATTATGGTTCTTTATGCATAAGAATGCACCACTCATCATGGGGCACCAAAACCCAAAAGGCTTATTTTCGCACGAAAATCGTACAAATGGCAAAAAATGCAACACCGGATTTTGGACCACGAGGCACCACGGACCTCAAAATTGAAAAGTGTTCTAAGCGTTATGGTTCTTTATGCATAAGAATGCACCATGGATCACAGGGCACTAAAACCCAAAAAACTTTTTTTCGCACGAAAATTGCACAAATGGCCGAAAATGCACTACCGACACCAGAATTGGACCACGGGGAACCACAGACCTCAAATAAAAAAAAGTCTTCTGAGCATTATGGTTTTATGCATAAGAATGCCCCAGGGATCACGGGGTACCAAAACCCAAAAGTCTTATTTTCGCATGAAAATTGCACAAATGGCCGAAAATGCACCACCGACACCAAAATTGGACCATGGGGCACCACACACCTTAAAACTGAAAAGAGTTCCAAGCATTATGGTTTTTTATGCATAAGAATGCACCAGGGATCGCTGGGCACCAAAACCCAAAAGTCTTACCTTCGTATGAAAATTGCACAAATTTCATAAAATGTACCATGGGCACCAAAATTGGACCACGGGGCACCTTGGACCTCAAAACTGAAAAGTGGTCTGAGCATTATGGTTTTATATTCATAAGAATGCACTAGGGATCGCGGGGCACAAAAACCCAAAAGTCTTACTTTCGCACGAAAATTGCACAAATGGCCGAAAATGCTCCATTGGCACAAAAATTGGACCACCGGGCACAACGGACCTCAAAACTGGAAAGTGCTATGAGCATTGATGTTTTTTATGGACAAGAATGCACCAGGGATCGCGGGGAACCAAAACCCAAAAGTCTTATTTTCTCATGAAAATTGCACAAATGGAAGAAAATGTACCACGGGAACAAAAATTGGATCACGGGGCACCTCGGACCTCAAAACTGAAAAGTGCTCCTAGCATTATGGTTTTTTATGCATAAGAATGCACCAGGGATCACGGGGCACCAAAACCCAAAAGTCTTATTTTCGCATCAAGATTGCACAATGTGCCGACAATGCAGCACCGGCACCAAAATTGGACGACGGGGCACCTCGGACCTCAAAACTGAAAAGTGCTCCGAGCATTGTGGTTTTTTATGCATAAGAATGCACTAGGGATAACAGGGCACTAAAACCCAAAAGTCTTATTTTCACACGAAAATTGCACAAATCGCCGAAAACGTACCACGGGTACCAAAATTGTACCACGGGGCACCACGGACCTCAAAACTGAAAAGTGCTCCGAGCATGATGGTTTTTTATGCATAAGAATGCACCAAGGATCACGGGGCACCAAAATCCGAAAGTCTTATTTTCGCACGAAAATTGCACAAATGGCCGAAAATACACCACCAGCACCAAAATTGGACAACAGGGCACCTTGGACCTCAAAACTGAAAGGTTCTCCAAGAATTATGGTTTTTTATGCATAAGAATGCACCAGGGATCACGGGGCACCAAAACCCAAAAGTCTTTTTTTCGTACGAAAATTACACAGTGGGCAGAAAATGCAACACTGGCACCCAAATTCGACCACGGTGCACCTCGAACCCCAAAACTGGAAAGTACTCTGAGCTTTGTGGTTTTTTATGGATAAGAATGCACCAGGGATCACGGGGAACCAAAACCCAAAAGTCTTATTTTCGCATGAAAATTGCACAAATGGCCCAAAATGTACCACGACCACAAAAATTGGATCACGGGGCACCTCAGACCTCAAAACTGAAAAGTGCTCCTAGCATTATGGTTTTTTATGAATAAGATGCACCAGGGATTACGGGGCACCAAAACCCAAAAGTCTTATTTTCGCACGAAGATGCACAATGGGCCGAAAATGCACCACCGGCACTAAAATTGGACCACGGGGCACCTCGGACCTCAAAACTGAAAAGTGCTCCGAGCATTATGGTTTTGTATGCATAAGAATGCACAAGGGTTCATGGGGCACCAAAACCCAAAAGTCTTATTTTCGCACGAAAATTGTACAAATGGCCGAAAATGCACCACCGGTACCAAAATTGGACCACGGGGCACCTCGGACCTCAAATCTGAAAAGTGCTTCGAGCATTATTGTTTTTTATGCATAAGAATGCACCAGGGATAACGGGGCACCAAAACCCAAAAGTCTTATTTTCGCACGAAAATTGAACAACGGGCGGAAAATGCACCACGGGCAACAAAATTGGACCACTGGGCACCTCGGACCTCAAAACTAAAAAGTGCTCCGAGCATTATGGTTTTTTATGCATGAGAATGCACCAGGGATCACGGGGCACCAAAACCCAAAAGTTTTATTTTCGCACGAAAATTGCACAAATGGCCGAAAATGCACGACCGGCACCAAAATTGGACCACGGGGCACCTTGGAACTCAAAATTGAAAGGTTCTCCAAGCATTAGGGTTTTTTATGCATAAGAATGCACCAGCGATCACGGGTCCCCAAAACCCAAAACTCTTATTTTCGCACGAAAATTACAAAATGGGCAGAAATTGCACCATGGGCACATAATTGGACCACGGGGCACCTCGGACCTCAAAACTGAAAAGTGCTCCGAGCATTCAGGTTTTTTATGCATAAGAATGCTCCAGGGATCACGGGGCACCAAAACCCAAAACTCTTATTTTCGCCCGAAAATTGCACAATGGGCGGAAAATGCACCACTGGCACCAAAATTGAACCACGGGGCACCTCGGACCTCAAAACTGAAAAGTTCTCTGAGTATTATTGTTTTTTATGCATAAGAATGCACCAGAGATCATGGGGCACCAAAACCCAAAAGTCTTATTTTCGCACGAAAATTCCACAAATGGCCGAAAATGTACCACGAGCACCAAAATTGGACCACGGGGCACCTCGGACCTCAAAACTGAAAAGTGCTCTGGGCATTATGATTTTTTATGGTTAAGAATGCACTATGGATCACGGGGAACCAACACCCACAAGTCTTTTTTTTTTCGCACTAAATTGCACAATGGGCCGAAAATGCAACACGGGCACCAAAATTCGTCCACAGGGCACCTCGAACCTCAAAACTGAAAAGTTCTCCGAGCATTGTGGTTTTTTACGGATAAGAATGCACCAGGGCTCAAGGGAACCAAAACCCAAATGTCTTATTTTCGCATGAAAATTGCAGAAGTGGACGAAAATGTACCACGGGAACAAAAATTCGATCACAGGGAACCTCGGACGTCAAAACTTAAAAGTGCTCATAGCATTATGGTTTTTTATGCATTAGAATGCACCAGGGATCGCGGGGCACCAACACCCAAAAGTCTTATTTTCGCACGAAGATTGCACAATGTGCCGACAATGCACAACCGGCACCAAAATTGGACCACGGGGCACCTCGGACCTCAAAATTGAAAAGTGCTCCGAGCATTGCGGATTTTATGCATAAGAATGCTCCAGGGATCACGGGGCACCAAAACCCAAAACTCTTATTTTCGCCTGAAAATTGCACAATGGGCGGAAAATGCACCATAGGCACCAAAATTGGACCACGGGGCACCTCGGACCTCAAAACTGAAAAGTTCTCTGAGTATTATTGTTTTTTATGCATAAGAATGCACCAGAGATCATGGGGCACCAAAACCCAAAAGTCTTATTTTCGCACGAAAATTCCACAAATGGCCGAAAATGTACCACGAGCACCAAAATTGGACCACGGGGCACCTCGGACCTCAAAACTGAAAAGTGCTCTGGGCATTATGATTTTTTAGAGTTAAGAATGCACTATGGATCACGGGGAACCAACACCCAAAAGTCTTTTTTTTCGCACTAAATTGCACAATGGGCCAAAAATGCAACACGGGCACCAAAATTCATCCACAGGGCACCTCGAACCTCAAAACTGAAAAGTTCTCCGAGCATTGTGATTTTTTACGGATAAGAATGCACCAGGGCTCAAGGGAACCAAAACCCAAATGTCTTATTTTCGCATGAAAATTGCAGAAGTGGACGAAAATTTACCACGGGAACAAAAATTCGATCACGGGGAACCTCGGACGTCAAAACTTAAAAGTGCTCATAGCATTATGGTTTTTTATGCATTAGAATGCACCAGGGATCTCGGGGCACCAACACCCAAAAGTCTTATTTTCGCACGAAGATTGCACAATGTGCCGACAATGCACAACCGGCACCAAAATTGGACCACGGGGCACCTCGGACCTCAAAACTGAAAAGGGCTCCGAGCATTGCGGATTTTATGCATAAGAATGCTCCAGGGATCACGGGGCACCAAAACCCAAAACTCTTATTTTCGCCTGAAAATTGCACAATGGGCGGAAAATGCACCACAGGCACCAAAATTGGACCACGGGGCACCTCGGACCTCAAAACTGAATAGTTCTCTGAGTATTATTGTTTTTTATGCATAAGAATGCACCAAAGATCATGGGGCACCAAAACCCAAAAGTCTTATTTTCGTACGAAAATTCCACAAATGGCCGAAAATGTACCACGAGCACCAAAATTGGACCACGGGGCACCTCGGACCTCAAAACTAAAAAGTGCTCTGGGCATTATGATTTTTTATGGTTAAGAATGCACTATGGATCACGGGGAACCAACACCCAAAAGTCTTTTTTTCGCACTAAATTGCACAATGGGCCGAAAATGCAACACGGGCACCAAAATTCGTCCACAGGGCACCTCGAACCTCAAAACTGAAAAGTTCTCCGAGCATTGTGGTTTTTTACGGATAAGAATGCACCAGGGCTCAAGGGAACCAAAACCCAAATGTCTTATTTTCGCATGAAAATTGCACAAATGGACGAAAATGTACCACGGGAACAAAAATTCGATCACGGGGAACCTCGGACGTCAAAACTTAAAAGTGCTCATAGCATTATGGTTTTTTATGCATTTGAATGCACCAGGGATTGCGCGACACCAACACCCAAAAGTCTTATTTTCGCACGAAGATTGCATAATGTGCCGACAATGCAACACCGGCACCAAAATTGGACCACGGGGCACCTCGGACCTCAAAACTGAAAAGTGCTCCGAGCATTGCGGATTTTATGCATAAGAATGCACCATGGTTCATGGGGCACCAAAATCTGAAAGTCTTACTTTCGCACGAAAATTGCACAAATGGCCGAAAATGCACCATCAGCACCAAAATTGGAACACGGGGCACCTTGGACCTCAAAACTGAAAGGTTCTCCAAGCATTATGGTTTTTTATGCATAAGAATGCACCAGGGATCAAGGGGCACCAAAACCCAAAAGTCTTTTTTTCGCACGAAAATTGCACAATGGGCCGAAAATGCAACACGGGCACCAAAATTCAACCACGGGGAACCTCGGACCTCAAAACTGAAAAGTGCTCCGAGCATTGTGGTTTTTTATGGATAAGAATGCACCAGGGATCACGGGGAACCAAAACCAAAAAGTCTTATTTTCGCACGAAAATTGCACAATGGGCAAAAAATGCACCACGGGCACCAATATTGGACCACGGGGCACCTCGGACCTCAAAACTGAAAGTCCTCCGAGCATTATGGTTTTTTATGGATAAGAATGCACCCGGGATGACGGGGAACCAAAACCCAAAAGTCTTATTTTCGCACGAAAATTGCACAAAAGGCCGAAAATGCACCACTGACACCAAAATTGGACCACGGGGTACGACGGACCTCAAAACTGAAGAGTGCTCCAAGCATGATGGTTTTTTATGCATAAGAATGCAGCATGGATCACGGGGCACCAAAATCCAACAGTCTTAGTTTCGCACAAAAATTGAACAAATGGCCAAAAATGCACCACTGGCATCAAAATTGGACCACGGGGCACCTCGGACCTCAAATCTAAAAACTCCTCCGAGCATTATGATTTTTTATGGATAAGAATGCACCAGGGATCACGGGGAACCAAAACCCAAAAGTCTTATTTTCGCACGAAAATTGCATAATGGGCGGAAAATGCGCCACGGGCACCAATATTGGAGCACGGGGCACCTCGGACCTCAAAACGGAAAGTTCTCCGAGAATTATGGTTTTTTATGGATAAGAATGCACCATGGATCACGGGGAACCAAAACCCAAAAGTATTATTTTCGTACGAAAATTGCACAAATGGCCGAAAATGCACCATCGGCACCAAAATTGGACCACGGGGCACCTCGGACCTCAAAACTGAAAAGTGCTTTGAGCATTGTTCTTTTTTATGCATAAGAATGCACCAGGAATAACGGGGCACCAAAACCCAAAAGTCTTATTTTCGCACGAAAATTGCACAATGGGCGGAAAATGCACCACGGGCACCAAAATTGGACCACGGGGCACCTCGGACCTCAAAACTGAAAAGTGCTCCAAGCATTATGGTTTTTTATGCATAAGAATGCACTAGGGATCATGGGGCACCAAAACCCAAAAGTCTTATTTTCGCACAAAAATTCCACAAATGGCCGAAAATGTACCAGGAGCACCAAAATTGGACCACGGGGAACCTCGGACCTCAAAACTGAAAAGTGCTCCGAGCATTATCGTTTTTTATGCATTAGAATGCACCAGGGATCATGGGGCACCAAAACCCAAAAGTCTTATTTTCGCATGAAAATTGCACAAATGGCCGAAAGTGCACCACCGACAACAAAATTGAACCACGGGGTACGACGGACCTCAAAACTGAAAAGTGCTCCGAGCATGATGGTTTTTTATGCATAAGAATGCAGCATGGATCACGGGACACCAAAATCCAAGAGTCTTAGTTTCGCACAAAAATTGAACAAATGGCCGAAACTGCACCACCGGCACCAAAATTGGATTACGGGGTACCTCGGACCTCAAAACTGAAAATTCCTCCGAGCATTATGATTTTTTATGGATATGAAAACACCAGGGATCACGGGGAACCAAAATCCAAAAGTCTTTTTTTCTCACGAAAATTGCACAATGGCCGGAAAATGCACCACGGGCACCAATATTGGACCATGGGGTACCTCGGACCTCAAAACTGAAAGTCCTCCGAGCATTATGGTTTTTTATGCATAAGAATGCACCAGGGATCATAGGGAACCAAAACCCAAAAGTCTTATTTTCGCACGAAAATTGCACAAATGGCCGAAAATGCACCACCGACACCAAAATTGGACCACGGGGTACGACGGACCTCAAAACTGAAAAGTGCTCCGAACATGATGGTTTTTTGTGCATAAGAATGCAGCAGGGATCACGGGGCACCAAAACCGAAAAGTCTTATTTTCACATGCAAATTGTACAAATGGCCGAAAATACACCACCGACACCAAAATTGAACCACGGGGCAGCACGGACCTTAAAACAGAAAAGAGTTCCAAGCATTATGGTTTTTTCTATATAAGAATGCACCAGGAATCACGGGGCACCAAAACCCAAAAGTTTTATTTTCGTACGAAAATTGCACAATGGGCCGACAATGCACCACGGGCACCAAAATTGAAAAATTCTTTGAGCATTATGGTTTTTTATGGATAAGAAAGCACAAGGGATAACGGGGCACCAATACCCAAAAGTCTTATTTTCGCATGAAAATTGCACAAATTGGCGAAAATGTACCAAGGGCACCAAAATTTGACCACGGGGCACCTCGGACCTCAAAGTTGAAAAGTGCTCCATTATGGTTTTTTATGCATGAGAATGCAACAGGGTTCACGGGGCACCAAAACCCAAAAGTCTTATTTTTGCACGAAAATTACACAATGGGCCGAAAATGCACCACGGGCACCAAAATTGCAACATGGGGCACCTCGGACCTCAAAACTGAAATGTGCTATGAGCATTATGGTTTTTTATTCGTAAGAATGCACTAGGGTTAACGAGGCACCAAAAACCAAAAGTCTTATTTTCGCACGAAAATTGCACAAATGGCTGAAAATGCACTACTGGCACCAAAATTGTTCCACGAGGCACGACGGACCTCAAAACTGAAAAGTGTTCCAAGTATTATGGTTTTTTATGCATAAGAATGCACTAGGGATCATGGGGCACCAAAATCCAAAAGTCTTATTTTCGCACGAAAATTGCACAAACGACCGAAAATGAACCACGGGCACCAAAATTTGGCCACGGGGCACCTCGGACCTCAAAACTGGAAAGTTCTCCGAGCATTGTGGTTTTTTATGCATAAGAATGCACAAGGGATCACAGGGCACCAAAACCCAAAAGTCTTATTTTCGCATGAAAATTGTACAAATGGCAGAAAATGCACCATCGGCACCAAAATTTGACCACGGGGCACCACGAACCTGAAAACTGAAAAGTGTGTTGAGCATTATGGTTTTTTATGCATAAGAATGCACCATGGATTACGGGGCACCAAAACCCAAAAGTCTTATTTTCGCACTAAGATTGCACAATGGGCCGAAAATGAACAACGGGCACAAAAATTGGACCACGATGCACCTCGGACCTCAAAACTGAAAAGTGCTTCGAACATTATGGTTTTTTATGCATAAGAATGCACCAAGGATCACGGGCCACCAAAACCCAAAAGTCTTATTTTCACATGAAAATTGCACAAATGGCCGAAAATGCACCACCGACACAAAAATTGGACCAAGGGGAAGCACGAACCTTAAAACTTAAAAGAGTTCCAAGCATTATGGTTTTTTATACATATGAATGCACCAGGGATCACGAGGCACCACAACCCAAAAGTCTTATTTTCGCACGAAAATTGCACAATGCGACGAAAATGCACCACGGGCACCAAAATTGAAAAGTACTCTGAGCATTATGGTTTTTTTATGGATAAGAAAGCACCAGGGATCACGCGGCACTAATACCCAAAAGTCTTATTTTTGCACGAAAATTGCACAAAAGGCCGAAAATGCACCACTGACACCAAAATTGGACCACGGGGTACCTCGAACCTTAAAACTGAAAAGTGCTCCAAGCATTATGGTTTTTTATGCATAAGAATGCACTAGGGATCATGGGGCACCAAAATCCAAAAGTCTTATTTTCGCACAAAAATTGAACAAATGGCCGAAATTGCACCACCGGCACCAAAATTGGATTACGGGCACCTCGGACCTCAAAACTGAAAAGTCCTCCGAGCATTATGATTTTTTATGGATATGAATGCACCAGGGATCACGGGGAACCAAAACCCAAAAGTCTTATTTTCTCACGAAAATTGCACAATGGGTGGAAAATGCACCACGGGCACCAATATTGGACCACGGGATACCTCGGACCTCAAAACTGAAAGTCCTCCGAGCATTATGGTTTTTTATGGATAAGAATGCACCAAGGATCACGGGGAACCAATACCCAAAAGTCTTATTTTCGCACGAAAATTGCAGAAAAGGCCGAAAATGCACCACCGGCACCAATATTGGACCACGGGGTACGACGGACCTCAAAACCGAAAAGTGCTCTGAACATGATGGTTTTTTGTGCATAAGAATGCAGCAGGGATCACGGGGCACCAAAACCCAAAAGTCTTATTTTCGCATGAAAATTGCACAAATGGCCGAAAATGCACCACCGACAACAAAATTGAACCATGGGGTACGACGGACCTCAAAACTGAAAAGTGCTCCGAGCATGATGGTTTTTTATGCATAAGAATGCGGCATGGATCACGGGGCACCAAAATCCAAGAGTATTAGTTTCGCACAAAAATTGAACAAATGGCCGAAACTGCACCACCGACACCAAAATTGGATTACGGGCACCTCGGACCTCAAAACTGAAAAGTCCTCTGAGCATTATGATTTTTTATGGATATGAATGCACCAGGGATCACGGGGAACCAAAACCAAAGAGTCTTATTTTCTCACAAAAATTGTACAATGGGCAGAAAATGCACCACGGGCACCAATATTGGACCACGGGGTACCTCGGACCTCAAAACTGAAAGTCCTCCGAGCATTATGGTTTTTTATGGATAAGAATGCACCAAGGATCACGGGGAACCAAAACCCAAAAGTCTTATTTTCGCACGAAAATTGCACAAAAGGCCGCAAATGCACCACCGACACCAAAATTGGACCACGGGGTACGACGGACCTCAAAACTGAAAAGTGCTCTGAACATGATGGTTTTTTGTGCATAAGAATGCAGCAGGGATCACGGGGCACCAAAATCGAAAAGTCTTATTTTCACATGCAAATTGCACAAATGGCCGAAAATGCACCACCGACACCAAAATTGAACCACGGGGTAGCACGGACCTTAAAACATAAAAGAGTTCCAAGCATTATGGTTTTTTCTATATAAGAATGCACCAGGAATCACGGGGCACCAAAACCCAAAAGTCTTATTTTCGCACGAAAATTGCACATTGGGCCAAAAATGCACCACGGGCACCAAAACTGAAAAGTGCTATGAGCATTATGGTTTTTTATGGATAAGAAAACACAAGGGATCACGGGGCACCAATACCCAACAGTCTTATTTTCGCACGAAAATTGCACAAATGGGCGAAAATGTACCAAGGGCACCAAAATTTGACCACGGGTCACCTCGGACCTCAAAGTTGAAAAGTGCTCCGAGCATTATGGTTTTTTATGCATGAGAATGCAACAGGGTTCACGGGGCACCAAAACCCAAAAGTCTTATTTTCGCACGAAAATTACACAATGGGCCGAAAATGTACCACGGGCACCAAAATTGCAACATGGAGCACCTCGGACCTCAAAACTGAAAAGTGCTATGAGCATTATGGTTTTTTATTCGTAAGCATGTACCAGTGTTAACGAGGCACCAAAAGCCAAAAGTCTTATTTTCGCACGAAATTTGCACAAATGGCTGAAAATGCACCACTGGCACCAAAATTGGACCACGAGGAACCACGGACCTCAAAACTTAAAAGTGTTCCAAGCATTACGGTTTTTTATGCATAAGAATGCACCAGGGATCATGGGGCACCAAAACCCAAAAGTCTTATTTTCGTACAAAAATTGCACAAACGACCGAAAATGAACCACAGGCACCAAAATTTGGCCACAGGGCACCTCGGACCACAAAACTAGAAAGTTCTCCGAGCATTGTGGTTTTTTATGCATAAGAATGCACCAGGGATCACAGGGCACCAAAACCCAAAAGTCTTATTTTCGCATGAAAATTGTACAAATGGCAGAAAATGCACCATCGGCACCAAAATTGGACCACGGGACACCACGAACCTCAAAACTGAAAAGTCCTCCAGGCATTATGGTTTTTTGTGCATAAGAATACACCAGGGATCACGGGGCACCAAAACCCAAAGTCTTGTTTCCGCACGAAAATTGTACAAATGGCCGAAAATGCACCACCGACACAAAAATTGGACCACGGGGCACCACGAACCTGAAAACTGAAAAGTGTGTTGAGCATTATGGTTTTTTATGCATAAGAATGCACCAGGGATTACGGGGCACCAAAACCCAAAAGTCTTATTTTCGCACTAAGATTGCATAATGGGCTGAAAATGAACAACGGGCACAAAAATTGGACCACGGTGCACCTCGGACCTCAAAACTGAAAAGTGCTTTGAACATTATGGTTTTTTATGCATAAGAATGCACCGGGGATCACGGGCCACCAAAACCCAAAAGTCTTATTTTCACATGAAAATTGCACAAATGGCCGAAAATGCACCACCGACACCAAAATTGGACCACGGGGCAGCACGAACCTTAAAACTGAAAAGAGTTCCAAGCATTATGGTTTTTCATACATATGAATGCACCAGGGATCACGAGCCCCCAAAACCCAAAAGTCTTATTTTCGCACGAAAATTGCAAAATGCGACGAAAATGCACCACGGGCCCCAAAATTGAAAAGTACTCTGAGCATTATGGTTTTTTATCGATAAGAAAGCACCAGGGATCACGCGGCACCAATACCCAAAAGTCTTATTTTCGCACGAAAATTGCACAAATGGGCGAAAATGTACCACGGGGACCAAAATTTGACCACGGGGCACCTCGGACCTCAAAACTTAAAAGTGCTCCGAGCATTACGGTTTTTTATGCGTGAGAATGCAACAGGGATCACGGGGCACCAAAACCCAAAAGTCTTATTTTCGCACGAAAATTGCACAATGTGCCGAAAATGAACCACGAGCACGAAAATTTGGCCACGGGGCACCTCGGACCTCAAAACTGGAAAGTTCTCCGAGCATTATGGTTTTTTATGCATGAGAATGCAACAGGGATCACGGGGCACCAAAACCAAAAAGTCTTATTTTCGCACGAAAATTGCACAATGGGTCAAAAATGCACCACCGCCACCAAAATTGGAACATAAGGCACCTCGGACCTCAAAACTGAAAAGTGCTATGAGCTTTATTGTTTTTTATTCATAAAAATGCACCAGGGTTAACGAGGCACCAAAAACCAAAAGTCTTATTTTCGCACAAAAATTGCACAAATGGCTGAAAATGCACCACTGGCTCCAAAATTGGACCACGAGGCACCATGGACCTGAAAATTGATATGTGTTCCGAGCATTACGATTTTTTATGCATAAGGATGCACCAGGGATCACGGGGAAGCAAAACCCAAAAGTCTTATTTTCACACGAAAATTGCACAAAGGGCCGAAAATGAACCACGGGCACCAAAATTTGGCCACGGGGCACCTCGGACCTCAAAACTGGAAAGTTCTCCGAGCATTGTGGTTTTTTATGCATAAGAATGCACCAGGGATCACGGGGCACCAAAACCCAAAAGTCTTATTTTCGCACGAAAATTTCACAATGGGCTGAAAATGCACCACGGGCACCAAAATTTGACCACGGGGAACCTCGGAACTCAAAACTGGAAAGTTCTCTGGGCATTATGGTTTTTTATGCATAATAATGCGCAAGGGATCAAGGGGCACTAAAACCCAAAAGTCTAATTATCGCAAGAATATTGCACAATGGGACGAAAATGCACCACGGGCACCAAAATTGGAACACGGGGCACCTCGGACCTCAAAAATGACAAGTGCTATGAGCATTATGGTTTTTTATTCTTAAGAATGCACCACAGATCACGGGGCACCAAAAACATAAAATCTTATTTTCGCACGAAAATTGCACAAATGGCTGAAAATGTACCACTAGCACCAAAATTGGACCAAGTGCACCGCGGACCTCAAAACTGAAAAGTGTTCCGAGCATTATGGTTTTTTATGCATAATAATGCACCAGGGATCACAGGGCACCAAAACCCAAAAGTCTTATTTTCGCACGAAAATTGCACAATAGGCTGAAAATGCACCACGGGCACCAAAGTTGGACCACACCACGGACCTCAAAACTGAAAAGTGTTCCAAGAATTATAGTTTTTTATGCATAAGAATGCACCAGGGATCATGGGTCACCAAAACCCAAAAGTCTTATTTTCGCATGAAATTGCACAATGGACCAAAAATGCACCACAAGAACCAAAATTCGACCACGGGGCACCTTGGACCTCAAAACTGAGAAGTGCTATGAAGCATTATGGTATTTTATGCATAAAAATGCACTAGGGATCACAGGGCACCAAAACCCAAAGGTCTTATTTTCGCATGAAAATTGCACAAATTGTCGAAAATGCACCATTGACACCAAAATTGGACCACGGGACACCACGGACCTCAAAACTGAAAAGTCCTCCAGGCATTATGGTTTTTTGTGCATAAGAATTCAACAGGGATCACAGGGCACCAAAATCCAAAAGTCTTCTTTCTGCAAGAAAATTGTACAAATGCCGGAAAATGCACCACCGGCACAAAAATTGGACCACGGGGCACCGCAAACCTCAAAACTGAAAAGTGTGTCGAGCATTATGGTTGTTTATGCATAAGAATGAACCAGGGATTACGGGGCACCAAAACCCAAAAGTCTTATTTTTGCACTAAGATTGCACAATGGGCCGAAAATGCACAACGAGCACAAAAATTGGACCACGGTGCACCTCGGACCTCAAAACTGAAAAGTGGTTCGAAAATTATGGTTTTTTATGCATAAGAATGCACCAGGGATCATGGGGCACCAAAACCCAAAAGTCTTATTTTCACATGAAAATTGCACAAATGGTCGAAAATGCACCATCGACACCAAAATTGGACCACGGGGCAGCACGAACCTTAAAACTGAAAAGAGTTCCAAGCATTATGGTTTTTTATTCATAAGAATGCACCAGGGATCACGGGGCACCAAAACCCAAAAGTCTTATTTTCGCACGAAAATTGCACAATGGGCCGAAAATGCACCACGGGCACCAAAATTGAAACGTGCTATGAGCATTATGGTTTTTTATGGATAAGAAACCACCAGGGATCACGGGGCACCAATACCCAAAAGTCTTATGTTCGCACGAAAATTGCACAAATGGGCGAAAATGTACCACGAGCACCAAAATTTGACCACGGGGAACCTCGGAACTCAAAATTGGAAAGTTCTGTGAGCATTATGGTTTGTTATGCATAATAATGCGCAAGGGATCAAGGGGCACTCAAACCCAAAAGTCTAATTTCCGCAAGAATATTGCACAATGGTACGAAAATGCACCACAGGCACCAAAATTGGAACACGGGACACCTCGGACCTCAAAACTGAAAAGTGCTGTGAGCATTATAGTTTTTTATTCATAAGAATGCACTAGGGTTAACGGGACACCAATAACCAAAAGTCTTATTTTCGCACGAAAATTGCACAAATGGCTGAAAATGCACGACTGGCACCAAAATTGGACCACGAGGCACCACGAACCTCAAAACAGAAAAGTGTTTTGAGCAAGATGGTTTTTCATGCATAAGAATGTACCAGGGATCAAGGGGCACCAAAACCCAAAAGTTTTATTTTCGCAAGAAAATTGCACAATAGGCCGAAAATGAACCACGGGCACCAAAATTATACCACGGGGCACCTTGGACCTCAAAACTGGAAAGTTCTCTGAGCATTATGGTTTTTTATGCATAAGAATGCACTAGGGATCACGGGGAACCAAAACCCAAAAGTATTATTTTCGTGCAAAAATTTCACAATGGGCTGAAAATGCACAAGTGCACCAAAATTTGGCCACGGGGCACCTCGAACTCAAAATTGGAAAGTTCTCCGAGCATTATGGTTTTTTAAGATTAAGAATACGCCAGGGATCAAGGGCCACCAAAACCCAAAAGTCTTATTTTCGCGCGAAAATTTCACAATGGGCTGAAAATGCACCAAGTGCACCAAAATTTGGCCACGGGGCACCTCGAACTCAAAATTGGAAAGTTCTCCGAGCATTATGGTTTTTTAAGATTAAGAATACGCCAGGGATCAAGCGGCACCGAAACCCAAAAGTTTTATTTTTGCACGAAAATTGCACAAATGGCCGAAAATGCACCACCGGCACCAAAATTGGACCACGGGGTACCACGGACCTCAAAACTGAAATTTGCTCCAAGCATTATGATTTTTTACGCATAAGAATGCACCTGGGATCACGGGGCACCCAAACCCAAAAGTCTTATTTTCGCACGAAAATTGCACAAATGGCCGAAATGCACCGCCGGCACCAAAATTGGACCACGGGGCACCACGGACCTCAAAACTGAAAATTTCTCTGACATTTATGGTTTTTTATACATAAGAATGCGCCTGGGATCACGGGGCACCAAAACCCAAAAGGCTTATTTTCGCACAAAAATTTCACAAATGGCCGAAAATGCAACAACGACACCAAAATTTGACCACGGGACACAACGGACCTCAAAACTGAAAAGTGCTCCATGCATTATGGTTTTTTATGCATAAGAATGCACCAGGGATCATGGGGTTACGAAAACCCAAAAGTTTTATTTTCGCACGAAAATTGTACAAATGGTCGAAAATGCACCACCGGCACCAAAATTGGACCACGGGGCACCACGGACCTCAAAACTGAAAAGGGTTTCGAGCTTTATGGTTTTGTATGCAGAAGAATGCACCAGGGATCACGTGGCACCAAAAACCAAAAGTCTTATTTTCACACGAAAATTTCACAAATCGCCGAAAATGCACCACGGGCACCAAAATTTGACCACGGCGCACCTCGGACCTCAAAACTGGAAAGTTCTCCGAGCATTATGATTTTTAATGCATAAGAATGCACCAGGGATCATGGGGCACCAAATCCCAAAAGTCTTATTTTCGCACGAAAATTGCACAAATGGCCGAAATGCACTGCCGGCACCAAAATTGGACCACAGGGCACCACGGACCTCAAAACTGAAAATTGCTCCAAGCATTATGGTTTTTTACGCATAAGAATGCACCTGGGATCAAGGGGCACCAAAACCCAAAAGACTTATTTTCGCACGAAAATTGCACAATGGGCCGAAAATGCAAAATAAACACAAAAATTGGACCACGGGGCACCACGAACCTCAAAACTGAAAAAGAGTTCCGGGCATTATATTTTTTTTTTGCATAAGAATGCACCAGGGATCAAGGGGCACCAAAATCCAAAAGTCTTATTTTCGCACGAAAATTTCACAATTGGCCGAATATGCACCATCGGCACCAAAATCGGACCACGGGGCACCACAGACCTCAAAATGAAAAGTTCTCCAAGAATTATGGTTTTTTATGCATAAGAATGCACCACGGATCATGGGGCACCAAAATCCAAAAGTCTTATTTTCGCACAAAAATTGCACAATGGGCCGAAAATGCACCACGGGCACCAAAATTGGACCACAGGGCACCTCGAACCTCAAAACTGAAAAGTGCTTCGAGCATTATGGTTTTTTATGCATAAGAATGCACCAGGGATGACAGGGCACCAGAACCCAAAAGTCTTATTTTCGCACGAAAATTGTACAAATGGTCGAAAATGCACCACCGGCACCAAAATTGGACCACAGGGCACCACGGACCTTTAAACGGAAAAGGGTTTTGAGCTTTATGGTTTTGTATGCATAAGAATGCACCAGGGATCACGAGGCACCAAAATCCAAAAGTCTTATTTTCGCACGAAAATTGCGCAAATGGCAAAAAATGCACCACCGGCACGAAAATTGGACCACGGGGCACCACGGACCTCAAAACTGAAAAGTGCTCTGACCATTATGGTTTTTTATACATAAGAATGCGCCTGGGATCACGGGGCACCAAAACCCAAAAGGCTTATTTTCGCACAAAAATTTCACAAATGGCCGAAAATGCAACAACGACACCAAAATTTGACCACGGGACACAACGGACCTCAAAACTGAAAAGTGCTCCATGCATTATGGTTTTTTATGCATAAGAATGCACCAGGGATCTTGGGGCACGAAAACCCAAAAGTTTTATTTTCGCACGAAAATTGTACAAATGGTCGAAAATGCACCACCGGCACCAAAATTGGACCATGGGGCACCACGAACCTCAAAACCGAAAAGGGTTCCGAGCTTTATGGTTTTGTATGCAGAAGAATGCACCAGGGATCACGTGGCACCAAAAACCAAAAGTCTTATTTTCACACGAAAATTTCACAAATCGCCGAAAATGCACCACGGGCACCAAAATTTGACCACGGCGCACCTCGGACCTCAAAACTGGAAAGTTCTCCGAGCATTATGATTTTTAATGCATAAGAATGCACCAGGGATCACGGGGCACCAAAACCCAAAAGTCTTATTTTCGCACGAAAATTGCACAAATGGCCGAAATGCACCGCCGGCACCAAAATGTGCAATTTTCGTGCGAAAATAAGTCTTTTGGGTTTTGGTGCCCCCTGATCCCAGGTGCATTCTTATGCGTAAAAAACCATAATGCTTGGAGCAATTTTCAGTTTTGAGGTCCGTGGTGCCCCGTGGTCCAATTTTGGTGCCGGTGGTGCATTTTCGACCATTTGTACAATTTTCGTGCGAAAATAAAACTTTTGGGTTTTCATGCCCCATGATCCCTGGTGCATTCTTATGCATAAAAAACCATAATGCATGGAGCACTTTTCAGTTTTGAGGTCCGTTGTGTCCCGTAGTCAAATTTTGGTGTCGTTGTTGCATTTTCGGCCATTTGTGAAATTTTTGTGCGAAAATAAGCCTTTTGGGTTTTGGTGCCCCGTGATCCCAGGTGCATTCTTATGTATAGAAAACCATAATGGACAGAGCACTTTTCAGTTTTGAGGTCCGTGGTGCCCCGTGGTCCAATTTTCGTGCCGGTGGTGCATTTTTTGCCATTTGCGCAATTTTCGTGCGAAAATAAGACTTTTGGATTTTGGTGCCTCGTGATCCCTGGTGCATTCTTATGCATACAAAACAATAAAGCTCAAAACCCTTTTCCGTTTTGAGGTCCGTGGTGCCCTATGGTCCAATTTTAGTGCCCGTGGTGCATTTTCGACCATTTGTGAAATTTTCGTGCGAAAATAAGACTTTTGGATTTTGGTGCCTCGTGATCCCTGGTGCATTCTTATGCATACAAAACCATAAAGCTCAAAACCCTTTTCCGTTTTGAGGTCTGTCGTGCCCTGTGGTCCAATTTTGGTGCCGGTGGTGCATTTTCGACCATTTGTACAATTTTCGTGCGAAAATAAGACTTTTGGGTTTTGGTGCCCTGTCATCCCTGGTGCATTCTTATGCATAAAAAACCATAATGCTCGGAGCACTTTTCAGTTTTGAGGTTCGAGGTGCCCTGTGGTCCAATTTTGGTGCCCGTGGTGCATTTTCGGCCCATTGTGCAATTTTTGTGCGAAAATAAGACTTTTGGATTTTGGTGCCCCGTGATCCCTGGTGCATTCTTATGCATAAAAAACCATAATTCTTGCAGCACTTTTCATTTTGAGGTCTGGGGTGCCCCGTGGTCCGATTTTGGTGCCGATGGTGCATATTCGGCCAATTGTGAAATTTTCGTGCGAAAATAAGACTTTTGGATTTTGGTGCCCCGTGATCCCTGGTGCGTTCTTATGCAAAAAATATTATAATGCTCGGAACTCTTTTTCAGTTTTGAGGTTCGTGGTGCCCCGTGGTCCAATTTTCGTTTTTATTTTGTATTTTCGGCCCGTTGTGCAATTTTCGTGCGAAAATAAGTCTTTTGGGTTTTGGTGCCCCCTGATCCCAGGTGCATTCTTATTCGTAAAAAACCATAATGCTTGGAGCAATTTTCAGTTTTGAGGTCCGTGGTGCCCCGTGGTCCAATTTTGGTGCCGGCGGTGCATTTCGGCCATTTGTGCAATTTTCGTGCGAAAATAAAACTTTTGGGTTTTGGTGCCCCGTGATCCCTGGTGCATTCTTATGCATTAAAATCATAATGCTCGGAGAACTTTCCAGTTTTGAGGTCCGAGGTGCGCCGTGGTCAAATTTTGGTGCCCGTGGTGCATTTTCGGCGATTTGTGAAATTTTCGTGTGAAAATAAGACTTTTGGTTTTTGAAGCCACGTGATCCCTGGTGGATTCTTCTGCATACAAAACCATAAAGCTCGGTACCCTTTTCAGTTTTGAGGTCCGTGGTGCCCCGTGGTCCAATTTTGGTGCCGGTGGTGCATTTTCGACCATTTGTACAATTTTCGTGCGAAAATAAAACTTTTGGGTTTTCGTGCCCCATGATCCCTGGTGCATTCTTATGCATAAAAAACCATAATGCATGGAGCACTTTTTAGTTTTGAGGTCCGTTGTGTCCCGTGGTCAAATTTTGGTGTCGTTGTTGCATTTTCGGCCATTTGTGAAATTTTTGTGCGAAAATAAGCCTTTTGGGTTTTGGTGCCCCGTGATCCCAGGCGCATTCTTATGTATAAAAAACCATAATGGTCAGAGCACTTTTCAGTTTTGAGGTCCGTGGTGCCCCATGGTCCAATTTTCGTGCCGGTGGTGCATTTTTTGCCATTTGCGCAATTTTCGTGCGAAAATAAGACTTTTGGATTTTGGTGCCTCGTGATCCCTAGTGCATTCTTATGCATAAAAAACCATAATGCTCGAAGCACTTTTCAGTTTTGAGGTTCGAGGTGCCCTGTGGTCCAATTTTGGTGCCCGTGGTGCATTTTCGGACAATTGTGCAATTTTTGTGTGAAAATAAGACTTTTGGATTTTGGTGCCCCGTGATCCCTGCTGCATTGTTATGCATATAAAACCATAATTCTTGGAGCACTTTTCATTTTGAGGTCTGTGGTGCCTCGTGGTCCGATTTTGGTGCCGATGGTGCATATTCGGCCAATTGTGAAATTTTCGTGCGAAAATAACACTTTTGGATTTTGGTGCCCCGTGATCCCTGGTGCGTTCTTATGCAAAAAAAATTATAATGCTCGGAACTCTTTTTCAGTTTTGAGGTTCGTGGTGCTCCGTGGTCCAATTTTCGTGTTTATTTTGCATTTTCGGCCCATTGTACAATTTTCGTGCGAAAATAAGTCTTTTGGGTTTTGGTGCCCCCTGATGCCAGGTGCATTCTTATGCGTAAAAAACCATAATGCTTGGAGCAGTTTTCAGTTTTGAGGTCCGTGGTGCCCCGTGGTCCAATTTTGGTGTCGGCGGTGCATTTCGGCCATTTGTGCAATTTTCGTGCGAAAATAAGACTTTTGGGTTTTGGTGCCCCGTGATCCCTGGTGCATTCTTATGCATTAAAAATCATAATGCTCGGAGAACTTTCCAGTTTTGAGGTCCGAGGTGCGCCGTGGTCAAATTTTGGTGCCCGCGGTGCATTTTCGGTGATTTGTGAAATTTTCGTGTGAAAATAAGACTTTTGGTTTTTGGTGCCACGTGATCCCTGGTGCATTTTCGGTGATTTGTGAAATTTTCGTGTGAAAATAAGACTTTTGGTTTTTGGTGCCACGTGATCCCTGGTGCATTCTTCTGCATACAAAACCATAAAGCTCGGTACCCTTTTCAGTTTTAAGGTCCGTGGTGCCCCGTGGTCCAATTTTGGTGCCGGTGGTGCATTTTCGACCTTTTGTACAATTTTCGTGCGAAAATAAAACTTTTGGGTTTTCGTGCCCCATGATCCCTGGTGCATTCTTATGCATAAAAAACCATAATGCATGGAGCACTTTTCAGTTTTGAAGTCCGTTGTGTCCCGTGGTCAAATTTTGGAGTCGTTGTTGCATTTTCGGCCATTTGTGAAATTTTTGTGCGAAAATAAGCCTTTTGGGTTTTGGTGCCCCGTGATCCCAGGTGCATTCTTATGTATAGAAAACCATAATGGTCAGAGCACTTTTCAGTTTTGAGGTCCGTGGTGCCCCGTGGTCCAATTTTCGTGTCGGTGGTGCATTTTTTGCCATTTGCGCAATTTTCGTGCGAAAATAAGACTTTTGGATTTTGGTGCCTCGTGATCCCTGGTGCATTCTTATGCATACAAAACCATAAAGCTCGAAACCCTTTTCCGTTTTGAGGTCCGTGGTGCCCCGTGGTCCAATTTTGGTGCCGGTGGTGCATTTTCGACCATTTGTACAAATCGTGCGAAAATAAAACTTTTGGGTTTTCGTGCCCTGTCATCCCTGGTGCATTCTTATGTATAAAAAACCATAATGCATGGAGCACTTTTCAGTTTTGAGGTCCGTTGTGTCCCGTGGTCAAATTTTGGAGTCGTTGTTGCATTTTCGGCCATTTGTGAAATTTTTGTGCGAAAATAAGCCTTTTGGGTTTTGGTGCCCCGTGATCCCAGGTGCATTCTTATGTATAAAAAACCACAATGGTCAGAGCACTTTTCATTTTGAGGTCCGTGGTGCCCCGTGGTCCAATTTTCGTGTCGGTGGTGCATTTTTTGCCATTTGCGCAATTTTCGTGCGAAAATAAGACTTTTGGATTTTGGTGCCTCGTGATCCCTGGTGCATTCTTATGCATACAAAACCATAAAGCTCAAAACCCTTTTCCGTTTTGAGGTCCGTGGTGCCCCGTGGTCCAATTTTGGTGCCGGTGGTGCATTTTCGACCATTTGTACAATTTTCATGCGAAAATAAGACTTTTGGGTTTTGGTGCCCTGTCATCCCTGGTGCATTCTTATGCATAAAAAACCATAATGCACGGAGCACTTTTCAGTCTTGAGGTTCGAGGTGCCCTGTGGTCCAATTTTGGTGCCCGTGGTGCATTTTCGGCCCATTGTGCAATTTTTGTGCGAAAATAAGACTTTTGGATTTTGGTGCCCCGTGATCCCTGGTGCATTCTTATGCATAAAAAACCATAATTCTTGGAGCACTTTTCATTTTGAGGTCTGTGGTGCCCCGTGGTCCGATTTTGGTGCCGATGGTGCATATTCGGCCAATTGTGAAATTTTCGTGCGAAAATAAGACTTTTGGATTTTGGTGCCCCGTGATCCCTGGTGCATTCTTATGCAAAAAAAATTATAATGCTCGGAACTCTTTTTCAGTTTTGAGGTTCGTGGTGCCCCGTGGTCCAATTTTCGTGTTTATTTTGCATTTTCGGCCCTTTGTGCAATTTTCGTGCGAAAATAAGTCTTTTGGGTTTTGGTGCCCCCTGATGCCAGGTGCATTCTTATGCGTAAAAAACCATAATGCTTGGAGCAATTTTCAGTTTTGAGGTCCGTGGTGCCCCATGGTCCAAATTTGGTGCCGGCGGTGCATTTCGGCCATTTGTGCAATTTTCGTGCGAAAATAAGACTTTTGGGTTTGGTGCCTCGTGATCCCTGGTGCATTCTTATGCATTAAAAATCATAATGCTCGGAGAACTTTCCAGTTTTGAGGTCCGAGGTGCGCCGTGTTCAAATTTTGGTGCCCGTGGTGCATTTTCGGTGATTTGTGAAATTTTCGTGTGAAAATAAGACTTTTGGTTTTTGGTGCCACGTGATCCCTGGTGCATTCTTCTGCATACAAAACCATAAAGCTCGGAACCCTTTTCAGTTTTGAGGTCCATGGTGCCCCGTGGTCCAATTTTGGTGCCGGTGGTGCATTTTCGACCATTAGTACAATTTTCGTGCGAAAATAAAACTTTTGGGTTTTCGTGCCCCATGATCCCTGGTGCATTCTTATGCATAAAAAACCATAATGCATGGAGCACTTTTCAGTTTTGAGGTCCGTTGTGTCCCGTGGTCAAATTTTGGTGTCGTTGTTGCATTTTCGGCCATTTGTGAAATTTTTGTGCGAAAATAAGCCTTTTGGGTTTTGGTGCCTCGTGATCCCAGGTGCATTCTTATGTATAAAAAACCATAATGGACAGAGCACTTTTCGGTATTGAGGTCCGTGGTGCCCCGTGGTCCAATTTTCGTGCCGGTGGTGCATTTTTTGCCATTTGCGCAATTTTCGTGCGAAAATAAGACTTTTGGATTTTGGTGCCTCGTGATCCCTGGTGCATTCTTATGCATACAAAACCATAAAGCTCAAAACTCTTTTCCGTTTTGAGGTCCGTCGTGCCTTGTGGTCCAATTTTGGTGCCGGTGGTGCATTTTCGACCATTTGTACAATTTTCGTGCGAAAATAAGACTTTTGGGTTTTGGTGCCCTGTCATCCCTGGTGCATTCTTATGTATAAAAAACCATAATGCTCGGAGCACTTTTCAGTTTTTAGGTTCGAGGTGCCCTGTGGTCCAATTTTGGTGCCCGTGGTGCATTTTCGGACAATTGTGCAATTTTTGTGCGAAAATAAGACTTTTGGATTTTGGTGCCCCGTGATCCCTGGTGCATTCTTATGCATAAAAAACCATAATTCTTGGAGCACTTTTCATTTTGAGGTCTGTGGTGCCCCGTGGTCCGATTTTGGTGCCGATGGTGCATATTCGGCCAATTGTGAAATTTTCGTGCGAAAATAAGACTTTTGGATTTTGGTGCCCCGTGATCCCTGGTACGTTCTTATGCAAAAAAAATTATAATGCTCGGAACTCTTTTTCAGTTTTGAGGTTCGTGGTGCCCCGTGGTCCAATTTTCGTGTTTATTTTGTATTTTCGGGCCATTGTGCAATTTTCGTGTGAAAATAAGTCTTTTGGATTTTGGTGCCCCCTGATCCCAGGTGCATTCTTATGCGTAAAAAACCATAATGCTTGGAGCAATTTTCAGTTTTGAGGTCCGTGGTGCCCCGTGGTCCAATTTTGGTGCCGGCGGTGCATTTCGGCCATTTTTGCAATTTTCGTGCGAAAATAAGACTTTTGGGTTTTGGTGCCCCGTGATCCCTGGTGCATTCTTATGCATTAAAAATCATAATGCTCAGAGAACTTTCCAGTTTTGAGGTCCGAGGTGCGCCGTGGTCAAATTTTGGTGCCCACGGTGCATTTTCGGTGATTTGTGAAATTTTCATGTGAAAATAAGACTTTTGGTTTTTGGTGCCACGTGATCCCTGGTGCATTCTTCTGCATACAAAACCATAAAGCTCGGTACCCTTTTCAGTTTTGAGGTCCGTGGTGCCCCGTGGTCCAATTTTGGTGCCGGTGGTGCATTTTCGACCATTTGTACAATTTTCGTGCGAAAATAAAACTTTTGGGTTTTCGTGCCCCATGATCCCAGGTGCATTCTTATGCATAAAAAACCATAATGCATGGAGCACTTTTCAGTTTTGAGGTCCGTTGTGTCCCGTGGTCAAATTTTGGTGTCGTTGTTGCATTTTCGGCCATTTGAGAAATTTTTGTGCGAAAATAAGCCTTTTGGGTATTGGTGCCTCGTGATCCCAGGTGCAATCTTATGTATAAAAAACCATAATGGACAGAGCACTTTTCAGTTTTGAGGTCCGTGGTGCCCCGTGGTCCAATTTTGGTGCCGGTGGTGCATTTTCGACCATTTGTAAATTTTCGTGCGAAAATAAGACTTTTGGGTTTTGGTGCCCCGTGATCCCAGGTGCATTCTTATGTATAAAAAACCATAATGGTCAGAGCACTTTTCAGTTTTGAGGTCCGTGGTGCCCCGTGGTCCAATTTTCGTGTCGGTGGTGCATTTTTTGCCATTTGCGCAATTTTCGTGCGAAAATAAGACTTTTGGATTTTGGTGCCTCGTGATCCCTGGTGCATTCTTATGCATACAAAACCATAAAGCTCAAAACCCTTTTCCGTCTTGAGCTCCATGGTGCCCTGTGGTCCAATTTTGGTGCCGGTGGTGCATTTTCGACCATTTGTTCAATTTTCATGCGAAAATAAGACTTTTGGGTTTTGGTGCCCTGTCATCCCTGGTGCATTCTTATGCATAAAAAACCATAATTCTTGGAGCACTTTTCATTTTGAGGTCTGTGGTGCCCCGTGGTCCGATTTTGGTGCCGATGGTGCATATTCGGCCAATTGTGAAATTTTCGTGCGAAAATAAGACTTTTGGATTTTGGTGCCCCGTGATCCCTGGTGCATTCTTATGCAAAAAAAAATTATAATGCTCGGAACTCTTTTTCAGTTTTGAGGTTCGTGGTGCCCCGTGGTCCAATTTTCGTGTTTATGTTGCATTTTCGGCCCATTGTGCAATTTTCGTGCGAAAATAAGTCTTTTGGGTTTTGGTGCCCCCTGATCCCAGGTGCATTCTTATGCGTAAAAAACCATAATGCTTGGAGCAATTTTCAGTTTTGAGGTCCGTGGTGCCCCGTGGTCCAAATTTGGTGCCGGCGGTGCATTTCGGCCATTTGTGCAATTTTCGTGCGAAAATAAGACTTTTGGGTTTTGGTGCCTCGTGATCCCTGGTGCATTCTTATGCATTAAAAATCATAATGCTCGGAGAAATTTCCAGTTTTGAGGTCCGAGGTGCGCCGTGGTCAAATTTTGGTGCCCGTGGTGCATTTTCGGTGATTTGTGAAATTTTCGTGTGAAAATAAGACTTTTGGTTTTTGGTGCCACGTGATCCCTGGTGCATTCTTCTGCATACAAAACCATAAAGCTCGGAACCCTTTTCAGTTTTGAGGTCCATGGTGCCCCGTGGTCCAATTTTGGTGCCGGTGGTGCATTTTCGACCATTAGTACAATTTTCGTGCGAAAATAAAACTTTTGGGTTTTCGTGCCCCATGATCCCTGGTGCATTCTTATGCATAAAAAACCATAATGCATGGAGCACTTTTCAGTTTTGAGGTCTGTTGTGTCCCGTGGTCAAATTTTGGTGTCGTTGTTGCATTTTCGGCCATTTGTGAAAATTTTGTGCGAAAATAAGCCTTTTGGGTTTTGGTGCCTCGTGATCCCAGGTGCTTTCTTATGTATAAAAAACCATAATGGACAGAGCACTTTTCAGTTTTGAGGTCCGTGGTGCCCCGTGGTCCAATTTTCGTGCCGGTGGTGCATTTTTTGCCATTTGCGCAATTTTCGTGCGAAAATAAGACTTTTGGATTTTGGTGCCTCATGATCCCTGGTGCATTCTTATGCATACAAAACCATAAAGCTCAACACTCTTTTCCGTTTTGAGGTCCGTCGTGCCCTGTGGTCCAATTTTGGTGTCGGTGGTGCATTTTCGACCATTTGTACAATTTTCGTGCGAAAATAAGACTTTTGGGTTTTGGTGCACTGTCATCCCTGGTGCATTCTTATGTATAAAAAACCATAATGCTCGGAGCACTTTTCAGTTTTGAGGTTCGAGGTGCCCTGTGGTCCAATTTTGGTGCCCGTGGTGCATTTTCGGACAATTGTGCAATTTTTGTGCGAAAATAAGACTTCTGGATTTTGGTGCCCCGTGATCCCTGGTGCATTCTTATGCATAAAAAACCATAATTCTTGGAGAACTTTTCATTTTGAGGTCTGTGGTGCCCCGTGGTCCGATTTTGGTTCCGATGGTGCATATTCGGCCAATTGTGAAATTTTCGTGCGAAAATAAGACTTTTGGATTTTGGTGCCCCGTGATCCCTGGTGCGTTCTTATGCAAAAAAAATTATAATGCTCGGAACTCTTTTTCAGTTTTGAGGTTCGTGGTGCCCCGTGGTCCAATTTTCGTGTTTATTTTGCATTTTCGGGCCATTGTGCAATTTTCGTGTGAAAATAAGTCTTTTGGGTTTTGGTGCCCCCTGATCCCAGGTGCATTCTTATGCGTAAAAAACCATAATGCTTGGAGCAATTTTCAGTTTTGAGGTCCGTGGTGGCCCGTGGTAAAATTTTGGTGCCGGCGGTGCATTTCGGCCATTTGTGCAATTTTCGTGCGAAAATAAGACTTTTGGGTTTTGGTGCCCCGTGATCCCTGGTGCATTCTTATGCATTAAAAATCATAATGCTCAGAGAACTTTCCAGTTTTGAGGTCCGAGGTGCGCCGTGGTCAAATTTTGGTGCCCGCGGTGCATTTTCGGTGATTTGTGAAATTTTCGTGTGAAAATAAGACTTTTTGGTTTTTGGTGCCACGTGATCCCTGGTGCATTCTTCTGCATACAAAACCATAAAGCTCGGTACCCTTTTCAGTTTTGAGGTCCATGGTGCCCCGTGGTCCAATTTTGGTGCCGGTGGTGCATTTTCGACCATTTGTACAATTTTCGTGCGAAAATAAAACTTTTGGGTTTTCGTGCCCCATGATCCCAGGTGCATTCTTATGCATAAAAAACCATAATGCATGGAGCACTTTTCAGTTTTGAGGTCCGTTGTGTCCCGTGGTCAAATTTTGGTGTCGTTGTTGCATTTTCGGCCATTTGTGAAATTTTTGTGCGAAAATAAGCCTTTTGGGTTTTGGTGCCTCGTGATCCCAGGTGCATTCATATGTATAAAAAACCATAATGGACAGAGCACTTTACAGTTTTGAGGTCTGTGGTGCCCCGCGGTCCAATTTTCGTGCCGGTGGTGCATTTTTTGCCATTTGCGCAATTTTCGTGCGAAAATAAGACTTTTGGATTTTGGTACCTCGTGATCCCTGGTGCATTCTTCTGCATACAAAACCATAAAGCTCGGTACCCTTTTCAGTTTTGAGGTCCATGGTGCCCCGTGGTCCAATTTTAGTGCCGGTGGTGCATTTTCGACCATTTGTACAATTTTCGTGCGAAAATAAAACTTTTGGGTTTTCGTGCCCCATGATCCCAGGTGCATTCTTATGCATAAAAAACCATAATGCATGGAGCACTTTTCAGTTTTGAGGTCCGTTGTGTCCCGTGGTCAAATTTTGGTGTCGTTGTTGCATTTTCGGCCATTTGTGAAATTTTTGTGCGAAAATAAGCCTTTTGGGTTTTGGTGCCTCGTGATCCCAGGTGCATTCTTATGTATAAAAAACCATAATGGACAGAGCACTTTACAGTTTTGAGGTCCGTGGTGCCCCGCGGTCCAATTTTCGTGCCGGTGGTGCATTTTTTGCCATTTGCGCAATTTTCGTGCGAAAATAAGACTTTTGGATTTTGGTACCTCGTGATCCCTGGTGCATTCTTCTGCATACAAAACCATAAAGCTCAAAACCCTTTTCCGTTTTGAGGTCCGTGGTGCCCCGTGGTCCAATTTTGGTACCGATGGTGCATTTTCGACCATTTGTACAAATCGTGCGAAAATAAAACTTTTGGGTTTTCGTGCCCTGTCATCCCTGGTGCATTCTTATGCATAAAAAACCATAATGCATGGAGCAATTTTCATTTTTGAGGTCCGTTGTGTCCCGTGGTCAAATTTTGGAGTCGTTGTTCCATTTTCGGCCATTTGTGCAATTTTTGTGCGAAAATAAGCCTTTTGGGTTTTGGTGCCTCGTGATCCCAGATGCATTCTTATGTATAAAAAACCATAATGGTCTGAGCACTTTTCATTTTGAGGTCCGTGGTGCCCCGTGGTCCAATTTTCGTGTCTGTGGTGCATTTTTTGCCATTTGCGCAATTTTCGTGCGAAAATAAGACTTTTGGATTTTGGTGCCTCGTGATCCTTGGTGCATTCTTATGCATACAAAACCATAAAGCTCAAAACCCTTTTCCGTTTTGAGGTCCGTGGTGCCCTGTGGTCCAATTTTGGTGCAGGTGGTGCATTTTCGACCATTTGTACAATTTTCGTGCGAAAATAAGACTTTTGGGTTTTGGTGCCCTGTCATCCCTGGTGCATTCTTATGCATAAAAAACCATAATGCTCGGAGCACTTTTCAGTTTTGAGGTTCGAGGTGCCCTGTGGTCCAATTTTGGTGCCCGTGGTGCATTTTCGGCCCATTGTGCAATTTTTGTGCGAAATTAAGACTTTTGGATTTTGGTGCCCCGTGATCCCTGGTGCATTCTTATGCATAAAAAACCATAATTCTTGCAGCACTTTTCATTTTGAGGTCTGGGGTGCCCCGTGGTCCAATTTTGGTGCCGATGGTGCATATTTGGCCAATTGTGAAATTTTCGTGCGAAAATAAGACTTTTGGATTTTGGTGCCCCGTGATCCCTGGTGCGTTCTTACGCAAAAAATATTATAATGCTCGGAACTCTTTTTCAGTTTTGAGGTTCGTGGTGCCCCTGGTCCAATTTTCGTTTTTATTTTGTATTTTCGGCCCATTGTGCAATTTTCGTGCGAAAATAAGTCTTTTGGGTTTTGGTGCCCCCTGATCCCAGGTGCATTCTTATTCGTAAAAAACCATAATGGTTGGAGCAATTTTCAGTTTTGAGGTCCGTGGTGCCCCGTGGTCCAATTTTGGTGCCGGCGGTGCATTTCGGCTATTTGTGCAATTTTCGTGCGAAAATAAAACTTTTGGGTTTTGGTGCCCCGTGATCCCTGGTGCATTCTTATGCATTAAAAATCATAATGCTCGGAGAACTTTCCAGTTTTGAGGTCCGAGGTGCGCCGTGGTCAAATTTTGGTGCCCGTGGTGCATTTTCGGCGATTTGTGAAATTTTCGTGTGAAAATAGGACTTTTGGTTTTTGATGCCACGTGATCCCTGGTGCATTCTTCTGCATACAAAACCATAAAGCTCGGTACCCTTTTCAGTTTTGAGGTCCGTGGTGCCCCGTGGTCCAATTTTGGTGCCGGTGGTGCATTTTCGACCATTTGTACAATTTTCGTGCGAATATAAAACTTTTGGGTTTTCGTGCCCCATGATCCCTGGTGCATTCTTATGCATAAAAAACCATAATGCATGGAGCACTTTTCAGTTTTGAGGTCCGTTGTGTCCCGTGGTCAAATTTTGGTGTCGTTGTTGCATTTTCGGCCATTTGTGAAATTTTTGTGCGAAAATAAGCCTTTTGGGTTTTGGTGCCCCGTGATCCCAGGTGCATTCTTATGTATAAAAAACCATAATGGACAGAGCACTTTACAGTTTTGAGGTCCGTGGTGCCCCGCGGTCCAATTTTCGAGCCGGTGGTGCATTTTTTGCCATTTGCGCAATTTTCGTGCGAAAATAAGACTTTTGGATTTTGGTGCCTCGTGATCCCTGGTGCATTCTTATGCATACAAAACCATAAAGCTCAAAACTCTTTTCCGTTTTGAGGTCCGTGGTGCCCTGTGGTCCAATTTTGGTGCCGGTGGTGCATTTTCGACCATTTGTACAATTTTCGTGCGAAAATAAGACTTTTGGGTTTTGGTGCCCTGTCATCCCTGGTGCATTCTTATGTATAAAAAACCATAATGCTCGGAGCACTTTTCAGTTTTGAGGTTCGAGGTGCCCTGTGGTCCAATTTTGGTGCCCGTGGTGCATTTTCGGACAATTGTGCAATTTTTGTGCGAAAATAAGACTTTTGGATTTTGGTGCCCCGTGATCCCTGGTGCATTCTTATGCATAAAAAAACCATAATTCTTGGAGCACTTTTCATTTTGAGGTCTGTGGTGCCCCGTGGTCCGATTTTGGTGCCGATGGTGCATATTCGGCCAATTGTGAAATTTTCGTGCGAAAATAAGACTTTTTGATTTTGGTGCCCCGTGATCCCTGGTGCGTTCTTATGCAAAAAAAATTATAATGCTCGGAACTCTTTTTCAGTTTTCACGTTCGTGGTGCCCCGTGGTCCAATTTTCGTGTTTATTTTGCATTTTCGGCCCATGGTGCAATTTTCGTGCGAAAATAAGTCTTTTGGGTTTTGGTGCCCCTTGATCCCAGGTGCATTCTTATGCGTAAAAAACCATAATGCTTGGAGCAATTTTCAGTTTTGAGGTCCGTGGTGCGCCGTGGTCCAATTTTGGTGCTGGCGGTGCATTTCGGCCATTTGTGCAATTTTCGTGCGAAAATAAGACTTTTGGCTTTTGGTGCCCCGTGATCCCTGGTGGTTTCTTATGCATTAAAAATCATAATGCTCGGAGAACTTTCCAGTTTTGAGGTCCGAGGTGCGCCGTGGTCAAATTTTGGTGCCCGTGGTGCATTTTCGGCGATTTGTGAAATTTCGTGTGAAAATAAGACTTTTGGTTTTTGGTGCCACGTGATCCCTGGTGCATTCTTCTGCATACAAAACCATAAAGCTCGGAACCCTTTTCAGTTTCGAGGTCCGTGGTGCCCCGTGGTCCAATTTTGGTGCCGGTGGTGCATTTTCGACCATTTGTACAATTTTCGTGCGAAAATAAAACTTTTGGGTTTTCGTGCCCCATGATCGCTGGTGCATTCTTATGCATAAAAAACCATAATGCATGGAGCACTTTTCAATTTTGAGGTCTGTTGTCTCCCGTGGTCAAATTTTGGTGTCGTTGTTGCATTTTCGGCCATTTGTGAAATTTTTCTGCGAAAATAAGCCTTTTGGGTTTTGGTGCCCCGTGATCCCCGATGCATTCTTATGTATAAAAAACCATAATGGACAGAGCACTTTTCAGTTTTGAGGTCCGTGGTGTCCCGTGGTCAAATATTGGTGCCGGCGGTGCATTTCGGCCATTTGTGAAATTTTCGTGCGAAAATAAGACTTTTGGATTTTGGTGCCACGTGATCCCTGGTGCATTCTTCTGCATACAAAACCATAAAGCTCGGAACCGTTTTCCATTTTGAGGTCCGTGGTGCCCTGTGGTCCAATTTTGGTGCCGGTGGTGCATTTTCGACCATTTGTACAATTTTCGTGCGAAAATAAGACTTTTGGGTTTTGGTGCCCCGTGATCCCTGGTGCATTCTTATGCATTAAAAATCATAATGCTCGGAGAACTTTCCAGTTTTGAGGTCCGAGGTGCGCCGTGGTCAAATTTTGGTGCCCGTGGTGCATTTTCGGCGATTTGTGAAATTTTCGTGTGAAAATAAGACTTTTGGTTTTTGGTGCCACGTGATCCCTGGTGCATTCTTCTGCATACAAAACCATAAAGCTCGGAACCCTTTTCAGTTTTGAGGTACGTGGTGCCCCGTGGTCCAATTTTGGTGCCGGTGGTGCATTTTTGACCATTTGTACAATTTTCGTGCGAAAATAAAACTTTTGGGTTTTCATGCCCTATGATCCCTGGTGCAATCTTATGCGTAAAAAACCATAATGCTTGGAGCAATTTTGAGTTTTTAGGTCCGTGGTGCCCCGTGGTCCAATTTTGGTGCCGGCGGTGCATTTCGGCCATTCGTGCAATTTTCGTGCGAAAATAAGACTTTTGGGTTTTCGTGCCCCATGATCCCTGGTGCATTCTTATGCATAAAAACCATAATGCATGGAGCACTTTTCAGTTTTGAGGTCCGTTGTATCCCGTGGTCAAATTTTGTTGTCGTTGCATTTTCGGCCATTTGTGAAATTTTTGTGCGAAAATAAGCCTTTTGGGTTTTGGTGCCCCGTGATCCCAGGTGCATTCTTATGTATAAAAAACCATAATGGTCAAAGCACTTTTCAGTTTTGAGGTCTGTGGTGTCCCGTGGTCCAATTTTCGTGCCGGTGGTGCATTTTTTGCCATTTGCGCAATTTTCGTGCGAAAATAAGACTTTTGGATTTTGGTGCCTCGTGATCCCTGGTGCATTGTTATGCATACAAAACCATAAAGCTCAAAACCCTTTTCCGTTTTGAGGTCCGTGGTGTCCTGTGGTCCCATTTTGATGCCGGTGGTGCATTTTCGACCATTTGTACAATTTTCGTGCGAAAATAAGACTTTTGGGTTTTGGTGCCCTGTCATCCCTGGTGCATTCTTATGTATAAAAAACCATAATGCTCGGAGCACTTTTCAGTTTTGAGGTTCGAGGTTCCCTGTGGTCCAATTTTCTTGCCCGTGGTGCATTTTCGGACAATTGTGCAATTTTTGTGCGAAAATAACACTTTTGGATTTTGGTGCCCTGTGATCCCTGGTGCATTCTTATGCATAAAAAACCATAATTCTTGGAGCACATTTCATTTTGAGGTCTGTGGTGCCCCGTGGTCCGATTTTGGTGCCGATGGTGCATATTCGGCAAATTGTGAAATTTTTGTGCGAAAATAACACTTTTGGATTTTGGTGCCCCGTGATCCCTGGTGCATTCTTATGCATATAAAAGCATAATTCTTGGAGCACTTTTCATTTTGAGGTCTGTGGTGCCCCGTGGTCCGATTTTGGTGCCGATGGTGCATATTCGGCCAATTGTGAAATTTTTGTGCGAAAATAAGACTTTTGGATTTTGGTGCCCCGTGATCCCTGCTGCGTTCTTATGCAAAAAAATTATAATGCTCGGAACTCTTTTTCAGTTTTGAGGTTCGTGGTGCCCCGTGGTCCAATTTTCGTGTTTATTTTGCATTTTCGGCCCATTGTGCAATTTTCGTGCGAAAATAAGTCTTTTGGGTTTTGGTGCCCCTTGATCCCAGGTGCATTCTTATGCGTAAAAAACCATAATGCTTCGAGCAATTTTCAGTTTTGAGGTCCGTGGTGCCCCGTGGTCCAATTTTGGTGCCGGCGGTGCATTTCGGCCATTTGTGCAATTTTCGTGCGAAAATAAGAATTTTGGGGTTTGGTGCCCCGTGATCCCTGGTGCATTCTTATGCATTAAAAATCATAATGCTTGGAGAACTTTCCAGTTTTGAGGTCCGAGGTGCGCCGTGGTCAAATTTTGGTGCCCGTGGTGCATTTTCAGCGATTTGTGAAATTTTCGTGTGAAAATAAGACTTTTGGTTTTTCGTGCCACGTGATCCCTGGTGCATTCTTCTGCATACAAAACCATAAAGCTCGGAAACCTTTTCAGTTTTGAGGTTCGTGGTGCCCCGTGGTCCAATTTTGGTGCCGGTGGTGCATTTTCGACCATTTGTACAATTTTCGTGCGAAAATAAAACTTTTGGGTTTTCGTGCCCCATCATCACTGGTGCATTCTTATGCATAAAAAATCATAATGCATGGAGCACTTTTCAGTTTTGAGGTCCGTTGTGTCCCGTGGTCAAATTTTGGTGTCGTTGTTGCATTTTCGGCCATTTGTGAAATTTTTGTGCGAAAATAAGCCTTTTGGGTTTTGGTGCCCCGTGATCCCAGGTGCATTCTTATGTATAAAAAACCATAATGGTCAGAGCACTTTTCAGTTTTGAGGTCCGTGGTGCCCCGTGGTCCAATTTTCATGCCGGTGGTGCATTTTTTGCCATTTGCGCAATTTTCGTGCGAAAATAAGACTTTTGGATTTTGGTGCCTCGTGATCCCTGGTGCATTCTTATGCATACAAAACCATAAAGCTCAAAACCCTTTTCCGTTTTGAGGTCCGTGGTGCCCTGTGGTCCAATTTTGGTGCCGGTGGTGCATTTTCGACCATTTGTACAATTTTCGTGCGAAAATAAGACTTTTGGGTTTTGGTGCCCTGTCATCCCTGGTGCATTCTTATGCATAAAAAACCATAATGCTCGGAGCCCTTTTCAGTTTTGAGGTTCGAGGTGCCCTGTGGTCCAATTTTGGTGCCCGTGGTGCATTTTCGGCCCATTGTGCAATTGTTGTGCGAAAATAAGAATTTTGGATTTTGGTGCCCCATGATCCCTGGTGCATTCTTATGCATAAAAAACCATAATTCTTGGAGCACTTTTCATTTTAAGGTCTGTGGTGCCCCGTGGTCCGATTTTGGTGCCGATGGTGCATATGCGGCCAATTGTGAAATTTTCGTGCGAAAATAAGACTTTTGGATTTTGGTGCCCCGTGATCCCTGGTGCGTTCTTATGCAAAAAAAATTATAATGCTCGGAACTCTTTTTCAGTTTTGAGGTTCGTGGTGCCCCGTGGTCCAATTTTCGTGTTTATTTTGCATTTTCGGCCCATTGTGCAATTTTCGTGCGAAAATAAGTCTTTTGGGTTTTGGTGCCCCTTGATCCCATGTGCATTCTTATGCGTAAAAAACCATAATGCTTGTAGCAATTTTCAGTTTTGAGGTCCGTGGTGCCCCGTGGTCCAATTTTGGTGCCGGCGATGCATTTCGGCCATTTGTGCAATTTTCGTGCGAAAATAAGACTTTTGGGTTTTGGTGCCCCGTGATCCCTAGTGCATTCTTAGGCATTAAAAATCATAATGCTCGGAGAACTTTCCAGTTTTGAGGTCCAAGGTGCGCCGTGGTCAAATTTTGGTGCCCGTGGTGCATTTTCGGCGATTTGTGAAATTTTCGTGTGAAAATAAGACTTTTGGTTTTTGGTGCCACGTGATCCCTGGTGCATTCTTATGTATAAAAAACCATAATGGTCAGAGCACTTTTCAGTTTTGAGGTCCGTGGTGCCCCGTGGTCCAATTTTCGTGCCGGTGGTGCATTTTTTGCCATTTGTGCAATTTTCGTGCGAAAATAAGACTTTTGGATTTTGGTGCCTCGTGATCCCTGGTGCATTCTTATGCATATAAAACCATAAAGCTCAAAACCCTTTTCCATTTTGAGGTCCGTGGTTCCCTGTGGTCCAATTTTGGTGCCGGTGGTGCATTTTCGACCATTTGTACAATTTTCGTGCGAAAATAAGACTTTTGGGTTTTAGTGCCCTGTCATCCCTGGTGCATTCTTATGCATAAAAAACCATAATGCCCGGAGCACTTTCCAGTTTTGAGGTTCGAGGTGCCCTGTGGTCCAATTTTGGTGCCCGTGGTGCATTTTCGGACAATTGTGCAATTTTTGTGCGAAAATAAGACTTTTGGGTTTTGGTGCCCCGTGATCCCTGGTGCATTCTTATGCATTAAAAATCATAATGCTCGGAGAACTTTCCAGTTTTGAGGTCCGAGGTACGCCGTGGTCAAATTTTGGTGCCCGTGGTGCATTTTCGGCGATTTGTGAAATTTTCGTGTGAAAATAAGACTTTTGGTTTTTGGTGCCACGTGATCCCTGGTGCATTCTTCTGCATACAAAACCATAAAGCTCGGAACCCTTTTCAGTTTTGAGGTCCGTGGTGCCCCGTGGTCCAATTTTGGTGCCAGTGGTGCATTTTCGACCATTTATACAATTTTCGTGCGAAAATAAAACTTTTGGGTTTTCATTCCCCATGATCGCTGGTGCATTCTTATGCATTAAAAACCATAATGCATGGAGCACTTTTCAGTTTTGAGGTCCGTTGTGTCCCGTGGTCAAATTTTGGTGTCGTTGTTGCATTTTCGGCCATTTGTGAAATTTTTGTGCGAAAATAAGCCTTTTGGGTTTTGGTGCCCCGTGATCCCAAGTGCATTCTTATGTATAAAAAACCATAATGGTCAGAGCACTTTTCAGTTTTGAGGTCCGTGGTGCCCCGTGGTCCAATTTTCATGCCGGTGGTGCATTTTTTGCCATTTGCGCAATTTTCGTGCGAAAATAAGACTTTTGGATTTTGGTGCCTCGTGATCCCTGGTGCATTCTTATGCATACAAAACCATAAAGCTCAAAACCCTTTTCCGTTTTGAGGTCCGTGGTGCCCTGTGGTCCAATTTTGGTGCCGGTGGTGCATTTTCGACCATTTGTACAATTTTCGTGCGAAAATAAGACTTTTGGGTTTTGGTGCCCTGTCATCCCTGGTGCATTCTTATGCATAAAAAACCATAATGCTCGGAGCCCTTTTCAGTTTTGAGGTTCGAGGTGCCCTGTGGTCCAATTTTGGTGCCCGTGGTGCATTTTCGGCCCATTGTGCAATTGTTGTGCGAAAATAAGAATTTTGGATTTTGGTGCCCCATGATCCCTGGTGCATTCTTATGCATAAAAAACCATAATTCTTGGAGCACTTTTCATTTTAAGGTCTGTGGTGCCCCGTGGTCCGATTTTGGTGCCGATGGTGCATATGCGGCCAATTGTGAAATTTTCGTGCGAAAATAAGACTTTTGGATTTTGGTGCCCCGTGATCCCTGGTGCGTTCTTATGCAAAAAAAATTATAATGCTCGGAACTCTTTTTCAGTTTTGAGGTTCGTGGTGCCCCGTGGTCCAATTTTCGTGTTTATTTTGCATTTTCGGCCCATTGTGCAATTTTCGTGCGAAAATAAGTCTTTTGGGTTTTGGTGCCCCTTGATCCCATGTGCATTCTTATGCGTAAAAAACCATAATGCTTGTAGCAATTTTCAGTTTTGAGGTCCGTGGTGCCCCGTGGTCCAATTTTGGTGCCGGCGATGCATTTCGGCCATTTGTGCAATTTTCGTGCGAAAATAAGACTTTTGGGTTTTGGTGCCCCGTGATCCCTAGTGCATTCTTAGGCATTAAAAATCATAATGCTCGGAGAACTTTCCAGTTTTGAGGTCCAAGGTGCGCCGTGGTCAAATTTTGGTGCCCGTGGTGCATTTTCGGCGATTTGTGAAATTTTCGTGTGAAAATAAGACTTTTGGTTTTTGGTGCCACGTGATCCCTGGTGCATTCTTATGTATAAAAAACCATAATGGTCAGAGCACTTTTCAGTTTTGAGGTCCGTGGTGCCCCGTGGTCCAATTTTCGTGCCGGTGGTGCATTTTTTGCCATTTGTGCAATTTTCGTGCGAAAATAAGACTTTTGGATTTTGGTGCCTCGTGATCCCTGGTGCATTCTTATGCATATAAAACCATAAAGCTCAAAACCCTTTTCCGTTTTGAGGTCCGTGGTTCCCTGTGGTCCAATTTTGGTGCCGGTGGTGCATTTTCGACCATTTGTACAATTTTCGTGCGAAAATAAGACTTTTGGGTTTTAGTGCCCTGTCATCCCTGGTGCATTCTTATGCATAAAAAACCATAATGCCCGGAGCACTTTCCAGTTTTGAGGTTCGAGGTGCCCTGTGGTCCAATTTTGGTGCCCGTGGTGCATTTTCGGACAATTGTGCAATTTTTGTGCGAAAATAAGACTTTTGGGTTTTGGTGCCCCGTGATCCCTGGTGCATTCTTATGCATTAAAAATCATAATGCTCGGAGAACTTTCCAGTTTTGAGGTCCGAGGTACGCCGTGGTCAAATTTTGGTGCCCGTGGTGCATTTTCGGCGATTTGTGAAATTTTCGTGTGAAAATAAGACTTTTGGTTTTTGGTGCCACGTGATCCCTGGTGCATTCTTCTGCATACAAAACCATAAAGCTCGGAACCCTTTTCAGTTTTGAGGTCCGTGGTGCCCCGTGGTCCAATTTTGGTGCCAGTGGTGCATTTTCGACCATTTATACAATTTTCGTGCGAAAATAAAACTTTTGGGTTTTCATTCCCCATGATCGCTGGTGCATTCTTATGCATTAAAAACCATAATGCATGGAGCACTTTTCAGTTTTGAGGTCCGTTGTGTCCCGTGGTCAAATTTTGGTGTCGTTGTTGCATTTTCGGCCATTTGTGAAATTTTTGTGCGAAAATAAGCCGTTTGGGTTTTTGTGCCCCGTGATCCCAGGTGCACTCTTATGTATAAAAAACCATAATGGTCAGTGCACTTTTCAGCTTTGAGGTCCGTGGTGCCCCGTGGTCCAATTTTCGTACCGGTGGTGCATTTTTTGCCATTTGCGCAATTTTCGTGCGAAAATAAGACTTTTGGATTTTGGTGCCTCGTGATCCCTGGTGCATTCTTATGCATACAAAACCATAAAGCTCAAAACCTTTTCCGTTTTGAGGTCTGTGGTGCCCTGTGGTCCAATTTTGGTGCCGGTGATGCATTTTCGACCATTTGTACAATTTTCGTGCGAAAATAAGACTTTTGGGTTCTGGTGCCCTGTCATCCCTGGTGCATTCTTATGCATAAAAAACCATAATGCTCGGAGCACTTTTCAGTTTTGAGGTTCGAGGTGCCCTGTGGTCCAATTTTGGTGCCCGTGGTGCATTTTCGGCCCATTGTGCAATTTTTGTGCGAAAATAAGACTTTTGGATTTTGGTGCCCCATGATCCCTGGTTCATTCTTATGCATAAAAAACAATAACTCTTGGAGCACTTTTCATTTTGAGGTCTGTGGTGCCCCGCGGTCCGATTTTGGTGCCGATGGTGCATATTCGGCCAATTGTGAAATTTTCGTGCGAAAATAAGACTTTTGGATTTTGGTGCCCCGTGATCCCTGGTGCGTTTTTATGCAAAAAAAAATTATAATGCTCGAAACTCTTTTTCAGTTTTGAGGTTCGTGGTGCCCCGTGGTCCAATTTTCGTGTTTATTTTGCATTTTCGACCCATTGTGCAATTTTCTTGCTAAAATAAGTCTTTTGGGTTTTGGTGCCCCTTGATCCCAGGTGCATTCTTATGCGTAAAAAACCATAATGCTTGGAACAATTTTCAGTTTTGAGGTCCGTGGTGCCCCGTGGTCCAATTTTGGTGCCAGCGGTGCATTTCGGCCATTTGTGCAATTTTCGTGCGAAAATAAGACTTTTGGGTTTTGGTGCCCCGTGATCCCTGGTGCCTTCTTATGCATTAAAAATCATAATGCTCGGAGAACTTTCCAGTTTTGAGGTCCGAGGTACGCCGTGGTCAAATTTTGGTGCCCGTGGTGCATTTTCGGCGATTTGTGAAATTTTCGTGTGAAAATAAGACTTTTGGTTTTTGGTGCCACGTGATCCCTGGTGCATTCTTCTGCATACAAAACCATAAAGCTCGGAACCCTTGTCAGTTTTGAGGTCCGTGGTGCCCGTGGTCCAATTTTGGTGCCGGTGGTGCATTTTCAACCATTTGTACAATTTTCGTGCGAAAATAAAACTTTTGTGTTTTCGTGCCCCATGATCCTTGGTGCATTCTTATGCATAAAAAACCATAATGCATGGAGCACTTTTCAGTTTTGAGGTCCGTTGTGTCCCGTGGTCAAATTTTGGTGTCGTTGTTGCATTTTCGGCCATTTGTGAAATTTTTGTGCGAAAATAAGCCTTTTGGGTTTTGGTGCCCCGTGATCCCAGGTGCATTCTTATGTATAAAAAACCATAATGGTCAGAGCACTTTTCAGTTTTGAGGTCCGTGGTGCCCCGTGGTCCATTTTTGGTGCCGGTGGTGCATTTTCAACCATTTGTACAATTTTCGTGCGAAAATAAAACTTTTGTGTTTTCGTGCCCCATTATCCCTGGTGCATTCTTATGCATAAAAAACCATAATGCATGGAGCACTTTTCAGTTTTGAGGTCCGTTGTGTCCCGTGGTCAAATTTTGGTGTCGTTGTTGCATTTTCGGCCATTTGTGAAATTTTTGTGCGAAAATAAGCCTTTTGGGTTTTGGTTCCCCGTGATCCCAGGTGCATTCTTATGTATAAAAAACCATAATGGTCAGAGCACTTTTCAGTTTTGAGGTTCGTGGTGCCTCGTGGTCCATTTTTCGTGCCGGTGGTGCATTTTTTGCCATTTGCGCAATTTTCGTGCGAAAATAAGACTTTTGGATTTTGGTGCCTCGTGATCCCTGGTGCATTCTTATGCATACAAAACCATAAAGCTCAAAACCCTTTTCCGTTTTGAGGTCTGTGGTGCCCTGTGGTCCAATTTTGGTGCCGGTGGTGCATTTTCGACCATTTGTACAATTTTCGTGCGAAAATAAGACTTTTGGGTTCTGGTGCCCTGTTATCCCTGGTGCATTCTTATGCATAAAAAACACTAATGCTCGGAGCACTTTTCAGTTTTGAGGTTCGAGGTGCCCTGTGGTCCAATTTTTGTGCCCGTGGTGCATTTTCGGCCCATTGTGCAAATTTTGTGCGAAAATAAGACTTTTGGATTTTGGTGCCCCGTGATCCCTGGTGCATTCTTATGCATAAAAAACCATAATTCTTGGAGAACTTTTCATTTTGAGGTCTGTGGTGCCCCGTGGTCCGATTTTGGTGCCGACGGTGCATATTCGGCCAATTGTGAAATTTTCGTGCGAAAATAAGACTTTTGGATTTTGGTGCCCCGTGATCCCTGGTGCATTCTTATGCAAAAAAAAATTATAATGCTCGGAACTCTTTTTCAGTTTTGAGGTTCGTGGTGCCCCGTGGTCCAATTTTCGTGTTTATTTTGCATTTTCGGCCCATTATACAATTTTCGTGCGAAAATAAGTCTTTTGGGTTTTGGTGCCCCTTGATCCCAGGTGCATTCTTATGCGTAAAAAACCATAATGCTTGGAGCAATTTTCAGTTTTGAGGTCCGTGGTGACCCGTGGTCCAATTTTGGTGCCGGCGGTGCATTTCGGCCATTTGTACAATTTTCGTGCGAAAATAAGACTTTTGGGTTTTGGTGCCCCGTGATCTCTGGTGCATTCTTATGCATTAAAAATCAAAATGCTCGGAGAACTTTCCAGTTTTCAGGTCCGAGGTGCGCTGTGGTCAAATTTTGGTGCCCGTGGTGCATTTTTGGCGATTTATGAAATTTTCGTGTGAAAATAAGACTTTTGGTTTTTGGTGCCACGTGATCCCTGGTGCATTCTTCTGCATACAAAACCATAAAGCTCGGAACCCTTTTCAGTTTTGAGGTCCGTGGTGCCCCGTGGTCCAATTTTGGTGCTGATGGTGCATTTTCGACCATTTGTACAATTTTCGTGCGAAAATAAAACTTTTGGGTTTTCGTGCCCCATGATCCCTGGTGCATTCTTATGCATAAAAAACCATAATGCATGGAGCACTTTTCAGTTTTGAGGTCCGTTGTGTCCAATGGTCAAATTTTGGTGTCGTTGTTGCATTTTCGGCCATTTGTGAAATTTTTGTGCGAAAATAAGCCTTTTGGGTTTTGGTGCCCCGTGATCCCAGGTGCATTCCTATGTATAAAAAACCATAATGGTCAGACAACTTTTCAGTTTTGAGGTCCGTGGTGCCCCGTGGTCCAATTTTCGTGCCGGTGGTGCACTTTTTGCCATTTGCGCAATTTTCGTGCGAAAATAAGACTTTTGGATTTTGGTGCATCGTGATCCCTGGTGCATTCTTATGCCTACAAAACCATAAAGCTCAAAACCCTTTTCCGTTTTGAGGTCCGTGGTGCCCTGTGGTCCAATTTTGGTGCCGGTGGTGCATTTTCGACCATTTGTACAATTTTCGTGCGAAAATAAGACTTTTGGGTTTTGGTGCCCTGTGATCCCTGGTGCATTCTTATTCATAAAAACCATAATGCTCGGAGCACTTTTCAGTTTTGAGGATCGAGGTGCCCTGTGGTCCAATTTTGGTGCCCGTGGTGCATTTTCGGCCCATTGTGCAATTTTCGTGCGAAAATAAGACTTTTGGGTTTGGGTGCCCCGTGATCCCAGGTGCATTCTTATGCGTAAAAAATCATAATGCTTGGAGCAAATTTCAGTTTTGAGGTCTGTGGTACCCCGTGGTCCAATTTTGGTGCCGGTGGTGCATTTTCGGCCATTTGTGCAATTTTCGTGCGAAAATAAAACTTTTGGGTTTCGGTGCCGCTTGATCCCTGGCGTATTCTTAATCTTAAAAAACCATAATGCTCGGAGAACTTTCCAGTTTTGAGTTCGAGGTGTCCCGTGGCCAAATTTTGGTGCACTTGGTGCATTTTCAGCCCATTGTGAAATTTTCGCGCGAAAATAAGGCTTTTGGGTTTTGGTGCCCCTTGATCCCTGGCGTATTCTTAATCTTAAAAAACCATAATGCTCGGAGAACTTTCCAGTTTTGAGTTCGAGGTGCCCCGTGGCCAAATTTTGGTGCACTTGGTGCATTTTCAGCCCATTGTGAAATTTTCGCACGAAAATAATACTTTTGGGTTTTGGTTCCCCGTGATCCCTAGTGCATTCTTAAGCATAAAAAACCATAATGCTCAGAGAACTTTCCAGTTTTGAGGTCCAAGGTGCCTCGGGGTATAATTTTGGTGCCCGTGGTTCATTTTCGGCCTATTGTGCAATTTTCTTGCGAAAATAAAACTTTTGGGTTTTGGTGCCCCTTGATCCCTGGTGCATTCTTATGCATGAAAAACCATCTTGCTCAAAACACTTTTCTGTTTTGAGGTTCGTGGTGCCTCGTGGTCCAATTTTGGTGCCAGTCGTGCATTTTCAGCCATTTGTGCAATTTTCGTGCGAAAATAAGACTTTTGGTTATTGGTGTCCCGTTAACCCTAGTGCATTCTTATGAATAAAAAACTATAATGCTCACAGCACTTTTCAGTTTTGAGGTCCGAGGTGTCCTGTGTTCCAATTTTGGTGCCCCTGGTGCATTTTCGTCCCATTGTGCAATATTCTTGCGAAAATTAGACTTTTGGGTTTTAGTGCCCCTTGATCCCTTGCGCATTATTATGCATAACAAACCATAATGCTCACAGAACTTTTCAATTTTGAGTTCCGAGGTTCCCCGTGGTCAAATTTTGGTGCCCGTGGTGCATTTTCAGCCTATTGTGAAATTTTCGTGCGAAAATAAGACTTTTGGGTTTTGGTGCCCTGTGATCCCTGGTGCATTCTTATGCATAAAAAACCATAATGCTCGGAGCACTTTTAACTTTTGAGGTGCCCCGTGGTCAAATTTTGGTGCTCGTGGTACATTTTCGCCCATTTGTGCAATTTTCGTGCGAAAATAAGAGTTTTGGGTATTGGTGCCCCGTGATCCCTGGTGGTTTCTTATCCATAAAAAACAATAATGCTCATAGCACTTTTCAATTTTGGTGCCCGTGGTGCATTTTCGGCCCATTGTGCAATTTTCGTGCGAAAATAAGACTTTTGGGTTTTGGTGCCCCGTGATCCCTAGTGCATTCTTATGAATAAAAAACCATAATGCTTGGAACTCTTTTCAGTTTTAAGGTTCGTGCTGCCCCGTGGTCCAATTTTGGTGTCGGTGGTGCATTTTCGGCCATTTGTGCAATTTTCATGTGAAAATAAGACTTTTGGGTTTTGGTGCCCCATGATCCCTGGTGCATTCTTATGCATAAAAAACCATAATTTTCGAAGCACTTTTCAGTTTTGAGGTCCGAGGTTCACCGTGGTCCAATTTTTGTGCTCGTTGTGCATTTTCGGCCCATTGTGCAATCTTAGTGCAAAAATAAGACTTTTGGGTTTTGGTGCCCCGTAATCCCTGGTTCATTCTTATGCATAACCAACCATAATGCTCGACACACTTTTCAGTTTTGAGGTTTGCGGTGCCCCGTGGTCCAATTTTTGTACCGGTGGTGCATTTTCCGGCATTTGTACAATTTTCGTTGCAGAAAGAAGACTTTTGGATTTTGGTGCCCCGTGATCCCTGTTGAATTCTTATGCATAAAAAACCATAATGCCTGGAGGACTTTTCAATTTTGAGGTCCGTGGTGTCCCGTGGTCCAATTTTGGTGTCGATGGTGCATTTTCGACAATTTGTGCAATTTTCATGCGAAAATAAGACCTTTGGGTTTTGGTGCCCTGTGATCCCTAGTGCATTTTTATGCATAAAATACCATAATGCTTCGTAGCACTTCTCAGTTTTGAGGTCCAAGGTGCCCCGTGGTCGAATTTTGGTTCCTGTGGTGCATTTTCGGTCCATTGTGCAATTTCATGCGAAAATAAGACTTTTGGGTTTTGGTGACCCATGATCCCTGGTGCATTCTTATGCATAAAAAACTATAATTCTTGGAACACTTTTCAGTTTTGAGGTCCGTGGTGTGGTCCAACTTTGGTGCCCGTGGTGCATTTTCAGCCTAATGTGCAATTTTCGTGCGAAAATAAGACTTTTGGGTTTTGGTGCCCTGTGATCCCTGGTGCATTATTATGCATAAAAAACCATAATGCTCAGAACACTTTTCAGTTTTGAGGTCCGTGGTGCACTTGGTCCAATTTTGGTGCTAGTGGTGCATTTTCAGCCATTTGTGCAATTTTCGTGCGAAAATAAGATTTTATGTTTTTGGTGCCCCGTGATCTGTGGTGCATTCTTAAGAATAAAAAACCATAATGCTCATAGCACTTGTCATTTTTGAGGTCCGACGTACCCCGTGTTCCAATTTTGGTGCCCGTGGTGCATTTTCGTCCCATTGTGCAATATTCTTGCGATAATTAGACTTTTGGGTTTTAGTGCCCGTTGATCCCTTGCGCATTATTATGCATAAAAAACCATAATGCCCAGAGAACTTTCCAGTTTTGAGTTCCGAGGTTCCTCGTGGTCAAATTTTGGTGCCCGTGGTGCATTTTCAGCCCATTGTGAAATTTTCGTGCGAAAATAAGACTTTTGGGTTTTGGTGCCCCGTGATCCCTGGTGCATTCTTATGCATAAAAAACCACAATGCTCGGAGAACTTTCCAGTTTTGAGGTCCGAGGTGCCCCGTGGCCAAATTTTGGTGCCCGTGGTTCATTTTCGGCCCTTTGTGCAATTTTCGTGTGAAAATAAGACTTTTGGGTTTTGCTGCCCCGTGATCCCTGGTGCATTCTTATGCATAAAAAACCGTAATGCTCAGAACACATATCAATTTTCAGGTCCATGGTGCCTCGTGGTCCAATTTTGGAGCCAGTGGTGCATTTTCAGCCATTTGTGCAATTTTCGTGCGAAAATAAGACTTTTGGTTTTTGGTGCCTCGTTAACCCTGGTGCATTCTTATGAATAAAAAACAATAAAGCTCATAGCACTTTTCAGTTTTGAGGTTCGTGGTGTCCCGTGGTCCAATTTTGGTGCCGATGGTGCATTTTTGACCCATTGTGCAATTTTCGTGCGAAAATAAGACTTTTTGGTTTTGGTGCCCCGTGATCCCTGTTGCATTCTCATGCATAAAAAACCATAATGCTCGGAGAACTTTCCAGTTTTGAGGTCCGAGGTGCCCCGTGGCCAAATTTTCGTGCTCGTGGTTCATTTTCGGCACATTGTGCAATTTTCGTGCAAAAATAAGACTTTTGGGTTTTGGTACCCTGTGACCCCTGGTGCATTCTTATGCATAAAAAACCGTACTGCTCGGAACACTTTTCAGTTTTCAGGTTTATGGTGCCTCGTGGTCCAATTTTGGTGTCAGTGGTGCATTTTCAGCCATTTGTGCAATTTTCGTGCGAAAATAAGACTTTTGGGTTTTGCTGCCCCGTGATACCTGGTGCATTCTTATGCATAAAAAACCGTAATGCTCGGAACACATATCAATTTTCAGGTCCGTGGTGCCTCGTGGTCCAATTTTGGAGCCAGTGGTGCATTTTCAGCCATTTGTGCAATTTTCGTGCGAAAATAAGACTTTTGGTTTTTGGTGCCTCATTAACCCTGGTGCATTCTTATGAATAAAAAACAATAAAGCTCATAGCACTTTTCAGTTTTGAGGTCCGAGGTGCCTCATGTTCCAATTTTGGTGCCCGTGGTGCATTTTTGACCCATTGTGCAATTTTCGTGCGAAAATAAGACTTTTTGGTTTTGGTGCCCCGTGATCACTGTTGCATTCTCATGGATAAAAAACCATAATGCTCGGAGAACTTTCCAGTTTTGAGGTCCGAGGTGCCCCGTGGCCAAATTTTATTGCCCATGGTGCATTTTCGGCCCATTGTGCAATTTTCATGCGAAAATAAGACTTTTGGGTTTTGGTGCCCCGTGATCCCTGTTGCATTCTCACGCATAAAAAACCATAATGCTCGGAGCACTTTTAAGTTTTGAGGTCCGAGGTGCCCCGTGGTCAAATTTTGCTCCCCGTGGTACATTTTCGCCCATTTGTGCAATTTTCGTGCGAAAATAAGACTTTTGGGTATTGGTGCCGCGTGATCCCTGGTGCTTTCTTATCGATAAAAAACCATAATGCTCAGAGTACTTTTCAATTTTAGGGCCCGTGGTGCATTTTTGTCGCATTTTGCAATTTTCATGCGAAAATAAGACTTTTGGGTTTTGGTGGCTCGTGATCCCTGGTGCATTCATATGTATAAAAAACCATAATGCTTGGAACTCTTTTCAGTTTTAAGGTCCGTGCTGCCCCGTGGTCCAATTTTGGTGTCGGTGGTGCATTTTCGGCCATTTGTGCAATTTTCATGTGAAAATAAGACTTTTGGGTTTTGGTGGCCCGTGATCCCCGGTGCATTCTTATGCATAAAAAACCATAATGTTCAAAGCACTTTTCAGTTTTGAGGTCCGAGGTGCACCGTGATCCAATTTTTGTGCCCGTTGTTCATTTTCGGCCCATTGTGCAATGTTAGTGCGAAAATAAGACTTTTGGGTTTTGGTGCCCCATAATCCCTGGTGCATTCTTATGCATAAAAAACCATAATGCTGAACACACTTTTCAGTTTTCAGGTTCGTGGTGCCCCGTGGTCCAATTTTTGTGTCGGTGGTGCATTTTCGGCCATTTGTACAATTTTCGTGCGGAAACAAGACTTTGGGTTTTGGTGCCCTGTGATCCCTGGTGTATTCTCATGCACAAAAAACCATAATGCCTGGAGGACTTTTCAGTTTTGAGGTTCGTGGTGTCCCGTGGTCCAATTTTGGTGCCGATGGTGCATTTTCTGCCATTTGTACAATTTTCATGCGAAAATAAGACTTTTGGGTTTTGGTGCCCTGTGATCCCTAGTGCATTCTTATGCATAAAAAACCACAATGCTCGGAGAACTTTCTAGTTTTGTGGTCCGAGGTGCCCTGTGGCCAAATTTTGGTGCCCGTGGTTCATTTTCGGTCGTTTGTGCAATTTTTGTGCGAAAATAAGACTTTTGGGTTTTGGTGCCCCATGATCCCTGGTGCATTCTTATGCATAAAAAACCGTAATGCTTGGAACACTTTTCAGTTTTGAGGTCCGTGGTGCCTCGTGGTCCAATTTTGGTGCCAGTGGTGCATTTTCAGCCATTTGTGCAATTTTCGTGCGAAAATAAGACTTTTGGCTTTTGGTGCCTCGTTAACACTGGTGCATTCTTACGAATAAAAAACCATAATGCTCATAGCACTTTTCAGTTTTGAGGTCCGAGGTGCCCCATGTTGCAATTTTGGTGCCCGTGGTACATTTTCGTCCCATTGTGTAATTTTCGTGCGAAAATAAGACTTTTGGGTTTTGGTGCCCCGTGAACCCTGTTGCATTCTCATGCATAAAAAACCATAATGCTCGGAGCACTTTTCAACTTTGAGGTCCGAGGTGACCCGTGGTCAAATTTTGGTGCCCTTGGTACATTTTCGCCCATTTGTACAATTTTCGTGCGAAAATAAGACTGTTGGGTATTGGTGCCCCGTGATCCCTTGTGCTTTCTTAACCATAAAAAATCATAATGCTCAGAGCACTTTTCAGTTTTGGTGCCCGTGGTGCATTTTCGGCCCATTGTGCAATTTTCGTGCGAAAATAAGACTTTTGGGTTTTGGTGCCCCGTGATTCCTGGTGCATTCTTATATAGAAAAAACCATAATGCTTGGAACTCTTTTCTGTTTTAAGGTCCGTGCTTCCCCGTGATCCCTGGTGCATTCATATCCATAAAAAATCATAATGCTCAGAGGACTTTTCAGTTTTGAGGTCCGAGGTGCCCGTAATCCAATTTTGGTGCCGGTGGTGCAGTTTCGGCCATTTGTTCAATTTTTGTGCGAAAATAAGACTTTTGGGTTTTGGTGCCCCATGATCCCTAGTGCATTCTTATGCATAAAAAACCATAATGCTTGGAGCACTTTTCAGTTTTAAGGCCCGAGGTACCCCGTGGTCCAATTTTGGTGTCAGTGGTGCATTTTCGGCCTTTTGTGCAATTTTCGTGCAAAAATAAGACTTTTGGGTATTAGTGCCGCGTGATCCCTGGTGCTTTCTTATCCATAAAAAAACCATAATGCTCAGAGTACTTTTCAATTTTGGTGCCCGTGGTGAATTTTCGTCGCATTGTGCAATTTTCGTGCGAAAATAAGACTTTTGGGTTGTGGTGCCTCGTGATCCCTGGTGCATTCATATGTATAAAAAACCATAATGCTTGGAACTCTTTTAAGTTTTAAGGTCCATGCTTCCCCGTGGTCCAATTTTTGTGTCGGTGGTGCATTTTTGGCCATTTGTGCAATTTTCATGTGAAAATAAGACTTCTGGGTTTTGGTGGCCCGTGATCCCTGGTGCATTCTTATGCATAAAAAACCATAATGTTCGAAGCACTTTTCAGTTTTGAGGTCCGAGGTGCACCGTGGTCCAATTTTTGTGCCCGTTGTTCATTTTCGGCCCATTGTGCAATCTTAGTGCGAAAATAAGACTTTTGGGTTTTGGTGCCCCGTAATCCATGGTGCATTCTTATGCATAAAAAACCATAATGCTCAACACACTTTTCAGTTTTCAGGTTCGTGGTGCCCCGTGGTCCAATTTTGGTGCCGATGGTGCATTTTCTGTCATTTGTACAATTTTCATGCGAAAATAAGACTTTTGGGTTTTGGTGCCCTGTGATCCCTTGTGCATTCTTATGCATAAAAAACCACAATGCTCGGAGAACTTTCCAGTTTTGAGGTCCGAGGTGCCCCGTGGCCAAATTTTGGTGCCCGTGGTTCATTTTCGGTCGTTTGTGCAATTTTCGTGCAAAAATAAGACTTTTGGATTTTGGTGCCCCATGATCCCTAGTGCATTCTTATGCATAAAAAATCGTAATGCTTGGAACACTTATCAATTTTGAGGTCCGTGGTGCCTCGTGGAACAATTTTGGTGCCAGTAGTGCATTTTCAGCCATTTGTGCAATTTTCGTGCGAAAATAAGACTTTTGGTTTTTGGTGCCTCGTTAACCCTGGTGCATTCTTACGAATAAAAAACCATAATGCTCATAGCACATTTCAGTTTTGAGGTCCGAGGTGCCCCATGTTGCAATTTTGGTGCCCGTGGTGCATTTTCGGCCCATTGTGTAATTTTCGTGCAAAAATAAGACTTTTGGGTTTTGGTGCCCCGTGAACCCTGTTGCATTCTTATGCATAAAAAACCATAATGGAGCACTTTTCAACTTTGAGGTCCGAGGTGCCCCGTGGTCAAATTTTGGTGCCCTTGGTACATTTTGGCCAATTTGTGCAATTTTCGTGCGAAAATAAGACTTTTGGGTATTGGTGCCCCGTTATCCCTTGTGCTTTCTTATCCATAAAAAACCATAATGCTCAAAGCACTTTTCAATTTTGGTGCCCGTGGTGCATTTTCGGCCCATTGTGCAATTTTCGTGCGAAAATAAAACTTTTGGGTTTTGGTGCCCCGTGATTCCTGGTGCATTCTTATATAGAAAAAACCATAATGCTTGGAACTCTTTTCTGTTTTTAGGTCCGTGCTTCCCCGTGGTTCAATTTTGGTGTCGGTGGTGTATTTTCGGCCATTTGTGCAATTTGCATGTGAAAATAAGACTTTTCGGTTTTGGTGCCCCGTGATCCCTGTTGCATTCTTATGCACAAAAAACCATCATGTTCGGAGCACTTTTCAGTTTTGAGGTCCATTGTACCCCGTGGTCCAATTTTGGTGTCGGTGGTGCATTTTCGGCCATTTGTGCAATTTTTGTGCGAAAATAAGACTTTTGGGTTTTGGTTCCCCGTGATCCCTGGTGCATTCTTATCCATAAAAACCATAATGCTCGGAGGACTTTCAGTTTTGAGGTCCGAGGTACCCCGTGGTCCAATATTGGTGCCCGTGGTGCATTTTCCGCCCATTGTGCAATTTTCGTGAGAAAATAAGACTTTTGGGTTTTGGTTCCCCGTGATCCCTGGTGCATTCATATCCATAAAAAATCATAATGCTCGGAGGACTTTTCAATTTTGAGGTCTGAGGTGCCCGTAATCCAATTTTGGTGTCGGTGGTGCAGTTTCGGCCATTTGTTCAATTTTTGTGCGAAACTAATACTCTTGGATTTTGGTGCCCCGTGATCCATGCCGCATTCTTATGCATAAAAAACCATCATGCTCGGAGCACTTTTCAGTTTTGAGGTCCGTCGTACCCCATGGTTCAATTTTGTTGTCGGTGGTGCATTTTCGGCCATTTGTGCAATTTTCATGCGAAAATAAGACTTTTGGGTTTTGGTGCCCCGTGATCCCTGCTGCATTCTTATGCACAAAAAACCATCATGTTCAGAGCACTTTTCAGTTTTGAGGTCCGTCGTACCCCGTGGTCCAATATTGGTGCTGGTGGTGCATTTTCGGCCTTTTGTGCAATTTTCGTGCGAAAATAAGACTTTTGGGTATTGGTTCCCCGTGATCCTTGGTGCATTCTTATGCATAAAAAACCATAATGCTCGGAGGACTTTCAGTTTTGAGGTCCGAGGTATCCCGTGGTCCAATATTGGTGCCCGTGGTGCATTTTCCGCCCATTGTGCAATTTTCGCGAGAAAATAAGACTTTTGGGTTTTGGTTCCCCGTGATCCCTGGTGCATTCATATCCATAAAAAATCATAATGCTCAGAGGACTTTTCAGTTTTGAGGTCCGAGGTGCCCGTAATCCAATTTTGGTGCCGGTGGTGCAGTTTCGGCCATTTGTTCAATTTTTGTGCGAAAATAAGACTTTTGGGTTTTGGTGCCCCATGATCCCTAGTGCATTCTTATGCATAAAAAACCATAATGCTTGGAGCACTTTTCAGTTTTAAGGCCCGAGGTACCCCGTGGTCCAATTTTGGTGTCAGTGGTGCATTTTCGGCCTTTTGTGCAATTTTCGTGCAAAAATAAGACTTTTGGGTATTAGTGCCGCGTTATCCCTGGTGCTTTCTTATCCATAAAAAAACCATAATGCTCAGAGTACTTTTCAATTTTGGTGCCCGTGGTGCATCTTCGCGCGTTGGGCAATTTTCGTGCGAAAATAAGACTTTTGGGTTGTGGTGCCTCGTGATCCCTGGTGCATTCATATGTATAAAAACCCATAATGCTTGGAACTCTTTTAAGTTTTAAGGTCCGTGCTTCCCCGTGGTCCAATTTTTGTGTCGGTGGTGCATTTTTGGCCATTTGTGCAATTTTCATGTGAAAATAAGACTTTTGGGTTTTGGTGGCCCGTGATCCCTGGTGCATTCTTATGCATAAAAAACCATAATGTTCGAAGCACTTTTCAGTTTTGAGGTCCGAGGTGCACCGTGGTCCAATTTTTGTGCCCGTTGTTCATTTTCGGCCCATTGTGCAATCTTAGTGCGAAAATAAGACTTTTGGGTTTTGGTGCCCCGTAATCCATGGTGCATTCTTATGCATAAAAAACCATAATGCTCAACACACTTTTCAGTTTTCAGGTTCGTGGTGCCCCGTGGTCCAATTTTGGTGCCGATGGTGCATTTTCTGTCATTTGTACAATTTTCATGCGAAAATAAGACTTTTGGGTTTTGGTGCCCTGTGATCCCTTGTGCATTCTTATGCATAAAAAACCACAATGCTCGGAGAACTTTCCAGTTTTGAGGTCCGAGGTGCCCCGTGGCCAAATTTTGGTGCCCGTGGTTCATTTTCGGTCGTTTGTGCAATTTTCGTGCAAAAATAAGACTTTTGGATTTTGGTGCCCCATGATCCCTAGTGCATTCTTATGCATAAAAAATCGTAATGCTTGGAACACTTATCAATTTTGAGGTCCGTGGTGCCTCGTGGAACAATTTTGGTGCCAGTAGTGCATTTTCAGCCATTTGTGCAATTTTCGTGCGAAAATAAGACTTTTGGTTTTTGGTGCCTCGTTAACCCTGGTGCATTCTTACGAATAAAAAACCATAATGCTCATAGCACATTTCAGTTTTGAGGTCCGAGGTGCCCCATGTTGCAATTTTGGTGCCCGTGGTGCATTTTCGGCCCATTGTGTAATTTTCGTGCAAAAATAAGACTTTTGGGTTTTGGTGCCCCGTGAACCCTGTTGCATTCTTATGCATAAAAAACCATAATGGAGCACTTTTCAACTTTGAGGTCCGAGGTGCCCCGTGGTCAAATTTTGGTGCCCTTGGTACATTTTGGCCAATTTGTGCAATTTTCGTGCGAAAATAAGACTTTTGGGTATTGGTGCCCCGTTATCCCTTGTGCTTTCTTATCCATAAAAAACCATAATGCTCAAAGCACTTTTCAATTTTGGTGCCCGTGGTGCATTTTCGGCCCATTGTGCAATTTTCGTGCGAAAATAAAACTTTTGGGTTTTGGTGCCCCGTGATTCCTGGTGCATTCTTATATAGAAAAAACCATAATGCTTGGAACTCTTTTCTGTTTTAAGGTCCGTGCTTCCCCGTGGTTCAATTTTGGTGTCGGTGGTGTATTTTCGGCCATTTGTCCAATTTGCATGTGAAAATAAGACTTTTCGGTTTTGGTGCCCCGTGATCCCTGTTGCATTCTTATGCACAAAAAACCATCATGTTCGGAGCACTTTTCAGTTTTGAGGTCCGTTGTACCCCGTGGTCCAATTTTGGTGTCGGTGGTGCATTTTCGGCCATTTGTGCAATTTTTGTGCGAAAATAAGACTTTTGGGTTTTGGTTCCCCGTGATCCCTGGTGCATTCTTATCCATAAAAACCATAATGCTCGGAGGACTTTCAGTTTTGAGGTCCGAGGTACCCCGTGGTCCAATATTGGTGCCCGTGGTGCATTTTCCGCCCATTGTGCAATTTTCGTGAGAAAATAAGACTTTTGGGTTTTGGTTCCCCGTGATCCCTGGTGCATTCATATCCATAAAAAATCATAATGCTCAGAGGACTTTTCAGTTTTGAGGTCCGAGGTACCCCGTAATCCAATTTTTGTGCCGGTGGTGCAGTTTCGGCCGTTTGTTCAATTTTTGTGCGAAACTAAGACTCTTGGATTTTGGTGTCCCGTGATCCATGCTGCATTCTTATGCATAAAAAACCATCATGCTCAGAGCACTTTTCAGTTTTGAGGTCCGTCGTACCCCGTGGTTCAATTTTGTTGTCGGTGGTGCATTTTCGGCCATTTGTACAATTTTCATGCGAAAATAAGACTTTTGGGTTTTAGTGCCCCGTGATCCCTGGTGCATTCTAATGCATAAAAAACCATAATGCTCGGAGCACTTTTCAGTTTTGAGGTCCGAGGTTCCCCGTGGTCCAATTTTGGTGCTCCTGGTACATTTTCGGCCATTTGTGGAATTTTTGTGCGAAAATAAGACTTTTGGGTTTTGGTGCCCCATGATCCCTAGTGCATTCTTATGCATAAAAAACCATAATGCTTGGAGCACTTTTCAGTTTTGAGGTCCGAGGTGCCCCGTGGTCCAATTTTGGTGCCCGTGGTGCATTTTCCGCCCATTGTGCAATTTTCGTGCGAAAATAAGACTTTTGGGTTTTGGTGCCCCGTTATTCCTGGTGCATTCTTATGCATAAAAAAGAACAATGCTCAAAGCACTTTTCAGTTTTGAGGTTCGAGGTGCCCCGTGGTCCAATTTTGGTGCCGATGGTGCATTTTCGGCCATTTATGCAATTTTCGTATGAAAATAATACTTTTGGTTTTTGGTTCCCCGTGATCCATGGTGCATTCTTATCCATAAAAAACCATAATTCTTGGAGAACTTTCATTTTTGAGGTCCGAGGTGCCCCGTGCTCCAATATTGGTGCCCGTGGTGCATTTTCCGCCCAATGTGCAATTTTTGTGCGAAAATAAGACTTTTGGGTTTTGGTTCCCCGTGATCCCTGGTGCATTCTTATCCATAAAAAATCATAATGCTCGGAGGACTTTTCAGATTTGAGGTCCGAGGTGCCCCGTGGTCAAATTTTGATGCCAGTGGTGCATTTTTGGCCATTTGTTCAATTTTTCTGCGAAACTAAGACTGTTGGATTTTGGTGCCCCGTGATCCATGCTGCATTCTTATGCATAAAAAACCATCCTGCTTGGAGCACTCTTCAGTTTTGAGGTCCGTCGTACCCCGTGGTCCAATTTTGGTGTCAGTGGTGCATTTTCAGCCTTTTGTGCAATTTTCGTGCGAAAATAAGACTTTTGGGTTTTGGTTCCCCGTCATCCCGGGTGCATTCTTATCCATAAAAAACCATAATGCTCGGAGGACTTTCAGTTTTGAGGTCCGAGGTGCCCCGTGGTCCAATATTGGTGCCCGTGGTGCATTTTCCGCCCATTGTGCAATTTTCGTGCGAAAATAAGACTTTTTGGTTTTGGTTCCCCGTGATCCGTGGTGCATTCTTATCCATAAAAAACCACAATGCTCGGAGCACTTTTCAGTTTTGAGGTCCGAGGTTCCCCGTGGTTGAATTTTGGTGCCCGTGTTGCATTTTCGGCCCATTGTGCAATTTTCGTGCGAAAAAAAGACTTTTGGGTTTTGGTGCCCCTTGATCCCTGGTGCATTCTTATGCATAAAAAACCATAATGCTTGGAGAACCTTTCAGTTTTGAGGTCCAAGGTGCCCCGTGATCCAATTTTGGTGCTGATGGTGCATTTTCGGCCATTTGTACAATTTTCGTGCGAAAATAAGACTTTCAGATTTTGGTGCCCCATGAACCATGGTGCATACTTATGCATAAAATCCGCAATGCTCGGAGCACTTTTCAGTTTTGAGGTCCGACGTGCCCCGTGGTCCAATTTTGGTGCCGGTGGTGCATTGTCGGCACATTATGCAATCTTCGTGCGAAAATAAGACTTTTGGGTGTTGGTGCCGCGCGATCCCTGGTGCATTCTAATGCATAAAAAACCATAATGCTATGAGCACTTTTAAGTTTTGACGTCCGAGGTTCCCCGTGATCGAATTTTTGTTCCCGTGGTACATTTTCGTCCATTTGTGCAATTTTCATGCGAAAATAAGACATTTGGGTTTTGGTTCCCTTGAGCCCTGGTGCATTCTTATCCGTAAAAAACCACAATGCTCGGAGAACTTTCCAGTTTTGAGGTTCGAGGTGCCCTGTGGACGAATTTTGGTGCCCGTGTTGCATTTTTGGCCCATTGTGCAATTTAGTGCGAAAAAAAAAAGACTTTTGGGTGTTGGTTCCCCGTGATCCATAGTGCATTCTTAACCATAAAAAATCATAATGCCCAGAGCACTTTTCAGTTTTGAGGTCCGAGGTGCCCCGTGGTCCAATTTTGGTGCTCGTGGTACATTTTCGGCCATTTGTGGAATTTTCGTGCGAAAATAAGACTTTTGGGTTTTGGTGCCCCATGATCTCTGGTGCATTCTTATGCATAAAAAACAATAATACTCAGAGAACTTTTCAGTTTTGAGGTCCGAGGTGCCCCGTGGTCCAATTTTGGTGCCTATGGTGCATTTTCCGCCCATTGTGCAATTTTCAGGCGAAAATAAGAGTTTTGGGTTTTGGTGCCCCGTGATCCCTGGAGCATTCTTATGCATAAAATCCGCAATGCTCGGAGCACTTTTCAGTTTTGAGGTCCGAGGTGCCCCGTGGTCCAATTTTGGTGCCGGTTGTGCATTGTCGGCACATTGTGCAATCTTCGTGCGAAAATAAGACTTTTGGGTGTTGGTGCCCCGCGATCCCTGGTGCATTCTAATGCATAAAAAACCATAATGCTATGAGCACTTTTAAGTTTTGACGTCCGAGGTTCCCCGTGATCGAATTTTTTTTCCCGTGGTACATTTTCGTCCACTTCTGCAATTTTCATGCGAAAATAAGACATTTGGGTTTTGGTTCCCTTGAGCCCTGGTGCATTCTTATCCGTAAAAAAACCACAATGCTCGGAGAACTTTTCAGTTTTGAGGTTCGACGTGCCCTGTGGACGAATTTTGGTGCCCGTGTTGCATTTTCGGCCCATTGTGCAATTTAGTGCGAAAAAAAAAGACTTTTGGGTGTTGGTTCCCCGTGATCCATAGTGCATTCTTAACCATAAAAAATCATAATGCCCAGAGCACTTTTCAGTTTTGAGGTCCGAGGTGCCCCGTGGTCCAATTTTGGTGCTCGTGGTACATTTTCGGCCATTTGTGGAATTTTCGTGCGAAAATAAGACTTTTGGGTTTTGGTGCCCCATGATCTCTGGTGCATTCTTATGCATAAAAAACAATAATACTCAGAAACTTTTCAGTTTTGAGGTCCGAGGTGCCCCGTGGTCCAATTTTGGTGCCTATGGTGCATTTTCCGCCCATTGTGCAATTTTCAGGCGAAAATAAGAGTTTTGGGTTTTGGTGCCCCGTGATCCCTGGAGCATTCTTATGCATAAAATCCGCAATGCTCGGAGCACTTTTCAGTTTTGAGGTCCGAGGTGCCCCGTGGTCCAATTTTGGTGCCGGTTGTGCATTGTCGGCACATTGTGCAATCTGCGTGCGAAAATAAGACTTTTGGGTGTTGCTGCCCCGCGATCCCTGGTGCATTCTAATGCATAAAAAACCATAATGCTTTGAGCACTTTTAAGTTTTGACGTCTGAGGTTCCCCGTGATCGAATTTTTTTTCCCGTGGTACATTTTCGTCCACTTCTGCAATTTCATGCGAAAATAAGACATTTGGGTTTTGGTTCCCTTGAGCCCTGGTGCATTCTTATCCGTAAACAACCACAATGCTCGGAGAACTTTTCAGTTTTGAGGTTCGAGGTGCCCTGTGGACGAATTTTGGTGCCCGTGTTGCATTTTCGGCCCATTGTGCAATTTAGTGCGAAAAAAAAAAAGACTTTTGGGTGTTGGTTCCCCGTGATCCATAGTGCATTCTTAACCATAAAAAATCATAATGCCCAGAGCACTTTTCAGTTTTGAGGTCCGAGGTGCCCCGTGGTCCAATTTTGGTGCTCGTGGTACATTTTCGGCCATTTGTGGAATTTTCGTGCGAAAATAAGACTTTTGGGTTTTGGTGCCCCATGATCTCTGGTGCATTCTTATGCATAAAAAACAATAATACTCAGAGAACTTTTCAGTTTTGAGGTCCGAGGTGCCCCGTGGTCCAATTTTGGTGCCTATGGTGCATTTTCCGCCCATTGTGCAATTTTCAGGCGAAAATAAGAGTTTTGGGTTTTGGTGCCCCGTGATCCCTGGAGCATTCTTATGCATAAAATCCGCAATGCTCGGAGCACTTTTCAGTTTTGAGGTCCGAGGTGCCCCGTGGTCCAATTTTGGTGCCGGTTGTGCATTGTCGGCACATTGTGCAATCTTCGTGCGAAAATAAGACTTTTGGGTGTTGGTGCCCCGCGATCCCTGGTGCATTCTAATGCATAAAAAACCATAATGCTATGAGCACTTTTAAGTTTTGACGTCCGAGGTTCCCCGTGATCGAATTTTTTTTCCCGTGGTACATTTTCGTCCACTTCTGCAATTTTCATGCGAAAATAAGACATTTGGGTTTTGGTTCCCTTGAGCCCTGGTGCATTCTTATCCGTAAAAAAACCACAATGCTCGGAGAACTTTTCAGTTTTGAGGTTCGACGTGCCCTGTGGACGAATTTTGGTGCCCGTGTTGCATTTTCGGCCCATTGTGCAATTTAGTGCGAAAAAAAAAGACTTTTGGGTGTTGGTTCCCCGTGATCCATAGTGCATTCTTAACCATAAAAAATCATAATGCCCAGAGCACTTTTCAGTTTTGAGGTCCGAGGTGCCCCGTGGTCCAATTTTGGTGCTCGTGGTACATTTTCGGCCATTTGTGGAATTTTCGTGCGAAAATAAGACTTTTGGGTTTTGGTGCCCCATGATCTCTGGTGCATTCTTATGCATAAAAAACAATAATACTCAGAAACTTTTCAGTTTTGAGGTCCGAGGTGCCCCGTGGTCCAATTTTGGTGCCTATGGTGCATTTTCCGCCCATTGTGCAATTTTCAGGCGAAAATAAGAGTTTTGGGTTTTGGTGCCCCGTGATCCCTGGAGCATTCTTATGCATAAAATCCGCAATGCTCGGAGCACTTTTCAGTTTTGAGGTCCGAGGTGCCCCGTGGTCCAATTTTGGTGCCGGTTGTGCATTGTCGGCACATTGTGCAATCTGCGTGCGAAAATAAGACTTTTGGGTGTTGCTGCCCCGCGATCCCTGGTGCATTCTAATGCATAAAAAACCATAATGCTATGAGCACTTTTAAGTTTTGACGTCCGAGGTTCCCCGTGATCGAATTTTTTTTCCCGTGGTACATTTTCGTCCACTTCTGCAATTTTCATGCGAAAATAAGACATTTGGGTTTTGGTTCCCTTGAGCCCTGGTGCATTCTTATCCGTAAAAAAACCACAATGCTCGGAGAACTTTTCAGTTTTGAGGTTCGACGTGCCCTGTGGACGAATTTTGGTGCCCGTGTTGCATTTTCGGCCCATTGTGCAATTTAGTGCGAAAAAAAAAGACTTTTGGGTGTTGGTTCCCCGTGATCCATAGTGCATTCTTAACCATAAAAAATCATAATGCCCAGAGCACTTTTCAGTTTTGAGGTCCGAGGTGCCCCGTGGTCCAATTTTGGTGCTCGTGGTACATTTTCGGCCATTTGTGGAATTTTCGTGCGAAAATAAGACTTTTGGGTTTTGGTGCCCCATGATCTCTGGTGCATTCTTATGCATAAAAAACAATAATACTCAGAAACTTTTCAGTTTTGAGGTCCGAGGTGCCCCGTGGTCCAATTTTGGTGCCTATGGTGCATTTTCCGCCCATTGTGCAATTTTCAGGCGAAAATAAGAGTTTTGGGTTTTGGTGCCCCGTGATCCCTGGAGCATTCTTATGCATAAAATCCGCAATGCTCGGAGCACTTTTCAGTTTTGAGGTCCGAGGTGCCCCGTGGTCCAATTTTGGTGCCGGTTGTGCATTGTCGGCACATTGTGCAATCTGCGTGCGAAAATAAGACTTTTGGGTGTTGCTGCCCCGCGATCCCTGGTGCATTCTAATGCATAAAAAACCATAATGCTTTGAGCACTTTTAAGTTTTGACGTCTGAGGTTCCCCGTGATCGAATTTTTTTTCCCGTGGTACATTTTCGTCCACTTCTGCAATTTCATGCGAAAATAAGACATTTGGGTTTTGGTTCCCTTGAGCCCTGGTGCATTCTTATCCGTAAACAACCACAATGCTCGGAGAACTTTTCAGTTTTGAGGTTCGAGGTGCCCTGTGGACGAATTTTGGTGCCCGTGTTGCATTTTCGGCCCATTGTGCAATTTAGTGCGAAAAAAAAAAAGACTTTTGGGTGTTGGTTCCCCGTGATCCATAGTGCATTCTTAACCATAAAAAATCATAATGCCCAGAGCACTTTTCAGTTTTGAGGTCCGAGGTGCCCCGTGGTCCAATTTTGGTGCTCGTGGTACATTTTCGGCCATTTGTGGAATTTTCGTGCGAAAATAAGACTTTTGGGTTTTGGTGCCCCATGATCTCTGGTGCATTCTTATGCATAAAAAACAATAATACTCAGAGAACTTTTCAGTTTTGAGGTCCGAGGTGCCCCGTGGTCCAATTTTGGTGCCTATGGTGCATTTTCCGCCCATTGTGCAATTTTCAGGCGAAAATAAGAGTTTTGGGTTTTGGTGCCCCGTGATCCCTGGAGCATTCTTATGCATAAAATCCGCAATGCTCGGAGCACTTTTCAGTTTTGAGGTCCGAGGTGCCCCGTGGTCCAATTTTGGTGCCGGTTGTGCATTGTCGGCACATTGTGCAATCTTCGTGCGAAAATAAGACTTTTGGGTGTTGGTGCCCCGCGATCCCTGGTGCATTCTAATGCATAAAAAACCATAATGCTATGAGCACTTTTAAGTTTTGACGTCCGAGGTTCCCCGTGATCGAATTTTTTTTCCCGTGGTACATTTTCGTCCACTTCTGCAATTTTCATGCGAAAATAAGACATTTGGGTTTTGGTTCCCTTGAGCCCTGGTGCATTCTTATCCGTAAAAAAACCACAATGCTCGGAGAACTTTTCAGTTTTGAGGTTCGACGTGCCCTGTGGACGAATTTTGGTGCCCGTGTTGCATTTTCGGCCCATTGTGCAATTTAGTGCGAAAAAAAAAGACTTTTGGGTGTTGGTTCCCCGTGATCCATAGTGCATTCTTAACCATAAAAAATCATAATGCCCAGAGCACTTTTCAGTTTTGAGGTCCGAGGTGCCCCGTGGTCCAATTTTGGTGCTCGTGGTACATTTTCGGCCATTTGTGGAATTTTCGTGCGAAAATAAGACTTTTGGGTTTTGGTGCCCCATGATCTCTGGTGCATTCTTATGCATAAAAAACAATAATACTCAGAAACTTTTCAGTTTTGAGGTCCGAGGTGCCCCGTGGTCCAATTTTGGTGCCTATGGTGCATTTTCCGCCCATTGTGCAATTTTCAGGCGAAAATAAGAGTTTTGGGTTTTGGTGCCCCGTGATCCCTGGAGCATTCTTATGCATAAAATCCGCAATGCTCGGAGCACTTTTCAGTTTTGAGGTCCGAGGTGCCCCGTGGTCCAATTTTGGTGCCGGTTGTGCATTGTCGGCACATTGTGCAATCTGCGTGCGAAAATAAGACTTTTGGGTGTTGCTGCCCCGCGATCCCTGGTGCATTCTAATGCATAAAAAACCATAATGCTTTGAGCACTTTTAAGTTTTGACGTCTGAGGTTCCCCGTGATCGAATTTTTTTTCCCGTGGTACATTTTCGTCCACTTCTGCAATTTCATGCGAAAATAAGACATTTGGGTTTTGGTTCCCTTGAGCCCTGGTGCATTCTTATCCGTAAACAACCACAATGCTCGGAGAACTTTTCAGTTTTGAGGTTCGAGGTGCCCTGTGGACGAATTTTGGTGCCCGTGTTGCATTTTCGGCCCATTGTGCAATTTAGTGCGAAAAAAAAAAGACTTTTGGGTGTTGGTTCCCCGTGATCCATAGTGCATTCTTAACCATAAAAAATCATAATGCCCAGAGCACTTTTCAGTTTTGAGGTCCGAGGTGCCCCGTGGTCCAATTTTGGTGCTCGTGGTACATTTTCGGCCATTTGTGGAATTTTCGTGCGAAAATAAGACTTTTGGGTTTTGGTGCCCCATGATCTCTGGTGCATTCTTATGCATAAAAAACAATAATACTCAGAGAACTTTTCAGTTTTGAGGTCCGAGGTGCCCCGTGGTCCAATTTTGGTGCCTATGGTGCATTTTCCGCCCATTGTGCAATTTTCAGGCGAAAATAAGAGTTTTGGGTTTTGGTGCCCCGTGATCCCTGGAGCATTCTTATGCATAAAATCCGCAATGCTCGGAGCACTTTTCAGTTTTGAGGTCCGAGGTGCCCCGTGGTCCAATTTTGGTGCCGGTTGTGCATTGTCGGCACATTGTGCAATCTTCGTGCGAAAATAAGACTTTTGGGTGTTGGTGCCCCGCGATCCCTGGTGCATTCTAATGCATAAAAAACCATAATGCTATGAGCACTTTTAAGTTTTGACGTCCGAGGTTCCCTGTGATCGAATTTTTGTTCCTGTGGTACATTTTCGTCCACTTCTGCAATTTTCATGCGAAAATAAGACATTTGGGTTTTGGTTCCCTTGAGCCCTGGTGCATTCTTATCCGTAAAAAACCACAATGCTCGGAGAACTTTTCAGTTTTGAGGTTCGAGGTGCCCTGTGGACGAATTTTGGTGCCCGTGTTGCATTTTCGGCCCATTGTGCAATTTAGTGCGAAAAAAAAAAGACTTGTGGGTGTTGGTTCCCCGTGATCCATAGTGCATTCTTAACCATAAAAAATCATAATGCCCAGAGCACTTTTCAGTTTTGAGGTCCGAGGTGCCCCGTGGTCCAATTTTGGTGCTCGTGGTACATTTTCGGCCATTTGTGGAATTTTCGTGCGAAAATAAGACTTTTGGGTTTTGGTGCCCCATGATCTCTGGTGCATTCTTATGCATAAAAAACAATAATACTCAGAGAACTTTTCAGTTTTGAGGTCCGAGGTGCCCCGTGGTTCAATTTTGGTGCCAGTGGTGCATTTTCCGCCCATTGTGCAATTTTCGGGCTAAAATAAGAGTTTTGGGTTTTGGTGCCCCGTGATCCCTGGAGCATTCTTATGCATAAAAAACCTGAATGCTCAGAGCACTTTTCAGTTTTGAGGTCCAAGGTGCCCCGTGGTCCAATTATGTGCCCATGGTGCAATTTCTGCCCATTTAGTAATTTTCGTGCGAAAATAAGAGTTTTGGGTTTTGGGGACCCGTGATCGCTGGTGCATTCTTATGCATAAAAAACCCTAATGCTTGGAGAACCTTTCAATTTTGAGTTCCAAGGTGCCCCGTGGTCCAATTTTGGTGCCGGTCGTGCATTTTCGGCCATTTGTGCAATTTTCGTGCGAAAATAAAACTTTTGGGTTTTGGTGCCCCGTGATCCCTGGTGCATTCTCATGCATAAAAAACCATAATGCTCGGAGCACTTTTTAGTTTTGAGGTCCGAGGTGCCCAGTGGTCCAATTTTGTTGCCCGTGGTGCATTTTCCGCCCGTTGTTCAATTTTCGTGCAAAAATAAGACTTTTGGGTTTTGGTGCCCCGTTATCCCTGGTGCATTCTTATGCATAAAAAACAATAATTCTCGAAGCACTTTTCAGATTTGAGGTCCGAGGTGCCCCGTGGTCTAATTTTGGTACCGGTGGTGCATTTTCGGCCATTTGTACAATTTTCGTGCGAAAATAAGACTTTTGGGTTTTGGTGCCCCATGAACCCTTGTGCATTCTTATGCATAAAAAACCATAATGCTCGGAGCACTTTTCAGTTTTGAGGTCCGAGGTGCCCCGTGGTCCAATTTTAGTGCCGGTGGTGCATTTTCGGCCCATTGTGCATCTTCGTGCGAAAATGAGACTTTTGGGTTTTGGTGCCCCGTAATCCCTGGTGCATCTTATTCATAAAAAACCATAATGCTAGGAGCACTTTTCAGTTTTGAGGTCTGAGGCGCCCCGTGATCCAATTTTTGTGGTCGTGGTACATTTCGGGCCATTTGTGCAATTTTCATGCGAAAATAAGACTTTTGGGTTTTGGTTCCCCGTGATCCCTGGTGCATTCTTATCCATAAAAAACAACAAAGCTCGAAGTACTTTTCAGTTTTGGGGTTCGAGGTGCACCGTGGTCGAATTTGGGTGCCAGTGTTGCATTTTCGGCCCACTGTGCAATTTTCGTACGAGAAAAAGACTTTTGGGTTTTGGTGCCCCGTGATCCCTGGTGCATTCTTATGCATAAAAACCATAATTCTTGGAGAACCTTTCAGTTTTGAGGTCCAAGGTGCCCTGTTGTCCAATTTTGGTGCTGGTGGTGTATTTTCGGCCATTTGTGCAATTTTCGTGCGAAAATAAGACTTTCGGATTTTGGTGCCCCGTGATCCTTGGTGCATTCTTATGCATAAAAAACCATCATGCTCGGAGCACTTTTCAGTTTTGAGGTCCGTGGTGCCCCGTGGTCCAATTTTGGTACTCGTGGTACGTTTTCGGCGATTTGTGCAATTTTCGTGCGAAAATAAGATTTTTGGGTTTTAGTGGCCCGTTATCCCTAGTGAATTCTTATGCATAAAAAACCACAATGCTCGGAGCACTTTTCAGTTTTGAGGTCCGAGGTGCCCCGTCGTCCAATTTTGGTGCCGGTGTTGCATTGTCGGCACATTGTGCAATCTTGATGCGAAAATAAGACTTTTGGGTTTTGGTGCCCCGTGATCCCTGGTGCATTCTTATGCATAAAAAACCATAATGCTAGGAGCACTTTTCAGTTTTGAGGTCCGAGGTGCCCCGTGATCCAATTTTTGTGCCCATGGTACATTTTCTTCCATTTGTGCAATTTTCATGAGAAAATAAGACTTTTGGGTTTTGGTTCCCCGCGATCCCTGGTGCATTCTTGTCCATAAAAAACCACAATGCTCAGAGCACTTTCCAGTTTTGAGGTCCGTTGTGCCCGGTGGTCCAATTTTGGTGCCAATGGAGCATTTTCGGCCATTTATGCAATTTTCGTGCGAAAGTAAGACTTTTGGTTTTTTGTGCCCCGCGATCCCTGGTGCATTCTTATGAATATAAAACCATAATGCTCAGACCACTTTTCAGTTTTGAGGTCCAAGGTGCCCCGTGGTCCAATTTTGGTGCCCATGGTACATTTTCTGAAATTTGTGCAATTTTCATGCGAAGCTAAGACTTTTGGGTTTTGGTGCCCAGCGATCCCTGGTGCATTCTTATGCATAAAAAACCATAATGCTTGGAACTCTTTTCAGTTTTAAGGTGTGTGGTGCCCCATGGTCCAATTTTGGTGTCGGTGGTGCATTTTCGGCCATTTGTGCAATTTTCATGCGAAAATAAGACTTTTGGGTTTTGGTACCCCGTGATCCCTGGGGCATTCTTATGCATAAAACCATAATGCTCAGAAGACTTTTTTTATTTGAGCTCTGTGGTTCCCCGTGGTCCAATTTTGGTGTCGGTAGTGCATTTTCGGCCATTTGTGCAATTTTCCTGCGAAAAAAAGTTTTTTGGGTTTTAGTGCCCTGTGATCCATGGTGCATTCTTATGCATAAAGAACCATAACGCTCAGAACACTTTTCAATTTTGAGGTCCGTGGTGCCTCGTGGTCCAAAATCCGGTGTTGCATTTTTTGCCATTTGTACGATTTTCGTGCGAAAATAAGCCTTTTGGGTTTTGGTGCCCCATGATGACTGGTGCATTCTTATGCATAAAGAACCATAATGCTCGGAACACTTTTCAATTTTGAGGTTCGTGGTGCCTCGTGGTCCAATTTTGGTTCCGGTGTTGCATTTTTTGCCATTTCTGCAATTTTCGTGCGAAAATAAGCCTTTTCGGTTTTGGTGCCCCGTGATCCCTGGTGCATTCTTATGCATAAAAAATCATAATGCTTTGTGGACTTTTCAGTTTTGAGGTTTGAGGTGCCCCGTGGTCCAATTTTGGTGCTGGTGCTCCATTTTGGCCAGTTGTGCAATTTTAGTGGGAAAATAAGACTTTTGCGTTTTGGTGCCCCGTGATCCCTGGTGCATTCTTATGCATAAAAAACCATCATGCGTAGAGCACTTTTCAGTTTTGAGGTCCGTGGTGCCCGGTGGTCCAATTTTGGTGCCTATGGAGCATTTTCGGCCATTTGTGCAATTTTCGTGCCAAAATAAGACTTTTGTGTTTTGGTGCCCCGTGATCCCTGGTGCATTCTTATGCATAAAAAACCATAATGCTCAGAGCACTTTTTAGTTTTGAGGTCCGAGGTGCCCCGTGGACAGATTTTGGTGCCCGTCGTGCATTTTCGGCCCATTGTGCAATCTTCGTGCGAAAATAAGACTTTTAGGTTTCGGTGCCCCATTATTCCTGGGGCATTCTTATGCATAAACAACCATAACGCTCAGAGCACTTTTCAATTTTGAGGTCCAAGGTGCCCCGTGGTCCAATTTTGGTGCCGGAGGTGCCTTTTCGGCCCATTGTGCAATTTTCGTGCGAAAAAAAGACTTTTGGGTTTTGGTGTCCCGTGATCCTTGGTGCATTCTTATGCATAAAAAACCATAATGCTCAGAGAACCTTTCAGTTTTTAGGTCCGAGGTACCCTGTGGTCCAATTTTCGTGCCAGTGGTCCATTTTCGGCCATTTGTGCAATTTTCGTGGGAAAATAAGACTTTTGGGTTTTGGTGCCCCGTGATCCCTGGTGCATTCTTATGCATAAAAAACCATCATGCGTGAAGCACTTTTCAGTTTTAAGGTCTGTGGTGCCCGGTGGTCCCATTGTGGTGTCGATGGAGCATTTTCGGCCATTTGTTCAATTTTCGTGCCAAAATAAGACTTTTGTGTTTTGGTGCCCCATGATCCCTGGTGTATTCTTTTGCATGAAAAAAGATAATGCTCAGAGCACTTTTTAGTTTTGAGGTCCGAGGTGCCCCGTGGACAGATTTTGGTGCCCGTCGTGCATTTTCGGCCCATTGTACAATCTTCGTTCAAAAATAAGACTTTTGGGTTTCGGTGCCCCATTATCCCTGGTGCATTCTTATGCATAAACAACCATAACGCTCAAAGTACTTTTCAGTTTTGAGGTCCGAGGTGCCCCGTGGTCCAATTTTGGTGCCGGAGGTGCCTTTTCGGCCCATTGTGCAATTTTTGTGGGAAAAAAAGAGTTTGGGTTTTGTTGCCCCGTGATCCCTGGTGCATTCTTATGCATAAAAAACCATCATGCTTAGAGAACTTTTCAGTTTTGAGGTCTGAGGTGCTCGGTGGTCCAACTTTGGTGTCGGTGGTACATTTTCGGCCATTTGTACAATTTTAGTCGGAAAATAAGACTTTTGGGTTTTGGTGCCCCATGATCCCTGGAGCATTCTTATGCATAAAAAACCATCATGCTTGGAGCACTTTTCAGTTTTGAGATCCGTTGTGCCCGGTGGTCCAATTTTGGTGCCGATGGAGCATTTTCGGCAATTTGTACAATTTTTGTGCGAAAATAAGACTTTTGGTTTTTGGTGCCACGTGATCCCTGGTGCATTCTTCTGCATACAAAACCATAAAGCTTGAAACCCTTTTCAGTTTTGAGGTCTGTGGTGCCCCGTGGTCCAATTTTGGTGCCAGTGGTGCATTTTCGACCATTTGTACAATTTTCGTGCGAAAATAAAACTTTTGGGTTTTCGTGCCCCATGATCCCTGGTGCATTCTTATGCATAAAAAACTATAATGCTCGGAGCACTTTTCAGTTTGGAGGTCCGTGGTGCCCGGTGGTGCAATTTAGGTGTCCGTAGTGAATTTTCGGCACATGGTGCAAATTTCGTGCCAAAATAAGACTATTAGGTTTTGGTGCCCCGTGATCCCTGCCCCGTGATCCCTGGTGCATCCTTATGCATAACAATCCATAATGCTTGGAGCACTTTTCATTGTGCAATTTTCGTTGTGCAATTTTTGTGCGAAAATATGACTTTCTGGGTTTTGGTGCCCCGTGATCCCTGGTTGATTCTTATACATAAAAAACGGTAATGCTCGGAACACTTTTCAGTTTTGAGGTCCATGGTGCCCCGTGGTCCAATTTTGGTGCTTGTGGTGAATTTTCAACACATGGTGAAATTTTTGTGCCAAAATAAGACTTTTGGGTTTTGGTGCTCCATGATCACTGGTGCACCCTTATGCATAAAAAACCATAATGCTCTGAGCACTTTTCAGTTTTGAGGTCCATGGTGCCCCGTGGTCCAATTTTGGTGCTTGTGGTGAATTTTCAACACATGGTGAAATTTTCGTGCCAAAATAAGACTTTTGGGTTTTGGTGCTCCATGATCCCTGGTGCACCCTTATGCATAAAAAACCATAATGCTCTGAGCACTTTTCAGTTTTGAGGTATGTGGTGCTCCGTGGTCCAATTTTGGTGGCTGTGGTGCATTTCTGACCCATTGTGCAATTTTAGTTCGAATATAACACCTTTCGGTTTTGGTGCCTCGTGATCCCTGGAGCATTCTTATGCATAAAAAACCATAATGCTTGTAGCACTTTTCAGTTTTGATGTCCGTGGTGCCCCGTCATCCAAATTTGGTGCCGGTGGTGCATTTTCTGCCATTTGTGCAATTTTCGTGCGAAAATAACACGTTTGGGTATTGGTGCCCCATGATCCGTGGTGCATTCTTATGCATAAAAAAAATAATGCTTGGAGCACTTTTCAGGTTTGAGGTCCGTGGTGCCCCGTGGTCAAATTTTGTTGCCCGTGGTGCATTTTCGGCACATAATGCAACTGTCGTGCCAAAATAAGACTTTTGGGTTTTGGTGCCCCATGATCCCTGGTGCATTCTTATACATAAAAAACAATAATGCTCGGAGGACTTTTCAATTTTGAGGTTCGCCGTGTCCAATAGTCATATTTTGGTGCCCCGTGGTGCATTTTTGGCCTATGGTGCAATTTCCGCGACAAAATAAGACTTTTAGCTTTTTGTGCCCAGTGATCGTTGGGGCATTCTTAGGCATAAAAAACCATAATTCTCATAGCACTTTTCAATGTTGAGGTTCGTGGTGCCTCGTGGTCCAATTTTGGTGTCGGTGGTGCATTTTCACCCATTTGAGCAATTTTCGTCTAAAAATAAGACTTTTGGGTTTTGGTGCCCCGTGATCCCTGGTGCATTCTTACGCATAAATAACCATAACGCTCGGAGCACTTTTCAGTTTTGAGGTTCGTGGTCCCCCGTGGTCCAATTTTGGTGCCAGTAGTGCATTTTCGGCCCATTGCGCAATTTTCGTGCGAAAATAAGACTTTTGGGTATTGGTGCCCCGCGATCCCTAGTGTATTTTTATGCATAAAAAACTATAACGCTTGGAGCACTTTTCAGTTTTGAGGTCTGTGGTGCCCCGTGGTACAATTTTGGTGCCGGTGGTGCATTTTTGGCCATTTGTGCAATTTTCGTCCGAAAATAAGACTTTTGGGTTTTGGTACCCGTGATTCCTGGTGCATTCTTACGCATAAATAACCATAATGCTTGGAGCACTTTTATGTTTTGAGGTTCGTGGTCCCCCGTGGTCCAATTTTGGTGCCAGTAGTGCATTTCCGGCCCATTGCGCAATTTTCGTGCGAAAATAAGACTTTTGGGTATTGGTGCCCTGTGATCCCTAGTGTATTGTTATGCATAAAAAACTATAACGCTTGGAGCACTTTTCAGTTTTGAGGTCTGTGGTGCCCCGTGGTACAATTTTGGTGCCGGTGGTGCATTTTCGGTCATTTGTGCAATTTTCGTCCGAAAATAAGACTTTTGGGTTTTGGTGCCCCGTGATCCCTGGTGCATTCTTACGCATAAATAACCATAATGCTCGAAGCACTTTTCAGTTTTGAGGTTCGTGGTCCCCCGTGGTCCAATTTTGGTGCCCGTGGTGAATTTTCGGCACATAGTGCAATTTCTGTGCCAAAATAAGACTTTTGGGTTTTGGTGCCCCGTGATCCCTGGAGCATTCTTATGCATAAAAAACCATAATGCTCAGAGCACTTTTCAGTTTTGAGGTCCATGGTGCCCCGTGGTCCATTTTTGGTCCCCGTGGTGCATTATCGGCACATGGTCCAATTTTAGTGCCAAAATAAGACTTTTGGGTTTTGGTGCCCCGTTATCCCTAGTGCATTCTTATGTATAAAAAACCATAATTATCGGAGCACTTTTTAGTTTTGAGGTCCGTGGTGCCCCGTGGTCTAATTTTGGTGTCGATGGTGCATTTCGGCACATGGCTTAAGTTTCGTGCCAAAATAAGACTTTTGGGTTTTTGTTCCCCGTGATCCCTGGTTCATTCTTATGCACAAAAAAACCATAATGCTCAGAGCACTTTTCAGTTTTGAGGTCCCTGGTGCCCCGTGGTCCAATTTTGGTGCTCGTGGTGCATTTTTTGCCACGTGGTTTAATTTTCGTGCCAATATAAGACTTTTGATTTTTGGTGCTCCGTTATCCCTAGTGCATTCTTATGCATAAAAAACCATCATGCTCGGAACACTTTTAGGTTTTGAGTTCCGTGGTGTCCAGTGGTCCAATTTTCGAACCACGTGGTGCTTTTTTGGCAAATGGTGCAATTTTTGTGCCGAAATCTGACTTTTGGGTTTTGGTGCCCCCATTATCCCTGGTTCATTCTTATGCATAAAAAACCATCTTACTCGGAGCACTTTTTGGTTTTGAGGTACGTAGTGCCCCGTGGTCCAAATTTGGTGCCCGTGGTGCATTTTCCGCACATGGTGTAATTTTCGTGCCAAAATAAGACTTTTGGGTTTTGGTTCCCCGTGATCCGTGGTGCATTCTTATGCATAAAAAACCATTATGCTCAGAGCACTTTTCAGTTTTGAGGTCCGTGGTGTCCCGTGGTCCAATTTTGGTGCCTGTGGTGCATTTTCGGCATATTGTCCAATTTTCGTGCCAAAATAATACTTTTGGGTTTCGGTGCTTATTGATCCCTGAGTATTCTTACGCATAAAATACCATAAAGCTCGGAGCACTTTTCACTTTTGAGGTCTGTGGTGCCCCGTAGTCCATTTTTGGTGCCCGTGGTCGATTTTCGGCATATGGTCTAATTTTTGTGCCAAAATAAGACTTTTGGGTTTTGGTGCCCATTGATCCCTGGAGCATTCTTATGCATAAAATACCATAATGCTCTAAGCACTTTTCAGTTTTGAGGTCCGTGGTGCCCCGTGGTCCATTTTTGGTGCCCGTGGTGCATTTTCGGCACATGGTCCAATTTTAGTGCCAAAATAAGACTTTTGGGTTTTGGTGCCCCGTGATCCCTGGTGCATTCTTATGCATAAAAAACCATAATGCTCGAAGCACTTTTCAATTTTGAGGTCCGTGGTGCCCCGTGGTTCAATTTTGGTGCTCGTGGTGCATTTCGGCACATGCCTTAATTTTCGTCCCAAAATAAGACTTTTGGGTTTTGGTGCCCCGTGATCCCTGGTGCATTCTTATGCATAAAAAACCATAATGCTCAGAGCACTTTTCAGTTTTGAGGTCCGTGGTGCCCCGTGGTCCAATTTTGATGCTCGTGGTGCATTTTTCGCCACATGGTTTAATTTTCGTGCCAAAATAAGACTTTTGGTTTTTGGTGCCCTGTTATCCCTAGTGCATTCTTATGCATAAAAACCCATCATGCTCGGATCACTTTTAGGTTTTGAGGTCCGTGGTGTCCAGTGGTCCAATTTTGGTGCCCATTGGTGTCTTTTTGGCATATGGTGCAATTTTCATGCCAAAATCAGATTTTTGGGTTTTCATGCCACGTTATCCCTGGTGCATTCTTATGAATAAAAAACCATCATGCTCGCAACACTTTTCAATTTTGAGGTCCATGGTGCCCCGTGATCCAACTTTGGTGCCTGTGGTGCATTTTCGGCACATGGGTCAATTTTCATTCCAAAATAAGACTTTTGGATTTTGGTACCCTGTGATCCTTGGTGCATCCTAATGCATAAAAAACCATAATTCTCTAAGCACTTTTCAGTTTTGAGGTACGTGGTGCCCCGTGGTTCAATTTTGGTGCCCGTGGTGCATTTTCGGCCTATTATGCAATTTTCGTGCAAAAATAAGACTTTTGGGTTTCTGTGCCCCATGATCCATGGAGCATTTTTATGCATAAAAAACCATAATGCTTCGACCACTTTTCAGTTTTGAGGTCCATGGTTCCCCGTGGTCCAATTTTGGAACCCGCGGTGCATTTTCGGCAAATGGTGCAATTTTCGTGCCAAAGTAAGAGTTTTGGATTTTGGTGCCCCGCGATCCCTGGTGCATCCTTATCCCTAAAAAAACCCTAATGCTTTGAACACTTTTCATTTTTGAGGTCCGTGGTGTCCAGTGGTCCAATTTTGGTGTCCCAAGGATCACGGGGCCCCAAAACGCAAAAGTCTTATTTTGGCACGAAAATTGCACCATGTGCCGAAAATGCACCACGGGCACCAAAATTGGACCACGGGGCACCACGGACCTGAAAACCTAAAAGTGCTATGAGCATTATGGTTTTTATGCATAAGAATGCAAAAGGAATCACGGGGCACCAAAACCCAAAAGCCTTATTTTGGCAACAAAATTGCACAATGGGCCAAAAATGCACCACGGACCTCAAAACGGGGACCATGGTTTTTTAGTTTTGAGTCAAATTCTGATGCCGGTGGTGCATTTTTGGCCCATTGTACAATTTTCGCGCGAAAGTAAGACTTTTGGGTTTTGGTGCCATGTGATCCCTGGTGCACTCTTATTCATAATATACCATAATACTTCATAGCACTTTTCAGTTTTGAGGTCCGTGGGGCCCCGTGGTCCAATTTTGGTGCAAGTGGTGCATTTTCAGCCATTTGTGCAATTTTCGTGCGAAAATAAGACTTTTGGGTTTTGGTGCCCCGCGATCCCTGGTGCATTCTTAAGCATAAAAAACCATCATGCTCAGAGCACTTTTCAGTTTTGGGGTCCTAGGTGCCCTGTGGTCCAATTTTGGAGCTCGTGGTATAATTTCGGCCCATTGTGCAATCTTCATACGAAAATAAGACTTTTGGATTTTGATTCCCCATGATCCCTGGTGCATTCTTAAGCATAAAAAGCCATAATGCTTCGAGCACTTTTCAGTTTTGAGGTCCGACGTGCCTCGTGGTCCAATTTTGGTGCCCGTGGTGCATTTTCGGCCCATTGTGCAACTTTCGTGCGAAAATAAGACTTTTGGGTTTTGGTGCCCTGTGATCCCTGGCACAATCTTATGCATAAAAAACAATAATGCTCGCAACTCTTTTCAGTTTTGAGGTCCGCGGTGCCCCGTTGTCCAATTTTGGTGTCGGTGGTGCATTTTCTACCATTTGTGCAATTTTCATGCGAAAATAAGACTTTTAGGTTTTGGTGCCCCGTAATCCCTGGTGCATTCTTTTGCATAAAATACCATAATGCTCGGATCGCTTTTAGGTATTGAGGTCCGAGGTGCCCCTTGGTCAAATTTTGGTGCCCGTGGTGCAATTTCAGCCCATTGTGCAATTTTCGTGCGAAAATAAAACTTTTGGATTTTTGTGCCCTGTGATCCCTGGTGAATGGTTATGCATAAAAAACCATAATGCTGAGAGCGCTTTTCAGTTTTGAGGTCCGACGTGTCCCGCGCTCCAATTTTGGTGGCCGTGGTACATTTTCAGCCCATTATGCAATTTTCGTGTGAAAATAAGACTTTTGGGTTTCCGTGCCCTGTGATCCCTAGTGCATTCTTACACATAAAAATTAATAATGCTCGGAGAACTTTTAGGTATTGAGGTCCGAGGTGCCCCTTGGTCAAAATTTGGTGCCCGTGGTGCAATTTCGGCCCATTGTGCAATTTTCGTGTGAAAATAAGACTTTTGGGTTTTGGTGCCATGTGATCCCTGGTGCATTCTTATGCATAAAAAACCATAATGCTCAGAGAACTTTTCAGTTTTGAGGTCCGAGGTGCCCCGTGGTCCAATTTTGGTGCCGGTGGAGCATTTTCGGCCATTTTTGCAATTTTCGTGCGAAAATAAGACTTTTGGATTTTGGTGCCCCGAGATCCCTGGTGCATTCTTATGCATAAAGAACCATAATGCTCAGAGCACTTTTCGGTACTGAGGTCCAGGGTGTCCCATGGTCGAATTTTGGTTCCCGTCGTGCATTTTCGGCCCGTTGTGCAATTTTCGTGCGAAAATATGACTTTTTGGTTGTGGTGCCCCGTGATCCCTGGTGCATTCTTAAGCATAAAAAACCATCATGCTCGCAGCACTTTTCAGTTTTGAGGTCCGACGTGCCCCGCGGTCCAATTATGGTGCCCGTGGTGCATTTTTGGCCCATCGTGCAATTTTCGTGCGAAAATAAGACTTTTAGATTTTGGTACCCTGTGATCCTTGGTGCATTCTTAAGCATAAAAAGCCATAATGCTTCGAGCACTTTTCAGTTTTGAGGTCCGACGTGCCCCGTGGTCCAATTTTGGTGCCCGTGCTGCATTTTCGGCCCATTGTGCAACTTTCGTGCGAAAATAAGACTTTTGGGTTTTGGTGCCCCGTGCTCCCTGGCACAATCTTATGCATAAAAAACCATCTTGGTCGGAGCACTTTTCAGTTTTGAGGTCCGTGGGGCCCCGTGGTCCAATTTTGGTGCAAGTGGTGCATTTTCAGCCATTTGTGCAATTTTCGTGCGAAAATAAGACTTTTGGATTTTGGTGCCCCGCGATCCCTGGTGCATTCTTAAGCATAAAAAACCATCATGCTCAGAGCACTTTTCAGTTTTGGGGTCCTAGGTGCCCTGTGGTCCAATTTTGGAGCTCGTGGTATAATTTCGGCCCATTGTGCAATCTTCATACGAAAATAAGACTTTTGGATTTTGATTCCCCATGATCCCTGGTGCATTCTTAAGCATAAAAAGCCATAATGCTTCGAGCACTTTTCAGTTTTGAGGTCCGACGTGCCTCGTGGTCCAATTTTGGTGCCCGTGGTGCATTTTCGGCCCATTGTGCAACTTTCGTGCGAAAATAAGACTTTTGGGTTTTGGTGCCCTGTGATCCCTGGCACAATCTTATGCATAAAAAACAATAATGCTCGCAACTCTTTTCAGTTTTGATGTCCGCGGTGCCCCGTTGTCCAATTTTGGTGTCGGTGGTGCATTTTCTACCATTTGTGCAATTTTCATGCGAAAATAAGACTTTTAGGTTTTGGTGCCCCGTAATCCCTGGTGCATTCTTTTGCATAAAATACCATAATGCTCGGATCGCTTTTAGGTATTGAGGTCCGAGGTGCCCCTTGGTCAAATTTTGGTGCCCGTGGTGCAATTTCAGCCCATTGTGCAATTTTCGTGCGAAAATAAAACTTTTGGATTTTTGTGCCCTGTGATCCCTGGTGAATGGTTATGCATAAAAAACCATAATGCTGAGAGCGCTTTTCAGTTTTGAGGTCCGACGTGTCCCGCGCTCCAATTTTGGTGGCCGTGGTACATTTTCAGCCCATTATGCAATTTTCGTGTGAAAATAAGACTTTTGGGTTTCCGTGCCCTGTGATCCCTAGTGCATTCTTACACATAAAAATTAATAATGCTCGGAGAACTTTTAGGTATTGAGGTCCGAGGTGCCCCTTGGTCAAAATTTGGTGCCCGTGGTGCAATTTCGGCCCATTGTGCAATTTTCGTGTGAAAATAAGACTTTTGGGTTTTGGTGCCATGTGATCCCTGGTGCATTCTTATGCATAAAAAACCATAATGCTCAGAGAACTTTTCAGTTTTGAGGTCCGAGGTGCCCCGTGGTCCAATTTTGGTGCCGGTGGAGCATTTTCGGCCATTTTTGCAATTTTCGTGCGAAAATAAGACTTTTGGATTTTGGTGCCCCGAGATCCCTGGTGCATTCTTATGCATAAAGAACCATAATGCTCAGAGCACTTTTCGGTACTGAGGTCCAGGGTGTCCCATGGTCGAATTTTGGTTCCCGTCGTGCATTTTCGGCCCGTTGTGCAATTTTCGTGCGAAAATATGACTTTTTGGTTGTGGTGCCCCGTGATCCCTGGTGCATTCTTAAGCATAAAAAACCATCATGCTCGCAGCACTTTTCAGTTTTGAGGTCCGACGTGCCCCGCGGTCCAATTATGGTGCCCGTGGTGCATTTTTGGCCCATCGTGCAATTTTCGTGCGAAAATAAGACTTTTAGATTTTGGTACCCTGTGATCCTTGGTGCATTCTTAAGCATAAAAAGCCATAATGCTTCGAGCACTTTTCAGTTTTGAGGTCCGACGTGCCCCGTGGTCCAATTTTGGTGCCCGTGCTGCATTTTCGGCCCATTGTGCAACTTTCGTGCGAAAATAAGACTTTTGGGTTTTGGTGCCCCGTGCTCCCTGGCACAATCTTATGCATAAAAAACCATCTTGGTCGGAGCACTTTTCAGTTTTGAGGTCCGTGGGGCCCCGTGGTCCAATTTTGGTGCAAGTGGTGCATTTTCAGCCATTTGTGCAATTTTCGTGCGAAAATAAGACTTTTGGATTTTGGTGCCCCGCGATCCCTGGTGCATTCTTAAGCATAAAAAACCATCATGCTCAGAGCACTTTTCAGTTTTGGGGTCCTAGGTGCCCTGTGGTCCAATTTTGGAGCTCGTGGTATAATTTCGGCCCATTGTGCAATCTTCATACGAAAATAAGACTTTTGGATTTTGATTCCCCATGATCCCTGGTGCATTCTTAAGCATAAAAAGCCATAATGCTTCGAGCACTTTTCAGTTTTGAGGTCCGACGTGCCTCGTGGTCCAATTTTGGTGCCCGTGGTGCATTTTCGGCCCATTGTGCAACTTTCGTGCGAAAATAAGACTTTTGGGTTTTGGTGCCCTGTGATCCCTGGCACAATCTTATGCATAAAAAACAATAATGCTCGCAACTCTTTTCAGTTTTGAGGTCCGCGGTGCCCCGTTGTCCAATTTTGGTGTCGGTGGTGCATTTTCTACCATTTGTGCAATTTTCATGCGAAAATAAGACTTTTAGGTTTTGGTGCCCCGTAATCCCTGGTGCATTCTTTTGCATAAAATACCATAATGCTCGGATCGCTTTTAGGTATTGAGGTCCGAGGTGCCCCTTGGTCAAATTTTGGTGCCCGTGGTGCAATTTCAGCCCATTGTGCAATTTTCGTGCGAAAATAAAACTTTTGGATTTTTGTGCCCTGTGATCCCTGGTGAATGGTTATGCATAAAAAACCATAATGCTGAGAGCGCTTTTCAGTTTTGAGGTCCGACGTGTCCCGCGCTCCAATTTTGGTGGCCGTGGTACATTTTCAGCCCATTATGCAATTTTCGTGTGAAAATAAGACTTTTGGGTTTCCGTGCCCTGTGATCCCTAGTGCATTCTTACACATAAAAATTAATAATGCTCGGAGAACTTTTAGGTATTGAGGTCCGAGGTGCCCCTTGGTCAAAATTTGGTGCCCGTGGTGCAATTTCGGCCCATTGTGCAATTTTCGTGTGAAAATAAGACTTTTGGGTTTTGGTGCCATGTGATCCCTGGTGCATTCTTATGCATAAAAAACCATAATGCTCAGAGAACTTTTCAGTTTTGAGGTCCGAGGTGCCCCGTGGTCCAATTTTGGTGCCGGTGGAGCATTTTCGGCCATTTTTGCAATTTTCGTGCGAAAATAAGACTTTTGGATTTTGGTGCCCCGAGATCCCTGGTGCATTCTTATGCATAAAGAACCATAATGCTCAGAGCACTTTTCGGTACTGAGGTCCAGGGTGTCCCATGGTCGAATTTTGGTTCCCGTCGTGCATTTTCGGCCCGTTGTGCAATTTTCGTGCGAAAATATGACTTTTTGGTTGTGGTGCCCCGTGATCCCTGGTGCATTCTTAAGCATAAAAAACCATCATGCTCGCAGCACTTTTCAGTTTTGAGGTCCGACGTGCCCCGCGGTCCAATTATGGTGCCCGTGGTGCATTTTTGGCCCATCGTGCAATTTTCGTGCGAAAATAAGACTTTTAGATTTTGGTACCCTGTGATCCTTGGTGCATTCTTAAGCATAAAAAGCCATAATGCTTCGAGCACTTTTCAGTTTTGAGGTCCGACGTGCCCCGTGGTCCAATTTTGGTGCCCGTGCTGCATTTTCGGCCCATTGTGCAACTTTCGTGCGAAAATAAGACTTTTGGGTTTTGGTGCCCCGTGCTCCCTGGCACAATCTTATGCATAAAAAACCATCTTGGTCGGAGCACTTTTCAGTTTTGAGGTCCGTGGGGCCCCGTGGTCCAATTTTGGTGCAAGTGGTGCATTTTCAGCCATTTGTGCAATTTTCGTGCGAAAATAAGACTTTTGGATTTTGGTGCCCCGCGATCCCTGGTGCATTCTTAAGCATAAAAAACCATCATGCTCAGAGCACTTTTCAGTTTTGGGGTCCTAGGTGCCCTGTGGTCCAATTTTGGAGCTCGTGGTATAATTTCGGCCCATTGTGCAATCTTCATACGAAAATAAGACTTTTGGATTTTGATTCCCCATGATCCCTGGTGCATTCTTAAGCATAAAAAGCCATAATGCTTCGAGCACTTTTCAGTTTTGAGGTCCGACGTGCCTCGTGGTCCAATTTTGGTGCCCGTGGTGCATTTTCGGCCCATTGTGCAACTTTCGTGCGAAAATAAGACTTTTGGGTTTTGGTGCCCTGTGATCCCTGGCACAATCTTATGCATAAAAAACAATAATGCTCGCAACTCTTTTCAGTTTTGAGGTCCGCGGTGCCCCGTTGTCCAATTTTGGTGTCGGTGGTGCATTTTCTACCATTTGTGCAATTTTCATGCGAAAATAAGACTTTTAGGTTTTGGTGCCCCGTAATCCCTGGTGCATTCTTTTGCATAAAATACCATAATGCTCGGATCGCTTTTAGGTATTGAGGTCCGAGGTGCCCCTTGGTCAAATTTTGGTGCCCGTGGTGCAATTTCAGCCCATTGTGCAATTTTCGTGCGAAAATAAAACTTTTGGATTTTTGTGCCCTGTGATCCCTGGTGAATGGTTATGCATAAAAAACCATAATGCTGAGAGCGCTTTTCAGTTTTGAGGTCCGACGTGTCCCGCGCTCCAATTTTGGTGGCCGTGGTACATTTTCAGCCCATTATGCAATTTTCGTGTGAAAATAAGACTTTTGGGTTTCCGTGCCCTGTGATCCCTAGTGCATTCTTACACATAAAAATTAATAATGCTCGGAGAACTTTTAGGTATTGAGGTCCGAGGTGCCCCTTGGTCAAAATTTGGTGCCCGTGGTGCAATTTCGGCCCATTGTGCAATTTTCGTGTGAAAATAAGACTTTTGGGTTTTGGTGCCATGTGATCCCTGGTGCATTCTTATGCATAAAAAACCATAATGCTCAGAGAACTTTTCAGTTTTGAGGTCCGAGGTGCCCCGTGGTCCAATTTTGGTGCCGGTGGAGCATTTTCGGCCATTTTTGCAATTTTCGTGCGAAAATAAGACTTTTGGATTTTGGTGCCCCGAGATCCCTGGTGCATTCTTATGCATAAAGAACCATAATGCTCAGAGCACTTTTCGGTACTGAGGTCCAGGGTGTCCCATGGTCGAATTTTGGTTCCCGTCGTGCATTTTCGGCCCGTTGTGCAATTTTCGTGCGAAAATATGACTTTTTGGTTGTGGTGCCCCGTGATCCCTGGTGCATTCTTAAGCATAAAAAACCATCATGCTCGCAGCACTTTTCAGTTTTGAGGTCCGACGTGCCCCGCGGTCCAATTATGGTGCCCGTGGTGCATTTTTGGCCCATCGTGCAATTTTCGTGCGAAAATAAGACTTTTAGATTTTGGTACCCTGTGATCCTTGGTGCATTCTTAAGCATAAAAAGCCATAATGCTTCGAGCACTTTTCAGTTTTGAGGTCCGACGTGCCCCGTGGTCCAATTTTGGTGCCCGTGCTGCATTTTCGGCCCATTGTGCAACTTTCGTGCGAAAATAAGACTTTTGGGTTTTGGTGCCCCGTGCTCCCTGGCACAATCTTATGCATAAAAAACCATCTTGGTCGGAGCACTTTTCAGTTTTGAGGTCCGTGGGGCCCCGTGGTCCAATTTTGGTGCAAGTGGTGCATTTTCAGCCATTTGTGCAATTTTCGTGCGAAAATAAGACTTTTGGATTTTGGTGCCCCGCGATCCCTGGTGCATTCTTAAGCATAAAAAACCATCATGCTCAGAGCACTTTTCAGTTTTGGGGTCCTAGGTGCCCTGTGGTCCAATTTTGGAGCTCGTGGTATAATTTCGGCCCATTGTGCAATCTTCATACGAAAATAAGACTTTTGGATTTTGATTCCCCATGATCCCTGGTGCATTCTTAAGCATAAAAAGCCATAATGCTTCGAGCACTTTTCAGTTTTGAGGTCCGACGTGCCTCGTGGTCCAATTTTGGTGCCCGTGGTGCATTTTCGGCCCATTGTGCAACTTTCGTGCGAAAATAAGACTTTTGGGTTTTGGTGCCCTGTGATCCCTGGCACAATCTTATGCATAAAAAACAATAATGCTCGCAACTCTTTTCAGTTTTGAGGTCCGCGGTGCCCCGTTGTCCAATTTTGGTGTCGGTGGTGCATTTTCTACCATTTGTGCAATTTTCATGCGAAAATAAGACTTTTAGGTTTTGGTGCCCCGTAATCCCTGGTGCATTCTTTTGCATAAAATACCATAATGCTCGGATCGCTTTTAGGTATTGAGGTCCGAGGTGCCCCTTGGTCAAATTTTGGTGCCCGTGGTGCAATTTCAGCCCATTGTGCAATTTTCGTGCGAAAATAAAACTTTTGGATTTTTGTGCCCTGTGATCCCTGGTGAATGGTTATGCATAAAAAACCATAATGCTGAGAGCGCTTTTCAGTTTTGAGGTCCGACGTGTCCCGCGCTCCAATTTTGGTGGCCGTGGTACATTTTCAGCCCATTATGCAATTTTCGTGTGAAAATAAGACTTTTGGGTTTCCGTGCCCTGTGATCCCTAGTGCATTCTTACACATAAAAATTAATAATGCTCGGAGAACTTTTAGGTATTGAGGTCCGAGGTGCCCCTTGGTCAAAATTTGGTGCCCGTGGTGCAATTTCGGCCCATTGTGCAATTTTCGTGTGAAAATAAGACTTTTGGGTTTTGGTGCCATGTGATCCCTGGTGCATTCTTATGCATAAAAAACCATAATGCTCAGAGAACTTTTCAGTTTTGAGGTCCGAGGTGCCCCGTGGTCCAATTTTGGTGCCGGTGGAGCATTTTCGGCCATTTTTGCAATTTTCGTGCGAAAATAAGACTTTTGGATTTTGGTGCCCCGAGATCCCTGGTGCATTCTTATGCATAAAGAACCATAATGCTCAGAGCACTTTTCGGTACTGAGGTCCAGGGTGTCCCATGGTCGAATTTTGGTTCCCGTCGTGCATTTTCGGCCCGTTGTGCAATTTTCGTGCGAAAATATGACTTTTTGGTTGTGGTGCCCCGTGATCCCTGGTGCATTCTTAAGCATAAAAAACCATCATGCTCGCAGCACTTTTCAGTTTTGAGGTCCGACGTGCCCCGCGGTCCAATTATGGTGCCCGTGGTGCATTTTTGGCCCATCGTGCAATTTTCGTGCGAAAATAAGACTTTTAGATTTTGGTACCCTGTGATCCTTGGTGCATTCTTAAGCATAAAAAGCCATAATGCTTCGAGCACTTTTCAGTTTTGAGGTCCGACGTGCCCCGTGGTCCAATTTTGGTGCCCGTGCTGCATTTTCGGCCCATTGTGCAACTTTCGTGCGAAAATAAGACTTTTGGGTTTTGGTGCCCCGTGCTCCCTGGCACAATCTTATGCATAAAAAACCATCTTGGTCGGAGCACTTTTCAGTTTTGAGGTCCGTGGGGCCCCGTGGTCCAATTTTGGTGCAAGTGGTGCATTTTCAGCCATTTGTGCAATTTTCGTGCGAAAATAAGACTTTTGGATTTTGGTGCCCCGCGATCCCTGGTGCATTCTTAAGCATAAAAAACCATCATGCTCAGAGCACTTTTCAGTTTTGGGGTCCTAGGTGCCCTGTGGTCCAATTTTGGAGCTCGTGGTATAATTTCGGCCCATTGTGCAATCTTCATACGAAAATAAGACTTTTGGATTTTGATTCCCCATGATCCCTGGTGCATTCTTAAGCATAAAAAGCCATAATGCTTCGAGCACTTTTCAGTTTTGAGGTCCGACGTGCCTCGTGGTCCAATTTTGGTGCCCGTGGTGCATTTTCGGCCCATTGTGCAACTTTCGTGCGAAAATAAGACTTTTGGGTTTTGGTGCCCTGTGATCCCTGGCACAATCTTATGCATAAAAAACAATAATGCTCGCAACTCTTTTCAGTTTTGAGGTCCGCGGTGCCCCGTTGTCCAATTTTGGTGTCGGTGGTGCATTTTCTACCATTTGTGCAATTTTCATGCGAAAATAAGACTTTTAGGTTTTGGTGCCCCGTAATCCCTGGTGCATTCTTTTGCATAAAATACCATAATGCTCGGATCGCTTTTAGGTATTGAGGTCCGAGGTGCCCCTTGGTCAAATTTTGGTGCCCGTGGTGCAATTTCAGCCCATTGTGCAATTTTCGTGCGAAAATAAAACTTTTGGATTTTTGTGCCCTGTGATCCCTGGTGAATGGTTATGCATAAAAAACCATAATGCTGAGAGCGCTTTTCAGTTTTGAGGTCCGACGTGTCCCGCGCTCCAATTTTGGTGGCCGTGGTACATTTTCAGCCCATTATGCAATTTTCGTGTGAAAATAAGACTTTTGGGTTTCCGTGCCCTGTGATCCCTAGTGCATTCTTACACATAAAAATTAATAATGCTCGGAGAACTTTTAGGTATTGAGGTCCGAGGTGCCCCTTGGTCAAAATTTGGTGCCCGTGGTGCAATTTCGGCCCATTGTGCAATTTTCGTGTGAAAATAAGACTTTTGGGTTTTGGTGCCATGTGATCCCTGGTGCATTCTTATGCATAAAAAACCATAATGCTCAGAGAACTTTTCAGTTTTGAGGTCCGAGGTGCCCCGTGGTCCAATTTTGGTGCCGGTGGAGCATTTTCGGCCATTTTTGCAATTTTCGTGCGAAAATAAGACTTTTGGATTTTGGTGCCCCGAGATCCCTGGTGCATTCTTATGCATAAAGAACCATAATGCTCAGAGCACTTTTCGGTACTGAGGTCCAGGGTGTCCCATGGTCGAATTTTGGTTCCCGTCGTGCATTTTCGGCCCGTTGTGCAATTTTCGTGCGAAAATATGACTTTTTGGTTGTGGTGCCCCGTGATCCCTGGTGCATTCTTAAGCATAAAAAACCATCATGCTCGCAGCACTTTTCAGTTTTGAGGTCCGACGTGCCCCGCGGTCCAATTATGGTGCCCGTGGTGCATTTTTGGCCCATCGTGCAATTTTCGTGCGAAAATAAGACTTTTAGATTTTGGTACCCTGTGATCCTTGGTGCATTCTTAAGCATAAAAAGCCATAATGCTTCGAGCACTTTTCAGTTTTGAGGTCCGACGTGCCCCGTGGTCCAATTTTGGTGCCCGTGCTGCATTTTCGGCCCATTGTGCAACTTTCGTGCGAAAATAAGACTTTTGGGTTTTGGTGCCCCGTGCTCCCTGGCACAATCTTATGCATAAAAAACCATCTTGGTCGGAGCACTTTTCAGTTTTGAGGTCCGTGGGGCCCCGTGGTCCAATTTTGGTGCAAGTGGTGCATTTTCAGCCATTTGTGCAATTTTCGTGCGAAAATAAGACTTTTGGATTTTGGTGCCCCGCGATCCCTGGTGCATTCTTAAGCATAAAAAACCATCATGCTCAGAGCACTTTTCAGTTTTGGGGTCCTAGGTGCCCTGTGGTCCAATTTTGGAGCTCGTGGTATAATTTCGGCCCATTGTGCAATCTTCATACGAAAATAAGACTTTTGGATTTTGATTCCCCATGATCCCTGGTGCATTCTTAAGCATAAAAAGCCATAATGCTTCGAGCACTTTTCAGTTTTGAGGTCCGACGTGCCTCGTGGTCCAATTTTGGTGCCCGTGGTGCATTTTCGGCCCATTGTGCAACTTTCGTGCGAAAATAAGACTTTTGGGTTTTGGTGCCCTGTGATCCCTGGCACAATCTTATGCATAAAAAACAATAATGCTCGCAACTCTTTTCAGTTTTGAGGTCCGCGGTGCCCCGTTGTCCAATTTTGGTGTCGGTGGTGCATTTTCTACCATTTGTGCAATTTTCATGCGAAAATAAGACTTTTAGGTTTTGGTGCCCCGTAATCCCTGGTGCATTCTTTTGCATAAAATACCATAATGCTCGGATCGCTTTTAGGTATTGAGGTCCGAGGTGCCCCTTGGTCAAATTTTGGTGCCCGTGGTGCAATTTCAGCCCATTGTGCAATTTTCGTGCGAAAATAAAACTTTTGGATTTTTGTGCCCTGTGATCCCTGGTGAATGGTTATGCATAAAAAACCATAATGCTGAGAGCGCTTTTCAGTTTTGAGGTCCGACGTGTCCCGCGCTCCAATTTTGGTGGCCGTGGTACATTTTCAGCCCATTATGCAATTTTCGTGTGAAAATAAGACTTTTGGGTTTCCGTGCCCTGTGATCCCTAGTGCATTCTTACACATAAAAATTAATAATGCTCGGAGAACTTTTAGGTATTGAGGTCCGAGGTGCCCCTTGGTCAAAATTTGGTGCCCGTGGTGCAATTTCGGCCCATTGTGCAATTTTCGTGTGAAAATAAGACTTTTGGGTTTTGGTGCCATGTGATCCCTGGTGCATTCTTATGCATAAAAAACCATAATGCTCAGAGAACTTTTCAGTTTTGAGGTCCGAGGTGCCCCGTGGTCCAATTTTGGTGCCGGTGGAGCATTTTCGGCCATTTTTGCAATTTTCGTGCGAAAATAAGACTTTTGGATTTTGGTGCCCCGAGATCCCTGGTGCATTCTTATGCATAAAGAACCATAATGCTCAGAGCACTTTTCGGTACTGAGGTCCAGGGTGTCCCATGGTCGAATTTTGGTTCCCGTCGTGCATTTTCGGCCCGTTGTGCAATTTTCGTGCGAAAATATGACTTTTTGGTTGTGGTGCCCCGTGATCCCTGGTGCATTCTTAAGCATAAAAAACCATCATGCTCGCAGCACTTTTCAGTTTTGAGGTCCGACGTGCCCCGCGGTCCAATTATGGTGCCCGTGGTGCATTTTTGGCCCATCGTGCAATTTTCGTGCGAAAATAAGACTTTTAGATTTTGGTACCCTGTGATCCTTGGTGCATTCTTAAGCATAAAAAGCCATAATGCTTCGAGCACTTTTCAGTTTTGAGGTCCGACGTGCCCCGTGGTCCAATTTTGGTGCCCGTGCTGCATTTTCGGCCCATTGTGCAACTTTCGTGCGAAAATAAGACTTTTGGGTTTTGGTGCCCCGTGCTCCCTGGCACAATCTTATGCATAAAAAACCATCTTGGTCGGAGCACTTTTCAGTTTTGAGGTCCGTGGGGCCCCGTGGTCCAATTTTGGTGCAAGTGGTGCATTTTCAGCCATTTGTGCAATTTTCGTGCGAAAATAAGACTTTTGGATTTTGGTGCCCCGCGATCCCTGGTGCATTCTTAAGCATAAAAAACCATCATGCTCAGAGCACTTTTCAGTTTTGGGGTCCTAGGTGCCCTGTGGTCCAATTTTGGAGCTCGTGGTATAATTTCGGCCCATTGTGCAATCTTCATACGAAAATAAGACTTTTGGATTTTGATTCCCCATGATCCCTGGTGCATTCTTAAGCATAAAAAGCCATAATGCTTCGAGCACTTTTCAGTTTTGAGGTCCGACGTGCCTCGTGGTCCAATTTTGGTGCCCGTGGTGCATTTTCGGCCCATTGTGCAACTTTCGTGCGAAAATAAGACTTTTGGGTTTTGGTGCCCTGTGATCCCTGGCACAATCTTATGCATAAAAAACAATAATGCTCGCAACTCTTTTCAGTTTTGAGGTCCGCGGTGCCCCGTTGTCCAATTTTGGTGTCGGTGGTGCATTTTCTACCATTTGTGCAATTTTCATGCGAAAATAAGACTTTTAGGTTTTGGTGCCCCGTAATCCCTGGTGCATTCTTTTGCATAAAATACCATAATGCTCGGATCGCTTTTAGGTATTGAGGTCCGAGGTGCCCCTTGGTCAAATTTTGGTGCCCGTGGTGCAATTTCAGCCCATTGTGCAATTTTCGTGCGAAAATAAAACTTTTGGATTTTTGTGCCCTGTGATCCCTGGTGAATGGTTATGCATAAAAAACCATAATGCTGAGAGCGCTTTTCAGTTTTGAGGTCCGACGTGTCCCGCGCTCCAATTTTGGTGGCCGTGGTACATTTTCAGCCCATTATGCAATTTTCGTGTGAAAATAAGACTTTTGGGTTTCCGTGCCCTGTGATCCCTAGTGCATTCTTACACATAAAAATTAATAATGCTCGGAGAACTTTTAGGTATTGAGGTCCGAGGTGCCCCTTGGTCAAAATTTGGTGCCCGTGGTGCAATTTCGGCCCATTGTGCAATTTTCGTGTGAAAATAAGACTTTTGGGTTTTGGTGCCATGTGATCCCTGGTGCATTCTTATGCATAAAAAACCATAATGCTCAGAGAACTTTTCAGTTTTGAGGTCCGAGGTGCCCCGTGGTCCAATTTTGGTGCCGGTGGAGCATTTTCGGCCATTTTTGCAATTTTCGTGCGAAAATAAGACTTTTGGATTTTGGTGCCCCGAGATCCCTGGTGCATTCTTATGCATAAAGAACCATAATGCTCAGAGCACTTTTCGGTACTGAGGTCCAGGGTGTCCCATGGTCGAATTTTGGTTCCCGTCGTGCATTTTCGGCCCGTTGTGCAATTTTCGTGCGAAAATATGACTTTTTGGTTGTGGTGCCCCGTGATCCCTGGTGCATTCTTAAGCATAAAAAACCATCATGCTCGCAGCACTTTTCAGTTTTGAGGTCCGACGTGCCCCGCGGTCCAATTATGGTGCCCGTGGTGCATTTTTGGCCCATCGTGCAATTTTCGTGCGAAAATAAGACTTTTAGATTTTGGTACCCTGTGATCCTTGGTGCATTCTTAAGCATAAAAAGCCATAATGCTTCGAGCACTTTTCAGTTTTGAGGTCCGACGTGCCCCGTGGTCCAATTTTGGTGCCCGTGCTGCATTTTCGGCCCATTGTGCAACTTTCGTGCGAAAATAAGACTTTTGGGTTTTGGTGCCCCGTGCTCCCTGGCACAATCTTATGCATAAAAAACCATCTTGGTCGGAGCACTTTTCAGTTTTGAGGTCCGTGGGGCCCCGTGGTCCAATTTTGGTGCAAGTGGTGCATTTTCAGCCATTTGTGCAATTTTCGTGCGAAAATAAGACTTTTGGATTTTGGTGCCCCGCGATTCCTGGTGCATTCTTAAGCATAAAAAACCATCATGCTCAGAGCACTTTTCAGTTTTGGGGTCCTAAGTGCCCCGTGGTCCAATTTTGGTGCTCGTGGTATAATTTCGGCCCATTGTGCAATCTTCGTACGAAAATAAGACTTTTGGATTTTGATTCGCCATGATCACTGGTGCATTCTTAAGCATAAAAAGCCATAATGCTTCAAGCACTTTTCAATTTTGAGGTCCGACGTGCCCCGTGGTCCAATTTTGGTCCCCGTGGTGCATTTTCGGCCCATTGTGCAACTTTCGTACGAAAATAAGACTTTTGGGTTTTGGTGCCCCATGATCCCTGGCACAATCTTATGCATAAAAAACAATAATGCTCGGAACTCTTTTCAGTTTTGAGGTGCGCGGTGCCCCGTTGTCCAATTTTGGTGTCGGTGGTGCATTTTCTACCATTTGTGCAATTTTCATGCGAAAATAAAACTTTTGGTTTTTTGTGCCATGTGATCCCTGGTGCATGGTTATGCATAAAAAACCATAATGCTGAGAGCGCTTATCAGTTTTGAGGTCCGACGTTTCCCGCGCTCCAATTTTGGTGCCCGTGGTACATTTTCGGCCCATTATGCAATTTTCGTGCGAAAATAAGACTTTTGGGTATTCGTGCCCTATGATCCCTGCTGCATTCTTACGCATAAAAAATAATAATGCTCGGAGAACTTTTAGGTATTGAGGTCCGAGGTGCCCCTTGGTCAAATTTTTGTGCCCGTGGTGCAATTTTGGCCTATTGTGCAATTTTCGTGTGAAAATAAGACTTTTGGGTTTTGGTGCCATGTGATCCCTGGTGCATTCTTATGCATAAAAAACTATAATGCTCAGAGAACTTTTCAGTTTTGAGGTCCGAGGTGCCCCGTGGTGCAATTTTGGTGCCGGTGGAGCATTTTCGACCATTTTTGCAATTTTCGTGCGAAAATAAGACTTTTGGGTTTTGGTGCCCCGAGATCCCTGGTGCATTCTTATGCATAAAAAACCATAATGCTCAGAGCACTTTTAGATATTGAGGTCCGGGGTGTCCCATGGTCGAATTTTGGTTCCCGTCGTGCATTTTCGGCCCGTTGTGCAATTTTCGTGAGAAAATATGACTTTTTGGTTGTGGTGCCCCGTGACCCCTGGTGCATTCTTAAGCATAAAAAACCATCATGCGTGCAGCACTTTTCAATTTTGAGGTCCGAGGTGCCCCGCGGTCCAATGATGGTGCCCGTGGTGCAATTTCGGCCCATTGTGCAATTTTCGTGTGAAAATAAGACTTTTGGGTTTTGGTGCCATGTGATCCCTGGTGCATTCTTATGCATAAAAAACCATAATGCTCAGAGAACTTTTCAGTTTTGAGGTCCGAGGTGCCCCGTGGTCCAATTTCGGTGCTGGTGGTGCATTTTTGACAATTTGTGCAATTTTCGTGCGAAAATAAGACTTTGGGGTTTTGTTGCCCCGTGATCCCTGGTGCATTCTTATGCATAAAAAACCATCTTGGTCGGAGCACTTTTCAGTTTTGAGGTCCGTGGTGCCCCGTGGTCCAATTTTGGTGCAAGTGGTGCTTTTTCAGCCATTTGTGCAATTTTCGTGCGAAAATAAGACTTTTGGATTTTGGTGCCCCGCAATCCCTGGTGCATTCTTAAGCATAAAAAACCATAATGCTCAGGGCACTTTTCAGTTTTGGGATCCTAGGTGCCCCGTGGTCCAATTTTGGTGCTCGTGGTATAATTTCGGCCCATTGTGCAATCTTCGTACGAAAATAAGACTTTTGGATTTTGATTCCCCATGATCCCTGGTGCATTCTTAAGCATAAAAAGCCATCATGCTTCGAGCACTTTTCAGTTTTGAGGTCCGACGTGCCCCGTGGTCCAATTTTGGTGCCCGTGGTGCATTTTCGGCCCATTGTGCAACTTTCGTGCGAAAATAAGACTTTTGGGTTTTGGTGCCCCGTGATCCCTGGCACAATCTTATGCATAAAAAACAATAATGCTCGGAACTCTTTTCAGTTTTGAGGTCCACGGTGCCCTGTTGTCCAATTTTGGTGTCGGTGGTGCATTTTCTACCATTTGTGCAATTTTCATGCGAAAATAAGACTTTTAGGTTTTGATGCCCCGTAATCCCTGGTGCATTCTTTTGCATAAAATACCATAATGCTCGGATCGCTTTTAGGTATTGAGGTCCGAGGTGCCCCTTGGTCAAATTTTGGTGCCCGTGGTGCAATTTCAGCCCATTGTGCAATTTTCGTGCGAAAATAAAACTTTTGGGTTTTTGTGCCCTGTGATCCCTGGTGCATGGTTATGCATAAAAAACCATAATGCTGAGAGCGCTTATCAGTTTTGAGGTCCGACGTGTCCCGCGCTCCAATTTTGGTGCCCGTGGTACATTTTCGGCCCATTGTGCAATTTTCGTGCGAAAATAAGACTTTTGGGTTTTCGTGCCCTGTGATCCCTGGTGCATTCTTACGCATAAAAAATAATAATGCTCGGAGAACTTTTAGGTATTGAGGTCCGAGGTGCCCCTTGGTCAAATTTTGGTGCCCGTGGTGCAATTTCGGCCCATTGTGCAATTTTCGTGTGACAATAAGACTTTTGGGTTTTTGTCCCATGTCATCCCTGGTGCATTCTTATGCATAAAAAACCATAATGCTCAGAGAACTTTTCAGTTTTGAGGTCTGAGGTGCCCCATGGTCCAATTTTGGTGCCGGTGGAGCATTTTCGGCCATTTTTGCAATTTTCGTTCGAAAATAAGACTTTTGGGTTTTGGTGCCCGAGATCCCTGGTACATTCTTATGCATAAAAAACCATAATGCTCAAAGCACTTTTAGGTATTGAGGTCCGGGGTGTCCCATGGTCGAATTTTGGTTCCCGTCGTGCATTTTCGGCCCGTTGTGCAATTTTCGTGCGAAAATATGACTTTTTGGTTGTGGTGCCCCGTGATCCCTGGCACAATCTTATGCATAAAAAATAATAATGCTCGGAACTCTTTTCAGTTTTGAGGTCCGCGGTGCCCCGTTGTCCAATTTTGGTGTCGGTGGTGCATTTTCTACCATTTGTGCAATTTTCATGCGAAAATAAAACTTTTGGGTTTTTGTGCCCTGTGATCCCTGGTGCATGGTTATGCATAAAAAACCATAATGCTGAGAGCGCTTATCAGTTTTGAGGTTCGACGTGTCCCGCGCTCCAATTTTGGTGCCCGTGGTACATTTTCGACCCATTATGCAATTTTCGTGCGAAAATAAGACTTTTGGGTTTTCGTGCTCTACGATCCCTGGTGCATTCTTACGCATAAAAAATAATAATGCTCGGAGAACTTTTAGGTATTGAGGTCCGAGGTGCCCTTTGGTCAAATTTTGGTGCCCGTGGTGCAATTTCGGCCCATTGTGCAATTTTCGTGTGAAAATAAGACTTTTGGGTTTTGGTGCCATGTGATCCCTGGTGCATTCTTATGCATAAAAAACTATAATGCTCAGAGAACTTTTCAGTTTTGAGGTCCGAGGTGCCCCGTGGTGCAATTTTGGTGCCGGTGGAGCATTTTCGACCATTTTTGCAATTTTCGTGCGAAAATAAGACTTTTGGGTTTTGGTGCCCCGAGATCCCTGGTGCATTCTTATGCATAAAAAACCATAATGCTCAGAGCACTTTTAGATATTGAGGTCCGGGGTGTCCCATGGTCGAATTTTGGTTCCCGTCGTGCATTTTCGGCCCGTTGTGCAATTTTCGTGAGAAAATATGACTTTTTGGTTGTGGTGCCCCGTGACCCCTGGTGCATTCTTAAGCATAAAAAACCATCATGCGTGCAGCACTTTTCAATTTTGAGGTCCGAGGTGCCCCGCGGTCCAATGATGGTGCCCGTGGTGCAATTTCGGCCCATTGTGCAATTTTCGTGTGAAAATAAGACTTTTGGGTTTTGGTGCCATGTGATCCCTGGTGCATTCTTATGCATAAAAAACCATAATGCTCAGAGAACTTTTCAGTTTTGAGGTCCGAGGTGCCCCGTGGTCCAATTTCGGTGCCGGTGGTGCATTTTTGACAATTTGTGCAATTTTCGTGCGAAAATAAGACTTTGGGATTTTGTTGCCCCGTGATCCCTGGTGCATTCTTATGCATAAAAAACCATCTTGGTCGGAGCACTTTTCAGTTTTGAGGTCCGTGGTGCCCCGTGGTCCAATTTTGGTGCAAGTGGTGCTTTTTCAGCCATTTGTGCAATTTTCGTGCGAAAATAAGACTTTTGGATTTTGGTGCCCCGCAATCCCTGGTGCATTCTTAAGCATAAAAAACCATAATGCTCAGAGCACTTTTCAGTTTTGGGATCCTAGGTGCCCCGTGGTCCAATTTTGGTGCTCGTGGTATAATTTCGGCCCATTGTGCAATCTTCGTACGAAAATAAGACTTTTGGATTTTGATTCCCCATGATCCCTGGTGCATTCTTAAGCATAAAAAGCCATCATGCTTCGAGCACTTTTCAGTTTTGAGGTCCGACGTGCCCCGTGGTCCAATTTTGGTGCCCGTGGTGCATTTTCGGCCCATTGTGCAACTTTCGTGCGAAAATAAGACTTTTGGGTTTTGGTGCCCCGTGATCCCTGGCACAATCTTATGCATAAAAAACAATAATGCTCAGAACTCTTTTCAGTTTTGAGGTCCACGGTGCCCTGTTGTCCAATTTTGGTGTCGGTGGTGCATTTTCTACCATTTGTGCAATTTTCATGCGAAAATAAGACTTTTAGGTTTTGATGCCCCGTAATCCCTGGTGCATTCTTTTGCATAAAATACCATAATGCTCGGATCGCTTTTAGGTATTGAGGTCCGAGGTGCCCCTTGGTCAAATTTTGGTGCCCGTGGTGCAATTTCAGCCCATTGTGCAATTTTCGTGCGAAAATAAAACTTTTGGGGTTTTGTGCCCTGTGATCCCTGGTGCATGGTTATGCATAAAAAACCATAATGCTGAGAGCGCTTATCAGTTTTGAGGTCCGACGTGTCCCGCGCTCCAATTTTGGTGCCCGTGGTACATTTTCGGCCCATTGTGCAATTTTCGTGCGAAAATAAGACTTTTGGGTTTTCGTGCCCTGTGATCCCTGGTGCATTCTTACGCATAAAAAATAATAATGCTCGGAGAACTTTTAGGTATTGAGGTCCGAGGTGCCCCTTGGTCAAATTTTGGTGCCCGTGGTGCAATTTCGGCCCATTGTGCAATTTTCGTGTGACAATAAGACTTTTGGGTTTTTGTCCCATGTGATCCCTGGTGCATTCTTATGCATAAAAAACCATAATGCTCAGAGAACTTTTCAGTTTTGAGGTCCGAGGTGCCCCATGGTCCAATTTTGGTGCCGGTGGAGCATTTTCGGCCATTTTTGCAATTTTCGTTCGAAAATAAGACTTTTGGGTTTTGGTGCCCCGAGATCCCTGGTCATTCTTATGCATAAAAAACCATAATGCTCAAAGCACTTTTAGGTATTGAGGTCCGGGGTGTCCCATGGTCGAATTTTGGTTCCCGTCGTGCATTTTCGGCCCGTTGTGCAATTTTCGTGCGAAAATATGACTTTTTGGTTGTGGTGCCCCGTGATCCCTGGCACAATCTTATGCATAAAAAACAATAATGCTCGGAACTCTTTTCAGTTTTGAGGTCCGCGGTGCCCCGTTGTCCAATTTTGGTGTCGGTGGTGCATTTTCGACCATTTGTACAATTTTCGTGCGAAAATAAAACTTTTGGGTTTTCGTTCCCCATGATCGCTGGTGCATTCTTATGCATAAAAAACCATAATGCATGGAGCACGTGTTAGTTTTGAGGTCTGTGGTGCCCCGTGATAGAATTTTGGTGCTCGTGGAGCATTTTCGTACATGGTCCAATTTTTGTGCAAAAAGAAGACTTTTGGGTTTTGGTGCCCCGTGATCCCTGGTGGATTCTTATGCATAAAAAACCCTCAAGCTCGGCGTACTTTTCAATTTGGAGGTTCGTGCTTCCCCGTGTTCCAATTTTGTTGCCCGTTGGGCATTTTCAGCCCATTGTGCAATTTTTGTCCCAAAATAAGACTTTTGGGTTTTGGTGCCCTGTGATCCTTGGAGCATCCTTGTGCATAAAAAACCATAATGCTCAGAGCACTTTTCAGGTTTGAGGTTCGTGGTGCCCCGTGGTCCAATTTTTGTGCCCGTGGTGCTTGTTCAGCCCATGGTACAATTTTCGTGCCAAAATAAAACTTCCGGGTTTTGGTGCCCCATGATCCCTGGTGCATTCTTATGCATAATAAACCATAATGCTCGAAGCACTTTTCAGTTTTGAGGTACGTGGTGTCCAGTGGTCCAATTTTGGTGCCCCGTGGTGCATTTTTGGCCTATGGTGTAATTTTCGTGCCAAAATAAGACTTTTGGGTTTTTGTGCCCCATGATCCCTGGGGCATTCTTATGCATAAAAAACCATAATGCTCGGAACACTTTTCAGTTTTGAGGTTCGTGGTGCCCCGTGGTCCAATTTTGGTTCTCGTGGTGCATTTTTGGCCCATTATGCAATTTTCGTGCCAAAATAAGACTTTTGGGTTTTGATGCCCCATGATCCTTGCAACATCCTTATGCATAATAAACCATGATGCTTGGAGAACTTTTCAGTATTGAGGACCGTGGTGCCTTGTGGTCCAATTTTTGTGCCCGTGGTGCATTTTCGACATTGGTGCAATTTTCTTGCCAAAATAAGACTTTTGGGTTTTGGTGCTCGGTGATCCTTGGTGCATTCTTATGCATAAAAAACCATAATTCTTAGAGCACTTTTTAGTTTTAAGGTTCGTGGTGTCCAGTGGTCCAATTTTAGTGCCACGTGGTGCATTTTTTTCCTGTGGTGCAATTTTCGTGCCAAAATAAGACTTTTGGGTTTTGGCGCCCAGTGATCCCTGGGACATTGTTATGCATAAAAGAAAATAATGGTCGATGCACTTTTCAGTTTTGAGGTCCGTGGTGCCACGTGGTCCAATTTTGGTGCTCGTGGTGGATTTTCCGCACATGTTGCAATTTTCGTGCCAAAATAAGAATTTCCGTTTTTGGAGCCCCGTGATCCTTGGTTCATCCTTAAGCATAAAAAACCATAATTCTCTGAGCACTTTTCAGTTTTGAGGTTTGTGGTTCCCCGTGGTCCAATTTTGGTGGCCATGGTGCATTTTCGGTCATTTGTGCAATTTTCGTGCGAAAATAAGACTTTTGGGTTTTGGTTCACCATGATCCCTAGTGCATTCTTATGCATAAAAAACCATAATGCTCGGAGCACTTTTATGTTTTGAGGTCAGTGGTGCCCCATGTCCAATTTTGGTGCCTGTGGTGCATTTTCGGCCCATTATGCAATTTTCGTGTGAATATAAGACTTTTGGGTTTTGGTTCCCCGTGATCCCTGGTGCATTCTTATGCATAAAAAACCATAATGCTCAGAGCACTTTTCAATTTCGAGGTTCGTGGTGCCTCATGGTCCAATTATGGTGCCGATGGTGCATTTTCAGCCATTTGTGAAATATTTGTGCGAAAATAAGACTTTTGGGTTTTGGTGCTCCGTGATCTCCGGTGCATTCTTATGCATAAAAAACCATAATGCTCGGAGCACTTCTCAATTTTGAGGACCGTGGTGCCCCATGGTCCAATTTTGGTGCCCATGGTGAATTTTCGGCACAAGGTGCAATTGCCGTTCCAAAATAAGACTTTTGGATTTTGCTGCCCCATGATCCCTTTTGCATTCTTATGCATAAAAAATCTTAATGCTTGGAGCACTTTTCTATTTTGAGGTCCGTGGTGCCCTGTGGTCCAATTTTGGTGCCCGTGGTGCATTTTTGGCCCATTATGCAATTTTTGTGCCAAAATAAGACTTTTAGGTTTTGGTGCCCGGTGATCCCTGATGCATCCTTATGCATAAAAATCCATAATGCTGGGAGCAATTTTCAGTCTTAAGGTCCGTGGAACCCCATGGTCCAATTTCGGTGCTGGTGGTGCATTCTCGACCATTTGTGCAATTATCGTGCGAAAATAACACTTTTGGTTTTGGTGCCTTGTGATCCCTGGTGCATTCTTTTGCATAGCAAAGCATAATGCTGGGAGCAGTTTTATGTTTTGAGGTGTGTAGTGCCCCGTAGTCCAATTTTGGTGCTCGTGGTGCATTTTCAGCCCATTGTGCAATTTTCGTGCGAAAATAAGACTTTTGGGTTTTGGTGCCCCGTGATCCCTAATGCATTCATATACATAAAAAACCATAATGCTTGGAGCACTTTTCAGTTTTGAGGTCTGTGGTGTCTAGTGGTAAAATTTTCGTGCCCGTGGTGTATTTTCGGCACATAATGCAATTTTCTTGCCAAAATAAGACTTTTGTGCTTTGGAGCCCTGTGATCCTTGGTGCATCCTTATGCATAAAAAACCATAATGCTCAGAGCACTTTTCAGTTTTGAGGTCTGTGGTGCCCCGTGCTCCAATTTTTGTGCTTGTGGTGCATTTTCACCCCATTGTGCAATTTTCGTGCAAAAATAAGACTTTTGGGTTTTGGTGTCCCGTGATCCTTGATGGATTCTTAGGCATAAAAAACCATAATGCTTGTAGCACTTTTCAGCTTTGAGGTTCGTGGTGCCCCGTGGTCCAATTTTGGTGCCCGTGGTCAATTTTGGCACATGGTGAAATTTTCGTGCCAAAATAAGAATTTTAGGTTTTGGTGCCCCGTGATCCCTGGTGCACCCTTATGAATAAAAAATCATAATGCTCTAAGCACTTTTCAGTTTTGATGTCTGTGGTTCCCCGTCATCCCTGGTGCATTCTTATGCATAAAAAACCATCATGCTTGGAGCACTTTTCAAATTTGAGGTCCGTGGTGCCCCGTGGTCCAATTTTGGTGACGGTGGGGCATTTTCGGCCATTTGTGCAATTTTCGTGCGAAAATAAGACTTTTGGGTTTTGGTGCCCCGTGATCCCTGGTGGATTCTTATATAAATAAAGATAATGCTCATAGCACTTTTCAGTTTTGAGGTCTATGGTGTCCAGTGGTCAAATTTTAGTGCCCGTGGTGCAATTTCGGTAGATGGTGCAATTTTCGTGCGAAAATAAGACTTTTGGGTTTTGGTACCCTATGATGCCTAGTGCATTCTTATGCATAAAAAACTATAATGCTCATAGCACTTTTCAGTTTTGAGGTCTGTGGTGTCCAGTGGTCAAATTTTGGTGCCCGTGGTAAATTTTCGGCACATGGTGCAATTTTCGTGCCAAAATAAGACTTTTGGATTTTGGTGCCCCGTGATCCTTGGTGCACCCTAATGGTAGAATTATGGTTTTTTATGCATAAGAATGCACCAGAGATCACGGGGCACTAAAACCCAAAAGTCTTATTTTCGCACAAAAATTGCACAATGGGCTGAAAATGCACCACGGGCAACAAAATTGGACCACGGGGGACCTGGGACCTCAAAACTTAAAATTGCTCCGAGCATTATGGTTTTTTATGCATAAGAATGCACCAGGGATCACGGGGCACCAAAACCCAAAAGTCTTATTTTCACACGAAAATTGCATAAATAGCCGTAAATGCACCATTGGCACCAAAATTGGAGCACGGGGCACCACGGACCTCGAAACTTAAAAGTGCTCCAAGCATTATGGCTTTTTATGCATAAGAATACACCAGGGATCATGGGGCACCAAAACGCAAAAGTTGTATTTTCGCACGAAAATTGCACCATGTGCCGAAATTGCACCACGAGCACCAAAATTTGACCATTGGAAACCACGGACCTCAAAACTGAAATGTGCTCTGAGCATTATGGTTTTTTATGTATAAGAATGCACAAGGAATCACGGGGCACCAAAACCCTAAAGTCTTATTTTCGCACGAAAATGCACCACGACCACCAAAATTGGACCACGGGGCACCACGGACCTCAAAACATAAAGTGCTCCTAGTATTATGGATTTTTATGCATAAGAATGAACTAGGGATCACGGGACACCAGAACCCAAAAGTCTTATTTTCGCACGAAAATTGTACAAATGGCCGAAAATGCACCACCGGCACCAAAATTGGGCCACGGGGTACCACGGACCTCAAAAATGAAAAGTACTCCAAGAATTATGGTTTTCTATGCATAAGAATGCACTAGGGATCACGGGACACCAAAATCAAAAAGTCTTATTTTCGCACGAAAATTGCACAAATGGCCGAAAATGCACCACCGGCACCAAAATTGGACCACGGGGGTACCACGGACCTCAAAAATGAAAAGTGCTCCGAGCATTATGGTTTTTTATGCATAAGGATGCACCAGGGATCACGGGGCACCAAAACCCAAAAGTCTTATTTTGGCACGAAAATTGCACCAGGTGCCGAAAATGCACCACGGGCACCAAAATTGGACCACGAGGCATGTAACGTTATGGTTTTCTTAATTATATGATTAAGTGTTTGATTAATAATGAAAAAGCAAACTAAATTTAAATGTTGCTGATTGATATAATAATTAACTTAAGTTCTATGTTTTGTTATGTGCCATAGTGTTATTGTGAATTTTTTTGGGACTTTTACGCGAGTTCCGTAAGTTGTAGGAAAAAAATAAAAAAAAATAAGAGAAGGGGGTGTTTCTAGAGGAAGTATAGGTGCGAAAAGTGAAAATCTTAATTAAAACCCCAATTTGAACGTGCAAGCCTCCATTCTCCGATTTTCTTCATTTCTTCCTCCTTTCTCCCGAAGCTCTCTTCTCTCTCCTCCTTCCAAGCTTGGCCATGGCACTCAAAAGGCAATAGAAGCCATTGTTGTTGGTTGCTTTAAGCTTTGTATGCAAGCCAAAGCATCATCTCTTCACCATTCCAACCAAGTTTCCTTTTCTTCTTCATCCCTTTTTTTTCTCTCTCTCTGCTGGAACTAAACCCAAAGGTAAGGGGAGCTTATCTATTTTCAGTTTAAGTGTGGTTGAGAGTTAGGGGGCTCAACCACACAGCATGAATGCCCCTCATCTGGACTGTTGTGTGTGTTTTATTTGAATGCTTGAATGTGAAAAGTTGATGAAATGGGTTGAAACCCTTTGGCAGTGGCTGTGTGAGATTTGCATGTACTGTCCTTGGATTGTTTTCAATCTTTGAAATTGATTGGGAAGGCTTCTAAAACAAAGGAGACCATGCCCAAAATTTCTTGAAATTATTTGATAAGCTTTGCATGTGAAAATCAAACCACAAAACAAAGTGGCAGTGGCTGTTTGGTTCGTCCAGCTCTGTACAGCCCCCACGATTTTACGATTTTTGGAAGATCTAACCGTTGGATTTTCACGAAATTTGTTTTGAATAAAAATAGACACGAAATGGAGAAACTTTAATTTTTACTACTTGGAGAGAAAACCTCATCTCTGGGTTCATCCATGACTCCCAAAATGGTTGTTTTGTTTTCGAGTTTTCCTGGAACATGTCTCGGTTTTTCTCAAATTCCCACTTGTGTGATTAATTTTTATTTTTCGTTTTTGTACCATTAAAAACTCGATAAAACAAGATTTTTAACCATATAAATTACAAAAATTATCATGTCCAATTTCTAAATTAACCTTCTAAAAAGAAATAGGGCAAGGGTTTTGAGCTCTGTTTTGAGTCTGAAGCTTAGACTGTTAGAAATAAATTTACTGGGAACAGTAGGGAAATAATTTGGGGGAAAGGATTACCTTTTTAGAAAGATAAAGATGTTATATTTCTACTGTAAAAAATTCATTTCAAAAAGAATTTGGAAAGTGGAAGAATTTTACATTTCTTTGAGCTATGTTCAGTGAGCACTCAAAATCCAGGGCTGCTGACTTAGAAAATTTTATAAAAATTTTCTAGTTGTTGATTTTACAATTGGGATACCATTTTGAAAAAAAGGACTCAAGAGATTTAATTCCATATAAAAAAATTTTAATTCCGAGGTCATTTGCTACAATCAGTGAGAGCTCACATTCAGTACTGTCAAAGAGAAATCGACCTTATTTGGTCAATTTGGTTAATATGATAGAATTATTGGAATGGTTATGTTTGTTTGTTGAGATGTGAATCTTGAGTATTTAATATTTGAAATATGTTTTGTGTGATACAGTCTTTTGACTGTAGGATGTTGTAATCATGTTTTGAATGAGGATGTTGGGTAGGTCACCACTTTGGTTCTAGAACTATGTTGGAAATTCACCTTTTGTTAAAGTTAGTGCTGTGTTGTAAGTAAGGATTCAGAGTGTGAGAATATCTTACTTGAGCTTATTGAACTGCTGGATGGGTTCATAAGCATAATTTGAGAAAAATGGTGAATTTATAACATAGAGGGAACTTGTGGCAATAAAAGTTGTTTGGCTTGTTACATGACATTGCATATGGGTAGGCACGTAAGTTGAGGGTGCCGGGTAGGCTCTCAACCTAGTGCCGGAGGTTTTCGTGGTGGCTAACGGGGGGCCTATAGAATAGACAAGTGAGTGAATTCCTATAGATGGAAGGTTTTGCAAACGTTACAAAGGTAAGCCAATACCCACACTTGTCTATATTCGATTAAATCCACACTTCCTCCGCAGGATCAGCGCAAGGGACTCCCTGAATGGTCAGAGGTGGGACCATGGTAGGGGATGGGTCCTATGGGGACCCCCCAAAAGTTGTAGAAATCTCCATGGAGTCAAGTCAGCATGACATTGCATAATGAAATAGTATATAAGATTGATGTATGTATTGTTGTGTGATGTTAGCTGAATTATTATTGTTGATTTATTCTAAATTTTCCTTTGATCAAATCCTATCCTTCTTGTTATAAATAAACTTACCCTTGCATTTTTGTGTTTGTGTTGTTTTACTGCAATGATCGTGTGGTTGGCACGGAAGCAGATAGTGGTGATGCTGCAGGTTCTCAGGCCGCTCATGACTGAAGCGGATGTAGATCTTGAAGATGGGATGAGATCCCTCTTTTCGAATATGTTCTAGTATATATGTACATAGTGTGGAGACCAGCTTAGGACATATATATAAATACTTAGGTTGTGATGAATGTTCTCTACAAAAGGACTATTTTGGTATTGTATGTACACATTTATATATTTAAGTTTTGTAAAGCCAGACCCAATACTTTTATGATGTGATGATGTACATTATATGTAGGAAAGTAGTACATATATATGTGTTAAATGTGAAAAAAATAGTGAAAAATTTCTATGTAGTTTCATAATATTTAAAAAAAATGTTTTAGTATAACAAATATGTAACGAAGATGGGTCGTTACAGGGCACCATGAACCTCAAAACTGAAAAGTGCTCCGAGCATTATGGTTTTTTATGCATAACAATGCCCCAGGGATCACGGGCCACCAAAACCTAAAAGTCTCGTTTTGGCAAGAAAATTGCACCATGGGCCAAAAATGCACCACAGGGCACCAAAATTGTACCACTGGACACCACGGACCTCAAAAGTGAAAAGTGCTCCAAGCATTATGGTTTTTTATGCATAAGAATGCACTAGGGATCACGGGGCACCAAAACCCAAAAGTCTTATATTGGCACGAAAATTGCACCATGGGCCGAACACGCACCATGGTCACAAAAATTCAACCACGGGGCACCACGGACCTCAAAACTGAAAAGTGCTCTAATAAGTATTATGCTTTTTTGTGTATAAGGATGCACTAGGGATCACGCGGCACCAAAACCCAAAAGTCTTATTTTGGCACAAAAATTGCACCACGAGCACCAAAATTGGACCACTGGGCACCATGGACCTCAAAACTGAAAAGTGTCCGAGCATTATTGTTATTTATGCATAAGAATACCCCAGGGATCATGAGGCACCAAAATCCAAAAGTCTTATTTTCGTACGAAAATTGCACAATGGGTCGAAAATGCACCACGCGCACCAAAATTGGACCACGGGGCACAACAGACCTCAAAACTGAAAAGTGCTCAGAGCATTATGGTTTTTTTTATGCATTAGGGTGCACCAGGGATCACGGGGCACCAAAACCCAAAAGTCTTATTTGGCACGAAAATTGCACCATGTGTCGAAAATTCACCACAGGTACCAAAATTGGACCACCAGGCACCACGGACCTCAAAACTGAAAAGTGTCCGAGCATTATTGTTTTTTACGCATAAGAATCCACCAGGGATAACGGGGCACCAAAATCCAAAAGTCTTATTTTGGCACGAAAATTGCATAATGGGCCGAGAATGCACCACCGGCACCAAAATTGAACCACGGGGCACCACGGACCTCAAAACTGAAAAGTGCTACTAGCATTATGGTTTTCTATGCATAAGGATGCACCAAGGATCATGGGGCTCTAAAACCCAAAAGTCTTATTTTGGCACGAAAATTGCACCATGTGCCGAAAATGCGCCACGGGGCACCACGGACCTCAAAATTGCAAAAGTGCTTCGACCATTATGGTTTTTTATGCATAAGAATGTCCCAAGGATCACGGGGCACCAAAACCCAAAAGTCGTATTTTGGAACGAAAATTGCACCATGTGCAGAAAATTCACCACGGGCACCAAAATTGGACCACCGGGCACCACGGAACTCAAAACTGAAAAGTTCTTTGAGCATTATGGTTTTTTATGCATAAGGATGCACCAAGGATCACGGGGCTCCAAAACCCAAAAGTCTTATTTTGGCACAAAAATTGCACCATGTGCCGAAAATGCACCACAGGCACCCAAATTTGACCACGGGGCACCACGAACATCAAAACTAAAAAGTGGTCTGAGCATTATGGTATTTTATGCATAAGAATGCACCAGGGATCACGGGGCACCAAAACCCAAAAGCTTATTTTCGCACGAAAATTGCAGAAATGGAAGAAAATGAACCACCGACACCAAAATTGGACCATGGGGTACCATGAACCTCAAAACTCAAAAGTGATATGAGCATTATGATTTTTTATGCATAAGAATGCCCCAAGGATCACGGGGCACCAAGACCCAAAAGTCATATTTTGGCACGAAAATTGCACCATGTGCCGAAAATGGACCATGGGTACCAAAATTTGACCACGGGGCACCACGGACCTGAAAACTAAAAAGTGGTCCAAGCATTGTGATATTTTATGCATAAGAAGGCACCAGGGATCACGGGGCACGAAAACCCAAAAGCTTATTTTCGCACGAAAATTGTAGAAATGGAAGAAAATGAACCACCGGCACCAAAATTGGACCACGGGGTACCACGAACCTCAAAACTGAAAAGTGCTCCAAGCATTATGATTTGTTATGCATAAGAATTCCCCAAGGATCACAGGGCACCAAGACCCAAAAGTCTTATTTTGTCACGAAAATTGCACCGTTGACCAAAAATGCACCACGGGGCATCAAAATTGGACCACTAGACACGACGAACCTCAAAACTAAAAAGTGCTTTGAGCATTATGGTTTTTTATTCATAAGAATCCACCAGGGATCACGGGGCACCAAAACCCAAAAGTCTTATTTTGGCACGAAAATTGTACCATTGGCCAAGAATGCCCCCCACGAGGCATCAAAATTGGACCACTGGACACCACGGACCTCAAAACTGAAAAGTGCTTTGAGCATTATGGTTTTTTATGCATAAGAATCCACCACGGATCACGGGGCACCAAAACCCAAAAGTCTTATTTTCGCACGAAAATTGCACAATTGGACGAAATTGCACCACGGGCACAAAAATTGGACCACAGGTCACCACGGACCTCAAAACTGAAAAGTGCTCCGAGCATTATGGATTTTTATGCATAAGGATGCACCAGGGATCACGGGGCACCAAAACGCAAAAGTCTTATTTTGGCATGAAAATTGCATAATGGGCCGAAAATACACCACGGGGGACCGAAATTGGACCACGGGGCAGCACATACCTCAAAACTAAAAAGTGCTCCAAGTATTATGGTTTTTGATGCATAAGGATGCACTAGAAATCTCGTGGCACCAAAACCCAAAAGTTTTATTTTGGCACGAAAATTGCACCGGTGTCGAAAATGTACCACGGGCACCAAAATTGGACCTCGGGGCACCACGGACCTCAACACTGAAAAGTTATCCAAGCACTATGGTTTTTTGTTCATAAGGATGCAGCAAGGATCACAGGACACCAAAAACCAAAAGTCTTATTTTGGCACGAAAAGGCACCACGGGCGCCAAAATTGGACCACGGGGCATCACGGACCTCAAACCTAAAAAGTGCTTCGAGCATTATGGTTTTTAATGCATAAGGATGCCCCTAGGATCATGGGGCACCAAAACCCAAAAGTCTTATTTTCGCACGAAAATTGCATAATGGGCTAAAAATGCAGCACGGGCACCAAAATTGGACCACGGGGCACCACGGACCTCAAAATTGAAAAGTGCTTTGAGAATTATGGTTTTTTATGTATAAGGATGCACCAAGGATCACGGGGCACCAAAACACAAAAGTCTTATTTTGATACAAAAATTGCACCATTGGCAAAAAATGCCCCACTGGGTATCAAAATTAGACCACTGGACACCACGAACCTCAAAACTGAAAAGTGCTTTGAGCATTATGGTTTTTTATGCATAAGAATCCACCAAGGATCACGGGGCTCCAAAACCCAAAAGTCTTATTTTGGCACGAAAATTTCACCATGTGCGGAAAATCAACCACTGGCACCAAAATTGGACCATGGGGCACCACGGACCTCAAAACTGAAATGTGCATCGACCATTATGGTTTTTTGTGCATCAGAATGCCCCAAGGATCACGGGACACCAAAACCCAGAAGTCTTATTTTGGCACAAAAATTGCACAATGGGCAGAAAATGCACCACGGGGCACCAAAATTGGACCACTGGACACCACGGACCTCAAATCTGAAAAGTTCTGCAAGCATTATGGTTTTTTATGCATAAGAATGCACTAGGGATCTCGTGCCACCAAAACCCAAAAGTTTTATTTTGGCACGAAAATTGCCCCATGTGCTGAAAAGGCACCACGGGCGCCAAAATTGGACCACGGGGCATCACGGACCTCAAACCTAAAAAGTGCTTCGAGCATTATGGTTTTTTATTCATAAGGATGCCCCTAGGATCATGGGGCACCAAAACCCAAAAGTCTTATTTTTGCACAAAAATTGCATAATGGGCCGAAAATGCAGCACGGGCACCAAAATTGGACCACGGGGCACCACGAACCTCAAAACTGAAAAGTGCTTTGAGAATTATGGTTTTTTATGCATAACAATGCCCCAGGGATCACGGGGCACCAAAACCCAAAAGTCTTATTTTCGTACGAAAATTACACCATGGGCCGAACATGCACCACAGGCACAAAAATTGGACCACGGGACTCCACGAACCTCAAAACTGAAAAGTGCTCTGAACATTATGGTTTTTTTGCATAAGGATGCACCAGGTATCATGGGGCACCAAAACCCAAAAGTCTTCTTTTCGCACGAAAATTGTACAATGGGACGAAAATGCACCAGGGGCACAAAATTGGACCACGGGGCACCACGGACCTCAAAACTGAAAAGTGCTCCGAGCATTATGGATATTTATGCATAATGATACACCAGGGATCACAGGGCACCAAAACCCAAAAGTCTTATTTTTGCACAAAAATTGCACAATTGGGCGAAAATGCACCAGAGGCACAAAAACTGGACCACAGCGCACCACGGGTCTCAAAACTGAAATGTGCATCGACGATTACGATTTTTTATGCATAAGAATTCCTTAGGGATCACGGGGCACCAAAACTAAAAATTCTTATTTTTGCACGAAAATGCACCACGGGCCAAAAATGAACCACGAGGCCCCAAAATTGGACCAGTGGACACCACGGACCTCAAAAATGAAAAGTGTTCCAAGCATTATGGTTTTTTATGCATAAGAATGCACCTGGGATCACGAGGCAGCAAAACCCAAAAGTCTTATTTTGGCAACAAAATTGCACTACTGTCAAAAATGCACCACAGTCACCAAAATTGGATCACGGGGCACCACGGACCTCAATAGTTAAAAGTTCTCTGAGCATTGTGGTTTTTTATGCATAAGGATGCCCCAGGAATCCCAGCGCACAACAAACCAAAAGTCTAATTTTGGCACGAAAATTGCCCCATGTACCGGAAAGCCACCACAGGCACCAAAATTTGACCATGGGGCATTACAGACCTCAAGCCCTAAAAGTACTTCGAGCATTATGGTTTTTTATGCATAAGGATGCCCCAAGGATCATGGGGCACCAAAACCCAAAAGTCTTATTTTGGCACGAAAATTGCACAATGGGCCGAAAATACACCATGGGCACCAAAATTGGACCACGGGGCATCACGATGCCCGTGGTGAATTTTCTGCACATGGTGCAATTTTCGTTCCAAAATACGACTTTTGGGTTTTGGTGCCCCGTGATCCTTGGGGCATTCTTACGCAAAAAAAACCATAATGGTCGAAGCACTTTTCAATTTTGAGGTCCGTGGTGCCCCGTGGTCAAATTTTGGTGCCCGTGGCGCATTTTCGGCACATGGTGCAATTTTCGTGCCAAAATAAGACTTTTGGGTTTTGGAGCCCCATGATCCTTGGTGCATCCTTATGCATAGAAAACCATAATGCTAGTAGCACTTTTCAGTTTTGAGGTCCGTGGTGCCCCGTGGTTCAATTTTGGTGCCGGTGGTGCATTCTCGGCCCATTATGCAATTTTCGTGCCAAAATAAGACTTTTGGATTTTGGTGCCCCGTTATCCCTGGTGGATTCTTATGCGTAAAAAACAATAATGCTCGGACACTTTTTAGTTTTGAGGTCTGTGGTACCCGATGGTCCAATTTTGGTACCTGTGGTGAATTTTCGACACATGGTGCAATTTTCGTGCCAAATAAGACTTTTGGGTTTTGGTGCCCCGTGATCCCTGGTGCACCCTAATGCATAAAAAAAACCATAATGCTCTGAGCACTTTTCAGTTTTGAGGTCTGTTGTGCCCCGTGGTCCAATTTTGGTGCGCGTGGTGCATTTTCGACCCATTGTGCAATTTTCGTGCAAAAATAAGACTTTTGGATTTTGGTGCCCCATGATCCCTGGGGTATTCTTATGCATAAATAACAATAATGCTCGGACACTTTTCAGTTTTGAGGTCCATGGTGCCCAGTGGTCCAATTTTGGTGCTCGTGGTGCAATTTTTGTGCCAAAATAAGACTTTTGGGTTTTGGTGCCGCGTGATCCCTAGTGCATCCTTATTCACAAAAAACCATAATACTTATTAGAGCACTTTTCAGTTTTGAGGTCCGTGGTGCCCCTTGGTTGAATTTTTGTGACCATGGTGCGTGTTCGGCCCATGGTGCAATTTTCGTGCCAATATAAGACTTTTGGGTTTTGGTGCCCCGTGATCCCTAGTGCATTATTATGCATAAAAAACCATAATGCTTGGAGCACTTTTCACTTTTGAGGTCTGTGGTGTCCAGTGGTACAATTTTGGTGCCCTGTGGTGTATTTTTGGCCCATGGTGCAATTTTCTTGCCAAAACGAGACTTTTAGGTTTTGGTGCCCCGTGATCCCTGGGGCATTGTTATGCATAAAAAACCATAATGCTCGGAGCACTTTTTAGTTTTGAGGTTCATGGTGCCCTGTAACGACCCATCTTCGTTACATATTTGTTATACTAAAACATTTTTTTTAAATATTATGAAACTACATAGAAATTTTTCACTATTTTTTTCACATTTAACACATATATATGTACTACTTTCCTACATATAATGTACATCATCACATCATAAAAGTATTGGGTCTGGCTTTACAAAACTTAAATATATAAATGTGTACATACAATACCAAAATAGTCCTCTTGTAGAGAACATTCATCACAACCTAAGTATTTATATATATGTCCTAAGCTGGTCTCCACACTATGTACATATATACTAGAACATATTCGAAAAGAGGGATCTCATCCCATCTTCAAGATCTACATCCGCTTCAGTCATGAGCGGCCTGAGAACCTGCAGCATCACCACTATCTACTTCCGTGCCAACCACACGATCATTGCAGTAAAACAACACAAACACAAAAATGCAAGGGTAAGTTTATTTATAACAAGAAGGATAGGATTTGATCAAAGGAAAATTTAGAATAAATCAACAATAATAATTCAGCTAACATCACACAACAATACATACATCAATCTTATATACTATTTCATTATGCAATGTCGTGCTGACTTGACTCCATGGAGATTTCTACAACTTTTGGGGGGTCCCCATAGGACCCATCCCCTACCATGGTCCCACCTCTGACCATTCAGGGAGTCCCTTGCGCTGATCCTGCGGAGGAAGTGTGGATTTAATCGAATATAGACAAGTGTGGGTATTGGCTTACCTTTGTAAGGTTTGCAAAACCTTCCATCTATAGGAATTCACCCACTTGTCTATTCTATAGGCCCCCCGTTAGCCACCACGAAAACCTCCAGCACTAGGTTGAGAGCCTACCCGGCACCCTCAACTTACGTGCCTACCCATATGCAATGTCATGTAACAAGCCAAACAACTTTTATTGCCACAAGTTCCCTCTATGTTATAAATTCACCATTTTTCTCAAATTATGCTTATGAACCCATCCAGCAGTTCAATAAGCTCAAGTAAGATATTCTCACACTCTGAATCCTTACTTACAACACAGCACTAACTTTAACAAAAGGTGAATTTCCAACATAGTTCTAGAACCAAAGTGGTGACCTACCCAACATCCTCATTCAAAACATGATTACAACATCCTACAGTCAAAAGACTGTATCACACAAAACATATTTCAAATATTAAATACTCAAGATTCACATCTCAACAAACAAACATAACCATTCCAATAATTCTATCATATTAACCAAATTGACCAAATAAGGTCGATTTCTCTTTGACAGTACTGAATGTGAGCTCTCACTGATTGTAGCAAATGACCTCGGAATTAAAATTTTTTTATATGGAATTAAATCTCTTGAGTCCTTTTTTTCAAAATGGTATCCCAATTGTAAAATCAACAACTAGAAAATTTTTATAAAATTTTCTAAGTCAGCAGCCCTGGATTTTGAGTGCTCACTGAACATAGCTCAAAGAAATGTAAAATTCTTCCACTTTCCAAATTCTTTTTGAAATGAAATTTGTACAGTAGAAATATAACATCTTTATCTTTCTAAAAAGGTAATCCTTTCCCCCAAATTATTTCCCTACTGTTCCCAGTAAATTTATTTCTAACAGCCTAAGCTTCAGACTCAAAACAGAGCTCAAAACCCTTGCCCTGTTTCTTTTTAGAAGGTTAATTTAGAAATTGGACATGATAATTTTTGTAATTTATATGGTTAAAAATCTTGTTTTATCTAGTTTTTAATGGTACAAAAACGAAAAATAAAAATTAATCACACAAGTGGGAATTTGAGAAAAACCGAGACATGTTCCAGGAAAACTCGAAAACAAAACAACCATTTTGGGAGTCATGGATGAACCCAGAGATGAGGTTTTATCTCCAAGTCGTAAAAATTAAAGTTTCTCCATTTCGTGTCTATTTTTATTCAAAACAAATTTCGTGAAAATCCAACGGTTAGATCTTCCAAAAATCATAAAATAGTGGGGGCTGTACAGAGCTGGACGAACCAAACAGCCACTGCCACTTTGTTTTGTGGTTTGATTTTCACATGCAAAGCTTATCAAATAATTTCAAGAAAATTTGGGCATGGTCTCCTTTGTTTTAGAAGCTTTCCCAATCAATTTCAAAGATTGAAAACAATCCAAGGACAGTACATGCAAATCTCACACAGCCACTGCCAAAGGGTTTCAACCCATTTCATCAACTTTTCACATTCAAGCATTCAAATAAAACACACACAATAGTCCAGATGAGGGGCATTCATGCTGTGTGGTTGAGCCCCCTAACTCTCAACCACACTTAAACTGAAAATAGATAAGCTCCCCTTACCTTTGGGTTTAGTTCCAACAGAGAGAGAGAAAAAAAAGGGATGAAGAAGAAAAGGAAACTTGGTTGGAATGGTGAAGAGATGATGCTTTGGCTTGCATACAAAGCTTAAAGCAACCAACAACAATGGCTTCTATTGCCTTTTGAGTGCCATGGCCAAGCTTGGAAGGAGGAGAGAGAAGAGAGCTTCGGGAGAAAGGAGGAAGAAATGAAGAAAATCGGAGAATGGAGGCTTGCACGTTCAAATTGGGGTTTTAATTAAGATTTTCACTTTTCGCACCTATACTTCCTCTAAGAACACCCCCTTCTCTTATTTTTTTATTTTTTTCCTACAACTTACGGAACTCGCGTAAAAGTCCCAAAAAAATTCACAATAACACTATGGCACATAACAAAACATAGAACTTAAGTTAATTATTATATCAATCAGCAACATTTAAATTTAGTTTGCTCTTTCATTATTAATCAAACACTTAATCATATAATTAAGAAAACCATAACGTTACATGCCCCGTGGTCCAATTTTGGTGCCCGTGGTGCATTTTCGGCACCTGGTGCAATTTTTGTGCCAAAATAAGACTTTTGGGTTTTGGTGCCCCGTGATCCCTGGTGCATCCTTATGCATAAAAAACCATAATGCTCGGTGCACTTTTCAGTTTTGAGGTCTGTGGTGCCTCGTGGTCCAATTTTGGTGCCCGTGGTGCATTCTCGGCCCATTATGCAATTTTCGTGCCAGAATAAGACTTTTGGATTTTGGTGCCCCATGATCCTTGCGGCATCCTTATGCATAAAAAACCATAATGCTCGAAGCACTTTATAGGTTTGAGGTCTGTGATGCCCCGTGGTCCAATTTTGGTGCCCGTGGTGCCTTTTCGGCACATGGGGCAATTTTCGTGCCAAAATAAGACTTTTGGTTTTTGGTGCCCTGTGATCCTTGGCGCCTCCTTATGCATAAAAATTCATAATGCTCGGAGAACTTTTCAGTATTGAGGTCCATGGTGCCCCGTGATCCAATTTTGGTGCCCGTGGAGCATTTTCGACACTTGTGCAATTTTCTTGCCAAAATAAGACTTTTGGGTTTTTGTGCCCGGTGATCCCTGGTGCATTCTTATGCATAAAAAACCATAATGCTCATAGCACTTTTCAATTTTGAGGTCTGTGGTGTCCAGTGGTCCAATTTTGGTGCCCCGTGGTGCATTTTTGGCCCATGGTGCAATTTTCGTGCCAAAATAAGACTTTTGGGTTTTGGTTCACCATGATCCCTGGTGCATTCTTATGCATAAATATCCATAATGCTCGGAGCACTTTTCAGTTTTGATGTCCGTGGTGCCCCGTGGTCCAATTTTGTGCCCCTGGTGCATTTTCGTCCCATTGTGCAATTTTCGTGCGAAAAGAAGACTTTTGGGTTTTGGTGCCCCATGATACCTGGTGCATTCTTATGCATACAAAATCATAATGCTTGGAGCACTTTTCATTTTTGAGGTCCGTGGTACCCCGTGGTCCAATTTTGGTGCCGGTGGTGCATTTTCGGCCATTTGTGCAATTTTCGTGCGAAAATAAGACTTTTTGATTTTGGTGCCCTGTGATCCCTAGTGCATTCTTATGCATAGAAAACCATAATTCTTGGGGTACTTTTCAGTTTTGAGGTCCGTGGTACCCCGTGGTCCAATTTTGGTGCCGGTGGTGCATTTTCGGCCATTTGTACAATTTTCGTGCGAAAATAAGACTTTTGGGTTCTGGTGCCCCGTGATCCCTAGTTCATTCTTATGCATAAAAATCCATAATACTAGGAGCACTTTATGTTTTGAGGTCCGTGGTGCCCCGTGGTCCAATTTTGGTGGTCGTGGTGCATTTTCGTGCGAAAATAAGACTTTAGGGTTTTGGTGCCCCGTGATTCCTTGTGCATTCTTATACATAAAAAACCATAATGCTCAGAGCACATTTCAGTTTTGAGGTCCGTGGTTTCCAATGGTCAAATTTTGGTGGTCGTGGTGCAATTTCGGCACATGGTGCAATTTTCGTGCGAAAATACGACTTTTGCGTTTTGGTGCCCCATGATCCCTGGTGCATTCTTATGCATAAAAAGCCATAATGCTTGGAGCACTTTTAAGTTTTGAGGTCCGTGGTGCCCCGTGCTCCAATTTTGGTGCCAGTGGTGCATTTACGGCTATTTATGCAATTTTCGTGTGAAAATAAGACTTTTGGGTTTTGGTGCCCCGTGATCCCTGGTGCATTCTTATGCATAAAAAACCATAATGCTCGGAGCAATTTTAAGTTTTGAGGTCCCAGGTCCCCCGTGGTCCAATTTTGTTGCCCGTGGTGCATTTTCAGCCCATTGTGCAATTTTTGTGCGAAAATAAGACTTTTGGGTTTTAGTGCCCCGTGATCTCTGGTGCATTCTTATGCATAAAAAACCATAAGTCTACCATTAGGGTGCACCAAGGATCACGGGGCACCAAAACCCAAAAGTCTTATTTTGGCACGAAAATTGCACCATGTGCCGAAAATTTACCACGGGCACCAAAATTTGACCACTGGACACCACAGACCTCAAAACTGAAAAGTGCTATGAGCATTATAGTTTTCTATGCATAAGAATGCACTAGGCATCATAGGGTACCAAAACCCAAAAGTCTTATTTTCGCACGAAAATTGCACCATCTGCTGAAATTGCACCACGGGCACTAAAATTTGACCACTGGACACCATAGACCTCAAAACTGAAAAGTGCTATGAGCATTATCTTTATTTATATAAGAATCCACCAGGGATCACGGGGCACCAAAACCCAAAAGTCTTATTTTCGCACGAAAATTGCACAAATGGCCGAAAATGCCCCACCGGCACCAAAATTGGACCACGGATGACGGGGCTCCAAAACCGGAAAGTCTTATTTTGGCACAAAAATTGCAACATGTGCGGAAAATCCACCACGAGCACCAAAATTGGACCACATGGCACCACGGACCTCAAAACTGAAAAGTGCATCGACCATTATTTTCTTTTATGCATAACAATGTCCCAGGGATCACTGGGCGCCAAAACCCAAAAGTCTTATTTTGGCACGAAAATTGCACCACAGGCAAAAAATGCACCACGGGGCACTAAAATTGGACCACTGGACACCACGAACCTTAAAACTAAAAAGTGCTCGAAGAATTATGGTTTTTTATGCATAAGAATGCACCAGGGATCACCGAGCACCAAAACCCAAAAGTCTTATTTTGGCAAGAAAATTGCACCAATGTCGAAAATGCACCACGGGCACAAAAATTGGACCACAAGGCACCACGATCCTCAATACTGAAAAGTTCTCCAAGCATTATGGTTTTTTATGCATAAGGATGTTGCAAGGATCATGGGGCATCAAAACCCAAAAGTCTTATTTTGGCACGAAAATTGCATAATGGGCCAAAAATGCACCACGAGAACCAAAATTGGACCACGGGGCACCACGAACCTCAAAACTGAAAAGTGTTCCGAGCATTATGGTTTTTTATGCATAAGAATGCCCCAGGGAATGTGGGGCACAAAAACCCAAAAGTCTTATTTTGGCACGAAAATTACACCATGGGCCAAAAATGCACCACGGGGCACCAAAATCGGATCACTGGACACCACGTACCTCAAAACTGAAAAGTGCTTTGAGCATTATGGTTTTTTATGCATAAGAATGCACCAGGGATCATGGGGCACCAAAACCCGGAAGTCTTATTTTGGCACGAAAATTGTACCATGGGCTGAACATGCACCACAGGCACAAAAATTGGACCACGGGGCACCACGAACCTCAAACCTGAAAAGTGCTCTGAGCATTATGGTTTTTTATGCACAAGGATGCTCCAAGGATCACAGGGCACCAAAACCCAAAAGTGTTATTTTGGGACAAAAATTGCACAATGGGCCGAAAATGCCCAACGGGCAACAAAATTGGAACACGGGGAAGCACGAACCTCAAAATTGAAAAGTGCGCCGAGCTTGATGGTTTTTTATGCATAAGAATCCACCAGGGATCACGGGGCACCAAAACCCAAAAGTCTTCTTTTTGCACGAAAATTGCACAATGATCAAAAAATGCACCACGAAGCACAAAAATTGGACCATGTACGAAAATGCTTCACGAGCACCAAAATTCTATCACGGGGCACCACAGACCTCAAAACTAACACGTGCTCTGAGCATTATGGTTTTTTATGCATAAGAATGCACTAGGGATCACGGGGCACCAAAATCCAAAAGTCTTATTTTCGCACGAAAATTGCACAAATGGGCGTAAATGCACCATCGGCACCAAAATTGGACCACGGTGCACCACGGACCTCAAAACTGAAAAGTGCTATGAGCATTATGGTTTTTTATTCATAAGGATGCACCAGGGATCACGGCGCACCAAAATCGAAAAGTCTTATTTTGGCACGAAAATTGCACCATGGGACGAACATGCCCAAGGGGCACAAAAATTGGACCACAAGGCACCACGAACCTAAAAAATTAAAAGTGTTCCGAGCATTATGGATTTTATACATAAGGATGCACTGGGATCATGGGGCACCAAAACCCAAAAGTCTTATTTTCGCACAAAACAATTGGGCGAAAATGCACCACGGGCACCAAAATTGGACCACTGGGCATCACGGACCTCAAACCCAAAAAGTACTTTGAGCATTATTGTTTTTTATGCATAAGGTTACCCGAAGGATCATGGGGCACCAAAACCAGAAAGTCTTATTTTGGCACGAAAATAGCATAATAGGCCGAAAATGCACCACTGGCACAAAAATTGGACCACGGGGTACCACGGACCTCAAAACTGAAAAGTGCTCTAAGAATTATGGTTTTTTATGCATAAGGATGCACCAAGTATCACGGGGCACCAAAATCCAAAAGTCTTATTTTTGGCACGAAAATTGCACCAGGTGCCGAAAATGCACCACGAGCACCAAAATTGGACCACGGGGCACCACGAACCTCAAAACTGAAAAGTGATCCGAGCATAATGGTTTTTTATGCATAAGGATGCACCTGGGATCACGGGGCACCAAAACCCAAAAGTCTTATTTTGGCACGAAAATTGCATAATAGGCCGAAAATACACCATGGGGATCGAAATTGGACCATGGGGCACCACGGACCTCAAAACTGAAAAGTGCTCCAAGCATTATGGTTTTTGATGCATAAGGAGACTCCAAGGATCACGGGGCTCCAAAATCCAAAAGTCTTATTTGGCACGAAAATTGCACCATGTGCGGAAAATCAACCACGGGCACTAAAATTGGACCACGGGGCACCACGGACCTCAAAACTGAAAAGTGCTTCGACCATTATGGTTTTTTATGCATCAGAATGCTCGAAGGATCACGGGGCACCAAAACCCAAAAGTCTTATTTTGGCACGAAAATTGCACCATGCGTCAAAAATGCACCACGGGGCACCAAAATTAGACCACTGGACACCACGTACGTCAAAACTGAAAAGTGCTCCAAGCATTATGGTTTTCTATGCATAAGAATGCACTAGGGATCACGGGGCACCAAAACCCAAAAGTCTTATTTTGACACGAAAATTGCACCATGGGCCAAAAATGCACCACGGGGCACCAAAATTGGACCACCAGACATCACGTACTTCAAAACTGAAAAGTGATCCAAGCATTATGGTCTTTTATGCATAAGAATGCACAAGGGATCACGAGGCACCAAAACCCAAAAGTCTTATTTTGGCACAAAAATTGCAGCGGTGTAGAAAATGAACCATGGGCACCAAAATTGGACCTCGGGGCACCACGGACCTCAATACTGAAAAGTTATTTGAGCACTATGGTTTTTTATGCATAAGGATGCACCAAGGATCACAGGGCACCAAAAACCAAAAGTCTTATTTTGGCAGGAAAATTGCACCATGGGCCAAAAATGCACCACGGGGCACCAAAATTGGACCACTAGACATCACGTACCTCAAAACTGAAAAGGGCTCCAAGCATAATGGTTTTTTATGCATAACAATGCATAAGGGATTACGGGGCACCAAAACCCAAAAGTCTTATTTTGGCACAAAAATTGCATCGGTGGCGAAAAGGCACCGTGGGCACCAAAATTGGACCTCGGGGCACCGCGGACCTCAATACTGAAAAGTTATCCGAGCACTATGGTTTTTTATGCAACAGAATGCCCCAAGGATCATGGGGCACCAAAACCCAAAAGTCTTATTTTGGCACGGAAATTGCACCATGGGCCAAAAATGCACCACGGGGCACCAAAATTGGACCACTGGACACCACGGACCGCAAACCTGAAAAGAGCTCCAAGCATCATGGTTTTTTATGTATAGGAATGCACCAGGGATCACAGGGCACCAAAACCCAATAGTCTTATTTTCGCATGAAAATTGCATATATGGTCGAAAATGCACCACCTGCACCAAAATTGGACCACGGGGCACCACGGACCTCAAAACTGAAAAGTCCTATGAGCATTATAGTTTTGTATGCATAAGAAAGCACCAGGGATTACGGGGCACCAAAATCCAAAACTCTTATTTTCGCACGAAAATTGCACCATGTGCCGAAAATGCACCGCAGGGACCAAAATTTGACCACTGGACACCACGGACCTCAAAAATAAAAAGTGCTCCAAGCATTATGGTTTTTTATGTATAAGAATGCACTAGGGATCACGATGCACCAAAACCCAAAAAGTCTTATTTTCTCACGAAAATAGCACAATGGGTCGTAAACGCACGACGGGCACCAAAATTGGACCACGGGTAACACGGACCTCAAAACTGAAAAGTACTCCGAGCATTATGGTTTTTAATGCATAAGAATGCACCAGGGATCACGGCGAACCAAAATCCAAAAGTCTTAATTTTGCACAAAATTTGCACAAATGGCCAAAAATGCGCCACTACCACCAAAATTGGACCACGGGGCACCACGGACCTCAAAACTGAAAAGTGCAATGAGCATTATAGTTTTTATGCATAAGAATGCACCAGGGATCACGGGGCACCAAAACCCAAAGTGTTATTTTCGCACGAAATTTACACAATGGGCCGAAAATGCACCACGGGCACCAAAATTGGACCATGGGACATCTCAGACCTCAAAACTGAAAAGTGCACCAAGCATTATGGTTTTTTATGCATAAGAATGCTCCAGGGACCACGGGGCACCAAAACCCATAAGTCTTATTTTCGCACGAAATTGTACATTTGGCCGAAAATGCACCACGGGCACCAATATTGGGCAACGGGGCACCTCGGACCTCAAAACTGAAAAGTGCTCCAAGCATTATGGTTTTTAATGCATAAGAATGCACCAGGGATCATGGGGCACCTAAAACCAAAAGTCCTATTTTCGCATGAAAATTGCACAATGGGCCGAAAATGCACCACGAGTACCAAAATTGGACCACAGGGTACCTCGGACCTCAAAACTGAAAACTGCACACCACAGACCTCAAAACTGAAAAATGCTTTGAGCATTATGGTTTTTTATGTATATGAATGCATCAGGGATCATAGGGCACCAAAACCCAAAAGTCTTATTTTCGCACGAAAATTGCACAATGGGCAGAAAATGCACCACGGGCACCAAAATTGGACCACGGGGCAACACGAACCTCGAAACGGAAAAGTGCTTCGAGGAACATGGTTTTTTATGCATAAGAATGTACCAGGGTTCACGGGGCACCAAAACCAAAAAATCTTCTATTTACAAGAAAATTGCACCATGTGTTGAAAATGCACCACGAGCACCAAAATTTGACCACTGGACACCACGAACCTCAAAACTGAAAAGTGCTCTGAGCATTATGGTTTTTTATGTATAAGAATGCACCAGAGATCACGGGGCACCAAAACCCAAAAGTCTTATTTTCGCACGAAAATTGTACGATGCGACGAAAATGCACCACGGGCACCAAAATTGGATCACAGCGCCCCTCGGACCTCAAAACTGAAAAGTGCTATGAGCATTATGGTTTTTTATGCATAAGAATGCAGCATGGATCACGGGCCACAAAATACTGAAAGTCTTATTTTTGTACAAAATTTGCAACATGTGTCGAAAATGCCCCACGGGCACCAAATTTTGAGCACTGGACACCACGAACCTCAAAACTGAAAAGTGCTATGAGCATTCTGGTTTTTTATGTATAAGAATGCACCAGGGATCACGGGGCACCAAAACCCAAAAGTCTTATTTTCGCACGAAAATTGCACAATTGGCCTAAAATGCACCACGGGCATCAAAATTGGACCATGGGGCACCTCGGACCTCAAAACTGAAAAGTGCTCCGAGCATTATGATCTTTTATGCAAAAGAATGCACCAGGTATCACGGGGCACCGAAACCCAAAAGTCATATTTTCGCACGAAAATTGCACAAATGGCTGAAAATGCACCACCGGCACCAAAATTGGACCACGGGACACCACGGAACTCAACGCTGAAAAGTTCTCTGAGCAGTATAGTTTTTTATGGGTAAGAATGCACCAGGAATCACGGGGCTCTAAAACCCAAAAGTCTTATTTTCGCATGAAAATTGCAAAATGGGTCGAAAATGCACCACAGGGCACAAAAATTGGACCACTGGACACCACGGGCCTCAAAACTGAAAAGTGCTCCGAGTATTATGGTTTTTTTTTTCATAAGAATGCATCAGGGATCACGGGGAACCAAAACCCAAAAGTCTTATTTTCGCTCGAAAATTGCACAATTGGCTGAAAACGCACCACCGGAACCAAAATTGGACCACAGGGCACCACGGAACTCAAAGCTAAAAAGTTCTCTGAGCATTATAGTTTTTTTATGGATAAGAATGCACCAGGGATCACGGGGGACCAAAACCCAGAAGTCTTATTTTCGTACGAAAGTTGCAAAATGGGTTGGAAATGCACCACAGGGCATAAAAATTGGACCACTGGACACCACGGACCTCAAAACTGAAAAGTGCTCCAAGTATTATGGTTTTTCATGTATAAGAATGCACTAGGGATAACGGGGCACCAAAATCCAAAAGTCTTATTTTCACACGAAAATAGCACAATGGGCCGAAAATGTACCACGGGTACCAAAATTGGACCACCAGGCAAGAGGGACCTCAAAACTGAAAAATGCTCCGAGCATTATGGGTTTTTATGCATAAGAATGCATCAAGGATCAACGGTCACCAAAATTCAAAAGACTTATTTTCGCATGAAAATTGCACAAATGGCCGAAAATGCACCACCGGCACCAAAATTGGACCACGGGGCACTACGGAACTCAAAACTGAAAAGTGCTATGAGCATTATAGTTTTTTTATGAATAAGAATGCACCAAGGATCACGGGGCACCAAAACCCAAAAGTCTTATTTTCACAGGAAAATTGCACAATAGGACGAAAATGCACCACCAACACTAAAATTGGACCACGGGGCTACACAGACCTCAAAAGTGAAAAGTGCTATGAGGATTATGGTTTTTTATGCATAAGAATGCACCAGGGATCACATGGCACCAAAATCCAAAAGTCTTATTTTCGCACAAAAATTGCACAAATGGCCGAAAATGCACCACCAGCACCAAAATTGGACCACGGAGCACCACGAACCTCAAGACTATAAAGTGCTCTGAGCATGATGGTTTTTTATGTATAATAAATCACCAGGGATCATGGGGCACCAAAACCCAAAAGTCTTATTTTCGCACGAAAATTTCACAAATGGTCGAAAATGCACCACGGGAAGCAAAATTTGACCACTGGACACCACGGACCTTAAAACTGAAAAGTGCTGCGAGCATTATGGTTTTTTATGCATAAGAATGCACCAGGGATCACGGGGCACCGAAACCCAAAAGTCTTATTTATGCACGAAAATTGCACAAGTGGCTGACAATGCACCACCGACACCAAAATTGGACCACGGAGCACCAAGGACCTCAAGACTGAAAAGTGTTCGAGCATTATGGTTTTTTATGCATAAGAATGCACCAGGTATCACAGGGCACCAAAACCCAAAGGTCTTATTTTCGTACGAAAATTGCACCATGGGAAGCAAAATTTGACCACTGGACACCATGGCCTCAAAACTGGAAAGTACTCCGTGCATTATGGTTTTTGATGTATAAATAATGCACTAGGGATCACGGGGCACCAAAACCAAAGAGTTTTATTTTCGCACGAAAATTGCACAATGGGAAGAAAATGCACCACAGGCACCAAAATTGGACCACGGGGCACCTCGGACGTCAAAACTGAAAAGTGCTTCGAGCATTATGGTTTTTTATGCATAAGAATGCACCAGGGATCACAGGGTACCAAAACCCAAAAGTCTTATTTTCGCACGAAAATTGGAAAAATGGCCGAAAATGCACCACAGGCACCAAAATTGGACCACGGAGCACCACGGACCTAAAAACTGAAAAGTGTTGCGAGCATTATGGTTTTTTATGCATAAGAATGCACCAGGGATCATGGGGCACCAAAACCCAAAAGTCTTCTTTTCGCACGAAAATTTCACAAATGGCCGAAAATGCACCACGGGAAGCAAAATTTGACCACTTGACACCACGGACCTCAAAACTTAAAAGTGCTCTGAGCATTATGGTTTTTTATGCATAAGAACGCACCAGGGATCACGGGGCACCGAAACCCAAAAGTCTTATTTACGCACGAAAATTGCACAAATGGCCAACAATGCACCACCGACACCAAAATTGGACCACGGGTATCACGGAACTCAAAACTGAAAAGTGCTCCAAGCATCATGCATTTTTATGCATAAGAATTCCCCAAGGATCATAGGGCAGCAAAACCCAAAAGTTGCACCATGAGCTAAAAATGTACCATGGGGCACCAAAATTTGACCTCGGGGCACCAAACAACCTCAAAACTGAAAATTTCTCCGAGCATTACCATTTTTTATGCATCAGAATGCACCAGGGATCACGGGGTACCAAAATCCAAAAGTCTTATTTTCGCATGAAAATTGCGCAATGGGCCGAAAATGCACCACCGGCACCAAAATTGGACCACGGGGCACCACGGACCTCAAAACTGAAAAGTGCTCCGAGAATTATGGTTTTTTATGGATAAGAATGCAGCAGGGATCACGGGAAACCAAAACCCAAAAGTCTTATATTCGTAGAAAATTGCACAAATTGCCAAACATGCACCACCAGCACCAAAATTGGACCACGGAGCAGCACAGACCTCAAGACTAAAAAGTGTTCGAGCATTATGGTTTTTTATGCATAAGAATGCACCAGGTATCACGGGGCACCAAATTGCAAAGGTCTTATTTTTGCACGAAAATTGCTCCATGGGAAGCAAAATTTGACCACTAGACACCACGGACCTCAAAATTGGAAAGTACTCCATGCATTATGGTTTTTTATGTATAAAGAATGCACTAGGAATCACGAGGCACTAAAACCAAAGAGTCTTATTTTCGCACGGAAATTGCACAATCGGACGAAAATGCACCACGGGCACCAAAATTGGACCACGGGGTACCTCGGACCTCAAAACTGAAAAGTGCTCCAAGCATTATGGTTTTTTATGCATAAGAATGCACCAGGGATCACAGGGTACCAAAACCCAAAAGTCTTATATTCGCACGAAAATTGGACAAATGGCCGAAAATGCACCACCGGCACCAAAATTGGACCACAGAGCACCACAGACCTGAAAACTGAAAAGTGTTGCGAGCATTATGGTTTTTTATGCTTACGAATGCACCAGAGATCACGGGGGACCGAAACCCAAAAGTCTTATTTACGCACAAAAATTGCACAAATGGCCGACAATGCACCACCGACACCAAAATTGGACCACAGGGCACCACGGACCTCAAAACTGAAAAGTGCTCCAAGCATCATGCATTTTTATGCATAAGAATTCCCCAAGGATCATAGGGCAGCAAAATCCAAAAGTCTTATTTTGGCACGAAAGTTGCACCATGAGCTAAAAATGTACCATGGGGCACCAAAATTTGACCTCGGGCCACCACGGACCTCAAAGCTGAAAATTTCTCTGAGCATTACCATTTTTTATGCATCAGAATGCACCAGGGATCACGGGGCACCAAAACCAAAAAGTCTTATTTTCGCACGAAAATTGCGCAATGGGCCGAAAATGCACAACTGGCACTAAATTGGACCACGGGACACCTCGGTCCTCACAACTGAAAAGTGCTATGAGCATTATGGTTTTTTATGCATAAGAATGCACCAGGGATCACGGGGCACCGAAACCCAAAAGACTTGTTTACGCACGAAAATTGCACAAATGGCCGACAATGCACCACCGACACCAAAATTGGACCACGGGGCACCACAGACCTCAAAACTGAAAAGTGCTCCAAGCATTATGCATTTTTATGCATAAGAATTCCCCAAGGATCATAGGGCAGCAAAACCCAAAAGTCTTATTTTGGCACGAAAATTGCACCATGAGCTAAAAATGTAACATGGGTCACCAAAATTTGACCTCGGGGCACCATGGACCTCAAAAGTAAAAATTACTCCGAGCATTACCATTTTTTATGCATCAGAATGCACCAGGGATTACGGGGCACCAAAACCCAAAAGTCTTATTTTGGAACGAACATTGCACAATGTGCTGAAAATGCACCCCGGGAACCAAAACTGGACTACGGGACACCTCGGACCTCAAAACTGAAAAGTGCTCCAACAATTATGGTTTTTTATGGATAAGAAGGCCCCAAGGATCACGGGGCACCGAAACACAAAAGTCTTATTTTGGCATGAAAATTGCACCATGGGCCAAAAATGCACGACGAGGCACCAAAATATGACCACTGGACACCACGGACCTCAAAACAGAAAGGTACTTCGAGAATTATGTTTTTTTATGCATAAGAATGCACCAGGGATCACGGGGAACCTAACCCCCAAAGTCTTATTTTCGCACGAAAATTGCCCAAATGGCCGAAAATGCACCACCGGCACGAAAATTGGACCACGAGGCAACACGAACCTCAAAATTGAAAAGTGCTCCTAGCATTATGGTTTTTTATGCATAGGAATGCTCCAAGGATCACGGGGTACCAAAACCCAAAAGTCTTTTTTTTCGCACGAAAATTGCATAAATGGCTAAAAATACACCACCGGCACCAAAATTGGACCACGGGGCACCTCGGACCTCAAAATCGAAAAGTGCTCCGAGCATTATGGATTTTCATGCATAAGAATCCACCAGGGATCACGAGGCACCAAAACCCGAAATTCTTATTTTCGCACGAAAATTGCACAACGGGCAGAAAATGCACCACGGGCACCACAATTGGACCACGGGGCACGTTGGACCTCAAAACGGAAAAGTGCTCCGAGCATTATGGATTGTTATGCATAAGGATGCACCAGGGATCATGGGGCACCAAATCCTAAAAGTCTTATTTTGGCACAAAATTTGCACCATGCGCCGAAAATTCACCACGGGCACCTAAATTGGACCAAGGGGCACCATGGACCTCCAAAAGTCATATTTAGCACGAAAATTCTATCATGTGCCGAAATTGCACCACGGGCACAAAAATTTTAGCACTAGACACCACGGACCTCAAAACTGAAAAGTGCTCCAAGAATTATGGTTTTTTATGTATAAGAATGCATTAGGGATCACGGGGCCCCAAAACCCAAAAGTCCTTTTGTCGCACGAAAATTGCACAATGGGCCAAAGATGCACGAAAGGCACCAAAATTGAACCACGGGGCACCACTGATCTTAAAACTGAAAATTGCTTCGAGCATTATGGATTTTTATGTTTAAGAATTCACCAGGGATCATGGGGCACCAAAACCCAAAAGTCTTTTTCTGCACAAAAATGCACCACTGGCACCAAAATTGGACCATAGGGGACCACGGACCTCAAAACATAAAAGTGCTACTAGTATTACGGTCTTCTATGCATAAGAATGCACCAGGGATCATGGGCACAAAAACCCAAAAGTCTTTTTTTCGTACGAAAATTGGATAAATAGCTGAAAATGCACCATCGGCACCAAAATTGGACCACGAGATGCACGGACCTCAAAACTGTAAAGTGCTCCAAGCAAAATCGTTTTTTATGCATAAGAATGCACCAGGGATCACGGGGCACCAAAACCCAAAAGTCTTATTTTCGCACGAAAATTGCACAATGGGCCGAAAATGAACCACGGGCACCAAAATTGGACCACGGGGTACCACGGACCTCAAAACTGAAAAGTGCTCAGAGCATTATGGATTTTTATGCATATGGATGCCCCAGGGATCATGGGGCACCAAAACCCAAAAGTCTTATTTTGGCACGAAAATTGCACCATGGGCCAAAAATGCACCACGGGGCACCAAAATTGGACCACTGGACACCACGGACGTAAAAATTGAAAAGTGCTTCGAGCATTATGGTTTTTTATGCATAAGAATGCACCAGGGATTACGTGGCACCAAAACCCAAAAGTCTTATTTTGGCACGAAAATTGCACCAGTGTCGACAATGCACGACGAGGTCCAAAATTGGACCACGGGGCACCACGGACCTCAATACTGAAAAGTTCTCCGAGCATTATGGTCTTTTATGGATAAGGATGAACCAAGGATCACAGTGCACCCAAAACCAAAAGTCTTATGTTGGAACGAAAATTTCTCCATGTGCCAAAAAGGCACCACGGGAACCAAGATTGGACCACGGGGCAACACGGACCTCATACCTAAAAAGTGCTTCGAGCATTATGGTTTCTTTATGCATAAGGATGCCCCAAGGATCATGGGGTACCAAAACCCAAAAGTTTTATTTTGGCACAAAAATTGCATGATGGGCCAAAAATGCACCACGGGCACCAAAATTGGACCACGAGGCACCACGGACCTCAAAACTAAAAGGTGCTCCGAGCATTATGGTTTTTTATGCATAAGGATGCACCAAGGATCACGGGGCACCAAAATCTAGAAGTCTTATTTTGGCACGAAAAATGCACAATGGGCAGAAAATGCACCACGGGCACCAAAATTGGACCACGGGGCACCACAGACCTCAAAACTGAAAAGTGCTCCGAGCACTATGGTGTTTTATGTATAAGAATGCACCAAGGATCACGAGGTACCAAAACCTAAAAGTCTTATTTTGGCACGAAAATTGGACCACAGGCTGAAAATCCACCACGGGCACAAAAGTTGGACCACGGACCTCAAACCTGAAAAGTGCTCCGAGCATTACGGTTTTTTTATGCATAAGAATGCACTAGGGATCACGGGGCACCAAAACCCAAAAGTCTTATTTTGCGCATGAAAATTGTGCAAATGGCCGAAAATGCACCACTGGCACCAAAATTGAACCACGTGGCACCACAGACCTCAAAACTGAAAGTGCTCCGAGCATTATGGTTTTTTATGCATAAGAATGCACCAAGGATCACGGGGCACCAAAACCCAAAAGTCTTATTTTCACAAGGAAAATGTACAACGGGCACCAAAATTGGACCATGTGGCACCTCGGACCTCAAACCTGAAAAGTTCTCCGAGCATTATGGTTTTTTATTGATTAGAATGCACCAGGACTCACAGGGTACCAAAACCAAAAAGTCTTATTTTCATACGAAAGTTGCACAAATAGCCGAAATTGCACCACCGGCACCAAAATTGGACCACGGGACACCACAGATCTCAAAACTGAAAAGTTCTCCAAGTATTTTGGTTTTTAATGCATAAGAATGCCCCAAGGATGCCAGGGCACTAAAGCCCAAAAGTGTTATTTTGGGACGAATTGCACCATGGGCAAAATATGCACCACAGGGCACCAAAATTGGACCACTGGATACCACGGACCCCAAAACTGAAAACTACTCCAAGCATTACGGTTTTTCATGTATAAGAATGCACCAGGGATCATGGGGCACCAAAACCCAAAAGTCTTATTTTCGCACAAAAATTGCACAATGGGCCGAAAATGCACCACGGGCACCAAAATTGGACCACGGGGCACCATGGACCTCAAAACACAAACGTGCTCCCAGTATTATGGTTTTTTATGCATAAGAATGCACCAGGGATCACGGGGCACCAAAACCCAAAAGTCTTGTTTTCTTACGAAAATTTCACAAATGGCCGAAAATGCACGACTGGCACCAAAATTGGACCATGGGCACCACGGACCTCAAAACTAAAAAGTGCTCCAAGCATTATGGTTTTTTATGCATAAGAATGCCCTAGGGATCATGGGGCACCAAAACCCAAAAGTCTTATTTTCGCACGAAAATTGCACAATGGGTCGAAAATGCACCACGGGGAACCACAGACCTTAAAACTGAAAAGTGCTCCGACGATTATGGATTTTTATTCATCAGGATTCCCCAGGGATCATGGGGCACCAAAACCCAAAAGTCTTATTTTGGCACAAAAATTGTACAAATGGCCGAAAATGCAACCCAGCACCAAAATTGGACCACGGGGCACCACGAACCTCAAAACTAAAAAGTGTTCCGAGCATTATGTTTTTTATGCATCAGAATGCACCAGGGATCACGAACACTAGAACCCAAAAGTCTTATTTTCGCACGAAAACTGCACAAATGGCCGAAAATGCACCACAAACACCAAAATTGGACCACAGGACACGACGAACCTTAAAATTGAAAAGTATTCAGAGCATTATGGGTTTTTATGCATAACAATGCACCAGGGATCACGGGGCACCAAAACCGTAAAGTCTTATTTTCGCACAAAAATTGCACAATGGGCCGAAAATGCACCACGGGCACAAAACTTTGACCACGGGGCACCTCGGACCTCAATACTTAAAAGTGCTCCGAGCATTTTGGTTTTTTATGCATAAGAATGCACTAGGGATCACGGAGCACCAAAAGTCTTATTTTCGACCGAAAACTACACAAATGGCCGGCAATGCACCAAAGGCACCAAAATTGCACCATGGGGCACCACGAGCCTCAAAACTGAAAAGTCTTCCGTGCATTATGGGTTTTTATGCATAAGAATGCACCAGGGATCACGGGGCACCAAAATCGAAAAGTCTTTTATTTCGCATGAAAATTGCACAATGTGCCGAAAATGCACCACGGGCACATAAATTGGACCACGGGGCACCACGAACCTCGATACTGAAAAGTGTTCCGAGCATTATGGTTTTTTTATGCATAAGAATGCACCAAGGATCAAGGGGCAAAAAAACCCAAAAGTCTTATTTTCGTACGAAAATTGAACAAATGGCCGAAAATGCACCACCGGCACCAAAATTAGACCACGAGGCACTACTGACTTCAAGACTGAAAAGTGTTCCGAGCATTATGGTTTTTTATGCATAAGAATGCACCAAGGATCACGGGGCACCAAAACCCAAAAGTCTTACTTTCGCACGAAAATTGGACAATGGGCCGAAAATACACCACGGGCACAAAAGTTAGACCACGGAGCACCTCGGACCTGAAAACCGAAAAGTGCTCCGAGCATTAAGGTTTTTTATGCATAAGAATGCATCACGGATCACAGGACACCAAAACCCAAAAGTCTTATTTTCACACAAAAAATGCACAAATGTCCGGAAATGTACCCCCGGCATCAAAATTGGACCACAGGGCACCACGAACCTCAAGATTGAAAAGTGTTCCGAGCATTATGATTTTTTTTATGCATAAGAATGCAACAAGGATCAAGGGGCAAAAAAACCCAAAAGTCTTATTTTCGCACGAAAATTGAACAATGGACCGAAAATGCACCACAGGCACCAATATTGCATCACGGGGCACCTCGGACCTCAAAACAGAAAAGTGCTATGAGCATTATGGTTTTTTATGCATAAGAATGCACCAGGGTTCATAGGACACCAAAACCCAAAAGTCTTATTTTCGGGCGAAGATTGCACAATGGGCCGAAAATGCACCACGGGCCAAAAATTGGATCACGGGGCACCTGGGAGCTCAAAACTTAAAAGTGCTCCAAGCATTATGGTTTTTTATGCATAAGAATGCACCAGGGATCACGGGGCACCAAAACACAAAAGTCTTATTTTCGCACGAAAATTTCACAAATGGCCGAAAATGCCCCACAGGCACCAAAATTGGACCACGGGGCACTACGGACCTCAAAACTGAAAAGTGCTCCAAGCATTATGGTTTTTTCCTGCATAAGAATGCACCAGGGATCACGGGGCACCAAAACCCAAATGTCTTATTTTCGCACGAAAATTGCACAAATGGCTGAAAATGCACCCCCGACACCAAAATTGGACAACGGGGCACAACGAACCTCAAGACTGGAAAGTGTTTCGAGCATTACGGTTTTTTATGCATAACAATCCACCAAGGATCATGGGGCACCAAAACCCAAAAGTCTTATTCTCAAACGAAGACTGCATAATGGGCCCAAAATGCACCACGGGCACCAAAATTGCCCCACGGGGCACCTGGGAGCTCAAAACTTAATAGTGCTCCAAGCATTATGGTTTTTTACGCAAAAGAATGCACTAGGGATCATGGGGCACGAAAACCCAAAAGTCTTATTTTCGCAACGAAAATTTCACAAATGGCCGAAAATGCACCACCGGCACCAAAATTGTACCACGGGGCAACACGGACCTCAAACCTGAAAAGTGCTCCAAGCATTATGGTTTTTTATCATAAGAATGCACCAGGGATCACGGGGCAATAAAATCCAAAAGTCTTATTTTGGCGCGAAATTTGCACAATGGGCCGAAAATGCACCACGGGCACAAAAGTTAGACCACGGAGCACCTCGGACCTGAAAACTGAAAAGTGCTTTGAGTATTAAGATTTTTTATGCATAAGAATGCACCAGGGATCACGGGGCACCAAAACCCAAAAGTCTTATTTTCGCCCGAAAAATGCACTAATGGCCGAAAATGCACCCCTGGCTCCAAAATTGGACCACGAGGCACCACGAACCTCAAGACTGAAAAGTGTTCCGAGTAATATGGTTTTTTATGCATAAGAATGCATCAAGGATCACGGGGCACCAAAACCCGAAAGTCTTATCTTCGCACGAAAATTGAACAAATGGCCGAAAATGCACCACCGGCACCAAAATTAGACCACAGGGCACCACAAACTTCAAGACTGAACAGTGTTCCGTGCATTCTGGGTTTTTATGCATAAGAATGCACCAAGGATCATGGGGCACCAAAACCCATAAGTCTTATTTTCGCACGAAAATTGCACAAATGGCCGAAAATGCACCACGGGCACCACAGTCCTCAAAATTGAAAAGTGTTTCGAGCATTATGGTTTTTTATGCATAAGAATGCACCAGGGATCACGAGGCACTAAAACCCAAAAGTCTTATTTTTGCACGAAAATTGCACAATGGGCCGAAAATGCATCACGGGCACAAAAATTAGACCACGGGGCACCTCGGACCTGAACACTGAAAAGTGCTCCGAGCATTTAGGTTTTTTATGCAAAAGAATGCATCAGGGATTACGGGACACCAAATCCCATAAGTCTTATTTTCGCATGAAAAATGCACAAATGTCCGAAAATGTACCCTCGGCACCAAAATTGGACCATGGGGCACCACGAACCTCAAGACTGAAAAGTGTTTCGAGCAGTATGGTTTTTTTATGCATAAGAGTGCCCCAAGGATCAAGGGGCAAAAAAACCCAAAAGTCTTATTTTCGCACGAATATTGAAGAATGGACCGAAAATGCATCACGGGCAGCAAAATTGGATCACGGGGCACTTCGAACCTCAAAACAGAAAAGTGCTACGAGCGTTATGGTTTTTTATGCATAAGAATGCACCAGGGTTCACAGGGCACCAAAACCCAAAAGTCTTATTTTCAGGCGAAGATTGCACAATGGGCCGAAAATGCACCATGGCACCAAAATTGGATCATGGGACACATGGGAGCTCAAAACTTAAAAGTGCTCCAAACATTATGGTTTTTTATGCATAAGAATGCACCAGGGACCACAGGGCACCAAAACACAAAAGTCTTATTTTCGCACGAAAATTTCACAAATGGCCGAAAATGCCCCACAGGGACCAAAATTGGACCACGGGGCACTACGGACCTGAAAACTGAAAAGTGCTCCAAGCATTATGGTTTTTTCTGCATAAGAATGCACCAGGGATCACGGGGCACCAAAACCCAAATGTCTTTTTTTTTGCATGAAAATTGGACAAATGGCCGAAAATGACCCCCGACACCAAAATTGGACAACGGGGCATGACGAACCTCAAGACAAAAAAGTGTTCCGAGCATTATGCTTTTTTATGCATAAGAATCCACCAATGATCATAGGGCACCAAAACCCAAAAGTCTTTTTTTCGCATGAAAATTACACACATAGACTTATGCACCACCGGCACCAAAATTGGACCACGGGGCAACACGCACCTCAAAATTGAAAAGTGCTCCGACCATTATGCTTTTTTATGCATAAGAATGCACCAGGGATCACGGGGCACAAAAACGCAAAAGTCTTATTCTCACACGAAGATTGCACAATGGTCCCAAAATGCACCACGGGCACCAAAATTGGACCACGGGGCACCTGGGAGCTCAAAACTTAAAAGTTCTCCAAGCATTATGGTTTTTTATGCATAAGAATGCACTAGGGATCACAGGGCACCAAAACCCAAAAGTCTTATTTTTGCAACAAAAATTTCACAATTGGCCGAAAATGCACCACCGGCACCAATATTGTACAACGGGGCAACACGGACCTCAAAACTGAAAAGTGCTTCGAGAATTATGGTTTTTTATCATAAGAATGCACCAGGGATCATAGGGCAATAAAATTCAAAAGTCTTATTTTCGCACGAAAATTGCACAATGGGACGAAAATGCACCACGGGCACCAAAATTAGACCACGGAGCACCTCGGACCTGAAAACTTAAAAGTGCTCTAAGCATTAAGATTTTTTACGCATCAGAATGCATCAGGGATCACGGGGCACCAAAACCCAAAAGTCTTATTTTCGCCCAAAAAATGCACAAATGGCCGAAAATGCACCCCTGACACCAAAATTGGACCACGAGGCCCCACGAACTTCAAGACTGAAAAGTCTTCCAAGCATTATGGTTTTTTATGCATAAGAATGCACCAAGGATCACGGGGCACCAAAACCCAAAATTCTTATTTTCGCACGAAAATTGCACAAATGGCCAAAAATGCACCACCGACACCAAAATTAGACCACGGTGCACCACAAACTTCAAGACTGAAAAGTGTTCCGTGCATTCTGTTTTTTTATGCATAAGAATGCACCAAGGTTCATGGGGCACCAAAACCCAAAAGTTTTATTTTCGCATGAAAATTGAACAAATGGCCGAAAATGCACCACCGGCACCAAAAGTGGACCACGGGGCACCACATTCGTCAAAACTGAAAAGTGTTTCGAGCATTATTGTTTTTTATGCATAAGAATGCACCGGGGGTCTCGGGGAACGAAAACCCAAAAGTCTTATTTTTGCACGAAAATTGCACCATGGGCCGAAAATGCACCACGGGCACAAAAATTAGACCACGGGGCACCTCGGACCTGAAAACTGAAAAGTGCTCCGAGCATTAAGGTTTTTTATGCATAAGAATGCATCAAGAATCACGGGACACCAAAACCCAAAAGTCTTATTTTCGCACGAAAAATGCTCTAATGTCCGAAAATGTACCCCCGACACCAAAATTGGACCATGGGGCACCACAAACCTCAAGACTGAAAAGCGTTCCGAGCATTATGGTTTTTTAATGCATAAGAATGCACCAAGGATCAAGGGGTAAAAAAACCAAAACTCTTATTTTCGCACGAAAATTTAACAATGGACCGAAAATGCACCACAGGCACCAAAATTGGATCACGGGCACCTCAGACCTCAAAACAGAAAAGTGCTATGAGCATTATGGTTTTTTATTCATAAGAATGCCCCAGGGTTCACAGGGCACCAAAACCGAAAAGTCTTATTTTCGGGCGAAGATTAAATAATGGGTTGAAAATGCACCACGGGCACCAAAATTGGATCACGGGGCACCTGGGACATCAAAACTTAAAAGTGCTCCAAGCATTATGATTTCTTATGCATAAGAATGCGCCAGGGATTACGGGGCACCAACACCCAAAAGTCTTATTTTCACACGAAAATTGCATAAATGGTTGAAAATGCATTATCGGCACCAAAATTGTACCACGGGGCTCCATGGACCTCAAAACTGAAAAGTGTTCCGTGCATCATGGTTTTTTATGCATAAGAATGCACCAGGGATCACGGGGCACCAAAACCCAAAAGTCCCATTTTCGCATGAAAATTGCACAATGGGCCGAAAATGCATGACGAGCACCAAAATTGGACCACGGGGCACCTCGGACCTCAAAACTGAAAAGTGCTCCAAGCATTATGATTTTTTATGCATAAGAAACCACCAGGGATCACGGGGCACCAAAACCCAAAAGTCTTATTTTGGCATGAAAATTGCACAAATGGCCGAAAATGCACCACCGGCACAAAAATTGGACCACGCGGCACCACGGATCGTAAAACTGAAAAGTGTTCCGAGTATTATGGTTTTTTATGCATAAGAATGCACCAGGGATCACGGGGCACCAACACCCAAAAGTCTTATTTTCGCATGAAAATTGCACAATATGGCGACAATGCACCACGGGCACCAAAATTGGACCACGGGGCACCTCGGACCTCAATACTTAAAAGTGGTTAGAGCATTATGGTTTTTTATGCATAAGAATGCACCAGGGATCACGGGACACCAAAACCCATAAGTCTTATTTTCATTAGCAAATTGCACAATGGGCCGAAAATGCACCACGGGCACAAAAATTGGACCACGAGGCATGTCGGACCTCAATACTTAAAATTGATCCTAGCATTATGGTTTTTTATGCATAAGATTGCACCAAGGATGACGGGGCACCAAATGCTAAAAGTCATATTTTCGCACGAAAATTGCACAATGGGCCAAAAATGCACCATGGATACCAAAATTGGACCACGGGGCACCACAGAGCTCAAAACTGAAAAGTGTTCCAAGCATTATGGTTTTTTATGCATAAGAATGCAACAGGTTTCACGGGGCACCAGAACCCAAAAGTCTTATTTTCACAAGAAAATTTCACAAATGGCCGAAAATGCACCACCGGCACCAAATTTTGACCACGAGGCACCATGGATGTCAAAACTGAAAAGTGCTCTAGGTATTATGGTTTTTTATGCATAAGAATGCACCAGGGATCACGGGGCACCAAAACCCAAAAGTCTTATTTTCGTATGAAAATTGCATAAATGGCCGAAAATGCACCACTGGCACCAAAATTGGACCACGGGGCACCAAAGACCTCAAAATTGAAAAGTGTTGCAAACATTATGATTTTTTATGCGTAAGAATGCGCCAGGGATCACGGGGCACCAAAAACCAAAAGTCTTATTTTTGCACGATTATTGCACAATGTGTCGAAAATGAACCACGAGCACCGAAATATGACCACGGGGCACCATGAACCACAAGATTGAAAAGTGTTCCGAGCATTATGGTTTTTTATGCATAAGAATGCACCAAGAATCACGGGGCACCAAAACCCAAATGTCTTATTTTGGCATGAAAATTGCACAATGGGCCAAAAATGCACAACATGCACCAAAATTGGATGACGGGGCACAACGGACCTCAAAACTAAAAAGTGCTCCAAGCATTATGGTTTTTTATGCCTAAGAATGCACCAGGGATCAAGGGGCACCAAAACCCAAAAGTCTTATTTTCGCACGAAAATTGCACAATGGACCGAAAATGCACCACGGGCACAAAAGTTAGACCACGGGGCACCTCGGACCTCAAAACTTAAAAGTGTTCCAACCATTATTGATTTTTATCCATAAGAATTCACCAGGAATCACGGGGCACCAAAACCTAAATGTCTTATTTTCGCACGAAAATTGCACAATGGGCCGAAAATGCATCACGGGCACCAAAATTGGACCACGGGACACCTCGGACCTCAAAACTGAAAAGCTCTATGAGCATTATGGTTTTTAATGCATAAGAATGCACCAGGGTTCATAGGGCACAAAAACCCAAAAGTCTTATTTTGGCACGAAAATTTGACAAATTGCTAAAAATGCACCACGGGAACCAAAATTGGACCACGGGGCACCGTGGACCTCAAAACTGAAAAGTGCTCCAACTATTGTGGTTTTTTATGTATAAGAATGTACTAGTGATCACAAGGCACCAAAACCCAAAAGTCTTATTTTCGCAAGAAAATTTCACAAATGGCCGAAAATGCATTATCGGCACCAAAATTGGTCCACTGGGCACCACAGACCTCAAAACTGAAAAGTGTTTCGAGCATTATCGTTTTTTATGCATAAGAATGCCCCCGGGATCACGGGGCACCAAAACCCAAAAGACTTATTTTCGCATGAAAATTGCACAATGGACCGAAAATGCACCACAGGCGCCAAAATTGGACCACGAGGCACGACAGACCTCAAAACTAAAAAATTCTCTAAGCATTATGGTTTTTTGTGCATAAGAATGCACTAGGGATCACGGGGCACCAAAACCCAAAAGTCTTATTTTCGCACGAAAATTGCACAAATGGCCGAAAATGCATCACTGACACCAAAATTGGTCCACGGGGCACCACGGAACTCAAAACTTAAAAGTTCTCCAAGCATTATGGTTTTTTATGCATTAGAATGCACCAAGGATCACGGGGAACAAAAACGTAAAAGTCTTATTTTCGCACGAAAATTTCTCAAATGGCCGAAAATGCACCACGGGCACCACGGACCTCAAAACTGAAAAGTGTTCCTAGCATTATGGTTTTTTATGAATAAGAATGCACCAGGGATCACGAGGCACCAAAACCCAAAAGTCTTATTTTCGCACAAAAATTGTACAATGGGCTGACAATTCATTACCGGCACCAAAATTGGACCATGGGGCACCACAGACCTCAAAACTGAAAATTGTTCCGAGCAATGTGGCATTTTATGGATAAAATGCACCGGAAATGACGGGGCACCAATACCCAAAAGTCCTATTTTCGCCTGAAAATTGCACAATTGGCCGAAAATGCACCACGGGCACCAAAATTGGACCATGGGGCACCTCGGACCTCAATACTTAAAAGTGGTCCAGGCATTATGGTTTTTAATGCATAAGAATGCACCAGGGATCACGGAACACCAACACCCAAAAGCCTTATTTTCGCACGAATATTGGACAAATGTCCGAAAATGCAACACCGGCAACAAAATTGGACCATGGGGCTCCACGAACCTCAAAACTGTAAAGTGATTCAAGCATTATGGTTTTCTATACATAAGAATGCACCAAGGATCACGGGGCACCAAAACACAAAAGTCTTATTTTCGCACGAAACTTACACAAAAGGGTCGAGAATGCACCACGGGCACCAAAACTGAACAACGGGGTACCTCGGACCTCAATACATAAAAGTGGTCCGAGCATTATGGCTTTTTATGCATAACAATGCACCAGGGAAACGGGGCATCAAATCCCAAAAGTCTTATTTTCGCACGAAAATTGTACAATGGGCCGAAAATGCACCATCGGCACCAAAATTGGAACACGGGGCACCACGGACCTCAAAACTGAAAAGTGTTATGAGCATTATGGTTTTTTATGCATAAGAATGCAGCAGGGATCTCGAGGCACCGAAACCCATATCTTCACACGAAAATTGCACAATGGGCCGAAATTGCACCACGGGCACCAAATTTTGACCAAGGGGCACCTCGGACCTCAATACCTAAAAGTTCTCTGAGCATTATTATTTTTTATGCGTAAGAATGCACCAGGGATCACAGGGCACGAAAACCCAAAAGTCTTATTTTCGCACGAAAATTGCATAATGGGCCGAAAATGTACCACGAGCACCAAAATTGGAGTGCGGGACACGTCGGACCTCAAAACTGATAAGCGCTCTCAGCATTATGGTTTTTTATGCATAACCATGCACCAGGGATCACAGGGCACAAAAACCCAAAAGTTTTATTTTCGCACGAAAATTGCACAATGGGCTGAAATTGCACCACGGGCACCAAAATTTGACCAAGGGGCACCTCGGACCTCAATACAAAAAAGCGATCCGAGCATTATGGTATTTTATGCAAAAGAATGCACCAGGGATTACGGGGCACCAAAACCTAAAAGTCTTATTTTCGCATGAAAATTGCACAAATGGTAGAAAATGCACCAGCGACACCAAAATTGGACAACGGGGCACCGCAGACCTCAAAACTGAAAAGAGTTCCGAGCATTATTCTTTTTTATGCATAAGATTGTGCCAGGGATCATGGGGCACCAAAACCCAAAAGTCTTATTTTCGCACGAAAGTTGCACAATGGGCCGAAATTGCACCACGGGCACCAAAATTTGACCAAGGGGCACATCGGACCTCAATACCTAAAAGTTCTCCGAGCATTATTATTTTTTATGCGTAAGAATGCACCAGGAATCACAGGGCACGAAAACCCAAAAGTCTTATTTTCGCACGAAAATTGCATAATGGGCCGAAAATGTACCACGGGCACCAAAATTGGAGCGCGGGACACGTCGGACCTCAAAACTGATAAGCGCTCTTAGCATTATGGTTTTTTATGCATAACCATGCACCAGGGATCACAGAGCACAAAAACCCAAAAGTTTTATTTTCGCACGAAAATTGCACAATGGGCTGAAATTGTACCACGGGCACCAAAATTTGACCAAGGGGCACCTCGGACCTCAATACCTAAAAGCGATCCGAGCATTATGGTATTTTATGCAAAAGAATGCACCAGGGATTACGGGGCACCAAAACCTAAAAGTCTTATTTTCGCATGAAAATTGCACAAATGGTAGAAAATGCACCACCGACACCAAAATTGGACAACGGGGCACCGCGGACCTCAAAACTGAAAAGAGTTCCGAGCATTATTGTTTTTTATGCATTAGATTGTGCCAGGGATCACGGGGCACCAAAACCCAAAAGTCTTATTTTCGCATGAAAGTTGCACAATGGGCCGAAATTGCACCACGGGCACCAAAATGGGACCACGAGGCACGTCGGACCTCAAAACTGAAAAGTGCTAGAAGCATTATGGCTTTTTATGCTTAAGAATGCTCCAGGGATCATGGGGAATCAAAATCCAAAAGTCTTATTTTCGTACGAAGATTGCACAATGGGCCGAAATTATACCACGAGCACCAAAATTGGACCACGGGGCACCTAGGACCCCAAAACTGAAAAGTGCTCTGAGCATTATGGTTTTTTATGCTTAAGAATGAACCAGGGATCGCGGGGCACCCAAACCCAAAAGTCTTATTTTCGCACGAAAATTGCACAAATGGCTGAAAATGCACCACTTGCACCAAAATTGGACCACGGGGCACCACGGACCTCAAAACTGAAAAGTGCTCCAACCAAGATGGTTTGTTATGCATAAGAATGCACCAGGGATCACGGGGCACTAAAACCCCAAAGTCTTATTTTCGCACGAAAATTGCACAAATTGTCGAAAATGCACCACCGGCACCGAAATTGGACCACGGGACACCTCGGACCTCAAAACTGAAAAGTTCTCTGAGCATTATGGTTTTTTATGCATAAGAATGCACCAAGGATCACAGGGTACCAAAATCCAAAAGTCTTATTTTCGCACGAAAATTGCACGATGGGCCAAAAATGCACCACGGGCACCATAATTGGACCGCGGGGCACGTCGGACCTTAAAACTGAAAAGTGCTGCGAGCATGATGGTTTTTTATGCTTAAGAATGCACCAGGGATCACGGGGCACCACAACCAAAAAGTCATATTTTCGCACGAAAATTGCACAGCGGGCCGAAAATGCACGACTGGAACCAAAATTCGACCATGGGACACCCCGGACCTCAATACCTAAAAGTGCTCTGAGCATTATGGTTTTTTATGCATAAGAATGCACCAGGGATCTTGAGGCACCAAAACCCAAAAGTCTTATTTTCGCACGAAAATTGCAAAAATGGCCGAAAATGCTCCACCGGCACCAAAATTGGACCACGAGGCACCTCGGACCTCAAAACTGAAAAGTTCTCTGAGCATTATGGTTTTTTATGCATAAGAATGCACCAGGGATCACATGGCACCAAAACCCAAAAGTCTTATTGTCACACGAAAATTGCACAATGGGCCGAAATTGCACCACGGGCACCAAAATTTGACCAAGGGGCACCTCGGACCTCAATACCTAAAAGTTCTCCGAGCATTATTATTTTTTATGCGTAAGAATGCACCAGGGATTACAGGGCACGAAAACCCAAAAGTCTTATTTTCGCACGAAAATTGCATAATGGGCCGAAAATGTACCACGGGCACCAAAATTCGAGCGCGGGACACGTCGGACCTCAAAACTGATAAGCGCTCTCAGCATTATGGTTTTTTATGCATAACCATGCACCAGGGATCACAGGGCACAAAAACCCAAAAGTTTTATTTTCGCACGAAAATTGCACAATGGGCTGAAATTGCACCACGGGCACCAAAATTTGACCAAGGGGCACCTCGGTCCTCAATACCTAAAAGCGATCCAAGCATTATGGTATTTTATGCAAAAGAATGCACCAGGGATTACGGGGCACCAAAACCTAAAAGTCTTATTTTCGCATGAAAATTGCACAAATGGTAGAAAATGCACCACCGACACCAAAATTGGACAACGGGGCACCGCGGACCTCAAAACTGAAAAGAGTTCCGAGCATTATTGTTTTTTATGCATAAGATTGTGCCAGGGATCATGGGGCACCAAAACCCAAAAGTCTTATTTTCGCACGAAAGTTGCACAATGGGTCGAAAATGCACCACGGGCACCAAAATTGGACCACGGGGCACGTCGGACCTCAAAACTGAAAAGTGCTCGAAGCATTATGGCGTTTTATGCTTAAGAATGCACCAGGGATCATGGGCAATCAAAATCCAAAAGTCTTATTTTCGTACGAAGATTGCACAATGGGCCGAAATTATACCACGAGCACCAAAATTGGAGCACGGGGCACCTAGGACCCCAAAACTGAAAAGTGCTCTGAGCATTATGGTTTTTTATGCTTAAGAATGCACTAGGGATCGCGGGGCACCAAAACCCAAAAGTCTTATTTTCGCACGAAAATTGCACAAATGGCTGAAAATGCACCACTTGCACCAAAATTGGACCACAGGGCACCACGGACCTCAAAACTGAAAAGTGCTTCGACCAAGATGGTTTTTTATGCATAAGAATGCACCAGGGATCACGAGGCACCAAAACCCCAAAGTCTTATTTTCGCACGAAAATTGCACAAATTGTCGAAAGTGCACCACCGGCACCGAAATTGGACCACGGGGCACCTAGGACCTCAAAACTGAAAAGTTCTCTGAGCATTATGGTTTTTCATGCATAACAATGCACCAAGGATCACAGGGTACCAAAATCCAAAAGTCTTATTTTCGCACGAAAATTGCACGATGGGCCAAAAATGCACCACGGGGACCATAATTGGACCGCAGGGCACCTCGGACCTCAAAACTGAAAAGTTCTCTGAGTATTATGGTTTTTTATGCATAAGAATGCACCAGGGATCACATGGCACCAAAACCCAAAAGTCTTATTGTCACACGAAAATTGCACAATGGGCCGAAATTGCACCACGGGCACCAAAATTTGACCAAGGGGCACCTCGGACCTCAATACCTAAAAGTTCTCCGAGCATTATTATTTTTTATGCGTAAGAATGCACCAGGGATCACATGGCACGAAAACCCAAAAGTTTTATTTTCGCACGAAAATTGCACAATGGGTTGAAATTGCACCACGGGCACCAAAATTTGACCAACGGGCACCTCGGACCGCAATACCTAAAAGCGATCCGAGCATTATGGTATTTTATGCAAAAGAATGCACCAGGGATTACGGGGCACCAAAACCTAAAAGTCTTATTTTCGCATGAAAATTGCACAAACGGTAGAAAATGCACCACTGATACCAAAATTGGAAACGGGGCACCGCGGACCTCAAAACTGAAAAGAGTTCCGAGCATTATTGTTTTTTATGCATAAGATTGTGCCAGGGATCACGGGGCACCAAAATCCAAAAGTCTTATTTTCACAAGAAAGTTGCACAAAGGGCCGAAAATGCACCACGGGCACCAAAATTGGACCATGGGGCACGTCGGGCCTCAAAACTAAAAAGTGCTCGAAGCATTATGGCTTTTTATGCTTAAGAATGCACCAGGTATCATGGGGAATCAAAATCCAAAAGTCTTATTTTTGTACGAAGATTGCACAATGGGCCGAAATTATACCACGAGAAACAAACTTGACCACGGGGCACCTAGGACCCCAAAACTGAAAAGTGCTCTAAGCATTATGGTTTTTTATGCTTAAGACTGCACCAGGGACCGCGGTGCACCAAAACCCAAAAGTCTTATTTTCGCACGAAAATATTACAAATGGCTGAAAATGCACCACTTGCACCAAAATTGGACCACGGGGCACCACGGACCTCAAAACTGAAAAGTGCTCCGACCAAGATGGTTTTTTATGCATAAGAATGCACCAGGGATCACGGGGCACCAAAACCCCAAAGTCTTATTTTCGCACGAAAATTGCACAAATTGTCGAAAATGCACCACCGACACCGAAATTGGACCACGGGACACCTCGGACCTCAAAACTGAAAAGTTCTCTGAGCATTATGGTTTTTTATGCATAAGAATGCACCAAGGATCACAGGGTACCAAAATCTAAAAGTCTTATTTTCGCACGAAAATTGCACGATGAGCCAAAAATGCACCACGGGCACCATAACCGGACCGCGGGGCACGTCGGACCTCAAAACTGAAAAGTGCTGCGAGCATGATGGTTTTTTATGCTTAAGAATGCACCATGGAGCACGGGGCACCACAACCAAAAAGTAATATTTTCGCACGAAAATTGCACAACGGGCCGAAAATGCACGACGGGAACCAAAATTCGACCTTGGGACACCCCTGACCTCAATACCTAAAAGTGCTCTGAGCATTACGGTTTTTTATGCATAAGAATGCACCAGGGATCTCGGGGCACCAAAACCCAAAAGTCTTATTTTCGCACGAAAATTGCAAATATGGCCAAAAATGCTCCACCGGCACCAAAATTGGACCACGGGGCACCTCGGACCTCAAAATTGAAAAGTTCTCTGAGCATTATGGTTTTTTATGCATAAGAATGCACCAGGGATCACATGGCACCAAAACTTAAAGTCTTATTTTCACACGAAAATTGCACAATGGGCCGAAATTGCACCACGGGCACCAAAATTTGACCTAGGGGCTCCTCGGACCTCAATACCTAAAAGTTCTCCGAGCATTATTATTTTTTATGCGTAAGAATGCACCAGGGATCACAGGGCACGAAAACCCAAAAGTCTTATTTTCGCATGAAAATTGCATAATGGGCCGAAAATGTACCACTGGCACCAAAATTGGAGCGCGGGACACGTCGGACCTCAAAACTGAAAAGCGTTCCCAGCATTATGGTTTTTTATGCATAACCATTCACCATGGATCACAGGGCACAAAAATCCAAAAGTTTTATTTTCGCACGAAAATTGTACAATGGGCTGAAATTGCACCACGGGCACCAAAATTTGACCAAGGGGCACCTCGGACCTCAATACCTAAAAGCGATCCGAGCATTATGGTATTTTATGCAAAAGAATGCACTAGGGATTACGGGGCACCAAAACCTAAAAGTCTTATTTTCGCATGAAAATTGCACAAATGGTAGAAAATGCACCACCGACACCAAAATTGGACAACGGGGCACCGCGGACCTCAAAACTGAAAAGAGTTCCGAGCATTATTGTTTTTTATGCATAAGATTGTGCCAGGGATCACGGGGCACCAAACCCCAAAAGTCTTATTTTCGCAGGAAAGTTGCACAATGGGCCGAAAATGAACCACGGGCACCAAAATTGGACCACGGGGCACGTCGGACCTCAAAACTGAAAAGCGCTCGAAGCATTATGGCTTTTTATGCTTAAGAATGCACCAGGGATCATGGGGAATCAAAATCACAAGTCTTATTTTCGTACGAAGATTGCACAATGGGCCGAAATTATACCACGAGCACCAGAATTGGACCACGGGGCACCTAGGACCCCAAAACTGAAAAGTGCTCTGAGAATTATGGTTTTTTGTGCTTAAGAATGCACCAGGGATCGCGGGGTACCAAAACCCAAAAGTCTTATTTTCGCACGAAAATTGCACAATGGGCCGAAAATGCACCACGGGAACCAAAATTGGACCACGGAGCACCTCGAACCTCAAAATTGAAAAGTTCTCTGAGCATTATGGTTTTTTATGCAGAAGAATGCACCAAGGATCATAGGGTACCAAAATCCAAAAGTCTTATTTTCGCACGAAAACTGCACGATGGGCCAAACATGCACCACGGGCACCATAATTGGACCGCGGGGCACGTCGGACCTCAAAACTGAAAAGTTCTGCGAGCATGATGGTTTTTGATGCTTAAGAATGCACCAGGGATCGCGGGGCACCAAAACCCCAAAAGTTTTATTTTCGCACGAAAATTGCACAATGGGCCGAAATTGCACCACGGGCACCAAAATTTGACCAAGGGGCACCTCGGACCTCAATACCTAAAAGCGATCCGAGCATTATGGTATTTTATGCAAAAAAGAATGCACCAGGGATTACGGGGCACCAAAACCTAAAAGTCTTATTTTCGCATGAAAATTGCACAAATGGTAGAAAATGCACCACCGACACCAAAATTGGACAACGGGGCACCGCGGACCTCAAAACTGAAAAGAGTTCCGAGCATTATTGTTTTTTATGCATAAGATTGTGCCAGGGATCACGGGGCACAAAAACCCAAAAGTCTTATTTTCGCACGAAAGTTGCACAATGGGTCGAAAATGCACCACGGGCACCAAAATTGGACCACGGGGCACGTCGGACCTCAAAACTGAAAAGTGATCGAAGCATTATGGCGTTTTATGCTTAAGAATGCACCAGGGATCATGGGGAATCAAAATGTAAAAGTCTTATTTTCGTATGAAGATTGCACAATGGGCCGAAATTATACCACGAGCACCAAAATTGGACCACGGGGCACCTAGGACCCCAAAACTGAAAAGTGCTCTGAGCATTATGGTTTTTTATGCTTAAGAATGCACCAGGGATCGCGGGGCACCAAAACCCAAAAGTCTTATTTTCGCACGAAAATTGCACAAATGGCTGAAAATGCACCACTTGCACCAAAATTGGACCACGGGGCACCACGGACCTCAAAACTAAAAAGTGCTCCGACCAAGATGGTTTTTTATGCATAAGAATGCACCAGGGATCACGGGGCACCAAAACCCCAAAGTCTTATTTTCGCACATAAATTGCACAAATTGTCGAAAATGCACCACCGGCACCGAAATTGGACCACGGGGCACCTCGGACCCCAAAACTGAAAAGTTCTCTAAGCATTATGGTTTTTTATGCATAAGAATGCACCAAGGATCACAGGGTACCAAAATCCAAAAGTCTTATTTTCGCACGAAAATTGCACGATGGGCCAAAAATGCACCACGGGCACCATAATTGGACCGCGGGGCACGTCGAACCTCAAAACTGAAAAGTGCTGCGAGCATGATGGTTTTTTATGCCTAAGAATGCACCAGGGATCACAGGGCACGACAACCAAAAAGTCATATTTTCGCACGAAAATTGCACAGCGGGCCGAAAATGCACGACTGGAACCAAAATTCGACCATGGGACACCCCGGACCTCAATACCTAAAAGTGCTCTGAGCATTATGGTTTTTTATGCATAAGAATGCACCAGGGATCTCGGGGCACCAAAACCCAAAAGTCTTATTTTCGCACGAAAATTGCAAAAATGGCCGAAAATGCTCCACCGGCACCAAAATTGGAGCACGGGGCACCTCGGACCTCAAAACTGAAAAGTTCTCTGAGCATTATGGTTTTTTATGCATAAGAATGCACCAGGGATCACATGGCACCAAAAGCCAAAAGTCTTATCTTCACACGAAAATTGCACAATGGGCCGAAATTGCACCACGGGCACCAAATTTTGACCAAGGGGCACCTCGGACCTCAATACCTAAAAGTTCTCCGAGCATTATTATTTTTATGCGTAAGAATGCACCAGGGATCACAGGGCACGAAAACCCAAAAGTCTTATTTTCGCACGAAAATTGCATAATGGGCCGAAAATGTACCACGGGCACCAAAATTGGAGCGCGGGACACGTCGGACCTCAAAACTGATAAGCGCTCTCAACATTATGGTTTTTTATGCATAACCATGCACCAGGGATCACAGGGCACAAAAACCCAAAAGTTTTATTTTCGCACGAAAATTGCACAATGGGCTGAAATTGCACCACGGGCACCAAAATTTGACCAAGGGGCACCTCGGACCTCAATACCTAAAAGCGATCCGAGCATTATGGTATTTTATGCAAAAGAATGCACCAGGGATTACGGGGCACCAAAACCTAAAAGTCTTATTTTCGCATGAAAATTGCACAAATGGTAGAAAATGCACCACCGACACCAAAATTGGACAACGGGGCACCGCGGACCTCAAAACTGAAAAGAGTTCCGAGCATTATTGTTTTTTATGCATAAGATTGTGCCAGGGATCACGGGGCACCAAAACCCAAAAGTCTTATTTTCGCACGAAAGTTGCACAATGGGCCGAAAATGCACCACGGGCACCAAAGTTGGACCACGGGGCACGTCGGACCTCAAAACTGAAAAGTGCTCGAAGCATTATGGCTTTTTATGCTTAAGAATGCACCAGGGATCATGGGGAATCAAAATCCAAAAGTCTTATTTTCGTACGAAGATTGCACAATGGGCTGAAATTATACCACGAGCACCAAAATTGGACCACGGGGCACCTAGGACCCCAAAACTGAAAAGTGCTCTGAGCATTATGGTTTTTTATGCTTAAGAATGCACCAGGGATCGCGGGGTACCAAAACCCAAAAGTCTTATTTTCGCACGAAAATTGCACAAATGGCTGAAAATGCACCACTTGCACCAAAATTGGACCACGGGGCACCACGGACCTCAAAACTGAAAAGTGCTCCGACCAAGATGGTTTTTTATGCATAAGAATGCACCAGGGATCACGGGGCACCAAAACCCCAAAGTCTTATTTTCGCACGAAAATTGCACAAATTGTCGAAAATGCACCACCGACACCGAAATTGGACCACGGGGCACCTCGGACCTCAAAACTGAAAAGTTCTCTGAGCAATATGGTTTTTTATACATAAGAATGCACCAAGGATCACAGGGTACCAAAATCCAAAAGTCTAATTTTCGCACGAAAATTGCACGATGAGCCAAAAATGCACGAAGGGCACCATAATCGGACCGCGGGGCACGTCGGACCTCAAAACTGAAAAGTGCTGCGAGCATGATGGTTTATTATGCTTAAGAATGCACCATGGAGCACGGGGCACCACAACCAAAAAGTCATATTTTCGCACGAAAATTGCACAACGGGCCGAAAATGCACGACGGAAACCAAAATTCGACCTTGGGACAACCCGGACCTCAATACCTAAAAGTGCTCTGAGCATTATGGTTTTTTATGCATAAGAATGCACCAGGGATCTCGGGGAACCAAAACCCAAAAGTGTTATTTTCGCAGGAAAGTTGCACAATGGGCCGAAAATGAACCACGGGCACCAAAATTGGACCACGGGGCACGTCGGACCTCAAAACTGAAAGCGCTCAAAACATTATGACTTTTTATGCTTAAGAATGCACCAGGGAGCATGGGGAATCAAAATCCAAAGTCTTATTTTCGTACGAAGATTGCACAATGGGCCGAAATTATACCACGAGCACCAGAATATGACCACGGGGCAGCTAGGACCCCAAAACTGAAAAGTGCTATGAGCATTATGGTTTTTTATGCTTAAGAATGCACCAGGGATCACGGGGCACCAAAATCCAAAAGTCTTATTTTCGCACGAAAATTGCATTATGGGCCGAAAATGCACCACGGGAACCAAAATTGGACCACGGAACACCTCGAACCTCAAAATTGAAAAGTTCTCTGAGCATTATGGTTTTTTATGCATAAGAATGCACCATGGATCACAGGGTACCAAAATCCAAAAGTCTTATTTTCGCACGAAAATTGCACGATGGGCCAAAAATGCACCACGGGCACCATAATTGGACCGCGGGGCACGTCGGACCTTAAAACTGAAAAGTGCTGCGAGCATGATGGTTTTTTATGCTTAAGAATGCACCAGGGATCACGGGGCACCACAACCAAAAAGTCATATTTCGAACGAAAATTGCGCAACGGGCCGAAAATGCACGACGGGAACCAAAATTCGACCTTGGGACACCCCGGAACTCAATACCTAAAAGTGCTCCGAGCATTATGGTTTTTTATGCATAAGAAAGCACTAGGGATCTCGGGGCACCAAAACCCCAAAGTCTTATTTTCGCACGAAAATTACAAAAATAGCCGAAAATGCTCCACCGGCACCAAAATTGGACCACGGGGCACCTCGGACCTCAAAACTGAAAAGTTCTCTGAGCATTATGGTTTTTTATGCATAAGAATGCACCAGGGATCACATGGCACCAAAACCCAAAAGTCTTATTTTCACACGAAAATTGCACAATGGGCCGAAATTGCACCACGGGCACCAAAATTTGACCAAGGGGCACCTCGGACCTCGATGCCTAAAAGTTCTCCGAGCATTATTATTTTTTATGAGTAAGAATGCACCAGGGATCACAGGGCACGAAAACCTAAAAGTCTTATTTTCGCACGAAAATTGTATAATGGGCCGAAAATGTACCACGGGCACCAAAATTGGAGCACGGGACACGTCGGACCTCAAAACTGAAAAGCGCTCTTAGCATTATGGTTTTTTATGCATAACCATTCACCACGGATCACAGGGCACAAAAACCCAAAAGTTTTATTTTCGCACGAAAATTGCACAATGGGCCGAAATTGCACCACGGGCACCAAAATTTGACCAAGGGGCACCTCGGACCTCAATACCTAAAAGCGACCCGAGCATTATGGTATTTTATGCAAAAGAATGCACCAGGGATTACGTGGCACCAAAACCTAAAAGTCTTATTTTCGCATGAAAATTGCACAAATGGTAGAAAATGCACCACCAACACCAAAGTTGGAAAACGGGGCACCGCGGACCTCAAAACTGAAAAGAGTTTCGAGCATTATTGTTTTCTATGCATAAGATTGTGCCATGGATCATGGGGCACCAAAACCCAAAAGTCTTATTTTCGCACGAAAGTTGCACAATGGGCCGAAAATGCACCACGGACACCAAAATTGGACCATGGGGCACGTCGGACCTCAAAACTGAAAAGTGCTCGAAGCATTACGGCGTTTTATGCTTACGAATGCACCAGGGATCATGGGGAATCAAAATCCAAAAGTCTTATTTTCGTACGAAGATTGCACAATGGACCGAAATTATACCACGAGCACCAGAATTGGACCACGGGGCACCTAGGACCCCAAAACTGAAAAGTGCTATGAGCATTATGGTTTTTTATGGTTAAGAATGCACCAGGGATCGCGGGGCACCAAAACCCAAAAGTCTTATTTTCGCACAAAAATTGTACAATGGGCCGAAAATGCACCACGGGCACCAAAATTGGACCACGGAGCACCTCGGACCTCAAAATTGAAATGTTCTCTGAGCATTATGGTTTTTTATGCATAAGAATGCACCAAGGATCACGGGGGTACCAAAATCCAAACGTCTTATTTTCGCACGAAAATTGCACGATGGGCCAAAAATGCACCACGGGCACATAATTGGACCGCGGGGCACGTCGGACCTCAAAACTGAAAAGTGCTGTGAGCATGATGGTTTTTTATGCTTAAGAATGTACCAGGGATCACGGGGCACCACAACCATAAAGTCTTATTTTCAAACGAAAATTGCGCAACGGGCCGAAATTGCACGACGGGAACCAAAATTCGACCATGGGACACGCCGGACCTCAATACCTAAAAGTGCTCCGAGCATTATGGTTTTTTATGCATAAGAATGCACCAGGGATCTCGGGGCACCAAAACCCAAAAGTCTTATTTTCGCACGAAAATTGCAAAAATGACCGAAAATGCTCCACCGGCACCAAAATTGGACCACGGGGCACCTCGGACCTCAAAACTGAAAAGTTCTCTGAGCATTATGGTTTTTTATGCATAAGAATACACCAGGGATCACATGGCACCAAAACCCAAAAGTCTTATTGTCACACGAAAATTGCACAATGGGCCGAAATTGCACCACGGGCACCAAAATTTGTCCTAGGGGGACCTCGGACCTCAATACCTAAAAGTTCTCCGAGCATTATTATTTTTTATGCGTAAGAATGCACCAGGGATCATAGGGTACGAAAACCCAAAAGTCTTATTTTCGCATGAAAATTGCATAATGGGTCGAAAATGTACCACGGGCACCAAAATTGGAGCGCGGGACACGTCGGACCTCAAAACAGATAAGCGCTCTCAGCATTATGGTTTTTTATGCATAACCATGCACCAGGGATCACAGGGCACAAAAACCCAAAAGTTTTATTTTCGCACGAAAATTGCACAATGGGCTGAAATTGCACCACGGGCACCAAAATTTGACCAAGGGGCACCTCGGACCTCAATATCTAAAAGCGATCCGAGCATTAAGGTATTTTATGCAAAAGAATGCACCAGGGATTATGGGGCACCAAAACCTAAAAGTCTTATTTTCGTATGAAAATTGCACAAATGGTAGAAAATGCACCACCGACACCAAAGTTGGACAACGGGGCACCGCGGACCTCAAAACTGAAAAGAGTTCCGAGCATTATTGTTTTCTATGAATAAGCTTGTGCCATGGATCACGGGGCACCAAAATCCAAAAGTCTTATTTTCGCACGAAAGTTGCACAATGGGCCGAAAATGCACCACGGGCACCAAAATTGGACCACGGGGCACGTCGGACCTCAAAACTGAAAAGTGCTCGAAGCATTACGGCGTTTTATGCTTACGAATGCACCAGGGATCATGGGGAATCAAAATCCAAAAGTCTTATTTTCGTACGAAGATTGCACAATGGACCGAAATTATACCACGAGCACCAGAATTGGACCACGGGGCACCTAGGACCCCAAAACTGAAAAGTGCTATGAGCATTATGGTTTTTTATGGTTAAGAATGCACCAGGGATCGCGGGGCACCAAAACCAAAAAGTCTTATTTTCGCACGAAAATTGCACAATGGGCCGAAAATGCACCTCCGGCACCGAAATTGGACCACCGAGCACCTCGGACCTCAAAATTGAAAAGTTCTCTGAGCATTATGGTTTTTTATGCATAAGAATGCACCAAGGATCACAGGGTACCAAAATCCAAACGTCTTATTTTCGCACGAAAATTGCACGATGGGCCAAAAATGCACCACAGGCACCTTAATTGGACCGCGGGGCACGTCGGACCTCAAAACTGAAAAGTGCTGCGAGCATGATGGTTTTTTATGCTTAAGAATGTACCAGGGATCACGGGGCACCACAACCAAAAAGTCATATTTTCGAACGAAAATTGCGTAACGGGCCGAAATTGCACGACGGGAACCAAAATTCGACCATGGGACACCCCGGACCTCAATACCTAAAAGTGCTCCTAGCATTATGGTTTTTTATGCATAAGAATGCACCAGGGATCTCGGGGCACCAAAACCCAAAAGTCTTATTTTCGCACGAAAATTGCAAAAATGACCGAAAATGCTCCACCGGCACCAAAATTGGACCACGGGGCACCTCGGACCTCAAAACTGAAAAGTTCTTTGAGCATTATGGTTTTTTATGCATAAGAATGCACCAGGGATCACATGGCACCAAAACCCAAAAGTCTTATTGTCACACGAAAATTGCACAATGGGCCGAAATTGCACCACGGGCACCAAATTTTGACCAAGGGGCACCTCGGACCTGAATACCTAAAAGTTCTCCGAGCATTATTATTTTTTTGCGTAAGAATGCACCAGGGATCACAGGGCACGAAAACCCAAAAGTCTTATTTTCGCATGAAAATTGCATAATGGGCCGAAAATGTACCACGGATACCAAAATTGGAGCGCGGGACACGTCGGACCTCAAAACTGATAAGCGCTCTCAGCATTATGGTTTTTTATGCATAACCATGCACCAGGGATCACAGGGCACAAAAACCCAAAAGTTTTATTTTCACACGAAATTTGCACAATGGGCTGAAATTGCACCACGGGCACCAAAATTTGACCAAGGGGCACCTCGGACCTCAATACCTAAAAGCGATCCGAGCATTATGGCATTTTATGCAAAAGAATGCACCAGGGATTACGGGGCACCAAAACCTAAAAGTCTTATTTTCGCATGAAAATTGCACAAATGGTAGAAAATGCACCACCGACACCAAAATTGGACAACGGGGCACCGCGGACCTCAAAACTGAAAAGAGTTCTGACCATTATTGTTTTTTATGCATAAGATTGTGCCAGGGATCACGGGGCACCAAAACCAAAAAGTCTTATTTTCGCACGAAAGTTGCACAATGGGCCGAAAATGCACCACGGGCACCAAAATTGGACCACGGGGTACGTCGGACCTCAAAACTGAAAAGTGCTCGAAGCATTGTGGCTTTTTATGTTTAAGAATGCACCAGGGATCATGGGGAATCAAAATCCAAAAGTCTTATTTTCGTACGAAGATTGCACAATGGGCCGAAATTATACCAAGAGCACCAAAATTGGACCACGGGGCACCTAGGACCCCAAAACTGAAAAGTGCTCTAAGCATTATGGTTTTTTATGCTTAAGAATGCACCAGGGATCGCGGGGCACCAAAACCCAAAAGTCTTATTTTCGCACGAAAATTGCACAAATGGCTGAAAATGCACCACTTGCACCAAAATTGGACCACGGGGCACCACCGACCTCAAAACTGAAAAGTGCTCCGACCAAGATGGTTTTTTATGCATAAGAATGCACCAGGGATCACAGGGCACCAAAATCCCAAAGTCTTATTTTCGCACGAAAATTGCACAAATTGTCGAAAATGCACCACCGACACCGAAATTGGACCACGGGGCACCTCGGACCTCAAAACTGAAAAGTTCTCCGAGCATTATGGTTTTTTATGCATAAGAATGCACCAAGGATCACAGGGTACCAAAATCCAAAAGTCTTATTTTCGCACGAAAATTGCACGATGAGCCAAAAATGCACCAAGGGCACCATAATCGGACCGCGGGGCACGTCGGACCTCAAAACTGAAAAGTGCTACGAGCATGATGGTTTATTATGCTTAAGAATGCACCATGGAGCACGGGGCACCACAACCAAAAAGTCATATTTTCGCACGAAAATTGCACAACGGGCCGAAAATACACGACGGAAACCAAAATTCGACCTTGGGACAACCCGGACCTCAATACCTAAAAGTGCTCTGAGCATTATGGTTTTTTATGCATAAGAATGCACCAGGGATCTCGGGGAACCAAAACCCAAAAGTGTTATTTTCGCCGGAAAGTTGCACAATGGGCTGAAAATGAACCACGGGCACCAAAATTGGACCACGGGGCACGTCGGACCTCAAAACTGAAAGCGCTCGAAACATTATGGCTTTTTATGCTTAAGAATGCACCAGGGATCATGGGGAATCAAAATCCAAAGTCTTATTTTCGTACGAAGATTGCACAATGGGCCGAAATTATACCACGAGCACCAGAATATGACCACGGGGCACCTAGGACCCCAAAACTGAAAAGTGCTATGAGCATTATGGTTTTTTATGCTTAAGAATGCACCAGGGATCGCGGGGCACCAAAATCCAAAAGCCTTATTTTCGCACGAAAATTGCACAATGGGCCGAAAATGCACCACGTGAACCAAAATTGGACCACGGAGCACCTCGAACCTCAAAATTGAAAAGTTCTCTGAGCATTATGGTTTTTTATGCATAAGAATGCACCATGGATCACAGGGTACCAAAATCCAAAAGTCTTCTTTTCGCACGAAAATTGCACGATGGGCCAAAAATGCACCACGGGCACCATAATTGGACCGCGGGGCACGTCGGACCTCAAAACTGAAAAGTGCTACGAGCATGATGGTTTTTTATGCTTAAGAATGCACCAGGGATCACGGGGCACCACAACCAAAAAGTCATATTTCGAACGAAAATTGCGCAACGGGCCGAAAATGCACGACGGGAACCAAAATTCGACCTTGTGACACCCCGAAACTCAATAGCTAAAATTGCTCCGAGCATTATGGTTTTTTATGCATAAGAATGCACCAGGGATCTCGGGGCACCAAAACCCCAAAGTCTTATTTTCGCACGAAAATTGCAAAAATAGCCGAAAATGCTCCACCGGCACCAAAATTGGACCACGGGGCACCTCGGACATCAAAACTGAAAAGTTCTCTGAGCATTATGGTTTTTTATGCATAAGAATGCACCAGGGATCACATGGCACCAAAACCCAAAAGTCTTATTTTCACACGAAAATTGCACAATGGGCCGAAATTGCACCACGGGCACCAAAATTTGACCAAGGGGCACCTCGGACCTCGATACCTAAAAGTTCTCCGAGCATTATTATTTTTTATGAGTAAGAATGCACCAGGGATCACAGGGCACGATAACCTAAAAGTCTTATTTTCGCACGAAAATTGCATAATGGGCCGAAAATGTACCACGGGCACCAATATTGGAGCGCGGGACACGTCGGACCTCAAAACTGAAAAGTGCTCTTAGAATTATGGTTTTTTATGCATAACCATTCACCAGGGATCACAGGGCACAAAAACCCAAAAGTTTTATTTTCGCACGAAAATTGCACAATGGGCTGAAATTGCACCACGGGCACCACAATTTGACCAAGGGGCACCTCGGACCTCAATACCTAAAAGCGACCCGAGCATTATGGTATTTTATGCAAAAGAATGCACCAGGGATTACGGGGCACCAAAACCTAAAAGTCTTATTTTCGCATGAAAATTGCACAAATGGTAGAAAATGCACCACCGACACCAAAGTTGGACAACGGGGCACCGCGGACCTCAAAACTGAAAAGAGTTTCGAGCATTATTGTTTTCTATGCATAAGATTGTGCCATGGATCATGGGGCACCAAAACCCAAAAGTCTTATTTTCGCACGAAAGTTGCACAATGGGCCGAAAATGCACCACGGGCACCAAAATTGGACCATGGGGCACGTCGGACCTCAAAACTGAAAAGTGCTCGAAGCATTACGGCGTTTTATGCTTACGAATGCACCAGGGATCATGGGGAATCAAAATCCAAAAGTCTTATTTTCGTACGAAGATTGCACAATGGACCGAAATTATACCACGAGCACCAGAATTGGACCACGGGGGCACCTAGGACCCCAAAACTGAAAAGTGCTATGAGCATTATGGTTTTTTATGGTTAAGAATGCACCAGGGATCGCGGGGCACCAAAACCCAAAAGTCTTATTTTCGCACGAAAATTGTACAATGGGCCGAAAATGCACCACGGGCACCAAAATTGGACCACGGAGCACCTCGGACCTCAAAATTGAAATGTTCTCTGAGCATTATGGTTTTTTATGCATAAGAATGCACCAAGGATCACAGGGTACCAAAATCCAAACGTCTTATTTTCGAACGAAAATTGCACGATGGGCCAAAAATGCACCACGGGCACCATAATTGGACCGCGGGGCACGTCGGACCTCAAAACTGAAAAGTGCTGCGAGCATGATGGTTTTTTATGCTTAAGAATGTACCAGGGATCACGGGGCACCACAACCAAAAAGTCATATTTTCGAACGAAAATTGCGCAACGGGCCGAAATTGCACGACGGGAACCAAAATTCGACCATGGGACACCCCGAACCTCAATACCTAAAAGTGCTCCGAGCATTATGGTTTTTTATGCATAAGAATGCACCAGGGATCTCGGGGCACCAAAACCCAAAAGTCTTATTTTCGCACGAAAATTGCAAAAATGGTCGAAAATGCTCCACCGGCACCAAAATTGGACCACGGGGTACCTCGGACCTCAAAACTGAAAAGTTCTCTGAGCATTATGGTTTTTTATGCATAAGAATGCACCAGGGATCACATGGCACCAAAACCCAAAAGTCTTATTGTCACACGAAAATTGCACAATGGGCCGAAATTGCACCACGGGCACCAAAATTTGACCTAGGGGCACCTCGGACCTCAATACCTAAAAGTTCTCCGACCATTATTATTTTTTATGCGTAAGAATGTACCAGGGATCATAGGGTACGAAAACCCAAAAGTCTTATTTTCGCATGAAAATTGCATAATGGGTCGAAAATGTACCACGGGCACCAAAATTGGAGCGCGGGACACGTCGGACCTCAAAACTGATAAGCGCTCTCAGCATTATGGTTTTTTATGCATAACCATGCACCAGGGATCACAGGGCACAAAAACCCAAAAGTGTTATTTTCGCACGAAAATTGCACAATGGGCTGAAATTGCACCACGGGCACCAAAATTTGACCAAAGGGCACCTCGGACCTCAATACCTAAAAGCGATCCGAGCATTATGGTATTTTATGCAAAAGAATGCACCAGGGATTACGGGGCACCAAAACCTAAAAGTCTTATTTTCGCATGAAAATTACACAAATGGTAGAAAATGCACCACCGACACCAAAATTGGACAACGGGGCACCGCGGACCTCAAAAATGAAAAGAGTTCCGAGCATTGTTGTTTTTTATGCATAAGATTGTGCCAGGGAATACGGGGCACCAAAACCCAAAAGTCTTATTTTCGCACGAAAGTTGCACAATAGGCCAAAAATGCACCACCGACACCAAAATTGGACCACGGGGCACGTCGGACCTCAAAACTGAAAAGTGCTCGAAGCATTATGGCTTTTTATGCTTAAGAATGTACCAGGGATCATGGGGAATCAAAATCCAAAAGTCTTATTTTCGTACGAAGATTGCACAATGGGCCGAAATTATACCACGAGCACCAAAATTGGACCACGGGGCACCTAGGACCCCAAAACTGAAAAGTGCTCAGAGCATTATGGTTTTTTATGCTTAAGAATGTACCAGGGATCGCGGGGCACGAAAACCCAAAAGTCTTATTTTCGCACGAAAATTGCACAAATGGCTGAAAATGCACCACTTGCACCAAAATTTGACCACGGGGCACCACGGACCTCAAAACTGAAAAGTGCTCCGACCAAGATGGTTTTTTATGCATAAGAATGCACCTGGGATCACGGGGCACCAAAACCCAAAGTCTTATTTTCGCACGAAAATTGCACAAATTGTCAAAAATGCACCACCGGCACCGAAATTGGACCAAGGGGCACCTCGGACCTCAAAACTGAAAAGTTCTCTGAGCATTATGGTTTTTTATGCATAAGAATGCCCCAAGGATCACAGGGTACCAAAATCCAAAAGTCTTATTTTAGCACGAAAATTGCACGATGGGCCAAAAATGCACCACGGGCACCATAATTGGACCGCGGGGCACGTCGGACCTCAAAACTGAAAAGAGATGCAAGCATGATGGTTTTTTATGCTTAAGAATGCACCAGGGATCATGGGGCACCATAACCAAAAAGTCATATTTTCGCACGAAAATTGCGCAACGGGCCGGAAATGCACGACGGGAACCAAAATTTGACCATGGGACACCCCGGACCTCAATACCTAAAAGTGCTCTGAGCATTATGGTTTTTTATGCATAAGAATGCACCAGGGATCTCGGGCCACCAAAACCCAAAAGTCTTATTTTCGCACGAAAATTACAAAAATGGCCGAAAATGCTCCACCGGCACCAAAATTGGACCACGGGGCACCTCGGACCTCAAAACTGAAAAGTTCTCTGAGCATTATGGTTTTTTATGCATAAGAATGCACCAGGGATCACATGGCACCAAAACCCAAACATCTTATATTCACACGAAAATTGCACAATGGGCCGAAATTGCACCACGGGCACCAAAATTTGACCATGGGGTACCTCGGACCTCAATACGTAATATTTCTCCAAGCATTATTATTTTTTATGCGTAAGAATGCACCAGGGATCATAGGGTACGAAAACCCAAAAGTCTTATTTTCGCATGAAAATTGCATAATGGGTCGAAAATGTACCACGGGCACCAAAATTGGAGCGCGGGACACGTCGGACCTCAAAACTGAAAAGTGCTCTCAGCATTATGGTTTTTTATGCATAACCATGCACCAGGGATCACAGGGCACAAAAACCAAAAAGTTTTATATTCGCATGAAAATTGCACAAATGGTAGAAAATGCACCACCGACACCAAAATTGGACAATGGGACACCGCGGACCTCAAAACTGAAAAGAGTTCCGAGCATTATTGTTTTTTATGCATAAGATTGTGCCAGGGATCACGGGGCACCAAAACCCAAAAGTCTTATTTTCGCACGAAAGTTGCACAATGGGCCGAAAATGCACCACAGGGACCAAAATTGCACCACGGGGCACGTCGGACCTCAAAACTGAAAAGTGCTCGAAGCATTATGGCTTTATATGCTTAAGAATGCACCAGGGATCATTGGGAATCAAAATCCAAAAGTCTTATTTTCGTACGAAGATTGCACAATGGGCCGAAATTATACCACGAGCACCAAAATTGGACCGCGGGGCACCTAGGACCCCAAAACTGAAAAGTGCTCTGAGCATTATGGTTTTTTATGCTTAAGAATGCACCAGGGATCGCGGGGCACCAAAACCCAAAAGTCTTATTTTCGCACGGAAATTGCACAATGGGCCGAAAATGCACCACGGGCACCAAAATTGGACCACGGAGCACCTCAGACCTCAAAATTCAAAAGTTCTCTGAGCATTATGGTTTTTTTTGCATAAGAATGCACCAAGGATCACAGGGTACCAAAATCCAGAAGTCTTATTTTCGCATGAAAATTGCACGATGGGCCAAAAATGCACCACGGGCACCATAATTGGACCGCGGGGCACGTCGGACCTCAAAACTGAAAAGTGCTGCGAGCATGATGGTTTTTTATGCTTAAGAATGCACCAGGGATCACGGGGCACCACAACCAAAAAGTCATATTTTCGAACGAAAATTGCGCAACGGGCCGAAAATGCACGACGGGAACCAAAATTCGACCATGGGACACCCCGGACCTCAATACCTAAAAGTGCTCCGAGCATTATGGTTTTTTATGCATAAGAATGCACCAGGGATCTCGGGGCACCTTAACCCAAAAGTCTTATTTTCTCACTAAAATTGAAAAATATGGCCGAAAATGCACCAGCGGCACCAAAATTGGACCACGGGGCACCACAGACCTCAAAACTGAAAAGTGCTCTGAGCATGATGGTTTTTATGCATAAGAATGCACCAAGGATCACGGGGCACCAAAACCCAAAAGTCTTATTTTCGAACGAAAGTTGCACAATATGTCGAAAATGCACCACGGGACACCAAAATTGGACCACGGGACACCTCCGACCTCAAACACTTTAAAGTGGTCCAAGCATTATGGTGTTTTATGCATAAGAGTGCACCAAGGATCATGGGGCACCAAAACCCAAAAGTCTTATTTTCGCACGAAAATTGCAACAATGACCGAAATTTCACCACTAGCACCAAAATTAGACCACGGGACACCACGGACCTCAAAACTGAAAAGTGCTCTGAGCATGATGGTTTTTTATGCATAAGAATGCACCAGGGATCACGGGGCACCAAACCCAAAAGTCTTATTTTCGCATGAAAATTGCACAAATGGCCGAAAATGCACCACCGACACCAAAATTGGACCACGGGGAACCATGGACCACAAAACTAAAAAGATTTCTGAGCATTAAATTTTTTTATGCATAAGAATGCACCAGGGATCACGGGGCACCAAAACCCAAAAGTCTTACATTCGCACGAAAATTGCATAATGGACCGAAAATGCTCCAAAAGCACCAAAATTGGACCACGGGGCACCTCGGACCTCAACACTGAAAAGTGGTCTAAGCTTTATGGTTTTTATGGATAAGAATGCACCAGGGATCACGGGGCACCAAAACCCAAAATTCTTATTTTCGAACGAAAATTGCATAATGGGCCGAAAATGCACCACTGACAGCAAAATTGGACCACGGGACACCACGAACCTCAAAACTAAAAAGTGCTTCAAGCATTATGATTTTTTATGCATAAGAATGCACCAGGCATCGCGGGGCAGCAAAACCCAAAATTCTTATTTTCGCACGAAAATTGCACAATGGGCCGAAAATGCACCACCGGCACGAAAATTGGACCACGGGGCACCACGGACCTCAAAACTAAAAAGTGCTCCAAGAATTATGGTTTTATGCATAAGAATACACCATGGATCACGGGGCACCAAAATCGAAAAGTCCTATTTTTGCACGGAAATTGTACAATGGGTCGAAAATGCACCACGGGCACCAAAATTGGACCACGGGGAACGTCAGAACTCATAACTGAAAAGTGGTTCGAGCATTATGGTTTTTTATGCATAAGAATGCGCCAGGGATCACGGGGTACCAAAACCCAAAAGTCTTATTTTTGCACGAAAATTGCACAATGGGCCGAAAATGCACCACCGGCACCAAAATTGGACCACGGAGCACCTCGGACCTCAAAAATGAAAAGTTCTCCGAACATTATGGTTGTTTATGCATAAGAATGCACCATGGATCATGGGGCACCAAAACCCAAAAGTCCTATTTTCGCACAAAAATTGCACAATGGGCTGAAGATGCACCACGGGCACCAAAATTGGACCATAGGGCATGTCGGACCTCAAAACTGAAAAGTTCTTCGGGAATTATGGGTTTTTATGCATAAGAATGCACCAGGGTTCACGGCGCACCAAAACCCCAAAGTCTTATTTTCCCACGAAAATTGCACAATGGGCCGAAAATGCACCACGGGCACCAAAATTGGACCATGGGGCACCTCGGACCTCAAAACTGAATAGTGCTATGAGCATTATGTTTTTTTATGCATAAGAATGCACCAGGGGTCACGGGGCACCAAAACCCAAAAGTCTTATTTTCGCACGAAAATTGCACAATGGGCCAAAAATGCTCACCGGGCACAAAAATTGGACCACGGGGCACCTCGGACCTCAAAACTGAAAAGTGTTCCGAGAATTATGGTTTTTTTATGGATAAGAATGCACCAGGGATGACGGATTACCCAAACCCAAAAGTCTTATTTTCGCATGAAAATTGCACAAACGGCTGAAAATGTACCACTGGAACCAAAATTGGACCACGAGTCACCTCGGACCTCAAAACTTAAAAGTGCTTTGAGCATTTTGGTTTTTTATGCACAAGAATGCACCAGGGATCACGGGGCACTAAAACCCAATAGTCTTATTTTTGCACGAAAATTGCACAATGGGCCGAAAATGCACCACCGGTACCAAAGTTAGACCACGGGGCACCTCGGACCTCAAAACTGAAAAGTGCTCTGAGCATTATGGTTGTTTATGAATAAGAATGCACCATGGATCATGGGGCACCAAAACCCAAAAGTCCTATTTTCGCACAAAAATTGCACAATGGGCTGAAGATGCACCACGGGCACCAAAATTGGACCACGGGCACCTAGGACATCAAAACTGAAAAGTGCTCCGAGCATTATGCTTTTTTATGCATAAGAATGCACCAGGGATCACGGGGAACCAAAACCCAACAGTCTTATTTACGCACTAAAATTGCAAAATATGGCCGAAAATGCACCAGCGGCACCAAAATTGGACCACGGGACACCACAGACCTCAAAACTGAAAAGTGCTCTGAGCATGATGGTTTTTTATGCATAAGAATGCACCAGGGATCACGGGGCACCAAAACCCAAAAGTCTTATTTTTGCACGAAAGTTTCACAATGGGCCGAAATGCACCACGGGACACCAAAATTGGACCACGAGACACCTCGGACCTCAAACACTTTAAAGTGGTCCAAGCATTATGGTTTTTTATGCATAAGAATGCACCAAGGATCACGGGGCACCGAAATCCAAAAGTCTTATTTTCGCACGAAAATTGCAAAAATGACTGAAAATGCACCACTAGCACCAAAATTAGACCACGGGACACCACGGACCTCAAAACTGAAAAGTGCTCTGAGCATGATGGTTTTTTATGCATAAGAATGCACCAGGGATCACGGGGCACCAAAACCCAAAAGTCTTATTTTCGCATGAAAATTGCACAAATGGCCGAAAATGCACCACTGGCAACAAAATTGGACCACGGGGAACCATGGACCACAAAACTAAAAAGATTTATGAGCATTATTGTTTTTTATGCATAAGAATGCACCAGGGATCATGGGGCACCAAAACCCAAAACTCTTACATTCGCACGAAAATTGCACAATGTACTGAAAATGCTCCACAGGCACCAAAATTGGACCACGGTGCACCTCGGACCTCAAAATTGAAAAGTGCTCTAAGCTTTATGGTTTTTATGGATAAGAATGCACCAGGGATCACGGGGCACCAAAACCCAAAATTCTTATTTTCGAACGAAAATTGCACAATGGGCCGAAAATGCACCACCGACAGCAAAATTGGACCACGGGGCACCACGGACCTGAAAACTTAAAAGTGCTTCAAGCTTTACGATTTTTTATGCATAAGAATGCACCAGGGATTGCGGGGCAGCAAAATCCAAAATTCTTATTTTCGCACGAAAATTGCACAATGGGCCGAAATTGCACCACCAGCACCAAAATTGGACCACGGGGCACCTCGGACCTCAAAACTGAAAAGTTCTCTGAACATTATGGTTTTTTATGCATAAGAATGCACCATGGATCACGGGGCACCAAAACCCAAAAGTCCTATTTTCGCACGAAAATTGCAAAATGGGCTGAAGATCCACCACGGGAACCAAAATTGGACCATGGGTCATGTCGGACCTCAAAACTGAAAAGTTCTCCAGGCATTATGGTTATTTATGCATAAGAATGCACCAGGGTTCACAGCGCACCAAAACCCCAAAGTCTTATTTTCCCACGAAAATTGCATAATGGGCCGAAAATGCACCACGGACACCAAAATTGGACCACGGGGCACCTCGGACCTCAAAACTGAATAGTGCTATAAGCATTATGGTTTTTTATGCATAAGAATGCACCAGGGGTCGCGGGGCACCAAAACCCAAAAGTCTTATTTTGGCACGAAAATTGCACAATGGGCCGAAAATGCACCACGGGCACAAAAATTGGACCATGGGGCACCTCGGACCTCAAAACTGAAAAGTGCTCCGAGAATTATGGTTTTTTTATGGATAAGAATGCACCAGGGATGACGGTTTACCCAAACCCAAAAGTCTTATTTTCGCATGAAAAATTGCACAAACGGCTGAAAATGTACCCTGGAACCAAAATTCGACCACGAGCCACCCCGGACTTCAAAACTTAAAAGTGCTCCGAGCATTTTGGTTTTTTATGCACAAGAATGCACCAGGGATCACAGGGTACCAAAACCCAATAGTCTTATTTTTGCACGAAAATTGCACAATGGGCCAAAAATGTACCACCGGTACCAAAGTTAGACCACGGGGCACCTCGGACCTCAAAATTGAAAAGTGCTCTGAGCATTATGGTATTTTATGCATAAGAATGCACCAGGGATCACGGGGCACCCAAACCCAAAAGTATTATTTTCGCATGAAAATTGCACAAATGGTCAAAAATGCACCACCGGCACCTAAATTGGACCACGGGGCTCCACGGACCTCAAAACTGAAAAGTGCTTCAAGCATTATGGTTTTTTATGCATAAGAATCCACCAGGGATCACGGGGCACCAAAACCCAAAAGTTTTATTTTCGCACGAAAATTGCACCACGGGCCGAAAATGCACCACGGGCACCAAAATTGGACCATGGGGCACCTTGGACCTCAAAACTGAAAAGTGCTCCGAAGCATTATGGTATTTTATCCATAAGAATGCACCAGGGATCACGGGGCACCTAAACCCAAAAGTGTTACGTTCGCATGAAAAATGCATAAATGCCGAAAAATGCACCACCAGCACCAAAATAGGACCACGGGGCACCACGGTCCTCAAAACTAAAAAGTGCTTCAAGCATTATGGTTTTTTATGCAAAGAATGCACTAGGGATCATGGGGCACCAAAACCCAAAAGTCCTATTTTCGCACGAAAATTGTACAATGGGCCGAAAATGCGCCACGGGCACCAAAATTGGACCACAGGGCACGTCGGACCTCAAAACTGAAAAGTTCTCCGAGTATTATGGTTTTTTATGCATAGGAATGCACCAAGGATCATGGGGCACCAAAACCCAAAATTCTTATTTTCGTATGAAAATTGCACAAATGGCCGAAAATGCACAATCGACACCAAAATTGGACCACGGGGCACGACGGACCTCCAAACTGAAACGAGTTCTATGCATTATGGTTTTTTATGCATAACAATCCACCAGGGATCCCGAGGCACCAAAACCCAAAACTCTTATTTTCGCACGAAAATTGCATAATGGACCGAAAATGCAGCAGGGCACCAAAATTTGACCTCGGGGCACCTCGATCCTCAAAACTGAAAAGTGCTCCAAGCATTATGGTTTTTTATGCATAAGAATGCACCAGGGATCATGGGGCACCAAAACCCAAAAGTCTTATTTTTGCACGAAAATTGCACAATGGGCCGAAAATGCACAACGGGCACAAAAATTGGACCACGGTGCACCTCCGACCTCAAAACTGAAAAGTGCTCCGAGTATTATGGTTTTTTATGCATAAGAATGCACCAGGGATCACGGGGCACCAAAACCCAAAAGTCTTATTTTCGCACGAAAATGGCACAATGGGCCGAAAATGCACTTCGGGCACCAAAATTGGATCACGGGGAACCTCGGACCTCAAAACTGAAAAGTACTCCAAAGCATTATGGTATATTATTTATAATAATGCACCAGGGATCACGGGGCACCAAAACCCAAAAGTCTTATTTTCGCACGAAAATTGCACAAAAGGCCGAAAATGCACCACCGGCACCAAAATTGGACCACGGGGCACCACGGACCGCAAAACTAAAAAGTGCTCCAAGAATTATGGTTTAATACACCATGGATCACGGGGCACAAAAACCGAAAAGTCCTATTTTTGCACGGAAATTGCACAATGGGTCGAAAATGCACCACGGGCACCAAAATTGGACCGCGAGGAACGTCGGACCTCAAAACTGAAAAGTGCTTCGAGCATTATGGTTTTTTATGCATAAGAATGCGCCAGGGATCACGGGGTACCAAAACCCAAAAGTCTTATTTTCGTATGAAAATTGCACAAATGGCCAAAAATGCATCACCGATACCAAAATTGGACCACGGGGCACCATGGACCTCCAAACTGAAAAGAGTTTCGAGCATTATGGTTTTTTGTGCATAAGAATGCACCAGGGATCACTCGGCACCAAAATCCAAAAGTCTTATTTTCGCACGAAAAATGTACAATGTGCCGAAAATGCACCACGGGAACCAAAATTGGACCACGGGGCACCTCGGACCTCAAAAATGAAAAGTGCTATGAAGTATTATGGTATATTATGAATATGAATGCACCACGAGCACCAAAATTGAACCACGGGGCACCACGGACCTCAAAATTGAAAAGTGCTCCGAGCATTATGGTTTTTTATGCATAAGAATGCACCAGGGATCACGGGGCACCAAAACCCAAAAGTCTTATTTTGGCACTAAAATTGGACCATGTGCCGAAAATGCACCACGGGCACCAAAAATGGACCACGGGGCACCACGGACCTCAAAACTGAAAAGTGCTTCGAGCATTATGGTATTTTATGCATAAGAATGCTCCAGGGATCACGAGGCACCAAAACCGAAAGGTCTTATATTCGCACTAAAATTGCACAATGGGTCGGAAATGCACCACAGCCACCAAAATTGGACCACGGAGCACCACATACCTCAAAACTGAAAAGTGCTCAGAGCATTATGGTTTTTTGTGCATAAGGGTGCACCAGGGATCATGGAGCACCAAAACCCAAAAGTCTTATTTTGGCACGAAAATTTCACCATGTGTTGAAAATTCACCACAAGCACAAAAATTGGACCACGGGGCACCATGGACCTCAAAACTGAAAAGTGCTCAGAGCATTATGGTTTTTTATGCATAAGGGTGCACCAGTGATCATGGAGCACCAAAACCCAAAAGTCTTATTTTGGCACAAAAATTTCACCATGTGTTGAAAATTCACCACAAGCACCAAAATTGGACCACGGGGCACCATGGACCTCAAAACTGAAAAGTGTTCCGAGCATTACCATTTTTTATGTATAAGAATCAACCAGGGATCACGGGGCACCAAAACCCAGAAAGTCATATTTTCGCACAAAAATTACACAACGAAAATTGCACAATGAAAAGTGCTCCAAGCATTATGGATTGTTATGCATAAGGATGCACCAGGGATCACGGGGCAGGGATCACGGGGCACCAAAACCTAATAGTCTTATTTTGGCACGAAATTTGCACCATGTGCCGAAAATTCACTACGGACACCCAAATTGCACCATCGGGCACCACGGACCTCCAAACTGAAAAGTGCTCCGAGCATTATGGTTTTTTATGCATAAGAATGCACCAGGGATCATGGGGCACGAAAACCCAAAAGTTTTATTTTCGCACGAAAATTGTACAAATGGGCCGAAAATGCACGACGGGCACCAATATCTGTCCACGGGGTACCTCGGACCTCAAAACTAAAAAGTGCTCTGAGCATTATCGTTTTTCATGCAAAAGAATACACCAGGGATCACAGGGCACCAAAACACAAAAGTATTATTTTGGCACGAAAATTGGACAAATGGCCGGAAATGCTCAATCGACACCAAAATGGGACCACCGGGCACCACAGACCTTAAAACTGAAAAGTGCTTCGCGCATGATGGTTTTTTATGCATAAGAATGCACCAGGGATCACGGGGCACCAAAATCCAAAAGTCTTATTTTCCCACGAAAATTGCACAAATGGCCGAAAATGGACCACTGGCACGAAAATTGGACCACAGGGTACCTCGGACCTCAAAACTGAAAGTTTCTCTGAGCATTATGGTTTTTTATGCATAAGAATGCACCAAGGATCACGGGACACCAAAACCCAAAAGTCTTTTTTTCGCACGAAAATTGCACAATGAGCCGAAAAGGCACCTCCGGCACCGAAATTGGACCACGGGGCACCTTGGACCTCAAAACTGAAAAGTGCTCTGAGCGTTATGGTTGTTTATACATAAGAATGCCCCAGGAATAATGGGGCACCGAAACCTAAAAGTCTTATTTTCGCACGAAGATTGCACAATGGGCCGAAAATGCACGACGGGCACCAAAATCTTTCCACGGGGCACCTCGGACCTCAAAACTAAAAAGTGCTCTGAGCATTATGGTTTTTTATGCATAAGAATGCAGCAGGGATCACGGGGCACCAAAACACAAAAGTCTTATTTTGGCACGAAAATTGCACAAATGGCCGAAAATGCTCCATCGGCACCAAAATTGGACCACCGGGCACCACGGACCTCAAAAATGAAAAGTGCTCTACGCATGATGGGTTTTTATGCATAAGAATGCACCAGGGATCACGGGGCACCAAAACGCAAAAGTCTTATTTTCCCACTAAAATTGCACAAATGGCCAAAATGGACCACCGGTACCAAAATTGGACCACGGGGCACCTCAAACCTCAAAACTGAAAAGTCCACAAAGCATTATGATTTTTTATGCATAAGAATGCACCAGGGATCACGGGGCACCAAAACCCAAAAGGCTTATTTTCGCACGAAAATTGCAGAAATGGCAAAAAATGCAACACCGGAACCAAAATTGGACCACAAGGCACCACGAACCTCAAAATTGAAAAGTGTTCCGAGCATTATGGTTCTTTATGCATAAGAATGCACCAGGCATCATGGGGCACCAAAACCCAAAAGGCTTATTTTCGCACGAAAATCGTACAAATGGCAAAAAATGCAACACCGAATTTTGGACCACGAGGCACCACGGACCTCAAAATTGAAAAGTGTTCCGAGCGTTATGGTTCTTTATGCATAAGAATGCACCATGGATCACAGGGCACTAAAACCCAAAAAACTTTTTTTCGCACGAAAATTGCACAAATGGCCGAAAATGCACTACCGACACCAAAATTGGACCACCGGGAACCACAGACCTCAAATAAAAAAAGTCTTATGAGCATTATGGTTTTATGCATAAGAATGCCCCAGGGATCACGGGGTACCAAAACCCAAAAGTCTTATTTTCGCATGAAAATTGCACAAATGGCCGAAAATGCACCATTGACACCAAAATTGGACCATGGGGCACCACACACCTTAAAACTGAAAAGAGTTCCAAGCATTATGTTTTTTTATGCATAAGAATGCACCAGGGATCGCTGGGCACCAAAACCCAAAAGTCTTAGCTTCGCATGAAAATTGCACAAATTTCAGAAAATGTACCATGGGCACCAAAATTGGACCACGGGGCACCTTGGACCTCAAAACTGAAAAGTGGTCTGAGCATTATGGTTTTATATTCATAAGAATGCACCAGGGATCGCGGGGCACAAAAACCCAAAAGTCTTACTTTCGCACGAAAATTGCACAAATGGCCGAAAATGCTCAATTGGCACCAAAATTGGACCACCGGGCACAACGGACCTCAAAACTGGAAAGTGCTCTGAGCATTGTAGTTTTTTATGGACAAGAATGCACCAGGGATCGCGGGGAACCAAAACCCAAAAGTCTTATTTTCTCATGAAAATTGCACAAATGGAAGAAAATGTACCACGGGCACAAAAATTGGATCACGGGGCACCTCAGACCTCAAAACTGAAAAGTGCTCCTAGCATTATGGTTTTTTATGCACAAGAATGCACCAGGGATCACGGGGCACCAAAACCCAAAACTCTTATTTTCGCATCAAGATTGCACAATGTGCCGACAATGCAGCACCGGCACCAAAATTGGACGACGAGGCACCTCGGACCTCAAAACTGAAAAGTGCTCCGAGCATTGTGGTTTTTTATGCATAAGAATGCACTAGGGATAACGGGGCACTAAAACCCAAAAGTCTTATTTTCGCACGAAAATTGCACAAATCGCCGAAAACGTACCACAGGTACCAAAATTGGACCACGGGGCACCACGGACCTCAAAACTGAAAAGTGCTCCGAGCATAATGGTTTTTTATGCATAAGAATGCACCAAGGATCACGGGGCACCAAAATCTGAAAGTCTTATTTTCGCACGAAAATTGCACAAATGGCCGAAAATACACCACCAGCACCAAAATTGGACAACAGGGCACCTTGGACCTCAAAACTGAAAGGTTCTCCAAGAATTATGGTTTTTTATGCATAAGAATGCACCAGGGATCACGGGGCACCAAAACCCAAAAGTCTTTTTTTCGTACGAAAATTGCACAGTGGGCCGAAAATGCGACATTAGCACCCAAATTCGACCACGGTGCACCTCGAACCCCAAAACTGAAAAGTACTCCGAGCTTTGTGGTTTTTTATGGATAAGAATGCACCAGGGATCACGGGGAACCAAAACCCAAAAGTCTTATTTTCGCATGAAAATTGCACAAATGGCCCAAAATGTACCACGACCACAAAAATTTGATCACGGGGCACCTCAGACCTCAAAACTAAAAAGTGCTCCTAGCATTATGGTTTTTTATGAATAAGAATGCACCAGGGATTACGGGGCACCAAAACCCAAAAGTCTTATTTTCGCACGAAGATGCACAATGGGCCGAAAATGCACCACCGGCACTAAAATTGGACCACGGGGCACCTCGGACCTCAACACTGAAAAGTGCTCCGAGCATTATGGTTTTTTATGCATAAGAATGCACAAGGGTTCATGGGGCACCAAAACCCAAAAGTCTTATTTTCGCACGAAAATTGTACAAATGGCCGAAAATGCACCACGGATACCAAAATTGGACCACGGGGCACCTCGGACCTCAAATCTGAAAAGTGCTTCGAGCATTATTGTTTTTTATGCATAAGAATGCACCAGGGATAACGGGGCACCAAAACCCAAAAGTCTTATTTTCGCACGAAAATTGAACAACGGGCGGAAAATGCACCACGGGCAACAAAATTGGACCACTGGGCACCTCGGACCTCAAAACTAAAAAGTGCTCCGAGCATTATGGTTTTTTATGCATGAGAATGCACCAGGGATCACGGGGCACCACAACCCAAAAGTTTTATTTTCGCACGAAAATTGCACAAATGGCCGAAAATGCACGACCGGCACCAAAATTGGACCACGGGGCACCTTGGAACTCAAAACTGAAAGGTTCTCCAAGCATTAGGGTTTTTTATGCATAAGAATGCACCAGGGATCACGGGTCCCCAAAACCCAAAACTCTTATTTTCGCACGAAAATTACAAAATGGGCAGAAATTGCACCATGGGCACATAATTGGACCACGGGGCACCTCGGACCTCAAAACTGAAAAGTGCTTCGAGCATTCAGGTTTTTTATGCATAAGAATGCTCCAGGGATCACGGGGCACCAAAACCCAAAACTCTTATTTTCGCCCGAAAATTGCACAATGGGCGGAAAATGCACCACTGGCACCAAAATTGGACCACGGGGCACCTCGGACCTCAAAACTGAAAAGTTCTCTGAGTATTATTGTTTTTATGCATAAGAATGCACCAGAGATCATGGGGCACCAAAATCCAAAAGTCGTATTTTCGCACGAAAATTCCACAAATGGCCGAAAATGTACCACGAGCACCAAAATTGGACCACGGGGCACCTTGGACCTCAAAACTGAAAAGTGCTCTGGGCATTATGATTTTTTATGGTTAAGAATGCACTATGGATCACGGGGAACCAACACCCAAAAGTCTTTTTTTTCGCACTAAATTGCACAATGGGCCGAAAATACAACACGGGCACCAAAATTCGTCCACAGGGCACCTCGAACCTCAAAACTGAAAAGTTCTCCGAGCATTGTGGTTTTTTACGGATAAGAATGCACCAGGGCTCAAGGGAACCAAAACCCAAATGTCTTATTTTCGCATGAAAATTGCACAAATGGACGAAAATGTACCACGGGAACAAAAATTCGATCACGGGGAACCTCGGACGTCAAAACTTAAAAGTGCTCATAGCATTATGGTTTTTTATGCATTAGAATGCACCAGGGATCGCAGGGCACCAACACCCAAAAGTCTTATTTTCGCACGAAGATTGCACAATGTGCCGACAATGCACAACCGGCACCAAAATTGGACCACGGAGCACCTCGGACCTTAAAACTGAAAAGTGCTCCGAGCATTGCAGATTTTATGCATAAGAATGCTCCAGGGATCACGGGGCACCAAAACCCAAAACTTTTATTTTCGCCCGAAAATTGCACAATGGGCGGAAAATGCACCACTGGCACCAAAATTGGACCACGGGGCACCTCGGACCTCAAAACTGAAAAGTTCTCTGAGTATTATTGTTTTTTAGGCATAAGAATGCACCAGAGATCATGGGGCACCAAAACCCAAAAGTATTATTTTCGCACGAAAATTCCACAAATGGCCGAAAATGTACCACGAGCACCAAAATTGGACCACGGGGCACCTCGGACCTCAAAACTGAAAAGTGCTCTGGGCATTATGATTTTTTATGGTTAAGAATGCACTATGGATCACGGGGAACCAACACCCAAAAGTCTTTTTTTTCGCACTAAATTGCACAATGGGCCGAAAATACAACACGGGCACCAAAATTCGTCCACAGGGCACCTCGAACCTCAAAACTGAAAAGTTCTCCGAGCATTGTGGTTTTTTACGGATAAGAATGCACCAGGGCTCAAGGGAACCAAAACCCAAATGTCTTATTTTCGCATGAAAATTGCACAAATGGACGAAAATGTACCACGGGAACAAAAATTCGATCACGGGGAACCTCGGACGTCAAAACTCAAAAGTGCTCATAGCATTATGGTTTTTTATGCATTAGAATGAACCAGGGATCGCGGGGCACCAACACCCAAAAGTCTTATTTTCGCACGAAGATTGCACAATGTGCCGACAATGCACAATCGGCACCAAAATTGGACCACGGAGCACCTCGGACCTCAAAACTGAAAAGTGCTCCGAGCATTGCGGATTTTATGCATAAGAAAGCTCCAGGGATCACGGGGCACCAAAACCCAAAACTCTTATTTTCGCCCGAAAATTGCACAATGGGCGGAAAATGCACCACGGGCACCAAAATTGGACCACAGGGCACCTCGGACCTCAAAACTGAAAAGTTCTCTGAGTATTATTGTTTTTTATGCATAAGAATGCACCAGAGATCATGGGGCACCAAAACCCAAAAGTCTTATTTTCGCATGAAAATTCCACAAATGGCCGAAAATGTACCACGAGCACCAAAATTGGACCACGGGGCACCTCGGACCTCAAAACTGAAAAGTGCTCTGGGCATTTTGATTTTTTATGGATAAGAATACACCATGGATCACGGGGAACCAACACCCAAAAGTCTTTTTTTCGCACTAAATTGCACAATGGGCCGAAAATGCAACACGGGCACCAAAATTCGTCCACAGGGCACCTCGAACCTCAAAACTGAAAAGTTCTCTGAGCATTGTGGTTTTTTACGGATAAGAATGCACCAGGGCTCAAGGGAACCAAATCCCAAATGTCTTATTTTCGCATGAAAATTGCACAAATGGCCGAAAATGTACCACGGGAACAAAAATTCGATCATGGGGAACCTCGGACGTCAAAACTTAAAAGTGCTCATAGCATTATGGTTTTTTATGCTTTAGAATGCACCAGGGATCGCAGGGCACCAACACCCAAAAGTCTTATTTTCGCATGAAGATTGCACAATGTGCCGACAATGCACCACCGGCACCAAAATTGGACCACGGGGCACCTCGGACCTCAAAACTGAAAAGTGCTCCGAGCATTGCGGATTTTATGCATAAGAATGCACCATGGTTCATGGGGCACCAAAATCCGAAAGTCTTATTTTCGCACGAAAATTGCACAAATGGCCGAAAATGCACCATCAGCACCAAAATTGGATCACGGGGCACCTTGGACCTCAAAACTGAAAGGTTCTCCAAGCATTATGGTTTTTTATGCATAAGAATGCACCAGGGATCAAGGGGCACCAAAACCCAAAAGTTTTTTTTTCGCACGAAAATTGCACAATGGGCCGAAAATGCAACACGGGCACCAAAATTCAACCACGGGGAACCTCGGACCTCAAAACTGAAAAGTGCTCCGAGCATCGTGGTTTTTTATGGATAAGAATGCACCAGGGATCATGGGGAACCAAAACCCAAAAGTATTATTTTCGTACGAAAATTGCACAATGGGCCGAAAATGCAACACGGGCACCAAAATTCAACCACGGGGAACCTCAGACCTCAAAACTGAAAACTGCTCCGAGAATTATGGTTTTTTATGGATAAGAATACACCATGGATCACGGGGAACCAAAACCCAAAAGTATTATTTTCGTACGAAAATTGCACAAATGGCCGAAAATGCACCATCGGCACCAAAATTGGACCACGGGGCACCTCGGACCTCAAAACTGAAAAGTGCTTTGAGCATTGTTCTTTTTTATGCATAAGAATGCACCAGGAATAATGGGGCACCAAAACCCAAAAGTCTTATTTTCGCACGAAAATTGCACAATGGGCGGAAAATGCACCACGGGCACCAAAATTGGACCACGGGGCACCTCGGACCTCAAAACTGAAAAGTGCTCCAAGCATTATGGTTTTTTATGCATAAGAATGCACTAGGGATCATGGGGCACTAAAACCCAAAAGTCTTATTTTTGCACAAAAATTCCACAAATGGCCGAAAATGTACCAGGAGCACCAAAATTGGACCACGGGGAACCTCGGACCTCAAAACTGAAAAGTGCTCCGAGCATTATGGTTTTTTAAGCATTAGAATGCACCAGGGATCATGGGGCACCAAAACCCAAAAGTCTTATTTTCGCATGAAAATTGCACAAATGGCCGAAAATGCACCACCGACAACAAAATTGAACCACGGGGTACGACGGACCTCAAAACTGAAAAGTGCTCCGAGCATGATGGTTTTTTATGCATAAGAATGCAGCATGGATCACGGGACACCAAAATCCAAGAGTCTTAGTTTCGCACAAAAATTGAACAAATGGCCGAAACTGCACCACCGGCACCAAAATTGGATTACGGGGTACCTCGGACCTCAAAACTGAAAAGTCCTCCGAGCATTATGGTTTTTTATGCATAAGAATGCACCATGGATTACGGGGCACCAAAACCCAAAAGTCTTATTTTCGCACTAAGATTGCACAATGGGCTGAAAATGAACAACGGGCACAAAAATTGGACCACGGTGCACCTCGGACCTCAAAACTGAAAAGTGCTTCAAACATTATGGTTTTTTATGCATAAGAATGCGCCAGGGATCACGGGCCACCAAAACCCAAAAGTCTTATTTTCACATGAAAATTGCACAAATGGCCGAAAATGCACCACCGACACCAAAATTGGACCACGGGGTACGACGGACCTCAAAACTGAAAAGAGCTCCGAACATGATGGTTTTTTGTGCATAAGAATGCAGCAGGGATCACGGGGCACCAAAACCGAAAAGTCTTATTTTCACATGCAAATTGCACAAATGGCCGAAAATACACCACCGACACCAAAATTGAACCACGGGGCAGCACGGACCTTAAAACAGAAAAGAGTTCCAAGCATTATGGTTTTTTCTATATAAGAATGCACCAGGAATCACGGGGCACCAAAACCCAAAAGTTTTATTTTCTCACGAAAATTGCACAATGGGCCGAAAATGCACCACGGGCAGCAAAATTGAAAAGTGCTTTGAGCATTATGGTTTTTTATGGATAAGAAAGCACAAGGGATAACGGGGCACCAATACCCAAAAGTCTTATTTTCGCACGAAAATTGCACAAATTGGCGAAAATGTACCAAGGGCACCAAAATTTGACCACGGGGCACCTCGGACCTCAAAGTTGAAAAGTGCTCCATTATGGTTTTTTATGCATGAGAATGCAACAGGGTTCACGGGGCACCAAAACCCAAAAGTCTTATTTTTGCACGAAAATTACACAATGGGCCGAAAATGCACCACGGGCACCAAAATTGCAACATGGGGCACCTCGGACCTCAAAACTGAAATGTGCTATGAGCATTATGGTTTTTTATTCGTAAGAATGCACCAGGGTTAACGAGGCACCAAAAACCAAAAGTCTTATTTTCGCACGAAAATTGCACAAATGGCTGAAAATGCACCACTGGCACCAAAATTGTTCCACGAGGCACCACGGACCTCAAAACTGAAAAGTGTTCCAAGCATTACGGATTTTTATGCATAAGAATGCACTAGGGATCATGGGGCACCAAAATCCAAAAGTCTTATTTTCGCACGAAAATTGCACAAACGACCGAAAATGAACCACGGGCACCAAAATTTGGCCACGGGGCACCTCGGACCTCAAAACTGGAAAGTTCTCCGAGCATTGTGGTTTTTTATGCATAAAAATGCACCAAGGATCACAGGGCACCAAAACCCAAAAGTCTTATTTTCGCATGAAAATTGTACAAATGGAAGAAAATGCACCATCGGCACCAAAATTGGACCACGGGGCACCACGAACCTGAAAACTGAAAAGTGTGTTGAGCATTATGATTTTTTATGCATAAGAATGCACCATGGATTACGGGGCACCAAAACCCAAAAGTCTTATTTTCGCACTAAGATTGCACAATGGGCTGAAAATGAACAACGGGCACAAAAATTGGACCACGGTGCACCTCGGACCTCAAAACTGAAAAGTGCTTCGAACATTATGGTTTTTTATGCATAAGAATGCACCAGGGATCACGGGCCACCAAAACCCAAAAGTCTTATTTTCACATGAAAATTGCACAAATGGCCGAAAATGCACCACCGACACCAAAATTGGACCACGGGGTACGACGGACCTCAAAACTGAAAAGTGCTCCGAACATGATGGTTTTTTGTGCATAAGAATGCAGCAGGGATCACGGGGTACCAAAACCGAAAAGTCTTATTTTCACATGCAAATTGCACAAATGGCCGAAAATACAGCACCGACACCAAATTTGAACCACGGGGCAGCACGGACCTTAAAACAGAAAAGAGTTCCAAGCATTATGGTTTTTTCTATATAAGAATGCACCAGGAATCATGGGGCACCAAAACCCAAAAGTTTTATTTTTGCACGAAAATTGCACAATGGGCCGAAAATGCACCACGGGCACCAAAACTGAAAAGTGCTCTGAGCATTATGGTTTTTTATGGATAAGAAAGCACAAGGGATAACGGGGCACCAATACCCAAAAGTCTTATTTTCGCACGAAAATTGCACAAATGGGCGAAAATGTACCAAGGGCACCAAAATTTGACCACGGTGCACCTCGGACCTCAAATTTGAAAAGTGCTCCGAGCATTATGGTTTTTTATGCATGAGAATGCAACAGGGTTCACGGGGCACCAAAACCCAAAAGTCTTATTTTCGCACGAAAATTACACAATGGGCCGAAAATGTACCACGGGCACCAAAATTGCAACATGGGGCACCTCGGACCTCAAAACTGAAATGTGCTATGAGCATTATGGTTTTTTATTCGTAAGAATGCACCAGTGTTAACGAGGCACCAAAAGCCAAAAGTCTTATTTTCGCACGAAAATTGCACAAATGGCTGAAAATGCACCACTGGCACCAAAATTGGACCACGAGGCACCACGGACCTCAAAACTGAAAAGTGTTCCAAGCATTACGGTTTTTTATGCATAAGAATGCACCAGGGATCATGGGGCACCAAAATCCAAAAGTCTTATTTTCGCACAAAAATTGCACAAACGACCGAAAATGAACCACGGGCACAAAAATTTGGCCACAGGGCACCTCGGACCACAAAACTAGAAAGTTCTCCGAGCATTGTGGTTTTTTATGCATAAGAATGCACCAGGGATGACAGGGCACCAAAACCCAAAAGTCTTATTTTCGCATGAAAATTGTACAAATGGCAGAAAATGCACCATCGGCACCAAAATTGGACCACGGGACACCACGAACCTCAAAACTGAAAAGTCCTCCAGGCATTATGGTTTTTTGTGCATAAGAATACACCAGGGATCACGGGGCACCAAAACCCAAAGTCTTGTTTCCGCACGAAAGTTGTACAAATGGCCGAAAATGCGCCACCGACACAAAAATTGGACCACGGGGCACCACGAACCTGAAAACTGAAAAGTGTGTTGAGCATTATGGTTTTTTATGCATAAGAATGCACCAGGGATTACAGGGCACCAAAACCCAAAAGTCTTATTTTCGCACTAAGATTGCACAATGGGCCGAAAATGAACAACGGCCACAAAAATTGGACCACGGTGCACCTCGGACCTCAAAACTGAAAAGTGCTTTGAACATTATGGTTTTTTATGCATAAGAATGCACCGGGGATCACGGGCCACCAAAACCCAAAAGTCTTATTTTCACATGACAATTGCACAAATGGCCGAAAATGCACCACCGACACCAAAATTGGACCACGGGGCAGCACGGACCTTAAAACTAAAAAAAGTTCCAAGCATTATGGTTTTTTATACATATGAATGCACCAGGGATCACGAGGCACCAAAACCCAAAAGTCTTATTTTCGCACGAAAATTGCAAAATGCGACGAAAATGCACCACGGGCACCAAAATTGAAAAGTACTCTGAGCATTATGGTTTTTTATCGATAAGAAAGCACCAGGGATCACGCGGCACCAATACCCAAAAGTCTTATTTTCGCACGAAAATTGCACAAATGGGCGAAAATGTACCACGGGGACCAAAATTTGACCACGGGGCACCTCGGACCTCAAAACTTAAATGTGCTCCGAGCATTATGGTTTTTTATGCGTGAGAATGCAACAGGGATCACGGGGCACCAAAACCCAAAAGTCTTATTTTCGCACGAAAATTGCACAATGGGCCGAAAATGCACCATGGGCAATAAAATTTGGCCACGGGGCACCTCGGACCTCAAAACTGGAAAGTTCTCCGAGCATTATGGTTTTTTATGCATGAGAATGCAACAGGAATCACGGGGCACCAAAACCAAAAAGTCTTATTTTCGCACGAAAATTGCACAATGGGTCAAAAATGCACCACGGGCACCAAAATTGGAACATGAGGCACCTCAGACCTCAAAACTGAAAAGTGCTATGAGCTTTATTGTTTTTTATTCATAAGAATGCACCAGGGTTAACGAGGCACCAAAAACCAAAAGTCTTATTTTCGCACGAAAATTGCACAAATGGCTGAAAATGCACCACTGGCTCCAAAATTGGACCACGAGGCACCACAGACCTGAAAACTGAAAAGTGTTCCGAGCAGTACGGTTTTTTATTCATAAGAATGCACCAGGGGTCACAGGGTACCAAAACCCAAAAGTCTTATTTTCGCACGAAAATTGCACAATGTGCCGAAAATGAGCCACGGGCACGAAAATTTGGCCATGGGGCACCTCGGACCTCAAAACTGGAAAGTTCTCCGAGCATTATGGTTTTTTATGCATGAGAATGCAACAGGGATCACGGGGCACCAAAACCAAAAAGTCTTATTTTCGCACGAAAATTTCACAATTGGCTGAAAATGCACCACGGGCACCAAAATTTGACCACGGGGAACCTCGGAACTCAAAACTGGAAAGTTCTCTGAGCATTATGGTTTTTTATGCATAATAATGCGCAAGGGATCAAGGGGCACTAAAACCCAAAAGTCTAATTATCGCAAGAATATTGCACAATGGGACGAAAATGCACCACGGGCACCAAAATTGGAACACGGGGCACCTCGGACCTCAAAAATGACAAGTGCTATGAGCATTATGGTTTTTTATTCTTAAGAATGCACCACAGATCACGGGGCACCAAAAACATAAAATCTTATTTTCGCACGAAAATTGCACAAATGGCTGAAAATGCACCACTAGCACCAAAATTTGACCAAGTGCACCACGGACCTCAAAACTGAAAAGTGTTCCGAGCATTATGGTTTTTTATGCATAATAATGCACCAGGGATCACAGGGCACCAAAACCCAAAAGTCTTATTTTCGCACGAAAATTGCACAATAGGCCGAAAATGCACTACAGGCACCAAAGTTGGACCACACCACGGACCTCAAAACTGAAAAGTGTTCCAAGAATTATAGTTTTTTATGCATAAGAATGCACCAGGGATCATGGGGCACCAAAACCCAAAAGTCTTATTTTCGCATGAAATTGCACAATGGACCGAAAATGCACCACAGGAACCAAAATTCGACCACGGGGCACCTTGGACCTCAAAACTGAGAAGTGCTACGAAGCATTATGGTATTTTATGCATAAAAATGCACTAGGGATCACAGGGCACCAAAACCCAAAAGTCTTATTTTCGCACAAAAATTTCACAATGGGCTGAAAATGCACCATGGGCACCAAAATTTGACCACGGGGAACCTCATAACTCAAAATTGAAAAGTTCTCTGAGCATTATGGTTTGTTATGCATAATAATGCGCAAGGGATCAAGGGGCACTAAAACCCAAAAGTCTAATTTTTGCAAGAATATTGCACAATGGGACGAAAATGCACCACGGGCACCAAAATTGGAACACGGGACACCTCGGACCTCAAAACTGAAAAGTGTTGTGAGCATTATAGTTTTTTATTCATAAGAATGCACTAGGGTTAACGGGACACCAATAACCAAAAGTCTTATTTTCGCACGAAAATTGCACAAATGGCTGAAAATGCACAACTGGCACCAAAATTGGACCACGAGGCACCACGAACCTCAAAACAGAAAAGTGTTTTGAGCAAGATGGTTTTTTATGCATAAGAATGCACCAGGGATCAAGGGGCACCAAAACCCAAAAGTTTTATTTTCGCAAGAAAATTGCACAATAGGCCGAAAATGAACCACGGGCACCAAAATTTTACCACGGGGCACCTTGGACCTCAAAACTGGAAAGTTCTATGAGCATTATGGTTTTTTATGCATAAGAATGCACCAGGGATCACGGGGAACCAAAACCCAAAAGTATTATTTTCGTGCGAAAATTTCACAATGGGCTGAAAATGCACCAAGTGCACCAAAATTTGGCCACGGGGCACCTCGAACTCAAAACTGGAAAGTTCTCCGAGCATTATGGTTTTTTAAGATTAAGAATACGCCTGGGATCAAGGGGCACCAAAACCCAAAAGTCTTATTTTCGCGCAAAAATTTCACAATGGGCTGAAAATGCACCAAGTGCACCAAAATTTGACCACGGGGCACCTCGAACTCAAAACTGGAAAGTTCTCCGAGCATTATGGTTTTTTAAGATTAAGAATACGCCAGGGATCAAGGGGCACCGAAACCCAAAAGTTTTATTTTCACACGAAAATTGCACAAATGGCCGAAAATGCACCACCGGCACCAAAATTGGACCACGGGGTACCACGGACCTCAAAACTGAAATTTGCTCCAAGCATTATGATTTTTTACGCATAAGAATGCACCTGGGATCACGGGGCACCAAAACCCAAAAGTCTTATTTTCACACGAAAATTGCACAATGGGCCGAAAATGCACCACGGGCACCAAAATTGGACCACAGGGCACCTCGAACCTCAAAACTGAAAAGTGATCCATGCATTATGGTTTTTTATGCATAAGAATGCACCAGGGATCATGGGGCACGAAAACCCAAAAGTTTTATTTTCGCACGAAAATTGTACAAATGGTCGAAAATGCACCACCGGCACCAAAATTGGACCACGGGGCACCACGGACCTCAAAACTGAAATGGGTTCCGAGCTTTATGGTTTTGTATGCAGAAGAATGCACCAGGGATCACGTGGCACCAAAAACCAAAAGTCTTATTTTCACACGAAAATATCACAAATCGCCGAAAATGCACCACGGGCACCAAAATTTGACCACGGCGCACCTCGGACCTCAAAACTGGAAAGTTCTCAGAGCATTTTGATTTTTAATGCACAAGAATGCACCAGAGATCACGGGGCACCAAAACCCAAAAGTCTTATTTTCGCACGAAAATTGCACAAATGGCCGAAATGCACCGCCGGCACCAAAACTGGACCACGGGGCACCACGGACCTCAAAACTGAAAATTGCTCCAAGCATTACGGTTTTTTACGCATAAGAATGCACCTGGGATCAAGGGGCACCAAAACCCAAAAGACTTATTTTTGCACGAAAATTGCACAATGGGCCGAAAATGCAAAATAAACACGAAAATTGGACCACGGGGCACCACGAACCTCAAAACTGAAAAAGAGTTCCGAGCATTATAATTTTTTTTTGCATAAGAATGCACCAGGGATCACGGGGCACCAAAATCCAAAAGTCTTATTTTCGCACGAAAATTTCACAATTGGCCGAATATGCACCATCGGCACCAAAATCGGACCACAGGGCACCACATACCTCAAAATGAAAAGTGCTCTGACCATTATGGTTTTTTACACATAAGAATGCACCTGGGATCACGGGGCACCAAAACCCAAAAGGCTTATTTTCGCACAAAAATTTCACAAATGGCCGAAAATGCAACAACGACACCAAAATTTGACCACGGGACACAACGGACCTCAAAACTGAAAAGTGCTCCATGCATTATCGTTTTTTATGCATAAGAAAGCACCAGGGATCATGGGGCACGAAAACCCAAATGTTTTACTTTTGCACGAAAATTGTACAAATGGTCGAAAATGCACCACCGGCACCAAAATTGGACCACGGGGCACCACGGACCTCAAAACTGAAAAGGGTTCCGAGCTTTATGGTTTTGTATGCAGAAGAATGCACCAGGGATCACGTGGCACCAAAAACCAAAAGTCTTATTTTCACACGAAAATTTCACAAATCGCCGAAAATGCACCATGGGCACCAAAATTTGACCACGGCGCACCTCGGACCTCAAAACTGGAAAGTTCTCCGAGCATTATGATTTTTAATGCATAAGAATGCCCCAGGGATCACGGGGAACCAAAACCCAAAAGTCTTATTTTCGCACGAAAATTGCACAAATGGGCGAATATGCACCATCGGCACCAAAATCGGACCACGGGGCACCACAGACCTCAAAATGAAAAGTTCTCCAAGAATTATGGTTTTTTATGCATAAGAATGCACCACGAATCACGGGGCACCAAAATCTAAAAGTCTTATTTTCGCACAAAATTGCACAATGGGCCGAAAATGCACCATGGGCACCAAAATAACACCACAGGGCACCTCGAACCTCAAAACTGAAAAGTGCTCCGAGCATTATGGTTTTTTATGCATCAGAATGCACCAGGGATGACAGGGCACCAAAACCCAAAAGTCTTATTTTCGCACGAAAATTGTACAAATGGTCGAAAATGCACCACCGGCACCAAAATTGGACCACAGGGCACCACGGACCTCAAAATGGAAAAGGGTTTTGAGCTTTATTGTTTTGTATGCATAAGAATGCACCAGGGATCATGAGGCATCAAAATCCAAAAGTCTTATTTTCGCACGAAAATTGCGCAAATGGCAAAAAATGCACCACCGGCACGAAAATTGGACCACGGGGCACCACGGACCTCAAAACTGAAAAGTGCTCTGACCATTATGGTTTTTTATACATAAGAATGCACCTGGGATCACGGGGCACTAAAACCCAAAAGGATTATTTTCGCACAAAAATTTCACAAATGGCCGAAAATGCAACAACGACACCAAAATTTGACCACGGGACACAACGGACCTCAAAACTGAAAAGTGCTCCATGCATTATGGTTTTTTATGCATAAGAATGCACCAGGGATCATGGGGCACGAAAACCTAAAAGTTTTATTTTCGCATGAAAATTGTACAAATGGTCGAAAATGCACCACCGGCACCAAAATTGGACCACGGGGCACCACAGACCTCAAAACTGAAAAGGGTTCCGAGCTTTATGGTTTTGTATGCAGGAGAATGCACCAGGGATCACGTGGCACCAAAAACCAAAAGTCTTATTTTCACACGAAAATTTCACAAATCGCCGAAAATGCACCACGGGCACCAAAATTTGACCACGGCGCACCTCGGACCTCAAAACTGGAAAGTTCTCCGAGCATTATGATTTTTAATGCATAAGAATGCACCAGGGATCATGGGGCACCAAAACCCAAAAGTCTTATTTTCGCACGAAAATTCCACAAATGGCCGAAATGCACCGCCGGCACCAAAATTGGACCACGGGGCACCACGGACCTCAAAACTGAAAATTGCTCCAAGCATTATGGTTTTTTACACATAAGAATGCACCTGGGATCAAGGGGCACCAAAACCCAAAAGACTTATTTTCGCACGAAAATTGCACAATGGGCCGAAAATGCAAAATAAACACGAAAATTGGACCACGGGGCACCACGAACCTCAAAACTGAAAAAGAGTTCCGAGCATTATAATTTTTTTTGCATAAGAATGCACCAGGGATCACGGGGCACCAAAATCGAAAAGTCTTATTTTCGCACGAAAATTTCACAATTGGCCGAATATGCACCATCGGCACCAAAATCGGACCACGGGGAACCACAGACCTCAAAATGAAAAGTTCTCCAAGAATTATGGTTTTTTATGCATAAGAATGCACCACGGATCACGGGGCACCAAAATCCAAAAGTCTTATTTTCGCACAAAAATTACACAATGGGCCGAAAATGCACCACGGGCACCAAAATTGGACCACAGGGCACCTCGAACCTCAAAATTGAAAAGTGCTACGAGCATTATGGTTTTTTATGCATAAGAATGCACCAGGGATGACAGGGCACCAGAACCCAAAAGTCTTATTTTCGCACGAAAATTGTACAAATGGTCGAAAATGCACCACCGGCACCAAAATTGGACCACAGGGCACCACGGACCTCAAAACGGAAAAGGGTTTTGAGCTTTATGGTTTTGTATGCATAAGAATGCACCAGGGATCACGAGGCACCAAAATCCAAAAGTCTTATTTTCGCACGAAAATTGCGCAAATGGCAAAAAATGCACCACCGACACGAAAATTGGACCACGGGGCACCACAGACCTCAAAACTGAAAAGTGCTCTGACCATTATGGTTTTTTATACATAAGAATGCACCTGGGATCACGGGGCACCAAAACCCAAAAGGCTTATTTTCGCACAAAAATTTCACAAATGGCCGAAAATGCAACAACGACACCAAAATTTGACCACGGGGACACAAAGGACCTCAAAACTGAAAAGTGCTCCATGCATTATGGTTTTTTATGCATAAGAATGCACCAGGGATCATGGGGCACCAAAACCCAAAATTTTATTTTCGCACGAAAATTGTACAAATGGTCGAAAATGCACCACCGGCACCAAAATTGGACCACGGGGCACCACGGACCTCAAAACTGAAAAGGGTTCCGAGCTTTATGGTTTTGTATGCAGAAGAATGCACCAGGGATCACATGGCACCAAAAACCAAATGTCTTATTTTCACACGAAAATTTCACAAATCGCCGAAAATGCACCACGGGCACCAAAATTTGACCACGGCACACCTCGGACCTCAAAACTGGAAAGTTCTCCGAGCATTATGATTTTTAATGCATAAGAATGCACCAGGGATCACGGGGCACCAAAACCCAAAAGTCTTATTTTCGCACGAAAATTGCACAAATGGCTGAAAATGTAAAATAAACACGAAAATTGGACCACGGGGCACCACGAACCTCAAAACTGAAAAAGAGTTTCGAGCATTATAATTTTTTTTTGCATAAGAATGCACCAGGGATCACGGGGCACCAAAATCCAAAAGTCTTATTTTCGCACAAAAATTTCACAATTGGCCGAATAAGCACCATCGGCACCAAAATCGGACCACGGGGCACCACAGACCTCAAAATGAAAAGTTCTCCAATAATTATGGTTTTTTATGCATAAGAATGCACCAGGGATCACGGGGCACCAAAATCCAAAAGTCTTATTTTCGCACAAAAATTGCACAATGGGCCGAAAATGCACCACGGGCACCCAAATTGGACCACAGGGCACCTCGAACCTCAAAACTGAAAAGTGCTCCGAGCATTATGGTTTTTTATGCTTAAGAATGCACCAGGGATGACAGGGCACCAAAACCCAAAAGTCTTATTTTCGCACGAAAATTGTACAAATGGTCGAAAATGCACCACCGGCACCAAAATTGGACCACAGGGCACCACGGACCTCAAAACGGAAAAGGGTTTTGAGCTTTATGGTTTTGTATGCATAAGAATGCACCAGGGATCACGAGGCACCAAAATCCAAAATTCTTATTTTCGCACGAAAATTGTAACGACCCGTCTTCGTTACAGATTTGTTATACTAAAGATTTTATTTCATTAAATTTTAAAAACTCTCTAATTAGTTTATTGATAAAATATTGGATAATTTTTTTTTCCGCGATTCCCAAAACTGACAGATAAAATTTAAAGCTTAATTTATAAATATCTCTTATACAAAACTTAACTAAATAAAACTATGTGTACATACATCTTTTCACATGATAAATACATAATACCCCTAACTGGTTCATTTTATACATAAGACCAAACAAAGAAATGGAAAGAAATGATAATGTCTTCAATCCCTCGTATGCTCTATCCACAAACTCTCCAAGAGAAAGATCCACCTAAAAACCATCTGCTCCCCCGAACACGATGTCCGAGATCATCACAGGCACGAACCACATGTGCAAACATTGCAAGGGTAAGCTTACCAAACAAAACTATACATATAAGAAAATAAGTGAATTTCCAATTATTAAGGAAAAGGACGAAAAACTAGATTTTGTATACTTCAAAATACTATATATAATAACTGAAAATGTTATACAAAACTTAGTTCATAAACATATTTATAACATGAATCATCAACAAGATCAACCACATACACCATCACCACTAATCACAATGAGTCATAACATCATAAGTCACACAATTAAAACAATTGCAGTATGATTTATGCAAATACAGTTTTGACTCAAAATCATTTTGACCCTGCTCCATGGAGACTTCCCCTTTGAGTGTTTAGTAAGAAACTGGCCTACCATTACGTACTGCAATTCAGCTATCAGCCCCTACTAAACGCGAATAAACTAGACAGAATTAGGAGATCAGGATACCCGGAAGGCCACCACGACCGCAACTCAGTCCAGTTTCCAGCCACATGTGGAATTGCCAATATCCTTCACCCCACAGACTATATAATCACAGACTATACAGCCCTGTCTAACTTATTCTGCTCACCCCAAAGATTCAATTCTCAAATCATATTCCTTTCACATGACTACCGCAGTCCCGGTTAGTCAACAAAATCATTTCTCAATCATTTTCATTTCACATGACTACCGCAGTCCCGGTTAGTCAACTAAATCATTTCTCATATATCAACTTGTTTCTCATGACTACCGCAGTCTCGGTTAGTCAACATTTAATCTTTCTTTTCTTTCTTTTCTTTTCTTTTCTTTTCTTTCTTTTCATGGCTACCGCAGTCCCGGTTAGCCAACATCAATTATTTTTCACTTGAATCTTTGTAAAACCCCCAAAAAGACTCATGCATATGCAATATGTTAATAATCACAATTAAATAAGTAATTTTAAACAATCACCTACAAAAATATAAACATTCAACAATTTCCAACATCATTCACAACACAATCAAGCCAAATCAAGCAATTTCAATCCAACAATAAACCAACCAATCAATTTCAATCCATCAAAACACATCATCCAATCAATCAAACATGATTCCAAACAATTATTTCAAGCTTCTAATATCAATTATATAAATCAATTTAATCTTTTTATGGCTCTTGATCAAATCTTGAATCTAAACCTAACAACATGTTTTTCTACATTCCAAATGGTCTAAAATGAAATTAAATGCCATGATCCTTACATTCTTAGATACGGCATCTCAATACCCGCCATCTCCAATGGCCAGACGAACCTAACAGCCACTGCCACTTTGTTTTGTGGTTTGATTTTCACATGCAAAGCTTATCAAATAATTTCAAGAAAATTTGGGCATGGTCTCCTTTGTTTTAGGAGCATTTCCAAGTAATTTAGAGAATCAAAAACAAAAACAATCAGTCCATACACACTCACACAGCCACTGCCAGGAGAATCAAATACCCATTTTTCATCAATTTTAAATTCAACCACCAATCAACTCAACATAAACAGCAAAAGGGGCAGGCATGCTATATGTGATTGAGCCCCCTAACTCTCAACCACACTTAAACTGAAAATATAAATCACAAGGAAGCTTCCCTTACCTTGAATCCTTTTTCTCCTTTTCTCCTTTGTCTTCTTTAAATTTTTGGATTTTTCTCCCAAATATTTCTCTCTGAATATAAGATCTCACTGATACAAGCAATTCACATGCACAACAATTTCCAGCACTCTTTGCCCGAGGATCACATTCCTCCCGGTCTCCAATTCACAGTTAATAACAGAACAATCATTAATAACCAATAATCCAATAACTCAAACTCAATCCATCACAAATCATTGCATTCATATTTCTATGGAAAATTCCCTTTTTAGGTGAAATTATTCCTTAACAAGTACAATTAAAGGCATTAAAACCAAATACACAATTAATATAATTAAATTTCATGTGGACACATAGAGCTGTACACACACACCAAAAATTATTGGATGCATCATATCAATTTGAAATTTCATGATATTTTACAGAGAAACTATACATCTTTCATATTTCATCATATAAATTTATCTCACGAAAATTCAACCCACAAATATTATTTTTGAATTAAAAACAGTGGCTGGACATACTCTGTCAAACACAATTCCATATTTTTAGAAAATAGCATATCAAATTCGTTTTATGTGAAAATTTACAGAGAATATCTCCAACATGTGGACCATCACATATAATTTCCTCAGTACCAAAAATCCACCAAAAATACCTTTTTTGAATTTCCAAATCATTATTTTTCCAGAACACAGTTTTCAATAAGAAAATGTAATTAATTACAAAAGGTACTTACAAAATTCTGATAAAATCCACGGATATTCCACATGGTCAAAAAAGTATTACTAAATTTTATCAAGATCAAATTCTCACAAAAAGTAATTTTCTACATTTAATTTCTCTACTGTCCAGCTTTTCAGTTTTTCCAACATTAAATCACTAAAAATACTTCCCAGGCTTTTCTGACCTTAAAAAAATTCAGAGATCACCCTCATGATGCATAAAATGAACTCATGGTTCCAGTTTTCCAAAATCATGTCCCAAAATTCTTGTAAAAATCAAAACAGTCCCATTATCAGAATCAACAGTTTTTAAAAATAATTCCGGTAAATATAGTTACAGTGCTCAAAAAAATCTGAAAAAAATACCATGATATCCAGAGGCATCAAAACATAAGAAAAGGTATTTACATCCTCAAAAACCTGCACGAAAACCGAGACGAAAAATCCACACAGTCACAGGACCCAAATCTCAAGTAGCTTATTTCGGGTTTTCAAAATTATTTACAGACCATCAACAACAGCCACAATCCATATTTAACAAGAAAACAAGGAAATAGCTTAGGAAAAAAAAAAAAACCCCTACATACCTCGATGAAATCGAAATCCAATCGGTTGGTTTTGAAGCTCTAGTCTCCCTCGATGATATATCCAAGATTAATCGGTAGAAACTTTGATTTGGAAGCTCAAATATTAGAGAGAAGATAATATTTAGAGAGAAGGAGAGAGAGCAGCAGGGTTTCTCGCGAGGAAGAATGAAGAATGCGGGGAAAAGAAGCAGTTCACGGCTCTTATTTGGGAAAGTTTTACAATTTTGCTATTTGCAGCTACCCTTCCTATAAGGACACCCCCTCTTCTCTTATTTTTTTTTTACAACTTACGGAACTTACGTAAAAGTCCCAAAAATCTCACAATAACACTATGAATTAATTTAATTTCCTTTTACAGTATTTATCAAACACTTAATATACGTTACGAAAAATCACAGTGTTACAATTCTCTCCAACAAGAAAATTTCTAATTAAATCTCTCACTTTCATACTTATTGGGTTTTAATTTTCGGGGTGTTACAAAAATTGCGCAAATGGCAAAAAATGCACCACCGGCACGAAAATTGGACCACAGGGCACCACGGACCTCAAAACTGAAAAGTGCTCTGACCATTATGGTTGTTTATACATAAAAATTCACCTGGGATCACGGGGCACCAAAACCCAAAAGGCTTATTTTCGCACAAAAATTTCACAAATGGCCGAAAATGCAACAACCACACCAAAATTTGACCACGGGGACACAACGGACCTCAAAACTGAAAAGTGCTCCATGCATTATGGTTTTTTATGCATAAGAATGCATCAGGGATCATGGGGCACGAAAACCCAAAAGTTTTATTTTCGCACGAAAATTGTACAAATGGTCGAAAATGCACCACCGGCACCAAAATTGGACCACAGGGCACCACGGACCTCAAAACTGAAAAGGGTTCCGAGCTTTATGGTTTTGTTTGCAGAAGAATGCACCAGGGATAACGTGGCACCAAAAACCAAAAGTCTTATTTTCACACGAAAATTTCACAAATCGCCGAAAATGCACCACGGGCACCAAAATTTGACCACGGTGCACCTCGGACCTCAAAACTGGAAAGTTCTCCGAGCATTATGATTTTTAATGCATAAGAATGCACCAGGGATCACGGGGCACCAAAACCCAAAAGTCTTATTTTCGCACGAAAATTGCACAAATGGACGAAATGCACCGCCGGCACCAAAATTGGACCACGGGGCACCACGGACCTCAAAACTGAAAACTGCTCCAAGCATTATGGTTTTTTACACATAAGAATGCACCTGGGATCAAGGGGCACCAAAACCCAAAAGACTTATTTTCGCACGAAAATTGCACAATGGGCCGAAAATGCAAAATAAACATGAAAATTGGACCACGGGGCACCACGAACCTCAAAACTGAAAAAGAGTTCCGAGCATTATAATTTTTTTTGCATAAGAATGCACCAGGGATCACGGGGCACCAAAATCTAAAAGTCTTATTTTCGCACGAAAATTTCACAATTGGCCGAATATGCACCATCGGCACCAAAATCGGACCACGGGGAACCACAGACCTCAAAATGAAAAGTTCTCCAAGAATTATGGTTTTTTATGCATAAGAATGCACCACGGATCTCGGGGCACCAAAATCCAAAAGTCTTATTTTCGCACAAAAATTGCACAATGGGCCGAAAATGCACCACGGGCACCAAAATTGGACCACAGGGCACCTCGAACCTCAAAACTGAAAAGTGCTCCGAGCAGTATGGTTTTTTATGCATAAGAATGCACCAGGGATGACAGGGCACCAGAACCCAAAAGTCTTATTTTCGCAAGAAAATTGTACAAATGGTCGAAAATGCACCACCGGCACCAAAATTGGACCACAGGGCACCACGGACCTCAAAACAGAAAGGGGTTTTGAGCTTTATGGTTTTTTATGCATAAGAATGCACCAGGGATCACGAGGCACCAAAATCCAAAAGTCTTATTTTCGCACGAAAATTGCGCAAATGGCAAAAAATGCACCACCGGCACGAAAATTGGACCACGGGGCACCACGGACCTCAAAACTGAAAAGTGCTATGACCATTATGGTTTTTTATACATAAAAATGCACCTGGGATCACGGGGCACCAAAACCCGAAAGGCTTATTTTCGCACAAAAATTTCACAAATGGCCGAAAATGCAACAACCACACCAAAATTTGACCACGGGGACACAACGGACCTCAAAACTGAAAAGTGCTCCATGCATTATGGTTTTTTATGCATAAGAATGCATCAGGGATCATGGGGCACAAAAACCCAAAAGTTTTATTTTCGCACGAAAATTGTACAAATGGTCGAAAATGCACCACCGGCACCAAAATTGGACCACGGGGCACCACGGACCTCAAAACTGAAAAGGGTTCCGAGCTTTATGGTTTTGTATGCAGAAGAATGCACCAGGGATCACGTGGCACCAAAAACCAAAAGTCTTATTTTCACACGAAAATTTCACAAATCGCCGAAAATGCACCACGGGCACCAAAATTTGACCACGGCGCACCTCGGACCTCAAAACTGGAAAGTTCTCTGAGCATTATGATTTTTAATGCATAAGAATGCACCAGGGATCAAGGGGCACCAAAACCCAAAAGACTTATTTTCGCACGAAAATTGCACAATGGGCCGAAAATGCAAAATAAACACGAAAATTGGACCACGGGGCACCACGAACCTCAAAACTGAAAAAGAGTTTCGAGCATTATAATGTTTTTTGCAAAAGAATGCACCAGGGATCACGGGGCACCAAAATCTAAAAGTCTTATTTTCGCACGAAAATTTCACAATTGGCCGAATATGCACCATCGGCACCAAAATCGGACCACGGGGAACCACATACCTCAAAATGAAAAGTTCTCCAAGAATTATGGTTTTTTATGCATAAGAATGCACCACGGATCTCGGGGCACCAAAATCCAAAAGTCTTATTTTCGCACAAAAATTGCACAATGGGCCGAAAATGCACCACGGGCACCAAAATTGGACCATAGGGCACCTCGAACCTCAAAACTGAAAAGTGCTCCGAGCATTATGGTTTTTTATGCATAAGAATGCACCAGGGATGACAGGGCAACAGAACCCAAAAGTCTTATTTTCGCACGAAAATTGTACAAATGGTCGAAAATGCACCACCGGCACCAAAATTGGACCACAGGGCACCACGGACCTCAAAACGGAAAAGGGTTTTGAGCTTTATGGTTTTGTATGCATAAGAATGCACCAGGGATCACGAGGCACCAAAATCCAAAAGTCTTATTTTCGCACGAAAATTGCGCAAATGGCAAAAAATGCACCACCGACACGAAAATTGGACCACGGGGCACCACAGACCTCAAAAATGAAAAGTGCTATGACCATTATGGTTTTTTATACATAAGAATGCACCTGGGATTGTAACACCCCTTTTTACTATTAAAGATTTTCTTATTAATTAAGAAATTTGTGAAGTAATTCGATATCCAATTATTGAAAATAGCCTTTATAATTCGGGAAGATTTGTTTTTCCTTTAAAAAGGTTGTTACTTAAAACTCCAAACAAAATCATCCCCAATAACTTATTAATATATATAAATTCCTTTTTATGAAATATCAGTCTTAATAAATCAAACTCATTTTATAAGACATTAACTTCGATGCAAACCATAAAACATAACAAAATCTTCTTTAATTAAAACATCTTCAGATCCAGCTTTATATCATTCTATTACACCAAATATATTCATGCATTTACATCCTTGGAATTTAACACATTATTCATCTGAGCCACATATAAAGAATTGATACATCATAATATTAAAACCAAGTCTACCCCTTTTTATACAAGAAAGTACTAAGACTCAGAGCAGTGACTCAATAAAAATTTCAAAATACCCAATTAACCCAAGTAACATCCTAGAAGGATCCTCTTCTTTCTCTTAAAACATCCACTCGTGTTCACAGTGCTTGTTGTAGCCTTTCGTTCCATCTTTGTTGTCTGCACAAGATCATTTGTCTAAATCTAAAAAATAAAGGCGTATGGAGTGAGTCTCTCTCCTCCACTAAACTAACAAACAAACGACCATTACGGTCTCAAACAAACAACATCAACCACTTTAGAGTGGTGCTCTCACGAGTCTCACTCGAAACCTATTCGTTTCCACAACTATTCTTGTAAATTATTTCACACTGGCCAGCTGCCACTGGAACTTCCAGAACTCAGTGGTCTTACATATTTTTGAGTTGGATGACATATTGGGAGTACACCCTTCTCCACGGTACAATGGCAGGGCTCTCACCAATCGATGATGACTCGTAATTTCTGTCGGGATTGCCAAGTCGGCTATGTGACTAGCGTCACAACTCGGCGCCATATATCCCCCAAGGACTGCCTCCTTACGATCATCTCCCAGGTACCAACTGTGGTCATCCATTACTCCGAGGACTAACTCCTCAACACTCTCCTTACCGAGTTTATTTTCTTTCTTCGTCGCATGTGGGTTTCCCGCTGCACATGGTACAGGTGCGGACGAATTGACGCCGAGCTAAAGGTACCACCTCTACGCTCACATATGCGTATATAATTAAGGACTTTGCCTTTATCGCTACATCGTAACGATCTCATCACATCAAGTGACGCGTCATTCGCAATCCGACCTTGGTTCACAGATAACTTGCAGCTGAAATATCCCACGCGACCTTTCACAGGTCTGTGTGAGCTTTTCTACCAAAGACACTCGATGGCGGTCCTCAATCAACATATGTCTCAGACATACAACTCGGAGATCAAACTCCCCCACTATCACAGTGGTTAAACATTACGACCCCGTCATCTCACAAGCACAATGCTCACCGTAGATAAAGCCTCCACATGACCTGTCTCACAATTATCCGTTCAAGCTTTGTCCACGAACAAATCCGTTCAACTGTCTCACACGACTTAGCGTTGGAGGTTCCTTCCTCCTTTCGATTCTCACCACGATTCGGACAATCACAGTTCACAAACTTTCAAACACATGTGCGTATCGCACTTTACCCAATCATGACCCACATCATGATTCTTAACTGTCTTACTTTGTCTTATTGAAATCCTCACCCACTCTCACATTTTATGCTTATTTCAGTCATTTTGTCCAAATCCATGCAAGGGTCCTAAATTCCTTTCTAAGTCCAAACATCCGGCATCCTCCATGTGCATAGGTAATTCCTAATTGCTAATCCATAATGTTATTAAGTTCACACTCTTAATTATAGTTGATTCACTATTGCTCATAGTGAATATTATTGATTACTAGAATGACCTTCTAGTATTCACAAATGTACTCCATTTGGAGTTCATTTGCTCCCACACAAGAATGAAAAATTCTCGTTCCCACAATCAACAAACCATCACAAGCAATTCACATGCACAAACAAATTCCAGCACTCTTTGCCCGAGGATCACATTCCTCCCGGTCTCCAATTCACAGTTAATAATAGAACAATCATTAATAATCAATAATTCAATAACTCAACATAATCCATTAAACAACATCATACACACATTTTCTATAGGAATTTCCCTTTTGAGGTGAAATATCCATTAGCAAGTCCAACGAATGACATTAGGCATAATTACGAAATCACTTAATTAATTTTCATGCATATACTTATAGCTGTACATACATACCAAAAATTATTTGACCTAGCAAATTAACTTATAATTTCGTGAAATTTTACAGGAACATAATACATCACATATATTTCATCATATAAATTTATCTCACGAAAATTTAACCCACAAATATTATTTTTGAATTAAAAACAGTGTCTGTATATGCTCTGTAAAACACAATTCCATATTTTTAGAAAATAGCATATCAAATTCGTTTTATGTGAAATTTTACAGAGAATATCTCCAACATGTGGACCATCACATATAATTTCCTCAGTATCAAAAACCTACCAAAAATATCCTTTTTGAATTTTTAAAGCATTTCTGTCTCAGAACATAGTCTCCCATATAAAAACATAAATAATTACCAAAAATGCCTATAAAATTCCGATAAAATTCAAAAATATTCGACATAATCCAAATAAGGTTACAAAGTTTTCTCATAGCCAAATTCGTACAAAAAGGATATTTTTCCCATTTAAATTCTCCACTGTCCAGTTTTCATTTTTCACAACAATAATTTTCTAAAATTACTTCCCGACTTTTCCTAACCTTGAAAAAATTCAGAGATGACCCTCATGATACATAAAATGAACGCATGGTTCCAGTTTTCCAAAATCGCGTCCCAAAATTCTTGTAAAAATCAAAACAGTCCCATTCTCAGAATTAACAGTTTTCGAAAATAATTCCGGTAAAAATAGTTACAGTGCTAAAACAAATCTGAGAAAAATACCATGACATCCAGAGGCATCAAAACATAGGAAAATATATTTACATCATCAAAAACGTGCATGAAAACCGAGACGAAAAATCCACACAGTCACAGGACCCAAATCACAAGTAGCTTATTTCGGGTTTTCAAAATTATTTACAGACCATCAACAACAGCCACAATCCATATTTAACAAGAAAATAAGGAAATAGCTTAGGGAAAAAAAAAATCCCTCCATACCTCGATGAAATCGAAATCTAATCAGTTGGTTTTGAAGCTCTAGTCTTGCTCTATAATATATCCAAGATTAATCAGTAAAAACTTTGATTTGAAGGCTCAAATATTAGAGAGAAGATGTAGAGAGAAGGAGGAGGGAGAAGACAGCCTCGGCAGAGCGGAGGAAGAAAAATGAAAAAATTAGAAGCATCGTGTTTGCACCTCACTTCCTATAAAGACACCCCCCTTCTCTTTTCTTTTTTTTTCTACAACTTACGGAACTCACGTAAAAGTCCCAAAAATCTCACAATAATACTAACTATATTTTAATTACTCAAACATATCTTTTCTTATTTAAAAGACATAAATTCCAAATAAATCATAACTCAATCACACAATTATATATTTATTGAGTTGTAATTTTTAGGGTGTTACAGGGATCACGGGGCACCAAAACCCAAAAGTCTTATTTTCGCACGAAAATTGTACAAATGGTCGAAAATGCACCACCGGCACCAAAATTGGACCACAGGGCACCACGGACCTCAAAACGGAAAAGGGTTTTGAGCTTTATGGTTTTGTATGCATAAGAATGCACCAGGGATCAAGAGGCACCAAAATCCAAAAGTCTTATTTTCACACGAAAATTTCACAAATCGCCGAAAATGCACCACGGGCACCAAAATTTGACCACGGCGTACCTCGGACCTCAAAACTGGAAAGTTCTCCATAATGCTCGGAGCACTTTTCAGTTTTGAGGTTCGAGGTGCCCTGTGGTCCAATTTTGGTGCCCGTGGTGCATTTTCGGCCCAATGTGCAATTTTTGTGCGAAAATAAGACTTTTGGATTTTGGTGCCCCGTGATCCCTGGTGCATTCTTATGCATAAAAAACCATAATTCTTGGAGAACTTTTCATTTTGAGGTCTGTGGTGCCCCGTGGTCCGATTTTGGTGCCGATGGTGCATATTTGGCCAATTGTGAAATTTTCGTGCGAAAATAAGACCTTTGGATTTTGGTGCCCCGTGATCCCTGGTGCATTCTTATGCAAAAAAAATTATAATGCTCGAAACTCTTTTTCAGTTTGGAGGTTCGTGGTGCCCCGTGGTCCAATTTTCGTGTTTATTTTGCATTTTCGGCCCATTGTGCAATTTTCGTGCGGAAATAAGTCTTTTGGGTTTTGGTGCCCCTTGATCCCTGGTGCATTCTTATGCGTAGAAAACCATAATGCTTGGAGCAATTTTCGGTTTTGAGGTCCGTGGTGCCCCGTGGTCAAATTTTGGTGCCGGCGGTGCATTTCGGCCATTTGTGCAATTTTCGTACGAAAATAAGACTTTTGGATTTTGGTGCCCCGTGATCCCTGGTGCATTCTTATGGAAAAAAAATTATAATGCTCGGAACTCTTTTTCCGTTTTGATGTTCGTGGTTCCCCCTGGTCCAATTTTCGTGTTTATTTTGCATTTTCGGCCCATTGTGCAATTTTCGTGCGAAAATAAGTCTTTTAGGTATTGGTGCCCCTTGATCCCAGGTGCATTCTTATGCTTTAAAAACCATAATGCTTGGAGCAATTTTCAGTTTTGAGGTCCGTGGTGCCCCGTGGTCCAATTTTGGTGCCGGCGGTGCATTTCGACCATTTGTGCAATTTTCGTGCGAAAATAAGACTTTTGGGTTTTGGTGCCCCGTGATCCCTGGTGCATTCTTATGCATTAAAAATCATAATGCTCGGAGAACTTTCCAGTTTTGAGGTCCGAGGTGCGCCGTGGTCAAATTTTGGTGCCCGTGGTGCATTTTCGGCGATTTGTGAAATTTTCATGTGAAAATAAGACTTTTGGCTTTTGGTGCCACGCGATCCCTGGTGCATTCTTCTGCATACAAAACCATAAAGCTCGGAACCCTTTTCAGTTTTGAGGTCCGTGGTGCCCCGTGGTCCAATTTTGGTGCCGGTGGTGCATTTTCGACCATTTGTACAAATCGTGCGAAAATAAAACTTTTGGGTTTTCGTGCCCCATGATCCCTGGTGCATTCTTATGCATAAAAAACCATAATGCATGGAGCACTTTTCAGTTTTGAGGTCTGTTGTGTCCCGTGGTCAAATTTTGGTGTCGTTGTTGCATTTTCGGCCATTTGTGTAATTTTTGTGCGAAAATAAGCCTTTTGGGTTTTGGTGCCCCGTGATCCCAGGTGCATTCTTATGTATAAAAAACCATAATGGTCAGAGCACTTTTCAGTTTTGAGGTTCGTGGTGCCCCGTGGTCCAATTTTCGTGCCGGTGGTGCATTTTTTGCCATTTGCGCAATTTTCGTGCGAAAGTAAGACTTTTGGATTTTGGTGCCTCGTGATCCCTGGTGCATTCTTATGCATACAAAACCATAAAGCTCAAAACCCTTTTCCGTTTTGAGGTCCGTGGTGCCCTGTGGTCCAATTTTGGTGCCGGTGGTGCATTTTTGACCATTTGTACAATTTTCGTGCGAAAATAAGACTTTTGGGTTTTGGTGCCCTGTCATCCCTAGTGCATTCTTATGCATAAAAAACCATAATGCTCGGAGCACTTTTCAATTTTGAGGTTCGAGGTGCCCTGTGGTCCAATTTTGGTGCCCGTGGTGCATTTTCGGCCCATTGTGCAATTTTTGTGCGAAAATAAGACTTTTGGATTTTGGTACCCCCGTGATCCCTGGTGCATTCTTATGCATAAAAAACCATAATTCTTGGAGAACTTTTCATTTTGAGGTCTGTGGTGCCCCGTGGTCCGATTTTGGTGCCGATGGTGCATATTCGGCCAATTGTGAAATTTTCGTGCGAAAATAAGACTTTTGGATTTTGGTGCCCCGTGATCCCTGGTGCATTCTTATGCAAAAAAAAATATAATGCTCGGAACTCTTTTTCAGTTTTGAGGTTCGTGGTGCCCCGTGGTCCAATTTTCGTGTTTATTTTGCATTTTCGGCCCATTGTGCAATTTTCGTGCGAAAATAAGTCTTTTGGGTATTGGTGCCCCTTGATCCCAGGTGCATTCTTATGCGTAAAAAACCATAATGCTTGGAGCAATTTTCAGTTTTGAGGTCCGTGGTGCCCCGTGGTCCAATTTTGGTGCCGGCGGTGCATTTCGGCCATTTGTGCAATTTTCGTGCGAAAATAAGACTTTTGGGTTTTGGTGCCCCGTGATCCCTGGTGCATTCTTATGCATTAAAAATCATAATGCTCGGAGAACCTTCCAGTTTTGAGGTCCGAGGTGCGCCGTGGTCAAATTTTGGTGCCCGTGGTGCATTTTCGGCGATTTGTGAAATTTTCGTGTGAAAATAAGACTTTTGGTTTTTGGTGCCACGTTATCCCTGGTGCATTCTTTTGCATACAAAACAATAAAGCTCGAGACCCTTTTCAATTTTGAGGTCCGTGGTGCCCCGTGGTCCAATTTTGGTGCCGGCGGTGCATTTCGTCCATTTGTGCAATTTTCGTGCGAAAATAAGACTTTTGGGTTTTGGTGCCCCGTGATCCCTGGTGCATTCTTATGCATTAAAAATCATAATGCTCGGAGAACTTTCCATTTTTGAGGTCTGAGGTGCGCTGTGGTCAAATTTTGGTGCCTATGGTGCATTTTCCTCGATTTGTGAAATTTTTGTGTGAAAATAAGACTTTTGGTTTTTGGTGCCCCGTGATCCCTGGTGCATTCTTCTGCATACAAAACCATAAAGCTCGGAACCCTTTTCAGTTTTGAGGTCCGTGGTGCCCCGTGGTCCAATTTTGGTGCCGGTGGTGCATTTTTGACCATTTGTGCAATTTTCGTGCGAAAATAAGACTTTTGGGTTTTGGTGCCCCGTGATCCCTGGTGCATTCTTATGCATTAAAAACCATGATGCTCGGAGAACTTTCCAGTTTTGAGGTCCGAGGTGCGCCTTGGTCAAATTTTGGTGCCCGTGGTGCATTTTCCTCGATTTGTGAAATTTTTGTGTGAAAGTAAGACTTTTGGTTTTTGGTGCCACGTGATCCCTGGTGCATTCTTCTGCATACAAAACCATAAAGCTCGGAACCCTTTTCAGTTTTGAGGTCCGTGGTGCCCCGTGGTCCAATTTTGGTGCCGGTGGTGCATTTTCGACCATTTGTACAATTTTCGTGCGAAAATAAAACTTTTGGGTTTTCGTGCCCCATGATCCCTGGTGCATTCTTATGCATAAAAAACCATGATGCATGCAGCACTTTTCAGTTTTAAGGTCCGAGGTGCGCCGTGGTCAAATTTTTGTGCCCGTGGTGCATTTTCGGCGATTTGTGATATTTTTGTGTGAAAATAAGACTTATGGTTTTTGGTGCCACGTGATCCCTGGTGTATTCTTCTGCATACAAAACCATAAAGCTCGGAACCCTTTTTAGTTTTGAGGTCCGTGGTGCCCCGTGGTCCAATTTTGGTGCCGGTGGTGCATTTTCGACCATTTGTACAATTTTCGTGCGAAAATAAAACTTTTGGGTTTTCGTGCCCCATGATCGCTGGTGCATTCTTATGCATAAAAAACCATAATGCATGGAGCACTTTTCAGTTTTGAGGTCCGTTGTGTCCCGTGGTCAAATTTTGGTGTCGTTGTTGCATTTTCGGCCATTTGTGAAATTTTTGTGCGAAAATAAGCCTTTTGGGTTTTGGTGCCCCGTGATCCCAGGTGCATTCTTATGTATAAAAAACCATAATGGTCAGAGCACTTTTCAGTTTTGAGGTCCGTGGTGCCCCGTGGTCCAATTTTCGTGCCGGTGGTGCATTTTTTGCCATTTGCGCAATTTTCGTGCGAAAATAAGACTTTTGGATTTTGGTGCCTCGTGATCCCTGGTGCATTCTTATGCATACAACACCATAAAGCTCAAAACCCTTTTCCGTTTTGAGGTCCGTGGTGCCCTGTGGTCCAATTTTGGTGCCGGTGGTGCATTTTCGACCATTTGTACAATTTTCGTGCGAAAATAAGACTTTTGGGTTTTGGTGCCCTGTCATCCCTGTAGCATTCATATGCATAAAAAACCATAATTCTCAGAGCACTTTTCAGTTTTGAGGTTCGAGGTGCCCTGTGGTCCAATTTTGGTGCCCGTGGTGCATTTTCGGCCCATTGTGCAATGTTTGTGCGAAAATAAGACTTTTGGATTTTGGTTCCCGTGATCCCTGGTGCATTCTTATGCATAAAAAACTATAATTCTTGGAGCACTTTTCATTTTGAGGTCTGTGGTGCCCCGTGGTCCGATTTTGGTGTCGATGGTGCATATTCGGCCAATTGTGAAATTTTCGTGCGAAAATAAGACTTTTGGAATTTGGTGCCCCGTGATCCCTGGTGCATTCTTATGCAAAAAAAATTATAATGCTCGGAACTCTTTTTCAGTTTTGAGGTTCGTGGTGCCCCGTGGTCCAATTTTCGTGTTTATTTTGCATTTTCGGCCCATTGTGCAATTTTCGTGCGAAAATAAGTCTGTTGGGTTTTGGTGCCCCTTGATCGCAGGTGCATTCTTATGCGTAAAAAACCATAATGCTTGGAGCAATTTTCAGTTTTGAGGTCCGTGGTGCCCCGTGGTCCAATTTTGGTGCCGGCGGTGTATTTCGGCCATTTGTGCAATTTTCGTGCGAAAATAAGACTTTTGGGTTTTGGTGCCCCGTGATCCCTGGTGCATTCTTATGCATTAAAAATCATAATGCTCGGAGAACCTTCCAGTTTTGAGGTCCGAGGTGTGCCGTGGTCAAATTTTGGTGTCCGTGGTGCATTTTCGGCGATTTGTGAAATTTTCGTGTGAAAATAAGACTTTTGGTTTTTGGTGCCACGTGATCCCTGGTGCATTCTTCTGCATACAAAACCATAAAGCTAGGAACCCTTTTCGGTTGTGAGGTCCGTGGTGCCCCGTGGTGCAATTTTGGTGCCGGTGGTGCATTTTCGACCATTTGTACAATTTTCGTGCGAAAATAAAACTTTTGGGTTTTCGTGCCCCATGATCCCTGGTGCATTCTTATGCATAAAAAACCATAATGCATGGAGCACTTTTCAGTTTTGAGGTCGTTGTGTCCCGTGGTCAAATTTTGGTGTCGTTGTTGCATTTTCGGCCATTTGTGAAATTTTTGTGCGAAAATAAGCCTTTTGGGTTTTGGTGCCCCGTGATCCCAGGTGCATTCTTATGTATAAAAAACCATAATGGTCAGATCACTTTTCAGTTTTGAGGTCCGTGGTGCCCCGTGGTCCAATTTTCGTGCCGGTGGTGCATTTTTTGCCATTTGCGCAATTTTTGTGCGAAAACAAGACTATTGGATTTTGGTGCCTCGTGATCCCTGGTGCATTCTTATGCATACAAAACCATAAAGCTCAAAACCCTTTTCCGTTCTGAGGTCCGTGGTGCCCTGTGGTCCAATTTTGGTGCCGGTGGCGCATTTTCGACCATTTGTACAATTTTCGTGCGAAAATAAGACTTTTGGGTTTTGGTGCCCTGTCATCCCTGGTGCATTCATATGCATAAAAAACCATAATGCTCAGAGCACTTTTTCAGTTTTGAGGTTCGAGGTGCCCTGTGGTCCAATTTTGGTGCCCGTGATGCATTTTCGGCCCATTGTGCAATGTTTGTGCGAAAATAAGACTTTTGGATTTTGGTTCCCCGTGATCCCTGGTGCATTCTTATGCATAAAAAACCATAATTCTTGGAGCACTTTTCATTTTGAGGTCTGTGGTGCCCCGTGGTCCGATTTTGGTGTCGATGGTGCATATTCGGCCAATTGTGAAATTTTCGTGCGAAAATAAGACTTTTGGAATTTGGTTCCCCGTGATCCCTGGTGCATTCTTATGCAAAAAAAATTATAATGCTCGGAACTCTTTTTCAGTTTTGAGGTTCGTGGTGCCCCGTGGTCCAATTTTCGTGTTTATTTTGCATTTTCGGCCCATTGTGCAATTTTCGTGCGAAAATAAGTCTTTTGGGTTTGGGTGCCCCTTGATCCCAGGTGCATTCTTATGCGTAAAAAACAATAATGCTTGAGCAATTTTCAGTTTTGAGGTCCGTGGTGCCCCGTGGTCCAATTTTGGTGCCGGCGGTGCATTTCGGCCATTTGTCCAATTTTCGTGCGAAAATAAGACTTTTGGGTTTTGGTGCCCCGTGATCCCTGGTGCATTCTTATGCATTAAAAATCATAATGCTCGGAGAACCTTCCAGTTTTGAGGTCCGAGGTGCGCCGTGGTCAAATTTTGGTGCCCGTGGTGCATTTTCGGCGATTTGTGAAATTTTCGTGTGAAAATAAGACTTTTGGTTTTTGGTGCCACGTGATCCCTGGTGCATTCTTCTGCATACAAAACCGTAAAGCTAGGAGCCCTTTTCGGTTGTGAGGTCCGTGGTTCCCCGTGGTCCAATTTTGGTGCCGGTGGTGCATTTTCGACCATTTGTACAATTTTCGTGCGAAAATAAAACTTTTGGGTTTTCGTGCCCCATGATCCCTGGTGCATTCTTATGCATAAAAATCCATAATGCATGGAGCACTTTTCAGTTTTGAGGTCGTTGTGTCCCGTGGTCAAATTTTGGTGTCGTTGTTGCATTTTCGGCCATTTGTGAAATTTTTGTGCGAAAATAAGCCTTTTGGGTTTTGGTGCCCCGTGATCCCAGGTGCATTCTTATGTATAAAAAACCATAATGGTCAGATCACTTTTCAGTTTTGAGGTCCGTGGTGCCCCGTGGTCCAATTTTCGTGCCGGTGGTGCATTTTTTGCCATTTGCGCAATTTTTGTGCGAAAATAAGACTATTTGATTTTGGTGCCTCGTGATCCCTGGTGCATTCTTATGCATACAAAACCATAAATCTCAAAACCCTTTTCCGTTTTGAGGTCCGTGGTGCCCTGTGGTCCAATTTTGGTGCCAGTGGTGCATTTTCGACCATTTGTACAATTTTCGTGCGAAAATAAAACTTTTCGGTTTTCGTGCCCCATGATCCCTGGTGCATTCTTATGCATAAAAAACCATAATGCATGGAGCACTTTTCAGTTTTGAGGTCCGTTGTGTGCCGTGGTCAAATTTTGGTGTCGTTGTTGCATTTTCGGCCATTTGTGAAATTTTTGTGCGAATATAAGCCTTTTGGGTTTTGGTGCCCCGTGATCCCAGGTGCATTCTTATGTATAAAAAACCAAAATGGTCAGAGCACTTTTCAGTTTTGAGGTCCGTGGTGCCCCGTGGTCCATTTTTTCGTGCCGGAGGTGCATTTTTTGCCATTTGTGAAATTTTCGTGCGAAAATAAGACTTTTGGATTTTGGTGCCTCGTGATCCCTGATGCATTGTTATGCATACAAAACTATAAATCTCAAAACCCTTTTCCGTTTTGAGGTCCGTGGTGCCCTGTGGTCCAATTTTGGTGCCGGTGGTGCATTTTCGACCATTTGTACAATTTTCGTGCGAAAATAAGACTTTTGGGTTTTGGTGCCCTGTCATCCCTGGTGCATTCTTAAGCATAAAAAACCATAATGCTCGGAGCACTTTTCAGTTTTGAGGTTCGAGGTGCCCTGTGGTCCAATTTTGGTGCCCATGGTGCATTTTCGGCCCATTGTGCAATTTTTGTGCGAAAATAAGACTTTTGGATTTTGGTGCCTCGTGATCCCTGATGCATTGTTATGCATACAAAACCATAAATCTCAAAACACTTTTCCGTTTTGAGGTCCGTGGTGCCCTGTGGTCCAATTTTGGTGCCGGTGGTGCATTTTCGACCATTTGTACAATTTTCGTGCGAAAATAAGACTTTTGGGTTTTGGTGCCCTGTCATCCCTGGTGCATTCTTAAGCATAAAAAACCATAATGCTCGGAGCACTTTTCAGTTTTGAGGTTCGAGGTGCCCTGTGGTCCAATTTTGGTGCCCGTGGTGCATTTTCGGCCCATTGTGCAATTTTTGTGCGAAAATAAGACTTTTGGATTTTGGTGCCCCGTGACCCCTGGTGCATTCTTATGCATAAAAAACCATAATTCTTGGAGCACTTTTCATTTTGAGGTCTGTGGTGCCCCGTGGTCCGATTTTGGTGCCGATGGTGCATATTCGGCCAATTGTGAAATTTTCGTGCGAAAATAAGACTTTTGGATTTTGGTGCCCCGTGATCCCTGGTGCGTTCTTATGCAAAAAAAAATATAATGCTCGGAACTCTTTTTCAGTTTTGAGGTTCGTGGTGCCCCGTGGTCCAATTTTCGTGTTTATTTTGCATTTTCGGCCCATTGTGCAATTTTCGTGCGAAAATAAGTCTTTTGGGTTTTGGTGCCCCTTGATCCCAGGTGCATTCTTATGCGTAAAAAACCATAATGCTTGGAGAAATTTTCAGTTTTGAGGTCCGTGGTGCCCCGTGGTCCAATTTTGGTGCCGGCGGTGCATTTCGGCCATTTGTGCAATTTTCGTGCGAAAATAAGACTTTTGGGTTTTGGTGCCCCGTGATCCCTGGTGCATTCTTATGCATTAAAAATCATAATGCTCGGAGAACCTTCCAGTTTTGAGGTCCGAGGTGCGCCGTGGTCAAATTTTGGTGCCCGTGGTGCATTTTCGGCGATTTGTGAAATTTTCGTGTGAAAATAAGACTTTTGGTTTTTGGTGCCACGTGATCCCTGGTGCATTCTTCTGCATACAAAACCGTAAAGCTAGGAGCCCTTTTCGGTTGTGAGGTCCGTGGTTCCCCGTGGTCCAATTTTGGTGCCGGTGGTGCATTTTCGACCATTTGTACAATTTTCGTGCGAAAATAAAACTTTTGGGTTTTCGTGCCCCATGATCCCTGGTGCATTCTTATGCATAAAAAACCATAATGCATGGAGCACTTTTCAGTTTTGAGGTCGTTGTGTCCCGTGGTCAAATTTTGGTGTCGTTGTTGCATTTTCGGCCATTTGTGAAATTTTTGTGCGAAAATAAGCCTTTTGGGTTTTGGTGCCCCGTGATCCCAGGTGCATTCTTATGTATAAAAAACCATAATGGTCAGATCACTTTTCAGTTTTGAGGTCCGTGGTGCCCCGTGGTCCAATTTTCGTGCCGGTGGTGCATTTTTTGCCATTTGCGCAATTTTTGTGCGAAAATAAGACTATTTGATTTTGGTGCCTCGTGATCCCTGGTGCATTCTTATGCATACAAAACCATAAATCTCAAAAGCCTTTTCCGTTTTGAGGTCCGTGGTGCCCTGTGGTCCAATTTTGGTGCCAGTGGTGCATTTTCGACCATTTGTACAATTTTCGTGAGAAAATAAAACTTTTCGGTTTTCGTGCCCCATGATCCCTGGTGCATTCTTATGCATAAAAAACCATAATGCATGGAGCACTTTTCAGTTTTGAGGTCCGTTGTGTGCCGTGGTCAAATTTTGGTGTCGTTGTTGCATTTTCGGCCATTTGTGAAATTTTTGTGCGAATATAAGCCTTTTGGGTTTTGGTGCCCCGTGATCCCAGGTGCATTCTTATGTATAAAAAACCAAAATGGTCAGAGCACTTTTCAGTTTTGAGGTCCGTGGTGCCCCGTGGTCCATTTTTTCGTGCCGGAGGTGCATTTTTTGCCATTTGTGAAATTTTCGTGCGAAAATAAGACTTTTGGATTTTGGTGCCTCGTGATCCCTGATGCATTGTTATGCATACAAAACTATAAATCTCAAAACCCTTTTCCGTTTTGAGGTCCGTGGTGCCCTGTGGTCCAATTTTGGTGCCGGTGGTGCATTTTCGACCATTTGTACAATTTTCGTGCGAAAATAAGACTTTTGGGTTTTGGTGCCCTGTCATCCCTGGTGCATTCTTAAGCATAAAAAACCATAATGCTCGGAGCACTTTTCAGTTTTGAGGTTCGAGGTGCCCTGTGGTCCAATTTTGGTGCCCATGGTGCATTTTCGGCCCATTGTGCAATTTTTGTGCGAAAATAAGACTTTTGGATTTTGGTGCCTCGTGATCCCTGATGCATTGTTATGCATACAAAACCATAAATCTCAAAACCCTTTTCCGTTTTGAGGTCCGTGGTGCCCTGTGGTCCAATTTTGGTGCCGGTGGTGCATTTTCGACCATTTGTACAATTTTCGTGCGAAAATAAGACTTTTGGGTTTTGGTGCCCTGTCATCCCTGGTGCATTCTTAAGCATAAAAAACTATAATGCTCGGAGCACTTTTCAGTTTTGAGGTTCGAGGTGCCCTGTGGTCCAATTTTGGTGCTCGTGGTGCATTTTCGGCCCATTGTGCAATTTTTGTGCGAAAATAAGACTTTTGGATTTTGGTGCCCCGTGACCCCTGGTGCATTCTTATGCATAAAAAACCATAATTCTTGGAGCACTTTTCATTTTGAGGTCTGTGGTGCCCCGTGGTCCGATTTTGGTGCCGATGGTGCATATTCGGCCAATTGTGAAATTTTCGTGCGAAAATAAGACTTTTGGATTTTGGTGCCCCGTGATCCCTGGTGCGTTCTTATGCAAAAAAAAATATAATGCTCGGAACTCTTTTTCAGTTTTGAGGTTCGTGGTGCCCCGTGGTCCAATTTTCGTGTTTATTTTGCATTTTCGGCCCATTGTGCAATTTTCGTGCGAAAATAAGTCTTTTGGGTTTTGGTGCCCCTTGATCCCAGGTGCATTCTTATGCGTAAAAAACCATAATGCTTGGAGAAATTTTCAGTTTTGAGGTCCGTGGTGCCCCGTGGTCCAATTTTGGTGCCGGCGGTGCATTTCGGCCATTTGTGCAATTTTCGTGCGAAAATAAGACTTTTGGGTTTTGGTGCCCCGTGATCCCTGGTGCATTCTTATGCATTAAAAATCATAATGCTCGGAGAACCTTCCAGTTTTGAGGTCCGAGGTGCGCCGTGGTCAAATTTTGGTGCCCGTGGTGCATTTTCGGCGATTTGTGAAATTTTCGTGTGAAAATAAGACTTTTGGTTTTTGGTGCCACGTGATCCCTGGTGCATTCTTCTGCATACAAAACCGTAAAGCTAGGAGCCCTTTTCGGTTGTGAGGTCCGTGGTTCCCCGTGGTCCAATTTTGGTGCCGGTGGTGCATTTTCGACCATTTGTACAATTTTCGTGCGAAAATAAAACTTTTGGGTTTTCGTGCCCCATGATCCCTGGTGCATTCTTATGCATAAAAAACCATAATGCATGGAGCACTTTTCAGTTTTGAGGTCGTTGTGTCCCGTGGTCAAATTTTGGTGTCGTTGTTGCATTTTCGGCCATTTGTGAAATTTTTGTGCGAAAATAAGCCTTTTGGGTTTTGGTGCCCCGTGATCCCAGGTGCATTCTTATGTATAAAAAACCATAATGGTCAGATCACTTTTCAGTTTTGAGGTCCGTGGTGCCCCGTGGTCCAATTTTCGTGCCGGTGGTGCATTTTTTGCCATTTGCGCAATTTTTGTGCGAAAATAAGACTATTTGATTTTGGTGCCTCGTGATCCCTGGTGCATTCTTATGCATACAAAACCATAAATCTCAAAACCCTTTTCCGTTTTGAGGTCCGTGGTGCCCTGTGGTCCAATTTTGGTGCCAGTGGTGCATTTTCGACCATTTGTACAATTTTCGTGCGAAAATAAAACTTTTCGGTTTTCGTGCCCCATGATCCCTGGTGCATTCTTATGCATAAAAAACCATAATGCATGGAGCACTTTTCAGTTTTGAGGTCCGTTGTGTGCCGTGGTCAAATTTTGGTGTCGTTGTTGCATTTTCGGCCATTTGTGAAATTTTTGTGCGAATATAAGCCTTTTGGGTTTTGGTGCCCCGTGATCCCAGGTGCATTCTTATGTATAAAAAACCAAAATTCTTGGAGCACTTTTCATTTTGAGGTCTGTGGTGCCCCGTGGTCCGATTTTGGTGCCGATGGTGCATATTCGGCCAATTGTGAAATTTTCGTGCGAAAATAAGACTTTTGGAATTTGGTGCCCCGTGATCCCTGGTGCATTCTTATGCAAAAAAAATTATAATGCTCGGAACTCTTTTTCAGTTTTGAGGTTCGTGGTTCCCCGTGGTCCAATTTTCGTGTTTATTTTGCATTTTCGGCCCATTGTGCAATTTTCGTGCGAAAATAAGTCTTTTGGGTTTTGGTGCCCCTTGATCCCAGGTGCATTCTTATGCGTAAAAAACCATAATGCTTGGAGCAATTTTCAGTTTTGAGGTCCGTGGTGCCCCGTGGTCCAATTTTGGTGCCGGCGGTGCATTTCGGCCATTTGTGCAATTTTCGTGCGAAAATAAGACTTTTGGGTTTTGGTGCCCCTTGATCCCTGGTGCATTCTTATGCATTAAAAATTATAATGCTCGGAGAACTTTCCAGTTTTGAGGTCTGAGGTGCGCCGTGGTCAAATTTTGGTGCTCGTGGTGCATTTTCGGCGATTTGTGAAATTTTCGTGTGAAAATAAGACTTTTGGTTTTTGGTGCCACGTGATCCCTGGTGCATTCTTCTGCATACAAAACCATAAAGCTCGGAACCCTTTTCGGTTTTGAGGTCCGTGGTGCCCCGTGGTCCAATTTTGGTGCCGGTGGTGCATTTTCGACCATTTCTACAATTTTCGTGCGAAAATAAAACTTTTGGGTTTTCGTGCCCCATGATCCATGGTGCATTCTTATGCATAAAAAACCATAATGCATGGAGCACTTTTCAGTTATGAGGTCCGTTGTGTCCCGTGGTCAAATTTTGGTGTCGTTGTTGCATTTTCGGCCATTTGTGAAATTGTTGTGCGAAAATAAGCCTTTTGGGTTTTGGTACCCCGTGATCCCAGGTGCATTCTTAAGTATAAAAAACCATAATGGTCAGAGCACTTTTCAGTTTTGAGGTCCGTGGTGCCCCGTGGTCTAATTTTCGTGCCGGTGGTGCATTTTTTGCCATTTGCGCAATTTTCGTGCGAAAATAAGATTTTTGGATTTTGGTGCCTCGTGATCCCTGGTGCGTTCTTATGCATACAAAACCATAAAGCTCAAAACCCTTTTTCTTTTTGAGGTCCGTGGTGCCCTGTGGTCCAATTTTGGTGCCGGTGGTGCATTTTCGACCATTTGTAAAATTTTCGTGCGAAAATAAGACTTTTGGGTTTTGGTGCCCTGTCATCCCTGGTGCATTCTTATGCATAAAAACCATAATGCTCGGAGCACTTTTCAGTTTTGAGGTTCGAGGTGCCCTGTGGTCCAATTTTGGTGCCCGTGGTGCATTTTCGGCCCATTGTGCAATTTTTGTGCGAAAATAAGACTTTTGGATTTTGGTGCCCCGTGATCCCTGGTGCATTCTTATGCATAAAAAACCATAATTCTTGGAGCACTTTTCATTTTGAGGTCTATGGTGCCCAGTGGTCCGATTTTGGTGCCGATGGTGCATATTCGGCCAATTGTGAAATTTTCGTGCGAAAATAAGACTTTTGGATTTTGGTGCCCCGTGATCCCTGGTGCGTTCTTATGCAAAAAAAATTATAATGTTCGGAACTCTTTTTCAGTTTTGAGGTTCGTGGTTCCCCGTGGTCCAATTTTCGTGTTTAATTTGCATTTTCGGCCCATTGTGCAATTTTCGTGCGAAAATAAGTCTTTTGGGTTTTGGTGCCCCTTGATCCCAGGTGCATTCTTATGCGTAAAAAACCATAATGCTTGGAGCAATTTTCAGTTTTGAGGTCCGTGGTGCCCCGTGGTCCAATTTTGGTGCCGGCGGTGCATTTCGGCCATTTGTGCAATTTTCGTGCGAAAGTAAGACTTTTGGGTTTTGGTGCCCCGTGATCCCTGGTGCATTCTTATGCATTAAAAATCATAATCCTCGGAGAACTTTCCAGTTTTGAGGTCCGAGGTGCGCCGTGGGCAAATTTTGGTGCCCGTGGTGCATTTTCGGCGATTTGTGAAATTTTCGTGTGAAAATAAGACTTTTGGTTTTTGGTGCCACGTGATCCCTGGTGCATTCTTCTGCATACAAAACCATAAAGCTCAGAACCCTTTTCAGTTTTGAGGTCCGTGGTGCCCCGTGGTCCAATTTTGGTGCCGGTGGTGCATTTTCGACCATTTGTACAATTTTCGTGCGAAAATAAAACTTTTGGGTTTTCGTGTCCCATGATTCCTGGTGCATTCTTAGGCATAAAAAACCATAATGCATGGAGCACTTTTCAGTTTTGAGGTCCGTTCTGTCCCCGTGGTCAAATTTTGGTGTCGTTGTTGCATTTTCGGCCATTTGTGAAATTTTTGTGCGAAAATAAGCCTTTTGGGTTTTGGTGCCCCGTGATCCCAGGTGCATTCTTATGTATAAAAAACCATAATGGTCAGAGCACTTTTCAGTTTTGAGGTCCGTGGTGCCCCGTGGTCCAATTTTGGTGCCGGCGGTGCATTTCGGCCATTTGTACAATTTTCGTGCGAAAATAAGACTTTTGGGTTTTGGTGCCCCGTGAACCCTGGTGCATTCTTATGCATAAAAAACCATAATGCATGGAGCACTTTTCAGTTTTGAGGTCCGTTGTGTCCCGTGGTCAAATTTTGGTGTCGTTGTTGCATTTTCGGCCATTTGTAAAATTTTTGTGCGAAAATAAGCCTTTTGGGTTTTGGTGCCCCGTGATCCCAGGTGCATTCTTATGTATAAAAAACCATACTGGTCAGAGCACTTTTCAGTTTTGAGGTCCGTGGTGCCCCGTGGTCCAATTTTCGTGCCGGTGGTGCATTTTTTGCCATTTGCGCAATTTTCGTGCGAAAATAAGACTTTTGGATTTTGGTGCCTCGTGATCCCTGGTGCATTCTTATGCATACAAAACCATAAAGCTCAAAACCCTTTTCCGTTTTGAGGTCCATGGTTCCCTGTGGTCCAATTTTGGTGCCGGTGGTGCATTTTCGACCATTTGTACAATTTTCGTGCGAAAATAAGACTTTTGGGTTTTGGTGCCCCGTGATCCCTGCTGCATTCTTATTCACAAAAAACCATCATGTTCAGAGCACTTTTCAGTTTTGAGGTCCGTCGTACCCCATGGTCCAATATTGGTGCCCGTGGTGCATTTTCCGCCCATTGTGCAATTTTCGCGAGAAAATAAGACTTTTGGGTTTTGGTTCCCCGTGATCCCTGGTGCATTCATATCCATAAAAAATCATAATGCTCGGAGGACTTTTTAGTTTTGAGGTCCGAGGTGCCCGTAATACAATTTTGGTGCCGGTGGTGCAGTTTCGGCCATTTGTTCAATTTTTGTGCGAAAATAAGACTTTTGGGTTTTTGTGCCCCATGATCCCTAGTGCATTCTTATGCATAAAAAAACATAAAGCTTGGAGCACTTTTCAGTTTTAAGGTCCGAGGTACCCCGTGGTCCAATTTTGGTGCCGATGGTGCATTTTCGGCCATTTGTGCAATTTTCGTACGAAAATAATACTTTTGGGTTTTGGTTCCCCGTGATCCATGGTGCATTCTTATCCATAAAAAACCATAATTCTCGGAGAACTTTCAGTTTTGAGGTCCGAGGTGCCTCGTGCTCCAATATTGGTGCCCGTGGTGCATTTTCGGCCCATTGTGCATCTTCGTGCGAAAATAAGACTTTTGGGTTTTGGTGCCCTGTGATCCCTGGTGCATTCTTATGCATTAAAAATCATAATGCTCGGAGAACTTTCCAGTTTTGAGGTCCGAGGTGCGCCGTGGTCAAATTTTGGTGCCCGTGGTGCATTTTCGGCGATTTGTGAAATTTTCGTGTGAAAATAAGACTTTTGGTTTTTGGTGCCACGTGATCCCTGGTGCACTCTTCTGCATACAAAACCATAAAGCTCGGAACCCTTTTCAGTTTTGAGGTCCGTGGTGCCCCGTGGTCCAATTTTGGTGCCGGTGGTGCATTTTCGACCATTTGTACAATTTTTGTGCGAAAATAAAACTTTTGGGTTTTCGTGCCCCATGATCCCTGGTGCATTATTATGCATAAAAAACCATAATGCATGGAGCACTTTTCAGTTTTGGGGTCCGTTGTGTCCCGTGGTCAAATTTTGGTGTCGTTGTTGCATTTTCGGCCATTTGTGAAATTTTTGTGAGAAAATAAGCCTTTTGGGTTTTGGTGCCCCGTGATCCCAGGTGCATTCTTATGTATAAAAAACCATAATGGTCAGAGCACTTTTCAGTTTTGAGGTCCGTGGTGCCCCGTGGTCCAATTTTCGTGCCGGTGGTGCATTTTTTGCCATTTGCGCAATTTTCGTGTGAAAATAAGACTTTTGGGTTTTGGTTCCCCGTGATCCATGGTGCATTCTTATCCATAAAAAACCATAATTCTCGGAGAACTTTCAGTTTTGAGGTCCGAGGTGCCCCATGCTCCAATATTGGTGCCCGTGGTGCATTTTCCGCCCATTGTGCAATTTTCGTGCGAAAATAAGACTTTTGGGTTTTGGTTCCCCGTGATCCCTGGTGCATTCTTATCCATAAAAAATCATAATGCTCGGAGGACTTTTCAGATTTGAGGTCCGAGGTGCCCCGTGGTCCAATTTTGATGCAGTGGTGCATTTTTGGCCATTTGTTCAATTTTTGTGCGAAACTAAGACTGTTGGATTTTGGTGCCCCGTGATCCATGCTGCATTCTTATGCATAAAAAACCATCATGCTTGGAGCACTCTTCAGTTTTGAGGTCCGTCGTACCCCGTGGTCCAATTTTGGTGTCAGTGGTGCATTTTCGGCCTTTTGTGCAATTTTCGTGCGAAAATAAGACTTTTGGGTTTTGGTTCCCCGTCATCCCGGGTGCATTCTTATCCAAAAAAAACCATAATGCTCGGAGGACTTTCAGTTTTGAGGTCCGAGGTGCCCCGTGGTCCAATATTGGTGCCCGTGGTGCATTTTCCACCCATTGTGCAATTTTCGTGCGAAAATAAGACTTTTTGGTTTTGGTTCCCCGTGATCCCTGGTGCATTCTTATGCATAAGAAACCATAATTCTTGGAGCACTTTTCATTTTGAGGTCTGTGGTGCCCCGTGGTCCGATTTTGGTGCCGATGGTGCATATTCGGCCAATTGTGAAATTTTCGTGCGAAAATAAGACTTTTGGATTTTGGTGCCCCGTGATCCCTGGTGCGTTCTTATGCAAAAAAAATTATAATACTCGGAACTCTTTTTCAGTTTTGAGGTTCGTGGTGCCCCGTGGTCCAATTTTCGTGTTTATTTTGCATTTTCGGCCCATTGTGCAGTTTTCGTGCGAAAATAAGTCTTTTGGGTTTTGGTTCCCCTTGATCCCAGGTGCATTCTTATGCGTAAAAACCATAATGGTTGGAGCAATTTTCAGTTTTGAGGTCTGTGGTGCCCCGTGGTCCAATTTTGGTGTTGGCGGTGCATTTCGGCCATTTGTGCAATTTTCATGCGAAAATAAGACTTTTGGGTTTTGGTGCCCCGTGATCCCTGGTGCATTCTTATGCATTAAAAATCATAATGCTAGGAGAACTTTCCAGTTTTGAGGTCCGAGGCGCGCCGTGGTCAAATTTTGGTGCCGGTGGTGCATTTTCTGCGATTTGTGAAATTTTCGTGTGAAAATAAGACTTTTGGTTTTTGGTGCCACGTGATCCCTGGTGCACTCTTCTGCATACAAAACCATAAAGCTCGGAACCCTTTTCAGTTTTGAGGTCCGTGGTGCCCCGTGGTCCAATTTTGGTGCCGGTGGTGCATTTTCGACCATTTGTACAATTTTCGTGCGAAAATAAAACTTTTGGGTTTTCGTGCCCCATGATCCCTGGTGCATTCTTATGCATAAAAAACCATAATGCATAGAGCACTTTTCAGTTTTGAGGTCCGTTGTGTCCCGTGGTCAAATTTTGGTGTCGTTGTTGCATTTTCGACCATTTGTGAAATTTTTGTGCGAAAATAAGCCTTTTGGGTTTTGGTGCCCCGTGATCCCAGGTGCATTCTTATGTATAAAAAACCATAATGGTCAGAGCACTTTTCAGTTTTGAGGTCCGTGGTGCCCCGTGGTCCAATTTTCGTGCATAGAAGACAAATTTCGATTAACGAATTTTCACTCGAGGATACATATGTATCCTTACTATACTGAAATGGCTTCCATTATGGGTATTAAACCAATAGCGATTTATACAGGTCCATGGTTCCCTGTGGTCCAATTTTGGTGCCGGTGGTGCATTTTCGACCATTTGTACAATTTTCGTGCGAAAATAAGACTTTTGGGTTTTGGTGCCCCGTGATCCCTGCTGCATTCTTATGCACAAAAAACCATCATGTTCAGAGCACTTTTCAGTTTTGAGGTCTGTCGTACCCCATGGTCCAATATTGGTGCCGGTGGTGCATTTTCAGCCTTTTGTGCAATTTTCGTGCGAAAATAAGACTTTTGGGTATTGGTTCCCCGTAATCCTTGGTGCATTCTTATCCATAAAAAACCATAATGCTCGGAGGACTTTCAGTTTTGAGGTCCGAGGTACCCCGTGGTCCAATATTGGTGCCCGTGGTCCAATATTGGTGCCCGTGGTGCATTTTCTGCCCATTGTGCAATTTTCGCGAGAAAATAAGACTTTTGGGTTTTGGTTCCCCGTGATCCCTGGTGCATTCATATCCATAAAAAATCATAATGCTCGGAGGACTTTTTAGTTTTGAGGTCCGAGGTGCCCGTAATCCAATTTTGGTGCCGGTGGTGCAGTTTCGGCCATTTGTTCAATTTTTGTGCGAAAATAAGACTTTTGGGTTTTGGTGCCCCATGATCCCTAGTGCATTCTTATGCATAAAAAACCATAATGCTTGGAGCACTTTTCAGTTTTAAGGTCCGAGGTACCCTGTGGTCCAATTTTGGTGCCCGTGGTGCATTTTTGGCCCATCATGCAATTTTCGTACGAAAATAAGACTTTTGGGTTTTGGTTCCCCGTGATCCCTGGTGGATTCTTATGCATAAAAAAGAAGAATGATCAGAACACTTTTCAGTTTTGAGGTCTGTGGTGCCCCGTGGTTCAATTTTGATGTCGGTAATGCATTTTCGACCATTTGTGCAATTTTCGAGCGAAAATAAGACTTTTGGGTTTCGGTGCCCCGTGATCCCTGGGGCATTCTTATGCATAAAAACCATAATGCTTGGAGCACTTTTCAGTTTTGAGGTCCATGGTGCCCCATGGTCCAATTTTGGTGACGGTGGTGTATTTTTTGCCATTTGTGCAATTTTTGTGCGAAAATAAGACTTTTGGGTTTTGGTGCCCCGTGATCCCTGGTGCAATATTATGCATAAAAACCCATAATGCTAGTAGCACTTTTCAGTTTTGAGGTCCAAGGTGCCCCGTGGTCCAATTTTGGTGCATGTGGTGCATTTTCGGCCCATTGTGCAATTTTCATGTGAAAATAAGACTTTTGGGTATTGGTGACCCGTGATCCTTGGGGCATTCTTATGCATAAAAAACCATATTGCTGGAACACTTTTCAATTTTGAGGCTGTGGTGCCGTGTTGTCCAATTTTGCTGTAGGTGGTGCATTTTCGGCCATTTGTGCATTTTTCGTGCGAAAATAAGACTTTTTCATTTTGGTGCTCCATGATCCCTGGTGCATTGTAATGCATAAAAAACCATAATGCTCAGAGCACTTTTAAGTATTGAGGTCCGAGGTGCCTCGTGGTCCAATTTTGGTCCCCGTGGTGCATTTTCGGCCAAATGTGCAATTTTTGTGCCAAAATAAGACTTTTGGGTTTTGGTGCCCCGTGATCCCTGGTGCATTTTTATGAATAAAAAGCCATAATGCTCAGAGCATTTTTCAGTTTTGAGGTCCGACGTTCCCCATGGTCCAATTTTGGTGCCCGTGGTGCATTTTCGGCCCATTATGCAATTTTCATGCGAAAGTAAGACTTTTGGGTTTTGGTGCCCCGTGATCCTTGGTGCATTCTTTTGCAAAAAAAAAAAGCATAATTATTGGAAAACTTTTCAGTTTTCAGGTTCGTGGTGCCCCATGGTCTAATTTTGGTGTCGGGGGTGCATTTTCGGCCATTTGTGCAATTTTCGTGCGCAAATAAGACTTTTGGGTTTTGGTGCCCCATGATCCCTGGTGCATTCTTATACAGAATAAATCATAATGCTAGTAACAATTTTCAGTTTTGAGGTCCGTGCTACCTCGTGGTCCAATTTTGGTGCCGGTGGTGCATTTTTGACCATTTGTGCAATGTTCGTGCGAACATAAGACTTTTGGGTTTTGGTGCCCCGTGATCCCTGGTGCATTTTTATGCATAAAAAACCGTAATACTCGGAGCATTTTTCAGTTTTGAGGTCCGACGTGCCCCGTGGTGCATTTTCGACCCATTGTGCAATTTTCATTCGAAAAGAGGAATTTTGGGTTTTGGTGCCCCGTGATCCCTGGTGCATTCTTATCCTTAAAAAACCATAATGCTTGGTGCGCTTTTCAGTTTTCAGGTCCACGGTGCCTCGTGGTCCAATTTTTGTTCCCGTGGTGCATATTCGGCCCATTGAGCAATTTTCGTGCGAAAATAAGACTTTTGGGTTTTGGTGCCCCCTGATCCCTGGTACATTCTTATGCATAAAACACAATAATGCTTGGACCACTTTGCAGTTTTGCGGTCGATGGTGCCCCGTGGTCCAATTTTGGTGCCAATGGTGCATTTTCGTCCAATTGTGCAATTTTCGTTCGAAAATAAGACTTTTTGGTTTTGGTACCTCTTGATCCCTGGTGCATTCTTATGCATAAAAAACTATAATGCTCGGACCACTTTTCAGTTTTGAGGTTCGAGGTGCCCCGTGGTCCAATTTTGGTGCCCGTGGTGCATTTTCGGCCATTGTGCAATATTCGTGCGAAAATAAAACTTTTGGGTTTTGGTGCCCCGTGATCCCTGGTTCATTTTTATGTATAAAAAATCATAATGCTCGGAGCACTTTAATGTTTTGAGGTCCGACGTGCCCCGTGGTCCAATTTTGGTCCTCGTGATGCATTTTCGTCCTATTGTGCAATTTTCGTGCGAAAATTAGACTTTTGGGTTTTGGTGCCCCGTGACCCCTGGTGCATTCTTATGCATAAAAAACCATAATGCTTGGAATACTTTTCAGTTTTGAGGTATGTGGTGCCCTGTGGTCCAATTTTGGTGCTGGTGGTGCATTTTCGGCCAGTTGTGAAATTTTCGTGTGAAAATAAGACTTTTGGGTGTTGGTGCCCCATGATTACTGGTGCATTCTTATGCATAAAAAACCATAATCCATGGAGCACTTTTCAGTTTTGAGGTCCATGGTGCACCGTGGTCCAGTTTTGGTGCCGGGGGTGCATCTTCGGCCATATGTGCAATTTTTGTGCGAAAATAAGACTTTTGGGTTTTGGTGCCCCGTGATCCCTGGTGCTTTTTTATGCATAAAAATCGATAATGCTCGTTGCACTTTTCAGTTTTGAGGTCCGAGGAGCCCCGTAGTCCAATTTTGGTGCTTGCGGTTCATTTTTGGCCCATTGTGCAATTTTCGTGCGAAAATATGACTTTTCGGTTTTGGTGCCCCGTAATCCCTGGTGCATTCTTATGCATAAAAATCCATTATACTCGGAGAACTTTTTAGTTTTGAGGTCTGAGGTGCCCCGTGGTCCAATTTTTATGCCGGTGGTGCATTTTCGGCCCATTGTGCAATTTTCGTGCGAAAATAAGACTTTTGGGTTTTGGTGCCCCATGATCCCTGGTGCATTCTTATGCATAAAAAACCATAATGCTCGGTGCACTTTTCAGTTTTGAGGTCCGAGGTGCCCCGTGGTCTAATTTTGGTGCCCATTGTGCAATTTTCATGCGAAAATAAGACTTTTAGGTTTTGGTGCCCCGTAATCCCTAGTGCATTCTTATGCATAAAAATCCATTATACTCGGAGAAGTTTTTAGTTTTGAGGTCCAAGGTGCCCGTCATCCAATTTTGGTGCCCGTGGTGCATTTTCGGCCCATTGTGCAATTTTCGTGCGAAAATAAGAGTTTTGGGTTTTGGTGCCCCGTGATCCCTGGTGCATTCTTATGCATAAAAAACCATAATGCTTGAAGCACTTTTCAGTTTTGAGGTCCATGGTGCCCCGTGGTCCAATTTTGGTGCCGGTGGTGCATTCTCGGCCCATGGTACAATTCTCGGGCGAAAATAAGACTTTTGGGTTTTGGTGCCCCGTGATCCTTGGTGCGTTCTTATGCATAAAAAACCATAATGCTTGGAGCACCTTTCAGTTTTGAGGTCCGACGTGCCCCGTGGTCCAATTTTGGTGCCATTGGTGCATTTTCGACCCGTTGTGCAATTTTCATTCGAAAATAAGTCTTTTGGGTTTTGGTGCCCGTGACTCCTGGGGCATTCTTATGCAAAAAAATGACACTGCTCGTGGCACTTTTCAGTTTTGAGGTCCGAGGTGCCCCGTGGTCCAACTTTGGTTCCTATGATGCATTTTCAGCCCATGGTGCAATTTTCGTGCGAAAATAAGACTTTTGGGTTTTGATGCCCCGTGATCCCTGGTGCATTCTTATGCATAAAAAACCATAATGCTTGGAGCACTTTTCAGTTTTGAAGTCCAACGTGCCCCGTGGTCCAATTGTGGTGCCCGTGGTGCATTTTCTGCCCATTGTGCAATTTTCGTGCGAAAATATGGCTTTTGTGTTTTGGTGCCCCGTGATCCCTGGTGCATTCTTATACATAAAAAACGATAATGCTTGGAGAACTTTTCAGTTTTGAGGTCCGAGGTGCCCCGTGGTCCAATTTTGGTGGCCGTGATGCATTTTCGGCCCATTGTGCAATTTTCGTGTAAAAGTAAGCCTTTTGGACTTTGGTGCACCGTGATCCCTGGTTCATTCTTATGAATAAAAATCTATAATGCTCGGAGCACTTTTAAGTTTTGATGTCCGAGGTGCCCCGTGGTCCAATTTTGGTGCCCGTGGTGCATTTTCGGCCCATTATGTAATTTTCGTGCGAAAATAAGACTTTTGGGTTTTGGTGCCCTATGATTCATGGTGCATTCTTATGCATAAAAAAACCATAATGCTCAAAGCATTTTTCAGTTTTGAGGTCCGAGGTGCCCCGTGGTCCAATTTTAGTGCCGGTAATGCATTTTCAGCCCGTTGTACAATTTTTGTGCGAAAATAAGACTTTTGGGTTTTGGTGCTTCGTGATCCCTGGTGCATTCTTATTCATAAAAAACCATAATGCTCGAAACACTTTTTAGTTTTGAGGTCCGTGGTGACCGTGGTGCATTATCGGCCATTTGAGAAATTTTCGTGCGAAAATAAGACTTTTAGGTTTTGGTGCCCCGTCATCCTTGGTGCATTCTAATGCATAAAAAACTATAATGCTTCAAGCACTTTTAAGTTTTGAGTTCCGTGGTGCCCCGTGGTCCAATTTTGGTGTCGCTGGTGCATTTTCGACCATTTGTGAAATTTACGACCGAAAATAAGACTTTTGGGTTTTTGTGCCCCATGATCCATGGTGCATTCTTATGCATAAAAAACCATAATGCTCAGAGCACTTTTTAGTTTTGATGTCCATGGTGCCCCGAGGTCCAATTTTCGTGCCGGTGGTGCATTCTCAACCATTTGTGAAATTTTCGTTCGAAAATAAGACTTTTGGGTTTTGGTGCCCCGTGATCCTTGGTGCATTCTTATGCATAAAAAACTATAATTCTTGGAGCACTCTTCAATTTTGAGGTTCGTGGTGCCCCGTGGTCCAATTTTGGTTCCGGTGTTGCATTTTCGGCCATATGTGAAATTTTTGTGCGAAAATAGGACTTTTGGGTTTTGGTTCCGCGTGATCCCTGGTGCATTCTTATGCATTAAAAACCATAATGCTTGAAGCACTTTTTAGTTCTGAGGTCCATGGTGCCCCGTGGTCCAATTTTGGTGCCGGTGGTGCATTCTCTGTCATTTGTGAAATTTTCGTGCGAAAATAAGACTTTTGGCTTTTGGTGCCACATGATCCATGGTGCATTCTTATGCATTAAAAACCATGATGCTGGGAGAACTTTTAAGTTTTGAGGTCCGAGGTGCCCCGTGGTCCAATTTTGGTGCTCGTGGTGCATTTTCGGCCCATTGTGTAATTTTCGTGCGAAAATAAGACTTTTGGGTTTCGGTGCCCCGTGATCCCTGCTGCATTCTTATGCATAAAAAACCATAATGCTCATAACACTTTTCAGTTTTGAGGTCCGTGGTGTCCCGTGGTCCAATTTTGGTGCCGATGGTGCATTTTCGGCCCATTGTACAATTTTCGTGCGAAAATAAGACTTTTGGGATTTGATGCCCCGTTTCCCTGGTGCATTCTTATGCATAAAAAGCCATAATGCTCGGACCACTTTTATGTATTGAGGTCCGAGGTACCCCGTGGTTCAATTTTGGTGCCCGTGGTGCATTCTCGACCCTTTTGTGTAAGTTTCGTGCGAAAATAAGACTTTTGTGTTTTGGTGCCCCGTGATCCTTGGTGCATTCTTATGCATTAAAAAACCATAATGCTTAGAACGCTTTTCAGTCTTGAGGTTTGTGGTGCCCCATGGTCCAATTTTGGTGTCGGGGGTACATTTTCGGACATTAGAGCATTTTTCGTGCGAAAATAAGACTTTTGGGTTTTGGTGTCCCGTGATTCCTGATGCATTCTTATGCATAAAAAACCTTAATGCTCGGAGCACTTTTCAGTTTTCAGGTCCGAGGTGCCCCGTGGTCTAATTTTTGTGCCCGTGGTGCATTTTCGGCCCATTGTGCAATTTTCGTGCAAAAATAAGACTTTTGGGTTTTAGTGCCCCGTGATCCCTGGTGCATTCTTATGCATAAAAAACAATAATGCTCGAAACACTTTTCAGTTTTGACGAATGTGGTGCCCCGTGGTCCATTTTTGGTGCCGGTGGTGCATTTTCGGCCATTTGTTCAATTTTCATGCGAAAATAAAACTTTTGGATTTTGGTGCCCCATGAACCTTGGTGCATTCTTATGCATAGAAAACCAGAATGCACGGAACACTTTTCAGTCTTGAAGTTTGTGGTGCACCGTGGTCTAATTTTGGTGTCGGTGGTGCATTTTTGGCCATTTGTGCAATTTTCGTGTGAAAATAAGAATTTTGGGTTTTGGTGCCCCGTGATCCTTGGTGCATTCTTATGCATAAAAAACCATAATGCTTGGAAGACTTTTCAGTCTTGAGGTTCGTGGGGCCTCGTGGTCCAATTTTGGTGTCAGGGGTGCATTTTCGGCCATTTGTGCATTTTTTGGGCGAAAATAAGACTTTTGGGTTTTGGTGCCCCGTGATCCCTGATGCATTCTGATGCGTAAAAAATCTTAATGCTTAGAGCACTTTTAAGTTTTCAGGTCCGAGGTGCTCCGTGGTCTAATTTTGGTGCCCGTGGTGCATTTTCGTCCCATTGTGCAATTTTCGTGCGAAAATAAGACTTTTGGATTTTATTGCCCTATGATCCCTGGTGCATTCTTATGATAAAAAACCATAATTCTCGAAGCACTTTTCAGTTTTGAGGTCCGTGTTGCCCCGTTGTACAATATTGGTGCCGGTGGTGCATTTTCGGCCAATTGTGAAATTTTTGTTGCAAAAATAAGACTTTTGGGTTTTGGTGCCCTGTGATCCCTGGTGCATTCTTATGCATAAAAAACCATAATGCTTGGAGAACTTTTAAGTTTTGAGCTCCCAGGTGCCCCGTGGTCCAATTTTGGTGCCCGTGGTGCATTTTGGGACCATTGTGCAATCTTCGTGTGAGAATAAGACTTTTGCGTTTTTGTGCCCCGTGATCCCTGGTGCATTCTTATGCATAAAAAAGCATAATGGTCGAAGCACTTTTTAGTTTTGAGGTGCGTGTTGCCCCGTGGTCCAATTTTGGTGCCGGTGGTGCATAAGTCTATGTGTGTAATTTTCATGCGAAAAAAAGACTTTTGGGTTTTGGTGCCCTATGATCATTGGTGGATTCTTATGCATATTAAACCATAATGCTCGGAACACTTTCCAGTCTTGAGGTTCGTCATGCCCCGTTGTCCAATTTTGGTGTCGGGGGTGCATTTTCGGCCATTTGTCCAATTTTCTTGCACAAAAAAAAGACATTTGGGTTTTGGTGCCCCGTGATCCCTGGTGCATTCTTATGCAGAAAAAACCATAATGCTTGGAGCACTTTTCAGTTTTGAGGTCCGTAGTGCCCCGTGGTCCAATTTTGGTGCCTGTGGGGCATTTTCGGCCATTTGTGAAATTTTCGTGCGAAAATAAGACTTTTGTGTTTTGGTGCCCTGTGGTCCCTGGTGCATTCTTATGCATAAAAAACCATAATGTTTGGAGCACTTTTAAGTTTTGAGCTCCCAGGTGTCCCGTGATCCAATTTTGGTGCTCATGGTGCATTTTCGGCCCATTGTGCAATCTTCGCCTGAAAATAAGACTTTTGGGTTTTGGTGCCCTGTGAACCCTGGTGCATTCTTATGCATAAAAAACCATAACGCTCGTAGTACTTTTCTGTTTTGAGGTTCGAAGTGCCCCGTGATCCAATTTTGCTGCCCGTGGTGCATTTTCGGTCCATTATTCAATATTCGTGCAAAAATAAGACTTTTGGGTTTTTTTGCCCCTTGATCCTTGGTGCACTCTTATGCATAAAAAAACTATACTGCTCGAAACACTTTTCAGTCTTGAGGTTCGTGGTGCCCCGTGGTCCAATTTTGGTGCCGGGGGTACATTTTCGGACATTTGTGCATTTTTCATGCGAAAATAAGACTTATGGGTTTTGGTGTCCCGTAATCCCTGATGCATTCTTTTGCATAAAAAACCTAAATGCTCGGAGCACTTTTCAGTGTTCAGGTCCGAGGTGCCCCGTGGTCTAATTTTTGTGCACGTGAAGCATTTTCGGCCCATTGTGCAATTTTCGTGCAAAAATAAGACTTTTGGGTTTTAGTGCCTCGTGATCCCTGGTGCATTCTTATGCATAAAAAACCATAATGCTCGAAACACTTTTCAATTTTGAGGACTGTGGTGCCCGTGGTGCATTTTTGGCCATTTGTGCAATTTTCGGTGCCCCATGATCCTTGGTGCATTCTTATGCATAAAAACCCAGAATGCACGGAACACTGTTCAGTCTTGAAGTTTGTGGTGCCCTGTGGTCTAATTTTGGTGCCAGTGGTGCATTTTCGGCCATTTGTTCAATTTTTGTGCGAAGATAAGACTTTCGGGTTTTGGTGCCCCGTGATCCTTGGTGCATTCTTATGCATAAAAAACCATATTGCTCGGAACACTTTTCAGTCTTGAGGTTCGTGGTGCCTCGTGGTCCAATTTTGGAGCCAGGGGTGCATTTTCGGCCATTTGTGCATTTTTCGGGCGAAAATAAGACTTTTGGGTTTTGGTGCCCCGTGATCCCTGGTGCATTCTTATGCATAAAAAATCTTAATACTCAAAGCACTTTTCAGTTTTCAGGTCCGAGGTGCTCCGTGGTCTAACTTTTGTGCCCGTGGTGCATTTTCGGCCCATTGTGCAATTTTCGCGCCAAAATAAGACTTTTGGATTTTATTGCCCCGTGATCCCTGGTGCATTCTTATGATAAAAAACCATAATGCTCGGAGCACTTTTCAGGTTTGAGGTCCGTGTTGCCCCGTGGTACAATTTTGGTGCCGGTGGTGCATTTTCGGCCATTTGTGAAATTTTCGTTGCGAAAATAAGACTTTTGGGTTTTCGTGCCCCGTGATCCCTAGTGCATTCTTTTGCGTAAAAAACCATAATGCTTGGAGCACTATTAAGTTTTGAGCTCCCAGGTGCCCCGTGGGGCAATTTTGGTGCCCGTGGTGCATTTTGGGCCCATTATGCAGTCTTCGTTTGAGAATAAGAGTTTTGCGTTTTGGTGCCCCGTGATCCCTGGTGCATTCTTATGCATGAAAAAGCATAATACTTTGAGCACTTTTTAGTTTTGAGGTCCGTGTTACCCCGTGGTCCAATTTTGGTGCCGGTGGTGCATTTTCGGCTTTGTGTAATTTTTGTGCAAAATAAGACTTTTGGGTTTTGGTGCCCCATGATCCTTGGTGGATTGTTATGCATAAAAAACCGTAATGCTCGAAACACTTTCTAGTCTTGAGGTTCGTTGTGCCCCGTTGTCCAATTTTGGTGTTGGGGGTGCATTTTCGGCCATTTGTGCAATTTTCGTGCGAAAATAAGACATTTGGGTTTTGGTGCCCCGTGATCCCTGGTGCGTTCTTATGCAGAAAAAACCATAATGCTTGGAGCACATTTCAGTTTTGAGGTCCGTAGTGCCCCGTGGTCCAATTTTGGTGCCTGTGGGGCATTTTCGGCCATTTGTGAAATTTTCGTGCGAAAATAAGACTTTTGTGTTTTGGTGCCCCGTGATCCCTGGTGCATTCTTATGCATAAAAAACCATAATGCTTGGAGCACTTTTAAGTTTTGAGCTCCCAGGTGCCCCGTGATCCAATTTTGGGCCCGTGGTGCATTTTCGACCCATTGTGCAATCTTCGCCTGAAAATAAGACTTTTGGGTTTTGGTGTCCTATGAACCCTGGTGCATTCTTATGCATAAAAAACCATAATGCTCATAGCACTTTTCTGTTTTGAGGTCCGAGGTGCCCCGTGATGCAATATCGGTGCCTGTGGTGCATTTTCGGTCCATTGTTCAATTTTCGTTCGAAAATAAGACTTTTGGGTTTTTTTGCCCCTTCATCCTTGCTGCATTCTTATGCATAAAAAAAATCATAATGCTCGGAACACTTTTCAATCTTGAGGTTCGTGGTGCCCTGTGGTCCAATTTTGATGTCGGGGGTACATTTCCGGACATTTGTGCATTTTTTGTGCGAAAATAAGACTTTTGGGTTTTGGTGTCCTGTGATCCGTGATGCATTCTTATGCATAAAAAACCTTAATGCTCGGAGCACTTTTCGGTTTTCAGGTCTGAGGTGCTCCGTGGTCTAATTTTTGTGCCCGTGGTGCATTTTCGGCCCATTGTCCAATTTTCGTGCGAAAGTAAGACTTTTGGGTTTTGGTGCCCCGTGATCCTTGGTGCATTCTTATGCATAAAAAACCATAATGCTCGGAACACTTTTCAGTCTTGAAGTCCGTAGTGCCTAGTGGTCTAATTTTGGTGCCAGTGGTGCATTTTCGGCCATTTGTTCAATTTTCGTACGAAAATAAGACTCTTGGGTTTTTTTGCCCCTTGATCCTTGGTGCATTCTTATGCATAAAAAACCATAATGCTCGGAACACTTTTCAGTATCGAGGTTCGTTGTGCCCCGTGGTCCAATTTTTGTGCCCGTGGTGCATTTTCGTCACATTGTGCAATTTTCATGCGAAATAAAAGACTTTTCGATTTTGGTGCCCCATGATCCCTGGTGCATTCTTATGCATAAAAACCCATAATGCTCGGAACACTTTTCAGTTTTGAGGCTCGTGGTGCCCCATGGTGCAATTTTGGTGCCTTTGGTGCATTGCCGGCCATTTGTGTAGTTTTCGGTCGAAAATAAGACTTTTGGTGCTCCGTGATCCCTGGTGCATTCTTATGCATAAAAAACCAAAATGCTCGGAGCACTTTTAAGTATTGAGGTCTGAGGTGCCCCGTGGTCCAAGTTTTGTGCCTGTGGTGCATTTTCGGCCCATTGTGCAATTTTTGTGTGAAAATAAGACTTTACGGTTTTGGTGCCCCGTGATCCCTAGTGCATTGTTATGCATAAAAACCCATAATGCTCTGAATACTTCTCAATTTTAAGGTTCGTGGTGTCCTGTGGTCCAATTTTGGTGTTTGTGGTGCATTTTCGGCCATTTGTGCAGTTTTCGTGCGAAAATAAGACTTTTGGGTTCTAGTGTTCGTGATCCCTGGTGCATTCTGATGCATAAAAAACATAATGCTAGGAGCACTTTTTAGTTTTGAGATCCGTGGTGCCCCGTGGTCCAAATTTGGTGCCGGTCGTGCATTTTCGGCCATTTGTGAAATTTTCGTTCGAAAATTAGACTTTTGGGTTTTGGTGCCCCATGATCCTTGGTGCATTCTTATGCATAAAAAACCATAATGCTCGGAACACTTTTTAGTTTTGAGGTTCGTGGTGCCCCGTGGTCCAATTTTGGTGCTGGGGTTGCATTTTCAGCCATTTGTGCAATTTTCGTGCCAAAATAAGACTTTTGGGTTTTGGTGCCCCATGATCCCTGGGGAATCCTTATGAATAAAAATCCATAATCGTCGGAGCACTTTTCAGTTTTGAGGTCTGTGGTGCCCCGTGGTGCATTTTCGACCCATTGTGCAATTTTCGTGCGAAAATAAGACTTTTGGGTTTTGGTGCCCTATGATTCCTAGGGCATTCTGATGAATAAAAAACCATAATTCTTGGAGCACTTTTTAGTTTTGAGGTCCGTGGTGCCCATGGTCCAATTTTGGTGCCAGTCGTGCATTTTCGGCCATTTGTGAAATTTTCGTAAGAAAACAAGACTTTTGGGTTTTGGTGCCCCGTGATCCCTGGTGCATTCTTATGCATAAAAAACCATAATACTGGGAGCACGTTTGTGTTTTGAGGTCCATGGTGCCCCGTGGTCCAATTTTGGTGCCCGTGGTGCATTTTCGGCCCATTGTGCAATTTTTGTGCGAAAATAAGACTTTTGGGTTTTGGTGCCCCATTATCCCTGGTGCATTCTTATACATAAAAAACCGTAATGCTTGGAGTAGTTTTCAGTTTTGGGGTCCGTGGTATCCAGTGGTCCAATTTTGGTGCCCTGTGGTGCATATTTTGCCCATGGTGCAATTCGTCCCAAAAAAAGACTTTTGGGCTTTAGTGCCCTGGCATCCTTGGGGCATTCTTATGCATTAAAAACCAAAATACTTGGAGAACTTTTCAGTTTTGAGATCTGTGGTGTCCCGTGGTCCAATTTTGGTGCCGGTGGTGCAATTTCGGCTATTTGTGCAACTTTCGTATGAAAATAAGACTTTTTGGTTTTGGTACCCCGTGAGTCCTGGTGCATTCTAATCAATAAAAAACCATAATGCTCGGAGAACTTTTCAGGTTTGAGGTCCGAGGTGCCCCATGGTCCAATTTTGGTGCCCGTTGTACATTTTCCTTGCGAAAATAAGACTTTTGGGTTTTGGTGCCCCGTGATCCTTGGTGCATTCTTATGCATAAAAAACCATAATGCTCGGAGCACTTTCAGTTTTGAGGTCTGTGGTGCCACGTGGTTCAATTTTGGTGCCAGTGGTGCATTTTCGGCCATTTGCGCAATTTTCGTGCGCAAAATAAGACTTTTGGGTTTTGGTGCCCCGTGATCCCTAGTGCTTTCTTATGCATAAAAAAACCGTAATGCTCGGAGCACTTTTCAGGTTTGAGGTCCGTGGTCCAACTTTTGTGCCCGTGGTGGATTTTCGGCCTGTGGTCCAATTTTCGTGCCAAAATAAGACTTTTAGGTTTTGGTACCCCGTGATCCTTGGTGCATTCTTATACATAAAACACCATAGTGCTCGGAGCACTTTTCAGTTTTGAGGTCTGTGGTGCCCCGTGGTCCAATTTTGGTGCCCGTGGTGCATTTTCTGCCCATTGTGCATTTTTCGTGCCAAAATAAAACTTCTAGATTTTGGTGCCCCGTGATCCTTGGTGCATCCTTATGCATAAAAAACCATAATGCTCGGAGCACCTTTTAGTTTTGAGGTCCGTGGTGCCTCGTGGTCCAATTTTGGTGCCCGTGGTGCATTTTTGGCCCATCATGCAATTTTTGTGCCAAAATAAAACTTTTGGGTTTTGGTACCCCATGATCCTTGGGGCATCCTTATGCATAAAGAAACCATAATGCTCGAAGCACTTTTTAGGTATGAGGTTCGTGTTGCCCCGTGGTCCAATCTTGGTTCCCGTGGTGCCTTTTTTGCACATGGAGAAATTTTCGTGCCAACATAAGACTTTTGGTTTTGGGTGCACTGTGATCCTTGGTTCATCCTTATCCATAAAAGACCATAATGCTCGGAGAACTTTTCAGTATTGAGGTCCGTGGTGCCCTATGGTCTAATTTTGGACCTCGTGGTGCATTGTCGACACTGGTGCAATTTTCGTGCCAAAATAAGACTTTTGGGTTTTCGTGCCCCATGATCCCTGGGGCATCCTTATGCATAAAAATCCATAATGCTCGGAGCACTTTTCAGTTTTGAGGTCCGTGGTGCCCTGTGGTCCAATTTTGGTGCCCGTGGTTCATTTTCGGCCCATTGTGCAATTTTCGTGCGAAAATAAGACTTTTGGGTTTTGGTGCCCCGTGATCCCTGGTGCATTCTTATGCATAAAAAATGATAATGCTTGGAGCACTTTACAGTTTTGAGGTCTGTGCATCTCGTGGTCCAATTTTGGTGCCGATGGTGCATTTTCAGCTATTTATGCAATTTTCGTACGAAAAAAAGACTTTTGGGTTTTTGTGCCCCATGATCCCTGGTGCATTCTTATGCATAGAAGACCGTAATACTAGTAGCACTTTTATGTTTTGAGGTCCGTGGTCCCCTATGGTCCAATTTTGGTGCCAGTGGTGCATTTTTGTGCAGAAAAAGACTTTTGGGTTTTGGTGCCCCATGATCCCTGGTGAATTCTTAAACATAAAAATCCATAATGCTCGGAGCAATTTTCAGTTTTAAGATCAGTGGTGCCCCGTGGTTCAATTTTGGTGCCCGTCGTGCATCTTTGGCCCATTGTACAATTTTCGTGCGACAAAAAGACTTTTGGGTTTTGGGGCCCCGTGATCCCTAATGCATTCTTATACATAAAAAACCATAATTCTTGGAGCACTTTTCAGTTTTGAGGTCCGTGGTGTCTAGTGCTAAAATTTTTGTGCCCGTGGTGCAATTTCGGCACATGATAGAATTTTCGTGCTAAATATGACTTTTGGAGGTCCATGGTGCCCCTTGGTCCAATTTAGGTGCCCGTGGTGAATTTTCGGCGCATGGTGCAAATTTTATGCCAAAATAAGACTTTTAGGATTTGGTGCCCCATGATCCCTGGTGCATCCTTATGCATAACAATCCATAATGCTCGGAGCACTTTTCCGTTTTGAGGTCTGTGGTGCCTCGTGGTCCAATTTTTGTGGCCGTGGTAAATTTTTGCCCCATTGTGCAATTTTCGTGCGAAAATAAGAATTTCGGGTTTTGGTGCCTCGTGATCCCTGGTGGATTCTTATGCATAAAAAGCCATAATGCTCGGAGCACTTTTTAGTTTTGAGGGCCGTGGTGCCCCGTGGTCCAATTTTTGTGCCCGTGGTGCTTTTTCGCCCCATTGTGAAATTTTCGTGCGAAAATAAGACTTTTGGGTTTGGGTGCCCCGTTGTCCTTGGTGCATTAAAAAACCATAATGCTCAGAGCACTTTTCAGTTTTGAGGTCTGTGGTGCCCCGTGGTCCAATTTTGGTGCCCGTGGTGCATTTTCGGCCCATTGCGCAATTTTCGTGCGAAAATAAGACTTTTGGGTTTTGGTTCCCCATGATCCCTGCTGCATTCTTATACATAAAAAACCGTAATAATCATAGAACTTTTTAGTTTTGAGGTCCGTCGTGTCCAGTGGTCCAATTTTGGTGCCCGTGGTGCATTTTCGGCCCATCGTGTAATTTTCGTGCGAAAATAAGACTTTTGGGTTTTGGTGCCCCGTAATTCCTGGTGCATTCTTATGCATAAAAATCCATAATGCTTGGAGCACTTTTCAGTTTTGAGGTTCGTGGTGTCCGGTGGTCATATTTTGCTGCCCGTGGTGCTTTTTCGGCACATGGTGCAATTTTCGTGCGAAAATAAGACTTTTGGGTTTTGCTGCCCCGTGATCCCTGGTGCATTCTTATGCATAAAAAACCATAATGCTAGGAGCACTTTTCAGTTTTGAGGTCCGAGGTGTCCCGCGGTCCAATTTTGGTGCCCGTGGTGCATTTCGGCCCATTGTGCAATTTTCGTGCGAAAATAAGACTTTTGGGTTTTCAGGCCCCGTCATCCCTGGTGCATTCTTATCAATAAAAAACCATAAAATTCAGAGCACTTTTCAGTTTTGAGGTCCGTGGTGACCAATGGTCATAATTTGGTGCCTCGTGGTGCATTTTTGGCCCATGCTGCAATTTCTGTGCCAAAATAAGACTTTTGGATTTTGGTGCTCCGTGATCCTTGGGGAATTCTTATGCATAAAATACCATAATTCTCGGAGCACTTTTAAGTTTTGAGGTCCGTGGTGCCCCATGGTCCAATTTTGGTGCCCATGGGGCATTTCCAGCCCATTGTGCAATTTTCGTGCGAAAATAAGAATATTGGGTTTTGGTGCCCCGTGATCCCCGATGCATTCTTATACATAAAAAACCATAATGCTCGGAGCACTTTTCAGTTTTGAGGTCCGTCGTGTCCAGTGGTCAAATTTTGCTTCCAGTTGTGCATTTTCCGCACATGGTGTAATTTTCGTGCGAAAAGAAGAGTTTTGGGTTTTGGTGCCCCATGATCCCTGGTATATTCTTATGCATTAAAATCCATAATGCTCGGAGCACTTTTCATTTTTGAGGTTCGTGGTGCCCCGTGGTCCAATTTTAGTGCCAGTGGTGCATTTTCGGCCATTTGTGCAATTTTCGTGCAAAAATAAGAGTTTTGGGTTTCGGTGCCCCATGATCCCTGGAGCATTCTTATGCATAAAATACCATAATGCTCAGAGCACTTTTCAGTTTTGAGGTCCGTGTTTCCCCGTGGTCCAATTTTCGTGTCGGTGGTGCATTTTCGACCATTTGTACAATTTTCGTGCGAAAATAATACAATTGGGGTTAGGTGCCCCGTTATCCCTGTTGCATTCTTGTGCATAAAAAACCATAATGCTCAGAGCACATTTCAGTTTTGAGGTCTGTGGTGTCCAGTGGTCATAATTTGGTGCCTCGAGGTGCATTTTTGGCCCATAGTGTAATTTCCGTGCCCAAATAAGACTTTTGGGTTTTGGTGCTCCGTGATCCTTGGGGCATTCTTATGCGTAAAATACCATAATTATCGGAGCACTTTTCAGTTTTGAGGTCTGTGGTGCCCCGTGGTCCAATTTTGGTGCCCGTGGTGCATTTTCGGCCCATTGCGCAATTTTCGTGCGAAAATAAGACTTTTGGGTTTTGGTTCCCCGTGATCCCTGCTGCATTCTTATAGATAAAAAACCAGAATAATCAGAGAACTTTTTAGTTTTGAGGTCCGTCGTGTCTAGTGGTCCAATTTTGGTACCCGTGGTGCATTTTCGGCCCATTGTGTAATTTTCGTGCGAAAATAAGACTTTTGGGTTTTGGTGCCCCGTGATCCCTGGTGCATTCTTATGCATAAAAATCCATAATGCTCAGAGCACTTTTCAGTTTTGAGATTCGTGGTGTCCGGTGGTCATATTTTGCTGCCCGTGGTGCTTTTTCGGCACATGGTGCAATTTTCGTGCGAAAATAAGACTTTTGGGTTTTGCTGCCCCGTGATCCCTGGTGTATTCTTATGTATGAAAATCCATAATTCTCGAAGCCATTTTCAGTTTTGAAGTCCGTGGTTCCCCGTGGTCCAATTTTGGTGTCAGTGGTGTATTTTCGGCCATTTGTGCAATTTTTGTGCGAAAATAAGACTTATGGGTTTTCGTACCCAGTGATCCCTGGAGCATTCTTATGCATAAAAAACCATAATGGTCGGAGCACTTTTCAGTTTTGAGGTCCTTGATGCCCGCTGGTCCAATTTTCGTGCTGGTGGTGTATTTTTGGCCATTTGTGCAATTTTCGTGCGAAAATAAGATTTTGGGTTTTGGTGCCCCGTGATTCTTGGTTCATTCTTATGCATAAAAAACCAAATGGTCGTAGCACTTTTCGGTTTTGAGGTTTGTGGTGTCCAGTGGTCATATTTTGCTGCTCGTGGTGCATTTTCGGCCCATTGTGCAATTTTCGTGCGAAAATAAGACTTTTGGGGTTTGGGGCCCCGTGATCCTTGGTATGCTCTTATACATAAAAAAATAAAATGCTTGGAGCACTTTTCAGTTTTGAGGTCCGTAGTGTCCAGTGGTCAAATTTTGCTTCCCGTGGTGCATTTTCTGCACATGGTACAATTTTCGTGCGAAAATAAGACTTTTGGGTTTTGGTGCCCCGTGATCCCTGGTGCATTCTTATGCATGAAAATCCATAATGCTCGGAGCACTTTTCGATTTTGAGGTCTGAGGTGCCCCGTGGTCCAATTTTGGTGCCGGTGGTGTATTTTCAGCCATTTATGCAATTTTCGTGCGAAAAAAAGACTTTTGGGTTTGGTACCCCGTGATCCTTGGAGCATTCCTATGCATAAAAAACCATAATGCTAGGAGCACTTTTAAATTTTGAGGTTCGTGTTGCCCCGTGGTCCAATTTTCGTGCCGGTGGTGCATTTTCAGCCATTTGGACAATTTTCGTGCGAAAATAAGACTTTGGGGGTTAGGTGCCCCGTGATCCCTGGTGCATTCTTATGCATAAAAAAACATAATGCTCGAAGTACCTTTCTGTTTTGAGGTCCGAGGTACCCCGTGGTCAAATTTTGCTTCCCGTGGTGCATTTTCGGCCATTTGTGAAATTTTCGTGCGAAAATAAGACTTTTGGGTTTTGGTGCCCCATGATTCCTGGTGCATTCTTATGCATAAAAAACCATAATGCTCGCAACACTTTTCAGTTTTCAGGTCTGTGGTGCTCTGTGGTCCAATTTTGGTGCCGGTGGTGCATTTTCGGCCATTTGTCCAATTTTCGTGCGAATATAAGACTTTTGGGTTTTGGTACCCTGTGATCCCTGGTGCATTCTTATGCATAAAAAACCATAATGCTTGGAGCACTTTTCAGTTTTGAGGTCCGAGGTACCCCGTGGTCCAATTTTGGTGCCCGTGGTGCATTTTCGTCCCATTGTCCAATTTTCGTGCGAAAATAAGACTCTTTTGTTTTAGTGCCCCGTGATCCCTAGTGCATTCTTTATACATAAAAAACCATAATGCATGGAGTACTTTCCAATTTTGAGGTCCGTGGTGTCTAGTGGTCAAATTTTGCTTCACATGGAGCAATTTTCGTGCAAAAATAAGACCTTTGCTATTTGGTGCCCCGTGATACCTGGTGCATTCTTATGCATAAAAAACCATAATGCTCGAACACTTTTTAGTCTTGAGGTCTGTGCTGCTCCGTGGTCCAATTTTGGTGCTGGTGGTGCATGTTTGGCAATTTGTGCAATTTTCTACGAATATAAGACTTTTGGGTTTTGGTTTCCCGTGATCCCTACTGCATTCTTATGCATAAAAAACCATAATTCTCGGAGCACTTTTCAGTTTTGAGGTCCGTGGTGCCCCGTGGTCCAATTTTGGTGCCGGTGGTGCATTTTCGGCCCATTGCGCAATTTTCATGCGAAAATAAGACTTTTGGGTTTTGGTACCCCGTGATCCCTGGTGCATTCTGATGCATAAAAAATGGTAATGCTCGGAGAAATTTTCAGTTTTGAGGTTCGTGGTGCCCCGAGGTCAAATTTTGGTGCCCCATGGTACATTTTTAGCTCATGGTGCAACTTTTGGGTTTTGCTACCCTATGATCCTTGGGGAATTCTTATGCATAAAAATGCATGATGCTTGGAGCACTTTTCAGTTTTGAGTTCCGTGATACCCGTGGTCTAATTTTGGTGTCGGTGGTGCATTGTTGGCCATTTGTGCAATTTTCATGCGTAAATAAGACTTTTAGGTTTCGTTGCCCCATGATCCCTGGTGCGTTCTTATGCATAAAAAACCATAATGCTCAGAGCACTTTTAAGTTTTGAGGTCCGTGGTGTCAAGTGGTCAAATTTTTCTTCCCGTGGTGCATTTTCAGCCATTTGTGAAATTTTCGTGCGAAAAGAAGACTTTTGGGTTTTGGTGCCCCATGATCCCTAGTGCATTCTTATGCATAAAAAACCATAATGCTCGCAACACTTTTCAGTTTTCAGGTCCGTGGTGCTCCGTGGTCCAATTTTGGTGCCTGTGGTGCATTTTCAGCCATTTTTCCAATTTTCGTGCGAAAATAAGACTTTTGGGTTTTGGTACCCTGTGATCCCTGGTGCATTCTTATGCATAAAAAACCATAATGCTCGAAGCACTTTTCAGTTTTGAGGTCCGAGGTGCCCCGTGGTCCAATTTTGGTGCTTGTGGTGCATTTTCTTCCCATTGTGCAATTTTCGTGCGAAAATAAAACTCTTTGGTTTTGGTGCCCCGTGATCCCTAGTGCATTCTTTATACATCAAAAACCATAATGCACGGAGTACTTTCCAGTTTTGAGGCCGTGGTGTCCAGTGGTCAAATTTTGCTTCCCATGGTGCAATTTTCGTACGAAAATAAGACCTTTGGGTTTTGGTGCCCCGTGATACCTGGTGCATTCTTATGCATAAAAAACCATAATGCTTGAACACTTTTCAGTCTTGAGGTCCTTGGTGCTCCGTGGTCCAATTTTGGTGTCGGTGGTGCATTGTCAGCCACTTGTGCAATTTTCGTGCATAAATAAGACTTTTGGGTTTCGGTGCCCCGTGATCCCTGGTGCATTCTTATGCATAAAAAACCATAATGCTCGCAACACTTTTCAGTTTTAAGGTCCATGGTGTCCAGTGGTCAAATTTTGCTTCCCGTGGTGCATTTTCGGCCATTTGTGAAATTTTCGTGCGAAAATAAGACTTTTGGGTTTTGGTGCCCCGTGATCCCTGATGATTTATTATACATAAAAAACCATCATGCTCAGAGCACTTTATAGTCTTGAGGTTCGTGGTGCTCCGTGGTCCAATTTTGGTGCTGGTGGTGCATTTTCGGCCATTTGTGCAATTTTCGTGCGAAAATAAGACTTTTGGATTTTGGTGCCATGTGATCCCTGGTGCATTCTTATGCATAAAAAACCATAATCCTCATAGCACTTTTCAGTTTTGAGGTCTGTGTAGCCCCGTGGTCCAATTTTAGTGCTGGTGGTGCATTTTCGTCCTATTGTGCAATTTTCCTGTGAAAATAAGACTTTTGGGTTTTGGTGCCCCGTGATCCTTGGTGCACTCTTATTCATAAAAAAACTATAATGCTCATAGCACTTTTCAGTTTTGAGTTCCATAGTGCCCCGTGGTCCAATTTTGGTGCCGGTGGTGCATTTTCGGCCATTTGTGCAATTTTCATGCGAAAATAAGTATTTTGGATTTTGGTGACCATTGATCCCTCATGCATTCTTATGCATAAAAAACCATAATGCTCGGAGCATTTTTCAGTTTTGAGGTCCCTCTTGCCTAGTGGTCCAATTTTGGTGCCCGTGGTACATTTTCGGCCCATTGTGCTATTTTCGTGTGAAAATAAGACTTTTGGATTTTGGTGCCCCGTTATCCCTAGTGCATTCTTATACATGAAAAACCATAATACTTGGAGCACTTTTCAGTTTTGAGGTCCGTGGTGTCCAGTGGTCCAATTTTTATGCCCTGTGGTGCATTTCCAACCCATTTTGCAACTTTCGTACGAAAATAAGACTTCTGGGTTTTGGTCCCCCGTGATCCCTGGTGCATTCTTATCCATAAAAAAACTATAATGCTCAGAGAACTTTTCAGCTTTGAGTTCCGTGGTGCCCTGTGGTCCAATTTTGGTTCCGGTGGTGCGTTTTCAGCCAATTGTGCAATTTTCGAGCGAAAATAAGACTTTTGGGTTTTGGTTCCCCGTGATCCCTGATGCATTCTTATGCAAAAAAAACCATAATACTCGGAGCACTTTTCAGTTTTAAGGCCCGTGGTGTCCAGTGGTCCAATTTTTGTGCCCTGTGGTGCATTTTCGACCCATTTTGCAATTTTCATGCGAAAATAAGACTTTTGGGTTTTAGAGCCCCGTGATTCCTGGTGCATTCTTACCCATAAAAAACTATAATGCTCAGAGAACTTTTCAGCGTTGAGTTCCGTGGTGTCCCGTGGTCCAATTTTGGTGCCGGTGGTGCATTTTCAGCCATTTGTGCAATTTTCGTGCGAAAATATGACTTTTGGGTTTCGGTTCCCCGTGATCCCTGGTGCATTCTTTTGCATAAAAGATCATAATGCTCAGAGCACTTTTCAGTTTTGAGGTCCGAGGTGCCCCATGGTCCAATTTTGATGCCCGTGGTGCATGTTCGGCCAATTGTGCAATTTTCGTGCGAAAATAAGACTTTTGGGTTTTGGTGCCCCGTGATCCCTGGTGCATTCTTATACATAAAAAACCAGAATGCTCATAGCACTTTTCAGTTTTGAGGTTCGTGGTGTCCAGTGCTCAAAATTTGGTGCCCGTGGGGCATTTTCGGCAGATGTTGCAATTTTTGTACAAAAATAAGACTTTCGGGATTTTGTGGCCCGTGATCCATGCTGCATTCTTATGCATAAAAAACCATAATGCTCATAGCACTTTTCAGTTTTGAGGTCCGAGGGGCCCTGTGATCCAATTTTGGTGCCCGTGGTGCATTTTCGGCCCATCGTACAATTTTCGTGCGAAAATAAGACTTTTGGGTTTTGGTGCCCCGTGATCTCTGGTGCATTCTTATACATAAAAAACCATAATGCTCAGAGCACTTTTCAGTTTTGAGGTTCGTGGTGTCCAGTGGTCAAATTTTGGTGCTCGTGGTGCATTTTCAGCACATGGTGCAATTTTCTTGTAAATAGAAGATTTTTTGGTTTTGGTGCCCCGTGAACCCTGGTACATTCTTATGCATAAAAAACCATGTTCCTCGAAGCACTTTTCCGTTTCGAGGTTCGTGTTGCCCCGTGGTCCAATTTTGGTGCCCGTGGTGCATTTTCTGCCCATTGTGCATTTTTCGTGCGAAAATAAGACTTTTGGGTTTTGGTGCCCCATGATCCCTGATGCATTCATATACATAAAAAACCATAATGCTCAAAGCATTTTTCAGTTTTGAGGTCTGTGGTGTGCAGTTTTCAGTTTTGAGGTCCGAGGTACCCTGTGGTCCAATTTTGGTGCTCGTGGTGCATTTTCGGCCCATTGTGCAATTTTCATGCGAAAATAGGACTTTTCGGTTTAGGTGCCCCATGATCCCTGGTGCATTCTTATGCATTAAAAACCATAATTCTTGGAGCACTTTTCAGTTTTGAGGTCCGAGGTGCCCCGTTGCCCAATATTGGTGCCTGTGGTGCATTTTCGGCCAAATGTACAATTTCGTGCGAAAATAAGACTTATGGGTTTTGGTTCCCCGTGGTCCCTGGTGCATTCTTATGCATAAAAAACCATAATGCTTGGTGCACTTTTCAGTTTTGAGGTCTGAGATGTCCCATGGTCCAATTTTAGTGCCCGTGGTGCATTTTCGGCCCATTGTGTAAATTTCGTGCGAAAATAACACTTTGGGTTTTGGTGCCCCGTGATCCCTGGTGCATTCTTATGCATAAAAACTATAATGCTCATTGCACTTTTCAGTTTTGAGGTCCGTGGTGCCCCGTGGTCCAATTTTGGTGGTAGTGGCGCATTTTCGGCCATTTGTGCAAATTTTGTGCAAAATTAAGACTTTTGGATTTTGGTGCCCCGTGATCCCTGGTGCATTCTTATGCATTAAAAACCATAATGCTCGGAGTACTTTTCAGTTTTGAGGTCCGTGTTACCCGTGGTCCAATTTTGGTGTCCGTCGTGCATTTACGGCCCATTGTGCTATTTTTGTGAGAAAATAAGACTTTTTGGGTTTTGGTGCATCGTGATCCCTAGTGCATTCTTATACATAAAAAACCATAATGCTTGGAGCACTTTTTATTTTTGAGGTCCGTGGTGTCCAGTGGTCAAATTTTGTTCCCCGCGGTGCATTTTCGGCACATGGTGCAATTTTCGTGCGAAAATAAGAGTTTTGGATTTTGGTGCCCCGTAATCCCTGGTGCTTTCTTATGCATACAAAACTATAATGCTCATAGGACTTTTCAGTTTTGAGGTCCGTGGTGCCTTTTGGTCCAATTTTGGTGCAGGTGGTGCATTTTCGACCATATATGCAATTTTCATGCGAAAATAAGACTATTGGGTTTTGGTGCCCTGTGATCCCTGGTGCATTCCTATACATAAAAAACCATGATGCTTGGAGCTCTTTTCAGGTTTGTGGTCCGTGGTGTCCAGTGGTCCAATTTTGGTGCCCCGTGGTGCATTTTTGGCCCATGGTGCAATTTCCGTGCCAAAATAAGACTTTTGGGTTTTGGTGCCCCGTGATCCTTCGGGCATTCTGATGAATAAAAAACCATAATGGTCGAAGCACTTTTCAGTTTTGAGGTCCGTGGTGCCCCGTGGTCCAATTTTAGTGCCCGTGGTTGATTTTCCGCACATGGTGCAATTTTCGTGCCAAAATAAGACTTTTGGGTTTTGGAGCCCCGTGATCCTTGGAGTCTCCTTATGCATCAAAAACCATAATGCTTAGAGCACTTTTCAGTTTTGAGGTCCGTGGTGCCCCATGGTCCAATTTCGATCCCCATGGTGTATTTTCGGCCTATTATGCAATTTTCGTGCCAAAATAAGACTTTTGGGTTTTGGTGCCCCATGATCCTTGGGGCATTCTGATGCATAAAAAACCATAGTGCTCGGATAACTTTTCAGTATTGAGGTCCGCGGTGCCCCGAGGTCCAATTTTGGTGCCCATGGTGCATTTTCGCCACTGGTGCAATTTTTGTGCCAAAATAAGACTTTTGGGTTTTGGTGCCCCGTAATCCCTTATGCATTGTTATGCATAAAAATCCATTATGCTTGGAGCCCTTTTCAATTTTGAGGTACGTGATGTCTAGTGGTCCAATTTTGGTGCCCCGTGGTGCATTTTTGGCCCATGGTGCAATTTTCCTGCCAAAATAAGACTTTTGGTTTTTGGTGCCCTGTGATCCTTGGTGCATCCTTATGCATAAAAAACCATTGTGCTCAAATAAATTTTCAGTATTGAGGTCCGTGGTGCCCCGAGGTCCAATTTTGGTGCCCATAGTTCATTTTCTACACCGCTGCAATTTTTGTGCCAAAATAAGACTTTTGGGTTTTGGTGCCTCGTGATCCCTTGTGAATTCTTATGCATAAAAGACCATAATGCTTGGATCACTTTTCAGTTTTGAAGTACGTGATGTCTGGTGGTCCAATTTTGGTGCCCCGTGGTGCATTTTTGGCCCATGGTGCAATTTTCGTGTCAAAATAAGACTTTTGGGTTTTGGTGCCCCATGATCCCTAGTGCATTCTTATGCATAGAAAACCATAATGCTTGGAGCACTTTTCAGTTTTGACGTATGTGGTGTCCAGTGGTCTAAGTTTGGTGCCCCGTGGTGCATTTTTGACCCATGGTGCAATTTTCGTGCCAAAATAAGACTTTTGGGTTTGGGTGCCACGTGATCCTTCGGGCATTCTGATGCATAAAAAACCATAATGGTCGAAGCACTTTTCAGTTTTGAGGTCCGTGGTGCCCCGTGGTCCAATTTTAGTGCCCGTGGTTGATTTTGCGCACATGGTGCAATTTTCGTGCCAAAATAAGACTTTTGGGTTTTGGAACCCCGTGATCCTTGGAGTCTCCTTATGCATCAAAAACCATAATGCTTGGAGCACTTTTCAGTTTTGAGGTCCGTGGTGCCCCATGGTCCAATTTCGATCCCCATGGTGTATTTTCGGCCTATTATGCAATTTTCGTGCCAAAATAAGACTTTTGGGTTTTGGTGCCCCGTGATCCCAGGTGCATCCTTATGCATAAAAAATCATTATGCTCGGAACACTTTTCAGTTTTGAGGTTCGTGGTGCCCCGTGGTCCAATTTTGGTGCTCGTGGTGCATTTTCGGCACCTGGTGCAATTTTCGTGCCAAAAATAAGACTTTTGGATTTTGGTGCCCCGTGATACTTGGTGCATCCTTATGCATAAAAAACCATAATTCTTAGAGCACTTTTCAGTTTTGAGGTCCGTGGTACCCCGTGGTCCAATTTTTGTGCCAGTGGTGCATTTTCGGCCTATTATGCTATTTTCGTGCCAAAATAAGACTTTCTGGTTTTGGTGCCCCATGATCCTTCAGGTAACCTTATGCATAAAAAACAATAATGCTCAAAGTACTTTTTGGGTTTGAGGTCCGTGATGCCCAGTGGTCCAATTTTGGTGCACGTGGTGCATTTTCGCCCAATTGTTTTGTGCGAAAATAAGACTTTTGGGTTTTGGTGCCCCATGATCCCAGTGCATCCTTATGTATAAAATCCATAATGCTCGGAACACTTTTAATTTTTGAGGTTCGTGGTGCCTTGTGGACCCATTTTTGTGCCCCTTGGGCATGTTCGTCCCATGGTGCAATTTTCGTGCCAAAATAAGACTTTTCGATTTTGGTGCCCCGTGATCCCTGGTGCATCCTTATGCATAAAAAACCATAATGCTCATAGCACTTTTCAGTTTTGAGGTCCGTGGTGCACCGTGGTCCAATTTTGGTGCCGATGGTGCATTTACGCCCATTTGTGCAATTTTCGTGCGAAAATAAGACTTTTGGATTTTGGTGCCCCGTGATCCCTAGTGCATTCTTATGCATAAAAAACCATAATGCTCAGAGCACGTGTTAGTTTTGAGGTCTGTGGTGCCCCGTGATAGAATTGTGGTGCTCGTGGAGCATTTTCGTACATGGTCCAATTTTTGTGCTTCGTGGTGCATTTTTTGATCATTGTGCAATTTTCGTGCAAAAAGAAGACTTTTGGGTTTTGGTGCCCCGTGATCCCTGGTGGATTCTTATGTATAAAAAACCATCAAGCTCGGCGCACTTTTCAATTTTAAGGTTCGTGCTTCCCCGTGTTCCAATTTTGTTGCCCGTTGGGCATTTTCAGCCCATTGTGCAATTTTTGTCCCAAAATAAGACTTTTGGGTTTTGGTGCCCTGTCATCCTTGGAGCATCCTTGTGCATAAAAAACCATAATGCTCAGAGCACTTTTCAGGTTTGAGGTTCGTGGTGCCCCGTGGTCCAATTTTTGTGCCCGTGGTGCATGTTCAGCCCATGGTACAATTTTCGTGCCAAAATAAGACTTCCGGGTTTTGGTGCCCCATGATCCCTGGTGCATTCTTATGCATAATAAACCATAATGCTCGAAGCACTTTTCAGTTTTGAGGTACGTGGTGTCCAGTGGTCCAATTTTGGTGCCCCGTGGTGCATTTTTGGCCCATGGTGTAATTTTCGTGCCAAAATAAGACTTTTGGGTTTTTGTGCCCCATGATCCCTGGGGCATTCTTATGCATAAAAATCCATAATGCTCGGAACACTTTTCAGTTTTGAGGTTCGTGGTGCCCCGTGGTCCAATTTTGGTTCTCGTGGTGCATTTTTGGCCCATTATGCAATTTTCGTGCCAAAATAAGACTTTTGGGTTTTGATGCCCCATGATCCTTGCAACATCCTTATGCATAAAAAACCATAATTCTTGGAGAACTTTTCAGTATTGAGGACCGTGGTGCCTTGTGGTCCAATTTTTGTGCCCGTGGTGCATTTTCGACATTGGTGCAATTTTCTTGCCAAAATCTGACTTTTGGGTTTTGGTGCTCGGTGATCCCTGGTGCATTCTTATGCATAAAAAACCATAATTCTTAGAGCACTTTTTAGTTTTAAGGTTCGTGGTGTCCAGTGGTCCAATTTTAGTGCCCCGTGGTGCATTTTTTGCCTGTGGTGCAATTTTCGTGCCAAAATAAGACTTTTGGGTTTTGGCGCCCAGTGATCCCTGGGACATTGTTATGCATAAAAGAAAATAATGGTCGATGCACTTTTCAGTTTTGAGGTCCATGGTGCCACGTGGTTCAATTTTGGTGCTCGTGGTGGATTTTCCGCACATGTTGCAATTTTCGTGCCAAAATAAGACTTTCCGGTTTTGGAGCCCCGTGATCCTTGGTTCATCCTTAAGCATAAAAAACCATAATGCTCTGAGCACTTTTCAGTTTTGAGGTTTGTGGTTCCCCGTGGTCCAATTTTGGTGGCCATGGTGCATTTTCGGTCATTTGTGCAATTTTCGTGCGAAAATAAGACTTTTGGGTTTTGGTTCACCATGATCTCTAGTGCATTCTTATGCATAAAAAACCATAATGCTCGGAGCACTTTTATGTTTTGAGGTCAGTGGTGCCCCATGTCCAATTTTGGTGCCCGTGGTGCATTTTCGGCCCATTATGCAATTTTCGTGTGAAAATAAGACTTTTGGGTTTTGGTTCCCCGTGATCCCTGGTGCATTCTTATGCATAAAAAACCATAATGCTCAGAGCACTTTTCAATTTCGAGGTTCGTGGTGCCTCATGGTCCAATTATGGTGCCGATGGTGCATTTTCAGCCATTTGTGAAATATTTGTGCGAAAATAAGACTTTTGGGTTTTGGTGCTCCGTGATCTCCGGTGCATTCTTATGCATAAAAAACCATAATGCTCAGAGCACTTCTCAATTTTGAGGACCGTGGTGCCCCATGGTCCAATTTTGGTGCCCATGGTGAATTTTCGGCACAAGGTGCAATTGTCGTTCCAAAATAAGACTTTTGGATTTTGCTACCCCATGATCCCTTTTGCATTCTTATGCATAAAAAATCATAATGCTTGGAGCACTTTTCTATTTTGAGGTCTGTGGTGCCCTGTGGTCCAATTTTGGTGCCCGTGGTGCATTTTTGGCCCATTATGCAATTTTTGTGCCAAAATAAGACTTTTAGGTTTTGGTGCCCGGTGATCCCTGATGCATCCTTATGCATAAAAATCCATAATGCTGGGAGCAATTTTCAGTCTTAAGGTCCGTGGAACCCCATGGTCCAATTTCGGTGCTGGTGGTGCATTCTCGACCATTTGTGCAATTATCGTGCGAAAATAACACTTTTGGTTTTGGTGCCTTGTGATCCCTGGTGCATTCTTTTGCATAGCAAACCATAATGCTGGGAGCAGTTTTATGTTTTGAGGTGTGTAGTGCCCCGTAGTCCAATTTTGGTGCTCGTGGTGCATTTTCAGCCCATTGTGCAATTTTCGTGCGAAAATAAGACTTTTGGGTTTTGGTGCCCCGTGATCCCTAATGCATTCATATACATAAAAAACCATAATGCTTGGAGCACTTTTCAGTTTTGAGGTCTGTGGTGTCTAGTGGTAAAATTTTCGTGCCCGTGGTGTATTTTCGGCACATAATGCAATTTTCTTGCCAAAATAAGACTTTTGTGCTTTGGAGCCCTGTGATCCTTGGTGCATCCTTATGCATAAAAAACCATAATGCTCATAGCACTTTTCAGTTTTGAGGTCTGTGGTGCCCCGTGCTCCAATTTTTGTGCCTGTGGTGCATTTTCACCCCATTGTGCAATTTTCGTGCGAAAATAAGACTTTTGGGTTTTGGTGTCCCGTGATCCTTGATGGATTCTTAGGCATAAAAAACCATAATGCTTGTAGAACTTTTCAGCTTTGAGGTTCGTGGTGCCCCGTGGTCCAATTTTGGTGCCCGTGGTCAATTTTGGCACATGGTGAAATTTTCGTGCCAAAATAAGAATTTTAGGTTTTGGTGCCCCGTGATCCCTGGTGCACCCTTATGAATAAAAAATCATAATGCTCTAAGCACTTTTCAGTTTTGATGTCCGTGGTTCCCCGTCATCCCTGGTGCATTCTTATGCATAAAAAACCATCATGCTTGGAGCACTTTTCAAATTTGAGGTCCGTGGTGCCCCGTGGTCCAATTTTGGTGCCGGTGGGGCATTTTCGGCCATTTGTGCAATTTTCGTGCGAAAATAAGACTTTTGGGTTTTGGTGCCCCGTGATCCCTGGTGGATTCTTATATAAATAAAGATAATGCTCATAGCACTTTTCAGTTTTGAGGTCTATGGTGTCCAGTGGTCAAATTTTGGTGCCCGTGGTGCAATTTCGGCAGATGGTGCAATTTTCGTGCGAAAATAAGACTTTTGGGTTTTGGTACCCTATGATGCCTAGTGCATTCTTATGCATAAAAAACTATAATGCTCATAGCACTTTTCAGTTTTGAGGTCCGTGGTGTCCAGTGGTCAAATTTTGGTGCCCGTGGTAAATTTTCGGCATATGGTGCAATTTTCGTGCCAAAATAAGACTTTTGGGTTTTGGTGCCCCGTGATCCTTGGTGCACCCTAATGGTAGACTTATGGTTTTTTATGCATAAGAATGCACCAGAGATCACGGGGCACTAAAACCCAAAAGTCTTATTTTCGCACAAAAATTGCACAATGGGCTGAAAATGCACCACGGGCAACAAAATTGGACCACGGGGGACCTGGGACCTCAAAACTTAAAATTGCGCCGAGCATTATGGTTTTTTATGCATAAGAATGCACCAGGGATCACGGGGCACCAAAACCCAAAAGTCTTATTTTCACACGAAAATTGCATAAATAGCCGTAAATGCACCATTGGCACCAAAATTGGAGCACGGGGCACCACGGACCTCAAAACTTAAAAGTGCTCCAAGAATTATGGCTTTTTATGCATAAGAATGCACCAGGGATCATGGGGCACCAAAACGCAAAAGTCGTATTTTCGCACGAAAATTGCACCATGTGCCGAAATTGCAGCACGAGCACCAAAATTTGACCATTGGAAACCACGGACCTCAAAACTGAAATGTGCTCTGAGCATTATGGTTTTTTATGTATAAGAATGTACAAGGAATCACGGGGCACCAAAACCCTAAAGTCTTATTTTCGCACGAAAATGCACCACGACCACCAAAATTGGACCACGGGGCACCACGGACCTCAAAACATAAAGTTCTCCTAGTATTATGGATTTTTATGCATAAGAATGAACTAGGGATCACGGGGCACCAGAACCCAAAAGTCTTATTTTGGCACGAAAATTGTACAAATGGCCGAAAATGCACCTCCGGCACCAAAATTGGGCCACGGGGTACCACGGACCTCAAAAATGAAAAGTACTCCAAGAATTATGGTTTTCTATGCATAAGAATGCACTAGGGATCACGGGGCACCAAAATCAAAAAGTCTTATTTTCGCACGAAAATTGCACAAATGGCCGAAAATGCACCACCAGCACCAAAATTGGACCACGGGGTACCACGGACCTCAAAAATGAAAAGTGCTCCAAGCATTATGATTTTGTATGCATAAGAATGCACCAGGTATCATGGGGCACCAAAACCCAAAAGTCTTCTTTTCGCACGAAAATTGCAAAATGGGACGAAAATTGGACCACGGGGCACCACGGACCTCAAAACATAAAGTTCTCCTAGTATTATGGATTTTTATGCATAAGAATGAACTAGGGATCACGGGGCACCAGAACCCAAAAGTCTTATTTTGGCACGAAAATTGTACAAATGGCCGAAAATGCACCTCCGGCACCAAAATTGGGCCACGGGGTACCACGGACCTCAAAAATGAAAAGTACTCCAAGAATTATGGTTTTCTATGCATAAGAATGCACTAGGGATCACGGGGCACCAAAATCAAAAAGTCTTATTTTCGCACGAAAATTGCACAAATGGCCGAAAATGCACCACCAGCACCAAAATTGGACCACGGGGTACCACGGACCTCAAAAATGAAAAGTGCTCCAAGCATTATGATTTTGTATGCATAAGAATGCACCAGGTATCATGGGGCACCAAAACCCAAAAGTCTTCTTTTCGCACGAAAATTGCAAAATGGGACGAAAATGCACCAGGGGCACAAAATTGGACCACGGGGCACCACGGACATCAAAACTGAAAAGTGCTCCGAGCATTATGGATATTTATGCATAAGAATGCACCAGGGATCATGGTGAACCAAAACCCAAAAGTCTTATTTTCGCACGAAAATTGCACAAATGGCCGAAAATGCACCTCCGGCACCAAAATTGGGCCACGGGGTACCACGGACCTCAAAAATGAAAAGTACTCCAAGAATTATGGTTTTCTATGCATAAGAATGCACTAGGGATCACGGGGCACCAAAATCAAAAAGTCTTATTTTCGCACGAAAATTGCACAAATGGCCGAAAATGCACCACCAGCACCAAAATTGGACCACGGGGTACCACGGACCTCAAAAATGAAAAGTGCTCCAAGCATTATGATTTTGTATGCATAAGAATGCACCAGGTATCATGGGGCACCAAAACCCAAAAGTCTTCTTTTCGCACGAAAATTGCAAAATGGGACGAAAATGCACCAGGGGCAAAAAATTGGACCACGGGGCACCACGGACATCAAAACTGAAAAGTGCTCCGAGCATTATGGATATTTATGCATAAGAATGCACCAGGGATCATGGTGAACCAAAACCCAAAAGTCTTATTTTCGCACGAAAATTGCACAAATGGCCGAAAATGCACCACGGGCACCAAAATTGGACCATGGGGAACCACGGACCTTAAAATTGAAAAGTGCTCATAGCATTATGGTTTTTGATGCTTAAGGATAAACCAAGGATCACGGGGCTCCAAAACCCGAAAGTCTTATTTTGGCATGAAAATTGCAACATGTGCAGAAAATCCACTACGAGCACCAAAATTGGACCACGTGGCACCACAGACCTCAAAACTGAAAAGTGCATTGACCATTATTTTTTTTTATGCATAACAATGTGCCAGGGATCACTGGGCTCCAAAACCCAAAAGTCATATTTTGGCACGAAAATTGCACCATGGGCCAAAAATGCACCACGGGGCACCAAAATTGGACCACTGGACACCACAGACCTCAAAATTGAAAAGTGCTATGAGCATTATGGTTTTTTATGCATAAGAATGCACCAGGGATCACCAGGCACCAAAACCCAAAAGTCTTATTTTGGCAAGAAAATTGCACAAGTGTCGAAAATGCTCCACGGGCACCAAAATTGGATCACGGGGCACCATGGACCTCAATACTGAAAAGTTCTCCGAGCATTATGAATTTTTATGCATAAGGAGGCGCCAAGGATCATAGGGCACCAAAAACCAAAAGTCTTGTTTTGGCACGAAAATTGCCCCATGTACCGAAAAGGCACCACGGGCACCAAAATTGGACCACGGGGCACGTCGGACCTCAAAACTGAAAAGTGCTCGAAGCATTATGGCTTTTTATGCTTAAGAATGCACCAGGGATCATGGGGAATCAAAATCCAAAAGTCTTATTTTCGTACGAAGATTGCACAATGGGCCGAAATTATACCACGAGCACCAAAATTGGACCACGGGGCACCTAGGACCCCAAAACTGAAAAGTGCTCTGAGCATTATGGTTTTTTATGCTTAAGAATGCACAAGGGATCGCGGGGCACCAAAACCCAAAAGTCTTATTTTCGCACGAAAATTGCACAAATGGCTGAAAATGCACCACTTGCACCAAAATTGGGCCACGGGGGACCACGGACCTCAAAACTGAAAAGTGCTCCGACCAAGATGGTTTTTTATGCATAAGAATGCACCAGGGATCACGGGGCACCAAAACCCCAAAGTCTTATTTTCGCACGAAAATTGCACAAATTGTCGAAAATGCACCACCGGCACCGAAATTGGACCACGGGGCACCTCGGACCTCAAAACTGAAAAGTTCTCTGAGAATTATGGTTTTTTATGCATAAGAATGCACCAAGGATCACAGTGTTCCAAAATCCAAAAGTCTTATTTTCGCACGAAAATTGCACGATGGGCCAAAAATGCACCACAGGCACCATAATTGGACCGTGGGGCACGTCGGACCTCAAAACTGAAAAGTGCTGCGAGAATGATGGTTTTTTATGCTTAAGAATGCACCAGGGATAACGAGGCACCACAACCAAAAAGTCATATTTTCGCACGAAAATTGCCACAGCGGGCTGAAAATACACGACGGGAACCAAAATTCGACCATGGGGACACCCCGGACCTCAATACCTAAAAAGTGCTCTGAGCATTATGGTTTTTTATGCATAGGAATGCACCAGGGATCTCGGGGCACCAAAACCCAAAAGTCTTATTTTCGCACGAAAATTGGCAAAAATGGCCGAAAATGCTCCACCGGCACCAAAATTGGACCACGGGGCACCTCGGACCTTAAAACTGAAAAGTTCTCTGAGCATTATGGTTTTTTATGCATAAGAATGCACCAAGGATCACATGGAACCAAAACCCAAAAGTCTTATCTTCACACGAAAATTGCACAATGGGCCGAAATTGCACCACGGGCACCAAATTTTGACCAAGGGGCACCTCGGACCACAATACCAAAAAGTTCTCCGAGCATTATTATTTTTTATGCGTAAGAATGCACCAGGGATCACAGGGCACGAAAACCCAAAAGTCTTATTTTCGCACGAAAATTGCATAATGGGCCGAAAATGTACCACGGGCACCAAAATTGGAGGGCGGGACACGTCGGACCTCAGAACTGATAAGAACTCTCAGCATTATGGTTTTTTATGCATAACCATGCACCAGGGATCACAGGGCACAAAAACCCAAAAGTTTTATTTTCGCACTAAAATTGCACAATGGGCTGAAATTGCACCACGGGCACCAAAATTTGACCAAGGGGCACCCCGGACCTCAATACCTAAAAGCGATCCGAGCATTATGGTATTTTATGCAAAAGAATGCACCAGGGATTACGGGGCACCAAAACCTAAAAGTCTTATTTTCGCATGAAAATTGCACAAATGGTAGAAAATGCACCACCGACACCAAAATTGGACAACGGGGCACCGCGGACCTCAAAACTGAAAAGAGTTCTGAGCATTATTGTTTTAATGCATAAGATTGTGCCAGGGATCACGGGGCACCAAAACCCAAAAGTCTTATTTTCGCACGAAAGTTGCACAATGGGCCGAAAATGCACCACGGGCACCAAAATTGGACCACGGGGCACGTCGGACCTCAAAACTGAAAAGTGCTCGAAGCATTATGGCTTTTTATGCTTAAGAATGCACCAGGGATCATGGGGAATCAAAATCCAAAAGTCTTATTTTCGTACGAAGATTGCACAATGGGCCGAAATTATACCACGAGCACCAAAATTGGACCACGGGGCACCTAGGACCCCAAAACTGAAAAGTGCTCTGAGCATTATGGTTTTTTATGCTTAAGAATGCACCAGGGATCGCGGGGCACCAAAACCCAAAAGTCTTATTTTCGCACGAAAATTGCACAAATGGCTGAAAATGCACCACTTGCACCAAAATTGGACCACGGGGAACCACGGACCTCAAAACTGAAAAGTGCTCCGACCAAGATGGTTTTTTATGCATAAGAATGCACCAGGGATCACGGGGCACCAAAACACCAAAGTCTTATTTTCGCACGAAAATTGCACAAACTGTCGAAAATGCACCACCGACACCGAAATTGGACCACGGGGCACCTCGGACCTCAAAACTGAAAAGTTCTCTGAGCATTATGGTTTTTTATGCATAAGAATGCACCAAGGATCATAGGGTACCAAAATCCAAAAGTCTTATTTTCGCACGGAAATTGCACGATGGGCCAAAAATGCAGCACGGGCACCGTAATTGGACCGCGGGGCACGTCGGACCTCAAAACTGAAAAGTGTTGCGAGCATGATGGTTTTTTATGCTTAAGAATGCACCAGGGATCACGGGGCACCACAACCAAAAAGTCATATTTTCGCACGAAAATTGCACAACGGGCCGAAAATGCACGACGGGAACCAAAATTCGACCATGGGACACCCCGGACCTCAATACCTAAAAGTGCTCTGAGCATTATGGTTTTTTATGCATAAGAATGCACCAGGGATCTCGGGGCACCAAAACCCAAAAGTCTTATTTTTGCACGAAAATTGCAAAAATGGTCGAAAATGCTCCACCAGCACCAACATTGGACCACGGGGCACCTCGGACCTCAAAACTGAAAAGTTCTCTAAGCATTATGGTTTTTTATGCATAAGAATGCACCAGGGATCACATGGCACAAAAACCCAAAAGTTTTATTTTCGCACGAAAATTGCACAATGGGGTGAAATTGCACCACGGGCACCAAAATTTGACCAAGGGGCACCTCGGACCTCAATACCTCAAAGCAATCCAAGCATTATGGTATTTTATGCAAAAGAATGCACCAAGGATCACAGGGTACCAAAATCCAAAAGTCTTATTTTCGCACGAAAATTGCACGATGAGGCAAAAATGCACCACGGGCACCATAATCGGACCGCGGGACACGTCGGACCTCAAAACTGAAAAGTGCTGCGAGCATGATGGTTTATTATGCTTAAGAATGCACCATGGAGCACGGGGCACCACAACCAAAAAGTCATATTTTCGAACGAAAATTGCACAACGGGCCGAAAATGCACGACGGGAACCAAAATTCGACCTTGGGACACCCCGGACCTCAATACCTAAAAGTGCTCTGAGCATTATGGTTTTTCATGCATAAGAATGCACCAGGGATCTCGGGGCACCAAAACCCAAAAGTCTTATTTTCGCAGGAAAGTTGCACAATGGGCCGAAAATGAACCACGGGCACCAAAATTGGACCACGGGGCACGTCGGACCTCAAAACTGAAAAGCGCTCGAAGCATTATGGCTTTTTATGCCTAAGAATGCACCAGGGATCATGGGGAATCAAAATCCAAAGTCTTATTTTCGTACGAAGATTGCACAATGGGCCGAAATTATACCACGAGCACCAGAATTGGACCACGGGGCACCTAGGACCCCAAAACTGAAAAGTGCTATGAGCATTATGGTTTTTTATGCTTAAGAATGCACCAGGGATCGCGGGGCACCAAAACCCAAAAGTCTTATTTTCGCACGAAAATTGCACAAATGGCTAAAAATGCACCACTTGCACCAAAATTAGACCACGGGGCACCACGGACCTCAAAACTGAAAAGTGCTCTGACCAAGATGGTTTTTTATGCATAAGAATGCACCAGGGATCACGGGGCACCAAAATCCAAAAGTCTTATTTTCACACGAAAATTGCTCAATGGGCCGAAATTGCACCACGGGCACCAAAATTTGACCAAGAGGCACCTCGGACCTCAATACCTAAAAGTTCTCTGAGCATTATTATTTTTTATGCGTAAGAATGCACCAGGGATCACATGGCACCAAAACCCAAAGTCTTATTTTCACACGAAAATTGCACAATGGGCCGAAATTGCACCACGAGCACCAAAATTTGACAAAGGGGCACCTCCGACCTCAATACCTAAAAGTTCTCCGAGCATTATTATTTTTTATGAGTAAGAATGCACCAGGGATCACAGGGCACGAAAACCTAAAAGTCTTATTTTCGCACGAAAATTGCATAATGGGCCGAAAATGTACCACTGGCACCAAAATTGGAGCGCGGGACACGTCGGACCTCAAAACTGAAAAGCGCTCTTAGCATTATGGTTTTTTATGCATAACCATTCACCAGGGATCACAGGGCACAAAAACCCAAAAGTTTTATTTTCGCACGAAAATTGCACAATGGGCTGAAATTGCACCACGGGCACCAAAATTTGACCAAGGGGCACCTCGGACCTCAATACCTAAAAGCGACCCGAGCATTATGGTATTTTATGCAAAAGAATGCACCAGGGATTACGGGGCACCAAAACCTAAAAGTCTTATTTTCGCATGAAAATTGCACAAATGGTAGAAAATGCACCACCGACACCAAAATTGGACAACGGGGCACCGCGGACCTCAAAACTGAAAAGAGTTCCGAGCATTATTGTTTTTTATGCATAAGATTGTGCCATGGATCACGGGGCACCAAAACCCAAAAGTCTTATTTTCGCACGAAAGTTGCACAATGGGCCGAAAATGCACCACGGGCACCAAAATTGGACCACGGGGCACGTCGGACCTCAAAACTGAAAAGTGCTGCGAGCATGATGGTTTTTTATGCTTAAGAATGTACCAGGGATCACGGGGCACCACAACCAAAAAGTCATATTTTCGAACGAAAATTGCGCAACAGGCCGAAATTGCACGACGGGAACCAAAATTCGACCATGGGACACCCCGGACCTCAATACCTAAAAGTGCTCCGAGCATTATGGTTTTTTATGCATAAGAATGCACCAGGGATCCCGGGGCACCAAAACCCAAAAGTCTTATTTTCGCACGAAAATTGCACAAATGGCGGAAAATGCACCACTTGCACCAAAATTGGACCACGGGGCACCTCGGACCTCAAAACTGAAAAGTTCTCTGAGCATTATGGTTTTTTATGCATAAGAATGCACCAGGTATCACATGGCACCAAAACCCAAAAGTCTTATTGTCACACGAAAATTGCACAATGGGCCGAAATTGCACCACGGGCACCAAATTTTGACAAGGGGCACCTCGGACCTCAATACCTAAAAGTTCTCCGAGCATTATTATTTTTTATGCGTAAGAATGCACCAGGGATCACAGGGCACGAAAACCCAAAAGTCTTATTTTCGCACGAAAATTGCATAATGGGACGAAAATGTACCACGTGCACCAAAATTGGAGCGCGGAACACGTCGGAACTCAAAACTGATAAGCGCTCTCAGCATTATGGTTTTTTATGCATAACCATGCACCAGGGACCACAGGGCACAAAAACCCAAAAGTTTTATTTTCGCACGAAAATTGCACAATGGGCTGAAATTGCACCACGGGCACCAAAATTTGACCAAGGGGCACCTCGGACCTCAATACCTAAAAGCGATTCGAGCATTATGGTATTTTATGCAAAAGAATGCACCAGGGATTACTGGGCACCAAAACCTAAAAGTCTTATTTTCGCATGAAAATTGCACAAATGGTAGAAAATGCACCACCGACACCAAAATTGGACAACGGGGCACCGCGGACCTCAAAACTGAAAAGACTTCCGAGCATTATTGTTTTTTATGCATAAGATTGTGCCATGGATCACGGGGCACCAAAACCCAAAAGTCTTATTTTCGCACGAAAGTTGTACAATGGGCCGAAAATGCACCACGGGCACCAAAATTGGACCACGGGGCACGTCGGACCTCAAAACTGAAAAGTGCTCGAATCATTATGGCTTTTTATGCTTAAGAATGCACCAGGGATCATGGGGAATCAAAATCCAAAAGTCTTATTTTCGTACGAAGATTGCACAATGGGCCGAAATTATACCACGAGCACCAAAATTGGACCACGGGGCACCTAGGACCCCAAAACTGAAAAGTGCTCTGAGCATTATGGTTTTTTATGCTTAAGAATGCACCAGGGATCGCGGGGCACCAAAACCCAAAAGTCTTATTTTCGCACGAAGATTGCACAATGGGCCGAAATTATACCACGAGCACCAAAATTGGACCACGGGGCACCTAGGACCCCAAAACTGAAAAGTGCTCTGAGCATTATGATTTTTTATGCTTAAGAATGCTCCAGGGATCGCGGGGGACCAAAACCCAAAAGTCTTATTTTCGCACGAAAATTGCACAAATGGCTGAAAATGCACCACTTGCACCAAAATTGGACCACGGGGCACCACGGACCTCAAAACTGAAAAGTGCTCCGACCAAGATGGTTTTTTATGCATAAGAATGCACCAGGGATCACGGGGCACCAAAACCCCAAACTCTTATTTTCGCACGAAAATTGCACAAATTGTCAAAAATGCACCACAGGCACCGAAATTGGACCACGGGGCACCTCGGACCTCAAAATTGAAAAGTTCTCTGAGCATTATGGTTTTTTATGCATAAGAATGCACCAAGGATCACAGGGTACCAAAATCCAAAAGTCTTATTTTCGCACGAAAATTGCACGATGGGCCAAAAATGCACCACGGGCACCATAATTGGACCGCGGGGCACGTCGGACCTCAAAACTGAAAAGTTCTCTGAGTATTATTGTTTTTTATGCATGAGAATGCACCAGAGATCATGGGGCACCAAAACCCAAAAGTCTTATTTTCGCACGAAAATTCCACAAATGGCCGAAAATGTACCACGAGCACCAAAATTGGACCACGGGGCACCTCGGACCTCAAAACTGAAAAGTGCTCTGGGCATTATGATTTTTTATGGTTAAGAATGCACTATGGATCACGGGGAACCAACACCCAAAAGTCTTTTTTTCGCACTAAATTGCACAATGGGCCGAAAATGCAACACGGGCACCAAAATTCGTCCACAGGGCACCTCGAACCTCAAAACTGAAAAGTTCTCTAAGCATTGTGGTTTTTTACGGATAAGAATGCACTAGGGCTCAAGGGAACCAAAACCCAAATGTCTTATTTTCGCATGAAAATTGCACAAATGGACGAAAATGTACCACGGGAACAAAAATTCGATCACGGGGAACCTCGGACGTCAAAACTTAAAAGTGCTCATAGCATTATGGATTTTTATGCATTAGAATGCACCAGGGATCGTGGGGCACCAACACCCAAAAGTCTTATTTTCGCATGAAGATTGCACAATGTGCCGACAATGCACCACCAGCACCAAAATTGGACCACGGGGCACCTCGGACCTCAAAACTGAAAAGTGCTCCGAGCATTGCGGATTTTATGCATAAGAATGCACCATGGTTCATGGGGCACCAAAATCCGAAAGTCTTATTTTCGCACGAAAATTGCACAAATGGCCGAAAATGCACCATCAGCACCAAAATTGGATCACGGGGCACCTTGGACCTCAAAACTGAAAGGTTCTCCAAGCATTATGGTTTTTATGCATAAGAATGCACCAGGGATCAAGGGGCACCAAAACCCAAAAGTCTTTTTTTCGCACGAAAATTGCACAATGGGCCGAAAATGCAACACGGGCACGAAAATTCAACCACGGGGAACCTTGGACCTCAAAACTGAAAAGTACTCCGAGCATTGTGGTTTTTTATGGATAAGAATGCACCAGGGATCACGGGGAACCAAAACCCAAAAGTATTATTTTCGTACGAAAATTGCACAATGGGCCGAAAATGCAACACGGGCACCAAAATTCAACCACGGGGAACCTCGGACCTCAAAACTGAAAAGTGCTCCGAGAATTATGGTTTTTTATGGATAAGAATGCACCATGGATCACGGGGAACCAAAACCCAAAAGTATTATTTTCGTACGAAAATTGCACAAATGGCCGAAAATGCACCATTGACTCCAAAATTGGACCACGGGGCACCTCGGACCTCAAAACTGAAAAGTGCTTTGAGCATTGTTCTTTTTTATGCATAAGAATGCACCAGGAATAATGGGGCACCAAAACCCAAAAGTCTTATTTTCGCACGAAAATTGCACAATGGGCGGAAAATGCACCACGGGCACCAAAATTGGACCACGGGGCATCTCGAACCTCAAAACTGAAAAGTGCTCCAAGCATTATGGTTTTTTATGCATAAGAATGCACTAGGGATCATGGGGCACCAAAACCCAAAAGTCTTATTTCTGCACAAAAATTCCACAAATGGCCGAAAATGTACCAGGAGCACCAAAATTGGACCACGGGGAACCTCGGACCTCAAAACTGAAAAGTGCTCCGAGCATTATGGTTTTTTATGCATTAGAATGCACCAGGGATCACGGGGCACCAAAACCCAAAAGTCTTATTTTCGCATGAAAATTGCACAAATGGCCAAAAATGCACCACCGACAACAAAATTGAACCACGGGGTACGACGGACCTGAAAACTGAAAAGTGCTCCAAGCATGATGGTTTTTTATGCATAAGAATGCAGAATGGATCACGGGGCACCAAAATCCAAGAGTCTTAGTTTCGCACAAAAATTGAACAAATGGCCGAAACTGCACCACCGGCACCAAAATTGGATTACGGGGTACCTCGGACCTCAAAACTGAAAAGTCCTCCGAGCATTATGATTTTTTATGGATATGAATGCACCAGGGATCACGGGGAACCAAAACCCAAAAGTCTTATTTTCTCACAAAAATTGCACAATGGGCGGAAAATGCACCACAGGCACCAATATTGGACCACAGGGTACCTCGGACCTCAAAACTGAAAGTCCTCCGAGCATTATGGCTTTTTATGGATAAGAATGCACCAGGGATCACGGGGAACCAAAACCCAAAAGTCTTATTTTCGCACGAAAATTGCACAAATGGCCGAAAATGCACCACCGACACCAAAATTGGACCACGGGGTACGACGGACCTCAAAACTGAAAAGTGCTCCGAACATGATGGTTTTTTGTGCATAAGAATGCAGCAGGGATCACGGGGCACCAAAACCGAAAAGTCTTATTTTCACATGCAAATTGCACAAATGGCCGAAAATACACCACCGACACCAAAATTGAACCACGGGGCAGCACGGACCTTAAAACAGAAAAGAGTTCCAAGCATTATGGTTTTTTCTATATAAGAATGCACCAGGAATCACGGGGCACCAAAACCCAAAAGTTTTATTTTCGCACGAAAATTGCACAATGGGCCGAAAATGCACCACGGGCACCAAAATTGAAAAGTGCTTTGAGCATTATGGTTTTTTATGGATAAGAAAGCACAAGGGATAACGGGGCACCAATACCCAAAAGTCTTATTTTCGCACGAAAATTGCACAAATTGGCGAAAATGTACCAAGGGCACCAAAATTTGACCACGGGGCATCTCGGACCTCAAAGTTGAAAAGTGCTCCATTATGGTTTTTTATGCATGAGAATGCAACAGGGTTCACGGGGCACCAAAACCCAAAAGTCTTATTTTTGCACGAAAATTACACAATGGGCCGAAAATGCACCACAGGCACCAAAATTGCAACATGGGGCACCTCAGACCTCAAAACTGAAATGTGCTATGAGCATTATGGTTTTTTATTCGTAAGAATGCACCAGGGTTAACAAGGCACCAAAAACCAAAAGTCTTATTTTCGCACGAAAATTGCACAAATGGCTGAAAATGCACCACTGGCACCAAAATTGTTCCACGAGGCACCACGGACCTCAAAATTGAAAAGTGTTCCAAGCATTACGGATTTTTATGCATAAGAATGCACTAGGGATCATGGGGCACCAAAATCCAAAAGTCTTATTTTCGCACGAAAATTGTACAAACGACCGAAAATGAACCACGGGCACCAAAATTTGGCCACAGGGCACCTCGGACCTCAAAACTGGAAAGTTCTCCGAGCATTGTGGTTTTTTATGCATAAGAATGCACCAAGGATCACAGGGCACCAAAACCCAAAAGTCTTATTTTCGCATGAAAATTGTACAAATGGAAGAAAATGCACCATCGGCAGCAAAATTGGACCACGGGGCACCACGAACCTGAAAACTGAAAAGTGTGTTGAGCATTATGGTTTTTTATGCATAAGAATGCACCATGGATTATGGGGCACCAAAACCCAAAAGTCTTATTTTCTCACTAAGATTGCACAATGGGCTGAAAATGAACAACGGGCACAAAAATTGGACCACGGTGCACCTCGGACCTCAAAACTGAAAAGTGCTTCGAACATTATGGTTTTTTATGCATAAGAATGCACCAGGGATCACGGGCCACCAAAACCCAAAAGTCTTATTTTCACATGAAAATTGCACAAATGGCCGAAAATGCACCACCGACACCAAAATTGGACCACGGGGTACGACGGACCTCAAAACTGAAAAGTGCTCCGAACATGATGGTTTTTTGTGCATAAGAATGCAGCAGGGATCACGGGGCACCAAAACCGAAAAGTCTTATTTTCACATGCAAATTGCACAAATGGCCGAAAATACACCACCGACACCAAAATTGAACCACGGGGCAGCACGGACCTTAAAACAGAAAAGAGTTCCAAGCATTATGGTTTTTTCTATATAAGAATGCACCAGGAATCACGGGGCACCAAAACCCAAAAGTTTTATTTTCGCACGAAAATTGCACAATGGGCCGAAAATGCACCACGGGCACCAAAACTGAAAAGTGCTCTGAGCATTATGGTTTTTTATGGATAAGAAAGCACAAGGGATCACGGGGCACCAATACCCAACAGTCTTATTTTCGCACGAAAATTGCACAAATGGGCGAAAATGTACCAAGGGCACCAAAATTTGACCACGGGGCACCTCGGACCTCAAAGTTGAAAAGTGCTCCGAGCATTATGGTTTTTTATGCATGAGAATGCAACAGGGTTCACGGGGCACCAAAACCCAAAAGTCTTATTTTCGCACGAAAATTACACAATGGGCCGAAAATGTACCACGGGCACCAAAATTGCAACATGGGGCACCTCGGACCTCAAAACTGAAAAGTGCTATGAGCATTATGGTTTTTTATTCGTAAGAATGCACCAGTGTTAACGAGGCACCAAAAGACAAAAGTCTTATTTTCGCACGAAAATTGCACAAATGGCTGAAAATGCATCACTGGCACCAAAATTGGACCATGAGGCACCACAGACCTCAAAACTGAAAAGTGTTCCAAGCATTACGGTTTTTTATGCATAAGAATGCACCAGGGATCATGGGGCACCAAAACCCAAAAGTCTTATTTTCGCACAAAAATTGCACAAACGACCGAAAATGAACCACGGGCACCAAAATTTGGCCACAGGGCACCTCGGACCACAAAACTAGAAAGTTATCCGAGCATTGTGGTTTTTTATGCATAAGAATGCACCAGGGATCATAGGGCACCAAAACCCAAAAGTCTTATTTTCGCATGAAAATTGTACAAATGGCAGAAAATGCACCATCGGCACCAAAATTGGACCACGGGACACCACGAACCTCAAAACTGAAAAGTCCTCCAGGCATTATGGTTTTTTGTGCATAAGAATACACCAGGGATCACGGGGCACCAAAACCCAAAGTCTTGTTTCCGCACGAAAATTGTACAAATGGCCGAAAATGCACCACCGACACAAACATTGGACCACGGGGCACCACGAACCTGAAAACTGAAAAGTGTGTTGAGCATTATGGTTTTTTATGCATAAGAATGCACCAGGGATTACGGGGCACCAAAACCCAAAAGTCCTATTTTCGCACTAAGATTGCACAATGGGCCGAAAATGAACAACGGGCACAAAAATTGGACCACAGTGCACCTCGGACCTCAAAACTAAAAAGTGCTTTGAACATTATGGTTTTTTATGCATAAGAATGCACCGGGGATCACGGGCCACCAAAACCCAAAAGTCTTATTTTCACATGACAATTGCACAAATGGCCGAAAATGCACCACCGACACCAAAATTGGACCACGGGGCAGCACGAACCTTAAAACTGAAAAGAGTTCCAAGCATTATGGTTTTTTATACATATGAATGCACCAGGGATCACGAGGCACCAAAACCCAAAAGTGTTATTTTCGCAAGAAAATTGCAAAATGCGACGAAAATGCACCACGGGCACCAAAATTGAAAAGTACTCTGAGCATTATAGTTTTTTATCGATAAGAAAGCACCAGGGATCACGCGGCACCAATACCCAAAAATCTTATTTTCGCACAAAAATTGCACAAATGGGCGAAAATGTACCACGGGGACCAAAATTTGACCACGTGGCACCTCGGACCTAAAAACTTAAAAGTGCTCCGAGCATTATGGTTTTTTATGCGTGAGAATGCAACAGGGATCACGGGGCACCAAAACCCAAAAGTCTTATTTTCGCACGAAAATTGCACAATGGGCCGAAAATGCACCATGGGCAATAAAATTTGGCCATGGGGCACCTCGGACCTCAAAACTGGAAAGTTCTCCGAGCATTATGGTTTTTTATGCATGAGAATGCAACAGGAATCACGGGGCACCAAAACCAAAAAGTCTTATTTTCGCACGAAAATTGCACAATGGGTCAAAAATGCACCACAGGCACCAAAATTGGAACATGAGGCACCTCGGACCTCAAAACTGAAAAGTGCTATGAGCTTTATTGTTTTTTATTCATAAGAATGCACCAGGGTTAACGAGGCACCAAAAACCAAAAGTCTTATTTTCGCACGAAAATTGCACAAATGGCTGAAAATGCACCACTGGCTCCAAAATTGGACCACGAGGCACCACGGACCTGAAAATTGATATGTGTTGCGAGCATTACGGTTTTTTATGAATAAGAATGCACCAGGGATCACGGGGCAGCAAAACCCAAAAGTCTTATTTTCGCACGAAAATTGCACAAATGGCTGAAAATGCACCACTGGCACCAAAATTGGACCACAAGGCACCACAGACCTGAAAACTGAAAAGTGTTCCGAGCAGTACGGTTTTTTATGCATAAGAATGCACCAGGGGTCACAGGGTACCAAAACCCAAAAGTCTTATTTTCGCACGAAAATTGCACAATGTGCCGAAAATGAACCACGGGCACGAAAATTTGGCCATGGGGCACCTTGGACCTCAAAACTGGAAAGTTCTCCGAGCATTATGGTTTTTTATGCATGAGAATGCAACAGGGATCACGGGGCACCAAAACCAAAAAGTCTTATTTTCGCACGAAAATTTCACAATTGGCTGAAAATGCACCACGGGCACCAAAATTTGACCACGGGGAACCTCGGAACTCAAAACTGGAAAGTTCTCTGAGCATTATGGTTTTTTATGCATAATAATGCGCAAGGGATCAAGGGGCACTAAAACCCAAAAGTCTAATTATCGCAAGAATATTGCACAATGGGACGAAAATGCACCACGGGCACCAAAATTGGAACACGGGGCACCTCGGACCTCAAAAATGACAAGTGCTATGAGCATTATGGTTTTTTATTCTTAAGAATGCACCACAGATCACGGGGCACCAAAAACATAAAATCTTATTTTCGCACGAAAATTGCACAAATGGCTAAAAATGCACCACTAGCACCAAAATTTGACCAAGTGCACCACGGACCTCAAAACTGAAAAGTGTTACGAGCATTATGGTTTTTTATGCATAATAATGCACCAGGGATCACAGGGCACCAAAACCCAAAAGTCTTATTTTCGCACGAAAATTGCACAATAGGCCGAAAATGCACCACGGGCACCAAAGTTGGACCACACCACGGACCTCAAAACTGAAAAGTGTTCCAAGAATTATAGTTTTTTATGCATAAGAATGCACCAGGGATCATGGGGCATCAAAACCCAAAAGTCTTATTTTCGCATGAAATTGCACAATGGACCGAAAATACACCACAGGAACCAAAATTCGACCACGGGGCACCTTGGACCTCAAAACTGAGAAGTGCTACGAAGCATTATGGTATTTTATGCATAAAAATGCACTAGGGATCACAGGGCACCAAAACCCAAAGGTCTTATTTTCGCATGAAAATTGCACAAATTGTCGAACATGCACCATCGACACCAAAATTGGACCACGGGACACCACGGACCTCAAAATTGAAAAGTCCTCCAGGCATTATGGTTTTTTATGCATAAGAATTCAACAGGGATCACGGGGCACCAAAATCCAAAAGTCTTCTTTCCGCACGAAAATTGTACAAATGCCCGAAAATGCACCACCGGCACAAAAATTGGACCACGGGGCACCGCGAACCTCAAAACTGAAAAGTGTGTTGAGCATTATGGTTGTTTATGCATAAGAATGAACCAGGGATTACGGGGCACCAAAACCCAAAAGTCTTATTTTTGCACTAAGATTGCACAATGGGCCGAAAATGCACAACGAGCACAAAAATTGGACCACAGTGCACCTCGGACCTCAACACTGAAAAGTGCTTCGAAAATTATGGTTTTTTATGCATAAGAATGCACCAGGGATCATGGGGCACCAAAACCCAAAAGTCTTATTTTCGCATGAAAATTGCACAAATGGCCGAAAATGCACCACCGACACCAAAATTGGACCACGGGGCAGCACGAACCTTAAAACTGAAAAGAGTTCCAAGCATTATGGTTTTTTATTCATAAGAATGCACCAGGGATCACGGGGAACCAAAACCCAAAAGTCTTATTTTCGCACGAAAATTGCACAATGGGCCGAAAATGCACCACGGGCACCAAAATTGAAAAGTGCTATGAGCATTATGGTTTTTTATGGATAAGAAACCACCAGGGATCACGGGGCACCAATACCCAAAACTCTTATTTTCGCACGAAAATTGCACAAATGGGCGAAAATGTACCACGAGCACCAAAATTTGACCACGGGGCACCTCAAAAGTTAAAAGTGCTCCGAGCATTACAGTTTTTTATGCATAAGAATGCACCAGGGATCACGGGGCACCAAAACCCAAAAGTCTTATTTTCGCACGAAAATTTCACAATAGGCTGAAAATGCACCACGGGCACCAAAATTTGACCACGGGGAACCTCGGAACTCAAAACTGGAAAGTTCTCCGAGCATTATGGTTTTTATGCATAAGAATGCACTAGGGATCAAGGGGCACTAAAACCCAAAAGTCTAATTTTCGCAAGAATATTGCACAATGGGACGAAAATGCACCACGGGCACCAAAATTGGAACACGGGACACCTCGGACCTCAAAACTGAAAAGTGCTGTGAGCATTATAGATTTTTATTCATAAGAATGCACTGGGGTTAACGGGACACCAATAACCAAAAGTCTTATTTTCGCACGAAAATTGCACAAATGGCTGAAAATGCACGACTGGCACCAAAATTGGACCACGAGGCACCACGAACCTCAAAACAGAAAAGTGTTTTGAGCAAGATGGTTTTTTATGCATAAGAATGCACCAGGGATCAAGGGGCACCAAAACCCAAAAGTTTTATTTTCGCAAGAAAATTGCACAATAGGCCGAAAATGAACCACGGGCACCAAAATTTTACCACGGGGCACCTTGGACCTCAAAACTGGAAAGTTCTCTGAGCATTATGGTTTTTTATGCATAAGAATGCACCAGGGATCACGGGGAACCAAAACCCAAAAGTATTATTTTCGTGCGAAAATTTCACAATGGGCTGAAAATGCACCAAGTGCACCAAAATTTGGCCACGGGGCACCTCGAACTCAAAACTGGAAAGCTCTCCGAGCATTATGGTTTTTTAAGATTAAGAATACGCCAGGGATTAAGGGGCACCAAAACCCAAAAGTCTTATTTTCGCGCGAAAATTTCACAATGGGCTGAAAATGCACCAAGTGCACCAAAATTTGGCCACGGGGCACCTCGAACTCAAAACTGGAAAGTTCTCCGAGCATTATGGTTTTTTAAGATTAAGAATATGCCAGGGATCAAGGGGCACCGAAACCCAAAAGTTTTATTTTCGCACGAAAATTGCACAAATGGCCGAAAATGCACCACCGGAACCAAAATTCGACCACGGGGTACCACGGACCTCAAAACTGAAATTTGCTCCAAGCATTATGATTTTTTACGCATAAGAATGCACTTGGGATCACGGGGCACCAAAACCCAAAAGTCTTATTTTCGCACAAAAATTGCACAATGGGCCGAAAATGCACCACGGGCACCAAAATTGGACCACAGGGCACCTCGAACCTCAAAACTGAAAAGTGATACATGCATTATGGTTTTTTATGCATAAGAATGCACCAGGGATCATGGGGCACGAAAACCCAAAAGTTTTATTTTCGCACGAAAATTGTACAAATGGCCGAAAATGCACCACCGGCACCAAAATTGGACCACGGGGCACCACGGTCCTCAAAACTGAAAAGGGTTCCGAGCTTTATGGTTTTGTATGTAGAAGAATGCACCAGGGATCACGTGGCACCAAAAACCAAAAGTCTTATTTTCACACGAAAATTTCACAAATCGCCGAAAATGCACCATGGGCACCAAAATTTGACCACGGCGCACCTCGGACCTCAAAACTGGAAAGTTCTCCGAGCATTTTGATTTTTAATGCACAAGAATGCACCAGAGATCACGGGGCACCAAAACCCAAAAGTCTTATTTTCGCACGAAAATTGCACAAATGGCCGAAATGCACCGCCGGCACCAAAACTGGACCACGGGGCACCACGGACCTCAAAACTGAAAATTGCTCCAAGCATTATGGTTTTTTACGCATAAGAATGCACCTGGGATCAAGGGGCACCAAAACCCAAAAGACTTATTTTCGCACGAAAATTGCACAATGGGCCGAAAATGCAAAATAAACACGAAAATTGGACCATGGGGCACCACGAACCTCAAAACTGAAAAAGATTTCCGAGCATTATAATTTTTTTTGCATAAGAATGCACCAGGGATCACGGGGCACCAAAATCCAAAAGTCTTATTTTCGCACGAAAATTTCACAATTGGCCGAATATGCACCATCGGCACCAAAATCGGACCACGGGGCACCACAGACCTCAAAATGAAAAGTGCTCTGACCATTATGGTTTTTTATACATAAGAATGCAACTAGGATCACGGGGCACCAAAACCCAAAAGGCTTATTTTCGCACAAAAATTTCACAAATGGCCGAAAATGCAACAACGACACCAAAATTTGACCACGGGACACAATGGACCTCAAAACTGAAAAGTGCTCCATGCATTATGGTTTTTTATGCATAAGGATGCACCAGGGATCATGGGGCACAAAAACCCAAAAGTTTTATTTTCGCACAAAAATTGTACAAATGGTCGAAAATGCACCACCGACACCAAAATTGGACCACGGGGCACCACGGACCTCAAAACTGAAAAGGGTTCCGAGCTTTATGGTTTTGTATGCAGAAGAATGCACCAGGGATCACGTGGCACCAAAATCCAAAAGTCTTATTTTCACACGAAAATTTCACAAATCGTCAAAAATGCACCACGGGCACCAAAATTTGACCACGGTGCACCTCGGACCTCAAAATTGGAAAGTTCTCCGAGCATTTTGATTTTTAATGCACAAGAATGCACCAGAGATCACGGGGCACCAAAACCCAAAAGTCTTATTTTCGCACGAAAATTGCACAAATGGTCGAAATGCACCGCTTGCACTAAAACTGGACCACGGGGCACCACGGACCTCAAAACTGAAAATTGCTCCAAGCATTATGGTTTTTTACGCATAAGAATGCACCTGGGATCAAGGGGTACCAAAACCCAAAAGGCTTATTTTCGCACGAAAATTGCACAATGGGCCGAAAATGCAAAATAAACACGAAAATTGGACCATGGGGCACCACGAACCTCAAAACTGAAAAAGAGTTCCGAGCATTATAATTTTTTTTGCATAAGAATGCACCAGGGATCACGGGGCACCAAAATCCAAAAGTCTTATTTTCGCACGAAAATTTCACAATTGGGCGAATATGCACCATCGGCACCAAAATCGGACCACGGGGCACCACAGACCTCAAAATGAAAAGTGCTCTGGCCATTATGGTTTTTTATACATAAGAATGCACCTGGGAGCACGGGGCACCAAAACCCAAAAGGCTTATTTTCGCACAAAAATTTCACAAATGGCCGAAAATGCAACAACGACACCAAAATTTGACCACGGGACACAATGGATCTCAAAACTGAAAAGTGCTCCATGCATTATGGTTTTTTATGCATAAGAATGCACCAGGGATCATGGGGCACGAAAACCCAAAAGTTTTATTTTCGCACAAAAATTGTACAAATGGTCAAAAATGCACCACCGGCACCAAAATTGGACCACGGGGCACCAAGGACCTCAAAACTGAAAAGGGTTCCGAGCTTTATGGTTTTGTATGCAGAAGAATGCACCAGGGATCATGTGGCACCAAAAACCAAAAGTCTTATTTTCACACGAAAATTTCACAAATCGTCGAAAATGCACCGCGGGCACCAAAATTTGACCACAGCGCACCTCGGACCTCAAAACTGGAAAGTTCTTCGAGCATTATGATTTTTAATGCATAAGAATGCACCAGGGATCACGGGGCACCAAAACCCAAAAGTCTTATTTTCGCACGAAAATTGCACAAATGGGCGAATATGCACCATCGGCACCAAAATCGGACCACGGGGCACCACAGACCTCAAAATGAAAAGTTCTCCAAGAATTATGGTTTTTTATGCATAATAATGAACCACGGATCACGGGGCACCAAATTCTAAAAGTCTTATTTTCGCACAAAAATTGCACAATGGGCCGAAAATGCACCACGGGCACCAAAATTAGACCACAGGGCACCTCGAACCTCAAAACTGAAAAGTTCTCCGAGCATTATGGTTTTTTATGCATAAGAATGCACCAGGAATGACAGGGCACCAAAACCCAAAAGTCTTATTTTCGCACGAAAATTGTACAAATGGTCGAAAATGCACCACCGGCACCAAAATTGGACCACAGGGTACCACGGACCTCAAAACGGAAAAGGATTTTGAGCATTATGGTTTTGTATGCATAAGAATCCACCAGGGATCACGAGGCATCAAAATCCAGAAGTCTTATTTTCGCACGAAAATTGCGCAAATGGCAAAAAATGCACCACCGGCACGAAAATTGGACCACGGGGCACCACGGACCTGAAAACTAAAAAGTGCTCTGACCATTATGGTTTTTTATACATAAGAATGCACCTGGGATCACGGGGCACCAAAACCCAAAAGGCTTATTTTCGCACAAAAATTTCACAAATGGCCGAAAACGCAACAACGACACCAAAATTTGACCACGGGACACAACAGACCTCAAAACTGCAAAGTTCTCCATGCATTATGGTTTTTTATGCATAAGAATGCACCAGGGATCATGGGGCACGAAAACCCAAACGTTTTATTTTCGTACGAAAATTGTACAAATGGTCGAAAAGGCACCACTGGCACCAAAATTGGACCACGGGGCACCACGGACCACAAAACTGAAAAGGGTTCCGAGCTTTATGGTTTTGTATGCAGAAGAATGCACCAGGGATCACGTGGCACCAAAAACCAAAAGTCTTATTTTCACATGAAAATTTCACAAATCGCCGAAAATGCACCACGGGCACCAAAATTTGACCACGGCGCACCTCGGACCTCAAAACTGGAAAGTTATCTGAGCATTATGATTTTTAATGCATAAGAATGCACCAGGGATCACGGGGCACCAAAACCCAAAATTCTTATTTTCGCACGAAAATTGCACAAATGGCCGAAATGCACTGCCGGCACCAAAATTGGACCACGGGGCACCACGGACCTCAAAACTGAAAATTGCTCCAAGCATTATGGTTTTTTACGCATAAGAATGCACCTGGGATCAAGGGGCACCAAAACCCGAAAGACTTATTTTCGCACGAAAATTGCACAATGGGCCGAAAATGCAAAATAAACACGAAAATTGGACCACGGGGCACCACGGACCTCAAAACTGAAAATTGCTCCAAGCATTATGGTTTTTTACGCATAAGAATGCACCTGGGATCAAGGGGCACCAAAACCCAAAAGACTTATTTTCGCACGAAAATTGCACAATCGACCAAAAATGCAAAATAAACACGAAAATTGGACCACGGGGCACCACGAACCTCAAAACTGAAAAAGTGTTCCGAGAATTATAATTTTTTTTGCATAAGAATGCACCAGGGATCACGGGGCACCAAAATCCAAAAGTCTTATTTTCGCACAAAAATTTCACAATTGGCCGAATATGCACCATCGGCACCAAAATCGGACCACGGGGCACCACAGACCTCAAAATGAAAAGTTCTCCAAGAATTATGGTTTTTTATGCATAAGAATGCACCACGGATCACGGGGCACCAAAATCCAAAAGTCTTATTTTCGCACAAAAATTGCACAATGGGCCGAAAATGCACCACGGGCACCAAAATTGGACCACAGGGCACCTCGAACCTCAAAACTGAAAAGTGCTCTGAGCATTATGGTTTTTTATGCATAAGAATGCACCAGGGATGACAGGGCACCAAAACCCAAAAGTCTTATTTTCGCACGAAAATTGTACAAATGGTCGAAAATGCACAACCGGCACCATAATTGGACCACAGGGCACCACGGACCTCAAAACGGAAAAGGATTTTGAGCTTTATGGTTTTGTATGCATAAGAATGCACCAGGGATCACGAGGCACCAAAATCCAAAAGTCTTATTTTCACACGAAAATTGCGCAAATGGCAAAAAATGCACCACCGGCACGAAAATTGGACCACGGGGCACCACGGACCTCAAAACTGAAAAGTGCTCTGACCATTATGGTTTTTTATACATAAGAATGCACCTGGGATCACGGGGCACCAAAACCCAAAAGGCTTATTTTCGCACAAAAATTTCACAAATGGCCGAAAATGCAACAACGACACCAAAATTTGACCACGGGACACAACGGACCTCAAAAATGAAAAGCGTTCCATGCATTATGGTTTTTTATGCATAAGAATGCACCAGGGATCATGGGGCACGAAAACCCAAACGTTTTATTTTCGTACGAAAATTGTACAAATGGTCGAAAATGCACCACTGGCACCAAAATTGGACCACGGGGCACCACGGACCTCAAAACTGAAAAGGGTTCCGAGCTTTATGGTTTTGTATGCAGAAGAATGCACCAGGGATCACGTGGCACCAAAAACCAAAAGTCTTATTTTCACACGAAAATTTCACAAATCGCCGAAAATGCACCACGGGCACCAAAATTTGACCACGGCGCACCTCGGACCTCAAAACTGGAAAGTTCTCTGAGCATTATGATTTTTAATGCATAAGAATGCACCAGGGATCACGGGGCACCAAAACCCAAAAGTCTTATTTTCGCACGAAAATTGCACAAATGGCCGAAATGCACCGCCGGCACCAAAATTGGACCACGGGGCACCACGGACCTCAAAACTGAAAATTGCTCCAAGCATTATGGTTTTTTATGCATAAGAATGCACCTGGGATCAAGGGGCACCAAAACTCAAAAGACTTATTTTCGCACGAAAATTGCACAATGGGCCGAAAATGCAAAATTAACACGAAATTTGGACCACGGGGCACCACGAAAATTGTACAAATGGTCGAAAATGTACAACCGGCACCAAAATTGGACCACAGGGCACCACGGACCTCAAAACGGAAAAGGATTTTGAGCTTTGTGGTTTTGTATGCATAAGAATGCACCAGGGATCACGAGGCACCAAAATCCAAAAGTCTTATTTTCGCACGAAAATTGCGCAAATGGCAAAAAATGCACCATCGGCACGAAAATTGGACCACGGGGCACCACGGACCTGAAAACTAAAAAGTGCTCTGACCATTATGGTTTTTTATACATAAGAATGCACCTGGGATCACGGGGCACCAAAACCCAAAAGGCTTATTTTCGCACAAAAATTTCACAAATGGCCGAAAACGCAACAACGACACCAAAATTTGACCACGGGACACAACAGACCTCAAAACTGAAAAGTGCTCCATGCATTATGATTTTTTATGCATAAGAATGCACCAGGGATCATGGGGCACGAAAACCCAAACGTTTTATTTTCGTACGAAAATTGTACAAATGGTCGAAAAGGCACCACTGGCACCAAAATTGGACCACGGGGCACCACAGACCTCAAAACTGAAAAGGGTTCCGAGCTTTATGGTTTTGTATGCAGAAGAATGCACCAGGGATCACGTGGCACCAAAAACCAAAAGTCTTATTTTCACATGAAAATTTCACAAATCGCCGAAAATGCACCACGGGCACCAAAATCTGACCACGGCGCACCTCGGACCTCAAAACTGGAAAGTTATCTGAGCATTATGATTTTTAATACATAAGAATGCACCAGGGATCACGGGGCACCAAAACCCAAAATTCTTATTTTCGCACGAAAATTGCACAAATGGCCGAAATGCACTGCCGGCACCAAAATTGGACCACGGGGCACCACGGACCTCAAAACTGAAAATTGCTCCAAGCATTATGGTTTTTTACGCATAAGAATGCACCTGGGATCAAGGGGCACCAAAACCCAAAAGACCTATTTTCGCACGAAAATTGCACAATGGGCCGAAAATGCAAAATAAACACGAAAATTGGACCACGGGACACCACGGACCTCAAAACTGAAAATTGATCCAAGCATTATGGTTTTTTACGCATAAGAATGCACCTGGGATCAAGGGGCACCAAAACCCAAAAGACTTATTTTCGCACGAAAATTGCACAATCGACCGAAAATGCAAAATAAACACGAAAATTGGACCACGGGGCACCACGAACCTCAAAACTGAAAAAGTGTTCCGAGAATTATAATTTTTTTTGCATAAGAATGCACCAGGGATCACGGGGCACCAAAATCCAAAAGTCTTATTTTCGCACAAAAATTTCACAATTGGCCGAATATGCACCATCGGCACCAAAATCGGACCACGGGGCACCACAGACCTCAAAATGAAAAGTTCTCCAAGAATTATGGTTTTTTATGCATAAGAATGCACCACGGATCACGGGGCACCAAAATCCAAAAGTCTTATTTTCGCACAAAAATTGCACAATGGGCCGAAAATGCACCACGGGCACCAAAATTGGACCACAGGGCACCTCGAACCTCAAAACTGAAAAGTGCTCTGAGCATTATGGTTTTTTATGCATAAGAATGCACCAGGGATGACAGGGCACCAAAACCCAAAAGTCTTATTTTCGCACGAAAATTGTACAAATGGTCGAAAATGCACAACCGGCACCATAATTGGACCACAGGGCACCACGGACCTCAAAACGGAAAAGGATTTTGAGCTTTATGGTTTTGTATGCATAAGAATGCACCAGGGATCACGAGGCACCAAAATCCAAAAGTCTTATTTTCACACGAAAATTGCGCAAATGGCAAAAAATGCACCATCGGCACGAAAATTGGACCACGGGGCACCACGGACCTCAAAACTGAAAAGTGCTCTGACCATTATGGTTTTTTATACATAAGAATGCACCTGGGATCACGGGGCACCAAAACCCAAAAGGCTTATTTTCGCACAAAAATTTCACAAATGGCCGAAAATGCAACAACGACACCAAAATTTGACCACGGGACACAACGGACCTCAAAACTGAAAAGCGTTCCATGCATTATGGTTTTTTATGCATAAGAATGCACCAGGGATCATGGGGCACGAAAACCCAAACGTTTTATTTTCGTACGAAAATTGTACAAATGGTCGAAAATGCACCACTGGCACCAAAATTGGACCACGGGTCACCACGGACCTCAAAACTGAAAAGGGTTCCGAGCTTTATGGTTTTGTATGCAGAAGAATGCACCAGGGATCACGTGGCACCAAAAACCAAAAGTCTTATTTTCACACGAAAATTTCACAAATCGCCGAAAATGCACCACGGGCACCAAAATTTGACCACAGCGCACCTCGGACCTCAAAACTGGAAAGTTCTCTGAGCATTATGATTTTTAATGCATAAGAATGCACCAGGGATCACGGGGCACCAAAACCCAAAAGTCTTATTTTCGCACGAAAATTGCACAAATGGCCGAAATGCACCGCCGGCACCAAAATTGGACCACGGGGCACCACGGACCTCAAAACTGAAAATTGCTCCAAGCATTATGGTTTTTTATGCATAAGAATGCACCTGGGATCAAGGGGCACCAAAACCCAAAAGACTTATTTTCGCACGAAAATTGCACAATGGGCCGAAAATGCAAAATAAACACGAAATTTGGACCACGGGGCACCACGAAAATTGTACAAATGGTCGAAAATGTACAACCGGCACCAAAATTGGACCACAGGGCACCACGGACCTCAAAACGGAAAAGGATTTTGAGCTTTGTGGTTTTGTATGCATAAGAATGCACCAGGGATCACGAGGCACCAAAATCCAAAAGTCTTATTTTCGCACGAAAATTGCGCAAATGGCAAAAAATGCACCACCGGCACGAAAATTGGACCACGGGGCACCACGGACCTGAAAACTAAAAAGTGCTCTGACCATTATGGTTTTTTATACATAAGAATGCACCTGGGATCACGGGGCACCAAAACCCAAAAGGCTTATTTTCGCACAAAAATTTCACAAATGGCCGAAAACGCAACAACGACACCAAAATTTGACCACGGGACACAACAGACCTCAAAACTGAAAAGTGCTCCATGCATTATGGTTTTTTATGCATAAGAATGCACCAGGGATCATGGGGCACGAAAACCCAAACGTTTTATTTTCGTACGAAAATTGTACAAATGGTCGAAAAGGCACCACTGGCACCAAAATTGGACCACGGGGCACCACAGACCTCAAAACTGAAAAGGGTTCCGAGCTTTATGGTTTTGTATGCAGAAGAATGCACCAGGGATCACGTGGCACCAAAAACCAAAAGTCTTATTTTCACATGAAAATTTCACAAATCGCCGAAAATGCACCACGGGCACCAAAATTTGACCACGGCGCACCTCGGACCTCAAAACTGGAAAGTTATCTGAGCATTATGATTTTTAATGCATAAGAATGCACCAGGGATCACGGGGCACCAAAACCCAAAATTCTTATTTTCGCACGAAAATTGCACAAATGGCCGAAATGCACTGCCGGCACCAAAATTGGACCACGGGGCACCACGGACCTCAAAACTGAAAATTGCTCCAAGCATTATGGTTTTTTACGCATAAGAATGCACCTGGGATCAAGGGGCACCAAAACCCAAAAGACCTATTTTCGCACGAAAATTGCACAATGGGCCGAAAATGCAAAATAAACACGAAAATTGGACCACGGGGCACCACGGACCTCAAAACTGAAAATTGCTCCAAGCATTATGGTTTTTTACGCATAAGAATGCACCTGGGATCAAGGGGCACCAAAACCCAAAAGACTTATTTTCGCACGAAAATTGCACAATCGACCGAAAATGCAAAATAAACACGAAAATTGGACCACGGGGCACCACGAACCTCAAAACTGAAAAAGTGTTCCGAGAATTATAATTTTTTTTGCATAAGAATGCACCAGGGATCACGGGGCACCAAAATCCAAAAGTCTTATTTTCGCACAAAAATTTCACAATTGGCCGAATATGCACCATCGGCACCAAAATCGGACCACGGGGCACCACAGACCTCAAAATGAAAAGTTCTCCAAGAATTATGGTTTTTTATGCATAAGAATGCACCACGGATCACGGGGCACCAAAATCCAAAAGTCTTATTTTCGCACAAAAATTGCACAATGGGCCGAAAATGCACCACGGGCACCAAAATTGGACCACAGGGCACCTCGATCCTCAAAACTGAAAAGTGCTCTGAGCATTATGGTTTTTTATGCATAAGAATGCACCAGGGATGACAGGGCACCAAAACCCAAAAGTCTTATTTTCGCACGAAAATTGTACAAATGGTCGAAAATGCACAACCGGCACCATAATTGGACCACAGGGCACCACGGACCTCAAAACGGAAAAGGATTTTGAGCTTTATGGTTTTGTATGCATAAGAATGCACCAGGGATCACGAGGCACCAAAATCCAAAAGTCTTATTTTCACACGAAAATTGCGCAAATGGCAAAAAATGCACCACCGGCACGAAAATTGGACCACGGGGCACCACGGACCTCAAAACTGAAAAGTGCTCTGACCATTATGGTTTTTTATACATAAGAATGCACCTGGGATCACGGGGCACCAAAACCCAAAAGGCTTATTTTCGCACAAAAATTTCACAAATGGCCGAAAATGCAACAACGACACCAAAATTTGACCACGGGACACAACGGACCTCAAAACTGAAAAGCGTTCCATGCATTATGGTTTTTTATGCATAAGAATGCACCAGGGATCAGGGGGCACGAAAACCCAAACGTTTTATTTTCGTACGAAAATTGTACAAATGGTCGAAAATGCACCACTGGCACCAAAATTGGACCACGGGGCACCACGGACCTCAAAACTGAAAAGGGTTCCGAGCTTTATGGTTTTGTATGCAGAAGAATGCACCAGGGATCACGTGGCACCAAAAACCAAAAGTCTTATTTTCACACGAAAATTTCACAAATCGCCGAAAATGCACCACGGGCACCAAAATTTGACCACGGCGCACCTCGGACCTCAAAACTGGAAAGTTCTCTGAGCATTATGATTTTTAATGCATAAGAATGCACCAGGGATCACGGGGCACCAAAACCCAAAAGTCTTATTTTCGCACGAAAATTGCACAAATGGCCGAAATGCACCGCCGGCACCAAAATTGGACCACGGGGCACCACGGACCTCAAAACTGAAAATTGCTCCAAGCATTATGGTTTTTTATGCATAAGAATGCACCTGGGATCAAGGGGCACCAAAACCCAAAAGACTTATTTTCGCACGAAAATTGCACAATGGGCCGAAAATGCAAAATAAACACGAAATTTGGACCACGGGGCACCACGAAAATTGTACAAATGGTCGAAAATGTACAACCGGCACCAAAATTGGACCACAGGGCACCACGGACCTCAAAACGGAAAAGGATTTTGAGCTTTGTGGTTTTGTATGCATAAGAATGCACCAGGGATCACGAGGCACCAAAATCCAAAAGTCTTATTTTCGCACGAAAATTGCGCAAATGGCAAAAAATGCACCACCGGCACGAAAATTGGACCACGGGGCACCACGAACCTCAAAACTGAAAAGTGCTCTGACCATTATGTTTTTTTATACATAAGAATGCACCTGGGATCACGGGGCACCAAAACCCAAAAGGCTTATTTTCGCACAAAAATTTCACAAATGGCCGAAAATGCAACAACGACACCAAAATTTGACCACGGGGACACAAAGGACCTCAAAACTGAAAAGTGGTCCATGCATTATGGTTTTTTATCCAAAAGAATGTACCAGGGATCATGGGCCACGAAAATCCAAAAGTTTTATTTTCGCATGAAAATTGTACAAATGGTCGAAAATGCACCACCGGCACCAAAATTGGACCACGGGGCACCACGGACCTCAAAACTGAAAAGGGGTCCGAGCTTTATGGTTTTGTATGCAGAAGAATGCACCAGGGATCACGTGGCACCAAAAACCAAAAGTCTTATTTTCACACGAAATTTTCACAAATCGCCGAAAATGCACCACGGGCACCAAAATTTGACCACGGCGCACCTCGGACCTCAAAACTGGAAAGTTCTCCGAGCATTATGATTTTTAATGCATAAGAATGCACCAGGGACCACGAGGCACCAAAACCCAAAAGTCTTATTTCGCAAGAAAATTGCACAAATGGCCGAAATGCACCGCCGGCACCAAAATTGGACCACGGGGCACCACGGAACTCAAAACTGAAAATTTGTCCAAGCATTATGGTTTTTTACGCATAAGAATGCACCTGGGATCAAGGGGCACCAAAACCCAAAAGACTTATTTTCGCACGAAAATTGCACAATGGGCCGAAAATGCAAAATAAACACGAAAGTTGGACCACGGGGCACCACGAACCTCAAAACTGAAAAAGAGTTCCGAGCATTATAATTTTTTTTGCATAAGAATGCACCAGGGATCACGGGGCACCAAAATCTAAAAGTCTTATTTTCGCACGAAAATTTCACAATTGGCCGAATATGCACCATCGGCACCAAAATCGGACCACGGGGAACCACAGTCCTCAAAATGAAAAGTTCTCCAAGAATTATGGTTTTTTATGCATAAGAATGCACCACGGATCACGGGGCACCAAAATCCAAAAGTCTTATTTTCGCACAAAAATTGCACAATGGGCCGAAAATGCACCACGGTCACCAAAATTGGACCACAGGGCACCTCGAACCTCAAAACTGAAAAGTGCTCCGAGCATTATGGTTTTTTATGCATAAGAATGCACCAGGGATGACAGGGCACCAAAACCCAAAAGTCTTATTTTCGCACGAAAATTGTAGAAATGGTCGAAAATGCACCACCGGCACCAAAATTGGACCACAGGGCACCACGGACCTCAAAACAGAAAAGGGTTTTGAGTTTTATGGTTTTGTATGAATAAGAATGCACCAGGGATCACGAGGCACCAAAATCCAAAAGTCTTATTTTCGCACGAAAATTGCGCAAATGGCAAAAAATGCACCACCGGCACGAAAATTGGACCACGGGGCACCACGGACCTCAAAATTGAAAAGTGCTCTGACTATTATGGTTTTTTATACATAAGAATGCACCTGCGATCATGGGGCACCAAAACCCAAAAGGCTTATTTTCGCACAAAAATTTCACAAATGGCCGAAAATGCAACAACGACACCAAAATTTGACCACGGGGACACAACGGACCTCAAAACTGAAAAGTGCTCCATGCATTATGGTTTTTTATGCATAAGAATGCACCAGGGATCATGGGGCACAAAAACCCAAAAGTTTTATTTTCGCAAGAAAATTGTACAAATGGTCGAAAATGCACCACCGGCACCAAAATTGTACCACGGGGCACCACGGACCTCAAAACTGAAAAGGGTTCCGAGCTTTATGGTTTTGTATGCAGAAGAATGCACCAGGGATCATGTGGCACCAAAAACCAAAAGTCTTATTTTCACACGAAAATTTCACAAATCGCCGAAAATGCACCACGGGCACCAAAATTTGACCACTGCGCACCTCGGACCTCAAACCTGGAAAGTTCTCCGACCATTATGATTTTTAATGCATAAGAATGCACCAGGGATCACGGGGCACCAAAACCCAAAAGTCTTATTTTTGCACGAAAATTGCACAAATGGTCGAAAATGCACAACCGACACCAAAATTGGACCACAGGGCACCATGGACCTCAAAACTGAAAAGTGCTCTGACCATTATGGTTTTTTATACATAGGAATGCACCTGGGATCACGGGGCACCAAAACCCAGAAGGCTTATTTTCGCACAAAAATTTCACAAATGGCCGAAAATGCAACAACGACACCAGAATTTGACCACGGGACACAACGGACCTCAAAACTGAAAAGTGCTCCATGCATTATGGTTTTTTATGCATAAGAATGCCCCAGGGATCATGGGGCACCAGAACCCAAAAGTCTTATTTTCGCACGAAAATTGTACAAATGGTCGAAAATGCACCACCGGCACCAAAATTGGACCACAGGGCACCACAGACCTTAAAATGAAAAGTTCTCCAAGAATTATGGTTTTTTATGCATAAGAATGCACCAGGGATCACGGGGCACCAAAACCCAAAAGTCTTATTTTCGCACGAAAATTTCACAATTGGCCGAATATGCACCATCGGCACCAAAATCGGACCACGGGGCACCACAGACCTTAAAATGAAAAGTTCTCCAAGAATTATGGTTTTTTATGCATAAGAATGCACCAGGGATCACGGGGCACCAAAATCCAAAAGTCTTATTTTCGCACGAAAATTTCAGAAATCACCGAAAATGCACCACGGGCACCAAAATTTGACCACGGCGCACCTCGGACCTCAAAACTAGAAAGTTCTCCGAGCATTATGATTTTTAATGCAAAAGAATGCACCAGGGATCACGGGGCACCAAAACCAAAAAGTTTTATTTTCGCACGAAAATTTCACAAATCGCCGAAAATGCACCACGGGCACCAAAATTTGACCACGGCGCACCTCGGACCTCAAAACTGGAAAGTTCTCCAAGCATTATGATTTTTAATGCATAAGAATGCACCAGGGATCACGGGTCACCAAAACCCAAAAGTCTTATTTTCGCACGAAAATTGCACAAATGGCCGAAATGCACCGCCGGCACCAAAATTGGACCACGGGGCACCACGGACATCAAAACTGAAAATTGCTCCAAGCATTATGGTTTTTTACGCATAAGAATGCACCTGGGATCAAGGGGCACCAAAACCCAAAAGACTTATTTTCGCACGAAAATTGCACAATGGGACGAAAATGCAAAATAAACACGAAAATTGGACCACGGGGCACCACGAACCTCAAAACTGAAAAAGAGTTCCGAGCATTATAATTTTTTTTGCATAAGAATGCACCAGGGATCACGGGGCACCAAAATCCAAAAGTCTTATTTTCGCACGAAAATTTCCCAATTGGCCGAATATGCACCATCGGCACCAAAATCGGACCACGGGGCACCACAGACCTCAAAATGAAAAGTTCTCCAAGAATTATGGTTTTTTATGCATAAGAATGCACCAGGGATCACGGGGCACCAAAATCCAAAAGTCTTATTTTCGCACAAAAATTGCACAATGGGCCGAAAATGCACCACGGGCACCAAAATTGGACTACAGGGCACCTCGAACCTCAAAACTGAAAAGTGCTCCGAGCATTATGGTTTTTTATGCATAAGAATGCACCAGGGATGACAGGGCACCAAAACCCAAAAGTCTTATTTTCGCACGAAAATTGTACAAATGGTCGAAAATGCACCACCGGCACCAAAATTGGACAACAGGGCACCACGGACCTCAAAACGGAAAAGGGTTTTGAGCTTTATGGTTTTGTGTGCATAAGAATGAACCAGGGATCATGAGGCACCAAAATCCAAAAGTCTTATTTTCACACGAAAATTTCACAAATCGCCGAAAATGCACCACGGGCACCAAAATTTGACCACGGCGCACCTCGGACCTCAAACCTGGAAAGTTCTCCGACCATTATGATTTTTAATGCATAAGAATGCACCAGGGATCACGGGGCACCAAAATCCAAAAGTCTTATTTTCGCACGAAAATTGTACAAATGGTCGAAAATGCACAACCGACACCAAAATTGGACCACAGCGCACCATGGACCTCAAAACTGAAAAGTGCTCTGACCATTATGGTTTTTTATACATAAGAATGCACCTGGGATCACGGGGCACCAAAACCCAAAAGGCTTATTTTCGCACAAAAATTTCACAAATGGCCGAAAATGCAACAACGACACCAAAATTTGACCACGGGACACAACGGACCTCAAAACTGAAAAGTGCTCCATGCATTATGGTTTTTTATGCATAAGAATGCACCAGGGATCACGGGGCACCAAAACCCAAAAGTCTTATTTTCGCACGAAAATTTCACAATTGGCCGAATATGCACCATCGGCACCAAAATCGGACCACGGGGCACCACAGACCTTAAAATGAAAAGTTCTCCAAGAATTATGGTTTTTTATGCATAAGAATGCACCAGGGATCACGGGGCACCAAAATCCAAAAGTCTTATTTTCGCACGAAAATTTCATAAATCACCGAAAATGCACCACGGGCACCAAAATTTGACCACGGCGCACCTCGGACCTCAAAACTAGAAAGTTCTCCGAGCATTATGATTTTTAATGCAAAAGAATGCACCAGGGATCACGGGGCACCAAAATCCAAAAGTTTTATTTTCGCACGAAAATTTCACAAATCGCCGAAAATGCACCACGGGCACCAAAATTTGACCACGGCGCACCTCGGACCTCAAAACTGGAAAGTTCTCCAAGCATTATGATTTTTAATGCATAAGAATGCACCAGGGATCACGGGTCACCAAAACCCAAAAGTCTTATTTTCGCACGAAAATTGCACAAATGGCCGAAATGCACCGCCGGCACCAAAATTGGACCACGGGGCACCACGGACCTCAAAACTGAAAACTGCTCCAAACATTATTGTTTTTTACGCATAAGAATGCAGCTGGGATCAAGGGGCACCAAAACCCAAAAGACTTATTTTCGCACGAAAATTGCACAATGGGCCGAAAATGCAAAATAAACACGAAAATTGGACCACGGGGCACCACGAACCTCAAAACTGAAAAAGAGTTCTGAGCATTATAATTTTTTTTGCATAAGAATGCACCAGGGATCACGGGGCACCAAAATCCAAAAGTCTTATTTTCGCACGAAAATTTCCCAATTGGCCGAATATGCACCATCGGCACCAAAATCGGACAACGGGGCACCACAGACCTCAAAATGAAAAGTTCTCCAAGAATTATGGTTTTTTATGCATAAGAATGCACCAGGGATCACGGGGCACCAAAATCCAAAAGTCTTATTTTCGCTCAAAAATTGCACAATGGGCCGAAAATGCACCACGGGCACCAAAATTGGACTACAGGGCACCTCGAACCTCAAAACTGAAAAGTGCTCCGAGCATTATGGTTTTTTATGCATAAGAATGCACCAGGGATGACAGGGCACCAAAACCCAAAAGTCTTATTTTCGCACGAAAATTGTAGAAATGGTCGAAAATGCACCACTGGCACCAAAATTGCACCACAGGGCACCACGGACCTCAAAACGGAAAAGGGTTTTGAGCTTTATGGTTTTGTATGCATAAGAATGCACCAGGGATCACGAGGCACCAAAAACCAAAAGTCTTATTTTCACACGAAAATTTCACAAATCGCCGAAAATGCACCACGGGCACCAAAATTTGACCACGGCGCACCTCGAACCTCAAACCTGGAAAGTTCTCCGACCATTATGATTTTTAATGCATAAGAATGCACCAGGGATCACGGGGCACCAAAACCCAAAAGTCTTATTTTCGCACGAAAATTGCACAAATGGTCGAAAATGCACCACTGGCACCAAAATTGCACCACAGGGCACCACGAACCTCAAAACGGAAAAGGGTTTTGAGCTTTATGGTTTTGTATGCATAAGAATGCACCAAGGATCACGAGCCACCAAAATCCAAAAGTCTTATTTTCGCACGAAAATTGCGCAAATGGCAAAAAATGCACCACCGGCACGAAAATTGGACCACGGGGCACAACAGACCTCAAAACTGAAAAGTGCTCTGACCATTATGGTTTTTTATACATAAGAATGCACCTGGGGTCACAGGGCACCAAAACCCAAACGGCTTATTTTCGCACAAAAATTTCACAAATGGCCGAAAATGCAACAACGACACCAAAATTTGACCACGGGACACAACGGACCTCAAACCTGAAAAGTGCTCCATGCATTATGGTTTTTTATGCATAAGAATACACCAGGGATCATAGGGCACAAAAACCCAAAAGTTTTATTTTCGCACGAAAATTGTACATATGGTCGAAAATGCACCACCGGCAGCAAAATTGGACCACGGGGCACCACGGACCTCAAAACTGAAAATTGCTCCAAGAATTATGGTTTTTTACGCATAAGAATGCACCTGGGATCAAGGGCCACCAATACCCAAAAGACTTATTTTCGCACGAAAATTGCACAATGTGCCGAAAATGCAAAATAAACACGAAAATTGGACCACGGGGCACCACGAACATCAAAACTGAAAAAGAGTTCTGTGCATTATAATTTTTTTTGCATAAGAATGCACCAGGGATCACGGGGCACCAAAATCCAAAAGTCTTATTTTCGCACGAAAATTTCACAATTGGTCGAAAATGCACCGCGGGCACCAAAATTGGACCACAGGGCACCTCGAACCTCAAAACTGAAAAGTGCTCCGAGCATTATGGTTTTTTATGCATAAGAATGCACCAGGGATGACAGGGCACCAAAACCCAAAAGTCTTATTTTCGCACGAAAATTGTACAAATGGTCGAAAATGCACCACCGGCACCAAAATTGGACAACAGGGCACCACGGACCTCAAAACGGAAAAGGGTTTTGAGCTTTATGGTTTTGTGTGCATAAGAATGCACCAGGGATCACAGGGCACCAAAATCCAAAAGTCTTATTTTCACACGAAAATTTCACAAATCGCCGAAAATGCACCACGGGCACCAAAATTTGACCACGGCGCACCTCGGACCTCAAAATTGGAAAGTTCTCTGAGCATTATGATTTTTAATGCATAAGAATGCACCAGGGATCACGGGGCACCAAAACCCAAAAGTCTTATTTTCGCACGAAAATTGCACAAATGGCCGAAATGCACCGCCGGCACCAAAATTGGACCACGGGGCACCACGGACCTCAAAACTGAAAATTGCTCCAAGCATTATGGTTTTTTACGCATAAATGCACCTGGGATCAAGGGGCACCAAAACCCAAAAGACTTATTTTCGCACGAAAATTGCACAATGGGCCGAAAATGCAAAATAAACACGAAAATTGGACCACGGGGCACCACGAACCTCAAAACTGAAAAACAGTTCCGAGCATTATAATTTTTTTTGCATAAGAATGCACCAGGGATCACGAGACACCAAAATCCAAAAGTCTTATTTTCGTACGAAAATTTCACAATTGGCCGAATATGCACCATCGGCACCAAAATCGGACCACGGGGCACCACAGGCCTCAAAACTGAAAAGTTCTCCAAGAATTATGGTTTTTTATGCATAAGAATGCACCAGGGATCACGGGGCACCACAATCCAAAAGTCTTATTTTCGCACAAAAATTGCACAATGGGCCGAAAATGCACCGCGGGCACCAAAATTGGACCACAGGGCACCTCGAACCTCAAAACTGAAAAGTGCTCCGAGCATTATGGTTTTTTATGCATAAGAATGCACCAGGGATGACAAGGCACCAAAACCCAAAAGTCTTATTTTCGCACGAAAATTGTACAAATGGTCGAAAATGCACAACCGGCACCAAAATTGGACCACAGGGCACCACGGACCTCAAAACGGAAAAGGGTTTTGAGCTTTATGGTTTTGTATGCATAAGAATGCACCAGGGATCACGAGGCACCAAAATCCAAAAGTCTTATTTTCGCACGAAAATTGCGTAAATGGCAAAAAATGCACCACCGGAACGAAAATTGGACCACGGGGCACCACGGACCTCAAAACTGAAAAGTGCTCTGACCATTATGGTTTTTTATACATAAGAATGCACCTGGGATCACGGGGCACCAAAACCCAAAAGGCTTATTTTCGCACAAAAATTTCACAAATGGCCGAAAATGCAACAACGACACCAAAATTTGACCACGGGACACAACGGACCTCAAAACTGAAAAGTGCTCCATGCATTATGGTTTTTTATGCATAAGAATGCACCAGGGATCATGGGGCACCAGAACCCAAAAGTCTTATTTTCGCACGAAAATTGTACAAATGGTCGAAAATGCACCACCGGCACCAAAATTGGACCACAGGGCACCACGGACCTCAAAACGGAAAAGGGTTTTGAGCTTTATGATTTTGTATGCATAAGAATGCACCAGGGATCACGAGGCACCAAAATCCAAAAGTCTTATTTTCACACGAAAATTTCACAAATCGCCGAAAATGCACCACGGGCACCAAAATTTGACCACGGCGCACCTCGGACCTCAAAACTGGAAAGTTCTCCGAGCATTATGATTTTTAATGCATAAGAATGCACTAGGGATCACGGGGCACCAAAACCCAAAAGTCTTATTTTCGCACGAAAATTGCACAAATGGCCGAAATGCACCACCGGCACCAAAAGTGGACCACGGGGCACCACGGACCTCAAAACTGAAAATTGCTCCAAGCATTATGGTTTTTTACACATAAATGCACCTGGGATTAAGGGGCACCAAAACCCAAAAGACTTATTTTCGCACGAAAATTGCACAATGGGCCGAAAATGCAAAATAAACACGAAAATTGGACACGGGGCACCACGAACCTCAAAACTGAAAAAGAGTTCCAAGCATTATAATTTTTTTTGCATAAGAATGCACCAGGGATCACAGGACACCAAAATCCAAAAGTCTTAGTTTCGCACGAAAATTTCACAATTGGCCGAATATGCACCATCGGCACCAAAATCGGACCACGGGGCACCACAGGCCTCAAAATGAAAAGTTCTCCAAGAATTATGATTTTTTATGCATAAGAATGCACCAGGGATCACGGGGCACCAAAATCCAAAAGTCTTATTTTCGCACAAAAATTGCACAATGGGCCGAAAATGCACCGCGGGCACCAAATTTTGGTGCCGGTGGTGCATTTTCGACCATTTGTACAATTTTCGTGCGAAAATTGTACAAATGGGTTTTCGTGCCCCAAAATTTTCGTGCCCCATTTTCGACCATTTGTACAATTCTTATGCATAAAAAACCATAATGCATGGAGCACTTTTCAGTTTTGAGGTCCGTTGTGTCCCGTGGTCAAATGTTGGTGTCGTTGTTGCATTTTCGGCCATTTGTGAAATTTTTGTGCGAAAATAAGGCTTTTGGGTTTTGGTGCCCCGTGATCCCAGGTGCATTCTTATGTATAAAAAACCATAATGGTCAGAGCACTTTTCAGTTTTGAGGTCCGTGGTGCCCCGTGGTCCAATTTTCGCGCCGGTGGTGCATTTTTTGCCATTTGCGCAATTTTCGTGCGAAAATAAGACTTTTGGATTTTGGTGCCTCGTGATCCCTGGTGCATTCTTATGCATACAAAACCATAAAGCTCAAAACCCTTTTCCGTTTTGAGGTCCGTGGTGCCCTGTGGTCCAATTTTGGTGCCGGTTGTGCATTTTCGACCATTTGTACAATTTTCGTGCGAAAATAAGACTTTTGGGTTTTGGTGCCCTGTCATCCTTGGTGCATTCTTATGCATAAAAAACTATAATGCTCGGAGCACTTTTCAGTTTTGAGGTTCAAGGTGCCCTGTGGTCCAATTTTGGTGCCCGCGGTGCATTTTCGGCCCATTGTGCAATTTTTGTGCGAAAATAAGACTTTTGGATTGTGGTGCCCCGTGATCCCTGGTGCATTCTTATGCATAAGAAACCATAATTCTTGGAGAACTTTTCATTTTGAGGCCTGTGGTGCCCCGTGGTCCAATTTTGGTGCCGATGGTGCATATTCGGCCAATTGTGAAATTTTCGTGCGAAAATAAGACTTTTGGATTTTGGTGTCCCGTGATCCCTGGTGCATTCTTATGCAAAAAAAATTATAATGCTCAGAACTCTTTTTCAGTTTTGAGGTTCGTGGTGCCCCGTGGTCCAATTTTCGTGTTTATTTTGCATTTTCGGCCCATTGTGCAATTTTCGTGCGAAAATAAGTCTTTTGGGTTTTGGTGCCCCTTGATCCCAGGTAGAGCTGTCAAAGTGGGCTGTGACCCGCGGGCCAACCCGGCCCACCATGGGTTCGGGCCGGGCCGGGTCGAAAAAAATCAGTGCCTTCCAATTATTTGAAAATTTTGACCCGGCCCACCTACAATCCGGCCCACCACGGGTCAACCCGTGGTGGGCCGGGTTGGCCCGCGAGTTGCCCACTTATTTATAAAAAAAAAAAAAAAAAACTACCCTCCCTCACATACATCACAAGCCTCATTAGATCACTTAGGAAATTTTACATTGTCTTAGTTTCCTTGAGGTTGATGATATATTAATTTGAATTTGAAAATGTTAGTGAATATATAATGTTTGATAGATCCAAATTTGTTAGAAGATGTATGATGTTAATGAATATATGAATCTGAATTTAAAAATGTTAATAAATTTGAAAATGTGTTATTTTCGGTGTATTTTGGCAACTTCTGGTTGCTATTTTTACATGACAAAAGAAAATAACAGCTAATTTTTTTTTTAAAAAAAATGATTTTTTTTTTAAAAATGATTTTTTTTTTAAAAGAAATGATTTTTTTATTTAAAAAATGATTTTTTTTTATTTTTTATTTTAAGTGGGCCAACCCGTTTACCCACCAACCTGTGGTGGGCCGGGCCGGGCTAGTATTTTGACAACCCACCAAGAAGTGGGCCGGGTTGGATTGACCCACCTATCAGGTGGGTCGAGGTGGGCCGGGCCCAACGGACCGGGCTGGCCCGTTTTGACAGCTCTAATCCCAGGTGCATTTGTGCGTAAAAAACCATAATGCTTGGAGCAATTTTCAGTTTTGAGGTCCGTGGTGCCCCGTGGTCCAATTTTGGTGCCGGCGGTGCATTTCGGCCATTTGTGCAATTTTCGTGCGAAAATAAGACTTTTGGGTTTTGGTGCCCCGTGATCCCTGGTGCATTCTTATGCATTAAAAATCATAATGCTCAGAGAACTTTCCAATTTTGAGGTCCGAGGTGCGCCGTGGTCAAATTTTGGTGCCGGTGGTGCATTTTCGGCGATTTGTGAAATTTTCGTGTGAAAATAAGACTTTTGGATTTTGGTGCCTCGTCATCCCTGGTGCATTCTTATGCACACAAAACCATAAAGCTCAAAACCCTTTTCCGTTTTGAGGTCCGTGGTGCCCTGTTGTCCAATTTTGGTGCCGGTGGTGCATTTTCGACCATTTGTACAATTTTCGTGCGAAAATAAGACTTTTGGGTTTTGGTGCCCTGTCATCCCTGGTGCATTCTTATGCATAAAAAACCATAATGCTCGGCGCAATTTTAAGTTTTGAGGTCCCAGGTCCCCCGTGGTCCAATTTTGTTGCCCGTGGTGCATTTTCAGCCCATTGTGCAATTTTTGTGCGAAAATAAGACTTTTGGATTTTGGTGCCCCTTGATCCCTGGTGCATTCTTATGCAAAAAAAATTATAATGCACGGAACTCTTTTTCAGTTTTGATGTTCGTGGTGCCCCGTGGTCCAATTTTCGTGTTTATTTTGCATTTTCGGCACATTGTGCAATTTTCGTGCGAAAATAAGTCTTTTGGGTATTGGTGGCCCTTGATCCCAGGTGCATTCTTATGCGTAAAAAACCATAATTCTTGGAGCAATTTTCAGTTTTGAGGTCCGTGGTGCCCCGTGGTCCAATTTTGCTGCCGGTGGTGCATTTTCGACCATATGTACAATTTTCGTGCGAAAATAAAACTTTTGGGTTTTTGTGCCCCATGATCCCTGGTGCATTCTTATGCATAAAAAACCATAAGGCATGGAGCACTTTTCAGTTTTGAGGTCCGTTGTGCCCCATGGTCAAATTTTGGTGTCGTTGTTGCATTTTCGGCCATTTGTGAAATTTTTGTGCGAAAATAAGCCTCTTGGGTTTTGGTGCCCCGTGATCCCAGGTGCATTCTTATGTATAAAAAACCATAATGGTCAGAGCATTTTTCAGTTTTGAGGTCTGTGGTGCCCCGTGGTCCAATTTTCGTGCCGGTGGTGCATTTTTTGCCATTTGCGCAATTTTTGTGCGAAAATAAGACTGTTGGATTTTGGTGCCTCGTGATCCCTGGTGCATTCTTATGCATACAAAACCATAAAGCTCAAAACCCTTTTCCTTTTTGAGGTCCGTGGTGCCCTGTGGTGCAATTTTGGTGCCAGTGGTGCATTTTCGACCATTTCTACAATTTTCGTGCGAAAATAAGACTTTTGGGTTTTGGTGCCCTGTCATCCCTGGTGCATTCTTATGCATAAAAAACCATAATGCTCGGAGCACTTTTCAGTTTTGAGGTTCGAGGTGCCCTGTGGTCCAATTTTGGTGCCCGTGGAGCATTTTCGGCCCATTGTGCAATTTTTGTGCGAAAATAAGACTTTTGGATTTTGGTGCCCCGTGATCCCTGGTGCATTCTTATGCATAAAAAACCATAATTCTTGGAGAACTTTTCATTTTGAGGTCTGTGGTGCCCCGTGGTCCGATTTTGGTGCCGATGGTGCATATTCGGCCAATTGTGAAATTTTCGTTCAAAAATAAGACTTTTGGATTTTGGTGCCCCGTGATCCCTGGTGCATTCTTATGCAAAAAAAATTATAATGCTCAGAACTCTTTTTTAGTTTTGAGGTTCGTAGTGCCCCGTGGTCCAATTTTTGTGTTTATTTTGCATTTTCGGCCCATTGTGCAATTTTCGTGCGGAAATAAGTCTTTTGGGTTTTGGTGCCCCTTGATCCAAGGTGCATTCTTATGCGTAAAAAACCATAATGCTTGGAGCAATTTTCAGTTTTGAGGTCCGTGGTGCCCCGTGGTCCAATTTTGGTGCCGGCGGTGCATTTCGGCCATTTCTGCAATTTTCGTGCGAAAATAAGACTTTTGGGTTTTGGTGCCCCGTGATCCCTGGTGCATTCTTATGCATTAAAAATCGTAATGCTCGGAGAACTTTCCAGTTTTGAGGTCCGAGGTACGCCGTGGTCAAATTTTGGTGCCCGTGGTGCATTTTCGGCGATTTGTGAAATTTTCGTGTGAAAATAAGACTTTTGGATTTTGGTGCCTCATGATCCCTGGTTCATTCTTATGCACACAAAACCATAAAGCTCAAAACCCTTTTCCGTTTTGAGGTCCGTGGTGCCCTGTTGTCCAATTTTGGTGCCGGTGGTGCATTTTCGACCATTTGTACAATTTTCGTGCGAAAATAAGACTTTTGGGTTTTGGTGCCCTGTCATCCCTGGTGCATTCTTATGCATAAAAAACCATAATGCTCGGAGCACTTTTCAGTTTTGAGGTTCGAGGTGCCCTGTGGTCCAATTTTGGTGCCCGCGGTGCATTTTCGGCCAATTGTGAAATTTTCGTGCGAAAATAAGACTTTTGGATTTTGGTGCCCCGTGATCCCTGGTGCATTCTTATGCAAAAAAAATTATAATGCACGGAACTCTTTTTCAGTTTTGATGTTCGTGGTGCCCCGTGGTCCAATTTTTGTGTTTATTTTGCATTTTCGGCCCATTGTGCAATTTTCGTGCGGAAATAAGTCTTTTGGGTTTTGGTGCCCCTTGATCCCAGGTGCATTCTTATGCGTAAAAAACCATAATGCTTGGAGCAATTTTCAGTTTTGAGGTCCGTGGTGCCCCGTGGTCCAATTTTGGTGCCGGCGGTGCATTTCGGCCATTTGTGCAATTTTCGTGCGAAAATAAGACTTTTGGGTTTTTGTGCCCCGTGATCCCTGGTGCATTCTTATGCATTAAAAATCATAATGCTCGGAGAACTTTCCAGTTTTGAGGTCCGAGGTGCGCCGTGGTCAAATTTTGGTGCCCGTGGTGCATTTTCGGCGATTTGTGAAATTTTCGTGTGAAAATAAGACTTTTGGTTTTTGGTGCCACGTGATCCCTGGTGCATTCTTCTGCATACAAAACCATAAAGCTAGGAACCCTTTTTAGTTTTGAGGTCCGTGGTGCCCCGTGGTCCAATTTTGGTGCCGGTGGAGCATTTTCGACCATTTGTACAATTTTCGTGCGAAAATAAAACTTTTGGGTTTTCGTGCCCCATGATCCCTGGTGCATTGTTATGCATAAAAAACCATAAAGCTCAAAACCCTTTTCCGTTTTGAGGTCCGTGGTGCCCTGTGGTCCAATTTTGGTGCCGGTGGTGCATTTTCAACCATTTGTACAATTTTCGTGCGAAAATAAGAATTTTGGGTTTTGGTGCCCTGTCATCCCTGGTGCATTCTTATGCATAGAAAACCATAATGCATGGAGCACTTTTCAGTTTTGAGGTCCGTTGTGTCCCCGTGGTCAAATTTTGGTGTCGTTGTTGCATTTTCGGCCATTTGTGAAATTTTTGTGCGAAAATAAGCCTTTTGGGTTTTGGTGCCCCGTGATCCCAGGTGCATTCTTATGTATAAAAAACCATAATGGTCAGAGCACTTTTCAGTTTTGAGGTCCGTTGTGCCCCGTGGTCCAATTTTCGTGCCGGTGGTGCATTTTTTGCCATTTGCGCAATTTTCGTGCGAAAATAAGACTTTTGGATTTTGGTGCCTCGTGATCCCTGGTGCATTCTTATGCATACAAAACCATAAAGCTCAAAACCCTTTTCCGTTTTGAGGTTCGTGGTGCCTTGTGGTCCAATTTTGGTGCCGGTGGTGCATTTTCGACCATTTGTACAATTTTCGTGCGAAAATAAGACTTTTGGGTTTTGGTGCCCTGTCATCCCTGGTGCATTCTTATGCATAAAAAACCATAAAGCTCGGAACCCTTTTCAGTTTTGAGGTCCGTGGTGCCCCGTGGTCCAATTTTGGTGCCGGTGGTGCATTTTCAACCATTTGTACAATTTTCGTGCGAAAATAATACTTTTGGGTTTTCGTGCCCCATGATCCCTGGTGCATTCTTATGCATAAAAAACCATAATGCATGGAGCACTTTTCAGTTTTGAGGTCCGTTGTGTCCCGTGGTCAAATGTTGGTGTCGTTGTTGCATTTTCGGCCATTTGTGAAATTTTTGTGCGAAAATAAGGCTTTTGGGTTTTGGTTCCCCGTGATCCCAGGTGCATTCTTATGTATAAAAAACCATAATGGTCAGAGCACTTTTCAGTTTTGAGGTCCGTGGTGCCCCGTGGTCCAATTTTTGTGCCGGTGGTGCATTTTTTGCCATTTGCGCAATTTTCGTGCGAAAATAAGACTTTTGGATTTTGGTGCCTCGTGATCCCTGGTGCATTCTTATGCATACAAAAGCATAAAGCTCAAAACCCTTTTCCGTTTTGAGGTCCGTGGTGCCCTGTGGTGCAATTTTGGTGCCAGTGGTGCATTTTCGACCATTTCTACAATTTTCGTGTTTATTTTGCATTTTCGGCCCATTGTGCAATTTTCGTGCGAAAATAAGTCTTTTGGGTTTTGGTGCCCCTTGATCCCTGGTGCATTCTTATGCATAAAAAACCATAATTCTTGGAGAACTTTTCAGTTTTGAGGTCCGTGGGGCCCCGTGGTCCAATTTTCGTGCCGGTGGTGCATTTTTTGCCATTTGCGCAATTTTCGGGCGAAAATAAGACTTTTGGATTTTGGTGCCTCGTGATCCCTGGTGCATTCTTATGCATACAAAACCATAAAGCTCAAAACCCTTTTCCGTTTTGAGGTCCGTGGTGCCCTGTGGTCCAATTTTGGTGCCGGTGGTGCATTTTCGACCATTTGTACAATTTTCGTGCGAAAATAAGACTTTTGGGTTTTGGTGCCTTGTCATCCCTGGTGCATTCTTATGCAAAAAAAAATTATAATGCTCGGAACTCTTTTTCAGTTTTGAGGTTCGTGGTGCCCCGTGGTCCAATTTTCGTGTTTATTTTGCATTTTCGGCCCATTGTGCAATTTTCGTTCGAAAATAAGTCTTTTGGGTTTTGGTGACCCATGATCCCTGGTGCATTCTTATGCGTAAAAAACTATAATGCTTGGAGCAGTTTTCAGTTTTGAGGTCCGTGGTGCCCCATGGTCCAATTTTTGTGCCGGCGGTGCATTTCGTCCATTTGTGCAATTTTCGTGTGAAAATAAGACTTTTGGGTTTTGCTGCCCCGTGATCCCTGGTGCATTCTTATGCATCAAAATAAGACTTTTGGGTATTGGTGCCGCGTGATCCCTGGTGCTTTCTTATCGATAAAAAATCCATAATAGAGTACTTTTCAATTTTGGTGCCCGTGGTGCATTTTCGTCGCATTTTGCAATTTTCGTGCGAAAATAAGACTTTTGGGTTTTGGTGCCCTGTCATCCCTGGTGCATTCTTTTGCATAAAAAACCATAATGCTCGGAGCACTTTTCAGTTTTGAGGTTCGAGGTGCCTTGTGGTCCAATTTTGGTGCTAGTGGTGCATTTTCCGCCATTTGTGCAATTTTCGTGCGAAAATAAGACTTTTGGGTTTTGGTGGCCCGTGATCCCCGGTGCATTCTTATGCATAAACACCATAATGTTCAAAGCACTTTTCAGTTTTGAGGTCCAAGGTGCACCGTGGTCCAATTTTTGTGCCCGTTGTTCATTTTCGGCCCATTGTGCAATCTTAGTGCGAAAATAAGACTTTTGGGTTTTGGTGCCCCGTAATCCCTGGTGCATTCTTATGCATAAAAAACCATAAAGCTCAAAACCCTTTTCCATTTTGAGGTCCGTGGTGCCCTGTGGTCCAATTTTGGTGCCGGTGGTGCATTTTCGACCATTTGTACAATTTTCGTGCGAAAATAAGACTTTTGGGTTTTGGTGCCCTGTCATCCCTGGTGCATTCTTATGCATAAAAAACCATAATGCTCGGAGCACTTTTCAGTTTTGAGGTTCGAGGTGCCTTGTGGTCCAATTTTGGTGCTAGTGGTGCATTTTCAGCCATTTGTGCAATTTTCGTGCGAAAATAAGATTTTATGTTTTTGGTGCCCCGTGATCTGTGGTGCATTCTTAAGAATAAAAAACCATAATGCTCATAGCACTTGTCATTTTTGAGGTCCGAGGTGCCCCTTGTTCCAATTTTGGTGCCCGTGGTGCATTTTCGTCCCATTGTGCAATATTCTTGCGATAATTAGACTTTTGGGTTTTAGTGCCCCTTGATCCCTTGCGCATTATTATGCATAAAAAACCATAATGCTCAGAGAACTTTCCAGTTTTGAGTTCCGGGGTTCCCCGTGGTCAAATTTTGGTGCCCGTGGTGCATTTTCAGCCAATTGTGAAATTTTCGTGCGAAAATAAGACTTTTGGGTTTTGGTGCCCCGTGATCCCTGGAGCATTCTTATGCATAAAAAACCACAATGCTCGGAGAACTTTCTAGTTTTGAGGTCCGAGGTGCCCCGTGGCCAAATTTTGGTGCCCGTGGTTCATTTTCGGCCCTTTGTGCAATTTTCGTGTGAAAATAAGACTTTTGGGTTTTGCTGCCCCGTGATCCCTGGTGCATTCTTATGCATAGAAATAATACTTTTGGGTATTGGTGCCGCGTGATCCCTGGTGCTTTCTTATCGATAAAAAATCCATAATAGAGTACTTTTCAATTTTGGTGCCCGTGGTGCATTTTCGTCGCATTTTGCAATTTTCGTGCGAAAATAAGACTTTTGGGTTTTGGTGCCCTGTCATCCCTGGTGCATTCTTTTGCATAAAAAACCATAATGCTCGGAGCACTTTTCAGTTTTGAGGTTCGAGGTGCCTTGTGGTCCAATTTTGGTGCTAGTGGTGCATTTTCAGCCATTTGTGCAATTTTCGTGCGAAAATAAGACTTTTGGGTTTTGGTGGCCCGTGATCCCCGGTGCATTCTTATGCATAAACACCATAATGTTCAAAGCACTTTTCAGTTTTGAGGTCCAAGGTGCACCGTGGTCCAATTTTTGTGCCCGTTGTTCATTTTCGGCCCATTGTGCAATCTTAGTGCGAAAATAAGACTTTTGGGTTTTGGTGCCCCGTAATCCCTGGTGCATTCTTATGCATAAAAAACCATAAAGCTCAAAACCCTTTTCCATTTTGAGGTCCGTGGTGCCCTGTGGTCCAATTTTGGTGCCGGTGGTGCATTTTCGACCATTTGTACAATTTTCGTGCGAAAATAAGACTTTTGGGTTTTGGTGCCCTGTCATCCCTGGTGCATTCTTATGCATAAAAAACCATAATGCTCGGAGCACTTTTCAGTTTTGAGGTTCGAGGTGCCTTGTGGTCCAATTTTGGTGCTAGTGGTGCATTTTCAGCCATTTGTGCAATTTTCGTGCGAAAATAAGATTTTATGTTTTTGGTGCCCCGTGATCTGTGGTGCATTCTTAAGAATAAAAAACCATAATGCTCATAGCACTTGTCATTTTTGAGGTCCGAGGTGCCCCTTGTTCCAATTTTGGTGCCCGTGGTGCATTTTCGTCCCATTGTGCAATATTCTTGCGATAATTAGACTTTTGGGTTTTAGTGCCCCTTGATCCCTTGCGCATTATTATGCATAAAAAACCATAATGCTCAGAGAACTTTCCAGTTTTGAGTTCCGGGGTTCCCCGTGGTCAAATTTTGGTGCCCGTGGTGCATTTTCAGCCAATTGTGAAATTTTCGTGCGAAAATAAGACTTTTGGGTTTTGGTGCCCCGTGATCCCTGGAGCATTCTTATGCATAAAAAACCACAATGCTCGGAGAACTTTCTAGTTTTGAGGTCCGAGGTGCCCCGTGGCCAAATTTTGGTGCCCGTGGTTCATTTTCGGCCCTTTGTGCAATTTTCGTGTGAAAATAAGACTTTTGGGTTTTGCTGCCCCGTGATCCCTGGTGCATTCTTATGCATAGAAATAATACTTTTGGGTATTGGTGCCGCGTGATCCCTGGTGCTTTCTTATCGATAAAAAATCCATAATAGAGTACTTTTCAATTTTGGTGCCCGTGGTGCATTTTCGTCGCATTTTGCAATTTTCGTGCGAAAATAAGACTTTTGGGTTTTGGTGCCCTGTCATCCCTGGTGCATTCTTTTGCATAAAAAACCATAATGCTCGGAGCACTTTTCAGTTTTGAGGTTCGAGGTGCCTTGTGGTCCAATTTTGGTGCTAGTGGTGCATTTTCAGCCATTTGTGCAATTTTCGTGCGAAAATAAGACTTTTGGGTTTTGGTGGCCCGTGATCCCCGGTGCATTCTTATGCATAAACACCATAATGTTCAAAGCACTTTTCAGTTTTGAGGTCCAAGGTGCACCGTGGTCCAATTTTTGTGCCCGTTGTTCATTTTCGGCCCATTGTGCAATCTTAGTGCGAAAATAAGACTTTTGGGTTTTGGTGCCCCGTAATCCCTGGTGCATTCTTATGCATAAAAAACCATAAAGCTCAAAACCCTTTTCCATTTTGAGGTCCGTGGTGCCCTGTGGTCCAATTTTGGTGCCGGTGGTGCATTTTCGACCATTTGTACAATTTTCGTGCGAAAATAAGACTTTTGGGTTTTGGTGCCCTGTCATCCCTGGTGCATTCTTATGCATAAAAAACCATAATGCTCGGAGCACTTTTCAGTTTTGAGGTTCGAGGTGCCTTGTGGTCCAATTTTGGTGCTAGTGGTGCATTTTCAGCCATTTGTGCAATTTTCGTGCGAAAATAAGATTTTATGTTTTTGGTGCCCCGTGATCTGTGGTGCATTCTTAAGAATAAAAAACCATAATGCTCATAGCACTTGTCATTTTTGAGGTCCGAGGTGCCCCTTGTTCCAATTTTGGTGCCCGTGGTGCATTTTCGTCCCATTGTGCAATATTCTTGCGATAATTAGACTTTTGGGTTTTAGTGCCCCTTGATCCCTTGCGCATTATTATGCATAAAAAACCATAATGCTCAGAGAACTTTCCAGTTTTGAGTTCCGGGGTTCCCCGTGGTCAAATTTTGGTGCCCGTGGTGCATTTTCAGCCAATTGTGAAATTTTCGTGCGAAAATAAGACTTTTGGGTTTTGGTGCCCCGTGATCCCTGGAGCATTCTTATGCATAAAAAACCACAATGCTCGGAGAACTTTCTAGTTTTGAGGTCCGAGGTGCCCCGTGGCCAAATTTTGGTGCCCGTGGTTCATTTTCGGCCCTTTGTGCAATTTTCGTGTGAAAATAAGACTTTTGGGTTTTGCTGCCCCGTGATCCCTGGTGCATTCTTATGCATAGAAATAATACTTTTGGGTATTGGTGCCGCGTGATCCCTGGTGCTTTCTTATCGATAAAAAATCCATAATAGAGTACTTTTCAATTTTGGTGCCCGTGGTGCATTTTCGTCGCATTTTGCAATTTTCGTGCGAAAATAAGACTTTTGGGTTTTGGTGCCCTGTCATCCCTGGTGCATTCTTTTGCATAAAAAACCATAATGCTCGGAGCACTTTTCAGTTTTGAGGTTCGAGGTGCCTTGTGGTCCAATTTTGGTGCTAGTGGTGCATTTTCAGCCATTTGTGCAATTTTCGTGCGAAAATAAGACTTTTGGGTTTTGGTGGCCCGTGATCCCCGGTGCATTCTTATGCATAAACACCATAATGTTCAAAGCACTTTTCAGTTTTGAGGTCCAAGGTGCACCGTGGTCCAATTTTTGTGCCCGTTGTTCATTTTCGGCCCATTGTGCAATCTTAGTGCGAAAATAAGACTTTTGGGTTTTGGTGCCCCGTAATCCCTGGTGCATTCTTATGCATAAAAAACCATAAAGCTCAAAACCCTTTTCCATTTTGAGGTCCGTGGTGCCCTGTGGTCCAATTTTGGTGCCGGTGGTGCATTTTCGACCATTTGTACAATTTTCGTGCGAAAATAAGACTTTTGGGTTTTGGTGCCCTGTCATCCCTGGTGCATTCTTATGCATAAAAAACCATAATGCTCGGAGCACTTTTCAGTTTTGAGGTTCGAGGTGCCTTGTGGTCCAATTTTGGTGCTAGTGGTGCATTTTCAGCCATTTGTGCAATTTTCGTGCGAAAATAAGATTTTATGTTTTTGGTGCCCCGTGATCTGTGGTGCATTCTTAAGAATAAAAAACCATAATGCTCATAGCACTTGTCATTTTTGAGGTCCGAGGTGCCCCTTGTTCCAATTTTGGTGCCCGTGGTGCATTTTCGTCCCATTGTGCAATATTCTTGCGATAATTAGACTTTTGGGTTTTAGTGCCCCTTGATCCCTTGCGCATTATTATGCATAAAAAACCATAATGCTCAGAGAACTTTCCAGTTTTGAGTTCCGGGGTTCCCCGTGGTCAAATTTTGGTGCCCGTGGTGCATTTTCAGCCAATTGTGAAATTTTCGTGCGAAAATAAGACTTTTGGGTTTTGGTGCCCCGTGATCCCTGGAGCATTCTTATGCATAAAAAACCACAATGCTCGGAGAACTTTCTAGTTTTGAGGTCCGAGGTGCCCCGTGGCCAAATTTTGGTGCCCGTGGTTCATTTTCGGCCCTTTGTGCAATTTTCGTGTGAAAATAAGACTTTTGGGTTTTGCTGCCCCGTGATCCCTGGTGCATTCTTATGCATAGAAATAATACTTTTGGGTATTGGTGCCGCGTGATCCCTGGTGCTTTCTTATCGATAAAAAATCCATAATAGAGTACTTTTCAATTTTGGTGCCCGTGGTGCATTTTCGTCGCATTTTGCAATTTTCGTGCGAAAATAAGACTTTTGGGTTTTGGTGCCCTGTCATCCCTGGTGCATTCTTTTGCATAAAAAACCATAATGCTCGGAGCACTTTTCAGTTTTGAGGTTCGAGGTGCCTTGTGGTCCAATTTTGGTGCTAGTGGTGCATTTTCAGCCATTTGTGCAATTTTCGTGCGAAAATAAGATTTTATGTTTTTGGTGCCCCGTGATCTGTGGTGCATTCTTAAGAATAAAAAACCATAATGCTCATAGCACTTGTCATTTTTGAGGTCCGAGGTGCCCCTTGTTCCAATTTTGGTGCCCGTGGTGCATTTTCGTCCCATTGTGCAATATTCTTGCGATAATTAGACTTTTGGGTTTTAGTGCCCCTTGATCCCTTGCGCATTATTATGCATAAAAAACCATAATGCTCAGAGAACTTTCCAGTTTTGAGTTCCGAGGTTCCCCGTGGTCAAATTTTGGTGCCCGTGGTGCATTTTCAGCCAATTGTGAAATTTTCGTGCGAAAATAAGACTTTTGGGTTTTGGTGCCCCGTGATCCCTGGAGCATTCTTATGCATAAAAAACCACAATGCTCGGAGAACTTTCTAGTTTTGAGGTCCGAGGTGCCCCGTGGCCAAATTTTGGTGCCCGTGGTTCATTTTCGGCCCTTTGTGCAATTTTCGTGTGAAAATAAGACTTTTGGGTTTTGCTGCCCCGTGATCCCTGGTGCATTCTTATGCATAAAAATAAGACTTTTGGGTATTGGTGCCGCGTGATCCCTGGTGCTTTCTTATCGATAAAAAATCCATAATAGAGTACTTTTCAATTTTGGTGCCCGTGGTGCATTTTCGTCGCATTTTGCAATTTTCGTGCGAAAATAAGACTTTTGGGTTTTGGTGCCCTGTCATCCCTGGTGCATTCTTTTGCATAAAAAACCATAATGCTCGGAGCACTTTTCAGTTTTGAGGTTCGAGGTGCCTTGTGGTCCAATTTTGGTGCTAGTGGTGCATTTTCCGCCATTTGTGCAATTTTCGTGCGAAAATAAGACTTTTGGGTTTTGGTGGCCCGTGATCCCCGGTGCATTCTTATGCATAAACACCATAATGTTCAAAGCACTTTTCAGTTTTGAGGTCCAAGGTGCACCGTGGTCCAATTTTTGTGCCCGTTGTTCATTTTCGGCCCATTGTGCAATCTTAGTGCGAAAATAAGACTTTTGGGTTTTGGTGCCCCGTAATCCCTGGTGCATTCTTATGCATAAAAAACCATAAAGCTCAAAACCCTTTTCCATTTTGAGGTCCGTGGTGCCCTGTGGTCCAATTTTGGTGCCGGTGGTGCATTTTCGACCATTTGTACAATTTTCGTGCGAAAATAAGACTTTTGGGTTTTGGTGCCCTGTCATCCCTGGTGCATTCTTATGCATAAAAAACCATAATGCTCGGAGCACTTTTCAGTTTTGAGGTTCGAGGTGCCTTGTGGTCCAATTTTGGTGCTAGTGGTGCATTTTCAGCCATTTGTGCAATTTTCGTGCGAAAATAAGATTTTATGTTTTTGGTGCCCCGTGATCTGTGGTGCATTCTTAAGAATAAAAAACCATAATGCTCATAGCACTTGTCATTTTTGAGGTCCGAGGTGCCCCTTGTTCCAATTTTGGTGCCCGTGGTGCATTTTCGTCCCATTGTGCAATATTCTTGCGATAATTAGACTTTTGGGTTTTAGTGCCCTTGATCCCTTGCGCATTATTATGCATAAAAAACCATAATGCTCAGAGAACTTTCCAGTTTTGAGTTCCGGGGTTCCCCGTGGTCAAATTTTGGTGCCCGTGGTGCATTTTCAGCCAATTGTGAAATTTTCGTGCGAAAATAAGACTTTTGGGTTTTGGTGCCCCGTGATCCCTGGAGCATTCTTATGCATAAAAAACCACAATGCTCGGAGAACTTTCTAGTTTTGAGGTCCGAGGTGCCCCGTGGCCAAATTTTGGTGCCCGTGGTTCATTTTCGGCCCTTTGTGCAATTTTCGTGTGAAAATAAGACTTTTGGGTTTTGCTGCCCCGTGATCCCTGGTGCATTCTTATGCATAGAAATAATACTTTTGGGTATTGGTGCCGCGTGATCCCTGGTGCTTTCTTATCGATAAAAAATCCATAATAGAGTACTTTTCAATTTTGGTGCCCGTGGTGCATTTTCGTCGCATTTTGCAATTTTCGTGCGAAAATAAGACTTTTGGGTTTTGGTGCCCTGTCATCCCTGGTGCATTCTTTTGCATAAAAAACCATAATGCTCGGAGCACTTTTCAGTTTTGAGGTTCGAGGTGCCTTGTGGTCCAATTTTGGTGCTAGTGGTGCATTTTCAGCCATTTGTGCAATTTTCGTGCGAAAATAAGATTTTATGTTTTTGGTGCCCCGTGATCTGTGGTGCATTCTTAAGAATAAAAAACCATAATGCTCATAGCACTTGTCATTTTTGAGGTCCGAGGTGCCCCTTGTTCCAATTTTGGTGCCCGTGGTGCATTTTCGTCCCATTGTGCAATATTCTTGCGATAATTAGACTTTTGGGTTTTAGTGCCCCTTGATCCCTTGCGCATTATTATGCATAAAAAACCATAATGCTCAGAGAACTTTCCAGTTTTGAGTTCCGAGGTTCCCCGTGGTCAAATTTTGGTGCCCGTGGTGCATTTTCAGCCAATTGTGAAATTTTCGTGCGAAAATAAGACTTTTGGGTTTTGGTGCCCCGTGATCCCTGGAGCATTCTTATGCATAAAAAACCACAATGCTCGGAGAACTTTCTAGTTTTGAGGTCCGAGGTGCCCCGTGGCCAAATTTTGGTGCCCGTGGTTCATTTTCGGCCCTTTGTGCAATTTTCGTGTGAAAATAAGACTTTTGGGTTTTGCTGCCCCGTGATCCCTGGTGCATTCTTATGCATAAAAATAAGACTTTTGGGTATTGGTGCCGCGTGATCCCTGGTGCTTTCTTATCGATAAAAAATCCATAATAGAGTACTTTTCAATTTTGGTGCCCGTGGTGCATTTTCGTCGCATTTTGCAATTTTCGTGCGAAAATAAGACTTTTGGGTTTTGGTGCCCTGTCATCCCTGGTGCATTCTTTTGCATAAAAAACCATAATGCTCGGAGCACTTTTCAGTTTTGAGGTTCGAGGTGCCTTGTGGTCCAATTTTGGTGCTAGTGGTGCATTTTCCGCCATTTGTGCAATTTTCGTGCGAAAATAAGACTTTTGGGTTTTGGTGGCCCGTGATCCCCGGTGCATTCTTATGCATAAACACCATAATGTTCAAAGCACTTTTCAGTTTTGAGGTCCAAGGTGCACCGTGGTCCAATTTTTGTGCCCGTTGTTCATTTTCGGCCCATTGTGCAATCTTAGTGCGAAAATAAGACTTTTGGGTTTTGGTGCCCCGTAATCCCTGGTGCATTCTTATGCATAAAAAACCATAAAGCTCAAAACCCTTTTCCATTTTGAGGTCCGTGGTGCCCTGTGGTCCAATTTTGGTGCCGGTGGTGCATTTTCGACCATTTGTACAATTTTCGTGCGAAAATAAGACTTTTGGGTTTTGGTGCCCTGTCATCCCTGGTGCATTCTTATGCATAAAAAACCATAATGCTCGGAGCACTTTTCAGTTTTGAGGTTCGAGGTGCCTTGTGGTCCAATTTTGGTGCTAGTGGTGCATTTTCAGCCATTTGTGCAATTTTCGTGCGAAAATAAGATTTTATGTTTTTGGTGCCCCGTGATCTGTGGTGCATTCTTAAGAATAAAAAACCATAATGCTCATAGCACTTGTCATTTTTGAGGTCCGAGGTGCCCCTTGTTCCAATTTTGGTGCCCGTGGTGCATTTTCGTCCCATTGTGCAATATTCTTGCGATAATTAGACTTTTGGGTTTTAGTGCCCCTTGATCCCTTGCGCATTATTATGCATAAAAAACCATAATGCTCAGAGAACTTTCCAGTTTTGAGTTCCGGGGTTCCCCGTGGTCAAATTTTGGTGCCCGTGGTGCATTTTCAGCCAATTGTGAAATTTTCGTGCGAAAATAAGACTTTTGGGTTTTGGTGCCCCGTGATCCCTGGAGCATTCTTATGCATAAAAAACCACAATGCTCGGAGAACTTTCTAGTTTTGAGGTCCGAGGTGCCCCGTGGCCAAATTTTGGTGCCCGTGGTTCATTTTCGGCCCTTTGTGCAATTTTCGTGTGAAAATAAGACTTTTGGGTTTTGCTGCCCCGTGATCCCTGGTGCATTCTTATGCATAGAAATAATACTTTTGGGTATTGGTGCCGCGTGATCCCTGGTGCTTTCTTATCGATAAAAAATCCATAATAGAGTACTTTTCAATTTTGGTGCCCGTGGTGCATTTTCGTCGCATTTTGCAATTTTCGTGCGAAAATAAGACTTTTGGGTTTTGGTGCCCTGTCATCCCTGGTGCATTCTTTTGCATAAAAAACCATAATGCTCGGAGCACTTTTCAGTTTTGAGGTTCGAGGTGCCTTGTGGTCCAATTTTGGTGCTAGTGGTGCATTTTCAGCCATTTGTGCAATTTTCGTGCGAAAATAAGACTTTTGGGTTTTGGTGGCCCGTGATCCCCGGTGCATTCTTATGCATAAACACCATAATGTTCAAAGCACTTTTCAGTTTTGAGGTCCAAGGTGCACCGTGGTCCAATTTTTGTGCCCGTTGTTCATTTTCGGCCCATTGTGCAATCTTAGTGCGAAAATAAGACTTTTGGGTTTTGGTGCCCCGTAATCCCTGGTGCATTCTTATGCATAAAAAACCATAAAGCTCAAAACCCTTTTCCATTTTGAGGTCCGTGGTGCCCTGTGGTCCAATTTTGGTGCCGGTGGTGCATTTTCGACCATTTGTACAATTTTCGTGCGAAAATAAGACTTTTGGGTTTTGGTGCCCTGTCATCCCTGGTGCATTCTTATGCATAAAAAACCATAATGCTCGGAGCACTTTTCAGTTTTGAGGTTCGAGGTGCCTTGTGGTCCAATTTTGGTGCTAGTGGTGCATTTTCAGCCATTTGTGCAATTTTCGTGCGAAAATAAGATTTTATGTTTTTGGTGCCCCGTGATCTGTGGTGCATTCTTAAGAATAAAAAACCATAATGCTCATAGCACTTGTCATTTTTGAGGTCCGAGGTGCCCCTTGTTCCAATTTTGGTGCCCGTGGTGCATTTTCGTCCCATTGTGCAATATTCTTGCGATAATTAGACTTTTGGGTTTTAGTGCCCCTTGATCCCTTGCGCATTATTATGCATAAAAAACCATAATGCTCAGAGAACTTTCCAGTTTTGAGTTCCGGGGTTCCCCGTGGTCAAATTTTGGTGCCCGTGGTGCATTTTCAGCCAATTGTGAAATTTTCGTGCGAAAATAAGACTTTTGGGTTTTGGTGCCCCGTGATCCCTGGAGCATTCTTATGCATAAAAAACCACAATGCTCGGAGAACTTTCTAGTTTTGAGGTCCGAGGTGCCCCGTGGCCAAATTTTGGTGCCCGTGGTTCATTTTCGGCCCTTTGTGCAATTTTCGTGTGAAAATAAGACTTTTGGGTTTTGCTGCCCCGTGATCCCTGGTGCATTCTTATGCATAGAAATAATACTTTTGGGTATTGGTGCCGCGTGATCCCTGGTGCTTTCTTATCGATAAAAAATCCATAATAGAGTACTTTTCAATTTTGGTGCCCGTGGTGCATTTTCGTCGCATTTTGCAATTTTCGTGCGAAAATAAGACTTTTGGGTTTTGGTGCCCTGTCATCCCTGGTGCATTCTTTTGCATAAAAAACCATAATGCTCGGAGCACTTTTCAGTTTTGAGGTTCGAGGTGCCTTGTGGTCCAATTTTGGTGCTAGTGGTGCATTTTCAGCCATTTGTGCAATTTTCGTGCGAAAATAAGATTTTATGTTTTTGGTGCCCCGTGATCTGTGGTGCATTCTTAAGAATAAAAAACCATAATGCTCATAGCACTTGTCATTTTTGAGGTCCGAGGTGCCCCTTGTTCCAATTTTGGTGCCCGTGGTGCATTTTCGTCCCATTGTGCAATATTCTTGCGATAATTAGACTTTTGGGTTTTAGTGCCCCTTGATCCCTTGCGCATTATTATGCATAAAAAACCATAATGCTCAGAGAACTTTCCAGTTTTGAGTTCCGAGGTTCCCCGTGGTCAAATTTTGGTGCCCGTGGTGCATTTTCAGCCAATTGTGAAATTTTCGTGCGAAAATAAGACTTTTGGGTTTTGGTGCCCCGTGATCCCTGGAGCATTCTTATGCATAAAAAACCACAATGCTCGGAGAACTTTCTAGTTTTGAGGTCCGAGGTGCCCCGTGGCCAAATTTTGGTGCCCGTGGTTCATTTTCGGCCCTTTGTGCAATTTTCGTGTGAAAATAAGACTTTTGGGTTTTGCTGCCCCGTGATCCCTGGTGCATTCTTATGCATAAAAATAAGACTTTTGGGTATTGGTGCCGCGTGATCCCTGGTGCTTTCTTATCGATAAAAAATCCATAATAGAGTACTTTTCAATTTTGGTGCCCGTGGTGCATTTTCGTCGCATTTTGCAATTTTCGTGCGAAAATAAGACTTTTGGGTTTTGGTGCCCTGTCATCCCTGGTGCATTCTTTTGCATAAAAAACCATAATGCTCGGAGCACTTTTCAGTTTTGAGGTTCGAGGTGCCTTGTGGTCCAATTTTGGTGCTAGTGGTGCATTTTCCGCCATTTGTGCAATTTTCGTGCGAAAATAAGACTTTTGGGTTTTGGTGGCCCGTGATCCCCGGTGCATTCTTATGCATAAACACCATAATGTTCAAAGCACTTTTCAGTTTTGAGGTCCAAGGTGCACCGTGGTCCAATTTTTGTGCCCGTTGTTCATTTTCGGCCCATTGTGCAATCTTAGTGCGAAAATAAGACTTTTGGGTTTTGGTGCCCCGTAATCCCTGGTGCATTCTTATGCATAAAAAACCATAAAGCTCAAAACCCTTTTCCATTTTGAGGTCCGTGGTGCCCTGTGGTCCAATTTTGGTGCCGGTGGTGCATTTTCGACCATTTGTACAATTTTCGTGCGAAAATAAGACTTTTGGGTTTTGGTGCCCTGTCATCCCTGGTGCATTCTTATGCATAAAAAACCATAATGCTCGGAGCACTTTTCAGTTTTGAGGTTCGAGGTGCCTTGTGGTCCAATTTTGGTGCTAGTGGTGCATTTTCAGCCATTTGTGCAATTTTCGTGCGAAAATAAGATTTTATGTTTTTGGTGCCCCGTGATCTGTGGTGCATTCTTAAGAATAAAAAACCATAATGCTCATAGCACTTGTCATTTTTGAGGTCCGAGGTGCCCCTTGTTCCAATTTTGGTGCCCGTGGTGCATTTTCGTCCCATTGTGCAATATTCTTGCGATAATTAGACTTTTGGGTTTTAGTGCCCCTTGATCCCTTGCGCATTATTATGCATAAAAAACCATAATGCTCAGAGAACTTTCCAGTTTTGAGTTCCGGGGTTCCCCGTGGTCAAATTTTGGTGCCCGTGGTGCATTTTCAGCCAATTGTGAAATTTTCGTGCGAAAATAAGACTTTTGGGTTTTGGTGCCCCGTGATCCCTGGAGCATTCTTATGCATAAAAAACCACAATGCTCGGAGAACTTTCTAGTTTTGAGGTCCGAGGTGCCCCGTGGCCAAATTTTGGTGCCCGTGGTTCATTTTCGGCCCTTTGTGCAATTTTCGTGTGAAAATAAGACTTTTGGGTTTTGCTGCCCCGTGATCCCTGGTGCATTCTTATGCATAGAAATAATACTTTTGGGTATTGGTGCCGCGTGATCCCTGGTGCTTTCTTATCGATAAAAAATCCATAATAGAGTACTTTTCAATTTTGGTGCCCGTGGTGCATTTTCGTCGCATTTTGCAATTTTCGTGCGAAAATAAGACTTTTGGGTTTTGGTGCCCTGTCATCCCTGGTGCATTCTTTTGCATAAAAAACCATAATGCTCGGAGCACTTTTCAGTTTTGAGGTTCGAGGTGCCTTGTGGTCCAATTTTGGTGCTAGTGGTGCATTTTCAGCCATTTGTGCAATTTTCGTGCGAAAACAAGACTTTTGGGTTTTGGTGGCCCGTGATCCCCGGTGCATTCTTATGCATAAACACCATAATGTTCAAAGCACTTTTCAGTTTTGAGGTCCAAGGTGCACCGTGGTCCAATTTTTGTGCCCGTTGTTCATTTTCGGCCCATTGTGCAATCTTAGTGCGAAAATAAGACTTTTGGGTTTTGGTGCCCCGTAATCCCTGGTGCATTCTTATGCATAAAAAACCATAAAGCTCAAAACCCTTTTCCATTTTGAGGTCCGTGGTGCCCTGTGGTCCAATTTTGGTGCCGGTGGTGCATTTTCGACCATTTGTACAATTTTCGTGCGAAAATAAGACTTTTGGGTTTTGGTGCCCTGTCATCCCTGGTGCATTCTTATGCATAAAAAACCATAATGCTCGGAGCACTTTTCAGTTTTGAGGTTCGAGGTGCCTTGTGGTCCAATTTTGGTGCTAGTGGTGTATTTTCAGCCATTTGTGCAATTTTCGTGCGAAAATAAGATTTTATGTTTTTGGTGCCCCGTGATCTGTGGTGCATTCTTAAGAATAAAAAACCATAATGCTCATAGCACTTGTCATTTTTGAGGTCCGAGGTGCCCCTTGTTCCAATTTTGGTGCCCGTGGTGCATTTTCATCCCATTGTGCAATATTCTTGCGATAATTAGACTTTTGGGTTTTAGTGCCCCTTGATCCCTTGCGCATTATTATGCATAAAAAACCATAATGCTCAGAGAACTTTCCAGTTTTGAGTTCCGAGGTTCCCCGTGGTCAAATTTTGGTGCCCGTGGTGCATTTTCAGCCAATTGTGAAATTTTCGTGCGAAAATAAGACTTTTGGGTTTTGGTGCCCCGTGATCCCTGGAGCATTCTTATGCATAAAAAACCACAATGCTCGGAGAACTTTCTAGTTTTGAGGTCCGAGGTGCCCCGTGGCCAAATTTTGGTGCCCGTGGTTCATTTTCGGCCCTTTGTGCAATTTTCGTGTGAAAATAAGACTTTTGGGTTTTGCTGCCCCGTGATCCCTGGTGCATTCTTATGCATAGAAATAATACTTTTGGGTATTGGTGCCGCGTGATCCCTGGTGCTTTCTTATCGATAAAAAATCCATAATAGAGTACTTTTCAATTTTGGTGCCCGTGGTGCATTTTCGTCGCATTTTGCAATTTTCGTGCGAAAATAAGACTTTTGGGTTTTGGTGCCCTGTCATCCCTGGTGCATTCTTTTGCATAAAAAACCATAATGCTCGGAGCACTTTTCAGTTTTGAGGTTCGAGGTGCCTTGTGGTCCAATTTTGGTGCTAGTGGTGCATTTTCAGCCATTTGTGCAATTTTCGTGCGAAAATAAGATTTTATGTTTTTGGTGCCCCGTGATCTGTGGTGCATTCTTAAGAATAAAAAACCATAATGCTCATAGCACTTGTCATTTTTGAGGTCCGAGGTGCCCCTTGTTCCAATTTTGGTGCCCGTGGTGCATTTTCGTCCCATTGTGCAATATTCTTGCGATAATTAGACTTTTGGGTTTTAGTGCCCCTTGATCCCTTGCGCATTATTATGCATAAAAAACCATAATGCTCAGAGAACTTTCCAGTTTTGAGTTCCGAGGTTCCCCGTGCTCAAATTTTGGTGCCCGTGGTGCATTTTCAGCCAATTGTGAAATTTTCGTGCGAAAATAAGACTTTTGGGTTTTGGTGCCCCGTGATCCCTGGAGCATTCTTATGCATAAAAAACCACAATGCTCGGAGAACTTTCTAGTTTTGAGGTCCGAGGTGCCCCGTGGCCAAATTTTGGTGCCCGTGGTTCATTTTCGGCCCTTTGTGCAATTTTCGTGTGAAAATAAGACTTTTGGGTTTTGCTGCCCCGTGATCCCTGGTGCATTCTTATGCATAGAAATAATACTTTTGGGTATTGGTGCCGCGTGATCCCTGGTGCTTTCTTATCGATAAAAAATCCATAATAGAGTACTTTTCAATTTTGGTGCCCGTGGTGCATTTTCGTCGCATTTTGCAATTTTCGTGCGAAAATAAGACTTTTGGGTTTTGGTGCCCTGTCATCCCTGGTGCATTCTTTTGCATAAAAAACCATAATGCTCGGAGCACTTTTCAGTTTTGAGGTTCGAGGTGCCTTGTGGTCCAATTTTGGTGCTAGTGGTGCATTTTCAGCCATTTGTGCAATTTTCGTGCGAAAATAAGATTTTATGTTTTTGGTGCCCCGTGATCTGTGGTGCATTCTTAAGAATAAAAAACCATAATGCTCATAGCACTTGTCATTTTTGAGGTCCGAGGTGCCCCTTGTTCCAATTTTGGTGCCCGTGGTGCATTTTCGTCCCATTGTGCAATATTCTTGCGATAATTAGACTTTTGGGTTTTAGTGCCCCTTGATCCCTTGCGCATTATTATGCATAAAAAACCATAATGCTCAAAGAACTTTCCAGTTTTGAGTTCCGAGGTTCCCCGTGCTCAAATTTTGGTGCCCGTGGTGCATTTTCAGCCAATTGTGAAATTTTCGTGCGAAAATAAGACTTTTGGGTTTTGGTGCCCCGTGATCCCTGGAGCATTCTTATGCATAAAAAACCACAATGCTCGGAGAACTTTCTAGTTTTGAGGTCCGAGGTGCCCCGTGGCCAAATTTTGGTGCCCGTGGTTCATTTTCGGCCCTTTGTGCAATTTTCGTGTGAAAATAAGACTTTTGGGTTTTGCTGCCCCGTGATCCCTGGTGCATTCTTATGCATAAAAATAAGACTTTTGGGTATTGGTGCCGCGTGATCCCTGGTGCTTTCTTATCGATAAAAAATCCATAATAGAGTACTTTTCAATTTTGGTGCCCGTGGTGCATTTTCGTCGCATTTTGCAATTTTCGTGCGAAAATAAGACTTTTGGGTTTTGGTGCCTCGTGATCCCTGGTGCATTCATATGTATAAAAAACCATAATGCTTGGAACTCTTTTCAGTTTTAAGGTCTGTGCTGCCCCGTGGTCCAATTTTGGTGTCGGTGGTGCATTTTCGGCCATTTGTGCAATTTTCATGTGAAAATAAGACTTTTGGGTTTTGGTGGCCCGTGATCCCCGGTGCATTCTTATGCATAAAAACCATAATGTTCAAAGCACTTTTCAGTTTTGAGGTCCAAGGTGCACCGTGGTCCAATTTTTGTGCCCGTTGTTCATTTTCGGCCCATTGTGCAATCTTAGTGCGAAAATAAGACTTTTGGGTTTTGGTGTCCCGTAATCCCTGGTGCATTCTTATGCATAAAAAACCATAATGCTCAACACACTTTTCAGTTTTCAGGTTCGTCGTGTCCCGTGGTCCAACTTTTGTGTCGATGGTGCATTTTCGGCCATTTGTACAATTTTCGTACGGAAACAAGACTTTGGGTTTTGGTGCCCCGTGATGCCTGGTGTATTCTTATGCACAAAAAACCATAATGCCTGTAGGACTTTTCAGTTTTGAGGTTCGTGGTGTCCCGTGGTCCAATTTTGGTGCCGATGGTGCATTTTCTGCCATTTGTACAATTTTCAAGCGAAAATAAGACTTTTGGGTTTTGGGGCCCTGTGATCCCTGGTGCATTCTTATGCATAAAAAACCACAATGCTCGGAGAACTTTCTAGTTTTGTGGTCCGAGGTGCCCTGTGGCCAAATTTTGGTGCCCGTGGTTCATTTTCGGTCGTTTGTGCAATTTTTGTGCGAAAATAAGACTTTTGGGTTTTGGTACCCCATGATCCCTGGTGCATTCTTATGCATAAAAAACCGTAATGCTTGGAACACTTTTCAGTTTTGAGGTCCGTGGTGCCTCGTGGTCCAATTTTGGTGCCAGTGGTGCATTTTCAGCCATTTGTGCAATTTTCGTGCGAAAATAAGACTTTTGGCTTTTGGTGCCTCGTTAACACTGGTGCATTCTTATGAATAAAAAACCATAATGCTCATAGCACTTTTCAGTTTTGAGGTCCGAGGTGCCCCATGTTGCAATTTTGGTGCCCGTGGTACATTTTCGGCCCATTGTGTAATTTTCGTGCGAAAATAAGACTTTTGGGTTTTGGTGCCCCGTGAACCCTGTTGTTTTCTCATGCATAAAAAACCATAATGCTCGGAGCACTTTTCAACTTTGAGGTCCGAGGTGCCCCGTGGTCAAATTTTGGTGCCCTTGGTACATTTTCGCCCATTTGTGCAATTTTCGTACGAAAATAAGACTGTTGGGTATTGGTGCCCTGTGATCCCTTGTGCTTTGTTATCCATAAAAAACCATAATGCTCAGAGTACTTTTCAGTTTTGGTGCCCGTGGTGCATTTTCGTCGCATTGTGCAATTTTCGTGCGAAAATAAGACTTTTGGGTTTTGGTGCCCCGTGATTCGTGGTGCATTCTTATATAGAAAAAACCATAATGCTTGGAACTCTTTTCTGTTTTAAGGTCCGTGCTGCCCCGTGGTTCAATTTTGGTGTCGGTGATGTATTTTCAACCAGTTGTGCAATTTGCATGTGAAAATAAGACTTTTCGATTTTGGTGCCCCGTGATCCCTGCTGCATTCTTATGCACAAAAAACCATCATGTTCGGAGCACTTTTCAGTTTTGAGGTTCGTCGTACCCCGTGGTCCAATTTTGGTGTCGGTGGTGCATTTTCGGCCTTTTGTGCAATTTTCGTGTGAAAATAAGACTTTTGGGTTTTGGTTCCCCGTGATCCCTGGTGCATTCTTATCCATAAAAAACCATAATGCTCGGAGGACTTTCAGTTTTGAGGTCCGAGGTACCCCGTGGTCCAATATTGGTGCCCGTGGTGCATTTTCCGCCCATTGTGCAATTTTCGTGAGAAAATAAGACTTTTGGGTTTTGGTTCCCCGTGATCCCTGGTGCATTCATATCCATAAAAAATCATAATGCTCGGAGGACTTTTCAGTTTTGAGGTCCGAGGTACCCCGTAATCCAATTTTGGTGCCGGTGGTGCAGTTTCGGCCATTTGTTCACTTTTTGTGCGAAACTAAGACTCTTGGATTTTGGTGTCCCATGATCCATGCTGCATTCTTATGCATAAAAAACTATCATGCTTGGAGCACTTTTCAGTTTTCAGGTCCGTCGTACCCCGTGGTTCAATTTTGTTGTCGGTGGTGCATTTTTGGCCATTTGTGCAATTTTCATGCGAAAATAAGACTTTTGGGTTTTGGTGCCCCGTGATCCCTGGTGCATTCTAATGCATAAAAAACCATAATGCTCGGAGCACTTTTCAGTTTTGAGGTCCGAGGTTCCCCGTGGTCCTATTTTGGTGCTCCTGGTACATTTTCGGCCATTTGTGGAATTTTTGTGCGAAAATAATACTTTTGGGTTTTGGTTCCCCGTGATCCATGGTGCATTCTTATCCATAAAAAACCATAATTCTCGGAGAACTTTCAGTTTTGAGGTCCGAGGTGACCCGTGCTCCAATATTGGTGCCCGTGGTGCATTTTCCGCCCATTGTGCAATTTTCGTGCGAAAATAAGACTTTTGGGTTTTGGTTCCCCGTGATCCCTGGTGCATTCTTATCCATAAAAAATCATAATGCTCGGAGGACTTTTCAGATTTGAGGTCCGAGGTGCCCCGTGGTCCAATTTTGATGCCAGTGGTGCATTTTTGGCCATTTGTTCAATTTTTGTGCGAAACTAAGACTGTTGGATTTTGGTGCCCCGTGATCCATGCTGCATTCTTATGCATAAAAAACCATCATGCTTGGAGCACTCTTCAGTTTTGAGGTCCGTCGTACCCCGTGGTCCAATTTTGGTGTCAGTGGTGCATTTTCGGCCTTTTGTGCAATTTTCGTGCGAAAATAAGTCTTTTGGGTTTTGGTTCCCCGTCATCCCGGGTGCATTCTTATCCATAAAAAACCATAATGCTCGGAGGACTTTCAGTTTTGAGGTCCGAGGTGCCCCGTGGTCCAATATTGGTGCCCGTGGTGCATTTTCCGCCCATTGTGCAATTTCCGTGCGAAAATAAGACTTTTTGGTTTTGGTTCCCCGTGATCCCTGGTGCATTCTTATCCATAAAAAACCACAATGCTCGGAGCACTTTTCAGTTTTGAGGTCCGAGGTTCCCCGTGGTTGAATTTTGGTGCCCGTGTTGCATTTTCGGCCCATTGTGCAATTTAGTGCGAAAAAAAGACTTTTGGGTTTTGGTGCCCAGCGATCCCTGGTGCATTCTTATGCATAAAAAAACATAATGCTTGGAACTCTTTTCAGTTTTAAGGTGTGTGGTGCCCCATGGTCCAATTTTGGTGTCAGTGGTGCATTTTCGGCCATTTGTGCAATTTTCATGCGAAAATAAGACTTTTGGGGTTTGGTACCCCGTGATCCCTGGGGCATTCTTATGCATAAAACCATAATGCTCAGAAGACTTTTTTTATTTGAGGTCTGTGGTTCCCCGTGGTCCAATTTTGGTGTCGGTAGTGCATTTTCGGCCATTTGTGCAATTTTCGTGCGAAAAAAAGTTTTTTGGGTTTTAGTGCCCTGTGATCCATGGTGCATTCTTATGCATAAAGAACCATAACGCTCGGAACACTTTTCAATTTTGAGGTCCGTGGTGCCTCGTGGTCCAAAATCCGGTGTTGCATTTTTTGCCATTTGTACGATTTTCGTGCGAAAATAAGCCTTTTGGGTTTTGGTGCCCCATGATGCCTGGTGCATTCTTATGCAAAAAGAACCATAATGCTCGGAACACTTTTCAATTTTGAGGTTCGTGGTGCCTCGTGGTCCAATTTTGGTTCCAGTGTTGCATTTTTTGCCATTTCTGCAATTTTCGTGCGAAAATAAGCCTTTTGGGTTTTGGTGCCCCGTGATCCCTAGTGCATTCTTATGCATAAAAAATCATAATGCTTTGTGGACTTTTCAGTTTTGAGGTTTGAGGTGCCCCGTGGTCCAATTTTGGTGCCGGTGGTCCATTTTGGCCATTTGTGCAATTTTAGTGGGAAAATAAGACTTTTGCGTTTTGGTGCCCCGTGATCCCTGGTGCATTCTTATGCATAAAAAACCATCATGCGTAGAGCACTTTTCAGTTTTGAGGTCCGTGGTGCCCGGTGGTCCAATTTTGGTGCCGGTGGAGCATTTTCGGCCATTTGTGCAATTTTCGTGCCAAAATAAGACTTTTGTGTTTTGGTGCCCCGTGATCCCTGGTGCATTCTTATGCATAAAAAACCATAATGCTCAGAGCACTTTTTAGTTTTGAGGTCCGAGGTGCCCCGTGGACAGATTTTGGTGCCCGTCGTGCATTTTCGGCCCATTGTGCAATCTTCGTGCGAAAATAAGACTTTTAGGTTTCGGTGCCCCATTATTCCTGGGGCATTCTTATGCATAAACAACCATAATGCTCAGAGCACTTTTCAGTTTTAAGGTCCAAGGTGCCCGGTGGTCCAATTTTGGTGCCAGAGGTGCCTTTTCGGCCCATTGTGCAATTTTCGTGCGAAAAAAAGACTTTTGGGTTTTGGTGTCCCGTGATCCTTGGTGCATTCTTATGCATAAAAAACCATAATGCTCAGAGAACCTTTAAGTTTTGAGGTCCGAGGTACCCTGTGGTCCAATTTTCGTGCCAGTGGTCCATTTTCGGCCATTTGTGCAATTTTCGTGGGAAAATAAGACTTTTGGGTTTTGGTGCCCCGCGATCCCTGGTGCATTCTTATGCATAAAAAACCATCATGCGCGAAGCACTTTTCAGTTTTAAGGTCTGTGGTGCCCGGTGGTCCCATTTTGGTGTCGATGGAGCATTTTCGGCCATTTGTCCAATTTTCGTGCCAAAATAAGACTTTTGTGTTTTGGTGCCCCGTGATCCCTGGTGTATTCTTTTGCATGAAAAACGATAATGCTCAGAGAACTTTTTAGTTTTGAGGTCCGAGGTGCCCCGTGGACAGATTTTGGTGCCCGTCGTGCATTTTCGACCCATTGTACAATCTTCGTGCAAAAATAAGACTTTTGGGTTTCGGTGCCCCATTATCCCTGGTGCATTCTTATGCATAAACAACCATAACGCTCAAAGTACTTTTCAGTTTTGAGGTCCGAGGTGCCTCGTGGTCCAATTTTGGTGCCGGAGGTGCCTTTTCGGCCCATTGTGCAATTTTTGTGCGAAAAAAAGAGTTTGGGTTTTGTTGCCCCGTGATCCCTGGTGCATTCTTATGCATAAAAAACCATCATGCTTAGAGAACATTTTAGTTTTGAGGTCCGAGGTGCTCGGTGGTCCAATTTTGGTGTCGGTGGTACATTTTCGGCCATTTGTACAATTTTAGTCAAAAAATAAGACTTTTGGGTTTTGGTGCCCCATGATCCCTGGAGCATTCTTATGCATCAAAAACCATCATGCTTGGAGCACTTTTCAGTTTTGAGATCCGTTGTGCCCGGTGGTCCAATTTTGGTGCCGATGGAGCATTTTCGGCAATTTGTACAATTTTCGTGCGAAAATAAGACTTTTGGTTTTTGGTGCCACGTGATCCCTGGTGCATTCTTCTGCATACAAAACCATAAAGCTTGAAACCCTTTTCAGTTTTGAGGTCTGTGGTGCCCCGTGGTCCAATTTTGGTGCCGGTGGTGCATTTTCGACCATTTGTACAATTTTCGTGCGAAAATAAAACTTTTGGGTTTTCGTGCCCCATGATCCCTGGTGCATTCTTATGCATAAAAAACCATAATGCTCGGAGCACTTTTCAGTTTGGAGGTCCGTGGTGCCCGGTGGTGCAATTTAGGTGTTCGTAGTGAATTTTCGGCACATGGTGCAAATTTCGTGCCAAAATAAGACTATTAGGTTTTGGTGCCCCGTGATCCCTGCCCCGTGGTCCCTGGTGCATCCTTATGCATAACAATCCATAATGCTTGGAGCACTTTTCATTGTGCAATTTTCGTTGTGCAATTTTTGTACGAAAATATGACTTTCTGGGTTTTGGTGCCCCGTGATCCCTGGTTGATTCTTATACATAAAAAACGGTAATGCTCGGAACACTTTTCAGTTTTGAGGTCCATGGTGCCCCGTGGTCCAATTTTGGTGCTTGTGGTGAATTTTCAACACATGGTGAAATTTTTGTGCCAAAATAAGACTTTTGGGTTTTGGTGCTCCATGATCACTGGTGCACCCTTAAGCATAAAAAACCATAATGCTCTGAGCACTTTTCAGTTTTGAGGTCCATGGTGCCCCGTGGTCCAATTTTGGTGCTTGTGGTGAATTTTCAACACATGGTGAAATTTTCGTGCCAAAATAAGACTTTTGGGTTTTGGTGCTCCATGATCCCTGGTGCACCCTTATGCATAAAAAACCATAATGCTCTGAGCACTTTTCAGTTTTGAGGTATGTGGTGCTCCGTGGTCCAATTTTGGTGGCTGTGGTGCATTTCCGACCCATTGTGCAATTTTAGTGCGAATATAAGACCTTTCGGTTTTGGTGCCTTATGATCCCTGGAGCATTCTTATGCATAAAAAACCATAATGCTTGTAGCACTTTTCAGTTTTGATGTCCGTGGTGCCCCGTCATCCAAATTTGGTGCTGGTGGTGCATTTTCTGCCATTTGTGCAATTTTCGTGCGAAAATAACACGTTTGGGTATTGGTGCCCCATGATCCGTGGTGCATTCTTATGCATAAAAAAAATAATGCTTGGAGCACTTTTCAGGTTTGAGGTCCGTGGTGCCCCGTGGTCAAATTTTGTTGCCCGTGGTGCATTTTCGGCACATAATGCAACTGTCGTGCCAAAATAAGACTTTTGGGTTTTGGTGCCCCCATGATCCCTGGTGCATTCTTATACATAAAAAACAATAATGCTCGGAGGACTTTTCAATTTTGAGGTTCGCCGTGTCCAGTAGTCATATTTTGGTGCCCCATGGTGCATTTTTGGCCTATGGTGCAATTTCCGCGACAAAATAAGACTTTTAGCTTTTTGTGCCCAGTGATCGTTGGGGCATTCTTAGGCATAAAAAACCATAATTCTCAGAGCACTTTTCAATGTTGAGGTTCGTGGTGCCTCGTGGTCCAATTTTGGTGTCGGTGGTGCATTTTCACCCATTTGTGCAATTTTCGTCTGAAAATAAGACTTTTGGGTTTTGGTGCCCCGTGATCCCTGGTGCATTCTTATGCATGAAAAACCACAACGCTCGGAGCACTTTTCAGTTTTGAGGTTCGTGGTCCCCCGTGGTCCAATTTTGGTGCCAGTAGTGCATTTTCAGCCCATTGCGCAATTTTCGTGCGAAAATAAGACTTTTGGGTATTGGTGCCCCGTGATCCCTAGTGTATTGTTATGCATAAAAAACTATAACGCTTGGAGCACTTTTCAGTTTTGAGGTCTGTGGTGCCCCGTGGTACAATTTTGGTGCCGGTGGTGCATTTTTGGCCATTTGTGCAATTTTCGTCCGAAAATAAGACTTTTGGGTTTTGGTGCCCGTGATCCCTGGTGCATTCTTACGCATAAATAACCATAATGCTCGGAGCACTTTTCAGTTTTGAGGTTCGTGGTCCCCCGTGGTCCAATTTTGGTGCCAGTAGTGCATTTTCGGCCCATTGCGCAATTTTCGTGCGAAAATAAGACTTTTGGGTATTGGTGCCCCGTGATCCCTAGTGTATTGTTATGCATAAAAAACTATAACGCTTGGAGCACTTTTCAGTTTTGAGGTCTGTGGTGCCCCGTGGTACAATTTTGGTGCCGGTGGTGCATTTTCGGCCATTTGTGCAATTTTCCTCCGAAAATAAGACTTTTGGGTTTTGGTGCCCCGTGATCCCTGGTGCATTCTTACGCATAAATAACCATAATGCTCGAAGCACTTTTCAGTTTTGAGGTTCGTGGTCCCCCGTGGTCCAATTTTGGTGCCCGTGGTGAATTTTCGGCACATAGTGCAATTTCTGTGCCAAAATAAGACTTTTGGGTTTTGGTGCCCCGTGATCCCTGGAGCATTCTTATGCATAAAAAACCAAAATGCTCAGAGCACTTTTCAGTTTTGAGGTCCATGGTGCCCCGTGGTCCATTTTTAGTCCCCGTGGTGCATTATCGGCACATGGTCCAATTTTAGTGCCAAAATAAGACTTTTGGGTTTTGGTGCCCCGTTATCCCTAGTGCATTCTTATGCATAAAAAACCATAATTCTCGGAGCACTTTTCAGTTTTGAGGTCCGTGGTGCCCCGTGGTCCAATTTTGGTGCCGATGGTGCATTTCGGCATATGGCTTAAGTTTCGTGCCAAAATAAGACTTTTGGGTTTTGGTTCCCCGTGATCCCTGGTTCATTCTTATGCACAAAAAAACCATAATGCTCAGAGCACTTTTCAGTTTTGAGGTCCGTGGTGCCCCGTGGTCCAATTTTGGTGCTCGTGGTGCATTTTTTGCCACATGGTTTAATTTTCGTGCCAATATAAGACTTTTGATTTTTGGTGCTCCGTTATCCCTAGTGCATTCTTATGCATAAAAAACCATCATGCTCGGAACACTTTTAGGTTTTGAGGTCCGTGGTGTCCAGTGGTCCAATTTTCGAACCCCGTGGTGCTTTTTTGGCAAATGGTGCAATTTTCGTGCCAAAATCTGACTTTTGGGTTTTGGTGCCCCGTTATCCCTGGTTCATTCTTATGCATAAAAAACCATCTTACTCGGAGCACTTTTTGGTTTTGAGGTACGTAGTGCCCCGTGGTCCAAATTTGGTGCCTGTGGTTCATTTTCCACACATGGTGTAATTTTCGTGCCAAAATAAGACTTTTGGGTTTTGGTTCCCCGTGATCCGTGGTGCATTCTTATGCATAAAAAACCATTATGCTCGGAGCACTTTTCAGTTTTGAGGTCCGTGGTGTCCCGTAGTCCAATTTTGGTGCCTGTGGTGCATTTTCGGCATATTGTCCAATTTTCGTGCCAAAATAATACTTTTGGGTTTCGGTGCTTATTGATCCCTAAGTATTCTTACGAATAAAATACCATAAAGCTCGGAGCACTTTTCACTTTTGAGGTCTGTGGTGCCCTGTGGTCCATTTTTGGTGCCCGTGGTCGATTTTCAGCACATGGTCCAATTTTTGTGCCAAAATAAGACTTTTGGGTTTTGGTGCCCATTGATCCCTGGAGCATTCTTATGCATAAAATACCATAATGCTCGAAGCACTTTTCAGTTTTGAGGTCCGTGGTGCCCCGTGGTCCATTTTTGGTGCCCGTGGTGCATTTTCGGCACATGGTCCAATTTTAGTGCCAAAATAAGACTTTTGGGTTTTGGTGCCCCGTGATACCTGGTGCATTCATATGCATAAAAAACCATAATGCTCGGAGCACTTTTCAATTTTGAGGTCCGTGGTGCCCCGTGGTTCAATTTTGGTGCTCGTGGTGCATTTCGGCACATGCCTTAATTTTCGTCCCAAACTAAGACTTTTGGGTTTTGGTGCCCCATGATCCCTGGTGCATTCTTATGCATAAAAAACCATAATGCTCAGAGCACTTTTCAGTTTTGAGGTCCGTGGTGCCCCGTGGTCCAATTTTGATGCTCGTGGTGCATTTTTCGCCACATGGTTTAATTTTCGTGCCAAAATAAGACTTTTGGTTTTTGGTGCCCTGTTATCCCTAGTGCATTCTTATGCATAAAAACCCATCATGCTTGGATCACTTTTAGGTTTTGAGGTCCGTGGTGTCCAGTGGTCCAATTTTGGTGCCCATTGGTGTCTTTTTGGCATATGGTGCAATTTTCATGCCAAAATCAGACTTTTGGGTTTTCATGCCACGTTATCCCTGGTGCATTCTTTTGAATAAAAAACCATCATGCTCGCAACACTTTTCAATTTTGAGGTCCATGGTGCCCCGTGATCCAATTTTGGTGCCTGTGGTGCATTTTCGGCACATGGGTCAATTTTCATTCCAAAATAAGACTTTTGGATTTTGGTACCCTGTGATCCTTGGTGCATCCTAATGCATAAAAAACCATAATTCTCTAAGCACTTTTCAGTTTTGAGGTACGTGGTGCCCCGTGGTTCAATTTTGGTGCTCGTGGTGCATTTTCGGCCTATTATGCAATTTTCGTGCAAAAATAAGACTTTTGGGTTTCTGTGCCCCGTGATCCATGGAGCATTTTTATGCATAAAAAACCATAATGCTTCGACCACTTTTCAGTTTTGAGGTCCATGGTTCCCCGTGGTCCAATTTTGGAACCCGTGGTGCATTTTCGGAAAATGGTGCAATTTTCGTGCCAAAGAGTTTTGGGTTTTGGTGCCCTGCGATCCCTGGTGCATCCTTATCCCTAAAAAAACCCTAATGCTTTGAGCACTTTTCATTTTTGAGGTCCGTGGTGTCCAGTGGTCCAATTTTGGTGTCCCAAGGATCACGGGGCCCTAAAACGCAAAAGTGTTATTTTGGCACGAAAATTGCACCATGTGCCGAAAATGCACCACGGGCACCAAAATTGGACCACGGGGCACCACGGACATGAAAACCTAAAAGTGCTATGAGCATTATGGTTTTTATGCATAAGAATGCAAAAAGAATCACGAGGCACCAAAACCCAAAAGCCTTATTTTGGCAACAAAATTGCACAATGGGCCAAAAATGCACCACGGACCTCAAAACGGGGACCATGGTTTTTTAGTTTTGAGTCCAATTCTGATGCCGATGGTGCATTTTTGGCCCATTGTACAATTTTCGTGCGAAAGTAAGACTTTTGGGTTTTGGTGCCATGTGATCCCTGGTGCATTCTTATTCATAATATACCATAATACTTCATAGCACTTTTCATTTTTGAGGTCCGAGGTGCCCCGTGGTCCAATTTTGGTTCCCGTGGTGCATTTTCGGCACATTGTACATTTTTCGTGCGAAAATAAGACTTTTGGATTTTGGTGCCGAGTGATCCCTGGTGCATTCTTATGCACAAAAAACCATAATGCTCGAAACTCTTTTCAGTTTGGAGGTCCGTGGTGCCCCGTGGTCCAATTTTGGTATCGGTGATGCATTTTTGGCCATTTGTGCAATTTTAATGCGAAAATAAGACTTTTGGGTTTTGGTACCCCGTGATCCCTGGTGCATTCTTATGCATAAAAAACCATAATGCCTGAAGCACTTTTCAGCTTTGAGGTCCGACGTGCCCCGCGGTCCAATTTTGGTGGCCGTGGTGCATTTTCAACCCATTGTGCAATTTCCGTGCAAAAATAGGACTTTTCGGTTTTGGTGCCCCGTGATCCATGGTGTATTCTTATGCATAAAACTATAATTCTTGGAGCACTTTTTAGTTTTGAGGTCCATGGTGCCCCGTGGTCCAATTTTGGTGCCGGTGGTGCATTTTCGGCCATTTGTGCAATTTTCGTGCGAAAATAAGACTTTTGGGTTTTGGTGCCCCGTGATCCCTGGTGCATTCTTATAAATAATATGCCATAATCCTTTGGAGCACTTTTCAGTTTTGAGGTCCGAGGTGCACCGTGGTCCAATTTTGGTGCCCGTTGTGCATTTTCGGCCCATTGTGCAATTTTCGTGCAAAAATAAGACTTTTGGGTTTTGGTGCCCCATGATCCCTGGTGCATTCTTATGCATAAAACACCATAATGCTTGGAGCACTTTTCAGTTTTGAGGACCGAGGTGCCCCGAGGTCAAATTTTAGTGCCCTGCTGCATTTTCGGTCCATTGTGCAATTTTCGTGCGAAAATAAGACTTTTGGGTTTTGGTGCCTTGGGATCCCTGGTGGATTGTTATGCATAAAAACCATAATGCTTAGAACTCTTTTCAGTTTGGAGGTCCGTCGTGCCCCGTGGTCTAATTTTGGTGTCGATTGGGCATTTTCGGCCATTTGTGCAATTTTCATACGAAAATAAGAATTTTGGGTTTTGGTGCCCCGTGATCCTTGGTGCATTCCTATGCATAAAAAACCATAATACTCGGAGAACTTTTCAGTTTTGAGGTCCGACGTGCCCTGTGGTCCAATTTTGGTGCCCATGGCGCATTTTCGGCCCATTGTACAATTTTCGTGCGAAAATAGAACTTTTGGGTTTTGGTGCCCCATGATCCCTAGTGCATTCTTTGCATAAAAAACCATAATGCTGGAAGCACTTTTTAGTTTTGAGGTCCGTGGTGCCCCGTGGTCCAATTTTGGTGCTGGTGGTGCATTTTCGACCATTTGTGCAATTTTCATACGAAAGTAACACTTTTGGGTTTAGGTGCCCCGTGATCCCTGGTGCATTTTTATGCATAAAATACCATAATGCTTCGGAGCACTTTTCAGTTTTGAGGTCCAAGGTACCCCATGATCCAATTTTGGTGCCCGTGGTGCATTTTCGGCCCATTGTGCAATTTTCGTGCGAAAATAAAACTTTTGGGTTTTGGTGCCCCGTGATCCCTGGTGGATTCTTATGCATAAAAAACCATAATGCTTGAAGCACTTTTCAGTTTTGAGGTCCGTGGAGCCCCGTGGTCCAATTTAGGTGCCGGTGGTGCATTTTCGACCATTTGTGCAATTTTCATGCGAAAATAATACTTTTGGGTTTGGGTGCCCCATGATCCCTGGTGCATTCTTATACATAAAATACCATAATGCTCAAAGTACTTTTCAGTTTTGAGGTCCGACGTGCCCCGTGGTCTAACTTTGGTACCGGTGGTGCATTTTCGGCCCATTGTGCAATTTTCGTGCAAAAATAAGACTATTGGGTTTTGGTGCCCCGTGATCCCTGGTGCATTCTTGTGTATAAAAAACCAAAATGCTCAGAGCACTTTTAAGTTTTGAGGTCCGAGGTGACTCGTAGTCCAATTTTGGTTCCAGTGGTACATTTTCAGCCGTTTGTGCAATTTTCATGCGAAAATAAGACTTTAGGGTTTGGGTAAACCGTTATCCCTTGTGCGTTCTTATCCATAAAAAAACCATAATTCTCGGAGCACTTTTCAGTTTTGAGGTCCGAGGTGCCCCGTGGTCCAATTTTGGTGCCCGTGGTGCATTTTCGGCCCATTGTGCAATTTTCGTGGGAAAATAAGACTTTGGGGGTTTTGGTGCGCCGTGAACCCTGGTGCATTCTTATGCATAAATAACCATAATACCCGGAGAACTTTTCAGTTTTGAGGTCCGACATGCCCCATGGTCCAATTTTGGTGCCCGTGGTGCATCTTCGGCCCATTGTGCAATTTTCGTGCGAAAATAGGACTTTTGGGTTTTGGTGCCCCGTGATCCATGGTGCATTCTTATGTATAAAAAACCATAATGTTCAGAGAACTTTTCAGTTTTGAGGTCCGAGGTGCCCCGTGGTCCAATTTTGGTGCCGGTGGTGCATTTTCGGCCCATTGTGCAATTTTCGTGCGAAAATAAGACTTTTGGGTTTTGGTACCCCGTGATCCCTGGCGCATTCTTATGCATAAAAAACCATAATGCTCGAAGCACTTTTCAGTTTTGAGGTCCGACGTTCCTCGCGGTCCAATTTTGGTGCCCGTGGTGCAGTTTCGACCCATTGTGCAATTTCCGTGCAAAAATAGGACTTTTCGGTTTTGGTGCCCCGTGATCCATGGTGTATTCTTATGCATAAAACCATAATTCTTGGAGCACTTTTTAGTTTTGCGGTCCGTGGTGCCCCGTGGTCCAATTTTGGTGCCGGTGGTGCATTTTCGGCCTTTTGTGCAATTTTCGTGCGAAAATAAGACTTTTGGGTTTTGGTGCCCCGTGATCCCTGGTGCATTATTATAAATAATATACCATAATGCTTTGGAGTACTTTTCAGTTTTGAGGTCCGAGGTTCCCCGTGGTCCAATTTTGGTGCCCGAAGTGCATTTTCGGCCCATTGTGCCATTTTCGTGCGAAAATAAGACTTTTGGGTTTTGGTGCCCCGTGATCCCTGGTGCATTCTTATGCATAAAAAACCATAATACTCGGAGCACTTTTGAGTTTTGTGGTCCGAGGTGCACCGTGGTCCAATTTTGGTGCCCGTTGTGCATTTTCGACCCATTGTGCAATTTTCGTGCAAAAATAAGACTTTTGGGTTTTGGTGCCCCATGATCCCTGGTGCATTCTTATGCATAAAAAACCATAATGCTTGGAGCACTTTTCAGTTTTGAGGACCAAGGTGCCCCGAGGTCAAATTTTGGTGCCCTGCTGCATTTTCGATCCATTGTGCAATTTTCGTGCGAAAATAAGAGTTTTGGGTTTTGGTGCCTCGGGATCCCTGGTGGATTGTTATGCATAAAAAACCATAATACATAGAACTCGTTTCAGTTTGGAGGTCCGTCGTGCCCCGTGGTCCAATTTTGGTGTCGATTGTGCATTTTCGGCCATTTGTGCAATTTTCATACGAAAATAATAATTTTGGGTTTTGGTGCCCCATGATCCTTGGTGCATTCCTATGCATAAAAAACCATAATACTCGGAGAACTTTTCAGTTTTGAGGTCCGACGTGCCCTGTGGTCCAATTTTGGTGCCCGTGGCGCATTTTCGGCCCATTGTACAATTTTCGTGCGAAAATAGGACTTTTGGGTTTTGGTGCCCCATGATCCCTAGTGCATTCTTTGCATAAAAAACCATAATGCTTGAAGCACTTTTTAGTTTTGAGGACCGTGGTGCCCCGTGGTCCAATTTTGGTGCTGGTGGTGCATTTTTCGGCATTTATGCATTTTTCATGCGAAAGTAACACTTTTGGGTTTAGGTGCGCCGTGATCCCTGGTGCATTCTTATGCATAAAATACCATAATGCTTCGGAGCACTTTTCAGTTTTGAGGTCCAAGGTGCCCCATGGTCCAATTTTGGTGCCCGTGGTGCATTTTCGGCCCATTGTGCAATTTTTGTGCGAAAATAAAACTTTTGGGTTTTGGTGCCCCGTGATCCCTGGTGGATTCTTATGCATAAAAAACTATAATGCTTGGAGCACTTTTCAGTTTTGAGGTCCGTGGAGCCCCGTGGTCCAATTTAGGTGCCGGTGGTGCATTTTCGACCATTTGTGCAATTTTCATGCGAAAATAATACTTTTGGGTTTGGGTGCCCCGTGATCCCTGGTGCATTCTTATGCATAAAATACCATAATGCTCAGAGCACTTTTCAATTTTGAGGTCCGAGGTGCCCCGTGGTCTAACTTTGGTACCGGTGGTGCATTTTTGGCCCATTGTGCAATTTTCGTGCAAAAATAAGACTATTGGGTTTTGGTACCCCGTGATCCCTGGTGCATTCTTGTGCATAAAAAACCAAAATGCTCGAAGCACTTTTAAGTTTTGAAGTCCGGGGTGACTCGTGGTCCAATTTTGGTTCCAGTGGTACATTTTCAACTGTTTGTGCAATTTTTCATGCGAAAATAAGACTTTTGGGTTTGGGTAAATCGTCATCCCTGGTGCATTCTTATCCATAAAAAAACCATAATTCTCGGAGCACTTTTCAGTTTGGAGGTCCGAGGTGCCCCGTGGTCCAATTTTTGTGCCCGTGGTGCATTTTCGACCCATTGTGCAATTTTCGTGCCAAAATAAGACTTTTGGGTTTTGGTGCCCCGTGACCCCTGGTGCATTCTTATGCATAAAAAACCATAATGCTTATAGCACTATTCAGTTTTGAGGTCCGAGGTGCCGCGTGGTCCAATTTTGGTGTCCGTGGTGCATTTTCGGCCCATTATGCAATTTTCGTGGGAAAATAAGACTTTGGGGTTTTGGTGCGCCGTGAGCCTTGGTGAATTCTTGTGCATAAATAACCATAATTCCTGGAGAACTTTTCAATTTTGTGGTCCGACATGCCCCATGGTCCAATTTTGGTTCCCGTGGTGGATCTTCAGCCCATTGTGCAATTTTTGTGCGAAAATAGGACTTTTGGGTTTTGGTGCCCCGTGTTCCATGGTGCATTCTTATGCATAAAAAACCATAATGTTCAGAGAACTTTTCAGTTTTGAGGTCCGAGGTGCCCCGTGGTCCAATTTTGGTGCTGGTGGTGCAATTTCGGCCCATTGTGCAATTTTCGTGCGAAAATAAGAATTTTGGGTTTTGCTGCCCCGCAATCCCTGGTGCATTCTTATGCATAAAAAATCGTAAAGCTTGAAGCACTTTTAAGTTTTGAGGTCCGTGGTGCCCCGTGGTCCAATTTTCCTGCCGGTGGTGCATTTTCGGCCCATTGTGCAATTTTCGTTCGAAAATAAGAATTTTGGGTTTTGGTGCCCCGTGATCCCTGGTGCATTCTTATCCATAAAAACCATAAAGCTTAGAGCACTTTTCATTTTTGAGGTCCGAGGTGCACCGTGGTCCAATTTTGGTGCCTGTGGAGCATTTTCAGTACATTGTGCAATTTTCGTGCGAATGTAAGAGTTTTGGGTTTTGGTGCCCCATGATCCCTGGTGCATTCTTATGCATAAAAAACAATAATGCTCATAAATCTTTTTAGTTTTGTGGTCCATGGTTCCCCGTGGTCCAATTTTGGTGTCAGTGGTGCATTTTCGGCCATTTGTGCAATTTTCATGCGAAAATAAGACTTTTGGGTTTTGGTGCCTCGTGAACCCTGGTGCATTCTTATGCATAAAAAACCATCATGCTCAGAGCACTTTTCAGTTTTGAGGTCCGTGGTGTCCCGTGGTCTAATTTTGGTGCTAGTGGTGCATTTTCAGTCATTTTTGCAATTTTTGTGCGAAAATAAGACTTTTGGATTTCGGTGCCCCGTGATCCTTGGTGCATTCTTATGCATAAAAAACCATAATGCTTGGACCACTTTAAAGTGTTTGAGGTCCGAGGTGTCTCGTGGTCCAATTTTGGTGTCCCGTGGTGCATTTCGGCCCATTGTGAAACTTTCGTACGAAAATAAGACTTTTGGGTTTTGGTGCCCCGTCATCCCTGGTGCATTCTTATGCATAAAAAACCATCATGCTCAGAGCACTTTTCAGTTTTGAGGTCCGTGGTGTCCCGTGGTCCAATTTTGGTGCCGCTGGTGCATTTTCGGCCATATTTTGCAATTTTAGTGCGTAAATAAGACTGTTGGGTTTTGGTTCCCCGTGATCCCTGGTGCATTCTTATGCATAAAAAAGCATAATGCTCGGAGCACTTTTCAGTTTTGATGTCCTAGGTGCCTGTGGTCCAATTTTGGTGCTCGTGGTACATTTTCGGGCATTTGTGTATTTTTCATGCGAAAATAAGACTTTTGGGTTTTGGTGGCCCGTGATCCCTGGTGCATTCTTATGCATAAAATACCATAATGCTCAGAGCACTTTTCAGTTTTGAGGTTCGAGGTGCCCCGTGGTCTAACTTTGGTACCGGTGGTGCATTTTTGGCCCATTGTGCAATTTTCATGCAAAAATAAGACTATTGGGTTTTAGTGCCCCGTGATCCCTGGTGCATTCTTGTGCATAAAAAACCAAAATGCTCAGAGCACTTTTAAGTTTTGAGGTCCGAGGTGACTCGTGGTCCAATATTGGTTCCAGTGGTACATTTTCAGCCGTTTGTGCAATTTTCATGCGAAAATAAGACTTTTGGGTTTGGGTAATCCGTCATCCCTGGTGCATTCTTATCCATAAAAAAACCATAATTCTCGGAACACTTTTCAGTTTTGAGGTCCGAGGTGCCCCGTGGTCCAATTTTTGTGCCCGGTGAGCATTTTTGGCCCATTGTGCAATTTTCGTGCGAAAATAAGACTTTTGGGTTTGGGTGCCCCGTGACCCCTGGTGCATTCTTATGCATAAAAAACCATATTGCTCATAGCACTGTTCAGTTTTGAGGTCCGAGGTGCCCCATGGTCCAATTTTGGTGCCGGTGGTGCATTTTCGGCCCATTGTGCAATTTTCGTGGGAAAATAAGACTTTGGGGTTTTGGTGCGCCGTGAACCCTGGTGCATTCTTATGCATAAAAACCCATAATGCCCGAAGAACTTTTCAGTTTTGAGGTCCGACATGCCCCATGGTCCAATTTTGGTGCCCGTGGTGCATCTTCAGCCCATTGTGCAATTTTTGTGCGAAAATAGGACTTTTGGGTTTTGGTGCCCCACGATCCATGGTGCATTCTTATGCATAAACAACCATAATGTTCAGAGAACTTTTCATTTTTGAGGTCCGAGGTGCTCCGTGGTCCAATTTTGGTGTCGGTGGTGCATTGTCGGCCCATTGTGCAATTTTCGTGCGAAAATAAGACTTTTGGGTTTTGGTACCCCGTGATCCCTGGCGCATTCTTATGCACAAAAAACCATAATGCTCGAACCACTTTTCAGTTTTGAGGTCTGACGTTCCCCGCGGTCCAATTTTGGTGCCCGTGGTGCATTTTCGACCCATTGTGCAATTTCCGTGCAAAAATAGGACTTTTCGGTTTTGGTGCCCCGTGATCCATGGTGTATTCTTATGCATAAAACCATAATTCTTGGAGCACTTTTTAGTTTTGAGGTCCGTGGTGCCCCGTGGTCCAATTTTCGTGCCGGTGGTGCATTTTCGGCCCATTGTGCAATTTTCGTGCGAAAATAAGAATTTTGGGTTTTGCTGCCCCGCGATGCCTAGTGCATTCTTATGCATAAAAAATCGTAATGCTTGAAGCACTTTTCAGTTTTGAGGTTCGTGGTGTCCCGTGGTCCAATTTTGCTGCCGGTGGTGCATTTTCGGCCCATTATGCAATTTTCGTTCGAAAATAAGAATTTTGGGTTTTGGTGCCCCGTGATCCCTGGTGCATTCTTATCCATAAAAACCATAAAGCTTAGACCACTTTTCAGTGTTGAGGTCCGAGGTGCCCCGTGGTCCAATTTTGGTGCTTGTGGAGCATTTTCGGTCCATTATGCAATTTTCGTGCGAATGTAAGACTTTTGGGTTTTGGTGCCCCGTGATCCCTGGTGCATTCTTATGCATAAAAAACAATAATGCTCAGAAATCTTTTTAGTTTTGTGGTCCATGGTTCCCCGTGGTCCAATTTTTGTGTCGGTGGTTCATTTTCGGCCATTTGTGCAATTTTCATGCGAAAATAAGACTTTTGGGTTTTGGTGCCCCGTGATCCCTGGTGCATTCTTATGCATAAAAAACCATCATGCTCAGAGCACTTTTCAGTTTTGAGGTCCGTGGTGTCCCGTGGTCTAATTTTGGTGCTAGTGGTGAAATTTCGGTCATTGTTGCAATTTTCGTGCGAAAATAAGACTTTTGGATTTTGGTGCCCCATGATCCTTGGTGCACTCTTATGCATAAAAAACCATAATGCTTGGACCACTTTAAAGTGTTTGAGGTCGGAGGTGTCCCGTGGTCCAATTTTGGTGTCCCGTGGTGCATTTTCGACCCATTATGCAACTTTCGTTCGAAAATAAGACTTTTGGGTTTTGGTGCCCCGTGATCCCTGGTGCATTCTTATGCATAAAAACCATCATGCTCAGAGCACTTTTCAGTTTTGAGGTCTGTGGTGCCCCGTGGTCCAATTTTGGTGCCGCTGGTGCATTTTCGGCCATATTTTGCAATTTTAGTGCGAAAATAAGACTTTTGGGTTTTGGTGCCCCGAGATCCCTGGTGCATTCTTATGCATAAAAAACCATAATGCTCGGAGCACTTTTAGGTATTGAGGTCCGGGGTGCCCATGGTCGAATTTTGGTTCCCGTCGTGCATTTTCGGCCCGTTGCGCAATTTTCGTTCGAAAATATGACTTTTTGGTTGTGGTGCCCCGTAATCCCTGGTGCTTTCTTAAGCATAAAAAACCATCATGCACGCAGCACTTTTCAGTTTTGAGGTCCGACGTGCCCCGCGGTCCAATTATGGTGCCCGTGGTGCATTTTTGGCCCATCGTGCAATTTTCGTACGAAAATAAGACTTTTGGAATTTGGTACCCTGTGATCCTTGGTGCATTCTTATGCATTAAAAACCATAATGCTCAGAGAACTTTTCAATTTTGAGGTCTGAGATGCTCCGTGGTCCAATTTTGGTGCCCGTGGTGCATTTTCGGCCCAATGTGCAATTTTCATGCGAAAATAAGACTTTGGGGTTTTGGTGCCCCGCGATCCCTGGTGCATTCTTAAGCATAAAAAACCATAATGCTCAGAGAACTTTTCAGTTTTGGGGTCCTAGGTGCCCCGTGGTCCAATTTTGGTGCTCGTGGTATAATTTCGGCCCATTGTGCAATCTTCGTACGAAAATAAGACTTTTGGGTTTTGATTCCCCATGATCCCTGGTGCATTCTTAAGCATAAAAAGCCATAATGCTTCGAGCACTTTTCAGTTTTGAGGTCCGACATGCCCCGTGGTCCAATTTTGGTGCCCGTGGTGCATTTTCGGCCCATTGTGCAACTTTCGTGCGAAAATAAGACTTTTGGGTTTTGGTGCCCCGTGATCCCTGGCACAATCTTATCCATAAAAAACAATAATGCTCGGAACTCTTTTCAGTTTTGAGGTCCGCGGTGCCCCGTTGTCCAATTTTGGTGTCGGTGGTGCATTTTCTACCATTTGTGCAATTTTCATGCGAAAATAAAACTTTTGGATTTTTGTGCCCTGTGATCCCTGGTGCATGGTTATGCATAAAAAACCATAATGCTGAGAGCGCTTATCAGTTTTGAGGTCCGACGTGTCCCGTGCTCCAATATTTGTGCTCGTGGTACATTTTCGGCCCATTATGCAATTTTTGTGCGAAAATAAGACTTTTGGGTTTTCGTGCCCTATGATCCCTGGTGCATTCTTACGCATAAAAAATAATAATGCTCGGAGAACTTTTAGGTATTGAGGTCCGAGGTGCCCCTTGGTCAAATTTTGGTGCCCGTGGTGCAATTTCGGCCCATTGTGCAATTTTCATGTGAAAATAAGACTTTTGGGTTTTGGTGCCATGTGATCCCTGGTGCATTCTTATGCATAAAAAACCATAATGCTCAGAGAACTTTTCAGTTTTGAGGTCCGAGGTGCCCCGTGGTCCAATTTTGGTGCCGGTGGAGCATTTTCGGCCATTTTTGCAATTTTCGTGCGAAAATAAGACTTTTGGGTTTTGGTGCCCCGAGATCCCAGGTGCATTCTTATACATAAAAAACCATAATGCTTAGAGCACTTTTAGGTATTGAGGTCCGGGGTGTCCCATGGTCAAATTTTGGTTCCCGTCGTGCATTTTCGGCCCGTTGTGCAATTTTCTGGCGAAAATATGACTTTTTGGTTGTGGTGCCCCGTGATACCTGGTGCATTCTTAAGCATAAAAAACCATCAAGCTCGCAGCAGTTTTCAGTTTTGAGGTCCGACGTGCCCCACGGTCCAATTATGGTGCCCGTGGTGCATTTTTGGCCCATCGTGCAATTTTCGTGGGAAAATAAGACTTTTGGATTTTGGTACCCTGTGATCCTTGGTGCATTCTTATGCATAAAAAACCATAATGCTCAGAGAACTTTTCATTTTTGAGGTCCGAGGTGCCTCGTGGTCCAATTTCGGTGCCGATGGTGCATTTTCGACAATTTGTGCAATTTTCGTGCGAAAATAAGACTTTGGGGTTTTGGTGCCCCGTGATCCCTGGTGAATTCTTATGCACAAAAAACCATCTTGGTCGGAGCACTTTTCAGTTTTGAGGTCCGTGGTGCCCCGTGGTCCAATTTTGGTGCAAGTGGTGCATTTTCAGCCATTTGTGCAATTTTCGTGCGAAAATAGACTTTTGGGTTTTGGTGCCCCGCGATCCCTGGTGCATTCTTAAGCATAAAAAACCATAATGCTCAGAGCACTTTTCAGTTTTGGGGTCCTAGGTGCCCCGTGGTCCAATTTTGGTGCTCGTGGTATAATTTCGGCCCATTGTGCAATCTTCGTAAAAAAATAAGACTTTTGGATTTTGATTCCCCATGATCCCTGGTGCATTCTTAAGCATAAAAAGCCATAATGCTTCGAGCACTTTTCAGTTTTGAGGTCCGACGTGCCCCGTGGTCCAATTTTGGTGCCCGTGGTGCATTTTCGGCCCATTGTGCAACTTTCGTGCGAAAATAAGACTTTTGGGTTTTGGTGCCCCGTGATCCCTGGCACAATCTTATGCATAAAAAACAATAATGCTCGGAACTCTTTTCAGTTTTGAGGTCCGCGGTGCCCCGTTGTCCAATTTTGGTGTCGGTGGTGCATTTTCTACCATTTGTGCAATTTTCATGCGAAAATAAAACTTTTTGGTTTTTGTGCCCTGTGATCCCTGGTGCATGGTTATGCATAAAAAACCATAATGCTGAGAGCGCTTATCAGTTTTGAGGTCCGACGAGTCCCGCGCTCCAATTTTTGTGCCCGTGGTACATTTTCGGCCAATTATGCAATTTTCGTGCGAAAATAAGACTTTTGGGTTTTCGTGCCCTGTGATCCCTGGTGCATTCTTACGCATAAAAAATAATAATGCTCGGAGAACTTTTAGGTATTGAGGTCTGAGGTGCCCCTTGGTCAAATTTTGGTGCCCGTGGTGCAATTTCGGCCCATTGTACAATTTTCGTGTGACAATAAGACTTTTGGGTTTTGGTGCCATGTGATCCCTGGTGCATTCTTATGCATAAAAAACCAAAATGCTCAGAGAACTTTTAAGTTTTGAGGTCCGAGGTGCCCCGTGGTCCAATTTTGGTGCCGGTGGAGCATTTTCGGCCATTTTTGCAATTTTCGTACGAAAATAAGACTTTTGGGTTTTGGTGCCCTGAGATCCCTGGTGCATTCTTATACATAAAAAGCCCTAATGCTCAGAGCACTTTTAGGTATTGAGGTCCGGGGTGTCCCATGGTCGAATTTTGGTTCCCGTCATGCATTTTCGGCCCGTTGTGCAATTTTCGTGCGAAAATATGACTTTTTGGTTGTGGTGCCCCGTGATACCTGGTGCATTCTTAAGCATAAAAAACCATCAAGCTCGCAGCACTTTTCAGTTTTGAGGTCCGACGTGCCCCACGGTCCAATTATGGTGCCCGTGGTGCATTTTTGGCCCATCGTGCAATTTTCGTGCGAAAATAAGACTTTTGGATTTTGGTACCCTGTGATCCTTGGTGCATTCTTATGCATAAAAAACCATAACTCTCAGAGAACTTTTCAATTTTGAGGTCCGAGGTGCCCCGTGGTCCAATTTCGGTGCCGGTGGTGCATTTTCGACAATTTGTGCAATTTTCGTGCGAAAATAAGACTTTGGGGTTTTGGTGCCCCGTGATCCCTGGTGAATTCTTATGCACAAAAAACCATCTTGGTCGGAGCACTTTTCAGTTTTGAGGTCCGTGGTGCCCCGTGGTCCAATTTTGGTGCAAGTGGTGCATTTTCAGCCATTTGTGCAATTTTCGTGCGAAAATAGACTTTTGGGTTTTGGTGCCCCGCGATCCCTGGTGCATTCTTAAGCATAAAAAACCATAATGCTCAGAGCACTTTTTAGTTTTGGGGTCCTAGGTGCCCCGTGGTCCAATTTTGGTGCTCGTGGTATAATTTCGGCCCATTGTGCAATCTTCGTACGAAAATAAGACTTTTGGATTTTGATTCCCCATGATCCCTGGTGCATTCTTAAGCATAAAAAGCCATAATGCTTCGAGCACTTTTCAGTTTTGAGGTCCGACATGCCCCGTGGTCCAATTTTGGTGCCCGTGGTGCATTTTCGGCCCATTGTGCAACTTTCGTGCGAAAATAAGACTTTTGGGTTTTGGTGCCCCGTGATCCCTGGCTCAATCTTATGCATAAAAAACAATAATGCTCGGAACTCTTTTCAGTTTTGAGGTCCGCGGTGCCCCGTTGTCCAATTTTGGTGTCAGTGGTGCATTTTCTACCATTTGTGCAATTTTCATGCGAAAATAAAACTTTTGGGTTTTTGTGCCCTGTGATCCCTGGTGCATGGTTATGCATAAAAAACCATAATGCTGAAGGCGCTTATCAGTTTTGAGGTCCGACGAGTCCCGCGCTCCAATTTTTGTGCCCGTGGTACATTTTCGGCCAATTATGCAATTTTCGTGCGAAAATAAGACTTTTGGATTTTCGTGCCCTGTGATCCCTGGTGCATTCTTACGCATAAAAAATAATAATGCTCGGAGAACTTTTAGGTATTGAGGTCTGAGGTGCCCCTTGGTCAAATTTTGGTGCCCGTGGTGCAATTTCGGCCCATTGTGCAATTTTCGTGTGACAATAAGACTTTTGGGTTTTGGTGCCATGTGATCCCTGGTGCATTCTTATGCATAAAAAACCAAAATGCTCAGAGAACTTTTAAGTTTTGAGGTCCGAGGTGCCCCGTGGTCCAATTTTGGTGCCGGTGGAGCATTTTCGGCCATTTTTGCAATTTTCGTACGAAAATAAGACTTTTGGGTTTTGGTGCCCTGAGATCCCTGGTGCATTCTTATACATAAAAAACCCTAATGCTCAGAGCACTTTTAGGTATTGAGGTCCGGGGTGTCCCATGGTCGAATTTTGGTTCCCGTCATGCATTTTCGGCCCGTTGTGCAATTTTCGTGCGAAAATATGACTGTTTGGTTGTGGTGCCCCGTGATACCTGGTGCATTCTTAAGCATAAAAAACCATCAAGCTCGCAGCACTTTTCAGTTTTGAGGTCCGACGTGCCCCACGGTCCAATTATGGTGCCCGTGGTGCATTTTTGGCCCATCGTGCAATTTTCGTGCGAAAATAAGACTTTTGGATTTTGGTACCCTGTGATCCTTGGTGCATTCTTATGCATAAAAAACCATAACTCTCAGAGAACTTTTCAATTTTGAGGTCCGAGGTGCCCCGTGGTCCAATTTCGGTGCCGGTGGTGCATTTTCGACAATTTGTGCAATTTTCGTGCGAAAATAAGACTTTGGGGTTTTGGTGCCCCGTGATCCCTGGTGCATTCTTATGCATAAAAAACCATATTGGTCGGAGCACTTTTCAGTTTTGAGGTCCGTGGTGCCCCGTGGTCCAATTTTGGTGCAAGTGGTGCATTTTTAGCCATTTGTGCAATTTTCGTGCGAAAATAAGACTTTTGGGTTTTGGTGCCCCGCGATCCCTGGTGCATTCTTAAGCATAAAAAACCATAATGCTCAGAGCACTTTTCAGTTTTGGGGTGCTAGGTGCCCCGTGGTCCAATTTTGGTGCTCGTGGTATAATTTCGGCCCATTGTGCAATCTTCGTACGAAAATAAGACTTTTGGATTTTGATTCCCCATGATCCCTGGTGCATTCTTAAGCATAAAAAGCCATAATGCTTCGAGCACTTTTCAGTTTTGAGGTCCGACGTGCCCCGTGGTCCAATTTTGGTGCCCGTGGTGCATTTTCGGCCCATTGTGCAACTTTCGTGCGAAAATAAGACTTTTGGGTTTTGGTGCCCCGTGATCCCTGGCTCAATCTTATGCATAAAAAACAATAATGCTCGGAACTCTTTTCAGTTTTGAGGTCCGCGGTGCCCCGTTGTCCAATTTTGGTGTCAGTGGTGCATTTTCTACCATTTGTGCAATTTTCATGCGAAAATAAAACTTTTGGGTTTTTGTGCCCTGTGATCCCTGGTGCATGGTTATGCATAAAAAACCATAATGCTGAGAGCGCTTATCAGTTTTGAGGTCCGACGAGTCCCGCGCTCCAATTTTTGTGCCCGTGGTACATTTTCGGCCCATTATGCAATTTTCGTGCGAAAATAAGACTTTTGGGTTTTCGTGCCCTGTGATCCCTGGTGCATTCTTACGCATAAAAAATAATAATGCTCGGAGAACTTTTAGGTATTGAGGTCTGAGGTGCCCCTTGGTCAAATTTTGGTGCCCGTGGTGCAATTTCGGCCCATTGTGCAATTTTCGTGTGAAAATAAGACTTTTGGGTTTTGGTGCCATGTGATCCCTGGTGCATTCTTATGCATAAAAAACCAAAATGCTCAGAGAACTTTTAAGTTTTGAGGTCCGAGGTGCCCCGTGGTCCAATTTTGGTGCCGGTGGAGCATTTTCGGCCATTTTTGCAATTTTCGTACGAAAATAAGACTTTTGGGTTTTGGTGCCCTGAGATCCCTGGTGCATTCTTATACATAAAAAACCCTAATGCTCAGAGCACTTTTAGGTATTGAGGTCTGGGGTGTCCCATGGTCGAATTTTGGTTCCCGTCGTGTATTTTCGTCCCGTTGTGCAATTTTCGTGCGAAAATATGACTGTTTGGTTGTGGTGCCCCGTGATACCTGGTGCATTCTTAAGCATAAAAAACCATCAAGCTCGCAGCACTTTTCAGTTTTGAGGTCCGACGTGCCCCACGGTCCAATTATGGTGCCCGTGGTGCATTTTTGGCCCATCGTGCAATTTTTGTGCGAAAATAAGACTTTTGGATTTTGGTACCCTGTGATCCTTGGTGCATTCTTATGCATAAAAAACCATAATTCTCAGAGAACTTTTCAATTTTGAGGTCCGAGGTGCCCCGTGGTCCAATTTCGGTGCAGGTGGTGCATTTTCGACAATTTGTGCAATTTTCGTGCGAAAATAAGACTTTGGGGTTTTGGTGCCCCGTGATCCCTGGTGCATTCTTATGCATAAAAAACCATCTTGGTCGAAGCACTTTTCAGTTTTGAGGTCCGTGGTGCCCCGTGGTCCAATTTTGGTGCAAGTGGTGCATTTTCAGCCATTTGTGCAATTTTCGTGCGAAAATAAGACTTTTGGGTTTTGGTGCCCCGCGATCCCTGGTGCATTCTTAAGCATAAAAAACCATAATGCTCAGAGCACTTTTCAGTTTTGGGGTCCTAGGTGCCCCGTGATCCCTGGCACAATCTTATGCATAAAAAACAATAATGCTCAGAACTCTTCAGTTTTGAGGTCTTTGGTGCCCCGTTGTCCAATTTTGGTGTCGGTGGTGCATTTTCTATCATTTGTGCAATTTTCATGCGAAAATAAGACTTTTAGGTTGTGGTGCCCCGTAATCCTTGGTGCATTCTTTTGCATAAAATACCATAAAGCTCGGATCGCTTTTAGGTATTCAGGTCCGAGGTGCCCCTTGGTCAAATTTTGGTGCCCGTGGTGCAATTTCAGCCCATTGTGCAATTTTCGTGCAAAAATAAAACTTTTGGGTTTTTGTGCCTTGTAATCCCTGGTGCATGGTTATGCATAAAAAACCATAATGCTGAGAGCGCTTATCAGTTTTGAGGTCCGACGTGTCCCGCGCTCCAATTTTGGTGACCGTGGTACATTTTCGGCCCATTATGCAATTTTCGTGCGAAAATAAGACTTTTGGGTTTTCGTGCCCTGTGATCCCTGGTGCATTCTTACGCATAAAAAATAATAATGCTCGGAGAACTTTTAGGTATTGAGGTCCGAGGTGCCCCTTGGTCAAATTTTGGTGCCCGTGGTGCAATTTCGGCCCATTGTGCAATTTTCGTGTGACAATAAGACTTTTGGGTTTTGGTGCCATGTGATCCCTGGTGCATTCTTATGCATAAAAAACCAAAATGCTCAGAGAACTTTTCAGTTTTGAGGTCCGAGGTGCCCCGTGGTCCAATTTTGGTGCCGGTGGAGCATTTTCGGCCATTTTTGCAATTTTCGTGCGAAAATAAGACTTTTGGGTTTTGGTGCCCCGAGATCCCTGGTGCATTCTTATGCATAAAAAACCATAATGCTCGGAGCACTTTTAGGTATTGAGGTCCGGGGTGTCCCATGGTCGAATTTTGGTTCCCGTCGTGCATTTTCGGCCCGTTGCGCAATTTTCGTTCGAAAATATGACTTTTTGGTTGTGGTGCCCCGTGATCCCTGGTGCATTCTTAAGCATAAAAAACCATCATGCTCGCAGCACTTTTCAGTTTTGAGGTCCGACGTGCCCCGCGGTCCAATTATGGTGCCCGTGGTGCATTTTTGGCCCATCGTGCAATTTTCGTGCAAAAATAAGACTTTTAGATTTTGGTACCCTGTGATCCTTGGTGCATTCTTATGCATAAAAAACCATAATGCTCAGAGAACTTTTCAATTTTGAGGTCCGAGGTGCTCCGTGGTCCAATTTTGGTGCCCGTGGTGCATTTTCGGCCCATTGGGCAATTTTCGTGCGAAAATAAGACTTTTGGGTTTTGGTGCCCCGCGATCCCTGGTGCATTCTTAAGCATAAAAAACCATAATGCTCATAGCACTTTTCAGTTTTGGTGTCCTAGGTGCCCCGTGGTCCAATTCTGGTGCTCGTGGTATAATTTCGGTCCATTGTGCAATCTTCGTACGAAAATAAGACTTTTGGATTTTGATTCCCCATGATCCCTTTTGCATTCTTAAGCATAAAATGCCATAATGCTTCGAGCACTTTTCAGTTTTGAGGTCCGAAATGCCTCGTGGTCCAATTTTGGTGCCCGTGGTGCATTTTCAGCCCATTATGCAACTTTCGTGCGAAAATAAGACTTTTGGGTTTTGGTGCCCCGTGATCCATGGCACAATCTTATGCATAAAAAACAATAATGCTCAGAACTCTTTTCAGTTTTGAGGTCCGCGGTGCCCCGTTGTCCAATTTTGGTGTCGGTGGTGCATTTTCTACCATTTGTGCAATTTTCATGCGAAAATAAGACTTTTAGGTTTTGGTGCCCCGTAATCCCTGGTGCATTCTTTTGCATAAAATACCATAATGCTCGGGTCGCTTTTAGGTATTGAGGTCCGAGGTGCCCCTTGGTCAAATTTTGGTGCCCGTGGTGCAATTTCAGCCCATTGTGCAATTTTCGTGCGAAAATAAAACTTTTGGGTTTTTGTGCCCTGTGATCCCTGGTGAATGGTTATGCATAAAAAACCATAATGCTAAGAGCGCTTTTCAGTTTTGAGGTCCGACGTGTCCCGCGCTCCAATTTTGGTGCCAGTGGTACATTTTCGGCCCATTATGCAATTTTCGTGCGAAAATAAGACTTTTAGGTTTTCGTGCCCTGTGATCCCTGGTGCATTCTTACTCATAAAAAATAATAATGCTCGGAGAACTTTTAGGTATTGAGGTCGGAGGTGCCCCTTTGTCAAATTTTGGTGCCCGTGGTGCAATTTCGGCCCATTGAGCAATTTTCGTGTGAAAATAAGACTTTTGGATTTTGGTGCCCCGTGATCCCTGGTGCATTCTTATGCATAAAAAACCATCTTGGTCGGAGCACTTTTCAGTTTTGAGGTCCGTGGTGCCCCGTGGTCTAATTTTGGTGCAAGTGGTGCATTTTTAGCCATTTGTGCAATTTTCGTGCGAAAATAAGACTTTTGGGTTTTGGTGCCCCGCGATCCCTGGTGCATTCTTAAGCATAAAAAACCATAATGCTCATAGCACTTTTCAGTTTTGGGGTCCTAGGTGCCCCGTGGTCCAATTTTGGTGCTCGAGGTATAATTTCGGCCCATTGTGCAATCTTCGTACGAAAATAAGACTTTTGGATTTTGATTCCCCATGATCCCTAGTGCATTCTTAAGCATAAAAAGCCATAATGCTTCGAGCACTTTTCAGTTTTGAGGTCCGACGTGCCCCGTGGTCCAATTTTGGTGCCCGTGGTTCATTTTCGGCCCATTGTGCAACTTTCGTGCGAAAATAAGACTTTTGGGTTTTGGTGCCCCGTGATCCCTGGCACAATCTTATGCATAAAAAACAATAATGCTCGGAACTCTTTTCAGTTTTGAGGTCCGCGGTGCCCCGTTGTCCAATTTTGGTGTCGGTGGTGCATTTTCTACCATTTGTGCAATTTTCATGCGAAAATAAGACTTTTAGGTTTTGGTGCCTCGTAATCCCTGGTGCATTCTTTTGCATAAAATACCATAATGCTCGGATCGCTTTTAGGTATTGAGGTCCGAGGTGCCCCTTGGTCTAATTTTGGTGCCCGTGGAGCAATTTCAGCCCATTGTGCAATTTTCGTGCGAAAATAAAACTTTTGGGTTTTTGTGCCCTGTGATCCCTGGTGAATGGTTATGCATAAAAAACCATAATGCTGAGAGCGCTTTTCAGTTTTGAGGTCCGACGTGTCCCGCGCTCCAATTTTGGTGCCCGTGGTACATTTTCGGCCCATTATGCAACTTTCGTGCGAAAATAAGACTTTTGGGTTTTCGTGCCATGTGATCCCAGTGCATTCTTATGCATAAAAAATAATAATGCTCGGAGAACTTTTAGGTAATGAGGTCCGAGGTGCCCCTTGGTCAAATTTTGGTGCCCGTGGTGCAATTTCGGCCCATTGTTCAATTTTCGTGTGAAAATAAGACTTTTGGGTTTTGGTGCCATGTGATCCCTGGTGCATTCTTATGCATAAAAAACCATAATGCTCAGAGAACTTTTAGGTATTGAGGTCCGGGGTGTCCCATGGTCGAATTTTGGTTCCCGCCGTGCATTTTCGGCCCGTTGTGCAATTTTCGTGCGAAAATATGACTTTTTGGTTGTGGTGCCCCGTAATCCCTGGTGCATTCTTATGCATAAAAAACATAATGCTCAGAGCACTTTTAGGTATTGTGGTCCGGGGTGTCCCATGGTCGAATTTTGGTTCCCGTCGTGCATTATCGGCCCGTTGTGCAATTTTCGTTCGGAAATATGACTTTTTGGTTGTGGTGCCACGTGATCCCTGGTGCATTCTTAAGCATAAAAACCCATCATGCTCGCAACACTTTTTAGTTTTGAGGTCCGACGTGCCCCGCGGTCCAATTATGGTGCCCGTGGTGCATTTTTGGCCCATCGTGCAATTTCGGTGCGAAAATAAGACTTTTGGATTTTGGTACCCTGTGATCCTTGGTGCATTCTTATGCATAAAAAACCATAATACTCAGAGAACTTTTCAGTTTTGAGGTCCGAGGTGCCCCGTGGTCCAACTTCGGTGTCGGTGGTGCATTTTCGACAATTTGTGCAATTTTCGTGCGAAAATAAGACTTTGGGGTTTTGGTGCCCCGGGATCCCTGGTGCATTCTTATGCATAAAAGATAATAATGCTCGGAGAACTTTTAGGTATTGAGGTCCGAGGTGCCCCTTGGTCAAAATTTGGTGCACGTGGTGCAATTTCGGCCCATTGTGCAATTTTCGTGTGAAGATAAGACTTTTGGGTTTTGGTGCCATGTGATCCCTGGTGCATTCTTATGCATAAAAAACCATAATGCTCAGAGAACTTTTCAGTTTTGAGGTCCGAGGTGCCCCGTGGTCCAATTTTGGTGCCGGTGGAGCATTTTCGGCCATTGTTGCAATTTTCGTGCGAAAATAAGACTTTTGGGTTTTGGTGCCCCGAGATCCCTGGTGCATTCTTATGCATAAAAAACCATAATGCTCAGAGCACTTTAAGGTATTGAGGTCCGGGGTGTCCCATGGTCGAATTTTGGTTCCCGTCGTGCATTTTCGGCCCGCTGTGCAGTTTTCGTGCGAAAATATGACTTTTTGGTTGTGGTGCCCCGTGATCCCTGGTGCATTCTTAAGCATAAAAAACCATCATGCTCGCAACACTTTTCAGTTTTGAGGTCCGACGTGCCCCGCGGTCCAATTATGGTGCCCGTGGTGCATTTTTGGCCCATCATGCAATTTTCGTGCGAAAATAAGACTTTTGGATTTTGGTACCCTGTGATCCTTGGTGCATTCTTATGCATAAAAAACCATAATGCTCAGAGAAATTTTCAGTTTTGAGATCCGAGGTGCCCCGTGGTCCAATTTCGGTGCCGGTGGTGCATTTTCGACAATTTGTGCAATTTTTGTGCGAAAATAAGACTTTGGGGTTTTGGTGCCCCGTGATCCCTGGTGCATTCTTATGCATAAAAAACCATCTTGGTCGGAGCACTTTTCAGTTTTGAGGTCCGTGGTGCCCCGTGGTCCAATTTTGGTGCAAGTGGTGCATTTTCAGCCATTTGTGCAATTTTCGTGCGAAAATAAGACTTTTGGGTTTTGGTGCCCCGCAATCCCTGGTGCATTCTTAAGCATAAAAAACCATAATGCTCAAAGCACTTTTCAGTTTTGGGGTCCTAGGTGCCCCGTGGTCCAATTTTGGTGCTCGTGGTATAATTTCGGCCCATTGTGCAATCTTCGTACGAAAATAAGACTTTTGGATTTTGATTCTCCATGATCCCTGGTGCATTCTTAAGCATAAAAAGCCATAATGCTTCGAGTACTTTTCAGTTTTGAGGTCCGACGTGCCCCGTGGTCCAATTATGGTGCCCGTGGTGCATTTTTGGCCCATCGTGCAATTTCGGTGCGAAAATAAGACTTTTGGATTTTGGTACCCTGTGATCCTTGGTGCATTCTTATGCATAAAAAACCATAATACTCAGAGAACTTTTCAGTTTTGAGGTCCGAGGTGCCCCGTGGTCCAACTTCGGTGTCGGTGGTGCATTTTCGACAATTTGTGCAATTTTCGTGCGAAAATAAGACTTTGGGGTTTTGGTGCCCCGGGATCCCTGGTGCATTCTTATGCATAAAAGATAATAATGCTCGGAGAACTTTTAGGTATTGAGGTCCGAGGTGCCCCTTGGTCAAAATTTGGTGCACGTGGTGCAATTTCGGCCCATTGTGCAATTTTCGTGTGAAGATAAGACTTTTGGGTTTTGGTGCCATGTGATCCCTGGTGCATTCTTATGCATAAAAAACCATAATGCTCAGAGAACTTTTCAGTTTTGAGGTCCGAGGTGCCCCGTGGTCCAATTTTGGTGCCGGTGGAGCATTTTCGGCCATTGTTGCAATTTTCGTGCGAAAATAAGACTTTTGGGTTTTGGTGCCCCGAGATCCCTGGTGCATTCTTATGCATAAAAAACCATAATGCTCAGAGCACTTTAAGGTATTGAGGTCCGGGGTGTCCCATGGTCGAATTTTGGTTCCCGTCGTGCATTTTCGGCCCGCTGTGCAGTTTTCGTGCGAAAATATGACTTTTTGGTTGTGGTGCCCCGTGATCCCTGGTGCATTCTTAAGCATAAAAAACCATCATGCTCGCAACACTTTTCAGTTTTGAGGTCCGACGTGCCCCGCGGTCCAATTATGGTGCCCGTGGTGCATTTTTGGCCCATCATGCAATTTTCGTGCGAAAATAAGACTTTTGGATTTTGGTACCCTGTGATCCTTGGTGCATTCTTATGCATAAAAAACCATAATGCTCAGAGAAATTTTCAGTTTTGAGATCCGAGGTGCCCCGTGGTCCAATTTCGGTGCCGGTGGTGCATTTTCGACAATTTGTGCAATTTTTGTGCGAAAATAAGACTTTGGGGTTTTGGTGCCCCGTGATCCCTGGTGCATTCTTATGCATAAAAAACCATCTTGGTCGGAGCACTTTTCAGTTTTGAGGTCCGTGGTGCCCCGTGGTCCAATTTTGGTGCAAGTGGTGCATTTTCAGCCATTTGTGCAATTTTCGTGCGAAAATAAGACTTTTGGGTTTTGGTGCCCCGCAATCCCTGGTGCATTCTTAAGCATAAAAAACCATAATGCTCAAAGCACTTTTCAGTTTTGGGGTCCTAGGTGCCCCGTGGTCCAATTTTGGTGCTCGTGGTATAATTTCGGCCCATTGTGCAATCTTCGTACGAAAATAAGACTTTTGGATTTTGATTCTCCATGATCCCTGGTGCATTCTTAAGCATAAAAAGCCATAATGCTTCGAGTACTTTTCAGTTTTGAGGTCCGACGTGCCCCGTGGTCCAATTATGGTGCCCGTGGTGCATTTTTGGCCCATCGTGCAATTTCGGTGCGAAAATAAGACTTTTGGATTTTGGTACCCTGTGATCCTTGGTGCATTCTTATGCATAAAAAACCATAATACTCAGAGAACTTTTCAGTTTTGAGGTCCGAGGTGCCCCGTGGTCCAACTTCGGTGTCGGTGGTGCATTTTCGACAATTTGTGCAATTTTCGTGCGAAAATAAAACTTTTGGGTTTTTGTGCCCTGTGATCCCTGGTGCATTCTTAAGCATAAAAAACCATCATGCTCACAGCACTTTTCAGTTTTGAGGTCCGACGTGCCCCGCGGTCCAATTATGGTGCCCGTGGTGCATTTTTGGCCCATCGTGCAATTTTCGTGCGAAAATAAGACTTTTGGATTTTGGTACCCTGTGATCCTTGGTGCATTCTTATGCATAAAAAACCATAATGCTCAGAGAACTTTTCAGTTTTGAGGTCCGAGGTGCCCCGTGGTCCAATTTTGGTGCCGGTGGAGCATTTTCGGCCATTGTTGCAATTTTCGTGCGAAAATAAGACTTTTGGGTTTTGGTGCCCCGAGATCCCTGGTGCATTCTTATGCATAAAAAACCATAATGCTCAGAGCACTTTAAGGTATTGAGGTCCGGGGTGTCCCATGGTCGAATTTTGGTTCCCGTCGTGCATTTTCGGCCCGCTGTGCAGTTTTCGTGCGAAAATATGACTTTTTGGTTGTGGTGCCCCGTGATCCCTGGTGCATTCTTAAGCATAAAAAACCATCATGCTCGCAACACTTTTCAGTTTTGAGGTCCGACGTGCCCCGCGGTCCAATTATGGTGCCCGTGGTGCATTTTTGGCCCATCATGCAATTTTCGTGCGAAAATAAGACTTTTGGATTTTGGTACCCTGTGATCCTTGGTGCATTCTTATGCATAAAAAACCATAATGCTCAGAGAAATTTTCAGTTTTGAGATCCGAGGTGCCCCGTGGTCCAATTTCGGTGCCGGTGGTGCATTTTCGACAATTTGTGCAATTTTTGTGCGAAAATAAGACTTTGGGGTTTTGGTGCCCCGTGATCCCTGGTGCATTCTTATGCATAAAAAACCATCTTGGTCGGAGCACTTTTCAGTTTTGAGGTCCGTGGTGCCCCGTGGTCCAATTTTGGTGCAAGTGGTGCATTTTCAGCCATTTGTGCAATTTTCGTGCGAAAATAAGACTTTTGGGTTTTGGTGCCCCGCAATCCCTGGTGCATTCTTAAGCATAAAAAACCATAATGCTCAAAGCACTTTTCAGTTTTGGGGTCCTAGGTGCCCCGTGGTCCAATTTTGGTGCTCGTGGTATAATTTCGGCCCATTGTGCAATCTTCGTACGAAAATAAGACTTTTGGATTTTGATTCTCCATGATCCCTGGTGCATTCTTAAGCATAAAAAGCCATAATGCTTCGAGTACTTTTCAGTTTTGAGGTCCGACGTGCCCCGTGGTCCAATTATGGTGCCCGTGGTGCATTTTTGGCCCATCGTGCAATTTCGGTGCGAAAATAAGACTTTTGGATTTTGGTACCCTGTGATCCTTGGTGCATTCTTATGCATAAAAAACCATAATACTCAGAGAACTTTTCAGTTTTGAGGTCCGAGGTGCCCCGTGGTCCAACTTCGGTGTCGGTGGTGCATTTTCGACAATTTGTGCAATTTTCGTGCGAAAATAAAACTTTTGGGTTTTTGTGCCCTGTGATCCCTGGTGCATTCTTAAGCATAAAAAACCATCATGCTCACAGCACTTTTCAGTTTTGAGGTCCGACGTGCCCCGCGGTCCAATTATGGTGCCCGTGGTGCATTTTTGGCCCATCGTGCAATTTTCGTGCGAAAATAAGACTTTTGGATTTTGGTACCCTGTGATCCTTGGTGCATTCTTATGCATAAAAAACCATAATGCTCAGAGAACTTTTCAGTTTTGAGGTCCGAGGTGCCCCGTGGTCCAATTTCGGTGCCGGTGGTGCATTTTCGACAATTTGTGCAATTTTCGTGCGAAAATAAGACTTTGGGGTTTTGGTGCCCCGTGATCCCTGGTGCATTCTTATGCATAAAAAACCATAATACTCGGAGCATTTTTCAGTTTTGAGGTCCGACGTGGCCCGTGGTGCATTTTCGGCCCATTGTGTAATTTTCGTTCGAAAAGAGGAATTTTTGGTTTTGGTGCCCCGTGATCCCTGGTGCATTCTTATCCTTAAAAAACCATAACGCTTGGTGCGCTTTTCAGTTTTCAGGTCCACGATGCCTCGTGATCGAATTTTGGTCCCCGTGGTGCATATTCGGCAGATTGAGCAATTTTTGTGCGAAACTAAGACTTTTGGGTTTTGGTGCCCCCTGATCCCTGGTGCATTCTTATGCATAAAAATCCATTATACTCGGAGAACTTTTTAGTTTTGAGGTCTGAGGTGCCCCGTGGTCCAATTTTTGTGCCGGTGGTGCATTTTCGGCCCATTGTGCAACTTTCGTGCGAAAATAAGACTTTTGGGTTTTGGTGCCCCATGATCCCTGGTTCATTCTTATGCATAAAAAACCATAATTCTCGGAGTACTTTTAAGTTTTGAAGTTCGAGGTGTCCCGTGGTCCAATTTTGGTGCCCATGATACATTTTTGGCCCATTGTGCAACTTTCGTGCGAAAATAAGGCTTTTGGGATTTGGGGCCCTATGATCGTTTGTGCATTCTTATGCATAAAAAATGATAATGCTCGGAGCACTTTTCAGTTTTGAGGTCCGAAGTGCCCCCTGGTCCAATTTTGGTGCCTGTGGGGCATTTTCGGCCCATTGTGCAATTTTCATGCGAAAATGAAACTTTTGGGTTTTGGTGGCCCGTGATCCCTGGTGCATTCTTATGCATAAAAATCCATTATACTCGGAGAACATTTTAGTTTTGAGGTCTGAGGTGCCCCGTGGTCCAATTTTTGTGTCGGTGGTGCATTTTCGGCCCATTGTGCAATTTTCGTGCGAAAATAAGACTTTTGGGTTTTGGTGCCCCATAATCCCTGGTGCATTCTTATGGATAAAAAACCATAATTCTCGGAGCACTTTTAATTTTTGAAGTTCGAGGTGCCCCGTGGTCCAATTTTGGTGCCCATTGTGCAATTTTCGTGCGAAAATAAGGCTTTTGGGATTTGGGGCCCCATGATCGTTTGTGCATTCTTATGCATAAAAAATGATAATGCTCGGAGCACTTTTCAGTTTTGAGGTCCGAAGTGCCCCCTGGTCCAATTTTGGTGCCTGTGGGGCATTTTCGGCTCATTGTGCAATTTTCATGCGAAAATGAAACTTTTAGGTTTTGGTACCACGTGATCCCTGGGACTTTCTTATGCATAAAAAACCATAATGCTCGGAGCACTTATCAGTTTTGAGGTCCGAGGTGCCCCGTGGTCCAATTTTGCTGCCAGTGGTGGATTTTCGGCCCATTGTGCAATTTTCGTGCGAAAATAAGACTTTTGGGATTTGGTGCCCCGTGATCCCTGGAGCATTTTTATGCATAAAAAACCGTATTACTCAGAACACTTTTCAGTTTTGAGGTCCGAGGTGCCCCGTGGTCTAATTTTGGTGTCGGTGCTGCATTTTCGGCCCATTGTGCAATTTTCGTGCGAAAATAAGACTTTTGGGTTTTGGTGCACCGTAATCCCTGGTTCATTCTTATGCCTGAAAAACAATAATGCTCGGAGCACTTTTAATTTTTGACGTCCAAGGTTCCCCATGGTCCAATTTTGGTTCTTGTGATGCATTTTCAGTCCACGGTATAATTCTCATGTGAAAATAAGACTTTTGGGTTTTGGTGCCCCGTGATCCCTGGTGCGTTCTTATGCATAAAAAACCATAATGCTTGGAGCACTTTTCAGTTTTGAGATCCGACGTACCCCGTGGTCCAATTTTGGTGCCAGTGTTGCATTTTCGGCCCGTTGTGCAATTTTCGTGCGAAAATAAGTCTTTTTGGTTTTGGTGCCCCGTGATCCCTAGGGCATTCTTATGCATAAAAACGATACCGCTCGGAGCACTTTTCAATTTTGAGGTCTGAGGTGCCCCGTGGTCCAATTTTGGTTCCTATGATGCATTTTCAGCCTATGGTGCAATTTTCGTGCGAAAATAAGACTTTTGGGTTTTGGTGCCCCGTGATCCCTGGTGCATTCTTATGCATAAAAAACCATAATGCTTGGAGCACTTTTCAGTTTTGAAGTCCAACGTGCCCCGTGGTCCAATTGTGGTGCCCGTGGTGCATTTTCGGCCCGTTGTGCAATTTTCGTGCGAAAATATGACTTTTGTGTTTTGGTGCCCCGTGATCCCTGGTGCATTCTTGTACATAAAAAACGATAATGCTCGGAGCACTTTTCAGTTTTGAGGTACGAGGTGCCTTGTGGTCCAATTTTGGTGCCCGTGGTGCATTTTCGGCCCATTGTGTAATTTTCGTGCGAAAATAAGACTTTTGCGTTTTGGTGCCCCATGATCCCTGGTGCATTCTTATGAATAAAAAAAACAATAATGCTCGGAGCATTTTTCAGTTTTGAGGTCCGAGGTGCCTTGTGGTCCAATAATGTGCCGGTGGTGCATTTTCGGCCCATTGTGCAATTTTCGTGCGAAAATAAGACTTTTTGGATTTGGTGCCCCGTTATCCCTGGTGCATTCTTATGCATAAAAAGCCATAATGCTCGGACCACTTTTAAGTATTGAGGTCCGAGGTACCCCGTGGTCCAATTTTGGTGCCCATCGTGCATTTTCAACCCTTTGTGCAATTTTCGTGCGAAAATAAGACTTTTAGGTTTTGGTGCCCCGTGATCCTTGGTGCATTCTTATGCATAAAAAAACATAATGCTCGAATCACTTTACAGTTTTGAGGTTCGTGGAGCCCCGTGGTCCAACTTTGGTGCTGGTGTTGCATTTTCGGACATTTGTCCAATATTTGTGTGAAAATATGACTTTTGTGTTTTGGTGCCCCGTGATCCCTGGTGCATTCTTATACATAAAAAATGATAATGCTTGGAGCACTTTTCAGTTTTGAGGTCCGAGGTGCCCTATGGTCCAATTTTGGTGCCCGTGATGCATTTTCGGCCCATTGTGCAATTTTCATGTAAAAATAAGCCTGTTGGGCTTTGGTGCACCGTGATCCCTGGTTCATTCTTATGCATAAAAATGCATAATGCTCGGAGCACTATTGAGTTTTGAGGTCCGAGGTGCCCCGTGGTCCAATTTTGGTGCCCGTGGTGCATTTTCGGCCCATTGTGTAATTTTCGTGCGAAAATAAGACTTTTTGGTTTTCGTGCCCCGTGATACCTTGTGCATTCTTACGCATAGAAAAACATAATGCTCGGAACACCTTTCAGTTTTGAGGTCCGTGGTGCCTCGTGGTCCAATTTTGGTGTCGGTGGTTCATTTCCAGTCATTAGTGCAATTTTCATGCGAAAATAGGACTGTTAGGTTTGGTGCCTTTTGAACCCTGGTGTATTCTTATGGATTAAAAACCATAATGCTCGTATCACTTTTAAGTTTTGAGGGGCGACGTGCCCCGTGGTCCCATTTTGGTTCCCGTGGTGCAATTCCGACCCTTTGTGCAATTTTCGTGCGAAAGTAAGACTTTTGGGTTTTGGTGCCCCGTGATCCTTGGTGCATTCTTATGCATAAAAAAACCATAATGCTCGGAACACTCTTCAGTCTTGTGGTTCGTGGTGCCCCGTGGTCCTATTTTAGTGCTGGGGTGCATTTTCGGCCATTTGTGCAATTTTCGTGCGAAAATAAGACTTTTGGGTTTTGGTGCCCCCGTGATCCCTAGTGCATTCTTATGCATAAAAAACCATAATGCTCGGAGTACTTTTCAGTTCTGAGGTCCGAGGTGCCCCGTGGTCTAATTTTGGTGCCCGTGGTGCATTTTTGGCCCATCATGCAATTTTCGTACGAAAATAAGACTTTTGGGTTTTGGTTCCCCGTGATCCCTGGTGGATTCTTATGCATAAAAAAGAAGAATGCTCAGAACACTTTTCAATTTTGAGGTCTGTGGTGCCCCGTGGTTCAATTTTGATGTCGGTAATGCATTTTCGACCATTTGTGCAATTTTCGAGCGAAAATAAGACTTTTGGGTTTGGGTGCCCCGCGATCCCTGGGGCATTCTTATGCATAAAAACCATAATGCTTGGAGCACTTTTCAGTTTTGAGGTCCATGGTGCCCCGTGGTCCAATTTTGGTGACGGTGGTGTATTTTTGGCCATTTGTGCAATTTTTGTGCGAAAATAAGACTTTTGGGTTTTGGTGCCCCGTGATCCCTGGTGCAATATTATGTATAAAAACCCATAATGCTCGAAGCACTTTTCAGTTTTGAGGTCCGAGGTGCCCCGTGGTCCAATTTTGGTGCATGTGGTGCATTTTCGGCCCATTGTGCAATTTTCATGTGAAAATAAGACTTTTGGGTATTGGTGACCCGTGATCCTTGGGGCATTCTTATGCATAAAAAACCATAATGCTGGAACACTTTTCAATTTTGAGGCTGTGGTGCCGTGTTGTCCAATTTTGCTGTAGGTGGTGCATTTTCGGCCATTTGTGCATTTTTCGTGCGAAAATAAGACTTTTGCATTTTGGTGCTCCATGATCCCTAGTGCATTGTAATGCATAAAAAACCATAATGCTCAGAGCACTTTTAAGTATTGAGGTCCGAGGTGCCTCGTTTAGGTCCCCGTGGTGCATTTTCGGCCAAATGTGCAATTTTCGTGCAAAATAAGACTTTTGGGTTTTGGTGCCCCGTGATCCCTGGTGCATTTTTATGAATAAAAAACCATAATGCTCAGAGCATTTTTCAGTTTTGAGGTCCGACGTTCCCAATGGTCCAATTTTGGTGCCCGTGGTGCATTTTCGGCCCATTGTGCAATTTTCATGCGAAAGTAAGACTTTTGGGTTTTGGTGCCCCGTGATCCTTGGTGCATTCTTTTGCAAAAAAAAAAAAAGCATAATTATTGGAAAACTTTTCAGTTTTCAGGTCCGTGGTGCCCCATGGTCTAATTTTGGTGTCGGGGGTGCATTTTCGGCCATTTGTGCAATTTTGGTGCGCAAATAAGACTTTTGGGTTTTGGTGCCCCATGATCCCTGGTGCATTCTTATACAGAATAAACCATAATGCTAGTAACACTTTTCAGTTTTGAGGTCCGTGCTACCTCGTGGTCCAATTTTGGTGCCGGTGGTGCATTTTTGACCATTTGTGCAATGTTCGTGCGAACATAAGACTTTTGGGTTTTGGTGCCCCGTGATCCCTGGTGCATTTTTATGCATAAAAAACCGTAATACTCAGAGCATTTTTCAGTTTAGAGGTCCGACGTGCCCCGTGGTGCATTTTCGACCCATTGTGCAATTTTCATTCGAAAAGAGGAATTTTGGGTTTTCGTGCCCCGTGATCCCTGGTGCATTCTTATCCTTAAAAAACCATAATGCTTGGTGCACTTTTCAGTTTTCAGGTCCACGGTGCCTCGTGGTCCAATTTTCGTTCCCGTGGTGCATATTCGGCCCATTGAGCAATTTTCGTGCGAAAATAAGACTTTTGGGTTTTGGTGCCCCCTGATCTCTGGTACATTCTTATGCATAAAACACAATAATGCTTGGACCGCTTTGCAGTTTTGCAATCGATGGTGCCCCGTTGTCCAATTTTGGTGCCAATGGTGCATTTTCGTCCAATTGTGCAATTTTCGTTCGAAAATAAGACTTTTTGGTTTTGGTACCTCTTGATCCCTGGTGCATTCTTATGCATAAAAAACTATAATGCTCGGACCACTTTTCAGTTTTGAGGTCCGAGGTGCCCCGTGGTCCAATTTTGGTGCCCGTGGTGCATTTTCGGCCCATTGTGCAATTTTCGTGTGAAAATAAAACTTTTGGGTTTTGGTGCCCCGTGATCCCTGGTTCATTTTTATGTATAAAAAATCATAATGCTCGGAGCACTTTAATGTTTTGAGGTCCGACGTGCCCCGTGGTCCAATTTTGGTCCTCGTGATGCATTTTCGTCCTATTGTGCAATTTTCATGCGAAAATTAGACTTTTGGGTTTTGGTGCCCCGTGACCCCTGGTGCATTCTTATGCATAAAAAACCATAATGCTTGGAATACTTTTCAGTTTTGAGGTCTGTGGTGCCCTGTGGTCCAATTTTGGTGCCGGTGGTGCATTTTCGGCCAGTTGTGAAATTTTCGTGTGAAAATAAGACTTTTGGGTGTTGGTGCCCCATGATTGCTGGTGCATTCTTATGCATAAAAAACCATAATCCATGGAGCACTTTTCAGTTTTGAGGTCCATGGTGCACCGTGGTCCAATTTTGGTGCCGGGGGTGCATCTTCGGCCATATGTGCAATTTTTGTGCGAAAATAAGACTTTTGGGTTTTGGTGCCCCGTGATCCCTGGTGCTTTTTTATGCATAAAAATCGACAATGCTCGTTGCACTTTCCAATTTTGAGGTCCGAGGAGCCCCATAGTCCAATTTTGGTGCTTGTGGTGCATTTTTGGCCCATTGTGCAATTTTCGTGTGAAAATATGACTTTTCGGTTTTGGTGCCCCATAATCCCTGGTGCATTTTTATGCATCAAAATCCATTATACTCGGAGAACTTTTTAGTTTTGAGGTCTGAGGTGCCCCGTGGTCCAATTTTTATGCCGGTGGTGCATTTTCGGCCCATTGTGCAATTTTCGTGCGAAAATAAGACTTTTGGGTTTTGGTGCCCCATGATCCCTGGTGCATTCTTATGCATAAAAAACCATAATGCTCGGTGCACTTTTCAGTTTTGAGGTCCGAGGTGCCCCGTGGTCTAATTTTGGTGCCCATTGTGCAATTTTCATGCGAAAATAAGACTTTTAGGTTTTGGTGCCCCGTAATCCCTAGTGCATTCTTATGCATAAAAATCCATTATACTCGGAGCAGTTTTTAGTTTTGAGGTCCAAGGTGCCCGCCATCCAATTTTGGTGCCCGTGGTGCATTTTCGGCCCATTGTGCAACTTTCGTGCGAAAATAAGAGTTTTGGGTTTTGGTGCCCCGTGATCCCTGGTGCATTCTTATGCATAAAAACCATACTGCTTGAAGCATTTTTCAGTTTTGAGGTCCATGGTGCCCCGTGGTCCAATTTTGGTGCCGGTGGTGCATTCTCGACCCATGGTACAATTCTCGGGCGAAAATAAGACTTTTGGGTTTTGGTGCCCCGTGATCCTTGGTGCGTTCTTATGCATAAAATACCATAATGCTTGGAGCACCTTTCAGTTTTGAGGTCCGACGTGCCCCGTGGTCCAATTTTGGTGCCATTGGTGCATTTTCGACCCGTTGTGCAATTTTCATTCTAAAATAAGTCTTTTGGGTTTTGGTGCCCGTGATTCCTGGGGCATTCTTACGCATAAAAATGACACTGCTCGTGGCACTTTTCAGTTTTGAGGTCCGAGGTGCCCCGTGGTCCAACTTTGGTTCCTGTGATGCATTTTCAGCCCATGGTGCAATTTTCGTGCGAAAATAAGACTTTTGGGTTTTGATGCCCCGTGATCCCTGGTGCATTCTTATGCATAAAAAACCATAATGCTTGGAGCACTTTTCAGTTTTGAAGTCCAACGTGCCCCGTGGTCCAATTGTGGTGCCCGTGGTGCATTTTCTGCCCGTTGTGCAATTTTCGTGCGAAAATATGACTTTTGTGTTTTGGTGCCCCGTGATCCCTGGTGCATTCTTATACATAAAAAATGATAATGCTTGGAGTACTTTTCAGTTTTTAGGTCCGAGGTGCCCCGTGGTCCAATTTTGGTGGCCGTGATGCATTTTCGGCCCATTGTGCAATTTTCGTGTAAAAATAAGCCTTTTGGGCTTTGGTGCACCGTCATCCCTGGTTCATTCTTATGAATAAAAATCCATAATGCTCGGAGCACTTTTAATTTTTGATGTCCGAGGTGCCCCGTGGTCCAATTTTGGTGCCCGTGGTGCATTTTCGGCCCATTATGTAATTTTCGTGCGAAAATAAGACTTTTGGGTTTTGGTGCCCCATGATTCATGGTGCATTCTTATGCATAAAAAAACCATAATGCTCAGAGCATTTTTCAGTTTTGAGGTCCGAGGTGCCCCGTGGTCCAATTTTAGTGCCGGTAATGCATTTTCAGCCCGTTGTACAATTTTTGTGCGAAAATAAGACTTTTGGGTTTTGGTGCTTCGTGATCCCTGGTGCATTCTTATTCATAAAAAACCATAATGCTCGAAACACTTTTCAGTTTTGAGGTCCGTGGTGCCCGTGGTGCATTATCGGCCATTTGAGAAATTTTCGTGCGAAAATAAGACTTTTAGGTTTTGGTGCCCCGTCATCCTTGGTGCATTCTAATGCATAAAAAACTATAATGCTTGGAGCACTTTTAAGTTTTGAGTTCCGTGGTGCCCCGTGGTCCAATTTTGGTGTCGGTGGTGCATTTTCGACCATTTGTGAAAATTTACGACCGAAAATAAGACTTTTGGGTTTTGGTGCCCCATGATCCATGGTGCATTTTTATGCATAAAAAACCATAATGCTCAGAGCACTTTTCAGTTTTGATGTCCATGGTGCCCCGAGGTCCAATTTTCGTGCAGGTGGTGCATTCTCGGCCATTTGTGAAATTTTCGTGCGAAAATAAGACTTTTGGGTTTTGGTGGCCTGTGATCCTTGGTGCATTCTTATGCATAAAAAAATATAATTCTTGGAGCACTCTTCAATTTTGAGGTTCATGGTGCCCCATGGTCCAATTTTGGTTCCGGTGTTGCATTTTCGGCCATATGTGAAATTTTTGTGCGAAAATAGGACTTTTGGGTTTTGGTGCCGCGTGATCCCTGGTGCATTCTTATGCATTAAAAACCATAATGCTTGAAGCACTTTTTAGTTCTGAGGTCCATGGTGCCCCGTGGTCCAATTTTGGTGCCGGTGGTGCATTCTCTGCCATTTGTGAAATTTTCCTGCGAAAATAAGAGTTTTGGCTTTTGGTGCCACATGATCCATGGTGCATTCTTATGCATAAAAAACCATGATGCTGGGAGAACTTTTAAGTTTTGAGGTCCGAGGTGCCCCGTGGTCCAATTTTGGTGCTCGTGGTGCATTTTCGGCCCATTGTGTAATTTTCGTACGAAAATAAGACTTTTGGGTTTCGGTGCCCCGTGATCCCTGCTGCATTCTTATGCATAAAAAACCATAATGCTCATAACACTTTTCAGTTTTGAGGTCCGTGGTGCCCCGTGGTCCAATTTTGGTGCCGATGGTGCATTTTCGGCCCATTGTACAATTTTCGTGCGAAAATAAGACTTTTGGGATTTGATGCCCCGTTTCCCTGGTGCATTCTTATGCATAAAAAGCCATAATGCTCGGACCACTTTTATGTATTGAGGTCCGAGGTACCCCGTGGTTCAATTTTGGTGCCCGTGGTGCATTCTTGACCCTTTTGTGTAAGTTTCGTGCGAAAATAAGACTTCTGTGTTTTGGTGCCCCGTGATCCTTGGTGCATTCTTATGCATAGAAAACTATAATGCTTGAATCACTTTACAGTTTTGAGGTTCGTGGAGCCCCATGGTCCAATTTTGTTGCCGGTGTTGCATTTTCGGACATTTGTCCAATATTCGTGCGAAAATAAGGCTTTTGGGTGTTGGTGTTCCGTGATCCCTGGTGCATTCTTATGCATTAAAAACCATAATGCCTGGACCACTTTTAAGTATTGAGGTCCGAGGTGCCCCATGGTCCAATTTTGGTGCCCGTGGTGCATTTTCGGCCTATTGTGCAATTTTCGGGCGAAAATAGGACTTTTGGGTATTGGTGCCCCGTCATTTCTGGTGCATTTTATCCATAAAATGCCACATTGCTCGGAACACTTTTCAGTTTTGAGGTCAGTGGTGCCTCGTGGTCCAATTTTGGTGCCGGTAATGAATTGTCAGCCCATTGTACAATTTTTGTGCGAAAATAAGACTTTTGGGTTTTGGTGCCTCGTGATCCCTGGTGCATTCTTATTCATAAAAAACCATAATGCTAGGAACACTTTTCAGTTTTGAGGTCCGTGGTGCCCGTGGTGCATTTTCGGCGATTTGAGAAATTTTCGTGCGAAAATAAGACTTTTAGGTTTTTGTTCCCCGTGATCCTTGGTGCATTCTAATGCATAAAAAACCATAATGCTTGGAGAACTTTTAAGTTTTGAGTTCCGTGGTGCCCCGTGGACCAATTTTGGTGTCAGTGATGCATTTTCGGCCATTTGTGCAATTTTCGTGCGAAAATAAGACTTTTGGGTTTTGGTGCCCCGTGATCCCTAGTGCATTCTTATGCACAAAAAACCATAATGCTTAGAGAATTTTTTAGTTTTGAGGTCTGTCGTGCCTCGTGGTCCAATTTTGGCGCCTGTGGTGCATTTTCGGTCCATTGTGCAATTTTCATGCGAAAATAAGTCTTTTGGGTTTTGGTGCCCCGTGATCCCGGGGGCATTCTTATGCATAAAAAACGATAATCCTCGAAACACTTTTCAGTTTTGAGGTCTGTGGTGCCCAGTGGACCAATTTTGGTGCCGATAATGCATTTTCGGCCATTTGTGAAATTTTCTTGCGAAAATAAGACTTTTGGGTTTTGGTGCCCTGTGATCGCTAGTACATTCTTATACATAAAAAACCATAATAGTTGGAGCACTTTTCAGTTTTGAGGTCCACGGTGCCCCGTGGTCCAATTTTGGTTCCCATGGTGCATTTTTAGCAATTTGTCAAATTTTCGTGCCAAAATAAGAGTTTTGGGTTTTGGTGCCCTGTGATCCCTGGTGGATTCTTATGCATAAAAAACCATAATGCTTGGCGAACATTTAAGTTTTGAGGTCCGAGGTGTCCCGTGGTCCAATTTTGGTGCCCGTGATGCATTTTCGGCCCATTGTGCAATTTTCGTGCGAAAATAAGACTTTTAGGTTTTGGTGCCCCGTGATTCCTGGTGAACTCTTATGGATAAAAATCAATAATGGTTGGAACACTTTTAAGTTTTGAGGTCCAAGGTGCCCCGTGGTCTAATTTTTGTGCCCGTGGTGCATTTTCGGTCCATTGTGCAATTTTCGTGCGAAAATAAGACTTTTGGGTTTTGGTGCCCCGTGATCCCTGATGCATTCTTAGGCATAAAAAACCATAATGCTTGGAGCACTTTTTAGTTTTGAGGTCCGTCGTGCCCCGTCATCCAATTTTGGTGCATGTTGTGCATTTTCGGCCCATTGTGCAATTTTCATGCCAAAATAAGACATTTGGGTTTTGGTGCCCCGTGATTCTTGGTGCATTCTTATGCATAAAAAACCATAATGCTCGGAACACTTTTCAATCTTGTGGTTCGTGGTGCCCCGTGGTCATATTTCGGTGCTCGTGGTTCATTTTCGACACATTGTGCAATAATCGTGCAAAAATAAGACTTTTGGTTTTTGGTGCCCCGTGATCCCTGGCGCATTCTTACGCATAAAAAATCATAATATTTGCAACACTTTTCAATTTTGAGGTCTTTGGTGCCCCGTGGTCCAATTTTGGTGCCGGTGGTGCATTTTCGGCCATTTATGCAATTTTCATACGAAAATAAGACTTTTGGGTTTTGGTGCCCCGTGATCCCTGGTGCATTCTTATGCATAAAAAACCATAATACCTAGAGCACTTTTCAGTTTTGACATCCATGGTGCCTCGTGGTCAAAATTTGGTGCCGGTGGTGCATTTTCGGCCATTTTCTTGTGAAAATAAGACTTTTGGGTTTTGGTGCCCCGTGAAACCTGTTGCATTCTTATGCATAAAAAACCATAATGCTTGGAACACTTTTCAGTTTTGAGCTCTGTGGTGCCCCATGGTCCAATTTTGGTATCCATGGTGCATTTTTGGCCCATTGTCCAATTTTCGTGCGAAAATATGACTTTTAGCATTTGGTGCCCCGTCATCCCTAGTGCAATCTTATGCATAAAAAACCATAATGCTAGGATCAATTTTAAGTATTGAGGTCCGACATGCCTCGTGGTCCAATTTTTGTGCCCGTGGTGCATTTTCGGCCCATTGTGCAATTTGCTAATGAAAATAAGACTTATGGGTTTTGGTGTCCCGTGATCCCTGGTGCATTCTTATGCATAAAAAACCATAATGCTCTGACCACTTTTAAGTATTGAGGTCCGAGGTGCCCCGTGGTCCAATTTTGGTGCCCGTGGTGCATTTTCGCCATATTGTGCAATTTTCATGCGAAAATAAGACTTTTGGGTGTTGGTGCCCTGTGATCCCTGGTGCATTCTTATGCATAAAAAACCATAATACTCGGAACACTTTTCAGTTTTGCGATCCGTGGTGCCGCGTGGTCCAATTTTTGTGCCGGTGGTGCATTTTCGGCCATTTGTGCAATTTTCATGCCAAAATAACACTTTTGGGTTTTGGTGCCCCGTGATCCCTGGTGGTTTCTTATGCATAAAAAATCATAATGCTTGGAGCACTTTTCAGTTTTGAGGTCCGAGGTGCCCCGTGGTCCAATTTTGGTGCCCGTCATGCATTTTCGGCCCATTGTGCAATTTTCATGCGAAAATGGGACTTTTGGGTTTTGGTGCCCCGTGATCCCTGGTGCATTCTTATGCATAAAAAACCATGATGCACGGAACACTTTTCAGTTTTGAGGTCCATGGAGCCCCGTGGTACAATTTTGGTGCCGGTAATGCATTTTCAACCATTTGTGCAATTTTCGTGTGAAAATAAGACTTTTGGGTGTTGGTGCCCCGTAATCCCTGGCGCATTCTTATGCATAAGAAACCATAATGCTTGGAGCACTTTTAAGTTTTGATGTCCCAGGTGCCCCGTGATCCAATTTTGGTGCCCGTGGTGCATTTTCAACCCATTATTTAATCTTCGCCCGAAAATAAGACTTTTCGGTTTTGGTGCCCTGTGAACCCTGGGGCATTCTTATGAATAAAAAACCATAATGCTCATAGCACTTTTCTGTTTTGAGGTCTGAGGTGCCCGTGATCCAATTTTGGTGCCTGTGGTGCATTTTCGGTCCATTGTTAAATTTTCGTACGAAAATAAGAGTTTTGGTTTTTTTACCCCTTGATCCTTGGTGCATTCTTATGCATTAAAAAACCATAATGCTCGGAACGCTTTTCAGTCTTGAGGTTTGTGGTGCCCCATGGTCCAATTTTGGTGTCGGGGGTACATTTTCGGACATTAGAGCATTTTTCGTGCGAAAATAAGACTTTTGGGTTTTGGTGTCCCGTGATTCCTGATGCATTCTTATGCATAAAAAACCTTAATGCTCGGAGCACTTTTCAGTTTTCAGGTCCGAGGTGCCCCGTGGTCTAATTTTTGTGCCCGTGGTGCATTTTCGGCCCATTGTGCAATTTTCGTGCAAAAATAAGACTTTTGGGTTTTAGTGCCCCGTGATCCCTGGTGCATTCTTATGCATAAAAAACAATAATGCTCGAAACACTTTTCAGTTTTGACGAATGTGGTGCCCCGTGGTCCATTTTAGGTGCCGGTGGTGCATTTTCAGCCATTTGTTCAATTTTCATGCGAAAATAAAACTTTTGGGTTTTGGTGCCCCATGAACCTTGGTGCATTCTTATGCATAAAAAACCAGAATGCACGGAACACTTTTCAGTCTTGAAGTTTGTGGTGCACCGTGGTCTAATTTTGGTGTCGGTGGTGCATTTTTGGCCATTTATGCAATTTTCGTGCGAAAATAAGAATTTTGGGTTTTGGCGCCCCGTGATCCTTGGTGCATTCTTATGCATAAAAAACCATAATGCTTGGAAGACTTTTCAGTCTTGAGGTTCGTGGGGCCTCGTGGTCCAATTTTGGTGTCAGGGGTGCATTTTCGGCCATTTGTGCATTTTTTGGGCAAAAATAAGACTTTTGGGTTTTGGTGCCCCGTGATCCCTGATGCATTCTGATGTGTAAAAAATCTTAATGCTTAGAGCACTTTTAAGTTTTCAGGTCCGAGGTGCTCTGTGGTCTAATTTTGGTGCCCGTGGTGCATTTTCGTCCCATTGTGCAATTTTCGTGTGAAAATAAGACTTTTGGATTTTATTGCCCTATGATCCCTGGTGCATTCTTATGATAAAAAAACCATAATTCTCGAAGCACTTTTCAGTTTTGAGGTCCGTGTTGCCCCGTTGTACAATATTGGTGCCGGTGGTGCATTTTCGGCCAATTGTGAAATTTTTGTTGCAAAATAAGACTTTTGGGTTTTGGTGCCCTGTGATCCCTGGTGCATTCTTATGCATAAAAAACCATAATGCTTGGAGAACTTTTAAGTTTTGAGCTCCCAGGTGCCCCGTGGTCCAATTTTGGTGCCCGTGGTGCATTTTGGGACCATTGTGCAATCTTCGTGTGAGAATAAGACTTTTGCGTTTTTGTGCCCCGTGATCCCTGGTGCATTCTTATGCATAAAAAAAGCATAATGGTCGGAGCACTTTCCAGTTTTGAGGTGCGTGTTGCCCCGTGGTCCAATTTTGGTGTCGGTGGTGCATAAGTCTATGTGTGTAATTTTCATGCGAAAAAAAGACTTTTGGGTTTTGGTGCCCTATGATCATTGGTGGATTCTTATGCATAAAAAACCATAATGCTCGGAACACTTTCCAGTCTTGAGGTTCGTCATGCCCCGTTGTCCAATTTTGGTGTTAGGGGTGCATTTTCGGCCATTTGTCCAATTTTCGTGCAAAAAAAAAGACATTTGGGTTTTGGTGCCCCGTGATCCCTGGTGCATTCTTATGCAGAAAAAACCATAATGCTTGGAGCACTTTTCAGTTTTGAGGTCCGTAGTGCCCCGTGGTCCAATTTTGGTGCCTGTGGGGCATTTTCGGCCATTTGTGAAATTTTCGTGCGAAAATAAGACTTTTGTGTTTTGGTGCCCTGTGGTCCCTGGTGCATTCTTATGCATAAAAAACCATAATGTTTGGAGCACTTTTAAGTTTTGAGCTCCCAGGTGTCCCGTGATCCAATTTTGGTGCCCATGGTGCATTTTCGGCCCATTGTGCAATCTTCGCTTGAAAATAAGACTTTTGGGTTTTGGTGCCCTGTGAACCCTGGTGCATTCTTATGCATAAAAAACCATAACGCTCGTAGCACTTTTCTGTTTTGAGGTTCGAAGTGCCCCGTGATCCAATTTTGCTGCCCGTGGTGCCTTTTCGGTCCATTGTTCAATATTCGTGCGAAAATAAGACTTTTGGGTTTTTTTGCCCCTTGATCCTTGGTGCTCTCTTATGCATAAAAAAACCATACTGCTCGAAACACTTTTCAGTCTTGAGGTTCGTGGTGCCCCGTGGTCCAATTTTGGTGTCGGGGGTACATTTTCGGACATTTGTGCATTTTTCATGCGAAAATAAGACTTATGGGTTTTGGTGTCCCGTAATCCCTGATGCATTCTTTTGCATAAAAAACCTAAATGCTCAGAGCACTTTTCAGTGTTCAGGTCCGAGGTGCCCCGTGGTCTAATTTTTGTGCCCGTGATGCATTTTCGGCCCATTGTGCAATTTTCGTGCAAAAATAAGACTTTTGGGTTTTAGTGCCTCGTGATCCCTGGTGCATTCTTATGCATAAAAAACCATAATGCTCGAAACACTTTTCAATTTTGAGGACTGTGGTGCACGTGGTACATTTTCGGCCATTTGTGCAATTTTCGTGCGAAAATAAGACTTATGGGTTTTGGTGCCCCATGATCCTTGGTGCATTCTTATGCATAAAAACCCAGAATGCACGGAACACTATTCAGTCTTGAAGTTTGTGGTGCCCTGTGGTCTAATTTTGGTGTCGGTGGTGCATTTTCGGCCATTTGTTCAATTTTCGTGCGAAGATAAGACTTTCGGGTTTTGGTGCCCCGTGATCCTTGGTGCATTCTTATGCATAAAAAACCATATTGCTCGGAACACTTTTCAGTCTTGAGGTTCGTGGTGCCTCGTGGTCCAATTTTGGAGCCAGGGGTGCATTTTCGGCCATTTATGCATTTTTCGGGCGAAAATAAGACTTTTTGGGTTTTGGTGCCCCGTGATCCCTGGTGCATTCTTATGCATAAAAAATCTTAATACTCGAAGCACTTTTCAGTTTTCAGGTCCGAGGGGCTCCGTGGTCTAACTTTTGTGCCCGTGGTGCATTTTCGGCCCATTGTGCAATTTTCGCGCCAAAATAAGACTTTTGGATTTTATTGCCCCGTGATCCCTGGTGCATCCTTATGATAAAAAACCATAATGCTCGGAGCACTTTTCAGGTTTGAGGTCCGTGTTGCCCCGTGGTACAATTTTGGTGCCGGTGGTGCATTTTCGGCCATTTGTGAAATTTTCGTTGCGAAAATAAGACTTTTGGGTTTTCGTGCCCCGTGATCCCTAGTGCATTCTTTTGCGTAAAAAACCATAATGCTTGGAGCACTATTAAGTTTTGAGCTCCCAGGTGCCCCGTGGGGCAATTTTGGTGCCCGTGGTGCATTTTGGGCCCATTATGCAGTCTTCGTTTGAGAATAAGAGTTTTGCGTTTTTGTGCCCCGTGATCCCTGGTGCATTCTTATGCATGAAAAAGCATAATACTTTGAGCACTTTTTAGTTTTGAGGTCCGTGTTACCCCGTGGTCCAATTTTGGTGCCGGTGGTGCATTTTCGGCTTTGTGTAATTTTTGTGCAAAATAAGACTTTTGGGTTTTGGTGCCCCATGATCCTTGGTGGATTGTTATGCATAAAAAATCATAATGCTCGAAACACTTTCCAGTCTTGAGGTTCGTTGTGCCCCGTTGTCCAATTTTGGTGTAGGGGGTGCATTTTCGGCCATTTGTGCAATTTTCGTGCGAAAATAAGACATTTGGGTTTTGGTGCCCCGTGATCCCTGGTGCGTTCTTATGCAGAAAAAACCATAATGCTTGGAGCACTTTTCAGTTTTGAGGTCCGTAGTGCCCCGTGGTCCAATTTTGGTGCCTGTGGGGCATTTTCGGCCATTTGTGAAATTTTCGTGCGAAAATAAGACTTTTGTGTTTTGGTGCCCCGTGATCCCTGGTGCATTCTTATGCATAAAAAACCATAATGCTTGGAGCACTTTTAAGTTTTGAGCTCCCAGGTGCCCAGTGATCCAATTTTGGGCCCGTGGTGCATTTTCGGCCCATTGTGCAATCTTCGCCCGAAAATAAGACTTTTGGGTTTTGGTGTCCTGTGAACCCTGGTGCATTCTTATGCATAAAAAACCATAATGCTCATAGCACTTTTCTGTTTTGAGGTCCGAGGTGCCCCATGATGCAATATTGGTGCCTGTGGTGCATTTTCGGTCCATTGTTCAATTTTCGTGCGAAAATAAGACTTTTGGATTTTTTTGCCCCTTCATCCTTGCTGCATTCTTATGCATAAAAAAAATCATAATGCTCGGAACACTTTTCAATCTTGAGGTTCGTGGTGCCCTGTGGTCCAATTTTGATGCCGGGGGTACATTTCCGGACATTTGTGCATTTTTTGTGTGAAAATAAGACTTTTGGGTTTTGGTGTCCTGTGATCCGTGATGCATTCTTATGCATAAAAAACCTTAATGCTCGGAGCACTTTTCGGTTTTCAGGTCCGAGGTGCTCCGTGGTCTAATTTTTGTGCCCGTGGTGCATTTTCGGCCCATTGTACAATTTTTGTTCGAAAATAAGACTTTACGGTTTTAGTGCCCCGTGATCCCTGGTGCATTGTTATGCATAAAAACCCATAATGCTCTGAATACTTTTCAATTTTAAGGTTCGTGGTGTCCTGTGGTCCAATTTTGGTGTTTGTGGTGCATTTTCGGCCATTTGTGCAGTTTTCGTGCGAAAATAAGACTTTTGGGTTCTAGTGTTCGTGATCCCTGGTGCATTCTGATGCATAAAAAACATAATGCTAGGAGCACTTTTTAGTTTTGAGATCCTTGGTGCCCCGTGGTCCAAATTTGGTGCCGGTCGTGCATTTTCGGCCATTTGTGAAATTTTCGTTCGAAAATTAGACTTTTGGGTTTTGGTGCCCCATGATCCTTGGTGCATTCTTATGCATAAAGAAACCATAATGCTCGAAGCACTTTTTAGGTATGAGGTCCGTGTTTCCCCGTGGTCCAATCTTGGTTCCCGTGGTGCCTTTTTGGCACATGGAGAAATTTTCATGCCAACATAAGACTTTTGGTTTTGGGTGCACTGTGATCCTTGGTTCATCCTTATCCATAAAAGACCATAATGCTCAGAGAACTTTTCAGTATTGAGGTCCGTGGTGCCCCGTGGTCCAATTTTGGACCTCGTGGTGCATTGTCGACACTGGTGCAATTTTCGTGCCAAAATAAGACTTTTGGGTTTTGATGCCACGTGATCCCTGGTGCATTCTTATGCATAAAAAACCATAATGCTCGAAGCACTTTTCAATTTTTAGGTCCGTGGTGTCCAGTGGTCCAATTTTGGTGCCCTGTGGTGCATTTTTGGCCTATGGTGCAATTTTCGTGCCAAAATAAGACTTTTGGGTTTTGGTGCCCCATGATCCCTGGGGCATCCATATGCATAAAAATCCATAATGCTCGGAGCACTTTTCAGTTTTGAGGTCCGTGGTGCCCCGTGGTCCAATTTTGGTGCCCGTGGTTCATTTTCGGCCCATTGTGCAATTTTCGTGCGAAAATAAGACTTTTGGGTTTTGGTGCCCCGTGATCCCTGGTGCATTCTTATGCAAAAAAAACCATAATGCTCATAGCACTTTTCTGTTTTGAGGTCCGAGGTGCCCCATGATGCAATATTGGTGCCTGTGGTGCATTTTCGGTCCATTGTTCAATTTTCGTGCGAAAATAAGACTTTTGGATTTTTTTGCCCCTTCATCCTTGCTGCATTCTTATGCATAAAAAAAATCATAATGCTCGGAACACTTTTCAATCTTGAGGTTCGTGGTGCCCTGTGGTCCAATTTTGATGCCGGGGGTACATTTCCGGACATTTGTGCATTTTTTGTGTGAAAATAAGACTTTTGGGTTTTGGTGTCCTGTGATCCGTGATGCATTCTTATGCATAAAAAACCTTAATGCTCGGAGCACTTTTCGGTTTTCAGGTCCGAGGTGCTCCGTGGTCTAATTTTTGTGCCCGTGGTGCATTTTCGGCCCATTGTACAATTTTTGTTCGAAAATAAGACTTTACGGTTTTAGTGCCCCGTGATCCCTGGTGCATTGTTATGCATAAAAACCCATAATGCTCTGAATACTTTTCAATTTTAAGGTTCGTGGTGTCCTGTGGTCCAATTTTGGTGTTTGTGGTGCATTTTCGGCCATTTGTGCAGTTTTCGTGCGAAAATAAGACTTTTGGGTTCTAGTGTTCGTGATCCCTGGTGCATTCTGATGCATAAAAAACATAATGCTAGGAGCACTTTTTAGTTTTGAGATCCTTGGTGCCCCGTGGTCCAAATTTGGTGCCGGTCGTGCATTTTCGGCCATTTGTGAAATTTTCGTTCGAAAATTAGACTTTTGGGTTTTGGTGCCCCATGATCCTTGGTGCATTCTTATGCATAAAGAAACCATAATGCTCGAAGCACTTTTTAGGTATGAGGTCCGTGTTTCCCCGTGGTCCAATCTTGGTTCCCGTGGTGCCTTTTTGGCACATGGAGAAATTTTCATGCCAACATAAGACTTTTGGTTTTGGGTGCACTGTGATCCTTGGTTCATCCTTATCCATAAAAGACCATAATGCTCAGAGAACTTTTCAGTATTGAGGTCCGTGGTGCCCCGTGGTCCAATTTTGGACCTCGTGGTGCATTGTCGACACTGGTGCAATTTTCGTGCCAAAATAAGACTTTTGGGTTTTGATGCCACGTGATCCCTGGTGCATTCTTATGCATAAAAAACCATAATGCTCGAAGCACTTTTCAATTTTTAGGTCAGTGGTGTCCAGTGGTCCAATTTTGGTGCCCTGTGGTGCATTTTTGGCCTATGGTGCAATTTTCGTGCCAAAATAAGACTTTTGGGTTTTGGTGCCCCATGATCCCTGGGGCATCCATATGCATAAAAATCCATAATGCTCGGAGCACTTTTCAGTTTTGAGGTCCGTGGTGCCCCGTGGTCCAATTTTGGTGCCCGTGGTTCATTTTCGGCCCATTGTGCAATTTTCGTGCGAAAATAAGACTTTTGGGTTTTGGTGCCCCGTGATCCCTGGTGCATTCTTATGCAAAAAAAACCATAATGCTCATAGCACTTTTCTGTTTTGAGGTCCGAGGTGCCCCATGATGCAATATTGGTGCCTGTGGTGCATTTTCGGTCCATTGTTCAATTTTCGTGCGAAAATAAGACTTTTGGATTTTTTTGCCCCTTCATCCTTGCTGCATTCTTATGCATAAAAAAAATCATAATGCTCGGAACACTTTTCAATCTTGAGGTTCGTGGTGCCCTGTGGTCCAATTTTGATGCCGGGGGTACATTTCCGGACATTTGTGCATTTTTTGTGTGAAAATAAGACTTTTGGGTTTTGGTGTCCTGTGATCCGTGATGCATTCTTATGCATAAAAAACCTTAATGCTCGGAGCACTTTTCGGTTTTCAGGTCCGAGGTGCTCCGTGGTCTAATTTTTGTGCCCGTGGTGCATTTTCGGCCCATTGTACAATTTTTGTTCGAAAATAAGACTTTACGGTTTTAGTGCCCCGTGATCCCTGGTGCATTGTTATGCATAAAAACCCATAATGCTCTGAATACTTTTCAATTTTAAGGTTCGTGGTGTCCTGTGGTCCAATTTTGGTGTTTGTGGTGCATTTTCGGCCATTTGTGCAGTTTTCGTGCGAAAATAAGACTTTTGGGTTCTAGTGTTCGTGATCCCTGGTGCATTCTGATGCATAAAAAACATAATGCTAGGAGCACTTTTTAGTTTTGAGATCCTTGGTGCCCCGTGGTCCAAATTTGGTGCCGGTCGTGCATTTTCGGCCATTTGTGAAATTTTCGTTCGAAAATTAGACTTTTGGGTTTTGGTGCCCCATGATCCTTGGTGCATTCTTATGCATAAAGAAACCATAATGCTCGAAGCACTTTTTAGGTATGAGGTCCGTGTTTCCCCGTGGTCCAATCTTGGTTCCCGTGGTGCCTTTTTGGCACATGGAGAAATTTTCATGCCAACATAAGACTTTTGGTTTTGGGTGCACTGTGATCCTTGGTTCATCCTTATCCATAAAAGACCATAATGCTCAGAGAACTTTTCAGTATTGAGGTCCGTGGTGCCCCGTGGTCCAATTTTGGACCTCGTGGTGCATTGTCGACACTGGTGCAATTTTCGTGCCAAAATAAGACTTTTGGGTTTTGATGCCACGTGATCCCTGGTGCATTCTTATGCATAAAAAACCATAATGCTCGAAGCACTTTTCAATTTTTAGGTCCGTGGTGTCCAGTGGTCCAATTTTGGTGCCCTGTGGTGCATTTTTGGCCTATGGTGCAATTTTCGTGCCAAAATAAGACTTTTGGGTTTTGGTGCCCCATGATCCCTGGGGCATCCATATGCATAAAAATCCATAATGCTCGGAGCACTTTTCAGTTTTGAGGTCCGTGGTGCCCCGTGGTCCAATTTTGGTGCCCGTGGTTCATTTTCGGCCCATTGTGCAATTTTCGTGCGAAAATAAGACTTTTGGGTTTTGGTGCCCCGTGATCCCTGGTGCATTCTTATGCAAAAAAAACCATAATGCTCATAGCACTTTTCTGTTTTGAGGTCCGAGGTGCCCCATGATGCAATATTGGTGCCTGTGGTGCATTTTCGGTCCATTGTTCAATTTTCGTGCGAAAATAAGACTTTTGGATTTTTTTGCCCCTTCATCCTTGCTGCATTCTTATGCATAAAAAAAATCATAATGCTCGGAACACTTTTCAATCTTGAGGTTCGTGGTGCCCTGTGGTCCAATTTTGATGCCGGGGGTACATTTCCGGACATTTGTGCATTTTTTGTGTGAAAATAAGACTTTTGGGTTTTGGTGTCCTGTGATCCGTGATGCATTCTTATGCATAAAAAACCTTAATGCTCGGAGCACTTTTCGGTTTTCAGGTCCGAGGTGCTCCGTGGTCTAATTTTTGTGCCCGTGGTGCATTTTCGGCCCATTGTACAATTTTTGTTCGAAAATAAGACTTTACGGTTTTAGTGCCCCGTGATCCCTGGTGCATTGTTATGCATAAAAACCCATAATGCTCTGAATACTTTTCAATTTTAAGGTTCGTGGTGTCCTGTGGTCCAATTTTGGTGTTTGTGGTGCATTTTCGGCCATTTGTGCAGTTTTCGTGCGAAAATAAGACTTTTGGGTTCTAGTGTTCGTGATCCCTGGTGCATTCTGATGCATAAAAAACATAATGCTAGGAGCACTTTTTAGTTTTGAGATCCTTGGTGCCCCGTGGTCCAAATTTGGTGCCGGTCGTGCATTTTCGGCCATTTGTGAAATTTTCGTTCGAAAATTAGACTTTTGGGTTTTGGTGCCCCATGATCCTTGGTGCATTCTTATGCATAAAGAAACCATAATGCTCGAAGCACTTTTTAGGTATGAGGTCCGTGTTTCCCCGTGGTCCAATCTTGGTTCCCGTGGTGCCTTTTTGGCACATGGAGAAATTTTCATGCCAACATAAGACTTTTGGTTTTGGGTGCACTGTGATCCTTGGTTCATCCTTATCCATAAAAGACCATAATGCTCAGAGAACTTTTCAGTATTGAGGTCCGTGGTGCCCCGTGGTCCAATTTTGGACCTCGTGGTGCATTGTCGACACTGGTGCAATTTTCGTGCCAAAATAAGACTTTTGGGTTTTGATGCCACGTGATCCCTGGTGCATTCTTATGCATAAAAAACCATAATGCTCGAAGCACTTTTCAATTTTTAGGTCCGTGGTGTCCAGTGGTCCAATTTTGGTGCCCTGTGGTGCATTTTTGGCCTATGGTGCAATTTTCGTGCCAAAATAAGACTTTTGGGTTTTGGTGTCCCATGATCCCTGGGGCATCCATATGCATAAAAATCCATAATGCTCGGAGCACTTTTCAGTTTTGAGGTCCGTGGTGCCCCGTGGTCCAATTTTGGTGCCCGTGGTTCATTTTCGGCCCATTGTGCAATTTTCGTGCGAAAATAAGACTTTTGGGTTTTGGTGCCCCGTGATCCCTGGTGCATTCTTATGCAAAAAAAACGATAATGCTTGGAGCACTTTACAGTTTTGAGGTCCGTGCATCTCGTGGTCCAATTTTGGTGCCGATGGTGCATTTTCAGCTATTTATGCAATTTTCGTACGAAAAAAATACTTTTGGGTTTTTGTGCCCCATGATCCCTGGTGCATTCTTATGCATAGAAGATTGTAATACTAGTAGCACTTTTATGTTTTGAGGTCCGTGGTCCCCCATGGTCCAATTTTGGTGCCAGTGGTGCATTTTTGTGCAGAAAAAGACTTTTGGGTTTTGGTGCCCCATGATCCCTGGTGAATTCTTAAACATAAAAATCCATAATGCTCGGAGCAATTTTCAGTTTTAAGATCAGTGGTGCCCCGTGGTTCAATTTTGGTGCCCGTCGTGCATCTTTGGCCCATTGTGCAATTTTCGTGCGACAAAAAGACTTTTGGGTTTTGGGGCCCCGTGATCCCTAATGCATTCTTATACATAAAAAACCATAATTCTTGGACCACTTTTCAGTTTTGAGGTCCGTGGTGTCTAGTGCTAAAATTTTTGTGCCCGTGGTGCAATTTCGGCACATGATAGAATTTTCGTGCTAAATATGACTTTTGGAGGTCCATAGTGCCCTTTGGTCCAATTTAGGTGCCCGTGGTGAATTTTCGGCGCATGGTGCAAATTTTGTGCCAAAATAAGACTTTTAGGATTTGGTGCCCCATGATCCCTGGTGCATCCTTATGCATAACAATCCATAATGCTCGGAGCACTTTTCCGTTTTGAGGTCTGTGGTGCCTCGTGGTCCAATTTTTGTAGCCGTGGTAAATTTTTGCCCCATTGTGCAATTTTCGTGCGAAAATAAGAATTTCGGGTTTTGGTGCCTCGTGATCCCTGGTGGATTCTTATGCATAAAAAGCCATAATGCTCGGAGCACTTTTTAGTTTTGAGGGCCGTGGTGCCCCGTGGTCCAATTTTTGTGCCCGTGGTGCTTTTTCACCCCATTGTGAAATTTTCGTGCGAAAATAAGACTTTTGGGTTTGGGTGCCCCGTTGTCCTTGGTGCATTAAAAAACCATAATGCTCAGAGCACTTTTCAGTTTTGAGGTCTGTGGTGCCTCGTGGTCCAATTTTGGTGCCCGTGGTGCATTTTCGGCCCATTGCGCAATTTTCGTGCGAAAATAAGACTTTTGGGTTTTGGTTCCCCGTGATCCCTGCTGCATTCTTATACATAAAAAACTGTAATAATCATAGAACTTTTTAGTTTTGAGGTCCGTCGTGTCCAGTGGTCCAATTTTGGTGCCCGTGGTGCATTTTCGGCCCATCGTGTAATTTTCGTGCGAAAACAAGACTTTTGGGTTTTGGTGCCCCGTAATTCCTGGTGCATTCTTATGCATAAAAATCCATAATGCTTGGAGCACTTTTCAGTTTTGAGGTTCGTGGTGTCCGGTGGTCATATTTTGCTGCCCATGGTGCTTTTTCGGCACATGGTGCAATTTTCGTGCGAAAATAAGACTTTTGGGTTTTGCTGCCCCGTGATCCCTGGTGCATTCTTATGCATAAAAAACCATAATGCTAGGAGCACTTTTCAGTTTTGAGGTCCGAGGTGTCCCGCGGTCCAATTTTGGTGCCCGTGGTGCATTTCGGCCCATTGTGCAATTTTCGTGCGAAAATAAGACTTTTGGGTTTTCTGGCCCCGTCATCCCTGGTGCATTCTTATCAATAAAAAACCATAATACTCAGAGCACTTTTCAGTTTTGAGGTCCGTGGTGACCAGTGGTCATAATTTGGTGCCTCGTGGTGCATTTTTGGCCCATGCTGTAATTTCCGTGCCAAAATAAGACTTTTGGATTTTGGTGCTCCGTGATCCTTGGGGCATTCTTATGCATAAAATACCATAATTCTCGGAGCACTTTTAAGTTTTGAGGTCCGTGGTGCCCCGTGGTCCAATTTTGGTGCCCATGGGGCATTTCCAGCCCATTGTGCAATTTTTGTGGGAAAAAAAGAGTTTGGGTTTTGTTGCCCCGTGATCCCTGGTGCATTCTTATGCATAAAAAACCATCATGCTTAGAGAACTTTTCAGTTTTGAGGTCCGAGGTGCTCGGTGGTCCAATTTTGGTGTCGGTGGTACATTTTCGGCCATTTGTACAATTTTAGTCGGAAAATAAGACTTTTGGGTTTTGGTGCCCCATGATCCCTGGAGCATTCTTATGCATAAAAAACCATCATGCTTAGAGCACTTTTCAGTTTTGAGATTCGTTGTGCCCGGTGGTCCAATTTTGGTGCCGATGGAGCATTTTCGGCAATTTGTACAATTTTCGCGCGAAAATAAGACTTTTGGTTTTTGGTGCCACGTGATCCTTGGTGCATTCTTCTGCATACAAAACCATAAAGCTTGAAACCCTTTTCAGTTTTGAGGTCCATGGTGCCCCGTGGTCCAATTTTGGTGCCGGTGGTGCATTTTCGACCATTTGTACAATTTTCGTGCGAAAATAAAACTTTTGGGTTTTCGTGCCCCATGATCCCTGGTGCACTCTTATGCATAAAAAACCATAATGCTCGGAGCACTTTTCAGTTTGGAGGTCCGTGGTGCCCGGTGGTGCAATTTAGGTGTCCGTAGTGAATTTTCGGCACATGGTGCAAATTTCGTGCCAAAATAAGACTATTAGGTTTTGGTGCCCCGTGATCCCTGCCCCGTGATCCCTGGTGCATCCTTATGCATAACAATCCATAATGCTTGGAGCACTTTTCATTGTGCAATTTTCGTTGTGCAATTTTTGTGCGAAAATATGACTTTCTGGGTTTTGGTGCCCCGTGATCCCTGGTTGATTCTTATACATAAAAAACGGTAATGCTCGGAACACTTTTCAGTTTTGAGGTCCATGGTGCCCCGTGGTCCAATTTTGGTGCTTGTGGTGAATTTTCAACACATGGTGAAATTTTTGTGCCAAAATAAGACTTTTGGGTTTTGGTGCGCCATGATCACTGGTGCACCCTTATGCATAAAAAACCATAATGCTCTGCGAGCACTTTTCAGTTTTGAGGTCCATGGTGCCCCGTGGTCCATTTTTGGTGCTTGTGGTGAATTTTCAACACATGGTGAAATTTTCGTGCCAAAATAAGACTTTTGGGTTTTGGTGCTCCATGATCCCTGGTGCACCCTTATGCATAAAAAACCATAATGCTCTGAGCACTTTTCAGTTTTGAGGTATGTGGTGCTCCGTGGTCCAATTTTGGTGGCTGTGGTGCATTTCCGACCCATTGTGCAATTTTAGTGCGAATAGAAGACCTTTCGGTTTTGGTGCCTCGTGATCCCTGGAGCATTCTTATGCATAAAAAACCATAATGCTTGTAGCACTTTTCAGTTTTGATGTCCGTGGTGCCCCGTCATCCAAATTTGGTGCCGGTGGTGCATTTTCTGCCATTTGTGCAATTTTCGTGCGAAAATAACACGTTTGGGTATTGGTGCCCCATGATCCGTGGTGCATTCTTATGCATAAAAAAAATAATGCTTGGAGCACTTTTCAGGTTTGATGTCCGTGGTGCCCCGTGGTCAAATTTTGTTGCCCGTGGTGCATTTTCGGCACATAATGCAACTGTCGTGCCAAAATAAGACTTTTGGGTTTTGGTTCCCCATGATCCCTGGTGCATTCTTATACATAAAAAACAATAATGCTCGGAGGACTTTTCAATTTTGAGGTTCGCCGTGTCCAGTAATCATATTTTGGTGCCCCATGGTGCATTTTTGGCCTATGGTGCAATTTCCGCGACAAAATAAGACTTTTAGCTTTTTGTGCCTAGTGATCGTTGGGGCATTCTTAGGCATAAAAAACCATAATTCTCAGAGCACTTTTCAATGTTGAGGTTCGTGGTGCCTCGTGGTCCAATTTTGGTGTCGGTGGTGCATTTTCACCCATTTGTGCAATTTTCGTCTAAAAATAAGACTTTTGGGTTTTGGTGCCCCGTGATCCCTGGTGCATTCTTACGCATAAATAACCATAACGCTCGGAGCACTTTTCAGTTTTGAGGTTCCTGGTCCCCCGTGGTCCAATTTTGGTGCCAGTAGTGCATTTTCGGCCCATTGCGCAATTTTCGTGCGAAAATAAGACTTTTGGGTATTGGTGCCCCGTGATCCCTAGTGTATTGTTATGCATAAAAAACTATAACACTTGGAGCACTTTTCAATTTTGAGGTCTGTGGTGCCCCGTGGTACAATTTTGGTGCCGGTGGTGCATTTTTGGCCATTTGTGCAATTTTCGTCCGAAAATAAGACTTTTGGGTTTTGGTACCCGTGATCCCTGGTGCATTCTTACGCATAAATAACCATAATGCTCGGAGCACTTTTAAGTTTTGAGGTTCGTGGTCCCCCGTGGTCCAACTTTGGTGCCAGTAGTGCATTTCCGGCCCATTGCGCAATTTTCGTGCAAAAATAAGACTTTTGAGTATTGGTGCCCCGTGATCCCTAGTGTATTGTTATGCATAAAAAACTATAACGCTTGGAGCACTTTTCAGTTTTGAGGTCTGTGGTGCCCCGTGGTACAATTTTGGTGCCGGTGGTGCATTTTCGGCCATTTGTGCAATTTTCGTCCGAAAATAAGACTTTAGGGTTTTGGTGCCCCGTGATCCCTGGTGTATTCTTACGCATAAATAACCATAATGCTCGAAGCACTTTTCAGTTTTGAGGTTCGTGGTCCCCCGTGGTCCAATTTTGGTGCCCGTGGTGAATTTTCGGCACATAGTGCAATTTCTGTGTCAAAATAAGACTTTTGGGTTTTGGTGCCCCGTGATCCCTGGAGCATTCTTATGCATAAAAAACCATAATGCTCAGAGCACTTTTCAGTTTTGAGGTCCATGGTGCCCCGTGGTCCATTTTTGGTCCCCGTGGTGCATTATCGGCACATGGTCCAATTTTAGTGCCAAAATAAGACTTTTGGGTTTTGGTGCCCCGTTATCCCTAGTGCATTCTTATGCATAAAAAACCATAATTCTCGGAGCACTTTTTAGTTTTGAGGTCCGTGGTGCCCCGTGGTCTAATTTTGGTGCCGATGGTGCATTTCGGCACATGGCTTAAGTTTCGTGCCAAAATAAGACTTTTGGGTTTTGGTTCCCCGTGATCCCTGGTTCATTCTTATGCACAAAAAAACCATAATGCTCAGAGCACTTTTCAGTTTTGAGGTCCCTGGTGCCCCGAGGTCCAATTTTGGTGCTCGCGGTGCATTTTTTGCCACGTGGTTTAATTTTCGTGCCAATATAAGACTTTTGATTTTTGGTGCTCCGTTATCCCTAGTGCATTCTTATGCATAAAAAACCATCATGCTCGGAACACTTTTAGGTTTTGAGGTCCGTGGTGTCCAGTGGTCCAATTTTCGAACCCCGTGGTGCTTATTTGGCAAATGGTGCAATTTTCGTGCCAAAATCTGACTTTTGGGTTTTGGTGCCCCGTTATCCCTGGTTCATTCTTATGCATAAAAAACCATCTTACTCGGAGCACTTTTTGGTTTTGAGGTACGTAGTGCCCCGTGGTCCAAATTTGGTGCCCGTGGTGCATTTTCCGCACATGGTGTAATTTTCGTGCCAAAATAAGACTTTTGGGTTTTGGTTCCCCGTGATCCGTGGTGCATTCTTATGCATAAAAAACCATTATGCTCGGAGCACTTTTCAGTTTTGAGGTCCGTGGTGTCCCGTGGTCCAATTTTGGTGCCTGTGGTGCATTTTCGGCATATTGTCCAATTTTCGTGCCAAAATACTGAGCATTCTTACGCATAAAATACCATAAAGCTCGGAGCACTTTTCACTTTTGAGGTCCGTTGTGCCCCGTGGTCCATTTTTGGTGCCCGTGGTCGATTTTCGGCACATGGTTTAATTTTTGTGCCAAAATAAGACTTTTGGGTTTTGGTGCCCATTGATCCCTGGAGCATTCTTATGCATAAAATACCATAATGCTCTAAGCACTTTTCAGTTTTGAGGTCCGTGGTGCCCCGTGGTCCATTTTTGGTGCCCGTGGTGCATTTTCGGCACATGGTCCAATTTTAGTGCCAAATTAAGACTTTTGGGTTTTGGTGCCCCGTGATCCCTGGTGCATTCTTATGCATAAAAAACCATAATGCTTGGAGCACTTTTCAATTTTGAGGTCCGTGGTGCCCCGTGGTTCAATTTTGGTGCCGATGGAGCATTTTCGGCAATTTGTACAATTTTCGTGCGAAAATAAGACTTTTGGTTTTTGGTGCCACGTGATCCCTGGTGCATTCTTCTGCATACAAAACCATAAAGCTTGAAACCCTTTTCAGTTTTGAGGTCCGTGGTGCCCCGTGGTCCAATTTTGGTGCCGGTGGTGCATTTTCGACCATTTGTACAATTTTCGCGCGAAAATAAAACTTTTGGGTTTTCGTGCCCCATGATCCCTGGTGCATTCTTATGCATAAAAAACCATAATGCTCGGAGCACTTTTCAGTTTGGAGGTCCGTGGTGCCCGGTGGTGCAATTTAGGTGTCCGTAGTGAATTTTCGACACATGGTGCAAATTTCGTGCCAAAATAAGACTATTAGGTTTTGGTGCCCCGTGATCCCTGCCCCGTGATCCCTGGTGCATCCTTATGCATAACAATCCATAATGCTTGGAGCACTTTTCATTGTGCAATTTTCGTTGTGCAATTTTTGTGCGAAAATATGACTTTCTGGGTTTTGGTGCCCCGTGATCCCTGGTTGATTCTTATACATAAAAAACGGTAATGCTCGGAACACTTTTCAGTTTTGAGGTCCATGGTGCCCCGTGGTCCAATTTTGGTGCTTGTGGTGAATTTTCAACACATGGTGAAATTTTTGTGCCAAAATAAGACTTTTGGGTTTTGGTGCTCCATGATCACTGGTGCACCCTTATGCATAAAAAACCATAATGCTCTGAGCACTTTTCAGTTTTGAGGTCCATGGTGCCCCGTGGTCCAATTTTGGTGCTTGTGGTGAATTTTCAACACATGGTGAAATTTTCTTGCCAAAATAAGACTTTTGGGTTTTGGTGCTCCATGATCCCTGGTGCACCCTTATGCATAAAAAACCATAATGCTCTGAGCACTTTTCAGTTTTGAGGTATGTGGTGCTCCGTGGTCCAATTTTGGTGGCTGTGGTGCATTTCCGACCCATTGTGCAATTTTAGTGCGAATATAAGACCTTTCGGTTTTGGTGCCTCGTGATCCCTGGAGCATTCTTATGCATAAAAAACCATAATGCTTGTAGCACTTTTCAGTTTTGATGTCCGTGGTGCCCCGTCATCCAAATTTGGTGCCGGTGGTGCATTTTCTGCCATTTGTGCAATTTTCGTGCGAAAATAACACGTTTGGGTATTGGTGCCCCATGATCCGTGGTGCATTCTTATGCATAAAAAAAATAATGCTTGGAGCACTTTTCATGTTTCAGGTCCGTGGTGCCCCGTGGTCAAATTTTGTTGCCCGTGGTGCATTTTCGGCACATAATGCAACTGTCGTGCCAAAATAAGACTTTTGGGTTTTGGTGCCCCATGATTCCTGGTGCATTCTTATACATAAAAAACAATAATGCTCGGAGGACTTTTCAATTTTGAGGTTCGCCGTGTCCAGTAGTCATATTTTGGTGCCCCGTGGTGCATTTTTGGCCTATGGTGCAATTTCCGCGACAAAATAAGACTTTTAGCTTTTTGTGCCCAGTGATCGTTGGGGCATTCTTAGGCATAAAAAACCATAATTCTCGGAGCACTTTTCAATGTTGAGGTTCGTGGTGCCTCGTGGTCCAATTTTGGTGTCGGTGGTGCATTTTCACCCATTTGTGCAATTTTCGTCTAAAAATAAGACTTTTGGGTTTTAGTGCCCCGTGATCCCTGGTGCATTCTTACGCATAAATAACCATAACGCTCGGAGCACTTTTCAGTTTTTAGGTTCCTGGTCCCCCGTGGTCCAATTTTGGTGCCAGTAGTGCATTTTCGGCCCATTGCGCAATTTTCGTGCGAAAATAAGACTTTTGGGTATTGGTGCCCCGTGATCCCTAGTGTATTGTTATGCATAAAAAACTATAACGCTTGGAGCACTTTTCACTTTTAAGGTCTGTGGTGCCCCGTGGTACAATTTTGGTGCCGGTGGTGCATTTTCGGCCATTTGTGCAATTTTCGTCCGAAAATAAGACTTTTGGGTTTTGGTGCCCCGTGATCCCTGGTGCATTCTTACGCATAAATAACCATAATGCTCGAAGCACTTTTCAGTTTTGAGGTTCATGGTCCCCCGTGGTCCAATTTTGGTGCCCGTGGTGAATTTTCGGCACATAGTGCAATTTCTGTGCCAAAATAAGACTTTTGGGTTTTGGTGCCCCGTGATCCCTGGAGCATTCTTATGCATAAAAAACCATAATGCTCAGAGCACTTTTCAGTTTTGAGGTCCATGGTGCCCCGTGGTCCATTTTTGGTCCCCGTGGTGCATTATCGGCACATGGTCCAATTTTAGTGCCAAAATAAGACTTTGGGTTTTGGTGCCCCGTTATCCCTAGTGCATTCTTATGCATAAAAAACCATAATTCTCAGAGCACTTTTCAGTTTTGAGGTCCGTGGTGTCCCGTGGTCCAATTTTTGTGCCGATGGTGCATTTCGGCAAATGGCTTAAGTTTCGTGCCAAAATAAGACTTTTGGGTTTTGGTTCCCCATGATCCCTGGTTCATTCTTATGCACAAAAAAACCATAATGCTCAGAGCACTTTTCAGTTTTGAGGTCCGTGGTGCCCCGTGGTCCAATTTTGGTGCTCGTGGTGCATTTTTTGCCACATGGTTTAATTTTCGTGCCAATATAAGACTTTTGATTTTTGGTGCTCCGTTATCCCTAGTGCATTCTTATGCATAAAAAACCATCATGCTCGGAACACTTTTAGGTTTTGAGGTCCGTGGTGTCCAGTGGTCCAATTTTCGAACCCCGTGGTGCTTTTTTGGCAAATGGTGCAATTTTCGTGCGAAAATAAGACTTTTGGGTTTTGGTGCCCCGTGATCCCTGGTGCATTCTTATGCATAAAAAACCATAATACTCAGAGTACTTTTCAGTTTTGAGGTCCGAGGTGCACTGTGGTCCAATTTTGGTGCCCGTTGTGCATTTTCGGCCCATTGTGCAATTTTCGTGCAAAAATAAGACTTTTGGGTTTTGGTGGCCCATGATCCTTGGTGCACTCTTATGTATAAAAAACCATAATGCTTGGACCACTTTAAAGTGTTTGAGGTTGGAGGTGTCCCGTGGTCCAATTTTGGTGTCAGTGGTGCACTTTCGGCCATTTGTGCAATTTTCATGCGAAAATAAGACTTTTGGGTTTTGGTGCCCCGTGATCCCTGGTGCATTCTTATGCATAAAAAACCATCATGCTCAGAGCACTTTTCAGTTTTGAGGTCCGTGGTGTCCCGTGGTCTAATTTTGGTGCTAGTGGTGCATTTTCAGTCATTTTTGCAATTTTCGTGCGAAAATAAGACTTTTGGATTTCGGTGCCCTGTGATCCTTGGTGCATTCTTATGCATAAAAAACCATAATGCTTGGACCACTTTAAAGTGTTTGAGGTCCGAGGTGTCCCGTGGTCCAATTTTGGTGTCCCGTGGTGCATTTCGGCCCATTGTGAAACTTTCGTGCGAAAATAAGACTTTTGGGTTTTTGTGCCCCGTGATCCCTGGTGCATTCTTATGCATAAAAAACTATCATGCTCAGAGCACTTTTCAGTTTTGAGGTCCGTGGTGTCCCGTGGTCCAATTTTGGTGCCGCTGGTGCATTTTCGGCCATATTTTGCAATTTTAGTGCGTAAATAAGACTGTTGGGTTTTGGTTCCCCGTGATCCCTGGTGCATTCTTATGCATAAAAAGCATAATGCTCGGAGCACTTTTCAGTTTTGATGTCCTAGGTGCCCGTGGTCCAATTTTGGCGCTCGTGGTACATTTTCGGGCATTTGTGCATTTTTCATGCGAAAATAAGACTTTTGGGTTTTGGTGGCCCGTGATCCCTGGTGCATTCTTATGCATAAAATACCATAATGCTCAGAGCACTTTTCAATTTTGAGGTCCGAGGTGCCCCGTGGTCTAACTTTGGTACCGGTGGTGCATTTTCGGCCCATTGTGCAATTTTCGTGCAAAAATAAGACAATTGGGTTTTAGTGCCCCGTGATCCCTGGTGCATTCTTGTGCATAAAAAACCAAAATGCTCAGAGCACTTTTAAGTTTTGAGGTCCGAGGTGACTCGTGGTCCAATTTTGATTCCAGTGGTACATTTTCAGCCGTTTGTGCAATTTTCACGCGAAAATAAGACTTTTGGGTTTAGGTAATCCGTCATCCCTGGTGCATTCTTATCCATAAAAAAACCATAATTCTCGGAACAATTTTCAGTTTTGAGGTCCGAGGTGCCCCGTGGTCCAATTTTTGTGCCCGGTGAGCATTTTTGGCCCATTGTGCAATTTTCGTGCGAAAATAAGACTTTTGGGTTTTGGTGCCCCGTGACCCCTGGTGCATTCTTATGCATAAAAAAACCATAATGCTCATAGCACTATTCAGTTTTGAGGTCCGAGGTGCCCTATGGTCCAATTTTGGTGCTCGTGGTGCATTTTCGGACCATTGTGCAATTTTTGTGGGAAAATAAGACTTTGGGGTTTTGGTGCACCATGAACCCTGGTGCATTCTTATGCATAAAAACCCATAATGCCCGAAGAACTTTTCAGTTTTGAGGTCCGACATGCCCCATGGTCCAATTTTGGTGCCCGTGGTGCATCTTCAGCCCTTTGTGCAATTTTTGTGCGAAAATAGGACTTTTGGGGTTTTGGTGCCCCGTGATCCATGGTGCATTCTTATGCATAAACAACCATAATGTTCAGAGAACTTTTCATTTTTGAGGTCCGAGGTGCTCCGTGGTCCAATTTTGGTGCCGGTGGTGCATTTTCGGCCCATTGTGCAATTTTCGTGCGAAAATAAGACTTTTGGGTTTTGGTACCCCGTAATCCCTGGCGCATTCTTATGCATAAAAAACCATAATGCTCGAACCACTTTTCAGTTTTGAGGTCCGACGTTCCCCGCGGTCCAATTTTGGTGCCCATGGTGCATTTTCGACCCATTGTGCAATTTCCGTGCAAAAATAGGACTTTTCGGTTTTGGTGCCCCGTGATCCATGGTGTATTCTTATGCATAAAACCATAATTCCTGGAGCACTTTTTAGTTTTGAGGTCCGTGGTGCCCCGTGGTCCAATTTTCGTGCCGGTGGTGCATTTTCAGCCCATTGTGCAATTTTCGTGTGAAAATAAGAATTTTTGGTTTTGCTGCCCCGCGATGCCTGGTGCATTCTTATGCATAAAAAATCGTAATGCTTGAAGCACTTTTCAGTTTTGAGGTTCGTGGTGTCCCATGGTCCAATTTTGCTGCCGGTGGTGCATTTTCAGCCCATTATGCAATTTTCGTTCGAAAATAAGAATTTTGGGTTTTGGTGCCCCGTGATCCCTGGTGCATTCTTATCCATAAAAACCATAAAGCTTAGACCACTTTTCAGTGTTGAGGTCCGAGGTGCCCCGTGGTCCAACTTTGGTGCTTGTGGAGCATTTTTGGTCCATTATGCAATTTTCGTGCGAATGTAAGACTTTTGGGTTTTGGTGCCCCGTGATCCCTGGTGCATTCTTATGCATAAAAAACAATAATGCTCAGAAATCTTTTTAGTTTTGTGGTCCATGGTTCCCCGTGGTCCAATTTTGGTGTCGGTGGTGCATTTTCGGCCATTTGTGCAATTTTCATGCAAAATAAGACTTTTGGGTTTTGGTGCCCCGTGATCCCTGGTGCATTCTTATGCATAAAAAACCATCATGCTCAGAGCACTTTTCAGTTTTGAGGTCCGTGGTGTCTCGTGGTCTAATTTTGGTGCTAGTGGTGAAATTTCGGTCATTGTTGCAATATTCGTGCGAAAATAAGACTTTTGGGTTTTGGTGCCCTATGATCCTTGGTGCACTCTTATGTATAAAAAACCATAATGCTTGGACCACTTTAAAGTGTTTGAGGTCGGAGGTGTCCCGTGGTCCAATTTTGGTTTCCCGTGGTGCATTTTCGACCCATTGTGCAACTTTCGTTCGAAAATAAGACTTTTCGGTTTTGGTGCCCCGTGATCCCTGGTGCATTCTTATGCATAAAAACCATCATGCTCAAAGCACTTTTCAGTTTTGAGGTATGTGGTGCCCCTTGGTCCAATTTTGGTGCCGCTGGTGCATTTTCGGCCATATTTTGCAATTTTAGTGCGAAAATAAGACTTTTGGGTTTTGGTGCCCCGAGATCCCTGGTGCATTCTTATGCATAAAAAACCATAATGCTCGGAGCACTTTTAGGTATTGAGGTCCGGGGTGCCCATGGTCGAATTTTGGTTCCCGTCGTGCATTTTCGGCCCGTTGCGCAATTTTCGTTCGAAAATATGACTTTTTGGTTGTGGTGCCGCGTGATCCCTGATGCATTCTTAAGCATAAAAAACCATCATGCTCGCAGAAATTTTCAATTTTGAGGTCCGACGTGCCCCGCGGTCCAATTATGGTGCCTGTGGTGCATTTTTGGCCTATTGTGCAATTTTCGTGCGAAAATAAGACTTTTGGATTTCGGTACCCTGTGATCCTTGGTGCATTCTTATGCATAAAAAACCATAATGCTCAGAGAACTTTTCAATTTTGAGGTCCGAGGTGCTCCGTGGTCCAATTTTGGTGCCCGTGGTGCATTTTTGGCCCATTGTGCAATTTTCGTGCGAAAATAAGACTTTTGGGTTTTGGTGCCCCGCGATCCCTGGTGCATTCTTAAGCATAAAAAACCATAATGCTCATAGCACTTTTCAGTTTTGGGGTCCTAGGTGCCCCGTGGTCCAATTCTGGTGCTCGTGGTTTAATTTCGGCCCATTGTGCAATCTTCGTACGAAAATAAGACTTTTGGATTTTGATTCCCCATGATCCCTGGTGCATTCTTAAGCATACAAAGCCATAATGCTTCGAGCACTTTTCAGTTTTGAGGTCCGACGTGCCCCATGGTCCAATTTTGGTGCCCGTGGTGCATTTTCGGCCCATTGTGCAACTTTCGTGCGAAAATAAGACTTTTGGGTTTTGGTGCCCCGTGCTCCCTGGCACAATCTTATGCATAAAAAACAATAATGCTTGGCACTCTTTTCAGTTTTGAGGTCCGCGGTGCCCCGTTGTCCAATTTTGGTGTCGGTGGTGCATTTTCTACCATTTGTGCAATTTTCATGCGAAAATAATACTTTTAGGTTTTGGTGCCCCGTAATCCCTGGTGCATTCTTTTGCATAAAATACCATAATGCTCGGATCGCTTTTAGGTATTGAGGTCCGAGTTGCCCCTTGGTCAAATTTTGGTGGCCGTGGTGCAATTTCAGCCTATTGTGCAATTTTCGTGCGAAAATAAAACTTTTGGGTTTTTGTGCCCTGTGATCCCTGGTGCATGGTTATGCATAAAAAACCATAATGCTGAGAGCGCTTATCAGTTTTGAGGTCCGATGTGTCCCGCGCTCCAATGTTGGTGCCCGTGGTACATTTTCGGCCCATTATGCAATTTTCGTGCGAAACTAAGACTTTTGGGTTTTCGTGCCCTGTGATCCCTGGTGCATTCTTACGCATAAAAAATAAAAATGCTCGGAGAACTTTTAGGTATTGAGGTCCGAGGTGCCCCTTGGTCAAATTTTGGTGCCCGTGGTGCAATTTCGGCCCATTGTGCAATTTTCGTGTTAAAATAAGACTTTTGGGTTTTGGTGCCCCGTGATCCCTAGTGCATTCTTATGCATAAAAAACCATCTTGGTCGGAGCACTTTTCAGTTTTGAGGTCCGTGGTGCCCCGTGGTCCAATTTTGGTGCAAGTGGTGCTTTTTCAGCCATTTGTGTAATTTTCGTGCGAAAATAAGACTTTTGGGTTTTGGTGCCCCGCGATCCCTGGTGCATTCTTAAGCATAAAAAACCATAATGCTCAGAGCACTTTTCAGTTTTGGGGTCCTAGGTGCCCCGTGGTCCAATTTTGGTGCTCGTGGTATAATTTCGGCCCATTGTGCAATCTTCGTACGAAAATAAGACTTTTGGATTTTGATTCCCCATGATCCCTGGTGCATTCTTAAGCATAAAAAGCCATAATGCTTCGAGCACTTTTCAGTTTTGAGGTCCGACGTGCCCCGTGGTCCAATTTTGGTGCCCGTGGTGCATTTTCGGCCCATTGTGCAACTTTCGTGCGAAAATAAGACTTTTGGGTTTTGGTGCCATGTGATCCCTGGCACAATCTTATGCATAAAAAACAATAATGCTCAGAACTCTTTTCAGTTTTGAGGTCCGCGGTGCCCCGTTGTCCAATTTTGGTGTCAGTGGTGCATTTTCTACCATTTGTGCAATTTTCATGCGAAAATAAAACTTTTGGGTTTTTGTGCCCTGTGATCCCTGGTGCATGGTTCTGCATAAAAAACCATAATGCTGAGAGCGCTTATCAGTTTTGAGGTCCGACGTGTCCCGCGCTCCAATTTTGGTGCCCGTGGTACATTTTCGACCCATTATGCAATTTTCGTGCGAAAATAAGACTTTTGGGTTTTCGTGCTCTATGATCCCTGGTGCATTCTTACGCATAAAAAATAATAATGCTCGGAGAACTTTTAGGTATTGAGGTCCGAGGTGCCCCTTGGTCAAATTTTGGTGCCCGTGGTGCAATTTCGGCCCATTGTGCAATTTTCGTGTTAAAATAAGACTTTTGGGTTTTGGTGCCATGTGATCCCTGGTGCATTCTTATGCATAAAAAACCATAATGGTCAGAGAACTTTTCAGTTTTGAGGTCCGAGGTGCCCCGTGGTCCAATTTTGGTGCCGGTGGAGCATTTTCGACCATTTTTGCAATTTTCGTGCGAAAATAAGACTTTTGGGTTTTGGTGCCCCGAGATCCCTGGTGCATTCTTATGCATAAAAAACCATAATGCTTAGAGCACTTTTAGGTATTGAGGTCCGGGGTGTCCCATGGTCGAATTTTGGTTCCCGTCGTGCATTTTCGGCCCGTTGCGCAATTTTCGTTCGAAAATATGACTTTTTGGTTGTGGTGCCCCGTGATCCCTGGTGCATTCTTAAGCATAAAAAACCATCATGCTCGCAGTACTTTTCAGTTTTGAGGTCCGACGTGCCCCGCGGTCCAATTATGGTGCCCGTGGTGCATTTTTGGCCCATCGTGCAATTTTCGCGCGAAAATAAGACTTTTGGATTTTGGTACCCTGTGATCCTTGGTGCATTCTTATGCATAAAAAACCATAATGCTTAGAGAACTTTTCAGTTTTGAGGTCCGAGGTGCCCCGTGGTCCAATTTCGGTGCCGTTGGTGCATTTTCGACAATTTGTGCAATTTTCGTGCGAAAATAAGACTTTGGGGTTTTGGTGCCCCGTGATCCCTGGTGCATTCTTATGCACAAAAAACCATCTTGGTCGGAGCACTTTTCAGTTTTGAGGTCCGTGGTGCCCCGTGGGGTGCAAGTGGTGCATTTTCAGCCATTTGTGCAATTTTCGTGCAAAAATAAGACTTTTGGGTTTTGGTGCCCCGCGATCCCTGGTGCATTCTTAAGCATAAAAAACAATAATGCTCATAGCACTTTTCAGTTTTGGGGTCCTAGGTGCCCCGTGGTCCAATTCTGGTGCTCGTGGTATAATTTCGGCCCATTGTGCAATCTTCGTACGAAAATAAGACTTTTGGATTTTGATTCCCCATGATCCCTGGTGCATTCTTAAGCATAAAACACCATAATGCTTTGAGCACTTTTCAGTTTTGAGGTCCATGGTGCCCTGTGGTCCAATTTTGGTGCCGGTGGTGCATTTTCGACCATTTGTACAATTTTCGTGCGAAAATAAGACTTTTGTGTTTTGGTGCCCTGTCATCCCTGGTGCATTCTTATGCATAAAAAACCATAATGCTCGGAGCACTCTTCAGTTTTGAGGTTCGAGGTGCCCTGTGGTCCAATTTTGGTGCCCGTGGTGCATTTTCGGCCCATTGTGCAATTTTTGTGCGAAAATAAGACTTTTGGATTTTGGTGCCCCGTGATCCCTGGTGCATTCTTATGCATAAAAAACCATAATTCTTGGAGAACTTTTCATTTTGAGGTCTGTGGTGCCCCGTGGTCCGATTTTGGTGCTGATGGAGCATATTCGGCCAATTGTGAATTTTTCGTGCGAAAATAAGACTTTTGGATTTTGGTGCCCCGTGATCCCTGGTGCATTCTTATGCAAAAAAAATTATAATGCTCGGAACTCTTTTTCAGTTTTGAGGTTCGTGGTGCCCCGTGGTCTAATTTTCGTGTTTATTTTGCATTTTCGGCCCATTGTGCAATTTTCGTGCGAAAATAAGTCTTTTGGGTTTTGGTGCCCCCTGATCCCAGGTGCATTCTTATGCGTAAAAAATCATAATGCTTGGAGCAATTTTCAGTTTTGAGGTCCGTGGTGCCCCGTGGTCCAATTTTGGTGCCGGCGGTGCATTTCGGCCATTTGTGCAATTTTCGTGCGAAAATAAGACTTTTGGGTTTTGGTGCCCCGTGATCCCTGGTGCATTCTTATGCATTAAAAATCATAATGCTCAGAGAACTTTCCAGTTTTGAGGTCCGAGGTGCGCCGTGGTCAAATTTTGGTGCCCGTGGTGCATTTTCGGCGATTTGTGAAATTTTCGTGTGAAAATAAGACTTTTGGTTTTTGGTGCCACGTGATCCCTAATGCATTCTTCTGCATACAAAACCATAAAGCTCGGAACCCTTTTCAGTTTTGAGGTCCGTGGTGCCCCGTGGTCCAATTTTGGTGCCGGTGGTCCATTTTCGACCATTTGTACAATTTTCGTGCGAAAATAAGACTTTTGGGTTTTCGTGCCCCATGATCGCTGGTGCATTCTTATGCATAAAAAACCATAATGCATGGAGCACTTTTCAGTTTTGAGGTCTGTTGTGTCCCGTGGTCAAATTTTGGTGTCGTTGTTGCATTTTCGGCTATTTATGAAATTTTTGTGCGAAAATAAGCCTTTTGGGTTTTGGTGCCCCGTGATCCCAGGTGCATTCTTATGTATAAAAAACCATAATGGTCAGAGCACTTTTCAGTTTTGAGGTCCGTGGTGCCCCGTGGTCAAATTTTCGTGCCGGTGGTGCATTTTTTGCCATTTGCGCAATTTTCGTGCGAAAATAAGACTTTTGGATTTTGGTGCCTCGTGATCCCTGGTGTATTCTTATGCATACAAAACCATAAAGCTGAAAACCCTTTTCCGTTTTGAGGTCTGTGGTGCCCTGTGGTCCAATTTTGGTGCCGGTGGTGCATTTTCGACCATTTGTACAATTTTCGTGCGAAAATAAGACTTTTGGGTTTTGGTGCCCTGTCATCCCTGGTGCATTCTTATGCATAAAAAACCATAATGCTTGGAGCACTTTTCAGTTTTGAGGTTCGAGGTGCCCTGTGGTCCAATTTTGGTGCCCGTGGTGCATTTTCGGCCCATTGTGCAATTTTTGTGCGAAAATAAGACTTTTGGATTTTGGTGCCCCGTGATCCCTGGTGCATTCTTATGCATAAAAAACCATAATTCTTGGAGCACTTTTCATTTTGAGGTCTGTGGTGCCCCGTGGTCCGATTTTGGTGCCAATGGTGCATATTCGGCCAATTGTGAAATTTTCGTGCGAAAATAAGACTTTTGGATTTTGGTGCCCCGTGATCCCTGGTGCGTTCTTATGCAAAAAAAATTATAATGCTCGGAACTCTTTTTCAGTTTTGAGGTTCGTGGTGCCCCGTGGTCCAATTTTCGTGTTTATTTTGCATTTTCGGCCCATTGTGCAATTTTCGTGCGAAAATAAGTCTTTCGGGTTATGGTGCCCCTGATCCCAAGTGCATTCTTATGCGTTAAAAACGATAATGCTTGGATCAATTTTCAGTGTTGAGCTCCGTGGTGCCCCGTGGTCCAATTTTGGTGCCGGCAGTGCATTTCGGCCATTTGTGAAATTTTTGTGCGAAAATAAGACTTTTGGATTTTGGTGCCCCGTGATCCCTGGTGCATTCTTATGCATAAAAAACCATAATTCTTGGAGCACTTTTCATTTTGAGGTCTGTGGTGCCCCGTGGTCCGATTTTGGTGCCGATGGTGCATATTCGGCCAATTGTGAAATTTTCGTGCGAACATAAGACTTTTGGATTTTGGTGCCCCGTGATCCCTGGTGCGTTCTTATGCAAAAAAAATTATAATGCTCGGAACTCTTTTTCAGTTTTGAGGTTCGTGGTGCCCCGTGGTCCAATTTTCGTGTTTATTTTGCATTTTCGGCCCATTGTGCAATTTTCGTGCGAAAATAAGTCTTTCGGGTTATGGTGCCCCTGATCCCAGGTGCATTCTTATGCGTTAAAAACCATAATGCTTGGATCAATTTTCAGTGTTGAGGTCCGTGGTGCCCCGTGGTCCAATTTTGGTGCCGGCAGTGCATTTCGGCCATTTGTGAAATTTTCGTGCGAAAATAAGACTTTTGGGTTTTGGTGCCCCGTGATCCCTGGTGCATTCTTCTGCATACAAAACCATAAAGCTCGGAACCCTTTTCAGTTTTGAGGTCCGTGGTGCCCCGTGGTCCAATTTTGGTGCCGGTGGTGCATTTTCGACCATTTATACAATTTTCGTGCGAAAATAAAACTTTTGGGTTTTCGTGCCCATGATCGCTGGTGCATTCTTATGCATAAAAAACCATAATGCTCGGAGCACTTTTCAGTTTTGAGGTTCGTGGTGCCCCGTGGTCCAATTTTCGTGTTTATTTTGCATTTTCGGCCCATTGTGCAATTTTCGTGCGAAAATAAGTCTTTCGGGTTATGGTGCCCCTGATCCCAGGTGCATTCTTATGCGTTAAAAACCATAATGCTTGGATCAATTTTCAGTGTTGAGGTCCGTGGTGCCCCGTGGTCCAATTTTGGTGCCGGCAGTGCATTTCGGCCATTTGTGCAATTTTCGTGCGAAAATAGGACTTTTGGGTTTTGGTGCCCCGTGATCCCTGGTGCATTCTTATGCATTAAAAATCATAATGCTCGGAGAACTTTCCAGTTTTGAGGTCCGAGGTGCGCTGTGGTCAAATTTTGGTGCCCGTGGTGCATTTTCGACGATTTGTGAAATTTTCGTGTGAAAATAAGACTTTTGGTTTTTGGTGCCACGTGATCCCTGGTGCATTCTTCTGCATACAAAACCATAAAGCTCGGAACCCTTTTCAGTTTTGAGGTCCGTGGTGCCCCGTGGTCCAATTTTGGTGTCGGTGGTGCATTTTCGACCATTTGTACAATTTTCGTGCGAAAATAAGACTTTTGGGTTTTGGTGCCCTGTCATCCCTGGTGCATTCTTATGCATAAAAAACCATAATGCTCGGAGGACTTTTCAGTTTTGAGGTTCGAGGTGCCCTGTGGTCCAATTTTGGTGCCCGTGGTGCATTTTCGGCCCATTGTGCAATTTTTGTGCGAAAATAAGACTTTTGGATTTTGGTGCCTCGTGATCCCTGGTGCATTCTTATGCATACAAAACCATAAAAGCTCAAAACCCTTTTCCGTTTTGAGGTCCGTGGTGCCCTGTGGTCCAATTTTGGTGCCGGTGGTGCATTTTCGACCATTTGTACAATTTTCGTGCGAAAATAAGACTTTTGGGTTTTGGTGCCCTGTCATCCCTGGTGCATTCTTATGCATAAAAAACCATAATGCTCGGAGCACTTTTCATTTTTGAGGTTCGAGGTGCCCTGTGGTCCAATTTTGGTGCCCGTGGTGCATTTTCGGCCCATTGTGCAATTTTTGTGCGAAAATAAGACTTTTGGATTTTGGTGCCCCGTGATCCCTGGTGCATTCTTATGCATAAAAAACCATAATTCTTGGAGCACTTTTCATTTTGAGGTCTGTGGTGCCCCGTGGTCCGATTTTGGTGCCGATGGTGCATATTCGGCCAATTGTGAAATTTTCGTGCGAAAATAAGACTTTTGGATTTTGGTGCCCCGTGATCCCTGGTGCGATCTTATGCAAAAAAAATTATAATGCTCGGAACTCTTTTTCAGTTTTGAGGTTCGTGGTGCCCCGTGGTCCAATTTTCGTGTTTATTTTGCATTTTCAGCCCATTGTGCAATTTTCGTGCGAAAATAAGTCTTTTGGGTTTCGGTGCCCCCTGATCCCAGGTGCATTCTTATGCGTTAAAAACCATAATGCTTGGAGCAATTTTCAGTGTTGAGGTCCGTGGTGCCCCGTGGTCCAATTTTGGTGCCGGCGGTGCATTTCGGCCATTTGTGCAATTTTCGTGCGAAAATAAGACTTTTGGGTTTTGGTGCCCCGTGATCCCTGGTGCATTCTTATGCATTAAAAATCATAATGCTCGGAGAACTTTCCGGTTTTGAGGTCCGAGGTGCGCTGTGGTCAAATTTTGGTGCTCGTGGTGCATTTTCGGCGATTTGTGAAATTTTCGTGTGAAAATAAGACTTTTGGTTTTTGGTGCCACGTGATCCCTCGTGCATTCTTCTGCATACAAAACCATAAAGCTCGGAACCCTTTTCAGTTTTGAGGTCCGTGGTGCCCCGTGGTGCAATTTTGGTGCCGGTGGTCCATTTTCGACCATTTGTACAATTTTCGTGCGAAAATAAAACTTTTGGGTTTTCGGACCCATGATCGCTGGTGCATTCTTATGCATAAAAAACCATAATGCATGGAGCAGTTTTCAGTGTTGAGGTCCGTTGTGTCCCATGGTCAAATTTTGGTGTCGTTGATGCATTTTCGACCATTTGTGAAATTTTTGTGCGAAAATAAGCCTTTTGGGTTTTGGTGCCCCGTGATCCCAGGTGCATTCTTATGTATAAAAAACCATAATGGTCAGAGCACTTTTCAGTTTTGAGGTCCGTTGTGCCCCGTGGTCCAATTTTCGTGCTGGTGCTGCATCTTTTGCCATTTGCGCAATTTTCGTGCGAAAATAAGACTTTTGGATTTTGGTGCCTCGTGATCCCTGGTGAATTCTTATGCATACAAAACCATAAAGCTCAAAACCCTTTTCCGTTTTGAGGTCCGTGGTGCCCTGTGGTCCAATTTTGGTGCCGGTGGTGCATTTTCGACCATTTGTACAATTTTCGTGCGAAAATAAGACTTTTGGGTTTTTGTGCCCTGTCATCCCTGGTGCATTCTAATGCATAAAAAACCATAATGCTTGGAGCACTTTTCAGTGTTGAGGTTCGAGGTGCCCTGTGGTCCAATTTTGGTGCCCGTGGTGCATTTTCGGCCCATTGTGCAATTTTTGTGCGAAAATAAGACTTTTGGATTTTGGTGCCCCGTGATCCCTGGTGCATTCTTATGCATAAAAAACCATAATTCTTGGAGCACTTTTCATTTTGAGGTCTGTGGTGCCCCGTGGTCCGATTTTGGTGCCGATGGTGCATATTCGGCCAATTGTGAAATTTTCGTGCGAAAATAAGACTTTTGGATTTTGGTGCCCCGTGATCCCTGGTGCGATCTTATGCAAAAAAAATTATAATGCTCGGAACTCTTTTTCAGTTTTGAGGTTCGTGGTGCCCCGTGGTCCAATTTTCGTGTTTATTTTGCATTTTCAGCCCATTGTGCAATTTTCGTGCGAAAATAAGTCTTTTGGGTTTTGGTGCCCCCTGATCCCAGGTGCATTCTTATGCGTTAAAAACCATAATGCTTGGAGCAATTTTCAGTGTTGAGGTCCGTGGTGCCCCGTGGTCCAATTTTGGTGCCGGCGGTGCATTTCGGCCATTTGTGCAATTTTCGTGCGAAAATAAGACTTTTGGGTTTTGGTGCCCCGTGATCCCTGGTGCATTCTTATGCATTAAAAATCATAATGCTCGGAGAACTTTCCGGTTTTGAGGTCCGAGGTGCGCTGTGGTCAAATTTTGGTGCCCGTGGTGCATTTTCGGCGATTTGTGAAATTTTCGTGTGAAAATAAGACTTTTGGTTTTTGGTGCCACGTGATCCCTCGTGCATTCTTCTGCATACAAAACCATAAAGCTCGGAACCCTTTTCAGTTTTGAGGTCCATGGTGCCCCGTGGTGCAATTTTGGTGCCGGTGGTCCATTTTCGACCATTTGTACAATTTTGGTGCCGGTGGTCCATTTTCGACCATTTGTACAATTTTCGTGCGAAAATAAAACTTTTGGGTTTTCGTACCCATGATCGCTGGTGCATTCTTATGCATAAAAAACCATAATGCATGGAGCAGTTTTCAGTGTTGAGGTCCGTTGTGTCCCATGGTCAAATTTTGGTGTCGTTGATGCATTTTCGACCATTTGTGAAATTTTTGTGCGAAAATAAGCCTTTTGGGTTTTGGTGCCCCGTGATCCCAGGTGCATTCTTATGTATAAAAAACCATAATGGTCAGAGCACTTTTCAGTTTTGAGGTCCGTTGTGCCCCGTGGTCCAATTTTCGTGCCGGTGGTGCATCTTTTGCCATTTGCGCAATTTTCGTGCGAAAATAAGACTTTTGGATTTTGGTGCCTCGTGATCCCTGGTGAATTCTTATGCATACAAAACCATAAAGCTCAAAACCCTTTTCCGTTTTGAGGTCCATGGTGCCCTGTGGTCCAATTTTGGTGCCGGTGGTGCATTTTCGACCATTTGTACAATTTTCGTGCGAAAATAAGACTTTTGGGTTTTTGTGCCCTGTCATCCCTGGTGCATTCTAATGCATAAAAAACCATAATGCTCGGAGCACTTTTCAGTGTTGAGGTTCGAGGTGCCCTGTGGTCCAATTTTGGTGCCCGTGGTGCATTTTCGGCCCATTGTGCAATTTTTGTGCGAAAATAAGACTTTTGGATTTTGGTGCCCCGTGATCCCTGGTGCATTCTTATGCATAAAAAACCATAATTCTTAGAGCACTTTTCATTTTGAGGTCTGTGGTGCCCCGTGGTCCGATTTTGGTGCCGATGGTGCATATTCGGCCAATTGTGAAATTTTCGTGCGAAAATAAGACTTTTGGATTTTGGTGCCCCGTGATCCCTGGTGCGATCTTATGCAAAAAAAATTATAATGCTCGGAACTCTTTTTCAGTTTTGAGGTTCGTGGTGCCCCGTGGTCCAATTTTCGTGTTTATTTTGCATTTTCAGCCCATTGTGCAATTTTCGTGCGAAAATAAGTCTTTTGGGTTTTGGTGCCCCCTGATCCCAGGTGCATTCTTATGCGTTAAAAACCATAATGCTTGGAGCAATTTTCAGTGTTGAGGTCCGTGGTGCCCCGTGGTCCAATTTTGGTGCCGGCGGTGCATTTCGGCCATTTGTGCAATTTTCGTGCGAAAATAAGACTTTTGGGTTTTGGTGCCCCGTGATCCCTGGTGCATTCTTATGCATTAAAAATCATAATGCTCGGAGAACTTTCCGGTTTTGAGGTCCGAGGTGCGCTGTGGTCAAATTTTGGTGCCCGTGGTGCATTTTCGGCGATTTGTGAAATTTTCGTGTGAAAATAAGACTTTTGGTTTTTGGTGCCACGTGATCCCTCGTGCATTCTTCTGCATACAAAACCATAAAGCTCGGAACCCTTTTCAGTTTTGAGGTCCGTGGTGCCCCGTGGTGCAATTTTGGTGCCGGTGGTCCATTTTCGACCATTTGTACAATTTTGGTGCCGGTGGTCCATTTTCGACCATTTGTACAATTTTCGTGCGAAAATAAAACTTTTGGGTTTTCGTACCCATGATCGCTGGTGCATTCTTATGCATAAAAAACTATAATGCATGGAGCAGTTTTCAGTGTTGAGGTCCGTTGTGTCCCATGGTCAAATTTTGGTGTCGTTGATGCATTTTCGACCATTTGTGAAATTTTTGTGCGAAAATAAGCCTTTTGGGTTTTGGTGCCCCGTGATCCCAGGTGCATTCTTATGTATAAAAAACCATAATGGTCATAGCACTTTTCAGTTTTGAGGTCCGTTGTGCCCCGTGGTCCAATTTTCGTGCCGGTGGTGCATCTTTTGCCATTTGCGCAATTTTCGTGCGAAAATAAGACTTTTGGATTTTGGTGCCTCGTGATCCCTGGTGAATTCTTATGCATACAAAACCATAAAGCTCAAAACCCTTTTCCGTTTTGAGGTCCGTGGTGCCCTGTGGTCCAATTTTGGTGCCGGTGGTGCATTTTCGACCATTTGTACAATTTTCGTGCGAAAATAAGACTTTTGGGTTTTTGTGCCCTGTCATCCCTGGTGCATTCTAATGCATAAAAAACCATAATGCTCGGAGCACTTTTCAGTGTTGAGGTTCGAGGTGCCCTGTGGTCCAATTTTGGTGCCCGTGGTGCATTTTCGGCCCATTGTGCAATTTTTGTGCGAAAATAAGACTTTTGGATTTTGGTGCCCCGTGATCCCTGGTGCATTCTTATGCATAAAAAACCATAATTCTTGGAGCACTTTTCATTTTGAGGTCTGTGGTGCCCCGTGGTCCGATTTTGGTGCCGATGGTGCATATTCGGCCAATTGTGAAATTTTCGTGCGAAAATAAGACTTTTGGATTTTGGTGCCCCGTGATCCCTGGTGCGATCTTATGCAAAAAAAATTATATTGCTCGGAACTCTTTTTCAGTTTTGAGGTTCGTGGTGCCCCGTGGTCCAATTTTCGTGTTTATTTTGCATTTTCAGCCCATTGTGCAATTTTCGTGCGAAAATAAGTCTTTTGGGTTTTGGTGCCCCCTGATCCCAGGTGCATTCTTATGCGTTAAAAACCATAATGCTTGGAGCAATTTTCAGTGTTGAGGTCCGTGGTGCCCCGTGGTCCAATTTTGGTGCCGGCGGTGCATTTCGGCCATTTGTGCAATTTTCGTGCGAAAATAAGACTTTTGGGTTTTGGTGCCCCGTGATCCCTGGTGCATTCTTATGCATTAAAAATCATAATGCTCGGAGAACTTTCCGGTTTTGAGGTCCGAGGTGCGCTATGGTCAAATTTTGGTGCCCGTGGTGCATTTTCGGCGATTTGTGAAATTTTCGTGTGAAAATAAGACTTTTGGTTTTTGGTGCCACGTGATCCCTCGTGCATTCTTCTGCATACAAAACCATAAAGCTCGGAACCCTTTTCAGTTTTGAGGTCCGTGGTGCCCCGTGGTGCAATTTTGGTGCCGGTGGTCCATTTTCGACCATTTGTACAATTTTCGTGCGAAAATAAAACTTTTGGGTTTTCGTACCCATGATCGCTGGTGCATTCTTATGCATAAAAAACCATAATGCATGGAGCAGTTTTCAGTGTTGAGGTCCGTTGTGTCCCATGGTCAAATTTTGGTGTCGTTGATGCATTTTCGACCATTTGTGAAATTTTTGTGCGAAAATAAGCCTTTTGGGTTTTGGTGCCCCGTGATCCCAGGTGCATTCTTATGTATAAAAAACCATAATGGTCATAGCACTTTTCAGTTTTGAGGTCCGTTGTGCCCCGTGGTCCAATTTTCGTGCCGGTGGTGCATCTTTTGCCATTTGCGCAATTTTCGTGCGAAAATAAGACTTTTGGATTTTGGTGCCTCGTGATCCCTGGTGAATTCTTATGCATACAAAACCATAAAGCTCAAAACCCTTTTCCGTTTTGAGGTCCGTGGTGCCCTGTGGTCCAATTTTGGTGCCGGTGGTGCATTTTCGACCATTTGTACAATTTTCGTGCGAAAATAAGACTTTTGGGTTTTTGTGCCCTGTCATCCCTGGTGCATTCTAATGCATAAAAAACCATAATGCTCGGAGCACTTTTCAGTGTTGAGGTTCGAGGTGCCCTGTGGTCCAATTTTGGTGCCCGTGGTGCATTTTTGGCCCATTGTGCAATTTTTGTGCGAAAATAAGACTTTTGGATTTTGGTGCCCCGTGATTCCTGGTGCATTCTTATGCATAAAAAACCATAATTCTTGGAGCACTTTTCATTTTGAGGTCTGTGGTGCCCCGTGGTCCGATTTTGGTGCCGATGGTGCATATTCGGCCAATTGTGAAATTTTCGTGCGAAAATAAGACTTTTGGATTTTGGTGCCCTGTGATCCCTGGTGCATTCTAATGCAAAAAAAATTATAATGCTCGGAACTCTTTTTCAGTTTTGAGGTTCGTGGTGCCCCGTGGTCCAATTTTCGTGTTTATTTTGCATTTTCGGCCCATTGTGCAATATTCGTGCGAAAATAAGTCTTTTGGGTTTTGGTGCCCCTTTATCCCAGGTGCATTCTTATGCGTAAGAAACCATAATGCTTGGAGCAATTTTCAGTTTTGAGGTCCGTGGTGCCCCGTGGTCCAATTTTGGTGCCGGCGGTGCATTTCGGCCATTTGTGCAATTTTCGTGCGAAAATAAGACTTTTGGGTTTTTGTGCCCCGTGATCCCTGGTGCATTCTTATGCATTAAAAATCATAATGCTCGGAGAACTTTCCAGTTTTGAGGTCCGAGGTTCGCCGTGGTCAAAATTTGGTGCCCGTGGTGCATTTTCGGCCCATTGTGCAATTTTTGTGTGAAAATAAGACTTTTGGATTTTGGTGCCCCGTGATCCCTGGTGCATTCTTCTGCATAAAAAACCATAATTCTTGGAGCACTTTTCATTTTGAGGTCTGTGGTGCCCCGTGGTCCGATTTTGGTCCCGATGGTGCATATTCGGCCAATTGTGAAATTTTCTTGCGAAAATAAGACTTTTGGAATTTGGTGCCCCGTGATCCCTGGTGCGTTCTTATGCAAAAAAAATTATAATGCTCGGAACTCTTTTTCAGTTTTGAGGTTCGTGGTGCCCCGTGGTCCAATTTTCGTGTTTATTTTGCATTTTCGGCCCATTGTGCAATTTTCGTGCGAAAATAAGTCTTTTGGGTTATGGTGCCCCTTGATCCCAGGTGCATTCTTATGCGTAAAAAACCATAATGCTTGGGGCAATTTTCAGTTTTGAGGTCCGTGGTGCCCCGTGGTCCAATTTTGGTGCCGGCGGTGCATTTCGGCCATTTGTGCAATTTTCGTGCGAAAATAAGACTTTTGGGTTTTGGTGCCCCGTGATCCCTGGTGCATTCTTATGCATTAAAAATCATAATGCTCGGAGAACTTTCCAGTTTTGAGGTCCGAGGTGCGCGGTGGTCAAATTTTGGTGCCCGTGGTGCATTTTCGACGATTTGTGAAATTTTCGTGTCAAAATAAGACTTTTGGTTTTTGGTGCCACGTGATCCCTGGTGCATTCTACTGCATACAAAACCATAAAGCTCGGAACCCTTTTCAGTTTTGAGGTCCGTGGGGCCCCGTGGTCCAATTTGGTGCCGGTGGTGCATTTTCGACCTTTTGTACAATTTTCGTGCGAAAATAAGACTTTTGGGTTTTGGTGCCCTGTCTTCCCTGGTGCACTCTTATGCAAAAAAAAATTATAATGCTCGGAACTCTTTTTCAGTTTTGAGGTTCGTGGTGCCCCGTGGTCCAATTTTCGTGTTTATTTTGCATTTTCGGCCCATTGTGCAATTTTCGTGCGAAAATAAGTCTTTTGGGTTTTGGTGCCCCTTGATCCCAGGTTCATTCTTATGCATAAAAAACCATAATGCTTGGAGCACTTTTCAGTTTTGAGGTCCGTGGTGCCCCGTGGTCCATTTTGGTGCCGGCGGTGCATTTCGGCCATTTGTGCAATTTTCGTGCGAAAATAAGACTTTTGGGTTTTGGTGCCCCGTGATCCCCGGTGCATTCTTATGCATTAAAAATCATAATGCTTGGAGAACTTTCCAGTTTTGATGTCCGAGGTGCGCCGTGGTCAAGTTTTGGTGCCCGTGGTGCATTTTCGGCGATTTGTGAAATTTTCGTATGAAAATAAGACTTTTGGTTTTTGGTGCCACGTGATCCCTGGTGCATTCTTCTGCATACAAAACCATAAAGCTCGGAACCCTTTTCAGTTTTGAGGTCCGTGGGGCCCCGTGGTCCAATTTGGTGCCGGTGGTGCATTTTCGACCATTTGTACAATTTTCGTGCGAAAATAAAACTTTTGGGTTTTCGTGCCCCATGAATCCTGGTGCATTCTTATGCATAAAAAACCATAATGCATGGAGCACTTTTCAGTTTTGAGGTCCGTTGTGTCCTGTGGTCAAATTTTGGTGTCGTTGTTGCATTTTCGGCCATTTGTGAAATTTTTGTGCGAAAATAAGCCTTTTGGGTTTTGCTGCCCCGTGATCCCAGGTGCATTCTTATGTATAAAAAACCATAATGGTCAGAGCACTTTTCAGTTTTGAGGTTCGTGGTGCCCCGTGGTCCAATTTTCGTGCCGGTGGTGCATTTTTTACCATTTGCGCAATTTTCGTGCGAAAATAAGACTATTGGATTTTGGTGCCTCGTGATCCCTGGTGCATTCTTATGCATACAAAACCATAAAGCTCAAAACCCTTTTCCGTTTTGAGGTCCGTGGTGCCCTGTGGTCCAATTTTGGTGCCGGTGGTGCATTTTCGACCATTTGTACAATTTTCGTGCGAAAATAAAACTTTTGGGTTTTCGTGCCCCATGATCCCTGGTGCATTCTTATGCATAAAAAACGATAATGCATGGAGCACTTTTCACTTTTGAGGTCCGTTGTGTCCCGTGGTCAAATTTTGGTGTCGTTGTTGCATTTTCTGCCATTTGTACAATTTTCATGCGAAAATAAGACTTTTGGATTTTGGTGCCCTGTGATCCCTGGTGCATTCTTATGCATAAAAAACCACAATGCTCGGAGAACTTTCCAGTTTTGAGGTCTGAGGTGCCCCGTGGCCAAATTTTGGTGCCCGTGGTTCATTTTCGGTCGTTTGTGCAATTTTCGTGCGAAAATAAGACTTTTGGATTTTGGTGCCCCATGATCCCTAGTGCATTCTTATGCATAAAAAACCGTAATGCTTGGAACACTTTTCAGTTTTGAGGTCCGTGGTGCCTCGTGGAACAATTTTGGTGCCAGTGGTGCATTTTCAGCCATTTGTGCAATTTTCGTGGGAAAATAAGACTTTTGGTTTTTGGTGCCTCGTTAACCCTGGTGCATTCTTACCAATAAAAAACCATAATGCTCATAGCACATTTCAGTTTTGAGGTCCGAGGTGCCCCATGTTGCAATTTTGGTGCCCGTGGTGCATTTTCGGCCCATTGTGTAATTTTCGTGCAAAAATAAGACTTTTGGGTTTTGGTGCCCCGTGAACCCTGTTGCATTCTCATGTATAAAAAACCATAATGGAGCACTTTTCAACTTTGAGGTCCGAGGTGCCCCGTGGTCAAATTTTGGTGCCCTTGGTACATTTTCGCCAATTTGTGCAATTTTCGTGCGAAAATAAGACTTTTGGGTATTGGTGCCCCGTTATCCCTTGTGCTTTCTTATCCATAAAAAACCATAATGCTCAAAGCACTTTTCAATTTTGGTGCCCGTGGTGCATTTTCGGCCCATTGTGCAATTTTCGTACGAAAATAAAACTTTTGGGTTTTGGTGCCCCGTGATTCCTGGTGCATTCTTATATAGAAAAAATCATAATGCTTGGAACTCTTTTCTGTTTTAAGGTCCGTGCTGCCCCGTGGTTCAATTTTAGTGTCGGTGGTGTATTTTCGGCCATTTGTGCAATTTGCATGTGAAAATAAGACTTTTCGGTTTTGGTGCCCCGTGATCCCTGCTGCATTTTTATGCACAAAAAACCATCATGTTCGAAGCACTTTTCAGTTTTGAGGTCCGTCGTACCCCGTGGTCCAATTTTGGTGTCGGTGGTGCATTTTCGGCCATTTGTGCAATTTTCGTGCGAAAATAAGACTTTTGGGTTTTGGTTCCCCGTGATCCCTGGTGCATTCTTATCCATAAAAAACCATAATACTCGGAGGACTTTCAGTTTTGAGGTCCGAGGTACCCCGTAATCCAATTTTGGTGCCGGTGGTGCAGTTTCGGCCATTTGTTCAATTTTTGTGCGAAACTAAGACTCTTGGATTTTGGTGTCCCGTGATCCATGCTGCATTCTTATGCATAAAAAACCATCATGCTCGGAGCACTTTTTCAGTTTTGAGGTCCGTCGTACCCCGTGGTTCAATTTTGTTGTCGGTGGTGCATTTTCGGCCATTTGTGCAATTTTCATGCGAAAATAAGACTTTTGGGTTTTGGTTCCCCGTGATCCCTGGTGCATTCTAATGCATAAAAAACCATAATGCTCGGAGCACTTTTCAGTTTTGAGGTCCGAGGTTCCCCGTGGTCCAATTTTTGTCCTCCTGGTACATTTTCGGCCATTTGTGGAATTTTTGTGCGAAAATAAGACTTTTGGGTTTTGGTGCCCCATGATCCCTAGTGCATTCTTATGCATAAAAAACCATAATGCTTGGAGCACTTTTCAGTTTTGAGGTCCGAGGTGCCCCGTGGTCCAATTTTGGTGCCCGTGGTGCATTTTCCGCCCATTGTGCAATTTTCGTGCGAAAATAAGACTTTTGGGTTTTGGTGCCCCGTTATTCCTGGTGCATTCTTATGCATAAAAAAGAACAATGCTCAAAGCACTTTTCAGTTTTGAGGTCCGAGGTGCCCCGTGGTCCAATTTTGGTGCCGATGGTGCATTTTCGGCCATTTGTGCAATTTTCGTACGAAAATAATACTTTTGGGTTTTGGTTCCCCGTGATCCATGGTGCATTCTTATCCATAAAAAACCATAATTCTCGGAGAACTTTCAGTTTTGAGGTCCGAGGTGCCCCGTGCTCCAATATTGGTGCCCGTGGTGCATTTTCCGCCCATTGTGCAATTTTCGTGCGAAAATAAGACTTTTGGGTTTTGGTTCCCCGTGATCCCTGGTGCATTCTTATCCATAAAAAATCATAATGCTCGGAGGACTTTTCAGATTAGAGGTCCGAGGTGCCCCGTGGTCCAATTTTGATGCCAGTGGTGCATTTTTGGCCATTTGTTCAATTTTTGTGCGAAACTAAGACTGTTGGATTTTGGTGCCCCGTGATCCATGCTGCATTCTTATGCATAAAAAACCATCATGCTTGGAGCACTCTTCAGTTTTGAGGTCCGTCGTACCCCGTGGTCCAATTTTGGTGTCAGTGGTGCATTTTCGGCCTTTTGTGCAATTTTCGTGCGAAAATAAGACTTTTGGGTTTTGGTTCCCCGTCATCCCGGGTGCATTCTTATCCATAAAAAACCATAATGCTCGGAGGACTTTCAGTTTTGAGGTCCGAGGTGCCCAGTGGTCCAATATTGGTGCCCGTGGTGCATTTTCCGCCCATTGTGCAATTTTTGTGCGAAAATAAGACTTTTTGGTTTTGGTTCCCCGTGATCCCTGGTGCATTCTTATCCATAAAAAACCACAATGCTCAGAGCACTTTTCAGTTTTGAGGTCCGAGGTTCCCCGTGGTTGAATTTTGGTGCCCGTGTTGCATTTTCGGCCCATTGTACAATTTTCGTGCGAAAAAAAGACTTTTGGGTTTTGGTGCCCCTTGATCCCTGGTGCATTCTTATGCATAAAAAACCATAATGCTTGGAGAACCTTTCAGTTTTGAGGTCCAAGGTGCCCCGTGATCCAATTTTGGTGCTGATGGTGCATTTTCGGCCATTTGTGCAATTTTCGTGCGAAAATAAGACTTTCGGATTTTGGTACCCCATGAACCATGGTGCATTCTTATGCATAAAATCCGCAATGCTCGGAGCACTTTTCAGTTTTGAGGTCCGAGGTGCCCCGTGGTCCAATTTTGGTGCCGGTGGTGCATTGTCGGCACATTGTGCAATCTTCGTGCGAAAATAAGACTTTTGGGTGTTGGTGCCCCGCGATCCCTGGTGCATTCTAATGCATAAAAAACCATAATGCTATGAGCACTTTTAAGTTTTGACGTCCGAGGTTCCCCGTGATCGAATTTTTTTTCCCGTGGTACATTTTCGTCCATTTATCCAATTTTCATGCGAAAATAAGACATTTGGGTTTTGGTTCCCTTGAGCCCTGGTGCATTCTTATCCGTAAAAAACCACAATGCTCAGAAAACTTTTCAGTTTTGAGGTTCGAGGTGCCCTGTGGACGAAGTTTGGTGCCCGTGTTGCATTTTCGGCCCATTGTGGAATTTTTGTGCGAAAATAAGACTTTTGGGTTTTGGTGCCCCATGATCTCTGGTGCATTCTTATTCATAAAAAACAATAATACTCAGAGAACTTTTCAGTTTTGAGGTCAGAGGTGCCCCGTGGTCCAATTTTGGTGCCCGTGGTGCATTTTCCGCCCATTGTGCAATTTTCGTGCGAAAATAAGACTTTTGGGTTTTGGTGCCCCGTTATCCCTGGTGCATTCTTATGCATAAAAAACAATAATGCTTGAAGCACTTTTCAGATTTGAGGTCCGAGGTTCCCTGTGGTTGAATTTTGGTGCCCGTGTTGCATTTTCGGCCCATTGTACAATTTTCGTGCGAAAATAAGACTTTTGGGTTTTGGTGCCCCATGAACCCTTGTGCATTCTTATGCATAAAAAACCATAATGCTCGGTGCACTTTTCAGTTTTGAGGTCCGAGGTGCCCCGTGGTCCAATTTTAGTGCCGGTGGTGCGTTTTCGGCCCATTGTGCATCTTCGTGCGAAAATAAGACTTTTGGGTTTTGGTGCCCTGTAATCCCTGGTGCATTCTTATTCATAAAAAACAATAATGCTAGGAGCACTTTTCAGTTTTGAGGTCTGAGGTGCCCCGTGATCCAATTTTTGTGATCGTGGTACATTTTGGGCCTTTTGTGCAATTTTCATGCGAAAATAAGACTTTTGGGTTTTGCTTCCCCGTGATTCCTGGTGCATTCTTATCCATAAAAAACCACAAAGCTCGGAGTACTTTTCAGTTTTGGGGTTCGAGGTGCACCGTGGTCGAATTTTGGTGCCAGTGTTGCATTTTCGGCCCACTGTGCAATTTTCGTACGAAAAAAAGACTTTTGGATTTTGGTGCCCTGTGATCCCTGGTGCATTCTTATGCATAAAAAACCATAATTCTTGGAGAACCTTCCCGTTTTGAGGTCCAAGGTGCCCTGTTGTCCAATTTTGGTGCTGGTGGTGTATTTTCGGCCATTTATGCAATTTTCGTGCCAAAATAAGACTTTCGGATTTTGGTGCCCCGTGATCCTTGGTGCATTCTTATGCATAAAAAACCATCATGCTCGGACTACTTTTCAGTTTTGAGGTCCGTGGTGCCCCGTGGTCCAATTTTGGTACCCGTGGTACGTTTTCGGCGATTTGTGCAATTTTCGTGCGAAAATAAGACTTTTGGGTTTTAGTGCCCCGTTATCCCTAGTGCATTCTTATGCATAAAAAACCACAATGCTCGGAGCACTTTTCAGTTTTGAGGTCCGAGGTGCCCCGTCGTCCAATTTTGGTGCCGGTGCTGCATTGTCGGCACATTGTGCAATCTTGATGCGAAAATAAGACTTTTGGGTTTTGGTGCCCCGTGATCCCTGGTGCATTCTTATGCATAAAAAACCATAATGCTAGGAGCACTTTTCAGTTTTGAGGTCCGAGGTGCCCCGTGATCCAATTTTTGTGCCCGTGGTACATTTTCTTCCATTTGTGCAATTTTCATGAGAAAATAAGACTTTTGGGTTTTGGTTCCCCGCGATCCCTGGTGCATTCTTGTCCATAAAAAACCACAATGCTCAGAGCACTTTCCAGGTTTGAGGTCCGTTGTGCCCGGTGGTCCAATTTTGGTGCCAATGAAGCATTTTCGCCATTTGTGCAATTTTCGTGCGAAAGTAAGACTTTTGGGTTTTTGTGCCCCACGATCCCTGGTGCATTCTTATGAATATAAAACCATAATGCTCAGACCACTTTTCAGTTTTGAGATCCAAGGTGCCCCGTGGTCCAATTTTGGTGCCCATGGTACATTTTCTGAAATTTGTGCAATTTTCATGCGAAGCTAAGACTTTTGGGTTTTGGTGCCCAGCGATCCCTGGTGCATTCTTATGCATAAAAAAACATAATGCTTGGAACTCTTTTCAGTTTTAAGGTGTGTGGTGCCCCATGGTCCAATTTTGGTGTCGGTGGTGCATTTTCGGCCATTTGTGCAATTTTCATGCGAAAATAAGACTTTTGGTTTTGGTACCCCGTGATCCCTGGGCATTCTTATGCATAAAACCATAATGCTCAGAAGACTTTTTGTATTTGAGGTCTGTGGTTCCCCGTGGTCCAATTTTGGTGTCGGTAGTGCATTTTCGGCCATTTGTGCAATTTTCGTGTGAAAAAAAGTTTTTTCGGTTTTAGTGCCCTATGATCCATGGTGCATTCTTATGCATAAAGAACCATAACGCTTGGAACACTTTTCAATTTTGAGGTCCGTGGTGCCTCGTGGTCCAAAATCCGGTGTTGCATATTTTGCCATTTGTACGATTTTCGTGCGAAAATAAGCCTTTTGGGTTTTGGTGCCCCATGATGCCTGGTGCATTCTTATGCATAAAGAGCCATAATGCTCGGAACACTTTTCAATTTTGAGGTTCGTGGTGCCTCGTGGTCCAATTTTGGTTCCGGTGTTGCATTTTTTGCCATTTCTGCAATTTTCGTGCGAAAATAAGCCTTTTGGGTTTTGGTGCCCCGTGATCCCTGGTGCATTCTTATGCATAAAAAATCATAATGCTTTGTGGACTTTTCAGTTTTGAGGTTTGAGGTGCCCCGTGGTCCAATTTTGGTGCCGGTGGTCCATTTTGGCCATTTGTGCAATTTTAGTGGGAAAATAAGACTTTTGCGTTTTGGTGCCCCGTGATCCCTGGTGCATTCTTATGCATAAAAAACCATCATGCGTAGAGCACTTTTCAGTTTTGAGGTCCGTGGTGCCCGGTGGTCCAATTTTGGTGCCGATGGAGCATTTTCGGCCATTTGTGCAATTTTCGTGCCAAAATAAGACTTTTGTGTTTTGGTGCCCCGTGATCCCTGGTGCATTCTTATGCATAAAAAACCATAATGCTCAGAGCACTTTTTAGTTTTGAGGTCCGAGGTGCCCCGTGGACAGATTTTGGTGCCCATCGTGCATTTTCGGCCCATTGTGCAATCTTCGTGCGAAAATAAGACTTTTAGGTTTCGGTGCCCCATTATTCCTGGGGCATTCTTATGCATAAACAACCATAACGCTCAGAGCACTTTTCAGTTTTAAGGTCCAAGGTGCCCGGTGGTCCAATTTTGGTGCCGGAGGTGCCTTTTCGGCCCATTGTGCAATTTTCGTGCGAAAAAAAGACTTTTGGGTTTTGGTGTCCCGTGATCCTTGGTGCATTCTTATGCATAAAAAACCATAATGCTCAGAGAACCTTTCAGTTTTGAGGTCCGAGGTACCCTGTGGTCCAATTTTCGTGCCAGTGGTCCATTTTCGGCCATTTGTGCAATTTTCGTGGGAAAATAAGACTTTTGGGTTTTGGTGCCCCGTGATCCCTGGTGCATTCTTATGCATAAAAAACCATCATGCATGAAGCACTTTTCAGTTTTAAGGTCTGTGGTGCCCGGTGGTCCCATTTTGGTGTCGATGGAGCATTTTCGGCCATTTGTCCAATTTTCGTGCCAAAATAAGACTTTTGTGTTTTGGTGCCCCGTGATCCCTGGTGTATTCTTTTGCATGAAAAACGACAATGCTCATAGCAATTTTTAGTTTTGAGGTCCGAGGTGCCCCGTGGACAGATTTTGGTGCCCGTCGTGCATTTTCGGCCCATTGTACAATCTTCGTGCAAAAATAAGACTTTTGGGTTTCGGTGCCATATTATCCCTGGTGCATTCTTATGCATAAACAACCATAACGCTCAAAGTACTTTTCAGTTTTGAGGTCCGAGGTGCCCCGTGGTCCAATTTTGGTGCCGGAGGTGCCTTTTCGGCCCATTGTGCAATTTTTGTGCGAAAAAAAGAGTTTGGGTTTTGTTGCCCCGTGATCCCTGGTGCATTCTTATGCATAAAAAACCATCATGCTTAGAGAACTTTTCAGTTTTGAGGTCCGAGGTGCTCGGTGGTCCAATTTTGGTGTCGGTGGTACATTTTCGGCCATTTGTACAATTTTAGTCGGAAAATAAGACTTTTGGGTTTTGGTGCCCCATGATCCCTGGAGCATTCTTATGCATAAAAAACCATCATGCTTGGAGCACTTTTCAGTTTTGAGATCCGTTGTGCCCGGTGATCCAATTTTGGTGCCGATGGAGCATTTTCGGCAATTTGTACAATTTTCGTGCGAAAATAAGACATTTGGTTTTTGGTGCCACGTGATCCCTGGTGCATTCTTCTGCATACAAAACCATAAAGCTTGAAACCCTTTTCAGTTTTGAGGTCCGTGGTGCCCCGTGGTCCAATTTTGGTGCCGGTGGTGCATTTTCGACCATTTGTACAATTTTCGTGCGAAAATAAAACTTTTGGGTTTTCATGCCCCATGATCCCTGGTGCATTCTTATGCATAAAAAACCATAATGCTCGGAGCACTTTTCAGTTTGGAGGTCTGTGGTGCCCGTTGGTGCAATTTAGGTGTCCGTAGTGAATTTTCGGCACATGGTGCAAATTTCGTGCCAAAATAAGACTATTAGGTTTTGGTGCCCCGTGATCCCTGCCCCGTGATCCCTGGTGCATCCTTATGCATAACAATCCATAATGCTTGGAGCACTTTTCATTGTGCAATTTTCGTGCGAAAATATGACTTTCTGGGTTTTGGTGCCCCGTGATCCCTGGTTGATTCTTATACATAAAAAACGGTACTGCTCGGAACACTTTTCAGTTTTGAGGTCCATGGTGCCCCGTGGTCCAATTTTGGTGCTTGTGGTGAATTTTCAACACATGGTGAAATTTTTGTGCCAAAATAAGACTTTTGGGTTTTGGTGCTCCATGATCACTGGTGCACCCTTATGCATAAAAAACCATAATGCTCTGAGCACTTTTCAGTTTTGAGGTCCATGGTGCCCCGTGGTCCAATTTTGGTGCTTGTGGTGAATTTTCAACACATGGTGAAATTTTCGTGCCAAAATAAGACTTTTGGGTTTTGGTGCTCCATGATCCCTCGTGCACCCTTATGCATAAAAAACCATAATGCTTTGAGCACTTTTCAGTTTTGAGGTATGTGGTGCTCCGTGGTCCAATTTTGGTGGCTGTGGTGCATTTCCGACCCATTCTGCAATTTTAGTGCGAATATAAGACCTTTCGGTTTTGGTGCCTCGTGATCCCTGGAGCATTCTTATGCATAAAAAACCATAATGCTTGTAGCACTTTTCAGTTTTGATGTCCGTGGTGCCCCGTCATCCAAATTTGGTGCCGGTGGTGCATTTTCTGCCATTTGTGCAATTTTCGTGCGAAAATAACACGTTTGGGTATTGGTGCCCCATGATCCGTGGTGCATTCTTATGCATAAAAAAAATAATGCTTGGAGCACTTTTCAGGTTTGAGGTCCGTGGTGCCCCGTGGTCAAATTTTGTTGCCCGTGGTGCATTTTCGGCACATAATGCAACTGTCGTGCCAAAATAAGACTTTTGGGTTTTGGTGTCCCATGATCCCTGGTGCATTCTTATACATAAAAAACAATAATGCTCAGAGGACTTTTCAATTTTGAGGTTCGCCGTGTCCAGTAGTCATATTTTGGTGCCCCGTGGTGCATTTTTGGCCTATGGTGCAATTTCCGCGACAAAATAAGACTTTTAGCTTTTTGTGCCCAGTGATCGTTGGGGCATTCTTAGGCATAAAAAACCATAATTCTCAGAGCACTTTTCAATGTTGAGGTTCGTGGTGCCTCGTGGTCTAATTTTGGTGTCGATGGTGCATTTTCACCCATTTGTGCAATTTTCGTCTAAAAATAAGACTTTTGGGTTTTGGTGCCCCGTGATCCCTGGTGCATTCTTACGCATAAATAACCATAACGCTTGGAGCACTTTTCAGTTTTGAGGTTCCTGGTCCCCCATGGTCCAATTTTGGTGCAAGTAGTGCATTTTCGGCCCATTGCGCAATTTTCGTGCGAAAATAAGACTTTTGGGTATTGGTGCCCCGTGATCCCTAGTGTATTGTTATGCATAAAAAACTATAACGCTTGGAGCACTTTTCAGTTTTGAGGTCTGTGGTGCCCCGTGGTACAATTTTGGTGCCGGTGGTGCATTTTCGGCCATTTGTGCAATTTTCGTCCGAAAATAAGACTTTTGGGTTTTGGTGCCCCGTGATCCCTGGTGCATTCTTACGCATAAATAACCATAATGCTCGAAGCACTTTTCAGTTTTGAGGTTCGTGGTCCCCCGTGGTCCAATTTTGGTGCCCGTGGTGAATTTTCGGCACATAGTGCAATTTCTGTGCCAAAATAAGACTTTTGGGTTTTGGTGCCCCGTGATCCCTGGAGCATTCTTATGCATAAAAAACCATAATGCTCAGAGCACTTTTCAGTTTTGAGGTCCATGGTGCCCCGTGGTCCATTTTTGGTCCCCGTGGTGCATTATCGGCACATGGTCCAATTTTAGTGCCAAAATAAGACTTTGGGTTTTGGTGCCCCGTTATCCCTAGTGCATTCTTATGCATAAAAAACCATAATTCTCGGAGCACTTTTCAGTTTTGAGGTCCGTGGTGCCCCGTGGTCCAATTTTGGTGCCGATGGTACATTTCGGCACATGGCTTAAGTTTCGTGCCAAAATAAGACTTTTGGGTTTTGGTTCCCCGTGATCCCTGGTTCATTCTTATGCACAAAAAAACCATAATGCTCAGAGCACTTTTCAGTTTTGAGGTCCGTGGTGCCCCGTGGTCCAATTTTGGTGCTCGTGGTGCATTTTTTGCCACATGGTTTAATTTTCGTGCCAATATAAGACTTTTGATTTTTGGTGCTCCGTTATCCCTAGTGCATTCTTATGCATAAAAAACCATCATGCTCGGAACACTTTTAGGTTTTGAGGTCCGTGGTGTCCACTGGTCCAATTTTCGAACCCCATGGTGCTTTTTTGGCAAATGGTGCAATTTTCGTGCCAAAATCTGACTTTTGGGTTTTGGTGCCCCGTTATCCCTGGTTCATTCTTATGCATAAAAAACCATCTTACTCGGAGCACTTTTTGGTTTTGAGGTACGTAGTGCCCCGTGGTCCAAATTTGGTGCCCGTGGTGCATTTTCCGCACATGGTGTAATTTTCGTGCCAAAATAAGACTTTTGGGTTTTGGTTCCCCGTGATCCGTGGTGCATTCTTATGCATAAAAAACCATTATGCTCGGAGCACTTTTCAGTTTTGAGGTCCGTGGTGTCCCGTGGTCCAATTTTGGTGCCTGTGGTGCATTTTCGGCATATTGTCCAATTTTCGTGCCAAAATAATACTTTTGGGTTTCGGTGCTTATTGATCCCTGAGTATTCTTACGCATAAAATACCATAAAGCTCGGAGCACTTTTCACTTTTGAGGTCCGTGGTGCCCCGTGGTCCATTTTTGGTGCCCGTGGTCGATTTTTGGCACATGGTCCAATTTTTGTGCCAAAATAAGACTTTTGGGTTTTGGTGCCCATTGATCCCTGGAGCATTCTTATGCATAAAATACCATAATGCTCGAAGCACTTTTCAGTTTTGAGGTCCGTGGTGCCCCGTGGTCCATTTTTGGTGCCCGTGGTGCATTTTCGGCACATGGTCCAATTTTAGTGCCAATATAAGACTTTTGGGTTTTGGTGCCCCGTGATCCCTGGTGCATTCTTATGCATAAAAAACCATAATTCTCGGAGCACTTTTCAATTTTGAGGTCCGTGGTGCCCCGTGGTTCAATTTTGGTGCTCGTGGTACATTTCGGCATATGCCTTAATTTTCGTCCCAAAATAAGACTTTTGGGTTTTGGTGCCCCGTGATCCCTGGTGCATTCTTATGCATAAAAAACCATAATGCTCAGAGCACTTTTCAGTTTTGAGGTCCGTTGTGCCCCGTGGTCCAATTTTGATGCTCGTGGTGCATTTTTCGCCACATGGTTTAATTTTCGTGCCAAAATAAGACTTTTGGTTTTTGGTGCCCTGTTATCCCTAGTGCATTCTTATGCATAAAAACCCATCATGCTCGGATCACTTTTAGGTTTTGAGGTCCGTGGTGTCTAGAGGTCCAATTTTGGTGCCCATTGGTGTCTTTTTGGCATATGGTGCAATTTTCATGCCAAAATCAGACTTTTGGGTTTTCATGCCACGTTATCCCTGGTGCATTCTTATGAATAAAAAACCATCATGCTCGCAACACTTTTCAATTTTGAGGTCCATGGTGCCCCGTGATCTAATTTTGGTGCCTGTGGTGCATTTTCGGCACATGGGTCAATTTTCATTCCAAAATAAGACTTTTGGATTTTGGTACCCTGTGATCCTTGGTGCATCCTAATGCATAAAAAACCATAATTCTCTAAGCACTTTTCAGTTTTGAGGTACGTGGTGCCCCGTGGTTCAATTTTGGTGCCCGTGGTGCATTTTCGGCCTATTATGCAATTTTCGTGCAAAAATAAGACTTTTGGGTTTCTGTGCCCCGTGATCCATGGAGCATTTTTATGCATAAAAAACCATAATGCTTCGACCACTTTTCAGTTTTGAGGTCCATGGTTCCCCGTGGTCCAATTTTGGAACCCGTGGTGCATTTTCGGCAAATGGTGCAATTTTCGTGCCAAAGTAAGAGTTTTGGGTTTTGGTGCCCCGCGATCCCTGGTGCATCCTTATCCCTAAAAAAACCCTAATGCTTTGAGCACTTTTCATTTTTGAGGTCCGTGGTGTCCAGTGGTCCAATTTTGGTGTCCCAAGGATCACGGGGCCCCAAAACGCAAAAGTCTTATTTTGGCACGAAAATTGCACCACGGGCACCAAAATTGGACCACGGGGCAACACGGACCTGAAAACCTAAAAGTGCTATGAGCATTATGGTTTTTATGCATAAGAATGCAAAAGGAATCACGGGGCACCAAAACCCAAAAGCCTTATTTTGGCAACAAAATTGCACAATGGGCCAAAAATGCACCACGGACCTCAAAACGGGGACCATGGTTTTTTAGTTTTGAGTCCAATTCTGATGCCGGTGGTGCATTTTTGGCCCATTGTACAATTTTCGTGCGAAAGTAAGACTTTTGGGTTTTGGTGCCATGTGATCCCTAGTGCATTCTTATTCATAATATACCATAATTCTTCATAGCACTTTTCATTTTTGAGGTCTGAGGTGCCTCGTGGTCCAATTTTGGTTCCCGTGGTGCATTTTCGGCACATTGTACATTTTTCGTGCAAAAATAAGACTTTTTGATTTTGGTGCCGAGTGATCCCTGGTGCATTATTATGCACAAAAAACCATAATGCTCGAAACTCTTTTCAGTTTGGAGGTCCATGGTGCCCCGTGGTCCAATTTTGGTATCGGTGATGCATTTTTGGCCATTTGTGCAATTTTAATGCGAAAATAAGACTTTTGGGTTTTGGTACCCCGTGATCCCTGGCGCATTCTTATGCATAAAAAACCATAATGCTCGAAGCACTTTTCAGTTTGGAGGTCCGACGTGCCCCGCGGTCCAATTTTGGTGCCCGTGGTGCATTTTCGACCCATTGTGCAATTTCCGTGCAAAAATAGGACTTTTGGGTTTTGGTGCCCCGTGATCCATGGTGTATTCTTATGCATAAAACCATAATTCTTGGAGCACTTTTTAGTTTTGAGGTCCGTGGTGCCCCGTGGTCCAATTTTGGTGCCGGTGGTGCATTTTTGGCCATTTGTGCAATTTTCGTGCGAAAATAAGACTTTTGGGTTTTGGTGCCCCGTGATCCCTGGTGCATTCTTATAAATAATGTGCCATAATCCTTTGGAGCACTTTTCAGTTTTGAGGTCCGAGGTTCCCTGTGGTCCAATTTTGGTGCCCGAAGTGCATTTTCGGCCCATTGTGTCATTTTCGTGCGAAAATAAGACTTTTGGGTTTTGGTGCCCCGTGATCCCTGGTGCATTCTTATGCATAAAAAACCATAATACTCGGAGTACTTTTCAGTTTTGAGGTCCGAGGTGCACCGTGGTCCAATTTTGGTGTCCGTTGTGCATTTTCGGCCTATTGTGCAATTTTCGTGCAAAAATAAGACTTTTGGGTTTTGGTGCCCCATGATCCCTGGTGCATTCTTATGCATAAAAGACCATAATGCTTGGAGCACTTTTCAGTTTTGAGGACCGAGGTGCCCCGAGGTCAAATTTTAGTGCCCTGCTGCATTTTCGGTCCATTGTGCAATTTTCGTGCGAAAATAAGACTTTTGGGTTTTGGTGCCTCGGGATCCCTGGTGGATTGTTATGCATAAAAACCATAACGCTTAGAACTCTTTTCAGTTTGGAGGTCCGTCGTGCCCCGTGGTCTAATTTTGGTGTCGATTGGGCATTTTCGGCCATTTGTGCAATTTTCATACGAAAATAAGAATTTTGGGTTTTGGTGCCCTGTGATCCTTGGTGCATTCCTATGCATAAAAAACCATAATACTCGGAGAACTTTTCAGTTTTGAGGTCCGACGTGCCCTGTGGTCCAATTTTGGTGCCCATGGCGCATTTTCGGCCCATTGTACAATTTTCGTGCGAAAATAGGACTTTTGGGGTTTGGTGCCCCATGATCCCTAGTGCATTCTTTGCATAAAAAACCATAATGCTTGAAGCACTTTTTAGTTTTGAGGTCCGTGGTGCCCCGTGGTCCAATTTTGGTGCTGGTGGTGCATTTTTCGGCATTTGTGCAATTTTCATGCGAAAGTAACACTTTTGGGTTTAGGTGCCCCGTGATCCCTGGTGCATTTTTATGCATAAAATACCATAATGCTTCGAAGCACTTTTCAGTTTTGAGGTCCAAGGTACCCCATGGTCCAATTTTGGTGCCCGTGGTACATTTTCGGCCTATTATGCAATTTTCGTGCGAAAATAAGACTTTTGGGTTTTAGTGCCCGGTGATCCCTGGTGCATTCTTACGTATAAAAAATAATAATGCTCGGAGAACTTTTAGGTATTGAGGTCCGAGGTGCCCCTTGGTCAAAATTTGGTGCCCGTGGTGCAATTTCGGCCCATTGTGCAATTTTCGTGTGAAGATAAGACTTTTGGGTTTTGGTGCCATGTGATCCCTGGTGCATTCTTATGCATAAAAAACCATAATGCTCAGAGAACTTTTCAGTTTTGAGGTCCGAGGTGCCTCGTGGTCCAATTTTGGTGCCGGTGGAGCATTTTCGGCCATTTTTGCAATTTTCGTGCGAAAATAAGACTTTTGGGTTTTGGTGCCCCGAGATCCCTCGTGCATTCTTATGCATAAAAAACCATAATGCTCAAAGCACTTTTAGGTATTGAAGTTCGGGGTGTCCCATGGTCGAATTTTGGTTCCCGTCGTGCATTTTCGGCCCGCTGTGCAATTTTCATGCGAAAATATGACTTTTTGGTTGTGGTGCCCCGTGATCCCCGGTGCATTCTTAAGCATAAAAAACATCATGCTCGCAGCACTTTTCAGTTTTGTGGTCCGACGTGCCCCGCGGTCCAATTATGGTGCCCGTGGTGCATTTTTGGCCCATCGTGCAATTTTCGTGCGAAAATAAGACTTTTGGATTTTGGTACCCTGTGATCCTTGGTGCATTCTTATGCATAAAAAACCATAATGCTCAGAGAACTTTTCAGTTTTGAGGTCCGAGGTGCCCCGTGGTCCAATTTCGGTGCTTGTGGTGCATTTTCGACAATTTGTGCAATTTTCGTGCGAAAATAAGACTTTGGGGTTTTGGTGCCCCGTGATCCCTGGTGCATTCTTATGCATAAAAAACCATCCTCGTCGGAGCACTTTTCAGTTTTGAGGTCCGTGGTGCCCTGTGGTCCAATTTTGGTGCAAGTGGTGCATTTTCAGCCATTTGTGTAATTTTCGTGCAAAAATAAGACTTTTGGGTTTTGGTGCCCCGCGATCCCTGGTGCATTCTTAAGCATAAAAAACCATAATGCTCAGAGAACTTTTCAGTTTTGGGGTCCTAGGTGCCCCGTGGTCCAATTTTGGTGCTCGTGGTATAATTTCGGCCCATTGTGCAATCTTCGTACGAAAATAAGACTTTTGGGTTTTGATTCCCCATGATCCCTGGTGCATTCTTAAGCATAAAAAGCCATAATGCTTCGAGCACTTTTCAGTTTTGAGGTCCGACATGCCCCGTGGTCCAATTTTGGTGCCCGTGGTGCATTTTCGGCCCATTGTGCAACTTTCGTGCGAAAATAAGACTTTTGGGTTTTGGTGCCCCGTGATCCCTGGCACAATCTTATCCATAAAAAACAATAATGCTCGGAACTCTTTTCAGTTTTGAGGTCCGCGGTGCCCCGTTGTCCAATTTTGGTGTCGGTTGTGCATTTTCTACCATTTGTGCAATTTTCATGCGAAAATAAGACTTTTAGGTTTTGGTACCCCGTAATCCCTGGTGCATTCTTTTGCATAAAATACCATAATGCTCGGATCGCTTTTAGGTATTGAGGTCCGAGGTGCCCCTTGGTCATTTTGGTGCCCGTGGTGCAATTTCAGCCCATTGTGCAATTTTCGTGCGAAAATAAAACTTTTGGGTTTTTGTGCCCTGTGATCCCTGGTGCATGGTTATGCATAAAAAACCATAATGCTGAGTGCGCTTATCAGTTTTGAGGTCCGACGTGTCCCGCGCTCCAATTTTGGTGCCCGTGGTACATTTTCGGCCCATTATGCAATTTTCGTGCGAAAATAAGACTTTTGGGTTTTCGTGCCCGGTGATCCCTGGTGCATTCTTACGCATAAAAAATAATAATGCTCGGAGAACTTTTAGGTATTGAGGTCCGAGGTGCCCCTTGGTCAAAATTTGGTGCCCGTGGTGCAATTTCGGCCCATTGTGCAATTTTCGTGTGAAGATAAGACTTTTGGGTTTTGGTGCCATGTGATCCCTGGTGCATTCTTATGCATAAAAAACCATAATGCTCAGAGAACTTTTCAGTTTTGAGGTCCGAGGTGCCCCGTGGTCCAATTTTGGTGCCGGTGGAGCATTTTCGGCCATTTTTGCAATTTTCGTGCGAAAATAAGACTTTTGTGTTTTGGTGCCCCGAGATCCCTGGTGCATTCTTATGCATAAAAAACCATAACGCTCAGAGCACTTTTAGGTATTGAGGTCCGGGGTGTCCCATGGTCGAATTTTGGTTCCCGTCGTGCATTTTCGGCCCGCTGTGCAATTTTCATGCGAAAATATGACTTTTTGGTTGTGGTGCCCCGTGATCCCCGGTGCATTCTTAAGCATAAAAAACATCATGCTCGCAGCACTTTTCAGTTTTGTGGTCCGACGTGCCCCGCGGTCCAATTATGGTGCCCGTGGTGCATTTTTGGCCCATCGTGCAATTTTCGTGCGAAAATAAGACTTTTGGATTTTGGTACCCTGTGATCCTTGGTGCATTCTTATGCATAAAAAACCATAATGCTCAGAGAACTTTTCAGTTTTGAGGTCCGAGGTGCCCCGTGGTCCAATTTCGGTGCTTGTGGTGCATTTTCGACAATTTGTGCAATTTTCGTGCGAAAATAAGACTTTGGGGTTTTGGTGCCCCGTGATCCCTGGTGCATTCTTATGCATAAAAAACCATCCTCGTCGGAGCACTTTTCAGTTTTGAGGTCCGTGGTGCCCTGTGGTCCAATTTTGGTGCAAGTGGTGCATTTTCAGCCATTTGTGTAATTTTCGTGCAAAAATAAGACTTTTGGGTTTTGGTGCCCCGCGATCCCTGGTGCATTCTTAAGCATAAAAAACCATAATGCTCAGAGAACTTTTCAGTTTTGGGGTCCTAGGTGCCCCGTGGTCCAATTTTGGTGCTCGTGGTATAATTTCGGCCCATTGTGCAATCTTCGTACGAAAATAAGACTTTTGGGTTTTGATTCCCCATGATCCCTGGTGCATTCTTAAGCATAAAAAGCCATAATGCTTCGAGCACTTTTCAGTTTTGAGGTCCGACATGCCCCGTGGTCCAATTTTGGTGCCCGTGGTGCATTTTCGGCCCATTGTGCAACTTTCGTGCGAAAATAAGACTTTTGGGTTTTGGTGCCCCGTGATCCCTGGCACAATCTTATCCATAAAAAACAATAATGCTCGGAACTCTTTTCAGTTTTGAGGTCCGCGGTGCCCCGTTGTCCAATTTTGGTGTCGGTTGTGCATTTTCTACCATTTGTGCAATTTTCATGCGAAAATAAGACTTTTAGGTTTTGGTACCCCGTAATCCCTGGTGCATTCTTTTGCATAAAATACCATAATGCTCGGATCGCTTTTAGGTATTGAGGTCCGAGGTGCCCCTTGGTCATTTTGGTGCCCGTGGTGCAATTTCAGCCCATTGTGCAATTTTCGTGCGAAAATAAAACTTTTGGGTTTTTGTGCCCTGTGATCCCTGGTGCATGGTTATGCATAAAAAACCATAATGCTGAGTGCGCTTATCAGTTTTGAGGTCCGACGTGTCCCGCGCTCCAATTTTGGTGCCCGTGGTACATTTTCGGCCCATTATGCAATTTTCGTGCGAAAATAAGACTTTTGGGTTTTCGTGCCCGGTGATCCCTGGTGCATTCTTACGCATAAAAAATAATAATGCTCGGAGAACTTTTAGGTATTGAGGTCCGAGGTGCCCCTTGGTCAAAATTTGGTGCCCGTGGTGCAATTTCGGCCCATTGTGCAATTTTCGTGTGAAGATAAGACTTTTGGGTTTTGGTGCCATGTGATCCCTGGTGCATTCTTATGCATAAAAAACCATAATGCTCAGAGAACTTTTCAGTTTTGAGGTCCGAGGTGTCCCGTGGTCCAATTTTGGTGCCGGTGGAGCATTTTCGGCCATTTTTGCAATTTTCGTGCGAAAATAAGACTTTTGTGTTTTGGTGCCCCGAGATCCCTGGTGCATTCTTATGCATAAAAAACCATAACGCTCAGAGCACTTTTAGGTATTGAGGTCCGGGGTGTCCCATGGTCGAATTTTGGTTCCCGTCGTGCATTTTCGGCCCGCTGTGCAATTTTCATGCGAAAATATGACTTTTTGGTTGTGGTGCCCCGTGATCCCCGGTGCATTCTTAAGCATAAAAAACATCATGCTCGCAGCACTTTTCAGTTTTGTGGTCCGACGTGCCCCGCGGTCCAATTATGGTGCCCGTGGTGCATTTTTGGCCCATCGTGCAATTTTCGTGCGAAAATAAGACTTTTGGATTTTGGTACCCTGTGATCCTTGGTGCATTCTTATGCATAAAAAACCATAATGCTCAGAGAACTTTTCAGTTTTGAGGTCCGAGGTGCCCCGTGGTCCAATTTCGGTGCTTGTGGTGCATTTTCGACAATTTGTGCAATTTTCGTGCGAAAATAAGACTTTGGGGTTTTGGTGCCCCGTGATCCCTGGTGCATTCTTATGCATAAAAAACCATCCTCGTCGGAGCACTTTTCAGTTTTGAGGTCCGTGGTGCCCTGTGGTCCAATTTTGGTGCAAGTGGTGCATTTTCAGCCATTTGTGTAATTTTCGTGCAAAAATAAGACTTTTGGGTTTTGGTGCCCCGCGATCCCTGGTGCATTCTTAAGCATAAAAAACCATAATGCTCAGAGAACTTTTCAGTTTTGGGGTCCTAGGTGCCCCGTGGTCCAATTTTGGTGCTCGTGGTATAATTTCGGCCCATTGTGCAATCTTCGTACGAAAATAAGACTTTTGGGTTTTGATTCCCCATGATCCCTGGTGCATTCTTAAGCATAAAAAGCCATAATGCTTCGAGCACTTTTCAGTTTTGAGGTCCGACATGCCCCGTGGTCCAATTTTGGTGCCCGTGGTGCATTTTCGGCCCATTGTGCAACTTTCGTGCGAAAATAAGACTTTTGGGTTTTGGTGCCCCGTGATCCCTGGCACAATCTTATCCATAAAAAACAATAATGCTCGGAACTCTTTTCAGTTTTGAGGTCCGCGGTGCCCCGTTGTCCAATTTTGGTGTCGGTTGTGCATTTTCTACCATTTGTGCAATTTTCATGCGAAAATAAGACTTTTAGGTTTTGGTACCCCGTAATCCCTGGTGCATTCTTTTGCATAAAATACCATAATGCTCGGATCGCTTTTAGGTATTGAGGTCCGAGGTGCCCCTTGGTCATTTTGGTGCCCGTGGTGCAATTTCAGCCCATTGTGCAATTTTCGTGCGAAAATAAAACTTTTGGGTTTTTGTGCCCTGTGATCCCTGGTGCATGGTTATGCATAAAAAACCATAATGCTGAGTGCGCTTATCAGTTTTGAGGTCCGACGTGTCCCGCGCTCCAATTTTGGTGCCCGTGGTACATTTTCGGCCCATTATGCAATTTTCGTGCGAAAATAAGACTTTTGGGTTTTCGTGCCCGGTGATCCCTGGTGCATTCTTACGCATAAAAAATAATAATGCTCGGAGAACTTTTAGGTATTGAGGTCCGAGGTGCCCCTTGGTCAAAATTTGGTGCCCGTGGTGCAATTTCGGCCCATTGTGCAATTTTCGTGTGAAGATAAGACTTTTGGGTTTTGGTGCCATGTGATCCCTGGTGCATTCTTATGCATAAAAAACCATAATGCTCAGAGAACTTTTCAGTTTTGAGGTCCGAGGTGCCCCGTGGTCCAATTTTGGTGCCGGTGGAGCATTTTCGGCCATTTTTGCAATTTTCGTGCGAAAATAAGACTTTTGTGTTTTGGTGCCCCGAGATCCCTGGTGCATTCTTATGCATAAAAAACCATAACGCTCAGAGCACTTTTAGGTATTGAGGTCCGGGGTGTCCCATGGTCAAATTTTGGTTCCCGTCGTGCATTTTCGGCCCGCTGTGCAATTTTCGTGCGAAAATATTACTTTTTGGTTGTGGTGCCCTGTGATCCCTGGTGCATTCTTAAGCATAAAAAACCGTCATGCTCGCAGCACTTTTCAGTTTTGAGGTCCGATGTGCCCCGCGGTCCAATTTCGGTGCCGGTGGTGCATTTTCGACAATTTGTGCAATTTTCGTGCGAAAATAAGACTTTGGGGTTTTGGTGCCCCGTGATCCCTGGTGCATTACTATGCATAAAAAACCATCTTGGTCGGAGCACTTTTCAGTTTTGAGGTCCGTGGTGCCCCGTGGTCCAATTTTGGTGCAAGTGGTGCATTTTCAGCCATTTGTGCAATTTTCGTGCGAAAATAAGACTTTTGGGTTTTGGTGCCCCGCGATCCCTGGTGCATTCTTAAGCATAAAAAACCATAATGCTCAGAGAACTTTTCAGTTTTGGGGTCCTAGGTGCCCCGTGGTCCAATTTTGGTGCTCGTGGTATAATTTCGGCCCATTGTGCAATCTTCGTACGAAAATAAGACTTTTGGGTTTTGCTTCCCCATGATCCCTGGTGCATTCTTAAGCATAAAAATCCATAATGCTTCGAGCACTTTTCAGTTTTGAGGTCCGACATGCCCCGTGGTCCAATTTTGGTGCCCGTGGTGCATTTTCGGCCCATTGTGCAACTTTCGTGCGAAAATAAGACTTTTGGGTTTTGGTGCCCCGTGATCCCTGGCACAATCTTATCCATAAAAAACAATAATGCTCGGAACTCTTTTCAGTTTTGAGGTCCGCGGTGCCCCGTTGTCCAATTTTGGTGTCGGTTGTGCATTTTCTACCATTTGTGCAATTTTCATGCGAAAATAAGACTTTTAGGTTTTGGTACCCCGTAATCCCTTGTGCATTCTTTTGCATAAAATACCATAATGCTCGGATCGCTTTTAGGTATTGAGGTCCGAGGTGCCCCTTGGTCATTTTGGTGCCCGTGGTGCAATTTCAGCCCATTGTGCAATTTTCGTGCGAAAATAAAACTTTTGGGTTTTTGTGCCCTGTGATCCCTGGTGCATGGTTATGCATAAAAAACCATAATGCTGAGTGCGCTTATCAGTTTTGAGGTCCGACGTGTCCCGCGCTCCAATTTTGGTGCCCGTGGTACATTTTCGGCCCATTATGCAATTTTCGTGCGAAAATAAGACTTTTGGGTTTTCGTGCCCGGTGATCCCTGGTGCATTCTTACGCATAAAAAATAATAATGCTCGGAGAACTTTTAGGTATTGAGGTCCGAGGTGCCCCTTGGTCAAAATTCTTGCCCGTGGTGCAATTTCGGCCCATTGTGCAATTTTCGTGTGAAGATAAGACTTTTGGGTTTTGGTGCCATGTGATCCCTGGTGCATTCTTATGCATAAAAAACCATAATGCTCAGAGAACTTTTCAGTTTTGAGGTCCGAGGTGCCCCGTGGTCCAATTTTGGTGCCGGTGGAGCATTTTCGGCCATTTTTGCAATTTTCGTGCGAAAATAAGACTTTTGTGTTTTGGTGCCCCGAGATCCCTGGTGCATTCTTATGCATAAAAAACCATAACGCTCAGAGCACTTTTAGGTATTGAGGTCCGGGGTGTCCCATGGTCAAATTTTGGTTCCCGTCGTGCATTTTCGGCCCGCTGTGCAATTTTCGTGCGAAAATATTACTTTTTGGTTGTGGTGCCCTGTGATCCCTGGTGCATTCTTAAGCATAAAAAACCGTCATGCTCGCAGCACTTTTCAGTTTTGAGGTCCGATGTGCCCCGCGGTCCAATTTCGGTGCCGGTGGTGCATTTTCGACAATTTGTGCAATTTTCGTGCGAAAATAAGACTTTGGGGTTTTGGTGCCCCGTGATCCCTGGTGCATTACTATGCATAAAAAACCATCTTGGTCGGAGCACTTTTCAGTTTTGAGGTCCGTGGTGCCCCGTGGTCCAATTTTGGTGCAAGTGGTGCATTTTCAGCCATTTGTGCAATTTTCGTGCGAAAATAAGACTTTTGGGTTTTGGTGCCCCGCGATCCCTGGTGCATTCTTAAGCATAAAAAACCATAATGCTCAGAGAACTTTTCAGTTTTGGGGTCCTAGGTGCCCCGTGGTCCAATTTTGGTGCTCGTGGTATAATTTCGGCCCATTGTGCAATCTTCGTACGAAAATAAGACTTTTGGGTTTTGCTTCCCCATGATCCCTGGTGCATTCTTAAGCATAAAAATCCATAATGCTTCGAGCACTTTTCAGTTTTGAGGTCCGACATGCCCCGTGGTCCAATTTTGGTGCCCGTGGTGCATTTTCGGCCCATTGTGCAACTTTCGTGCGAAAATAAGACTTTTGGGTTTTGGTGCCCCGTGATCCCTGGCACAATCTTATCCATAAAAAACAATAATGCTCGGAACTCTTTTCAGTTTTGAGGTCCGCGGTGCCCCGTTGTCCAATTTTGGTGTCGGTTGTGCATTTTCTACCATTTGTGCAATTTTCATGCGAAAATAAGACTTTTAGGTTTTGGTACCCCGTAATCCCTTGTGCATTCTTTTGCATAAAATACCATAATGCTCGGATCGCTTTTAGGTATTGAGGTCCGAGGTGCCCCTTGGTCATTTTGGTGCCCGTGGTGCAATTTCAGCCCATTGTGCAATTTTCGTGCGAAAATAAAACTTTTGGGTTTTTGTGCCCTGTGATCCCTGGTGCATGGTTATGCATAAAAAACCATAATGCTGAGTGCGCTTATCAGTTTTGAGGTCCGACGTGTCCCGCGCTCCAATTTTGGTGCCCGTGGTACATTTTCGGCCCATTATGCAATTTTCGTGCGAAAATAAGACTTTTGGGTTTTCGTGCCCGGTGATCCCTGGTGCATTCTTACGCATAAAAAATAATAATGCTCGGAGAACTTTTAGGTATTGAGGTCCGAGGTGCCCCTTGGTCAAAATTCTTGCCCGTGGTGCAATTTCGGCCCATTGTGCAATTTTCGTGTGAAGATAAGACTTTTGGGTTTTGGTGCCATGTGATCCCTGGTGCATTCTTATGCATAAAAAACCATAATGCTCAGAGAACTTTTCAGTTTTGAGGTCCGAGGTGCCCCGTGGTCCAATTTTGGTGCCGGTGGAGCATTTTCGGCCATTTTTGCAATTTTCGTGCGAAAATAAGACTTTTGTGTTTTGGTGCCCCGAGATCCCTGGTGCATTCTTATGCATAAAAAACCATAACGCTCAGAGCACTTTTAGGTATTGAGGTCCGGGGTGTCCCATGGTCAAATTTTGGTTCCCGTCGTGCATTTTCGGCCCGCTGTGCAATTTTCGTGCGAAAATATTACTTTTTGGTTGTGGTGCCCTGTGATCCCTGGTGCATTCTTAAGCATAAAAAACCGTCATGCTCGCAGCACTTTTCAGTTTTGAGGTCCGATGTGCCCCGCGGTCCAATTTCGGTGCCGGTGGTGCATTTTCGACAATTTGTGCAATTTTCGTGCGAAAATAAGACTTTGGGGTTTTGGTGCCCCGTGATCCCTGGTGCATTACTATGCATAAAAAACCATCTTGGTCGGAGCACTTTTCAGTTTTGAGGTCCGTGGTGCCCCGTGGTCCAATTTTGGTGCAAGTGGTGCATTTTCAGCCATTTGTGCAATTTTCGTGCGAAAATAAGACTTTTGGGTTTTGGTGCCCCGCGATCCCTGGTGCATTCTTAAGCATAAAAAACCATAATGCTCAGAGAACTTTTCAGTTTTGGGGTCCTAGGTGCCCCGTGGTCCAATTTTGGTGCTCGTGGTATAATTTCGGCCCATTGTGCAATCTTCGTACGAAAATAAGACTTTTGGGTTTTGATTCCCCATGATCCCTGGTGCATTCTTAAGCATAAAAAGCCATAATGCTTCGAGCACTTTTCAGTTTTGAGGTCCGACATGCCCCGTGGTCCAATTTTGGTGCCCGTGGTGCATTTTCGGCCCATTGTGCAACTTTCGTGCGAAAATAAGACTTTTGGGTTTTGGTGCCCCGTGATCCCTGGCACAATCTTATCCATAAAAAACAATAATGCTCGGAACTCTTTTCAGTTTTGAGGTCCGCGGTGCCCCGTTGTCCAATTTTGGTGTCGGTTGTGCATTTTCTACCATTTGCGCAATTTTCATGCGAAAATAAGACTTTTAGGTTTTGGTGCCCCGTAATCCCTGGTGCATTCTTTTGCATAAAATACCATAATGCTCGGATCGCTTTTAGGTATTGAGGTCCGAGGTGCCCCTTGGTCATTTTGGTGCCCGTGGTGCAATTTCAGCCCATTGTGCAATTTTCGTGCGAAAATAAAACTTTTGGGTTTTTGTGCCCTGTGATCCCTGGTGCATGGTTATGCATAAAAAACCATAATGCTGAGTGCGCTTATCAGTTTTGAGGTCCGACGTGTCCCGCGCTCCAATTTTGGTGCCCGTGGTACATTTTCGGCCCATTATGCAATTTTCGTGCGAAAATAAGACTTTTGGGTTTTCGTGCCCGGTGATCCCTGGTGCATTCTTACGCATAAAAAATAATAATGCTCGGAGAACTTTTAGGTATTGAGGTCCGAGGTGCCCCTTGGTCAAAATTTGGTGCCCGTGGTGCAATTTCGGCCCATTGTGCAATTTTCGTGTGAAGATAAGACTTTTGGGTTTTGGTGCCATGTGATCCCTGGTGCATTCTTATGCATAAAAAACCATAATGCTCAGAGAACTTTTCAGTTTTGAGGTCCGAGGTGCCCCGTGGTCCAATTTTGGTGCCGGTGGAGCATTTTCGGCCATTTTTGCAATTTTCGTGCGAAAATAAGACTTTTGTGTTTTGGTGCCCCGAGATCCCTGGTGCATTCTTATGCATAAAAAACCATAACGCTCAGAGCACTTTTAGGTATTGAGGTCCGGGGTGTCCCATGGTCAAATTTTGGTTCCCGTCGTGCATTTTCGGCCCGCTGTGCAATTTTCGTGCGAAAATATTACTTTTTGGTTGTGGTGCCCTGTGATCCCTGGTGCATTCTTAAGCATAAAAAACCGTCATGCTCGCAGCACTTTTCAGTTTTGAGGTCCGATGTGCCCCGCGGTCCAATTTCGGTGCCGGTGGTGCATTTTCGACAATTTGTGCAATTTTCGTGCGAAAATAAGACTTTGGGGTTTTGGTGCCCCGTGATCCCTGGTGCATTACTATGCATAAAAAACCATCTTGGTCGGAGCACTTTTTAGTTTTGAGGTCCGTGGTGCCCCGTGGTCCAATTTTGGTGCAAGTGGTGCATTTTCAGCCATTTGTGCAATTTTCGTGCGAAAATAAGACTTTTGGGTTTTGGTGCCCCGCGATCCCTGGTGCATTCTTAAGCATAAAAAACCATAATGCTCAGAGAACTTTTCAGTTTTGGGGTCCTAGGTGCCCCGTGGTCCAATTTTGGTGCTCGTGGTATAATTTCGGCCCATTGTGCAATCTTCGTACGAAAATAAGACTTTTGGGTTTTGATTCCCCATGATCCCTGGTGCATTCTTAAGCATAAAAAGCCATAATGCTTCGAGCACTTTTCAGTTTTGAGGTCCGACATGCCCCGTGGTCCAATTTTGGTGCCCGTGGTGCATTTTCGGCCCATTGTGCAACTTTCGTGCGAAAATAAGACTTTTGGGTTTTGGTGCCCCGTGATCCCTGGCACAATCTTATCCATAAAAAACAATAATGCTCGGAACTCTTTTCAGTTTTGAGGTCCGCGGTGCCCCGTTGTCCAATTTTGGTGTCGGTTGTGCATTTTCTACCATTTGTGCAATTTTCATGCGAAAATAAGACTTTTAGGTTTTGGTGCCCCGTAATCCCTGGTGCATTCTTTTGCATAAAATACCATAATGCTCGGATCGCTTTTAGGTATTGAGGTCCGAGGTGCCCCTTGGTCATTTTGGTGCCCGTGGTGCAATTTCAGCCCATTGTGCAATTTTCGTGCGAAAATAAAACTTTTGGGTTTTTGTGCCCTGTGATCCCTGGTGCATGGTTATGCATAAAAAACCATAATGCTGAGTGCGCTTATCAGTTTTGAGGTCCGACGTGTCCCGCGCTCCAATTTTGGTGCCCGTGGTACATTTTCGGCCCATTATGCAATTTTCGTGCGAAAATAAGACTTTTGGGTTTTCGTGCCCGGTGATCCCTGGTGCATTCTTACGCATAAAAAATAATAATGCTCGAAGAACTTTTAGGTATTGAGGTCCGAGGTGCCCCTTGGTCAAAATTTGGTGCCCGTGGTGCAATTTCGGCCCATTGTGCAATTTTCGTGTGAAGATAAGACTTTTGGGTTTTGGTGCCATGTGATCCCTGGTGCATTCTTATGCATAAAAAACCATAATGCTCAGAGAACTTTTCAGTTTTGAGGTCCGAGGTGCCCCGTGGTCCAATTTTGGTGCCGGTGGAGCATTTTCGGCCATTTTTGCAATTTTCGTGCGAAAATAAGACTTTTGTGTTTTGGTGCCCCGAGATCCCTGGTGCATTCTTATGCATTAAAAACCATAACGCTCAGAGCACTTTTATGTATTGAGGTCCGGGGTGTCCCATGGTCAAATTTTGGTTCCCGTCGTGCATTTTCGGCCCGCTGTGCAATTTTCGTGCGAAAATATTACTTTTTGGTTGTGGTGCCCTGTGATCCCTGGTGCATTCTTAAGCATAAAAAACCGTCATGCTCGCAGCACTTTTCAGTTTTGAGGTCCGATGTGCCCCGCGGTCCAATTTCGGTGCCGGTGGTGCATTTTCGACAATTTGTGCAATTTTCGTGCGAAAATAAGACTTTGGGGTTTTGGTGCCCCGTGATCCCTGGTGCATTACTATGCATAAAAAACCATGTTGGTCGGAGCACTTTTTAGTTTTGAGGTCCGTGGTGCCCCGTGGTCCAATTTTGGTGCAAGTGGTGCATTTTCAGCCATTTGTGCAATTTTCGTGCGAAAATAAGACTTTTGGGTTTTGGTGCCCCGCGATCCCTGGTGCATTCTTAAGCATAAAAAACCATAATGCTCAGAGAACTTTTCAGTTTTGGGGTCCTAGGTGCCCCGTGGTCCAATTTTGGTGCTCGTGGTATAATTTCGGCCCATTGTGCAATCTTCGTACGAAAATAAGACTTTTGGGTTTTGATTCCCCATGATCCCTGGTGCATTCTTAAGCATAAAAAGCCATAATGCTTCGAGCACTTTTCAGTTTTGAGGTCCGACATGCCCAGTGGTCCAATTTTGGTGCCCGTGGTGCATTTTCGGCCCATTGTGCAACTTTCGTGCGAAAATAAGACTTTTGGGTTTTGGTGCCCCGTGATCCCTGGCACAATCTTATCCATAAAAAACAATAATGCTCGGAACTCTTTTCAGTTTTGAGGTCCGCGGTGCCCCGTTGTCCAATTTTGGTGTCGGTTGTGCATTTTCTACCATTTGTGCAATTTTCATGCGAAAATAAGACTTTTAGGTTTTGGTGCCCCGTAATCCCTGGTGCATTCTTTTGCATAAAATACCATAATGCTCGGATCGCTTTTAGGTATTGAGGTCCGAGGTGCCCCTTGGTCATTTTGGTGCCCGTGGTGCAATTTCAGCCCATTGTGCAATTTTCGTGCGAAAATAAAACTTTTGGGTTTTTGTGCCCTGTGATCCCTGGTGCATTCTTACGCATAAAAAATAATAATGCTCGGAGAACTTTTAGGTATTGAGGTCCGAGGTGCCCCTTGGTCAAAATTTGGTGCCCGTGGTGCAATTTCGGCCCATTGTGCAATTTTCGTGTGAAGATAAGACTTTTGGGTTTTGGTGCCATGTGATCCCTGGTGCATTCTTATGCATAAAAAACCATAATGCTCAGAGAACTTTTCAGTTTTGAGGTCCGAGGTGCCCCGTGGTCCAATTTTGGTGCCGGTGGAGCATTTTCGGCCATTTTTGCAATTTTCGTGCGAAAATAAGACTTTTGTGTTTTGGTGCCCCGAGATCCCTGGTGCATTCTTATGCATTAAAAACCATAACGCTCAGAGCACTTTTAGGTATTGAGGTCCGGGGTGTCCCATGGTCAAATTTTGGTTCCCGTCGTGCATTTTCGGCCCGCTGTGCAATTTTCGTGCGAAAATATTACTTTTTGGTTGTGGTGCCCTGTGATCCCTGGTGCATTCTTAAGCATAAAAAACCGTCATGCTCGCAGCACTTTTCAGTTTTGAGGTCCGATGTGCCCCGCGGTCCAATTTCGGTGCCGGTGGTGCATTTTCGACAATTTGTGCAATTTTCGTGCGAAAATAAGACTTTGGGGTTTTGGTGCCCCGTGATCCCTGGTGCATTACTATGCATAAAAAACCATGTTGGTCGGAGCACTTTTTAGTTTTGAGGTCCGTGGTGCCCCGTGGTCCAATTTTGGTGCAAGTGGTGCATTTTCAGCCATTTGTGCAATTTTCGTGCGAAAATAAGACTTTTGGGTTTTGGTGCCCCGCGATCCCTGGTGCATTCTTAAGCATAAAAAACCATAATGCTCAGAGAACTTTTCAGTTTTGGGGTCCTAGGTGCCCCGTGGTCCAATTTTGGTGCTCGTGGTATAATTTCGGCCCATTGTGCAATCTTCGTACGAAAATAAGACTTTTGGGTTTTGATTCCCCATGATCCCTGGTGCATTCTTAAGCATAAAAAGCCATAATGCTTCGAGCGCTTTTCAGTTTTGAGGTCCGACATGCCCCGTGGTCCAATTTTGGTGCCCGTGGTGCATTTTCGGCCCATTGTGCAACTTTCGTGCGAAAATAAGACTTTTGGGTTTTGGTGCCCCGTGATCCCTGGCACAATCTTATCCATAAAAAACAATAATGCTCGGAACTCTTTTCAGTTTTGAGCTCCGCGGTGCCCCGTTGTCCAATTTTGGTGTCGGTTGTGCATTTTCTACCATTTGTGCAATTTTCATGCGAAAATAAGACTTTTAGGTTTTGGTGCCCCGTAATCCCTGGTGCATTCTTTTGCATAAAATACCATAATGCTCGGATCGCTTTTAGGTATTGAGGTCCGAGGTGCCCCTTGGTCATTTTGGTGCCCGTGGTGCAATTTCAGCCCATTGTGCAATTTTCGTGCGAAAATAAAACTTTTGGGTTTTTGTGCCCTGTGATCCCTGGTGCATGGTTATGCATAAAAAACCATAATGCTGAGTGCGCTTATCAGTTTTGAGGTCCGACGTGTCCCGCGCTCCAATTTTGGTGCCCGTGGTACATTTTCGGCCCATTATGCAATTTTCGTGCGAAAATAAGACTTTTGGGTTTTCGTGCCCGGTGATCCCTGGTGCATTCTTACGCATAAAAAATAATAATGCTCGAAGAACTTTTAGGTATTGAGGTCCGAGGTGCCCCTTGGTCAAAATTTGGTGCCCGTGGTGCAATTTCGGCCCATTGTGCAATTTTCGTGTGAAGATAAGACTTTTGGGTTTTGGTGCCATGTGATCCCTGGTGCATTCTTATGCATAAAAAACCATAATGCTCAGAGAACTTTTCAGTTTTGAGGTCCGAGGTGCCCCGTGGTCCAATTTTGGTGCCGGTGGAGCATTTTCGGCCATTTTTGCAATTTTCGTGCGAAAATAAGACTTTTGTGTTTTGGTGCCCCGAGATCCCTGGTGCATTCTTATGCATTAAAAACCATAACGCTCAGAGCACTTTTAGGTATTGAGGTCCGGGGTGTCCCATGGTCAAATTTTGGTTCCCGTCGTGCATTTTCGGCCCGCTGTGCAATTTTCGTGCGAAAATATTACTTTTTGGTTGTGGTGCCCTGTGATCCCTGGTGCATTCTTAAGCATAAAAAACCGTCATGCTCGCAGCACTTTTCAGTTTTGAGGTCCGATGTGCCCCGCGGTCCAATTTCGGTGCCGGTGGTGCATTTTCGACAATTTGTGCAATTTTCGTGCGAAAATAAGACTTTGGGGTTTTGGTGCCCCGTGATCCCTGGTGCATTACTATGCATAAAAAACCATGTTGGTCGGAGCACTTTTTAGTTTTGAGGTCCGTGGTGCCCCGTGGTCCAATTTTGGTGCAAGTGGTGCATTTTCAGCCATTTGTGCAATTTTCGTGCGAAAATAAGACTTTTGGGTTTTGGTGCCCCGCGATCCCTGGTGCATTCTTAAGCATAAAAAACCATAATGCTCAGAGAACTTTTCAGTTTTGGGGTCCTAGGTGCCCCGTGGTCCAATTTTGGTGCTCGTGGTATAATTTCGGCCCATTGTGCAATCTTCGTACGAAAATAAGACTTTTGGGTTTTGATTCCCCATGATCCCTGGTGCATTCTTAAGCATAAAAAGCCATAATGCTTCGAGCGCTTTTCAGTTTTGAGGTCCGACATGCCCCGTGGTCCAATTTTGGTGCCCGTGGTGCATTTTCGGCCCATTGTGCAACTTTCGTGCGAAAATAAGACTTTTGGGTTTTGGTGCCCCGTGATCCCTGGCACAATCTTATCCATAAAAAACAATAATGCTCGGAACTCTTTTCAGTTTTGAGGTCCGCGGTGCCCCGTTGTCCAATTTTGGTGTCGGTTGTGCATTTTCTACCATTTGTGCAATTTTCATGCGAAAATAAGACTTTTAGGTTTTGGTGCCCCGTAATCCCTGGTGCATTCTTTTGCATAAAATACCATAATGCTCGGATCGCTTTTAGGTATTGAGGTCCGAGGTGCCCCTTGGTCATTTTGGTGCCCGTGGTGCAATTTCAGCCCATTGTGCAATTTTCGTGCGAAAATAAAACTTTTGGGTTTTTGTGCCCTGTGATCCCTGGTGCATGGTTATGCATAAAAAACCATAATGCTGAGTGCGCTTATCAGTTTTGAGGTCCGACGTGTCCCGCGCTCCAATTTTGGTTCCCGTGGTACATTTTCGGCCCATTATGCAATTTTCGTGCGAAAATAAGACTTTTGGGTTTTCGTGCCCGGTGATCCCTGGTGCATTCTTACGCATAAAAAATAATAATGCTCGGAGAACTTTTAGGTATTGAGGTCCGAGGTGCCCCTTGGTCAAAATTTGGTGCCCGTGGTGCAATTTCGGCCCATTGTGCAATTTTCGTGTGAAGATAAGACTTTTGGGTTTTGGTGCCATGTGATCCCTGGTGCATTCTTATGCATAAAAAACCATAATGCTCAGAGAACTTTTCAGTTTTGAGGTCCGAGGTGCCCCGTGGTCCAATTTTGGTGCCGGTGGAGCATTTTCGGCCATTTTTGCAATTTTCGTGCGAAAATAAGACTTTTGTGTTTTGGTGCCCCGAGATCCCTGGTGCATTCTTATGCATAAAAAACCATAACACTCAGAGCACTTTTAGGTATTGAGGTCCGGGGTGTCCCATGGTCAAATTTTGGTTCCCGTCGTGCATTTTCGGCCCGCTGTGCAATTTTCGTGCGAAAATATTACTTTTTGGTTGTGGTGCCCTGTGATCCCTGGTGCATTCTTAAGCATAAAAAACCGTCATGCTCGCAGCACTTTTCAGTTTTGAGGTCCGATGTGCCCCGCGGTCCAATTTCGGTGCCGGTGGTGCATTTTCGACAATTTGTGCAATTTTCGTGCGAAAATAAGACTTTGGGGTTTTGGTGCCCCGTGATCCCTGGTGCATTACTATGCATAAAAAACCATCTTGGTCGGAGCACTTTTCAGTTTTGAGGTCCGTGGTGCCCCGTGGTCCAATTTTGGTGCAAGTGGTGCATTTTCAGCCATTTGTGCAATTTTCGTGCGAAAATAAGACTTTTGGGTTTTGGTGCCCCGCGATCCCTGGTGCATTCTTAAGCATAAAAAACCATAATGCTCAGAGAACTTTTCAGTTTTGGGGTCCTAGGTGCCCCGTGGTCCAATTTTGGTGCTCGTGGTATAATTTCGGCCCATTGTGCAATCTTCGTACGAAAATAAGACTTTTGGGTTTTGATTCCCCATGATCCCTGGTGCATTCTTAAGCATAAAAAGCCATAATGCTTCGAGCGCTTTTCAGTTTTGAGGTCCGACATGCCCCGTGGTCCAATTTTGGTGCCCGTGGTGCATTTTCGGCCCATTGTGCAACTTTCGTGCGAAAATAAGACTTTTGGGTTTTGGTGCCCCGTGATCCCTGGCACAATCTTATCCATAAAAAACAATAATGCTCGGAACTCTTTTCAGTTTTGAGGTCCGCGGTGCCCCGTTGTCCAATTTTGGTGTCGGTTGTGCATTTTCTACCATTTGTGCAATTTTCATGCGAAAATAAGACTTTTAGGTTTTGGTGCCCCGTAATCCCTGGTGCATTCTTTTGCATAAAATACCATAATGCTCGGATCGCTTTTAGGTATTGAGGTCCGAGGTGCCCCTTGGTCATTTTGGTGCCCGTGGTGCAATTTCAGCCCATTGTGCAATTTTCGTGCGAAAATAAAACTTTTGGGTTTTTGTGCCCTGTGATCCCTGGTGCATGGTTATGCATAAAAAACCATAATGCTGAGTGCGCTTATCAGTTTTGAGGTCCGACGTGTCCCGCGCTCCAATTTTGGTTCCCGTGGTACATTTTCGGCCCATTATGCAATTTTCGTGCGAAAATAAGACTTTTGGGTTTTCGTGCCCGGTGATCCCTGGTGCATTCTTACGCATAAAAAATAATAATGCTCGGAGAACTTTTAGGTATTGAGGTCCGAGGTGCCCCTTGGTCAAAATTTGGTGCCCGTGGTGCAATTTCGGCCCATTGTGCAATTTTCGTGTGAAGATAAGACTTTTGGGTTTTGGTGCCATGTGATCCCTGGTGCATTCTTATGCATAAAAAACCATAATGCTCAGAGAACTTTTCAGTTTTGAGGTCCGAGGTGCCCCGTGGTCCAATTTTGGTGCCGGTGGAGCATTTTCGGCCATTTTTGCAATTTTCGTGCGAAAATAAGACTTTTGTGTTTTGGTGCCCCGAGATCCCTGGTGCATTCTTATGCATAAAAAACCATAACGCTCAGAGCACTTTTAGGTATTGAGGTCCGGGGTGTCCCATGGTCAAATTTTGGTTCCCGTCGTGCATTTTCGGCCCGCTGTGCAATTTTCGTGCGAAAATATTACTTTTTGGTTGTGGTGCCCTGTGATCCCTGGTGCATTCTTAAGCATAAAAAACCGTCATGCTCGCAGCACTTTTCAGTTTTGAGGTCCGATGTGCCCCGCGGTCCAATTTCGGTGCCGGTGGTGCATTTTCGACAATTTGTGCAATTTTCGTGCGAAAATAAGACTTTGGGGTTTTGGTGCCCCGTGATCCCTGGTGCATTACTATGCATAAAAAACCATCTTGGTCGGAGCACTTTTCAGTTTTGAGGTCCGTGGTGCCCCGTGGTCCAATTTTGGTGCAAGTGGTGCATTTTCAGCCATTTGTGCAATTTTCGTGCGAAAATAAGACTTTTGGGTTTTGGTGCCCCGCGATCCCTGGTGCATTCTTAAGCATAAAAAACCATAATGCTCAGAGAACTTTTCAGTTTTGGGGTCCTAGGTGCCCCGTGGTCCAATTTTGGTGCTCGTGGTATAATTTCGGCCCATTGTGCAATCTTCGTACGAAAATAAGACTTTTGGGTTTTGATTCCCCATGATCCCTGGTGCATTCTTAAGCATAAAAAGCCATAATGCTTCGAGCACTTTTCAGTTTTGAGGTCCGACATGCCCCGTGGTCCAATTTTGGTGCCCGTGGTGCATTTTCGGCCCATTGTGCAACTTTCGTGCGAAAATAAGACTTTTGGGTTTTGGTGCCCCGTGATCCCTGGCACAATCTTATCCATAAAAAACAATAATGCTCGGAACTCTTTTCAGTTTTGAGGTCCGCGGTGCCCCGTTGTCCAATTTTGGTGTCGGTTGTGCATTTTCTACCATTTGCGCAATTTTCATGCGAAAATAAGACTTTTAGGTTTTGGTGCCCCGTAATCCCTGGTGCATTCTTTTGCATAAAATACCATAATGCTCGGATCGCTTTTAGGTATTGAGGTCCGAGGTGCCCCTTGGTCATTTTGGTGCCCGTGGTGCAATTTCAGCCCATTGTGCAATTTTCGTGCGAAAATAAAACTTTTGGGTTTTTGTGCCCTGTGATCCCTGGTGCATGGTTATGCATAAAAAACCATAATGCTGAGTGCGCTTATCAGTTTTGAGGTCCGACGTGTCCCGCGCTCCAATTTTGGTGCCCGTGGTACATTTTCGGCCCATTATGCAATTTTCGTGCGAAAATAAGACTTTTGGGTTTTCGTGCCCGGTGATCCCTGGTGCATTCTTACGCATAAAAAATAATAATGCTCGGAGAACTTTTAGGTATTGAGGTCCGAGGTGCCCCTTGGTCAAAATTTGGTGCCCGTGGTGCAATTTCGGCCCATTGTGCAATTTTCGTGTGAAGATAAGACTTTTGGGTTTTGGTGCCATGTGATCCCTGGTGCATTCTTATGCATAAAAAACCATAATGCTCAGAGAACTTTTCAGTTTTGAGGTCCGAGGTGCCCCGTGGTCCAATTTTGGTGCCGGTGGAGCATTTTCGGCCATTTTTGCAATTTTCGTGCGAAAATAAGACTTTTGTGTTTTGGTGCCCCGAGATCCCTGGTGCATTCTTATGCATAAAAAACCATAACGCTCAGAGCACTTTTAGGTATTGAGGTCCGGGGTGTCCCATGGTCAAATTTTGGTTCCCGTCGTGCATTTTCGGCCCGCTGTGCAATTTTCGTGCGAAAATATTACTTTTTGGTTGTGGTGCCCTGTGATCCCTGGTGCATTCTTAAGCATAAAAAACCGTCATGCTCGCAGCACTTTTCAGTTTTGAGGTCCGATGTGCCCCGCGGTCCAATTTCGGTGCCGGTGGTGCATTTTCGACAATTTGTGCAATTTTCGTGCGAAAATAAGACTTTGGGGTTTTGGTGCCCCGTGATCCCTGGTGCATTACTATGCATAAAAAACCATCTTGGTCGGAGCACTTTTCAGTTTTGAGGTCCGTGGTGCCCCGTGGTCCAATTTTGGTGCAAGTGGTGCATTTTCAGCCATTTGTGCAATTTTCGTGCGAAAATAAGACTTTTGGGTTTTGGTGCCCCGCGATCCCTGGTGCATTCTTAAGCATAAAAAACCATAATGCTCAGAGAACTTTTCAGTTTTGGGGTCCTAGGTGCCCCGTGGTCCAATTTTGGTGCTCGTGGTATAATTTCGGCCCATTGTGCAATCTTCGTACGAAAATAAGACTTTTGGGTTTTGATTCCCCATGATCCCTGGTGCATTCTTAAGCATAAAAAGCCATAATGCTTCGAGCACTTTTCAGTTTTGAGGTCCGACATGCCCCGTGGTCCAATTTTGGTGCCCGTGGTGCATTTTCGGCCCATTGTGCAACTTTCGTGCGAAAATAAGACTTTTGGGTTTTGGTGCCCCGTGATCCCTGGCACAATCTTATCCATAAAAAACAATAATGCTCGGAACTCTTTTCAGTTTTGAGGTCCGCGGTGCCCCGTTGTCCAATTTTGGTGTCGGTTGTGCATTTTCTACCATTTGCGCAATTTTCATGCGAAAATAAGACTTTTAGGTTTTGGTGCCCCGTAATCCCTGGTGCATTCTTTTGCATAAAATACCATAATGCTCGGATCGCTTTTAGGTATTGAGGTCCGAGGTGCCCCTTGGTCATTTTGGTGCCCGTGGTGCAATTTCAGCCCATTGTGCAATTTTCGTGCGAAAATAAAACTTTTGGGTTTTTGTGCCCTGTGATCCCTGGTGCATGGTTATGCATAAAAAACCATAATGCTGAGTGCGCTTATCAGTTTTGAGGTCCGACGTGTCCCGCGCTCCAATTTTGGTGCCCGTGGTACATTTTCGGCCCATTATGCAATTTTCGTGCGAAAATAAGACTTTTGGGTTTTCGTGCCCGGTGATCCCTGGTGCATTCTTACGCATAAAAAATAATAATGCTCGGAGAACTTTTAGGTATTGAGGTCCGAGGTGCCCCTTGGTCAAAATTTGGTGCCCGTGGTGCAATTTCGGCCCATTGTGCAATTTTCGTGTGAAGATAAGACTTTTGGGTTTTGGTGCCATGTGATCCCTGGTGCATTCTTATGCATAAAAACCCATAATGCTCAGAGAACTTTTCAGTTTTGAGATCCGAGGTGCCCCGTGGTCCAATTTTGGTGCCGGTGGAGCATTTTCGGCCATTTTTGCAATTTTCGTGCGAAAATAAGACTTTTGTGTTTTGGTGCCCCGAGATCCCTGGTGCATTCTTATGCATAAAAAACCATAACGCTCAGAGCACTTTTAGGTATTGAGGTCCGGGGTGTCCCATGGTCAAATTTTGGTTCCCGTCGTGCATTTTCGGCCCGCTGTGCAATTTTCGTGCGAAAATATTACTTTTTGGTTGTGGTGCCCTGTGATCCCTGGTGCATTCTTAAGCATAAAAAACCGTCATGCTCGCAGCACTTTTCAGTTTTGAGGTCCGATGTGCCCCGCGGTCCAATTTCGGTGCCGGTGGTGCATTTTCGACAATTTGTGCAATTTTCGTGCGAAAATAAGACTTTGGGGTTTTGGTGCCCCGTGATCCCTGGTGCATTACTATGCATAAAAAACCATCTTGGTCGGAGCACTTTTCAGTTTTGAGGTCCGTGGTGCCCCGTGGTCCAATTTTGGTGCAAGTGGTGCATTTTCAGCCATTTGTGCAATTTTCGTGCGAAAATAAGACTTTTGGGTTTTGGTGCCCCGCGATCCCTGGTGCATTCTTAAGCATAAAAAACCATAATGCTCAGAGAACTTTTCAGTTTTGGGGTCCTAGGTGCCCCGTGGTCCAATTTTGGTGCTCGTGGTATAATTTCGGCCCATTGTGCAATCTTCGTACGAAAATAAGACTTTTGGGTTTTGATTCCCCATGATCCCTGGTGCATTCTTAAGCATAAAAAGCCATAATGCTTCGAGCACTTTTCAGTTTTGAGGTCCGACATGCCCCGTGGTCCAATTTTGGTGCCCGTGGTGCATTTTCGGCCCATTGTGCAACTTTCGTGCGAAAATAAGACTTTTGGGTTTTGGTGCCCCGTGATCCCTGGCACAATCTTATCCATAAAAAACAATAATGCTCGGAACTCTTTTCAGTTTTGAGGTCCGCGGTGCCCCGTTGTCCAATTTTGGTGTCGGTTGTGCATTTTCTACCATTTGCGCAATTTTCATGCGAAAATAAGACTTTTAGGTTTTGGTGCCCCGTAATCCCTGGTGCATTCTTTTGCATAAAATACCATAATGCTCGGATCGCTTTTAGGTATTGAGGTCCGAGGTGCCCCTTGGTCATTTTGGTGCCCGTGGTGCAATTTCAGCCCATTGTGCAATTTTCGTGCGAAAATAAAACTTTTGGGTTTTTGTGCCCTGTGATCCCTGGTGCATGGTTATGCATAAAAAACCATAATGCTGAGTGCGCTTATCAGTTTTGAGGTCCGACGTGTCCCGCGCTCCAATTTTGGTGCCCGTGGTACATTTTCGGCCCATTATGCAATTTTCGTGCGAAAATAAGACTTTTGGGTTTTCGTGCCCGGTGATCCCTGGTGCATTCTTACGCATAAAAAATAATAATGCTCGGAGAACTTTTAGGTATTGAGGTCCGAGGTGCCCCTTGGTCAAAATTTGGTGCCCGTGGTGCAATTTCGGCCCATTGTGCAATTTTCGTGTGAAGATAAGACTTTTGGGTTTTGGTGCCATGTGATCCCTGGTGCATTCTTATGCATAAAAACCCATAATGCTCAGAGAACTTTTCAGTTTTGAGATCCGAGGTGCCCCGTGGTCCAATTTTGGTGCCGGTGGAGCATTTTCGGCCATTTTTGCAATTTTCGTGCGAAAATAAGACTTTTGTGTTTTGGTGCCCCGAGATCCCTGGTGCATTCTTATGCATAAAAAACCATAACGCTCAGAGCACTTTTAGGTATTGAGGTCCGGGGTGTCCCATGGTCAAATTTTGGTTCCCGTCGTGCATTTTCGGCCCGCTGTGCAATTTTCGTGCGAAAATATTACTTTTTGGTTGTGGTGCCCTGTGATCCCTGGTGCATTCTTAAGCATAAAAAACCGTCATGCTCGCAGCACTTTTCAGTTTTGAGGTCCGATGTGCCCCGCGGTCCAATTTCGGTGCCGGTGGTGCATTTTCGACAATTTGTGCAATTTTCGTGCGAAAATAAGACTTTGGGGTTTTGGTGCCCCGTGATCCCTGGTGCATTACTATGCATAAAAAACCATCTTGGTCGGAGCACTTTTCAGTTTTGAGGTCCGTGGTGCCCCGTGGTCCAATTTTGGTGCAAGTGGTGCATTTTCAGCCATTTGTGCAATTTTCGTGCGAAAATAAGACTTTTGGGTTTTGGTGCCCCGCGATCCCTGGTGCATTCTTAAGCATAAAAAACCATAATGCTCAGAGAACTTTTCAGTTTTGGGGTCCTAGGTGCCCCGTGGTCCAATTTTGGTGCTCGTGGTATAATTTCGGCCCATTGTGCAATCTTCGTACGAAAATAAGACTTTTGGGTTTTGATTCCCCATGATCCCTGGTGCATTCTTAAGCATAAAAAGCCATAATGCTTCGAGCACTTTTCAGTTTTGAGGTCCGACATGCCCCGTGGTCCAATTTTGGTGCCCGTGGTGCATTTTCGGCCCATTGTGCAACTTTCGTGCGAAAATAAGACTTTTGGGTTTTGGTGCCCCGTGATCCCTGGCACAATCTTATCCATAAAAAACAATAATGCTCGGAACTCTTTTCAGTTTTGAGGTCCGCGGTGCCCCGTTGTCCAATTTTGGTGTCGGTTGTGCATTTTCTACCATTTGCGCAATTTTCATGCGAAAATAAGACTTTTAGGTTTTGGTGCCCCGTAATCCCTGGTGCATTCTTTTGCATAAAATACCATAATGCTCGGATCGCTTTTAGGTATTGAGGTCCGAGGTGCCCCTTGGTCATTTTGGTGCCCGTGGTGCAATTTCAGCCCATTGTGCAATTTTCGTGCGAAAATAAAACTTTTGGGTTTTTGTGCCCTGTGATCCCTGGTGCATGGTTATGCATAAAAAACCATAATGCTGAGTGCGCTTATCAGTTTTGAGGTCCGACGTGTCCCGCGCTCCAATTTTGGTGCCCGTGGTACATTTTCGGCCCATTATGCAATTTTCGTGCGAAAATAAGACTTTTGGGTTTTCGTGCCCGGTGATCCCTGGTGCATTCTTACGCATAAAAAATAATAATGCTCGGAGAACTTTTAGGTATTGAGGTCCGAGGTGCCCCTTGGTCAAAATTTGGTGCCCGTGGTGCAATTTCGGCCCATTGTGCAATTTTCGTGTGAAGATAAGACTTTTGGGTTTTGGTGCCATGTGATCCCTGGTGCATTCTTATGCATAAAAAACCATAATGCTCAGAGAACTTTTCAGTTTTGAGGTCCGAGGTGCCCCGTGGTCCAATTTTGGTGCCGGTGGAGCATTTTCGGCCATTTTTGCAATTTTCGTGCGAAAATAAGACTTTTGTGTTTTGGTGCCCCGAGATCCCTGGTGCATTCTTATGCATAAAAAACCATAACGCTCAGAGCACTTTTAGGTATTGAGGTCCGGGGTGTCCCATGGTCAAATTTTGGTTCCCGTCGTGCATTTTCGGCCCGCTGTGCAATTTTCGTGCGAAAATATTACTTTTTGGTTGTGGTGCCCTGTGATCCCTGGTGCATTCTTAAGCATAAAAAACCGTCATGCTCGCAGCACTTTTCAGTTTTGAGGTCCGATGTGCCCCGCGGTCCAATTTCGGTGCCGGTGGTGCATTTTCGACAATTTGTGCAATTTTCGTGCGAAAATAAGACTTTGGGGTTTTGGTGCCCCGTGATCCCTGGTGCATTACTATGCATAAAAAACCATCTTGGTCGGAGCACTTTTCAGTTTTGAGGTCCGTGGTGCCCCGTGGTCCAATTTTGGTGCAAGTGGTGCATTTTCAGCCATTTGTGCAATTTTCGTGCGAAAATAAGACTTTTGGGTTTTGGTGCCCCGCGATCCCTGGTGCATTCTTAAGCATAAAAAACCATAATGCTCAGAGAACTTTTCAGTTTTGGGGTCCTAGGTGCCCCGTGGTCCAATTTTGGTGCTCGTGGTATAATTTCGGCCCATTGTGCAATCTTCGTACGAAAATAAGACTTTTGGGTTTTGATTCCCCATGATCCCTGGTGCATTCTTAAGCATAAAAAGCCATAATGCTTCGAGCACTTTTCAGTTTTGAGGTCCGACATGCCCCGTGGTCCAATTTTGGTGCCCGTGGTGCATTTTCGGCCCATTGTGCAACTTTCGTGCGAAAATAAGACTTTTGGGTTTTGGTGCCCCGTGATCCCTGGCACAATCTTATCCATAAAAAACAATAATGCTCGGAACTCTTTTCAGTTTTGAGGTCCGCGGTGCCCCGTTGTCCAATTTTGGTGTCGGTTGTGCATTTTCTACCATTTGCGCAATTTTCATGCGAAAATAAGACTTTTAGGTTTTGGTGCCCCGTAATCCCTGGTGCATTCTTTTGCATAAAATACCATAATGCTCGGATCGCTTTTAGGTATTGAGGTCCGAGGTGCCCCTTGGTCATTTTGGTGCCCGTGGTGCAATTTCAGCCCATTGTGCAATTTTCGTGCGAAAATAAAACTTTTGGGTTTTTGTGCCCTGTGATCCCTGGTGCATGGTTATGCATAAAAAACCATAATGCTGAGTGCGCTTATCAGTTTTGAGGTCCGACGTGTCCCGCGCTCCAATTTTGGTGCCCGTGGTACATTTTCGGCCCATTATGCAATTTTCGTGCGAAAATAAGACTTTTGGGTTTTCGTGCCCGGTGATCCCTGGTGCATTCTTACGCATAAAAAATAATAATGCTCGGAGAACTTTTAGGTATTGAGGTCCGAGGTGCCCCTTGGTCAAAATTTGGTGCCCGTGGTGCAATTTCGGCCCATTGTGCAATTTTCGTGTGAAGATAAGACTTTTGGGTTTTGGTGCCATGTGATCCCTGGTGCATTCTTATGCATAAAAAACCATAATGCTCAGAGAACTTTTCAGTTTTGAGGTCCGAGGTGCCCCGTGGTCCAATTTTGGTGCCGGTGGAGCATTTTCGGCCATTTTTGCAATTTTCGTGCGAAAATAAGACTTTTGTGTTTTGGTGCCCCGAGATCCCTGGTGCATTCTTATGCATAAAAAACCATAACGCTCAGAGCACTTTTAGGTATTGAGGTCCGGGGTGTCCCATGGTCAAATTTTGGTTCCCGTCGTGCATTTTCGGCCCGCTGTGCAATTTTCGTGCGAAAATATTACTTTTTGGTTGTGGTGCCCTGTGATCCCTGGTGCATTCTTAAGCATAAAAAACCGTCATGCTCGCAGCACTTTTCAATTTTGAGGTCCGATGTGCCCCGCGGTCCAATTTCGGTGCCGGTGGTGCATTTTCGACAATTTGTGCAATTTTCGTTCGAAAATAAGACTTTGGGGTTTTGGTGCCCCGTGATCCCTGGTGCATTACTATGCATAAAAAACCATCTTGGTCGGAGCACTTTTCAGTTTTGAGGTCCGTGGTGCCCCGTGGTCCAATTTTGGTGCAAGTGGTGCATTTTCAGCCATTTGTGCAATTTTCGTGCGAAAATAAGACTTTTGGGTTTTGGTGCCCCGCGATCCCTGGTGCATTCTTAAGCATAAAAAACCATAATGCTCAGAGAACTTTTCAGTTTTGGGGTCCTAGGTGCCCCGTGGTCCAATTTTGGTGCTCGTGGTATAATTTCGGCCCATTGTGCAATCTTCGTACGGAAATAAGACTTTTGGGTTTTGATTCCCCATGATCCCTGGTGCATTCTTAAGCATAAAAAGCCATAATGCTTCGAGCACTTTTCAGTTTTGAGGTCCGACATGCCCCGTGGTCCAATTTTGGTGCCCGTGGTGCATTTTCGGCCCATTGTGCAACTTTCGTGCGAAAATAAGACTTTTGGGTTTTGGTGCCCCGTGATCCCTGGCACAATCTTATCCATAAAAAACATTGGTGCTCGGAGCACTTTTCAGTTTTGAGGTCCGTGTTTCCCCGTGGTCCAATTTTCGTGCCGGTGGTGCATTTTCGGCCATTTGTACAATTTTCGTGCGAAAATAATACAATTGGGGTTAGGTGCCCCGTTATCCCTGTTGCATTCTTGTGCATAAAAAACCATAATGCTCGGAGCACATTTCAGTTTTGAGGTCCGTGGTGTCCAGTGGTCATAATTTGGTGCCTCGAGGTACATTTTTGGCCCATAGTGTAATTTCCGTGCCCAAATAAGACTTTTGGGTTTTGGTGCTCCGTGATCCTTGGGGCATTCTTATGCTTAAAATACCATAATTATCGGAGCACTTTTCAGTTTTGAGGTCTGTGGTGCCCCGTGGTCCAATTTTGGTGCCCGTGGTGCATTTTCGGCCCATTGCGCAATTTTCGTGCGAAAATAAGACTTTTGGGTTTGGTTCCCCGTGATCCCTGCTGCATTCTTATAGATAAAAAACCAGAATAATCAGAGAACTTTTTAGTTTTGAGGTCCGTCGTGTCTAGTGGTCCAATTTTGGTACCCGTGGTGCATTTTCGGCCCATTGTGTAATTTTCGTGCGAAAATAAGACTTTTGGGTTTTGGTGCCCCGTGATCCCTGGTGCATTCTTATGCATAAAAATCCATAATGCTCAGAGCACTTTTCAGTTTTGAGGTTCGTGGTGTCCGGTGGTCATATTTTGCTGCCCATGGTGCTTTTTCGGCACATGGTGCAATTTTCGTGCGAAAATAAGACTTTTGGGTTTTGCTGCCCCGTGATCCCTGGTGCATTCTTATGCATGAAAATCCATAATTCTCAAAGCCATTTTCAGTTTTGAAGTCCGTGGCTCCCCGTGGTCCAATTTTGGTGTCAGTGGTGTATTTTCGGCCATTTGTGCAATTTTTGTGCGAAAATAAGACTTATGGGTTTTCGTACCCAGTGATCCCTGGAGCATTCTTATGCATAAAAAACCATAATGCTCGGAGCACTTTTCAGTTTTGAGGTCCTTGATGCCCGCTGGTCCAATTTTCGTGCTGGTGGTGTATTTTTGGCCATTTGTGCAATTTTCGTGCGAAAATAAGATTTTGGGTTTTGGTGCCCCGTGATTCTTGGTTCATTCTTATGCATAAAAAACCAAATGGTCGTAGCACTTTTCGGTTTTGAGGTTTGTGGTGTCCAGTGGTCATATTTTGCTGCTCGTGGTGCATTTTCGGCCCATTGTGCAATTTTCGTGCGAAAATAAGACTTTTGGGATTTGGGGCCCCGTGATCCTTGGTATGCTCTTATACATAAAAAAATAAAATGCTTGGAGCACTTTTCAGTTTTGAGGTCCGTAGTGTCCAGTGGTCAAATTTTGCTTCCCGTGGTGCATTTTCTGCACATGGTACAATTTTCGTGCGAAAATAAGACTTTTGGATTTTGGTGCCCTGTGATCCCTGGTGCATTCTTATGCATGAAAATCCATAATGCTCAGAGCACTTTTCGATTTTGAGGTCCGAGGTGCCCCGTGGTCCAATTTTGGAGCCGGTGGTGTATTTTCAGCCATTTATGCAATTTTTGTGCGAAAAAAAGACTTTTGGGTTTGGTACCCCGTGATCCTTGGAGCATTCCTATGCATAAAAAACCATAATGCTAGGAGCACTTTTCAATTTTGAGGTTTGTGTTGCCCCGTGGTCCAATTTTCGTGCCGGTGGTGCATTTTCGGCCATTTGGGCAATTTTCGTGCGAAAATAAGACTTTGGGGGTTAGGTGCCCCGTGATCCCTGGTGCATTCTTATGCATAAAAAAACATAATGCTCGAAGTACCTTTCTGTTTTGAGGTCCGTGGTGTCCAGTAGTCATATTTTGGTGCCTCGTCGTGCATTTTTGGCCCATGGTGCAATTTTCATGCCAAAATAAGACTTTTGTGTTTCGGTGCCCCGTGATCCTTGGGGCATTCTTATCCATAAAAAATCATAATTGTTGGAGCACTTTTCAGTTTTGAGGTCCGAGGTGTCCCGTAGTCCAGTTTTGGTTCCCGGGGTGCATTTTCGGCACATTGTACAATGTTCGTGCCAAAATAAGACTTTTGGGTTTTGGTGCCCCGTAATCCCTGGTGCATTCTGATGCATAAAAAATGGTAATGCTCGGAGTAATTTTTAGTTTTGAGGTCCATGGTGCCCCGAGGTCAAATTTTGGTGACCCATGTTACATTTTTAGCTCATGGTGCAATTTTCGTGCCAAAATAAGACTTTTGGGTTTTGCTGCCCTATGATCCTTGGGGAATTCTTATGCATAAAAATGCATAATGCTTGGAACACTTTTCAGTTTTGAGGTCCGTGGTGCCCCGTGGTCCAATTTTGGTGTCCGTGGTGCATTGTCGGCCATTTGTGCAATTTTCGTGCGTAAATAAGTCTTTTGGGTTTCGGTGCCCCGTGATCCCTGGTGCATTCTTATGCATAAAAAACCATAATTCTCAGAGCACTTTTCAGTTGTGAGGTCCGAGGTGTCCCGTGGTCCAATTTAGTGCCAGTTGTGCATTTTCGGCCCATTGCGCAATTTTCGTGCGAACATAAGACTTTTTGGTTTTGGTGCCCCGTGATCCCTGGTGCATTCTGATGCATAAAAAATGGTAATGCTCAGAGAAATTTTCAGCTTTGAGGTCTGTGGTGGCCCGAGGTCAAATTTTGGTGCCCCATGGTACATTTTTAGCTCATGGTGCAACTTTCGTGCCAAAATAAGACTTTTGGATTTTGCTGCCCTATGATCCTTGGGGAATTCTTATGCATAAAAATGCATGATGCTTGGAGCACTTTTCAGTTTTGAGGTCCGTGGTGCCCCGTGGTCCAATTTTGGTGTCGGTGGTGCATTGTCGGCCATTTGTGCAATTTTTGTGCGTAAATAAGACTTTTGGGTTTCGGTCCCCCGTGATCCCTGGTGCATTCGTAAGCATAAAACACCATAATGCTCGGAGCACTTTTAAGTTTTGAGGTTCGTGGTGTCCAATGGTCAAATTTTGCTTCCCGTGGTGCATTTTCGGCCATTTGTGAAATTTTCGTGCGAAAATAAGACTTTTGGGTTTTGGTGCCCCATGATCCCTGGTGCATTCTTATGCATAAAAAACCATAATGCTCGCAACACTTTTCAGTTTTCAGGTCTGTGGTGCTCTGTGGTCCAATTTTGGTGCCGGTGGTGCATTTTCGGCCATTTGTCCAATTTTCGTGCGAATATAAGACTTTTGGGTTTTGGTACCCTGTGATCCCTGGTGCATTCTTATGCATAAAAAACCATAATGCTTGGAGCACTTTTCAGTTTTGAGGTCCGAGGTACCCCGTGGTCCAATTTTGGTGCCCGTGGTGCATTTTCGTCCCATTGTGCAATTTTCGTGCGAAAATAAGACTCTTTGGTTTTAGTGCCCCGTGATCCCTAGTGCATTCTTTATACATAAAAAACCATAATGCATGGAGTACTTTCCAATTTTGAGGTCCGTGGTGTCTAGTGGTCAAATTTTGCTTCCCATGGAGCAATTTTCGTGCAAAAATAAGACCTTTGCAATTTGGTGCCCCGTGATACCTGGTGCATTCTTATGCATAAAAAACCATAATGCTCGAACACTTTTTAGTCTTGAGGTCTGTGCTGCTCCGTGGTCCAATTTTGGTGCTGGTGGTGCATGTTTGGCAATTTGTGCAATTTTCTACGAATATAAGACTTTTGGGTTTTGGTTTCCCGTGATCCCTGCTGCATTCTTATGCATAAAAAACCATAATTCTCGGAGCACTTTTCAGTTTTGAGGTCCGTGGTGCATTTTCGGCCCATTGCGCAATTTTCATGCGAAAATAAGACTTTTGGGTTTTGGTACCCCGTGATCCCTGGTGCATTCTGATGCATAAAAAATGGTAATTCTCGGAGAAATTTTCAGTTTTGAGGTTCGTGGTGCCCCGAGGTCAAATTTTGGTGCCCCATGGTACATTTTTAGCTCATGGTGCAACTTTTGGGTTTTGCTGCCCTATGATCCTTGGGGAATTCTTATGCATAAAAATGCATGATGCTTGGAGCACTTTTCAGTTTTGAGTTCCGTGATACCCGTGGTCCAATTTTGGTGTCGGTGGTGCATTGTTGGCCATTTGTGCAATTTTCGTGCGTAAATAAGACTTTTAGGTTTCGGTGCCCCATGATCCCTGGTGCATTCTTATGCATAAAAAACCATAATGCTCAGAGCACTTTTAAGTTTTGAGGTCCATGGTGTCAAGTGGTCAAATTTTGCTTCCCGTGGTGCATTTTCGGCCATTTGTGAAATTTTCGTGCGAAAAGAAGACTTTTGGGTTTTGGTGCCCCATGATCCCTGGTGCATTCTTATGAATAAAAAACCATAATGCTCGCAACACTTATCAGTTTTCAGGTCCGTGGTGCTCCGTGGTCCAATTTTGGTGCCTGTGGTGCATTTTCGGCCATTTTTCCAATTTTCGTGCGAAAATAAGACTTTTGGGTTTTGGTACCCTGTGATCCCTGGTGCATTCTTATGCATAAAAAACCATAATGCTCGAAGCACTTTTCAGTTTTGAGGTCTGAGGTGCCCCGTGGTCCAATTTTGGTGTCTGTGGTGCATTTTCTTCCCATTGTGCAATTTTCGTGCGAAAATAAAACTCTTTGGTTTTGGTGCCCCGTGATCCCTAGTGCATTCTTTATACATCAAAAACCATAATGCACGGAGTACTTTCCAGTTTTGAGGCCGTGGTGTCCAGTGGTCAAATTTTGCTTCCCATGGTGCAATTTTCGTACGAAAATAAGACCTTTGGGTTTTGGTGCCCCGTGATACCTGGTGCATTCTTATGCATAAAAAACCATAATGCTTGAACACTTTTCAGTCTTGAGGTCCTTGGTGCTCCGTAGTCCAATTTTGGTGTCGGTGGTGCATTGTCAGCCACTTGTGCAATTTTCGTGCATAAATAAGACTTTTGGATTTTGGTGCCATGTGATCCCTGGTGCATTCTTATGCATAAAAAACCATAATCCTCATAGCACTTTTCAGTTTTGAGGTCTGTGTAGCCCCGTGGTCCAATTTTAGTGCTGGTGGTGCATTTTCGTCCTATTGTGCAATTTTCCTGTGAAAATAAGACTTTTGGGTTTTGGTGCCCCGTGATCCTTGGTGCATTCTTATTCATAAAAAAACTATAATGCTCATAGCACTTTTCAGTTTTGAGTTCCGTAGTGCCCCGTGGTCCAATTTTGGTGCCGGTGGTGCATTTTCGGCCCTTTGTGCAATTTTCATGCGAAAATAAGTCTTTTGGATTTTGGTGACCATTGATCCCTGATGCATTCTTATGCATAAAAAACCATAATGCTCGGAGCATTTTTCAGTTTTGAGGTCCCTCTTGCCTGGTGGTCCAATTTTGGTGCCCGTGGTACATTTTCGGCCCATTGTGCTATTTTCGTGTGAAAATAAGACTTTTGGATTTTGGTGCCCCGTTATCCCTAGTGCATTCTTATACATGAAAAACCATAATACTTGGAGCACTTTTCAGTTTTGAGGTCCGTGGTGTCCAGTGGTCCAATTTTTATGCCCTGTGGCGCATTTCCAACCCATTTTGCAACTTTCGTACGAAAATAAGACCTCTGGGTTTTGGTCCCCCGTGATCCCTGGTGCATTCTTATCCATAAAAAAACTATAATGCTCAGTGAACTTTTCAGCTTTGAGTTCCTTGGTGCCCTGTGGTCCAATTTTGGTTCCGGTGGTGCGTTTTCAGCCAATTGTGCAATTTTCGAGCGAAAATAAGACTTTTGGGTTTTGGTTCCCCGTGATCCCTGATGCATTCTTATGCAAAAAAAACCATAATACTCGGAGTACTTTTCAGTTTTGAGGCCCGTGGTGTCCAGTGGTCCAATTTTTGTGCCTTGTGGTGCATTTTCGACCCATTTTGCAATTTTCATGCGAAAATAAGACTTTTGGGTTTTAGAGCCCCGTGATTCCTGGTGCATTCTTACCCATAAAAAACTATAATGCTCAGAGAACTTTTCAGTGTTGAGTTCCGTGGTGTCCCGTGGTCCAATTTTGGTGCCGGTGGTGCATTTTCAGCCATTTGTGCAATTTTCGTGCGAAAATATGACTTTTGGGTTTCGGTGCCCCGTGATCCCTGGTGCATTCTTTTGCATAAAAGATCATAATGCTCGGAGCACTTTTCAGTTTTGAGGTCCGAGGTGCCCCATGGTCCAATTTTGATGCCCGTGGTGCATTTTCGGCCAATTGTGCAATTTTCGTGCGAAAATAAGACTTTTGGGTTTTGGTGCCCCGTGATCCCTGGTGCATTCTTATACATAAAAAACCAGAATGCTCATAGCACTTTTCAGTTTTGAGGTTCGTGGTGTCCAGTGCTCAAAATTTGGTGCCCGTGGGGCATTTTCGGCAGATGTTGCAATTTTTGTACAAAAATAAGACTTTCGGGATTTTGTGGCCCGTGATCCATGCTGCATTCTTATGCATAAAAAACCATAATGCTCATAGCACTTTTCAGTTTTGAGGTCCGAGGGGCCCTGTGATCCAATTTTGGTGCCCGTGGTGCATTTTCGGCCCATCGTACAATTTTCGTGCGAAAATAAGACTTTTGGGTTTTGGTGCCCCGTGATCTCTGGTGCATTCTTATACATAAAAAACCATAATGCTGAGAGCACTTTTCAGTTTTGAGGTTCGTGGTGTCCAGTGGTCAAATTTTGGTGCTCGTGGTGCATTTTCAGCACATGGTGCAATTTTCTTGTAAATAGAAGATTTTTTGGTTATGGTGCCCCGTGAACCCTGGTACATTCTTATGCATAAAAAACCATGTTCCTCGAAGCACTTTTCCATTTCGAGGTTCGTGTTGCCCCGTGGTCCAATTTTGGTGCCCGTGGTGCATTTTCTGCCCATTGTGCATTTTTCGTGCGAAAATAAGACTTTTGGGTTTTGGTGCCCCATGATTCCTGATGCATTCATATACATAAAAAACCATAATGCTCAAAGCATTTTTCAGTTTTGAGGTCTGTGGTGTGCAGTTTTCAGTTTTGAGGTCCGAGGTATCCTGTGGTCCAATTTTGGTGCTCGTGGTGCATTTTCGGCCCATTGTGCAATTTTCATGCAAAAATAGAACTTTTGGGTTTAGGTGCCCCATGATCCCTGGTGCATTCTTATGCATTAAAAACCATAATGCTTGGAGCACTTTTCAGTTTTGAGGTCCGAGGTGCCCCGTTGCCCAATATTGGTGCCTGTGGTGCATTTTCGGCCAAATGTACAATTTCGTGCGAAAATAAGACTTATGGGTTTTGGTGCCCCATGGTCCCTGGTGCATTCTTATGCATAAAAAACCATAATGCTTGGTGCACTTTTCAGTTTTGAGGTCTGAGATGTCCCATGGTCCAATTTTGGTGCCCGTGGTGCATTTTCGGCCCATTGTGTAAATTTCGTGCGAAAATAACACTTTGGGTTTTGGTGCCCCGTGATCCCTGGTGCATTCTTATGCATAAAAACTATAATGCTCATTGCACTTTTCAGTTTTGAGGTCCGTGGTGCCCCGTGGTCCAATTTTGGTGGTAGTGGCGCATTTTCGGCCATTTGTGCAAATATTGTGCAAAATTAAGACTTTTGGATTTTGGTACCCCGTGATTCCTGGTGCATTCTTATGCATTAAAAACCATAATGCTCGGAGTACTTTTCAGTTTTGAGGTCCGTGTTACCCGTGGTCCAATTTTGGTGCCCGTCGTGCATTTACGGCCCATTGTGCTATTTTTGTGAGAAAATAAGACTTTTTGGGTTTTGGTGCATCGTGATCCCTAGTGCATTCTTATACATAAAAAACCATAATGCTTGGAGCACTTTTTATTTTTGAGGTCCGTGGTGTCCAGTGGTCAAATTTTGGTCCCCGCGGTGCATTTTCGGCACATGGTGCAATTTTTGTGCGAAAATAAGAGTTTTGGATTTTGGTGCCCCGTAATCCCTGGTGCTTTCTTATGCATACAAAACTATAATGCTCATAGGACTTTTCAGTTTTGAGGTCCGTGGTGCCCCGTGGTCCAATTTTGGTGCAGGTGGTGCATTTTCGGCCATATATGCAATTTTCATGCGAAAATAAGACTATTGGGTTTTGGTGCCCTGTGATCCCTGGTGCATTCCTATACATAAAAAACCATGATGCTTGGAGCTCTTTTCAGGTTTGCGGTCCGTGGTGTCCAGTGGTCCAATTTTGGTGCCCCGTGGTGCATTTTTGGCCCATGGTGCAATTTCTGTGCCAAAATAAGACTTTTGGGTTTTGGTGCCCCGTGATCCTTCGGGCATTCTGATGCATAAAAAACCATAATGGTCGAAGCACTTTTCAGTTTTGAGGTCCGTGGTGCCCGTGGTCCAATTTTAGTGCCCGTGGTTGATTTTCCGCACATGGTGCAATTTTCGTGCCAAAATAAGACTTTTGGGTTTTGGAGCCCCATGATCCTTGGAGTCTCCTTATGCATCAAAAACCATAATGCTTAGAGCACTTTTCAGTTTTGAGGTCCGTGGTGCCCCATGGTCCAATTTCGATCCCCATGGTGTATTTTCGGCCTATTATGCAATTTTCGTGCCAAAATAAGACTTTTGGGTTTTGGTGCCCCCATGATCCTTGGGGCATTCTGATGTATAAAAAACCATAGTGCTCGGATAACTTTTCAGTATTGAGGTCCGCGGTGCCCCGAGGTCCAATTTTGGTGCCCATGGTGCATTTTCGCCACCGGTGCAATTTTTGTGCCAAAATAAGACTTTTGGGTTTTGGTGCCCCGTAATCCCTTATGCATTGTTATGCATAAAAAACCATTATGCTTGGAGCCCTTTTCAGTTTTGAGGTACGTGATGTCTAGTGGTCCAATTTTGGTGCCCCGTGGTGCATTTTTGGCCCATGGTGCAATTTTCCTGCCAAAATAAGACTTTTGGTTTTTGGTGCCCTGTGATCCTTGGTGCATCCTTATGCATAAAAAACCATAGTGCTCAAATAACTTTTCAGTATTGAGGTCCGTGGTGCCCCGAGGTCCAATTTTGGTGCCCATGGTTCATTTTCTACACCGCTGCAATTTTTGTGCCAAAATAAGACTTTTGGGTTTTGGTGCCTCGTGATCCCTTGTGCATTCTTATGCATAAAAGACCATAATGCTTGGATCACTTTTCAGTTTTGAAGTACGTGATGTCTGGTGGTCCAATTTTGGTGCCCCGTGGTGAATTTTTGGCCCATGGTGCAATTTTCGTGTCAAAATAAGACTTTTGGGTTTTGGTGCCCCGTGATCCCTAGTGCATTCTTATGCATAGAAAACCATAATGCTTGGAGCACTTTTCAGTTTTGACGTACGTGGTGTCCAGTGGTCTAATTTTGGTGCCCCGTGGTGCATTTTTGACCCATGGTGCAATTTTCGTGCCAAAATAAGACTTTTGGGTTTTGGTGCCCCGTGATCCTTCGGGCATTCTGATGCATAAAAAACCATAATGGTCGAAGCACTTTTCAGTTTTGAGGTCCGTGGTGCCCCGTGGTCCAATTTTAGTGCCCGTGGTTGATTTTCCGCACATGGTGCAATTTTCGTGCCAAAATAAGACTTTTGGGTTTTGGAGCCCCGTGTTCCTTGGAGTCTCCTTATGCATCAAAAACCATAATGCTTGGAGCACTTTTCAGTTTTGAGGTCCGTGGTGCCCCATGGTCCAATTTCGATCCCCATGGTGTATTTTCGGCCTATTATGCAATTTTCGTGCCAAAATAAGACTTTTGGGTTTTTGTGCCCCATGATCCCAGGTGCATCCTTATGCATAAAAAACCATTATGCTCGGAACACTTTTCAGTTTTGAGGTTCGTGGTGCCCCGTGGTCCAATTTTGGTGCTCGTGGTGCATTTTCGGCACCTAGTGCAATTTTCGTGCCAAAAATAAGACTTTTGGATTTTGGTGCCCCGTGATACTTGGTGCATCCTTATGCATAAAAAACCATAATTCTTAGAGCACTTTTCAGTTTTGAGGTCCGTGGTACCCCGTGGTCCAATTTTTGTGCCAGTGGTGCATTTTCGGCCTATTATGCTATTTTCGTGCCAAAATAAGACTTTCTGGTTTTGGTGCCCCATGATCCTTCGGGTAACCTTATGCATAAAAAACAATAATGCTCAAAGTACTTTTTGGGTTTGAGGTCCGTGATGCCCAGTGGTCCAATTTTGGTGCCCGTGGTGCATTTTCGCCCAATTGTTTTGTGCGAAAATAAGACTTTTGGGTTTTGGTACCCCATGATCCCAGTGCATCCTTATGTATAAAATCCATAATGCTCGGAACACTTTTAATTTTTGAGGTTCGTGGTGCCTTGTGGACCCATTTTTGTGCCCCTTGGGCATGTTCGTCCCATGGTGCAATTTTCGTGCCAAAATAAGACTTTTCGATTTTGGTGCCCCGTGATCCCTGGTGCATCCTTATGCATAAAAAACTATAATGCTCATAGCACTTTTCAGTTTTGAGGTCCGTGGTGCACCGTGGTCCAATTTTGGTGCCGATGGTGCATTTACGCCCATTTGTGCAATTTTCGTGCGAAAATAAGACTTTTGGATTTTGGTGCCCCGTGATCCCTAGTGCATTCTTATGCATAAAAAACCATAATGCTCAGAGCATGTGTTAGTTTTGAGGTCTGTGGTGCCCCGTGATAGAATTTTGGTGCTCGTGGAGCATTTTCGTACATGGTCCAATTTTTGTGCTTCGTGGTGCATTTTTTGATCATTGTGCAATTTTCGTGCAAAAAGAAGACTTTTGGGTTTTGGTGCCCCGTGATCCCTGGTGGATTCTTATGCATAAAAAACCATCAAGCTCGGCGCACTTTTCAATTTTGAGGTTCGTGCTTCCCCGTGTTCCAATTTTGTTGCCCGTTGGGCATTTTCAGCCCATTGTGCAATTTTTGTCCCAAAATAAGACTTTTGGGTTTTGGTGCCCTGTGATCCTTGGAGCATCCTTGTGCATAAAAAACCATAATGCTCAGAGTACTTTTCAGGTTTGAGGTTCGTGGTGCCCCGTGGTCCAATTTTTGTGCCTGTGGTGCATGTTCAGCCCACGGTACAATTTTCGTGCCAAAATAAGACTTCCGGGTTTTGGTGCCCCATGATCCCTGGTGCATTCTTATGCATAATAAACCATAATGCTTGAAGCACTTTTCAGTTTTGAGGTACGTGGTGTCCAGTGGTCCAATTTTGGTGCCCCGTGGTGCATTTTTGGCCCATGGTGTAATTTTCGTGCCAAAATAAGACTTTTGGGTTTTTGTGCCCCATGATCCCTGGGGCTTTCTTATGCATAAAAAACCATAATGCTCGGAACACTTTTCAGTTTTGAGGTTCGTGGTGCCCCGTGGTCCAATTTTGGTTCTCGTGGTGCATTTTTGGCCTATTATGCAATTTTCGTGCCAAAATAAGACTTTTGGGTTTTGGCGCCCAGTGATGCCTGGGACATTGTTATGCATAAAAGAAAATAATGGTCGATGCACTTTTCAGTTTTGAGGTCCGTGGTGCCACGTGGTCCAATTTTGGTGCTCGTGGTGGATTTTCCGCACATGTTGCAATTTTCGTGCCAAAATAAGACTTTCCGGTTTTGGAGCCCCGTGATCCTTGGTTCATCCTTAAGCATAAAAAATCATAATGCTCTGAGCACTTTTCAGTTTTGAGGTTTGTGGTTCCCCGTGGTCCAATTTTGGTGGCCATGGTGCATTTTCGGTCATTTGTGCAATTTTCGTGCGAAAATAAGACTTTTGGGTTTTGGTTCACCATGATCCCTAGTGCATTCTTATGCATAAAAAACCATAATGCTCGGAGCACTTTTATGTTTTGAGGTCAGTGGTGCCCGTGGTGCATTTTCGGCCCATTATGCAATTTTCGTGTGAATATAAGACATTTGGGTTTTGGTTCCCCGTGATCCCTGGTGCATTCTTATGCATAAAAAACCATAATGCTCAGAGCACTTTTCAATTTCGAGGTTCATGGTGCCTCATGGTCCAATTATGGTGCCGATGGTGCATTTTCAGCCATTTGTGAAATATTTGTGCGAAAATAAGACTTTTGGGTTTTGGTGCTCCGTGATCTCCGGTGCATTCTTATGCATAAAAAACCATAATGCTCGGAGCACTTCTCAATTTTGAGGACCGTGGTGCCCCATGGTCCAATTTTGGTGCCCATGGTGAATTTTCGGCACAAGGTGCAATTGTCGTTCCAAAATAAGACTTTTGGATTTTGCTGCCCCATGATCCCTTTTGCATTCTTATGCATAAAAAATCATAATGCTTGGAGCACTTTTCTATTTTGAGGTCCGTGGTGCCCTGTGGTCCAATTTTGGTGCCCGTGGTGCATTTTTGGCCCATTATGCAATTTTTGTGCCAAAATAAGACTTTTAGGTTTTGGTGCCCGGTGATCCCTGATGCATCCTTATGCATAAAAATCCATAATGCTGGGAGAAATTTTCAGTCTTAAGGTCCGTGGAACCCCATGGTCCAATTTCGGTGCTGGTGGTGCATTCTCGACCATTTGTGCAATTATCGTGCGAAAATAACACTTTTGGTTTTGGTGCCTTATGATCCCTGGTGCATTCTTTTGCATAGCAAACCATAATGTTGGGAGCAGTTTTATGTTTTGAGGTGTGTAGTGCCCCGTAGTCCAATTTTGGTGCTCGTGGTGCATTTTCAGCCCATTGTGCAATTTTCGTGCGAAAATAAGACTTTTGGGTTTTGGTGCCCCGTGATCCCTAATGCATTCATATACATAAAAAATCATAATGCTTGGAGCACTTTTCAGTTTTGAGGTCTGTGGTGTCTAGTGGTAAAATTTTCGTGCCCGTGGTGTATTTTCGGCACATAATGCAATTTTCTTGCCAAAATAAGACTTTTGTGCTTTGGAGCCATGTGATCCTTGGTGCATCCTTATGCATAAAAAACCATAATGCTCAGAGCACTTTTCAGTTTTGAGGTCTGTGGTGCCCCGTGCTCCAATTTTTGTGCCTGTGGTGCATTTTCACCCCATTGTGCAATTTTCGTGCGAAAATAAGACTTTTGGGTTTTGGTGTCCCGTGATCCTTGATGGATTCTTAGGCATAAAAAACCATAATGCTTGTAGCACTTTTCAGCTTTGAGGTTCGTGGTACCCTGTGGTCCAATTTTGGTGCCCGTGGTCAATTTTGGCACATGGTGAAATTTTCGTGCCAAAATAAGAATTTTAGGTTTTGGTGCCCCGTGATCCCTGGTGCACCCTTATGAATAAAAAATCATAATGCTCTAAGCACTTTTCAGTTTTGATGTCCGTGGTTCCCCGTCATCCCTGGTGCATTCTTATGCATAAAAAACCATCATGCTTGGAGCACTTTTCAAATTTGAGGTCCGTGGTGCCCCGTGGTCCAATTTTGGTGCCGGTGGGGCATTTTCGGCCATTTGTGCAATTTTCGTGCGAAAATAAGACTTTTGGGTTTTGGTGCCCCGTGATCCCTGGTGGATTTTTATATAAATAAAGATAATGCTCATAGAACTTTTCAGTTTTGAGGTCTATGGTGTCCAGTGGTCAAATTTTGGTGCCCGTGGTGCAATTTCGGCAGATGGTGCAATTTTCGTGCGAAAATAAGACTTTTGGGTTTTGGTACCCTATGATGCCTAGTGCATTCTTATGCATAAAAAACTATAATGCTCATAGCACTTTTCAGTTTTGAGGTCTGTGGTGTCCAGTGGTCAGATTTTGGTGCCCGTGGTAAATTTTCAGCACATGGTGCAATTTTCGTGCCAAAATAAGACTTTTGGGTTTTGGTGCCCCGTGATCCTTGGTGCACCCTAATGGTAGACTTATGGTTTTTTATGCATAAGAATGCACCAGAGATCACGGGGCACTAAAACCCAAAAGTCTTATTTTCGCACAAAAATTGCACAATGGGCTGAAAATGCACCACGGGCAACAAAATTGGACCACGGGGGACCTGGGACCTCAAAACTTAAAATTGCTCTGAGCATTATGGTTTTTTATGCATAAGAATGCACCAGGGATCACGGGGCACCAAAACCCAAAAGTCTTATTTTCACACGAAAATTGCATAAATAGCCGTAAATGCACCATTGGCACCAAAATTGGAGCACGGGGCACCACGGACCTCGAAACTTAAAAGTGCTCCAAGCATTATGGCTTTTTATGCATAAGAATGCACCAGGGATCATGGGGCACCAAAACGCAAAAGTCGTATTTTCGCACGAAAATTGCACCATGTGCCGAAATTGCACCACGAGCACCAAAATTTGACCATTGGAAACCACGGACCTCAAAACTGAAATGTGCTCTGAGCATTATCGTTTTTTATGTATAAGAATGCACAAGGAATCACGGGGCACCAAAACCCTAAAGTCTTATTTTCACACGAAAATGCACCACGACCACCAAAATTGGACCACGGGGCACCACGGACCTCAAAACATAAAGTGCTCCTAGTATTATGGATTTTTATGCATAAGAATGAACTAGGGATCACAGGGCACCAGAACCCAAAAGTCTTATTTTCGCACGAAAATTGTACAAATGGCCGAAAATGCACCACCGGCACCAAAATTGGGCCACGAGGTACCACGGACCTCAAAAATGAAAAGTACTCCAAGAATTATGGTTTTCTATGCATAAGAATGCACTAGGGATCACGAGGCACCAAAATCAAAAAGTCTTATTTTCGCACGAAAATTGCACAAATGGCCGAAAATGTACCACCGGCACCAAAATTGGACCACGGGGTACCACGGACCTCAAAAATGAAAAATGCTCCAAGCATTATGATTTTGTATGCATAAGAATGCACCAGGTATCATGGGGCACCAAAACCCAAAAGTCTTCTTTTCGCATGAAAATTGCACAATGGGACGAAAATGCACCAGGGGCACAAAATTGGACCACGGGGCACCACGGACATCAAAACTGAAAAGTGCTCCGAGCATTATGGATATTTATGCATAAGAATGCACCAGGGATCATGGTGAACCAAAACCCAAAAATCTTATTTTCGCACGAAAATTGCACAAATGGCCGAAAATGCACCACGGGCACCAAAATTGGACCATGGGGAACCACGGACCTTAAAACTGAAAAGTGCTCATAGCATTATGGTTTTTGATGCTTAAGGATAAACCAAGGATCACGGGGCTCCAAAACCCGAAAGTCTTATTTTGGCATGAAAATTGCAACATGTGCAGAAAATCCACCACGAGCACCAAAATTGGACCACGTGGCACCACGGACCTCAAAACTGAAAAGTGCATTGACCATTATTTTTTTTTATGCATAACAATGTCCCAGGGATCACTGGGCCCCAAAACCCAAAAGTCTTATTTTGGCACGAAAATTGCACCATGGGCCAAAAATGCACCACGGGGCACCAAAATTGGACCACTGGACACCACGGACCTCAAAATTGAAAAGTGCTATGAGCATTATGGTTTTTTATGCATAAGAATGCACCAGGGATCACCAGGCACCAAAACCCAAAAGTCTTATTTCGGCAAGAAAATTGCACAAGTGTCGAAAATGCTCCACGGGCACCAAAATTGGATCACGGGGCACCATGGACCTCAATACTGAAAAGTTCTCTGAGCATTATGAATTTTTATGCATAAGGAGGCGCCAAGGATCACGGGGCACCAAAACCCAAAAGTCTTATTTTGGCACGAAAATTGCACCATGTGCCGAAAATGGACCACGGGTACCAAAATTTGACCACGGGGCACCACAGACCTGAAAACTAAAAAGTGGTCCAAGCATTGTGATATTTTATGCATAAGAAGGCACCAGGGATCACGGGGCACGAAAACCCAAAAGCTTATTTTCGCACGAAAATTGCAGAAATGGAAGAAAATGAATCACCGGCACCAAAATTGGACCACGGGGTACCACGAACCTCAAAACCGAAAAGTACTCCAAGCATTATGATTTTTTATGCATAAGAATTCCCCAAGGATCACAGGGCACCAAGACCCAAAAGTCTTATTTTGTCACGAAAATTGCACCATTGACCAAAAATGCACCACGGGGCATCAAAATTGGACCACTAGACACGACGAACCTCAAAACTAAAAAGTGCTTTGAGCATTATGGTTTTGTATTCATAAGAATCCACCAGGGATCACGGGGCACCAAAACCCAAAAGTCTTATTTTGGCACGAAAATTCTACCATTGGCCAAGAATGCCCCGCACGAGGCATCAAAATTGGACCACTGGACACCACGGACCTCAAAACTGAAAAGTGCTCCAAGCATTATGATTTTTTATGCATAAGAAACCACCAGGGATCACGGGGCACCAAAACCCAAAAGTCTTATTTTGGCATGAAAATTGCACAAATGGCCGAAAATGCACCACCGGCACAAAAATTGGACCACGCGGCACCACGGATCGCAAAACTGAAAAGTGTTCCGAGTATTATGGTTTTTTATGCATAAGAATGCACCAAGAATCACGGGGCACCAAAACCCAAATGTCTTATTTTGGCATGAAAATTGCACAATGGGCCGAAAATGCACAACATGCACCAAAATTGGATGACGGGGCACGACGGACCTCAAAACTAAAAAGTGCTCCAAGCATTATGGTTTTTTATGCCTAAGAATGCACCAGGGATCACGGGGCACCAAAACCCAAAAGTCTTATTTTCGCACGAAAATTGCACAATGGACCGAAAATGCACCACGGGCACAAAAATTAGACCACGGGGCACCTCGGACCTCAAAACTTAAAAGTGTTCCAACCATTATTGATTTTTATCCATAAGAATTCACCAGGAATCACGGGGCACCAAAACCTAAAAGTCTTATTTTCGCACGAAAATTGCACAATGGGCCGAAAATGCATCACGGGCACCAAAATTGGACCACGGGACACCTCGGACCTCAAAACTGAAAAGCTCTATGAGCATTATGGTTTTTAATGCATAAGAATGCACCAGGGTTCATAGGGCACAAAAACCCAAAAGTCTTATTTTGGCACGAAAATTTGACAAATTGCTAAAAATGCACCACGGGAACCAAAATTGGACCACGGGGCACCGTGGACCTCAAAACTGAAAACTGCTCCAACTATTATGGTTTTTTATGTATAAGAATGTACTAGCGATCACAGGGCACCAAAACCCAAAAGTCTTATTTTCGCAAGAAAATTTCACAAATGACCGAAAATGCATTATCGGCACCAAAATTGGTCCACTGGGCACCACAGACCTCAAAATTGAAAAGTGTTTCGAGCATTATCGTTTTTTATGCATAAGAATGCCCCCGGGATCACGGGGCACCAAAACCCAAAAGACTTATTTTCGCATGAAAATTGCACAATGGACCGAAAATGCATCACAGGCGCCAAAGTTGGACCACGAGGCACGACAGACCTCAAAACTAAAAAATTCTCTAAGCATTATGGTTTTTTGTGCATAAGAATGCACTAGGGATCACGGGGCACCAAAACCCAAAAGTCTTATTTTCGCACGAAAATTGCACAAATGGTCGAAAATGCATCACTGACACCAAAATTGGTCCACGGGGCACCACGGAACTCAAAACTTAAAAGTTCTCCAAGCATTATGGTTTTTTATGCATTAGAATGCACCAAGGATCACGGGGAACAAAAACCTAAAAGTCTTATTTTCGCACGAAAATTTCTCAAATGGCCGAAAATGCACCACGGGCACCACGGACCTCAAAACTGAAAAGTGTTTCTAGCATTATGGTTTTTTATGAATAAGAATGCACCAGGGATCACGAGGCACCAAAACCCAAAAGTCTTATTTTCGCACAAAAATTGTACAATGGGCTGACAATTCATTACCGGCACCAAAATTGGACCATGGGGCACCACAGACCTCAAAACTGAAAAGTGTTCCGAGCAATGTGGCATTTTATGGATAAAATGCACCGGAAATGACGGGGCACCAATACCCAAAAGTCCTATTTTCGCCCGAAAATTGCACAATTGGCCGAAAATGCACCACGGGCACCAAAATTGGACCATGGGGCACCTCGGACCTCAATACTTAAAAGTGGTCCAGGCATTATGGTTTTTAATGCATAAGAATGCACCAGGGATCACGGAACACCAACACCCAAAAGCCTTATTTTCGCACGAATATTGGACAAATGTCCGAAAATGCAACACCGGCAACAAAATTGGACCATGGGGCTCCACGAACCTCAAAACTGTAAAGTGGTTCAAGCATTATGGTTTTCTATGCATAAGAATGCACCAAGGATCACGGGGCACCAAAACACAAAAGTCTTATTTTCGCACGAAACTTACACAAAAGGGTCGAGAATGCACCACGGGCACCAAAACTGAACCACGGGGTACCTCGGACCTCAATACATAAAAGTGGTCCGAGCATTATGGCTTTTTATGCATAAGAATGCACCAAGGAAACGGGGCATCAAATCCCAAAAGTCTTATTTTCGCACGAAAATTGTACAATGGGCCGAAAATGCACCATCGGCACCAAAATTGGAACACGGGGCACCACGGACCTCAAAACTGAAAAGTGTTATGAGCATTATGGTTTTTTATGCATAAGAATGCAGCAGGGATCACGAGGCACCGAAACCCAAAAGTCTTATTTTCGCACGAAAATTACACAATGGGCCGAAAATGCACCACGAGCACCAAAATTGGACCACGGGGCACCTCGGACCTCAAAACTTAAAAGTTCTCCCAGCATCATGGTTTTTTATGAATAAGAATGCACCATGGATCATGTGGCACCAAAATCCAAAAGTCTTATTTTCGCACGAAAATTTCACAAATGGCAGAGAATGCACCACCGACACCAAAATTGGACCACGGGGCACCATGGACCTCAGAACTAAAAAGTCCTTCAAGCATTATGGTTTTTAATGCATAAGAATGCACCAGGGATCACGCGGCACCAAAACCCAAAAGTCCTATTTTCGCACAAAAATTTCACATATGGCCGAAAATGCAACACCGGAACCAAAATTGGACCACGGGGCACCACGAACCTCAAAATTGAAGAGTGCTCCAAGAATTATAGATTTTATGCATAAGAATGCACCAAGGATCACGGGGCACCAAAACCCAAAAGTCTTATTTTCGCACGAAAATTTCACAAATGGCCGAGAATGCACCACCGGCACGAAAATTGGACCTCGGGGCACCATGGACATCAAAACTGAAAAGTGCTCTGAGCATTATGGTTTTTTTATGCATAAGAATGCACCATGGATCATGGGGCACCAAAACCCAAAAGTCTTATTTTCGGTCGTAAATTTCACAAATGGTCGAAAATGCACCACCGACACCAAAATTGGACCACGGGGCACCACGGAACTCAAAACTTAAAAGTGCTCCAAGCATTATAGTTTTTTATGCATTAGAATGCACCAAGGATGACGGGGCACCAAAACCTAAAAGTCTTATTTTCGCACGAAAATTTCTCAAATTGCCGATAATGTACCACGGGCACCACGGACCTCAAAACTGAAAAGTGTTTCGAGCATTATGGTTTTTTATGAATAAGAATGCACCAGGGATCACGAAGCACCAAAACCCAAAAGTCTTATTTTCGCACAAAAATTGTACAAAGGGTTGAAAATGCATTACCGGCACTAAAATTGGACCACGGGGCACCTCGGACCTCAAAACTGAAAAATGCTCCGAGCATTATGGTTTTTTTATGCATAAGAATGCACCATGAATCATGGGGCACCAAAACCCAAAAGTCTTATTTTCGCACGAAAATTACATAATGGGCCGAAAATGCACCACGGGCACCAAAATTGGACCACGGGGCACCTCGGACATCAAAACTTAAAAGTGCTCCGAGCATTATGGATTTTTATTCATAAGAATGAACCAGGGATCACGGTGCACCAAAGCCCAAAAGGCTTATTTTTACACGAAAATTGCACAATGGGCCGAAAATGCATCACGGCCACCAAAATTGGACCACGGGGCACCTCGGACCTCAAAACTAAAAAGTGCTCCAAGCATTATCGTTTTTTATTTATAAGAATGCACCAGGGATCACGGGGCACCAAAACACAAAAGTCATATTTTCGCACGAAAATTGCTCAACGGGCAGAAAATGCACCACGGGCACCACAATTGGACCACGGGGCACGTTGGACTTCAAAACTGAAAAGTGCTCCAAGCATTATGGTTTCTTATGCATAAGAATGCACCAGGGATCACGGGGCATCAAAACCCAAAAGTCTTATTTTCGCACGAAAATTGCACCATGGGCTGAAAATGCATCACAGGAACCAAAGTTGGACCACGGGGCACCTCGGACCTCAAAACTGAAAAGTGCCACGAGTAGTGTCGTTTTTATGCATAAGAATGCCCCAGGAATCACAGGCACCAAAACCCAAAAGACTTATTTTCGAATGAAAATTGCACAACGGGTCGAAAATGCACCAATGGCACCAAAATTGGACCACGGGGCACGTCGGACCTCAAAACTGAAAGGTGCTCCAAGCATTATGGTTTTTTATGCATAAGAACGCACCAAGGATCACGGGGCACCAAAACCCAAAAGTCTTATTTTCGCCCGAGAATTGTACCATGGGCCGAGAATGCACCACCGGCACCAAAATTGGACCACGGGGCACCATGGACCTCAGAACTAAAAAGTGCTTCAAGCATTATGGTTTTTTATGCATAAGAATGCACCAGGGATCACGGGGCACCAAAACCCAAAACTCTTATTTTCGCACGAAAATTGCACAATGGGCCGAAAATGCACCACGGGCACCAAAGTTGGATGACGGGCACCTAAGACCTCAAAACTAAAAACTGCTCCGAGTATAATGGATTTTTATGCATAAGAATGCACTAGGGATTACGGGGCACCAAAACCTAAAAGTCTTATTTTCGCATGAAAATTGCACAATGGCACCAAAATTAGACCACGGGGCACCTCGGACCTCAAAACTGAAAAGTGCACCGAGCATTATGGTTCTTTTGCATAAGAATGCACCAGGGATCATGGGCACCAAAACCCAAAAGTCTTATTTTCGCACGAAAATTGCACAATGGGCCGAAAATGCACCACCGGCATAAAAATTGGACCACGGGGCACCTCAGACCTCAAAACTAAAAAGTTCTCCGAGTATAATGGATTTTTATGCATAAGAATGCACCAGGGATTACGGGGCACCAAAACCGAAAAGTCATATTTTCGCACGAAAATTGCACAATGGGCCAAAAATGCACCACAAGCACCAAAATTGGACTACGGGGCTCCTCGGACCTCAAAACTGAAAAGTGCAACGAGCATTATCGATTTTTATGCATAAAAAAGCACCAGGGATCACGGGGCACCAAAACCCAAAAGTCTTATTTTCGTACAAAAATTGCACATATGGCCGAAGATGCACCCCTGGCACCAAAATTGGACCACGGTGCACCATGGACCTCAAAACTGAAAAGTGCTCCATGGATTATGGTTTTTTATGCATAAGAATGCACCAGCAATCATGGGGCACCAACACCCAAAAGTCTTATTTTCACACGAAAATTTCACAACTGGCCAAAAATGCACCACCGGTACCAAAATTGGACCACAGGGCACCACAGACCTCAAAACTGAAAAGTATTCCAAGCATTATGGTTTTTTATACATAAGAATGCACCAGGGGTCACGGGGCACCAAAACCCAAAAGTCTAATTTTCGCACGAAAATTGCACAATAGGACGAAAATGCATCACGAGGACCAAAATTGGACCACGGGGCACGTCGGACCTCAAAACATTAAAGTGCTCCGAGCATTATGATTTTTTATACATAAAAATGAACCAGGGATCACGGGGCACCAAAACCCAAAAGTTTTATTTTCGCACGAAAATTGCACAATGGGCCGAAAATGCACCACGGGCACCAAAATTGGACCACGGGGCACCTCGGACCTCAAAACTGAAAAGTTCTCCGAGTATAATGGATTTTTATGCATAAGAATGCACCAGGGATCAGGGGGCACCAAAACCCAAAAGTCTTATTTTCGCACGAAAATTGCTCAATCTGCCGAGTATGCACCACGGGAACCAAAATTGGATCACGAGGCATCGTGGACAAGAAAACTGAAAAGCGCACCAAGCATTATGGTTTTTTAAGGATAAGAATGCACCAGGGATCACGGGGCACCGAAACCAAAAATTCCTCTTTTCGAACGAAAATTACACAATGGGCCGAAAATGCACCACGGGGCACGTCGGACCTCAAAACTGAAAAATGCTCCGAGTATTATGGTTTTTTATGCATAAAAATGCACCAGGGATCACGGGGCACCAAAACCCAAAAGTCTTATTTTCGCACGAACATTGCACAAATGGTCAAAAATGCACCACCGGCACCAAAATTGGACCACGCGGTAGCACGGACCTCAAAACTGAAAAGTGTTACTAGCATTATGGTTTATTCTGTATAAGAATGCACCAGGGATCATGGGGCACCAAAACCCAAAAGTCTTATTTTTGCACGAAAATTGCACAAATTGCCGAAAATGCACTCCCAACACCAAAATTAGACCATGGGGCACCACGGACCTGAAAACTGAAAAGTTTTCCAATAATTATACTTTTTTTTTTGCAACAGAATGCACCACCGGCACCAAAATTGGACCACGAGGTAGCACGGACCTCAAGACAGAAAAGTGTTCCGAGCATTGTCGTTTTTTATGCATAAGAATGCACCAAGGATCACGAGGCACCAAAACCCAAATCTCTAATTTTCGCACGAAAATTGCACAAACGGCCGAAAATGCACCACGGGCACCAAAATTGGACCACGGGGCACCTCGAACCTCAAAACTGAAAAGTACTATGAGTATTATGGTTTTTTATGCAAAAGAATGCACCAGGGATCACAGGGCACCAAAACCCGAAAGTCTTATTTTTGCACGAAAATTTCACAAATGGCCGAAAATGCACCACCGGCACCAAAATTGGACCACGGGGCACCATGGACCTCAAAACTGAAAAGTACTCCAAGCATTATGGTTTTTTATGCATAAGAATGCACCAGGGATCAGGGGGCAGCAAAACCCAAAAGCCTTATTTTCGTACGAAAATTGCAAAATAGGCCGAAAATGCACCACGAGCACCAACATTGGACCACGGGGCACTGTGGACCTGAAAACTGAAAGTGCTCCAAGCATTATGGTTTTTTATGCATAAGAATGCACCTGGGATATTGGGGCACCAAAACCGAAAAGTCCTATTTTCAAATGAAAATTCCATAATGGGCCAACATTGCATCACGGGCACCAAAATTGGACCTTGGGGCACCACGGACCTCAAAACTAAAAAGTGTTCCAAGCATTATTGTTTTTTATGCATAAGAATGCACCAGGGATCATGGGGCACCAAAATCCAAAAGTCTTATTTTCGCACGAAAATTGCAGAAAGGGCCGAAAATGCACCACGGGCACCAAAATTGGACCACGGGGCACCTCGGACCTCAAAACTGAAAAGCTCTATGAGCATTATGGTTTTTAATGCATAAGAATGCACCAGGGTTCATATGGCACAAAAACCCAAAAGTCTTATTTTCGCACGAAAATTTCAGTAATGGCCGAAAATGCACCACGGGCACCAAAATTGGACCACGGGGCACCTCGGACCTCAAAACTGAAAAGTGCTCCAAGCATTTTGGTTTTTATGAATAAGAATGCACGAGGGATAACGGGGCACCAAAACCCAAAAGTCTTATTTTCGGACGAAAATTGGACAAATTGCCGAAAATGCATTACCGGCACCAAAATTGGTACCCGGGGCACCACAGACCTCAAAACTGAAAAGTGTTCCAAGCATTATGGTTTTTTATGCATAAGAATGCACAAGGGCTCATGGGGCACCAAAATCCCAAAGTTTTATTTTCGCACGAAAATTGCACAAATAGCCGAAAATGCACCACCGGCACCAAAATTGGAGCACGGGGCACCACGAACCTCAAAACTAAAAAGTTTTCCAAGCCTTATGGTATTTTATGCATAAGAATGCACCAGGGATAACGGGGCACCAAAACCCAAAAGTCTTACTTTCGCACGAAAATTGCACAATGGGCCGAAAATGCACCACCGGCACCAAAATTGGACAACAGGGTACCACGGACCTCAAAACTGAAAGTGCTCCAAGCATTATGGTTTTTTATGCATAAGAATGCACCTGGGATATTGGGGCACCAAAACCCAGAAGTCTTATTTTCGAAGGAAAATTGAATAATGGGCGGAAAATGCACCATGGGTACCAAAATTGGACCATGGGGCACCTCGGACCTCAAAACTAAAAAGTTCTCTGAGTATAATGGATTTTTATGCATAAGAATGCACCAGGGATCAGGGGGCACCAAAACCCAAAAGTCTTATTTTCGCACGAAAATTGCTCAATCTGCCGAGTATGCACCACGGGAACCAAAATTGGATCACGAGGCATCGTGGACATGAAAACTGAAAAGCGCACCAAGCATTATGGTTTTTTAAGGATAAGAATGGACCAGGGATCACGGGGCACCAAAACCAAAAATTCCTCTTTTCGAACGAAAATTACACAATGGGCCGAAAATGCACCACGGGGCACGTCGGACCTCAAAACTGAAAAATGCTCCGAGTATTATGGTTTTTTATGCATAAAAATGCACCAGGGATCACGGGGCACCAAAACCCAAAAGTCTTATTTTCGCACGAACATTGCACAAATGGTAAAAAATGCACCACCGGCACCAAAATTGGACCACGCGGTAGCACGGACCTCAAATCTGAAAAGTGTTACTAGCATTATGGTTTATTCTGTATAAGAATGCACCAGGGATCATGGGGTACCAAAACCCAAAAGTCTTATTTTTGCACGAAAATTGCTCAATCTGCCGAATATGCACCACGGGAACCAAAATTGGACCACGAGGCATCGTGGACCTGAAAACTGAAAAGCGCACCAAGCATTATGGTTTTTTAAGGATAAGAATGCACCAGGGATCACGGGGCACCAAAACCAAAAATTCCTCTTTTCGAACGAAAATTACACAATGGGCCGAAAATGCACCACGGGGCACGTCGGACCTCAAAACTGAAAAATGCTCCGAGTATTATGGTTTTTTATGCATAAAAATGCACCAGGGATCACGGGCCACCAAAACCCAAAAGTTTCATTTTCGCATGAAAATTGCACAATGGGCCGAAAATGCCCCACAGGCACCAAAATTGGACCAGGGGGCACTTCGGACCTCAAAACTGAAAAGTGCTCCGAGCATTATCGTTTTTTATGCATAAGAATGCACAAACGATCATAGGGCCCCAAATCCCAAAAGCCTTATTTTCGCACGAAAATTGCACAATGGGCAAAATGCATTATGGGCACCAAAATTGGACCACGGGACACCTCGAACTTCAAAACTTAAAAGTGCTCCAAGAATTATGGTTTTTTATGCATAAGAATGAACCAGGGATCATAGGGCACCAAAACCCAAAAGTCTTATTTTCACACGAAAATTGCACAATGGGCCGAAAATACACCACCGGCACAAAAATTGGACCACGGGGCACCTCAGACCTCAAAACTAAAAAGTTCTCCGAGTATAATGGATTTTTATGCATAAGAATGCACCAGGGATCAGGGGGCACCAAAACCCAAAAGTCTTATTTTTGCACGAAAATTGCTCAATCTGCCGAATATGCACCACGGGAACCAAAATTGGACCACGAGGCATCGTGGACCTGAAAACTGAAAAGCGCACCAAGCATTATGGTTTTTTAAGGATAAGAATGCACCAGGGATCACGGGGCACCAAAACCAAAAATTCCTCTTTTCGAACGAAAATTACACAATGGGCCGAAAATGCACCACGGGGCACGTCGGACCTCAAAACTGAAAAATGCTCCGAGTATTATGGTTTTTTATGCATAAAAATGCACCAGGGATCACGGGCCACCAAAACCCAAAAGTTTCATTTTCGCATGAAAATTGCACAATGGGCCGAAAATGCCCCACAGGCACCAAAATTGGACCAGGGGACACTTCGGACCTCAAAACTGAAAAGTGCTCCGAGCATCATCGTTTTTTATGCATAAGAATGCACAAACGATCATAGGGCCCCAAATCCCAAAAGCCTTATTTTCGCACGAAAATTGCACAATGGGCAAAATGCATTATGGGCACCAAAATTGGACCACGGGACACCTCGAACTTCAAAACTTAAAAGTGCTCCAAGAATTATGGTTTTTTATGCATAAGAATGAACCAGGGATCATAGGGCACCAAAACCCAAAAGTCTTATTTTCACACGAAAATTGCACAATGGGCCGAAAATACACCACCGGCACAAAAATTGGACCACGGGGCACCTCAGACCTCAAAACTAAAAAGTTCTCCGAGTATAATGGATTTTTATGCATAAGAATGCACCAGGGATCAGGGGGCACCAAAACCCAAAAGTCTTATTTTCGCACGAAAATTGCTCAATCTGCCGAATATGCACCACGGGAACCAAAACTGGATCACGAGGCATCGTGGACCTGAAAACTGAAAAGCGCACCAAGCATTATGGTTTTTTAAGGATAAGAATGCACCAGGGATCACGGGGCACCAAAACCAAAAATTCCTCTTTTCGAACGAAAATTACACAATGGGCCGAAAATGCACCACGGGGCACGTCGGACCTCAAAACTGAAAAATGCTCCGAGTATTATGGTTTTTTATGCATAAAAATGCACCAGGGATCACGGGGCACCAAAACCCAAAAGTCTTATTTTCGCACGAACATTGCACAAATGGTCAAAAATGCACCACCGGCACCAAAATTAGACCACGCGGTAGCACGGACCTCAAAACTGTAAAGTGTTACTAGCATTATGGTTTATTCTGTATAAGAATGCACCAGGGATCATGGGGCACCAAAACCCAAAAGTCTTATTTTCGCACGAAAATTGCATAAATGGCCGAAAATGCACTCCCGACACCAAAATTAGACCATGGGGCACCACGGACCTGAAAACTGAAAAGTTTTCCAATAATTATACTTTTTTTTTGCAAAAGAATGCACCACCGGCACCAAAATTGGACCACGAGGTAGCACGGACCTCAAGATAGAAAAGTGTTCCGAGCATTGTCGTTTTTTATGCATAAGAATGCACCAAGGATCACGAGGCACCAAAACCCAAATCTCTAATTTTCTCACGAAAATTGCACAGACGACCGAAAATGCACCACGGGCACCAAAATTGGACCACGGGGCACCTCGAACCTCAAAACTGAAAAGTACTATGAGTATTATGGTTTTTTATGCAAAAGAATGCACCAGGGATCACAGGGCACTAAAACCCGAAAGTCTTATTTTTGCACGAAAATTTCACAAATGGTCGAAAATGCACCACCGGCATAAAAATTGGACCACGGGGCACCTCGAACCTCAAAACTGAAAAGTACTCCAAGCATTATGGTTTTTTATGCAAAAGAATGCACCAGGGATCACAGGGCACCAAAACCCGGAAGTCTTATTTTTGCACGAAAATTTCACAAATGGTCGAAAATGCACCACCGGCACCAAAATTGGACCACAGGGCACCATGGACCTCAAAACTGAAAAGTACTCCAAGAATTATGGTTTTTTATGCATAAGAATGCACCAGGGATCAGGGGCAGCAAAACCCAAAAGCCTTATTTTCGTACGAAAATTGCAAAATAGGCCGAAAATTGACCACGGGGCACTGTGGACCTGAAAACTGAAAGTGCTCCAAGTATTATGGTTTTTTATGCATAAGAATGCACCTGGGATATTGGGGCACCAAAACCCAAAAGTCCTATTTTCGAATGAAAATTCAACAATGGGCCAACATTGCATCACGGGCACCAAAATTGGACCATGGGGCACCACGGACCTCAAAACTAAAAAGTGTTCCAAGCATTATTGTTTTTTATGCATAAGAATGCACCAGGGATCACGGGGCACCAAAACCCCAAAGTCTTATTTTCGCACGAAAATTGCACAAATTGTCGAAAATGCACCACCGGCACCGAAATTGGACCACGGGGCACCTCGGACCTCAAAACTGAAAAGTTCTCTGAGCATTATGGTTTTTAATGCATAAGAATGCACCAGGGTTCATAGGGCACAAATACCCAAAAGTCTTATTTTCGCACGAAAATTTCAGCAATGGCCGAAAATGCACCACGGGCACCAAAATTGGACCACGGGGCACCTCGGACCTCAAAACTGAAAAGTGCTCCAAGAATTTTGGTTTTTATGAATAAGAATGCACGAGGGCTCACGGGGCACCAAAACCCCAAAGTTTTATTTTCGCAAGAAAATTGCACAAATAGCCGAAAATGCACCACCGGCACCAAAATCGGAGCACGGGGCACCACGAACCTCAAAACTAAAAAGTTTTCCAGGCCTTATGGTATTTTACGCATAAGAATGCACCAGGGATAACGGGGCACCAAAACCCAAAAGTCTTACTTTCGCACGAAAATTGCACAATGGGCCGAAAATGCACCACCGGCACCAAAATTGGACAACGGGGTACCACGGACCTCAAAACTGAAAGTGCTCCAAGCATTATGGTTTTTTATGCATAAGAATGCACCTGGGATATTGGGGCACCAAAACCCAAAAGTCTTATTTTCGAACGAAAATTGAATAATGGACGGAAAATGCACCATGGGTACCAAAATTGGACCATGGGGCACCTCGGACCTCAAAACTGAAAGGTGCTCCGAGCATTATGGTTTTTTTTGTATAAGAATGCACCAGGGATCAGGGGGCACCAAAACCCAAAAGTCTTATTTTCGCACGAAAATTGCTCAATCTGCCGAATATGCACCACAGGAACCAAAATTGGACCACGAGGCATCGTGGACCTGAAAACTGAAAAGCGCACCAAGCATTATGGTTTTTTAAGGATAAGAATGCACCAGGGATCACGGGGCACCAAAACCAAAAATTCCTCTTTTCGAACGAAAATTACACAATGGGCCGAAAAAGCACCACGGGGCACGTCGGAGCTCAAAACTGAAAAATGCTCTGAGTATTATGGTTTTTTATGCATAAAAATGCACCAGGGATCACGGGGCACCAAAACCCAAAAGTCTTATTTTCGCACGAACATTGCACAAATGGTCAAAAATGCACCACCGGCACCAAAATTGGACCACGCGGTAGCACAAACCTCAAAACTGAAAAGTGTTACTAGCATTATGGTTTATTCTGTATAAGAATGCACCAGGGATCATGGGGCACCAAAACCCAAAAGTCTTATTTTCGCACGAAAATTGCACAAATGGCCGAAAATGCACTCCCGACACCAAAATTAGACCATGGGGCACCACGGACCTGAAAACTGAAAAGTTTTCCAATAATTATGCTTTTTTTTTTGCAAAAGAATGCACCACCGGCACCAAAATTGGACCACGAGGTAGCATGGACCTCAAGACAGAAAAGTGTTCCGAGCATTGTGGTTTTTTATGCATAAGAATGCACGAAGGATCACGAGGCACCAAAACCCAAATCTCTAATTTTCGCACGAAAATTGCACAGACGGCCGAAAATGCACCACGGGCACCAAAATTGGACCACGGGGCACCTCGAACCTCAAAACTGAAAAGTACTATGAGTATTATGGTTTTTTATGCAAAAGAATGCACCAGGGATCACAGGGCACCAAAACCCGAAAGTCTTATTTTTGCACAAAAATTTCACTAATGGCCGAAAATGCACCACCGGCACCAAAATTGGACCACAGGGCACCATGGACCTCAAAACTGAAAAGTACTCCAAGCATTATGGTTTTTTATGCATAAGAATGCACCAGGGATCAGGGGGCAGCAAAACCCAAAAGCCTTATTTTCGTACGAAAATTGCAAAATAGGCCGAAAATGCACCACGAGCACCAACATTGGACCACGGGGCACTGTGGACCTGAAAACTGAAAGTGCTCCAAGCATTATGGTTTTTTATGCATAAGAATGCACCTGGGATATTGGGGCACCAAAACCGAAAAGTCCTATTTTCAAATGAAAATTCCATAATGGGCCAACATTGCATCACGGGCACCAAAATTGGACCTTGGGGCACCACGAACCTCAAAACTAAAAAGTGTTCCAAGCATTATTGTTTTTTATGCATAAGAATGCACCAGGGATCATGGGGCACCAAAACCCAAAAGTCTTATTTTCGCACGAAAATTGCAGAAAGGGCCGAAAATGCACCACGGGCACCAAAATTGGACCACGGGGCACCTCGGACCTCAAAACTGAAAAGCTCTATGAGCATTATGGTTTTTAATGCATAAGAATGCACCAGGGTTCATAGGGCACAAAAACCCAAAAGTCTTATTTTCGCACGAAAATTTCAGCAATGGCTGAAAATGCACCACGGGCACCAAAATTGGACCACGGGGCACCTCGGACCTCAAAACTGAAAAGTGCTCCAAGCATTTTGGTTTTTATCAATAAGAATGCACGAGGGATCACGGGGCACCAAACCCCAAAAGTCTTATTTTCGCACGAAAATTGGACAAATGGCCGAAAATGCATTACCGGCACCAAAATTGGTACCCGGGGCACCACAGACCTCAAAACTGAAAAGTGTTCCACGCATTATGGTTTTCTATGCATAAGAATTCACAAGGGCTCACGGGGCACCAAAACCCCAAAGTTTTATTTTCGCACGAAAATTGCACAAATAGCTGAAAATGCACCATTGGCACCAAAATTGGAGCACGGGGCACCACGAACCTCAAAACTAAAAAGTTTTCTAGGCCTTATGGTATTTTATGCATAAGAATGCACCAGGGATAACGGGGCACCAAAACCCAAAAGTCTTACTTTCGCACGAAAATTGCACAATGGGTCGAAAATGCACCACCGGCACCAAAATTGGACAACGGGGTACCACAGACCTCAAAACTGAAAGTGCTCCAAGCATTATGGTTTTTTATGCATAAGAATGCACCTGGGATATTAGGGCACCAAAACCCAAAAGTCTTATTTTTGAACGAAAATTGAATAATGGGCGGAAAATGCATCATGGGTACCAAATTTGGACCACGGGGCACCTCGGACCTCAAAACTGAAAAGTGCTCGAAGCATTATGGCTTTTTATGCTTAAGAATGCACCAGGGATCATGGGGAATCAAAATCCAAAAGTCTTATTTTCGTACGAAGATTGCACAATGGGCCGAAATTATACCACGAGCACCAAAATTGGACCACGGGGCACCTAGGACCCCAAAACTGAAAAGTGCTCTGAGCATTATGGTTTTTTATGCTTAAGAATCCACCAGGGACCGCAGGGCACCAAAACCCAAAAGTCTTATTTTCGCATGAAACTTGCACAAATGGCTGAAAATGCACCACTTGCACCAAAATTGGACCACGGGGCACCACGGACCTCAAAACTGAAAAGTGTTCCGACCAAGATGGTTTTTTATGCATAAGAATGCACCAGGGATCACGGGGCACCAAAACCCCAAAGTCTTATTTTCGCACGAAAATTGCACAAATTGTCGAAAATGCACCACCGGCACCGAAATTGGACCACGGGGCACCTCGGACCTCAAAACTGAAAAGTTCTCTGAGCATTATGGTTTTTTATGCATAAGAATGCACCAAGGATCACAGGGTACCAAAATCCAAAAGTCTTATTTTCGCACGAAAATTGCACGATGGGCCAAAAATGCACCACGGGCACCATAATTGGACCGCGGGGCACGTCGGACCTCAAAACTGAAAAGTGCTGCGAGCATGATGGTTTTTTATGCTTAAGAATGAACCAGGGATCATGGGGTACCACAACCAAAAAGTCATATTTTCGCACGAAAATTGCAGAGCGGGCCGAAAATGCACGACGGGAACCAAAATTCGACCATGGGACACCCCGGACCTCAATACCTAAAAGTGCTCTGAGCATTATGGTTTTTTATGCATAAGAGTGCACCAGGGATCTCGGGGCACCAAAACCCAAAAGTCTTATTTTCGCACGAAAATTGCAAAAATGGCCGAAAATGCTCCACCGGCACCAAAATTGGACCACGGGGCACCTCGGACCTCAAAACTGAAAAGTTCTCTGAGCATCATGGTTTTTTATGCATAAGAATGCACCAGGGATCACATGGCACCAAAACCCAAAAGTCTTATCTTCACACGAAAATTGCACAATGGGCCGAAATTGCACCACGGGCACCAAATTTTGACCAAGGGGCACCTCGAGCCTCAATACCTAAAAGTTCTCTGAGCATTATTATTTTTTATGCGTAAGAATGCACCAGGGATCACAGGGTACGAAAACCCAAAAGTCTTATTTTCGCACGAAAATTGCATAATGGGCCGAAAATGTACCACGGGCACCAAAATTGTAGCGCGAGACACGTCGGACCTCAAAACTGATAAGCGCTCTCAGCATTATGGTTTTTTATGCATAACCATGCACCAGAGATCACAGGGCACAAAAACCTAAAAGTTTTATTTTCGCACGAAAATTGCACAATGGGCTGAAATTGCACCACGGGCACCAAAATTTGACCAAGGGGCGCCTCGGACCTCAATACCTAAAAGCGATCCGAGCATTATGGTATTTTATGCAAAAGAATGCACCAGGGATTACGGGGCACCAAAACCTAAAAGTCTTATTTTCGCATGAAAATTGCACAAATGGTAGAAAATGCACCACCGACACCAAAATTGGACAACGGGGCACCGCGGACCTCAAAACTGAAAAGAGTTCCGAGCATTATTGTTTTTTATGCATAAGATTGTGCCAGGGATCACGGGGCACCAAAACCCAAAACTCTTATTTTCGCACGAAAGTTGCACAATGGGCCGAAAATGCACCACGGGCACCAAAATTGGACCACGGGGCACGTCGGACCTCAAAACTGAAAAGTGCTCGAAGCATTATGGCGTTTTATGCTTAAGAATGCACCAGGGATCATGGGGAATCAAAATCCAAAAGTCTTATTTTCGTACGAAGATTGCACAATGGGCCAAAATTATACCACGAGCACCAAAATTGGACCATGGGGCACCACGGACCTCAAAACTGAAAAGTGCTCCGACCAAGATGGTTTTTTATGCATAAGAATGCACCAGGGATCACGGGGTACCAAAACCCCAAAGTCTTATTTTCGCACAAAAATTGCACAAATTGTCGAAAATGCACCACCGGCACCGAAATTGGACCACGGGGCACCTCGAACCCCAAAACTGAAAAGTTCTCTGAGCATTATGGTTTTTTATGCATAAGAATGCACCAAGGATCACAGGGTACCAAAATCCAAAAGTCTTATTTTCGCACGAAAATTGCACGATGGGCCAAAAATGCACCACGGGCACCATAATTGGACCGCGGGGCACGTCGGACCTCAAAACTTAAAAGTGCTGCGAGCATGATGGTTTTTTATGCCTAAGAATGCACCAGGGATAACGGGGCACCACAACCAAAAAGTCATATTTTCGAACGAAAATTGTACAGTGGACCGAAAATGCACGACGGGAACCAAAATTCGACCATGGGACACCCCGGACCTCAATACCTAAAAGTGCTCTGAGCATTATGGTTTTTTATGCATAAGAATGCACCAGGGATCTCGCGACACCAAAACCCAAAAGTCTTATTTTCGCACGAAAATTGCAAAAATGGTCAAAAATGCTCCACCGGCACCAAAATTGGACCACGGTGCACCTCGGACCTCAAAACTGAAAAGTTCTCTGAGCATGATGGTTTTTTATGCATAAGAATGCACCAGGGATCACATGGAACCAAAACCCAAAAGTCTTATCTTCACACGAAAATTGCACAAAGGGCCGAAATTGCACCACGGGCACCAAATTTTGACCAAGGGGTACCTCAGACCTCAATACCTAAAAGTTCTCCGAGCATTATTATTTTTTATGCGTAAGAATGCACCAGGGATCACAGGGCACGAAAACCCAAAAGTCTTATTTTCGCACGAAAATTGCATAATGGGCCGAAAATGTACCACGGGCACCAAAATTGGAGCGCGGGACTCATCGGACCTCAAAACTGATAAGCGCTCTCAGCATTATGGTTTTTTATGCATAACCATACACCAGGGATCACAGGGCACACAAACCCAAAAGTTTTATTTTCGCACGAAAATTGCACAATGGGCTGAAATTGCACCACGGGCACCAAAATTTGACCAAGGGGCACCTCGGACCTCAATACCTAAAAGCGATCCGAGCATTATGGTATTTTATGCAAAAGAATGCACCAGGGATTACGGGGCACCAAAACCTAAAAGTCTTATTTTCGCATGAAAATTGCACAAATGGTAGAAAATGCACCACCGACACCAAAATTGGACAACGGGGCACCGCAGACCTCAAAACTGAAAAGAGTTCCGAGCATTATTGTTTTTTATGCATAAGATTGTGCCAGGGATCACGGGGCACCAAAACCCAAAACTCTTATTTTCGCACGAAAGTTGCACAATGGGTCGAAAATGCACCACGGGCACCAAAATTGGACCACGGGGCACGTCGGACCTCAAAACTGAAAAGTGCTCAAAGCATTATGGCTTTTTATGCTTAAGAATGCACCAGGGATCATGGGGAATCAAAATCCAAAAGTCTTATTTTCGTACGAAGATTGCACAATGGGCCGAAATTATACCACGAGCACCAAAATTGGACCACGGGGCACCTAGGACCCCAAAACTGAAAAGTGCTCTGAGCATTATGGTTTTTTATGCTTAAGAATGCACCAGGGATCGCGGGGTACCAAAACCCAAAAGTTTTATTTTCGCACGAAAATTGCACAATGGGCTGAAATTGCACCACGGGCACCAAAATTTGACCAAGGGGTACCTCGGACCTCAATACCTAAAAGCGATCCGAGCATTATGGTATTTTATGCAAAAGAATGCACCAGGGATTACGGGGCACCAAAACCTAAAAGTCTTATTTTCGCATGAAAATTGTACAAATGGTAGAAAATGCACCACCGACACCAAAATTGAACCACGGGGCACCACGGACCTCAAAATTGAAAAGTGCTCCGAGCATTATGGTTTTTTATGCATAAGAATGCACCAGGGATCACGGGGCACCAAAACCCAAAAGTCTTATTTTGGCACTAAAATGACCATGTGCCGAAAATGCACCACGGGCACCAAAAATGGACCACGGGGCACCACGGACCTCAAAACTGAAAAGTGCTTCGAGCATTATGGTATTTTATGCATAAGAATGCTCCAGGGATCAATGGGCACCAAAACCCAAAAGTCTTATTTTCGCACGAAAATGACACAATGGGCCGAAAATGCACTTCGGGCACCAAAATTGGACCACAGGGAACCTCGGACCTCAAAACTGAAAAGTGCTCCAAAGGATTATGGCATATTATTTATAAGAATGGACCAGGGATCACGGGGCACCAAAACCCAAAAGTCTTATTTTCGCACGAAAATTGCACAAATGGCCGAAAATGCACCACCGGCACCAACATTGGACCACGGGGCACCACGGACCTCAAAACTAAAAAGTGCTCCAAGAATTATGGTTTTATGCATAAGAATACACCATGGATCACGGGGCACCAAAACCCAAAAGTCCTATTTTTGCACGGAAATTGCGCAATGGGTCGAAAATGCACCACGGGCACCAAAATTGGACCGCGGGGCACGTCGGACCTCAAAACTGAAAAGTGCTTCGAGCATTATGGTTTTTTATGCATAAGAATGCGCCAGGGATCACGGGGTACCAAAACCCAAAAGTCTTATTTTGGAATGAAAATTGACCCATGTGCCGAAAATGCACCACAGGCACCAAAATTGGATCACGGGGCACCATGGACCTCAAAATTGAAAAGTGTTGCGAGCATGATGGTTTTTTATTCATAAGAATGCACCACGGATAACGTGGCATGAAAACTCAAAAGTCTGATTTTGGCATGAAAATTGCACCATATGCCAAAAAGACACCAATGGGCACCAAAATTGGACCACTGGACACCACGGACCTCAAAACCTAAAAGTGATTCGAGCATGATGGGTTTTTATGCATAAGAATGCACTAGGGATAACAGGGCACCAAAAACCAAAAGTCTTATTTTGGCACGAATATTAAACCATGTGGCGAAAAATGCACCACGAGCATCAAAATTGGACCACGGGGCACCATGGACCTCAAAACTGAAAAGTGCTCTGAGCATTATGGTTTTTTATGCATAAGAATGCACCAGGGATCACGAGGCACCAAAACCCAAAAGTCTTATTTTGGGACGAAAATTAAGGCATGTGCCGAAATGCATCACGAGCACAAAAATTGAACCACGGGGCACCACGGACCTCAAAATTGAAAAGTGCTCCGAGCATTATGGTTTTTTATGCATAAGAATGCACCAGGGATCACGGGGCACCAAAACCCAAAAGTCTTATTTTGGCACTAAAATTGGACCATGTGCCGAAAATGCACCACGGGCACCAAAAATGGACCACGGGGCACCACGGACCTCAAAACTGAAAAGTGCTTCGAGCATTATGGTATTTTATGCATAAGAATGCTCCAGGGATCAATGGGCACCAAAACCCAAAAGTCTTATTTTGGCACAAAAATTGGACCATGTGCCGAAAATTGACTACGGGCACCAAAAATGGACCACGGGGCACCACGGACCTCTAAAGTGAAAAGTGCTCTGAGCTTTATGGTATTTTATGCGTAAGAATACTCAGGGATCAATAAGCACCGAAACCCAAAAGTTTGGCACGAATATTCGACAATATGCCGAAAATGCACCACAGGTACCAAAATTGGACCACGGGACACCACGGACCTCAAAACTGAAAAGTGCTCTGAGCATAATGGTTTTTTATGCATAAGAATGCACCACGGATCACGGGGAACCAAAACCCAAAAGTCTTATTTTGGCACGAAAATTACACCATGTGGGGAAAATGCACCATGGGCAACAAATTTGGACCACGGGGCACTACGTACCTCAAAACCAAAAAGTGCTCCGAGTAAGATGGTTTTTTATGCATAAGAATGAACCAGGGATAACGGGGCACCAAAACCCAAAAGTCAGATTTTTGCACGAAAATTGCACCATTTGCCAAAAAAGCACCACGGGGTTCAAAACCTCAAAAGTGTTCCGAGCATGATGGTTTTTTATGCATAAGAATGCACTAGGGATAACGGAGCACCAAAAATCAAAAGTCTTATATTGGCACGAAAATTAAACCATGTGGCAAAAAATGCACCACGAGCACCAAAATTGGACCACGGGGCACCACGGACCTCAAAACTGAAAAGTGCTCTGAGCATTATGGTTTTTTTGTGCATAAGAATGAACCAGGGATCACGGGGAACCAAAACCCAAAAGTCTTATTTTGGCACGAAACTTAAGCCATGTGCCGAAATGCACCATCGGCACCAAAATTGGACCATGGGGCACCACGGACCTCAAAACTGAAAAGTGCTCCGAGAATTATGGTTTTTTATGCATAAGAATGCACTAGGGATAACGGGGCACCAAAACCCAAAAGTCTTATTTTGGCACTAAAATTGGACCATGTGCCGATAATGCACCACGGGGACCAAAAATGGACCACGGGGCACCATGGACCTCAAAACTGAAAAGTGCTCTGAGCATTATGGTTTTTTATGCATAACAATGCTCTAGGGATCATGGGGCACCAAAACCCAAAAGTCTTATTTTGGCACAGAAATTGCACTATGTGCCGAAAATTCACCACGGGCACCAAAATTGGACCACGGGGGACCACGAACCTCAAAATTGAAAAGTGCTTCGAGCATTATGGTTATTTATGCGTAAGAATGCACCAGGGATCACGGGGCACCAAAACCCAAAAGTCTTATTTTCGGACGAAAATTGCACAAATGGCCGAAAATGCACCACCAGCACCAAAATTGTACCACGGGGCACCACAGACCTCAAAACTGAAAAGTGCTCCAAGCGTTATAGTTTTTTATGCATAACAATACACTAGGGATCACGGGGCACCAATACCCAAAAGTCTTATTTTCGCACGAAAATTGCGCAATGGGCCGAAAATGCACTACTGGCACCAAAATTGGACCACGGGGGACCACGAACCTCAAAACTGAAAAGTGCTCCGAGCATTATGGTTATTTATGCGTAAGAATGCACCAGGGATCACGGGCACCAAAACCCAAAAGTCTTATTTTCGGACGAAAATTGCACAAATGGCCAAAAATGCACCACCGGCACCAAAATTGTACCACAGGGCACCACAGACCTCAAAACTGAAAAGTGCTCCAAGCGTTATAGTTTTTTATGCACAAAAATACACTAGGGATCACGGGGCACCAATACCCAAAAGTCTTATTTTCGCACGAAAATTGCACAATGGGCCGAAAATGCACTACTGGGACCAAAATTGGACCACGGGGGACCACGAACCTCAAAACTGAAAAGTGCTCCGAGCGTTATGGTTTTTTATGCATAAGAATGCACCAGGGATCACGGGGCACCAAAACCCAAAAGTCTTATTTTCAGACGAAAATTGCACAAATGGATGAAAATGCACCACCGACACCAAAATTGGACCACGAGGCACCACGAACCTCAACATTGAAAAGTGCTCTGAGAATTATGGTTTTTTATGCCTAAGAATGCCCCAACGATCACTGGGCACAAAATGCTAAAAGTCTTATTTTGTCACGGAAATTGCACCATAGGCCAAAAATGCACCACGGGGCACCAAAATATGACTACTGGACACGGCGAACCTCAAAATTGAAAATTCCTCCGAGCATTATTGTTTTTTATGTATAAGAATGCACCAGGGATCATGGGGCACCAAAACCCAAAAGTCTTATTTTGGCACGACAGTTGCATTATGTGCCGAAAATGCACCACGGGCAACAAAATTTGACCACGGGGCACCACGGACCTCAAACCTGAAAAGTGCTCCAAGCATTATTTTTTTTATGCATAAGAATGCACCACGGATCATGGGGCACCAATACCCAAACGTGTTATTTTCGCACGAAAATTGCACAAATGGCAGAAAATGCACCACCAGCACCAAATTTGGATGACGGGGCACCACGGACATCAAAACTGAAAAGTGCTACAAGAATTATGGTTTTTTATGCATAAGAATGCTCCAGGGATCACGAGGCACCAAAACCGAAAGGTCTTATATTCGCACTAAAATTGCACAATGGGTCGGAAATGCACCACAGCCACCAAAATTGGACAATGGAGCACCACATACCTGAAAACTGAAAAGTGCTCAGAGCATTATGGTTTTTTATGCATAAGGGTGCACCAGTGATCATGGAGCACCAAAACCCAAAAGTCTTATTTTGGCACAAAAATTTCACCATGTGTTGAAAATTCACCACAAGCACCAAAATTGGACCACGAGGCACCATGGACCTCAAAACTAAAAAGTGTTCCGAGCATTACCGTTTTTTATGTATAAGAATCAACCAGGGATCACGGGGCACCAAAACCCAGAAAGTCATATTTTCGCACAAAAATTGCACAACGAAAATTGCACAATGAAAAGTGCTCCAAGCATTATGGATTGTTATGCATAAGGATGCACCAGGGATCACGGGGCAGGGATCACGGGGCACCAAAACCTAATAGTCTTATTTTGGCACGAAATTTGCACCATGTGCCGAAAATTCACTACGGACACCCAAATTGCACCACCGGGCACCACGGACCTCCAAACTGAAAAGTGCTCCGAGCATTATGGTTTTTTATGCATAAGAATGCACCAGGGATCATGGGGCACGAAAACCCAAAAGTTTTATTTTCGCACGAAAATTGTACAAATGGTTGAAAATGCACCACCGGCACCAAAATTGGACCACGGGGCACCACGGACCTCAAAACTGAAAAGGGTTTCAAGCTTTATGGTTTTGTATGCAGAAGAATGCACCAGGGATCACATGGCACCAAAAACCAAAAGTCTTATTTTCGCACAAAAATTGTACAAATTGTCGAAAATGCTCCATCGGCACCAAAATTGGACCACCGGGCACAACGAATCTCAAAACTGAAAAGTGCTCCAAGCATGATGGTTTTTTATGCATAAGAATGCTCCAGGGATCATGGGGCACCAAAACCCAAAAGTCTTATTTTCCGACTAAAATTGTACAAATGGCCGAAAATGTACCACCGACACCAAAATTGGACCACCGAGCACCTCGGACCTCAAAACTGAAAAGTTCTCTAAGCATGATGGTTTTTTATGCATAAGAATGCACCAGGGATCACGGGGCAACAAAACCCAAACTCTTTTTTTCACACAAAAATTGCACAATGGGCCGAAAAGGCACCTCCGGCACCAAAATTGGACCACGGGGCACCTCGGACCTCAAAACTGAAAAGTACTTTGAGCGTTATGGTTGTTTATGCATAAGAATGCACTAGGGATAATGGGGCACCGAAACCCAAAAGTCTTATTTTTGCACGAAGATTGTACAATGGGCCGAAAATGCACGACGGGCACCAAAATCTGTCCACGGGGCACCTCGGACCTCAAAACTAAAAAGTGCTCTGAGCATTATCGTTTTTCATGCAAAAGAATACACCAGGGATCACAGGGCACCAAAACACAAAAGTCTTATTTTGGCACGAAAATTGGACAAATGGCCGAAAATGCTCCATCGACACCAAAATGGGACCACCGGGCACCACAGACCTTAAAACTGAAAAGTGCTTCGCGCATGATGGTTTTTTATGCATAAGAATGCACCAGGGATCACGGGGCACCAAAATCCAAAAGTCTTATTTTCCCACGAAAATTGCACAAATGGCCGAAAATGGACCACTGGCACGAAAATTGGACCACAGGGTACCTCAGACCTCAAAACTGAAAGTTTCTCTGAGCATTATGGTTTTTTATGCATAAGAATGCACCAAGGATCACGGGACACCAAAACCCAAAAGTCTTTTTTTCGCACGAAAATTGCACAATGAGCCGAAAAGGCACCTCCGGCACCAAAATTGGACCACGGGGCACCTTGGACCTCAAAACTGAAAAGTGCTCTGAGCGTTATGGTTGTTTATGCATAAGAATGCCCTAGGAATAATGGGGCACTGAAACCTAAAGGTCTTATTTTCGCACGAAGATTGCACAATGGGCCGAAAATGCATGACGGGCACCAAAATCTGTCCACGGGGCACCTCGGACCTCAAACCTAAAAAGTGCTCTGAGCATTATGATTTTTTATGCATAACAATGCAGCAGGGATCACGAGGCACCAAAACACAAAAGTCTTATTTTGGCACGAAAATTGCACAAATGGCCGAAAATGCTCCGTCGGCACCAAAATTGGACCACCGGGCACCACGGACCTCAAAAATGAAAAGTGCTCTACGCATGATGGTTTTTTATGCATAAGAATGCACCAGGGATCACGGGGCACCAAAACGCAAAAGTCTTATTTTCCCACTAAAATTGCACAAATGGCCAAAATGGACCACCGACACCAAAATTGGACTACGGGGCACCTCAAACCTCAAAACTGAAAAGTCCACAAAGCATTATGATTTTTTATGCATAAGAATGCACCAGGGATCACGGGGCACCAAAACCCAAAAGGCTTATTTTCGCACGAAAATTGCAGAAATGGCAAAAAATGCAACACCGGAACCAAAATTGGACCACGAGGCACCACGAACCTCAAAATTGAAAAGTGTTCCGAGCATTATGGTTCTTTATGCATAAGAATGCACCAGGCATCATGGGGCACCAAAACCCAAAAGGCTTATTTTTGCACGAAAATCGTACAAATGGCAAAAATTGCAACACCGGATTTTGGACCACGAGGCACCACGGACCTCAAAATTGAAAAGTGTTCCGAGTGTTATGGTTCTTTATGCATAATAATGCACCATGGATCACAGGGCACTAAAACCCAAAAAACTTTTTTTCGCACGAAAATTGCACACATGGCCGAAAATGCACTACCGACACCAAAATTGGACCACGGGGAACCACAGACCTCAAATAAAAAAAGTCTTCTGAGCATTATGGTTTTATGCATAAGAATGCCCCAGGGATCACGGGGGTACCAAAACCCAAAAGTCTTATTTTCGCATGAAAATTGCACAAATGGCCGAAAATGCACCACCGACACCAAAATTGGACGATGGGGCACCACACACCTTAAAACTGAAAAGAGTTCCAAGCATTATGTTTTTTTATGCATAAGAATGCACCAGGGATCGCTGGGCACCAAAACCCAAAAGTCTTAGCTTCGCATGAAAATTGTACAAATTTCAGAAAATGTACCATGGGCACCAAAATTGGACCACGGGGCACCTTGGACCTCAAAACCCAAAAGTGGTCTGAGCATTATGGTTTTACATTCATAAGAATGCACCAGGGATCGCGGGGCACAAAAACCAAAAAGTCTTATTTACGCACGAAAATTGCACAAATGGCCGAAAATGCTCCATTGGCACCAAAATTGGACCACCGGGCACAACGGACCTCAAAACTGGAAAGTGCTCTGAGTATTGTAGTTTTTTATGGACAAGAATGCACCAGGGATCGCGGGGAACCGAAACCCAAAAGTCTTATTTTCTCATGAAAATTGCACAAATGGAAGAAAATGTACCACGGGCACAAAAATTGGATCACGGGGCACCAAAACCCAAAATTCTTATTTTCGCATCAAGATTGCACAATGTGCCGACAATGCAGCACCGGCACCAAAATTGGACGACGGGGCACCTTGAACCTCAAAACTGAAAAGTGCTCCGAGCATTGTGGTTTTTTATGCATAAGAATGCACTAGGGATAACGAGGCACTAAAACCCAAAAGTCTTATTTTCGCACGAAAATTGGACAAATCGTCGAAAACGTACCACGGGTACCAAAATTGGACCACGGGGCACCACGGACCTCAAAACTGAAAAGTGCTCCGAGCATGATGGTTTTTTATGCATAAGAATGCACCAAGGATCACGGGGCACCAAAATCCGAAAGTCTTATTTTCACACGAAAATTGCACAAATGGCCGAAAATACACCACCAGCACCAAAATTGGACAACAGGGCACCTTGGACCTCAGAACTGAAAGGTTCTCCAAGAATTATGGTTTTTTATGCATAAGAATGCACCAGGGATCATGGGGCACCAAAACCCAAAAGTCTTTTTTTCGTACGAAAATTGCACAGTGGGCCGAAAATGCAACACTGGCACCCAAATTCGACCACGGTGCACCTCGAACCCCAAAACTGAAAAGTACTCCGAGCTTTGTGGTTTTTTATGGATAAGAATGCACCAGGGATCATGGGGAACCAAAATCCAAAAGTCTTATTTTCGCATGAAAATTGCACAAATGGCCCAAAATGTACCACGACCACAAAAATTTGATCACGGGGCACCTCAGACCTCAAAACTAAAAAGTGCTCCTAGCATTATGGTTTTTTATGAATAAGAATGCACCAGGGATTACGGGGCACCAAAACCCAAAAGTCTTATTTTCGCACGAAGATGCACAATGGGCCGAAAATGCACCACCGGCACTAAAATTGGACCACGGGGCACCTCGGACCTCAAAACTGAAAAGTGCTCCGAGCATTATGGTTTTTTATGCATAAGAATGCACAAGGGTTCATGGGGCACCAAAACCCAAAAGTCTTATTTTCGCACGAAAATTGTACAAATGGCCGAAAATGCACCACCGGTACCAAAATTGGACCACGGGGCACCTCGGACCTCAAATATGAAAAGTGCTTCGAGCATTATTGTTTTTTATGCATAAGAATGCACCAGGGATAACGGGGCACCAAAACCCAAAAGTCTTATTTTCGCACGAAAATTGAACAACGGGCGGAAAATGCACCACGGGCAACAAAATTGGACCACTGGGCACCTCGGACCTCAAAACTAAAAAGTGCTCCGAGCATTATGGTTTTTTATGCATGAGAATGCACCAGGGATCACGGGGAACCACAACCCAAAAGTTTTATTTTCGCACAAAAATTGCACAAATGGCCGAAAATGCACGACCGGCACCAAAATTCGACCACGGGGCACCTTGGAACTCAAAACTGAAAGGTTCTCCAAGCATTAGGGTTTTTTATGCATAAGAATGCACCAGGGATCACGGGTCCCCAAAACCCAAAACTCTTATTTTCGCACGAAAATTACAAAATGGGCAGAAATTGCACTATGGGCACATAATTAGACCACGGGGCACCTCGGACCTCAAAACTGAAAAGTTCTCTGAGTATTATTGTTTTTTATGCATAAGAATGCACCAGAGATCATGGGGCACCAAAACCCAAAAGTCTTATTTTCGCACGAAAATTCCACAAATGGCCAAAAATGTACCACGAGCACCAAAATTGGACCACGGGGCACCTCGGGCCTCAAAACTGAAAAGTGCTTTGGGCATTATGATTTTTTATGGTTAAGAATGCACTATGGATCACGGGGAACCAACACCCAAAAGTCTTTTTTTTCGCACTAAATTGCACAATGGGCCGAAAATGCAACACGGGCACCAAAATTCGTCCACAGGCACCTCGAACCTCAAAACTGAAAAGTTCTCCGAGCATTGTGGTTTTTTACGGATAAGAATGCACCAGGGCTCAAGGGAACCAAAACCCAAATGTCTTATTTTCGCATGAAAATTGCACAAATGGACGAAAATGTACCACGGGAACAAAAATTCGATCAAGGGGAACCTCGGACGTCAAAACTTAAAAGTGCTCATAGCATTATGGTTTTTTATGCATTAGAATGCACCAGGGATCGCGGGGCACCAACACCCAAAAGTCTTATTTTCGCACGAAGATTGCACAATGTGCCGACAATGCACAACCGGCACCAAAATTGGACCACGGAGCACCTCGGACCTCAAAACTGAAAAGTGCTCCGAGCATTGCGGATTTTATGCATAAGAATGCTCCAGGGATCACGGGGCACCAAAACCCAAAACTCTTATTTTCGCCCGAAAATTGCACAATGGGCGGAAAATGCACCACGGGCACCAAAATTGGACCACGGGGCACCTCGGACCTCAAAACTGAAAAGTTCTCTGAGTATTATTGTTTTTTATGCATAAGAATGCACCAGAGATCATGGGGCACCAAAACCCAAAAGTCTTATTTTCGCACGAAAATTCCACAAATGGCCGAAAAGTACCACGAGTACCAAAATTGGACCACAAGGCACCTCGGACCTCAAAACTGAAAAGTGCTCTGGGCATTATGATTTTTTATGGTTAAGAATGCACTATGGATCACGGGGAACCAACACCCAAAAGTCTTTTTTTCGCACTAAATTGCACAATGGGCCGAAAATGCAACACGGGCACCAAAATTCGTCCACAGGGCACCTCGAACCTCAAAACTGAAAAGTTCTCTGAGCATTGTGGTTTTTTACGGATAAGAATGCCCCAGGGCTCAAGGGAACCAAAACCCAAATGTCTTATTTTCGCATGAAAATTGCACAAATGGACGAAAATGTACCACGGGAACAAAAATTCGATCACGGGGAACCTCGGACGTCAAAACTTAAAAGTGCTCATAGCATTATGGTTTTTTATGCATTAGAATGCACCAGGGATCGCGGGGCACCAACACCCAAAAGTCTTATTTTCGCATGAAGATTGCACAATGTGCCTACAATGCACCACCGGCACCAAAATTGGACCACGGGGCACCTCGGACCTCAAAACTGAAAAGTGCTCCGAGCATTGCGGATTTTATGCATAAGAATGCACCATGGTTCATGGGGCACCAAAATCCGAAAGTCTTATTTTCGCACGAAAATTGCACAAATGGCCGAAAATGCACCATCAGCACCAAAATTGGATCACGGGGCACCTTGGACCTCAAAACTGAAAGGTTCTCCAAGCATTATGGTTTTTTATGCATAAGAATGCACCAGGGATCAAGGGGCACCAAAACCCAAAAGTCTTTTTTTCGCACGAAAATTGCACAATGGGCCGAAAATGCAACACGGGCACCAAAATTCAACCACGGGGAACCTCGGACCTCAAAACTGAAAAGTGCTCCGAGAATTATGGTTTTTTATGGATAAGAATGCACCATGGATCACGGGGAACCAAAACCCAAAAGTATTATTTTCGTACGAAAATTGCACAATGGGCCGAAAATGCAACACGGGCACCAAAATTCAACCACGGGGAACCTCGGACCTCAAAACTGAAAAGTGCTTCGAGAATTATGGTTTTTTATGGATAAGAATGCACCATGGATCACGGGGAACCAAAACCCAAAAGTATTATTTTCGTACGAAAATTGCACAAATGGCCGAAAATGCACCATCGGCACCAAAATTGGACCACGGGGCACCTCGGACCTCAAAACTGAAAAGTGATTTGAGCATTGTTCTTTTTTATGCATAAGATTGCACCAGGAATAATGGGGCACCAAAACCCAAAAGTCTTATTTTCGCCCAAAAATTGCACAATGGGCGGAAAATGCACCACGGGCACCAAAATTGGACCACGGGGCACCTCGGACCTCAAAACTGAAAAGTGCTCCAAGCATTATGGTTTTTTATGCATAAGAATGCACTAGGGATCATGGGGCACCAAAACCCAAAAGTCTTATTTTTGCACAAAAATTCCACAAATGGCCGAAAATGTACCAGGAGCACCAAAATTGGACCACGGGGAACCTCGGACCTCAAAACTGAAAAGTGCTCCGAGCATTATGGTTTTTTATGCATTAGAATGCACCAGGGATCATGGGGCACCAAAACCCAAAAGTCTTATTTTCGCATGAAAATTGCACAAATGGCCGAAAATGCACCACCGACAACAAAATTGAACCACGGGGTACGACGAACCTCAAAACTGAAAAGTGCTCCGAGCATGATGGTTTTTTATGCATAAGAATGCAGAATGGATCACGGGACACCAAAATCCAAGAGTCTTAGTTTCGCACAAAAATTGAACAAATGGCCGAAACTGCACCACCGGCACCAAAATTGGATTACGGGGTACCTCGGACCTCAAAACTGAAAAGTCCTCCGAGCATTATGATTTTTTATGGATATGATTGCACCAGGGATCACGGGGAACCAAAACCCAAAAGTCTTATTTTCTCACGAAAATTGCACAATGGGCGGAAAATGCACCACGGGCACCAATATTGGACCACGGGGTACCTCGGACCTCAAAACTGAAATTCCTCCAAGCATTATGGTTTTTTATGGATAAGAATGTACCAGGGATCACGGGGAACCAAAACCCAAAAGTCTTATTTTCGCACGAAAATTGCACAAATGGTCGAAAATGCACCACCGACACCAAAATTGGACCACGGGGTACGACGGACCTCAAAACTGAAAAGTGCTCCGAACATGATGGTTTTTTGTGCATAAGAATGCAGCAGCGATCACGGGGCACCAAAACCGAAAAGTCTTATTTTCACATGCAAATTGCACAAATGGCCGAAAATACACCACCGACACCAAAATTGAACCACGGGGCAGCACGGACCTTAAAACAGAAAAGAGTTCCAAGCATTATGGTTTTTTCTATATAAGAATGCACCAGGAATCACGGGGCACCAAAACCCAAAAGTTTTATTTTCGCACGAAAATTGCACAATGGGCCGAAAATGCACCACGGGCACCAAAATTGAAAAGTGCTTTGAGCATTATGGTTTTTTATGGATAAGAAAGCACAAGGGAAAACGGGGCACCAATACCCAAAAGTCTTATTTTCGCACGAAAATTGCACAAATTGGAGAAAATGTACCAAGGGCACCAAAATTTGACCACGGGGCACCTCGGACCTCAAAGTTGAAAAGTGCTCCATTATGGTTTTTTATGCATGAGAATGCAACAGGGTTCACGGGGCACCAAAACCCAAAAGTCTTATTTTTGCACGAAAATTACACAATGGGCCGAAAATGCACCACGGGCACCAAAATTGCAACATGGGGCACCTCGGACCTCAAAACTGAAATGTGCTATGAGCATTATGGTTTTTTATTCGTGAGAATGCACCAGGGTTAACGAGGCACCAAAAACCAAAAGTCTTATTTTCGCACGAAAATTGCACAAATGGCTGAAAATGCACCACTGGCACCAAAATTGTTCCACGAGGCACCACGGACCTCAAAACTGAAAAGTGTTCCAAGCATTACGGATTTTTATGCATAAGAATGCACTAGGGATCATGGGGCACCAAAATCCAAAAGTCTTATTTTCGCACAAAAATTGCACAAACGACCAAAAATGAACCACGGGCACCAAAATTTGGCCACGGGGCACCTCGGACCTCAAAACTGGAAAGTTCTCCGAGCATTGTGGTTTTTTATGCATAAGAATGCACCAAGGATCACAGGGAACCAAAACCCAAAAGTCTTATTTTCGCATGAAAATTGTACAAATGGAAGAAAATGCACCATCGGCACCAAAATTGGACCACGGGGCACCACGAACCTGAAAACTGAAAAGTGTGTTGAGCATTATGGTTTTTTATGCATAAGAATGCACCATGGATTACGGGGCACCAAAACCCAAAAGTCTTATTTTCGCACTAAGATTGCACAATGGGCTGAAAATGAACAACGGCACAAAAATTGGACCACGAGGTACCTCGGACCTCAAAACTGAAAAGTGCTTCGAACATTATGGTTTTTTATGCATAAGAATGCACCAGGGATCACGGGCCACCAAAACCCAAAAGTCTTATTTTCACATGAAAATTGCACAAATGGCCGAAAATGCACCACCGACACCAAAATTGGACCACGGGGTACGACGGACCTCAAAACTGAAAAGTGCTCCGAACATGATGGTTTTTTGTGCATAAGAATGCAGCAGGGATCACGGGGTACCAAAACCGAAAAGTCTTATTTTCACATGCAAATTGCACAAATGGCCGAAAATACACCACCGACACCAAAATTGAACCACGGGGCAGCACGGACCTTAAAACAGAAAAGAGTTCCAAGCATTATGGTTTTTTCTATATAAGAATGCACCAGGAATCACGGGGCACCAAAACCCAAAAGTTTTATTTTCGCACGAAAATTGCACAATGGGCCGAAAATGCACCACGGGCACCAAAATTGAAAAGTGCTTTGAGCATTATGGTTTTTTATGGATAAGAAAGCACAAGGGAAAACGGGGCACCAATACCCAAAAGTCTTATTTTCGGACGAAAATTGCATAAATTGGCGAAAATGTACCAAGGGCACCAAAATTTGACCATGGGGCACCTCGGACCTCAAAGTTGAAAAGTGCTCCATTATGGTTTTTTATGCATGAGAATGCAACAGGGTTCACGGGGCACCAAAACCCAAAAGTCTTATTTTTGCACGAAAATTACACAATGGGCCGAAAATGCACCACGGGCACCAAAATTGCAACATGGGGCACCTCGGACCTCAAAACTGAAATGTGCTATGAGCATTATGGTTTTTTATTCGTAAGAATGCACCAGGGTTAACGAGGCACCAAAAACCAAAAGTCTTATTTTCGCACGAAAATTGCACAAATGGCTGAAAATGCACCACTGGCACCAAAATTGTTCCACGAGGCACCACGGACCTCAAAACTGAAAAGTGTTCCAAGCATTACGGATTTTTATGCATAAGAATACACTAGGGATCATGGGGCACCAAAATCCAAAAGTCTTATTTTCGCACGAAAATTGCACAAACGATCGAAAATGAACCACGGGCACCAAAATTTGGCCACGGGGCACCTCGGACCTCAAAACTGGAAAGTTCTCCGAGCATTGTGGTTTTTTATGCATAAGAATGCACCAAGGATCACAGGGCACCAAAACCCAAAAGTCTTATTTTCGCATGAAAATTGTACAAATGGAAGAAAATGCACCATCGGCACCAAAATTGGACCACGGGGCACCACGAACCTGAAAACTGAAAAGTGTGTTGAGAATTATGGTTTTTTATGCATAAGAATGCACCATGGATTACGGGGCACCAAAACCCAAAAGTCTTATTTTCGCACTAAGATTGCACAATGGGCTGAAAATGAACAACGGCACAAAAATTGGACCACGGTGCACCTTGGACCTCAAAACTGAAAAGTGCTTCGAACATTATGGTTTTTTATGCATAAGAATGCACCAGGGATCACGGGCCACCAAAACCCAAAAGTCTTATTTTCACATGAAAATTGCACAAATGGCCGAAAATGCACCACCGACACCAAAATTGGACCACGGGGTACGACGGACCTCAAAACTGAAAAGTGATCCGAACATGATGGTTTTTTGTGCATAAGAATGCAGCAGGGATCACGGGGTACCAAAACCGAAAAGTCTTATTTTCACATGCAAATTGCACAAATGGCCGAAAATACACCACCGACACCAAAATTGAACCACGGGGCAGCACGGACCTTAAAACAGAAAAGAGTTCCAAGCATTATGGTTTTTTCTATATAAGAATGCACCAGGAATCACGGGGCACCAAAACCCAAAAGTTTTATTTTCGCACGAAAATTGCACAATGGGCCGAAAATGGACCACGGGCACCAAAACTGAAAAGTGCTCTGAGCATTATGGTTTTTTATGGATAAGAAAGCACAAGGGATCACGGGGCACCAATACCCAACAGTCTTATTTTCACACGAAAATTGCACAAATGGGCGAAAATGTACCAAGGGCACCAAAATTTGACCACGGGGCACCTCGGACCTCAAAGTTGAAAAGTGCTCCGAGCATTATGGTTTTTTATGCATGAGAATGCAACAGGGTTCACGGGGCACCAAAACCCATTGTGTAATTTTCGCACGAAAATTACACAATGGGCCGAAAATGTACCACGAGCACCAAAGTTGCAACATGGGGCACCTCGGACCTCAAAACTGAAATGTGCTATGAGCATTATGGTTTTTTATTCGTAAGAATGCACCAGTGTTAACGAGGCACCAAAAGCCAAAAGTCTTATTTTCGCACGAAAATTGCACAAATTGCTGAAAATGCACCACTGGCATGAAAAGTGGACCACGAGGCACCACGGACCTCAAAACTGAAAAGTGTTCCAAGCATTACGGTTTTTTATGCATAACAATGCACCAGGGATCATGGGGTACCAAAACCCAAAAGTCTTATTTTCGCACAAAAATTTCACAAACGACCGAAAATGAACCACGGGCACCAAAATTTGGCCACAGGGCACCTCGGACCACAAAACTAGAAAGTTCTCCGAGCATTGTGGTTTTTTATGCATAAGAATGCACCAGGGATCACAGGGCACCAAAATCCAAAAGTCTTATTTTCGCATGAAAATTGTACAAATGGCAGAAAATGCACCATCGGCACCAAAATTGGACCACGGGACACCACGAACCTCAAAACTGACAATTCCTCCAGGCATTATGGTTTTTTGTGCATAAGAATACACCAGGGATCACGGGGCACCAAAACCCAAAGTCTTGTTTCCGCACGAAAATTGTACAAATGGCCGAAAATGCACCACCGACACAAAAATTGGACCACGGGGCACAACGAACCTGAAAACTGAAAAGTGTGTTGAGCATTATGGTTTTTTATGCATAAGAATGCACCAGGGATTACGGGGCACCAAAACCCAAAAGTCTTATTTTCGCACTAAGATTGCACAATGGGCCGAAAATGAACAACGGGCACAAAAATTGGACCACGGTGCACCTCGGACCTCAAAACTGAAAAGTGCTTTGAACATTATGGTTTTTTATGCATAAGAATGCACCGGGGATCACGGGCCACCAAAACCCAAAAGTCTTATTTTCACATGACAATTGTACAAATGGCCGAAAATGCACCACCGACACCAAAATTGGACCACGGGGCAGCACGGACCTTAAAACTGAAAAGAGTTCCAAGCATTATGGTTTTTTATACATATGAATGCACCAGGGATCACGAGGCACCAAAACCCAAAAGTCTTATTTTCGCACGAAAATTGCAAAATGCGACGAAAATGCACCACGGGCACCAAAATTGAAAAGTACTCTGAGCATTATGGTTTTTTATCGATAAGAATGCACCAGGGATCACGCGGCACCAATACCCAAAAGTCTTATTTTCGCACGAAAATTGCACAAATGGGCGAAAATGTACCACGGGGACCAAAATTTGACCACGGGGCACCTCGGACCTCAAAACTTGAAAGTGCTCCGAGCATTATGGTTTTTTATGCGTGAGAATGCAATAGGGATCATGGGGCACCAAAACCCAAAAGTCTTATTTTCGCACGAAAATTGCACAATGGGCCGAAAATGCACCATGGGCAATAAAATTTGGCCACGGGGCACCTCGGACCTCAAAATTGGAAAGTTCTCCGAGCATTATGGTTTTTTATGCATGAGAATGCAACAGGAATCACGGGGCACCAAAACCAAAAAGTCTTATTTTCGCACGAAAATTGCACAATGGGTCAAAAATGCACCACGGGCACCAAAATTGGAACATGAGGCACCTCGGACCTCAAAACTGAAAAGTGCTATGAGCTTTATTGTTTTTTATTCATAAGAATGCACCAGGGTTAACGAGGCACCAATAACCAAAAGTCTTATTTTCGCACGAAAATTGCACAAATGGCTAAAAATGCACCACTGGCTCCAAAATTGGACCACGAGGCACCACGGACCTGAAAATTGATATGTGTTCCGAGCATTACAGTTTTTTATGCATAAGAATGCACCAGGGATCACGGGGCAGCAAAACCCAAAAGTCTTATTTTCGCACGAAAATTGCACAAATGGCTGAAAATGCACCACTGGCACCAAAATTGGACCACGAGGCACCACAGACCTAAAAACTGAAAAGTGTTCTGAGCAGTACGGTTTTTTATGCATAAGAATGCACCAGAGGTCACAGGGTACCAAAATTGCACAATGTGCCGAAAATGAACCACGGGCACGAAAATTTGGCCATGGGGCACCTCGGACCTCAAAACTGGAAAGTTCTCCGAGCATTATGGTTTTTTATGCATGAGAATGCAACAGGGATCACGGGGCACCAAAACCAAAAAGTCTTATTTTCGCACGAAAATTTCACAATTGGCTGAAAATGCACCGCAGGCACCAAAATTTGACCACGGGGAACCTTGGAACTCAAAACTGGAAAGTTCTCTGAGCATTATGGTTTTTTATGCATAATAATGCGCAAGGGATCAAGGGGCACTAAAACCCAAAAGTCTAATTATCGCAAGAATATTGCACAATGGGACGAAAATGCACCACGGGCACCAAAATTGGAACACGGGGCACCTCGGACCTCAAAAATGACAAGTGCTATGAGCATTATGGTTTTTTATTCTTAAGAATGCACCACAGATCACGGGGCACCAAAAACATAAAATCTTATTTTCGCACGAAAATTGCACAAATGGCTGAAAATGCACCACTAGCACCAAAATTTGACCAAGTGCACCACAGACCTCAAAACTGAAAAGTGTTCCGAGCATTATGGTTTTTTATGCATAATAATGCACCAGGGATCACAGGGCACCAAAACCCAAAAGTCTTATTTTCGCACGAAAATTGCACAATAGGCCGAAAATGCACCACGGGCACCAAAGTTGGACCACACCACGGACCTCAAAACTGAAAAGTGTTCCAAGAATTATAGTTTTTTATGCATAAGAATGCACCAGGGATCATGGGGCACCAAAACCCAAGAGTCTTATTTTCGCATGAAATTGCACAATGGACCGAAAATGCACCACAGGAACCAAAATTTGACCACGGGGCACCTTGGACCTCAAAACTGAGAAGTGCTACGAAGCATTATGGTATTTTATGCATAAAAATGCACTAGGGATCACAGGGCACCAAAACCCAAAGGTCTTATTTTTGCATGAAAATTGCACAAATTGTCGAAAATGCACCATCGACACCAAAATTGGACCACGGGACACCACGGACCTCAAAATTGAAAAGTCCTCCAGGCATTATGGTTTTTTATGCATAAGAATTCAACAGGGATCACGGGGCACCAAAATCCAAAAGTCTTCTTTCCGCACGAAAATTGTACAAATGCCCGAAAATGCACCACGGGCACAAAAATTGGACCACGAGGCACCGCGAACCTCAAAACTGAAAAGTGTGTCGAGCATTATGGTTGTTTATGCATAAGAATGAACCAGGGATTACGGGGCACCAAAACCCAAAAGTCTTATTTTTGCACTAAGATTGCACAATGGGCCGAAAATGCACAACGAGCACAAAAATTGGACCACGGTGCACCTCGGACCTCAAAACTGAAAAGTTCTTCGAAAATTATGGTTTTTTATGCATTAGAATGCACCAGGGATCATGGGGCACCAAAACCCAAAAGTCTTATTTTCACATGAAAATTGCACAAATGGCCGAAAATGCACCACCGACACCAAAATTGGACCACGGGGCAGCACGAACCTTAAAACTGAAAAGAGTTCCAAGCATTATGGTTTTTTATTCATAAGAATGCACCAGGGATCACGGGGCACCAAAACCCAAAAGTCTTATTTTCGCACGAAAATTGCACAATGGGCCAAAAATGCACCACGTGCACCAAAATTGAAAAGTGCTATGAGCATTATGGTTTTTTATGGATAAGAAACCACCAGGGATCACTGGGCACCAATACCCAAAACTCTTATTTTCGCACGAAAATTGCACAAATGGGCGAAAATGTACCACGAGCACCAAAATTTGACCACGGGGCACCTCAAAAGTTAAAAGTGCTCCGAGCATTACAGTTTTTTATGCATAAGAATGCACCAGGGATCACGGGGCACCAAAACCCAAAAGTCTTATTTTCGCACGAAAATTTCACAATAGGCTGAAAATGCACCACGGGCACCAAAATTTGACCACGGGGAACCTCGGAACTCAAAACTGGAAAGTTCTCCGAGCATTATGGTTTTTATGCATAAGAATGCACCAGGGATCAAGGGGCACTAAAATCCAAAAGTCTAATTTTTGCAAGAATATTGCACAATGGGACGAAAATGCACCACGGGCACAAAAATTGGAACTCGGGGAACCTTGGACCTTAAAACTGAAAAGTGCTGTGAGCATTATGGTTTTTTATTCAAAAGAATGCACCAGGGATCACGGGGCACCAAAAACCAGAAGTCTTATTTTCGCACGAAAATTGCACAAATGGCTGAAAATGCACCACTGGCACAAAAATTGGACCAAGGGGCACCACAGACCTCAAAACTGAAAAGTGTTCCGAGCATTATGGTTTTTTATGCATAAGAATGCACTAGGGATCATGGGGGCACCAAAACCCAAAAGTCTTATTTTCACATAAAATTGCACAAATGGCCGAAAATGCACCACCGACACCAAAATTGGACCACGGGGCAGCACGAACCTTAAAACTGAAAAGAGTTCCAAGCATTATGGTTTTTTATTCATAAGAATGCACCAGGGATCACGGGGCACCAAAACCCCAAAGTCTTATTTTCGCACGAAAATTGCACAATGGGCCGAAAATGCACCACGTGCACCAAAATTGAAAAGTGCTATGAGCATTATGGTTTTTTATGGATAAGAAACCACCAGGGATCACGGGGCACCAATACCCAAAACTCTTATTTTCGCACGAAAATTGCACAAATGGGCGAAAATGTACCACGAGCACCAAAATTGGACCACAGGGCACCTCGAACCTCAAAACTGAAAAGTGATCCATGCATTATGGTTTTTTATGCATAATAATGCACCAGGGATCATGGGGCACGAAAACCCAAAAGTTTTATTTTCGCACGAAAATTGTACAAATGGTCGAAAATGCACCACCGGCACCAAAATTGGACCACGGGGCACCACGGACCTCAAAACTGAAAAGGGTTCCGAGCTTTATGGTTTTGTATGCAGAAGAATGCACCAGGGATCACGTGGCACCAAAAACCAAAAGTCTTATTTTCACACGAAACTATCACAAATCGCCGAAAATGCACCACGGGCACCAAAATTTGACATCGGCGCACCTCGAGCCTCAAAACTGGAAAGTTCTCCGAGCATTTTGATTTTTAATGCACAAGAATGCACCAGAGATCACGGGGCACCAAAACCCAAAAGTCTTATTTTCGCACGAAAATTGCACAAATGGCCGAAATGCACCGCCGGCACCAAAACTGGACCACGGGGCAGCACGGACCTCAAAACTGAAAATTGCTCCAAGCATTATGGTTTTTTACGCATAAGGATGCACCTGGGATCAAGGGGCACCAAAACCCAAAAGACTTATTTTCGCACAAAAATTTCACAATGGGCTGAAAATGCACCATGGGCACCAAAATTTGACCACGGGGAACCTCATAACTCAAAATTGAAAAGTTCTCTGAGCATTATGGTTTGTTATGCATAATAATGCGCAAGGGATCAAGGGGCACTAAAACCCAAAAGTCTAATTTTCGCAAGAATATTGCACAATGGGACGAAAATGCACCACGGGCACCAAAATTGGAACACGGGACACCTCGGACCTCAAAACTGAAAAGTGTTGTGAGCATTATAGTTTTTTATTCATAAGAATGCACTAGGGTTAACGGGACACCAATAAGCAAAAGTGTTATTTTCGCACGAAAATTGCACAAATGGCTGAAAATGCACGACTGGCACCAAAATTGGACCACGAGGCACGACGAACCTCAAAACAGAAAAGTGTTTTTGGCAAGATGGTTTTTTATGCATAAGAATGCACCAGGGATCAAGGGGCACCAAAACCCAAAAGTTTTATTTTCGCAAGAAAATTGCACAATAGGCCGAAAATGAACCACGGGCACCAAAATTTTACCACGGGGCACCTTGGACCTCAAAACTGGAAAGTTCTCTGAGCATTATGGTTTTTTATGCATAAGAATGCACCAGGGATCACGGGGAACCAAAACCCAAAAGTATTATTTTCGTGGGAAAATTTCACAATGGGCTGAAAATGCACCAAGTTCACCAAATTTTGGCAACGGGGCACCTCGAACTCAAAACTGGAAAGTTCTCCGAGCATTATGGTTTTTTAAGATTAAGAATACGCCAGGGATCAAGGGGCACCAAAACCCAAAAGTCTTATTTTCGCGCGAAAATTTTACAATGGGCTGAAAATGCACCAAGTGCACCAAAATTTGGCCACGGGGCACCTCGAACTCAAAACTGGAAAATTCTCCGAGCATTATGGTTTTTTAAGATTAAGAATACGCCAGGGATCAAGGGGGCACCGAAACCCAAAAGTTTTATTTTCGCACGAAAATTGCACAAATGGCCGAAAATGCACCACCGGCACCAAAATTGGACCACGGGGTACCACGGACCTCAAAACTGAAATTTGCTCCAAGCATTATGATTTTTTACCCATAAGAATGCACCTGGGATCACGGGGCACCAAAACCCAAAAGTCTTATTTTCGCACTAAAATTGCACAATGGGCCGAAAATGCACCACGGGCACCAAAATTGGACCACAGGGCACCTCGAACCTCAAAACTGAAAAGTGATCCATGCATTATGGTTTTTTATGCATAAGAATGCACCAGGGATCATGGGGCACGAAAACCCAAAAGTTTTATTTTCGCACGAAAATTGTACAAATGGTCGAAAATGCACCACCGGCACCAAAATTGGACCACGGGGCACCACGGACCTCAAAACTGAAAAGGGTTCCGAGCTTTATGGTTTTGTATGCAGAAGAATGCACCGGGGATCACGTGGCACCAAAAACCAAAAGTCTTATTTTCACACGAAACTATCAGAAATCGCCGAAAATGCACCACGGGCACCAAAATTTGACATCGGCGCACCTCGAGCCTCAAAACTGGAAAGTTCTCCGAGCATTTTGATTTTTAATGCACAAGAATGCACCAGAGATCACGGGGCACCAAAACCCAAAAGTCTTATTTTCGCACGAAAATTGCACAAATGGCCGAAATGCACCGCCGGCACCAAAACTGGACCACGGGGCACCACGGACCTCAAAACTGAAAATTGCTCCAAGCATTATGGTTTTTTACGCATAAGGATGCACCTGGGATCAAGGGGCACCAAAACCCAAAAGACTTATTTTCGCACGAAAATTGCACAATGGGCCGAAAATGCAAAATAAACACGAAAATTGGACCACGGGGCACCACGAACCACAAAACTGAAAAAGAGTTCCGAGCATTCTAATTTTTTTTGCATAAGAATGCACAAGGGATCACGGGGCACCAAAATCCAAAAGTCTTATTTTCGCACGAAAATTTCACAATTGGCCGAATATGCACCATCGGCACCAAAATCGGACCACGGGGCACCACAGACCTCAAAATGAAAAGTGGTCTGACCATTATGGTTTTTTATACATAAGAATGCACCTGGGATCACAGGGCACCAAAACCCAAAAGGCTTATTTTCGCACAAAAATTTCACAAATGGCCGAAAATGCAACGACGACACCAAAATTTGACCACGAGACACAATGGACCTCAAAACTGAAAAGTGCTCCATGCATTATGATTTTTTATGCATAAGAATGCACCAGGGATCATGGGGCACGAAAACCCAAAAGTTTTATTTTCGCACAAAAATTGTACAAATGGTTGAAAATGCACCACCGGCACCAAAATTGGACCACGGGGCACCACGGACCTCAAAACTGAAAAGGGTTCCGAGCTTTATGGTTTTGTATGCAGAAGAATGCACCAGGGATCACGTGGCACCAAAAACCAAAAGTCTTATTTTCACACGAAAATTTCACAAATCGCCGAAAATGCACCACGGGCACCAAAATTTGACCACGGCGTACCTCGGACCTCAAAACTGGAAAGTTCTCCGAGCATTATGATTTTTAATGCATAAGAATGCACCAGGGATCACGGGGCACCAAAACCCAAAAGTCTTATTTTCGCACGAAAATTGCACAAATGGCCGAAATGCATCGTCGGCACCAAAATTGGACCACGGGGCACCACGGACATCAAAACTGAAAATTACTCCAAGCATTATGGTTTTTTACGCATAAGAATACACCTGGGATCAAGGGGCACCAAAACCCAAAAGACTTATTTTCGCACGAAAATTGCACAATGGGCCGAAAATGCAAAATAAACACGAAAATTGGACCACGGGGCACCACGAACCTCAAAACTGAAAAAGAGTTCCGAGCATTATAATTTTTTATTGCATAAGAACGCACTAGGGATCACGGGGCACCAAAATCAAAAAGTCTTATTTTCGCACGAAAATTTCACAATTGGCCGAATATGCACCATCGGCACCAAAATCGGACCACGGGGCACCACAGACCTCAAAATGAAAAGTGCTCCAAGAATTATGGTTTTTTATGCATAAGAATGCACCAGGGATGACAGGGCACCAAAACCCAAAAGTCTTATTTTCGCACGAAAATTGCACAATGGGCCGAAAATGCACCACGGGCACCAAAATTGGACCACAGGGCACCTCGAACCTCAAAACTGAAAAGTGCTTCGAGCATTATGGTTTTTTATGCATAAGAATGCACCAGGGATGACAGGGCACCAAAACCCAAAAGTCTTATTTTCGCACGAAAATTGTACAAATGGTCGAAAATGCACAACCGGCACCAAAATTGGACCACAGGGCACCACGGACCTCAAAACAGAAAAGGGTTTTGAGCTTTATGGTTTTGTATGCATAAGAATGCACCAGGGATCACGAGGCACCAAAATCCAAAAGTCTTATTTTCGCACGAAAATTGCGCAAATGGCAAAAAATGCACCACCGGCACGAAAATTGGACCACGGGGCACCACGGACCTCAAAACTGAAAAGTGCTCTGAGCATTATGGTTTTTTATACATAAGAATGCACCTGGGATCACGGGGCACCAAAACCCAAAAGGCTTATTTTCGCACAAAAAATTCACAAATGGCCGAAAATGCAATAACGACAGCAAAATTTGACCACGGGACACAACGGACCTCAAAACTGAAAAGTGCTCCATGCATTATGGTTTTTTATGCATAAGAATTCACCGGGGATTACGGGGCTCCAAAACCCAAAAGTCTTATTTTCGCACGAAAATTGCACAAATGGCCGAAATGCATCGCCGGCACCAAAATTGGACCACGGGGCACCGCGGACATCAAAACTGAAAATTACTCTAAGCATTATGGTTTTTTACGCATAAGAATGCACCTGGGATCAAGGGGCACCAAAACCCAAAAGACTTATTTTCGCACGAAAATTGCACAATGGGCCGAAAATGCAAAATAAACACGAAAATTGGACCACGGGGAACCACGAGCCTCAAAACTGAAAAAGAGTTCTGAGCATTATAATTTTTTATTGCATAAGAACGCACCAGGGATCACGGGGCACCAAAATCAAAAAGTCTTATTTTCGCACGAAAATTTCACAATTGGCCGAATATGCACCATCGGCACCAAAATCGGACCACGGGGCACCACAGACCTCAAAATGAAACGTGCTCCAAGAATTATGGTTTTTTATGCATAAGAATGCACCAGGGATGACAGGGCACCAAAACCCAAAAGTCTTATTTTCGCACGAAAATTGCACAATGGGCCGAAAATGCACCACGGACACCAAAATTGGACCACAGGGCACCTCGAACCTCAAAACTGAAAAGTGCTCCTAGCATTATGGTTTTTTATGCATAAGAATGCACCAGGGATGACAGGGCACCAAAACCCAAAAGTCTTATTTTCGCACGAAAATTGTACAAATGGTCGAAAATGCACAACCGGCACCAAAATTGGACCACAGGGCACCACGGACCTCAAAACGGAAAAGGATTTTGAGCTTTATGGTTTTGTATGCATAAGAATGCACCAGGGATCACGAGGCACCAAAATCCAAAAGTCTTATTTTCGCACGAAAATTGCGCAAATGGCAAAAAATGCACCACCGGCACGAAAATTGGACCACGGGGCACCACAGACCTCAAAACTGAAAAGTGCTCTGACCATTATGGTTTTTTATACATAAGAATGCACCTGGGATCACGGGGCACCAAAACCCAAAAGGCTTATTTTCGCACAAAAATTTCACAAATGGCCGAAAATGCAACAACGACACCAAAATTTGACCACGGGACACAACGGACCTCAAAACTGAAAAGTGCTCCATGCATTATGGTTTTTTATGCATAAGAATGCACCAGGGATCATGGGGCACAAAAACCCAAAAGTTTTATTTTCGCACGAAAATTGTACAAATGGTCGAAAATGCACCACCGGCACCAAAATTGGACCACGGGGCACCACGGACCTCAAAACTGAAAAGGGTTCCGAGCTTTATGGTTTTGTATGCAGAAGAATGCACCAGGGATCACGTGGCACCAAAAACCAAAAGTCTTATTTTCACACGAAAATTTCACAAATCGCCGAAAATGCACCACGGGAACCAAAATTTGACCACGGCGCACCTCGGACCTCAAAACTGGAAAGTTCTCCGAGCATTATGATTTTTAATGCATAAGAATGCACCAGGGATCACGGGGCACCAAAACCGAAAAGTTTTATTTTCGCACGAAAATTGTACAAATGGTTGAAAATGCACCACCGGCACCAAAATTGGACCACGGGGCACCACGGACCTCAAAACTGAAAATTGCTCCAAGCATTATGGTTTTTTACGCATAAATGCACCTGGGATCAAGGGGCACCAAAAGCCAAAAGACTTATTTTCGCACGAAAATTGCACAATGGGCCGAAAATGCAAAATAAACACGAAAATTGGACCACGGGGCGCCACGAACCTCAAAACTGAAAAAGAGTTCCGAGCATTATAATTTTTTTTTGCATAAGAATGCACCAGGGATCACGGGACACCAAAATCCAAAAGTCTTATCTTCGCACGAAAATTTCACAATTGGCCGAATATGCACCATCGGCACTAAAATCGGACCACGGGGCACCACAGGCCTCAAAATGAAAACTTCTCCAAGAATTATGGTTTTTTATGCATAAGAATGCACCAGGTATCACGGGGCACCAAAATCCAAAAGTCTTATTATCGTACAAAAATTGCACAATGGGCCGAAAATGCACCGCGGGCACCAAAATTGGACCACAGGGCACCTCGAACCTCAAAACTGAAAAGTGCTCCGAGCATTATGGTTTTTTATGCATAAGAATGCACCAGGGATGACAAGGCACCAAAACCCAAAAGTCTTATTTTCGCACGAAAATTGTACCAATGGTCGAAAATGCACCACCGGCACCAAATTTGGACCACAGGGCACCACGGACCTCAAAACGGAAAAAGGTTTTGAGCTTTATGGTTTTGTATGCATAAGAATGCACCAGGGATCACGAGGCACCAAAATCCAAAAGTCTTATTTTCACACGAAAATTTCACAAATCGCCGAAAATGCACCACGGGCACCAAAATTTGACCACGACGCACCTCGGACCTCAAAACTGGAATGTTCTCCGAGCATTATGATTTTTAATGCATAAGAATGCACCAGGGATCACGGGGCACCAAAACCCAAAAGTCTTATTTTCGCACGAAAATTGCACAAATGGCCGAAATGCACCGCCGGCACCAAAATTGGACCACGGGGCACCACGGACCTCAAAACTGAAAATTGCTCCAAGCATTATGGTTTTTTACGCATAAATGCACCTGGGATCAAGGGGCACCAAAACCCAAAAGACTTATTTTCGCACGAAAATTGCACAATGGGCCGAAAATGCAAAATAAACACGAAAATTGGACCACGGGGCACCACGAACCTCAAAACTGAAAAAGAGTTCTGAGCATTATAATTTTTTTTTGCATAAGAATGCACCAGGGATCACGGGACACCAAAATCCAAAAGTCTAATTTTCGCACGAAAATTTCACAATTGGCCGAATATGCACCATCGGCACCAAAATCGGACCACGGGGCACCACAGGCCTCAAAATGAAAAGTTCTCCAACAATTATGGTTTTTTATGCATAAGAATGCACCAGGTATCACGGGGCACCAAAATCCAAAAGTCTTATTTTCGCACAAAAATTGCACAATGAGCCGAAAATGCACCGCGGGCACCAAAATTGGACCACAGGGCACCTCAAACCTCAAAACTGAAAAGTGCTCCAAGCATTATGGTTTTTTATGCATAAGAATGCACCAGGGATGACAGGGCACCAAAACCCAAAAGTCTTATTTTCGCACGAAAATTGTACCAATGGTCGAAAATGCACCACCGGCACCAAAATTGGACCACAGGGCACCACAGACCTCAAAACAGAAAAGGGTTTTGAGCTTTATGGTTTTGTATGCATAAGAATGCACCAGGGATCACGAGGCACCAAAATCCAAAAGTCTTATTTTCACACGAAAATTTCACAAATCGCCGAAAATGCACCACAGGCACCAAAATTTGACCACGGCGCACCTCGGACCTCAAAACTGCAAAGTTCTCCGAGCATTATGATTGTTAATGCATAAGAATGCACCAGGGATCACGGGGCACCAAAACCCAAAAGTCTTATTTTCGCACGAAAATTGCACAAATGGCCGAAATGCACCGCCGGCACCAAAATTGGACCACGGGGCACCACGGACCTCAAAACTGAAAATTGCTCCAAGCTTTATGGTTTTTTACGCATAAATGCACCTGGGATCAAGGGGCACCAAAACCCAAAAAACTTATTTTCGCATGAAAATTGCACAATGGGCCGAAAATGCAAAATAAACACGAAAATTGGACCACGGGGCACCACGAACCTCAAAACTGAAAAAGGGTTCCGAGCATTATCATTTTTTTTTGCATAAGAATGCACCAGGGATCACGGGACACCAAAATCCAAAAGTCTTATTTTCGCACGAAAATTTCACAATTGGCCGAATATGCACCATCGGCACGAAAATCGGACCACGGGGCACCACAGGCCTCAAAATGAAAAGTTCTCCAAGAATTATGGTTTTTTATGCATAAGAATGCACCAGGGATCACGGGGCACCAAAATCCAAAAGTCTTATTTTCGCACAAAAATTGCACAATTGGCCGAAAATGCACCGCGGGCACCAAAATTGGACCACAGGGCACCTCGAACCTTAAAACTGAAAAGTGCTCCGAGCATTATGGTTTTTTATGCATAAGAATGCACCAGGGATGACAAGGCACCAAAACCCAAAAGTCTTATTTTCGCACGAAAATTGTACCAATGGTCGAAAATGCACCACCGGCACCAAAATTGGACCACAGGGCACCACGGACCTCAAAACGGAAAAGGGTTTTGAGCTTTATGGTTTTGTATGCATAAGAATGCACCAGGGATCACGGGGCACCAAAACCCAAAAGGCTTATTTTTGCACAAAAATATCACAAATGGTCGAAAATGCAACAACGACACCAAAATTTGACCACGGGGCACCACGGACCTCAAAACTGAAAAGGGTTTCGAGGTTTATAGTTTTGTATGCAGAAGAATGCACAAGGGATCACGTGGCACCAAAAACCAAAAGTCTTATTTTCACACGAAAATTTCACAAATCGCCGAAAATAAGACTTTTGGGTTTTCGTGCCCCATGGTTCAATTTTCGGTTCCATGTGATCCCTGGTGCATTCTTCTGCATACAAAACCATAAAGCTCGGAACCCTTTTCAGTTTTGAGGTCCGTGGTGCCCCGTGGTCCAATTTTGGTGCCGGTGGTGCATTTTCAACCATTTGTACAATTTTCGTGCGAAAATAAAACTTTTGGGTTTTGGTGCCCCGTGATCCCTGGTGCATTCTTATGCATTAAAAATCATAATGCTCGGAGAACTTTCCAGTTTTGAGGTCCGAGGTGCGCCGTGGTCAAATTTTGGTGCCCGTGCTGCATTTTCGGCGATTTGTGAAATTTTCGTGTGAAAATAAGACTTTTGGTTTTTGGTGCCACGTGATCCCTGGTGCATTCTTCTGCATAGAAAACCATAAAGCTCGGAACCCTTTTCAGTTTTGAGGTCCGTGTTGCCCTGTGGTCCAATTTTGGTGCCGGTGGTGCATTTTCGACCATTTGTACAATTTTCGTGCGAAAATAAGAATTTTGGGTTTTGGTGCCCTGTCATCCCTGGTGCATTCTTATGCATAAAAAACCATAATGCTCGGAGCACTTTTCAGTTTTGAGGTTCGAGGTGCCCTGTGGTCCAATTTTGGTGCCCGTGGTGCATTTTCAGCCCATTGTGCAATTTTTGTGCGAAAATAAGACTTTTGGATTTTGGTGCCCCGTGATCCCTGGTGCATTCTTATGCATAAAAAACCATAATTCTTGGAGAACTTTTCATTTTGAGGTCTGTGGTGCCCCGTGGTCTGATTTTGGTGCCGATGGTGCATATTCGGCCAATTGTGAAATTTTCGTGCAAAAATAAGACCTTTGGATTTTGGTGCCCCGTGATCCCTGGTGCATTCTTATGCAAAAAAAATTATAATGCTCGGAACTCTTTTTCAGTTTTGAGGTTCGTGGTGCCCCGTGGTCCAATTTTCGTGTTTATTTTGCATTTTCGGCCCATTGTGCAATTTTCGTGCGGAAATAAGTCTTTTGGGTTTTGGTGCCCCTTGATCCCATGTGCATTCTTATGCGTAAAAAACCATAATGCTTGGAGCGATTTTCAGTTTTGAGGTCCGTGGTGCCCCGTGGTCCAATTTTGGGGCTGGCGGTGCATTTCGGCCATTTGTGCAATTTTCGTGCGAAAATAAGACTTTTGGATTTTGGTGCCCCGTGATCCCTGGTGCATTCTTATGCAAAAAAAATTATAATGCTCGGAACTCTTTTTCAGTTTTGATGTTCGTGGTGCCCCGTGGTCCAATTTTCATGTTTATTTTGCATTTTCGGCCCATTGTGCAATTTTCGTGCAAAAATAAGTCTTTTGGGTATTGGTGCCCCTTGATCCCAGGTGCATTCTTATGCGTAAAAAACCATAATGCTTGGAGCAATTTTCAGTTTTGAGGTCCGTGGTGCCCCGTGGTCCAATTTTGGTGCCGGCGGTGCATTTCGGCCATTTGTGCAATTTTCGTGCGAAAATAAGACTTTTGGATTTTGGTGCCCCGTGATCCCTGGTGCATTCTTATGCATTAAAAATCATAAGGCTCGGAGAACTTTCCAGTTTTGAGGTCCGAGGTGCGCCGTGGTCAAATTTTGGTGCCCGTGGAGCATTTTCGGCGATTTGTGAAATTTTCGTGTGAAAATAAGACTTTTGGTTTTTGGTGCCATGTGATCCCTGGTGCATTCTTCTGCATAGAAAACCATAAAGCTCGGAACCCTTTTCGGTTTTGAGGTCCGTGGTGCCCCGTGGTCCAATTTTGGTGTCGGTGGTGCATTTTCGACCATTTGTACAATTTTCGTGCGAAAATAAAACTTTTGGGTTTTCGTGCCCCATGATCCCTGGTGCATTCTTATCCATAAAAAACCATAATGCATGGGGCACTTTTCAGTTTTGAGGTCCGTTGTGTCCCGTGGTCAAATTTTGGTGTCGTTGTTGCATTTTCGGGCATTTGTGATATTTTTGTGCGAAAATAAGCCTTTTGGGCTTTGGTGCCCCGTGATCCCAGGTGCATTCTTATGTATAAAAAACCATAATGGTTAGAGCACTTTTCAGTTTTGAGGTCCGTGGTGCCCCGTGGTCCAATTTTCGTGCCGGAGGTGCATTTTTTGCCATTTGCGCAATTTTCGTGCGAAAATAAGACTTTTGGATTTTGGTGCCGCATGATCCCTGGTGCATTCTTATGCATACAAAACCATAAAGCTCAAAACCCTTTTCCGTTTTGAGGTCCGTGGTGCCCTGTGGTCCAATTTTGGTGCCGGTGGTGCATTTTCGACCATTTGTACAATTTTCGTGCAAAAATAAGACTTTTGGGTTTTGGTGCCCAGTCATCCCTGTTGCATTCTTATGCACAAAAAACCATAATGCTCAGAGCACTTTTCAGTTTTGAGGTTCGAGGTGCCCTGTGGTCCAATTTTGGTGCCCGTGGTGCATTTTCGGCCCATTTGCAATTTTTGTGCGAAAATAAGACTTTTGGATTTTGGTTCCCTGTGACCCCTGGTGCATTCTTATGCATAAAAAACCATAATTCTTGGAGCACTTTTCATTTTGAGGTATGTGGTGCCCCGTGGTCCGATTTTGGTGCCGATGGTGCATATTCGGCCAATTGTGAAATTTTCGTGAGAAAATAAGACTTTTGGATTTTGGTGCCCCGTGATCCCTGGTGCATTCTTATGCAAAAAAAATTATAATGCTCGGAACTCTTTTTCAGTTTTGAGGTTCGTGGTGCCCTGTGGTCCAATTTTCGTGTTTATTTTGCATTTTCGGCCCATTGTGCAATTTTCGTGCGAAAATAAGTCTTTTGGGTTTTGGTGCCCCTTGATCCCAGGTGCATTCTTGTGCGTAAAAAACCATAATGCTTGGAGCAATTTTCAGTTTTGAGATCCGTGGTGCCCCGTGGTCCAATTTTGGTGCCGGCGATGCATTTCGGCCATTTGTGCAATTTTCGTGCGAAAATAAGACTTTGGGTTTTGCTGCCCCGTGATCCCTGGTGCATTCTTATACATTAAAAATCATAATGCTCGGAGAACTTTCCAGTTTTGAGGTCCGAGGTGCGCCGTGGTCAAATTTTGGTGCCCGTGGTGCATTTTCGGCGATTTGTGAAATTTTCGTGTGAAAATAAGACTTTTCGTTTTTGGTGCCACGTGATCCCTGGAGCATTCTTCTGTATAAAAAACAATAATGGTCAGAGAACTTTTCATTTTTGAGGTTCGTGGTGCCCCGTGGTCCAATTTTCGTGCCGGTGTTGCATATTTTGCCATTTGCGTAATTTTCGTGCGAAAATAAGACTTTTGGATTTAGGTGCCTCGTGATCCCTGGTGCATTCTTATGCATACAAAACCATAAAGCTCAAAACCCTTTTCTGTTTTGAGGTCCGTGGTGCCCTGTGGTCCAATTTTGGTGTCGTTGGTGCATTTTCGACTATTTGTACAATTTTCGTGCGAAAATAAGACTTTTGGGTTTTGGTGCCCTGTCATCCCTGGTGCATTCTTATGCATAAAAAACCATAATGCTCGGAGCACTTTTCAGTTTTGAGGTTCGAGGTGCCCTGTGGTCCAATTTTGGGGCCCGTGGTGCATTTTCGGCCCATTGTGCAATTTTTGTGCGAAAATAAGACTTTTGGATTTTGGTGCCCCGTGATCCCTGGTGCATTCTTCTGTATAAAAAACTATAATGGTCAGAGCACTTTTCATTTTTGAGGTTCGTGGTGCCCCGTGGTCGAATTTTCGTGCCGGTGTTGCATATTTCGCCATTTGCGCAATTTTCGTGCGAAAATAAGACTTTTGGTTTTTGGTGCCACGTGATCCCTGGTGCATTCTTCGGCATACAAAACCATAAAGCTCGGAACCCTTTTCAGTTTTGAGGTCCGTGGTGCCTCGTGGTCCAATTTTGGTGCCGGTGGTGCATTTTCGACCATTTGTACAATTTTCGTTCGAAAATAAAACTTTTGGGTTTTCGTGCCCCATGATCCCTGGTGCATTCTTATGCATAAAAAACCATAATGCATGGAGCACTTTTCAGTTTTGAGGTCCGTTGTGTCCCGTGGTCAAATTTTGGTGTCGTTGTTGCATTTTCGGCCATTTGTGAAATTTTTGTGCGAAAATAAGCCTTTTGGGTTTTGGTGCCCCGTGATCTCAGGTGCATTCTTATGTATAAAAAACCATAATGGTCAAAGCACTTTTCAGTTTTGAGGTCCGTGGTGCCCCGTGGTCCAATTTTCGTGCCGGTGGTGCATATTTTGCCATTTGCGCAATTTTCGTTCGAAAATAAGACTTTTGGATTTTGGTGCCTCGTGATCCCTGGTGCATTCTTATGCATACAAAACCATAAAGTTCAAAACCCTTTTCCGTTTTTAGGTCCGTGGTGCCCTGTGGTCCAATTTTTGTGCCGGTGGTGCATTTTCGACCATTTGTACAATTTTCGTGCGAAAATAAGACTTTTGGATTTTGGTGCCCTGTCATCCCTGGTGCATTCTTATGCATAAAAAACCATAATACTTTGAGCAGTTTTCTTTTTGAGGTCTGTGGTGCCCCGTGGTCCGATTTTGGTGCCGGTGGTGCATATTCAGCCAATTGTGAAATTTTCATGCGAAAATAAGACTATTGGATTTTGGTGCCCCGTGATCCCTGGTGCATTCTTATGCAAAAAAAATTATAATGCTCGGAACTCTTTTTCAGTTTTGAGGTTCGTGGTTCCCCGTGGTCCAATTTTCATGTTTATTTTGCATTTTCGGCCCATTGTGCAATTTTCGTGCAAAAATAAGTCTTTTGGGTATTGGTGCCCCTTGATCCCAGGTGCATTCTTATGCGTAAAAAACCATAATGCTTGGAGCAATTTTCAGTTTTGAGGTCCGTGGTGCCCCGTGGTCCAATTTTGGTGCCGGCGGTGCATTTCGGCCATTTGTGCAATTTTCGTGCGAAAATAAGACTTTTGGGTTTTGGTGCCCCGTGATCCCTGGTGCATTCTTACGCATTAAAAATCATAATGCTCGGAGAACTTTCCAGTTTTGAGGTCCGAGGTGCGCCGTGGTCAAATTTTCGTGCCCGTGGTGCATTTTTGGCGATTTGTGAAATTTCCGTGTGAAAATAAGACTTTTGGTTTTTGGTGCCACGTGATCCCTGGTGCATTCTTCTGCATACAAAACCATAAAGCTCGGAACCCTTTTCAGTTTTGAGGTCCGTGGTGCCCCTTGGTCCAATTTTGGTGCCGGTGGTGCATTTTCGACCATTTGTACAATTTTCGTGCGAAAATAAAACTTTTGGGTTTTCGTGCCCCATGATCCCTGGTGCATTCTTATGCATAAAAGACCATAATGCATGGAGCACTTTTCAGTTTTGAGGTCCGTTGTGTCCCGTGGTCAAATTTTGGTGTCGTTGTTGCATTTTCGGCCATTTGTGAAATTTTTGTGCGAAAATAAGCCTTTTGGGTTTTGGTGCCCCGTGATCCCATGTGCATTCTTATGTATAAAAAACCATAATGGTCAGAGCACTTTTCAGTTTTGAGGTCCGTGGTGCCCCGTGGTCCAATTTTCGTGCCCGTGGTGCATTTTTTGCCATTTGCACAATTTTCGTGCGAAAATAAGACTTTTGGATTTTGGTGCCTCGTGATCCCTGGTGCATTCTTATGCATACAAAACCATAAAGTTCAAAACCCTTTTCCGTTTTGAGGTCCGTGGTGCCCTGTGGTCCAATTTTGGTGCCGGTGGTGCATTTTCGACCATTTGTACAATTCTCGTGCGAAAATAAGACTTTTGGGTTTTGGTGCCCTGTCATCCCTGGTGCATTCTTATGCATAAAAAACCATAATGCTCGGAGCACTTTTCAATTTTGAGGTCCGTGGTGCCCTGTGGTCCAATTTTTGTGCCCGTGGTGCATTTTCGGCCCATTGTGCAATTTTTGTGCGAAAATAAGACTTTTGGATTTTGGTGTCCCGTGATCCCTGGTGGATTCTTATGCATAAAAAAGCGTAATTCTTGGAGCACTTTTCATTTTGAGGTCTGTGGTGCCCCGTGGTCCGATTTTGGTGCCGATGGTGCATATTCGGCCAATTGTGAAATTTTCATGCGAAAATAAGACTTTTGGATTTTTGTGCCCCGTGATCCCTGGTGCATTCTTATGCAAAAAAAATTATAATGCTCGGAACTCTTTTTCAGTTTTGAGGTTCGTGGTTCCCCGTGGTCGAATTTTCATGTTTATTTTGCATTTTCGGCCCATTGTGCAATTTTCGTGCGAAAATAAGTCTTTTGGGTTTTGGTGCCCCTTGATCCCAGGTGCATTCTTATGCGTAAAAAACCATAATGCTTGGAGCAATTTTCAGTTTTGAGGTCCGTGGTGCCCCGTGGTCCAATTTTGGTGTCGGCGGTGCATTTCGGCCATTTGTGCAATTTTCGTGCGAAAATAACACTTTTGGGTTTTGGTGCCCCGTGATCCCTGGTGCATTCTTATGCATTAAAAATCGTAATGCTCGGAGAACTTTCCAGTTTTGAGGTCCGAGGTGCGCCGTGGTCAAATTTTCGTGCCAGTGGTTCATTTTCGGCGATTTATGAAATTTCCGTGTGAAAATAAGACTTTTGGTTTTTGGTGCCACGTGATCCCTGGTGCATTCTTCTGCATACAAAACCATAAAGCTCGGAACCCTTTTCATTTTTGAGGTCTGTGGTGCCCCTTGGTCCAATTTTGGTGCCGGTGGTGCATTTTCGACCATTTGTACAATTTTCGTGCGAAAATAAAAATTTTGGGTTTTCGTGCCCCATGATCCCTGGTGCATTCTTATGCATAAAAACCATAATGCATGGAGCACTTTTCAGTTTTGAGGTCCGTTGTGTCCCGTGGTCAAATTTTGGTGTCGTTGTTGCATTTTCGGCCATTTGTGAAATTTTTGTGCGAAAATAAGCCTTTTGGGTTTTGGTGCCCTGTGATCCCAGGTGCATTCTTATGTATAAAAAACCATAATGGTCAGAGCACTTTTCAGTTTTGAGGTCCGTGGTGCCCCGTGGTCCAATTTTCGTGCTGGTGGTGCATTTTTTGCCATTTGCGCAATTTTCGTGCGAAAATAAGACTTTTGGATTTTGGTGCCTCGTGATCCCTGGTGCATTCTTATGCATACCAAACCATAAAGCTCAAAACCCTTTTCCGTTTTGAGGTCCGTGGTGCCCTGTGGTCCAATTTTGGTGCCGGTGGTGCATTTTCGACCATTTGTACAATTTTCGTGCGAAAATAAGACTTTTGGGTTTTGGTGCCCTGTCATCCCTGGTGCATTCTTATGCATAAAAAACCATAATGCTCGGAGCACTTTTCAGTTTTGAGGTTCGAGGTGCCCTGTGGTCCATTTTGGTGCCCGTGGTGCATTTTCGGCCCATTGTGCAATTTTTGTGCGAAAATAAGACTTTTGGATTTTGGTGCCCCGTGATCCCTGGTGCATTCTTATGCATAAAAAACCATAATTCTTGGAGAACTTTTCATTTTGAGGTCTGTGGTGCCCCGTGGTCTGATTTTGGTGCCGATGGTGCATATTCGACCAATTGTGAAATTTTCGTGCGAAAATAAGACCTTTGGATTTTGGTGCCCCGTGATCCCTGGTGCATTCTTATGCAAAAAAAATTATAATGCTCGGAACTCTTTTTCAGTTTTGAGGTTCGTGGCGCCCCGTGGTCAAATTTTCGTGTTTATTTTGCATTTTCGGCCCATTGTGCAATTTTCGTGCGAAAATAAGTCTTTTGGGTTTTGGTGCCCCTTGATCCCAGGTGCATTCTTATGCGTAAAAAACAATAATGCTTGGAGCAATTTTCAGTTTTGAGGTCTGTGGTGCCCCGTGGTCCAATTTTGGTGCCGGCGGTGCATTTCGGCCATTTGTGCAATTTTCGTGCGAAAATAAGACTTTTGGGTTTTGGTGCCCCATGATCCCTGGTGCATTCTTATGCATTAAAAATCATAATGCTCGGAGAACTTTCCAGTTTTGAGGTCCGCGGTGCGCCGTGGTCAAATTTTCGTGCCCGTGGTGCATTTTCGGCGATTTGTGAAATTTCCGTGTGAAAATAAGACTTTTGGTTTTTGGTGCCACGTGATCCCTGGTGCATTCTTCTGCATACAAAACCATAAAGCTCGGAACCCTTTTCAGTTTTGAGGTTCGTGGTGCCCCTTGGTCCAATTTTGGTGCCGGTGGTGCATTTTCGACCATTTGTACAATTTTCGTGCGAAAATAAAAATTTTGGGTTTTCGTGCCCCATGATCCCTGGTGCATTCTTATGCATAAAAACCATAATGCATGGAGCACTTTTCAGTTTTGAGGTCCGTTGTGTCCCGTGGTCAAATTTTGGTGTCGTTGTTGCATTTTCGGCCATTTGTGAAATTTTTGTGCGAAAATAAGCCTTTTGGGTTTTGGTGCCCTGTGATCCCAGGTGCATTCTTATGTATAAAAAACCATAATGGTCAGAGCACTTTTCAGTTTTGAGGTCCGTGGTGCCCCGTGGTCCAATTTTCGTGCTGGTGGTGCATTTTTTGCCATTTGCGCAATTTTCGTGCGAAAATAAGACTTTTGGATTTTGGTGCCTCGTGATCCCTGGTGCATTCTTATGCATACCAAACCATAAAGCTCAAAACCCTTTTCCGTTTTGAGGTCCGTGGTGCCCTGTGGTCCAATTTTGGTGCCGGTGGTGCATTTTCGACCATTTGTACAATTTTCGTGCGAAAATAAGACTTTTGGGTTTTGGTGCCCTGTCATCCCTGGTGCATTCTTATGCATAAAAAACCATAATGCTCGGAGCACTTTTCAGTTTTGAGGTTCGAGGTGCCCTGTGGTCCATTTTGGTGCCCGTGGTGCATTTTCGGCCCATTGTGCAATTTTTGTGCGAAAATAAGACTTTTGGATTTTGGTGCCCCGTGATCCCTGGTGCATTCTTATGCATAAAAAACCATAATTCTTGGAGAACTTTTCATTTTGAGGTCTGTGGTGCCCCGTGGTCTGATTTTGGTGCCGATGGTGCATATTCGACCAATTGTGAAATTTTCGTGCGAAAATAAGACCTTTGGATTTTGGTGCCCCGTGATCCCTGGTGCATTCTTATGCAAAAAAAATTATAATGCTCGGAACTCTTTTTCAGTTTTGAGGTTCGTGGCGCCCCGTGGTCCAATTTTCGTGTTTATTTTGCATTTTCGGCCCATTGTGCAATTTTCGTGCGAAAATAAGTCTTTTGGGTTTTGGTGCCCCTTGATCCCAGGTGCATTCTTATGCGTAAAAAACAATAATGCTTGGAGCAATTTTCAGTTTTGAGGTCTGTGGTGCCCCGTGGTCCAATTTTGGTGCCGGCGGTGCATTTCGGCCATTTGTGCAATTTTCGTGCGAAAATAAGACTTTTGGGTTTTGGTGCCCCATGATCCCTGGTGCATTCTTATGCATTAAAAATCATAATGCTCGGAGAACTTTCCAGTTTTGAGGTCCGCGGTGCGCCGTGGTCAAATTTTCGTGCCCGTGGTGCATTTTCGGCGATTTGTGAAATTTCCGTGTGAAAATAAGACTTTTGGTTTTTGGTGCCACGTGATCCCTGGTGCATTCTTCTGCATACAAAACCATAAAGCTCGGAACCCTTTTCAGTTTTGAGGTTCGTGGTGCCCCTTGGTCCAATTTTGGTGTCGGTGGTGCATTTTCGACCATTTGTACAATTTTCGTGCGAAAATAAAAATTTTGGGTTTTCGTGCCCCATGATCCCTGGTGCATTCTTATGCATAAAAAACCATAATGCATGGAGCACTTTTCAGTTTTGAGGTCCGTTGTGTCCCGTGGTCAAATTTTGGTGTCGTTGTTGCATTTTCGGCCATTTGTGAAATTTTTGTGCGAAAATAAGCCTTTTGGGTTTTGGTGCCCCGTGATCCCAGGTGCATTCTTATGTATAAAAAACCATAATGGTCAGAGCACTTTTCAGTTTTGAGGTCCGTGGTGCCCCGTGGTCCAATTTTCGTGCCGGTGGTGCATTTTTTGCCATTTGCGCAATTTTCGTGCGAAAATAAGACTTTTGGATTTGGTGCCTTGTGATCCCTGGTGCATTCTTATGCATACAAAACCATAAAGCTCAAAACCCTTTTCTGTTTTGAGGTCCGTGGTGCCCTGTGGTCAATTTTGGTGCCGGTGGTGCATTTTCGACCATTTGTACAATTTTCGTGCGAAAATAAGACTTTTGGATTTTGGTGCCTCGTGATCCCTGGTGCATTCTTATGCATAAAAAACCATAATTCTTGGAGAACTTTTCATTTTGAGGTCTGTGGTGCCCCGTGGTCCGATTTTGGTGCCGATGGTGCATATTCGGCCAATTGTGAAATTTTCGTGCGAAAATAAGACCTTTGGATTTTGGTGCCCCGTGATCCCTGGTGCATTCTTATGCAAAAAAAATTATAATGCTCGGAACTCTTTTTCAGTTTTGAGGTTCGTGGTGCCCCGTGGTCCAATTTTGGTGCCGGCGGTGCATTTCGGCCATTTGTGCAATTTTCGTGCGAAAATAAGACTTTTGGGTTTTGGCGCCCCGTGATCCCTGGTGCATTCTTATGCATTAAAAATCATAATGCTCGGAGAACTTTCTAGTTTTGAGGTCCGATTTGCGTCGTGGTCAAATTTTGGTGCCCATGGTGCATTTTCGGCGATTTGTGAAATTTTTGTGTGAAAATAAGACTTTAGATTTTTGGTGCCACGTGATCCCTGGTGCATTCTTCTGCATAGAAAACCATAAAGCTCCGAACCCTTTCCGTTTTGAGGTCCGTGGTGCCCTGTGGTCCAATTTTGGTGCCGGTGGTGCATTTTCGACCATTTGTACTATTTTCGTGCGAAAATAAGACTTTTGGGTTTTGGTGCCCTGTCATCCCTGGTGCATTCTTATGCATAAAAAACCATAATGCTCATAGCACTTTTCAGTTTTGAGGTTCGAGGTGCCTTGTGGTCCAATTTTGGTGCCCGTGGTGCATTTTCGGCCCATTGTGCAATTTTTGTGCGAAAATAAGACTTTTGGATTTTGGTGCCTCGTGATCCCTGGTGCATTCCTATGCATAAAAAACCATAATTCTTGGAGCACTTTTCATTTTGAGGTCTGTGGTGCCCCGTGGCCCGATTTTGGTGCCGATGGTGCATATTCGGCCAATTGTGAAATTTTCGTGACAAAATAAGACTTTTGGATTTTGGTGCCCCGTGATCCCTGGTGCATTCTTATGCAAAAAAAATTATAATGCTCGGAACTCTTTTTCAGTTTTGAGGTTCGTGGTGCCCCGTGGTCCAATTTTCGTGTTTATTTTGCATTTTCGGTCCATTGTGCAATTTTCGTGCGAAAATAAGTCTTTTGGGTTTTGGTGCCCCTTGATCCCAGGTGCATTCTTATGCGTAAAAAACCATAATGCTTGGAGCAATTTTCAGTTTTGAGGTCCGTGGTGCCCCGTGGTCCAATTTTGGTGCCGGCGGTGCATTTCGGCCATTTGAGCAATTTTCGTGCGAAAATAAGACTTTTGGGTTTTGGTGCCCCGTGATCCCTGGTGCATTCTTATGCATTAAAAATCATAATGCTCGGAGAACTTTCCAGTTTTGAGGTCCGAGGTGCGTCGTGGTCAAATTTTGGTGCCCGTGGTGCATTTTCGGCGATTTGTGAAATTTTCGTGTGAAAATAAGACTTTTGGTTTTTGGTGCCACGTGATCCCTAGTGCATTCTTCTGCATACAAAACCATAAAGCTCGGAACCCTTTTCAGTTTTGAGGTCCGTGGTGCCCCATGGTCCAATTTTGGTGCCGGTGGTGCATTTTCGACCATTTGTACAACGTGCGAAAATAAAACTTTTGGGTTTTCGTGCCCCATGCTCCCTGGTGCATTCTTATGCATAAAAAACCATAATGCATGGAGCACTTTTCAGTTTTGAGGTCCGTTGTCTCCCGTGGTCAAATTTTGGTGTCGTTATTGCCTTTTCGGCCATTTGTGAAATTTTTGTGCGAAAATAAGCCTTTTGGGTTTTGGTGCCCCGTGATCCCAAGTGCATTCTTATGTATAAAAAACCATAATGGTCAGAACACTTTTCAGTTTTGAGGTCCGTGGTGCCCCGTGGTCCAATTTTCGTGCCGGTGCATTTTTTGCCATTTGCACAATTTTCGTGCGAAAATAAGACTTTTGGATTTTGGTGCCTCGTGATCCCTGGTTCATTCTTATGCATACAAAACCATAAAGCTCAAAACCCTTTTCCGTTTGGAGGTCCGTGGTGCCCTGTGGTCGAATTTTGGTGCCGGTGGTGCATTTTCGACCATTTGTACAATTTTCGTGCGAAAATAAGACTTTTGGGTTTTGGTGCCCTGTCACCCCTGGTGCATTCTTATGCATAAAAAACCATAATGCTCGGAGCACTTTTCAGTTTTGAGGTTCGAGGTGCCCTGTGGCCCAATTTTGGTGCCCGTGGTGCATTTTCGGCCCATTGTGCAATTTTTGTGCAAAAATAAGTCTTTTGGGTATTGGTTCCTTGTGATCCTTGGTGCATTCTTATCCATAAAAAACCATAATGCTCGGAGGACTTTCAGTTTTGAGGTCCGAGGTACCCGATGGTCCAATATTGGTGCCCGTGGTGCATTTTCCGCCCATTGTGCAATTTTCGCGAGAAAATAAGACTTTTGGGTTTTGGTTCCCCGTGATCCCTGGTGCATTCATATCCATAAAAAATCATAATGCTCGGAGGACTTTTTAGTTGTGAGGTCCGAGGTGCCCGTAATCCAATTTTGGTGCCGGTGGTGCAGTTTCGGCCATTTGTTCAATTTTTGTGCGAAAATAAGACTTTTGGGTTTTGGTGCCCCATGATCCCTAGTGCATTCTTATGCATAAAAAACCATAATGCTTGGAGCACTTTTTCAGTTTTAAGGTCCGAGGTACCCCGTGGTCCAATTTTGGTGTCAGTGGTGCATTTTCGGCCTTTTGTGCAATTTTCGTGCAAAAATAAGACTTTTGTGTATTAGTGCCGCGTGATCCCTGGTGCTTTCTTATCCATAAAAAAACCATAATGCTCAGAGTACTTTTCAATTTTGGTGCCCGTGGTGCATTTTCGTCGCATTGTAAAATTTTCGTGCGAAAATAAGACTTTTGGGTTGTGGTGCCTCGTGATCCCTGGTGCATTCATATGTATAAAAAACCATAATGCTTGGAACTCTTTTCAGTTTTAAGGTCCGTGCTTCCCTGTGGTCCAATTTTTGTGTCGGTGGTGCATTTTCGGCCATTTGTGCAATTTTCATGTGAAAATAAGACTTTTGGGTTTTGGTGGCCCGTGATCCCTGGTGCATTCTTATGCATAAAAAACCATAATGTTCGAAGCACTTTTCAGTTTTGAGGTCCGAGGTGCACCGTGGTCCAATTTTTGTGCCCGTTGTTCATTTTCGGCCCATTGTGCAATCTTAGTGCGAAAATAAGACTTTTGGGTTTTGGTGCCCCGTAATCCATGGTGCATTCTTATGCATAAAAAACCATAATGCTCAACACACTTTTCGGTTTTCAGGTTCGTGGTGCCCCGTGGTCCAATTTTGGTGCCGATGGTGCATTTTCTGCCATTTGTACAATTTTCATGCGAAAATAAGACTTTTGGGTTTTGGTGCCCTGTGATCCCTGGTGCATTCTTATGCATAAAAAACCACAATGCTCGGAGAACTTTCCAGTTTTGAGGTCCGAGGTGCCCCGTGGCCAAATTTTGGTGCCCGTGGTTCATTTTCGGTCGTTTGTGCAATTTTCGTGCGAAAATAAGACTTTTGGATTTTGGTGCCCCATGATCCCTAGTGCATTCTTATGCATAAAAAACCGTAATGCTTGGAACACTTTTCAGTTTTGAGGTCCGTGGTGCCTCGTGGAACAATTTTGGTGCCAGTGGTGCATTTTCAGCCATTTGTGCAATTTTCGTGCGAAAATAAGACTTTTGGTTTTTGGTGCCTCGTTAACCCTGGTGCATTCTTACGAATAAAAAACCATAATGCTCATAGCACATTTCAGTTTTGAGGTCCGAGGTGCCCCATGTTGCAATTTTGGTGCCCGTGGTGCATTTTCGGCCCATTGTGTAATTTTCGTGCAAAAATAAGACTTTTGGGTTTTGGTGCCCCGTGAACCCTGTTGCATTCTCATGCATAAAAAACCATAATGGAGCACTTTTCAACTTTGAGGTCCGAGGTGCCCCGTGGTCAAATTTTGGTGCCCGTGGTGCATTTTCGGCCCATTGTGCAATTTTCGTGCGAAAATAAAACTTTTGGGTTTTGGTGCCCCGTGATTCCTGGTGCATTCTTATATAGAAAAAACCATAATGCTTGGAACTCTTTTCTGTTTTAAGGTCCGTGCTGCCCCGCGGTTCAATTTTAGTGTCGATGGTGTATTTTCGGCCATTTGTGCAATTTGCATGTGAAAATAAGACTTTTCGATTTTGGTGCCCCGTGATCCCTGCTGCATTCTTATGCACAAAAAACCATCATGTTCGGAGCACTTTTCAGTTTTGAGGTCCGTCGTACCCCGTGGTCCAATTTTGGTGTCAGTGGTGCATTTTCGGCCATTTGTGCAATTTACATGCGAAAATAAGACTTTTGGGTTTTGGTTCCCCGTGATCCCTGGTGCATTCTTATCCATAAAAAACCATAATGCTCGGAGGACTTTCAGTTTTGAGGTCCGAGGTACCCCGTGGTCCAATATTGGTGCCCGTGGTGCATTTTCCGCCCATTGTGCAATTTTCGTGAGAACATAAGACTTTTGGGTTTTGGTTCCCCGTGATCCTTGGTGCATTCATATCCATAAAAAATCATAATGCTCGGAGGACTTTTCAGTTTTGAGGTCCGAGGTACCCTGTAATCCAATTTTGGTGCCGGTGGTGCAGTTTCGGCCATTTGTTCAATTTTTGTGCGAAACTAAGACTCTTGGATTTTGGTGTCCCGTGATCCATGCTGCATTCTTATGCATAAAAAACCATCATGCTCGGAGCCATTTTCAGTTTTGAGGTCCGTCGTACCCCGTGGTTCAATTTTGTTGTCGGTGGTGCATTTTCGGCCATTTGTGCAATTTTCATTCGAAAATAAGACTTTTGGGTTTTGGTGCCCCGTGATCCCTGGTGCATTCTAATGCATAAAAAACCATAATGCTCGGAGCACTTTTCAGTTTTGAGGTCCGAGGTTCCCCGTGGTCCAATTTTGGTGCTCCTGGTACATTTTCGGCCATTTGTGGAATTTTTGTGCGAAAATAAGACTTTTGGGTTTTGGCGCCCCATGATCCCTAGTGCATTCTTATGCATAAAAAAACCATAATGCTTGGAGCACTTTTCAGTTTTGAGGTCCGAGGTGCCCCGTGGTCCAATTTTGGTGCCCGTGGTGCATTTTCCGCCCATTGTGCAATTTTCGTGCGAAAATAAGACTTTTGGGTTTTGGTACCCCGTTATTCCTGGTGCATTCTTATGCATAAAAAAGAACAATGCTCAAAGCACTTTTCAGTTTTGAGGTCCGAGGTGCCCCGTGGTCCAATTTTGGTGCCGATGGTGCATTTTCGGCCCTTTGTGCAATTTTCATACGAAAATAATACTTTTGGGTTTTGGTTCCCCGTGATCCATGGTGCATTCTTATCCATAAAAAACCATAATTCTCGGAGAACTTTCAGTTTTGAGGTCCGAGGTGCCCCGTGCTCCAATATTGGTGTCCGTGGTGCATTTTCCGCCCATTGTGCAATTTTTGTGCGAAAATAAGACTTTTGGGTTTTGGTTCCCCGTGATCCCTGGTGCATTCTTATCCATAAAAAATCATAATGCTCGGAGGACTTTTCAGATTTGAGGTCCGAGGTGCCCCGTGGTCCAATTTTGATGCCAGTGGTGCATTTTTGGCCATTTGTTCAATTTTTGTGCGAAACTAAGACTGTTGGATTTTGGTGCCCCGTGATCCATGCTGCATTCTTATGCATAAAAAACCATCATGCTTGGAGCACTCTTCAGTTTTGAGGTCCGTCGTACCCCGTGGTCCAATTTTGGTGTCAGTGGTGCATTTTCGGCCTTTTGTGCAATTTTCGTGCGAAAATAAGACTTTTGGGTTTTGGTTCCCCGTCATCCCAGGTGCATTCTTATCAATAAAAAACCATAATGCTCGGAGGACTTTCAGTTTTGAGGTCCGAGGTGCCCCGTGGTCCAATATTGGTGCCCGTGGTGCATTTTCCGCCCATTGTGCAATTTTCGTACGAAAATAAGACTTTTGGGTTTTGGTTCCCCGTCATCCCGGGTGCATTCTTATCCATAAAAAACCATAATGCTCAGAGGACTTTTAGTTTTGAGGTCCGAGGTGCCCCGTGGTCCAATATTGGTGCCCGTGGTGCATTTTCGGCCCATTGTGCAATTTTCGTGCGAAAAAAAGACTTTTGGGTTTTGGTGCCCCTTGATCCCTGGTGCATTCTTATGCATAAAAAACCATAATGCTTGGAGAACCTTTCAGTTTTGAGGTCCAAGGTGCCCCGTGATCCAATTTTGGTGCTGATGGTGCATTTTCGGCCATTTGTGCAATTTTCGTGCGAAAATAAGACTTTCGAATTTTGGTGCCCCATGAACCATGGTGCATTCTTATGCATAAAATCCGCAATGCTCGGAGCACTTTTCAGTTTTGAGGTCCGAGGTGCCCCGTGGTCCAATTTTGGTGCCGGTGGTGCATTGTCGGCACATTTTGCAATCTTCGTGCGAAAATAATACTTTTGGGTGTTGGTGCCCCGCGATCCCTGGTGCATTCTAATGCATAAAAAACCATAATGCTATGAGCACTTTTAAGTTTTGACGTCCGAGGTTCCCCGTGATCGAATTTTTATTCCCGTGGTACATTTTCGTCCATTTATCCAATTTTCATGCGAAAATAAGACATTTGGGTTTTGGTTCCCTTGAGCCCTGGTGCATTCTTATCCGTAAAAAACCACAATGCTCAGAAAACTTTTCAGTTTTGAGGTTCGAGGTGCCCTGTGGACGAAGTTTGGTGCCCGTGTTGCATTTTCGGCCCATTGTGCAATTTAGTGCGAAAAAAAGACTTTTGGCTGTTGGTTCCCCGTGATCCATAGTGCATTCTTAACCATAAAAAATCATAATGCCCAGAGCACTTTTCAGTTTTGAGGTCCGAGGTGCCCCGTGGTCCAATTTTGGTGCTCGTGGTACATTTTCGGCCATTTGTGGAATTTTCGTGCGAAAATAAGACTTTTGGGTTTTGGTGCCCCATGATCTCTGGTGCATTCTTATGCATAAAAAACAATAATACTCAGAGAACTTTTCAGTTTTGAGGTCCGAGGTTCCCCGTGGTCCAATTTTGGTGCCCGTGGTGCATTTTCCGCCCATTGTGCAATTTTCGTGCGAAAATAAGACTTTTGGGTTTTGGTGCCCCGTTATCCCTGGTGCATTCTTATGCATAAAAAAAAATAATGCTCGAACCACTTTTCAGATTTGAGGTCCGAGGTGCCCCGTGGTCCAATTTTGGTACCGGTGGTGCATTTTCGGCCATTTGTACAATTTTTGTGCGAAAATAAGACTTTTGGGTTTCGGTGCACCATGAACCCTTGTGCATTCTTATGCATAAAAAACCATAATGCTCGGAGCACTTTTCAGTTTTGAGGTCCGAGGTGCCCCGTGGTCCAATTTTAGTGCCGGTGGTGCATTTTCGGCCCATTGTGCATCTTCGTGCGAAAATAAGACTTTTGGGTTTTGGTGCCCCGTAATCCCTGGTGCATTCTTATTCATAAAAAACCATAATGCTAGGAGCACTTTTCAGTTTTGAGGTCTGAGGTGCCCCGTGATCCAATTTTTGTGGTCGTTGTACATTTTGGGCCATTTGTGCAATTTTCATGCGAAAATAAGACTTTTGGGTTTTGGTTCCCCGTGATCCCTGGTGCATTCTTATCCATAAAAAACCACAAAGCTCGGAGTACTTTTCAGTTTTGGGGTTCGAGGTGCACCGTGGTCGAATTTGGGTGCCAGTGTTGCATTTTCGGCCCACTGTGCAATTTTCGTACGAAAAAAAGACTTTTGGGTTTTGGTGCCCCGTGATCCCTGGTGCATTCTTATGCATAAAAAACCATAATTCTTGGAGAACCTTTCCGTTTTGAGGTCCAAGGTGCCCTGTTGTCCAATGTTGGTGCTGGTGGTGTATTTTCGGCCATTTGTGCAATTTTCGTGCGAAAATAAGACTTTCGGATTTTGGTGCCCCGTGATCCTTGGTGCATTCTTATGCATAAAAAACCATCATGCTCGGAGCACTTTTTAGTTTTGAGGTCCGTGGTGCCCCGTGGTCCAATTTTGGTACCCGTGGTACATTTTCGGCGATTTGTGCAATTTTCGTGCGAAAATAAGACTTTTGGGTTTTAGTGCCCCGTTATCCCTAGTGCATTCTTATGCATAAAAAACCACAATGCTCGGAGCACTTTTCAGTTTTGAGGTCCGAGGTGCCCCGTCGTCCAATTTTGGTGTCGTTGCTGCATTGTCGGCACATTGTGCAATCTTGATGCGAAAATAAGACTTTTGGGTTTTGGTGCCCCGTGATCCCTGGTGCATTCTTATGCATAAAAAACCATAATGCTAGGATCAATTTTCAGTTTTGAGGTCCGAGGTGCCCCGTGATCCAATTTTTGTGCCCGTGGTACATTTTCTTCCATTTGTGCAATTTTCATGAGAAAATAAGACTTTTGGGTTTTGGTTCCCCGCGATCCCTGGTGCATTCTTGTCCATAAAAAACCACAATGCTCAGAGCACTTTCCAGTTTTGAGGTCCGTTGTGCCCGGTGGTCCAATTTTGGTGCCAATGAAGCATTTTCGGCCATTTGTACAATTTTCGTGCGAAAGTAAGACTTTTGGGTTTTTGTGCCCCGCGATCCCTGGTGCATTCTTATGAATATAAAACCATAATGCTCAGACCACTTTTCATTTTTGAGGTCCAAGGTGCCCCGTGGTCCAATTTTGGTGCCCATGGTACATTTTCTGAAATTTGTGCAATTTTCATGCGAAGCTAAGACTTTTGGGTTTTGGTGCCCAGCGATCCCTGGTGCATTCTTATGCATAGAAAAACATAATGCTTGGAACTCTTTTCAGTTTTAAGGTGTGTGGTGCCCCATGGTCCAATTTTGGTGTCGGTGGTGCATTTTCGGCCATTTGTGCAATTTTCATGCGAAAATAAGACTTTTGGGTTTTGGTACCCCGTGATCCCTGGGGCATTCTTATGCATAAAACCATAATGCTCAGAAGACTTTTCGTATTTGAGGTCTGTGGTTCCCGTGGTCAAATTTTGGTGTCAGTAGTGCATTTTTGGCCATTTGTGCAATTTTCGTGCGAATAAAACTTTTTTGGGTTTTAGTGCCCTGTTATCCATGCTGCATTCTTATGCATAAAGAACCATAACGCTCAGAACACTTTTCAATTTTGAGGTCCGTGGTGCCTCGTGGTCCAAAATCCGGTGTTGCATTTTTTGCCATTTGTACGATTTTCGTGCGAAAATAAGCCTTTTGGGTTTTGGTGCCCCATGATGCCTGGTGCATTCTTATGCAAAAAGAACCATAATGCTCGGAACACTTTTCAATTTTGAGGTTCGTGGTGCCTCGTGGTCCAATTTTGGTTCCGGTGTTGCATTTTTTGCCATTTCTGCAATTTTCGTGCGAAAATAAGCCTTTTGGGTTTTGGTGCCCCGTGATCCCTAGTGCATTCTTATGCATAAAAAATAATAATGCTTTGTGGACTTTTCAGTTTTGAGGTTTGAGGTGCCCCGTGGTCCAATTTTGGTGCCGGTGGTCCATTTTGGCCATTTGTGCAATTTTAGTGGGAAAATAAGACTTTTGCGTTTTGGTGCCCCGTGATCCCTGGTGCATTCTTATGCATAAAAAACCATCATGCTAGAGCACTTTTCAGTTTTGAGGTCCGTGGTGCCCGGTGGTCCAATTTTGGTGCCGATGGAGCATTTTCGGCCATTTGTGCAATTTTCGTGCCAAAATAAGACTTTTGTGTTTTGGTGCCCCGTGATCCCTGGTGCATTCTTAAGCATAAAAAACCATAATGCTCAGAGCACTTTTTAGTGTTGAGGTCCGAGGTGCCCCGTGGACAGATTTTGGTGCCCGTCGTGCATTTTCGGCCCATTGTGCAATCTTCGTGCGAAAATAAGACTTTTAGGTTTCGGTGCCCCATTATTCCTGGGGCATTCTTATGCATAAACAACCATAACGCTTAGAGCACTTTTCAGTTTTAAGGTCCAAGGTGCCCGGTGGTCCAATTTTGGTGTCGGAGGTGCCTTTTCGGCCCATTGTGCAATTTTCGTGCGAAAAAAAGACTTTTGGGTTTTGGTGTCCCGTGATCCTTGGTGCATTCTTATGCATAAAAAACCATAATGCTCAGAGAACCTTTCAGTTTTGAGGTCCGAGGTACCCTGTGGTCCAATTTTCGTGCCAGTGGTCCATTTTCGGCCATTTGTGCAATTTTCGTGGGAAAATAAGACTTTTGGATTTTGGTGCCCCGTGATCCCTGGTGCATTCTTATGCATAAAAAACCATCATGCGTGAAGCACTTTTCAGTTTTATGGTCTGTGGTGCCCGGTGGTCCCATTTTGGTGTCGATGGAGCATTTTCGGCGATTTGTCCAATTTTCGTGCCAAAATAAGACTTTTGTGTTTTGGTGCCCCGTGATCCCTGGTGTATTCTTTTGCATGAAAAATGACAATGCTCAGAGCACGTTTTAGTTTTGAGGTCCGAGGTGCCCGTGGACAGATTTTGGTGCCCGTCGTGCATTTTCGGCCCATTGTACAATCTTCGTGCAAAAATAAGACTTTTGGGTTTCGGTGCCCCATTATCCCTGGTGCATTCTTATGTATAAACAACCATAACGCTCAAAGTACTTTTCAGTTTTGAGGTCCGAGGTGCCCCGTGGTCCAATTTTGGTGCCGGAGGTGCCTTTTCGGCCCATTGTGCAATTTTTGTGCGAAAAAAAGAGTTTGGGTTTTGTTGCCCCGTGATCCCTGGTGCATTCTTATGCATAAAAAACCATCATGCTTAGAGAACTTTTCAGTTTTGAGGTCCGAGGTGCTCGGTGGTCCAATTTTGGTGTCGGTGGTACATTTTCGGCCATTTGTACAATTTTAGTCGGAAAATAAGACTTTTGGGTTTTGGTGCCCCATGATCCCTGGAGCATTCTTATGCATAAAAAACCATCATGCTTGGAGCACTTTTCAGTTTTGAGATCCGTTGTGCCCGGTGGTCCAATTTTGGTGCCGATGGAGCATTTTCGGCAATTTGTACAATTTTTGTGCGAAAATAAGACTTTTGGTTTTTGGTGCCACGTGATCCCTGGGGCATTCTTCTGCATACAAAACCATAAAGCTTGAAACCCTTTTCAGTTTTGAGGTCCGTGGTGCCCCGTGGTCCAATTTTGGTGCCGGTGGTGCATTTTCGACCATTTGTACAATTTTCGTGCGAAAATAAAACTTTTGGGTTTTCGTGCCCCATGATCCCTGGTGCATTCTTATGCATAAAAAACCATAATGCTCGGAGCACTTTTCAGTTTGGAGGTCCGTGGTGCCCGGTGGTGCAATTTAGGTGTCCGTAGTGAATTTTCGGCACATGGTGCAAATTTCGTGCCAAAATAAGACTATTAGGTTTTGGTGCCCCGTGATCCCTGGTGCATCCTTATGCATAACAATCCATAATGCTTGGAGCACTTTTCATTGTGCAATTTTCGTGCGAAAATATGACTTTCTGGGTTTTGGTGCCCCGTGATCCCTGGTTGATTCTTATACATAAAAAATGGTAATGCTCGGAACACTTTTCAATTTTGAGGTCCATGGTGCCCCGTGGTCCAATTTTGGTGCTTGTGGTGAATTTTCAACACATGGTGAAATTTTTGTGCCAAAATAAGACTTTTGGATTTTGGTGCTCCATGATCACTGGTGCACCCTTATGCATAAAAAACCATAATGCTCTGAGCACTTTTCAGTTTTGAGGTCCATGGTGCCCCGTGGTCCAATTTTGGTGCCTGTGGTGAATTTTCAACACATGGTGAAATTTTCGTGCCAAAATAAGACTTTTGGGTTTTGGTGCTCCATGATCCCTGGTGCACCCTTATGCATAAAAAACCATAATGCTCTGAGCACTTTTCAGTTTTGAGGTATGTGGTGCTCCGTGGTCCAACTTTGGTGGCTGTGGTGCATTTTCGACCCATTGTGCAATTTTAGTGCGAATATAAGACCTTTCGGTTTTGGTGCCTCGTGATCCCTGGAGCATTCTTATGCATAAAAAACCATAATGCTTGTAGCACTTTTCAGTTTTGATGTCCGTGGTGCCCCGTCATCCAAATTTGGTGCTGGTGGTGCATTTTCTGCCATTTGTGCAATTTTCGTGCGAAAATAACACGTTTGGGTTTTGGTGCCCCATGATCCCTGGTGCATTCTTATACATAAAAAACAATAATGCTCGGAGGACTTTTCAATTTTGAGGTTCGCCGTGTCCAGTAGTCATATTTTGGTGCCCCGTGGTGCATTTTTGGCCTATGGTGCAATTTCCGCGACAAAATAAGACTTTTAGCTTTTTGTGCCCAGTGATCGTTGGGGCATTCTTAGGAATAAAAAACCATAATTCTCATAGCACTTTTCAATGTTGAGGTTCGTGGTGCCTCGTGGTCCAATTTTGGTGTCGGTGGTGCATTTTCACCCATTTGTGCAATTTTCGTCTGAAAATAGGACTTTTGGGTTTTGGTGCCCCGTGATCCCTGGTGCATTCTTATGCATAAAAAACCATAACGCTCAGAGCACTTTTCAGTTTTGAGGTTCGTCGTCCCCCGTGGTCCAATTTTGGTGCCAGTAGTGCATTTTCGGCCCATTGCGCAATTTTCGTGCGAAAATAAGACTTTTGGGTATTGGTGCCCCGTGATCCCTAGTGTATTGTTATGCATAAAAAACTATAACGCTTGGAGCACTTTTCAGTTTTGAGGTCTGTGGTGCCCCGTGGTACAATTTTGGTGCCGGTGGTGCATTTTTGGCCATTTGTGCAATTTTCGTCCGAAAATAAGACTTTTGGGTTTTGGTGCCCGTGATCCCTGGTGCATTCTTACGCATAAATAACCATAATGCTCGGAGCATTTTTCAGTTTTGAGGTTCGTGGTCCCCCGTGGTCCAATTTTGGTGCCAGTAGTGCATTTTCAGCCCATTGCGCAATTTTCGTGCGAAAATAAGACTTTTGGGTATTGGTGCCCCGTGATCCCTAGTGTATTGTTATGCATAAAAAACTATAACGCTTGGAGCACTTTTCAGTTTTGAGGTCTGTGGTGCCCTGTGGTACAATTTTGGTGCCGGTGGTGCATTTTCGGCCATCTGTGCAATTTTCGTCCGAAAATAAGACTTTTGGGTTTTGGTGCCCCATGATCCCTGGTGCATTCTTACGCATAAATAACCATAATGCTCGAAGCACTTTTCAGTTTTGAGGTTCGTGGTCCCCCGTGGTCCAATTTTGGTGCCCGTGGTGAATTTTCGGCACACAGTGCAATTTCTGTGCCAAAATAAGACTTTTGGGTTTTGGTGCCCCGTGATCCCTGGAGCATTCTTATGCATAAAAAACCATACACTTTTCAGTTTTGAGGTCTATGGTGCCCCGTGGTCCATTTTTGGTCCCTGTGGTGCATTATCGGCACATGGTCCAATTTTAGTGCCAAAATAAGACTTTGGGTTTTCGTGCCCCGTTATCCCTAGTGCATTCTTATGCATAAAAAACCATAATTCTCGGAGCACTTTTCAGTTTTGAGGTTCGTGGTCCCCCGCGGTCCAATTTTGGTGCCAGTAGTGCATTTTCGGCCCATTGCGCAATTTTCGTGCGAAAATAAGACTTTTGGGTATTGGTGCCCCGTGATCCCTAGTGTATTGTTATGCATAAAAAACTATAACGCTTGGAGCACTTTTCAGTTTTGAGGTCTGTGGTGCCCCGTGGTCCAATTTTGGTGCCGATGGAGCATTTCGGCACATGGCTTAAGTTTCGTGCCAAAATAAGACTTTTGGGTTTTGGTTCCCCGTGATCCCTGGTTCATTCTTATGCACAAAAAAACCATAATGCTCAGAGCACTTTTCAGTTTTGAGGTCCGTGGTGCCCAGTGGTCCAATTTTGGTGCTCGTGGTGCATTTTTTGCCACATGGTTTAATTTTCGTGCCAATATAAGACTTTTGATTTTTGGTGCTCCGTTATCCCTAGTGCATTCTTATGCATAAAAAACCATCATGCTCGGAACACTTTTAGGTTTTGAGGTCCGTGGTGTCCAGTGGTCCAATTTTCGAACCCCGTGGTGCTTTTTTGGCAAATGGTGCAATTTTCGTGCCAAAATCTGACTTTTGGGTTTTGGTGCCCCGTTATCCCTGGTTCATTCTTATGCATAAAAAACCATCTTACTCAGAGCACTTTTTGGTTTTGAGGTACGTAGTGCCCCGTGGTCCAAATTTGGTGCCCGTGGTGCATTTTCCGCACATGGTGTAATTTTCGTGCCAAAATAAGACTTTTGGGTTTTGGTTCCCCGTGATCCGTGGTGCATTCTTATGCATAAAAAACCATTATGCTCGGAGCACTTTTCAGTTTTGAGGTCCGTGGTGTCCCGTGGTCCAATTTTGGTGCCTGTGGTGCATTTTCGGCATATTGTCCAATTTTCGTGCCAAAATAATACTTTTGGGTTTCGGTGCTTATTGATCCCTGAGTATTCTTACGCATAAAATACCATAAAGCTCGGAGCACTTTTCACTTTTGAGGTCCGTGGTGCCCCGTGGTCCATTTTTGGTGCCCGTGGTCGATTTTCGGCACATGGTCCAATTTTTGTGCCAAAATAAGACTTTTGGGTTTTGGTGCCCATTGATCCCTGGAGCATTCTTATGCATAAAATACCATAATGCTCAAAGCACTTTTCAGTTTTGAGGTCCGTGGTGCCCCGTGGTCCATTTTTGGTGCCCGTGGTGCATTTTCGGCACATGGTCCAATTTTAGTGCCAAAATAAGACTTTTGGGTTTTGGTGCCCCGTGATCCCTGGTGCATTCTTATGCATAAAAAACCATAATGCTCGGAGAACTTTTCAATTTTGAGGTCCGTGGTGCCCCGTGGTTCAATTTTGGTGCTCGTGGTGCATTTCGGCATATGCCTTAATTTTCGTCCCAAAATAAGACTTTTGGGTTTTGGTGCCCCGTGATCCCTGGTGCATTGTTATGCATAAAAAACCATAATGCTCAGAGCACTTTTCAGTTTTGAGGTCCATTGTGCCCCTGGTCCAATTTTGATGCTCGTGGTGCATTTTTCGCCACATGGTTTAATTTTCGTGCCAAAATAAGACTTTTGGTTTTTGGTGCCCTGTTATCCCTAGTGCATTCTTATGCATAAAAACCCATCATGCTCGGATCACTTTTAGGTTTTGAGGTCCGTGGTGTCCAGTGGTCCAATTTTTGTGCCCATTGGTGTCTTTTTGGCATATGGTGCAATTTTCATGCCAAAATCAGACTTTTGGGTTTTCATGCCACGTTATCCCTTATGCATTCTTATGAATAAAAAACCATCATGCTCGCAACACTTTTCAATTTTGAGGTCCATGGTGCCCCGTGATCCAATTTTGGTGCCTGTGGTGCATTTTCAGCACATGGGTCAATTTTCATTCCAAAATAAGACTTTTGGATTTTGGTACCCTGTGATCCTTGGTGCATCCTAATGCATAAAAAACCATAATTCTCTAAGCACTTTTCAGTTTTGAGGTACGTGGTGCCCCGTGGTTCAATTTTGGTGCCCGTGGTGCATTTTCGGCCTATTATGCAATTTTCGTGCAAAAATAAGACTTTTGGGTTTCTGTGCCCCGTGATCCATGGAGCATTTTTATGCATAAAAAACCATAATGCTTCGACCACTTTTCAGTTTTGAGGTCCATGGTTCCCCGTGGTCCAATTTTGGAACCCGTGGTGCATTTTCGGCAAATGGTGCAATTTTCGTGCCAAAGTAAGAGTTTTGGGTTTTGGTGCCCCGCGATCCCTGGTGCATCCTTATCCCTAAAAAAACCCTAATGCTTTGAGCACTTTTCAGTTTTGAGGTCCGTGGTGTCCAGTGGTCCAATTTTGGTGTCCCAAGGATCATGGGGCCCCAAAACGCAAAAGTCTTATTTTGGCACGAAAATTGCACCATGTGCCGAAAATGCACCACGGGCACCAAAATTGGACCACGGGGCAACACGGACCTGAAAACCTAAAAGTGCTATGAGCATTATGGTTTTTATGCATAAGAATGCAAAAGGAATCACGGGGCACCAAAACCCAAAAGCCTTATTTTGGCAACAAAATTGCACAATGGGCCAAGAATGCACCAGGGTTTTGGCCCATTGTGCAATTTTCGTGCAAAAATAAGACTTTTGGGTTTTGGTTCCCCATGATCCCTGGTGCATTCTTATGCATAAAAAACCATAATGCTTGGAGCACTTTTCAGTTTTGAGGACCGAGGTGCCCCGAGGTCAAATTTTGGTGCCCTACTGCATTTTCGGTCCATTGTGTAATTTTCGTGCGAAAATAAGAGTTTTGGGTTTTGGTGCCTCGGGATCCCTGGTGGATTGTTATGCATAAAAAACCATAATGCATAGAACTCGTTTCAGTTTGGAGGTCCGTCGTGCCCCGTGGTCCAATTTTGGTGTCGATTGTGCATTTTCGGCCATTTGTGTAATTTTCATACAAAAATAAGAATTTTGGGTTTTGGTGCCCCATGATCCTTGGTGCATTCCTATGCATAAAAAACCATAATACTCGGAGAACTTTTCAGTTTTGAGGTCCGACGTGCCCTGTGGTCCAATTTTGGTGCTCGTGGCGCATTTTCGGCCCATTGTACAATTTTCGTGCGAAAATAGGACTTTTGGGTTTTGGTGCCCCATGATCCCTAGTGCATTCTTTGCATAAAAAACCATAATACTTGAAGCACTTTTTAGTTTTGAGGACCGTGGTGCCCCGTGGTCCAATTTTGGTGCTGGTGGTGCATTTTTCGGCATTTATGCATTTTTCATGCGAAAGTAACACTTTTGGGTTTAGGTGCCCCGTGATCCCTGGTGCATTCTTATGCATAAAATACCATAATGCTTCGGAGCACTTTTCAGTTTTGAGGTCCAAGGTGCCCCATGGTCCAATTTTGGTGCCCGTGGTGCATTTTCGGCCCATTGTGCAATTTTCGTGCGAAAATAAAACTTTTGGGTTTTGGTGCCCCGTGATCCCTGGTGGATTCTTATGCATAAAAAACCATAATGCTTGGAGCACTTTTCAGTTTTGAGGTCCGTGGAGCCCCGTGGTCCAATTTAGGTGTCGGTGGTGCATTTTCGACCATTTGTGCAATTTTCATGCGAAAATAATACTTTTGGGTTTGGGTGCCCCGTGATCCCTGGTGCATTCTTATGCATAAAATACCATAATGCTCAGAGCACTTTTCAATTTTGAGGTCCGAGGTGCCCCGTGGTCTAACTTTGGTACCGGTGGCGCATTTTTGGCCCATTGTGCAATTTTCGTGCAAAAATAAGACTATTGGGTTTTGGTACCCCGTGATCCCTGGTGCATTATTGTGCATAAAAAAGCAAAATGCTCGGAGCACTTTTAAGTTTTGAAGTCCGGGGTGACTCGTGGTCCAATTTTGGTTCCAGTGGTACATTTTCATCCGTTTGTGCAATTTTTCATGCGAAAATAAGACTTTTGGGTTTGGGTAAACCGTCATCCCTGGTGCATTCTTATCCATAAAAAAACCATAATTCTCGGAGCACTTTTCAGTTTTGAGGTCCGAGGTGCCCCGTGGTCCAATTTTTGTGCCCGTGGTGCATTTTCGGCCCATTATGCAATTTTCGTGGGAAAATAAGACTTTGGGGTTTTGGTGCGCCGTGAACCCTGGTGCATTCTTATGCATAAATAACCATAATTCCTGGAGAACTTTTCAGTTTTGAGGTCCGACATGCCCCATGGTCCAATTTTGGTTCCCCTGGTAGATCTTCAGCCCATTGTGCAATTTTCGTGCGAAAATAGGACTTTTGGGTTTTGGTGCCCCGTGATCCATGGTGCATTCTAATGCATAAAAAACCATAATGTTCAGAGAACTTTTCAGTTTTGAGGTCCGAGGTGCCCCGTGGTCCAATTTTGGTGTTGGTGGTGCAATTTCGGCCCATTGTGCAATTTTCATGCGAAAATAAGAATTTTGGGTTTTGCTGCCCCGCAATCCCTGGTGCATTCTTATGCATAAAAAATCGTAAAGCTTGAAGCACTTTTAAGTTTTGAGGTCCGTGGTGCCCCGTGGTCCAATTTTGCTGCCGGTGGTGCATTTTCGGCCCATTGTGCAATTTTCGTTCGAAAATAAGAATTTTGGGTTTTGGTGCCCCGTGATCCCTGGTGCATTCTTATCCATAAAAACCATAAAGCTTAGAGCACTTTTCAGTTTTGAGGTCTGAGGTGCACCGTGGTCCAATTTTGGTGCGTGTGGAGCATTTTCAGTACATTGTGCGATTTTCGTGCGAATGTAAGAGTTTTGGGTTTTGGTGCCCCATGATCCCTGGTGCATTTTTATGCATAAAAAACAATAATGCTCAGAAATCTTTTTAGTTTTGTGGTCCATGGTTCCCCGTGGTCCAATTTTGGTGTCAGTGGTGCATTTTCGGCCATTTGTGCAATTTTCATACGAAAATAAGACTTTTGGGTTTTGGTGCCCCGTGATCCCTGGTGCATTCTTATGCATAAAAAACCATCATGCTCAGAGCACTTTTCAATTTCGAGGTCCGTGGTGACCCGTGGTCTAATTTTGGTGCTAGTGGTGCATTTTCAGTCATTTTTGCAATTTTCGTGCGAAAATAAGACTTTTGGATTTCGGTGCCCCGTGATCCTTGGTGCATTCTTATGCATAAAAAACCATAATGCTTGGACCACTTTAAAGTGTTTCAGGTCCGAGGTGTCTCGTGGTGCATTTCGGCCCATTGTTAAACTTTCGTGCGAAAATAAGACTTTTGGGTTTTGGTGCCCCGTGATCCCTGGTGCATTCTTATGCATAAAAAACTATCATGCTCAGAGCACTTTTCAGTTTTGAGGTCCGTGGTGTCCCGTGGTCCAATTTTGGTGCCGCTGGTGCATTTTCGGCCAAAATTTGCAATTTTAGTGCGTAAATAAGACTGTTGGGTTTTGGTTCCCCGTGATCCCTGGTGCATTCTTATGCATAAAAAAGCATAATGCTCGGAGCACTTTTCAGTTTTGATGTCCTAGGTGCCCGTGGTCCAATTTTGGTGCCCGTGGTACATTTCGGCCATTTGTGCAATTTTCGTGCGAAAATAAGACTTTTGGGTTTTGGTACCCCGTGATCCCTGGTGCATTCTTATCCATAAAAAAACCATAATTCTCGGAACACTTTTCAGTTTTAAGGTCCGAGGTGCCCCGTGGTCCAATTTTTGTGCCCGGTGACCATTTTTGGCCCATTGTGCAATTTTCGTGCGAAAATAAGACTTTTGGGTTTTGGTGCCCCGTGACCCCTGGTGCATTCTTATGCATAAAAAACCATAATGCTCATAGCACTATTCAGTTTTGAGGTCCGAGGTACCCCATGGTCCAATTTTGGTGCCCGTGGTGCATTTTCGGCCCATTGTGCAATTTTCGTGGGAAAAAAAGACTTTGGGATTTTGGTGCGTCGTGAACCCTGGTGCATTCTTATGCATAAAAACCCATAATGCCCGAAGAACTTTTCAGTTTTGAGGTCCGACATGCCCCATGGTCCAATTTTGGTGCCTGTGGTGCATCTTCAGCCCGTTGTGCAATTTTTGTGCGAAAATAGGACTTTTGGGTTTTGGTGCCCCACGATCCATGGTGCATTCTTATGCATAAACAACCATAATGTTCAGAGAACTTTTCATTTTTGAGGTCCGAGGTGCTCCGTGGTCCAATTTTGGGGCCGGTGGTGCATTTTCGGCCCATTGTGCAATTTTCGTGCGAAAATAAGACTTTTCGGTTTTGGTACCCCGTGATCCCTGGCGCATTCTTATGCATAAAAAACCATAATGCTCGAACCACTTTTCAGTTTTGAGGTCCGACGTTCCCCGCGGTCCAATTTTGGTGCCCGTGGTGCATTTTCGACCCATTGTGCAATTTCCGTGCAAAAATAGGACTTTTCGGTTTTGGTGCCCCGTGATCCATGGTGTATTCTTATGCATAAAACCATAATTCTAGGAGCACTTTTTAGTTTTGAGGTCCGTGGTGCCCCGTGGTCCAATTTTCGTGCCGGTGGTGCATTTTCGGCCCATTGTGCAATTTTCGTGCGAAAATAAGAATTTTGGGTTTTGCTGCCCCGCGATGCCTGGTGCATTCTTATGCATAAAAAATCGTAATGCTTGAAGCACTTTTCAGTTTTGAGGTTTGTGGTGTCCCGTGGTCCAATTTTGCTGCCGGTGGTGCATTTTCGGCCCATTATGCAATTTTCGTTCGAAAATAAGAATTTTGGGTTTTGGTGCCCCGTGATCCCTGGTGCATTCTTATCCATAAAAACCATAAAGCTTAGACCACTTTTCAGTGTTGAGGTCTGAGGTGCCCCGTGGTCCAATTTTGGTGCTTGAGGAGCATTTTCGGTCCATTATGCAATTTTTGTGCGATGTAAGACTTTTGGGTTTTGGTGCCCTGTGATCCCTGGTGCATTCTTATGCATAAAAAACAATAATGCTCAGAAATCTTTTTAGTTTTGTGGTACATGGTTCCCCGTGGTCCAATTTTGGTGTCGGTGGTGCATTTTCGGCAATTTGTGCAATTTTCATGCGAAAATAAGACTTTTGGGTTTTGGTGCCCCGTGATCCCTGGTGCATTCTTATGCTTAAAAAATCATCATGCTCAGAGCACTTTTCAGTTTTGAGGTCTGTGGTGTCCCGTGGTCTAATTTTGGTGCTAGTGGTGAAATTTCGGTCATTGTTGCAATTTTCGTGCGAAAATAAGACTTTTGGGTTTTGGTGCCCCATGATCCTTGGGGCACTCTTATGCATAAAAAACCATAATGCTTGGACCACTTTAAAGTGTTTGAGGTCGGAGGTGTCCCGTGGTCCAATTTTGGTGTCCCGTGGTGCATTTTTGACCCATTGTGCAACTTTCGTTCGAAAATAAGACTTTTGGGTTTTGGTGCCCCGTGATCCCTGGTGCATTCTTATGCATAAAAACCATCATGCTCAAAGCACTTTTCAGTTTTGAGGTCTGTGGTGCCCCGTGGTCCAATTTTGGTGCCGCTGGTGCATTTTGGCCATATTTTGCAATTTTAGTGCGAAAATAAGACTTTTGGGTTTTGGTGCCCCGAGATCCCTGGTGCATTCTTATGCATAAAAAACCATAATGCTCGGAGCACTTTTAGGTATTGAGGTCCGGGGTGTCCCATGGTCGAATTTTGGTTCCCGTCGTGCATTTTCGGCCCGTTGCGCAATTTTCGTTCGAAAATATGACTTTTTGGTTGTGGTGCCCCGTGATCCCTGGTGCATTCTTAAGCATAAAAAACCATCATGCTCGCAGTACTTTTCAATTTTGAGGTCCGACGTGCCCCGCGGTCCAATTATGGTGCCCGTGGTGCATTTTTGGCCCATTGTGCAACTTTCGTGCGAAAATAAGACTTTTGGGTTTTGGTGCCCCATGATCCCTGGCACAATCTTATACATAAAAAACAATAATGCTCGGAACTCTTTTCAGTTTTGAGGTCCGCGGTGCCCCGTTGTCCAATTTTGGTGTCGGTGGTGCATTTTCTACCATTTGTGCAATTTTCATGCGAAAATAAGACTTTTAGGTTTTGGTGCCCCGTAATCCCTGGTGCATTCTTTTGCATAAAATACCATAATGCTCGGATCGCTTTTAGGTATTGAGGTCCGAGGTGCCCCTTGGTCAAATTTTGGTGCCCGTGGTGCAATTTCAGCCCATTGTGCAATTTTCGTGCGAAAATAAAACTTTTGGGTTTTTTTTGCCCTGTGATCCCTGGTGCATGGTTATGCATAAAAAAACCATAATGCTGAGAGCGCTTATCAGTTTTGAGGACCGACGTGTCCCGCGCTCCAATTTTGGTGCCCGTGGTACATTTTCGGCCCATTATGCAATTTTCGTGCGAAAATAAGACTTTTGGGTTTTCGTGCCCTGTGATCCCTGGTGCAGTCTTACGCATAAAAAATAATAATGCTCGGAGAACTTTTAGGTATTGAGGTCCGAGGTGCCCCTTGGTCAAATTTTGGTGCCCGTGGTGCAATTTCGACCCATTGTGCAATTTTTGTGTGAAAATAAGACTTTTGGGTTTTGGTGCCCCGAGATCCCTGGTGCATTCTTATGCATAAAAAACCATAATGCTCAGAGCACTTTTAGGTATTGAGGTCCGGGGTGTCCCATGGTCGAATTTTGGTTCCCGTCGTGCAATTTCGGCCCGTTGTGTAATTTTCGTGCGAAAATATGACTTTTTAGTTGTGGTGCCCCGTGATCCCTGGTGCATTCTTAAGCATAAAAAACCATCATGCTCGCAGAACTTTTCAGTTTTGAGGTCCGACGTGCCCCGCGGTCCAATTATGGTGCCCGTGGTGCATTTTTGGCATATCGTGCAATTTTTGTTCGAAAATAAGACTTTTGGATTTTGGTACCCTGTGATCCTTGGTGCATTCTTATGCATAAAAAACCATAATGCTTAGAGAACTTTTCAGTTTTGAGGTCCGAGGTGCCCCGTGGTCCAATTTCGGTGCCGGTGGTGCATTTTCGGCAATTTGTGCAATTTTCGTGCGAAAATAAGACTTTGGGGTTTTGGTGCCCCGTGATCCCTGGTGCATTCTTATGCATAAAAAACCATCTTGGTCGGAGCACTTTTCAGTTTTGAGGTCCGTGGTGCCCCGTGGTCCAATTTTGGTGCAAGTGGTGCATTTTCAGCCATTTGTGCAATTTTTGTGCGAAAATAAGACTTTTGGGTTTTGGTGCCCCGCGATCCCTGGTGCATTCTTAAGCATAAAAAACCATAATGCTCATAGCACTTGTCAGTTTTAGGGTCCTAGGTGCCCCGTGGTCCAATTTTGGTGCTCGTGGTATAATTTCGGCCCATTGTGCAATCTTCGTACGAAAATAAGACTTTTGGATTTTGAGTCCCCATGATCCCTGGTGCATTCTTAAGCATAAAAAGCCATAATGCTTCGAGCACTTTTCAGTTTTGAGGTCCGACGTGCCCCGTGGTCCAATTTTGGTGCCCGTGGTGCATTTTCGGCCCATTGTGCAACTTTCGTGCGAAAATAAGACTTTTGGGTTTTGGTGCCCTGTGATACCTGGCACAATCTTATGCATAAAAAACAATAATGCTCGGAACTCTTTTCAGTTTTGAGGTCCGCGGTGCCCCGTTTTCCAATTTTGGTGATGCTGGTGCATTTTCTACCATTTGTGCAATTTTCATGCGAAAATAAGACTTTTAGGTTTTGGTGCCCCGTAATCCCTGGTGCATTCTTTTGCATAAAATACCATAATGCTCGGATCGCTTTTAGGTATTGAGGTCCGAGGTGCCCCTTGGTCAAATTTTGGTGCCCGTGGTGCAATTTCAGCCCATTGTGCAATTTTCGTGCAAAAACAAAACTTTTGGGTTTTTTTTGCCCTGTGATCCCTGGTGCATGGTTATGCATAAAAAACCATAATGCTGAGAGCGCTTATCAGTTTTGAGGTCCGATGTGTCCCGCGCTCCAATTTTGGTGCTCGTGGTACATTTTCGGCCCATTATGCAATTTTCGTGCGAAAATAAGACTTTTGGGTTTTCGTGCCCTGTGATCCCTGGTGCATTCTTACGCATAAAAAATAGTAATGCTCAGAGAACTTTTAGGTATTGAGGTCCGAGGTGCCCCTTGGTCAAATTTTGGTGCCCGTGGTGCAATTTCGACCCATTGTGCAATTTTTGTGTGAAAATAAGACTTTTGGGTTTTGGTGCCATGTGATCCCTGGTGCATTCTTATGCATAAAAAACCATAATGCTGAGAGAACTTTTCAGTTTTGAGGTCCGAGGTGCCCCGTGGTCCAATTTTGGTGCCGGTGGAGCATTTTCGGCCATTTTTGCAATTTTCGTGCGACAATAAGACTTTTGGGTTTTGGTGCCCCGAGATCCCTGGTGCATTCTTATCCATAAAAAACCATAATGCTCAGAGCACTTTTAGGTATTGAGGTCCGGGGTGTCCCATGGTCGAATTTTGGTTCCCGTCGTGCAATTTCGGCCCGTTGTGTAATTTTCGTGCGAAAATATGACTTTTTGGTTGTGGTGCCCCGTGATCCCTGGTGCATTCTTAAGCATAAAAAACCATCATGCTCGCAGCACTTTTCAGTTTTGAGGTCCGACGTGCCCCGCGGTCCAATTATGGTGCCCGTGGTGCATTTTTGGCCCATCGTGCAATTTTTGTTCGAAAATAAGACTTTTGGATTTTGGTACCCTGTGATCCTTGGTGCATTCTTATGCATAAAAAACCATAATGCTCAGAGAACTTTTCAGTTTTGAGGTCCGAGGTGACCCGTGGTCCAATTTCGGTGCCGGTGGTGCATTTTCGACAATTTGTGCAATTTTCGTGCGAAAATAAGACTTTGGGGTTTGGGTGCCCCGTGATCCCTGGTGCATTCTTATGCATAAAAAACCATCTTGGTTGGAGCACTTTTCAGTTTTGAGGTCCGTGGTGCCCCGTGGTCCAATTTTGGTGCAAGTGGTGCATTTTCAGCCTTTTGTGCAATTTTTGTGCGAAAATAAGACTTTTGGGTTTTGGTGCCCCGCGATCCCTGGTGCATTCTTAAGCATAAAAAACCATAATGCTCATAGCACTTTTCAGTTTTAGGGTCCTAGGTGCCCCGTGGTCCAATTTTGGTGCTCGTGGTATAATTTCGGCCCATTGTGCAATCTTCGTACGAAAATAAGACTTTTGGATTTTGATTCCCCATGATCCCTGGTGCATTGTTAAGCATAAAAAGCCATCATGCTTCGAGCACTTTTCAGTTTTGAGGTCCGACGTGCCCCGTGGTCCAATTTTGGTGCCCGTGGTGCATTTTCGGCCCATTGTGCAACTTTCGTGCGAAAATAAGACTTTTGGGTTTTGGTGCCCTGTGATCCCTGGCACAATCTTATGCATAAAAAACAATAATGCTCGGAACTCTTTTCAGTTTTGAGGTCCGCGGTGCCCCGTTTTCCAATTTTGGTGACGCTGGTGCATTTTCTACCATTTGTGCAATTTTCATGCGAAAATAAGACTTTTAGGTTTTGGTGCCCCGTAATCCCTGGTGCATTCTTTTGCATAAAATACCATAATGCTCGGATCGCTTTTAGGTATTGAGGTCCGAGGTGCCCCTTGGTCAAATTTTGGTGCCCGTAGTGCAATTTCAGCCCATTGTGCAATTTTCGTGCGAAAATAAAACTTTTGGGTTTTTGTGCCCTGTGATCCCTGGTGCATGGTTATGCATAAAAAACCATAATGCTGAGAGCGCTTATCAGTTTTGAGGTCCGACGTGTCCCGCGCTCCAATTTTGTGCCCGTGGTACATTTTCGGCCCATTATGCAATTTTCGTGCGAAAATAAGACTTTTAGGTTTTCGTGCCCTGTGATCCCTGGTGCATTCTTAAGCATAAAAAATAATAATGCTCGGAGAACTTTTAGGTATTGAGGTCCGAGGTGCCCCTTGGTCAAAATTTGGTGCCCGTGGTGCAATTTCGGCCCATTGTGCAATTTTCGTGTGAAGATAAGACTTTTGGGTTTTGGTGCCATGTGATCCCTGGTGCATTGTTATGCATAAAAAACCATAATGCTGAGAGAAATTTTCAGTTTTGAGGTCCGAGGTGCCCCGTGGTCCAATTTTGGTGCCGGTGGAGCATTTTCGGCCATTTTTGCAATTTTCGTGCGAAAATAAGACTTTTGGGTTTTGGTGCCCCGAGATCCCTGGTGCATTCTTATGCATAAAAAACCATAATGCTCAGAGCACTTTTAGGTATTGAGGTCCGGGGTGTCCCATGGTCGAATTTTGGTTCCCGTCGTGCATTTTCGGCCCGCTGTGCAATTTTCGTGCGAAAATATGACTTTTTGGTTGTGGTGCCCCGTGATCCCTGTTGCATTCTTAAGCATAAAAAACCATCATGCTCGCAGCACTTTTCAGTTTTGAGGTCCGACGTGCCCCGCGGTCCAATTATGGTGCCCGTGGTGCATTTTTTGCCCATCGTGCAATTTTCGTGCGAAAATAAGACTTTTGGATTTTGGCACCCTGTAATCCTTGGTGCATTCTTATGCATAAAAAACCATAATGCTCAAAGAACTTTTCAGTTTTGAGGTCCGAGGTGCCCCGTGGTCCAATTTCGGTGCCGGTGGTGCATTTTCGACAATTTGTGCAATTTTCGTGCGAAAATAAGACTTTGGGGTTTTGGTGACCCGTGATCCCTGGTGCATTCTTATGCATAAAAAACCATCTTGGTCGGAGCACTTTTCAGTTTTGAGGTCCGTGGTGCCCCGTGGTCCAATTTTGGTGCAAGTGGTGCATTTTCAGCCATTTGTGCAATTTTCGTGCGAAAATAAGACTTTTGGGTTTTGGTGCCCCGAGATCCCTGGTGCATTCTTATGCATAAAAAACCATAATGCTCAGAGCACTTTTAGGTATTGAGGTCCGGGGTGTCCCATGGTCGAATTTTGGTTCCCGTCGTGCATTTTCGGCCCGTTGTGCAATTTTCGTGCGAAAATATGACTTTTTGGTTGTGGTTCCCCGTGATCCCTGGTGCATTCTTAAGCATAAAAAACCATCATGCTCACAGAACTTTTCAGTTTTGAGGTCCGACGTGCCCCGCGGTCCAATTATGGTGCCCGTGGTGCATTTTTGGCCCATCGTGCAATTTTCGTGCGAAAATAAGACTTTTGGATTTTGGTACCCTGTGATCCTTGGTGCATTCTTATGCATAAAAAACCATAATGCTCAGAGAACTTTTCAGTTTTGAGGTTCGTGGTGCCCCGTGGTCCAATTTTGGTGCAAGTGGTGCATTTTCAGCCATTTGTGCAATTTTCGTGCGAAAATAAGACTTTTGGGTTTTGGTGCCCCGCGATCCCTGGTGCATTCTTAAGCATAAAAAACCATAATGCTCAGAGCACTTTTCAGTTTTGGGGTCCTAGGTGCCCCGTGGTCCAATTTTGGTTCTCGTGGTATAATTTCGGCCCATTGTGCAATCTTCGTGCGAAAATAAGACTTTTGGATTTTAATTCCCCATGATCCCTGGTGCATTCTTAAGCATAAAAAGCCATAATGCTTCGAGCACTTTTCAGTTTTGAGGTCCGACGTGCCCCGTGGTCTAATTTTGGTGCCCGTGGTGCATTTTCGGCCCATTGTGCAACTTTCGTGCAAAAATAAGACTTTTGGGTTTTGGTGCCCCGTGATCCTTGGCACAATCTTATGCATAAAAAACAATAATGCTCGGAACTCTTTTCAGTTTTGAGGTCCACGGTGCCCCGTTGTCCAATTTTGGTGTCGGTGGTGCATTTTCTACCATTTGTGCAATTTTCATGCGAAAATAAGACTTTTAGGTTTTGGTGCCCCGTAATCCCTGGTGCATTCTTTTGCATAAAATACCATAATGCTCGGATCGCTTTTAGGTATTGAGGTCCGAGGTGCCCCTTGGTCAAATTTTGGTGCCCGTAGTGCAATTTCAACCCATTGTGCAATTTTCGTGCGAAAATAAAACTTTTGGGTTTTTGTGCCCTGTGATCCCTGGTGCATGGTTATGCATAAAAAACCATATTGCTGAGAGCGCTTATCAGTTTTGAGGTCCGACGTGTCCCGCGCTCCAATTTTGGTGCCCGTGGTACATTTTCGGCCCATTATGCAATTTTCGTGCGAAAATAAGACTTTTGGGTTTTCGTGCCCTGTGATCCCTGGTGCATTCTTACGCATAAAAAATACTAATGCTCGGAGAACTTTTAGGTATTGAGGTCCGAGGTGCCCCTTGGTCAAAATTTGGTGCCCGTGGTGCAATTTCGGCCCATTGTGCAATTTTCGTGTGAAGACAAGACTTTTGGGTTTTGGTGCCATGTGATCCCTGGTGTATTCTTATGCATAAAAAACCATAATGCTGAGAGAACTTTTCAGTTTTGAGGTCCGAGGTGCCCCGTGGTCCAATTTTGGTGCCGGTGGAGCATTTTCGGCCATTTTTGCAATTTTCGTGCGAAAATAAGACTTTTGGGTTTTGGTGCCCCGTGATCCCTGGTGCATTCTTATGCATAAAAAACCATAATGCTCAGAGCACTTTTAGGTATTGAGGTCCGGGGTGTCCCATGGTCGAATTTTGGTTCCCGTCGTGCATTTTCGGCCCGCTGTGCAATTTTCGTGCGAAAATATGACTTTTTGGTTGTGGTGCCCCGTGATCCCTGGTGCATTCTTAAGCATAAAAAACCATCATGCTCGCAGCACTTTTCAGTTTTGAGGTCCGACGTGCCCCGCGGTCCAATTATGGTGCCCGTGGTGCATTTTTTGCCCATCGTGCAATTTTCGTGCGAAAATAAGACTTTTGGATTTTGGTACCCTGTGATCCTTGGTGCATTCTTATGCATAAAAAACCATAATGCTCAAAGAACTTTTCAGTTTTGAGGTCCGAGGTGCCCCGTGGTCCAATTTCGGTGCCGGTGGTGCATTTTCGACAATTTGTGCAATTTTCATGCGAAAATAAGACTTTGGGGTTTTGGTGCCCCGTGATCCCTGGTGCATTCTTATGCATAAAAAACCATCTTGGTCGGAGCACTTTTCAGTTTTGAGGTCCGTGGTGCCCCGTGGTCCAATTTTGGTGCAAGTGGTGCATTTTCAGCCATTTGTGCAATTTTCGTGCGAAAATAAGACTTTTGGGTTTTGGTGCCCCGAGATCCCTGGTGCATTCTTATGCATAAAAAACCATAATGCTCATAGCACTTTTAGGTATTGAGGTCCGGGGTGTCCCATGGTCGAATTTTGGTTCCCGTCGTGCATTTTCGGCCCGTTGTGCAATTTTCGTGCGAAAATATGACTTTTTGGTTGTGGTTCCCCGTGATCCCTGGTGCATTCTTAAGCATAAAAAACCATCATGCTCACAGAACTTTTCAGTTTTGAGGTCCGACGTGCCCCGCGGTCCAATTATGGTGCCCGTGGTGCATTTTTGGCCCATCGTGCAATTTTCGTGCGAAAATAAGACTTTTGGATTTTGGTACCCTGTGATCCTTGGTGCATTCTTATGCATAAAAAACCATAATGCTCAGAGAACTTTTCAGTTTTGAGGTCCGTGGTGCCCCGTGGTCCAATTTTGGTGCAAGTGGTGCATTTTCAGCCATTTGTGCAATTTTCGTGCGAAAATAAGACTTTTGGGTTTTGGTGCCCCGCGATCCCTGGTGCATTCTTAAGCATAAAAAACCATAATGCTCAGAGCACTTTTCAGTTTTGGGGTCCTAGGTGCCCCGTGGTCCAATTTTGGTTCTCGTGGTATAATTTCGGCCCATTGTGCAATCTTCGTACGAAAATAAGACTTTTGGATTTTAATTCCCCATGATCCCTAGTGCATTCTTAAGCATAAAAAGCCATAATGCTTCGAGCACTTTTCAGTTTTGAGGTCCGACATGCCCCGTGGTCCAATTTTGGTGCCCGTGGTGCATTTTCGGCCCATTGTGCAACTTTCGTGCGAAAATAAGACTTTTGGGTTTTGGTGCCCCGTGATCCTTGGCACAATCTTATGCATAAAAAACAATAATTCTCAGAACTCTTATCAGTTTTGAGGTCCACGGTGCCCCGTTGTCCAATTTTGGTGTCGGTGGTGCATTTTCTACCATTTGTGCAATTTTCATGCGAAAATAAGACTTTTAGGTTTTAGTGCCCCGTAATCCCTGGTGCATTCTTTTGCATAAAATACCATAATGCTCGGATCGCTTTTAGGTATTGAGGTCCGAGGTGCCCCTTGGTCAAATTTTGGTGCCCGTAGTGCAATTTCAGCCCATTGTGCAATTTTCGTGCGAAAATAAAACTTTTGGGTTTTTGTGCCCTGTGATCCCTGGTGCATGGTTATGCATAAAAAACCATATTGCTGAGAGCGCTTATCAGTTTTGAGGTCCGACGTGTCCCGCGCTCCAATTTTGGTGCCCGTGGTACATTTTCGGCCCATTATGCAATTTTCGTGCGAAAATAAGACTTTTGGGTTTTCGTGCCCTGTGATCCCTGGTGCATTCTTACGCATAAAAAATAATAATGCTCGGAGAACTTTTAGGTATTGAGGTCCGAGGTGCCCCTTGGTCAAAATTTGGTGCCCGTGGTGCAATTTCGGCCCATTGTGCAATTTTCATGTGAAAACAAGACTTTTGGGTTTTGGTGCCATGTGATCCCTGGTGCATTCTTATGCATAAAAAACCATAATGCTGAGAGAACTTTTCAGTTTTGAGGTCCGAAGTGCCCCGTGGTCCAATTTTGGTGCCGGTGGAGCATTTTCGGCCATTTTTGCAATTTTCGTGCGAAAATAAGACTTTTGGGTTTTGGTGCCCCGAGATCCCTGGTGCATTCTTATGCATAAAAAACCATAATGCTCAGAGCACTTTTAGGTATTGAGGTCCGGGGTGTCCCATGGTCGAATTTTGGTTCCCGTCGTGCATTTTCGGCCCGCTGTGCAATTTTCGTGCGAAAATATGACTTTTTGGTTGTGGTGCCCCATGATCCCTGGTGCATTCTTAAGCATAAAAAACCATCATGCTCGCAGCACTTTTCAGTTTTGAGGTCCGACGTGCCCCGCGGTCCAATTATGGTGTCCGTGGTGCATTTTTGGCCCATCGTGCAATTTTCGTGCGAAAATAAGACTTTTGGATTTTGGTACCCTGTGATCCTTGGTGCATTCTTATGCATAAAAAACCATAATGCTCAAAGAACTTTTCAGTTTTGAGGTCCGAGGTGCCCCGTGGTCCAATTTCGGTGCCGGTGGTGCATTTTCGACAATTTGTGCAATTTTCGTGCGAAAATAAGACTTTGGGGTTTTGGTGCCCCGTGATCCCTGGTGCATTCTTATGCATAAAAAACCATCTTGGTCGGAGCACTTTTCAGTTTTGAGGTCCGTGGTGCCCCGTGGTCCAATTTTGGTGCAAGTGGTGCAATTTCAGCCATTTGTGCAATTTTCGTGCGAAAATAAGACTTTTGGGTTTTGGTGCCCCGCGATCCCTGGTGCATTCTTAAGCATAAAAAACCATAATGCTCAGAGCACTTTTCAGTTTTGGTGTCCTAGGTGCCCCGTGGTCCAATTTTGGTGCTCGTGGTATAATTTCGGCCCATTGTGCAATCTTCGTACGAAAATAAGACTTTTGGATTTTGATTCCCCATGATCCCTGGTGCATTCTTAAGCATAAAAAGCCATAATGCCTCGAGCACTTTTCAGTTTTGAGGTCCGACGTGCTCCGTGGTCCAATTTTGGTGCCCGTGGTGCATTTTCGGCCATTGTTGAAATTTTCGTGCGAAAATAAGACTTTTGGGTTTTTGTGCCCTATGAACCCTGGTGCATTCTTATGCATTAAAAACCATAATGCTCATAGAGCTTTTCAGTTTTGAGGTCCGAGGTGCCCCGTGGTCCAATTTTGGTGCCCGTGGTGCATTTTCGGCCCTTCCTGCAATTTTCGTGCGAAAGTAAGACTTTTTGGGTTTTGGTGCCCCATGATCCCTGGTGCATTCTTATGCATAAAAAACCATAATGCTTGGAACACTTTTTAGTTTTGAGGTCCGTGGTGCCCCATGGTCCAATTTTGGTGCCCGTGATGCAATGTTGGCCCATTGTGGAATTTTCATTCGAAAATAGGACTTTTGGGTTTTGGTGCCCCAATATCCCAGGTGCATTCTTATGCATAAAAAAACCATAATACTTGGAGTACTTTCAGTTTTCAGGTCCACAGTGCCCCGTGGTCCAATGTTGGTGCCCGTGGTGCATTTTCGGCCTATTTTGCAATTTTCGTACGAAAATAAGGCTTTTGGGTTTTGTTGCCCCTGATCCCTGGTGCACTCTTATGCATAAAAAACCATAATGCTTGGAGTACTTTTCAGTTTTGAGGTCCATGGTGCCCTGTGGTCCAATTTTGGTTCCGGTGGTGCATTTTCGACCATTTGTGAAATTTTCGTGCAAAAATAAGACTTTCGGGTTTTGGTGCCCTGTGATCCCTGGTGCATTCTTTTGTATAAAAAACCATAATACTCATAGTACTTTTTAGTTTTGAGGTTCGAGGTGCCCTGTGGTCCAATTTTGGTGCCCGTGGTGCATTTTCGGCCGTTTGTGCAATTTTCGTGCGAAAATTAGAGATTTGGGTTTTGGTGCCTCGTGATCCTTGGTGCATTCTTCTGCATAAAAAACCACAATGCTCGGAACACTTTTCTGTCTTGAGGTCCGTGCTACCTCGTGGTTCAATTTTGGTGCCGGTGGTGCATTCTTTTCCAAAAAAAAAAAGTATAATTTTTGGAAAACTTTTCAGTTTTCAGGTCCGTGGTGCCCCATGGTCTAATTTTGGTGTCAGGAGTGCATTTTCGGCCATTTGTGCAATTTTCGTGCGAAAATAAGACTTTTGGGTTTTGGTGCCCCATGATCCCTGGTGCATTCTTATACAGAATAAACCATAATGCTAGTAACACTTTTCAGTTTTGAGGTCCGTGCTACCGCGTGGTCCAATTTTGGTGCCGGTGGTGCATTTTTGACCATTTGTGCAATGTTCATGCGAAAATAAGACTTTTGGGTTTCGGTGCCCAGTGATCCCTGGTGCATTTTTATGCATAAAAAACCATAATACTCGGAGCATTTTTCAGTTTTGAGGTCCGACGTGCCCCGTGGTGCATTTTCGGCCCATTGTGTAATTTTCGTTCGAAAAGAGGAATTTTTGGTTTTGGTGCCCCGTGATCCCTGGTGCATTCTTATCCTTAAAAAACCATAATGCTTCGCGCGCTTTTCAGTTTTCAGGTCCACGATGCCTCGTGGTCCAATTTTGGTTCCCGTGGTGCATATTCGGCAGATTGAGCAATTTTCGTGCGAAAATAAGACTTTTGGGTTTTGGTGCCCCTTGATCCCTGGTGCATTCTTATACAAAAAAAAATCATAATGCTCGGAGCACCTTTCAGTTTTGAGGTCTGAGGTGCCCCATGGTCCAATTTTGGTACCCATGGTGCATTTTCCGCCCATTATTCAATTTTCGTTCGAAAATAAGACTTTTGGGTTTTGGTGCCCCAATATCCCAGGTGCATTCTTATGCATAAAAAACCATAATGCTTGGAGCACTTTCAGTTTTGAGGTTCGTGGTACCCCGTTGTCCAATTTTGGTGTCGGTGGTGCATTTTCGGCCCAGTGTGCAATTTTCGTGCGAAAGTAAGACTTTTGGGTTTTGGTGCCCCGTTATCCCTGGTGCACTCTTATGCATAAAATACCATAAGGCCTGGAAAACTTTTTAGTTTTGAGGTTCGTGGTGCCCCGTGCTCCAATTTTGGTGCCGGGTGGTGCATTTTCGGCTATTTGTACAATTTTCTTTCGAAAATAAAACTTTGGGGTTTTGGTGCCCCGTGAGCCCTCGTGCATTCTTATTCATAAAAACAAAAATGCTTGGAGCACTTTTCAGTTTTGAGGTCCGAGGTGCCCCGTGGTCCAATTTTGGTGCCCGTGGTGCATTTCGGCCATTGCTGAAATTTTCGTGCGAAAATAAGACTTTTGGGTTTTTGTACCCTATGAACCCTGGTGCATTCTTATGCATTAAAAACCATAAAGCTCATAGAGCTTTTCAGTTTTGAGGTCCGAGGTGCCCCGTGGTCCAATTTTGGTGCCCGTGGTGCATTTTCGGCCCTTTCTGCAATTTTCGTGCGAAAATAAGACTTTTGGGTTTTGGTGCCCCATGATCCCTGGTGCATTCTTATACAGAATAAACCATAATGCTGCTAACACATTTCAGTTTTGACGTCCGTGCTACCGCGTGGTCCAATTTTGGTGCCGGTGGTGCATTTTGACCATTTGTGCAATGTTCGTGCAAAAATAAGACTTTTGGGTTTTGGTGCCCCGTGATCCCTCGTGCATTCTTATTCATAAAAACCAAAATGCTTGGAGCACTTTTCAGTTTTGAGGTCCGAGGTGCCCCGTGGTCCAATTTTGGTGCCCGTGGTGCATTTTTGGCCATTGCTGAAATTTTCGTACGAAAATAAGACTTTTAAGTTTTTGTTCCCTATGAACACTGGTGCATTCTTATGCACTAAAAACCATAATGCTCATAGAACTTTTCAGTTTTGAGGTCTGAGGTGCCCCGTGGTCCAATTTTGGTGCCCGTGGTTCATTTTCGGCCCTTTCTGCAATTTTCGTGCGAAAATAAGACTTTTGGGTTTTGGTGCCCCATGATCCCTGGTGCATTCTTATACAGAATAAACCATAATGCCAGTAACACTTTTCAGTTTTGAGGTCCGTGCTACCGCGTGCTCCAATTTTGGTGCCGGTGGTGCATTTTTGACCATTTGTGCAATGTTCGTGCGAAAATAAGACTTTTGGGTTTTGGTGCCCCGTGATCCCTGGTGCATTTTTATGCATAAAAAACCATAATACTCGGAGCATTTTTCAGTTTTGAGGTCCGACGTGCCCCGTGGTGCATTTTCGGCCCATTGTGTAATTTTCGTTCGAAAAGAGGAATTTTTGGTTTTGGTGCCCCGTGATCCCTGGTGCATTCTTATCCTTAAAAAACCATAATGCTTCGCGCGCTTTTCAGTTTTCAGGTCCACGATGCCTCGTGGTCCAATTTTGGTTCCCGTGGTGCATATTCGGCAGATTGAGCAATTTTCGTGCGAAAATAAGACTTTTGGGTTTTGGTGCCCCTTGATCCCTGGTGCATTCTTATACAAAAAAAATCATAATGCTCGGAGCACCTTTCAGTTTTGAGGTCTGAGGTGCCCCATGGTCCAATTTTGGTACCCATGGTGCATTTTCCGCCCATTATTCAATTTTCGTTCGAAAATAAGACTTTTGGGTTTTGGTGCCCCAATATCCCAGGTGCATTCTTATGCATAAAAAACCATAATGCTTGGAGCACTTTCAGTTTTGAGGTTCGTGGTACCCCGTTGTCCAATTTTGGTGTCGGTGGTGCATTTTCGGCCCAGTGTGCAATTTTCGTGCGAAAGTAAGACTTTTGGGTTTTGGTGCCCCGTTATCCCTGGTGCACTCTTATGCATAAAATACCATAAGGCCTGGAAAACTTTTTAGTTTTGAGGTTCGTGGTGCCCCGTGCTCCAATTTTGGTGCCGGTGGTGCATTTTCGGCTATTTGTACAATTTTCTTTCGAAAATAAAACTTTGGGGTTTTGGTGCCCCGTGAGCCCTCGTGCATTCTTATTCATAAAAACAAAAATGCTTGGAGCACTTTTCAGTTTTGAGGTCCGAGGTGCCCCGTGGTCCAATTTTGGTGCCCGTGGTGCATTTTCGGCCATTGCTGAAATTTTCGTGCGAAAATAAGACTTTTGGGTTTTTGTGCCCTATGAACCCTGGTGCATTCTTATGCATTAAAAACCATAATGCTCATAGAACTTTTCATTTTTGAGGTCCGAGGTGCCCCGTGGTCCAATTTTGGTGCCCGTGGTGCATTTTCGGCCCTTTCTGCAATTTTCGTGCGAAAATAAGACTTTTGGGTTTTGGTGCCCCATGATCCCTGGTGCATTCTTATGCATAAAAAACAATAATGTTTGGAACACCTTTTAGTTTTGAGGTCCGTGGTGCCCCATGGTCCAATTTTGGTGCCCGTGATGCAATGTTGGCCCATTGTGGAATTTTCCTTCGAAAATAGGACTTTTGGGTTTTGGTGCCCCAATATCCCAGGTGCATTCTTATGCATAAAAAACCATAATGCTTGGAGCACTTTCAGTTTTCAGGTCCACAGTGCCCCGTGGTCCAATGTTGGTGCCCGTGTTGCATTTTCGGCCTATTTTGCAATTTTCGTACGAAAATAAGGCTTTTGGGTTTTGCTGCCCCCTGATCCCTGGTTCATTCTTATGCATAAAAAACCATAATGCTTGGAGTACTTTTCAGTTTTGAGGTCCATGGTGCCCTGTGGTCCAATTTTGGTGCCGGTGGTGCATTTTCGGCCATTTGTGAAATTTTCGTGCAAAAATAAGACTTTCGGGTTTTGGTGCCCTGTGATCCCTGGTGCATTCTTTTGCATAAAAGACCATAATACTCATAGTACTTTTCAGTTTTGAGGTTCGAGGTGCCCCGTGGTCCAATTTTGGTGCCCATGGTGCATTTTCGGCCGTTTGTGCAATTTTCGTGCGAAAATTAGAGATTTGGGTTTTCGTGCCTCGTGATCCTTGGTGCATTCTTATGCATAAAAAACCACAATGCTCGGAACACTTTTCTGTCTTGAGGTCCGTGCTACCTCGTGGTCCAATTTTGGTGCCGGTGGTGCATTCTTTTGCAAAAAAAAAAGTATAATTATTGGAAAACTTTTCAGTTTTCAGGTCCGTGGTGCCCCATGGTCTAATTTTGGTGTCGGGAGTGCATTTTCGGCCATTTGTGCAATTTTCGTGCGAAAATAAGACTTTTGGGTTTTGGTGCCCCATGATCCCTGGTGCATTCTTATACAGAATAAACCATAATGCTAGTAACACTTTACAGTTTTGAGGTCCGTGCTACCGCGTGGTCCAATTTTGGTGCCGGTGGTGCATTTTTGACCATTTGTGCAATGTTCGCGCGAAAATAAGACTTTTGGGTTTTGGTGCCCCGTGATCCCTGGTGCATTTTTATGCATAAAAAACCATAATACTCGGAGCATTTTTCAGTTTTGAGGTCCGACGTGCCCCGTGGTGCATTTTCGGCCCATTGTGTAATTTTCGTTCGAAAAGAGGAATTTTTGGTTTTGGTGCCCCGTGATCCCTGGTGCATTCTTATCCTTAAAAAATCATAATGCTTGGTGCGCTTTTCAGTTTTCAGGTCCACGATGCCTCGTGATCCAGTTTTGGTTCCCGTGGTGCATTTTCGGCCCACTGTGCAATTTTCGTGCGAAAATAAGACTTTTGGGTTTTGGTGCCCTATGATCCCTGGTTCATTCTTATGCATAAAAAACCATAATTCTTGGAGAACTTTTAAGTTTTGAAGTTCGAGGTGTCCCATGGTCCAATTTTGGTGCCCATAATGCATTTTGCCCATTGTGCAATTTTCGTGCGAAAATAAGGCTTTTGGGATTTGGGGCCCTATGATCGTTTGTGCATTCTTATGCATAAAAAACGATAATGCTCGGAGCACTTTTCAGTTTTGAGGTCCGAAGTGCCCCCTGGTCCAATTTTGGTGCCTGTGGGGCATTTTCGGCCCATTGTACAATTTTCATGCGAAAATGAAACTTTTGGGTTTTGGTGGCCCGTGATCCCTGGTGCATTTTTATGTAATAAAAACCATATTGCTTAGAACACTTTTCTGTCTTGAGGTCCATGCTACCTCGTGGTCCAATTTTGGTGCCGGTGGTGCATTCTTTTGCAAAAAAAAAAAATCCTAATTATTGGAAAACTTTTCTATTTTCAGGTCCGTGGTGCCCCATGGTCTAATTTTGGTGTCGGGAGTGCATTTTCGGCCATTTGTGCAATTTTCGTGCGAAAATAAGACATTTGGGTTTTGGTGCCCCATGATCCCTAATGCATTCTTATACAGAATAAACCATAATGCTAGTAACACTTTTCAGTTTTGAGGTCCGTGCTACCGCGTGGTCCAATTTTGGTGCCGGTGGTGCATTTTTTACCATTTGTGCAATGTTCATGCGAAAATAAGACTTTTGGGTTTTGGTGCCCCCTGATCCCTGGTGCATTCTTATGCATAAAAATCCATTATACTCGGAGAACTTTTTAGTTTTGAGGTCTAAGGTGCCCCGTGGTCCAATTTTTGTGCAGGTGGTGCATTTTAGGCCCATTGTGCAATTTTCGTGCGAAAATAAGACTTTTGGGTTTTGGTTCCCCATAATCCCTGGTGCATTCTTATGGATAAAAAACCATAATTCTCGGAGTACTTTTAAGTTTTGAAGTTCGAGGTGCCCCGTGGTCCAATTTTGGTGCCCATGATGCATTTTTGGCCCATTGTGCAATTTTCGTGCGAAAATAAGGCTTTTGGGATTTGGGGCCCCATGATCGTTTGTGCATTCTTATGCATAAAAAATGATAATGCTCGGAGCACTTTTCAGTTTTGAGGTCCGAAGTGCCCCCTGGTCCAATTTTGGTGCCTGTGGGGCATTTTCGGCCCATTGTGCAATTTTCATGCGAAAATGAAACTTTTAGGTTTTGGTACCACGTGATCCCTGGGACTTTCTTATGCATAAAAAACCATAATGCTCGGAGCACTTATCAATTTTGAGGTCCGAGGTGCCCCGTGGTCCAATTTTGGTGCCAGTGGTGGATTTTCGGCCCATTGTGCAATTTTCGTGCGAAAATAAGACTTTTGGGATTTGGTGCCCCGTGATCCCTGGTGCATTTTTATGCATAAAAAACCGTATTACTCAGAACACTTTTCAGTTTTGAGGTCCGAGGTGCCCCGTGGTCTAATTTTGGTGTCGGTGCTGCATTTTCGGCCCATTGTGCAATTTTCGTGCGAAAATAAGACTTTTGGATTTTGGTGCACCGTAATCCCTGGTTCATTCTTATGCCTGAAAAACAATAATGCTCGGAGCACTTTTAATTTTTGACGTCCGAGGTTCCCCGTGGTCCAATTTTGGTTCCTGTGATGCATTTTCAGCCCATGGTACAATTCTCGTGTGAAAATAAGACTTTTGGGTTTTGGTGCCCCGTGATCCCTGGTGCGTTCTTATGCATAAAAAACCATAATGCTTGGAGCACTTTTCAGTTTTGAGATCCGACGTACCCCGTGGTCCAATTTTGGTGCCAGTGGTGCATTTTCGGCCCGTTGTGCAATTTTCGTGCGAAAGTAAGTCTTTTGGTTTTGGTGCCCCGTGATCCCTAGGGCATTCTTATGCATAAAAACGATACCGCTCAGAGCACTTTTCAATTTTGAGGTCCGAGGTGCCCCGTGGTCCAATTTTGGTTCCTATGATGCATTTTCAGCCTATGGTGCAATTTTCGTGCGAAAATAAGACTTTTGGGTTTTGGTGCCCCGTGATCCTTGGTGCCTTCTTATGCATAAAAAACCATAATGCTTGGAGCACTTTTCAGTTTTGAAGTCCAACGTGCCCCGTGGTCCAATTGTGGTGCCCGTGGTGCATTTTCGGCCCGTTGTGCAATTTTCGTGCGAAAATATGACTTTTGTGTTTTGGTGCCCCGTGATCCCTGGTGCATTCTTATACATAAAAAACGATAATGCTCGGAGCACTTTTCAGTTTTGAGGTTCGAGGTGCCCCGTGGTCCAATGTTGGTGCCCGTGATGCATTTTCGGCCCATTGTGCAATTTTCATGTAAAAATAAGCCTTTTGGGCTTTGGTGCACCGTGATCCCTGGTTCATTCTTATGCATAAAAATCCATAATGCTCGAAGCACTTTTATGTTTTGAGGTACGAGGTGCCTTGTGGTCCAATTTTGGTGCCCGTGGTGCATTTTCGACCCATTATGTAATTTTCATGCGAAAATAAGACCTTTGCGTTTTGGTGCCCCATGATCCCTGGTGCTTTCTTATGAATAAAAAAACAATAATGCTCGGAGCATTTTTCAGTTTTGAGGTCCGAGGTGCCTTGTGGTCCAATATTGTGCCGGTGGTGCATTTTCGGCCCATTGTACAATTTTCGTGCGAAAATAAGACTTTTTGGATTTGGTGCCCCGTTATCCCTGGTGCATTCTTATGCATAAAAAGCCATAATGCTCGGACCACTTTTAAGTATTGAGGTCCGAGGTACCCCGTGGTTCAATTTTGGTGCCCATCGTGCATTTTCAACCCTTTGTGCAATTTTCGTGCGAAAATAAGACTTTTGGGTTTTGGTGCCCCGTGATCCTTGGTGCATTCTTATGTATAAAAAAACATAATGCTCGAATCACTTTACAGTTTTGAGGTTCGTGGAGCCCCGTGGTCCAACTTTTGTGCTGGTGTTGCATTTTCGGACATTTGTCCAATATTTGTGTGAAAATATGACTTTTGTGTTTTGGTGCCCCGTGATCCCTGGTGCATTCTTATACATAAAAAATGATAATGCTTGGAGCACTTTTCAGTTTTGAGGTCCGAGGTGCCCTGTGGTCCAATTTTGGTGCCCGTGATGCATTTTCGGCCCATTGTGCAATTTTCGTGTAAAAATAAGCCTGTTGGGCTTTGGTGCACCGTGATCCCTGGTTCATTCTTATGCATAAAAATCCATAATGCTCGGAGCACTTTTGAGTTTTGAGGTCCGAGGTGCCCCGTGGTCCAATTTTGGTGCCCGTGGTGCATTTTCGGCCCATTGTGTAATTTTCGTGCGAAAATAAGACTTTTTGGTTTTGGTGCCCCGTGATACCTTGTGCATTCTTACGCATAGAAAAACATAATGCTCAGAACACCTTTCAGTTTTGAGGTCCGTGGTGCCTCGTGGTCCAATTTTGGTGTCGGTGGTTCATTTCCAGTCATTAGTGCAATTTTCATGCGAAAATAGGACTGTTAGGTTTGGTGCCTTATGAACCCTGGTGTATTCTTATGGATAAAAAACCATAATGCTCATATCACTTTTAAGTTTTGAGGGGCGACGTGCCCCGTGGTGCAATTCCGACCCTTTGTGCAATTTTCGTGCGAAAGTAAGACTTTTGGGTTTTGGTGCCCCGTGATCCTTGGTGCATTCTTATGCATAAAAAAACCATAATGCTCGGAACACTCTTCAGTCTTGTGGTTCGTGGTGCCCCGTGGTCCTATTTTAGTGCCGGGGTGCATTTTCGGCCATTTGTGCAATTTTCGTGCGAAAATAAGACTTTTGGGTTTTGGTGCCCCCGTGATCCCTAGTGCATTCTTATGCATAAAAAACCATAATGCTCGGAGTACTTTTCAGTTCTGAGGTCCGAGGTGCCCCGTGGTCCAATTTTGGTGCCCGTGGTGCATTTTTGGCCCATCATGCAATTTTCGTACGAAAATAAGACTTTTGGGTTTTGGTTCCCCGTGATCCCTGGTGGATTCTTATGCATAAAAAAGAAGAATGATCGGAACACTTTTCAGTTTTGAGGTCTGTGGTGCCCCGTGGTTCAATTTTGATGTCGGTAATGCATTTTCGACCATTTGTGCAATTTTCGAGCGAAAATAAGACTTTTGGGTTTCGGTGCCCCGTGATCCCTGGGGCATTCTTATGCATAAAAACCATAATGCTTGGAGCACTTTTCAGTTTTGAGGTCCATGGTGCCCCATGGTCCAATTTTGGGGACGGTGGTGTATTTTTGGCCATTTGTGCAATTTTTGTGCGAAAATAAGACTTTTGGGTTTTGGTGCCCCGTGATCCCTGGTGCAATATTATGCATAAAAACCCATAATGCTCGTAGCACTTTTCAGTTTTGAGGTCCGAGGTGCCCCGTGGTCCAATTTTGGTGCATTTTCGGCCCATTGTGCAATTTTCATGTGAAAATAAGAATTTTGGGTATTGGTGACCTGTGATCCTTGGGGCATTCTTATGCATAAAAAACCATAATGCTGGAACACTTTTCAATTTTGAGGCTGTGGTGCCGTGTTGTCCAATTTTGCTGTAGGTGGTGCATTTACGGCCATTTGTGCATTTTTCGTGCGAAAATAAGACTTTTGCATTTTGGTGCTCAATGATCCCTGGTGCATTGTAATGCATAAAAAACCATAATGCTCAGAGCACTTTTAAGTATTGAGGTCCGAGGTGCCTCGTGGTCCAATTTTGGTCCCCGTGGTGCATTTTCGGCCAAATGTGCAATTTTCGTGCGAAAATAAGACTTTTGGGTTTTGGTGCCCCGTGATCCCTGGTGCATTTTTATGAATAAAAAACCATAATGCTCAGAGCATTTTTCAGTTTTGAGGTCCGACGTTCCCCATGGTCCAATTTGGTGCCCGTGGTGCATTTTCGGCCCATTGTGCAATTTTCATGCGAAAGTAAGACTTTTGGGTTTTGGTGCCCCGTGATCCTTGGTGCATTCTTTTGCAAAAAAAAAAAAGCATAATTAATGGAAAACTTTTCAGTTTTCAGGTCCGTGGTGCCCCATGGTCTAATTTTGGTGTCGGGGGTGCATTTTCGGCCATTTGTGCAATTTTCGTGCGCAAATAAGACTTTTGGGTTTTGGTGCCCCATGATCCCTGGTGCATTCTTATACAGAATAAACCATAATGCTAGTAACAATTTTCAGTTTTGAGGTCCGTGCTACCTCGTGGTCCAATTTTGGTGCCGGTGGTGCATTTTTGACCATTTGTGCAATGTTCGTGCGAAAATAAGACTTTTGGGTTTTGGTGCCCCGTGATCCCTGGTGCATTTTTATGAATAAAAAACCATAATGCTCAGAGCATTTTTCAGTTTTGAGGTCCGACGTTCCCCATGGTCCAATTTTGGTGCCCGTGGTGCATTTTTGGCCCATTGTGCAATTTTCATGCGAAAGTAAGACTTTTGGGTTTTGGTGCCCCGTGATCCTTGGTGCATTCTTTTGCAAAAAAAAAAAAAAGCATAATTAATGGAAAACTTTTCAGTTTTCAGGTCCGTGGTGCCCCATGGTCTAATTTTGGTGTCGGGGGTGCATTTTCGGCCATTTGTGCAATTTTCGTGCGCAAATAAGACTTTTGGGTTTTGGTGCCCCATGATCCCTGGTGCATTCTTATACAGAATAAACCATAATGCTAGTAACAATTTTCAGTTTTGAGGTCCGTGCTACCTCGTGGTCCAATTTTGGTGCCGGTGGTGCATTTTTGACCATTTGTGCAATGTTCGTGCGAACATAAGACTTTTGGGTTTTGGTGCCCCGTGATCCCTGGTGCATTTTTATGCATAAAAAACCGTAATACTCGGAGCATTTTTCAGTTTTGAGGTCCGACGTGCCCCGTGGTGCATTTTCGACCCATTGTGCAATTTTCATTCGAAAAGAGGAATTTTGGGTTTTGGTGCCCCGTGATCCCTGGTGCATTCTTATCCTTAAAAAACCATAATGCTTGGTGCGCTTTTCAGTTTTCAGGTCCACGGTGGCTCGTGGTCCAATTTTGGTTCCCGTGGTGCATATTCGGCCTATTGAGCAATTTTCGTGCGAAAATAAGACTTTTGGGTTTTGGTGCCCCCTGATCCCTCGTACATTCTTATGCATAAAACACAATAATGCTTGGACCACTTTGTAGTTTTGCGGTCGATGGTGCCCCGTGGTCCAATTTTGGTGCCAATGGTGCATTTTCGTCCAATTGGGCAATTTTCGTTCGAAAATAATACTTTTTGGTTTTGGTACCTCTTGATCCCTGGTGCATTCTTATGCATAAAAAACTATAATGCTCGGACCACTTTTCAGTTTTGAGGTCCGAGGTGCCCCGTGGTCCAATTTTGGTGCCCGTGGTGAATTTTCGGCCCATTGTGCAATATTCGTGCGAAAATAAAACTTTTGGGTTTTGGTGCCCCGTGATCCCTGGTTCATTTTTATGTATAAAAAATCATAATGCTCGGAGCACTTTAATGTTTTGAGGTCCGACGTGCCCCGTGGTCCAATTTTGGTCCTCGTGATGCATTTTCGTCCTATTGTGCAATTTTCGTGTGAAAATTAGACTTTTGGGTTTTGGTGCCCCGTGACCCCTGGTGCATTCTTATGCATAAAAAACCATAATGCTTGGAATACTTTTCAGTTTTGAGGTCTGTGGTGCCCTGTGGTCCAATTTTGGTGCCGGTGGTGCATTTTCGGCCAGTTGTGAAATTTTCGTGTGAAAATAAGACTTTTGGGTGTTGGTGCCCCATGATTGCTGGTGCATTCTTATGCATAAAAAACCATAATCCATGGAGCACTTTTCAGTTTTGAGGTCCATGGTGCACCGTGGTCCAATTTTGGTGCCGGGGGTGCATCTTCGGCCATATGTGCAATTTTTGTGCGAAAATAAGACTTTTGGGTTTTGGTGCCCCGTGATCCCTGGTGCTTTTTTATGCATAAAAATCGATAATGCTCGTTGCACTTTTTAGTTTTGAGGTCCGAGGAGCCCCGTAGTCCAATTTTGGTGCTTGTGGTGCATTTTTGGCCCATTGTGCAATTTTCGTGCGAAAATATGACCTTTCGGTTTTGGTGCCCCGTAATCCCTGGTGCATTCTTATGCATAAAAATCCATTATACTCGGAGAACTTTTTAGTTTTGAGGTCTGAGGTGCCCCGTGGTCCAATTTTTATGCCGGTGGTGCATTTTCGGCCCATTGTGCAATTTTCGTGCGAAAATAAGACTTTTGGATTTTGGTGCCCCATGATCCCTGGTGCATTCTTATGCATAAAAAACCATAATGCTCGGTGCACTTTTCAGTTTTGAGGTCCGAGGTGCCCCGTGGTCTAATTTTGGTGCCCATTGTGCAATTTTCATGCGAAAATAAGACTTTTAGGTTTTGGTGCCCCGTAATCCCTAGTGCATTCTTATGCATAAAAATCCATTATACTCGGAGCAGTTTTTAGTTTTGAGGTCCAAGGTGCCCGTCATCCAATTTTGGTGCTCGTGGTGCATTTTCGGCCCATTGTGCAATTTTCGTGCGAAAATAAGAGTTTTGCGTTTTGGTGCCCCGTGATCCCTGGTGCATTCTTATACATAAAAAACCATAATGCTTGGAGCACTTTTCAGTTTTGAGGTCCATGGTGCCCCGTGGTCCAATTTTGGTGCCGGTGGTACATTCTCGGCCCATTGTACAATTCTCGGGCGAAAATAAGACTTTTGGGTTTTGGTGCCCCGTGATCCTTGGTGCGTTCTTATGCATAAAAAACCATAATGCTTGGAGCACCTTTCAGTTTTGAGGTCCGACGTGCCCCGTGGTCCAATTTTGGTGCCATTGGTGCATTTTCGACCCGTTGTGCAATTTTCATTCGAAAATAAGTCTTTTGGGTTTTGGTGCCCGTGATTCCTGGGGCATTCTTATGCATAAAAATGACACTGCTCGTGGCACTTTTCAGTTTTGAGGTCCGAGGTGCCCCGTGGTCCAACTTTGGTTCCTGTGATGCATTTTCAGCCCATGGTGCAATTTTCGTGCGAAAATAAGACTTTTGGGTTTTGATGCCCCGTGATCCCTGGTGCATTCTTATGCATAAAAAACCATAATGCTTGGAGCACTTTTCAGTTTCGAAGTCCAACGTGCCCCGTGGTCCAATTGTGGTGCCCGTGGTGCATTTTCTGCCCGTTGTGCAATTTTCGTGCGAAAATATGACTTTTGTGTTTTGGTGCCCCGTGATCCCTGGTGCATTCTTATACATAAAAAACGATAATGCTTGGAGCACTTTTCAGTTTTGAGGTCCGAGGTGCCCCGTGGTCCAATTTTGGTGGTCGTGATGCATTTTCGGCCCATTAGGTAATTTTCGTGCGAAAATAAGACTTTTGGGTTTTGGTGCCCCATGATTCATGGTGCATTCTTATGCATAAAAAAACCATAATGCTCGGAGCATTTTTCAGTTTTGAGGTTCGAGGTGCCCCGTGGTCCAATTTTAGTGCTGGTAATGCATTTTCAGCCCGTTGTACAATTTTTGTGCGAAAATAAGACTTTTGGGTTTTGGTGCTTCGTGATCCCTGGTGCATTCTTATTCATAAAAAACCATAATGCTCGAAACACTTTTCAGTTTTGAGGTCCGTGGTGACCGTGGTGCATTATCGGCCATTTGAGAAATTTTCGTGCGAAAATAAGACTTTTAGGTTTTGGTGCCCCGTCATCCTTGGTGCATTCTAATGCATAAAAAACTATAATGCTTCAAGCACTTTTAAGTTTTGAGTTCCGTGGTGCCCCGTGGTTCAATTTTGGTGTCGGTGGTGCATTTTCGACCATTTGTGAAATTTACGACCGAAAATAAGACTTTTGGGTTTTGGTGCCCCATGATCCATGGTGCATTCTTATGCATAAAAAACCATAATGCTCAGAGCACTTTTTAGTTTTGATGTCCATGGTGCCCTGAGGTCCAATTTTCGTGCCGGTGGTGCATTCTCAGCCATTTGTGAAATTTTCGTGCGAAAATAAGACTTTTGGGTTTTGGTGCCCCGTGATCCTTGGTGCATTCTTATGCATAAAAAACTATAATTCTTGGAGCACTCTTCAATTTTGAGGTTCGTGGTGCCCCGTGGTCCAATTTTGGTTCCGGTGTTGCATTTTCGGCCATATGTGAAATTTTTGTGCGAAAATAGGACTTTTAGGTTTTGGTGCCGCGTGATCCCTAATGCATTCTTATGCATTAAAAACCATAATGCTTGAAGCACTTTTTAGTTCTGAGGTCCATGGTGCCCCGTGGTCCAATTTTGGTGCCGGTGGTGCATTCTCTGCCATTTGTGAAATTTTCGTGCTAAAATAAGACTTTTGGCTTTTGGTGCCACATGATCCATGGTGCAATCTTATGCATAAAAAACCATGATGCTGGGAGAACTTTTAAGTTTTGAGGTCTGAGGTGCCCCGTGGTCCAATTTTGGTGCTCGTGGTGCATTTTCGGCCCATTGTGTAATTTTCGTGCGAAAATAAGACTTTTGGGTTTCGGTGCCCCGTGATCCCTGCTGCATTCTTATGCATAAAAAACCATAATGCTCATAACACTTTTCAGTTTTGAGGTCCGTGGTGCCCCGTGGTCCAATTTTCGTGCCGATGGTGCATTTTCGGCCCATTGTACAATTTTCGTGCGAAAATAAGACTTTTGGGATTTGATGCCCCGTTTCCCTGGTGCATTCTTATGCATAAAAAGCCATAATGCTCGGACCACTTTTATGTATTGAGGTCCGAGGTACCCCGTGGTTCAATTTTGGTGCCCGTGGTGCATTCTCGACCCTTTTGTGTAAGTTTCGTGCGAAAATAAGACTTTTGTGTTTTGGTGCCCCGTGATCCTTGGTGCATTCTTATGCATAGAAAACCATAATGCTTGAATCACTTTACAGTTTTGAGGTTCGTGGAGCCCCATGGTCCAATTTTGTTGCCGGTGTTGCATTTTCGGACATTTGTCCAATATTCGTGCGAAAATAAGACTTTTGGGTGTTGGTGTTCCGTGATCCCTGGTGCATTCTTATGCATTAAAAACCATAATGCCTGGACCACTTTTTAGTATTGAGGTCCGAGGTGCCCCATGGTCCAATTTTGGTGCCCGTGGTGCATTTTTGGCCCATTGTGCAATTTTCGGGCGAAAATAGGACTTTTGGGTATTGGTGCCCCGTCATTTCCGGTGCATTTTATCCATAAAATGCCACATTGCTCGGAACACTTTTCAGTTTTGAGGTCTGTGGTGCCCCGTGGTCCAATTTTGGTGCCGGTAATGAATTGTCAGCCCATTGTACAATTTTTGTGCGAAAATAAGACTTTTGGGTTTTGGTGCCTCGTGATCCCTGGTGCATTCTTATTCATAAAAAACCATAATGCTAGGAACACTTTTCAGTTTTGAGGTCCGTGGTGCCCGTGGTGCATTTTCGGCCATTTGAGAAATTTTCGTGCGAAAATAAGACTTTTAGGTTTTTGTTCCCCGTGATCCTTGGTGCATTCTAATGCATAAAAAACCATAATGCTTGGAGAACTTTTAAGTTTTGAGTTCCGTGGTGCCCCGTGGACCAATTTTGGTGTCAGTGATGCATTTTCGGCCATTTGTGCAATTTTCATGCGAAAATAAGACTTTTGGGTTTTGGTGCCCCGTGATCCCTAGTGCATTCTTATGCAAAAAAAAACCATAATGCTTAGAGAACTTTTTAGTTTTGAGGTCTGTCGTGCCTCGTGGTCCTTTTGGTGCCTGTGGTGCATTTTCGGTCCATTGTGCAATTTTCATGCGAAAATAAGTCTTTTGGGTTTTGGTGCCCCGTGATCCCGGGGGCATTCTTATGCATAAAAAACGATAATGCTCGAAACACTTTTCAGTTTTGAGGTCTGTGGTGCCCAGTGGACCAATTTTGGTGCCGATAATGCATTTTCGGCCATTTGTGAAATTTTCTTGTGAAAATAAGACTTTTGGGTTTTGGTGCCCTGTGATCGCTAGTACATTCTTATACATAAAAAACCATAATAGTTGGAGCACTTTTCAGTTTTGAGGTCCACGGTGCCCCGTGGTCCAATTTTGGTTCCCGTGGTGCATTTCTAGCAATTTGTCAAATTTTCGTGCCAAAATAAGAGTTTTGGCTTTTGGTGCCCTGTGATCCCTGGTGGATTCTTATGCATAAAAAACTATAATGCTTGACGAACATTTAAGTTTTGAGTTCCGAGGTGTCCCGTGGTCCAATTTTAGTGCCCGTGATGCATTTTCGGCCCATTGTGCAATTTTCGTGCGAAAATAAGACTTTTAGGTTTTGGTGCCCCGTGATTCCTGGTGAATTCTTATGGATAAAAATCAATAATGGTTGGAACACTTTTAAGTTTTGAGGTCCGAGGTGCCCCGTGGTCTAATTTTTGTGCCCGTGGTGCATTTTCGGTCCATTGTGCAATTTTCGTGCGAAAATAAGACTTTTGGGTTTTGGTGCCCCGTGATCCCTAGTGCATTCTTAGGCATAAAAAACCATAATGCTTGGAGCACTTTTTAGTTTTGAGGTCCGTCGTGCCCCGTCATCCAATTTTGGTGCATGTTGTGCATTTTCGGCCCATTGTGCAATTTTCATGCCAAAATAAGACATTTGGGTTTTGGTGCCCCGTGATTCTTGGTGCATTCTTATGCATAAAAAACCATAATGCTCGGAACACTTTTCCATCTTGTGGTTCGTGGTGCCCCGTGGTCATATTTCGGTGCTCGTGGTTCATTTTCGACACATTATGCAATAATCGTGCAAAAATAAGACTTTTGGTTTTTGGTGCCCCGTGATCCCTGGCGCATTCTTACGCATAAAAAATCATAATGTTTGCAACACTTTTCAATTTTGAGGTCTTTGGTGCCCCGTGGTCCAATTTTGGTGCCGGTGGTGCATTTTCGGCCATTTATGCAATTTTCATACGAAAATAAGACTTTTGGGTTTTGGTGCCCCGTGATCCCTGGTGCATTCTTATGCATAAAAAACCATAATACCTAGAGCACTTTTCAGTTTTGACATCCACGGTGCCTCGTGATCAAAATTTGGTGCCGGTGGTGCATTTTCGGCCATTTGTGAAATTTTCTTGTGAAGATAAGACTTTTGGGTTTTGGTGCCCCGTGAAACCTGTTGCATTCTTATGCATAATAAACCATAATGCTTGGAACACTTTTTAGTTTTGAGCTCTGTGGTGCCCCGTGGTCCAATTTTGGTATCCATGGTGCATTTTTGGCCCATTGTGCAATTTTCGTGCGAAAATATGACTTTTAGCATTTGGTGCCCCGTCATCCCTGGTGCAATCTTATGCATAAAAAACCATAATGCTAGGATCAATTTTAAGTATTGAGGTCCGACATGCCTCGTGGTCCAATTTTTGTGCCCGTGGTGCATTTTCGGCCCATTGTGCAATTTGCTAATGAAAATAAGACTTATGGGTTTTGGTGTCCCAAGATCCCTGGTGCATTCTTATGCATAAAAAACCATAATGCTCTGACCACTTTTAAGTATTGAGGTCTGAGGTGCCCCGTGGTCCAATTTTGGTGCCCGTGGTGCATTTTCGCCATATTGTGCAATTTTCATGCGAAAATAAGACTTTTGGGTGTTGGTGCCCCGTGATCCCTGGTGCATTCTTATGCATAAAAAACCATAATACTCGGAACACTTTTCAGTTTTGCGATCCGTGGTGCCGCGTGGTCCAATTTTTGTGCCGGTGGTGCATTTTCGGCCATTTGTGCAATTTTCATGCCAAAATAAGACTTTTGGGTTTTGGTGCCCCGTGATCCTGGTGGTTTCTTATGCATAAAAAATCATAATGCTTGGAGCACTTTTCAGTTTTGAGGTCCGAGGTGCCCCGTGGTCCAATTTTGGTGCCCGTCATGCATTTTCGGCCCATTGTGCAATTTTCATGCGAAAATGGGACTTTTGGGTTTTGGTGCCCCGTGATCCCTGGTGCATTCTTATGCATAAAAAACCATGATGCATGGAACACTTTTCAGTTTTGAGGTCCATGGAGCCCCGTGGTACAATTTTGGTGCCGGTAATGCATTTTCAACCATTTGTGCAATTTTCGTGTTAAAATAAGACTTTTGGGTGTTGGTGTCCCGTAATCCCTGGCGCATTCTTATGCATAAGAAACCATAATGCTTGGAGCACTTTTAAGTTTTGATGTCCCAGGTGCCCTGTGATCCAATTTTGGTGCCCGTGGTGCATTTTCAGCCCATTATTTAATCTTCGCCCGAAAATAAGACTTTTCGGTTTTGGTGCCCTGTGAACCCTGGGGCATTCTTATGAATAAAAAACTATAATGTTCATAGCACTTTTCTGTTTTGAGGTCTGAGGTGCCCGTGATCCAATTTTGGTGCCTGTGGTGCATTTTCGGTCCATTGTTAAATTTTCGTGCGAAAATAAGAGTTTTAGTTTTTTTACCCCTTGATCCTTGGTGCATTCTTATGCATTAAAAAACCATAATGCTCGGAACGCTTTTCAGTCATGAGGTTTGTGGTGCCCCATGGTCCAATTTTGGTGTCGGGGGTACATTTTCGGACATTAGAGCATTTTTCGTGCGAAAATAAGACTTTTGGGTTTTGGTGTCCCGTGATTCCTGATGCATTCTTATGCATAAAAAACCTTAATGCTCGGAGCACTTTTCAGTTTTCAGGTCCGAGGTGCCCCGTGGTCTAATTTTTGTGCCCGTGGTGCATTTTCGGCCCATTGTGCAATTTTCGTGCAAAAATAAGACTTTTGGGTTTTAGTGCCCCGTGATCCCTGGTGCATTCTTATGCATAAAAAACAATAATGCTCGAAACACTTTTCAGTTTTGACGAATGTGGTGCCCCGTGGTCCATTTTTGGTGCCGGCGGTGCATTTTCGGCCACTTGTTCAATTTTCATGCGAAAATAAAACTTTTGGGTTTTGGTGCCCCATGAACCTTGGTGCATTCTTATGCATAAAAAACCAGAATGCACGGAACACTTTTCAGTCTTGAAGTTTGTGGTGCACCGTGGTCTAATTTTGGTGTCGGTGGTGCATTTTTGGCCATTTGTGCAATTTTCGTGCGAAAATAAGAATTTTGGGTTTTGGTGCCCCGTGATCCTTGGTGCATTCTTATGCATAAAAAACCATAATGCTTGGAAGACTTTTCAGTCTTGAGGTTCGTGGGGCCTCGTGGTCCAATTTTGGTGTCAAGGGTGCATTTTCGGCCATTTGTGCATTTTTTGGGCGAAAATAAGACTTTTGGGTTTTGGTGCCCCGTGATCCCTGATGCATTCTGATGCGTAAAAAATCTTAATGCTTAGAGCACTTTTAAGTTTTCAGGTCCGAGGTGCTCCGTGGTCTAATTTTGGTGCCCGTGGTGCATTTTCGTCCCATTGTGCAATTTTCGTGCGAAAATAAGACTTTTGGATTTTATTGCCCTATGATCCCTGGTGCATTCTTATGATAAAAAACCATAATTCTCGAAGCACTTTTCAGTTTTGAGGTCCGTGTTGCCCCGTTGTACAATATTGGTGCCGGTGGTGCATTTTCGGCCAATTGTGAAATTTTTGTTGCAAAAATAAGACTTTTGGGTTTTGGTGCCCTGTGATCCCTGGTGCATTCTTATGCATAAAAAACCATAATGCTTGGAGAACTTTTAAGTTTTGAGCTCCCAGGTGCCCCGTGGTCCAATTTTGGTGTCCGTGGTGCATTTTGGGACCATTGTGCAATCTTCGTGTGAGAATAAGACTTTTGCGTTTTTGTGCCCCGTGATCCCTGGTGCATTCTTATGCATAAAAAAGCATAATGGTCGGAGCACTTTTCAGTTTTGAGGTGCGTGTTGCCCCGTGGTCCAATTTTGGTGTCGGTGGTGCATAAGTCTATGTGTGTAATTTTCATGCGAAAAAAAGACTTTTGGGTTTTGGTGCCCTATGATCATTGGTGGATTCTTATGCATAAAAAACCATAATGCTCGGAACACTTTCCAGTCTTGAGGTTCGTCATGCCCCGTTGTCCAATTTTGGTGTCGGGGGTGCATTTTCGGCCATTTGTCCAATTTTCGTGCAAAAAAAAAGACACTTGGGTTTTGGTGCCCCGTGATCCCTGGTGCATTCTTATGCAGAAAAAACCATAATGCTTGGAGCACTTTTCAGTTTTGAGGTCCGTAGTGCCCCGTGGTCCAATTTTGGTGCCTGTGGGGCATTTTCGGCCATTTGTGAAATTTTCGTGCGAAAATAAGACTTTTGTGTTTTGGTGCCCTGTGGTCCCTGGTGCATTCTTATGCATAAAAAACCATAATGTTTGGAGCACTTTTAAGTTTTGAGCTCCCAGGTGTCCCGTGATCCAATTTTGGTGCCCATGGTGCATTTTCGGCCCATTGTGCAATCTTCGCCTGAAAATAAGACTTTTGGGTTTTGGTGCCCTGTGAACCCTGGTGCATTCTTATGCATAAAAAACCATAACGCTCGTAGCACTTTTCTGTTTTGAGGTTCGAAGTGCCCCGTGATCCAATTTTGCTGCCCGTGGTGCATTTTCGGTCCATTGTTCAATATTCGTGCGAAAATAAGACTTTTGGGTTTTTTTGCCCCTTGATCCTTGGTGCACTCTTATGCATAAAAAAACCATACTGCTCGAAACACTTTTCAGTCTTGAGGTTCGTGGTGCCCCGTGGTCCAATTTTGGTGCCGGGGGTACATTTTCGGACATTAGTGCATTTTTCATGCGAAAATAAGACTTATGGGTTTTGGTGTCCCGTAATCCCTGATGCATTCTTTTGCATAAAAAACCTAAATGCTCGGAGCACTTTTCAGTGTTCAGGTCCGAGGTGCCCCGTGGTCTAATTTTTGTGCCTGTGATGCATTTTCGGCCCATTGTGCAATTTTCGTGCAAAAATAAGACTTTTGGGTTTTAGTGCCTCGTGATCCCTGGTGCATTCTTATGCATAAAAAACCATAATGCTCGAAACACTTTTCAATTTTGAGGACTGTGGTGCCCGTGGTGCATTTTCGGCCATTTGTGCAATTTTCGTGCGAAAATAAGACTTATGGGTTTTGGTGCCCCATGATCCTTGGTGCATTCTTATGCATAAAAACCCAGAATGCACGGAACACTGTTCAATCTTGAAGTTTGTGGTGCCCTGTGGTCTAATTTTGGTGCCGGTGGTGCATTTTCGGCCATTTGTTCAATTTTCGTGCGAAGATAAGACTTTCGGGTTTTGGTGCCCCGTGATCCTTGGTGCATTCTTATGCATAAAATCCATATAGCTCGGAACACTTTTCAGTCTTGAGGTTCGTGGTGCCTCGTGGTCCAATTTTGGAGCCAGGGGTGCATTTTCGGCCATTTGTGCATTTTTCGGGCGAAAATAAGACTTTTGGGTTTTGGTGCCCCGTGATCCCTAGTGCATTCTTATGCATAAAAAATCTTAATACTCAAAGCACTTTTCAGTTTTCAGGTCCGAGGTGCTCCGTGGTCTAACTTTTGTGCCCGTGGTGCATTTTCGGCCCATTGTGCAATTTTCGCGCCAAAATAAGACTTTTGGATTTTATTGCCCCGTGATCCCTGGTGCATTCTTATGATAAAAAACCATAATGCTCGGAGCACTTTTCAGGTTTGAGGTCCGTGTTGCCCCGTGGTACAATTTTGGTGCCGGTGGTGCATTTTCGGCCATTTGTGAAATTTTCGTTGCGAAAATAAGACTTTTGGGTTTTCGTGCCCCGTGATCCCTAGTGCATTCTTTTGCGTAAAAAACCATAATGCTTGGAGCACTATTAAGTTTTGAGCTCCCAGGTGCCCCGTGGGGCAATTTTGGTGCCCGTGGTGCATTTTGGGCCCATTATGCAGTCTTCGTTTGAGAATAAGAGTTTTGCGTTTTGGTGCCCCGTGATCCCTGGTGCATTCTTATGCATGAAAAAGCATAATACTTTGAGCACTTTTTAGTTTTGAGGTCCGTGTTACCCCGTGGACCAATTTTGGTGCCGGTGGTGCATTTTCGGCTTTGTGTAATTTTTGTGCAAAATAAGACTTTTGGGTTTTGGTGCCCCATGATCCTTGGTGGATTGTTATGCATAAAAAACCGTAATGCTCGAAACACTTTCCAGTCTTGAGGTTCGTTGTGCCCCGTTGTCCAATTTTGGTGTCGGGGGTGCATTTTGGGCCATTTGTGCAATTTTCGTGCGAAAAATAAGACATTTGGGTTTTGGTGCCCCGTGATCCCTGGTGCGTTCTTATGGAGAAAAAACCATAATGCTTGGAGCACTTTTCAGTTTTGAGGTCCGTAGTGCCCCGTGGTCCAATTTTGGTGCCTGTGGGGCATTTTCGGCCATTTGTGAAATTTTCGTGCGAAAATAAGACTTTTGTGTTTTGGTGCCCCGTGATCCCTGGTGCATTCTTATGCATAAAAAACCATAATGCTTGGAGCACTTTTAAGTTTTGAGCTCCCAGGTGCCCCGTGATCCAATTTTTGGCCCGTGGTGCATTTTCGGCCCATTGTGCAATCTTCGCCCGAAAATAAGACTTTTGGGTTTTGGTGTCCTGTGAACCCTGGTGCATTCTTATGCATAAAAAACCATAATGCTCATAGCACTTTTCTGTTTTGAGGTCCGAGGTGCCCCGTGATGCAACATTGGTGCCTGTGGTGCATTTTCGGTCCATTGTTCAATTTTCGTGCGAAAATAAGACTTTTGGGTTTTTTTGCCCCTTGATCCTTGCTGCATTCTTATGCATAAAAAAAATCATATTGCTCAGAACACTTTTCAATCTTGAGGTTCGTGGTGCCCTGTGGTCCAATTTTCATGCCGGGGGTACATTTCCGGACATTTGTGCATCTTTTGTGCGAAAATAAGACTTTTGGGTTTTGGTGTCCTGTGATCCGTGATGCATTCTTATGCATAAAAAACCTTAATGCTCGGAGCACTTTTCAGTTTTCAGGTCCGAGGTGCTCCGTGGTCTAATTTTTGTGCCCGTGGTGCATTTTCGGCCCATTGTCCAATTTTCGTGCGAAAGTAAGACTTTTGGGTTTTGGTGCCCCGTGATCCTTGGTGCATTCTTATGCATAAAAAACCATAATGCTTGGAGCACTTTTCAGTCTTGAAGTCCGTAGTGCCTCGTGGTCTAATTTTGGTGCCGACGGTGCATTTTCGACCATTTGTTCAATTTTCGTACGAAAATAAGACTTTTAGGTTTTTTTGCCCCTTGATCCTTGGTGCATTCTTATGCATAAAAAAACCATAATGCTCGGAACACTTTTCAGTATCGAGGTTCGTGGTGCCCCGTGGTCCAATTTTTGTGCTCGTGGTGCATTTTCGGCACATTGTGCAATTTTCATGCGAAATAAAAGACTTTTCGATTTTGGTGCCCCGTGATCCCTGGTGCATTCTTATGCATAAAAACCCATAATGCTCGGAACACTTTTCAGTTTTGAGGCTCGTGGTGCCCCATGGTGCAATTTTGGTGCCTTTGGTGCATTGCCGGCCATTTGTGTAGTTTTCGGTCGAAAATAAGACTTTTGGTGCTCCGTGATCCCTGGTGCATTCTTATGCATAAAAAACCAAAATGCTTGGAGCACTTTTAAGTATTGAGGTCCGAGGTGCCCCGTGGTCCAAGTTTTGTGCCCGTGGTGCATTTTCGGCCCATTGTGCAATTTTTGTGCGAAAATAACACTTTACGGTTTTGGTGCCCCGTGATCCCTAGTGCATTGTTATGCATAAAAACCCATAATGCTATGAATACTTTTCAATTTTAAGGTTCGTGGTGTCCTGTGGTCCAATTTTGGTGTTTGTGGTGCATTTTCGGCTATTTGTGCAGTTTTCGTGCGAAAATAAGTCTTTTGGGTTCTAGTGTTCGTGATCCCTGGTGCATTCTGATGCATAAAAAACATAATGCTAGGAGCACTTTTTAGTTTTGAGATCCGTGGTGCCCCGTGGTCCAAATTTGGTGCCGGTCGTGCATTTTCGGCCATTTGTGAAATTTTCGTTCGAAAATTAGACTTTTGGGTTTTGGTGCCCCATGATCCTTGGTGCATTCTTATGCATAAAAAACCATAATGCTCGGAACACTTTTTAGTTTTGAGGTTCGTGGTGCCCCGTGGTCCAATTTTGGTGTTGGGGTTGCATTTTCAGCCATTTGTGCAATTTTCGTGCCAAAATAAGACTTTTGGGTTTTGGTGCCCCATGATCCCTGGGGAATCCTTATGAATAAAAATCCATAATCTTCGGAGCACTTTTCAGTTTTGAGGTCCGTGGTGCCCCGTGGTGCATTTTCGACCCATTGTGCAATTTCCGTGCGAAAATAAGACTTTTGGGTTTTGGTGCCCCATGATCCCTAGGGCATTCTTATGCATAAAAAACCATAATGCTTGGAGCACTTTTTAGTTTTGAGGTCTGTGGTGCCCATGGTCTAATTTTGGTGCCAGTCGTGCATTTTCGGCCATTTGTGAAATTTTCGTAAGAAAACAAGACTTTTGGGTTTTGGTGTCCCGTGATCCCTGGTGCATTCTTATGCATAAAAAACCATAATACTGGGAGCACGTTTGTGTTTTGAGGTCCATGGTGCCCCGTGGTCCAATTTTGGTGCCCGTGGTGCATTTTCGGCCCATTGTGCAATTTTTGTGCGAAAATAAGACTTTTGGGTTTTGGTGCCCCATGATCCCTGGTGCATTCTTATACATGAAAAACCGTAATGCTTGGAGTAGTTTTCAGTTTTGGGGTCCGTGGTATCCAGTGGTCCAATTTTGGTGCCCTGTGGTGCATATTTTGCCCATGGTGCAATTCGTCCCAAAATAAGACTTTTGGGCTTTAGTGCCCTGGCATCCTTGGGGCATTCTTATGCATTAAAAACCAAAATACTTGGAGAACTTTTCAGTTTTGAGATTTGTGGTGTCCCGTGGTCCAACTTTGGTGCCGGTGGTGCAATTTCGGCTATTTGTGCAACTTTCGTATGAAAATAAGACTTTTTGGTTTTGGTACCCCGTGAGTCCTGGTGCATTCTAATCAATAAAAAACCATAATGCTCGGAGAACTTTTCAGGTTTGAGGTCCGAGGTGCCCCATGGTCCAATTTTGGTGCCCGTTGTACATTTTCCTTGCGAAAATAAGACTTTTGGGTTTTGGTGCCCCGTGATCCTTGGTGCATTCTTATGCATAAAAAACCATAATGCTCGGAGCACTTTCAGTTTTGAGGTCTGTGGTGCCACGTGGTTCAATTTTGGTGCCAGTGGTGCATTTTCGGCCATTTGCGCAATTTTCGTGCGCAAAATAAGACTTTTGGGTTTTGGTGCCCCGTGATCCCTAGTGCTTTCTTATGCATAAAAAAACCGTAATGCTCGGAGCACTTTTCAGGTTTGAGGTCCGTGGTCCAACTTTTGTGCCCGTGGTGGATTTTCGGCCTGTGGTCCAATTTTCGTGCCAAAATAAGACTTTTAGGTTTTGGTACCCCGTGATCCTTGGTGCATTCTTATACATAAAACACCATAGTGCTCGGAGCACTTTTCAGTTTTGAGGTCTGTGGTGCCTCGTGGTCCAATTTTGGTGCCCGTGGTGCATTTTCTGTCCATTGTGCATTTTTCGTGCCAAAATAAGACTTCTAGATTTTGGTGCCCCGTGATCCTTGGTGCATCCTTATGCATAAAAAACCATAATGCTCAGAGCACCTTTTAGTTTTGAGGTCCGTGGTGCCTCGTGGTCCAATTTTGGTGCCCGTGGTGCATTTTTGGCCCATCATGCAATTTTTGTCCAAAATAAAACTTTTGGGTTTTGGTACCCCATGATCCTTGGGGCATCCTTATGCATAAAGAAACCATAATGCTCGAAGCACTTTTTAGGTATGAGGTCCGTGTTGCCCCGTGGTCCAATCTTGGTTCCCGTGGTGCCTTTTTGGCACATGGAGAAATTTTCGTGCCAACATAAGACTGTTGGTTTTGGGTGCACTGTGATCCTTGGTTCATCCTTATCCATAAAAGACCATAATGCTTGGAGAACTTTTCAGTATTGAGGTCCGTGGTGCCCCGTGGTCCAATTTTGGACCTCGTGGTGCATTGTCGACACTGGTGCAATTTTCGTGCCAAAATAAGACTTTTGGGTTTTAGTGCCCCATGATCCCTGGGGCATCCATATGCATAAAAATCCATAATGCTCGGAGCACTTTTCAGTTTTGAGGTCCGTGGTGCCCCGTGGTCCAATTTTGGTGCCCGTGGTTCATTTTCGGCCCATTGTGCAATTTTCGTGCGAAAATAAGACTTTTGGGTTTTGGTGCCCCGTGATCCCTGGTGCATTCTTATGCAGAAAAAACGATAATGCTTGGAGCACTTTACAGTTTTGAGGTCCGTGCATCTCGTGGTCCAATTTTGGTGCCGATGGTGCATTTTCAGCTATTTATGCAATTTTCGTACGAAAAAAAGACTTTTGGGTTTTTGTGCCCCATGATCCCTGGTGCATTCTTATGCATAGAAGACCGTAATACTAGTAGCACTTTTATGTTTTGAGGTCCGTGGTCCCCTATGGTCCAATTTTGGTGCCAGTGGTGCATTTTTCTGCAGAAAAAGACTTTTGGGTTTTGGTGCCCTATGATCCCTGGTGAATTCTTAAACATAAAAATCCATAATGCTCGGAGCAATTTTCAGCTTTAAGATCAGTGGTGCCCCGTGGTTCAATTTTGGTGCCCGTCGTGCATCTTTGGCCCATTGTGCAATTTTCGTGCGACAAAAAGACTTTTGGGTTTTGGGGCCCCGTGATCCCTAATGCATTCTTATACATAAAAAACCATAATTCTTGGAGCACTTTTCAGTTTTGAGGTCCGTGGTGTCTAGTGCTAAAATTTTTGTGCCCGTGGTGCAATTTCGGCACATGATAGAATTTTCGTGCTAAATATGACTTTTGGAGGTCCATGGTGCCCCTTGGTCCAATTTAGGTGCCCGTGGTGAATTTTCGGCGCATGGTGCAAATTTTGTGCCAAAATAAGACTTTTAGGATTTGGTGCCCCATGATCCCTGGTGCATCCTTATGCATAACAATCCATAATGCTCGGAGCACTTTTCCGTTTTGAGGTCTGTGGTGCCTCGTGGTCCAATTTTTGTGGCCGTGGTAAATTTTTGCCCCATTGTGCAATTTTCGTGCGAAAATAAGAATTTCGGGTTTTGGTGCCTCGTGATCCCTGGTGGATTCTTATGCATAAAAAGCCATAATGCTCGGAGCACTTTTTAGTTTTGAGGGCCGTCGTGCCCCGTGGTCCAATTTTTGTGCCCATGGTGCTTTTTCGCCCCATTGTGAAATTTTCGTGCGAAAATAAGACTTTTGGGTTTGGGTGCCCCGTTGTCCTTGGTGCATTAAAAAACCATAATGCTCAGAGCACTTTTCAGTTTTGAGGTCTGTGGTGCCCCGTGGTCCAAATTTGGTGCCCGTGGTGCATTTTCGGCCCATCGCGCAATTTTCGTGCGAAAATAAGACTTTTGGGTTTTGGTTCCCCGTGATCCCTGCTGCATTCTTATACATACAAAACCGTAATAATCATAGAACTTTTTAGTTTTGAGGTCCGTCATGTCCAGTGGTCCAATTTTGGTGCCCGTGGTGCATTTTCGGCCCATCGTGTAATTTTCGTGCGAAAATAAGACTTTTGGGTTTTGGTGCCCCATAATTCCTGGTGCATTCTTATGCATAAAAATCCATAATGCTTGGAGCACTTTTCAGTTTTGAGGTTCGTGGTGTCCGGTGGTCATATTTTGCTGCCCGTGGTGCTTTTTCGGCACATGGTGCAATTTTCGTGCGAAAATAAGACTTTTGGGTTTTGCTGCCCCGTGATCCCTGGTGCATTCTTATGCATAAAAAACCATAATGCTAGGAGCACTTTTCAGTTTTGAGGTCCGAGGTGTCCCGCGGTCCAATTTTGGTGCCCGTGGTGCATTTCGGCCCATTGTGCAATTTTCGTGCGAAAATAAGACTTTTGGGTTTTCTGGCCCCGTCATCCCTGGTGCATTCTTATCAATAAAAAACCATAATACTCAGAGCACTTTTCAGTTTTGAGGTCCGTGGTGACCAGTGGTCATAATTTGGTGCCTCGTGGTGCATTTTTGGCCCATGCTGCAATTTCCGTGCCAAAATAAGACTTTTGGATTTTGGTGCTCCGTGATCCTTGGGGCATTCTTATGCATAAAATACCATAATTCTCGGAGCACTTTTAAGTTTTGAGGTCTGTGGTGCCCCGTGGTCCAATTTTGGTGCCCATGGGGCATTTCCAGCCCATTGTGCAATTTTCGTGCGAAAATAAGAATATTGGGTTTTGGTGCCCCGTGATCCCCGATGCATTCTTATACATAAAAAACCATAATTCTTGGAGCACTTTTCAGTTTTGAGGTCCGTGGTGTCTAGTGCTAAAATTTTTGTGCCCGTGGTGCAATTTCGGCACATGATAGAATTTTCGTGCTAAATATGACTTTTGGAGGTCCATGGTGCCCCTTGGTCCAATTTAGGTGCCCGTGGTGAATTTTCGGCGCATGGTGCAAATTTTGTGCCAAAATAAGACTTTTAGGATTTGGTGCCCCATGATCCCTGGTGCATCCTTATGCATAACAATCCATAATGCTCGGAGCACTTTTCCGTTTTGAGGTCTGTGGTGCCTCGTGGTCCAATTTTTGTGGCCGTGGTAAATTTTTGCCCCATTGTGCAATTTTCGTGCGAAAATAAGAATTTCGGGTTTTGGTGCCTCGTGATCCCTGGTGGATTCTTATGCATAAAAAGCCATAATGCTCGGAGCACTTTTTAGTTTTGAGGGCCGTCGTGCCCCGTGGTCCAATTTTTGTGCCCATGGTGCTTTTTCGCCCCATTGTGAAATTTTCGTGCGAAAATAAGACTTTTGGGTTTGGGTGCCCCGTTGTCCTTGGTGCATTAAAAAACCATAATGCTCAGAGCACTTTTCAGTTTTGAGGTCTGTGGTGCCCCGTGGTCCAAATTTGGTGCCCGTGGTGCATTTTCGGCCCATTGCGCAATTTTCGTGCGAAAATAAGACTTTTGGGTTTTGGTTCCCCGTGATCCCTGCTGCATTCTTATACATACAAAACCGTAATAATCATAGAACTTTTTAGTTTTGAGGTCCGTCATGTCCAGTGGTCCAATTTTGGTGCCCGTGGTGCATTTTCGGCCCATCGTGTAATTTTCGTGCGAAAATAAGACTTTTGGGTTTTGGTGCCCCATAATTCCTGGTGCATTCTTATGCATAAAAATCCATAATGCTTGGAGCACTTTTCAGTTTTGAGGTTCGTGGTGTCCGGTGGTCATATTTTGCTGCCCGTGGTGCTTTTTCGGCACATGGTGCAATTTTCGTGCGAAAATAAGACTTTTGGGTTTTGCTGCCCCGTGATCCCTGGTGCATTCTTATGCATAAAAAACCATAATGCTAGGAGCACTTTTCAGTTTTGAGGTCCGAGGTGTCCTGCGGTCCAATTTTGGTGCCCGTGGTGCATTTCGGCCCATTGTGCAATTTTCGTGCGAAAATAAGACTTTTGGGTTTTCTGGCCCCGTCATCCCTGGTGCATTCTTATCAATAAAAAACCATAATACTCAGAGCACTTTTCAGTTTTGAGGTCCGTGGTGACCAGTGGTCATAATTTGGTGCCTCGTGGTGCATTTTTGGCCCATGCTGCAATTTCCGTGCCAAAATAAGACTTTTGGATTTTGGTGCTCCGTGATCCTTGGGGCATTCTTATGCATAAAATACCATAATTCTCGGAGCACTTTTAAGTTTTGAGGTCTGTGGTGCCCCGTGGTCCAATTTTGGTGCCCATGGGGCATTTCCAGCCCATTGTGCAATTTTCGTGCGAAAATAAGAATATTGGGTTTTGGTGCCCCGTGATCCCCGATGCATTCTTATACATAAAAAACCATAATGCTCGGAGCACTTTTCAGTTTTGAGGTCCGTCGTGTCCAGTGGTCAAATTTTGCTTCCAGTTGTGCGTTTTCCGCACATGGTGTAATTTTCGTGCGAAAAGAAGAGTTTTGGGTTTTGGTGCCCCATGATCCCTAGTACATTCTTATGCATTAAAATCCATAATGCTCGGAGCACTTTTCATTTTTGAGGTCCGTGTTTCCCCGTGGTCCAATTTTCGTGCCGGTGGTGCATTTTCGACCATTTGTACAATTTTCGTGCGAAAATAATACAATTGGGGTTAGGTGCCTCGTTATCCCTGTTGCATTCTTGTGCATAAAAAACCATAATGCTCGAAGCACATTTCAGTTTTGAGGTCCGTGGTGTCCAGTGGTCATAATTTGGTGTCTCGAGGTGCATTTTTGGCCCATAGTGTAATTTCCGTGCCCAAATAAGACTTTTGGGTTTTGGTGCTCCGTGATCCTTGGGGCATTCTTATGCGTAAAATACCATAATTATCGGAGCACTTTTCAGTTTTGAGGTTTGTGGTGCCCCGTGGTCCAATTTTGGTGCCCGTGGTGCATTTTCGGCCCATTGCGCAATTTTCGTGCGAAAATAAGACTTTTGGGTTTTGGTTCCCCGTGATCCCTGCTGCATTCTTATAGATAAAAAACCAGAATAATCAGAGAACTTTTTAGTTTTGAGGTCCGACGTGTCTAGTGGTCCAATTTTGGTACCCGTGGTGCATTTTCGGCCCATTGTGTAATTTTCGTGCGAAAATAAGACTTTTGGGTTTTGGTGCCCCGTGATCCCTGGTGCATTCTTATGCATAAAAATCCGTAATGCTCAGAGCACTTTTCAGTTTTGAGGTTCGTGGTGTCCGGTGGTCATATTTTGCTGCCCGTGGTGCTTTTTCGGCACATGGTGCAATTTTCGTGCGAAAATAAGACTTTTGGGTTTTGCTGCCCCGTGATCCCTGGTGCATTCTTATGCATGAAAATCCATAATTCTCGAAGCCATTTTCAGTTTTGAAGTCTGTGGTTCCCCGTGGTCCAATTTTGGTGTCAGTGGTGTATTTTCGGCCATTTGTGCATTTTTTGTGCGAAAATAAGACTTATGGGTTTTCGTACCCAGTATTCCCTGGAGCATTCTTATGCATAAGAAACCATAATGCTCGGAGCACTTTTCAGTTTTGAGGTCCTTGATGCCCGCTAGTCCAATTTTCGTGCTGGTGGTGTATTTTTGGCCATTTGTGCAATTTTCGTGCGAAAATAAGATTTTGGGTTTTGGTGCCCCGTGATTCTTGGTTCATTCTTATGCATAAAAAACCAAATGGTCGTAGCACTTTTCGGTTTTGAGGTTTGTGGTGTCCAGTGGTCATATTTTGCTGCTCGTGGTGCATTTTCGGCCCATTGTGCAATTTTCGTGCGAAAATAAGACTTTTGGGATTTGGGGCCCCGTGATCCTTGGTATGCTCTTATACATAAAAAAATAAAATGCTTGGAGCACTTTTCAGTTTTGAGGTCCGTAGTGTCCAGTGGTCAAATTTTGCTTCCCGTGGTGCATTTTCTGCACATGGTACAATTTTCGTGCGAAAATAAGACTTTTGGGTTTTGGTGCCCCGTGATCCCTGGTGCATTCTTATGCATGAAAATCCATAATGCTCGGAGCACTTTTCGATTTTGAGGTCCGAGGTGCCCCGTGGTCCAATTTTGGTGCCGGTGGTGTATTTTCAGCCATTTATGCAATTTTCGTGCGAAAAAAAGACTTTTGGGTTTGGTACCCCGTGATCCTTGGAGCATTCCTATGCATAAAAAACCATAATGCTAGGAGCACTTTTCAATTTTGAAGTTCGTGTTACCCCGTGGTCCAATTTTCGTGCCGGTGGTGCATTTTCGGCCATTTGGGCAATTTTCGTGCGAAAATAAGACTTTGGGGGTTTGGTGCCCCGTGATCCCTGGTGCATTCTTATGCATAAAAAAACATAATGCTCGAAGTACCTTTCTGTTTTGAGGTCCGTGGTGTCCAGTGGTTATATTTTGGTGCCTCGTCGTGCATTTTTGGCCCATGGTGCAATTTTCATGCCAAAATAAGACTTTTGTGTTTCGGTGCCCCGTGATCCTTGGGGCATTCTTATCCATAAAAAACCATAATTGTTGGAGCACTTTTCAGTTTTGAGGTCCGAGGTGTCCCGTAGTCCAGTTTTGGTTCCCGGGGTGCATTTTCGGCACATTGTACAATGTTCGTGCCAAAATAAGACTTTTGGGTTTTGGTGCCTCGTAATCCCTTGTGCATTCTGATGCATAAAAAATGGTAATGCTCGGAGTAATTTTTAGTTTTGAGGTCCATGGTGCCCCGAGGTCAAATTTTGGTGACCCATGTTACATTTTTAGCTCATGGTGCAATTTTCGTGCCAAAATAAGACTTTTGGGTTTTGCTGCCCTATGATCCTTGGGGAATTCTTATGCATAAAAATGCATAATGCTTGGAACACTTTTCAGTTTTGAGGTCCATGGTGCCCCGTGGTCCAATTTTGGTGTCGGTGGTGCATTGTCGGCCATTTGTGCAATTTTCGTGCGTAAATAAGTCTTTTGGGTTTCGGTGCCCCGTGATCCCTGGTGCATTCTTATGCATAAAAAACCATAATGCTCAGAGCACTTTTCAGTTGTGAGGTCCGAGGTGTCCCGTGGTCCAATTTAGTGCCAGTTGTGCATTTTCGGCCCATTGCGCAATTTTCGTGCGAAAATAAGACTTTTTGGTTTTGGTGCCCCGTGATCCCTGGTGCATTCTGATGCATAAAAAATGGTAATGCTCAGAGAAATTTTCAGCTTTGAGGTCCGTGGTGGCCCGAGGTCAAATTTTGGTGCCCCATGGTACATTTTTAGCTCATGGTGCAACTTTCGTGCCAAAATAACACTTTTGGATTTTGCTGCCCTATGATCCTTGGGGAATTCTTATGCATAAAAATGCATGATGCTTGGAGCACTTTTCAGTTTTGAGGACCGTGGTGCCCCGTGGTCCAATTTTGGTGTCGGTGGTGCATTGTCGGCCAGTTGTGCAATTTTTGTGCGTAAATAAGACTTTTGGGTTTCGGTCCCCCGTGATCCCTGGTGCATTCGTAAGCATAAAAAACCATAATGCTCGGAGCACTTTTAAGTTTTGAGGTTCGTGGTGTCCAGTGGTCAAATTTTGCTTCCCGTGGTGCATTTTCGGCCATTTGTGAAATTTTCGTGCGAAAATAAGACTTTTGGGTTTTGGTGCCCCATGATCCCTGGTGCATTCTTATGCATAAAAAACCATAATGCTCGCAACACTTTTCAGTTTTCAGGTCTGTGGTGCTCTGTGGTCCAATTTTGGTGCCGGTGTTGCATTTTCGGCCATTTGTCCAATTTTCGTGCGAATATAAGACTTTTGGGTTTTGGTACCCTGTGATCCCTGGTGCATTCTTATGCATAAAAAACCATAATGCTTGGAGCACTTTTCAGTTTTGAGGTCCGAGGTACCCTGTGGTCCAATTTTGGTGCCCGTGGTGCATTTTCGTCCCATTGTGCAATTTTCGTGCGAAAATAAGACTCTTTGGTTTTAGTGCCCCGTGATCCCTAGTGCATTCTTTATACATAAAAAACCATAATGCATGGAGTACTTTCCAATTTTGAGGTCCGTGGTGTCTAGTGGTCAAATTTTGCTTCCCATGGAGCAATTTTCGTGCAAAAATAAGACCTTTGCAATTTGGTGCCCCGTGATACCTGGTGCATTCTTATGCATAAAAAACCATAATGCTCGAACACTTTTTAGTCTTGAGGTCTGTGCTGCTCCGTGGTCCAATTTTGGTGCTGGTGGTGCATGTTTGGCAATTTGTGCAATTTTCTACGAATATAAGACTTTTGGGTTTTGGTTTCCCGTGATCCCTGCTGCATTCTTATGCATAAAAAACCATAATTCTCGGAGCACTTTTCAGTTTTGAGGTCTGTGGTGCCCCGTGGTCCAATTTTGGTGTCGGTGGTGCATTTTCGGCCCATTGCGCAATTTTCATGCGAAAATAAGACTTTTGGGTTTTGGTACCCCGTGATCCCTGGTGCATTCTGATGCATAAAAAATGGTAATGCTCGGAGAAATTTTCAGTTTTGAGGTTCGTGGTGCCCCGAGGTCAAATTTTGGTGCCCCATGGTACATTTTTAGCTCATGGTGCAACTTTTGGGTTTTGCTGCCCTATGATCCTTGGGGAATTCTTATGCTTAAAAATGCATGATGCTTGGAGCACTTTTCAGTTTTGAGTTCCGTGATACCCGTGGTCCAATTTTGGTGTCGGTGGTGCATTGTTGGCCATTTGTGCAATTTTCGTTCGTAAATAAGACTTTTAGGTTTCGGTGCCCCATGATCCCTGGTGCATTCTTATGCATAAAAAACCATAATGCTCAGAGCACTTTTAAGTTTTGAGGTCCGTGGTGTCAAGTGGTCAAATTTTGCTTCCCGTGGTGCATTTTCGGCCATTTGTGAAATTTTCGTGCGAAAAGAAGACTTTTGGGTTTTGGTGCCCCATGATCCCTGGTGCATTCTTATGCATAAAAAACCATAATGCTCGCAACACTTTTCAGTTTTCAGGTCCGTGGTGCTCCGTGGTCCAATTTTGGTGCCTGTGGTGCATTTTCGGCCATTTTTCCAATTTTCATGCGAAAATAAGACTTTTGGGTTTTGGTACCCTGTGATCCCTGGTGCATTCTTATGCATAAAAAACCATAATGCTCGAAGCACTTTTCAGTTTTGAGGTCCGAGGTGCCCCGTGGTCCAATTTTGGTGCCTGTGGTGCATTTTCTTCCCATTGTGCAATTTTCGTGCGAAAATAAAACTCTTTGGTTTTGGTGCCCCGTGATCCCTAGTGCATTCTTTATACATCAAAAACCATAATGCACGGAGTACTTTCCAGTTTTGAGGCCGTGGTGTCCAGTGGTCAAATTTTGCTTCCCATGGTGCAATTTTCGTACGAAAATAAGACCTTTGGGTTTTGGTGCCCCGTGATACCTGGTGCATTCTTATGCATAAAAAACCATAATGCTTGAACACTTTTCAGTCTTGAGGTCCTTGGTGCTCCGTGGTCCAATTTTGGTGTCGGTGGTGCATTGTCAGCCACTTGTGCAATTTTCGTGCATAAATAAGACTTTTGGGTTTCGGTGCCCCGTGATCCCTGGTGCATTCTTATGCATAAAAAACCATAATGCTCGCAGCACTTTTCAGTTTTAAGCTCCGTGGTGTCCAGTGGTCAAATTTTGCTTCCCGTGGTGCATTTTCGGCCATTTGTGAAATTTTCGTGCGAAAATAAGACTTTTGGGTTTTGGTGCCCTGTGATCCCTGGTGATTTATTATACATAAAAAACCATCATGCTCAGAGCACTTTATAGTCTTGAGGTTCGTGGTGCTCCGTGGTCCAATTTTGGTGCTGGTGGTGCATTTTCAGCCATTTGTGCAATTTTCGTGCGAAAATAAGACTTTTGGATTTTGGTGCCATGTGATCCATGGTGCATTCTTATGCATAAAAAACCATAATCCTCATAGCACTTTTCAGTTTTGAGGTCTGTGTAGCCCCGTGGTCCAATTTTAGTGCTGGTGGTGCATTTTCGTCCTATTGTGCAATTTTCCTGTGAAAATAAGACTTTTGGGTTTTGGTGCCCCATGATCCTTGGTGCATTCTTATTCATAAAAAAACTATAATGCTCATAGCACTTTTCAGTTTTGAGTTCCGTAGTGCCCCGTGGTCCAATTTTGGTGCCGGTGGTGCATTTTCGGCCATTTGTGCAATTTTCATGCGAAAATAAGTCTTTTGGATTTTGGTGACCATTGATCCCTGATGCATTCTTATGCATAAAAAACCATAATGCTCAGAGCATTTTTCAGTTTTGAGGTCCCTCTTGCCTGGTGGTCCAATTTTGGTGCTCGTGGTACATTTTCGGCCCATTGTGCTATTTTCGTGTGAAAATAAGACTTTTGGATTTTGGTGCCCCGTTATCCCTAGTGCATTCTTATACATGAAAAACCATAATACTTGGAGCACTTTTCAGTTTTGAGGTCCGTGGTGTCCAGTGGTCCAATTTTTATGCCCTGTGGTGCATTTCCAACCCATTTTGCAACTTTCGTACGAAAATAAGACTTCTGGGTTTTGGTCCCCCGTGATCCCTGGTGCATTCTTATCCATAAAAAAACTATAATGCTTAGAGAACTTTTCAGCTTTGAGTTCCGTGGTGCCCTGTGGTCCAATTTTGGTTCCGGTGGTGCGTTTTCAGCCAATTGTGCAATTTTCGAGCGAAAATAAGACTTTTGGGTTTTGGTTCCCCGTGATCCCTGATGCATTCTTATGCAAAAAAAACCATAATACTCAGAGCACTTTTCAGTTTTGAGGCCCGTGGTGTCCAGTGGTCCAATTTTTGTGCCCTGTGGTGCATTTTCGACCCATTTTGCAATTTTCATGCGAAAATAAGACTTTTGGGTTTTAGAGCCCCGTGATTCCTGGTGCATTCTTACCCATAAAAAACTATAATGCTCAGAGAACTTTTCAGCGTTGAGTTCCGTGGTGTCCCGTGGTCCAATTTTGGTGCCGGTGGTGCATTTTCAGCCATTTGTGGAATTTTCGTGCGTAAATATGACTTTTGGGTTTCGGTGCCCCGCGATCCCTGGTGCATTCTTTTGCATAAAAGATCATAATGCTCGGAGCACTTTTCAGTTTTGAGGTCCGAGGTGCCCCATGGTCCAATTTTGATGCCCGTGGTGCATTTTCGGCCAATTGTGCAATTTTCGTGCGAAAATAAGACTTTTGGGTTTTGGTGCCCCGTGATCCCTGGTGCATTCTTATACATAAAAAACCAGAATGATCATAGCACTTTTCAGTTTTGAGGTTCGTGGTGTCTAGTGCTCAAAATTTGGTGCCCGTGGGGCATTTTCGGCAGATGTTGCAATTTTTGTACAAAAATAAGACTTTCGGGATTTTGTGGCCCGTGATCCATGCTGCATTCTTATGCATAAAAAACCATAATGCTCATAGCACTTTTTAGTTTTGAGGTCCGAGGGGCCCTGTGATCCAATTTTGGTGCTCGTGGTGCATTTACGGCCCATCGTACAATTTTCGTGCGAAAATAAGACTTTTGGGTTTTGGTGCCCCGTGATCTCTGGTGCATTCTTATACATAAAAAACCATAATGCTCAGAGCACTTTTCAGTTTTGAGGTTCGTGGTGTCCAGTGGTCAAATTTTGGTGCTCGTGGTGCATTTTCAGCACATGGTGCAATTTTCTTGTAAATAGAAGATTTTTTGGTTTTGGTGCCCCGTGAACCCTGGTACATTCTTATGCATAAAAAACCATGTTCCTCGAAGCACTTTTCCGTTCCGAGGTTCTTGTTGCCCCGTGGTCCAATTTTGGTGCCCGTGGTGCATTTTCTGCCCATTGTGCATTTTTCGTGCGAAAATAAGACTTTTGGGTTTTGGTGCCCCATGATCCCTGATGCATTCATGTACATAAAAAACCATAATGCTCAAAGCATTTTTCAGTTTTGAGGTCTGTGGTGTGCAGTTTTCAGTTTTGAGGTCTGAGGTACCCTGTGGTCCAATTTTGGTGCTCGTGGTGCATTTTCGGCCCATTGTGCAATTTTCATGCAAAAATAGGACTTTTGGGTTTAGGTGCCCCATGATCCCTGGTGCATTCTTATGCATTAAAAACCATAATGCTTGGAGCACTTTTCAGTTTTGAGGTCTGAGGTGCCCCGTTGCCCAATATTGGTGCCTGTGGTGCATTTTCAGCCAAATGTACAATTTCGTGCGAAAATAAGACTTATGGGTTTTGGTGCCCCGTGGTCCCTGGTGCATTCTTATGCATAAAAAACCATAATGCTTGGTGTACTTTTCAGTTTTGAGGTCTGAGATGTCCCATGGTCCAATTTTGGTGCCGTGGTGCATTTTCGGCCCATTGTGTAAATTTCGTGCGAAAATAACACTTTGGGTTTTGGTGCCCCGTGATCCCTGGTGCATTCTTATGCATAAAAACTATAATGCTCATTGCACTTTTCAGTTTTGAGGTCTGTGGTGCCCCGTGGTCCAATTTTGGTGGTAGTGGCGCATTTTCGGCCATTTGTGCAAATTTTGTGCAAAATTAAGACTTTTGGATTTTGGTGCCCCGTGATCCCTGGTGCATTCTTATGCATTAAAAACCATAATGCTCGGAGTACTTTTCAGTTTTGAGGTCCGTGTTACCCGTGGTACAATTTTGGTGCCCGTCGTGCATTTACGGCCCATTGTGCTATTTTTGTGAGAAAATAAGACTTTTTGGGTTTTGGTGCATCGTGATCCCTAGTGCATTCTTATACATAAAAAACCATAATGCTTGGAGTACTTTTTATTTTTGAGGTCCGTGGTGTCCAGTGGTCAAATTTTGGTCCTCGCGGTGCATTTTCGGCACATGGTGCAATTTTCGTGCGAAAATAAGAGTTTTGGATTTTGGTGCCCCGTAATCCCTGGTGCTTTCTTATGCATACAAAACTATAATGCTCATAGGACTTTTCAGTTTTGAGGTCCGTGGTGCCCCGTGGTCCAATTTTGGTGCAGGTGGTGCATTTTCGGCCATATATGCAATTTTCATGCGAAAATAAGACTATTGGGTTTTGGTGCCCTGTGATCCCTGGTGCATTCCTATACATAAAAAACCATGATGCTTGGAGCTCTTTTCAGGTTTGCGGTCCGTGGTGTCCAGTGGTCCAATTTTGGTGCCCCGTGGTGCATTTTTGGCCCATGGTGCAATTTCCGTGCCAAAATAAGACTTTTGGGTTTTGGTGCCCCGTGATCCTTCGGGCATTCTGATGCATAAAAAACCATAATGGTCGAAGCACTTTTCAGTTTTGAGGTCCGAGGTGCCCCGTGGTCCAATTTTAGTGCCCGTGGTTGATTTTCCGCACATGGTGCAATTTTCGTGCCAAAATAAGACTTTTGGGTTTTGGAGCCCCGTGATCCTTGGAGTCTCCTTATGCATCAAAAACCATAATGCTTAGAGCACTTTTCAGTTTTGAGGTCCGTGGTGCCCCATGGTCCAATTTCGATCCCCATGGTGTATTTTCGGCCTATTATGCAATTTTCGTGCCAAAATAAGACTTTTGGGTTTTGGTGCCCCATGTTCCTTGGGGCATTCTGATGCATAAAAAACCATAGTGCTCGGATAACTTTTCAGTATTGAGGTCCGCGGTGCCCCGAGGTCCAATTTTGGTGCCCATGGTGCATTTTCGCCACCGGTGCAATTTTTGTGCCAAAATAAGACTTTTGGGTTTTGGTGCCCCGTAATCCCTTATGCATTGTTATGCATAAGAAACCATTATGCTTGGAGCCCTTTTCAGTTTTGAGGTACGTGATGTCTAGTGGTCCAATTTTGGTGCCCCGTGGTGCATTTTTGGCCAATGGTGCAATTTTCCTGCCAAAATAAGACTTTTGGTTTTTGGTGCCCTGTGATCCTTGGTGCATCCTTATGCATAAAAAACCACAGTGCTCAAATAACTTTTCAATATTGAGGTCCGTGGTGCCCCGAGGTCCAATTTTGGTGCCCATGGTTCATTTTCTACACCGCTGCAATTTTTGTGCCAAAATAAGACTTTTGGGTTTTGGTGCCTCGTGATCCCTTGTGCATTCTTATGCATAAAATACCATAATGCTTGGATCACTTTTCAGTTTTGAAGTACGTGATGTCTGGTGGTCCAATTTTGGTGCCCCGTGGTGCATTTTTGGCCCATGGTGCAATTTTCGTGTCAAAATAAGACTTTTGGGTTTTGGTGCCCCGTGATCCCTAGTGCATTCTTATGCATAGAAAACCATAATGCTTGGAGCACTTTTCAGTTTTGACGTACGTGGTGTCCAGTGGTCTAATTTTGGTGCCCCGTGGTGCATTTTTGACCCATGGTGCAATTTTCGTGCCAAAATAAGACTTTTGGGTTTTGGTGCCCCGTGATCCTTCGGGCATTCTGATGCATAAAAAACCATAATGGTCGAAGCACTTTTCAGTTTTGACGTCCGTGGTGCCCCGTGGTCCAATTTTAGTGCCCGTGGTTGATTTTTCGCACATGGTGCAATTTTCGTGCCAAAATAAGACTTTTGGGTTTTGGAGCCCCGTGATCCTTGGAGTCTCCTTATGCATCAAAAACCATAATGCTTGGAGCACTTTTCAGTTTTGAGGTCCGTGGTGCCCCATGGTCCAATTTCGATCCCCATGGTGTATTTTCGGCCTATTATGCAATTTTCGTGCCAAAATAAGACTTTTGGGTTTTGGTGCCCTGTGATTCCAGGTGCATCCTTATGCATAAAAAACCATTATGCTCGGAACACTTTTCAGTTTTAAGGTTCGTGGTGCCCCGTGGTCCAATTTTGGTGCTCGTGGTGCATTTTCGGCACCTGGTGCAATTTTCGTGCCAAAATAAGACTTTTGGATTTTGGTGCCCTGTGATACTTGGTGCATCCTTATGCATAAAAAACCATAATTCTTAGAGCACTTTTCAGTTTTGAGGTCCGTGGTACCCCGTGGTCCAATTTTTGTGCCAGTGGTGCATTTTCGGCCTATTATGCTATTTTCGTGCCAAAATAAGACTTTCTGGTTTTGGTGCCCCATGATCCTTCGGGTAACCTTATGCATAAAAAACAATAATCCTCAAAGTACTTTTTGGGTTTGAGGTCCGTGATGCCCAGTGGTCCAATTTTGGTGCCCGTGGTGCATTTTCGCCCAATTGTTTTGTGCGAAAATAAGACTTTTGGGTTTTGGTGCCCCATGATCCCAGTGCATCCTTATGTATAAAATCCATAATGCTCGGAACACTTTTAATTTTTGAGGTTTGTGGTGCCTTGTGGACCCATTTTTGTGCCCCTTAGGCATGTTCGTCCCATGGTGCAATTTTCGTGCCAAAATAAGACTTTTCGATTTTGGTGCCCCGTGATCCCTGGTGCATCCTTATGCATAAAAAACCATAATGCTCATAGCACGTGTTAGTTTTGAGGTCTGTGGTGCCCCGTGATAGAATTTTGGTGCTCGTGGAGCATTTTCGTACATGGTCCAATTTTTGTGCTTCGTGGTGCATTTTTTGATCATTGTGCAATTTTCGTGCAAAAAGAAGACTTTTGGGTTTTGGTGCCCCGTGATCCCTGGTGGATTCTTATGCATAAAAAACCATCAAGCTCGGCGCACTTTTCAATTTTGAGGTTCGTGCTTCCCCGTGTTCCAATTTTGTTGCCCGTTGGGCATTTTTAGCCCATTGTGCAATTTTTGTCCCAAAATAAGACTTTTGGGTTTTGGTGCCCTGTGATCCTTGGAGCATCCTTGTGCATAAAAAACCATAATGCTCAGAGCACTTTTCAGGTTTGAGGTTCGTGGTGCCCTGTGGTCCAATTTTTGTGCCCGTGGTGCATGTTCAGCCCATGGTACAATTTTCGTGCCAAAATAAGACTTCCGGGTTTTGGTGCCCCATGATCCCTGGTGCATTCTTATGCATAATAAACCATAATGCTCGAAGCACTTTTCAGTTTTGAGGTACGTGGTGTCCAGTGGTCCAATTTTGGTGCCCCGTGGTGCATTTTTGGCCCATGGTGTAATTTTCGTGCCAAAATAAGACTTTTGGGTTTTTGTGCCCCATGATCCCTGGGGCATTCTTATGCATAAAAAACCATAATGCTCGGAACACTTTTCAGTTTTGAGGTTCGTGGTGCCTCGTGGTCCAATTTTGGTTCTCGTGGTGCATTTTTGGCCCATTATGCAATTTTCATGCCAAAATAAGACTTTTGGGTTTTGATGCCCCATGATCCTTGCAACATCCTTATGCATAGAAAACCATAATGCGTGGAGAACTTTTCAGTATTGAGGACCGTGGTGCCTTGTGGTCCAATTTTTGTGCCCGTGGTGCATTTTCGACATTGGTGCAATTTTCTTGCCAAAATAAGACTTTTGGGTTTTGGTGCTCAGTGATCCCTGGTGCATTCTTATGCATAAAAAACCATAATTCTTAGAGCACTTTTTAGTTTTAAGGTTCGTGGTGTCCAGTGGTCCAATTTTAGTGCCCCGTGGTGCATTTTTTGCCTGTGGTGCAATTTTCGTGCCAAAATAAGACTTTTGGGTTTTGGCGCCCAGTGATCCCTGGGACATTGTTATGCATAAAAGAAAATAATGGTCGATGCACCTTTCAGTTTTGAGGTCCGTGGTGCCACGTGGTCCAATTTTGGTGCTCGTGGTGGATTTTCCGCACATGTTGCAATTTTCGTGCCAAAATAAGACTTTCCGGTTTTGGAGCCCCGTGATCCTTGGTTCATCCTTAAGCATAAAAAACCATAATGCTCTGAGCACTTTTCAGTTTTGAGGTTTGTGGTTCCCCGTGGTCCAATTTTGGTGGCCATGGTGCATTTTCGGTCATTTGTGCAATTTTCGTGCGAAAATAAGACTTTTGGGTTTTGGTTCACCATGATCCCTAGTGCATTCTTATGCATAAAAAACCATAATGCTCGGAGCACTTTTATGTTTTGAGGTCAGTGGTGCCCCATGTCCAATTTTGGTGCCCGTGGTGCATTTTCGGCCCATTATGCAATTTTCGTGTGAAAATAAGACTTTTGGGTTTTGGTTCCCCGTGATCCCTGGTGCATTCTTATGCATAAAAAACCATAATGCTCAGAGCACTTTTCAATTTCGAGGTTCGTGGTGCCTCATGGTCCAATTATGGTGCCGATGGTGCATTTTCAGCCATTTGTGAAATATTTGTGCGAAAATAAGACTTTTGGGTTTTGGTGCTCCGTGATCTCCGGTGCATTCTTATGCATAAAAAACCATAATGCTCGGAGCACTTCTCAATTTTGAGGACCGTGGTGCCCCATGGTCCAATTTTGGTGCCCATGGTGAATTTTCGGCACAAGGTGCAATTGTCGTTCCAAAATAAGACTTTTGGATTTTGCTGCCCCATGATCCCTTTTGCATTCTTATGCATAAAAAATCATAATGCTTGGAGCACTTTTCTATTTTGAGGTTCGTGGTGCCCTGTGGTCCAATTTTGGTGCCCGTGGTGCATTTTTGGCCCATTATGCAATTTTTGTGCCAAAATAAGACTTTTAGGTTTTGGTGCCCGGTGATCCCTGATGCATCCTTATGCATAAAAATCCATAATGCTGGGAGCAATTTTCAGTCTTAAGGTCCGTGGAACCCCATGGTCCAATTTCGGTGCTAGTGGTGCATTCTCGACCATTTGTGCAATTATCGTGCGAAAATAACACTTTTGGTTTTGGTGCCTTGTGATCCCTGGTGCATTCTTTTGCATAGCAAACCATAATGCTGGGAGCAGTTTTATGTTTTGAGGTGTGTAGTGCCCCGTAGTCCAATTTTGGTGCTCGTGGTGCATTTTCAGCCCATTGTGCAATTTTCGTGCGAAAATAAGACTTTTGGGTTTTGGTGCCCCGTGATCCCTAATGCATTCATATACATAAAAAACCATAATGCTTGGAGCACTTTTCAGTTTTGAGGTCTGTGGTGTCTAGTGGTAAAATTTTCGTGCCCGTGGTGTATTTTCGGCACATAATGCAATTTTCTTGCCAAAATAACACTTTTGTGCTTTGGAGCCTTGTGATCCTTGGTGCATCCTTATGCATAAAAAACCATAATGCTCAGAGCACTTTTCAGTTTTGAGGTCTGTGGTGCCCCGTGCTCCAATTTTTGTGCCTGTGGTGCATTTTCACCCCATTGTGCAATTTTCGTGCGAAAATAAGACTTTTGGGTTTTGGTGTCCCGTGATCCTTGATGGATTCTTAGGCATAAAAAACCATAATGCTTGTAGCACTTTTCAGCTTTGAGGTTCGTGGTGCCCCGTGGTCCAATTTTGGTGCCCGTGGTCAATTTTGGCACATGGTGAAATTTTCGTGCCAAAATAAGAATTTTAGGTTTTGGTGCCCCGTGATCCCTGGTGCACCCTTATGAATAAAAAATCATAATGCTCTAAGCACTTTTTAGTTTTGATGTTCGTGGTTCCCCGTCATACCTGGTGCATTCTTATGTATAAAAAACCATCATGCTTGGAGCACTTTTCAAATTTGAGGTCCGTGGTGCCCCGTGGTCCAATTTTGGTGCCGGTGGGGCATTTTCGGCCATTTGTACAATTTTCGTGCGAAAATAAGACTTTTGGGTTTTGGTGCCCCGTGATCCCTGGTGGATTCTTATATAAATAAAGATAATGCTCATAGCACTTTTCAGTTTTGAGGTCTATGGTGTCCAGTGGTCAAATTTTGGTGCCCGTGGTGCAATTTCGGCAGATGGTGCAATTTTCGTGCGAAAATAAGACTTTTGGGTTTTGGTACCCTATGATCCCTAGTGCATTCTTATGCATAAAAAACTATAATGCTCATAGCACTTTTCAGTTTTGAGGTCTGTGGTGTCCAGTGGTCAAATTTTGGTGCCCATGGTAAATTTTCGGCACATGGTGCAATTTTCGTGCCAAAATAAGACTTTTGGGTTTTGGTGCCCCGTGATCCTTGGTGCACCCTAATGGTAGACTTATGGTTTTTTATGCATAAGAATGCACCAGAGATCACGGGGCACTAAAACCCAAAAGTCTTATTTTCGCACAAAAATTGCACAATGGGCTGAAAATGCACCACGGGCAACAAAATTGGACCACGGAGGACCTGGGACCTCAAAACTTAAAATTGCTCCGAGCATTATGGTTTTTTATGCATAAGAATGCACCAGGGATCACGGGGCACCAAAACCCAAAAGTCTTATTTTCACACGAAAATTGCATAAATAGCCGTAAATGCACCACTGGCACCAAAATTGGAGCACGGGGCACCACGGACCTCGAAACTTAAAAGTGCTCCAAGCATTATGGCTTTTTATGCATAAGAATGCACTAGGGATCATGGGGCACCAAAACAAAAAAGTCGTATTTTCGCACGAAAATTGCACCATGTGCCGAAATTGCACCACGAGCACCAAAATTTGACCACTGGAAACCATGGACCTCAAAACTGAAATGTGCTCTGAGCATTATGGTTTTTTATGTATAAGAATGCACAAGGAATCATGGGGCACCAAAACCCTAAAGTCTTATTTTCGCACGAAAATGCACCACGACCACCAAAATTGGACCACGGGGCACCACGGACCTCAAAACATAAAGTGCTCCTAGTATTATGGATTTTTATGCATAAGAATGAACTAGGGATCACCAGGCACCAGAACCCAAAAGTCTTATTTTCGCACGAAAATTGTACAAATGGCCGAAAATGCACCACCGGCACCAAAATTGGACCACGGGGTACCACGAACCTCAAAAATGAAAAGTACTCCAAGAATTATGGTTTTCTATGCATAAGAATGCACTAGGGATCACGGGGCACCAAAATCAAAAAGTCTTATTTTCGCACGAAAATTGCACAAATGGCCGAAAATGCACCACCGACACCAAAATTGGACCACGGGGTACCACGGACCTCAAAAATGAAAAGTGCTCCAAGCATTATGATTTTGTATGCATAAGAATGCACCAGGTATCATGGGGCACCAAAACCCAAAAGTCTTCTTTTCGCACGAAAATTGCACAATGGGACGAAAATGCACCAGGGGCACAAAATTGGACCACGTGGCACCACGGACATCAAAACTGAAAAGTGCTCCGAGCATTATGGATATTTATGCATAAGAATGCACCAGGGATCATGGTGAACCAAAACCCAAAAGTCTTATTTTCGCACGAAAATTGCACAAATGGCCGAAAATGCACCACGGGCACCAAAATTGGACCATGGGGAACCACGGACCTTAAAACTGAAAAGTGCTCATAGCATTATGGTTTGTGATGCTTAAGGATAAACCAAGGATCACGGGGCTCCAAAACCCGAAAGTCTTATTTTGGCATGAAAATTGCAACATGTGCAGAAAATCCACCACGAGCACCAAAATTGGACCACGTGGCACCACGGACCTCAAAACTGAAAAGTGCATTGACCATTATTTTTTTTTATGCATAACAATGTCCCAGGGATCACTGGGCCCCAAAACCCAAAAGTCTTATTTTGGCACGAAAATTGCACCATGGGCCAAAAATGCACCATGGGGCACCAAAATTGGACCACTGGACACCACGGACCTCAAAATTGAAAAGTGCTATGAGCATTATGGTTTTTTATGCATAAGAATGCACCAGGGATCACCGGGCACCAAAACCCAAAAGTCTTATTTTGGCAAGAAAATTGCACAAGTGTCGAAAATGCTCCACGGGCACCAAAATTGGATCACGGGGCACCATGGACCTCAATACTGAAAAGTTCTCCGAGCATTATGAATTTTTATGCATAAGGAGGCGCCAAGGATCACAGGGCACCAAAAACCAAAAGTCTTATTTTGGCACGAAAATTGCCCCATGTGCCGAAAAGGCACCACGGGCACCAAAATTGGACCACGGGGCATCACAGACCTCGAACATATAAAGTGCTTCGAGCATTATGGTTTTTTATGCATAAGGATTCCGCAAGGATCATGGGGCACCAAAACCCAAAAGTCTTATTCTGGCACGAAAATTGCATAATGGGCCGAGAATGCACCACGGGCACCAAAATTGGACCACGGGGCACCACAGACCTCAAAACTAAAAAGTGCTCCGAGCATTATGGTTTTTTATGCATAAGGATGCACCAGGGATCACGGGGCACCAAAACCCAAAAGTCTTATTTTGGCACGAAAATTGCACCAGGTGCCGAAAATGCACCACGGGCACCAAAATTGGACCACGGGGCATGTAACGTTATGGTTTTCTTAATTATATGATTAAGTGTTTGATTAATAATGAAAGAGCAAACTAAATTTAAATGTTGCTGATTGATATAATAATTAACTTAAGTTCTATGTTTTGTTATGTGCCATAGTGTTATTGTGAATTTTTTTGGGACTTTTACGCGAGTTCCGTAAGTTGTAGGAAAAAAATAAAAAAATAAGAGAAGGGGGTGTTCTTAGAGGAAGTATAGGTGCGAAAAGTGAAAATCTTAATTAAAACCCCAATTTGAACGTGCAAGCCTCCACTCTCCGATTTTCTTCATTTCTTCCTCCTTTCTCCCGAAGCTCTCTTCTCTCTCCTCCTTCCAAGCTTGGCCATGGCACTCAAAAGGCAATAGAAGCCATTGTTGTTGGTTGCTTTAAGCTTTGTATGCAAGCCAAAGCATCATCTCTTCACCATTCCAACCAAGTTTCCTTTTCTTCTTCATCCCTTTTTTTTCTCTCTCTCTGCTCGAACTAAACCCAAAGGTAAGGGGAGCTTATCTATTTTCAGTTTAAGTGTGGTTGAGAGTTAGGGGGCTCAACCACACAGCATGAATGCCCCTCATCTGGACTGTTGTGTGTGTTTTATTTGAATGCTTGAATGTGAAAAGTTGATGAAATGGGTTGAAACCCTTTGGCAGTGGCTGTGTGAGATTTGCATGTACTGTCCTTGGATTGTTTTCAATCTTTGAAATTGATTGGGAAGGCTTCTAAAACAAAGGAGACCATGCCCAAATTTTCTTGAAATTATTTGATAAGCTTTGCATGTGAAAATCAAACCACAAAACAAAGTGGCAGTGGCTGTTTGGTTCGTCCAGCTCTGTACAGCCCCCACGATTTTATGATTTTTGGAAGATCTAACCGTTGGATTTTCACGAAATGGAGAAACTTTAATTTTTACGACTTGGAGAGAAAACCTCATCTCTGGGTTCATCCATGACTCCCAAAATGGTTGTTTTGTTTTCGAGTTTTCCTGGAACATGTCTCGGTTTTTCTCAAATTCCCACTTGTGTGATTAATTTTTATTTTTCGTTTTTGTACCATTAAAAACTAGATAAAACAAGATTTTTAACCATATAAATTACAAAAATTATCATGTCCAATTTCTAAATTAACCTTCTAAAAAGAAACAGGGCAAGGGTTTTGAGCTCTGTTTTGAGTCTGAAGCTTAGGCTGTTAGAAATAAATTTACTGGGAACAGTAGGGAAATAATTTGGGGGAAAGGATTACCTTTTTAGAAAGATAAAGATGTTATATTTCTACTGTAAAAATTTCATTTCAAAAAGAATTTGGAAAGTGGAAGAATTTTACATTTCTTTGAGCTATGTTCAGTGAGCACTCAAAAACCAGGGCTGCTGACTTAGAAAATTTTATAAAAATTTTCTAGTTGTTGATTTTACAATTGGGATACCATTTTGAAAAAAAGGACTCAAGAGATTTAATTCCATATAAAAAAATTTTAATTCCGAGGTCATTTGCTATAATCAGTGAGAGCTCACATTCAGTACTGTCAAAGAGAAATCGACCTTATTTGGTCAATTTGGTTAATATGATAGAATTATTGGAATGGTTATGTTTGTTTGTTGAGATGTGAATCTTGAGTATTTAATATTTGAAATATGTTTTGTGTGATACAGTCTTTTGACTGTAGGATGTTGTAATCATGTTTTGAATAAGGATGTTGGGTAGGTCACCACTTTGGTTCTAGAACTATGTTGGAAATTCACCTTTTGTTTGTAAGTAAGGATTCAGAGTGTGAGAATATCTTACTTGAGCTTATTGAACTGTTGGATGGGTTCATAAGCATAATTTGAGAAAAATGGTGAATTTATAACATAGAGGGAACTTGTGGCAATAAAAGTTGTTTGGCTTGTTACATGACATTGCATATGGGTAGGCACGTAAGTTGAGGGTGCCGGGTAGGCTCTCAACCTAGTGCCGGAGGTTTTCGTGGTGGCTAACGGGGGGCCTATAGAATAGACAAGTATGTGAATTCCTATAGATGGAAGGTTTTGCAAACCTTACAAAGGTAAGCCAATCCCCACACTTGTCTATATTCGATTAAATCCACACTTCCTCCGCAGGATCAGCGCAAGGGACTCCCTGAATGGTCAGAGGTGGGACCATGGTAGGGGATGGGTCCTATGGGGACCCCCCAAAAGTTGTAGAAATCTCCATGGAGTCAAGTCAGCACGACATTGCATAATGAAATAGTATATAAGATTGATGTATGTATTGTTGTGTGATGTTAGCTGAATTATTATTGTTGATTTATTCTAAATTTTCCTTTGATCAAATCCTATCCTTCTTGTTATAAATAAACTTACCCTTGCATTTTTGTGTTTGTGTTGTTTTACTGCAATGATCGTGTGGTTGGCACGGAAGCAGATAGTGGTGATGCTGCAGGTTCTCAGGCCGCTCATGACTGAAGCGGATGTAGATCTTGAAGATGGGATGAGATCCCTCTTTTCGAATATGTTCTAGTATATATGTACATAGTGTGGAGACCAGCTTAGGACATATATATAAATACTTAGGTTGTGATGAATGTTCTCTACAAGAGGACTATTTTGGTATTGTATGTACACATTTATATATTTAAGTTTTGTAAAGCCAGACCCAATACTTTTCTGATGTGATGATGTACATTATATGTAGGAAAGTAGTACATATATATGTGTTAAATGTGAAAAAAATAGTGAAAAATTTCTATGTAGTTTCATAATATTTAAAAAAAATGTTTTAGTATAACAAATATGTAACGAAGATGGGTCGTTACAGGGCACCATGAACCTCAAAACTGAAAAGTGCTCCGAGCATTATGGTTTTTTATGCATAACAATGCCCCAGGGATCACGAGGCACCAAAACCTAAAAGTCTCGTTTTGGCAAGAAAATTGCACCATGGGCCAAAAATGCACCACAGGGCACCAAAATTGTACCACTGGACACCATGGACCTCAAAAGTGAAAAGTGCTCCAAGCATTATGGTTTTTTATGCATAAGAATGCACTAGGGATCACGGGGCACCAAAACCCAAAAGTCTTATATTGGCACGAAAATTGCACCATGGGCCGAACACGCACCATGGTCACAAAAATTCAACCACGGGGCACCACGGACCTCAAAACTGAAAAGTGCTCTAATAAGTATTATGGTTTTTTGTGAATAAGGATGCACTAGGGATCACGCGGCACCAAAACCCAAAAGTCTTATTTTGGCACAAAAATTGCACCACGAGCACCAAAATTGGACCACTGGGCACCATGGACCTCAAAAATGAAAAGTGTCCGAGCATTATTGTTATTTATGCATAAGAATACCCCAGGGATCATGGGGCACCAAAATCCAAAAGTCTTATTTTCGCACGAAAATTGCACAATGGGTCGAAAATGCACCATGCGCACCAAAATTGGACCACGGGGCACAACAGACCTCAAAACTGAAAAGTGCTCAGAGCATTATGGTTTTTTTTATGCATTAGGGTGCACCAGGGATCACGGGGCACCAAAACCCAAAAGTCTTATTTGGCATGAAAATTGCACCATGTGTCAAAAATTCACCACAGGTACCAAAATTGGACCACCGGGCACCACGGACCACAAAACTGAAAAGTGTCCGAGCATTATTATTTTTTACGCATAAGAATCCACCAAGGATAACGGGGCACCAAAATCCAAAAGTCTTATTTTGGCACGAAAATTGCATAATGGGCCGAGAATGCACCACCGGCACCAAAATTGAACCACGGGGCACCACGGACCTCAAAACTGAAAAGTGCTACTAGCATTATGGTTTTCTATGCATAAGGATGCACCAAGGATCATGGGGCTCCAAAACCCAAAAGTCTTATTTTGGCACGAAAATTGCACCATGTGCCGAAAATGTGCCACGGGCACCAAAATTTGACCACGGGGCACCACGGACCTCAAAATTGCAAAAGTGCTTCGACCATTATGGTTTTTTATGCATAAGAATGCCCCAAGGATCACGGGGCACCAAAACCCAAAAGTCGTATTTTGGAACGAAAATTGCACCATGTGCAGAAAATTCACCACGGGCACCAAAATTGGACCACCGGGCACCACGGAACTCAAAACTGAAATGTGCTTTGAGCATTATGGTTTTTTATGCATAAGGATGCACCAAGGATCACGGGGCTCCAAAACCCAAAAGTCTTATTTTGGCACGAAAATTGCACCATGTGCCGAAAATGCACCACAGGCACCAAAATTTGACCACGGGGCACCACGGACATCAAAACTAAAAAGTGGTCTGAGCATTATGGTATTTTATGCATAAGAATGCACCAGGGATCATGGGGCACCAAAACCCAAAAGCTTATTTTCGCACGAAAATTGCAGAAATGGAAGAAAATGAACCACCGGCACCAAAATTGGACCATGGGGTACCACGAACCTCAAAACTCAAAAGTGATATGAGCATTATGATTTTTTATGCATAAGAATGCCCCAAGGATCACGAGGCACCAAGACCCAAAAGTCTTATTTTGGCACGAAAATTGCACCATGTGCCGAAAATGGACCACGGGTACCAAAATTTGACCACGGGGCACCACGGACCTGAAAACTAAAAAGTGGTCCAAGAATTGTGATATTTTATGCATAAGAAGGCACCAGGGATCACGGGGAACGAAAACCCAAAAGCTTATTTTCGCACGAAAATTGCAGAAATGGAAGAAAATGAACCACCGGCACCAAAATTGGACCACAGGGTACCACGAACCTCAAAACTGAAAAGTGCTCCAAGCATTATGATTTTTTATGCATAAGAATTCCCCAAGGATCACAGGGCACCAAGACCCAAAAGTCTTATTTTGTCACGAAAATTGCACCATTGACAAAAAATGCACCACGGGGCATCAAAATTGGACCACTAGACACGACGAACCTCAAAACTAAATAGTGCTTTGAGCATTATGGTTTTTTATTCATAAGAATCCACTAGGGATCACGGGGCACCAAAACCCAAAAGTCTTATTTTGGCACGAAAATTGTACCATTGGCCAAGAATGCCCCCCACGAGGCATCAAAATTGGACCATTGGAAAATTGGACCACGGGTCACCACGGACCTCAAAACTGAAAAGTGCTCCGAGCATTATGGATTTTTATGCATAAGGATGCACCAGGGATCATGGGGGCACCAAAACGCAAAAGTCTTATTTTGGCACGAAAATTGCATAATGGGCCGAAAATACACCACGGGGACCGAAATTGGACCACGGGGCACCACGGACCTCAAAACTAAAAAGTGCTCCAAGTATTATGGTTTTTTATGCATAAGGATGCACTAGAAATCTCGTGGCACCAAAACCCAAAAGTTTTATTTTGGCACGAAAATTGCACCGATGTCGAAAATGTACCACGGGCACCAAAATTGGACCTCGGGGCACCACGGACCTCAACACTGAAAAGTTATCCAAGCACTATGGTTTTTTGTTCATAAGGATGCGGCAAGGATCACAGGACACCAAAAACCAAAAGTCTTATTTTGGCACGAAAAGGCACCACGGGCGCCAAAATTGGACCACGGGGCATCACGGACCTCAAACCTAAAAAGTGCTTCGAGCATTATGGTTTTTAATGCATAAGGATGCCCCTAGGATCATGGGGCACCAAAACCCAAAAGTCTTATTTTTGCACGAAAATTGCATAATGGGCTAAAAATGCAGCACGGGCACCAAAATTGGACCACGGGGCACCACGGACCTCAAAATTGAAAAGTGCTTTGAGAATTATGGTTTTTTATGTATAAGGATGCACCAAGGATCACGGGGCACCAAAACACAAAAGTCTTATTTTGGTACAAAAATTGCACCATTGGCAAAAAAATGCCCCACTGGGTATCAAAATTGGACCACTGGACACCACGAACCTCAAAACTGAAAAGTGCTTTGAGCATTATGGTTTTTTATGCATAAGAATCCACCAAGGATCACGGGGCTCAAAAACCCAAAAGTCTTATTTTGGCACGAAAATTTCACCATGTGCGGAAAATCAACCACTGGCACCAAAATTGGACCATGGGGCACCACGGACCTCAAAACTGAAATGTGCATCAACCATTATGGTTTTTTGTGCATCAGAATGCCCCAAGGATCACGGGACACCAAAACCCAGAAGTCTTATTTTGGCACAAAAATTGCACAATGGGCAGAAAATGCACCACGGGGCACCAAAATTGGACCACTGGACACCACGGACCTCAAATCTGAAAAGTACTGCAAGCATTATGGTTTTTTATGCATAAGAATGCACTAGGGATCTCGTGCCACCAAAACCCAAAAGTTTTATTTTGGCACGAAAATTGCCCCATGTGCTGAAAAGGCACCACGGGCGCCAAAATTGGACCACGGGGCATCACGGACCTCAAACCTAAAAAGTGCTTCGAGCATTATGGTTTTTTATTCATAAGGATGCCCCTAGGATCATGGGGAACCAAAACCCAAAAGTCTTATTTTTGCACAAAAATTGCATAATGGGCCGAAAATGCAGCACGGGCACCAAAATTGGACCACGGGGCACCACGAACCTCAAAACTGAAAAGTGCTTTGAGAATTATGGTTTTTTATGCATAACAATGCCCCAGGGATCACGGGGCACCAAAACCCAAAAGTCTTATTTTCGTACGAAAATTACACCATGGGCCGAACATGCACCACAGGCACAAAAATTGGACCACGGGGCTCCACGAACCTCAAAACTGAAAAGTGCTCTGAACATTATGGTTTTTTTGCATAAGGATGCACCAGGTATCATGGGGCACCAAAACCCAAAAGTATTCTTTTCGTACGAAAATTGCACAATGGGACGAAAATGCACCAGGGGCACAAAATTGGACCACGGGGCACCACGGACCTCAAAACTGAAAAGTGCTCCGAGCATTATGGATATTTATGCATAATGATACACTAGGGATCACGGGGGACCAAAACCCAAAAGTCTTATTTTTGCACAAAAATTGCACAATTGGGCGAAAATGCACTAGAGGCACAAAAACTGGACCACAGCGCACCACGGGTCTCAAAACTGAAATGTGCATCGACGATTACGATTTTTTATGCATAAGAATTCCCTAGGGATCACGGGGCACCATAACTAAAAATTCTTATTTTTGCACGAAAATGCACCACGGGCCAAAAATGAACCACGGGGCACCAAAATTGGACCAGTGGACACCACGGACCTCAAAACTGAAAAGTGTTCCGAGCATTATGGTTTTTTATGCATAAGAATGCACCTGGGATCACTAGGCAGCAAAACCCAAAAGTCTTATTTTGGCATCAAAATTGCACTACTGTCAAAAATGCACCACGGTCACCAAAATTGGATCACGGGGCACCACGGACCTCAATAGTTAAAAGTTCTCTGAGCATTGTCGTTTTTTATGCATAAGGATGCCCCAGGAATCCCAGCGCACAAAAAACCAAAAGTCTAATTTTGGCACGAAAATTGCCCCATGTACCGGAAAGCCACCACAGGCACCAAAATTGGACCATGGGGCATCACAGACCTCAAGCCCTAAAAGTATTTCGAGCATTATGGTTTTTTATGCATAAGGATGCCCCAAGGATCATGGGGCACCAAAACCCAAAAGTCTTATTTTGGCACGAAAATTGCACAATGGGCCGAAAATACACCATGGGCACCAAAATTGGACCACGGGGCATCACGGACCTCAAACCCAAAAAGTTCTTCGAGCATTATGGTTTTTTATGCATAAGGTTGCCCCAAGGATCATGGGGCACCAAAACCCAAAAGTCTTATTTTGGCACGAAAATTGCATAATAGGCCGAAAATGCGCCACTGGCACAAAAATTGGACCACGAGGCACCACGAACCTCAAAACCGAAAAGTGCTATGAGCATTGTGGTTTTTTATGCATAAGGATGCACCAAGGATCACGAGGCACCAAAATCCAAAAGTCTTATTTTGGCACGACAATTGCAGTAGGTGCCGATAATGCACTACGAGCACCAAAATTGGACCACGAGGCACCACGAACCTCAAAACTGAAAAGTGTTCCAAGCATTATGGTGTTTTATGCATAAGAATGCACCAGGGATCACGGGGCACCAAAGCACCAAAGTCTTATTTTGGAACAAAAATTGCACCATGGGCCAAAAATGCACCACGGGGCACCAAAATTGGACCACTGGACACCACGAACCTCAAAACTGAAAAGTGCTTCGAGCATTATGGTTTTTATGCATAAGAATGCACCAGGGATCACGAGGCACCAAAACTCAAAAGTCTTATTTTGGCACGAAAATTGCACCATGGGTCGAACATGCACCACAGGCACAAAAATTGGACCACGGGACACCACGAACCTCTCAGAGCACTTTTTAGTTGTGAGGTTCGTGGTGCCCCGTGGTCCAATTTTTGTGCCTGTGGTGCATGTTCTTCCATTTCTGCAATTTTCGTGCGAAAATAAGCTTTTGGGTTTTCGTGCCCCGTGATCCCTGGTGCCTTCTTATGCAAAAAATATCACAATGCTTGGACCACTTTTTAGTTTTCAGGTCCGTGGTGCCCCGTGGTCAAATTTTGGTACTCGTGGTCCATTTTCGGCACATGGTGCAATTTTCGTGCCAAAATAAGACTTTTGGGTCTTGGTGCCCCGTGATCCTTGGGGCATTCTTATGCATAAAAAATCATAATGCTCAGATCACTTTTGAGTTTTGAGGTTCGTGGTACCCCATGGTCCAATTTTGGTGCCGGTGGTTCATTTTCTTCCATTTCTGCAATTTTCGTGCGAAAATAAGCTTTTGGGTTTTGGTGCCCTATGATCCCTGGTGCATTCTTATGCATAAAATACCATAATGCTCAGACCACTTTTTAGTTTTGATGTTCGTGGTGCCCCGTGGTCAAATTTTGGTGCCCGTGGTGCATTTTCGGAACATGGTGCAATTTTCGTGCCAAAATAAGACTTTTGGGTTTTGGAGCCCCGTGATCCTTGGTGCATCCTTATGAATAAAAAACCATAATGCTCAAAGCACTTTTCAGTTTTGAGTTCCGTGGTGCCCGGTGGTCCAATTTTGGTGCCCGTGGTGAATTTTCTGCACATGCTGCAATTTTCGTTCCAAAATACGACTTTTGGGTTTTGGTGCCCCGTGATCCTTGGGGCATTCTTATGCATAAAAAACCATAATGGTCAAAGCACTTTTCAATTTTGAGGTCCGTGGTGCCCCTGGTCAAATTTTGGTGCCCGTGGCGCATTTTCGGCACATGGTGCAATTTTCGTGCCAAAATAAGACTTTTGGGTTTTTGAGCCCCATGATCCTTGGTGCATCCTTATGCATAGAAAACCATAATGCTAGTAGCACTTTTCAGTTTTGAGGTCCGTGGTGCCCCGTGGTTCAATTTTGGTGCCGGTGGTGCATTCTCGGCCCATTATGCAATTTTCGTGCCAAAATAAGACTTTTGGATTTTGGTGCCCCGTTATCCCTGGTGGATTCTTATGCGTAAAAAACAATAATGCTCGGACACTTTTTAGTTTTGAGGTTCGTGGTGCCCGATGGTCCAATTTTGGTACCTGTGGTGAATTTTCGACACATGGTGCAATTTTCGTGCCAAATAAGACTTTTGGGTTTTGGTGCCCCGTGATCCCTGGTGCACCCTAATGCATAAAAAAACCATAATGCTCTGACCACTTTTCAGTTTTGAGGTCTGTTGTGCCCCGTGGTCCAATTTTGGTGCGTGTGGTGCATTTTCGACCCATTGTGCAATTTTCGTGCGAAAATAAGACTTTTGGATTTTGGTGCCCCATGATCCCTGGGGTATTCTTATGCATAAATAACAATAATGCTTGGACACTTTTCAGTTTTGAGGTCCATGGTGCCCAGTAGTCCAATTTTGGTGCTCGTGGTGCAATTTTTGTGCCAAAATAAGACTTTTGGGTTTTGGTGCCGCATGATCCCTAGTGCATCCTTATTCACAAAAAACCATAATACTTATTAGAGCACTTTTCAGTTTTGAGGTCCGTGGTGCCCCGTGGTTGAATTTTTGTGACCATGGTGCGTGTTCGGCCCATGGTGCAATTTTCGTGCCAATATAAGACTTTTGGGTTTTGGTTGCCCGTGATCCCTAGTGCATTCTTATGCATAAAAAACCATAATGCTTGGAGCACTTTTCACTTTTGAGGTCTGTGGTGTCCAGTGGTACAATTTTGGTGCCCTATGGTGCATTTTTGGCCCATGGTGCAATTTTCTTGCCAAAACGAGACTTTTAGGTTTTGGTGCCCCGTGATCCCTGGGGCATTGTTATGCATAAAAAACCATAATTCTCGGAGCACTTTTCAGTTTTGAGGTTCATGGTGCCCTGTAATGACCCATCTTCGTTACATATTTGTTATACTAAAACATTTTTTTTAAATATTATGAAACTACATAGAAATTTTTCACTATTTTTTTCACATTTAACACATATATATGTACTACTTTCCTACATATAATGTACATCATCACATCATAAAAGTATTGGGTCTGGCTTTACAAAACTTAAATATATAAATGTGTACATACAATACCAAAATAGTCCTCTTGTAGAGAACATTCATCACAATCTAAGTATTTATATATATGTCCTAAGCTGGTCTCCACACTATGTACATATATACTAGAACATATTCGAAAAGAGGGATCTCATCCCATCTTCAAGATCTACATCCGCTTCAGTCATGAGCGGCCTGAGAACCTGCAGCATCACCACTATCTGCTTCCGTGCCAACCACACGATCATTGCAGTAAAACAACACAAACACAAAAATGCAAGGGTAAGTTTATTTATAACAAGAAGGATAGGATTTGATCAAAGGAAAATTTAGAATAAATCAACAATAATAATTCAGCTAACATCACACAACAATACATACATCAATCTTATATACTATTTCATTATGCAATGTCGTGCTGACTTGACTCCATGGAGATTTCTACAACTTTTGGGGGGTCCCCATAGGACCCATCCCCTACCATGGCCCCACCTCTGACCATTCAGGGAGTCCCTTGCGCTGATCCTGCGGAGGAAGTGTGGATTTAATCGAATATAGACAAGTGTGGGTATTGGCTTACCTTTGTAAGGTTTGCAAAACCTTCCATCTATAAGAATTCACCCACTTGTCTATTCTATAGGCCCCCCGTTAGCCACCACGAAAACCTCCGGCACTAGGTTGAGAGCCTACCCGGCACCCTCAACTTACGTGCCTACCCATATGGAATGTCATGTAACAAGCCAAACAACTTTTATTGCCACAAGTTCCCTCTATGTTATAAATTCACCATTTTTCTCAAATTATGCTTATGAACCCATCCAGCAGTTCAATAAGCTCAAGTAAGATATTCTCACACTCTGAATCCTTACTTACAACACAGCACTAACTTTAACAAAAGGTGAATTTCCAACATAGTTCTAGAACCAAAGTGGTGACCTACCCAACATCCTCATTCAAAACATGATTACAACATCCTACAGTCAAAAGACTGTATCACACAAAACATATTTCAAATATTAAATACTCAAGATTCACATCTCAACAAACAAACATAACCATTCCAATAATTCTATCATATTAACCAAATTGACCAAATAAGGTCGATTTCTCTTTGACAGTACTGAATGTGAGCTCTCACTGATTATAGCAAATGACCTCGGAATTAAAATTTTTTTATATGGAATTAAATCTCTTAAGTCCTTTTTTTCAAAATGGTATCCCAATTGTAAAATCAACAACTAGAAAATTTTTATAAAATTTTCTAAGTCAGCAGCCCTGGATTTTGAGTGCTCACTGAACATAGCTCAAAGAAATGTAAAATTCTTCCACTTTCCAAATTCTTTTTGAAATGAAATTTTTACAGTAGAAATATAACATCCTTATCTTTCTAAAAAGGTAATCCTTTCCCCCAAATTATTTCCCTACTGTTCCCAGTAAATTTATTTCTAACAGCCTAAGCTTCAGACTCAAAACAGAGCTCAAAACCCTTGCCCTGTTTCTTTTTAGAATTAGAAATTGGACATGATAATTTTTGTAATTTATATGGTTAAAAATCTTGTTTTATCTAGTTTTTAATGGTACAAAAACGAAAAATAAAAATTAATCACACAAGATGGAATTTGAGAAAAACCGAGACATGTTCCAGGAAAACTCGAAAACAAAACAACCATTTTGGGAGTCATGGATGAACCCAGAGATGAGGTTTTCTCTCCAAGTCGTAAAAATTAAAGTTTCTCCATTTCGTGAAAATCCAACGGTTAGATCTTCCAAAAATCATAAAATCGTGGGGGCTGTACAGAGCTGGACGAACCAAACAGCCACTGCCACTTTGTTTTGTGGTTTGATTTTCACATGCAAAGCTTATCAAATAATTTCAAGAAAATTTGGGCATGGTCTCCTTTGTTTTAGAAGCCTTCCCAATCAATTTCAAAGATTGAAAACAATCCAAGGACAGTACATGCAAATCTCACACAGCCACTGCCAAAGGGTTTCAACCCATTTCATCAACTTTTCACATTCAAGCATTCAAATAAAACACACACAACAGTCCAGATGAGGGGCATTCATGCTGTGTGGTTGAGCCCCCTAACTCTCAACCACACTTAAACTGAAAATAGATAAGCTCCCCTTACCTTTGGGTTTAGTTCCAGTAGAGAGAGAGAAAAAAAAGGGATGAAGAAGAAAAGGAAACTTGGTTGGAATGGTGAAGAGATGATGCTTTGGCTTGCATACAAAGCTTAAAGCAACCAACAACAATGGCTTCTATTGCCTTTTGAGTGCCATGGCCAAGCTTGGAAGGAGGAGAGAGAAGAGAGCTTCGGGAGAAAGGAGGAAGAAATGAAGAAAATCGGAGAGTGGAGGCTTGCACGTTCAAATTGGGGTTTTAATTAAGATTTTCACTTTTCGCACCTATACTTCCTCTAAGAACACCCCCTTCTCTTATTTTTTTATTTTTTTCCTACAACTTACGGAACTCGCGTAAAAGTCCCAAAAAAATTCACAATAACACTATGGCACATAACAAAACATAGAACTTAAGTTAATTATTATATCAATCAGCAACATTCAAATTTAGTTTGCTCTTTCATTATTAATCAAACACTTAATCATATAATTAAGAAAACCATAACGTTACATGCCCCGTGGTCCAATTTTGGTGCCCGTGGTGCATTTTCGGCACCTGGTGCAATTTTCGTGCCAAAATAAGACTTTTGGGTTTTGGTGCCCCATGATCCCTGGTGCATCCTTATGCATAAAAAACCATAATGCTCGGAGCACTTTTCAGTTTTGAGGTCTGTGGTGCCCCGTGGTCCAATTTTGGTGCCCGTGGTGCATTCTCGGCCCATTATGCAATTTTCGTGCCAGAATAAGACTTTTGGGTTTTGGTGCCCCATGATCCTTGCGGCATCCTTATGCATAAAAAACCATAATGCTCGAAGCACTTTATATGTTCGAGGTCTGTGATGCCCCGTGGTCCAATTTTGGTGCCCGTGGTGCCTTTTCGGCACATGGGGCAATTTTCATGCCAAAATAAGACTTTTGGTTTTTGGTGCCCTGTGATCCTTGGCGCCTCCTTATGCATAAAAATTCATAATGCTCAGAGAACTTTTCAGTATTGAGGTCCATGGTGCCCCGTGATCCAATTTTGGTGCCCGTGGAGCATTTTCGACACTTGTGCAATTTTCTTGCCAAAATAAGACTTTTGGGTTTTGGTGCCCGGTGATCCCTGGTGCATTCTTATGCATAAAAAACCATAATGCTCATAGCACTTTTCAATTTTGAGGTCCGTGGTGTCCAGTGGTCCAATTTTGGTGCCCCGTGGTGCATTTTTGGCCCATGGTGCAATTTTCGTGCCAAAACAAGACTTTTGGGTTTTGGGGCCCAGTGATCCCTGGGACATTGTTATGCATAAAAAAAAATAATGGTCAATGCACTTTTCAGTTTTGAGGTCCGTGGTGCCACGTGGTCCAATTTTGGTGCTCGTGGTGGATTTTCTGCACATGTTGCAATTTTCATGCCAAAATAAGACTTTCGGGTTTTGGAGCCCCGTGATCCTTGGTTTATCCTTAAGCATCAAAAACCATAATGCTATGAGCACTTTTCAGTTTTAAGGTCCGTTGTTCCCCATGGTCCAATTTTGGTGCCCGTGGTGCATATTCGGCCATTTGTGCAATTTTCGTGCGAAAATAAGACTTTTGGGTTTTGGTTCACCATGATCCCTGGTGCATTCTTATGCATAAATATCCATAATGCTCGGAGCACTTTTCAGTTTTGATGTCCGTGGTGCCACGTGGTCCAATTTTGTGCCCCTGGTGCATTTTCGTCCCATTGTGCAATTTTCGTGCGAAAAGAAGACTTTGGGGTTTTGGTGCCCCATGATACCTGGTGCATTCTTATGCATACAAAATCATAATGCTTGGAGCACTTTTCATTTTTGAGGTCCGTGGTACCCCGTGGTCCAATTTTGGTGTCGGTGGTGCATTTTCGGCCATTTGTGCAATTTTCGTGCGAAAATAAGACTTTTTGATTTTGGTGCCCCGTGATCCCTAGTGCATTCTTATGCATAGAAAACCATAATTCTTGGAGTACTTTTCATTTTTGAGGTCCGTGGTACCCCGTGGTCCAATTTTGGTGCCGGTGGTGCATTTTCGGCCATTTGTACAATTTTCGTGCGAAAATAAGACTTTTGGGTTCTGGTGCCCGGTGATCCCTAGTTCATTCTTATGCATAAAAATCCATAATACTAGGAGCACTTTATGTTTTGAGGTCCGTGGTGCCCCGTGGTCCAATTTTGGTGGTCGTGGTGCATTTTCGTGCGAAAATAAGACTTTAGGGTTTTGGTGCCCCATGATTCCTTGTGCATTCTTATACATAAAAAACCATAATGCTCAGAGCACATTTCAGTTTTGAGGTCCATGGTTTCCAATGGTCAAATTTTGGTGCTCGTGGTGCAATTTCGGCACATGGTGCAATTTTCGTGCGAAAATACGACTTTTTTGTTTTGGTGCCCCATGATCCCTAGTGCATTCTTATGCATAAAAAGCCATAATGCTTGGAGCACTTTTAAGTCCGTGGTGCCCCGTGCTCCAATTTTGGTGCCAGTGGTGCATTTACGGCTATTTATGCAATTTTCGTGTGAAAATAAGACTTTTGGGTTTTGGTGCCCCGTGATCCCTGGTGCATTCTTATGCATAAAAAACCATAATGCTCGGAGCAATTTTAAGTTTTGAGGTCCCAGGTCCTCCGTGGTCCAATTTTGTTGCCCGTGGTGCATTTTCAGCCCATTGTGCAATTTTTGTACGAAAATAAGACTTTTGGGTTTTAGTGCCCCGTGATCTCTGGTGCATTCTTATGCATAAAAAACCATAAGTCTACCATTAGGGTGCACCAAGGATCACGGGGCACCAAAATCCAAAAGTCTTATTTTGGCACGAAAATTGCACCATGTGCCGAAAATTTACCATGGGCACCAAAATTTGACCACTGGACACCACATACCTCAAAACTGAAAAGTGCTATGAGCATTATAGTTTTTTATGCATAAGAATGCACTAGGGATCATAGGGTACCAAAACCCAAAAGTCTTATTTTCGCACGAAAATTGCACCATCTGCCGAAATTGCACCACGGGCACCAAAATTTGACCACTGGACACCATAGACCTCAAAACTGAAAAGTGCTATGAGCATTATCTTTATTTATATAAGAATCCACCAGGGATCACGGGGCACCAAAACCCAAAAGACTTATTTTCGCACGAAAATTGTACAAATGGCCGAAAATGCCCCACCGGCACCAAAATTGGACCACGGGGCACCACGGACCTCAAATATGAAAAGTGCTCCAAGCATGATGGTTTTTTATGCATAAGGATGCACCAGGGATGACGGGGAACCACGGACATCAAAACTGAAAAGTGCTTAGAGCATTATGATTTTTTATTCATAAGGGTGCACCAGGGATCACGGGGCACCAAAACCTAAAATTCTTATTTTGGCACGAAAATTTCACCATGTGCCAAAATTGACCACGGGCACCAAAATTGGACCACGGGGCACCACGAACCTCAAAGCTGAAAAGTGCTACAAACATTATGGTCTTTTGTGCCTAAGAATCCATCAAGGATCACGGGACACCAAAACCCAAAAGTCTTATTTTCGCACGAAAATTGCACAATGGGGTGAAAATGCACCACAGGCACAAAAATTGGAGCACGGGGCACCACAGACCTCAAAACTGAAAAGTGCTCTGAGCATTATGGTTTTTTATGCATAAGGATGCACCAAGGATCACAGGGCTCCAAAGCACAAAAGTCTTATTTTGGCAAGAAAATTGCATTATGTGCCGAAAATACACCACGGGCACGAAAATTTTACCACTAGACACCACAGACCTCAAAACTGAAAAGTGCTCCAAGCATTATGGTTTTCTATGTATATGAATGCATTAGGGATCACGGGGCACCAAAACCCAAAAGTCTTATTTTCGCACGAAAATTGCACAATGGGCTGAAAATGCACCACGAGCACCAAAATTGGACTACGGGGCACTACACACCTCAAAACATAAAACTGCTCCCAGCATTATGGTTTGCTATGCAAAAGAATGCACCAGGGATCACAAGGCACCAAAACCAAAAGTGTTATTTTCGCACGATAATTGCACAAATGGTCGAGAATGCACCACTAGCACCGAAATTGGACCATGGGGTTCCACGGACCTTAAGACTGAAAATTGCTCCCAGCATTATGGATTTTTATGCATAAGGATGCAGCAGGGATCACCGGGCACCAAAACCTAAAAGTCTTATTTTGGCACAAAAATTGCATAATGGGCCAAAAATGCACCATGGGCACCAAAATTGGACCACAGGGCACCACGAACCTCAAAATAGAAAAGTGCTCCAAGCATTATGATTTTTTATGCATAAGAATGCAAAAGGGATCATGGGGCAGCAAAATCCAAAAGTCTTATTTTGGAACGACAATTGCACCTTGTGCCGAAAATTCACCATGGGCACCAAAATTGGACCATGGGGCACCACGGTCCTCAAAATTGAGAAGTGCTCCGAGCATTATGGTTTTTTATGCATAAGAATGCACCGGAGATCACGGAGCACCAAAACCCAAAAGTCTTATTTTCGCACAAATATTTCACAAATGGCTGAAAATGCACCATCGGCACCATAATTGGACCATGAGGCACCACGAACCTCGAAATTGAAAAGTGCTCTGAGCATTATGGTTTTTTATGCATAAGAATGCACCAGGGATCACGGGGAACCAAAATCCAAAAGTCTTATTTTCACACGAAAATTGCATAATGGGCCGAAAATGCACCACGGGCACCAAAATTGGACATGGGGCACCACTGACCTCAAAACATAAAAGTGCTCCGAGCATTATGGTTTTTTATGCATAAGAATGCACTAGGGATCATGGTGAACCAAAACCCAAAAGTCTTATTTTCGCACGAAAATTGCACAAATGACCGAAAATGCACCATGGCCACCAAAATTGGACCACGGGGAACCACAAACCTCAAAACTGAAAAGTGCTCAGAGCATTATGATTTTTTATGCTTAAGGATGAACCAAGGATCACGGGGCTCCAAAACCGGAAAGTCTTATTTTGGCACGAAAATTGCAACATGTGCGGAAAATCCACCACGAGCACCAAAATTGGACCACGTGGCACCACGGACCTCAAAACTGAAAGGTGCATCGACCATTATTTTCTTTTATGCATAACAATGTCCCAGGGATCACTGGGCGCCAAAACCCAAAAGTCTTATTTTGGCACGAAAATTGCACCACAGGCAAAAAATGCACCACGGGGCACTAAAATTGGACCACTGGACACCACGAACCTTAAAACTAAAAAGTGCTCTAAGAATTATGGTTTTTTATGCATAAGAATGCACCAGGGATCACCGAGCACCAAAACCCAAAAGTCTTATTTTGGCAAGAAAATTGCACCAATGTCGAAAATGCACCACGGGCACAAAAATTGGACCACAAGGCACCACGGTCCTCAATACTGAAAAGTTCTCCAAGCATTATGGTTTTCTATGCATAAGGATGTTGCAAGGATCATGGGGCATCAAAACCCAAAAGTCTTATTTTGGCATGAAAATTGCATAATGGGCCAAAAATGCACCACGAGAACCAAAATTGGACCACGAGGCACCACGAACCTCAAAACTGAAAAGTGTTCCGAGCATTATGGTTTTTTATGCATAAGAATGCCCCAGGGATCATGGGGCACAAAAACCCAAAAGTCTTATTTTGGCACGAAAATTACACCATGGGCCAAAAATGCACCACGGGGCACCAAAATCGGATCACTGGACACCACGTACCTCAAAACTGAAAAGTGCTTCGAGCATTATGGTTTTTTATGCATAAGAATGCACCAGGGATCATGGGGCACCAAAACCCGGAAGTCTTATTTTGGCACGAAAATTGTACCATGGGCTGAAGATGCACCACGGGCACAAAAATTGGACCACGGGGCACCACGAACCTCAAACCTGAAAAGTGCTCTGAGCATTATGGTTTTTTATGCACAAGGATGCTCCAAGGATCACAGGGCACCAAAACCCAAAAGTCTTATTTTGGGACAAAAATTGCACAATGGGCCGAAAATGCCCAACGGGCAACAAAATTGGAACACGGGGAAGCACGAACCTCAAAATTGAAAAGTGCGCCGAGCTTGATGGTTTTTTATGCATAAGAATCCACCAGGGATCACGGGGCACCAAAACCCAAAAGTCTTCTTTTTGCACGAAAATTGCACAATGATCAAAAAATGCACCACGAAGCACAAAAATTGGACCATGTACGAAAATGCTCCACGAGCACCAAAATTCTATCACGGGGCACCACAGACCTCAAAACTAACACGTGCTCTGAGCATTATGGTTTTTATACATAAGGATGCACTGGGATCATGGGGCACCAAAATCCAAAAGTCTTATTTTCGCACAAAATAATTGGGCGAAAATGCACCACGGGCACCAAAATTGGACCACTGGGCATCACGGACCTCAAACCCAAAAAGTACTTTGAGCATTATTGTTTTTTATGCATAAGGTTACCCGAAGGATCATGGGGCACCAAAACCAGAAAGTCTTATTTTGGCACGAAAATAGCATAATAGGCCGAAAATGAACCACTGGCACAAAAATTGGACCACGGGGTACCACGAACCTCAAAACTGAAAAGTGCTCTAAGAATTATGGTTTTTTATGCATAAGGATGCACCAAGTATCACGGGGCACCAAAATCCAAAAGTCTTATTTTTGGCACGAAAATTGCACCAGGTGCCGAAAATGCACCACGAGCACCAAAATTGGACCACGGGGCACCACGAACCTCAAAATTGAAAAGTGTTCCGAGCATAATGGTTTTTTATGCATAAGGATGCACCTGGGATCACGGGGCACCAAAACCCAAAAGTCTTATTTTGGCACGAAAATTGCATAACAGGCCGAAAATACACCATGGGGATCGAAATTGGACCATGGGGCACCACGGACCTCAAAACTGAAAAGTGCTCCAAGCATTATGGTTTTTGATGCATAAGGAGACTCCAAGGATCACGGGGCTCCAAAACCCAAAAGTCTTATTTTGGCACGAAAGTTGCACCATGTGCGGAAAATCAACCACGGGCACTAAAATTGGACCACGGGGGCACCACAGACCTCAAAACTGAAAAGTGCTTCGACCATTATGGTTTTTTATGCATCAGAATGCCCGAAGGATAACGGGGCACCAAAACCCAAAAGTCTTATTTTGGCACGAAAATTGCACCATGGGTCAAAAATGCACCACGGGGCACCAAAATTAGACCACTGGACACCACGTACGTCAAAACTGAAAAGTGCTCCAAGCATTATGGTTTTCTATGCATAAGAATGCACTAGGGATCACGGGGCACCAAAACCCAAAAGTCTTATTTTGACATGAAAATTGCACCATGGCCCAAAAATGCACCACGGGGCACCAAAATTGGACCACCAGACATCACGTACTTCAAAACTGAAAAGTGATCCAAGCATTATGGTCTTTTATGCATAAGAATGCACAAGGGATCACGAGGCACCAAAACCCAAAAGTCTTATTTTGGCACAAAAATTGCAGCGGTGTAGAAAATGAACCATGGGCACCAAAATTGGACCTCGGGGCACCACGAACCTCAATACTGAAAAGTTATTTGAGCACTATGGTTTTTTATGCATAAGGATGCACCAAGGATCACAGGGCACCAAAAACCAAAAGTCTTATTTTGGCAGGAAAATTGCACCATGGGCCAAAAATGCACCACGGGGCACCAAAATTGGACCACTAGACATCACGTACCTCAAAACTGAAAAGGGCTCCAAGCATAATGGTTTTTTATGCATAACAATGCATAAGGGATTACGGGGCACCAAAACCCAAAAGTCTTATTTTGGCACAAAAATTGCACCGGTGCGGCACCAAAATTGGACCTCGGGGCACCGCGGACCTCAATACTGAAAAGTTATCCGAGCACTATGGTTTTTTATGCATCAGAATGCCCCAAGGATCATGGGGCACAAAAACCCAAAAGTCTTATTTTGGCACGAAAATTGCACCATGGGCCAAAAATGCACCACGGGGCACCAAAATTGGACCACTGGACACCACGGACCGCAAACCTGAAAAGAGCTCCAAGCATCATGGTTTTTTATGTATAGGAATGCACCAGGGATCACAGGGCACCAAAACCCAATAGTCTTATTTTCGCATGAAAATTGCATATATGGTCGAAAATGCACCACCTGCACCAAAATTGGACCACGGGGCACCACGGCCTCAAAACTGAAAAGTCCTATGAGCATTATAGTTTTGTATGCATAAGAAAGCACCAGGGATTACGGGGCACCAAAATCCAAAACTCTTATTTTCGCACGAAAATTGCACCATGTGCCGAAAATGCACCGCGGGGACCAAAATTTGACCACTGGACACCACGGACCTCAAAAATAAAAAGTGCTCCAAGCATTATGGTTTTTTATGTATAAGAATGCACTAGGGATCACGATGCACCAAAACCCAAAAAGTCTTATTTTCTCACGAAAATAGCACAATGGGCCGTAAATGCACGACGGGCACCAAAATTGGACCACGGGTAACACGGACCTCAAAACTGAAAAGTACTCCGAGCATTATGGTTTTTAATGCATAAGAATGCACCAGGGATCACGGGGCACCAAAATCCAAAAGTCTTAATTTTGCACAAAATTTGCACAAATGGCCGAAAATGCGCCACTACCACCAAAATTGGACCACGGGGCACCACGGACCTCAAAACTGAAAAGTGCAATGAGCATTATAGTTTTTATGCATAAGAATGCACCAGGGATCACGGGGAACCAAAACCTAAAGTGTTATTTTCGCACGAAATTTACACAATGGGCCGAAAATGCACCACGGGCACCAAAATTGGACCATGGGACATCTCAGACCTCAAAACTGAAAAGTGCACCAAGCATTATGGTTTTTTATGCCTAAGAATGCACCAGGGACCACGGGGCACCAAAACCCATAAGTCTTATTTTCGCACGAAATTGTACATTTGGCTGAAAATGCACCACGGGCACCAATATTGGGCAACGGGGCACCTCGGACCTCAAAACTGAAAAGTGCTCCAAGCATTATGGTTTTTAATGCATAAGAATGCACCAGGGATCATGAGGCACCTAAACCCAAAAGTCCTATTTTCGCATGAAAATTGCACAATGGGCCGAAAATGCACCACGAGTACCAAAATTGGACCACAGGGTACCTCGGACCTCAAAACTGAAAACTGCACACCACAGACCTCAAAACTGAAAAATGCTTTGAGCATTATGGTTTTTTATGTATATGAATGCATAAGGGATCATGGGGCACCAAAACCCAAAAGTCTTATTTTCGCACGAAAATTGCACAATGGGCAGAAAATGCACCACGGGCACCAAAATTGGACCACGGGGCAACACGAACCTCGAAACGGAAAAGTGCTTCGAGGAACATGGTTTTTTATGCATAAGAATGTACCAGGGTTCACGGGGCACCAAAACCAAAAAATCTTCTATTTACAAGAAAATTGCACCATGTGCTGAAAATGCACCACGAGCACCAAAATTTGACCACTGGACACCACGAACCTCAAAACTGAAAAGTGCTCTGAGCATTATGGTTTTTTATGTATAAGAATGCACCAGAGATCACGGGGCACCAAAACCCAAAAGTCTTATTTTCGCACGAAAATTGTACGATGGGCCGTAAATGCACCACGAGCACCAAAATTGGATCACAGGGCCCCTCGGACCTCAAAACTAAAAAGTGCTATGAGCATTATGGTTTTTTATGCATAAGAATGCAGCATGGATCACGGGCCACAAAATCCCGAAAGTCTTATTTTTGTACAAAATTTGCAACATGTGCCGAAAATGCCCCACGGGCACCAAATTTTGAGCACTGGACACCACGAACCTCAAAACTGAAAAGTGCTATGAGCATTCTGGTTTTTTATGTATAAGAATGCACCAGGGATCACGGGGCACCAAAACCCAAAAGTCTTATTTTCGCACGAAAATTGCACAATTGGCCGAAAATGCACCACGGGCATCAAAATTGGACCATGGGGCACCTCGGACCTCAAAACTGAAAAGTGCTCTGAGCATTATGATCTTTTATGCAAAAGAATGCACCAGGTATCACGGGGCACCGAAACCCAAAAGTCATATTTTCGCACGAAAATTGCACAAATGGCTGAAAATGCACCACCGGCACCAAAATTGGACCACGGGACACCACGAAACTCAACGCTGAAAAGTTCTCTGAGCAGTATAGTTTTTTATGGGTAAGAATGCACCAGGAATCACGGGGCTCTAAAACCCAAAAGTCTTATTTTCGCATGAAAATTGCAAAATGGGTCGAAAATGCACCACAGGGCACAAAAATTGGACAACTGGACACCACGGGCCTCAAAACTGAAAAGTGCTCCGAGTATTATGGTTTTTTTTTTCATAAGAATGCATCAGGGATCACGGGGAACCAAAACCAAAAAGTCTTATTTTCGCTCAAAAATTGCACAATTGGCTGAAAACGCACCACCGGAACCAAAATTGGACCACAGGGCACCACGGAACTCAAAGCTGAAAAGTTCTCTGAGCATTATAGTTTTTTTATGGATAAGAATGCACCAGGGATCACGGGGGACCAAAACCCAGAAGTCTTATTTTCGTACGAAAGTTGCAAAATGGGTTGGAAATGCACCACAGGGCATAAAAATTGGACCACTGGACACCACAGACCTCAAAACTGAAAAGTGCTCCAAGTATTATGGTTTTTCATGTATAAGAATGCACTAGGGATAACGGGGCACCAAAATCCAAAAGTCTTATTTTCACACGAAAATAGCACAATGGGCCGAAAATGTACCACGGGCACCAAAATTGGACCACCAGGCAAGAGGGACCTCAAAACTGAAAAATGCTCCGAGCATTATGGTTTTTTATGCATAAGAATGCATCAGGGATCAACGGTCACCAAAATCCAAAAGACTTATTTTCGCATGAAAATTGCACAAATGGCCGAAAATGCACCACCTGCACCAAAATTGGACCACGGGGCACTACGGAACTCAAAACTGAAAAGTGCTATGAGCATTATAGTTTTTTTATGAATAAGAATGCACCAAGGATCACGGGGCACCAAAACCCAAAAGTCTTATTTTCACAGGAAAATTGCACAATAGGACGAAAATGCACCACCAGCACTAAAATTGGACCACGGGGCTACACAGACCTCAAAAGTGAAAAGTGCTATGAAGATTATGGTTTTTTATGCATAAGAATGCACCAGGGATCACATGGCACCAAAATCCAAAAGTCTTATTTTCGCACGAAAATTGCACAAATGGCCGAAAATGCACCACCAGCACCAAAATTGGACCACGGAGCACCACGAACCTCAAGACTATAAAGTGCTCTGAGCATGATGGTTTTTATGTATAATAAATCACCAGGGATCACGGGGCACCAAAACCCAAAAGTCTTATTTTCGCACGAAAATTTCACAAATGGCCGAAAATGCACCACGGGAAGCAAAATTTGACCACTGGACACCACAGACCTTAAAACTGAAAAGTGCTGCGAGCATTATGGTTTTTTATGCATAAGAATGCACCAGGGATCACGGGGCACCGAAACCCAAAAGTCTTATTTATGCACGAAAATTGCACAAGTGGCTGACAATGCACCACCGACACCAAAATTGGACCACGGAGCACCAAGGACCTCAAGACTGAAAAGTGTTCGAGCATTATGGTTTTTTATGCATAAGAATGCACCAGGTATCACGGGGCACCAAAACCCAAAGGTCTTATTTTCGTACGAAAATTGCACCATGGGAAGCAAAATTTGACCACTGGACACCACGGCCTCAAAACTGGAAAGTACTCCGTGCATTATGGTTTTTGATGTATAAATAATGCACTAGGGATCACAGGGCACCAAAACCAAAGAGTTTTATTTTCGCACGAAAATTGCACAATGGGAAGAAAATGCACCACAGGCACCAAAATTGGTCCACGGGGCACCTCGGACCTCAAAACTGAAAAGTGCTTCGAGCATTATGGTTTTTTATGCATAAGAATGCACCAGGGATCACAGGGTACCAAAACCCAAAAGTCTTATTTTCGCACGAAAATTGGAAAAATGGCCGAAAATGCACCACAGGCACCAAAATTGGACCACGGAGCACCACGGACCTGAAAACTGAAAAGTGTTGCGAGCATTATGGTTTTATATGCATAAGAATGCACCAGGGATCATGGGGCACCAAAACCCAAAAGTCTTCTTTTCGCACGAAAATTTCACAAATGGTCGAAAATGCACCACGGGAAGCAAAATTTGACCACTTGACACCACGGACCTCAAAACTTAAAAGTGCTCTGAGCATTATGGTTTTTTATGCATAAGAATGCACCAGGGATCACGGGGCACCGAAACCCAAAAGTCTTATTTACGCACGAAAATTGCACAAATGGCCAACAATGCACCACCGACACCAAAATTGGACCACGAGTATCACGAAACTCAAAACTGAAAAGTGCTCCAAGCATCATGCATTTTTATGCATAAGAATTCCCCAAGGATCATAGGGCAGCAAAACCCAAAAGTTGCACCATGAGCTAAAAATGTACCATGGGGCACCAAAATTTGACCTCGGGGACCAAACAACCTCAAAACTGAAAATTTCTCCGAGCATTACCATTTTTCATGCATCAGAATGCACCAGGGATCACGGGGTACCAAAACCCAAAAGTCTTATTTTCGCATGAAAATTGCGCAATGGGCCGAAAATGCACCACCGGCACCAAAATTGGACCACGGGGCACCACGGACCTCAAAACTGAAAAGTGCTCCGAGAATTATGGTTTTTTATGCATAAGAATGCAGCAGGGATAACGGGAAACCAAAACCCAAAAGTCTTATATTCGTAGAAAATTGCACAAATTGCCAAACATGCACCACCAGCACCAAAATTGGACCACGGAGCAGCACAGACCTCAAGACTAAAAAGTGTTCGAGCATTATGGTTTTTTATGCATAAGAATGCACCAGGTATCACGGGGCACCAAATTGCAAAGGTCTTATTTTTGCACGAAAATTGCTCCATGGGAAGCAAAATTTGACCACTAGACACCACGGACCTCAAAATTGGAAAGTACTCCATGCATTATGGTTTTTTATGTATAAAGAATGCACTAGGGATCACGGGGCACTAAAACCAAAGAGTCTTATTTTCGCACGAAAATTGCACAATGGGACGAAAATGCACCACGGGCACCAAAATTGGACCACGGGGTACCTCGGACCTCAAAACTGAAAAGTGCTCCAAGCATTATGGTTTTTTATGCATAAGAATGCACCAGGGATCACAGGGTACCAAAACCCAAAAGTCTTATATTCGCACGAAAATTGGACAAATGGTCGAAAATGCACCACCGGCACCAAAATTGGACCACAGAGCACCACAGACCTGAAAATTGAAAAGTGTTGCGAGCATTATGGTTTTTTATGCTTACGAATGCACCAGGGATCACGGGGGACCGAAACCCAAAAGTCTTATTTACGCACAAAAATTGCACAAATGGCCGACAATGCACCACCGACACCAAAATTGGACCACGAGGCACCACGGACCTCAAAACTGAAAAGTGCTCCAAGCATCATGCATTTTTATGCATAAGAATTCCCCAAGGATCATAGGGCAGCAAAATCCAAAAGTCTTATTTTGGCACGAAAGTTGCACCATGAGCTAAAAATGTACCATGGGGCACCAAAATTTGACCTCGGGCCACCACGGACCTCAAAGCTGAAAATTTCTCTGAGCATTACCATTTTTTATGCATCAGAATGCACCAGGGATCACGGGGCACCAAAACCAAAAAGTCTTATTTTCGGACGAAAATTGCGCAATGGGCCGAAAATGCATAACTGGCACTAAATTGGACCACGGGACACCTCGGACCTCACAACTGAAAAGTGCTCTGAGCATTATGGTTTTTTATGCATAAGAATGCACCAGGGATCACGGGGCACCGAAACCCAAAAGACTTATTTACGCACGAAAATTGCACAAATGGCCGACAATGCACCACCGACACCAAAATTGGACCACGGGGCACCACGGACCTCAAAACTGAAAAGTGCTCCAAGCATTATGCATTTTTATGCATAAGAATTCCCCAAGGATCATAGGGCAGCAAAACCCAAAAGTCTTATTTTGGCACGAAAATTGCACCATGAGCTAAAAATGTAACATGGGTCACCAAAATTTGACCTCGGGGCACCATGGACCTCAAAACTAAAAATTACTCCGAGCATTACCATTTTTTATGCATCAGAATGCACCAGGGATTACGGGGCACCAAAACGCAAAAGTCTTATTTTGGACCGAAAATTGCACCCCGGAAACCAAAACTGAACTACGGGACACCTCGGACCTCAAAACTGAAAAGTGCTCCAACAATTATGGTTTTTTATGGATAAGAATGCCCAAGGATCACGGGGCACCGAAACACAAAAGTCTTATTTTGGCATGAAAATTGCACCATGGGCCAAAAATGCACGACGAGGCACCAAAATATGACCACTGGACACCACGGACCTCAAAACAGAAAGGTACTTCGAGCATTATGTTTTTTTATGCATAAGAATGCACCAGGGATCACGGGGCACCTAACCCCCAAAGTCTTATTTTCGCACGAAAATTGCCCAAATGGCCGAAAATGCACCACCGGCACGAAAATTGGACCACGGGGCAACACGAACCTCAAAATTGAAAAGTGCTCCTAGCATTATGGTTTTTTATGCATAGGAATGCTCCAAGGATCACGGGGTACCAAAACCCAAAAGTCTTTTTTTTCGCATGAAAATTGCATAAATGGCTAAAAATACACCACTGGCACCAAAATTGGACCACGGGGCACCTCGGACCTCAAAATCGAAAAGTGCTCCGAGCATTGTGGATTTTCATGCATAAGAATGCACCAGGGATCACGGGGCACCAAAACCCAAAAGTCTTATTTTCGCACGAAAATTGTACCATGTGCAGAAAATGCACCACGGGAAGCAAAATTTGACCACTGGACACTACGGACCTCAAAACTGAAAAGTGCTCCGAGCATTTTATTTTTTTATGTATAAGAGCATACCAAGGATCACGGGGCCCCAAATCCCAAAAGTCTTATTTTCGCACGAAAATTGCACAATGGGTCGAAAATGCACCACGGGCAGCAAAATATGACCACCGGACACCACGAACCTCAAAACTGAAAAGTGCTCTGAGCATTATGGATTTTTATGCATAAGAATGCACCAGGGATCACGGGGCACCAAAACCCAAAAGTCTTATTTTCGCACGAAAATTACACAATGGGCCGAAAATGCACCACGGGCACCAAAATTGGACCACGGGGCACCACAGACCTCAAAACTGAAAAGTGCTCTGAGCATTATGGTTTTTTAATGCACCAAGGACAACGGGGCACCCAAACCCAAAAGTCTTATTTTCGCACGAAAATTTCACAATGGGGCGAAAAAGCACCACGGGCACAAAAATTGGACCACGGGGCACCACGGCCCTCAAAACTAAAAAGTGCTCCGAGCATTATGGCTTTTTATGCATAGGAATCCACCAGGGATCACGAGGCACCAAAACCCAAAATTCTTATTTTCGCACGAGAATTGCACAACGGGCAGAAAATGCACCACGGGCACCACAATTGGACCACGGGGCACGTTGGACCTCAAAACGGAAAAGTGCTCCGAGCATTATGGATTGTTATGCAGAAGGATGCACCAGGGATCATGGGGCACCAAATCCTAAAAGTCTTATTTTGGCACAAAATTTGCACCATGCGCCGAAAATTCACCACGGGCACCTAAATTGGACCAAGGGGCACCATGGACCTCCAAAAGTCATATTTAGCACGAAAATTCTATCATGTGCCGAAATTGCACCACGGGCACAAAAATTTTAGCACTAGACACCACAGACCTCAAAACTGAAAAGTGCTCCAAGAATTATGGTTTTTTATGTATAAGAATGCATTAGGGATCACGGGGCCCCAAAACCCAAAAGTCTTTTTGTCGCACGAAAATTGCACAATGGGCCAAAGATGCACGACGGGCACCAAAATTGAACCACGGGGCACCACTGATCTTAAAACTGAAAATTGCTCCGAGCATTATGGATTTTTATGTTTAAGAATTCACAAGGGATCATGGGGCACCCAAACCCAAAAGTCTTTTTCTGCACAAAAATGCACCACTGGCACCAAAATTGGACCATAGGGGACCACGGATCTCAAAACATAAAAGTGCTACTAGTATTACGGTCTTCTATGCATAAGAATGCACCAGGGATCATGGGGCACAAAAACCCAAAAGTCTTTTTTTCGTACGAAAATTGCATAAATAGCTGAAAATGCACCATCGGCACCAAAATTGGACCACGAGATGCACGGACCTCAAAATTGTAAAGTGCTCCAAGCATTATCGTTTTTTATGCATAAGAATACACCAGGGATCACGGGGCACCAAAACCCAAAAGTCTTATTTTCGCACGAAAATTGCACAATGGGCCGAAAATGAACCACGGGCACCAAAATTGGACCACGGGGCACCACGGACCTCAAAACTGAAAAGTGCTCCGAGCATTATGGATTTTTATGCATATGGATGCCCCAGGGATCATGGGGCACCAAAACCCAAAAGTCTTATTTTGGCACGAAAATTGCACCATAGGCCAAAAATGCACCACGGGGCACCAAAATTGGACCACTGGACACCACGGACCTAAAACTTGAAAAGTGCTTCGAGCATTATGGTTTTTTATGCATAAGAATGCACCAAGGATCACGTGGCACCAAAACCCAAAAGTCTTATTTTGGCACGAAAATTGCACCAGTGTCAACAATGCACCACGAGGTCCAAAATTGGACCACGGGGCACCACGGACCTCAATACTGAAAAGTTCTCCGAGCATTATGGTCTTTTATGGATAAGGATGAACCAAGGATCACAGTGCACCCAAAACCAAAAGTCTTATGTGGGCACGAAAATTTCTCCAAGTGCCAAAAAGGCACCACGGGAACCAAGATTGGACCACGGGGCAACACGGACCTCATACCTAAAAAGTGCTTCGAGCATTATGGTTTCTTTATGCATAAGGATGCCCCAAGGATCATGGGGTACCAAAACCCAAAAGTTTTATTCTGGCACAAAAATTGCATGATGGGCCAAAAATGCACCACGGGCACCAAAATTGGACCACGAGGCACCACGGACCTCAAAACTAAAAGGTGCTCCGAGCATTATGGTTTTTTATGCATAAGGATGCACCAAGGATCACGGGGCACCAAAATCTAGAAGTCTTATTTTGGCACGAAAAATGCACAATGGGCAGAAAATGCACCACGGGCACCAAAATTGCACCACGGGGCACCACAGACCTCAAAACTGAAAAGTGCTACGAGCACTATGGTGTTTTATGTATAAGAATGCACCAAGGATCACGGGGTACCAAAACCTAAAAGTCTTATTTTGGCACGAAAATTGGACCACAGGCCGAAAATCCACCACGGGCACAAAAGTTGGACCACGGACCTCAAACCTGAAAAGTGCTCCGAGCATTACGGTTTTTTTATGCATAAGAATGCACTAGGGATCGCGGGGCACCAAAACCCAAAAGTCTTATTTTGCGCACGAAAATTGCGCAAATGGCCGAAAATGCACCACTGGCACCAAAATTGAACCACGTGGCACCACAGACCTCAAAACTGAAAGTGCTTCGAGCATTATGGTTTTTTATGCATAAGAATGCACCAAGGATCACGGGGCACCAAAACCCAAAAGTCTTATTTTCGCAAGGAAAATGTACAACGGGCACCAAAATTGGACCATGGGGCACCTCGGACCTCAAACCTGAAAAGTTCTCCGAGCATTATGGTTTTTTATTGATTAGAATGCACCAGGACTCACGGGGTACCAAAACCAAAAAGTCTTATTTTCATACGAAAGTTGCACAAATAGCCGAAATTGCACCACCGGCACCAAAATTGGACCACGGGACACCACAGATCTTAAAACTGAAAAGTTCTCCAAGTATTTTGGTTTTTAATGCATAAGAATGCCCCAAGGATGCCAGGGCACTAAAGCCCAAAAGTCTCATTTTGGGACGAATTGCACCATGGGCAAAATATGTACCACAGGGCACCAAAATTGGACCACTGGATACCACAGACCCCAATACTGAAAACTACTCCAAGCATTACAGTTTTTCATGTATAAGAATGCACCAGGGATCATGGGGCACCAAAACCCAAAAGTCTTATTTTCGCACAAAAATTGCACAATGGGCCGAAAATGCATCACGGGCACCAAAATTGGACCACGGGGCACAATGGACCTCAAAACACAAACGTGCTCCCAGTATTATGGTTTTTTATGCATAAGAATGCACCAGGGATCACGGGGCACCAAAACCCAAAAGTCTTGTTTTCTTACGAAAATTTCACAAATGGCCGAAAATGCACGACTGGCACCAAAATTGGACCATGGGCACCACGGACCTCAAAACTAAAAAGTGCTCCAAGCATTATGGTTTTTTATGCATAAGAATGCCCTAGGGATCATGGGGCACCAAAACCCAAAAGTCTTATTTTCGCACGAAAATTGCACAATGGGTCGAAAATGCACCACGGGGCACCACGGGGCACCACGGACCTTCAAACTGAAAAGTGCTCCGACGATTATGGATTTTTATTCATAAGGATTCCCCAGGGATCATGGGGCACCAAAACCCAAAAGTCTTATTTTGGCACGAAAATTGCACAAATGGCTGAAAATGCAACCCCAACACCAAAATTGGACCACGGGGCACCACGAACCTCAAAACTAAAAAGTGTTCCGAGCATTATGGTTTTTTATGCATAAGAATGCACTAAGGATCATGGGGCACCAAAACCCAAAAGTCTAATTTTCGAACGAAAATTTCACAAATGGCCGAAAATGCACGACCGGCACCAAATTTGGACCACGGGGCACCACGGATCTCAAAACTAAAAAGTGCTCCTAGCATTATGTTTTTTATGCATCAGAATGGACCAGGGATCACGAACACTAGAACCCAAAAGTCTTATTTTTGCACGAAAACTGCACAAATGGCCGAAAATGCACCACAAACACCAAAATTGGACCACAGGACACCACGAACCTTAAAATTGAAAAGTATTCAGAGCATTATGGGTTTTTATGCATAACAATGCACCAGGGATCAAGGGGCACCAAAACCGTAAAGTCTTATTTTCGCACAAAAATTGCACAATGGGCCGAAAATGCACCACGGGCACAAAACTTGGACCACGGGGCACCTCGGACCTCAATACTTAAAAGTGCTCCGAGCATTTTGGTTTTTTATGCATAAGAATGCACCAGGGATCACGGAGCACCAAAAGTCTTATTTTCGACCGAAAACTACACAAATGGCCGGCAATGCACCAAAGGCACCAAAATTGCACCATGGGGCACCACGAGCCTCAAAATTGAAAAGTGTTCCGAGCGTTATGGGTTTTTATGCATAAGAATGCACCAGGGGTCACGGGGCACCAAAATCGAAAAGTCTTTTATTTCGCATGAAAATTACACAATGTGCCGAAAATGCACCACGGGCACAAAAATTGGACCACGGGGCACCACGAACCTCGATACTGAAAAGTGTTCCGAGCATTATGGTTTTTTTATGCATAAGAATGCACCAAGGATCAAGGGGCAAAAAAACCTAAAAGTCTTATTTTCGTACGAAAATTGAACAAATGGTCGAAAATGCACCATCGGCACCAAAATTAGACCACGAGGCACTACGGACTTCAAGACTGAAAAGTGCTCCAAGCATTATGGTTTTTTATGCATAAGAATGCACCAAGGATCACGGGGCACCAAAACCCAAAAGTCTTACTTTCGTACGAAAATTGGACAATGGGCCGAAAATGCACCACGGGTACAAAAATTAGACCATGGAGCACCTCGGACCTGAAAACTGAAAAGTGCTCCGAGCATTAAGGTTTTTTATGCATACGAATGCATCACGGATCACAGGACACCAAAACCCAAAAGTCTTATTTTCGCACAAAAAATGCACAAATGTCCGGAAATGTACCCCCGGCATGAAAATTGGACCACAGGGCACCACGAACCTCAAGATTGAAAAGTGTTCTGAGCATTATGATTTTTTTATGCATAAGAATGCAGCAAGGATCAAGGGGCAAAAAAACCCAAAAGTCTTATTTTCGCACGAAAATTGAACAATGGACCGAAAATGCACCACAGGCACCAATGTTGCATCACGGGGCACCTCGGACCTCAAAACAGAAAAGTGCTATGAGCATTATGGTTTTTTATGCATAAGAATGCACCAGGGTTCACAGGACACCAAAACCCAAAAGTCTTATTTTCAGGCGAAGATTGCACAATGGGCCGAAAATGCACCACGGGCCAAAAATTGGATCACGGGGCACCTGGGAGCTCAAAACTTAAAAGTGCTCCAAGCATTATGGTTTTTTATGCATAAGAATGCACCAGGGATCACGGGGCACCAAAACACAAAAGTCTTATTTTCGCACGAAAATTTCACAAATGGCCGAAAATGCCCCACAGGCACCAAAATTGGACCACGGGGCACTACGGACCTCAAAACTGAAAAGTGCTCCAAGCATTATGGTTTTTTCTACATAAGAACGCACCAGGGATCACGGGGCACCAAAACCCAAATGTCTTATTTTTTGCACGAAAATTGCACAAATGGCCAAAAATGCACCCCCGACACCAAAATTGGACAACGGGGCACAACGAACCTCAAGACTGGAAAGTGTTTCGAGCATTACGGTTTTTTATGCATAACAATCCACCAAGGATCATGGGGCACCAAAACCCAAAAGTCTTATTTTGCACAAAAATTACACAAAGCCGAAAATGCACCACCGGCACCAAAATTGGTCCACGGGGTAACACGGACCTCAAAACTAAAAAGTGCTCAAAGTATTATGCTTTTTCATGCATAAGAATGCACCAGGGATCACGGGGCACCAAAACGCAAAACTCTTATTCTCAAACGAAGACTGCATAATGGGCCCAAAATGCACCACGGGCACCAAAATTGTCCCACGGGGCACCTGGGAGCTCAAAACTTAATAGTGCTCCAAGCATTATGGTTTTTTACGCAAAAGAATGCACTAGGGATCACGGGGCACGAAAACCCAAAAGTCTTATTTTCGCAACGAAAATTTCACAAATGGCCGAAAATGCACCACTGGCACCAAAATTGTACCACTGGGCAACACGGACCTCAAACCTGAAAAGTGCTCCGAGCATTATGGTTTTTTATCATAAGAATGCACCAGGGATCACGGGGCAATAAAATCCAAAAGTCTTATTTTGGCGCGAAAATTGCACAATGGGCCGAAAATGCACCACGGGCACAAAAGTTAGACCACGGAGCACCTCGGACCTGAAAACTGAAAAGTGCTTTGAGTATTAAGATTTTTTATGCATAAGAATGCACCAGGGATCACGGGGCACCAAAACCCAAAAGTCTTATTTTCGCCCGAAAAATGCACAAATGGCCGAAAATGCACCCCTGGCTCCAAAATTGGACCACGAGGCACCACGAACCTCAAGACTGAAAAGTGTTCCGAGCAATATGGTTTTTTATGCATAAGAATGCACCAAGGATCACGGGGCACCAAAACCCGAAAGTCTTATCTTCGCACGAAAATTGAACAAATGGCCGAAAATGCACCACCGGCACCAAAATTAGACCACAGGGCACCACAAACTTCAAGACTGAACAGTGTTCCGTGCATTCTGGGTTTTTATGCATAAGAATGCGCCAAGGATCATGGGGCACCAAAACCCATAAGTCTTATTTTCGCACGAAAATTGCACAAATGGCCGAAAATGCACCACGGGCACCACAGTCCTCAAAATTGAAAAGTGTTTCGAGCATTATGGTTTTTTATGCATAAGAATGCACCAGGGATCACGAGGCACTAAAACCCAAAAGTCTTATTTTTGCACGAAAATTGCACAATGGGCCGAAAATGCATCACGGGCACAAAAATTAGACCACGGGGCACCTCGGACCTGAACACTGAAAAGTGCTCCGAGCATTTAGGTTTTTTATGCAAAAGAATGCATCAGGGATTACGAGACACCAAAACCCATAAGTCTTATTTTCGCACAAAAAATGCTCTAATGTCCGAAAATGTACCCCCGACACCAAAATTGGACCATGGGGCACCACGAACCTCAAGACTGAAAAGTGTTTCGAGCAGTATGGTTTTTTTATGCATAAGAGTGCACCAAGGATCAAGGGGCAAAAAAACCCAAAAGTCTTATTTTCGCACGAATATTGAAGAATGGACCGAAAATGCACCACGGGTAGCAAAATTGGATCACGAGGCACTTCGAACCTCAAAACAGAAAAGTGCTACGAGCGTTATGGTTTTTTATGCATAAGAATGCACCAGGGTTCACAGGGCACCAAAACCCAAAAGTCTTATTTTCAGGCGAAGATTGCACAATGGGCCGAAAATGCACCATGGGCACCAAAATTGGATCATGGGACACCTGGGAGCTCAAAACTTAAAAGTGCTCCAAACATTATGGTTTTTTATGCATAAGAATGCACCAGGGACCACAGGGCACCAAAACACAAAAGTCTTATTTTCGCACGAAAATTTCACAAATGGCCGAAAATGCCCCACAGGCACCAAAATTGGACCACGGGGCACTACGGACCTCAAAACTGAAAAGTGCTCCAAGCATTATGGTTTTTTCTGCATAAGAATGCACCAGGGATCACGGGGCACCAAAACCCAAATGTCTTTTTTTTTGCACGAAAATTGGACAAATGGCCGAAAATGACCCCCGACACCAAAATTGGACAACGGGGCATGACGAACCTCAAGACTGGAAAGTGTTCCGAGCATTATGGTTTTTTATGCATAAGAATCCACCAATGATCATAGGGCACCAAAACCCAAAAGTCTTTTTTTCGCATGAAAATTACACACATAGACTTATGCACCACCGGCACCAAAATTGGACCACGGGGCAACACGCACCTCAAAACTGAAAAGTGCTCCGACCATTATGCTTTTTTATGCATAAGAATGCACCAGGGATCACATGGCACAAAAACGCAAAAGTCTTATTCTCACACGAAGATTGCACAATGGTCCCAAAATGCACCACGGGCACCAAAATGCACCACGGGCACAAAAATTGGACCACGGGGCACCTGGGAGCTCAAAACTTAAAAGTTCTCCAAGCATTATGGTTTTTTATGCATAAGAATGCACCAGGGATCACAGGGCACCTAAACCCAAAAGTCTTATTTTTGCAACAAAAATTTCACAATTGGCCGAAAATGCACCACCGGCACCAATATTGTACAACGGGGCAACACGGACCTCAAAACTGAAAAGTGCTTCGATAATTATGGTTTTTTATCATAAGAATGCACCAGGGATCATAGGGCAATAAAATCCAAAAGTCTTATTTTCGCACGAAAATTGCACAATGGGACGAAAATGCACCACGGGCACCAAAATTAGACCACGGAGCACCTCGGACCTGAAAACTTAAAAGTGCTCTAAGCATTAAGATTTTTTACGCATCAGAATGCATCAGGGATCACGGGGCACCAAAACCCAAAAGTCTTATTTTCGCCCCTAAAATACACAAATGGCCGAAAATGCACCCCTGACACCAAAATTGGACCACGAGGCCCCACGAACCTCAAGACTGAAAAGTATTCCAAGCATTATGGTTTTTTATTCATAAGAATGCACCAAGGTTCATGGGGCACCAAAACCCAAAAGTTTTATTTTCGCATGAAAATTGAACAAATGGCCGAAAATGCACTACCGGCACCAAAAATGGACCACGGGGAACCACATTCGTCAAAACTGAAAAGTGTTTCGAGTATTATTGTTTTTTTATGCATCAGAATGCACCAGGGGTCTCGGGGCACTAAAACCCAAAAGTCTTATTTTTGCACGAAAATTGCACAATGGGCCGAAAATGCACCACGGGCACAAAAATTAGACCACGGGGCACCTCGGACCTGAAAACTGAAAATTGCTCCGAGCATTAAGGTTTTTTATGCATAAGAATGCATCAGGAATCACGGGACACCAAAACCCAAAAGTCTTATTTTCGCACGAAAAATGCTCTAATGTCCGAAAATGTACCCCCGACACCAAAATTGGACCATGGGGCACCATAAACCTCAAGACTGAAAAGCGTTCCGAGCATTATAGTTTTTTAATGCATAAGAATGCACCAAGGATCAAGGGGTAAAAAAACCAAAACTCTTATTTTCGCACAAAAATTTAACAATGGACCGAAAATGCACCACAGGCACCAAAATTGGATCACGGGCACCTCAGACCTCAAAACAGAAAAGTGCTATGAGCATTATGGTTTTTTATTCATAAGAATGCCCCAGGGTTCACAGGGCACCAAAACCGAAAAGTCTTATTTTCGGGCGAAGATTAAATAATGGGCTGAAAATGCACCACGGGCACCAAAATTGGATCACGGGGCACCTGGGACATCAAAACTTATAAGTGCTCCAAGCATTATGGTTTCTTATGCATAAGAATGCGCCAGGGATTACGGGGCACCAACACCCAAAAGTCTTATTTTCACACGAAAATTGCACAAATGGTTGAAAATGCATTACCGGCACCAAAATTGTACCACGGGGCTCCATGGACCTCAAAACTGAAAAGTGTTCCGTGCATCATGGTTTTTTATGCATAAGAATGCACCAGGGATCACGGGGCACCAAAACCCAAAAGTCCCATTTTCGCATGAAAATTGCACAATGGGCTGAAAATGCATGACGGGCACCAAAATTGGACCACGGGGCACCTCGGACCTCAAAACTGAAAAGTGCTCCAAGAATTATGATTTTTTATGCATAAGAAACCACCAGGGATCACGGGGCACCAAAACCCAAAAGTCTTATTTTGGCATGAAAATTGCACAAATGGCCGAAAATGCACCACCGGCACAAAAATTGGACCACGCGGCACCACGGATCGCAAAACTGAAAAGTGTTCCGAGTATTATGGTTTTTTATGCATAAGAATGCACCAGGGATCACGGGGCACCAACACCCAAAAGTCTTATTTTCGCATGAAAATTGCACAATATGGCGAAAATGCACCACGGGCACCAAAATTGGACCACGGGGCACCTCGGACCTCAATACTTAGAAGTGGTCAGAGCATTATGGTTTTTTATGCATAAGAATGCACCAGGGATCACAGGGCACCAAAACCCAAAAGTCTTATTTTCGTATGAAAATTGCATAAATGGCCGAAAATGCACCACCGGCACCAAAATTGGACCACGGGGCACCAAAGACCTCAAAATTGAAAAGTGTTGCAAACATTATGATTTTTTATGTGTAAGAATGCGCCAGGGATCACGGGGCACCAAAAACCAAAAGTCTTATTTTTGCACGATTATTGCACAATGTGTCGAAAATGAACCACGAGCACCGAAATATGACCACGGGGCACCACGAACCACAAGATTGAAAAGTGTTCCGAGCATTATGGTTTTTTATGCATAAGAATGCACTAAGAATCACGGGGCACCAAAACCCAAATGTCTTATTTTGGCATGAAAATTGCACAATGGGCCGAAAATGCACAACATGCACCAAAATTGGATGACGGGGCACGACGGACCTCAAAACTAAAAAGTGCTCCAAGAATTATGGTTTTTTATGCCTAAGAATGCACCAGGGATCACAGGGCACCAAAACCCAAAAGTCTTATTTTCGCACGAAAATTGCACAATGGACCGAAAATGCACCACGGGCACAAAAATTAGACCACGGGGCACCTCGGACCTCAAAACTTAAAAGTGTTCCAACCATTATTGATTTTTATCCATAAGAATTCACCAGGAATCACGGGGCACCAAAACCTAAAAGTCTTATTTTCGCACGAAAATTGCACAATGGGCCGAAAATGCATCACGGGCACCAAAATTGGACCACGGGACACCTCGGACCTCAAAACTGAAAAGCTCTATGAGAATTATGGTTTTTAATGCATAAGAATGCACCAGGGTTCATAGGGCACAAAAACCCAAAAGTCTTATTTTGGCACGAAAATTTGACAAATTGCTAAAAATGCACCACGGGAACCAAAATTGGACCACGGGGCACCGTGGACCTCAAAACTGAAAAGTGCTCCAACTATTATGGTTTTTTATGTATAAGAATGTACTAGCGATCACAGGGCACCAAAACCCAAAAGTCTTATTTTCGCAAGAAAATTTCACAAATGGCCGAAAATGCATTATCGGCACCAAAATTGGTCCACTGGGCACCACAGACCTCAAAACTGAAAAGTGTTTCGAGCATTATCGTTTTTTATGCATAAGAATGCCCTCGGGATCACGGGGCACCAAAACCCAAAAGACTTATTTTCGCATGAAAATTGCACAATGGACCGAAAATGCACCACAGGCGCCAAAATTGGACCACGAGGCACGACAGACCTCAAAACTAAAAAATTCTCTAAGCATTATGGTTTTTTGTGCATAAGAATGCACTAGGGATCACGGGGCACCAAAACCCAAAAGTCTTATTTTCGCACGAAAATTGCACAAATGGCCGAAAATGCATCACTGACACCAAAATTGGTCCACGGGGCACCACGGAACTCAAAACTTAAAAGTTCTCCAAGCATTATGGTTTTTTATGCATTAGAATGCACCAAGGATCACGGGGAACAAAAACCTAAAAGTCTTATTTTCGCACGAAAATTTCTCAAATGGCCGAAAATGCACCACGGGCACCACGGACCTCAAAACTGAAAAGTGTTCCTAGCATTATGGTTTTTTATGAATAAGAATGCACCAGGGATCACGAGGCACCAAAACCCAAAAGTCTTATTTTCGCACAAAAATTGTACAATGGGCTGACAATTCATTACCGGCACCAAAATTGGACCATGGGGCACCACAGACCTCAAAACTGAAAAGTGTTCCGAGCAATGTGGCATTTTATGGATAAAATGCACCGGAAATGACGGGGCACCAATACCCAAAAGTCCTATTTTCGCCCGAAAATTGCACAATTGGCCGAAAATGCACCACGGGCACCAAAATTGGACCATGGGGCACCTCAGACCTCAATACTTAAAAGTGGTCCAGGCATTATGGTTTTTAATGCATAAGAATGCACCAGGGATCATGGAACACCAACACCCAAAAGCCTTATTTTCGCACGAATATTGGACAAATGTCCGAAAATGCAACACCGGCAACAAAATTGGACCATGGGGCTCCACGAACCTCAAAACTGTAAAGTGATTCAAGCATTATGGTTTTCTATGCATAAGAATGCACCAAGGATCACGGGGCACCAAAACACAAAAGTCTTATTTTCGCACGAAACTTACACAAAAGGGTCGAGAATGCACCACGGGCAACAAAATTGAACCACGGGGTACCTCGGACCTCAATACATAAAAGTGGTCCGAGCATTATGGCTTTTTATGCATAAGAATGCACCAGGGAAACGGGGCATCAAATCCCAAAAGTCTTATTTTCGCACGAAAATTGTACAATGGGCCGAAAATGCACCATCGGCACCAAAATTGGAACACGGGGCACCACGGACCTCAAAACTGAAAAGTGTTATGAGCATTATGGTTTTTTATGCATAAGAATGCAGCAGGGATCACGAGGCACCGAAACCCAAAAGTCTTATTTTCGCACGAAAATTACACAATGGGCCGAAAATGCACCACGAGCACCAAAATTGGACCACGGGGCACCTCGGACCTCAAAACTTAAAAGTTCTCCCAGCATCATGGTTTTTTATGAATAAGAATGCACCATGGATCATGTGGCACCAAAAGCCAAAAGTCTTATTTTCGCACGAAAGTTTCACAAATGGCAGAGAATGCACCACCAGCACCAAAATTGGACCACGGGGCATCATGGACCTCAGAACTAAAAAGTGCTTCAAGCATTATGGTTTTTAATGCATAAGAATGCATCAGGGATCACGTGGCACCAAAACCCAAAAGTCCTATTTTCGCACAAAAATTTCACATATGGCCGAAAATGCAACACCGGAACCAAAATTGGACCACGGGGCACCACGAACCTCAAAATTGAAGAGTGCTCCAAGAATTATAGTTTTTTATGCATAAGAATGCACCAAGGATCACGGGGCACCAAAACCCAAAAGTCTTATTTTCGCACGAAAATTTCACAAATGGCCGAGAATGCACCACCGGCACGAAAATTGGACCTCGGGGCACCATGGACATCAAAACTGAAAAGTGCTCTGAGCATTATGGTTTTTTATGCATAAGAATGCACCATGGATCATGGGGCACCAAAACCCAAAAGTCTTATTTTCGGTCGTAAATTTCACAAATGGTCGAAAATGCACCACCGACACCAAAATTGGACCACGGGGCACCACGGAACTCAAAATTTAAAAGTGCTCCAAGCATTATAGTTTTTTATGCATTAGAATGCACCAAGGATGACGGGGCACCAAAACCTAAAAGTCTTATTTTCGCACGAAAATTTCTCAAATGGCCGATAATGTACCACGGGCACCACGGACCTCAAAACTGAAAAGTGTTTCGAGCATTATGGTTTTTTATGAATAAGAATGCACCAGGGATCACGAAGCACCAAAACCCAAAAGTCTTATTTTCGCACAAAAATTGTACGACGGGCTGAAAATGCATTACCGGCACTAAAATTGGACCACGGGGCACCTCGGACCTCAAAACTGAAAAATGCTCCGAGCATTATGGTTTTTTTATGCATAAGAATGCACCATGAATCATTGGGCACCAAAACCCAAAAGTCTTATTTTCGCACGAAAATTACATAATGGGCAGAAAATGCACCACGGGCACCAAAATTGGACCACGGGGCACATCGGACATCAAAACTTAAAAGTGCTCCGAGCATTATGGATTTTTATTCATAAGAATGAACCAGGGATCACGGTGCACCAAATCCCAAAAGGCTTATTTTTACAAGAAAATTGCACAATGGGCCGAAAATGCATCACGGCCACCAAAATTGGACCACGGGGCACGTCGGACCTCAAAACTGAAAAGTGCCCCAAGCATTATCGTTTTTTATGTATAAGAATGCACCAGGGATCACGGGGCACCAAAACACAAAAGTCATATTTTCGCACGAAAATTGCACAACGGGCAGAAAAGGCACCACGGGCACCACAATTGGACCACGGGGCACGTTGGACTTCAAAACTGAAAAGTGCTCCAAGCATTATGGTTTCTTACGCATAAGAATGCACCAGGGATCACGGGGCATCAAAACCCAAAAGTCTTATTTTCGCACGAAAATTGCACCATGGGCTGAAAATGCATCACAGGAACCAAAGTTGGACCACGGGGCACCTCGGACCTCAAAACTGAAAAGTGCCACGAGCAGTGTCGTTTTTATGCATAAGAATGCCCCAGGAATCACAGGCACCAAAACCCAAAAGACTTATTTTCGAATGAAAATTGCACAACGGGTCGAAAATGCACCAATGACACCAAAATTGGACCACGGGGCACGTCGGACCTTAAAACTGAAAGGTGCTCCAAGCATTATGGTTTTTTATGCATAAGAACGCACCAAGGATCATGGGGCACCAAAACCCAAAAGTCTTATTTTCGCCCGAGAATTGTACCATGGGCCGAGAATGCACCACCGGCACCAAAATTGGACCACGGGGCACCATGGACCTCAGAACTGAAAAGTGCTTCAAGCATTATGGTTTTTTATGCATAAGAATGCACCAGGGATCACGGGGCACCAAAACCCAAAACTCTTATTTTCGCACGAAAATTGTACAATGGGCCGAAAATGCACCACGGGCACCAAAATTGGATGACGGGCACCTTGGACCTCAAAACTAAAAACTGCTCCGAGTATAATGGATTTTTATGCATAAGAATGCACTAGGGATTACGGGGCACCAAAACCTAAAAGTCTTATTTTCGCATGAAAATTGCACAATGGGCACCAAAATTAGACCACGGGGCACCTCGGACCTCAAAACTGAAAAGTGCACCGAGCATTATGGTTTTTTATGCATAAGAATGCACCAGGGATCATGGGGCACCAAAACCCAAAAGTCTTATTTTCGCACGAAAATTGCACAATGGGCCGAAAATGCACCACCGGCATAAAAATTGGACCACGGGGCACCTCATACCTCAAAACTAAAAACTTCTCCGAGTATAATGGATTTTTATGCATAAGAATGCACCAGGGATTACGGGGCACCAAAACCGAAAAGTCATATTTTCGCACGAAAATTGCACAATGGGCCAAAAATGCACCACAAGCACCAACATTGGACTACGGGGCTCCTCGGACCTCAAAACTGAAAAGTGCAACGAGCATTATCGATTTTTATGCATAAAAAAGCACCAGGGATCACGGGGCACCAAAACCCAAAAGTCTTATTTTCGCACAAAAATTGCACATATGGCCGAAGATGCACCCCTGGCACCAAAATTGGACCACGGTGCACCATGGACCTCAAAACTGAAAAGTGCTCCATGGATTATGGTTTTTTATGCATAAGAATGCACCAGCAATCATGGGGCACCAACACCCAAAAGTCTTATTTTCACACGAAAATTTCACAACCGGCCGAAAATGCACCACCGGCACCAAAATTGGACCACAGGGCACCACAGACCTCAAAACTGAAAAGTATTCCAAGCATTATGGTTTTTTATGCATAAGTATGCACCAGGGGTCACGGGGCACCAAAACCCAAAAGTCTAATTTTCGCACGAAAATTGCACAATAGGACGAAAATGCATCACGAGGACCAAAATTGGACCACGGGGCACGTCGGACCTCAAAACATTAAAGTGCTCCGAGCATTATGATTTTTTATACATAAAAATGAACCAGGGATCACGGGGCACCAAAACCCAAAAGTTTTATTTTCGCACGAAAATTGCACAATGGGCCGAAAATGCACCACGGGCACCAAAATTGGACCACGGGGCACCTCAGACCTCAAAACTGAAAAGTGGTCTGAGCATTATAGTTTTTTATGCATAAGAATGCACCAGGGATCAAGAGGTACCAAAACCAAAAAGTCTTATTTTCGAACGAAAATTGCACAATTGGACGAAAATGCACCATTGGCACCAAAATTGGACCACGGGGCACCATCGACCGCAAAACTGCAAAGTGGTCCAAGCATTATTGTGTTTTATGCATAAGAATGTACCAGGGATCAGGGGGCACCAAAACCCAAAAGTCTTATTTTCGCACGAAAATTGCTCAATGGGCCGAATATGCACCACGGGAACCAAAATTGGACCACGAGGCACCGTGGACCTGAAAACTAAAAGTGCTCCAAGCATTATGGTTTTTTATGCATAAGAATGCACCTGGGATATTGGGGCACCAAAACCCAAAAGTCCTATTTTCGAATGAAAATTTCACAATGGGCCAACATTGCATCACGGGCACCAAAATTGGACCATGGGGCACCACGGACCTCAAAACTAAAAAGTGTTCCAAGCATTATTGTTTTTTATGCATAAGAATGCACCAGGGATCATGGGGCACCAAAACCCAAAAGTCTTATTTTCGCACGAAAATTGCAGAAAGGGCCAAAAATGCACCACGGGCACCAAAATTGGACCACGGGGCACCTCGGACCTCAAAACTGAAAAGTTCTATGAGCATTATGGTTTTTAATGCATAAGAATGCACCAGGGTTCATAGGGCACAAAAACCCAAAAGTCTTATTTTCGCACGAAAAATTCAGCAATGGCCGAAAATGCACCACGGGCACCAAAATTGGACCACGGGGCACCTCGGACCTCAAAACTGAAAAGTGCTCCAAGCATTTTGGTTTTTATGAATAAGAATGCACGAGGGATCACGGGGCACCAAAACCCAAAAGTCTTATTTTCGCACGAAAATTGGACAAATTGCAGAAAATGCATTACCGGCACCAAAATTGGTACCCGGGGCACCACAGACCTCAAAACTGAAAAGTGTTCCAAGCATTATGGTTTTTTATGCATAAGAATGCACAAGGGCTCATGGGGCACCAAAATCCCAAAGTTTTATTTTCGCACGAAAATTGCACAAATAGCCGAAAATGCACCACCGGCACCAAAATTGGAGCACGGGGCACCACGAACCTCAAAACTAAAAAGTTTTCCAAGCCTTATGGTATTTTATGCATAAGAATGCACCAGGGATAACGGGGCACCAAAACCCAAAAGTCTTACTTTCGCACGAAAATTGCACAATGGGCCGAAAATGCAACACCGGCACCAAAATTGGACAACAGGGTACCACAGACCTCAAAACTGAAAGTGCTCCAAGCATTATGGTTTTTTATGCATAAGAATGCACCTGGGATATTGGGGCACCAAAACCCAGAAGTCTTATTTTCGAAGGAAAATTGAATAATGGGCGGAAAATGCACCATGGGTACCAAAATTGGACCATGGGGCACCTCGGACCTCAAAACTGAAAGGTGCTCCGAGCATTATGGTGTTTTTTGTATAAGAATGCACCAGGGATCAGGGGGCACCAAAACCCAAAAGTCTTATTTTCGCACGAAAATTGCTCAATCTGCCGAATATGCACCACGGGAACCAAAATTGGACCACGAGGCATCGTGGACCTGAAAACTGAAAAGCGCACCAAGCATTATGGTTTTTTAAGGATAAGAATGCACCAGGGATCACGGGGCACCAAAACCAAAAATTCCTCTTTTCGAACGAAAATTACACAATGGGCCGAAAATGCACCACGGGGCACGTCGGACCTCAAAACTGAAAAATGCTCCGAGTATTATGGTTTTTTATGCATAAAAATGCACCAGGGATCACGGGGCACCAAAACCCAAAAGTCTTATGTTCGCACGAACATTGCACAAATGGTCAAAAATGCACCACCGGCACCAAAATTGGACCACGAGGTAGCACGGACCTCAAAACTGAAAAGTGTTACTAGCATTATGGTTTATTCTGTATAATAATGCACCAGGGATCATGGGGCACCAAAACCCAAAAGTCTTATTTGCGCACGAAAATTGCACAAATGGCTGAAAATGCACCCCCGGCACCAAAATTAGACCATGGGGCACCACGGGCCTGAAAACTGAAATGTTTTCCAATAATTATGCTTTTTTTTTTGCAAAAGAATGCACCAAGGATCACGGGGCACCAAAACCCAAAAGTCTTACTTTCGCATGAAAATTGCACAATGGGCCGAAAATGCACCACGGGCACCAAAATTGGACCATGGGGAACGTCGAACCTCAAAACTGAAAAATGCTCTGAGCATTATGGTTTTTTATTCATAAAAATGCACCAGGGATCACGGGGCACCAAAACCCAAAAGTCTTATTTTCGCACGAAAATTGCACATTTGGCCGAAAATGCACCACGGGGACCAAAATTGGACCACGAGGCACCTCGGACCTCAATACTTAAAGGTGCTCTGAGCATTATGGTTTTTATGCATTACAATGCACCAGGGATCATGGAGCACCAAAATGCAAAAGTCTTATTTTCGCACGAAAAATGCACAAATGGCCAAAAATGCACCACCTACAGCAAAATTGGACAACACGGCACCACAGCCTCAAAATTGAAAAGTGTTCCAGCATTATGGTTTTTTATGCATAAGAATGCCCCAAGGATCACGGGTCACCAATACCCAAAAGTCTTATTTTCACATGAAAATTGCACAATGGGCTGAAAATGCACCACATGCACCAAAATTGGACCACGGGGCACCTCGGACCTCAAAACTGAAAAGTGCTACGAGCATTATGGGTTTTTATGCATAATATTGCACCAGGAATCACGGGGCACCAAAACCCAAAAGTCTTATTTTCGCACAAAAATTGCACAAATGGCCAAAAATACACCACCGTCACCAAAATTGGACCACGGGGCACCATGGACCTCAAAACTGAAAAGTGCTCCAAGCATTATGGTTTTTATGCATAAGAATGCCCCAGGGATCACGGGGCATCGAAACCCAAAAGTCTTATTTTCGCTCGAAAATTGCACAAATGGTCGAAAATGCATTACCGACATCAAAATTGAACCACAGGGCACCACAGATCTCAAAACTGAAAAGTGTTTTGAGCATTCTTCTTTTTTATGCATAAGAATCCACCAGGGATCACGGGGAACCAAAACCCAAAAGTCTTATTTTCGTACGAAAATTGCATGATGGGCCAAAAATGCACCACGGGCACCAAAATTGGACCACGGGGCACCTCGGACCTCAGAACTGAAAAGTACTCCGAGCATTATGGTTTTTTATGCATAAGAATGCACTAGTGATCACGGGGGCACCAAAACCCAAAAGTCTTATTTTCGCACGAAAATTGCACAAATGGCCGAAAATGCACCCCGGCACTAAAATAGGACCACGGGGCACCACGAACCACAAGACTGAAGAGTGTTCCGAGCATTATGGTTTTTTTATGCATAAGAATGCACCAAGGATCACGGGGCACCAAAACCCAAAAGTCTTACTTTCGCACGAAAATTGCACAAAGGGTCGGAATTGCACCACGGGCACCAAAATGGGACCACGGGGCACGTCGCCCCTCAAAACTTAAAAGTGATACGAGCATTATGGTTTTTTATCCATAAGAATACACCAGGGTTCATAAGGCACCAAACCTAACAGTCCTATTTTCGCATGAAAATTGCACTAATGACTGGAAATGAACCACCGACACCAAAATTGGACCACGAGGCACCACGGACCTCAAAACTGAAAGGTGTTCCGAGCATTATGTTTTTCTATGCGTAAGAATGCACAAGGTATCACGGGGTACCAAAACCAAAAAGTCTTATTTTCGCACGAAAATTACACAATGGGCCGAAAATGCACCACGGGCACCAAAATTGGACCACGGGGCACCTCGGACCTCAAAACTCAAAAGTGCTCCGAGCATTATGGATTTTTATGCATAAGAATGGACCAGGGATCACGGTGCACCAAAGCCCAACAGGCTTATTTTTACACGAAAATTGCACAATGGGCCGAAAATGCATCACGGGCACCAAAATTGGACCACAGGGCACCTCGGACCTCAAAACTGAAAAGTGCTCCAAGCATTATCATTTTTTATGTATAAGAATGCACCAGGGATCACGGGGCACCAAAACACAAAAGTCATATTTTCACACAAATATTGGACAAATGTCCGAAAATGCAACACCAGCACCAAAGTTGGACCACGGGGCTCCACGAACCTCAAAACTGTAAAGTGATTCGAGCATTATGTTTTTTTATGCATAAGAATGCACCAAGGATCACAGGGCACCAAAACCCAAAAGTCTTATTTTCGCACGAAAATTGCACAAAGGGTTGAAAATGCACGATGGGCACCAAAATTGGACCACGGGGTACCTCGGACCTCAATACTTAAAAGTGGTCCGAGCATTATGGCTTTTTATGCATAAGAATGCACCAGGGATAACGGGGCACCAAATCCAAAAATTCTTATTTTCGCACGAAAATTGCACAATGGGACGAAAATGCACCACTGGCACATTATTGGACCACAAGGCACCTCGGACCTCAAAACTGAAAATTTCTCCGAGCATTATTGTTTTTTTATTCATAAGAATGCACCAGGGATCATGGGGCACCAAAACGCAAAAGTCTTATTTTCGCACGAAAATTACACAATGGGCCGAAAATGCACCACGGGCACCAAAATTGAACCACAAGGCACCTCGTACCTCAAAACATAAAAGTGCTTCGAGCATTATGGATTTTTATGCATAAGAATGAACCAGGGATCACGGTGCACCAAAGCCCAAAAGGCTTATTTTTACATGAAAATTGCACAATGGGCCGAAAATGCATCACGGGCACCAACATTGGACCACGGGGCACCTCGAACCTCAAAACTGAAAAGTGCTCCGAGCATTATCATTTTTTATGTATAAGAATGCACCAGGGATCACGGGGCACCAAAACACAAGTCATATTTTCGCACGAAAATTGCACAACGGGCCGAAAATGCACCACGGGCACCACAATTGGACGACGGGGCACGTTGGACTTCAAAACTGAAAAGTGCTCCAAGCATTATGGTTTTTTATGCATAAGAATGCACCAGGGATCACGGGGCACCAAAACCCAAAAGTCTTATTTTCGCACGAAAATTGCACCATAGGCTGAAAATGCATCATAGGAACCAAAATTGGACCACGGGGCACCTCGGACCTCAAACTTGAAAAGTGCTCCGAGCGGTATTGTTTTTCAGGCATAAGAATGAACCAGGGATCACGGGGCACCATAACCCAAAAGTCTTATTTTCGCACGAAAATTGCACAATGGGCCGAAAATGCAGCACCGACACCAAAATTAGACCACGGGGCACCTCGGACCTCAAAACTGAAAAGTGTTCTGAGTAATACGATTTTTTATGCATAAAATGCACCAGGGATCACGGGGAACCAAATCCCAAAAGTCTTATTTTCGCACGAAAATTGCACAATGGGCCGAAAATCCACCATTGGCACCAAAATTGGACCACGGGGCACCTCGGACCTCAAAACTGATAAGTGCTCCGAGCATTATGGTTTTTTATGCATAAGAAAGTCCTAGGGATCACGTGGTACCAAAACCTAAAAGTTTCATTTTCGCCTGAAAATTGCACAATGGGCCGAAAATGCCCCACAAGCACCAAAATTGGACCAGGGGGCACTTCGGACCTCAAAACTGAAAAGTGCTCCGAGCATTATCATTTTTTATGCATAAGAATGCACAAACGATCATGGGGCCCCAAATCCCAAAAGCCTTATTTTCGCACGAAAATTGCACAATGGGCCAAAAATGCATCATGGCCACCAAAATTGGACCACGGGGCACCTCGAACTTCAAAACTTAAAAGTGCTCCGAGAATTATGGCTTTTTATCCATAAGAATGCACCAGGGATTATGGGGCACCAAAACCCAAAAGTCTTATTTTCGCACGAAAATTACACAATGGGCCGAAAATGAACCACCGGCACAAAAATTGGACCACGGGGCACCTCAGACCTCAAAACTAAAAAGTTCTCTGAGTATAATGGATTTTTATGCATAAGAATGCACCAGGGATCAGGGGGCACCAAAGCCCAAAAGTCTTATTTTCGCATGAACATTGCACAAATGGTAAAAAATGCACCACCGGCACCAAAATTGGACCACGCGGTAGCACGGACCTCAAAACTGAAAAGTGTTACTAGCATTATGGTTTATTCTGTATAAGAATTCACCAGGGATCATGGGGCACCAAAACCCAAATGTCTTATTTTCGCACGAAAATTGCACAAATGGCCGAAAATGCACTCCCGACACCAAAATTAGACCATGGGGCACCACGGACCTGAAAACTGAAAAGTTTTCCAATAATTATGCTTTTTTTTTTTTGCAAAAGAATGCACCACCGGCACCAAAATTGGACCACGAGGTAGCACGGACCTCAAGACAGAAAAGTGTTCTAAGCAATATGGTTTTTTATGCATAAAAATGCACCAGGGATCACGGGCCACCAAAACCCAAAAGTTTCATTTTCGCATGAAAATTGCACAATGGGCCGAAAATGCCCCACAGGCACCAAAATTGGACCAGGGGGCACTTCGGACCTCAAAACTGAAAAGTGCTCCGAGCATTATCGTTTTTTATGCATAAGAATGCACAAACGATCATAGGGCCCCAAATCCCAAAAGCCTTATTTTCGCACGAAAATTGCACAATGGGCCAAAAATGCATCATGGGCACCAAAATTGGACCACGGGACACCTCGAACTTCAAAACTTAAAAGTGCTCCGAGAATTATGGTTTTTTATGCATAAGAATGAACCAGGGATCATGGGGCACCAAAACCCAAAAGTCTTATTTTCGCACGAAAGTTGCACAATGGGCCGAAAATGCACCACCGGCACAAAAATTGGACCACGGGGCACCTCAGACCTCAAAACTAAAAAGTTCTCCGAGTATAATGGATTTTTATGCATAAGAATGCACCAGGGATCAGGGGGCACCAAAACCCAATAGTCTTATTTTCGCACGAAAATTGCTCAATCTGCCGAATATGCACCACGGGAACCAAAATTGGATCACGAGGCATCGTGGACCTGAAAACTGAAAAGCGCACGAAGCATTATCGTTTTTTAAGGATAAGAATGCACCAGGGATCACGGGGCACCAAAACCAAAAATTCCTCTTTTCGAACGAAAATTACACAATGGGCCGAAAATGCACCACGGGGCACGTCGGAGCTCAAAACTGAAAAATGCTCCGAGTATTATGGTTTTTTATGCATAAAAATGCACCATGGATCACGGGGCACCAAAACCCAAAAGTCTTATTTTTGCACGAACATTGCACAAATGGTCAAAAATGTACCACCGGCACCAAAATTGGACCACGCGGTAGCACGGACCTCAAAACTGAAAAGTGTTACTATCATTATGGTTTATTCTGTATAAGAATGCAGCAGGGATCATGGGGCACCAAAACCCAAAAGTCTTATTTTTGCATGAAAATTGCACAAATGGCCGAAAATGCACTCCCGACACCAAAATTAGACCATGGGGCACCACGGACCTGAAAACTGAAAAGTTTTCCAATAATTATACCTTTTTTTTTTGCAAAAGAATGCACCACCGGCACCAAAATTGCACCACGAGGTAGCACGGACCTCAAGACAGAAAAGTGTTCCGAGCATTGTGGTTTTTTATGCATAAGAATGCACCAAGGATCACGAGGCACCAAAACCCAAATCTCTAATTTTCGCACGAAAATTGCACAGACGGCCGAAAATGCACCACGGGCACCAAAATTGGACCACGGGGCACCTCGAACCTCAAAACTGAAAAGTACTATGAGTATTATGGTTTTTTATGAAAAGTGCTCCGACCTAGATGGTTTTTTGAGCATAAGAATGCACCAGGGATCACAGGGCACCAAAACCCGAAAGTCTTATTTTTGCACGAAAATTTCACAAATCGCCGAAAATGCACCACCGGCACCAAAATTGGACCACAGGGCACCATGGACCTCAAAACTGAAAAGTACTCCAAGCATTATGGTTTTTTATGCATAAGAATGCACCAGGGATAAGGGGGCAGCAAAACCCAAAAGCCTTATTTTCGTACGAAAATTGCAAAATAGGCCGAAAATGCACCACGGGCACCAACAATGGACCACGGGGCACTGTGGACCTGAAAACTAAAAGTGCTCCAAGTATTATGGTTTTTTATGCATAAGAATGCACCTGGGATATTGGGGCACCAAAACCCAAAAGTCCTATTTTCGAATGAAAATTTCACAATGGGCCAACATTGCATCACGGGCACCAAAATTGGACCATGGGGCACCACGGACCTCAAAACTAAAAAGTGTTCCAAGCATTATTGTTTTTTATGCATAAGAATGCACCAGGGATCATGGGGCACCAAAACCCAAAAGTCTTATTTTCACACGAAAATTGCAGAAAGGGCCAAAAATGCACCACGGGCACCAAAATTGGACCACGGGGCACCTCGGACCTCAAAACTGAAAAGTTCTATGAGCATTATGGTTTTTAATGCATAAGAATGCACCAGGGTTCATAGGGCACAAAAACCCAAAAGTCTTATTTTCGCACGAAAATTTCAGCAATGGCCGAAAATGCACCACGGGCACCAAAATTGGACCACGGGGCACCTCGGACCTCAAAACTGAAAAGTGCTCCAAGCATTTTGGTTTTTATGAATAAGAATGCACGAGGGATCACGGGGCACCAAAACCCAAAAGTCTTATTTTCGCATGAAAATTGGACAAATTGCAGCAAATGCATTACCGGCACCAAAATTGGTACCCGGGGCACCACAGACCTCAAAACTGAAAAGTGTTCCAAGCATTATGGTTTTTTATGCATAAGAATGCACAAGGGCTCATGGGGCACCAAAATCCCAAAGTTTTAGTTTCGCACGAAAATTGCACAAATAGCCGAAAATGCACCACCGGCACCAAAATTGGAGCACGGGGCACCACGAACCTCAAAACTAAAAAGTTTTCCAAGCCTTATGGTATTTTATGCATAAGAATGCACCAGGGATAACGGGGCACCAAAACCCAAAAGTCTTACTTTCGCACGAAAATTGCACAATGGGCCGAAAATGCAACAACGGCACCAAAATTGGACAACAGGGTACCACAGACCTCAAAACTGAAAGTGCTCCAAGCATTATGGTTTTTTATGCATAAGAATGCACCTGGGATATTGGGGCACCACAACCCAGAAGTCTTATTTTCGAAGGAAAATTGAATAATGGGCGGAAAATGCACCATGGGTACCAAAATTGGACCATGGGGCACCTCGGACCTCAAAACTGAAAGGTGCTCCGAGCATTATGGTGTTTTTTGTATAAGAATGCACCAGGGATCAGGGGGCACCAAAACCCAAAAGTCTTATTTTCGCACGAAAATTGCTCAATCTGCCGAATATGCACCACGGGAACCAAAATTGGACCACGAGGCATCGTGGACCTGAAAACTGAAAAGCGCACCAAGCATTATGGTTTTTTAAGGATAAGAATGCACCAGGGATCACGGGGCACCAAAACCAAAAATTCCTCTTTTCGAACGAAAATTACACAATGGGCCGAAAATGCACCACGGGGCACGTCGGACCTCAAAACTGAAAAATGCTCCGAGTATTATGGTTTTTTATGCATAAAAATGCACCAGGGATCACGGGGCACCAAAACCCAAAAGTCTTATTTTCGCACGAACATTGCACAAATGGTCAAAAATGCACCACCGGCACCAAAATTGGACCACGCGGTAGCACGGACCTCAAAACTGAAAAGTGTTACTAGCATTATGGTTTATTCTGTATAAGAATGCACCAGGGATCATGGGGCACCAAAACCCAAAAGTCTTATTTTTGCACGAAAATTGCTCAATCTGTCGAATATGCACCACGGGAACCAAAATTGGACCACGAGGCATCGTGGACCTGAAAACTGAAAAGTGCACCAAGCATTATGGTTTTTTAAGGATAAGAATGCACCAGGGATCACGGGGTACCAAAACTAAAAATTCCACTTTTCGAACGAAAATTACACAATGGGCCGAAAATGCACCACGGGGCACGTCGGACCTCAAAACTGAAAAATGCTCCGAGTATTATGGTTTTTTATGCATAAAAATGCACCAGGGATCACGGGGCACCAAAACCCAAAAGTCTTATTTTCGCACGAACATTGCACAAATGGTAAAAAATGCACCACCGGCACCAAAATTGGACCACGCGGTAGCACGGACCTCAAAACTGAAAAGTGTTACTAGCATTATGGTTTATTCTGTATAAGAATGCACCAGGGATCATGGGGCACCAAAACCCAAAAGTCTTATTTTCGCACGAAAATTGCACAAATGGCTGAAAATGCACTCCCGACACCAAAATTAGACCATGGGGCACCACGGACCTGAAAACTGAAAAGTTTTCCAATAATTATACTTTTTTTTTTGCAAAAGAATGCACCACCGGCACCAAAATTGGACCACGAGGTAGCACGGACCTCAAGACAGAAAAGTGTTCCGAGCATTGTGGTTTTTTATGCATAAGAATGCACCAACGATCACGAGGCACCAAAACCCAAATCTCTAATTTTCGCACGAAAATTGCACAGACGGCCGAAAATGCACCACGGGCACCAAAATTGGACCACGGGGCACCTCGAACCTCAAAACTGAAAAGTACTATGAGTATTATGGTTTTTTATGCAAAAGAATGCACCAGGGATCACAGGGCACCAAAACCCGAAAGTCTTATTTTTGCACAAAAATTTCACTAATGGCCGAAAATGCACCACCGGCACCAAAATTGGACCACAGGGCACCATGGACCTCAAAACTGAAAAGTACTCCAAGCATTATGGTTTTTTATGCATAAGAATGCACCAGGGATCAGGGGGCAGCAAAACCCAAAAGCCTTATTTTCGTACGAAAATTGCAAAATAGGCCGAAAATGCACCACGGGCACCAACATTGGACCACGGGGCACTGTGGACCTGAAAACTAAAAGTGCTCCAAGCATTATGGTTTTTTATGCATAAGAATGCACCTGGGATATTGGGGCACCAAAACCTAAAAGTCCTATTTTCAAATGAAAATTCCATAATGGGCTAACATTGCATCACGGGCACCAAAATTGGACCATGGGGCACCACGGACCTCAAAACTAAAAAGTGTTCCAAGCATTATTATTTTTTATGCATAAGAATGCACCAGGGATCATCGGGCACCAAAACCCAAAAGTCTTATTTTCGCACGAAAATTGCAGAAAGGGCCGAAAATGCCCCACGGGCACCAAAATTGGACCACGGGGCACCTCGGACCTCAAAACTGAAAAGCTCTATGAGCATTATGGTTTTTAATGCATAAGAATGCACCAGGGTTCATAGGGCACAAAAACCCAAAAGTCTTATTTTCGCACGAAAATTTCAGCAATGGCCGAAAATGCACCACGGGCACCAAAATTGGACCACGGGGCACCTCGGACCTCAAAACTGAAAAGTGCTCCAAGCATTTTGGTTTTTATGAATAAGAATGCACGAGGGATCACGGGGCACCAAAACCCAAAAGTCTTATTTTCGCACGAAAATTGGACAAATGGCCAAAAATGCATTACCGGCACCAAAATTGGTACCCGGGGCACCACAGACCTCAAAACTGAAAAGTGTTCCAAGCATTATGGTTTTCTATCCATAAGAATGCACATGGGCTCACGGGGCACCAAAACCCCAAAGTTTTATTTTCGCACGAAAATTGCACAAATAGCTGAAAATGCACCATTGGCACCAAAATTGGAGCACGGGGCACCCCGAACCTCAAAACTAAAAAGTTTTCTATTCCTTATGGTATTTTATGCATAAGAATGCACCAGGGATAACGGGGCACCAAAACCCAAAAGTCTTACTTTCGCACGAAAATTGCACAATGGGCCGAAAATGCACCACCGGCACCAAAATTGGACAACGGGGTACCACGGACCTCAAAACTGAAAGTGCTCCAAGCATTATGGTTTTTTATGCATAAGAATGCACCTGGGAAATTGGGGCACCAAAACCCAAAAGTCTTATTTTCGAACGAAAATTGAACAATGGGCGGAAAATGCACCATGGGTACCAAAATTGGACCACGGGGCACCTCGGACCTCAAAACTGAAAAGTGCTCGAAGCATTATGGCTTTTTATGCTTAAGAATGCACCAGGGATCATGGGGAATCAAAATCCAAAAGTCTTATTTTCGTACGAAGATTGCACAATGGGCCGAAATTATACCACGAGCACCAAAATTGGACCACGGGGCACCTAGGACCCCAAAACTGAAAAGTGCTCTGAGCATTATGGTTTTTTATGCTTAAGAATGCACCAGGGATCGTGGGGCACCAAAACCCAAAAGTCTTATTTTCGCACGAAACTTGCACAAATGGCTGAAAATGCACCACTTGCACCAAAATTGGACCACGGGGCACCACGGACCTCAAAACTGAAAAGTGCTCCGACCAAGATGGTTTTTTATGCATAAGAATGCACCAGGGATCACAGGGCACCAAAACCCCAAAGTCTTATTTTCGCACGAAAATTGCACAAATTGTCGAAAATGCACCACCGGCACCAAAATTGGACCACGGGGCACCTCGGACCTCGAAACTAAAAAGTTCTCTGAGCATTATGGTTTTTTATGCATAAGAATGCACCGGGGATCACATGGCACCAAAACCCAAAAGTCTTATCTTCACACGAAAATTGCACAATGGGCCGAAATTGCACCACGGGCACCAAATTTTGACCAAGGGGCACCTCGGACCTCAATACCTAAAAGTTCTCCGAGCATTATTATTTTTTATGCGTAAGAATGCACCAGGGATCAAAGGGCACGAAAACCCAAAAGTCTTATTTTCGCACGAAAATTGCATAATGGGCCGAAAATGTACCACGGGCACCAAAATTGGAGCGCGGGACACGTCGGACCTCAAAACTGATAAGCGCTCTCAGCATTATGGTTTTTTATGCATAACCAGGGATCACAGGGCACAAAAACCCAAAAGTTTTATTTTCGCACAAAAATTGCACAATGGGTTGAAATTGCACCACGAGCACCAAAATTTGACCAAGGGGCACCTCGGACCTCAATACCTAAAAGCGATCTGAGCATTATGGTATTTTATGCAAAAGAATGCACCAGGGATTACGGGGCACCAAAACCTAAAAGTCTTATTTTCGCATGAAAATTGCACAAATGGTAGAAAATGCACCACCGACACCAAAATTGGACAACGAGGCACCGCGGACCTCAAAACTGAAAAGAGTTCCGAGCATTATTGTTTTTTATGCATAAGATTGTGCCAGGGATCACGGGGCACCAAACCCCAAAAGTCTTACTTTTGCAGGAAAGTTGCACAATGGGCCGAAAATGAACCACGGGCACCAAAATTGGACCACGGGGCACGTCGGACCTCAAAACTGAAAAGCGCTCAAAGCATTATGGCTTTTTATGATTAAGAATGCACCAGGGATCATGGGGAATCAAAATCCAAAGTCTTATTTTCGTACGAAGATAGCACAATGGGCCGAAATTATACCACGAGCACCAGAATTGGACCACGGGGCACCTAGGACCCCAAAACTGAAAAGTGCTATGAGCATTATGGTTTTTTAGGCTTAAGAATGCACCATGGATCGCGGGGCACCAAAACCCAAAAGTCTTATTTTCGAACGAAAATTGTACAATGGGCCGAAAATGCACCACGGGAACCAAAATTGGACCACGGAGCACCTCGAACCTCAAAATTGAAAAGTTCTCTGAGCATTATGGTTTTTTATGCTTAAGAATGCACCATGGATCACGGGGCACCAAAACCCAAAAGTCTTATTTTCGCACGAAAGTTGAACAATGGGCCGAAAATGCACCACGGGCACCAAAATTGGACCACGGGGCACGTCGGACCTCAAAACTGAAAAGTGCTCGAAGCATTATGGCTTTTTATACTTAAGAATGCACCAGGGATCATGGGGAATCAAAATCCAAAAGTCTTATTTTCGTACGAAGATTGCACAGTGGGCCGAAATTATACCACGAGCACCAAAATTGGACCACGGGGCACCTAGGACCCCAAAACTGAAAAGTGCTCTGAGCATTATGGTTTTTTATGCTTAAGAATGCACCAGGGATCGCGGGGCACCAAAACCCAAAAGTCTTATTTTCGCACGAAAATTGCACAAATGGCTGAAAATGCACCACTTGCACCAAAATTGGACCACGAGGCACCACGGACCTCAAAACTGAAAAGTGCTCCGACCAAGATGGTTTTTTATGCATAAGAATGCACCAGGGATCACGGGGCACCAAAATCCCAAAGTCTTATTTTCGCACAAAAATTGCACAAATTGTCGAAAATGCACCACCGGCACCGAAATTGGACCACGGGGCACCTCGGACCCCAAAAATGAAAAGTTCTCTGAGCATTATGGTTTTTTATGCATAAGAATGCACCAAGGATCACATGGTACCAAAATCCAAAAGTCTTATTTTCGCACGAAAATTGCACGATGGGCCAAAAATGCACCACGGGCACCATAATTGGACCGCGGGGCACGTCGGACCTCAAAACTGAAAAGTGCTGCGAGCATGATGGTTTTTTATGCCTAAGAATGCACCAGGGATCACGGGGCACCACAACCAAAAAGTCATATTTTCGTACGAAAATTGCACAGCGGGCCGAAAATGCACGACGGGAACCAAAATTTGACCATGGGACACCCCGGACCTCAACACCTAAAAGTGCTCCGAGCATTAAGGTCTTTTATGCATAAGAATGCACCAGGGATCTCGAGGCACCAAAACCCAAAAGTCTTATTTTCGCACGAAAAGTGCAAAAATGGCCGAAAATGCTCCACCGGCACCAAAATTGGACCACGGGGCACCTCGGACCTCAAAACTGAAAAGTTCTCTGAGCATTATGGTTTTTTATGCATAAGAATGCACCAGGGATCACATGGAACCAAAACCCAAAAGTCTTATCTTGGCACGACAATTGCACAATGGGCCGACATTGCACCACGGGCACCAAATTTTGACTAAGGGGCACCTCGGACCTCAATACCTAAAAGTTCTCCGAGCATTATTATTTTTTATGCGTAAGAATGCACCAGGGATCATAGGGCACGAAAACCCAAAAGTCTTATTTTCGCGCGAAAATTGCATAATTGGCCGAAAATGTACCACGGGCACCAAAATTGGAGCGCGGGACACGTCGGACCTCAAAACTGATAAGCGCTCTCAGCATTATGGTTTTTTATGCATAACCATGCACCAGGGATCACAGGGCACAAAAACCCAAAAGTTTTATTTTCGCACGAAAATTGCACAATGGGCTGAAATTGCACCACGGGCACCAAAATTTGACCAAGGGGCACCTCGGACCTCAATACCTAAAAGTGATCCGAGCATTATGAAATTTTATGCAAAATAATGCACCAGGGATTACGGGGCACCAAAACCTAAAAGTCTTATTTTCGCATGAAAATTGCACAAATGGTAGAAAATGCACCACCGACACCAAAATTGGACAACGGGGCACCGCGGACCTCAAAACTGAAAAGAGTTCCGAGCATTATTGTTTTTTATGCATAAGATTGTGCCAGGGATTACGGGGCACCAAAACCCAAAAGTCTTATTTTCGCACGAAAGTTGCACAATAGGCCGAAAATGCACCACGGGCACCAAAATTGGACCACGGGGCACGTCGGACCTCAAAACTGAAAAGTGCTCGAAGCATTATGGCCTTTTATGCTTAAGAATGCACCAGGGATCATGGGGAATCAAAATCCAAAAGTCTTATTTTCGTACGAAGATTGCACAATGGGCCGAAATTATACCACGAGCACCAAAATATGACCACGGGGCACCTAGGACCCCAAAACTGAAAAGTTCTCTGAGCATTATGGTTTTTTATGCTTAAGAATGCACCAGGGATTGCGGGGCACCAAAACCCAAAAGTCTTATTTTCGCACGAAAATTGCACAAATGGCTGAAAATGCACCACTTGCACCAAAATTGGACCACGGGGCACCACGGACCTCAAAACAGAAAAGTGCTCCGACCAAGATGGTTTTTTATGCATAAGAATGCACCAGGGATCACGGGGCACCAAAACCCCAAAGTCTTATTTTCGCACAAAAATTGCACAAATTGTCGAAAATGCACCACCGGCACCGAAATTGGACCACGGGGCACCTCGGACCCCAAAATTGAAAAGTTCTCTGAGCATTATGGTTTTTTATGCATAAGAATGCACCAAGGATCACAGGGTACCAAAATCCAAAAGTCTTATTTTCGCACGAAAATTGCACGATGGGCCAAAAATGCACCACGGGCACCATAATTGGACCGCGGGGCACGTCGGACCTCAAAACTGAAAAGTGCTGCGAGCAAGATGGTTTTTTATGCCTAAGAATGCACCAGGGATCACGGGGCACCACAACCAAAAAGTCATATTTTCGCACGAAAATTGCACAGCGGGCCGAAAATGCACGACGGGAACCAAAATTCGACCATGGGACACCCCGGACCTCAATACCTAAAAGTGCTCCGAGCATTATGGTTTTTTATGCATAAGAATGCACCAGGGATCTCGAGGCACCAAAACCCAAAAGTCTTATTTTCGCACGAAAATTGCAAAAATGGCCGAAAATGCTCCACCGGCACCAAAATTGGACCACGGGGCACCTCGGACCTCAAAACTGAAAAGTTCTCTGAGCATTATGGTTTTTTATGCATAAGAATGCACCAGGGATCACATGGAACCAAAACCCAAAAGTCTTATCTTCACACGAAAATTGCACAATGGGCTGAAATTGCACCACGGGCACCAAATTTTGACCAAGGGGCACCTCGGACCTCAATACCTAAAAGTTCTCCGAGCATTATTATTTTTTATGCGTAAGAATGCACCAAGGATCACAGGGCACGAAAACCCAAAAGTCTTATTTTCGCACGAAAATTGCATAATGGGCCGAAAATGTACCACGGGCACCAAAATTTGAGGGCGGGACATGTCGGACCTCAAAACTGATAAGCGCTCTCAGCATTATGGTTTTTTATGCATAACCATGCACCAAGGATCACAGGGCACAAAAACCCAAAAGTTTTATTTTCGCACGAAAATTGCACAATGGGTTGAAATTGCACCACGGGCACCAAAATTTGACCAAGGGGCACCTCGGACCTCAATACCTGAAAGCGATCCAAGCATTATGGTATTTTATGCAAAAGAATGCACCAGGGATTACGGGGCACCAAAACCTAAAAGTCTTATTTTCGCATGAAAATTGCACAAATGGTAGAAAATGCACCACCGACACCAAAATTGGACAACGGGGCACCGCGGACCTCAAAAATGAAAAGAGTTCCGAGCATTATTGTTTTTTATGCATAAGATTGTGCCAGGGATCACGGGGCACCAAAACCCAAAAGTCTTATTTTCGCACGAAAGTTGCACAATGGGCCGAAAATGCACCACGGGCACCAAAATTGGACCACGGGGCACGTCGGACCTCAAAACTGAAAAGTGCTCGAAGCATTATGGCTTTTTATGCTTAATAATGCACCAGGGATCATGGGGAATCAAAATCCAAAAGTCTTATTTTCGTACGAAGATTGCACAATGGGCCGAAATTATACCACGAGCACCAAAATTGGACCACGGGGCACCTAGGACCCCAAAACTGAAAAGTTCTCTGAGCATTATGGTTTTTTATGCTTAAGAATGCACCAGGGATCACGGGGCACCAAAACCCCAAAGTCTTATTTTCGCACAAAAATTGCACAAATTGTCGAAAATGCACCACCGGCACCGAAATTGGACCACGGGGCACCTCGGACCCCAAAATTGAAAAGTTCTCTGAGCATTATGGTTTTTTATGCATAAGAATGCACCAAGGATCACAGGGTACCAAAATCCAAAAGTCTTATTTTCGCACGAAAATTGCACGATGGGCCAAAAATGCACCACGGGCACCATAATTGGACCGCGGGGCACGTCGGACCTCAAAACTGAAAAGTGCTGCGAGCATGATGGTTTTTTATGCCTAAGAATGCACCAGGGATCACGGGGCACCACAACCAAAAAGTCATATTTTCGCACGAAAATTGCACAGCGGGCCGAAAATGCACGACGGGAACCAAAATTCGACCATGGGACACCCCGGACCTCAATACCTAAAAGTGCTCCGAGCATTATGGTTTTTTATGCATAAGAATGCACCAGGGATCTCGAGGCACCAAAACCCAAAAGTCTTATTTTCGCACGAAAATTGCAAAAATGGCCGAAAATGCTCCACCGGCACCAAAATTGGACCACGGGGCACCTCGGACCTGAAAACTGAAAAGTGCTCTGAGCATTATGGTTTTTTATGCTTAAGAATGCACCAGGGATCGCGGGGCACCAAAACCCAAAAGTCTTATTTTCGCACGAAAATTGCACAAATGGCTGAAAATGCACCACTTGCACCAAAATTGGACCACGGGGCACCACGGACCTCAAAACTGAAAAGTGCTCCGACCAAGATGGTTTTTTATGCATAAGAATGCACCAGGGATCACGGGGCACCAAAACCCCAAAGTCTTATTTTCGCACGAAAATTGCACAAATTGTCGAAAATGCACCACCGGCACCGAAATTGGACCACGGGGCACCTCGGACCTCAAAACTGAAAAGTTCTCTGACCATTATAGTTTTTTATGCATAAGAATGCACTAAGGATCACAGGGTACCAAAATCCAAAAGTCTTATTTTCGCACGAAAATTGCACGATGGGCCAAAAATGCACCACGGGCACCACAATTGGACCACGGGGCACCTAGGACCCCAAAACTGAAAAGTGCTCTGAGCATTATGGTTTTTTATGCTTAAGAATGCAACAGGAATCGCGGGGCACCAAAACCCAAAAGTCTTATTTTCGCACGAAAATTGCACAAATGGCTGAAAATGCACCACTTGCACCAAAATTGGACCACGGGGCACCACGGACCTCAAAACTGAAAAGTGCTCCGACCAAGATGGTTTTTTATGCATAAGAATGCACCAGGGATCACGGGGCACCAAAACCCCAAAGTCTTATTTTCGCACGAAAATTGCACAAATTGTCGAAAATGCACCACCGGCACCGAAATTGGACCACGGGGCACCTCGGACCCCAAAATTGAAAAGTTCTCTGAGCATTATGGTTTTTTATGCATAAGAATGCACCAAGGATCACAGGGTACCAAAATCCAAAAGTCTTATTTTCGCACGAAAATTGCACGATGGGCCAAAAATGCAACACGGGCACCATAATTGGACCGCGGGGCACGTCGGACCTCAAAACTGAAAAGTGCTGCGAGCATGATGGTTTTTTATGCCTAAGAATGCACCAGGGATCACGGGGCACCACAACCAAAAAGTCATATTTTCGCACGAAAATTGCACAGCGGGCCGAAAATGCACGACGGGAACCAAAATTCGACCATGGGACACCCCGGACCTCAACACCTAAAAGTGCTCCGAGCATTATGGTTTTTTATGCATAAGAATGCACCAGGGATCTCGAGGCACCAAAACCCAAAAGTCTTATTTTCGCACGAAAATTGCAAAAATGGCCGAAAATGCTCCACCGGCACCAAAATTGGACCACGGGGCACCTCGTACCTCAAAACTGAAAAGTTCTCTGAGCATTATGGTTTTTTATGCATAAGAATGCACCAGGGATCACATGGAACCAAAACCCAAAAGTCTTATCTTCACACGAAAATTGCACAATGGGCCGAAATTGCACCACGGGCACCAAATTTTGACCAAGGGGCACCTCGGACCTCAATACCTAAAAGTTCTCTGAGCATTATTATTTTTTATGCGTAAGAATGCATCAAGGATCACAGGGCACGAAAACCCAAAAGTCTTATTTTCGCACGAAAATTGCATAATGGGCCGAAAATGTACCACGGGCACCAAAATTGGAGGGCGGGACATGTCGGACCTCAAAACTGATAAGCGCTCTCAGCATTATGGTTTTTTATGCATAACCATGCACCAAGGATCACAGGGCACAAAAACCCAAAAGTTTTATTTCCGCACGAAAATTGCACAATGGGTTGAAATTGCACCACGGGCACCAAAATTTGACCAAGGGGCACCTCGGACCTCAATACCTAAAAGCGATCCAAGCATTATGGTATTTTATGCAAAAGAATGCACCAGGGATTACGGGGCACCAAAACCTAAAAGTCTTATTTTCGCATGAAAATTGCACAAATGGTAGAAAATGCACCACCGACACCAAAATTGGACAACGGGGCACCGCGGACCTCAAAAATGAAAAGAGTTCCGAGCATTATTGTTTTTTATGCATAAGATTGTGCCAGGGATCACGGGGCACCAAAACCCAAAAGTCTTATTTTCGCACGAAAGTTGCACAATGGGCCGAAAATGCACCACGGGCACCAAAATTGGACCACGGGGCACGTCGGACCTCAAAACTGAAAAGTGCTCGAAGCATTATGGCTTTTTATGCTTAATAATGCACCAGGGATCATGGGGAATCAAAATCCAAAAGTCTTATTTTCGTACGAAGATTGCACAATGGGCCGAAATTATACCACGAGCACCAAAATTGGACCACGGGGCACCTAGGACCCCAAAACTGAAAAGTTCTCTGAGCATTATGGTTTTTTATGCATAAGAATGCACCAGGGATCACGGGGCACCAAAACCCCAAAGTCTTATTTTCGCACAAAAATTGCACAAATTGTCGAAAATGCACCACCGGCACCGAAATTGGACCACGGGGCACCTCGGACCCCAAAATTGAAAAGTTCTCTGAGCATTATGGTTTTTTATGCATAAGAATGCACCAAGGATCACAGGGTACCAAAATCCAAAAGTCTTATTTTCGCACGAAAATTGCACGATGGGCCAAAAATGCACCACGGGCACCATAATTGGACCGCGGGGCACGTCGGACCTCAAAACTGAAAAGTGCTGCGAGCATGATGGTTTTTTATGCCTAAGAATGCACCAGGGATCACGGGGCACCACAACCAAAAAGTCATATTTTCGCACGAAAATTGCACAGCGGGCCGAAAATGCACGACGGGAACCAAAATTCGACCATGGGACACCCCGGACCTCAATACCTAAAAGTGCTCCGAGCATTATGGTTTTTTATGCATAAGAATGCACCAGGGATCTCGAGGCACCAAAACCCAAAAGTCTTATTTTCGCACGAAAATTGCAAAAATGGCCGAAAATGCTCCACCGGCACCAAAATTGGACCACGGGGCACCTCGGACCTCAAAACTGAAAAGTGCTCTGAGCATTATGGTTTTTTATGCTTAAGAATGCACCAGGGAGCGCGGGGCACCAAAACCCAAAAGTCTTATTTTCGCACGAAAATTGCACAAATGGCTGAAAATGCACCACTTGCACCAAAATTGGACCACGGGGCACCACGGACCTCAAAACTGAAAAGTGCTCCGACCAAGATGGTTTTTTATGCATAAGAATGCACCAGGGATCACGGGGCACCAAAACCCCAAAGTCTTATTTTCGCACGAAAATTGCACAAATTGTCGAAAATGCACCACCGGCACCGAAATTGGACCACGGGGCACCTCGGACCTCAAAACTGAAAAGTTCTCTGACCATTATAGTTTTTTATGCATAAGAATGCACCAAGGATCACAGGGTACCAAAATCCAAAAGTCTTATTTTCGCACGAAAATTGCACGATGGGCCAAAAATGCACCACGGGCACCACAATTGGACCACGGGGCACCTAGGACCCCAAAACTGAAAAGTGCTCTGAGCATTATGGTTTTTTATGCTTAAGAATGCAACAGGAATCGCGGGGCACCAAAACCCAAAAGTCTTATTTTCGCACGAAAATTGCACAAATGGCTGAAAATGCACCACTTGCACCAAAATTGGACCACGGGGCACCACGGACCTCAAAACTGAAAAGTGCTCCGACCAAGATGGTTTTTTATGCATAAGAATGCACCAGGGATCACGGGGCACCAAAACCCCAAAGTCTTATTTTCGCACGAAAATTGCACAAATTGTCGAAAATGCACCACCGGCACCGAAATTGGACCACGGGGCACCTCGGACCCCAAAATTGAAAAGTTCTCTGAGCATTATGGTTTTTTATGCATAAGAATGCACCAAGGATCACAGGGTACCAAAATCCAAAAGTCTTATTTTCGCACGAAAATTGTACGATGGGCCAAAAATGCACCACGGGCACCATAATTGGACCACGGGGCACCTAGGACCCCAAAACTGAAAAGTGCTCTGAGCATTATGGTTTTTTATGCTTAAGAATGCACCAGGAATCGCGGGGCACCAAACCCCAAAAGTCTTATTTTCGCACGAAAATTGCACAAATGGCTGAAAATGCACCACTTGCACCAAAATTGGACCACGGGGCACCACGGACCTCAAAACTGAAAAGTGCTACGACCAAGATGGTTTTTATGCATAAGAATGCACCAGGGATCACGGGGCACCAAAATCCCAAAGTCTTATTTTCGCAAAAAAATTGCACAAATTGTCGAAAATGCACCACCGGCACCGAAATTGGACCACGGGGCACCTCGGACCCCAAAACTGAAAAGTTCTCTGAGCATTATGGTTTTTTATGCATAAGAATGCACCAAGGATCACAGGGTACCAAAATCCAAAAGTCTTATTTTCGCACGAAAATTGCACGATGGGCCAAAAATGCAACACGGGCACCATAATTGGACCGCGGGGCACGTCGGACCTCAAAACTGAAAAGTGCTGCGAGCATGATGGTTTTTTATGCCTAAGAATGCACCAGGGATCACGGGGCACCACAACCAAAAAGTCATATTTTCGCACGAAAATTGCACAGCGGGCCGAAAATGCACGACGGGAACCAAAATTCGACCATGGGACACCCCGGACCTCAACACCTAAAAGTGCTCCGAGCATTATGGTTTTTTATGCATAAGAATGCACCAGGGATCTCGAGGCACCAAAACCCAAAAGTCTTATTTTCGCACGAAAATTGCAAAAATGGCCGAAAATGCTCCACCGGCACCAAAATTGGACCACGGGGCACCTCGTACCTCAAAACTGAAAAGTTCTCTGAGCATTATGGTTTTTTATGCATAAGAATGCACCAGGGATCACATGGAACCAAAACCCAAAAGTCTTATCTTCACACGAAAATTGCACAATGGGCCGAAATTGCACCACGGGCACCAAATTTTGACCAAGGGGCACCTCGGACCTCAATACCTAAAAGTTCTCCGAGCATTATTATTTTTTATGCGTAAGAATGCATCAAGGATCACAGGGCACGAAAACCCAAAAGTCTTATTTTCGTACGAAAATTGCATAATGGGCCGAAAATGTACCACGGGCACCAAAATTGGAGGGCGGGACATGTCGGACCTCAAAACTGATAAGCGCTCTCAGCATTATGGTTTTTTATGCATAACCATGCACCAAGGATCACAGGGCACAAAAACCCAAAAGTTTTATTTCCGCACGAAAATTGCACAATGGGTTGAAATTGCACCACGGGCACCAAAATTTGACCAAGGGGCACCTCGGACCTCAATACCTAAAAGCGATCCAAGCATTATGGTATTTTATGCAAAAGAATGCACCAGGGATTACGGGGCACCAAAACCTAAAAGTCTTATTTTCGCATGAAAATTGCACAAATGGTAGAAAATGCACCACCGACACCAAAATTGGACAACCGGGCACCGCGGACCTCAAAACTGAAAAGAGTTCCGAGCATTATTGTTTTTTATGCATAAGATTGTGCCAGGGATCACGGGGCACCAAAACCCAAAAGTCTTATTTTCGCACGAAAGTTGCACAATGGGCCGAAAATGCACCACGGGCACCAAAATTGGACCACGGGGCACGTCGGACCTCAAAACTGAAAAGTGCTCGAAGCATTATGGCTTTTTATGCTTAAGAATGCAAAAGGGATCATGGGGAATCAAAATCCAAAACTCTTATTTTCGTACGAAGATTGCACAATGGGCCGAAATTATACCACGAGCACCAAAATTGGACCACGGGGCACCTAGGACCCCAAAACTGAAAAGTGCTCTGAGCATTATGGTTTTTTATGCTTAAGAATGCACCAGGGATCGCGGGGCACCAAAACCCAAAAGTCTTATTTTCGCACGGAAATTGCACAAATGGCTGAAAATGCACCACTTACACCAAAATTGGACCACGGGGCACCACGGACCTCAAAACTGAAAAGTGCTCCGACCAAGATGGTTTTTTATGCATAAGAATGCACCAGGGATCACGGGGCACCAAAACCCCAAAGTCTTATTTTCGCACGAAAATTGCACAAATCGTCGAAAATGCACCACCGGCACCGAAATTGGACCACGGGGCACCTCGGACCTCAAAACTGAAAAGTTCTTTGACCATTATAGTTTTTTATGCATAAGAATGCACCAAGGATCACAGGGTACCAAAATCCAAAAGTCTTATTTTCGCACGAAAATTGCACGATGGGCCAAAAATGCACCACGGGCACCATAATTGGACCACGGGGCACCTAGGACCCCAAAACTGAAAAGTGCTCTGAGCATTATGGTTTTTTATGCTTAAGAATGCAACAGGAATCGCGGGGCACCAAAACCCAAAAGTCTTATTTTCGCACGAAAATTGCACAAATGGCTGAAAATGCACCACTTGCACCAAAATTGGACCACGGGGCACCACGGACCTCAAAACTGAAAAGTGCTCCGACCAAGATGGTTTTTTATGCATAAGAATGCACCAGGGATCACGGGGCACCAAAACCCCAAAGTCTTATTTTCGCACGAAAATTGCACAAATTGTCGAAAATGCACCACCGGCACCGAAATTGGACCACGGGGCACCTCGGACCCCAAAATTGAAAAGTTCTCTGAGCATTATGGTTTTTTATGCATAAGAATGCACCAAGGATCACAGGGTACCAAAATCCAAAAGTCTTATTTTCGCACGAAAATTGCACGATGGGCCAAAAATGCACCACAGGCACCATAATTGGACCACGGGGCACCTAGGACCCCAAAACTGAAAAGTGCTCTGAGCATTATGGTTTTTTATGCTTAAGAATGCACCAGGAATCGCGGGGCACCAAACCCCAAAAGTCTTATTTTCGCACGAAAATTGCACAAATGGCTGAAAATACACCACTTGCACCAAAATTGGACCACGGGGCACCACGGACCTCAAAACTGAAAAGTGCTACGACCAAGATGGTTTTTTATGCATAAGAATGCACCAGGGATCACGGGGCACCAAAATCCCAAAGTCTTATTTTCGCAAAAAAATTGCACAAATTGTCGAAAATGCACCACCGGCACCGAAATTGGACCACGGGGCACCTCGGACCCCAAAACTGAAAAGTGCTCTGAGCATTATGGTTTTTTATGCATAAGAATGCACCAAGGATCACAGGGTACCAAAATCCAAAAGTCTTATTTTCGCACGAAAATTGCACGATGGGCCAAAAATGCAACACGGGCACCATAATTGGACCGCGGGGCACGTCGGACCTCAAAACTGAAAAGTGCTGCGAGCATGATGGTTTTTTATGCCTAAGAATGCACCAGGGATCACAGGGCACCACAACCAAAAAGTCATATTTTCGCACGAAAATTGCACAGCGGGCCGAAAATGCACGACGGGAACCAAAATTCGACCATGGGACACCCCGGACCTCAACACCTAAAAGTGCTCCGAGCATTATGGTTTTTTATGCATAAGAATGCACCAGGGATCTCGAGGCACCAAAACCCAAAAGTCTTATTTTCGCACGAAAATTGCAAAAATGGCCGAAAATGCTCCACCGGCACCAAAATTGGACCACGGGGCACCTCGTACCTCAAAACTGAAAAGTTCTCTGAGCATTATGGTTTTTTATGCATAAGAATGCACCAGGGATCACATGGAACCAAAACCCAAAAGTCTTATCTTCACACGAAAATTGCACAATGGGCCGAAATTGCACCACGGGCACCAAATTTTGACCAAGGGGCACCTCGGACCTCAATACCTAAAAGTTCTCTGAGCATTATTATTTTTTATGCGTAAGAATGCATCAAGGATCACAGGGCACGAAAACCCAAAAGTCTTATTTTCGCACGAAAATTGCATAATGGGCCGAAAATGTACCACGGGCACCAAAATTGGAGGGCGGGACATGTCGGACCTCAAAACTGATAAGCGCTCTCAGCATTATGGTTTTTTATGCATAACCATGCACCAAGGATCACAGGGCACAAAAACCCAAAAGTTTTATTTCCGCACGAAAATTGCACAATGGGTTGAAATTGCACCACGGGCACCAAAATTTGACCAAGGGGCACCTCGGACCTCAATACCTAAAAGCGATCCAAGCATTATGGTATTTTATGCAAAAGAATGCACCAGGGATTACGGGGCACCAAAACCTAAAAGTCTTATTTTCGCATGAAAATTGCACAAATGGTAGAAAATGCACCACCGACACCAAAATTGGACAACCGGGCACCGCGGACCTCAAAACTGAAAAGAGTTCCGAGCATTATTGTTTTTTATGCATAAGATTGTGCCAGGGATCACGGGGCACCAAAACCCAAAAGTCTTATTTTCGCACGAAAGTTGCACAATGGGCCGAAAATGCACCACGGGCACCAAAATTGGACCACGGGGCACGTCGGACCTCAAAACTGAAAAGTGCTCGAAGCATTATGGCTTTTTATGCTTAAGAATGCAAAAGGGATCATGGGGAATCAAAATCCAAAACTCTTATTTTCGTACGAAGATTGCACAATGGGCCGAAATTATACCACGAGCACCAAAATTGGACCACGGGGCACCTAGGACCCCAAAACTGAAAAGTGCTCTGAGCATTATGGTTTTTTATGCTTAAGAATGCACCAGGGATCGCGGGGCACCAAAACCCAAAAGTCTTATTTTCGCACGGAAATTGCACAAATGGCTGAAAATGCACCACTTACACCAAAATTGGACCACGGGGCACCACGGACCTCAAAACTGAAAAGTGCTCCGACCAAGATGGTTTTTTATGCATAAGAATGCACCAGGGATCACGGGGCACCAAAACCCCAAAGTCTTATTTTCGCACGAAAATTGCACAAATCGTCGAAAATGCACCACCGGCACCGAAATTGGACCACGGGGCACCTCGGACCTCAAAACTGAAAAGTTCTTTGACCATTATAGTTTTTTATGCATAAGAATGCACCAAGGATCACAGGGTACCAAAATCCAAAAGTCTTATTTTCGCACGAAAATTGCACGATGGGCCAAAAATGCACCACGGGCACCATAATTGGACCACGGGGCACCTAGGACCCCAAAACTGAAAAGTGCTCTGAGCATTATGGTTTTTTATGCTTAAGAATGCAACAGGAATCGCGGGGCACCAAAACCCAAAAGTCTTATTTTCGCACGAAAATTGCACAAATGGCTGAAAATGCACCACTTGCACCAAAATTGGACCACGGGGCACCACGGACCTCAAAACTGAAAAGTGCTCCGACCAAGATGGTTTTTTATGCATAAGAATGCACCAGGGATCACGGGGCACCAAAACCCCAAAGTCTTATTTTCGCACGAAAATTGCACAAATTGTCGAAAATGCACCACCGGCACCGAAATTGGACCACGGGGCACCTCGGACCCCAAAATTGAAAAGTTCTCTGAGCATTATGGTTTTTTATGCATAAGAATGCACCAAGGATCACAGGGTACCAAAATCCAAAAGTCTTATTTTCGCACGAAAATTGCACGATGGGCCAAAAATGCACCACAGGCACCATAATTGGACCACGGGGCACCTAGGACCCCAAAACTGAAAAGTGCTCTGAGCATTATGGTTTTTTATGCTTAAGAATGCACCAGGAATCGCGGGGCACCAAACCCCAAAAGTCTTATTTTCGCACGAAAATTGCACAAATGGCTGAAAATACACCACTTGCACCAAAATTGGACCACGGGGCACCACGGACCTCAAAACTGAAAAGTGCTACGACCAAGATGGTTTTTTATGCATAAGAATGCACCAGGGATCACGGGGCACCAAAATCCCAAAGTCTTATTTTCGCAAAAAAATTGCACAAATTGTCGAAAATGCACCACCGGCACCGAAATTGGACCACGGGGCACCTCGGACCCCAAAACTGAAAAGTGCTCTGAGCATTATGGTTTTTTATGCATAAGAATGCACCAAGGATCACAGGGTACCAAAATCCAAAAGTCTTATTTTCGCACGAAAATTGCACGATGGGCCAAAAATGCAACACGGGCACCATAATTGGACCGCGGGGCACGTCGGACCTCAAAACTGAAAAGTGCTGCGAGCATGATGGTTTTTTATGCCTAAGAATGCACCAGGGATCACAGGGCACCACAACCAAAAAGTCATATTTTCGCACGAAAATTGCACAGCGGGCCGAAAATGCACGACGGGAACCAAAATTCGACCATGGGACACCCCGGACCTCAACACCTAAAAGTGCTCCGAGCATTATGGTTTTTTATGCATAAGAATGCACCAGGGATCTCGAGGCACCAAAACCCAAAAGTCTTATTTTCGCACGAAAATTGCAAAAATGGCCGAAAATGCTCCACCGGCACCAAAATTGGACCACGGGGCACCTCGTACCTCAAAACTGAAAAGTTCTCTGAGCATTATGGTTTTTTATGCATAAGAATGCACCAGGGATCACATGGAACCAAAACCCAAAAGTCTTATCTTCACACGAAAATTGCACAATGGGCCGAAATTGCACCACGGGCACCAAATTTTGACCAAGGGGCACCTCGGACCTCAATACCTAAAAGTTCTCTGAGCATTATTATTTTTTATGCGTAAGAATGCATCAAGGATCACAGGGCACGAAAACCCAAAAGTCTTATTTTCGCACGAAAATTGCATAATGGGCCGAAAATGTACCACGGGCACCAAAATTGGAGGGCGGGACATGTCGGACCTCAAAACTGATAAGCGCTCTCAGCATTATGGTTTTTTATGCATAACCATGCACCAAGGATCACAGGGCACAAAAACCCAAAAGTTTTATTTCCGCACGAAAATTGCACAATGGGTTGAAATTGCACCACGGGCACCAAAATTTGACCAAGGGGCACCTCGGACCTCAATACCTAAAAGCGATCCAAGCATTATGGTATTTTATGCAAAAGAATGCACCAGGGATTACGGGGCACCAAAACCTAAAAGTCTTATTTTCGCATGAAAATTGCACAAATGGTAGAAAATGCACCACCGACACCAAAATTGGACAACCGGGCACCGCGGACCTCAAAACTGAAAAGAGTTCCGAGCATTATTGTTTTTTATGCATAAGATTGTGCCAGGGATCACGGGGCACCAAAACCCAAAAGTCTTATTTTCGCACGAAAGTTGCACAATGGGCCGAAAATGCACCACGGGCACCAAAATTGGACCACGGGGCACGTCGGACCTCAAAACTGAAAAGTGCTCGAAGCATTATGGCTTTTTATGCTTAAGAATGCAAAAGGGATCATGGGGAATCAAAATCCAAAACTCTTATTTTCGTACGAAGATTGCACAATGGGCCGAAATTATACCACGAGCACCAAAATTGGACCACGGGGCACCTAGGACCCCAAAACTGAAAAGTGCTCTGAGCATTATGGTTTTTTATGCTTAAGAATGCACCAGGGATCGCGGGGCACCAAAACCCAAAAGTCTTATTTTCGCACGGAAATTGCACAAATGGCTGAAAATGCACCACTTACACCAAAATTGGACCACGGGGCACCACGGACCTCAAAACTGAAAAGTGCTCCGACCAAGATGGTTTTTTATGCATAAGAATGAACCAGGGATCACGGGGCACCAAAACCCCAAAGTCTTATTTTCGCACGAAAATTGCACAAATCGTCGAAAATGCACCACCGGCACCGAAATTGGACCACGGGGCACCTCGGACCTCAAAACTGAAAAGTTCTTTGACCATTATAGTTTTTTATGCATAAGAATGCACCAAGGATCACGGGGCACCAAAACCCCAAAGTCTTATTTTCGCACGAAAATTGCACAAATTGTCGAAAATGCACCACCGGCACCGAAATTGGACCACGGGGCACCTCGGACCTCAAAACTGAAAAGTTCTCTGACCATTATAGTTTTTTATGCATAAGAATGCACCAAGGATCACAGGGTACCAAAATCCAAAAGTCTTATTTTCGCACGAAAATTGCACGATGGGCCAAAAATGCACCACGGGCACCACAATTGGACCACGGGGCACCTAGGACCCCAAAACTGAAAAGTGCTCTGAGCATTATGGTTTTTTATGCTTAAGAATGCAACAGGAATCGCGGGGCACCAAAACCCAAAAGTCTTATTTTCGCACGAAAATTGCACAAATGGCTGAAAATGCACCACTTGCACCAAAATTGGACCACGGGGCACCACGGACCTCAAAACTGAAAAGTGCTCCGACCAAGATGGTTTTTTATGCATAAGAATGCACCAGGGATCACGGGGCACCAAAACCCCAAAGTCTTATTTTCGCACGAAAATTGCACAAATTGTCGAAAATGCACCACCGGCACCGAAATTGGACCACGGGGCACCTCGGACCCCAAAATTGAAAAGTTCTCTGAGCATTATGGTTTTTTATGCATAAGAATGCACCAAGGATCACAGGGTACCAAAATCCAAAAGTCTTATTTTCGCACGAAAATTGCACGATGGGCCAAAAATGCAACACGGGCACCATAATTGGACCGCGGGGCACGTCGGACCTCAAAACTGAAAAGTGCTGCGAGCATGATGGTTTTTTATGCCTAAGAATGCACCAGGGATCACGGGGCACCACAACCAAAAAGTCATATTTTCGCACGAAAATTGCACAGCGGGCCGAAAATGCACGACGGGAACCAAAATTCGACCATGGGACACCCCGGACCTCAACACCTAAAAGTGCTCCGAGCATTGTGGTTTTTTATGCATAAGAATGCACCAGGGATCTCGAGGCACCAAAACCCAAAAGTCTTATTTTCGCACGAAAATTGCAAAAATGGCCGAAAATGCTCCACCGGCACCAAAATTGGACCACGGGGCACCTCGTACCTCAAAACTGAAAAGTTCTCTGAGCATTATGGTTTTTTATGCATAAGAATGCACCAGGGATCACATGGAACCAAAACCCAAAAGTCTTATCTTCACACGAAAATTGCACAATGGGCCGAAATTGCACCACGGGCACCAAATTTTGACCAAGGGGCACCTCGGACCTCAATACCTAAAAGTTCTCTGAGCATTATTATTTTTTATGCGTAAGAATGCATCAAGGATCACAGGGCACGAAAACCCAAAAGTCTTATTTTCGCACGAAAATTGCATAATGGGCCGAAAATGTACCACGGGCACCAAAATTGGAGGGCGGGACATGTCGGACCTCAAAACTGATAAGCGCTCTCAGCATTATGGTTTTTTATGCATAACCATGCACCAAGGATCACAGGGCACAAAAACCCAAAAGTTTTATTTCCGCACGAAAATTGCACAATGGGTTGAAATTGCACCACGGGCACCAAAATTTGACCAAGGGGCACCTCGGACCTCAATACCTAAAAGCGATCCAAGCATTATGGTATTTTATGCAAAAGAATGCACCAGGGATTACGGGGCACCAAAACCTAAAAGTCTTATTTTCGCATGAAAATTGCACAAATGGTAGAAAATGCACCACCGACACCAAAATTGGACAACCGGGCACCGCGGACCTCAAAACTGAAAAGAGTTCCGAGCATTATTGTTTTTTATGCATAAGATTGTGCCAGGGATCACGGGGCACCAAAACCCAAAAGTCTTATTTTCGCACGAAAGTTGCACAATGGGCCGAAAATGCACCACGGGCACCAAAATTGGACCACGGGGCACGTCGGACCTCAAAACTGAAAAGTGCTCGAAGCATTATGGCTTTTTATGCTTAAGAATGCAAAAGGGATCATGGGGAATCAAAATCCAAAACTCTTATTTTCGTACGAAGATTGCACAATGGGCCGAAATTATACCACGAGCACCAAAATTGGACCACGGGGCACCTAGGACCCCAAAACTGAAAAGTGCTCTGAGCATTATGGTTTTTTATGCTTAAGAATGCACCAGGGATCGCGGGGCACCAAAACCCAAAAGTCTTATTTTCGCACGGAAATTGCACAAATGGCTGAAAATGCACCACTTACACCAAAATTGGACCACGGGGCACCACGGACCTCAAAACTGAAAAGTGCTCCGACCAAGATGGTTTTTTATGCATAAGAATGCACCAGGGATCACGGGGCACCAAAACCCCAAAGTCTTATTTTCGCACGAAAATTGCACAAATCGTCGAAAATGCACCACCGGCACCGAAATTGGACCACGGGGCACCTCGGACCTCAAAACTGAAAAGTTCTTTGACCATTATAGTTTTTTATGCATAAGAATGCACCAAGGATCACGGGGCACCAAAACCCCAAAGTCTTATTTTCGCACGAAAATTGCACAAATTGTCGAAAATGCACCACCGGCACCGAAATTGGACCACGGGGCACCTCGGACCTCAAAACTGAAAAGTTCTCTGACCATTATAGTTTTTTATGCATAAGAATGCACCAAGGATCACAGGGTACCAAAATCCAAAAGTCTTATTTTCGCACGAAAATTGCACGATGGGCCAAAAATGCACCACGGGCACCACAATTGGACCACGGGGCACCTAGGACCCCAAAACTGAAAAGTGCTCTGAGCATTATGGTTTTTTATGCTTAAGAATGCAACAGGAATCGCGGGGCACCAAAACCCAAAAGTCTTATTTTCGCACGAAAATTGCACAAATGGCTGAAAATGCACCACTTGCACCAAAATTGGACCACGGGGCACCACGGACCTCAAAACTGAAAAGTGCTCCGACCAAGATGGTTTTTTATGCATAAGAATGCACCAGGGATCACGGGGCACCAAAACCCCAAAGTCTTATTTTCGCACGAAAATTGCACAAATTGTCGAAAATGCACCACCGGCACCGAAATTGGACCACGGGGCACCTCGGACCCCAAAATTGAAAAGTTCTCTGAGCATTATGGTTTTTTATGCATAAGAATGCACCAAGGATCACAGGGTACCAAAATCCAAAAGTCTTATTTTCGCACGAAAATTGCACGATGGGCCAAAAATGCAACACGGGCACCATAATTGGACCGCGGGGCACGTCGGACCTCAAAACTGAAAAGTGCTGCGAGCATGATGGTTTTTTATGCCTAAGAATGCACCAGGGATCACGGGGCACCACAACCAAAAAGTCATATTTTCGCACGAAAATTGCACAGCGGGCCGAAAATGCACGACGGGAACCAAAATTCGACCATGGGACACCCCGGACCTCAACACCTAAAAGTGCTCCGAGCATTGTGGTTTTTTATGCATAAGAATGCACCAGGGATCTCGAGGCACCAAAACCCAAAAGTCTTATTTTCGCACGAAAATTGCAAAAATGGCCGAAAATGCTCCACCGGCACCAAAATTGGACCACGGGGCACCTCGTACCTCAAAACTGAAAAGTTCTCTGAGCATTATGGTTTTTTATGCATAAGAATGCACCAGGGATCACATGGAACCAAAACCCAAAAGTCTTATCTTCACACGAAAATTGCACAATGGGCCGAAATTGCACCACGGGCACCAAATTTTGACCAAGGGGCACCTCGGACCTCAATACCTAAAAGTTCTCTGAGCATTATTATTTTTTATGCGTAAGAATGCATCAAGGATCACAGGGCACGAAAACCCAAAAGTCTTATTTTCGCACGAAAATTGCATAATGGGCCGAAAATGTACCACGGGCACCAAAATTGGAGGGCGGGACATGTCGGACCTCAAAACTGATAAGCGCTCTCAGCATTATGGTTTTTTATGCATAACCATGCACCAAGGATCACAGGGCACAAAAACCCAAAAGTTTTATTTCCGCACGAAAATTGCACAATGGGTTGAAATTGCACCACGGGCACCAAAATTTGACCAAGGGGCACCTCGGACCTCAATACCTAAAAGCGATCCAAGCATTATGGTATTTTATGCAAAAGAATGCACCAGGGATTACGGGGCACCAAAACCTAAAAGTCTTATTTTCGCATGAAAATTGCACAAATGGTAGAAAATGCACCACCGACACCAAAATTGGACAACCGGGCACCGCGGACCTCAAAACTGAAAAGAGTTCCGAGCATTATTGTTTTTTATGCATAAGATTGTGCCAGGGATCACGGGGCACCAAAACCCAAAAGTCTTATTTTCGCACGAAAGTTGCACAATGGGCCGAAAATGCACCACGGGCACCAAAATTGGACCACGGGGCACGTCGGACCTCAAAACTGAAAAGTGCTCGAAGCATTATGGCTTTTTATGCTTAAGAATGCAAAAGGGATCATGGGGAATCAAAATCCAAAACTCTTATTTTCGTACGAAGATTGCACAATGGGCCGAAATTATACCACGAGCACCAAAATTGGACCACGGGGCACCTAGGACCCCAAAACTGAAAAGTGCTCTGAGCATTATGGTTTTTTATGCTTAAGAATGCACCAGGGATCGCGGGGCACCAAAACCCAAAAGTCTTATTTTCGCACGGAAATTGCACAAATGGCTGAAAATGCACCACTTACACCAAAATTGGACCACGGGGCACCACGGACCTCAAAACTGAAAAGTGCTCCGACCAAGATGGTTTTTTATGCATAAGAATGCACCAGGGATCACGGGGCACCAAAACCCCAAAGTCTTATTTTCGCACGAAAATTGCACAAATCGTCGAAAATGCACCACCGGCACCGAAATTGGACCACGGGGCACCTCGGACCTCAAAACTGAAAAGTTCTTTGACCATTATAGTTTTTTATGCATAAGAATGCACCAAGGATCACGGGGCACCAAAACCCCAAAGTCTTATTTTCGCACGAAAATTGCACAAATTGTCGAAAATGCACCACCGGCACCGAAATTGGACCACGGGGCACCTCGGACCTCAAAACTGAAAAGTTCTCTGACCATTATAGTTTTTTATGCATAAGAATGCACCAAGGATCACAGGGTACCAAAATCCAAAAGTCTTATTTTCGCACGAAAATTGCACGATGGGCCAAAAATGCACCACGGGCACCACAATTGGACCACGGGGCACCTAGGACCCCAAAACTGAAAAGTGCTCTGAGCATTATGGTTTTTTATGCTTAAGAATGCAACAGGAATCGCGGGGCACCAAAACCCAAAAGTCTTATTTTCGCACGAAAATTGCACAAATGGCTGAAAATGCACCACTTGCACCAAAATTGGACCACGGGGCACCACGGACCTCAAAACTGAAAAGTGCTCCGACCAAGATGGTTTTTTATGCATAAGAATGCACCAGGGATCACGGGGCACCAAAACCCCAAAGTCTTATTTTCGCACGAAAATTGCACAAATTGTCGAAAATGCACCACCGGCACCGAAATTGGACCACGGGGCACCTCGGACCCCAAAATTGAAAAGTTCTCTGAGCATTATGGTTTTTTATGCATAAGAATGCACCAAGGATCACAGGGTACCAAAATCCAAAAGTCTTATTTTCGCACGAAAATTGCACGATGGGCCAAAAATGCAACACGGGCACCATAATTGGACCGCGGGGCACGTCGGACCTCAAAACTGAAAAGTGCTGCGAGCATGATGGTTTTTTATGCCTAAGAATGCACCAGGGATCACGGGGCACCACAACCAAAAAGTCATATTTTCGCACGAAAATTGCACAGCGGGCCGAAAATGCACGACGGGAACCAAAATTCGACCATGGGACACCCCGGACCTCAACACCTAAAAGTGCTCCGAGCATTATGGTTTTTTATGCATAAGAATGCACCAGGGATCTCGAGGCACCAAAACCCAAAAGTCTTATTTTCGCACGAAAATTGCAAAAATGGCCGAAAATGCTCCACCGGCACCAAAATTGGACCACGGGGCACCTCGTACCTCAAAACTGAAAAGTTCTCTGAGCATTATGGTTTTTTATGCATAAGAATGCACCAGGGATCACATGGAACCAAAACCCAAAAGTCTTATCTTCACACGAAAATTGCACAATGGGCCGAAATTGCACCACGGGCACCAAATTTTGACCAAGGGGCACCTCGGACCTCAATACCTAAAAGTTCTCTGAGCATTATTATTTTTTATGCGTAAGAATGCATCAAGGATCACAGGGCACGAAAACCCAAAAGTCTTATTTTCGCACGAAAATTGCATAATGGGCCGAAAATGTACCACGGGCACCAAAATTGGAGGGCGGGACATGTCGGACCTCAAAACTGATAAGCGCTCTCAGCATTATGGTTTTTTATGCATAACCATGCACCAAGGATCACAGGGCACAAAAACCCAAAAGTTTTATTTCCGCACGAAAATTGCACAATGGGTTGAAATTGCACCACGGGCACCAAAATTTGACCAAGGGGCACCTCGGACCTCAATACCTAAAAGCGATCCAAGCATTATGGTATTTTATGCAAAAGAATGCACCAGGGATTACGGGGCACCAAAACCTAAAAGTCTTATTTTCGCATGAAAATTGCACAAATGGTAGAAAATGCACCACCGACACCAAAATTGGACAACCGGGCACCGCGGACCTCAAAACTGAAAAGAGTTCCGAGCATTATTGTTTTTTATGCATAAGATTGTGCCAGGGATCACGGGGCACCAAAACCCAAAAGTCTTATTTTCGCACGAAAGTTGCACAATGGGCCGAAAATGCACCACGGGCACCAAAATTGGACCACGGGGCACGTCGGACCTCAAAACTGAAAAGTGCTCGAAGCATTATGGCTTTTTATGCTTAAGAATGCAAAAGGGATCATGGGGAATCAAAATCCAAAACTCTTATTTTCGTACGAAGATTGCACAATGGGCCGAAATTATACCACGAGCACCAAAATTGGACCACGGGGCACCTAGGACCCCAAAACTGAAAAGTGCTCTGAGCATTATGGTTTTTTATGCTTAAGAATGCACCAGGGATCGCGGGGCACCAAAACCCAAAAGTCTTATTTTCGCACGGAAATTGCACAAATGGCTGAAAATGCACCACTTACACCAAAATTGGACCACGGGGCACCACGGACCTCAAAACTGAAAAGTGCTCCGACCAAGATGGTTTTTTATGCATAAGAATGCACCAGGGATCACGGGGCACCAAAACCCCAAAGTCTTATTTTCGCACGAAAATTGCACAAATCGTCGAAAATGCACCACCGGCACCGAAATTGGACCACGGGGCACCTCGGACCTCAAAACTGAAAAGTTCTTTGACCATTATAGTTTTTTATGCATAAGAATGCACCAAGGATCACGGGGCACCAAAACCCCAAAGTCTTATTTTCGCACGAAAATTGCACAAATTGTCGAAAATGCACCACCGGCACCGAAATTGGACCACGGGGCACCTCGGACCTCAAAACTGAAAAGTTCTCTGACCATTATAGTTTTTTATGCATAAGAATGCACCAAGGATCACAGGGTACCAAAATCCAAAAGTCTTATTTTCGCACGAAAATTGCACGATGGGCCAAAAATGCACCACGGGCACCACAATTGGACCACGGGGCACCTAGGACCCCAAAACTGAAAAGTGCTCTGAGCATTATGGTTTTTTATGCTTAAGAATGCAACAGGAATCGCGGGGCACCAAAACCCAAAAGTCTTATTTTCGCACGAAAATTGCACAAATGGCTGAAAATGCACCACTTGCACCAAAATTGGACCACGGGGCACCACGGACCTCAAAACTGAAAAGTGCTCCGACCAAGATGGTTTTTTATGCATAAGAATGCACCAGGGATCACGGGGCACCAAAACCCCAAAGTCTTATTTTCGCACGAAAATTGCACAAATTGTCGAAAATGCACCACCGGCACCGAAATTGGACCACGGGGCACCTCGGACCCCAAAATTGAAAAGTTCTCTGAGCATTATGGTTTTTTATGCATAAGAATGCACCAAGGATCACAGGGTACCAAAATCCAAAAGTCTTATTTTCGCACGAAAATTGCACGATGGGCCAAAAATGCAACACGGGCACCATAATTGGACCGCGGGGCACGTCGGACCTCAAAACTGAAAAGTGCTGCGAGCATGATGGTTTTTTATGCCTAAGAATGCACCAGGGATCACGGGGCACCACAACCAAAAAGTCATATTTTCGCACGAAAATTGCACAGCGGGCCGAAAATGCACGACGGGAACCAAAATTCGACCATGGGACACCCCGGACCTCAACACCTAAAAGTGCTCCGAGCATTATGGTTTTTTATGCATAAGAATGCACCAGGGATCTCGAGGCACCAAAACCCAAAAGTCTTATTTTCGCACGAAAATTGCAAAAATGGCCGAAAATGCTCCACCGGCACCAAAATTGGACCACGGGGCACCTCGTACCTCAAAACTGAAAAGTTCTCTGAGCATTATGGTTTTTTATGCATAAGAATGCACCAGGGATCACATGGAACCAAAACCCAAAAGTCTTATCTTCACACGAAAATTGCACAATGGGCCGAAATTGCACCACGGGCACCAAATTTTGACCAAGGGGCACCTCGGACCTCAATACCTAAAAGTTCTCTGAGCATTATTATTTTTTATGCGTAAGAATGCATCAAGGATCACAGGGCACGAAAACCCAAAAGTCTTATTTTCGCACGAAAATTGCATAATGGGCCGAAAATGTACCACGGGCACCAAAATTGGAGGGCGGGACATGTCGGACCTCAAAACTGATAAGCGCTCTCAGCATTATGGTTTTTTATGCATAACCATGCACCAAGGATCACAGGGCACAAAAACCCAAAAGTTTTATTTCCGCACGAAAATTGCACAATGGGTTGAAATTGCACCACGGGCACCAAAATTTGACCAAGGGGCACCTCGGACCTCAATACCTAAAAGCGATCCAAGCATTATGGTATTTTATGCAAAAGAATGCACCAGGGATTACGGGGCACCAAAACCTAAAAGTCTTATTTTCGCATGAAAATTGCACAAATGGTAGAAAATGCACCACCGACACCAAAATTGGACAACCGGGCACCGCGGACCTCAAAACTGAAAAGAGTTCCGAGCATTATTGTTTTTTATGCATAAGATTGTGCCAGGGATCACGGGGCACCAAAACCCAAAAGTCTTATTTTCGCACGAAAGTTGCACAATGGGCCGAAAATGCACCACGGGCACCAAAATTGGACCACGGGGCACGTCGGACCTCAAAACTGAAAAGTGCTCGAAGCATTATGGCTTTTTATGCTTAAGAATGCAAAAGGGATCATGGGGAATCAAAATCCAAAACTCTTATTTTCGTACGAAGATTGCACAATGGGCCGAAATTATACCACGAGCACCAAAATTGGACCACGGGGCACCTAGGACCCCAAAACTGAAAAGTGCTCTGAGCATTATGGTTTTTTATGCTTAAGAATGCACCAGGGATCGCGGGGCACCAAAACCCAAAAGTCTTATTTTCGCACGGAAATTGCACAAATGGCTGAAAATGCACCACTTACACCAAAATTGGACCACGGGGCACCACGGACCTCAAAACTGAAAAGTGCTCCGACCAAGATGGTTTTTTATGCATAAGAATGCACCAGGGATCACGGGGCACCAAAACCCCAAAGTCTTATTTTCGCACGAAAATTGCACAAATCGTCGAAAATGCACCACCGGCACCGAAATTGGACCACGGGGCACCTCGGACCTCAAAACTGAAAAGTTCTTTGACCATTATAGTTTTTTATGCATAAGAATGCACCAAGGATCACAGGGTACCAAAATCCAAAAGTCTTATTTTCGCACGAAAATTGCACGATGGGCCAAAAATGCACCACGGGCACCATAATTGGACCACGGGGCACCTAGGACCCCAAAACTGAAAAGTGCTCTGAGCATTATGGTTTTTTATGCTTAAGAATGCAACAGGAATCGCGGGGCACCAAAACCCAAAAGTCTTATTTTCGCACGAAAATTGCACGATGGGCCAAAAATGCACCACGGGCACCACAATTGGACCACGGGGCACCTAGGACCCCAAAACTGAAAAGTGCTCTGAGCATTATGGTTTTTTATGCTTAAGAATGCAACAGGAATCGCGGGGTACCAAAACCCAAAAGTCTTATTTTCGCACGAAAATTGCACAAATGGCTGAAAATGCACCACTTGCACCAAAATTGGACCACGGGGCACCACGGACCTCAAAACTGAAAAGTGCTCCGACCAAGATGGTTTTTTATGCATAAGAATGCACCAGGGATCACGGGGCACCAAAACCCCAAAGTCTTATTTTCGCACGAAAATTGCACAAATTGTCGAAAATGCACCACCGGCACCGAAATTGGACCACGGGGCACCTCGGACCCCAAAATTGAAAAGTTCTCTGAGCATTATGGTTTTTTATGCATAAGAATGCACCAAGGATCACAGGGTACCAAAATCCAAAAGTCTTATTTTCGCACGAAAATTGCACGATGGGCCAAAAATGCAACACGGGCACCATAATTGGACCGCGGGGCACGTCGGACCTCAAAACTGAAAAGTGCTGCGAGCATGATGGTTTTTTATGCCTAAGAATGCACCAGGGATCACGGGGCACCACAACCAAAAAGTCATATTTTCGCACGAAAATTGCACAGCGGGCCGAAAATGCACGACGGGAACCAAAATTCGACCATGGGACACCCCGGACCTCAACACCTAAAAGTGCTCCGAGCATTATGGTTTTTTATGCATAAGAATGCACCAGGGATCTCGAGGCACCAAAACCCAAAAGTCTTATTTTCGCACGAAAATTGCAAAAATGGCCGAAAATGCTCCACCGGCACCAAAATTGGACCACGGGGCACCTCGTACCTCAAAACTGAAAAGTTCTCTGAGCATTATGATTTTTTATGCATAAGAATGCACCAGGGATCACATGGAACCAAAACCCAAAAGTCTTATCTTCACACGAAAATTGCACAATGGGCCGAAATTGCACCACGGGCACCAAATTTTGACCAAGGGGCACCTCGGACCTCAATACCTAAAAGTTCTCTGAGCATTATTATTTTTTATGCGTAAGAATGCATCAAGGATCACAGGGCACGAAAACCCAAAAGTCTTATTTTCGCACGAAAATTGCATAATGGGCCGAAAATGTACCACGGGCACCAAAATTGGAGGGCGGGACATGTCGGACCTCAAAACTGATAAGCGCTCTCAGCATTATGGTTTTTTATGCATAACCATGCACCAAGGATCACAGGGCACAAAAACCCAAAAGTTTTATTTCCGCACGAAAATTGCACAATGGGTTGAAATTGCACCACGGGCACCAAAATTTGACCAAGGGGCACCTCGGACCTCAATACCTAAAAGCGATCCAAGCATTATGGTATTTTATGCAAAAGAATGCACCAGGGATTACGGGGCACCAAAACCTAAAAGTCTTATTTTCGCATGAAAATTGCACAAATGGTAGAAAATGCACCACCGACACCAAAATTGGACAACCGGGCACCGCGGACCTCAAAACTGAAAAGAGTTCCGAGCATTATTGTTTTTTATGCATAAGATTGTGCCAGGGATCACGGGGCACCAAAACCCAAAAGTCTTATTTTCGCACGAAAGTTGCACAATGGGCCGAAAATGCACCACGGGCACCAAAATTGGACCACGGGGCACGTCGGACCTCAAAACTGAAAAGTGCTCGAAGCATTATGGCTTTTTATGCTTAAGAATGCAAAAGGGATCATGGGGAATCAAAATCCAAAACTCTTATTTTCGTACGAAGATTGCACAATGGGCCGAAATTATACCACGAGCACCAAAATTGGACCACGGGGCACCTAGGACCCCAAAACTGAAAAGTGCTCTGAGCATTATGGTTTTTTATGCTTAAGAATGCACCAGGGATCGCGGGGCACCAAAACCCAAAAGTCTTATTTTCGCACGGAAATTGCACAAATGGCTGAAAATGCACCACTTACACCAAAATTGGACCACGGGGCACCACGGACCTCAAAACTGAAAAGTGCTCCGACCAAGATGGTTTTTTATGCATAAGAATGCACCAGGGATCACGGGGCACCAAAACCCCAAAGTCTTATTTTCGCACGAAAATTGCACAAATCGTCGAAAATGCACCACCGGCACCGAAATTGGACCACGGGGCACCTCGGACCTCAAAACTGAAAAGTTCTTTGACCATTATAGTTTTTTATGCATAAGAATGCACCAAGGATCACAGGGTACCAAAATCCAAAAGTCTTATTTTCGCACGAAAATTGCACGATGGGCCAAAAATGCACCACGGGCACCATAATTGGACCACGGGGCACCTAGGACCCCAAAACTGAAAAGTACTCTGAGCATTATGGTTTTTTATGCTTAAGAATGCAACAGGAATCGCGGGGCACGAAAACCCAAAAGTCTTATTTTCGCACGAAAATTGCACAAATGGCTGAAAATGCACCACTTGCACCAAAATTGGACCACGGGGCACCACGGACCTCAAAACTGAAAAGTGCTCCGACGAAGATGGTTTTTTATGCATAAGAATGCACCAGGGATCACGGGGCACCAAAACCCCAAAGTCTTATTTTCGCACGAAAATTGCACAAATTGTCGAAAATGCACCACCGGCACCGAAATTGGACCACGGGGCACCTCGGACCCCAAAATTGAAAAGTTCTCTGAGCATTATGGTTTTTTATGCATAAGAATGCACCAAGGATCACAGGGTACCAAAATCCAAAAGTCTTATTTTCGCACGAAAATTGCACGATGGGCCAAAAATGCACCACGGGCACCATAATTGGACCACGGGGCACCTAGGACCCCAAAACTGAAAAGTGCTCTGAGCATTATGGTTTTCTATGCTTAAGAATGCACCAGGAATCGCGGGGCACCAAACCCCAAAAGTCTTATTTTCGCACGAAAATTGCACAAATGGCTGAAAATGCACCACTTGCACCAAAATTGGACCACGGGGCACCACGGACCTCAAAACTGAAAAGTGCTACGACCAAGATGGTTTTTTATGCATAAGAATGCACCAGGGATCACGGGGCACCAAAATCCCAAAGTCTTATTTTCGCAAAAAAATTGCACAAATTGTCGAAAATGCACCACCGGCACCGAAATTGGACCACGGGGCACCTCGGACCCCAAAACTGAAAAGCTCTCTGAGCATTATGGTTTTTTATGCATAAGAATGCACCAAGGATCACAGGGTACCAAAATCCAAAAGTCTTATTTTCGCACGAAAATTGCACGATGGGCCAAAAATGCAACACGGGCACCATAATTGGACCGCGGGGCACGTCGGACCTCAAAACTGAAAAGTGCTGCGAGCATGATGGTTTTTTATGCCTAAGAATGCACCAGGGATCACGGGGCACCACAACCAAAAAGTCATATTTTCGCACGAAAATTGCACAGCGGGCCGAAAATGCACGACGGGAACCAAAATTCGACCATGGGACACCCCGGACCTCAATACCTAAAAGTGCTCTGAGCATTATGGGTTTTTATGCATAAGAATGCACCAGGGATCTCGGTGCACCAAAACCCAAAAGTCTTATTTTCGCAAGAAAATTGCAAAAATGCTCCACCGGCACCAAAATTGGACCACGGGGCACCTCGGACCTCAAAACTGAAAAGTTCTCTGAGCATTATGGTTTTTTATGCATAAGAATGCACCAGGGATCACATGGCACCAAAACCCAAAAGTCTTATCTTCACACGAAAATTGCACAATGGGCCGAAATTGCACCACGGGCACCAAATTTTGACCAAGGGGCACCTCGGACCTCAATACCTAAAAGTTCTCCGAGCATTATTATTTTTTATGCGTAAGAATGCACCAGGGATCACAGGGCACGAAAACCCAAAAGTCTTATTTTCGCACGAAAATTGCATAATGGGCCGAAAATGTACCACGGGCACCAAAATTGTAGCGCGGGACACGTCGGACCTCAAAACTGATAAGCGCTCTCAGCATTATGGTTTTTTATGCATAACCATGCACCAGGGATCACAGGGCACAAAAACCCAAAAGTTTTATTTTCGTACGAAAATTGCACAATGGGCTGAAATTGCACCACGGGCACCAAAATTTGACCAAGGGGCACCTCGGACCTCAATACCTAAAAGCAATCCGAGCATTATGGTATTTTATGCAAAAGAATGCACCAGGGATTACGGGGCACCAAAACCTAAAAGTCTTATTTTCGCATGAAAATTGCACAAATGGTAGAAAATGCACCACCGACACGAAAATTGGACAACGGGGCACCGCGGACCTCAAAACTGAAAAGAGTTCCGAGCATTATTGTTTTTTATGGATAAGATTGTGCCAGGGATCACGGGGCACCAAAACCCAAAAGTCTTATTTTCGCACGAAAGTTGCACAATGGGCCGAAAATGCACCACGGGCACCAAAATTGGACCACGGGGAACGTCGGACCTCAAAACTGAAAAGTGCTCGAAGCATTATGGCTTTTTATGCTTAAGAATGCACCAGGGATCATGGGGAATCAAAATCCAAAAGTCTTATTTTCGTACGAAGATTGCACAATGGGCCGAAATTATACCACGAGCACCAAAATTGGACCACGGGGCACCTAGGACCCCAAAACTGAAAAGTGCTCTGAGCATTATGGTTTTTTATGCTTAAGATTGCACCTGGGATCGCGGGGCACCAAAACCCAAAAGTCTTATTTTCGCACGAAAATTGCACAAATGGCTGAAAATGCACTACTTGCACCAAAATTGGACCACGGGGCACCACGGACCTCAAAACTGAAAAGTGCTCCGACCAAGATGGTTTTTTATGCATAAGAATGCACCAGGGATCACGGGGCACCAAAACCCCAAAGTCTTATTTTCGCAAAAAAATTGCACAAATTGTCGAAAATGCACCACCGGCACCGAAATTGGACCACGGCGCACCTCGGACCCCAAAACTGAAAAGTTCTCTGAGCATTATGGTTTTTTATGCATAAGAATGCACCAAGGATCACAGGGTACCAAAATCCAAAAGTCTTATTTTCGCACGAAAATTGCACGATGGGCCAAAAATGCACCACGGGCACCATAATTGGACCGCGGGGCACGTCGGACCTCAAAACTGAAAAGTGCTGCGAGCATGATGGTTTTTTATGCCTAAGAATGCACCAGGGATCACGGGGCACCACAACCAAAAAGTCATATTTTCGCACGAAAATTGCACAGCGGGCCGAAAATGCACGACGGGAACCAAAATTCGACCATGGGACACCCCAGACCTCAATACCTAAAAGTGCTCTGAGCATTATGGTTTTTTATGCATAAGAATGCACCAGGGATCTCGGTGCACCAAAACCCAAAAGTCTTATTTTCGCACGAAAATTGCAAAAATGGCCGAAAATGCTCCACCGGCACCAAAATTGGACCACGGGGCACCTCGGACCTCAAAACTGAAAAGTTCTCTGAGCATTATGGTTTTTTATGCATAAGAATGCACCAGGGATCACATGGCACCAAAACCCAAAAGTCTTATCTTCACACGAAAATTGCACAATGGGCCGAAATTGCACCACGGGCACCAAATTTTGACCAAGGGGCACCTCGGACCTCAATACCTAAAAGTTCTTCGAGCATTATTATTTTTTATGCGTAAGAATGCACCAGGGATCACAGGGCACGAAAACCCAAAAGTCTTATTTTCGCACGAAAATTGCATAATGGGCCGAAAATGTACCACGGGCACCAAAATTGTAGCGCGGGACACCTCGGACCTCAAAACTGATAAGCGCAATCAGCATTATGGTTTTTTATGCATAACCATGCACCAGGGATCACAGGGCACAAAAACCCAAAAGTTTTATTTTCGCACGAAAATTGCACAATGGGCTGAAATTGCACCACAGGCACCAAAGTTTGACCAAGGGGCACCTCGGACCTCAATACCTAAAAGCGATCCGAGCATTATGGTATTTTATGCAAAAGAATGCACCAGGGATTACGGGGCACCAAAACCTAAAAGTCTTATTTTCGCATGAAAATTGGACAAATGGTAGAAAATGCACCACCGACACCAAAATTGGACAACGGGGCACCGCGGACCTCAAAACTGAAAAGAGTTCCGAGCATTATTGTTTTTTATGCATAAGATTGTGCCAGGGATCACGGGGCACCAAAACCCAAAAGTCTTATTTTCGCACGAAAGTTGCACAATGGGCCGAAAATGCACCATGGGCACCAAAATTGGACCACGGGGAACGTCGGACCTCAAAACTGAAAAGTGCTCGAAGCATTATGGCTTTTTATGCTTAAGAATGCACCAGGGATCATGGGGAATCAAAATCCAAAAGTCTTATTTCGTACGAAGATTGCACAATGGGCCGAAATTATACCACGAGCACCAAAATTGGACCACGGGGCACCTAGGACCCCAAAACTGAAAAGTGCTCTGAGCATTATGGTTTTTTATGCTTAAGAATGCACCAGGGATCGCGGGGCACCAAAACCCAAAAGTCTTATTATCGCACGAAAATTGCACAAATGGCTGAAAATGCACCACTTGCACCAAAATTGGACCACGGGGCACCACGGACCTCAAAACTGAAAAGTGCTCCGACCAAGATGGTTTTTTATGCATAAGAATGCACCAGGGATCACGGGGCACCAAAACCCCAAAGTCTTATTTTCGCAAAAAAATTGCACAAATTGTCGAAAATGCACCACCGGCACCGAAATTGGACCACGGGGCACCTCGGACCCCAAAACTGAAAAGTTCTCTGAGCATTATGGTTTTTTATGCATAAGAATGCACCAAGGATCACAGGGTACCAAAATCCAAAAGTCTTATTTTCGCACGAAAATTGCACGATGGGCCAAAAATGCACCACCGGCACCATAATTGGACCGCGGGGCACGTCGAACCTCAAAACTGAAAAGTGCTGCGAGCATGATGGTTTTTTATGCCTAAGAATGCACCAGGGATCACGGGGCACCACGACCAAAAATTCATATTTTCGCACGAAAATTGCACAGCGGGCCGAAAATGCACGACGGGAACCAAAATTCGACCATGGGACACCCCGGACCTCAATACCTAAAAGTGCTTTGAGCATTATGGTTTTTTATGCATAAGAATGCACCAGGGATCTCGGTGCACCAAAACCCAAAAGTCTTATTTTCGCACGAAAATTGCAAAAATGGCCGAAAATGCTCCACCGGCACCAAAATTGGACCACGGGGCACCTCGGACCTCAAAACTGAAAAGTTCTCTGAGAATTATGGTTTTTTATGCATAAGAATGCACCAAGGATCACATGGCACCAAAACCCAAAAGTCTTATCTTCACACGAAAATTGCACAATGGGCCGAAATTGCACCATGGGCACCAAATTTTGACCAAGGGGCACCTCGGACCTCAATACCTAAAAGTTCTCCGAGCATTATTATTTTTTATGCGTAAGAATGCACCAGGGATCACAGAGCACGAAAACCCAAAAGTCTTATTTTCGCACGAAAATTGCATAATGGGCCGAAAATGTACCACGGGCACCAAAATTGTAGCGCGGGACACATCGGACCTCAAAACTGATAAGCGCTCTCAGCATTATGGTTTTTTATGCATAACCATGCACCAGGGATCACAGGGCACAAAAACCCAAAAGTTTTATTTTCGCACGAAAATTGCACAATGGGCTGAAATTGCACCACGGGCACCAAAGTTTGACCAAGGGGCACCTCGGACCTCAATACCTAAAAGCGATCCGAGCATTATGGTATTTTATGCAAAAGAATGCACCAGGGATTACGGGGCACCAAAACCTAAAAGTCTTATTTTCGCATGAAAATTGCACAAATGGTAGAAAATGCACCACTGACACCAAAATTGGACAACGGGGCACCGCGGACCTCAAAACTGAAAAGAGTTCCGAGCATTATTGTTTTTTATGCATAAGATTGTGCCAGGGATCACGGGGCACCAAAACCCCAAAGTCTTATTTTCGCACGAAAGTTGCATAATGGGCCGAAAATGCACCACCGGCACCGAAATTGGACCACGGGGCACCTCGGACCTCAAAACTGAAAAGTTCTCTGACCATTATAGTTTTTTATGCATAAGAATGCACCAAGGATCACAGGGTACCAATATCCAAAAGTCTTATTTTCGCACGAAAATTGCACGATGGGCCAAAAATGCACCACGGGCACCATAATTGGACCACGGGGCACCTAGGACCCCAAAACTGAAAGTGCTCTGAGCATTATGGTTTTTTATGCTTAAGAATGCACCAGGAATCGCGGGGCACCAAACCCCAAAAGTCTTATTTTCGCACGAAAATTGCACAAATGGCTGAAAATGCACCACTTGCACCAAAATTGGACCACGGGGCACCACGGACCTCAAAACTGAAAAGTGCTCCGACCAAGATGGTTTTTTATGCATAAGAATGCACCAGGTATCACGGGGCACCAAAACCCCAAAGTCTTATTTTCGCAAAAAAATTGCACAAATTGTCGAAAATGCACCACCGGCACCGAAATTGGACCACGGGGCACCTCGGACCCCAAAACTGAAAAGCTCTCTGAGCATTATGGTTTTTTATGCATAAGAATGCACCAAGGATCACAGGGTACCAAAATCCAAAAGTCTTATTTTCGCACGAAAATTGCACGATGGGCCAAAAATGCAACACGGGCACCATAATTGGACCGCGGGGCACGTCGGACCTCAAAACTGAAAAGTGATGCGAGCATGATGGTTTTTTATGCCTAAGAATGCACCAGGGGTCACGGGGCACCACAACCAAAAAGTCATATTTTCGCACGAAAATTGCACAGCGGGCCGAAAATGCACGACGGGAACCAAAATTCGACCATGGGACACCCCGGACCTCAATACCTAAAAGTGCTCCGAGCATTATGGTTTTTTATGCATAATAATGCACCAGGGATCTCGAGGCACCAAAACCCAAAAGTCTTATTTTCGCACGAAAATTGCAAAAATGGCCGAAAATGCTCCACCGGCACCAAAATTGGACCACGGGGCACCTCGGACCTCAAAACTGAATAGTGCTATGAGCATTATGTTTTTTTATGCATAAGAATGCACCAGGGGTCACGGGGCACCAAAACCCAAAAGTCTTATTTTCGCACGAAAAGTGCACAATGGGCCAAAAATGCTCACCGGGCACAAAAATTGGACCACGGGGCACCTCGGACCTCAAAACTGAAAAGTGTTCAGAGAATTATGGTTTTTTTATGGATAAGAATGCACCAGGGATGACGGATTACCCAAACCCAAAAGTCTTATTTTCGCATGAAAATTGCACAAACGGCTGAAAATGTACCACTGGAACCAAAATTGGACCACGAGTCACCTCGGACCTCAAAACTTAAAAGTGCTCTGAGAATTTTGGTTTTTTATGCACAAGAATGCACCAGGGATCACGGGGCACTAAAACCCAATAGTCTTATTTTTGCACGAAAATTGCACAATGGGCCGAAAATGCACCACCGGTACCAAAGTTAGACCACGGGGCACCTCGGACCTCAAAACTGAAAAGTGGTATGAGCATTATGGTATTTTATGCATAAGAATGCAGCAGGGATCACGGGCCACCAAAACCCAAAAGTCTTATTTTCGCATGAAAAATGCACAAATGCCCGAAAATGTACCACGGGCACCAAAATTGGACCACGGGCACCTAGGACATCAAAACTAAAAAGTGCTCCGAGCATTATGCTTTTTTATGCATAAGAATGCACCAGGGATCACGGGGAACCAAAACCCAACAGTCTTATTTACGCACTAAAATTGCAAAATATGGCCGAAAATGCACCAGCAGCACCAAAATTGGACCACAGGACACCACGGACCTCAAAACTGAAAAGTGCTCTGAGCATGATGGTTTTTTATGCATAAGAATGCACCAGGGATCACGGGGCACCAAAACCCAAAAGTCTTATTTTTGCACGAAAGTTTCACAATGGGCCGAAATGAACCACGGGACACCAAAATTGGACCACGGGACACCTCGGACCTCAAACACTTTAAAGTGGTCCAAGCATTATGGTTTTTTATGCATAAGAATGCACCAAGGATCACGGGGCACCGAAATCCAAAAGTCTTATTTTCGCACGAAAATTGCAAAAATGACTGAAAATGCACCACTAGCACCAAAATTAGACCACGAGACACCACGGACCTCAAAACTGAAAAGTGCTCTGAGCATGATGGTTTTTTATGCATAAGAATGCACCAGGGATCACGGGGCACCAAAACCCAAAAGTCTTATTTTCGCATGAAAATTGCACAAATGGCCGAAAATGCACCACTGACACCAAAATTGGACCACAGGGAACCATGGACCACAAAACTAAAAAGATTTCTGAGCATTATTGTTTTTTATGCATAAGAATGCACCAGGGATCATGGGGCACCAAAACCCAAAACTCTTACATTCGCACGAAAATTGCACAATGTACTGAAAATGCTCCACAAGCACCAAAATTGGACCACGGTGCACCTCGGACCTCAAAACTGAAAAGTGCTCTAAGCTTTATGGTTTTTATGGATAAGAATGCACCAGGGATCACGGGGCACCAAAACCCAAAATTCTTATTTTCGAACGAAAATTGCACAATGGGCCGAAAATGCACCACCGGCAGCAAAATTGGACCACGGGGCACCACGGACCTGAAAACTTAAAAGTGCTTCAAGCTTTACGATTTTTTATGCATAAGAATGCACCAGGGATTGCGGGGCAGCAAAATCCAAAATTCTTATTTTCGCACGAAAATTGCACAATGGGCCGAAATTGCACCACCAGCACCAAAATTGGACCACGCGGCACCTCGGACCTCAAAACTGAAAAGTTCTCTGAACATTATGGTTTTTTATGCATAAGAATGCACCAGGGGTCACGGGGCACCAAAACCCGAAAGTCTTATTTTGGCACGAAAATTGCACAATGGGCCGAAAATGCACCACGGGCACAAAAATTGGACCATGGGGCACCTCGGACCTCAAAACTGAAAAGTGCTCCGAGAATTATGGTTTTTTTATGGATAAGAATGCACCAGGGATGACGGTTTACCCAAACCCAAAAGTCTTATTTTCGCATGAAAAATTGCACAAACGGCTGAAAATGTACCACTGGAACCAAAATTGGACCACGAGTCACCCCGGACTTCAAAACTTAAAAGTGCTCTGAGCATTTTGGTTTTTTATGCACAAGAATGCACCAGGGATCACGGGGTACCAAAACCGAATAGTCTTATTTTTGCACGAAAATTGCACAATGGGCCAAAAATGCACCACCGGTACCAAAGTTAGACCACGGGGCACCTCGGACCTCAAAATTGAAAAGTGCTCTGAGCATTATGGTATTTTATGCATAAGAATGCACCAGGGATCACGGGGCACCCAAACCCAAAAGTATTATTTTCGCATGAAAATTGCACAAATGGTCAAAAATCCACCACCGGCACCTAAATTGGACCACGGGGCTCCACGGACCTCAAAACTGAAAAGTGCTTCAAGCATTATGGTTTTTTATGCATAAGAATCCACCAGGGATCACGGGGCACCAAAACCCAAAAGTTTTATTTTCGCACGAAAATTGCACAATGGGCCGAAAATGCACCACGGGCACCAAAATTGGACCATGGGGCACCTTGGACCTCAAAACTGAAAAGTGCTCCGAAGCATTATGGTATTTTATGCATAAGAATGCACCAGGGATCACGGGGCACCTAAACCCAAAAGTGTTACTTTCGCATGAAAAATGCATAAATGCCGAAAAATGCACCACCAGCACCAAAATAGGACCACGGGGCACCACGGTCCTTAAAACTAAAAAGTGCTTCAAGCATTATGGTTTTTTATGCAAAGAATGCACTAGGGATCATGGGGCACCAAAACCCAAAAGTCCTATTTTCGCACGAAAATTGTACAATGGGCCGAAAATGCGCCACGGGCACCAAAATTGGACCACAGGGCACGTCGGACCTCAAAACTGAAAAGTTCTCCGAGTATTATGGTTTTTTACGCATAGGAATGCACCAAGGATAATGGGGCACCAAAACCCAAAATTCTTATTTTCGTATGAAAATTGCACAAATGGCCGAAAATGCACAATCGACACCAAAATTGGACCACGGGGCACGACGGACCTCCAAACTGAAACGAGTTCTATGCATTATGGTTTTTTATGCATAACAATCCACCAGGGATCCCGAGGCACCAAAACCCAAAACTCTTATTTTCGCACGAAAATTGCACAATGGACCGAAAATGCAGCAGGGCACCAAAATTTGACCTCGGGGCACCTCGGTCCTCAAAACTGAAAAGTGCTCCAAGCATTATGGTTTTTTATGCATAAGAATGCACCAGGCATCATGGGGCATCAAAACCCAAAAGTCTTATTTTTGCACGAAAATTGCACAATGGGCCGAAAATGCACAACGGGCACCAAAATTGGACCACGATGCACCTCGGACCTCAAAACTGAAAAGTTCTCTGAGTATTATGGTTTTTTATGCATAAGAATGCACCAAGGATCACGGGGCACCAAAACCCAAAAGTCTTATTTTCGCACGAAAATGGCACAATGGGCCGAAAATGCACTTCGGGCACCAAAATTGGACCACGGGGAACCTCGGACCTCAAAACTGAAAAGTACTCCAAAGCATTATGGTATATTATTTATAATAATGCACCAGGGATCACGGGGCACCAAAACCCAAAAGTCTTATTTTCACACGAAAATTGCACAAAAGGCCGAAAATGCACCACCGGCACCAAAATTGGACCACGGGGCACCACGGACCGCAAAACTAAAAAGTGCTCCAAGAATTATGGTTTTATGCATAAGAATACACCATGGATCACAGGGCACAAAAACCGAAAAGTCCTATTTTTGCACGGAAATTGCACAATGGGTCGAAAATGAACCACGGGCACCAAAATTGGACCGCGAGGAACGTTGGACCTCAAAACTGAAAAGTGCTTCGAGCATTATGGTTTTTTATGCATAAGAATGCGCCAGGGATCACGGGGTACCAAAACCCAAAAGTCTTATTTTCGCACGAAAATTGCACAATGGGTCGAAAATGCACCACCGGCACCAAAATTGGACCATGGGGCACCTCGGACCTCAAAACTGAAAAGTTCTCTGAACATTATGGTTTTTTATACATAAGAATGCACCATGGATCACGCGGCACCAAAACCCAAAAGTCTTATTTTCGCACGAAAATTGCACAATGGGCCGAAGATGCACCACGGGCACCAAAATTGGACCATGGGGCATGTCGGACCTCAAAACTGAAAAGTTCTCCGGGTATTATGGTTATTTATGCATAAGAATGCACCAGGGTTCACGGCGCACCAAAACCCCAAAGTCTTATTTTCCCACGAAAATTGCACAATGGGCCGAAAATGCACCACGGGCACCAAAATTGGACCACGGGGCACCTCGGACCTCAAAACTGAAAAGTGCTCTGAGAATTATGGTTTTTTTATGGATAAGAACGCACCAGGGATAACGGTTTACCCAAACCCTAAAGTCTTATTTTCGCATGAAAATTGCACAAACGGCTGAAAATGTACCACTGGAACCAAAATTGGACTACGAGTCACCTCGGACCTCAAAACTTAAAAGTGCTCCGAGCATTTTGGTTTTTTATGCACAAGAATGCACCAGGGATCACGGGGCACCAAAACCCAATAGTCTTCTTTTTGCACGAAAATTGCACAATGGGCCGAAAATGCACCACCGGTACCAAAGTTAGACCACGGGGCACGTCGGACCTCAAAACTGAAAAGTACTTTGAGCATTATGGTATTTTAGTATAAGAATGCACCAGGGATCATGGGGCACCCAAACCCAAAAGTATTATTTTCGCATGAAAATTGCACAAATGGTCGAAAATGCACCACTGGCACCTAAATTGGACCACGGGGCTCCACGGACCTCAAAACTGAAAAGTGCTTTAAGCATTATGGTTTTTTATGCATAAGAATCCACCAGGGATCACGGGGCACCAAAACCCAAAAGTTTTATTTTCGCACGAAAATTGCACAATGGGCCGAAAATGCACCACGGGCACCAAAATTGGACCACGGGGCACCACAGACCTCAAAACTGAAAAATGCTATGAGCATGATGGTTTTTATGCATAAGAATGCACCAGGGATCATGGGGCACCTAAACCCAAAAGTGTTACTTTCGCATGAAAATTGCACAAATGCCGAAAAATGCACCACCAGCACCAAAATTGGACCACGGGGCACCACGGACCTCAAAACTAAAAAGTGCTTCAAGCATTATGGTTTTTTATGCAAAGAATGCACTAGGGATCATGGGCACCAAAACCCAAAAGTCCTATTTTCGCACGAAAATTGTACAATGGGCCGAAAATCCGCCATGGGCACCAAAATTGGACCACACGGCACGTCGGACCTCAAAACTAAAAAGTTCTCCGAGTATTATGGTTTTTTATGCATAGGAATGCACCAAGGATCACGGGGCACCAAAACCCAAAATTCTTATTTTCGTATGAAAATTGCACAAATGGCCGAAAATGCCCAATCGACACCAAAATTAGACCACGGGGCACGACGGACCTCCAAACTGAAAAGAGTTCTAAGCATTATGGTTTTTATGCATAACAATCCACCAGGGATCCCGAGGAACCAAAATCCAAAAGTCTTATTTTCGCTCGAAAAATGTACAATGTGAGGAAAATGCACCACGAGCACCAAAATTGAACCACGGGGCACCACGGACCTCAAAATTGAAAAGCGCTCCGAGCATTATGCTTTTTTGTGCATAAGAATGCACCAGGGATCACTCGGCATCAAAATCCAAAAGTCTTATTTTCGCACGAAAAATGTACAATGTGCCGAAAATGCACCACGGGCACCAAAAATGGACCACGGGGCACCACGGACCTCAAAACTGAAAAGTGCTTCGAGCATTATGGTATTTTATGCATAAGAATGCTCCAGGGATCAATGGGCACCAAAACCCAAAAGTCTTATTTTCGCACTAAAATTGGACCATGTGCAGAAAATGCACCACGGGCACCAAAAATGGACCACGGGGCACCACAGACCTCAAAACTAAAAAGTGCTTCGAGCATTATGGTATTTTATGCATAAGAACGCTCCAGGGATCAATGGTCACCAAAACCCAAAAGTCTTATTTTCGCACGAAAATGACACAATGGGCCGAAAATGCACTTCGGGCACCAAAATTGGACCACAGGGAACCTCGGACCTCAAAACTGAAAAGTGCTCCAAAGGATTATGGCATATTATTTATAAGAATGCACCAGGGATCACGGGGCACCACGGACCTCAAAACTAAAAAGTGCTCCAAGAATTATGGTTTTATGCATAAGAATACACCATGGATCACGGGGCACCAAAACCCAAAAGTCCTATTTTTGCACGGAAATTGCACAATGGGTCGAAAATGCACCACGGGCACCAAAATTGGACCGCGGGGCACGTCGGACCTCAAAACTGAAAAGTGCTTCGAGCATTATGGTTTTTTATGCATAAGAATGTGCCAGGGATCACGGGGTACCAAAACCCAAAAGTCTTATTTTCGCATTAAAATTGCACAAATGGCCAAAAATGCATCACCGATACCAAAATTGGACCACGGGGCACCATGGACCTCCAAACTGAAAAGAGTTTCGAGCATTATGGTTTTTTGTGCATAAGAATGCACCAGGGATCACTCGGCACCAAAATCCAAAAGTCTTATTTTCGCACGAAAAATGTACAATGAGCCGAAAATGCACCATGGGAACCAAAATTGGACCACGGGCACCTCAGACCTCAAAAATGAAAAGTGCTATGAAGTATTATGGTATATTATGAATATGAATGCACCACGAGCACCAAAATTGAACCACGGGGCACCACGGACCTCAAAATTGAAAAGTGCTCCGAGCATTATGGTTTTTTATGCATAAGAATGCACCAGGGATCACGGGGCACCAAAACCCAAAAGTCTTATTTTGGCACTAAAATTGGACCATGTGCCGTTTATGCACCACGGGCACCAAAAATGGACCACGGGGCACCACGGACCTCAAAACTGAAAAGTGCTTCGAGCATTATGGTATTTTATGCATAAGAATGCTCCAGGGATCAATGGGCACCAAAACCCAAAAGTCTTATTTTCGCACGAAAATGACACAATGGGCCGAAAATGCACTTCGGGCACCAAAATTGGACCACAGGAACCTCGGACCTCAACACTGAAAAGTGCTCCAAAGGATTATGGCATATTATTTATAAGAATGCACCAGGGATCACGGGGCACCAAAACCCAAAAGTCTTATTTTCGCACGAAAATTGCACAAATGGCCGAAAATGCACCACCGGCACCAAAATTGGACCACGGGGCACCACGGACCTCAAAACTAAAAAGTGCTCCAAGAATATGGTTTTATGCATAATACTACACCATGGATCACGGGGCACCAAAACCCAAAAGTCCTATTTTTGCACGAAAATTGCACAATGGGTCGAAAATGCACCACGGGCACCAAAATTGGACCGCGGGGCACGTCGGACCTCAAAACTGAAAAGTGCTTCGAGCATTATGGTTTTTTATGCATAAGAATGCGCCTGGGATCACGGGGTACCAAAACCCAAAAGTCTTATTTTCGCATTAAAATTGCACAAATGGCCAAAAATGCATCACTGATACCAAAATTGGACCACGGGGCACCATGGACCTCCAAACTGAAAAGAGTTTCGAGCATTATGGTTTTTTGTGCATAAGAATGCACCAGGGATCACTCGGCACCAAAATCCAAAAGTCTTATTTTTGCACGAAAAATGTACAATGTGCCGAAAATGCACCACGAGCACCAAAATTGAACCACGGGGCACCACGGACCTCAACATTGAAAAGTGCTCCGAGCATTATGGTTTTTTCTGCATAAGAATGCACCAGGGATCACGGGGCACCAAAACCCAAAAGTCTTATTTTGGCACTAAAATTGGACCATGTGCCGAAAATGCACCACGGGCACCAAAAATGGACCACGGGGCACCACGGACCTCAAAACTGAAAAGTGCTTCGAGCATTATGGTATTTTATGCATAAGAATGCTCCAGGGATCAATGGGCACCAAAACCCAAAAGTCTTATTTTGGCACTAAAATTGGACCATGTGCAGAAAATGCACCACGGGCACCAAAAATGGACCACGGGGCACCACAGACCTCAAAACTAAAAAGTGCTTCGAGCATTATGGTATTTTATGCATAAGAATGCTCCAGGGATCAATGGTCACCAAAACCCAAAAGTCTTATTTTCGCACGAAAATGACACAATGGGCCGAAAATGCACTTCGGGCACCAAAATTGGACCACAGGGAACCTCGGACCTCAAAACTGAAAAGTGCTCCAAAGGATTATGGCATATTATTTATAAGAATGCACCAGGGATCACGGGGCACCACGGACCTCAAAACTAAAAAGTGCTCCAAGAATTATGGTTTTATGCATAAGAATACACCATGGATCACGGGGCACCAAAACCCAAAAGTCCTATTTTTGCACGGAAATTGCACAATGGGTCGAAAATGCACCACGGGCACCAAAATTGGACCGCGGGGCACGTCGGACCTCAAAACTGAAAAGTGCTTCGAGCATTATGGTTTTTTATGCATAAGAATGTGCCAGGGATCACGGGGTACCAAAACCCAAAAGTCTTATTTTCGCATTAAAATTGCACAAATGGCCAAAAATGCATCACCGATACCAAAATTGGACCACGGGGCACCATGGACCTCCAAACTGAAAAGAGTTTCGAGCATTATGGTTTTTTGTGCATAAGAATGCACCAGGGATCACTCGGCACCAAAATCCAAAAGTCTTATTTTCGCACGAAAAATGTACAATGAGCCGAAAATGCACCATGGGAACCAAAATTGGACCACGGGCACCTCAGACCTCAAAAATGAAAAGTGCTATGAAGTATTATGGTATATTATGAATATGAATGCACCACGAGCACCAAAATTGAACCACGGGGCACCACGGACCTCAAAATTGAAAAGTGCTCCGAGCATTATGGTTTTTTATGCATAAGAATGCACCAGGGATCACGGGGCACCAAAACCCAAAAGTCTTATTTTGGCACTAAAATTGGACCATGTGCCGTTTATGCACCACGGGCACCAAAAATGGACCACGGGGCACCACGGACCTCAAAACTGAAAAGTGCTTCGAGCATTATGGTATTTTATGCATAAGAATGCTCCAGGGATCAATGGGCACCAAAACCCAAAAGTCTTATTTTCGCACGAAAATGACACAATGGGCCGAAAATGCACTTCGGGCACCAAAATTGGACCACAGGAACCTCGGACCTCAACACTGAAAAGTGCTCCAAAGGATTATGGCATATTATTTATAAGAATGCACCAGGGATCACGGGGCACCAAAACCCAAAAGTCTTATTTTCGCACGAAAATTGCACAAATGGCCGAAAATGCACCACCGGCACCAAAATTGGACCACGGGGCACCACGGACCTCAAAACTAAAAAGTGCTCCAAGAATATGGTTTTATGCATAATACTACACCATGGATCACGGGGCACCAAAACCCAAAAGTCCTATTTTTGCACGGAAATTGCACAATGGGTCGAAAATGCACCACGGGCACCAAAATTGGACCGCGGGGCACGTCGGACCTCAAAACTGAAAAGTGCTTCGAGCATTATGGTTTTTTATGCATAAGAATGCGCCTGGGATCACGGGGTACCAAAACCGAAAAGTCTTATTTTCGCATTAAAATTGCACAAATGGCCAAAAATGTATCACTGATACCAAAATTGGACCACGGGGCACCATGGACCTCCAAACTGAAAAGAGTTTCGAGCATTATGGTTTTTTGTGCATAAGAATGCACCAGGGATCACTCGGCACCAAAATCCAAAAGTCTTATTTTTGCACGAAAAATGTACAATGTGCCGAAAATGCACCACGAGCACCAAAATTGAACCACGGGGCACCACGGACCTCAAAATTGAAAAGTGCTCCCAGCATTATGGTTTTTTATGCATAAGAATGCACCAGGGATCACGGGGCACCAAAACCCAAAAGTCTTATTTTGGCACTAAAATTGGACCATGTGCCGAAAATGCACCACGGGCACCAAAAATGGACCACGGGGCACCACGGACCTCAAAACTGAAAAGTGCTTCGAGCATTATGGTATTTTATGCATAAGAATGCTCCAGGGATCAATGGGCACCAAAACCCAAAAGTCTTATTTTCGCACTAAAATTGGACCATGTGCAGAAAATGCACCACGGGCACCAAAAATGGACCACGGGGCATCACAGACCTCAAAACTAAAAAGTGCTTCGAGCATTATGGTATTTTATGCATAAGAATGCTCCAGGGATCAATGGTCACCAAAACCCAAAAGTCTTATTTTCGCACGAAAATGACACAATGGGCCGAAAATGCACTTCGGGCACCAAAATTGGACCACAGGGAACCTCGGACCTCAAAACTGAAAAGTGCTCCAAAGGATTATGGCATATTATTTATAAGAATGCACCAGGGATCACGGGGCACCACGGACCTCAAAACTAAAAAGTGCTCCAAGAATTATGGTTTTATGCATAAGAATACACCATGGATCACGGGGCACCAAAACCCAAAAGTCCTATTTTTGCACGGAAATTGCACAATGGGTCGAAAATGCACCACGGGCACCAAAATTGGACCGCGGGGCACGTCGGACCTCAAAACTGAAAAGTGCTTCGAGCATTATGGTTTTTTATGCATAAGAATGTGCCAGGGATCACGGGGTACCAAAACCCAAAAGTCTTATTTTCGCATTAAAATTGCACAAATGGCCAAAACTGCATCACCGATACCAAAATTGGACCACGGGGCACCATGGACCTCCAAACTGAAAAGAGTTTCGAGCATTATGGTTTTTTGTGCATAAGAATGCACCAGGGATCACTCGGCACCAAAATCCAAAAGTCTTATTTTCGCACGAAAAATGTACAATGAGCCGAAAATGCACCATGGGAACCAAAATTGGACCACGGGCACCTCAGACCTCAAAAATGAAAAGTGCTATGAAGTATTATGGTATATTATGAATATGAATGCACCACGAGCACCAAAATTGAACCACGGGGCACCACGGACCTCAAAATTGAAAAGTGCTCCGAGCATTATGGTTTTTTATGCATAAGAATGCACCAGGGATCACGGGGCACCAAAACCCAAAAGTCTTATATTGGCACTAAAATTGGACCATGTGCCGAAAATGCACCACGGGCACCAAAAATGGACCACGGGGCACCACGGACCTCAAAACTGAAAAGTGCTTCGAGCATTATGGTATTTTATGCATAAGAATGCTCCAGGGATCAATGGGCACCAAAACCCAAAAGTCTTATTTTCGCACGAAAATGACACAATGGGCCGAAAATGCACTTCGGGCACCAAAATTGGACCACAGGAACCTCGGACCTCAAAACTGAAAAGTGCTCCAAAGGATTATGGCATATTATTTATAAGAATGCACCAGGGATCACGGGGCACCAAAACCCAAAAGTCTTATTTTCGCACGAAAATTGCACAAATGGCCGAAAATGCACCACCGGCACCAAAATTGGACCACGGGGCACCACGGACCTCAAAACTAAAAAGTGCTCCAAGAATATGGTTTTATGCATAATACTACACCATGGATCACGGGGCACCAAAACCCAAAAGTCCTATTTTTGTACGGAAATTGCACAATGGGTCGAAAATGCACCACGGGCACCAAAATTGGACCGCGGGGCACGTCGGACCTCAAAACTGAAAAGTGCTTCGAGCATTATGGTTTTTTATGCATAAGAATGCGCCTGGGATCACGGGGTACCAAAACCCAAAAGTCTTATTTTCGCATTAAAATTGCACAAATGGCCAAAAATGCATCACTGATACCAAAATTGGACCACGGGGCACCATGGACCTCCAAACTGAAAAGAGTTTCGAGCATTATGGTTTTTTGTGCATAAGAATGCACCAGGGATCACTCGGCACCAAAATCCAAAAGTCTTATTTTTGCACGAAAAATGTACAATGTGCCGAAAATGCACCACGAGCACCAAAATTGAACCACGGGGCACCACGGACCTCAAAATTGAAAAGTGCTCCCAGCATTATGGTTTTTTATGCATAAGAATGCACCAGGGATCACGGGGCACCAAAACCCAAAAGTCTTATTTTGGCACTAAAATTGGACCATGTGCCGAAAATGCACCACGGGCACCAAAAATGGACCACGGGGCACCACGGACCTCAAAACTGAAAAGTGCTTCGAGCATTATGGTATTTTATGCATAAGAATGCTCCAGGGATCAATGGGCACCAAAACCCAAAAGTCTTATTTTCGCACTAAAATTGGACCATGTGCAGAAAATGCACCACGGGCACCAAAAATGGACCACGGGGCATCACAGACCTCAAAACTAAAAAGTGCTCCAAAGGATTATGGCATATTATTTATAAGAATGCACCAGGGATCACGGGGCACCAAAACCCAAAAGTCTTATTTTCGCACGAAAATTGCACAAATGGCCGAAAATGCACCACCGGCACCAAAATTGGACCACGGGGCACCACGGACCTCAAAACTAAAAAGTGCTCCAAGAATATGGTTTTATGCATAATACTACACCATGGATCACGGGGCACCAAAACCCAAAAGTCCTATTTTTGCACGGAAATTGCACAATGGGTCGAAAATGCACCACGGGCACCAAAATTGGACCGCGGGGCACGTCGGACCTCAAAACTGAAAAGTGCTTCGAGCATTATGGTTTTTTATGCATAAGAATGCGCCTGGGATCACGGGGTACCAAAACCCAAAAGTCTTATTTTCGCATTAAAATTGCACAAATGGCCAAAAATGCATCACTGATACCAAAATTGGACCACGGGGCACCATGGACCTCCAAACTGAAAAGAGTTTCGAGCATTATGGTTTTTTGTGCATAAGAATGCACCAGGGATCACTCGGCACCAAAATCCAAAAGTCTTATTTTTGCACGAAAAATGTACAATGTGCCGAAAATGCACCACGAGCACCAAAATTGAACCACGGGGCACCACGGACCTCAAAATTGAAAAGTGCTCCCAGCATTATGGTTTTTTATGCATAAGAATGCACCAGGGATCACGGGGCACCAAAACCCAAAAGTCTTATTTTGGCACTAAAATTGGACCATGTGCCGAAAATGCACCACGGGCACCAAAAATGGACCACGGGGCACCACGGACCTCAAAACTGAAAAGTGCTTCGAGCATTATGGTATTTTATGCATAAGAATGCTCCAGGGATCAATGGGCACCAAAACCCAAAAGTCTTATTTTCGCACTAAAATTGGACCATGTGCAGAAAATGCACCACGGGCACCAAAAATGGACCACGGGGCATCACAGACCTCAAAACTAAAAAGTGCTCCAAAGGATTATGGCATATTATTTATAAGAATGCACCAGGGATCACGGGGCACCAAAACCCAAAAGTCTTATTTTCGCACGAAAATTGCACAAATGGCCGAAAATGCACCACCGGCACCAAAATTGGACCACGGGGCACCACGGACCTCAAAACTAAAAAGTGCTCCAAGAATATGGTTTTATGCATAATACTACACCATGGATCACGGGGCACCAAAACCCAAAAGTCCTATTTTTGCACGGAAATTGCACAATGGGTCGAAAATGCACCACGGGCACCAAAATTGGACCGCGGGGCACGTCGGACCTCAAAACTGAAAAGTGCTTCGAGCATTATGGTTTTTTATGCATAAGAATGCGCCTGGGATCACGGGGTACCAAAACCCAAAAGTCTTATTTTCGCATTAAAATTGCACAAATGGCCAAAAATGCATCACTGATACCAAAATTGGACCACGGGGCACCATGGACCTCCAAACTGAAAAGAGTTTCGAGCATTATGGTTTTTTGTGCATAAGAATGCACCAGGGATCACTCGGCACCAAAATCCAAAAGTCTTATTTTTGCACGAAAAATGTACAATGTGCCGAAAATGCACCACGAGCACCAAAATTGAACCACGGGGCACCACGGACCTCAAAATTGAAAAGTGCTCCGAGCATTATGGTTTTTTATGCATAAGAATGCACCAGGGATCACGGGGCACCAAAACCCAAAAGTCTTATTTTGGCACTAAAATTGGACCATGTGCCGAAAATGCACCACGGGCACCAAAAATGGACCACGGGGCACCACGGACCTCAAAACTGAAAAGTGCTTCGAGCATTATGGTATTTTATGCATAAGAATGCTCCAGGGATCAATGGGCACCAAAACCCAAAAGTCTTATTTTCGCACTAAAATTGGACCATGTGCAGAAAATGCACCACGGGCACCAAAAATGGACCACGGGGCATCACAGACCTCAAAACTAAAAAGTGCTCCAAAGGATTATGGCATATTATTTATAAGAATGCACCAGGGATCACGGGGCACCAAAACCCAAAAGTCTTATTTTCGCACGAAAATTGCACAAATGGCCGAAAATGCACCACCGGCACCAAAATTGGACCACGGGGCACCACGGACCTCAAAACTAAAAAGTGCTCCAAGAATATGGTTTTATGCATAATACTACACCATGGATCACGGGGCACCAAAACCCAAAAGTCCTATTTTTGCACGGAAATTGCACAATGGGTCGAAAATGCACCACGGGCACCAAAATTGGACCGCGGGGCACGTCGGACCTCAAAACTGAAAAGTGCTTCGAGCATTATGGTTTTTTATGCATAAGAATGCGCCTGGGATCACGGGGTACCAAAACCCAAAAGTCTTATTTTCGCATTAAAATTGCACAAATGGCCAAAAATGCATCACTGATACCAAAATTGGACCACGGGGCACCATGGACCTCCAAACTGAAAAGAGTTTCGAGCATTATGGTTTTTTGTGCATAAGAATGCACCAGGGATCACTCGGCACCAAAATCCAAAAGTCTTATGTTTGCACGAAAAATGTACAATGTGCCGAAAATGCACCACGAGCACCAAAATTGAACCACGGGGCACCACGGACCTCAAAATTGAAAAGTGCTCCCAGCATTATGGTTTTTTATGCATAAGAATGCACCAGGGATCACGGGGCACCAAAACCCAAAAGTCTTATTTTGGCACTAAAATTGGACCATGTGCCGAAAATGCACCACGGGCACCAAAAATGGACCACGGGGCACCACGGACCTCAAAACTGAAAAGTGCTTCGAGCATTATGGTATTTTATGCATAAGAATGCTCCAGGGATCAATGGGCACCAAAACCCAAAAGTCTTATTTTCGCACTAAAATTGGACCATGTGCAGAAAATGCACCACGGGCACCAAAAATGGACCACGGGGCATCACAGACCTCAAAACTAAAAAGTGCTCCAAAGGATTATGGCATATTATTTATAAGAATGCACCAGGGATCACGGGGCACCAAAACCCAAAAGTCTTATTTTCGCACGAAAATTGCACAAATGGCCGAAAATGCACCACCGGCACCAAAATTGGACCACGGGGCACCACGGACCTCAAAACTAAAAAGTGCTCCAAGAATATGGTTTTATGCATAATACTACACCATGGATCACGGGGCACCAAAACCCAAAAGTCCTATTTTTGCACGGAAATTGCACAATGGGTCGAAAATGCACCACGGGCACCAAAATTGGACCGCGGGGCACGTCGGACCTCAAAACTGAAAAGTGCTTCGAGCATTATGGTTTTTTATGCATAAGAATGCGCCTGGGATCACGGGGTACCAAAACCCAAAAGTCTTATTTTCGCATTAAAATTGCACAAATGGCCAAAAATGCATCACTGATACCAAAATTGGACCACGGGGCACCATGGACCTCCAAACTGAAAAGAGTTTCGAGCATTATGGTTTTTTGTGCATAAGAATGCACCAGGGATCACTCGGCACCAAAATCCAAAAGTCTTATTTTTGCACGAAAAATGTACAATGTGCCGAAAATGCACCACGAGCACCAAAATTGAACCACGGGGCACCACGGACCTCAAAATTGAAAAGTGCTCCCAGCATTATGGTTTTTTATGCATAAGAATGCACCAGGGATCACGGGGCACCAAAACCCAAAAGTCTTATTTTGGCACTAAAATTGGACCATGTGCCGAAAATGCACCACGGGCACCAAAAATGGACCACGGGGCACCACGGACCTCAAAACTGAAAAGTGCTTCGAGCATTATGGTATTTTATGCATAAGAATGCTCCAGGGATCAATGGGCACCAAAACCCAAAAGTCTTATTTTCGCACGAAAATGACACAATGGGCCAAAAATGCACTTCGGGCACCAAAATTGGACCACAGGAACCTCGGACCTCAAAACTGAAAAGTGCTCCAAAGGATTATGGCATATTATTTATAAGAATGCACCAGGGATCACGGGGCACCAAAACCCAAAAGTCTTATTTTCGCACGAAAATTGCACAAATGGCCGAAAATGCACCACCGGCACCAAAATTGGACCACGGGGCACCACGGACCTCAAAACTAAAAAGTGCTCCAAGAATATGGTTTTATGCATAATACTACACCATGGATCACGGGGCACCAAAACCCAAAAGTCCTATTTTTGCACGGAAATTGCACAATGGGTCGAAAATGCACCACGGGCACCAAAATTGGACCGCGGGGCACGTCGGACCTCAAAACTGAAAAGTGCTTCGAGCATTATGGTTTTTTATGCATAAGAATGCGCCTGGGATCACGGGGTACCAAAACCCAAAAGTCTTATTTTCGCATTAAAATTGCACAAATGGCCAAAAATGCATCACTGATACCAAAATTGGACCACGGGGCACCATGGACCTCCAAACTGAAAAGAGTTTCGAGCATTATGGTTTTTTGTGCATAAGAATGCACCAGGGATCACTCGGCACCAAAATCCAAAAGTCTTATTTTTGCACGAAAAATGTACAATGTGCCGAAAATGCACCACGAGCACCAAAATTGAACCACGGGGCACCACGGACCTCAAAATTGAAAAGTGCTCCGAGCATTATGGTTTTTTATGCATAAGAATGCACCAGGGATCACGGGGCACCAAAACCCAAAAGTCTTATTTTGGCACTAAAATTGGACCATGTGCCGAAAATGCACCACGGGCACCAAAAATGGACCACGGGGCACCACGGACCTCAAAACTGAAAAGTGCTTCGAGCATTATGGTATTTTATGCATAAGAATGCTCCAGGGATCAATGGGCACCAAAACCCAAAAGTCTTATTTTCGCACGAAAATGACACAATGGGCCGAAAATGCACTTCGGGCACCAAACTTGGACCACAGGGAACCTTGGACCTCAAAACTGAAAAGTGCTCCAAAGGATTATGGCATATTATTTATAAGAATGGAGCAGGGATCACGGGGCACCAAAACCCAAAAGTCTTATTTTCGCACGAAAATTGCACAAATGGCCGAAAATGCACCACCGGCAGCAACATTGGACCACGGGGCACCACGGACCTCAAAACTAAAAAGTGCTCCAAGAATTATGGTTTTATGCATAAGAATACACCATGGATCACGGGGCACCAAAACCCAAAAGTCCTATTTTTGCACGGAAATTGCACAATGGGTCGAAAATGCACCACGGGCACCAAAATTGGACCGCGGGGCACGTCGGACCTCAAAACTGAAAAGTGCTTCGAGCATTATGGTTTTTTATGCATAAGAATGCGCCAGGGATCACGGGGTACCAAAACCCAAAAGTCTTATTTTCGCATTAAAATTGCACAAATGGCCAAAAATGCATCACCGATACCAAAATTGGACCACGGGGCACCATGGACCTCCAAACTGAAAAGAGTTTCGAGCATTATCGTTTTTTGTGCATTAGAATGCACCAGGGATCACTCAGCACCAAAATCCAAAAGTCTTATTTTCGCACGAAAAATGTACAATGTGCCGAAAATGCACCACGGGAACCAAAATTGGACCACGGGGCACCTCGGACCTCAAAAATGAAAAGTGCTATGAAGTATTATGGTATATTATGAATATGAATGCACCAGGGATCACATGGCAACAAAACCCAAAAGTCTTACTTTCGCACGAAAATTGTACAATGGGCCAAAAATGCACCACCGACATCAGAATTGGACTCAAAACTAAAAAACCATGGTCCGCGTTTTGAGGTCCGTGGTGCATTTTTGGCCCATTGTGCAATTTTGTTGCCAAAATAAGGCTTTTGGGTTTTGGTGCCCCGTGATTCCTTTTGCATTCTCATGCATAAAAACCATAATGCTCATAGCACTTTTAGGTTTTCAGGTCCGTGGTGCCCCGTGGTCCAATTTTGGTGCCCGTGGTGCATTTTCGGCACATGGTGCAATTTTCGTGCCAAAATAAGACTTTTGCGTTTTGGGGCCCCGTGATCCTTGGGACACCAAAATTGGACCACTGGACACCACGGACCTCAAAAATGAAAAGTGCTCAAAGCATTAGGGTTTTTTTAGGGATAAGGATGCACCAGGGATCGCGGGGCACCAAAACCCAAAACTCTTACTTTGGCACGAAAATTGCACCATTTGCCGAAAATGCACCACGGGTTCCAAAATTGGACCACGGGGAACCATGGACCTCAAAACTGAAAAGTGGTCGAAGCATTATGGTTTTTTATGCATAAAAATGCTCCATGGATCACGGGGCACAGAAACCCAAAAGTCTTATTTTTGCACGAAAATTGCATAATAGGCCGAAAATGCACCACAGGCACCAAAATTGAACCACGGGGCACCACGTACCTCAAAACTGAAAAGTGCTTAGAGAATTATGGTTTTTTATGCATTAGGATGCACCAAGGATCACAGGGTACCAAAATCCAAAAGTCTTATTTTGGAATGAAAATTGACCCATGTGCCGAAAATGCACCACAGGCACCAAAATTGGATCACGGGGCACCATGGACCTCAAAATTGAAAAGTGTTGTGAGCATGATGGTTTTTTATTCATAAGAATGCACCAGGGATAACGTGGCATGAAAACCCAAAAGTCTGATTTTGGCATGAAAATTACACCATATGCCAAAAAGACACCAATGGGCACCAAAATTGGACCACTGGACACCACGGACCTCAAAACCTAAAAGTGATTCGAGCATGATGGGTTTTTATGCATAAGAATGCACTAGGGATAACAGGGCACCAAAAACCAAAAGTCTTATTTTGGCACGAAAATTAAACCATGTGGCAAAAAATGCACCACGAGCATCAAAATTGGACCACGGGGCACCACGGACCTCAAAACTGAAAAGTGCTCTGAGCATTATGGTTTTTTATGCATAAGAATGCACCAGGGATCACGGGGCACCAAAACCCAAAAGTCTTATTTTGGGACGAAAATTAAGGCATGTGCCGAAATGCACCACGAGCACCAAAATTGAACCACGGGGCACCACGGACCTCAAAATTGAAAAGTGCTCCGAGCATTATGGTTTTTTATGCATAAGAATGCACCAGGGATCACGGGGCACCAAAACCCAAAAGTCTTATTTTGGCACTAAAATTGGACCATGTGCCGAAAATGCACCACGGGCACCAAAAATGGACCACGGGGCACCACGGACCTCAAAACTGAAAAGTGCTTCGAGCATTATGGTATTTTATGCATAACAATGCTCCAGGGATCAATGGGCACCAAAACCCAAAAGTCTTATTTTGGCACAAAAATTGGACCATGTGCCGAAAATTGACCACGGGCACCAAAAATGGACCACGGGGCACCACAGACCTCAAAAGTGAAAAGTGCTCCGAGCTTTATGGTATTTTATGCGTAAGAATACTCAGGGATCAATAAGCACCGAAACCCAAAAGTATTATTTTGGCACGAAAATTCGACAATATGCCGAAAATGCACCACAGGCACCAAAATTGGACCACGGGACACCACGGACCTCAAAACTGAAAGGTGCTCCGAGCATAATGGTTTTTTATGCATAAGAATGCACCACGGATCACGGGGAACCAAAACCCAAAAGTCTTATTTTGGCACGAAAATTACACCATGTGCGAAAAATGCACCACGGGCACCAAATTTGGACCACTGGGCACTACGTACCTCAAAACCAAAAAGTGCTCTGAGTAAGATGGTTTTTTATGCATAAGAATGAACCAGGGATAACGGGGTACCAAAACCCAAAAGTCAGATTTTGGCACGAAAATTGCACCATTTGCCAAAAAAGCACCACGGGGTTCGAAAATTGGACCACTGGACACCACGGACCTCAAAACCTAAAAGTGTTCCGAGCATGATGGTTTTTTATGCATAAGAATGCACTAGGGATAACGGAGCACCAAAAATCAAAAGTCTTATATTGGCACGAAAATTAAACCATGTGGCAAAAAATGCACCACGAGCACCAAAATTGGACCACGGGGCACCACAGACCTCAAAACTGAAAAGTGCTCTGAGCATTATGGTTTTTTTGTGCATAAGAATGAACCAGGGATCACGGGGAACCAAAACCCAAAAGTCTTATTTTGGCACGAAACTTAAGCCATGTGCCGAAATGCACCATCGGCACCAAAATTGGACCACGGGGCACCACGGACCTCAAAACTGAAAAGTGCTCCGAGAATTATGGTTTTTTATGCATAAGAATGCACTAGGGATAACGGGGCACCAAAACCCAAAAGTCTTATTTTGGCACTAAAATTGGACCATGTGCCGATAATGCACCATGGGGACCAAAAATGGACCACGGGGCACCATGGACCTCAAAACTGAAAAGTGCTATGAGCATTTATGGTTTTTTATGCATAAGAATGCTCCAGGGATCATGGGGCACCAAAACCCAAAAGTCTTATTTTGGCACAGAAATTGCACTGTGCCGAAAATTCACCACGGGCACCAAAATTGGACCACGGGGGACCACGAACCTCAAAACTGAAAAGTGCTTCGAGCATTATGGTTATTTATGCATAAGAATGCACCAGGGATCACGGGGCACCAAAACCCAAAAGTCTTATTTTCGGACGAAAATTGCACAAATGGCCGAAAATGCACCACCGGCACCAAAATTGTACCACGAGGCACCACATACCTCAAAACTGAAAAGTGCTCCAAGCATTATAGTTTTTTATGCATAACAATACACTAGGGATCACGGGGCACCAATACCCAAAAGTCTTATTTTCGCACGAAAATTGCGTAATGGGCCGAAAATGCACTACTGGCACCAAAATTGGACCACGGGGGACCACGAACCTCAAAACTGAAAAGTGCTCCGAGCATTATGCTTATTTATGCGTAAGAATGCACCAGGGATCACGGGCACCAAAACCCAAAAGTCTTATTTTCGGACGAAAATTGCACAAATGGCCAAAAATGCACCACCGGCACCAAAATTGTACCACAGGGCACCACAGACCTCAAAACTGAAAAGTGCTCCAAGCGTTATAGTCTTTTAAGCATAAAAATACACTAGGGATTACGGGGCACCAATACCCAAAAGTCTTATTTTCGCACGAAAATTGCACAATGGGCCGAAAATGCACTACTAGCACCAAAATTGGACCACGGGGGACCACAAACCTCAAAGCTGAAAAGTGCTCCGAGCGTTATGGTTTTTTATGCATAAGAATGCACCAGGGATCACGGGGCACCAAAACCCAAAAGTCTTATTTTCAGACGAAAATTGCACAAATGGGTGAAAATGCACCACCGACACCAAAATTGGACCACGAGGCACCACGAACCTCAACATTGAACTGTGCTCTGAGAATTATGGTTTTTTATGCCTAAGAATGCCCCAACGATCACTGGGCACAAAAAGCTAAAAGTCTTATTTTGTCGCGGAAATTGCACCATAGGCCAAAAATGCACCACGGGCCACCAAAATATAACTACTGGACACGGCGAACCTCAAAATTGAAAAGTCCTCCGAGCATTATTGTTTTTTATGTATAAGAATGCACCAGGGATCATGGGGCACCAAAACCCAAAAGTCTTATTTTGGCACGACAGTTGCATTATGTGCCGAAAATGCACCACGGGCAACAAAATTTGACCACGGGGCACCACGGACCTCAAACCTGAAAAGTGCTCCAAGCATTATTTTTTTTATGCATAAGAATACACCACGGATCATGGGGCACCAATACCCAAACGTGTTATTTTCGCACGAAAATTGCACAAATGGCAGAAAATGCACCACCAGCACCAAATTTGGATGACGGGGCACCACGGACATCAAAACTGAAAAGTGCTACAAGCATTATGGTTTTTTTATGCATAAGAATGCTCCAGGGATCACGAGGCACCAAAACCGAAAGGTCTTATATTCGTACTAAAATTGCACAATGTGTCGAAAATGCACCACAGCCACCAAAATTGGACCACGGAGCACCACATACCTCAAAACTGAAAAGTGCTCAGAGCATTATGGTTTTTTATGCATAAGGGTGCACCAGGGATCATGGAGCACCAAAACCCAAAAGTCTTATTTTGGCACGAAAATTTCACCATGTGTTGAAAATTCACCACAAGCACAAAAATTGGACCACGGGGCACCATGGAGCTCAAAACTGAAAAGTGCTCAGAGCATTATGGTTTTTTATGCATAAGGGTGCACCAGTGATCATGGAGCACCAAAACCCAAAAGTCTTATTTTGGCACAAAAATTTCACCATGTGTTGAAAATTCACCACAAGCACCAAAATTGGACCACGAGGCACCATGGACCTCAAAACTGAAAAGTGTTCTGAGCATTACCGTTTTTTATGTATAAGAATCAACCAGGGATCACGGGGCACCAAAACCCAGAAAGTCATATTTTTGCACAAAAATTGCACAACAAAAATTGCACAATGAAAAGTGCTCCAAGCATTATGGATTGTTATGCATAAGGATGCACCAGGGATCACGGGGCAGGGATCACGGGGCACCAAAACCTAATAGTCTTATTTTGGCACGAAATTTGCACCATGTGCCGAAAATTCACTACGGACACCCAAATTGCACCACCGGGCACCACGGACCTCCAAACTGAAAAGTACTCCGAGCATTATGGTTTTTTATGCATAAGAATGCACCAGGGATCATGGGGCACGAAAACCCAAAAGTTTTATTTTTGCACAAAAATTGTACAAATGGTCGAAAATGCACCACCGGCACCAAAATTGGACCACGGGGCACCACGGACCTCAAAACTGAAAAGGGTTTCAAGCTTTATGGTTTTGTATGCAGAAGAATGCACCAGGGATCACGTGGCACCAAAAACCAAAAGTCTTATTTTCGCACGAAAATTGTACAAATTGTCGAAAATGCTCCATCGGCACCAAAATTGGACCACCGGGCACAACGGATCTCAAAACTGAAAACTACTCCAAGCATGATGGTTTTTTATGCATAAGAATGCTCCAGGGATCATGGGGCACCAAAACCCAAAAGTCTTATTTTCCGACTAAAATTGTACAAATGGCCGAAAATGTACCACCGACACCAAAATTGGACCACCGAGCACCTCGGACCTCAAAACTGAAAAGTTCTCTACGCATGATGGTTTTTTATGCATAAGAATGCACCAGGGATCACGGGGCAACAAAACCCAAACTCTTTTTTTCCCACAAAAATTGCACAATGGGCCGAAAAGGCACCTCCGGCACCAAAATTGGACCACGGGGCACCTCGGACCTCAAAACTGAAAAGTACTTTGAGCGTTATGGTTGTTTATGCATAAGAATGCACCAGGGATAATGGGGCACCGAAACCCAAAAGTCTTATTTTTGCACGAAGATTGTACAATGGGCCGAAAATGCACGACGGGCACCAAAATCTGTCCACGGGGCACCTCGGACCTCAAAACTAAAAAGTGCTCTGAGCATTATCGTTTTTCATGCAAAAGAATACACCAGGGATCACAGGGCACCAAAACAAAAAAGTCTTATTTTGGCACGAAATTTGGACAAATGGCCGAAAATGCTCCATCGACACCAAAATGGGACCACCGGGCACCACAGACCTTAAAACTGAAAAGTGCTTCGCGCATGATGGTTTTTTATGCATAAGAATGCACCAGGGATCACGGGGCACCAAAATCCAAAAGTCTTATTTTGCCACGAAAATTGCACAAATGGCCGAAAATGGACCACTGGCACGAAAATTGGACCACAGGGTACCTCGGACCTCAAAACTGAAAGTTTCTCTGAGCATTATGGTTTTTTATGCATAAGAATGCACCAAGGATCACGGGACACCAAAACCCAAAAGTCTTTTTTTCGCACGAAAATTGCACAATGGGCCGAAAAGGCACCTCCGGCACCAAAATTGGACCACGGGGCACCTTGGACCTCAAAACTGAAAAGTGCTCTGAGCGTTATGGTTGTTTATGCATAAGAATGCCCCAGGAATAATGGGGCACCGAAACCTAAAAGTCTTATTTTCGCACGAAGATTGCATAATGGGCCGAAAATGCACGACGGGCACCAAAATCTGTCCACGGGGCACCTCGGACCTCAAAACTAAAAAGTGCTCTGAGCATTATGCTTTTTTATGCATAAGAATGCACCAGGGATCACGGGGCACCAAAACACAAAAGTCTTATTTTGGCACGAAAATTGCACAAATGGCCGAAAATGCTCCATCGACACCAAAATTGGACCACCGGGCACCACGGACCTCAAAACTGAAAAGTGCTCTACGCATGATGGTTTTTTATGCATAAGAATGCACCAGGGATCACGGGGCACCAAAACGCAAAAGTCTTATTTTCCCACTAAAATTGCACAAATGGCCAAAATGGACCACCGGCACCAAAATTGGACCACGGGGCACCTCAAACCTCAAAACTGAAAAGTCCACAAAGCATTATGATTTTTTATGCATAAGAATGCACCAGGGATCACAGGGCACCAAAACCCAAAAGGCTTATATTCGCACGAAAATTGCAGAAATGGCAAAAAATGCAACACCAGAACCAAAATTGGACCATGAGGCACCACGAACCTCAAAATTGAAAAGTGTTCCGAGCATTATGGTTCTTTATGCATAAGAATGCACCAGGCATCATCGGGCACCAAAACCCAAAAGGCTTATTTTCGCACGAAAATCGTACAAATGGCAAAAAATGCAACACCGGATTTTGGACCACAAGGCACCACGGACCTCAAAATTGAAAAGTGTTCCGAGCGTTATGGTTCTTTATGCATAAGAATGCACCATGGATCACAGGGCACTAAAACCCAAAAAACTTTTTTTCGCACGAATATTGCACAAATGGCCGAAAATGCACTACCGACACCAAAATTGGACCACGGGGAACCACAGACCTCAAATAAAAAAAGTCTTCTGAGCATTATGGTTTTATGCATAAGAATGCCCCAGGGATCACGGGGTACCAAAACCCAAAAGTCTTATTTTCGCATGAAAATTGCACAAATGGCCGAAAATGCACCACCGACACCAAAATTGGACCATGGGGCACCACACACCTTAAAACTGAAAAGAGTTCCAAGCATTATGTTTTTTTATGCATAAGAATGCACCAGGGATCGCTGGGCACCAAAACCCAAAAGTCTTAGCTTCGCATGAAAATTGCACAAATTTCAGAAAATGTACCATGGGCACCAAAATTGGACCACGGGGCACCTTGGACCTCAAAACTGAAAAGTGGTCTGAGCATTATGGTTTTATATTCATAAGAATGCACCAGGGATCGCGGGGCACAAAAACCCAAAAGTCTTACTTTCGCACGAAAATTGCACAAATGGCCGAAAATGCTCCATTGGCACCAAAATTGGACCACCGGGCACAACGGACCTCAAAACTGGAAAGTGCTCTGAGCATTGTGGTTTTTTATGGACAAGAATGCACCAGGGATCGCGGGGAACCAAAACCCAAAAGTCTTATTTTCTCATGAAAATTGCACAAATGGAAGAAAATGTACCACAGGCACAAAAATTGGATCACGGGGCACCTCAGACCTTAAAACTGAAAAGTGCTCCTAGCATTATGGTTTTTTATGAATAAGAATGCACCAGGGATCACGGGGCACCAAAAACCCCAAAATTCTTATTTTCGCATCAAGATTGCACAATGTGCCGACAATGTAGCACCGGCACCAAAATTGGACGACGGGGCACCTCGGACTTCAAAACTGAAAAGTGTTCCGAGCATTGTGGTTTTTTTATGCATAAGAATGCACTAGGGATAATGGGGCACTAAAACCCAAAAGTCTTATTTTCGCAAGAAAATTGCACAAATCACCGACAACGTACCACGGGTACCAAAATTGGACCACGGGGCACCACGAACCTGAAAACTGAAAAGTGCTCCGAGCATGATGGTTTTTTATGCATAAGAATGCACCAAGGATCACGGGGCACCAAAATCCGAAAGTCTTATTTTCGCACGAAAATTGCACAAATGGCCGAAAATACACCACCAGCACCAAAATTGGACAACAGGGCACCTTGGACCTCAAAACGGAAAGGTTCTCCAAGAATTATGGTTTTTTATGCATAAGAATGCACCAGGGATCACGGGGCACCAAAACCCAAAAGTCTTTTTTTCGTACGAAAATTGCACAGTGGGTCGAAAATGCAACACTGGCACCCAAATTCGACCACGGTGCACCTCGAACCCCAAAACTGAAAAGTACTCCGAGCTTTGTGGTTTTTTGTGGATAAGAATGCACCAGGGATCACGGGGAACGAAAACCCAAAAGTCTTATTTTCGCATGAAAATTGCACAAATGGCCCAAAATGTACCACGACCACAAAAAATTGATCACGGGGCACCTCATACCTCAAAACTAAAAAGTGCTCCTAGCATTATGGTTTTTTATGAATAAGAATGCACCAGGGGATTACGGGGCACCAAAACCCAAAAGTCTTATTTAAGCACAAAGATGCACAATGGGCCGAAAATGCACCACCGGCACTAAAATTGGACCACGGGGCACCTCGGACCTCAAAACTGAAAAGTGCTCCGAGCATTATGGTTTTTTATGCATAAGAATGCACAAGGGTTCATGGGGCACCAAAACCCAAAAGTCTTATTTTCGCACGAAAATTGTACAAATGGCCGAAAATGCACCACCGGTACCAAAATTGGACCACGGGGCACCTCGGACCTCAAATCTGAAAAGTGCTTTGAGCATTATTGTTTTTTATGCATAAGAATGCACCAGGGATAACGGGGCACCAAAACCCAAAAGTCTTATTTTCGCACGAAAATTGAACAACCGGCGGAAAATGCACCACGGGCAACAAAATTGGACCACTGGGCACCTCGGACCTCAAAAATAAAAAGTGCTCTGAGCATTATGGGTTTTTATGCATGAGAATGCACCAGGGATCACGGGGCACCACAACCCAAAAGTTTTATTTTCGCACGAAAATTGCACAAATGGCCGAAAATGCACGACCGGCACCAAAATTGGACCACGGGGCACCTTGGAACTCAAAACTGAAAGGTTCTCCAAGAATTATGGTTTTTTATGCATAAGAATGCACCAGGGATCACGAGGCACCAAAATCCAAAAGTCTTATTTTCGCACGAAAATTGCGCAAATGGCAAAAAATGCACCACCGGCACGAAAATTGGACCACGGGGTACCACGGACCTCAAATTTTGGTGCCGGTGGTGCATTTTCGACCATTTGTAAAATTTTCGTGCGAAAATAAAACTTTTGGGTTTTCGTGCCCCATGATCGCTGGTGCATTCTTATGCATAAAAAACCATAATGCATTTAGCACTTTTCAGTTTTGAGGTCCGTTGTGTCCCGAGGTCAAATTTTGGTGTCGTTGTTGCATTTTCGGCCATTTGTGAAATTTTTGTGCGAAAATAAGCCTTTTGGGTTTTGGTGCCCCGTGATCCCAGGTGCATTCTTATGTATAAAAAACCATAATGGTCAGAGCACTTTTCAGTTTTGAGGTCCGTGGTGCCCCGTGGTCCAATTTTCGTGCCGGTGGTGCATTTTTTGCCATTTGCGCAATTTTCGTGCGAAAATAAGACTTTTGGATTTTGGTGCCTCGTGATCCCTGGTGCATTCTTATGCATACAAAACCATAAAGCTCAAAACCCTTTTCCATTTTGAGGTCCGTGGTGCCCTGTGGTCCAATTTTGGTGCCGGTGGTGCATTTTCGACCATTTGTACAATTTTCGTGCGAAAATAAGACTTTTGGGTTTTGGTGCCCTATCATCCCTGGTGCATTCTTATGCATAAGAAACCATAATGCTCGGAGCACTTTTCAGTTTTGAGGTTCGAGGTGCCCTGTGGTCCAATTTTGGTGCCCGTGGTGCATTTTCGGCCCATTGTGCAATTTTTGTGCGAAAATAAGACTTTTGGATTTTGGTGCCCCGTAATCCCTGGTGCATTCTTATGCATAAAAAACCATAATTCTTGGAGTACTTTTCATTTTGAGGTCTGTGGTGCCACGTGGTCCGATTTTGGTGCCGATGGTGCATATTCGGCCAATTGTGAAATTTTCGTGCGAAAATAAGACTTTTGGATTTTGGTGCCCTGTGATCCCTGGTGCGTTCTTATGCAAAAAAAATTATAATGCTCGGAACTCTTTTTCAGTTTTGAGGTTCGTGGTGCCCCGTGGTCCAATTTTCGTGTTTATTTTGCATTTTCGGCCCATTGTGCAATTTTCGTGCGAAAATAAGTCTTTTGGGTTTTGGTGCCCCTTGATCCCAGGTGCATTCTTATGTGTAAAAAAACCATAATGCTTGGAGAAATTTTCAGTTTTGAGGTCCGTGGTGCCCCGTGGTCCAATTTTGGTGTCGGCGGTGCATTTCGGCCATTTGTGCAATTTTCGTGCGAAAATAAGAGTTTTGGGTTTCGGTGCCCCGTGATCCCTGGTGCATTCTTATGCATTAAAAATCATAATGCTCGGAGAACTTTCCAATTTTGAGGTCCGAGGTACGCCGTGGTCAAATTTTGGTGCCCGTGGTGCATTTTCGGCGATTTGTGAAATTTTCGTGTGAAAATAAGACTTTTGGTTTTTGGTGCCACGTGATCCCTGGTGCATTCTTCTGCATACAAAACCATAAAGCTCGGAACCCTTTTCAGTTTTGAGATCCGTGGTGCCCCGTGGTCCAATTTTGGTGCCGGTGGTGCATTTTCGACCATTTGTACAATTTTCGTGCGAAAATAAGACTTTTGGGTTTTCGTGCCCCATGATCCCTGGTGCATTCTTATGCATAAAAAACCATGATGGTCGGAGAACTTTCCAGTTTTGAGGTCCGTTGTGTCCGGTGGTCAAATTTTGGTGTCGTTGTTGCATTTTCGGCCATTTGTGAAATTTTTGTGCGAAAATAAGCCTTTTGGGTTTTGGTGCCCCGTGATCCCAGGTGCATTCTTATGTATAAAAAACCATAATGGTCAGAGCACTTTTCAGTTTTGAGGTCCGTGGTGCCCCGTGGTCCAATTTTCGTGCCGGTGGTGCATTTTTTGCCATTTGCGCAATTTTCGTGCAAAAATAAGACTTTTGGATTTTGGTGCCTCGTGATCCCTGGTGCATTCTTATGCATACAAAACCATAAAGCTCAAAACCCTTTTCCGTTTTGAGGTCCGTGGTGCCCTGTGGTCCAATTTTGGTGCCGGTGGTGCATTTTCGACCATTTGTACAATTTTCGTGCGAAAATAAGACTTTTGGGTTTTGGTGCCCTGTCATCCCTGGTGCATTCTTATGCATAAGAAACCATAATGCTCGGAGCACTTTTCAGTTTTGAGGTTCGAGGTGCCCCGTGGTCCAATTTTGGTGCCCGTGGTGCATTTTCCGCCCATTGTGCAATTTTCGTGCGAAAATAAGACTTTTGGGTTTTGGTGCCCCGTTATTCCTGGTGCATTCTTATGCATAAAAAAGAACAATGCTCAAAGCACTTTTTAGTTTTGAGGTCCGAGGTGCCCCGTGGTCCAATTTTGGTGCCGATGGTGCATTTTCGGCCATTTGTGCAATTTTCGTACGAAAATAATACTTTTGGGTTTTGGTTCCCCGTGATCCATGGTGCATTCTTATCCATAAAAAACCATAATTCTCGGAGAACTTTCAGTTTTGAGGTCCGAGGTGACTCGTGCTCCAATATTGGTGCCCGTGGTGCATTTTCCGCCCATTGTGCAATTTTCGTGCGAAAATAAGACTTTTGGGTTTTGGTTCCCCGTGATCCCTGGTGCATTCTTATCCATAAAAAATCATAATGCTCGGAGGACTTTTCAGATTTGAGGTCCGAGGTGCCCCATGGTCCAATTTTGATGCCAGTGGTGCATTTTTGGCCATTTGTTCAATTTTTGTGCGAAAATAAGACTGTTGGATTTTGGTGCCCTGTGATCCATGCTGCATTCTTATGCATAAAAAACCATCATGCTTGGAGCACTCTTCAGTTTTGAGGTCCGTCGTACCCCGTGGTCCAATTTTGGTGTCAGTGGTGCATTTTCGGCCTTTTGTGCAATTTTCGTGCCAAAATAAGACTTTTGGGTTTTTGTTCCCCGTCATCCCGGGTGCATTCTTATCCATAAAAAACCATAATGCTCGGAGGACTTTCAGTTTTGAGGTCCGAGGTGCCCCGTGGTCCAATATTGGTGCCCGTGGTGCATTTTCCGCCCATTGTGCAATTTTCGTGCGAAAATAAGACTTTTTGGTTTTGGTTCCCCGTGATCCCTGGTGCATTCTTATCCATAAAAAACCACAATGCTCGGAGCACTTTTCAGTTTTGAGGTCCGAGGTTCCCCGTGGTTGAATTTTGGTGCCCGTGTTGCATTTTCGGCCCATTGTGCAATTTAGTGCGAAAAAAAGACTTTTGGGTGTTGGTTCCCCGTGATACTTAGTGCATTCTTAACCATAAAAAATCATAATGCCCAGAGCACTTTTCAGTTTTGAGGTCCGAGGTGCCCGTGGTCCAATTTTGGTGCTCGTGGTACATTTTCGGCCATTTGTGGAATTTTCGTGCGAAAATAAGACTTTTGGGTTTTGGTGCCCCATGATCTCTGGTGCATTCTCATGCATAAAAAACAATAATACTCAGAGAACTTTTCAGTTTTGAGGTCCGAGGTGCCCCGTGGTCCATTTTTGGTGCCCGTGGTGCATTTTCCGCCCATTGTGCAATTTTCGGGCGAAAATAAGAGTTTTGGGTTTTGGTGCCCCGTGATCCCTGGAGAATTCTTATGCATAGAATCCGCAATGCTCGGAGCACTTTTCAGTTTTGAGGTTCGAGGTGCCCCGTGGTCCAATTTTGGTGCCGGTTGTGCATTGTCGGCACATTGTGCAATCTTCGTCCGAAAATAAGACTTTTGGGTGTTGGTTCCCCCGCGATCCCTGGTGCATTCTAATGCATAAAAAACCATAATGCTATGAGCACTTTTAAGTTTTGACGTCCGAGGTTCCCCGTGATCGAATTTTTGTTCCCGTGGTACATTTTCGTCCATTTGTGCAATTTTCATGCGAAAATAAGGCATTTGGGTTTTGGTTCCCTTGAGCCCTGGTGCATTCTTATCCGTAAAAAACCACAATGCTCGGAGAACTTTTCAGTTTTGAGGTTCGAGGTGCCTTGTGGACGAATTTTGGTGCCCGTGTTGCATTTTCGGCCCATTGTGCAATTTAGTGCAAAAAAAAAGACTTTTGGGTGTTGGTTCCCCGTGATCCATAGTGCATTCTTAACCATAAAAAATCATAATGCCCAGAGCCCTTTTCAGTTTTGAGGTCCGAGGTGCCCCGTGGTCCAATTTTGGTGCTCGTGGTACATTTTCGGCCATTTGTGGAATTTTCGTACAAAAATAAGACTTTTGGGTTTTGGTGCCCCATGATCTCTGGTGCATTCTTATGCATAAAAAACAATAATACTCAGAGAACTTTTCAGTTTTGAGGTCCGAGGTGCCCCGTGGTCCAATTTTGGTGCCAGTGGTGCATTTTCCGCCCATTGTGCAATTTTCGGGCGAAAATAAGAGTTTTGGGTTTTGGTGCCCCGTGATCCCTGGAGCATTCTTATGCATAAAAAACTTGAATGCTCAGAGCACTTTTCAGTTTTTAGGTCCGAGGTGCCCCATGGTCCAATTATGTGCCCATGGTGCAATTTCTGCCCATTTTGTAATTTTCGTGCGAAAATAAGAGTTTTGGGTTTTGGGGACCCGTGATCCCTGGTGCATTCTTATGCATAAAAAACCCTAATGCTTGGAGAACCTTTCAATTTTGAGTTCCAAGGTGCCCCGTGGTCCAATTTTGGTGCCGGTCGTGCATTTTCGGCCATTTGTGCAATTTTCGTGCGAAAATAAAACTTTTGGGTTGTGGTGCCCCGTGATCCCTGGTGCATTCTCATGCATAAAAAACCATAATGCTCGGAGCACTTTTTAGTTTTGAGGTCCGAGGTGCCCAGTGGTCCAATTTTGTTGCTCGTGGTGCATTTTCCGCCCGTTGTTCAATTTTCGTGCGAAAATAAGACTTTTGGGTTTTGGTGCCCTGTTATCCCTGGTGCATTCTTATGCATAAAAAACAATAATGCTCGAAGCACTTTTCAGATTTGAGGTCCGAGGTGCCCCGTGGTCCAATTTTGTTACCGGTGGTGCATTTTCGGCCATTTGTACAATTTTCGTGCGAAAATAAGACTTTTGGGTTTTGGTGCCCCATGAACCCTTGTGCATTCTTATGCATAACAAACCATAATGCTCGGAGCCCTTTTCAGTTTTGAGGTCCGAGGTGCCCCGTGGTCCAATTTTAGTGCCGGTGGTGCATTTTCGGCCCATTGTGCATCTTCGTGCGAAAATAAGACTTTTGGGTTTTGGTGCCCCGTAATCCCTGGTGCATTCTTATTCATAAAAAACCATAATGCTAGGAGCACTTTTCAGTTTTGAGGTCTGAGGTGCCCCGTGATCCAATTTTTGTGGTCGTGGTACATTTTGGGCCATTTGTGCAATTTTCTTGCGAAAATAAGACTTTTGGGTTTTGGTTCCTCGTGATCCCTGGTGCATTCTTATCCATAAAAAACCACAAAGCTCGAAGTACTTTTCAGTTTTGGGGTTCGAGGTGCACCGTGGTCGAATTTGGGTGCCAGTGTTGCATTTTCGGCCCACTGTGCAATTTTCGTACGAAAAAAAGACTTTTGGGTTTTGGGCCCCGTGATCCCTGGTGCATTCTTATGCATAAAAAACCATAATTCTTGGAGAACCTTTCAGTTTTGAGTCCAAGGTGCCCTGTTGTCCAATTTTGGTGCTGGTGGTGTATTTTCGGCCATTTGTGCAATTTTCGTGCGAAAATAAGACTTTCGGATTTTGGTACCCCGTGATCCTTGGTGCATTCTTATGCATAAAAAACCATCATGCTCGGAGCACTTTTCAGTTTTGAGGTCCGTGGTGCCCCGTGGTCCAATTTTGGTAATCGTGGTACGTTTTCGGCGATTTGTGCAATTTTCGTACGAAAATAAGACTTTTGGGTTTCAGTGCCCCGTTATCCCTAGTGCATTCTTATGCATAAAAAACCACAATGCTCAGAGCACTTTTCAGTTTTGAGGTCCGAGGTGCCCCGTCGTCCAATTTTGGTGTCGGTGCTGCATTGTCGGCACATTGTGCAATCTTGATGCGAAAATAAGACTTTTGGGTTTTGGTGCCCCGTGATCCCTGGTGCATTCTTATGCATAAAAAACCATAATGCTAGGAGCACTTTTCAGTTTTGAGGTCCGAGGTGCCCCGTGATCCAATTTTTGTTCCCGTGGTACATTTTCTTCCATTTGTGCAAATTTTCATGAGAAAATAAGACTTTTGGGTTTTGGTTCCCCGCGATCCCTGGTGCATTCTTGTCCATAAAAAACCACAATGCTCAGAGCACTTTCCAGTTTTGAGGTCCGTTGTGCCCGGTGGTCCAATTTTGGTGCCAATGGAGCATTTTCGGCCATTTGTGCAATTTTCGTGCGAAAGTAAGACTTTTGGGTTTTTGTGCCCCGCGATCCCTGGTGCATTCTTATGAATATAAAACCATAATGCTCAGACCACTTTTCAGTTTTGAGGTCCAAGGTGCCCCGTGGTCCAATTTTGGTGCCCATGGTACATTTTCTGAAATTTGTGCAATTTTCATGCGAAGCTAAGACTTTTGGGTTTTGGTGCCCAGCGATCCCTGGTGCACTCTTATGCATAAAAAAACATAATGCTTGGAACTCTTTTCAGTTTTAAGGTGTGTGGTGCCCCATGGTCCAATTTTGGTGTCGGTGGTGCATTTTCGGCCATTTGTGCAATTTTCATGCGAAAATAAGACTTTTGGGTTTTGGTACCCCGTGATCCCTGGGGCATTCTTATGCATAAAACCATAATGCTCAGAAGACTTTTTTATTTGAGGTCTATGGTTCCCCGTGGTCCAATTTTGGTGTCAGTAGTGCATTTTCGGCCATTTGTGCAATTTTCGTGCGAAAAAAAGTTTTTTGGGTTTTAGTGCCCTGTGATCCATGGTGCATTCTTATGCATAAAGAACCATAACGCTCGGAACACTTTTCAATTTTGAGGTCCGTGGTGCCTCGTGGTCCAAAATCCGGTGTTGCATTTTTTGCCATTTGTACGATTTTCGTGCGAAAATAAGCCTTTTGGGTTTTGGTGCCCCATGATGCCTGGTGCATTCTTATGCATAAAGAACCATAATGCTCGGAACACTTTTCAATTTTGAGGTTCGTGGTGCCTCGTGGTCCAATTTTGGTTCCGGTGTTGCATTTTTTGCCATTTCTGCAATTTTCGTGCGAAAATAAGCCTTTTGGGTTTTGGTGCCCCATGATCCCTGGTGCATTCTTATGCATAAAAAATCATAATGCTTTGTGGACATTTCAGTTTTGAGGTTTGAGGTGCCCCGTGGTCCAATTTTGGTGCCGGTGGTCCATTTTGGCCATTTGTGCAATTTTAGTGGGAAAATAAGACTTTTGCGTTTTGGTGCCCCGTGATCCCTGGTGCATTCTTATGCATAAAAAACCATCATGCGTAGAGCACTTTTCAGTTTTGAGGTCCGCGGTGCCCGATGGTCCAATTTTGGTGCCGATGGAGCATTTTCGGCCATTTGTGCAATTTTCGTGCCAAAATAAGACTTTTGTGTTTTGGTGCCCCGTGATCCCTGGTGCATTCTTATGCATAAAAAACCATAATGCTCAGAGCACTTTTTAGTTTTGAGGTCCGAGGTGCCCCGTGGACAGATTTTGGTGCCCGTCGTGCATTTTCGGCCCATTGTGCAATCTTCGTGCGAAAATAAGACTTTTAGGTTTCGGTGCCCCATTATTCCTGGGGCATTCTTATGCATAAACAACCATAACGCTCAGAGCACTTTTCAGTTTTGAGGTCCAAGGTGCCCCGTGGTCCAATTTTGGTGCCGGAGGTTCCTTTTCGGCCCATTGTGCAATTTTCGTGCGAAAAAAAGACTTTTGGGTTTTGGTGTCCCGTGATCCTTGGTGCATTCTTATGCATAAAAAACCATAATGCTCAGGGAACCTTTCAGTTTTGAGGTCCGAGGTACCCTGTGGTCCATTTTCGGCCATTTGTGCAATTTTCGTGGGAAAGTAAGACTTTTGGGTTTTGGTGCCCCGTGATCCCTGGTGCATTCTTATGCAAAAAAAACCATCATGCGCGAAGCACTTTTCAGTTTTAAGGTCTGTGGTGCCCGGTGGTCCCATTTTGGTGTCGATGGAGCATTTTCGGCCATTTGTCCAATTTTCGTGCCAAAATAAGACTTTTGTGTTTTGGTGCCCCGTGATCCCTGGTGTATTCTTTTGCATGAAAAATGATAATGCTCAGAGCACTTTTTAGTTTTGAGGTCCGAGGTGCCCCGTGGACAGATTTTGGTGCCCGTCGTGCATTTTCGGCCCATTGTACAATCTTCGTGCAAAAATAAGACTTTTGGGTTTCGGTCCCCCATTATCCCTGGTGCATTCTTATGCATAAACAACCATAACGCTCAAAGTACTTTTCAGTTTTGAGGTCCGAGGTGCCTCGTGGTCCAATTTTGGTGCCGGAGGTACCTTTTCGGCCCATTGTGCAATTTTTGTGCGAAAAAAAGAGTTTGGGTTTTGTTGCCCCGTGATCCCTGGTGCATTCTTATGCATAAAAAACCATCATGCTTAGAGAACTTTTCAGTTTTGAGGTCTGAGGTGCTCGGTGGTCCAATTTTGGTGTCGGTGGTACATTTTCGGCCATTTGTACAATTTTAGTCGGAAAATAAGACTTTTGGGTTTTGGTGCCCCATGATCCCTGGAGCATTCTTATGCATAAAAAACCATCATGCTTGGAGCACTTTTCAGTTTTGAGATCCGTTGTGCCCGGTGGTCCAATTTTGGTGCCGGTGGAGCATTTTCGGCAATTTGTACAATTTTCGTGCGAAAATAAGACTTTTGGTTTTTGGTGCCACGTGATCCCTGGTGCATTCTTCTGCATACAAAACCATAAAGCTTGAAACCTTTTCAGTTTTGAGGTCCGTGGTGCCCCGTGGTCCAATTTTGGTGCCGGTGGTGCATTTTCGACCATTTGTACAATTTTCGTGAAAATAAAACTTTTGGGTTTTCATGCCCCATGATCCCTGGTGCATTCTTATGCATAAAAAACCATAATGCTCGGAGCACTTTTCAGTTTGGAGGTCCATGGTGCCCGGTGGTGCAATTTAGGTGTTCGTAGTGAATTTTCAGCACATGGTGCAAATTTCGTGCCAAAATAAGACTATTGGGTTTTGGTGCCCCGTGATCCCTGCCCCGTGATCCCTGGTGCATCCATATGCATAACAATCCATAATGCTTGGAGCACTTTTCATTGTGCAATTTTCGTTGTGCAATTTTTGTGCGAAAATATGACTTTCTGGGTTTTGGTGCCCCGTGATCCCTGGTTGATTCTTATACATAAAAAACGGTAATGCTCGGAACACTTTTCAGTTTTGAGGTCCATGGTGCCCCGTGGTCCAATTTTGGTGCTCGTGGTGAATTTTCAACACATGGTGAAATTTTTGTGCCAAAATAAGACTTTTGGGTTTTGGTGCTCCATGATCACTGGTGCACCCTTAAGCATAAAAAACCATAATGCTCTGAGCACTTTTCAGTTTTGAGGTCCATGGTGCCCCGTGGTCCAATTTTGGTGCTTGTGGTGAATTTTCAACACATGGTGAAATTTTCGTGCCAAAATAAGACTTTTGGGTTTTGGTGCTCCATGATCCCTGGTGCACCCTTATGCATAAAAAACCATAATGCTCTGAGCACTTTTCAGTTTTGAGGTATGTGGTGCTCCGTGGTCCAATTTTGGTGGCTGTGGTGCATTTCCGACCCATTGTGCAATTTTAGTGCGAATAAAAGACCTTTCGGTTTTGGTGCCTCGTGATCCCTGGAGCATTCTTATGCATAAAAAACCATAATGCTTGTAGCACTTTTCAGTTTTGATGTCCGTGGTGCCCCGTCATCCAAATTTGGTGCTGGTGGTGCATTTTCTACCATTTATGCAATTTTCGTGCGAAAATAACACGTTGGGGTATTGGTGCCCCATGATCCGTGGTGCATTCTTATGCATAAAAAAAATATTGCTTGGAGCACTCTTCAGGTTTGAGGTCCGTGGTGCCCCGTGGTCAAATTTTGTTGCCCGTGGTGCATTTTCGGCACATAATGCAACTGTCGTCCCAAAATAAGACTTTTGGGTTTTGGTGCCCCATGATCCCTGGTGCATTCTTATACATAAAAACCAATAATGCTCGGAGGACTTTTCAATTTTGAGGTTCGCCGTGTCCAGTAGTCATATTTTGGTGCCCCGTGGTGCATTTTTGGCCTATGGTGCAATTTCCGCGACAAAATAAGACTTTTAGCTTTTTGTGCCCAGTGATCGTTGGAGCATTCTTAGGCATAAAAAACCATAATTCTCATAGCACTTTTCAATGTTGAGGTTCGTGGTGCCTCGTGGTCCAATTTTGGTGTCGGTGGTGCATTTTCACCCATTTGTGCAATTTTCGTCTGAAAATAAGACTTTTGGGTTTTGGTGCCCCGTGATCCCTGGTGCATTCTTATGCATAAAAAACCACAACGCTCGGAGCACTTTTCAATTTTGAGGTTCGTTGTCCCCCGTGGTCCAATTTTGGTGCCAGTAGTGCATTTTCGGCCCATTGCGCAATTTTCGTGCGAAAATAAGACTTTTGGGTATTGGTGCCCCGTGATCCCTAGTGTATTGTTATCCATAAAAAACTATAACGCTTGGAGCACTTTTCAGTTTTGAGGTCTGTGGTGCCCCGTGGTACAATTTTTGTGCCGGTGGTGCATTTTTGGCCATTTGTGCAATTTTCGTCCGAAAATAAGACTTTTGGGTTTTGGTGCCCGTGATCCCTGGTGCATTCTTACGCATAAATTACCATAATGCTCGGAGCACTTTCAGTTTTGAGGTTCGTGGTCCCCCGTGGTCCAATTTTGGTGCCAGTAGTGCATTTTCGGCCCATTACGCAATTTTCGTGCGAAAATAAGACTTTTGGGTATTGGTGCCCCGTGATCCCTAGTGTATTGTTATGCATAAAAAACTATAACGCTTGGAGCACTTTTCAGTTTTGAGGTCTGTGGTGCCCCGTGGTAAAATTTTGGTGCCGGTGGTGCATTTTTGGCCATTTGTGCAATTTTCGTCCGAAAATAAGACTTTTGGGTTTTGGTGCCCCGTGATCCCTGGTGCATTCTTACGCATAAATAACCATAATGCTCGAAGCACTTTTCAGTTTTGAGGTTCGTGGTCCCCCGTGGTCCAATTTTGGTGCCCGTGGTGAATTTTCGGCACATAGTTCAATTTCTGTGCCAAAATAAGACTTTTGGGTTTTGGTGCCCCGTGATCCCTGGAGCATTCTTATGCATAAAAAACCATAATGCTCATAGCACTTTTCAGTTTTGAGGTCCATGGTGCCCCGTGGTCCATTTTTGGTCCCCGTGGTGCATTATCGGCACATGGTCCAATTTTAGTGCCAAAATAAGACTTTTGGGTTTTGGTGCCCCGTTATCCCTAGTGCATTCTTATGCATAAAAAACCATAATTCTCGGAGCACTTTTCAGTTTTGAGGTCCGTGGTGCCCCGTGGTCCAATTTTGGTGCCGATGGTGAATTATAGTTTTATGCATAAGAATACACCATGGATCACGGGGCCCCAAAACGCAAAAGTCTTATTTTGGCACGAAAATTGCACCATGTGCCGAAAATGCACCACGGGCACCAAAATTGGACCACGGGGCACCATGGACATGAAAACCTAAAAGTGCTATGAGCATTATGGTTTTTATGCATAAGAATGCAAAAGGAATCACGGGGCACCAAAACCCAAAAGCCTTATTGTGGCAACAAAATTGCACAATGGGCCAAAAATGCACCACGGACCTCAAAACGGGGACCATGGTTTTTTAGTTTTTAGTCCAATTCTGATGCCGGTGGTGCATTTTTGGCCCATTGTACAATTTTCGTGAGAAAGTAAGACTTTTGGGTTTTGGTGCCATGTGATCCCTGGTGCATTCTTATTCATAATATACCATAATACTTCATAGCACTTTTCATTTTTGAGGTCCGAGGTGCCCCGTGGTCCAATTTTGGTTCCCGTGGTGCATTTTCGGCACATTGTACATTTTTCGTGCGAAAATAAGACTTTTGGATTTTGGTGCCGAGTGATCCCTGGTGCATTCTTATGCACAAAAAACCATAATGCTCGAAACTCTTTTCAGTTTGGAGGTCCATGGTGCCCCATGGTCCAATTTTGGTATCGGTGATGCATTTTTGGCCATTTGTGCAATTTTAATGCGAAAATAAGACTTTTGGGTTTTGGTACCCCGTGATCCCTGGCGCATTCTTATGCATAAAAAACCATAATGCTCGAAGCACTTTTCAGTTTTGAGTTCCGACGTGCCCCGCGGTCCAATTTTGGTGCCCGTGGTGCATTTTCGACCCATTGTGCAATTTCCGTGCAAAAATAGGACTTTTGGGTTTTGGTGCCCCGTGATCCATGGTGTATTCTTATGCATAAAACTATAATTCTTGGAGAACTTTTTAGTTTTGAGGTCCGTGGTGCCCCGTGGTCCAATTTTGGTGCCAGTGGTGCATTTTCGGCCATTTGTGCAATTTTCGTGCGAAAATAAGACTTTTGGGTTTTGGTGCCCCGTGATCCCTGGTGCATTCTTATAAATAATATGCCATAATCCTTTGGAGCACTTTTCAGTTTGGAGGTCCGAGGTTCCCTGTGGTCCAATTTTGGTGCCCGAAGTGCATTTTCGGCCCATTGTGTCATTTTCGTGCGAAAATAAGACTTTTGGGTTTTGGTGCCCCGTGATCCCTGGTGCATTCTTATGCATAAAAAACCATAATACTTGGAGTACTTTTTAGTTTTGAGGTCCGAGGTGCACCGTGGTCCAATTTTGGTGCCCGTTGTGCATTTTCGGCCCATTGTGCAATTTTCGTTCCAAAATAAGACTTTTGGGTTTTGGTGCCCCATGATCCCTGGTGCATTCTTATGCATAAAAAACCATAATGCTTGGAGCACTTTTCAGTTTTGAGGACCGAGGTGCCCCGAGGTCAAATTTTAGTGCCCTGCTGCATTTTCGGTCCATTGTGCAATTTTCGTGCGAAAATAAGACTTTTGGGTTTTGGTGCCTTGGGATCCCTGGTGGATTGTTATGCATAAAAACCATAATGCTTAGAACTCTTTTCAGTTTGGAGGTCCGTCGTGCCCCGTGGTCTAATTTTGGTGTCGATTGGGCATTTTCGGGCATTTGTGCAATTTTCATACGAAAATAAGAATTTTGGCTTTTGGTGCCCCGTGATCCTTGGTGCATTCCTATGCATAAAAAACCATAATACTCGGAGAACTTTTCAGTTTTGAGGTCCGACGTGCCCTGTGGTCCAATTTTGGTGCCCATGGCGCATTTTCGGCCCATTGTACAATTTTCGAGCGAAAATAGGACTTTTGGGTTTTGGTGCCCCATGATCCCTAGTGTATTCTTTGCATAAAAAACCATAATGCTTGAAGCACTTTTTAGTTTTGAGGTCCGTGGTGCCCCGTGGTCCAATTTTGGTGCTGGTGGTGCATTTTTCGGCATTTGTGCAATTTTCATGCGAAAGTATCACTTTTGGGTTTAGGTGCCCCGTGATCCCTGGTGCATTTTTATGCATAAAATACCATAATGCTTCGGAGCACTTTTCAGTTTTGAGGTCCAAGCTACCCCATGGTCCAATTTTGGTGCCCGTGGTGCATTTTCAGCTCATTGTGCAATTTTCGTGCGAAAATAAAACTTTTGGGTTTTGGTGCCCCGTGATCCCTGGTGGATTCTTATGCATAAAAAACCATAATGCTTGAAGCACTTTTCAGTTTTGAGGTCCGTGGAGCCCCGTGGTCCAATTTAGGTGCCGGTGGTGCATTTTCGACCATTTGTGCAATTTTCATGCGAAAATAATACTTTTGGGTTTGGGTGCCCCATGATCCCTGGTGCATTCTTATACATAAAATACCATAATGCTCAAAGTACTTTTCAGTTTTGAGGTCTGACGTGCCCCGTGGTCTAACTTTTGTACCGGTGGTGCATTTTCGGCCCATTGTGCAATTTTCGTGCAAAAATAAGACTATTGGGTTTTGGTGCCCCGTGATCCCTGGTGCATTCTTGTGCATAAAAAACCAAAATGCTCAGAGCACTTTTAAGTTTTGAGGTCCGAGGTGACTCGTAGTCCAATTTTGGTTCCACTGGTACATTTTCAGCCGTTTGTGCAATTTTCATGCGAAAATAAGACTTTAGGGTTTGGGTAAACCGTTATCCCTTGTGCGTTCTTATCCATAAAAGAACCATAATTCTCGGAGCACTTTTCAGTTTTGAGGTCCGAGGTGCCCCGTGGTCCAATTTTGGTGCCCGTGGTGCATTTTCGGCCCATTGTGCAATTTTCGTGGGAAAATAAGACTTTGGGGTTTTGGTGCGCCGTGAACCCTGGTGCATTCTTATGCATAAATAACCATAATACCCGGAGAACTTTTCAGTTTTGAGGTCCGACATGCCCCATGGTCCAATTTTGGTGCCCGTGGTGCATCTTCGGCCCATTGTGCAATTTTCGTGCGAAAATAGGACTTTTGGGTTTTGGTGCCCCGTGATTCATGGTGCATTCTTATGTATAAAAAACCATAATGTTCAGAGAACTTTTCAGTTTTGAGGTCCGAGGTGCCCCGTGGTCCAATTTTGGTGCCGGTGGTGCATTTTCGGCCCATTGTGCAATTTTCGTGCGAAAATAAGACTTTTGGGTTTTGGTACCCCGTGATCCCTGGCGCATTCTTATGCATAAAAAACCATAATGCTCGAAGCACTTTTCAGTTTTGAGGTCCGACGTTCCTCGCGGTCCAATTTTGGTGCCCGTGGTGCATTTTCGACCCATTGTGCAATTTTCGTGCAAAAATAGGACTTTTCGGTTTTGGTGCCCCGTGATCCATGGTGTATTCTTATGCATAAAACCATAATTCTTGGAGCACTTTTTAGTTTTGCGATCCGTGGTGCCCCGTGGTCCAATTTTGGTGCCGGTGGTGCATTTTCGGCCTTTTGTGCAATTTTCGTGCGAAAATAAGACTTTTGGGTTTTGGTGCCCCGTGATCCCTGGTGCATTATTATAAATAATATACCATAATGCTTTGGAGTACTTTTCAGTTTTGAGGTCCGAGGTTCCCCGTGGTCCAATTTTGGTGCCCGAAGTGCATTTTCGGCCCATTGTGCTATTTTCGTGCGAAAATAAGACTTTTGGGTTTTGGTGCCTCGTGATCCCTGGTGCATTCTTATGCATAAAAAACCATAATACTCGGAGCACTTTTCAGTTTTGAGGTCCGAGGTGCACCGTGGTCCAATTTTGGTGCCCGTTGTGCATTTTCGGCCCATTGTGCAATTTTCGTGCAAAAATAAGACTTTTGGGTTTTGGTGCCCCATGATCCCTGGTGCATTCTTATGCATAAAAAACCATAATGCTTGGAGCACTTTTCAGTTTTGAGGACCGAGGTGCCCCGAGGTCAAATTTTAGTGCCTTGCTGCATTTTCGGTCCATTGTGCAATTTTCGTGCGAAAATAAGACTTTTGGGTTTTGGTGCCTTGGGATCCCTGGTGGATTGTTATGCATAAAAACCATAATGCTTAGAACTCTTTTCAGTTTGGAGGTCCGTCATGCCCTGATCAGTGCATTTTCATGCACATTCTTCTACTGTTATTCTTAGGCATTTCCTTAGTTTATTTCATTAGTTTCACCATTTTAGTGTGTTTTCATATTTAAGTTTGTTTCTAGCTTTATTTAATTTTCGTATTTTATTTTCAGCATTAGCAGCTTTCAATGGAAGATTCATAACTGGAGCTACAGGAAACCTTTTTCTGGAGTACCACGGTCGTGGTAGCCTAAGCACGGCCGTGCTAAGCCACCACAGCCGTGGTTAATTTACCACGACCGTGCTCGGAAAGCACGTAGATTGGACCTCCAGACTATGCAAGGACCACAGCCGTGGTTAATTTACCACGACCGTGCTCGGAAAGCACGTAGATTGGACCTCCAGACTATGCAAGGACCACGGCCGTGGTTAATTTACCACGACCGTGCTCGGAAAGCACGTAGATTGGACCTCCAGACTATGCAAGGATCACGGCCGTGGTCATCTCCTCAGCACGGCCGTGGTGATCTGCGTTAGCAGTTTAAAACTTTATAAATATAGAACAGAGGGCCGCGTACTGTAGACGTTTTTACTGTAGACTCTCATTCACTGTTCACGAAATTCTTTTAGAAGGTTTTGAACAATTGTAATGGAGAACTAAGTTCCGAAGAATCAATCTGCTGTAATCGGATTCCACTTTGAGGTTCTTTTATAAATTCCATATCAATCTGTTTCCTTTGATTTATTCCAATAATCTCAATTGATTGCTTAATTTGATTGTTGTTATAGGATATAATTCTTAAATTCGATTGGTTGTTTGATCTTGAATCAATTTCGCGTTAACGTAGCTTTTGCATTATCGCGTTTGATCATATTTCCGTTTGCTTAATCCGGAATTCAGGAACATACGCCGTATAATTTCTATTGCGCTTGACAGTAGTTATTATAGTCGAATAGGATCTGATCCGTTTAGGGAATTGGAATTTATAGGGATCAATGATAAGTTGGAAGTCGATACAGTAGGTTGATTCGCTTTAGCTTACTTGATAATCACAATTTATTTTAATCACTTTTTCTTGATATCATAATCAAACCCCCCATTAATCGTTACTGTATTGATTGATAATAATACAAGAATCCTTGAGAACGATACTCGAGTTGTCGTTGCCGTAACTATACTTTCAAAATCACTCGTTTTGATCTGTGCGCGACAGCGGATCATGCCCCGTGGTCTAATTTTGGTGTCGATTGGGCATTTTCGGGCATTTGTGCAATTTTCATACGAAAATAAGAATTTTGGCTTTTGGTGCCCCGTGATCCTTGGTGCATTCCTATGCATAAAAAACCATAATACTCGGAGAACTTTTCAGTTTTGAGGTCCGACGTGCCCTGTGGTCCAATTTTGGTGCCCATGGCGCATTTTCGGCCCATTGTACAATTTTCGTGCGAAAATAGGACTTTTGGGTTTTGGTGCCCCATGATCCCTAGTGCATTCTTTGCATAAAAAACCATAATGCTTGAAGCACTTTTTAGTTTTGAGGTCCGTGGTGCCCCGTGGTCCAATTTTGGTGCTGGTGGTGCATTTTTCGGCATTTGTGCAATTTTCATGCGAAAGTATCACTTTTGGGTTTAGGTGCCCCGTGATCCCTGGTGCATTTTTATGCATAAAATACCATAATGCTTCGGAGCACTTTTCAGTTTTGAGGTCCAAGCTACCCCATGGTCCAATTTTGGTGCCCGTGGTGCATTTTCGGCCCATTGTGCAATTTTCGTGCGAAAATAAAACTTTTGGGTTTTGGTGCCCCGTGATCCCTGGTGGATTCTTATGCATAAAATACCATATTTCTTGGAGCACTTTTCAGTTTTGAGGTCCGTGGAGCCCCGTGGTCCAATTTAGGTGCCGGTGGTGCATTTTCGACCATTTGTGCAATTTTCATGCGAAAATAATACTTTTGGGTTTGGGTGCCCCGTGATCCCTGGTGCATTCTTATACATAAAATACCATAATGCTCAGAGCACTTTTCAATTTTGAGGTCCGAGGTGCCCCGTGGTCTAACTTTGGTACCGGTGGTGCATTTTTGGCCCATTGTGCAATTTTCGTGCAAAAATAAGACTATTGGGTTTTGGTACCCCGTGATCCCTGGTGCATAAAAAACCAAAATTCTCGGAGCACTTTTAAGTTTTGAAGTCCGGGGTGACTCGTGGTCCAATTTTGGTTCCAGTGGTACATTTTCAGCCGTTTGTGCAATTTTTCATGCGAAAATAAGACTTTTGGGTTTGGGTAAACCGTCATCCCTGGTGCATTCTTATCCATAAAAAAACCATAATTCTCGGAGCACTTTTCAGTTTTGAGGTCCAAGGTGCCCCGTGGTCCAATTTTTGTGCCCGTGGTGTATTTTCGGCCCATTGTGCAATTTTCGTGCCAAAATAAGACTTTTGGGTTTTGGTGCCTTGTGACCCCTGGTGCATTCTTATGCATAAAAAACCATAATGCTTATAGCACTATTCAGTTTTGAGGTCCGAGGTGCCCCGTGGTCCAATTTTGGTGTCTGTGGTGCATTTTCGACCCATTATGCAATTTTCGTGGGAAAATAAGACTTTGGGGTTTTGGTGCGCCGTGAACCCTGGTGCATTCTTATGCATAAATAACCATAATGCCTGGAGAACTTTTCAATTTTGAGGTCCGACATGCCCCATGGTCCAATTTTGGTTCCCGTGGTGGATCTTCAGCCCATTGTGCAATTTTCGTGCGAAAATAGGACTTTTGGGTTTTGGTGCCCCGTGATCCATGGTGCATTCTTATGCATAAAAAACCATAATGTTCAGAGAACTTTTCAGTTTTGAGGTCCGAGGTGCCCCGTGGTCCAATTTTGGTGCTGTTGGTGCAATTTCGGCCCATTGTGCAATTTTCGTGCGAAAATAAGAATTTTGGGTTTTGCTGCCCCGCAATCCCTGGTGCATTCTTATGCATAAAAAATCGTAAAGCTTGAAGCACTTTTAAGTTTTGAGGTCCGTGGTGCCCCGTGGTCCAATTTTGCTGCCGGTGGTGCATTTTCGGCCCATTGTGCAATTTTCGTTCGAAAATAAGAATTTTGGGTTTTGGTGCCCCGTGATCCCTGGTGCATTCTTATCCATAAAAACCATAAAGCTTAGAGCACTTTTCAGTTTTGAGGTCCGAGGTGCACCGTGGTCCAATTTTGGTGCCTGTGGAGCATTTTCAGTACATTGTGCAATTTTCGTGCGAATGTAAGAGTTTTGGGTTTTGGTGCCCCATGATCCCTGGTGCATTCTTATGCATAAAAAACAATAATGCTCAGAAATCTTTTTAATTTTGTGGTCCATGGTTCCCTGTGGTCCAATTTTGGTGTCAGTGGTGCATTTTCGGCCATTTGTGCAATTTTCATGCGAAAATAAGACTTTTGGGTTTTGGTGCCCCGTGATCCCTGGTGCATTCTTATGCATGAAAAACCATCATGCTCAGAGCACTTTTCAGTTTTGAGGTCCGTGGTGTCCCGTGGTCTAATTTTGGTGCTAGTGGTGCATTTTCAGTCATTTTTGCAATTTTCGTGCGAAAATAAGACTTTTGGATTTCGGTGCCCCGTGATCCTTGGTGCATTCTTATGCATAAAAAACCATAATGCTTGGACCACTTTAAAGTGTTTGAGGTCCGAGGTGTCCCGTGGTCCAATTTGGGTGTCCCGTGGTGCATTTCGGCCCATTGTGAAACTTTCGTGCGAAAATAAGACTTTTGGGTTTTGGTGCCCCGTGATCCCTGGTGCATTCTTATGCATAAAAAACCATCATGCTCAGAGCACTTTTCAGTTTTGAGGTCCGTGGTGTCCCGTGGTCCAATTTTGGTGCCGCTGGTGCATTTTCGGCCATATTTTGCAATTTTAGTGCGTAAATAAGACTGTTAGGTTTTGGTTCCCCGTGATCCCTGGTGCATTCTTATGCATAAAAAAGCATAATGCTCGGAGCACTTTTCAGTTTTGATGTCCTAGGTGCCTGTGGTCCAATTTTGGTGCCCGTGGTACATTTTCGGGCATTTGTGCATTTTTCATGCGAAAATAAGACTTTTGGGTTTTGGTGGCCCGTGATCCCTGGTGCATTCTTATGCATAAAATACCATAATGCTCAGAGCACTTTTCAGTTTTGAGGTCCGAGGTGCCCCATGGTCTAACTTTGGTACCGGTGGTGCATTTTTGGCCCATTGTGTAATTTTCGTGCAAAAATAAGACTATTGGGTTTTAGTGCCCCGTGATCCCTGGTGCATTCTTGTGCATAAAAAACCAAAATGCTCAGAGCACTTTTAAGTTTTGAGGTCCGAGGTGACTCGTAGTCCAATTTTGGTTCCAGTGGTACATTTTCAGCCGTTTGTGCAATTTTCATGCGAAAATAAGACTTTTGGGTTTGGGTAATCCGTCATCCCTGGTGCATTCTTATCCATAGAAAAACCATAATTCTCGGAACACTTTTCAGTTTTGAGGTCCGAGGTGCCCCATGGTCCAATTTTTGTGCCCGGTGAGCATTTTTGGCCCATTGTGCAATTTTCGTGCGAAAATAAGACTTTTGGGTTTGGGTGCCCCGTGACCCCTGGTGCATTCTTATGCATCAAAAACCATATTGCTCATAGCACTATTCAGTTTTGAGGTCCGAGGTGCCCCATGGTCCAATTTTGGTGCCCGTGGTGCATTTTCGGCCCATTGTGTAATTTTCTTAGGAAAATAAGACTTTGGGGTTTTGGTGCGCCGTGAACCCTGGTGCATTCTTATGCATAAAAACCCATAATGCCCGAAGAACTTTTTAGTTTTGAGGTCCGACATGCCCCATGGTCCAATTTTGGTGCCCGTGGTGCATCTTCAGCCCATTGTGCAATTTTTGTGCGAAAATAGGACTTTTGGGTTTTGGTGCCCCATGATCCATGGTGCATTCTTATGCATAAACAACCATAATGTTCAGAGAACTTTTCATTTTTGAGGTCCGAGGTGCTCCGTGGTCCAATTTTGGTGTCGGTGGTGCATTTTCGGCCCATTGTGCAATTTTCGTGCAAAAATAAGACTTTTGGGTTTTGGTACCCCGTGATCCCTGGCGCATTCTTATGCATAAAAAACCATAATGCTCGAACCACTTTTCAGTTTTGAGGTCCGACGTTCCCCGCGGTCCAATTTTGGTGCCCGTGGTGCATTTTCGACCCATTGTGCAATTTTCGTGCAAAAATAGGACTTTTCGGTTTTGGTGCCCCGTGATCCATGGTGTATTCTTATGCATAAAACCATAATTCTTGGAGCACTTTTTAGTTTTGAGGTCCGTGGTGCCCCGTGGTCCAATTTTCGTGCCGGTGGTGCATTTTCGGCCCATTGTGCAATTTTCGTGCGAAAATAAGAATTTTGGGTTTTGCTGCCCCGCGATGCATGGTGCATTCTTATGCATAAAAAATCGTAATGCTTGAAGCACTTTTCAGTTTTGAGGTTCGTGGTGTCCCGTGGTCCAATTTTGCTGCCGGTGGTGCATTTTCGGCCCATTATGCAATTTTCGTTCGAAAATAAGAATTTTGGGTTTTCGTGCCCCGTGATCCCTGGTGCATTCTTATCCATAAAAACCATAAAGCTTAGACCACTTTTCAGTGTTGAGGTCCGAGGTGCCCCGTGGTCCAATTTTGGTGCTTGTGGAGCATTTTCGGTCCATTATGCATTTTTCGTGCGAATGTAAGACTTTTGAGTTTTGGTGCCCCGTGATCCCTGGTGCATTCTTATGCATAAAAAACAATAATGCTCGGAAATCTTTTAGTTTTGTGGTCCATGGTTCCCCGTGGTCCAATTTTGGTGTCGGTGGTTCATTTTCGGCCATTTGTGCAATTTTCATGCGAAAATAAGACTTTTGGGTTTTGGTGCCCCGTGATCCCTGGTGCATTCTTATGCATAAAAAACCATCATGCTCAGAGCACTTTTCAGTTTTCAGGTCCGTGGTGTCCCGTGGTCTAACTTTGGTGCTAGTGGTGAAATTTCGGTCATTGTTGCAATTTTCGTGCGAAAATAAGACTTTTGGGTTTTGGTGCCCCATGATCCTTGGTGCACTCTTATGCATAAAAAACCATAATGCTTGGACCACTTTAAAGTGTTTGAGGTCGGAGGTGTCCCGTGGTCCAATTTTTGGTGTCCCGTGGTGCATTTTCGACCCATTATGCAACTTTCGTTCGAAAATAAGACTTTTGGGTTTTGGTGCCCCGAGATCCCTGGTGCATTCTTATGCATAAAAAACCATAATGCTCGGAGCACTTTTAGGTATTGAGGTCTGGGGTGTCCCATGGTCGAATTTTGGTTCCCGTCGTGCATTTTCGGCCCGTTGCGCAATTTTCGTTCGAAAATATGACTTTTTGGTTGTGGTGCCCCGTGATCCCTGGTGCATTCTTTTGCATAAAATACCATAATGCTCGGATCGCTTTTAGGTATTGAGGTCCGAGGTGCCCCTTGGTCAAATTTTGGTGCCCGTGGTGCAATTTCAACGCATTGTGCAATTTTCGTGCGAAAATATAACTCTTGGGTTTTTGTGCCCTGTGATCCCTGGTGAATGGTTATGCATAAAAAACCATAATGCTGAGAGTGCTTTTCAGTTTTGAGGTCCGACGTGTCCCGCGCTCCAATTTTGGTGCCCGTGGTACATTTTCGGCCCATTATGCAATTTTCGTGCGAAAATAAGACTTTTGGGTTTCCGTGCCCTGTGATCCCTAGTGCATTCTTACGCATAAAAAATAATAATGCTCGGAGAACTTTTAGGTATTGAGGTCCGAGGTGCCCCTTGGTCAAATTTTGGTGCCCGTGGTGCAATTTCGGCCCATTGTGCAATTTTCGTGTGAAAATAAGACTTTTGGGTTTTGGTGCCATGTGATCCCTTGTGCAATCTTATGCATAAAAAACAATAATGCTCGGAACTCTTTTAGTTTTGAGGTCCGCGGTGCCCCGTTGTCCAATTTTGGTATCGGTGGTGCATTTTCTACCATTCGTGCAATTTTCATGCGAAAATAAGACTTTTAGGTTTTGGTGCCCCGTAATCCCTGGTGCATTCTTTTGCATAAAATACCATAATGCTCGGATCGCTTTTAGGTATTGAGGTCCGAGGTGCCCCTTGGTCAAATTTTGGTGCCCGTGGAGCAATTTCAGCCTATTGTGCAATTTTCGTGCGAAAATAAAACTTTTGGGTTTTTGTGCCCTGTGATCCCTGGTGAATGGTTATGCATAAAAAACCATAATGCTGAGAGCGCTTTTTAGTTTTGAGGTCCGACGTGTCCCGCGCTCCAATTTTGGTGCCCGTGGTACATATTCGGCCCATTATGCAACTTTCGTGCGAAAATAAGACTTTTGGGTTTTCGTGCCCTGAGATCCCAGTGCATTCTTACGCATAAAAAATAATAATGCTCGGAGAACTTTTAGGTATTGAGGTCCGAGGTGCCCCTTGGTCAAATTTTGGTGCCCGTGGTGCAATTTCGGCCCATTGTGCAATTTTCGTGTGAAAATAAGACTTTTGGGTTTTGGTGCCATGTGATCCCTGGTGCATTCTTATGCATAAAAAACCATAATGCTCAGAGAACTTTTAGGTATTGAGGCCCGGGGTGTCGCATGGTCGAATTTTGGTTCCCGTCGTGCATTTTCGGCCCGTTGTGCAATTTTCGTGCGAAAATATGACTTTTTGGTTGTGGTGCCCCGTAATCCCTTGTGCATTCTTATGCATAAAAAACCATAATGCTCATAGCACTTTTAGGTATTGAGGTCCGGGGTGTCCCATGGTCGAATTTTGGTTCCCGTCGTGCATTTTCGGCCCGTTGTGCAATTTTCGTGCGAAAATAAGACTTTTTGGTTGTGGTGCCCCGTGATCCCTGGTGCATTCTTAAGCATAAAAAACCATCATGCTCGCAGCACTTTTCAGTTTTGAGGTCCGACGTGCCCCGCGGTCCAATTATGGTGCTCGTGGTGCATTTTTGGCCCATCGTGCAATTTTCGTGCGAAAAGAAGACTTTTGGATTTTGGTACCCTGTGATCCTTGGTGCATTGTTATGCATGAAAAACCATAATGCTCAGAGAACTTTTCAGTTTTGAGGTCCGAGGTGCCCCGTGGTCCAATTTCGGTGCCGGTGGTGCATTTTCGACAATTTGTGCAATTTTCGTGCGAAAATAAGACTTTGGGGTTTTGGTGCCCCGTGATCCCTGGTGCATTCTTATGCATAAAAAACCATATTGGTCGGAGCACTTTTCAGTTTTGAGGTCCGTGGTGCCCCGTGGTCCAATTTTGGTGCAAGTGGTGCATTTTCAGCCATTTGTGCAATTTTTGTGCGAAAATAAGACTTTTGGGTTTTGGTGCCCCGCGATCCCTGGTGCATTCTTAAGCATAAAATACCATAATGCTCAGAGCACTTTTCAGTTTTGGGGTCCTAGGTGCCCCGTGGTCCAATTTTGGTGCTCGTGGTATAATTTCGGCCCATTGTGCAATCTTCGTACGAAAATAAGACTTTTGGATTTTGATTCCCCATGATCCCTGGTGCATTCTTAAGCATAAAAAGCCATAATGCTTCGAGCACTTTTCAGTTTTGAGGTCCGACGTGCCCCGTGGTCCAATTTTGGTCCCCGTGGTGCATTTTCGGCCCATTGTGCAACTTTCGTGCGAAAATAAGACTTTTGGGTTTTGGTGCCCCGTGATCCCTGGCACAATCTTATGCATAAAAAACAATAATGCTCGGAACTCTTTTCAGTTTTGAGGTCCGCGGTGCCCCGTTGTCCAATTTTGGTGTCGGTGGTGCATTTTCTACCATTTGTGCAATTTTCATGCAAAAATAAAACTTTTGGGTTTTTGTGCCCTGTGATCCCTGGTGCATGGTTATGCATAAAAAACCATAATGCTGAGAGCGCTTATCAGTTTTGAGGTCCGACGAGTGCCGTGCTCCAATTTTTGTGCTCGTGGTAGATTTTCGGCCTATTATGCAATTTTCGTGCGAAAATAAGACTTTTGGGTTTTCGTGCCTTGTGATCCCTGGTTCATTCTTACGCATAAAAAATAATAATGCTCGGAGAACTTTTAGGTATTGAGGTCCGGGGTGTCCCATGGTCGAATTTTGGTTCCCGTCGTGCATTTTCGGCCCGTTGTGCAATTTTCGTGCGAAAATATGACTTTTTGGTTGTGGTGCCATGTGATCCCTGGTGCATTCTTATGCATAAAAAACCATAGTGCTCAGAGAACTTTTCAGTTTTGAGGTCCGAGGTGCCCCGTGGTCCAATTCTGGTGCCGGTGGAGCATTTTCGGCCATTTTTGCAATTTTTGTGCGAAAATAAGACTTTTGGGTTTTGGTGCCCCGAGATCCCTGGTGCATTCTTATGCATAAAAAACCATAATGCTCAGAGCACTTTTAGGTATTGAGGTCCGGGGTGTCCCATGGTCGAATTTTGGTTCCCGTCGTGCATTTTCGGCCCTTTGTGCAATTTTCGTGCGAAAATATGACTTTTTGGTTGTGGTGCCCCGTGATCCCTGGTGCATTCTTAAGCATAAAAAACCATCATGCTCGCAGCACTTTTCAGTTTTGAGGATCGATGTGCCCCGCGGTCCAATTAGGGTGCCCATGGTGCATTTTTGGCCCATCGTGCAATTTTCGTGCGAAAATAAGACTTTTGGATTTTGGTACCCTGTGATCCTTGGTGCATTGTTATGCATGAAAAACCATAATGCTCAGAGAACTTTTCAATTTTGAGGTCCGAGCTGCCCCATGGGCCAATTTCGGTGCCGGTGGTGCATTTTCGACAATTTGTGCAATTTTCGTGCGAAAATAAGACTTTGGGGTTTTGGTGCCCCGTGATCCCTGGTGCATTCTTATGCTTAAAAAACCATCTTGGTCGGAGCACTTTTCATTTTTGAGGTCCGTGGTGCCCCGTGGTCCAATTTTGGTGCAAGTGGTGCATTTTCAGCCATTTGTGCAATTTTCGTGCGAAAATAAGACTTTTGGGTTTTGGTGCCCCGCGATCCTTGGTGCATTCTTAAGCATAAAAAACCATAATGCTCCGAGCACTTTTCAGTTTTGGGTTCCTAGGTGCCCCGTGGTCCAATTTTGGTGCTCGTGGTATAATTTCGGCCCATTGTGCAACTTTCGTGCGAAAATAAGACTTTTGGGTTTTGGTGCACCGTGATCCCTGGCACAATCTTATGCATAAAAAACAATAATGCTCAGAACTCTTTTCAGTTTTGAGGTCCGCGGTGCCCCGTTGTCCAATTTTGGTGTCGGTGGTGCATTTGCTACCATTTGTGCAATTTTCATGCGAAAATAAGACTTTTAGGTTTTGGTGCCCCGTAATCCCTGGTGCATTCTTTTGCATAAAATACCATAATGCTTGGATCGCTTTTAGGTATTGAGGTCCGAGGTGCCCCTTGGTCAAATTTTGGTGCCCGTGGTGCAATTTCAGCCCATTGTGCAATTTTCGTACGAAAATAAAACTTTTGGGTTTTTGTGCCCTGTAATCCCTGGTGCATGGTTATGCATAAAAACCATAATACTGATAGCGCTTATTCGTTTTGAGGTCCGACGTGTCCCGCGCTCCAATTTTGGTGCCCGTGGTACATTTTCGGCCCATTATGCAATTTTCGTGCGAAAATAAGACTTTTGGGTTTTCGTGCCCTGTGATCCCTGGTGCATTCTTACGCATAAAAAATAATAATGCTCGGAGAACTTTTAGGTATTGAGGTACGAGGTGCCCCTTGGTCAAATTTTGGTGCCCGTGGTGCAATTTCAGCCCATTGTGCAATTTTCGTGTGACAATAAGACTTTTGGGTTTTGGTGCCATGTGATCCCTGGTGCATTCTTATGCATAAAAAACCATAATGCTCAGAGAACTTTTCAGTTTTGAGGTCCGAGGTGCCCCGTGGTCCAATTTTGGTGCCGGTGGAGCATTTTCGGCCATTTTTGCAATTTTCGTGCGAAAATAAGACTTTTGGGTTTTGGTGCCCCGAGATCCCTGGTGCATTCTTATGCATAAAAAACCATAATGCGCGGAGCACTTTTAGGTATTGAGGTCCGTGGTGCCCCGTGATCCCTGGTGCATTCTTAAGCATAAAAAAAAATCATGCTCGCAGCACTTTTCAGTTTTGGGGTCCGACGTGCCCCGCGGTCCAATTATGGTGCCCGTGGTGCATTTTTGGCCCATCGTGCAATTTTCGTGCAAAAATAAGACTTTTGGATTTTGGTACCCTGTGATCCTTGGTGCATTCTTATGCATAAAAAACCATATTGCTCAGAGAACTTTTTAATTTTGAGGTCCGAGGTGCTCCGTGGTCCAATTTTTGTGCCCGTGGTGCATTTTCGGCCCATTGTGCAATTTTCGTGCGAAAATAAGACTTTTGGGTTTTGGTGCCCCGCGATCCCTGGTGCATTCTTAAGCATAAAAAACCATAATGCTCATAGCACTTTTCAGTTTTGGGGTCCTAGGTGCCCCGTGGTCCAATTCTGGTGCTCGTGGTATAATTTCGGTCCATTGTGCAATCTTCATACGAAAATAAGACTTTTGGATTTTGATTTCCCATGATCCCTGGTGCATTCTTAAGCATAAAAAGCCATAATGCTTCGAGGGCTTTTCAGTTTTGAGGTCCGACGTGCCTCGTGGTCCAATTTTGGTGCCCGTGGTTCATTTTCGGCCCATTGTGCAACTTTCCTGCGAAAATAAGACTTTTGGGTTTTGGTGCCCCGTGATCCCTGGCAAAATCTTATGCATAAAAAACAATAATGCTCGGAACTCTTTTCAGTTTTGAGGTCCGCGGTGCCCCGTTGTCCAATTTTGGTGTCGGTGGTGCATTTTCTACCATTTGTGCAATTTTCATGCGAAAATAAGACTTTTACATTTTGGTGCCCCGTAATCCCTGGTGCATTCTTTTGCATAAAATACCATAATGCTCGGATCGCTTTTAGGTATTGAGGTCCGAGGTGCCCTTTGGTCAAATTTTGGTGCCCGTGGTGCAATTTCAGCCCATTGTGCAATTTTCGTGCGAAAATAAAACTTTTGGGTTTTTGTGCCCTGTGATCCCTGGTGAATGGTTATGCATAAAAAACCATAATGCTGAGAGCGCTTTTCAGTTTTGAGGTCCGACGTGTCCCGCGCTCCAATTTTGGTGCCCGTGGTACATTTTCGGCCCATTATGCAATTTTCGTGCGAAAATAAGACTTTTGGGTTTTCGTCCCCTGTGATCCCTGGTGCATTCTTACGCATAAAAAATAATAATGCTCGGAGAACTTTTAGGTATTGAGGTCCGAGGTGCCCCTTGGTCAATTTTTGGTGCCCGTGGTGCAATTTCGGCCCATTGTGCAATTTTCATGTGAAAATAAGACTTTTGGCTTTTGGTGCCCTGTGATCCCTGGCACAATCTTATGCATAAAAAACAATAATGCTCGGAACTCTTTTCAGTTTTGAGGTCCGCGGTGCCCCGTTGTCCAATTTTGGTGTCGGTGGTGCATTTTCTACCATTTGTGCAATTTTCATGCGAAAATAAAACTTTTGGGTTTTTGTGGCCTGTGATCCCTGGTGCATGGTTATGCATAAAAAACCATAATGCTGAGAGCGCTTATCAGTTTTGAGGTCCGACGTGTCCCGCGCTCCAATTTTGGTGCCCGTGGTACATTTTCGGCCCATTATACAATTTTCGTGCGAAAATAAGACTTTTGGGTTTTCGTGCCCTGTGATCCCTGGTGCATTCTTATGCATAAAAAAATAATAATGCTCGGAGAACTTTTAGGTATTGAGGTCCGAGGTGCCCCTTGGTCAAATTTTGGTGCCCGTGGTGCAATTTCGGCCCATTGTGCAATTTTCGTGTGAAGATAAGACTTTTGGGTTTTGGTGCCATGTGATCCCCGGTGCATTCTTATGCATAAAAAACCATAATGCTCAGAGAACTTTTCAGTTTTGAGGTCCGAGGTGCCCCGTGGTCCAATTTTGGTGCCGGTGGAGCATTTTCGGCCATTTTTGCAATTTTCGTGAGAAAATAAGACTTTTGGGTTTTGGTGCCCCGAGATCCCTCGTGCATTCTTATGCATAAAAAACCATAATGCTCAGAGCACTTTTAGGTATTGAGGTCCGGGGTGTCCCATGGTCGAATTTTGGTTCCCGTCGTGCATTTTCGGCCCGTTGTGCAATTTTCGTGTGAAAATATGACTTTTTGGTTGTGGTGCCCCGTGATCCCTGGTGCATTCTTAAGCATAAAAAACCATCATGCTCGTAGCACTTTTCAGTTTTGAGGTCCGACGTGCCCCGCGGGTCAATTATGGTGCCCGTGGTGCATTTTTGGCCCATCGTGCAATTTTCGTGCGAAAATTAGAGATTTGGGTTTTGGTGCCTCGTGATCCTTGGTGCATTCTTATGCATAAAAAACCACAATGCTCGGAACACTTTTCTGTCTTGAGGTCCGTGCTACCTCGTGGTCCAATTTTGGTGCCGGTGGTGCATTCTTTTGCAAAAAAAAAAGTATAATTATTGGAAAACTTTTCAGTTTTCAGGTCCGTGGTGCCCCATGGTCTAATTTTGGTGTCGGGAGTGCATTTTCGGCCATTTGTGCAATTTTCGTGCGAAAATAAGACTTTTGGGTTTTGGTGCCCCATGATCCCTGGTGCATTCTTGTACAGAATAAACCATAATGCTAGTAACACTTTTCAGTTTTGAGGTCCGTGCTACCGCGTGGTCCAATTTTGGTGCCGGTGGTGCATTTTTGACCATTTGTGCAATGTTCGTGCGAAAATAAAACTTTTGGGTTTTGGAGCCCCAATATCCCAGGTGCATTCTTATGCATAAAAAACCATAATGCTTGGAGCACTTTCAGTTTTCAGGTCCACAGTGCCCCGTGGTCCAATGTTGGTGCCCGTGGTGCATTTTCGGTCTATTTTGCAATTTTCGTACGAAAATAAGGCTTTTGGGTTTTGCTGCCCCCTGATCCCTGGTGCATTCTTATGCATAAAAAACCATAATGCTTGGAGTACTTTTCAGTTTTGAGGTCCATGGTGCCCTGTGGTCCAATTTTGGTGCCGGTGGTGCATTTTCGGCCATTTGTAAAATTTTCATGCAAAAATAAGACTTTCGGGTTTTGGTGCCCTGTGATCCCTGGTGCATTCTTTTGCATAAAAAACCATAATACTCATAGTACTTTTCAGTTTTGAGGTTCGAGGTGCCCCGTGGTCCAATTTTGGTGCCCGTGGTGCATTTTCGGCCGTTTGTGCAATTTTCATGCGAAAATTAGAGATTTGTGTTTTGGTGCCTTGTGATCCTTGGTGCATTCTTATGCATAAAAAACCACAATGCTCGGAACACTTTTCTGTCTTGAGGTCCGTGCTACCTCGTGGTCCAATTTTGGTGCCGGTGGTGCATGCTTTTGCAACAAAAAAAAGCATAATTATTGAAAAACTTTTCAGTTTTTAGGTTCTTGGTGCCCCATGGTCTAATTTTGGTGTCGGGAGTGCATTTTCGGCCATTTGTGCAATTTTCGTGTGAAAATAAGACTTTTGGGTTTTGGTGCCCAATGATCCCTGGTGCATTCTTATACAGAATAAACCATAATGCTAGTAACACTTTTCAGTTTTGAGGTTCGTGCTACCGCGTGGTCCAATTCTGGTGCCGGTGGTGCATTTTTGACCATTTGTGCAATGTTCGTGCGAAAATAAGACTTTTGGGTTTTGGTGCCACGTGATCCCTGGTGCATTTTTATGCATAAAAAACCATAATACTTGGAGCATTTTTCAGTTTTGAGGTCCGACGTGCCCCGTGGTGCATTTTCGGCCCATTGGGTAATTTTCGTTCGAAAAGAGGAATTTTTGGTTTTGGTGCCCCGTGATCCCTGGTGCATTCTTATCCTTAAAAAACCATAATGCTTGGTGCGCTTTTCAGTTTTCAGGTCCACGATGCCTCGTGGTCCAATTTTGGTTCCCGTGGTGCATATTCGGCAGATTGAGCAATTTTCGTGCGAAAATAAGACTTTTGGGTTTTGGTGCCCCCTGATCCCTGGTGCATTCTTATACAAAAAAAACCATAATGCTCGGAGCACCTTTCAGTTTTGAGGTCCGAGGTGCCCCATGGTCCAATTTTGGTACCCATTATTCAATTTTCGTTCGAAAATAAGACTTTTGGATTTTGGTGCCCCAATATCCCAGGTGCATTCTTATGCATAAAAAACCATAATGCTTGGAGCACTTTCAGTTTTGAGGTCCGTGGTACCCCGTTGTCCAATTTTGGTGCCGGTGGTGCATTTTCGGCCCATTGTGCAATTTTCGTGCGAAAGTAAGACTTTTGGGTTTTGGTGCCCCGTTATCCCTGGTGCATTCTTATGCATAAAATACCATAAGGCCTGGAAAACTTTTTAGTTTTGAGGTTCGTGGTGCCCCGTGCTCCAATTTTGGTGTCGGTGGTGCATTTTCGGCTATTTGTGCAATTTTCGTGCGAAAATAAAACTTTGGGATTTTGGTGCCCCGTGAGCCCTCGTGCATTCTTATTCATAAAAACCAAAATGCTTGGAGCACTTTTCAGTTTTGAGGTCCGAGGTGCCCCGTGGTCCAATTTTGGTGCCCGTGGTGCATTTTCGGCCATTGCTGAAATTTTTGTGCGAAAATAAGACTTTTGGGTTTTTGTGCCCTATGAACCCTGGTGCATTCTTATGCATTAAAAACCATAATGCTCATAGAGCGTTTCAGTTTTGAGGTCCGAGGTGCCCCGTGGTCCAATTTTGGTGCCCGTGGTGCATTTTCGGCCCTTTCTGCAATTTTCGTGCGAAAATAAGACTTTTGGGTTTTGGTGCCCCATGATCCCTGGTGCATTCTTATACAGAATAAACCATAATGCTTGGAACACTTTCAGTTTTGAGGTTTGTGGTGCCCCGGGTACCAATTTTGGTGCCGGTAATGCATTTTCGGCCATTTGTCCAATTTTCGTGCGAAAATAAGACTTTTGGGTTTTGGTGCCCCGTGATCCCTCGTGCATTCTTATTCATAAAAACCAAAATGCTTGGAGCACTTTTCAGTTTTGAGGTCCGAGGTGCCCCGTGGTCCAATTTTGGTGCCCGTGGTGCATTTTCGACCATTGCTGAAATTTTCGTGCGAAAATAAGACTTTTGGGTTTTTGTGCCCTATGAACCCTGGTGCATTCTTATGCATTAAAAATCATAATGCTCATAGAACTTTTCAGTTTTGAGGTCCGAGGTGCCCCGTGGTCCAATTTTGGTGCCCGTGGTGCATTTTTGGCCCTTTCTGCAATTTTCGTGCGAAAATAAGACTTTTGGGTTTTTGTGCCCCATGATCCCTGGTGCATTCTTATGCATAAAAAACAATAATGCTTGGAACACTTTTTAGTTTTGAGGTCCGTGGTGCCCCATGGTCCAATTTTGGTGCCCGTGATGCAATGTTGGCCTATTGTGGAATTTTCAGTCGAAAATAGCACTTTTGGGTTTTGAGGTCCGAGGAGCCCCGTAGTCCAATTTTGGTGCTTGTGGTGCATTTTTGGCCCATTGTGCAATTTTCGTGCGAAAATATGACTTTTCGATTTTGGTGCCCCGTAATCCCTGGTGCATTCTTATGCATAAAAATCCATTATACTCGGAGAACTTTTTAGTTTTGAGGTCTGAGGTGCCCCGTGGTCCAATTTTTATGCCGGTGGTGCATTTTCGGCCCATTGTGCAATTTTCGTGCGAAAATAAGACTTTTGGGTTTTGGTGCCCCATGATCCCTGGTGCATTCTTATGCATAAAAAACCATAATGCTCGGTGCACTTTTCAGTTTTGAGGTCCGAAGTGCCCTGTGGTCTAATTTTGGTGCCCATTGTGCAATTTTCATGCGAAAATAAGACTTTTAGGTTTTGGTGCCCCGTAATCCCTAGTGCTTTCTTATGCATAAAAATCCATTATACTCGGAGCAGTTTTTAGTTTTGAGGTCCAAGGTGCCCGTCATCCAATTTTGGTGCCCGTGGTGCATTTTCGGCCCATTGTGCAATTTTCGTGCGAAAATAAGAGTTTTGGGTTTTGGTGCCCCGTGATCCCTGGTGCATTCTTATGCATAAAAAACCATAATGCTTGAAGCACTTTTCAATTTTGAGGTCCATGGTGCCCCGTGGTCCAATTTTGGTGCCGGTGGTGCATTCTCGGCCCATGGTACAATTCTCGGGCGAAAATAAGACTTTTGGGTTTTGGTGCCCCGTGATCCTTGGTGCGTTCTTATGCATAAAAAACCATAATGCTTGGAGCACCTTTCAGTTTTGAGGTCCGACGTGCCCCGTGGTCCAATTTTGGTGCCATTGGTGCATTTTCGACCCGTTGTGCAATTTTCATTCGAAAATAAGTCTTTTGGGTTTTGGTGCCCATGATTCCTGGGGCATTCTTATGCATAAAATGACACTGCTCGTGGCACTTTTCAGTTTTGAGGTCCGAGGTGCCCCGTGGTCCAACTTTGGTTCCTGTGATGCATTTTCAGCCCATGGTGCAATTTTCGTGCGAAAATAAGACTTTTGGGTTTTGATGCCCCGTGATCCCTGGTGCATTCTTATGCATAAAAAACCATAATGCTTGGAGCACTTTTCAGTTTTGAAGTCCAATGTGCCCCGTGGTCCAATTGTGGTGCCCGTGGTGCATTTTCTGCCCGTTGTGCAATTTTCGTGCGAAAATATGACTTTTGTGTTTTGGTGCCCCGTGATCCCTAGTGCATTCTTATACATAAAAAACGATAATGCTTGGAGCACTTTTCAGTTTTGAGGTGCGAGGTGCCCCGTGGTCCAATTTTGGTGGCCGTGATGCATTTTCGGCCCATTGTGCAATTATCGTGTAAAAATAAGCCTTTTGGGCTTTGGTGCACCGTGATCCCTGGTTCATTCTTATGAATAAAAATCCATAATGCTCGGAGCACTTTTAAGTTTTGATGTCCGAGGTGCCCCGTGGTCCAATTTTGGTGCCCGTGGTGCATTTTCGGCCCATTATGTAATTTTCGTGCGAAAATAAGACTTTTGGGTTTTGGTGCCCTGTGATCCCTGGTGGATTCTTATGCATAAAAAACCATAATGCTTGGCGAACATTTAAGTTTTGAGTTCCGAGGTGTCCCGTGGTCCAATTTTGGTGCCCGTGATGCATTTTCGGCCCATTGTGCAATTTTCGTGCGAAAATAAGACTTTTAGGTTTTGGTGCCCCGTGATTCCTGGTGAATTCTTATGGATAAAAATCAATAATGGTTGGAACACTTTTAAGTTTTGAGGTCCGAGGTGCCCCGTGGTCTAATTTTTGTGCCCGTGGTGCATTTTCGGTCCATTGTGCAATTTTCGTGCGAAAATAAGACTTTTGGGTTTTGGTGCCCTGTGATCCCTGATGCATTCTTAGGCATAAAAAACCATAATGCTTGGAGCACTTTTTAGTTTTGAGGTCCGTCGTGCCCCGTCATCCAATTTTGGTGCATGTTGTGCATTTTCGGCCCATTGTGCAATTTTCATGCCAAAATAAGACATTTGGGTTTTGGTGCCCCGTGATTCTTGGTGCATTCTTATGCATAAAAAACCATAATGCTCGGAACACTTTTCAATCTTGTGGTTCGTGGTGCCCCGTGGTCATATTTCGGTGCTCGTGGTTCATTTTCGACACATTGTGCAATAATCGTGCAAAAATAAGACTTTTGGTTTTTGGTGCCCCGTGATCCCTGGCGCATTCTTACGCATAAAAAATCATAATGTTTGCAACACTTTTCAATTTTGAGGTCTTTGGTGCCCCGTGGTCCAATTTTGGTGCCGGTGGTGCATTTTCGGCCATTTATGCAATTGTCATACGAAAATAAGACTTTTGGGTTTTGGTGCCCCGTGATCCCTGGTGCATTCTTATGCATAAAAAACCATAATACCTAGAGCACTTTTCAGTTTTGACATCCATGGTGCCTCGTGGTCAAAATTTGGTGCCGGTGGTGCATTTTCGGCCATTTGTGAAGTTTTCTTGTGAAAATAAGACTTTTGGGTTTTGGTGCCCCGTGAAACCTGTTGCATTCTTATGCATAAAAAACCATAATGCTTGGAACACTTTTCAGTTTTGAGCTCTGTGGTGCGCCGTGGTCCAATTTTGGTATCCATGGTGCATTTTTGGCCCATTGTGCAATTTTCGTGCGAAAATATGACTTTTAGCATTTGGTGCCCCGTCATCCCTGGTGCAATCTTATGCATAAAAAACCATAATGCTAGGATCAATTTTAAGTATTGAGGTCCGACATGCCTCGTGGTCCAATTTTTGTGCCCGTGGTGCATTTTCGGCCCATTGTGCAATTTGCTAATGAAAATAAGACTTATGGGTTTTGGTGTCCCGTGATCCCTGGTGCATTCTTATGCATAAAAAACCATAATGCTCTGACCACTTTTAAGTATTGAGGTCCGAGGTGCCCCGTGGTCCAATTTTGGTGCCCGTGGTGCATTTTCGCCATATTGTGCAATTTTCATGCGAAAATAAGACTTTTGGGTGTTGGTGCCCCGTGATCCCTGGTGCATTCTTATGCATCAAAAACCATAATACTCGGAACACTTTTCAGTTTTGCGATCCGTGGTGCCGCGTGGTCCAATTTTTGTGCCGGTGGTGCATTTTCGGCCATTTGTGCAATTTTCATGCCAAAATAAGACTTTTGGGTTTTGGTGCCCCGTGATCCCTGGTGGTTTCTTATGCATAAAAAATCATAATGCTTGGAGCACTTTTCAGTTTTGAGGTTCGAGGTGCCCCGTGGTCCAATTTTGGTGCCCGTCATGCATTTTCGGCCCATTGTGCAATTTTCATGCGAAAATGGGACTTTTGGATTTTGGTGCCCCGTGATCCCTGGTGCATTCTTATGCATAAAAAACCATGATGCACGGAACACTTTTCAGTTTTGAGGTCCATGGAGCCCCGTGGTACAATTTTGGTGCCGGTAATGCATTTTCAACCATTTGTGCAATTTTCGTGTGAAAATAAGACTTTTGGGTGTTGGTGCCCCGTAATCCCTGGCGCATTCTTATGCATAAGAAACCATAATGCTTGGAGCACTTTTAAGTTTTGATGTCCCAGGTGCCCCGTGATCCAATTTTGGTGCCCGTGGTGCATTTTCAGTCCATTATTTAATCTTCGCCCGAAAATAAGATTTTTCGGTTTTGGTGCCCTGTGAACCCTGGGGCATTCTTATGAATAAAAAACCATAATGCTCATAGCACTTTTCTGTTTTGAGGTCTGAGGTGCCCGTGATCCAATTTTGGTGCCTATGGTGCATTTTCGGTCCATTGTTAAATTTTCGTGCGAAAATAAGAGTTTTGGTTTTTTTACCCCTTGATCCTTGGTGCATTCTTATGCATTAAAAAACCATAATGCTCGGAACGCTTTTCAGTCTTGAGGTTTATGGTGCCCAATGGTCCAATTTTGGTGTCGGGGGTCCATTTTCGGACATTAGAGCATTTTTCGTGCGAAAATAAGACTTTTGGGTTTTTGTGTCCCGTGATTCCTGATGCATTCTTATGCATAAAAAACCTTAATGCTCGGAGCACTTTTCAGTTTTCAGGTCCGAGGTGCCCCGTGGTCTAATTTTTGTGCCCGTGATGCATTTTCGGCCCATTGTGCAATTTTCGTGCAAAAATAAGACTTTTGGGTTTTAGTGCCCCGTGATCCCTGGTGCATTCTTATGCATAAAAAACAATAATGCTCGAAACACTTTTCAGTTTTGACGAATGTGGTGCCCCGTGGTCCATTTTAGGTGCCGGTGGTGCATTTTCAGCCATTTGTTCAATTTTCATGCGAAAATAAAACTTTTTGGTTTTGGTGCCCCATGAACCTTGGTGCATTCTTATGCATAAAAAACCAGAATGCACGGAACACTTTTCAGTCTTGAAGTTTGTGGTGCACCGTGGTCTAATTTTGGTGTCGGTGGTGCATTTTTGGCCATTTGTGCAATTTTCGTGCGAAAATAAGAATTTTGGGTTTTGGCGCCCCATGATCCTTGGTGCATTCTTATGCATAAAAAACCATAATGCTTGGAAGACTTTTCAGTCTTGAGGTTCGTGGGGCCTCGTGGTCCAATTTTGGTGTCAGGGGTGCATTTTCGGCTATTTGTGCATTTTTTGGGCGAAAATAAGACTTTTGGGTTTTGGTGCCCCGTGATCCCTGATGCATTCTGATGCGTAAAAAGTCTTAATGCTTAGAGCACTTTTAAGTTTTCAGGTCCGAGGTGCTCCGTGGTCTAATTTTGGTGCCCGTGGTGCATTTTCGTCCCATTGTGCAATTTTCGTGTGAAAATAAGACTTTTGGATTTTATTGCCCTATGATCCCTGGTGCATTCTTATGATGAATAACCATAATTGTCGAAGCACTTTTCAGTTTTGAGGTCCGTGTTGCCCCGTTGTACAATATTGGTGCCGGTGGTGCATTTTCGGCCAATTGTGAAATTTTTGTTGCAAAAATAAGACTTTTGCGTTTTTGTGCCCCGTGATCCCTGGTGCATTCTTATGCATAAAAAAGCATAATGGTCGGAGCACTTTTCAGTTTTGAGGTGCGTGTTGCACCGTGGTCCAATTTTGGTGCCGGTGGTGCATAAGTCTATGTGTGTAATTTTCATGCGAAAAAAAGACTTTTGGGTTTTAGTGCCCTATGATCATTGGTGGATTCTTATGCATAAAAAACCATAATGCTCGGAACACTTTCCAGTCTTGAGGTTCGTCATGCCCCGTTGTCCAATTTTGGTGTCGGGGGTGCATTTTCGGCCATTTGTCCAATTTTCGTGCAAAAAAAAAGACATTTGGGTTTTTGTGCCCCGTGATGCCTGGTGCATTCTTATGCAGAAAAAACCATAATGCTTGGAGCACTTTTCAGTTTTGAGGTCCGTAGTGCCCCGTGGTCCAATTTTGGTGCCTGTGGGGCATTTTCGGCCATTTGTGAAATTTTCGTGCGAAAATAAGACTTTTGTTTTTTGGTGCCCTGTGATCCCTGGTGCATTCTTATGCATAAAAAACCATAATGTTTGGAGCACTTTTAAGTTTTGAGCTCCCAGGTGTCCCGTGATCCAATTTTGGTGCCCATGGTGCATTTTCGGCCCATTGTGCAATCTTCGCCTGAAAATAAGACTTTTGGGTTTTGGTGCCCTGTGAACCCTGGTGCATTCTTATGCATAAAAAACCATAACGCTCGTAGCACTTTTCTATTTTGAGGTTCGAAGTGCCCCGTGATCCAATTTTGCTGCCCGTGGTGCCTTTTCGGTCCATTGTTCAATATTCGTGCGAAAATAAGACTTTTGGGTTTTTTTGCCCCTTGATCCTTGGTGCACTCTTATGCATAAAAAAACCATACTGCTCGAAACACTTTTCAGTCTTGAGGTTCGTGGTGCCCCGTGGTCCAATTTTGGTGCCGGGGGTACATTTTCGGACATTTGTGCATTTTTCATGCGAAAATAAGACTTATGGGTTTTGGTGTCCCGTAATCCCTGATGCATTCTTTTGCATAAAAAACCTAAATGCTCGGAGCACTTTTCAGTGTTCAGGTCCGAGGTGCCCCGTGGTCTAATTTTTGTGCCCGTGATGCATTTTCGGCCCATTGTGCAATTTTCGTGCAAAAATAAGACTTTTGGGTTTTAGTGCCTCGTGATCCCTGGTGCATTCTTATGCATAAAAAACCATAATGCTCGAAACACTTTTCAATTTTGAGGACTGTGGTGCCCGTGGTGCATTTTCGGCCATTTGTGCAATTTTCGTGCGAAAATAAGACTTATGGGTTTTGGTGCCCCATGATCCTTGGTGCATTCTTATGCATAAAAACCCAGAATGCACGGAACACTGTTCAGTCTTGAAGTTTGTGGTGCCCTGTGGTCTAATTTTGGTGCCGGTGGTGCATTTTCGGCCATTTGTTCAATTTTCGTGCGAAGATAAGACTTTCGGGTTTTGGTGCCCCGTGATCCTTGGTGCATTCTTATGCATAAAAAACCATATTGCTCGGAACACTTTTCAGTCTTGAGGTTCGTGGTGCCTCGTGGTCCAATTTTGGAGCCAGGGGTGCATTTTCGGCCATTTGTGCATTTTTCGGGCGAAAATAAGACTTTTTGGGTTTTGGTGCCCCGTGATCCCTGGTGCATTCTTATGCATAAAAAATCTTAATACTCGAAGCACTTTTCAGTTTTCAGGTCCAAGGTGCTCCGTGGTCTAACTTTTGTGCTCGTGGTGCATTTTCGGCCCATGTGCAATTTTCGCGCCAAAATAAGACTTTTGGATTTTATTGCCCCGTGATCCCTGGTGCATTCTTATGATAAAAAACCATAATGCTCGGAGCACTTTTCAGGTTTGAGGTCCGTGTTGCCCCGTGGTACAATTTTGGTGCCGGTGGTGCATTTTCGGCCATTTGTGAAATTTTTGTTGCAAAAATAAGACTTTTGGGTTTTCGTGCCCCGTGATCCCTAGTGCATTCTTTTGCGTAAAAAACCATAATGCTTGGAGCACTATTAAGTTTTGAGCTCCCAGGTGCCCCGTGGGGCAATTTTGGTGCTCGTGGTGCATTTTGGGCCCATTATGCAGTCTTCGTTTGAGAATAAGAGTGTTGCGTTTTGGTGCCCCGTGATCCCTGGTGCATTCTTATGCATGAAAAAGCATAATACTTTGAGCAGTTTTTAGTTTTGAGGTCCGTGTTACCCCGTGGTCCAATTTTGGTGCCGGTGGTGCATTTTTGGCTTTGTGTAATTTTTGTGCAAAATAAGACTTTTGGGTTTTGGTGCCCCATGATCCTTGGTGGATTGTTATGCATAAAAAATCGTAATGCTCGAAACACTTTCTAGTCTTGAGGTTCGTTGTGCCCCGTTGTCCAATTTTGGTGTCGGGGGTGCATTTTCGGCCATTTGTGCAATTTTCGTGCGAAAATAAGACATTTGGGTTTTGGTGCCCCGTGATCCCTGGTGCGTTCTTATGCAAAAAAAACCATAATGCTTGGAGCACTTTTCAGTTTTGAGGTGCCCCGTGGTCCAATTTTGGTGCCTGTGGGGCATTTTCGGCCATTTGTGAAATTTTCGTGCGAAAATAAGACTTTTGTTTTTTGGTGCCCCGTGATCCCTAGTGCATTCTTATTCATAAAAAACCATAATGCTTGGAGCACTTTTAAGTTTTGAGCTCCCAGGTGGCCCGTGATCCAATTTTGGGCCCGTGGTGCATTTTCGGCCCATTGTGCAATCTTCGCCCGAAAACAAGACTTTTGGGTTTTGGTGTCCTGTGAACCCTGGTGCATTCTTATGCATAAAAAACCATAATGCTCATAGCACTTTTCTGTTTTGAGCTCCGAGGTGCCCCGTGATGCAATATTGGTGCCTGTGGTGCATTTTCGGTTCAATGTTCAATTTTCGTGCGAAAATAAGACTTTTGGGTTTTTTTGCCCCTTGATCCTTGTTGCATTCTTATGCATAAAAAAAATCATAATGCTCGGAACACTTTTCAATCTTGAGGTTCGTGGTGCCATGTGGTCCAATTTTGATGCCGGGGGTACATTTCCGGACATTTGTGCATTTTTTGTGCGAAAATAAGACTTTTGGGTTTTGGTGTCCTGTGATCCGTGATGCATTCTTATGCATAAAAAACCTTAATGCTCGGAGCACTTTTCGGTTTTCAGGTCCGAGATGCTCCGTGGTCTAATTTTTGTGCCCGTGGTGCATTTTCGGCCCATTGTCCAATTTTCGTGCGAAAGTAAGACTTTTGGGTTTTGGTGCCCCGTGATCCTTGGTGCATTCTTATGCATAAAAAACCATAATGCTCGGAACACTTTTCAGTCTTGAAGTCCGTAGTGCCTCGTGGTCTAATTTTGGTGTCGGTGGTGCATTTTCGGCCATTTGTTCAATTTTCGTACGAAAATAAGACTTTTGGGTTTTTTTGCCCCTTGATCCTTGGTGCATTCTTATGCATAAAAAAACCATAATGCTCGGAACACTTTTCAGTATCGAGGTTCGTGGTGCCCCGTGGTCCAATTTTTGTGCCCGTGGTGCATTTTCGGCACATTGTGCAATTTTCGTGCGAAATAAAAGACTTTTCGATTTTGGTGCCCCGTGATCCCTGGTGCATTCTTATGCATAAAAACCCATAATGCTCGAAACACTTTTCAGTTTTGAGGCTCGTGGTGCCCCATGGTGCAATTTTGGTGCCTTTGGTGCATTGCCGGCCATTTGTGTAGTTTTCGGTCGAAAATAAGACTTTTGGTGCTCCGTGATCCCTGGTGCATTCTTATGCATAAAAAACCAAAATGCTCGGAGCACTTTTAAGTATTGAGGTCCGAGGTGCCCCGTGGTCCAAGTTTTGTGCCCGTGGTGCATTTTCGGCCCATTGTGCAATTTTTGTGCGAAAATAAGACTTTACAGTTTTGGTGCCCCGTGATCCCTGGTGCATTGTTATGCATAAAAACCCATAATGCTCTGAATACTTTTCAATTTTAAGGTTCGTGGTGTCCTGTGGTCCAATTTTGGTGTTTGTGGTGCATTTTCGGCCATTTGTGCAGTTTTCATGCGAAAATAAGACTTTTGGGTTCTAGTGTTCGTGATCCCTGGTGCATTCTGATGCATAAAAAACATAATGCTAGGAGCACTTTTTAGTTTTGAGATCCGTGGTGCCCCGTGGTCCAAATTTGGTGCCGGTCGTGCATTTTCGGCTATTTGTGAAATTTTCGTTCGAAAATTAGACTTTTGGGTTTTGGTGCCCCATGATCCTTGGTGCATTCTTATGCATAAAAAATCCATAATCGTCGGAGCACTTTTCAGTTTTGAGGTCCGTGGTGCATTTTCGACCCATTGTGCAATTTTCGTGCGAAAATAAGACTTTTGGGTTTTGGTGCCCCATGATCCCTAGGGCATTCTTATGCATAAAAAACCATAATGCTTGGAGCACTTTTTAGTTTTGAGGTCCGTGGTGCCCATGGTCCAATTTTGGTGCCAGTCGTGCATTTTCGGCCATTTGTGAAATTTTCGTAAGAAAACAAGACTTTTGGGTTTTGGTGCCCCGTGATCCCTGGTGCATTCTTATGCATAAAAAACCATAATACTAGGAGCACGTTTGTGTTTTGAGGTCCATGGTGCCCCGTGGTCCAATTTTGGTGCCCGTGGTGCATTTTCGGTCCATTGTGCAATTTTTGTGCGAAAATAAGACTTTTGGGTTTTGGTGCCCCATGATCCCTGGTGCATTCTTATACATAAAAAACCGTAATGCTTGGAGTAGTTTTCAGTTTTGGGGTCCGTGGTATCCAGTGGTCCAATTTTGGTGCCCTGTGGTGCATATTTTGCCCATGGTGCAATTCGTCCCAAAATAAGACTTTTGGGCTTTAGTGCCCTAGCATCCTTGGGGCATTCTTATGCATTAAAAACCAAAATACTTGGAGAACTTTTCAGTTTTGAGATCTGTGGTGTCCCGTGGTCCAATTTTGGTGCCGGTGGTGCAATTTCAGCTATTTGTGCAACTTTCGTATGAAAATAAGACTTTGTGGTTTTGGTACCCCATGAGTCCTGGTGCATTCTAATCAATAAAAAACCATAATGCTCGGAGAACTTTTCAGGTTTGAGGTCCGAGGTGCCCCATGGTCCAATTTTGGTGCCCGTTGTACATTTTCCTTGCGAAAATAAGACTTTTGGGTTTTGGTGCCCCGTGATCCTTGGTGCATTCTTATGCATAAAAAACCATAATGCTCGGAGCACTTTCAGTTTTGAGGTCTGTGGTGCCACGTGGTTCAATTTTGGTGCCAGTGGTGCATTTTCGGCCATTTGCGCAATTTTCGTGCGCAAAATAAGACTTTTGGGTTTTGGTGCCCCGTGATCCCTAGTGCATTCTTATGCATAAAAAAACCGAAATGCTCGGAGCACTTTTCAGGTTTGAGGTCCGTGGTCCAACTTTTGTGCCCGTGGTGGATTTTCGGCCTGTGGTCCAATTTTCGTGCCAAAATAAGACTTTTAGGTTTTTGTACCTCGTGATCCTTGGTGCATTCTTATACATAAAACACCATAGTGCTCGGAGCACTTTTCAGTTTTGAGGTCTGTGGTGCCCCGTGGTCCAATTTTGGTGCCCGTGGTGCATTTTCTACCCATTGTGCATTTTTCGTGCCAAAATAAGACTTCTAGATTTTTGTGCCCCGTGATCCTTGGTGCATCCTTATGCATAAAAAACCATAATGCTCGGAGCACCTTTTAATTTTTGAGGTCCGTGGTGCCTCGTGGTCCAATTTTGGTGCCCGTGGTGCATTTTTGGCCCATCATGCAATTTTTGTGCCAAAATAAAACTTTTGGGTTTTGGTACCCCATGATCCTTGGGGCATCCTTATGCATAAAGAAACCATAATGCTCGAAGCACTTTTTAGGTATGAGGTCCGTGTTGCCCCGTGGTCCAATCTTGGTTCCCGTGGTGCCTTTTTGGCACATGGAGAAATTTTCATGCCAACATAAGACTTTTGGTTTTGGGTGCACTGTGATCCTTGGTTCATCCTTATCCATAAAAGACCCTAATGCTCGGAGAACTTTTCAGTATTGAGGTCCGTGGTGCCCCGTGGTCCAATTTTGGACCTCGTGGTGCATTGTCGACACTGGTGCAATTTTTGTGCCAAAATAAGACTTTTGGGTTTTGGTGCCACGTGATCCCTGGTGCATTCTTATGCATAAAAAACCATAATGCTCGAAGCACTTTTCAATTTTTAGGTCCGTGGTGTCCAGTGGTCCAATTTTGGTGCCTCGTGGTGCATTTTTGGCCTATGGTGCAATTTTCGTGCCAAAATAAGACTTTTGGGTTTTGGTGCCCCATGATCCCTGGGGCATCCATATGCATAAAAATCCATAATGCTCGGAGCACTTTTCAGTTTTGAGGTCCGTGGTGCCCCGTGGTCCAATTTTGGTGCCCGTGGTTCATTTTCGGCCCATTGTGCAATTTTCGTGCGAAAATAAGACTTTTGGGTTTTGGTGCCCCATGATCCCTGGTGCATTCTTATGCATAAAAAACGATAATGCTTGGAGCACTTTACAGTTTTGAGGTTCGTGCATCTCGTGGTCCAATTTTGGTGCCGATGGTGCATTTTCAGCTATTTATGCAATTTTCGTACGAAAAAAAGACTTTTGGGTTTTTGTGCCCCATGATCCCTGGTGCATTCTTATGCATAGAAGACCGTAATACTAGTAGCACTTTTATGTTTTGAGGTCCGTGGTCCCCCATGGTCCAATTTTGGTGCCAGTGGTGCATTTTTGTGCAGAAAAAGACTTTTGGGTTTTGGTGTCCCACGATCCCTGGTGAATTCTTAAACATAAAAATCCATAATGCTCGGAGCAATTTTCAGTTTTAAGATCAGTGGTGCCCCGTGGTTCAATTTTGGTGCCCGTCGTGCATCTTTGGCCCATTGTGCAATTTTCGTGCGACAAAAAGACTTTTGGGTTTTGGGGCCCCGTGATCCCTAATGCATTCTTATACATAAAAAAACCATAATTCTTGGAGCACTTTTCAGTTTTGAGGTTCGTGGTGTCTAGTGCTAAAATTTTTGTGCCCGTGGTGCAATTTCGGCACATGATAGAATTTTCGTGCTAAATATGACTTTTGGAGGTCCATGGCGCCCCTTGGTCCAATTTAGGTGCCCGTGGTGAATTTTCGGCGCATGGTGCAAATTTTGTTCCAAAATAAGACTTTTAGGATTTGGTGCCCCATGATCCCTGGTGCATCCTTATGCATAACAATCCATAATGCTCGGAGCACTTTTCCGTTTTGAGGTCTGTGGTGCCTCGTGGTCCAATTTTTGTGGCCGTGGTAAAATTTTGCCCCATTGTGCAATTTTCGTGCGAAAATAAGAATTTCGGGTTTTGGTGCCTCGTGATCCCTGGTGGATTCTTATGCATAAAAAGCCATAATGCTCGGAGCACTTTTTAGTTTTGAGGGTCGTGGTGCCCCGTGGTCCAATTTTTGTGCCCGTGGTGCTTTTTCGCCCCATTGTGAAATTTTCGTGCGAAAATAAGACTTTTGGGTTTGGGTGCCCCGTTGTCCTTGGTGCATTAAAAACCATAATGCTCAGAGCACTTTTCAGTTTTGAGGTTAGTGGTGCCCCGTGGTCCAATTTTGGTGCCTGTGGTGCATTTTCGGCCCATTGCGCAATTTTCGTGCGAAAATAAGACTTTTGGGTTTTGGTTCCCCGTGATCCCTGCTGCATTCTTATACATAAAAAACCGTAATAATCATAGAACTTTTTAGTTTTGAGGTCCGTCGTGTCCAGTGGTCCAATTTTGGTGCCCGTGGTGCATTTTCGGCCCATCGTGTAATTTTCGTGCGAAAACAAGACTTTTGGGTTTTGCTTCCCCGTGATCCCTGGTGCATTCTTATGCATAAAAAACCATAATGCTAGGAGCACTTTTCAGTTTTGAGGTCCGAGGTGTCCTGCGGTCCAATTTTGGCGCCCGTGGTGCATTTCGGCCCATTGTGCAATTTTCGTGCGAAAATAAGACTTTTGGGTTTTCTGGCCCCGTCATCCCTGGTGCATTCTTATCAATAAAAAACCATAATACTCAGCACTTTTCAGTTTTGAGGTCCGTGGTGACCAGTGGTCATAATTTGGTGCCTCGTGGTGCATTTTTGGCCCATGCTGCAATTTCCGTGCCAAAATAAGACTTTTGGATTTTGGTGCTCCGTGATCCTTGGGGCATTCTTATGCATAAAATACCATAATTCTCGGAGCACGTTTAAGTTTTGAGGTCCGTGGTGCCCCGTGGTCCAATTTTGGTGCCCATGGGGCATTTCCAGCCCATTGCGCAATTTTCGTGCGAAAATAAGACTTTTGGGTTTTGGTTCCCCGTGATCCCTGCTGCATTCTTATACATAAAAAACCGTAATAATCATAGAACTTTTTAGTTTTGAGGTCCGTCGTGTCCAGTGGTCCAATTTTGGTGCCCGTGGTGCATTTTCGGCCCATCGTGTAATTTTCGTGCGAAAACAAGACTTTTGGGTTTTGCTGCCCCGTGATCCCTGGTGCATTCTTATGCATAAAAAACCATAATGCTAGGAACACTTTTCAGTTTTGAGGTCCGAGGTGTCCTGCGGTCCAATTTTGGTGCCCGTGGTGCATTTCGGCCCATTGTGCAATTTTCGTGCGAAAATAAGACTTTTGGGTTTTCTGGCCCCGTCATCCCTGGTGCATTCTTATCAATAAAAAACCATAATACTCAGCACTTTTCAGTTTTGAGGTCCGTGGTGACCAGTGGTCATAATTTGGTGCCTCGTGGTGCATTTTTGGCCCATGCTGCAATTTCCGTGCCAAAATAAGACTTTTGGATTTTGGTGCTCCGTGATCCTTGGGGCATTCTTATGCATAAAATACCATAATTCTCGGAGCACTTTTAAGTTTTGAGGTCCGTGGTGCCCCGTGGTCCAATTTTGGTGCCCATGGGGCATTTCCAGCCCATTGTGCAATTTTCGTGCGAAAATAAGAATATTGGGTTTTGGTGCCCCGTGATCCCCGATGCATTCTTATACATAAAAAACCATAATGCTCGGAGCACTTTTCAGTTTTGAGGTCCGTCGTGTCCAATGGTCAAATTTTGCTTCCAGTTGTGCATTTTCCGCACATGGTGTAATTTCCGTGCGAAAAGAAGAGTTTTGGGTTTTGGTGCCCCATGATCCCTGGTACATTCTTATGCATTAAAATCCATAATGCTCGGAGCACTTTTCATTTTTGAGGTTCGTGGTGCCCCGTGGTCCAATTTTAGTGCCAGTGGTGCATTTTCGGCCATTTGTGCAATTTTCGTGCAAAAATAAGAGTTTTGGGTTTCGGTGCCCCATGATCCCTGGAGCACTCTTATGCATAAAATACCATAATGCTCGGAGCACTTTTCAGTTTTGAGGTCCGTGTTTCCCCGTGGTCGAATTTTCGTGCCGGTGGTGCATTTTCGGCCAATTGTGCAATTTTCGTGCGAAAATAATACAATTGGGGTTAGGTGCCCCGTTATCCCTGTTGCATTCTTGTGCATAAAAAACCATAATGCTCGGAGCACATTTCAGATTTGAGGTCCGTGGTGTCCAGTGGTCATAATTTGGTGCCTCGAGGTGCATTTTTGGCCCATAGTGTAATTTCCGTGCCCAAATAAGACTTTTGGGTTTTGGTGCTCCGTGATCCTTGGGGCATTCTTATGCGTAAAATACCATAATTATTGGAGCACTTTTCAGTTTTGAGGTCTGTGGTGCCCCGTGGTCCAATTTTGGTGCCCGTGGTGCATTTTCGGCCCATTGCGCAATTTTCTTGCGAAAATAAGACTTTTGGGTTTTGGTTCCCCGTGATCCCTGCTGCATTCTTATAGATAAAAAACCAGAATAATCAGAGAACTTTTTAGTTTTGAGGTCCGTCGTGTCTAGTGGTCCAATTTTGGTACCCGTGGTGCATTTTCGGCCCATTGTGTAATTTTCGTGCGAAAATAAGACTTTTGTGTTTTGGTGCCCCGTGATCCCTGGTGCATTCTTATGCATAAAAATCCATAATGCTCAGAGCACTTTTCAGTTTTGAGGTTCATGGTGTCCGGTGGTCATATTTTGCTGCCCGTGGTGCTTTTTCGGCACATGGTGCAATTTTCGTGCGAAAATAAGACTTTTGGGTTTTGCTGCCCCGTGATCCCTGGTGCATTCTTATGCATGAAAATCCATAATTCTCGAAGCCATTTTCAGTTTTGAAGTCCGTGGTTCCCCGTGGTCCAATTTTGGTGTCAGTGGTGTATTTTCGGCCATTTGTGCAATTTTTGTGCGAAAATAAGACTTATGGGTTTTCGTACCCAGTGATCCCTGGAGCATTCTTATGCATAAAAAACCATAATGCTCGGAGCACTTTTCAGTTTTGAGGTCCTTGATGCCCGCTGGTCCAATTTTCGTGCTGGTGGTGTATTTTTGGCCATTTGTGCAATTTTCGTACGAAAATAAGATTTTGGGTTTTGGTGCCCCGTGATTCTTGGTTCATTCTTATGCATAAAAAACCAAATGGTCGTAGCACTTTTCGGTTTTGAGGTTTGTGGTGTCCAGTGGTCATATTTTGCTGCTCGTGGTGCATTTTCGGCCCATTGTGCAATTTTCGTGCGAAAATAAGACTTTTGGGATTTGGGGCCCCGTGATCCTTGGTATGCTCTTATACATAAAAAAATAAAATGCTCGGAGCACTTTTCAGTTTTGAGGTCTGTAGTGTCCAGTGGTCAAATTTTGCTTCCCGTGGTGCATTTTCTGCACATGGTACAATTTTCGTACGAAAATAAGACTTTTGGGTTTTGGTGCCCCGTGATCCCTGGTGCATTCTTATGCATGAAAATCCATAATGCTCGGAGCACTTTTCGATTTTGAGGTCCGAGGTGCCCCGTGGTCCAATTTTGGTGCCGGTGGTGTATTTTCAGCCATTTCTGCAATTTTCGTGCGAAAAAAAGACTTTTGGGTTTTGGTACCCCGTGATCCTTGGAGCATTCGTATGCATAAAAAACCATAATGCTAGGAGCACTTTTCAATTTTGAGGTTCGGGTTGCCCCGTGGTCCAATTTTCGTGCCGGTGGTGCATTTTCGGCCATTTGGGCAATTTTCGTGAGAAAATAAGACTTTGGGGGTTAGGTGCCCCGTGATCCCTGGTGCATTCTTATGCATAAAAAAACATAATGCTCGAAGTACCTTTCTGTTTTGAGGTCCGTGGTGTCCAGTGGTCATATTTTGGTGCCTCGTCGTGCATTTTTGGCCCATGGTGCAATTTTCATGCCAAAATAAGACTTTTGTGTTTCGGTGCCCCGTGATCCTTGGGGCATTCTTATCCATAAAAAACCATAATTGTTGGAGCACTTTTCAGTTTTGAGGTCCGAGGTGTCCCGTAGTCCAGTTTTGGTTCCCGGGGTGCATTTTCGGCACATTGTGCAATGTTCGTGCCAAAATAAGACTTTTGGGTTTTGGTGCCCCGTAATCCCTGGTGCATTCTGATGCATAAAAAATTGGTAATGCTCAGAGTAATTTTTAGTTTTGAGGTCCATGGTGCCCCAAGGTCAAATTTTGGTGACCCATGTTACATTTTTAGCTCATGGTGCAATTTGCGTGCCAAAATAAGACTTTTGGGTTTTGCTGCCCTATGATCCTTGGGGAACTCTTATGCATAAAAATGTATAATGCTTGGAACACTTTTCAGTTTTGAGGTCCGTGGTGCCCCGTGGTCCAATTTTGGTGTCGGTGGTGCATTGTCGGCCATTTGTGCAATTTTCGTGCGTAAATAAGTCTTTTGGGTTTCGGTGCCCCGTGATCCCTGGTGCATTCTTATGCATAAAAAACCATAATGCTCAGAGCACTTTTCAGTTGTGAGGTCCGAGGTGTCCCGTGGTCCAATTTAGTGCCAGTTGTGCATTTTCGGCCCATTGCGCAATTTTCGTGCGAAAATAAGACTTTTTGGTTTTGGTGCCCCGTGATCCCTGGTGCATTCTGATGCATAAAAAATGGTAATGCTCAGAGAAATTTTCAGCTTTGAGGTCCGTGGTGGCCCGAGGTCAAATTTTGGTGCCCCATGGTACATTTTTAGCTCATGGTGCAACTTTCGTGCCAAAATAAGACTTTTGGATTTTGCTGCCCTATGATCCTTGGGGAATTCTTATGCATAAAAATGCATGATGCTTGGAGCACTTTTCAGTTTTGAGGTCCGTGGTGCCCCGTGGTCCAATTTTGGTGTCGGTGGTGCATTGTCGGCCATTTGTGCAATTTTTGTGCGTAAATAAGACTTTTGGGTTTCGGTCCCCCGTGATCCCTGGTGCATTCGTAAGCATAAAAAACCATAATGCTCGGAGCACTTTTAAGTTTTGAGGTTCGTGGTGTCCAGTGGTCAAATTTTGCTTCCCGTGGTGCATTTTCGGCCATTTGTGAAATTTTCGTGCGAAAATAAGACTTTTGGGTTTATGTGCCCCATGATCCCTGGTGCATTCTTATGCATAAAAAACGATAATGCTCGCAACACTTTTCAGTTTTCAGGTCTGTGGTGCTCTGTGGTCCAATTTTGGTGCCGGTGGTGCATTTTCGGCCATTTGTCCAATTTTCGTGCGAATATAAGACTTTTGGGTTTTGGTACCCTGTGATCCCTGGTGCATTCTTATGCATAAAAAACCATAATGCTTGGAGCACTTTTCAGTTTTGAGGTCCGAGGTACCCCGTGGTCCAATTTTGGTGCCCGTGGTGCATTTTCGTCCCATTGTGCAATTTTCGTGCGAAAATAAGACTCTTTGGTTTTAGTGCCCCGTGATCCCTAGTGCATTCTTTATACATAAAAAACCATAATGCATGGAGTACTTTCCAATTTTCAGGTCCGTGGTGTCTAGTGGTCAAATTTTGCTTCCCATGGAGCAATTTTCGTGCAAAAATAAGACCTTTGCAATTTGGTGCCCCGTGATACCTAGTGCATTCTTATGCATAAAAAACCATAATGCTCGAACACTTTTTAGTCTTGAGGTCTGTGCTGCTCCGTGGTCCAATTTTGGTGCTGGTGGTGCATGTTTGGCAATTTGTGCAATATAAGACTTTTGGGTTTTGGTTTCCCGTGATCCCTGCTGCATTCTTATGCATAAAAAACCATAATTCTCAGAGCACTTTTTAGTTTTGAGGTCCGTGGTGCCCCGTGGTCCAATTTTGGTGCCGGTGGTGCATTTTCGGCCCATTGCGCAATTTTCATGCGAAAATAAGACTTTTGGGTTTTGGTACCCCGTGATCCCTGGTGCATTCTGATGCATAAAAAATGTTAATGCTCGGAGAAATTTTCAGTTTTGAGGTTCCTGGTGCCCCGAGGTCAAATTTTGGTGCCCCATGGTACATTTTTAGCTCATGGTGCAACTTTTGGGTTTTGCTGCCCTATGATCCTTGGGGAATTCTTATGCATAAAAATGCATTATGCTTGGAGCACTTTTCAGTTTTGAGTTCCGTGATACCCATGGTCCAATTTTGGTGTCGGTGGTGCATTGTTGGCCATTTGTGCAATTTTCATGCGTAAATAAGACTTTTGGGTTTCGGTGCCCCGTGATCCCTAGTGCATTCTTATGCATAAAAAACCATAATGCTCAGAGCACTTTTAAGTTTTGAGGTCCGTGGTGTCAAGTGGTCAAATTTTGCTTCCCGTGGTGCATTTTCGGCCATTTGTGAAATTTTCGTGCGAAAAGAAGACTTTTGGGTTTTGGTGCCCCATGATCCTTGGTGCATTCTTATGCATAAAAAACCATAATGCTTGCAACAGTTTTCAGTTTTCAGGTCCGTGGTGCTCCGTGGTCGAATTTTGGTGCCTGTAGTACATTTTCGGCCATTTTTCCAATTTTTGTGCGAAAATAAGACTTTTGGGTTTTGGTACCCTGTGATCCCTGGTGCATTCTTATGCATAAAATACCATAATGCTCGAAGCACTTTTCAGTTTTGAGGTCCGAGGTGCCCCGTGGTCCAATTTTGGTGCCTGTGGTGCATTTCTTCCCATTGTGTAATTTTCGTGCGAAAATAAAACTCTTTGGTTTTGGTGCCCCGTGATCCCTAGTGCATTCTTTATACATCAAAAACCATAATGCACGGAGTACTTTCCAGTTTTGAGGTCGTGGTGTCCAGTGGTCAAATTTTGCTTCCCATGGTGCAATTTTCGTACGAAAATAAGACCTTTGGGTTTTGGTGCCCCGTGATACCTGGTGCATTCTTATGCATAAAAAAGCATAATGCTCTAACACTTTTCAGTCTTGAGGTCGTTGGTGCTCCGTGGTCCAATTTTGGTGTCGGTGGTGCATTGTCAACCACTTGTGCAATTTTCGTGCATAAACAAGACTTTTGGGTTTCGGTGCCCCGTGATCCCTGGTGCATTCTTATGCATAAAAAACCATAATGCTCGCAGTACTTTTCAGTTTTAAGGTCCGTGGTGTCCAGTGGTCAAATTTTGCTTCCCGTGGTGCATTTTCGGCCATTTGTGAAATTTTCGTGCGAAAATAAGACTTTTGGGTTTTGGTGCCCCGTGATCCCTGGTGATTTATTATACATAAAAAACCATCATGCTCGGAGCACTTTATAGTCTTGAGGTTCGTGCTGCTCCGTGGTCCAATTTTGGCGCTGGTGGTGCATTTTCGGCCATTTGTGCAATTTTCGTGCGAAAATAAGACTTTTGGATTTTGGTGCCATGTGATCCCTGGTGCATTCTTATGCATAAAAAACCATAATCCTCAGAGCACTTTTCAGTTTTGAGGTCTGTGTAGCCCCGTGGTCCAATTTTAGTGCTGGTGGTGCATTTTCGTCCTATTGTGCAATTTTCCTGTGAAAAATAAGACTTTTGGGTTTTGGTGCCCCGTGATCCTTGGTGCATTCTTATTCATAAAAAAACTATAATGCTCATAGCACTGTTCAGTTTTGAGTTCCGTAGTGCCCTGTGGTCCAATTTTGGTGCCGGTGGTGCATTTTCGGCCATTTGCGCAATTTTCATGCGAAAATAAGTCTTTTGGATTTTGGTGACCATTGATCGCTGACGCATTCTTATGCATAAAAAACCATAATGCTCGGAGCATTTTTCAGTTTTGAGGTCCCTCTTGCCTGGTGGTCCAATTTTGGTGCCCGTGGTACATTTTCAGCCCATTGTGCTATTTTCGTGTGAAAATAAGACTTTTGGATTTTGGTGCCCCGTTATCCCTAGTGCATTCTTATACATGAAAAACCATAATACTTGGAGCACTTTTCAGTTTTGAGGTCCGTGGTGTCCAGTGGTCCAATTTTTATGCCCTGTGGTGCATTTCCAACCCATTTTGCAACTTTCGTACGAAAATAAGACTTCTGGGTTTTGGTCCCCCGTGATCCCTGGTGCATTCTTATCCATAAAAAAACTATAATGCTCAGAGAATTTTTCAGCTTTGAGTTCCGTGGTGCCCTGTGGTCCAATTTTGGTTCCGGTGGTGCGTTTTCAGCCAATTGTGCAATTTTCGAGCGAAAATAAGACTTTTGGGTTTTGGTTCCCCGTGATCCCTGATGCATTCTTATGCAAAAAAAAACCATAATACTCAGAGCACTTTTCAGTTTTGAGGCCCGTGGTGTCCAGTGGTCCAATTTTTGTGCCCTGTGGTGCATTTTCGACCCATTGTGCAATTTTCGTGCGAAAATAAGACTTTTGGGTTTTGGTGCCCCGTGATCCCTGGTGCATTCTTATACATAAAAAACCAGAATGCTCATAGCACTTTTCAATTTTGAGGTTCGTGGTGTCCAGTGCTCAAAATTTGGTGCCCGTGGGGCATTTTCGGCACATGTTGCAATTTTTCTACAAAAATAAGACTTTCGAGATTTTGTGGCCCGTGATCCATCCTGCATTATTATGCATAAAAAACCATAATGCTCATAGCACTTTTCAGTTTTGAGGTCCGAGGGGCCCTGTGATCCAATTTTGGTGCCCGTGGTGCATTTTCGGCCCATCGTACAATTTTCGTGCGAAAATAAGACTTTTGGGTTTTGGTGCCCCGTGATCTCTGGTGCATTCTTATACATAAAAAACCATAATGCTCAGAGCACTTTTCCGTTTCGAGGTTCGTGTTGCCCCGTGGTCCAATTTTGGTGCCCGTGGTGCATTTTCTGCCCATTGTGCAATTTTCGTGCGAAAATAAGACTTTTGGGTTTTGGTGCCCATGATCCCTGTTGCATTCATATACATAAAAAACCATAATGCTCAAAGCATTTTTCAGTTTTGAGGTCTGTGGTGTGCAGTTTTCAGTTTTGAGGTCCGAGGTACCCTGTGGTCCAATTTTGGTGCTCGTGGTGCATTTTCGGCCCATTGTGCAATTTTCATGCGAAAATAGGACTTTTGGGTTTAGGTGCCCCATGATCCCTGGTGCATTCTTATGCATTAAAAACCATAATGCTTGGAGCACTTTTCAGTTTTGAGGTCCGAGGTGCCCCGTTGCCCAATATTGGTGCCCGTGGTGCATTTTCGGCCAAATGTACAATTTCGTGCGAAAATAAGACTTATGGGTTTTGGTGCCCCGTGGTCCCTGGTGCATTCTTATGCATAAAAAACCATAATGCTTGGTGCACTTTTCAGTTTTGAGGTCTGAGATGTCCCATGGTCCAATTTTGGTGCCCGTGGTGCATTTTCGGCCCATTGTGTAAATTTCGTACGAAAATAACACTTTGGGTATTGGTGCCCCGTGATCCCTGGTGCATTCTTATGCATAAAAACTATAATGCTCATTGCACTTTTCAGTTTTGAGGTCCGTGGTGCCCCGTGGTCCAATTTTGGTGGTAGTGGCGCATTTGCGGCCATTTGTGCAAATTTTGTGCAAAATTAAGACTTTTGGATTTTGGTGCCCCGTGATCCCTGGTGCATTCTTATGCATTAAAAACCATAATGCTCGGAGTACTTTTCAGTTTTGAGGTCCGTGTTACCCGTGGTCCAATTTTGGTGCCTGTCGTGCATTTACGGCCCATTGTGCTATTTTCGTGAGAAAATAAGACTTTTTGGGTTTTGGTGCATCGTGATCCCTAGTGCATTCTTATACATAAAAAACCATAATGCTTGGAGCACTTTTTATTTTTGAGGTCCGTGGTGTCCAGTGGTCAAATTTTGGTCCCCGCGGTGCATTTTCGGCACATGGTGCAATTTTCGTGCGAAAATAAGAGTTTTGGATTTTGGTGCCCCGTAATCCCTGGTGCTTTATTATGCATACAAAACTATAATGCTCATAGGACTTTTCAGTTTTGAGGTCCGTGGTGCCCCGTGGTCCAATTTTGGTGCAGGTGGTGCATTTTCGGCCATATATGCAATTTTCATGCGAAAATAAGACTATTGGGTTTTGGTGCCCTGTGATCCCTGGTGCATTCCTATACATAAAAAACCATGATGCTTGGAGCTCTTTTCAGGTTTGCGATCCGTGGTGTCCAGTGGTCCAATTTTGGTGCCCCGTAGTGCATTTTTGGCCCATGGTGCAATTTCCGTGCCAAAATAAGACTTTTGGGTTTTGGTGCCCCATGATCCTTGGGGCATTCTGATGCATAAAAAACCATAGTGCTCGGATAACTTTTCAGTATTGAGGTCCGCGGTGCCCCGAGGTCCAATTTTGGTGCCCATGGTGCATTTTCGCCACCGGTGCAATTTTTGTGCCAAAATAAGACTTTTGGGTTTTGGTGTCCCGTAATCCCTTATGCATTGTTATGCATAAAAAACCATTATGCTTGGAGCCCTTTTCAGTTTTGAGGTACGTGATGTCTAGTGGTCCAATTTTGGTGCCCCGTGGTGCATTTTTGGCCCATGGTGCAATTTTCCTGCAAAAATAAGACTTTTGGTTTTTGGTGCCCTGTGATCCTTGGTGCATCCTTATGCATAAAAAACCATAGTGCTCAAATAACTTTTCAGTATTGAGGTCCGTGGTGCCCCGAGGTCCAATTTTGGTGCCCATGGTTCATTTTCTACACCGCTGCAATTTTTGTGCCAAAATAAGACTTTTGGGTTTTGGTGCCTCGTGATCCCTTGTGCATTCTTATGCATAAAAGACCATAATGCTTGGATCACTTTTCAGTTTTGAAGTACGTGATGTCTGGTGGTCCAATTTTGGTGCCCTGTGGTGCATTTTTGGCCCATGGTGCAATTTTCGTGTCAAAATAAGACTTTTGGGTTTTGGTGCCCCGTGATCCCTAGTGCATTCTTATGCATAGAAAACCATAATGCTTGGAGCACTTTTCAGTTTTGACGTACGTGGTGTCCAGTGGTCTAATCTTGGTGCCCCGTGGTGCATTTTTGACCCATGGTGCAATTTTCGTGCCAAAATAAGACTTTTGGGTTTTTGTGCCCCGTGATCCTTTGGGCATTCTGATGCATAAAAAACCATAATGGTCGAAGCACTTTTTAGTTTTGAGGTCCGTGGTGCCTCGTGGTCCAATTTTAGTGCCCGTGGTTGATTTTCCGCACATGGTGCAATTTTGGTGCCAAAATAAGACTTTTGGGTTTTGGAGCCCCGTGATCCTTGGAGTCTCCTTATGCATCAAAAATCATAATGCTCGGAGCACTTTTCAGTTTTGAGGTCCGTGGTGCCCCATGGTCCAATTTCGATCCCCATGGTGTATTTTCGGCCTATTATGCAATTTTCGTGCCAAAATAAGACTTTTGGGTTTTGGTGCCCCGTGATCCCAGGTGCATCCTTATGCATAAAAAACTATTATGCTCGGACCACTTTTCAGTTTTGAGGTTCGTGGTGCCCCGTGGTCCAATTTTGGTGCTCGTGGTGCATTTTCGGCACCTGGTGCAATTTTCGTGCCAAAAATAAGACTTTTGGATTTTGGTGCCCCGTGATACTTGGTGCATCCTTATGCATAAAAAACCATAATTCTTAGAGCACTTTTCAGTTTTGAGGTCCGTCGTACCCCGTGGTCCAATTTTTGTGCAAGTGGTGCATTTTCGGCCTATTATGCTATTTTCGTGCCAAAATAAGACTTTCTGGTTTTGGTGCCCCATGATCCTTCTGGTAACCTTATGCATAAAAAACAATAATGCTCAAAGTACTTTTTGGGTTTGAGGTCCGTGATGCCCAGTGGTCCAATTTTGGTGCCCGTGGTGCATTTTCGCCCAATTGTTTTGTGCGAAAATAAGACTTTTGGGTTTTTGTGCCCCATGATCCCAGTGCATCCTTATGTATAAAATCCATAATGCTCGGAACACTTTTAATTTTTGAGGTTCGTGGTGCCTTGTGGTCCAATTTTTGTGCCCCTTGGGCATGTTCGTCCCATGGTGCAATTTTCGTGCCAAAATAAGACTTTTCGATTTTGGTGCCCCGTGATCCCTGGTGCATCCTTATGCATAAAAAACCATAATGCTCATAGCACTTTTTAGTTTTGAGGTCCGTGGTGCACCGTGGTCCAATTTTGGTGTCGATGGTGCATTTACGCCCATTTGTGCAATTTTCGTGCGAAAATAAGACTTTTGGATTTTGGTGCCCCGTGATCCCTAGTGCATTCTTATGCATAAAAAACCATAATGCTCAGAGCACGTGTTAGTTTTGAGGTCTGTGGTGCCCCGTGATAGAATTTTTGTGCTCGTGGAGCATTTTCGTACATGGTCCAATTTTTGTGCTTCGTGGTGCATTTTTTGATCATTGTGCAATTTTCGTGCAAAAAGAAGACTTTTGGGTTTTGGTGCCCCGTGATCCCTGGTGGATTCTTATGCATAAAAAACCATCAAGCTCGGTGCACTTTTCAATTTTGAGGTTCGTGCTTCCCCGTGTTCCAATTTTGTTGCCCGTTGGGCATTTTCGGCCCATTGTGCAATTTTTGTCCCAAAATAAGACTTTTGGGTTTTGGTGCCCTGTGATCCTTGGAGCATCCTTGTGCATAAAAAACCATAATGCTCAGAGCACTTTTCAGGTTTGAGGTTCGTGGTGCCCCGTGGTCCAATTTTTGTGCCGGTGGTGCATGTTCAGCCCATGGTACAATTTTCGTGCCAAAATAAGACTTCCGGGTTTTGGTGCCCCATGATCCCTGGTGCATTCTTATGCATAAAAAACCATAATGCTCGAAGCACTTTTCAGTTTTGAGGTACGTGGTGTCCAGTGGTCCAATTTTGGGGCCCCGTGGTGCATTTTTGGCCCATGGTGTAATTTTCGTGCCAAAAAAAGACTTTTGGGTTTTTGTGCCCCATGATCCCTGGGGCATTCTTATGCATAAAAAACCATAATGCTCGGAACACTTTTCAGTTTTGAGGTTCGTGGTGCCCCGTGGTCCAATTTTGGTTCTCGTGGTGCATTTTTGGCCCATTATGCAATTTTCGTGCCAAAATAAGACTTTTGGGTTTTGATGCCCCATGATCCTTGCAACATCCTTATGCATAAAAAACCATAATGCTTGGAGAACTTTTCAGTATTGAGGACCGTTGTGCCTTGTGGTCCAATTTTTGTGCCCGTGGTGCATTTTCGACATTGGTGCAATTTTCTTGCCAAAATAAGACTTTTGGGTTTTGGTGCTCGGTGATCCCTGGTGCATTCTTATGCATAAAAAACCATAATTCTTAGAGCACTTTTTAGTTTTAAGGTTCGTGGTGTCCAATGGTCCAATTTTAGTGCCCCGTGGTGCATTTTTTGCCTGTGGTGCAATTTTCGTGCCAAAATAAGACTTTTGGGTTTTGGCGCCCAATGATCCCTGGGACATTGTTATGCATAAAAGAAAATAATGGTCGATGCACTTTTCAGTTTTGAGGTCCGTGGTGCCACGTGGTCCAATTTTGGTGCTCGTGGTGGATTTTCCGCACATGTTGCAATTTTCGTGCCAAAATAAGACTTTCCGGTTTTGGAGCCCCGTGATCCTTGGTTCATCCTTAAGCATAACAAACCATAATGCTCTGAGCACTTTTCAGTTTTGAGGTTTGTGGTTCCCCGTGGTCCAATTTTGGTGGCCATGGTGCATTTTCGGTCATTTGTGCAATTTTCGTGCGAAAATAAGACTTTTGGGTTTTGGTTCACCATGATCCCTAGTGCATTCTTATGCATAAAAAACCATAATGCTCGGAGCACTTTTGTGTTTTGAGGTCAGTGGTGCCCCATGTCCAATTTTGGTGCCCGTGGTGCATTTTCGGCCCATTATGCAATTTTCGTGTGAAAATAATACTTCTGGGTTTTGGTTCCCCGTGATCCCTGGTGCATTCTTATGCATAAAAAACCATAATGCTCAGAGCACTTTTCAATTTCGAGGTTCGTGGTGCCTCATGGTCCAATTATGGTGTCGATGGTGCATTTTCAGCCATTTGTGAAACATTTGTGCGAAAATAAGACTTTTGGGTTTTGGTGCTCCGTGATCTCCGGTGCATTCTTATGCATAAAAAACCATAATGCTCGGAGCACTTCTCAATTTTGAGGACCGTGGTGCCCCATGGTCCAATTTTGGTGCCCATGGTGAATTTTCGGCACAAGGTGCAATTGTCGTTCCAAAATAAGACTTTTGGGTTTTGCTGCCCCATGATCCCTTTTGCATTCTTATGCATAAAAAATCATAATGCTTGGAGCACTTTTCTATTTTGAGGTCCGTGGTGCCCTGTGGTCCAATTTTGGTGCCCGTGGTGCATTTTTGGCCCATTATGCAATTTTTGTGCCAAAATAAGACTTTTGGGTTTTGATGCCCCATGATCCTTGCAACATCCTTATGCATAAAAAACCATAATGCTTGGAGAACTTTTCAGTATTGAGGACCGTTGTGCCTTGTGGTCCAATTTTTGTGCCCGTGGTGCATTTTCGACATTGGTGCAATTTTCTTGCCAAAATAAGACTTTTGGGTTTTGGTGCTCGGTGATCCCTGGTGCATTCTTATGCATAAAAAACCATAATTCTTAGAGCACTTTTTAGTTTTAAGGTTCGTGGTGTCCAATGGTCCAATTTTAGTGCCCCGTGGTGCATTTTTTGCCTGTGGTGCAATTTTCGTGCCAAAATAAGACTTTTGGGTTTTGGCGCCCAATGATCCCTGGGACATTGTTATGCATAAAAGAAAATAATGGTCGATGCACTTTTCAGTTTTGAGGTCCGTGGTGCCACGTGGTCCAATTTTGGTGCTCGTGGTGGATTTTCCGCACATGTTGCAATTTTCGTGCCAAAATAAGACTTTCCGGTTTTGGAGCCCCGTGATCCTTGGTTCATCCTTAAGCATAACAAACCATAATGCTCTGAGCACTTTTCAGTTTTGAGGTATGTGGTTCCCCGTGGTCCAATTTTGGTGGCCATGGTGCATTTTCGGTCATTTGTGCAATTTTCGTGCGAAAATAAGACTTTTGGGTTTTGGTTCACCATGATCCCTAGTGCATTCTTATGCATAAAAAACCATAATGCTCGGAGCACTTTTGTGTTTTGAGGTCAGTGGTGCCCCATGTCCAATTTTGGTGCCCGTGGTGCATTTTCGGCCCATTATGCAATTTTCGTGTGAAAATAATACTTCTGGGTTTTGGTTCCCCGTGATCCCTGGTGCATTCTTATGCATAAAAAACCATAATGCTCAGAGCACTTTTCAATTTCGAGGTTCGTGGTGCCTCATGGTCCAATTATGGTGTCGATGGTGCATTTTCAGCCATTTGTGAAACATTTGTGCGAAAATAAGACTTTTGGGTTTTGGTGCTCCGTGATCTCCGGTGCATTCTTATGCATAAAAAACCATAATGCTCGGAGTACTTCTCAATTTTGAGGACCGTGGTGCCCCATGGTCCAATTTTGGTGCCCATGGTGAATTTTCGGCACAAGGTGCAATTGTCGTTCCAAAATAAGACTTTTGGGTTTTGCTGCCCCATGATCCCTTTTGCATTCTTATGCATAAAAAATCATAATGCTTGGAGCACTTTTCTATTTTGAGGTCCGTGGTGCCCTGTGGTCCAATTTTGGTGCCCGTGGTGCATTTTTGGCCCATTATGCAATTTTTGTGCCAAAATAAGACTTTTGGGTTTTGATGCCCCATGATCCTTGCAACATCCTTATGCATAAAAAACCATAATGCTTGGAGAACTTTTCAGTATTGAGGACCGTTGTGCCTTGTGGTCCAATTTTTGTGCCCGTGGTGCATTTTCGACATTGGTGCAATTTTCTTGCCAAAATAAGACTTTTGGGTTTTGGTGCTCGGTGATCCCTGGTGCATTCTTATGCATAAAAAACCATAATTCTTAGAGCACTTTTTAGTTTTAAGGTTCGTGGTGTCCAATGGTCCAATTTTAGTGCCCCGTGGTGCATTTTTTGCCTGTGGTGCAATTTTCGTGCCAAAATAAGACTTTTGGGTTTTGGCGCCCAATGATCCCTGGGACATTGTTATGCATAAAAGAAAATAATGGTCGATGCACTTTTCAGTTTTGAGGTCCGTGGTGCCACGTGGTCCAATTTTGGTGCTCGTGGTGGATTTTCCGCACATGTTGCAATTTTCGTGCCAAAATAAGACTTTCCGGTTTTGGAGCCCCGTGATCCTTGGTTCATCCTTAAGCATAACAAACCATAATGCTCTGAGCACTTTTCAGTTTTGAGGTATGTGGTTCCCCGTGGTCCAATTTTGGTGGCCATGGTGCATTTTCGGTCATTTGTGCAATTTTCGTGCGAAAATAAGACTTTTGGGTTTTGGTTCACCATGATCCCTAGTGCATTCTTATGCATAAAAAACCATAATGCTCGGAGCACTTTTGTGTTTTGAGGTCAGTGGTGCCCCATGTCCAATTTTGGTGCCCGTGGTGCATTTTCGGCCCATTATGCAATTTTCGTGTGAAAATAATACTTCTGGGTTTTGGTTCCCCGTGATCCCTGGTGCATTCTTATGCATAAAAAACCATAATGCTCAGAGCACTTTTCAATTTCGAGGTTCGTGGTGCCTCATGGTCCAATTATGGTGTCGATGGTGCATTTTCAGCCATTTGTGAAACATTTGTGCGAAAATAAGACTTTTGGGTTTTGGTGCTCCGTGATCTCCGGTGCATTCTTATGCATAAAAAACCATAATGCTCGGAGTACTTCTCAATTTTGAGGACCGTGGTGCCCCATGGTCCAATTTTGGTGCCCATGGTGAATTTTCGGCACAAGGTGCAATTGTCGTTCCAAAATAAGACTTTTGGGTTTTGCTGCCCCATGATCCCTTTTGCATTCTTATGCATAAAAAATCATAATGCTTGGAGCACTTTTCTATTTTGAGGTCCGTGGTGCCCTGTGGTCCAATTTTGGTGCCCGTGGTGCATTTTTGGCCCATTATGCAATTTTTGTGCCAAAATAAGACTTTTGGGTTTTGATGCCCCATGATCCTTGCAACATCCTTATGCATAAAAAACCATAATGCTTGGAGAACTTTTCAGTATTGAGGACCGTTGTGCCTTGTGGTCCAATTTTTGTGCCCGTGGTGCATTTTCGACATTGGTGCAATTTTCTTGCCAAAATAAGACTTTTGGGTTTTGGTGCTCGGTGATCCCTGGTGCATTCTTATGCATAAAAAACCATAATTCTTAGAGCACTTTTTAGTTTTAAGGTTCGTGGTGTCCAATGGTCCAATTTTAGTGCCCCGTGGTGCATTTTTTGCCTGTGGTGCAATTTTCGTGCCAAAATAAGACTTTTGGGTTTTGGCGCCCAATGATCCCTGGGACATTGTTATGCATAAAAGAAAATAATGGTCGATGCACTTTTCAGTTTTGAGGTCCGTGGTGCCACGTGGTCCAATTTTGGTGCTCGTGGTGGATTTTCCGCACATGTTGCAATTTTCGTGCCAAAATAAGACTTTCCGGTTTTGGAGCCCCGTGATCCTTGGTTCATCCTTAAGCATAACAAACCATAATGCTCTGAGCACTTTTCAGTTTTGAGGTATGTGGTTCCCCGTGGTCCAATTTTGGTGGCCATGGTGCATTTTCGGTCATTTGTGCAATTTTCGTGCGAAAATAAGACTTTTGGGTTTTGGTTCACCATGATCCCTAGTGCATTCTTATGCATAAAAAACCATAATGCTCGGAGCACTTTTGTGTTTTGAGGTCAGTGGTGCCCCATGTCCAATTTTGGTGCCCGTGGTGCATTTTCGGCCCATTATGCAATTTTCGTGTGAAAATAATACTTCTGGGTTTTGGTTCCCCGTGATCCCTGGTGCATTCTTATGCATAAAAAACCATAATGCTCAGAGCACTTTTCAATTTCGAGGTTCGTGGTGCCTCATGGTCCAATTATGGTGTCGATGGTGCATTTTCAGCCATTTGTGAAACATTTGTGCGAAAATAAGACTTTTGGGTTTTGGTGCTCCGTGATCTTCGGTGCATTCTTATGCATAAAAAACCATAATGCTCGGAGCACTTCTCAATTTTGAGGATCGTGGTGCCCCATGGTCCAATTTTGGTGCCCATGGTGAATTTTCGGCACAAGGTGCAATTGTCGTTCCAAAATAAGACTTTTGGGTTTTGCTGCCCCATGATCCCTTTTGCATTCTTATGCATAAAAAATCATAATGCTTGGAGCACTTTTCTATTTTGAGGTCCGTGGTGCCCTGTGGTCCAATTTTGGTGCCCGTGGTGCATTTTTGGCCCATTATGCAATTTTTGTGCCAAAATAAGACTTTTAGGTTTTGGTGCCCGGTGATCCCTGATGCATCCTTATGCATAAAAATCCATAATGCTGGGAGCAATTTTCAGTCTTAAGGTCCGTGGAACCCCATGGTCCAATTTCGGTGCTGGTGGTGCATTCTCGACCATTTGTGCAATTATCGTGCGAAAATAACACTTTTGGTTTTGGTGCCTCGTGATCCCTGGTGCATTCTTTTGCATAGCAAACCATAATGCTGGGAGCAGTTTTATGTTTTGAGGTGTGTAGTGCCCCGTAGTCCAATTTTGGTGCTCGTGGTGCATTTTCAGCCCATTGTGCAATTTTCGTGCGAAAATAAGACTTTTGGGTTTTGGTGCCCCGTGATCCCTAATGCATTCATATACATAAAAAACCATAATGCTTGGAGCACTTTTCAGTTTTGAGGTCTGTGGTGTCTAGTGGTAAAATTTTCGTGCCCGTGGTGTATTTTCGGCACATAATGCAATTTTCTTGCCAAAATAAGACTTTTGTGCTTTGGAGCCCTGTGATCCTTGGTGCATCCTTATGCATAAAAAACCATAATGCTCAGAGCACTTTTCAGTTTTGAGGTCTGTGGTGCCCCGTGCTCCAATTTTTGTGCCTGTGGTGCATTTTCACCCCATTGTGCAATTTTCGTGCGAAAATAAGACTTTTGGGTTTTGGTGTCCCGTGATCCTTGATGGATTCTTAGGCATGAAAAACCATAATGCTTGTAGCACTTTTCAGCTTTGAGGTTCGTGGTGCCCCGTGGTCCAATTTTGGTGCCAGTGGTCAATTTTGGCACATGGTGAAATTTTCGTGCCAAAATACGAATTTTAGGTTTTGGTGCCTCGTGATCCCTGGTGCACCCTTATGAATAAAAAATCATAATGCTCTAAGCACTTTTCAGTTTTGATGTCCGTGGTTCCCCGTCATCCCTGGTGCATTCTTATGCATAAAAAACCATCATGCTTGGAGCACTTTTCAAATTTGAGGTCTGTGGTGCCCCGTGGTCCAATTTTGGTGCCGGTGGGGCATTTTCGGCCATTTGTACAATTTTTGTGCGAAAATAAGACTTTTGGGTTTTAGTGCCCCGTGGTCCCTAGTGGATTCTTATATAAACAAAGATAATGCTCATAGCACTTTTCAGTTTTGAGGTCTATGGTGTCCAGTGGTCAAATTTTGGTGCCCGTGGTGCAATTTCGGCAGATGGTGCAATTTTCGTGCGAAAATAAGACTTTTGGGTTTTGGTACCCTATGATCCCTAGTGCATTCTTATGCATAAAAAACTATAATGCTCATAGCACTTTTCAGTTTTGAGGTCTGTGGTGTCCAATGGTCAAATTTTGGTGCCCGTGGTAAATTTTCGGCACATGGTGCAATTTTCGTGCCCCGTGATCCTTGGTGCACCCTAATGGTAGACTTATGGTTTTTTATGCATAAGAATGCACCAGAGATCACGGGGCACTAAAACCCAAAAGTCTTATTTTCGCACAAAAATTGCACAATGGGCTGAAAATGCACCACGGGCAACAAAATTGGACCACGGGGGACCTAGGACCTCAAAACTTAAAATTGCTCCGAGCATTGTGGTTTTTTATGCATAAGAATGCACCAGGGATCACGGGGCACCAAAACCCAAAAGTCTTATTTTTGCACGAAAATTTCATAAATAGCCGTAAATGCACCACTGGCACCAAAATTGGAGCACGGGGCACCACGGACCTCGAAACTTAAAAGTGCTCTAAGCATTATGGCTTTTTATGCATAAGAATGCACCAGGGATCATGGGGCACCAAAACGCAAAAGTCGTATTTTCGCACGAAAATTGCACCATGTGCCGAAATTGCACCACGAGCACCAAAATTTGACCATTGGAAACCACGGACCTCAAAACTGAAATGTGCTCTGAGCGATATGGTTTTTTATGTATAAGAATGCACAAGGAATCACGGGGCACCAAAACCCTAAAGTCTTATTTTCGCACGAAAATGCACCACGACCACCAAAATTGGACCACGGGGCACCACGGACCTCAAAACATAAAGTGCTCCTAGTATTATGGATTTTTATGCATAAGAATGAACTAGGGATCACGGGGCACCAGAACCCAAAAGTCTTATTTTCGCACGAAAATTGTACAAATGGCCGAAAATGCACCACCGGCACCAAAATTGGACCACGGGGTACCACGGACCTCAAAAATGAAAAGTAGTCCAAGAATTATGGTTTTCGTGCCCCGTGATCCCTGGTGCCTTCTTATGCATAAAATATCACAATGCTTGGACCACTTTTTAGTTTTCAGGTTCGTGGTGCCCCGTGGTCAAATTTTGGTACCCGTGGTCCATTTTCGGCACATGGTGCAATTTTCGTGCCAAAATAAGTCTTTTGGGTCTTGGTGCCCCGTGATCCTTGGGGCATTCTTATGCATAAAAAATCATAATGCTCAGATCACTTTTGAGTTTTGAGGTTCGTGGTACCCCATGGTCCAATTTTGGTGCCGGTGGTTCATTTTCTTCCATTTCTGCAATTTTCGTGCGAAAATAAGCTTTTGGGTTTTGGTGCCCCGTGATCCCTGGTGCATTCTTATGCATAAAATACCATAATGCTCAAACCACTTTTTAGTTTTGATGTCCGTGGTGCCCCGTGGTCAAATTTTGGTGCCCGTGGTGCATTTTCGGCACATGGTGCAATTTTCGTGCCAAAATAAGACTTTTGGGTTTTGGAGCCCCGTGATCCTTGGTGCATCCTTATGCATAAAAAACCATAATGCTCAAAGCACTTTTCAGTTTTGAGTTCCGTGGTGCCCAGTGGTCCAATTTTGGTGCCCGTGGTGAATTTGCTGCACATGGTGCAATTTTCGTTCCAAAATACGACTTTTGGGTTTTGGTGCCCCGTGATCCTTGGGGCATTCTTATGCATAAAAAACCATAATGGTCGAAGCACTTTTCAATTTTGAGGTCCGTGGTGCCCCGTGGTCAAATTTTGGTGCCCGTGGCGCATTTTCGGCACATGGTGCAATTTTCGTGCCAAAATAAGACTTTTGGGTTTTGGAGCCCCATGATCCTTGGTGCATCCTTATGCATAGAAAACCATAATTCTAGTAGCACTTTTCAGTTTTGAGGTCCGTGGTGCCCCGTGGTTCAATTTTGGTGCCGGTGGTGCATTCTCGGCCCATTATGCAATTTTCATGCCAAAATAAGACTTTTGGATTTTGGTGCCCCGTTATCCCTGGTGGATTCTTATGCGTAAAAAACAATAATGCTCGAACACTTTTCAGTTTTGAGGACCGTGGTGCCCGGTGGTCCAATTTTGGTACCTGTGGTGAATTTTCGACACATGGTGCAATTTTCGTGCCAAATAAGACTTTTGGGTTTTGGTGCCCCGTGATCCCTGGTGCACCCTAATGCATAAAAAAAACCATAATGCTCTGAGCACTTTTCAGTTTTGAGGTCTGTTGTGCCCCGTGGTCCAATTTTGGTGCGCGTGGTGCATTTTCGACCCATTGTGCAATTTTCGTACGAAAATAAGACTTTTGGATTTTGGTGCCCCATGATCCCTGGGGTATTCTTATGCATAAATAACAATAATGCTTGGACACTTTTCAGTTTTGAGGTCCATGGTGCCCAGTGGTCCAATTTTGGTGCTCGTGGTGCAATTTTTGTGCCAAAATAAGACTTTTGGGTTTTGGTGCCGCGTGATCCCTAGTGCATCCTTATTCACAAAAAACCATAATACTTATTAGAGCACTTTTCAGTTTTGAGGTCCATGGTGCCCCGTGGTTGAATTTTTGTGACCATGGGGCGTGTTCGGCCCATGGTGCAATTTTCGTGCCAATATAAGACTTTTGGGTTTTGGTGCCCCGTGATCCCTAGTGCATTCTTATGCATAAAAAAACCATAATGCTTGGAGCACTTTTCACTTTTGAGGTCCGTGGTGTCCAGTGGTACAATTTTGGTGCCCTGTGGTGCATTTTTGGCCCATGGTGCAATTTTCTTGCCAAAACGAGACTTTTAGGTTTTGGTGCCCCGTGATCCCTGGGGCATTGTTATGCATAAAAAACCATAATGCTCGGAGCACTTTTCAGTTTTGAGGTTCATGGTACCCTGTAACGACCCATCTTCGTTACATATTTGTTATACTAAAACATTTTTTTTAAATATTATGAAACTACATAGAAATTTTTCACTATTTTTTTCACATTTAACACATATATATGTACTACTTTCCTACATATAATGTACATCATCACATCATAAAAGTATTGGGTCTGGCTTTACAAAACTTAAATATATAAATGTGTACATACAATACCAAAATAGTCCTCTTGTAGAGAACATTCATCACAACCTAAGTAGTTATATATATGTCCTAAGCTGGTCTCCACACTATGTACATATTTACTAGAACATATTCGAAAAGAGGGATCTCATCCCATCTTCAAGATCTACATCCGCTTCAGTCATGAGCGGCCTGAGAACCTGCAGCATCACCACTATCTGCTTCCGTGCCAACCACACGATCATTGCAGTAAAACAACACAAACACAAAAATGCAAGGGTAACAAGAAGGATAGGATTTGATCAAAGGAAAATTTAGAATAAATCAACAATAATAATTCAGCTAACATCACACAACAATACATACATCAATCTTATATACTATTTCATTCTGCAATGTCGTGCTGACTTGACTCCATGGAGATTTCTACAACTTTTGGGGGGTCCCCATAGGACCCATCCCCTACCATGGTCCCACCTCTGACCATTCAGGGAGTCCCTTGCGCTGATCCTGCGGAGGAAGTGTGGATTTAATCGAATATAGACAAGTGTGGGTATTGGCTTACCTTTGTAAGGTTTGCAAAACCTTCCATCTATAGGAATTCACCCACTTGTCTATTCTATAGGCCTCCCGTTAGCCACCACGAAAACCTCCGGCACTAGGTTGAGAGCCTACCCGGCACCCTCAACTTACGTGCCTACCCATATGCAATGTCATGTAACAAGCCAAACAACTTTTATTGCCACAAGTTCCCTCTATGTTATAAATTCACCATTTTTCTCAAATTATGCTTATGAACCCATCCAGCAGTTCAATAAGCTCAAGTAAAATATTCTCACACTCTGAATCCTTACTTACAACACAGCACTAACTTTAACAAAAGGTGAATTTCCAACATAGTTCTAGAACCAAAGTGGTGACCTACCCAACATCCTCATTCAAAACATGATTACAACATCCTACAGTCAAAAGACTGTATCACACAAAACATATTTCAAATATTAAATACTCAAGATTCACATCTCAACAAACAAACATAACCATTCCAATAATTCTATCATATTAACCAAATTGACCAAATAAGGTCGATTTCTCTTTGACAGTACTGAATGTGAGCTCTCACTGATTGTAGCAAATGACCTCGGAATTAAAATTTTTTTATATGGAATTAAATCTCTTGAGTCCTTTTTTTCAAAATGGTATCCCAATTGTAAAATCAACAACTAGAAAATTTTTATAAAATTTTCTAAGTCAGCAGCCCTGGATTTTGAGTGCTCACTGAACATAGCTCAAAGAAATGTAAAATTCTTCCACTTTCCAAATTCTTTTTGAAATGAAATTTTTACAGTAGAAATATAACATCTTTATCTTTCTAAAAAGGTAATCCTTTCCCCCAAATTATTTCCCTACTGTTCCCAGTAAATTTATTTCTAACAGCCTAAGCTTCAGACTCAAAACAGAGCTCAAAACCCTTGCCCTGTTTCTTTTTAGAAGGTTAATTTAGAAATTGGACATGATAATTTTTGTAATTTATATGGTTAAAAATCTTGTTTTATCTAGTTTTTAATGGTACAAAAACGAAAAATAAAAATTAATCACACAAGTGGGAATTTGAGAAAAACCGAGACATGTTCCAGGAAAACTCGAAAACAAAACAACCATTTTGGGAGTCATGGATGAACCCAGAGATGAGGTTTTCTCTCCAAGTCGTAAAAATTAAAGTTTCTCCATTTCGTGTCTATTTTTATTCAAAACAAATTTCGTGAAAATCCAACGGTTAGATCTTCCAAAAATCATAAAATCGTGGGGGCTGTACAGAGCTGGACGAACCAAACAGCCACTGCCACTTTGTTTTGTGGTTTGATTTTCACATGCAAAGCTTATCAAATAATTTCAAGAAAATTTGGGCATGGTCTCCTTTGTTTTAGAAGCCTTCCCAATCAATTTCAAAGATTGAAAACAATCCAAGGACAGTACATGCAAATCTCACACAGCCACTGCCAAAGGGTTTCAACCCATTTCATCAACTTTTCACATTCAAGCATTCAAATAAAACACACACAACAGTCCAGATGAGGGGCATTCATGCTGTGTGGTTGAGCCCCCTAACTCTCAACCACACTTAAACTGAAAATAGATAAGCTCCCCTTACCTTTGGGTTTAGTTCCAGCAGAGAGAGAGAAAAAAAAGGGATGAAGAAGAAAAGGAAACTTGGTTGGAATGGTGAAGAGATGATGCTTTGGCTTGCATACAAAGCTTAAAGCAACCAACAACAATGGCTTCTATTGCCTTTTGAGTGCCATGGCCAAGCTTGGAAGGAGGAGAGAGAAGAGAGCTTCGGGAGAAAGGAGGAAGAAATGAAGAAAATCGGAGAATGGAGGCTTGCACGTTCAAATTGGGGTTTTAATTAAGATTTTCACTTTTCGCACCTATACTTCCTCTAAGAACACCCCCTTCTCTTATTTTTTTTTATTTTTTTCCTACAACTTACGGAACTCGCGTAAAAGTCCCAAAAAAATTCACAATAACACTATGGCACATAACAAAACATAGAACTTAAGTTAATTATTATATCAATCAGCAACATTTAAATTTAGTTTGCTCTTTCATTATTAATCAAACACTTAATCATATAATTAAGAAAACCATAACGTTACATGCCCCGTGGTCCAATTTTGGTGCCCGTGGTGCATTTTCGGCACCTGGTGCAATTTTCATGCCAAAATAAGACTTTTGGGTTTTGGTGCCCCGTGATCCCTGGTGCATCCTTATGCATAAAAAACCATAATGCTCGGAGCACTTTTCAGTTTTGAGGTCTGTGGTGCCCCGTGGTCCAATTTTGGTGCCCGTGGTGCATTCTCGGCCCATTATGCAATTTTCGTGCCAGAATAAGACTTTTGGGTTTTGGTGCCCCATGATCCTTGCGGCATCCTTATGCATAAAAAACCATAATGCTCGAAGCACTTTATAGGTTTGAGGTCTGTGATGCCCCGTGGTCCAATTTTGGTGCCCGTGGTGCCTTTTCGGCACATGGGGCAATTTTCGTGCCAAAATAAGACTTTTGGTTTTTGGTGCCCTGTGATCCTTTGCGCCTCCTTATGCATAAAAATTCATAATGCTCGGAGAACTTTTCAGTATTGAGGTCCATGGTGCCCCGTGATCCAATTTTGGTGCCCGTGGAGCATTTTCGACACTTGTGCAATTTTCTTGCCAAAATAAGACTTTTGGGTTTTGGTGCCCGGTGATCCCTGGTGCATTCTTATGCATAAAAAACCATAATGCTCATAGCACTTTTCAATTTTGAGGTCCGTGGTGTCCAGTGGTCCAATTTTGGTGCCCCGTGGTGCATTTTTGGCCCATGGTGCAATTTTCGTGCCAAAATAAGACTTTTGGGTTTTGGGGCCCAGTGATCCCTGGGACATTGTTATGCATAAAAAAAAATAATGGTCAATGCACTTTTCAGTTTTGAGGTCCGTGGTGCCACGTGGTCCAATTTTGGTGCTCGTGGTGGATTTTCTGCACATGTTGCAATTTTCATGCCAAAATAAGACTTTCGGGATTTGGAGCCCCGTGATCCTTGGTTTATCCTTAAGCATCACAAACCATAATGCTATGAGCACTTTTCAGTTTTAAGGTCCGTGGTTCCCCATGGTCCAATTTTGGTGCCTGTGGTGAATTTTCGGCCATTTGTGCAATTTTCGTGCGAAAATAAGACTTTTGGGTTTTGGTTCACCATGATCCCTGGTGCATTCTTATGCATAAATATCCATAATGCTCGGAGCACTTTTCAGTTTTGATGTCCGTGGTGCCCCGTGGTCCAATTTTGTGCCCCTGGTGCATTTTCGTCCCATTGTGCAATTTTCGTGCGAAAAGAAGACTTTTGGGTTTTGGTGCCCCATGATACCTGGTGCATTCTTATGCATACAAAATCATAATGCTTGGAGCACTTTTCATTTTTGAGGTCCGTGGTACCCCGTGGTCCAATTTTGGTGCCGGTGGTGCATTTTCGGCCATTTGTGCAATTTTCGTGCGAAAATAAGACTTTTTGATTTTGGTGCCCCGTGATCCCTAGTGCATTCTTATGCATAGAAAACCATAATTCTTGGAGTACTTTTCATTTTTGAGGTCCGTGGTACCCCGTGGTCCAATTTTGGTGCCGGTGGTGCATTTTCGGCCATTTGTACAATATTCGTGCGAAAATAAGACTTTTGGGTTCTGGTGCCCCGTGATCCCTAGTTCATTCTTATGCATAAAAATCTATAATACTAGGAGCACTTTATGTTTTGAGGTCTGTGGTGCCCCGTGGTCCAATTTTGGTGGTCGTGGTGCATTTTCGTGCGAAAATAAGACTTTAGGGTTTTGGTGCCCCGTGATTCCTTGTGCATTATTATACATAAAAAACCATAATGCTCAAAGCACATTTCAGTTTTGAGGTCCGTGGTTGCCAATGGTCAAATTTTGGTGCTCGTGGTGCAATTTCGGCACATGGTGCAATTTTCTTGCGAAAATACGACTTTTGCGTTTTGGTGCCCCATGATCCCTGGTGCATTCTTATGCATAAAAAGCCATAATGCTTAGAGCACTTTTAAGTTTCGAGGTCCGTGGAGCCCCGTGCTCCAATTTTGGTGCCAGTGGTGCATTTACGGCTATTTATGAAATTTTCGTGTGAAAATAAGACTTTTGGGTTTTGTTGCCCCGTGATCCCTGGTGCATTCTTATGCATAAAAAACCACAATGCTTGGAGCAATTTTAAGTTTTGAGGTCCCAGGTCCCCCGTGGTCCAATTTCGTTGCCCGTGGTGCACTTTCAGCCCATTGTGCAATTTTTGAGCGAAAATAAGACTTTTGGGTTTTAGTGCCCCGTGATCTCTGGTGCATTCTTATGCATAAAAAACCATAAGTCTACCATTAGGGTGCACCAAGGATCACGGGGCACCAAAACCCAAAAGTCTTATTTTGGCACGAAAATTGCACCATGTGCCGAAAATTTACCACGGGCACCAAAATTTGACCACTGGACACCACAGACCTCAAAACTGAAAAGTGCTATGAGCATTATAGTTTTTTATGCATAAGAATGCACTAGGGATCATAGGGTACCAAAACCCAAAAGTCTTATTTTCGCACGAAAATTGCACCATCTGCCGAAATTGCACCACGGGCACCAAAATTTGACCACTGGACACCATAGACCTCAAAACTGAAAAGTGCTATGAGCATTATCTTTATTTATATAAGAATCCACCAGGGATCACGGGGCACCAAAACCCAAAAGTCTTATTTTCGCACGAAAATTGCACAAATGGCCGAAAATGCCCCACCGGCACCAAAATTGGACCACGGGGCACCACGGACCTCAAATTTGAAAAGTGCTCCAAGCATGATGGTTTTTTATGCATAAGAATGCACCAGGGATGACGGGGAACCACGAACATCAAAACTGAAAAGTGCTTAGAGCATTATGATTTTTTATTCATAAGGGTGCACAAGGGATCACGGGGCACCAAAACCTAAAATTCTTATTTTGGCACGAAAATTTTACCATGTGCCAAAATTGACCACGGGCACCAAAATTGGACCACGGGGCACCACGAACCTCAAAGCTGAAAAGTGCTACAACCATTATGGTTTTTCATGCCTAAGAATCCATCAAGGATCACGGGACACCAAAACCCAAAAGTCTTATTTTCGCACAAAAATTGCACAATGGGGTGAAAATGCACCACAGGCACAAAAATTGGAGCACGGGGCACCACAGACCTCAAAACTGAAAAGTGCTCTGAGCATTATGGTTTTTTATGCATAAGGATGCACCAAGGATCACAGGGCTCCAAAGCACAAAAGTCTTATTTTGGAAAGAAAATTGCATTATGTGCCGAAAATACACCACGGGCACGAAAATTTTACCACTAGACACCACAGACCTCAAAACTGAAAAGTGCTCCAAGCATTATGGTTTTTTATGTATATGAATGCATTAGGGATCACGGGGCACCAAAACCCAAAAGTCTTATTTTCGCACGAAAATTGCACAATGGGCTGAAAATGCACCACGAGCACCAAAATTGGACTACGGGGCACTACACACCTCAAAACATAAAACTGCTCCCAGCATTATGGTTTGCTATGCAAAAGAATGCACCAGGGATCACGAGGCACCAAAACCAAAAGTGTTATTTTCGTACGATAATTGCACAAATGGTCGAGAATGCACCACCAGCACCGAAATTGGACCATGGGGTTCCACGGACCTTAAGACTGAAAATTGCTCCCAGCATTATGGATTTTTATGCATAAGGATGCATCAGGGATCACCGGGCACCAAAACCTAAAAGTCTTATTTTGGCACAAAAATTGCATAATGGGCCAAAAATGCACCACGGGCACCAAAATTGGACCACAGGGCACCACGGACCTCAAAATAGAAAAGTGCTCCAAGCATTATGATTTTTTATGCATAAGAATGCAAAAGGGATCATGGGGCAGCAAAACCCAAAAGTCTTATTTTGGAACGACAATTGCACCTTGTGCCGAAAATTCACCATGGGCACCAAAATTGGACCATGGGGCACCACGGTCCTCAAAATTGAGAAGTGCTCCGAGCATTATGGTTTTTTATGCATAAGAATGCACTGGAGATCACGGAGCACCAAAACCCAAAAGTCTTATTTTCGCACAAATATTTCACAAATGGCTGAAAATGCACCATCGACACCATAATTGGACCATGAGGCACCACGAACCTCGAAATTGAAAAGTGCTATGAGCATTATGGTTTTTTATGCATAAGAATGCACCAGGGATCACGGGGAACCAAAACCCAGAAGTATTATTTTCACACGAAAATTGCATAATGGGCCGAAAATGCACCACGGGCACCAAAATTGGACATGGGGCACCACTGACCTCAAAACATAAAAGTGCTCCGAGCATTATGGTTTTTTATGGATAAGAATGCACTAGGGATCATGGTGAACCAAAACCCAAAAGTCTTATTTTCGCACGAAAATTGCACAAATGACCGAAAATGCACCATGGCCACCAAAATTGGACCACGGGGAACCACAAACCTCAAAACTGAAAAGTGCTCAGAGCATTATGGTTTTTTATGCTTAAGGATGAACCAAGGATCACGGGGCTCCAAAACCGGAAAGTCTTATTTTGGCACGAAAATTGCAACATGTGCGGAAAATCCACCACGAGCACCAAAATTGGACCACGTGGCACCACGGACCTCAAAACTGAAAAGTGCATCGACCATTATTTTCTTTTATGCATAACAATGTCCCAGGGATCACTGGGCGCCAAAACCCAAAAGTCTTATTTTGGCACGAAAATTGCACCACAGGCAAAAAATGCACCACGGGGCACTAAAATTGGACCACTGGACACCACGAACCTTAAAACTAAAAAGTGCTCTAAGAATTATGGTTTTTTATGCATAAGAATGCACCAGGGACCACCGAGCACCAAAACCCAAAAGTCTTATTTTGGCAAGAAAATTGCACCAATGTCGAAAATGCACCACGGGCACAAAAATTGGACCACAAGGCACAATGGTCCTCAATACTGAAAAGTTCTCCAAGTATTATGGTTTTTTATGCATAAGGATGTTGCAAGGATCATGGGGCATCAAAACCCAAAAGTCTTATTTTGGCACGGAAATTCCATAATGGGCAAAAAATGCACCACGAGAACGAAAATTGGACCACGGGGCACCACGAACCTCAAAACTGAAAAGTGTTCTGAGCATTATGGTTTTTTATGCACAAGAATGCCCCAGGGATCATGGGGCACAAAAACCCAAAAGTATTATTTTGGCACGAAAATTACACCATGGGCCAAAAATGCACCACGGGGCACCAAAATTGGACCACTGGACACCACGTACCTCAAAACTGAAAAGTGCTTCAAGCATTATGGTTTTTTATGCATAAGAATGCACCAGGGATCATGGGGCACCAAAACCCGGAAGTCTTATTTTGGCACGAAAATTGTACCATGGGCTGAACATGCACCACGGGCACAAAAATTGGACCACGGGGCACCACGAACCTCAAACCTGAAAAGTGCTCTGAGCATTATGTTTTTTTATGCACAAGGATGCTCCAAGGATCACAGGGCACCAAAACCCAAAAGTCTTATTTTGGGACAAAAATTGCACAATGGGCCGAAAATGCCCAACGGGCAACAAAATTGGAACACGGGGAAGCACGAACCTCAAAATTGAAAAGTGCGCCGAGCTTGATGGTTTTTTATGCATAAGAATCCACCTGGGATCACGGGGCACCAAAACCCAAAAGTCTTCTTTTTGCACGAAAATTGCACAATGATCAAAAAATGCACCACGAAGCACAAAAATTGGACCATGTACGAAAATGCTCCACGAGCACCAAAATTCTATCACGGGGCACCACAGACCTCAAAACTAACACGTGCTCTGAGCATTATGGTTTTTTATGCATAAGAATGCACTAGGGATCACGGGGCACCAAAATCCAAAAGTCTTATTTTCGCACGAAAATTGCACAAATGGGCGTAAATGCACCATCGGCACCAAAATTGGACCACGGTGCACCACGGACCTCAAATCTGAAAAGTGCTATGAGCATTATGGTTTTTTATGCATAAGGATGCACCAGGGATCACGGGGCACCAAAATCGAAAAGTCTTATTTTGGCACGAAAATTGCACCATGGGACGAACATGCCCAAGGGGCACAAAAATTGGACCACAAGGCACCACGAACCTCAAAAATTAAAAGTGTTCCGAGCATTATGGATTTTATACATAAGGATGCACTGGGATCATGGGGAACAAAAATCCAAAAGTCTTATTTTCGCACAAAACAATTGGGCGAAAATGCACCACGGGCACCAAAATTGGACCACTGGGCATCACGGACCTCAAACCCAAAAAGTACTTTGAGCATTATTGTTTTTTATGCATAAGGTTACCTGAAGGATCATGGGGCACCAAAACCAGAAAGTCTTATTTTGGCACGAAAATAGCATAATAGGCCGAAAATGCACCACTTGCACAAAAATTGGACCACGGGGTACCACGGACCTCAAAACTGAAAAGTGCTCTAAGAATTATGGTTTTTTATGCATAAGGATGCACCAAGTATCACGGGGCACCAAAATCCAAAAGTCTTATTTTTGGCACGAAAATTGCACCAGGTGCCGAAAATGCACCACGAGCACCAAAATTGGATCACGGGGCACCACGAACCTCAAAACTGAAAAGTGTTCCGAGCATAATGGTTTTTTATGCATAAGGATGCACCTGGGATCACGGGGCACCAAAACTCAAAAGTCTTATTTTGGCACGAAAATTGCATAATAGGCCGAAAATACACCATGGGGATCGAAATTGGACCATGGGGCACCACGGACCTCAAAACTGAAAAGTGCTCCAAGCATTATGATTTTTGATGCATAAGGAGACTCCAAGGATCACGGGGCTCCAAAACCCAAAAGTCTTATTTTGGCACCAAAATTGCACCATGTGCGGAAAATCAACCACGGGCACTAAAATTGGACCACGGGGCACCACGGACCTCAAAACTAAAAAGTGCTTCGACCATTATGGTTTTTTATGCATCAGAATGCCCGAAGGATCACGGGGCACAAAAACCCAAAAGTCTTATTTTGGCACGAAAATTGCACCATGGGTCAAAAATGCACCACGGGGCACCAAAATTAGACCACTGGACACCACGTACGTCAAAACTGAAAAGTGCTCCAAGCATTATGGTTTTCTATGCATAAGAATGCACTAGGGATCACGGGGCACCAAAACCCAAAAGTCTTATTTTGACACGAAAATTGCACCATGGGCCAAAAATGCACCACGGGGCACCAAAATTGGACCACCAGACATCACGTACTTCAAAACTGAAAAGTGATCGAAGCATTATGGTCTTTTATGCATAAGAATGCACAAGGGATCACGAGGCACCAAAACCCAAAAGTCTTATTTTGGCACAAAAATTGCAGCGGTGTAGAAAATGAACCATGGGCACCAAAATTGGACCTCGGGGCACCACGGACCTCAATACTGAAAAGTTATTTGAGCACTATGGTTTTTTATGCATAAGGATGCACCAAGGATCACAGGGCACCAAAAACCAAAAGTCTTATTTTGGCAGGAAAATTGCACCATGGGCCAAAAATGCACCACGGGGCACCAAAATTGGACCACTAGACATCACGTACCTCAAAACTGAAAAGGGCGCCAAGCATAATGGTTTTTTATGCATAACAATGCATAAGGGATTACGGGCCACCAAAACCCAAAAGTCTTATTTTGGCACAAAAATTGCACCGGTGGCGAAAATGCACCATGGGCACCAAAATTGGACCTCGGGGCACCGCGGACCTCAATAATGAAAAGTTATCCGAACACTATGGTTTTTTATGCATCAGAATGCCCCAAGGATCATGGGGCACCAAAACCCAAAAGTCTTATTTTGGCACGGAAATTGCACCATGGGCCAAAAATGCACTACGGGGCACCAAAATTGGACCACTGGACACCACGGACCGCAAACCTGAAAAGAGCTCCAAGCATCATGGTTTTTTATGTATAGGAATGCACCAGGGATCACAGGGCACCAAAACCCAATAGTCTTTGTTTCGCATGAAAATTGCATATATGGCCGAAAATGCACCACCTGCACCAAAATTGGACCACGGGGCACCACGGACCTCAAAACTGAAAAGTCCTTAGAGCATTATAGTTTTGTATGCATAAGAAACCACCAGGGATTACGGGGCACCAAAATCCAAAACTCTTATTTTCGCACGAAAATTGCACCATGTGCCGAAAATGCACCGCGGGGACCAAAATTTGACCACTGGACACCACGGACCTCAAAAATAAAAAGTGCTCCAAGCATTATGGTTTTTTATGTATAAGAATGCACTAGGGATCACGATGCACCAAAACCCAAAAAGTCTTATTTTCTCACGAAAATAGCACAATGGGCCGTAAATGCACGACGGGCACCAAAATTGGACCACGGGTAACACGGACCTCAAAACTGAAAAGTACTCCGAGCATTATGGTTTTTAATGCATAAGAATGCACCAGGGATCACGGGGCACCAAAATCCAAAAGTCTTAATTTTGCACAAAATTTGCACAAATGGCCGAAAATGCACCACTACCACAAAAATTGGACCACGGGGCACCACGGACCTCAAAACTGAAAAGTGCAATGAGCATTATAGTTTTTATGCATAAGAATGCACCAGGGATCACGGGGCACCAAAACCCAAAGTGTTATTTTCGCACGAAATTTACACAATGGGCCGAAAATGCACCACGGGCACCAAAATTGGACCATGGGACATCTCAGACCTCAAAACTGAAAAGTGCACCAAGCATTATGGTTTTTTATGCATAAGAATGCACCAGGGACCACGGGGCACCAAAACCCATAAGTCTTATTTTCGCACGAAATTGTACATTTGGCCGAAAATGCACCACGGGCACCAATATTGGGCAACGGGGCACCTCGGACCTCAAAACTGAAAAGTGCTCCAAGCATTATGGTTTTTAATGCATAAGAATGCACCAGGGATCATGGGGCACCTAAACCCAAAAGTCCTATTTTTGCATGAAAATTGCACAATGGGCCGAAAATGCACCACGAGCACCAAAATTGGACCACAGGGTACCTCGGACCTCAAAACTGAAAACTGCACACCACAGACCTCAAAACTGAAAAATGCTTTGAGCATTATGGTTTTTTATGCATAAGAATGCACCAGGGATCACGGGGCACTGAAACCCAAAAGTCTTATTTATGCACGAAAATTGCACAAGTGGCTGACAATGCACCACCGACACCAAAATTGGACCACGGAGCACCAAGGACCTCAAGACTGAAAAGTGTTCGAGCATTATGGTTTTTTATGCATAAGAATGCACCAGGTATCACGGGGCACCAAAACCCAAAGGTCTTATTTTCGTACGAAAATTGCACCATGGGAAGCAAAATTTGACCACTGGACACCACGGCCTCAAAACTGGAAAGTACTCCGTGCATTATGGTTTTTGATGTATAAAGAATGTGATCCGCTGTCGCGCACGGATCAAAATGAGTGATTTTGAAAATATAGTTACGGCAACGACAACTCGAGTATCGTTCTCAAGGATTCTTGTATTATTATCAATCAATACAGTAACGATTAATGGGGGGTTTTGATTACGATATCAAGAAAAAGGGATTAAAATAAATTGTGATTATCGAATAAGCTAAAGCGAATCAACCTACTGTATCGACTTCCAACTTATCATTGATCCCTATAAGTTCCAATTCCCTAAACGGATCTGATCCTATTCGACTATAATAACCACTAACAAGCGCAATAGAATTTATACGGCATATGTTCCTGAATTCCGGATTAAGCAAACGCAATCCGATCAAACGCGATAATGCAAAAGCTACGTTAACGCGAAATTGATTCAAGATCAAATAACCAATCGAATTTAAGAATTATATCCTATAACAACAATCAAATTAAGCAATTAATTGAGATTATTGGAATAAATCAAAGGAAACAGATTGATATGGAATTTATAAAAGAACCTCAAAGTGGAATCCGATTACAGTAGATCGATTCTTCGGAAATTAGTTCTCCATTACAATTGCTCAAAACTTTCCAAAGTAATTTCGTGAACAGTGAACGAGTCCACCTACGCGCCCTAGAGTCTATATTTATAAAGTTTTAAACTGCTGACGCGGATCACCACGGCCGTGCTGATCAGATGACCACGGCCGTGGTCCTTGCATAGTCTGGAGGTCCAATCTGCGTGCATTACGAGCACGGTCGTGGTAAATTAACCACGGCTGTGCTCGGAAAGTTGACGCTGATGCAAAATTTTCAGTGATTTCTGCTTGGCCGTGGTTATTTCACCGCGGCTGTGGTGGCTTAGCACGGCCGTGCTTAGGCTACCACGGCCGTGGTATTCCAGACAAAGGTTTCCAACGAATATTAGAACGCCTCAATCTGATTCCTGTAGCTCCAGTTATGAATTTTCCATTGAAAGCTGCTATTGCTGAAAATAAAATACGAAAATTAAATAAAGCTAGAAACAAACTTAAATATGAAAACACACTAAAATGGTGAAACTAATGAAATAAACTAAGGAAATGCCTAAGAATAACAGTAGAAGAATGTGCATGAAGATGCACTGATCAAATTCCCCCACACTTAAACTTTTGCACTCCGAGCAAAATTAAAAATTCAAAACAGAAAAAAAAAAACTTCAAAACAAAAACGAAACAGAGCATGCAAACTTAGAGGTTGTCAGGATACAAAGTGCAAGCAAACTCCTAATTCTAAGCTTAAAGAATATGACATTAGTGAGTAACTCTTTTGTGAAAGTCAAAGTAAATATGAAAAACAGATTACCAAAAAGTACATCAAAAGCATCAAGATCCTCACAAGATAAACTGTTTCCACTCAACTCTCAAGTGTTTAGGTTACTGTTTACACTCAAAGCACAACATGAGAGATAGTACTACCATAAGCTTGAAAAGACTCTAACATTCACAATTTGAAATACATTGCACACAAAGATCAAAAGGACTTTTATTATGGTTGTAACTTGGCCAAGGTCAGGGTGAGATACATCCTAAAGGGTTACTAAGCTAAAATTCAAAGAGTTTAAAAGAAAATTGAAAGAATTGCGGGAGTTGAACTAAATAATATCTCAATGGTGATTGAACAACAACCTCACAACTTATTTCTCTTCTCCTTTTCCTTTTATTCTTCTCTTTCTTCTTTTTTTTTTTTTTTTTTCAGAAGGACTAGCATTGACATCCTTCTCTATTTTTTTTATTTTTTTTCTTTTTTGCCAACCAACATCATAACAACAATGTTCAACCCCACACAACTCTATACAAGACCCTTTCAACCCTTTGAATAGGGTGATAACATTGTTTTTCACTTTTCGGCTTGTAATGAGTTTTAAACACAAAAAGGATAATAGGCTCAAAGGGGCTTCCAAACAAAGGGATGATATTATGAAGGTTGGCTTTTTGGCTAACTAGGTAAAAAAAAAAACAAAACAAAACAAGATGCCTTTATCATTTCAGTGTGCACAAGTAAACAAAAAACTTCAACAAGAGTCAATTCAAGTTCTAGAGACTAACAAACATGAGTGAAATCACACAAGAAAGAAAGAGATGGATTTTTGATGTTATCCATTATTAGGCTCAAGATCTCCCAAGGGTTAGTGATCTTCCACTAGTGATGTACAATTTAGGGTTTAGTCAAACATACAAACTAAGAATGCGCAAAAAGAATCAGTCACATCACATCACAAGTCTTTCGACAAAGAACAGAGAGAATACTCACAATTGTAGCAAGATAATCAACGAAAAAGCATGCATTTTCCATTTGTTTTTTTTTTTTTAAGCAAAAACAAACAAAAACAAAAAAAAACAAAAAAAAAACAAAAACAAATGGTTCCCTCCCCCACACTTAAGACATACATTGTCCTCAATGAAAAGAACTCAATTATAAAGTAAGAATGAGAGAAAGGAAAGGGTGCCCCCTGATCAAGTTGCAGTGTAGTTGGGCGCTTCCAAAGAAAGCTCTTCTATGGTTGCATCTTCAGGCACTGAACTTTCATGGAATAGCTTCAGGCGCTGCCCATTGACCTTGAAAACTTTGTCAGTACCTGCACTTTTAATTTCTACTGCACCATAAGGGAAAACATTAGTAACAACAAAAGGGCCAATCCATTTGGATCGAAGTTTCCCAGCCATAAGCTTAAGGCGGGAGTTAAACAGTAAAACCTGTTAGCCCACAGAGAATTCCTTCCTAGAAATCATTTTATCATGGAAGTGTTTGGTTTTCTCTTTATAAATCCTAGAGCTTTCATAAGCCTCTAGCCTAAACTCTTCAAGCTGTTGTAATTGGAGTTTTCTTTCAATACCTGTTTGTTGCATTTCCAAGTTACAACTTTTCACCGCCCAATAAGCACGGTGTTCTATCTCTACAGGAAGGTGACATGCCTTACCGAAAACAAGTCGATAAGGAGACATCCCTATGGGTGTCTTGAAAGCTGTTCTTTGAGCCCAAAGTGCGTCTTCTAGACGGCGGCTCCAATCCTTCCTGTTTGGTTGCACTATTTTCTCTAAAACCTGTTTGATCTCCCTGTTTGAGATCTCAGCTTGCCCATTAGTTTGTGGGTGATATGCAGTAGAGACTCTGTGCACAACTCCATACTTCCGGAGCAAAGCTTCCATGGTGCGGTTACAGGAGTGAGTGCCTTGGTCACTTATGATGGCTCGGGGTATTCCAAACCTGCAAAAGATATTGGACCTGACAAAATCTGCAACAACTCTTGAATCATTAGTCCTAGTGGGGATAGCTTCTACCCACTTTGAAACGTAATCAACAGCAAGTAAAATGTAGAGAAAACCAAATGATACAGGAAAAGGACCCATGAAGTCGATTCCCCATACATCAAATACCTCACAGAAAAGCATAGGTTGCTGAGGCATTTCACTCTTACGGGTGATGGCTGTACCTGCTATCTGGCACTCTTTACAAGTGCGGTAAGTCTCATAAGCATCTTTAAAAACAGTGGGCCAGTAGAAACCTGAGTCTAGGACTTTTCTTGCAGTCCTTTGCGGACCAAAGTGTCCCCCTACTTGAGATGCATGAGAAAAATGTAAAATAGATTCAATCTCATAGTCGGGGACACATCTCCTAATCACCTGATCACTACCAAACTTCCAAAGATATGGATCATCCCAAACATAATATTTGGCATCACTCTTGAGTTTGTGAATTTGTGCCTTGGATGCACCTGTAGGAAAAACACCAGCAACAAGATAATTAACAATATCAGCAAACCAAGGAGTAACTCCATGCAAAAGTAAAAGCTGCTCATCAGGAAAGTCATCCTGAATCGGAAAAGGATCTTCATCCCTCTCTATCCTGCTCAAGTGATCAGCCACTAAGTTCTCAGCTCCATTTTTGTCTTTAATCTCTACATTAAACTCTTGGAGCAACAACATCCACCGAATCAATCTCGGTTTTGCTTCCGGCTTCTTCAACAAGTACTTTAAAGCTGCATGGTCAGTAAAAACAACAACCTTGGAACCTAGCAAATATGATCTGAATTTATCAATGTACTAGGGATCACGGGGCACCAAAACCAAAGAGTTTTATTTTCGCACGAAAATTGCACAATGAGAAGAAAATGCACCACGGGCACCAAAATTGGACCACGGGGCACCTCGGACCTCAAAAATGAAAAGTGCTTCGAGCATTATGGTTTTTTATGCATAAGAATGCACCAGGGATCACAGGGTACCAAAACCCAAAAGTCTTATTTTCGCACGAAAATTGGAAAAATGGCCGAAAATGCACCACAGGCACCAAAATTGGACCACGGAGCACCACAGACCTGAAAACTAAAAAGTGTTGCGAGCATTATGGTTTTTTATGCATAAGAATGCACCAGGGATCATGGGGCACCAAAACCCAAAAGTCTTCTTTTCGCACGAAAATTTCACAAATGGCCGAAAATGCACCACGGGAAGCAAAATTTGACCACTTGACACCACGGACCTCAAAACTTAAAAGTGCTCTGAGCATTATGGTTTTTTATGCATAAGAATGCACCAGGGATCACGGGGCACCGAAACCCAAAAGTCTTATTTATGCACGAAAATTGCACAAATGGCCAACAATGCACCACCAACACCAAAATTGGACCACGGGTATCACGGAACTCAAAACTGAAAAGTGCTCCAAGCATCATGCATTTTTATGCATAAGAATTCCCCAAGGATCATATGGCAGCAAAACCCAAAAGTTGCACCATGAGCTAAAAATGTACCATGGGGCACCAAAATTTGACCTCGGGGCACCACGAACCTCAAAACTGAAAATTTCTCCGAGCATTACCATTTTTTATGCATCAGAATGCACCAGGAATCACGGGATACCAAAACCCAAAAGTCTTATTTTCGCATGAAAATTGCGCAATGGGCCGAAAATGCACCACCGGCACCAAAATTGGACCACGGGGCACCACGGACCTCAAAACTGAAAAATGCTCCGAGAATTATGGTTTTTTATGCATAAGAATGCAGCAGGGATCACGAGAAACCAAACCCCAAAAGTCTTATATTCGTAGAAAATTGCACAAATTGCCAAACATGCACCACCAGCACCAAAATTGGACCACGGAGCAGCACAAACCTCAAGACTAAAAAGTGTTCGAGCATTATGGTTTTTTATGCATAAGAATGCACCAGGTATCACGGGGCACCAAATTGCAAAGGTCTTATTTTTGCACGAAAATTGCTCCATGGGAAGCAAAATTTGACCACTAGACACCACGGACCTCAAAATTGGAAAGTACTCCATGCATTATGGTTTTTTATGTATAAAGAATGCACTAGGGATCACGGGGCACTAAAACCAAAGAGTCTTATTTTCGCACGAAAATTGCACAATGGGACGAAAATGCACCACGGGCACCAAAATTGGACCACGGGGTACCTCGGACTTCAAAACTGAAAAGTGCTCCAAGCATTATGGTTTTTTATGCATAAGAATGCACCAGCGATCACAGGGTACCAAAACCCAAAAGTCTTATATTCGCACGAAAATTGGACAAATGGCCGAAAATGCACCACCGGCACCAAAATTGGACCACAGAGCACCACAGACCTGAAAACTGAAAAGTGTTGCGAGCATTATGGTTTTTTATGCATAAGAATGCACCAGGGATCATGGGGCACCAAAACCCAAAAGTCTTATTTTTGCATGAAAATTTCACAAATGGCCGAAAATGCACCACGGGAAGCAAAATTTGACCACTGGACACCACGAACCTCAAAACTTAAAAGTGCTCCGAGCATTATGGTTTTTTATGCTTACGAATGCACCAGGGATCACGAGGGACCGAAACCCAAAAGTCTTATTTACGCATAAAAATTGCACAAATGGCCGACAATGCACCACCGACACCAAAATTGGACCACGAGGCACCACGGACCTCAAAACTGAAAAGTGCTCCAAGCATCATGCATTTTTATGCATAAGAATTCCCCAAGGATCATAGGGCAGCAAAATCCAAAAGTGTTATTTTGGCACGAAAGTTGCACCATGAGCTAAAAATGTACCATGGGGCACCAAAATTTGACCTCGGGCCACCACGGACCTCAAAGCTGAAAATTTCTCTGAGCATTACCATTTTTTATGCATCAGAATGCACCAGGGATCACGGGGCACCAAAACCAAAAAGTCTTACTTTCGCACGAAAATTGCGCAATGGGCCGAAAATGCACAACTGGCACTAAATTGGACCACGGGACACCTCGGACCTCACAACTGAAAAGTGCTCTGAGCATTATGGTTTTTTATGCATAAGAATGCACCAGGGATCACGGGGCACCGAAACCCAAAAGACTTATTTACGCACGAAAATTGCACAAATGGCCGACAATGCACCACCGACACCAAAATTGGACCACAGGGCACCACGGACCTCAAAACTGAAAAGTGTTCCAAGCATTATGCATTTTTATGCATAAGAATTCCCCAAGGATCATAGGGCAGCAAAACCCAAAAGTCTTATTTTGGCACGAAAATTGCACCATGAGCTAAAAATGTAACATGGGTCACCAAAATTTGACCTCGGGGCACCATGGACCTCAAAACTAAAAATTACTCCGAGCATTACCATTTTTTATGCATCAGAATGCACCAGGGATTACGGGGCACCAAAACCCAAAAGTCTTATTTTGGCACGAACATTGCACAATGTGCCGAAAATGCACCCCGGGAACCAAAACTGGACTACGGGACACCTCGGACCTCAAAACTGAAAAGTGCTCCAACAATTATGGTTTTTTATGGATAAGAATGCCCCAAGGATCACGGGGCACCGAAACACAAAAGTCTTATTTTGGCATGAAAATTGCACCATGGGCCAAAAATGCACGACGAGGCACCAAAATATGACCACTGGACACCACGGACCTCAAAACAGAAAGGTACTTCGAGCATTATGTTTTTTTATGCATAAGAATGCACCAGGGATCACGGGGCACCTAACCCCCAAAGTCTTATTTTCGCACGAAAATTGCCCAAATGGCCGAAAATGCACCACCGGCACGAAAATTGGACCACGGGGCAACACGAACCTTAAAATTGAAAAGTGCTCCTAGCATTATGTTTTTTTATGCATAGGAATGCTCCAAGGATCACGGGGTACCAAAACCCAAAAGTCTTTTTTTCGCACGAAAATTGCATAAATGGCTGAAAATACACCACCGGCACCAAAATTGGACCATGGGGCACCTCGGACCTCAAAATCGAAAAGTGCTCCGAGCATTATGGATTTTCATGCATAAGAATGCACCAGGGATCACGGGGCACCCAAACCCAAAAGTCTTATTTTCGCATGAAAATTGTACCATGTGCAGAAAATGCACCACGGGAAGCAAAATTTGACCACTGGACACTACGGACCTCAAAACTGAAAAGTGCTCCGAGCATTTTATTTTTTTTATGTATAAGAGCATACCAAGGATCACGGGTCCCCAAATCCCGAAAGTCTTATTTTCGCACGAAAATTGCACAATGGGCCGAAAATGCACCACGAGCAGCAAAATATGACCATTGGACACCACAAGCCTCAAAACCGAAAAGTGCTATGACCATTTGGTTTTTTATGCATAAGAATGAACCAAGAATCACGGGGCACCAAAACCCAAAATCTTATTTTCGCACGAAAATTGCACAAATGGCCAAAAATACACCACCAGCACGAAAATTGGACCAGCGGGCATCAAGGACCTCAAAACTGAAAAGTGCTTCGAGCATTATGGTTTTTTATGCATAAGAATGCTCCAGGGATCACTGGGTACGAAAACCCATAAGTCTTATTTTCGCACAAAAATTGCACAAATGGCCGAAAATACACCTCTGACACCAAAATTGGACCACGGGGAACCACGGACTTCAAAACTGAAAATGGCTTCGAGAATTATGGATTTTCATGCATAAGAATGCACCAGGGATCACGGGGCAGCAAAACCCAAAAGTCTTATTTTCGTACGAAAATTGCACCATGTGCCGAAAAAGCACCACGGGCAACAAAATATGACCACCGGACACCACGAACCTCAAAACTGAAAAGTGCTCTGAGCATTATGGATTTTTATGCATAAGAATGCACCAGGGATCACGGGGCACCAAAACCCAAAAGTCTTATTTTCGCACGAAAATTACACAATGGGCCGAAAATGCACCACGGGTACCAAAATTGGACCACTAGACACGACGGACCTCAAAACTAAAAAGTTCTCTGATTATTCTGGTTTTTTATCTATAAGAATGCAGCAGGGATCACGAGGAACCAAAACCCAAAAGTCTTATTTTCGCACGAAAATTGCGCAATGGGCCGAAAATGCACCACGGGCACCAAACTTGGAACACGGGGCACCACAGACCTCAAAATTGAAAAGTGCTCCGATAATTATGGTATTTTACGCATAAGAATGCCCCAAGGATCACGGAGCACCAAAACCCAAAAGTCTTATTTGGGCACGGAAATTACACTATGGGCCAAAAATGCACCTCGAGGCACCAAATTATGACCACTGGACACCACGGACCTCAAAACTGAAATATGCTCCGAGCATTATGGTTTTTTATGCACAAGAATGCAACAGGGATAACGGGGCACCTAACCCCAATTGTATTACTTTCGCACGAAAATTGTACAAATGGCCGAAAATGCACCACCGGCACGAAAATTGGACCACGGGGAAACACAGACCTCAAAACTGAAAAGTGCTCCAAGCATTATGGTATTTTATGCATAAGAATGCTCCAGGGATCATGGGGCACCGAAACCCAAAACTCTTATTTTTGCACGAAAATTGCACAAATGGCCGAAAATGCACCACTGGCACTAAAATTGGACCACGGGGCACCACGAACCTCAAAAATGAAAAGTGCTTCGAGCATTATGGATTTTAATGTATAAGAATGTACCAGGGATCATGGGGCACCAAAACCCAAAACTCTTCTTTTCGCACGAAAATTACACCATGTGCGGAAAATGCATAACTGGAAGCAAAATTTGACCACTGGAAACGACGGACCTCAAAACTGAAAAGTGCTCTGAGCATTATGGTTTTTTATGTATAAGAATGCATCGGGGATCACGGGGCACCAAAACCCAATATTCTTATTTTCGCACGAAAATTGCACAATGGGCTGGAAATGCCCCATGGGCACCAAAATTGGACCACGGGGCACCACGGACCTCAAAACTTAAAAGTGCTCCGAGAATTATGGTATTTTATGCATAAGAATGCCCCAAGGATCACGGAGCACCAAAATCCAAAAGTCTTATTTTGGCACGGAAATTGCAGCATGGGCCAAAAATGCACCACGAGGGACCAAATTATGACCACTGGTCACCACGGACCTCAAAACTGAAAAGTGCTCTGAGTATTATGGTTTTTTATTGATAAGAATGTACCAGGGATGACGGGGCCAGAAAACCCAAAAGTCTTATTTTCGCACGAAAATTGCACAATGGGCCGAAATGCACCACAAGCACCAAAATTGGACCGCGGGACACCTCGGACCTCAAAACTGAAAAGTGCTCCTAGCATTATGGTTTTTTATGCATAAGAATGCACCAGGGATCACGGGGCAGCAAAACCCAAAAGTCTTATCTTCGCACGAAAATTGCACCATGTGCCGAAAAAGCACCACGGGCAGCAAAATATGACCACCGGACACCACGAACCTCAAAACTGAAAAGTGCTCCAAGCATTATGGATTTTTATGCATAAGAATGCACCAGGAATTACGGGGCACCAAAACCCAAAAGTCTTATTTTCGCACGAAAATTACACGATGGGCCGAAAATGCACCACGGGCACCAAAATTGGACCACTGGACACGACGGACCTCAAAACTAAAAAGTTCTATGATTATTACGGTTTTTTATGTATAAGAATGCAGCAGGGATCACGGGGAACCAAAACCCAAAAGTCTTATTTTCGCACGAAAATTGCGCAATGGGCCGAAAATGCACCACGGGCACCAAAATTGGACCACGGGGCACAACAGACCTCAAAACTGAAAAGTGCTCTGAGCATTATGGTTTTTTAATGCACCAAGGACAACGGGGCACCCAAACCCAAAAGTCTTATTTTCGCAAGAAAATTTCACAATGGGGCGAAAAAGCACCACAGGCACAAAAATTGGACTACGGGGCACCACGGCCCTCAAAACTAAAAAGTGCTCCGAGCATTATGGCTTTTTATGCATAAGAATCCACCAGGGATCACGAGGCACCAAAACCCGAAATTCTTATTTTCGCACGAAAATTGCACAATAGGGCAAAAATTTACCACGGCCACAAAAATTGGACCACGAGGCACCACAGACCTCAAAACGGAAAAGTGCTCCGAGCATTATGGATTGTTATGCATAAGGATGCACCAGGGATCATGGGGCACCAAATCCTAAAAGTCTTATTTTGGCACAAAATTTGCACCATGCGCCAAAAATTCACCACGGGCACCTAAATTGGACCAAGGGGCACCATGGACCTCCAAAAGTCATATTTAGCACGAAAATTCTATCATGTGCCGAAATTGCACCACAGGCACAAAAATTTTAGCACTAGACACCACGGACCTCAAAACTGAAAAGTGCTCTAATAATTATGGTTTTTTATGTATAAGAATGCATTAGGGATCACGGGGCCCCAAAACCCAAAAGTCTTTTTGTCGCACGAAAATTGCACAATGGGCCAAAGATGCACGACGGGCACCAAAATTGAACCACGGGGCACCACTGATCTTAAAACTGAAAATTGCTCCGAGCATTATGGATTTTTATGTTTAAGAATTCACCAGGGATCATGGGGCACCAAAACCCAAAAGTCTTTTTCTGCACAAAAATGCACCACTGGCACCAAAATTGGACCATGGGGGACCACGGACCTCAAAACATAAAAGTGCTACTAGTATTACGGTCTTCTATGCATAAGAATGCACCAGGGATCATGGGGCACAAAAACCCAAAAGTCTTTTTTTCGTACGAATATTGCATAAATAGCTGAAAATGCACCATCGGCACCAAAATTGGACCACGAGATGCACGGACCTCAAAACTGTAAAGTGCTCCAAGCATTATCGTTTTTTATGCATAAGAATGCACCAGGGATCACGGGGCACCAAAATCCAAAAGTCTTATTTTCGCACGAAAATTGCACAATGGGCCGAAAATGAACCACGGGCACCAAAATTGGACCACGGGGCACCACGGACCTCAAAACTGAGAAGTGCTCCGAGCATTATGGATTTTTATGCATATGGATGCCCCAGGGATCATGGGGCACCAAAACCCAAAAGTCTTATTTTGGCACGAAAATTGCACCATAGGCAAAAAATGCACCACGGGGCACCAAAATTGGACCACTGGACACCACGGACCTAAAAATTGAAAAGTGCTTCGAGCATTATGGTTTTTTATGCATCAGAATGCACCAGGGATCACGTGGCACCAAAACCCAAAAGTCTTATTTTGGCACGAAAATTGCACCAGTGTCGACAATGCACCACGAGGTCCAAAATTGGACCACGGGGCACCACGGACCTCAATACTGAAAAGTTCTCCGAGCATTATGGTCTTTTATGGATAAGGATGAACCAAGGATCACAGTGCACCCAAAACCAAAAGTCTTATGTTGGCACGAAAATTTCTCCATGTGCCAAAAAGGCACCACGGGAACCAAGATTGGACCACGGGGCAACACGGACCTCATACCTAAAAAGTGCTTCGAGCATTATGGTTTCGTTATGCATAAGGATGCCCCAAGGATCATGGGGTACCAAAACCCAAAAGTTTTATTTTGGCACAAAAATTGCATGATGGGCCAAAAATGCACCACGGGCACCAAAATTGGACCACGAGGCACCACGGACCTCAAACCTAAAAGGTGCTCCGAGCATTATGGTTTTTTATGTATAAGGATGCACCAAGGATCACGGGGCACCAAAATCTAGAAGTCTTATTTTGGCACGAAAAATGCACAATGGGCAGAAAATGCACCACGGGCACCAAAATTGGACCACGGGGCACCACAGACCTCAAAACTGAAAAGTGCTCCGAGCACTATGGTGTTTTATGTATAAGAATGCACCAAGGATCACGGGGTACCAAAACCTAAAAGTCTTATTTTGGCACGAAAATTGGACCACTGGCCGAAAATCCACCACGGGCACAAAAGTTGGACCACGGACCTCAAACCTGAAAAGTGCTCCGAGCATTACGGTTTTTTTATGCATAAGAATGCACTAGGGATCACGGGGCACCAAAACCCAAAAGTCTTATTTTGCGCACGAAAATTGCGCAAATGGCCGAAAATGCACCATTGGCACCAAAATTGAACCACGTGGCACCACGACCTCAAAACTGAAAGTGCTCCGAGCATTATGGTTTTTTATGCATAAGAATGCACCAAGGATCACGGGGCACCAAAGCCCAAAAGTCTTATTTTCGCAAGGAAAATGTACAACGGGCACCAAAATTGGACCATGGGGCACCTCGGACCTCAAACCTGAAAAGTTCTCCGAGCATTATGGTTTTTTTTTTATTAGAATGCACCAGGACTCACGGGGTACCAAAACCAAAAAGTCTTATTTTCATACGAAAGTTGCACAAATAGCCGAAATTGCACCACCGGCACCAAAATTGGACCACGGGACACCACATATCTCAAAACTGAAAAGTTCTCCAAGTATTTTGGTTTTTAATGCATAAGAATGCCCCAAGGATGCCAGGGCACTAAAGCCCAAAAGTCTTATTTTGGGACGAATTGCACCATGGGCAAAATATGCACCACAGGGCACCAAAATTGGACCACTGGATACCACGGACCGCAAAACTGAAAACTACTCCAAGCATTACGGTTTTTTATGTATAAGAATGCACCAGGGATCATGGGGCACCAAAACCCAAAAGTCTTATTTTGGCACGAAAATTGCACAATGGGCCGAAAATGCACCACGGGCACAAAACTTGGACCACGGGGCACCTCGGACCTCAATACTTAAAAGTGCTCCGAGCATTTTGGTTTTTTATGCATAAGAATGCACCAGGGATCACGGAGCACCAAAAGTCTTATTTTCGATCGAAAACTACACAAATGGCCGGCAATGCACCAAAGGCACCAAAATTGCACCATGGGGCACCACGAGCCTCAAAACTGAAAAGTGTTCCGAGCATTATGGGTTTTTATGCATAAGAATGCACCAGGGATCACGGGGCACCAAAATCGAAAAGTCTTTTATTTCGCACGAAAATTGCACAATGTGCCGAAAATGCACCACGGGCACAAAAATTGGACCACGGGGCACCACGAACCTCGATACTGAAAAGTGTTCCGAGCATTATGGTTTTTTTATGCATAAGAATGCACCAAGGATTAAGGGGCAAAAAAACCCAAAAGTCTTATTTTCGTACGAAAATTGAACAAATGGCCGAAAATGCACCACCGGCACCAAAATTAGACCACGAGGCACTACGGACTTCAAGACTGAAAAGCGTTACGAGCATTATGGTTTTTTATGCATAAGAATGCACCAAGGATCACAGGGCACCAAAACCAAAAAGTCTTACTTTCGCACGAAAATTGGACAATGGGCCGAAAATGCACCACGGGCACAAAAATTAGACCACGGAGCACCTCGGACCTGAAAACCGAAAAGTGCTCCGAGCATTAAGGTTTTTTATGCATAAGAATGCATCACGGATCACAGGACACCAAAACCCAAAAGTCTTATTTTCGCACAAAAAATGCACAAATGTCCGGAAATGTACCCCCGGCATCAAAATTGGACCACAGGGCACCACGAACCTCAAGATTGAAAAGTGTTCTGAGCATTATGATTTTTTTTATGCATAAGAATGCAGCAAGGATCAAGGGGCAAAAAAACCCAAAAGTCTTATTCTCGCACGAAAATTGAACAATGGACCGAAAATGCACCACAGGCACCAATATTGCATCACGGGGCACCTCGGACCTCAAAACAGAAAAGTGCTATGAGCATTATGATTTTTTATGCATAAGAATGCACCAGGGTTCACAGGACACCAAAACCCAAAAGTCTTATTTTCGGGCGAAGATTGCACAATGGCCCGAAAATGCACCACGGGCCCAAAATTAGATCACGGGGTACCTGGGAGCTCAAAACTTAAAAGTGCTCCAAGCATTATGGTTTTTTATGCATAAGAATGCACCAGGGATCACGGGGCACCAAAACACAAAAGTCTTATTTTCGCACGAAAATTTCACAAATGGCCGAAAATGCACCACAGGCACCAAAATTGGACCACGGGGCACTACGGACCTCAAAACTGAAAAGTGCTCCAAGCATTATGGTTTTTTCTGCATAAGAACACACCAGGGATCACGGGGCACCAAAACCCAAATGTCTTATTTTCGCACGAAAATTGCACAAATGGCCGAAAATGCACCCCCGACACCAAAATTGGACAACGGGGCACAACGAACCTCAAGACTGGAAAGTGTTTCGAGCATTACGGTTTTTTATGCATAACAATCCACCAAGGATCATGGGGCACCAAAACCCAAAAGTCTTATTTTGCACAAAAATTACACAAAGCCGAAAATGCACCACCGGCACCAAAATTGGACCACGGGGTAACACGGATCTCAAAACTAAAAAGTGCTCAAAGTATTATGCTTTTTCATGCATAAGAATGCACCAGGGATCACGGGGCATCAAAACGCAAAACTCTTATTCTCAAACGAAGACTGCATAATGGGCCCAAAATGCACCACGGGCACCAAAATTGCCCCACGGGGCACCTGGGAGCTCAAAACTTAATAGTGCTCCAAGCATTATGGTTTTTTACACAAAAGAATGCACCAGGGATCACGGGGCACCAAAACACAAAAGTCTTATTTTCGCACGAAAATTTCACAAATGGCCGAAAATGCCCCACAGGCACCAAAATTGGACCACGGGGCACTACTGACCTCAAAACTGAAAAGTGCTCCAAGCATTATGGTTTTTTCTGCATAAGAACGCACCAGGGATTACGGGGCACCAAAACCCAAATGTCTTATTTTCGCACGAAAATTGCACAAATGGCCGAAAATGCACCCCCGACACCAAAATTGGACAACGGGGCACAACGAACCTCAAGACTGGAAAGTGTTTCGAGCATTACGGTTTTTTATGCATAACAATCCACCAAGGATCATGGGGCACCAAAACCCAAAAGTCTTATTTTGCACAAAAATTACACAAAGCCGAAAATGCACCACCGGCACCAAAATTGGACCACGGGGTAACACGGATCTCAAAACTAAAAAGTGCTCAAAGTATTATGCTTTTTCATGCATAAGAATGCACCAGGGATCACGGGGCATCAAAATGCAAAACTCTTATTCTCAAACGAAGACTGCATAATGGGCCCAAAATGCACCACGGGCACCAAAATTGCCCCACGGGGCACCTGGGAGCTCAAAACTTAATAGTGCTCCAAGCATTATGGTTTTTTACACAAAAGAATGCACCAGGGATCACGGGGCACCAAAACACAAAAGTCTTATTTTCGCACGAAAATTTCACAAATGGCCGAAAATGCCCCACAGGCACCAAAATTGGACCACGGGGCACTACTGACCTCAAAACTGAAAAGTGCTCCAAGCATTATGGTTTTTTCTGCATATGAACGCACCAGGGATCACGGGGCTCCAAAACCCAAATGTCTTATTTTCGCACGAAAATTGCACAAATGGCCGAAAATGCACCCCCGACACCAAAATTGGACAACGGGGCACAACGAACCTCAAGACTGGAAAGTGTTTCGAGCATTACGGTTTTTTATGCATAACAATCCACCAAGGATCATGGGGCACCAAAACCCAAAAGTCTTATTTTGCACAAAAATTACACAAAGCCGAAAATGCACCACCGGCACCAAAATTGGACCACGGGGTAACACGGACCTCAAAACTAAAAAGTGCTCAAAGTATTATGCTTTTTCATGCATAAGAATGCACCAGGGATCACGGGGCACCAAAACGCAAAACTCTTATTCTCAAACGAAGACTGCATAATGGGCCCAAAATGCACCACGGGCACCAAAATTGCCCCACGGGGCACCTGGGAGCTCAAAACTTAATAGTGCTCCAAGCATTATGGTTTTTTACGCAAAAGAATGCACTAGGGATCACGGGGCACGAAAACCCAAAAGTCTTATTTTCGCAACGAAAATTTCACAAATGGCCGAAAATGCACCACCGGCACCAAAATTGTACCACGGGGCAACACGGACCTCAAACCTGAAAAGTGCTCCGAGCATTATGGTTTTTTATCATAAGAATGCACCAGGGATCACGGGGCAATAAAATCCAAAAGTCTTATTTTGGCGCCAAAATTGCACAATGGGCCGAAAATGCACCACGGGCACAAAAGTTAGACCACGGAGCACCTCGGACCTGAAAATTGAAAAGTGCTTCGAGTATTAAGATTTTTTATGCATAAGAATGCACCAGGGATCACGGGGCACCAAAACCCAAAAGTCTTATTTTCGCCCGAAAAATGCACAAATGTCCGAAAATGCACCCCTGGCTCCAAAATTGGACCACGAGGCACCACGAAACTCAAGACTGAAAATTGTTTCGAGCAATATGGTTTTTTATGCATAAGAATGCACCAAGGATCACGGGGCACCAAAACCCGAAAGTCTTATCTTCGCACGAAAATTGAACAAATGGCCGAAAATGCACCACCGGCACCAAAATTAGACCACAGGGCACCACAAACTTCAAGACTGAACAGTGTTCCGTGCATTCTGGGTTTTTATGCATAAGAATGCACCAAGGATCATGGGGCACCAAAACCCATAAGTCTTATTTTCGTACGAAAATTGCACAAATGGCCGAAAATGCACCACGGGCACCACAGTCCTCAAAATTGAAAAGTGTTTCGAGCATTATGGTTTTTTATGCATAAGAATGCACCAGGGATCACGAGGCACTAAAACCCAAAAGTCTTATTTTTGCACGAAAATTGCACAATGGGCCGAAAATGCATCACGGGCACAAAAATTAGACCACGGGGCACCTCGGACCTGAACACTGAAAAGTGCTCCGAGCATTTAGGTTTTTTATGCAAAAGAATGCATCAGGGATTACGGGACACCAAAACCCATAAGTCTTATTTTCGCATGAAAAATGCACAAATGTCCGAAAATGTACCCCCGGCACCAAAATTGGACCACGGGGCACCACGAACCTCAAGACTGAAAAGTGTTTCGAGCAGTATGGTTTTTTTATGCATAAGAGTGCACCAAGGATCAAGGGGCAAAAAAACCCAAAAGTCTTATTTTCGCACGAATATTGAACAATGGACCGAAAATGCACCACGGGCAGCAAAATTGGATCACGGGGCACTTCGAACCTCAAAACAGAAAAGTGCTACGAGCGTTATGGTTTTTTATGCATAAGAATGCACCAGGGTTCACAGGGCACCAAAACCCAAAAGTCTTATTTTCAGGCGAAGATTGCACAATGGGCCGAAAATGCACCATGGGCACCAAAATTGGATCACGGGACACCTGGGAGCTCAAAACTTAAAAGTGCTCCAAACATTATGGTTTTTTATGCATAAGAATGCACCAGGGACCACAGGGCACCAAAACACAAAAGTCTTATTTTCGCACGAAAATTTCACAAATGGCCGAAAATGCCCCACAGGCACCAAAATTGGACCACGGGGCACTACGGACCTCAAAACTGAAAAGTGCTCCAAGCATTATGGTTTTTTCTGCATAAGAATACACCAGGGATCACGGGGCACCAAAACCCAAATGTCTTTTTTTTTGCACGAAAATTTGACAAATGGCCGAAAATGCACCCCCGACACCAAAATTGGACAACGGGGCATGACGAACCTCAAGACTGGAAAGTGTTCCAAGCATTATGGTTTTTTATGCATAAGAATCCACCAACGATCATAGGGCACCAAAACCCAAAAGTCTTTTTTTCGCATGAAAATTACACACATAGACTTATGCACCACCGGCACCAAATTTGGACCACGGGGCAACACGCACCTCAAAACTGAAAAGTGCTCCGACCATTATGCTTTTTTATGCATAAGAATGCACCAGGGATCACGGGGCACAAAAACGCAAAAGTCTTATTCTCACACGAAGATTGCACAATGGTCCCAAAATGCACCACGGGCACCAAAATTGGACCACGGGGCACCTGGGAGCTCAAAACTTAAAAGTTCTCCAAGCATTATGGTTTTTTATGCTTAAGAATGCACCAGGGATCACAAGGCACCAAAACCCAAAAGTCTTATTTTTGCAACAAAAATTTCACAATTGGCTGAAAATGCACCACCGGCACCAATATTGTACAACAGGGCAACACGGACCTCAAAACTGAAAAGTGCTTCGAGAATTATGGTTTTTTATCATAAGAATGCACCAGGGATCATAGGGCAATAAAATCCAAAAGTCTTATTTTCGCACGAAAATTGCACAATGGGACGAAAATGCACCACGGGCACCAAAATTAGACCACGGAGCACCTCGGACCTGAAAACTTAAAAGTTCTCTAAGCATTAAGATTTTTTACGCATCAGAATGCATCAAGGATCACGGGGCACCAAAACCCAAAAGTCTTATTTTCGCCCAAAAAATGCACAAATGGCCGAACATGCACCCCTGACACCAAAATTGGACCACGAGGCCCCACGAACCTCAAGACTGAAAAGTCTTCCAAGCATTATGGTTTTTTATGCATAAGAATGCACCAAGGATCACGGGGCGCCAAAACCCAAAATTCTTAGTTTCGCACGAAAATTGCACAAATGGCCAAAAATGCACCACCGACACCAAAATTAGACCACGGTGCACCACAAACTTCAAGACTGAAAAGTGTTCCGTGCATTCTGGTTTTTTATGCATAAGAATGCACCAAGGTTCATGGGGCACCAAAACCCAAAAGTTTTATTTTCGCATGAAAATTGAACAAATGGCCGAAAATGCACCACCGGCACCAAAAATGGACCACGGGGCACCACATTCGTCAAAACTGAAAAGCGTTTCGAGCATTATTGTTTTTTATGCATAAGAATGCACCAGGGATCACAGGGCACTAAAACGCAAAAGTCTTATTTTTGCACGAAAATTGCACAATGGGCCGAAAATGCACCACGGGCACAAAAATTAGACCACGGGGCAGCTCGGACCTGAAAACTGAAAAGTGCTCCGAGCATTAAGGATTTTTATGCATAAGAATGCATCAGGAATCACGGGACACCAAAACCCAAAAGTCTTATTTTCGCACGAAAAATGCTCTAATGTCCGAAAATGTACCCCCGACATCAAAATTGGACCATGGGGCACCACAAACCTCAAGACTGAAAAGCGTTCTGAGCATTATGGTTTTTTAATGCATAAGAATGCACCAAGGATCAATGGGTAAAAAAACCAAAACTCTTATTTTCGCACGAAAATTTAACAATGGACCGAAAATGCACCACAGGCACCAAAATTGGATCACGGGCACCTCAGACCTCAAAACAGAAAAGTGCTATGAGCATTATGGTTTTTTATTCATAAGAATGCCCCAGGGTTCACAGGGCACCAAAATCGAAAAGTCTTATTTTCGGGCGAAGATTAAATAATGGGCTGAAAATGCACCACGGGCACCAAAATTGGATCACGGGGCACCTGGGACATCAAACTTAAAAGTGCTCCAAGCATTATGGTTTCTTATGCATAAGAATGCGCCAGGGATTACGGGGCACCAACATCTAAAAGTCTTATTTTCACACGAAAAATGCACAAATGGTTGAAAATGCATTACCGGCACCAAAATTGTACCACGGGGCTCCATGGACCTCAAAGCTGAAAAGTGTTCTGTGCATCATGGTTTTTTATGCATAAGAATGCACCAGGGATCACGGGGCACCAAAATCCAAAAGTCCCATTTTCGCATGAAAATTGCACAATGGGCCGAAAATGCATGACGGGCACCAAAATTGGACCACGGGGCACCTCGGACCTCAAAATTGAAAAGTGCTCCAAGCATTATGATTTTTTATGCATAAGAAACCACCAGGGATCACGGGGCACCAAAACCCAAAAGTCTTATTTTGGCATGAAAATTGCACAAATGGCCGAAAATGCACCACCGGCACAAAAATTGAACCACGCGGCACCACGGATCGCAAAACTGAAAAGTGTTCCGAGTATTATGGTTTTTTATGCATAAGAATGCACCAGGGATCACGGGGCACCAACACCCAAAAGTCTTATTTTCGCATGAAAATTGCACAATATGGCGAAAATGCACCATGGGCACCAAAATTGACCACGGGGCACCTGGAACCTCAATACTTAAAACTGGTCAGAGCATTATGGTTTTTTATGCATAAGAATGCACCAGGGATCACGGGACACCAAAACCCATAAGTCTTATTTTCATTAGCAAATTGCACAATGGGCCGAAAGTGCACCACGGGCACAAAAATTGGACCACGAGGCATGTTGGACCTCAATACTTAAAATTGATCCTAGCATTATGGTTTTTTATGCATAAGATTGCACCAGGGATGACGGGGCACCAAATGCTAAAAGTCATATTTTCGCACGAAAATTGCACAATGGGCCAAAAATGCACCATGGATACCAAAATTGGACCATGGGGCACCACAGAGCTCAAAACTGAAAAGTGTTCCAAGCATTATGGTTTTTTATGCATAAGAATGCAACAGGTTTCACGGGGCACCAAAACCCAAAAGTCTTATTTTCACAAGAAAATTTCACAAATGGCCGAAAATGCACCACCGGCACCAAATTTTGACCACGAGGCACCATGGATGTCAAAACTGAAAAGTGCTCTAGGTATTATGGTTTTTTATGCATAAGAATGCACCAGGGATCACGGGGCACCAAAACCCAAAAGTCTTATTTTCGTATGAAAATTGCATAAATGGTCGAAAATGCACCACCAGCACCAAAATTGGACCACGGGGCACCAAAGACCTCAAAATTGAAAAGTGTTGCAAACATTATGATTTTTTATGCGTAAGAATGCGCCAGGGATCACGGGGCACCAAAAACCAAAAGTCTTATTTTTGCACGATTATTGCACAATGTGTCGAAAATGAACCACGAGCATCGAAATATGACCACGGGGCACCACGAACCACAAGATTGAAAAATGTTCCGAGCATTATGGTTTTTTATGCATAAGAATGCACCAAGAATCACAGGGCACCAAAACCCAAATGTCTTATTTTGGCATGAAAATTGCACAATGGCCCGAAAATGCATAACATGCACCAAAATTGGATGACGAGGCACGACGGACCTCAAAACTAAAAAGTGCTCCAAGCATTATGGTTTTTTATGCCTAAGAATGCACCAGGGATCACGGGGCACCAAAACCCAAAAGTCTTATTTTCGCACGAAAATTGCACAATGGACCGAAAATGCACCACGGGCACAAAAATTAGACCACGGGGCACCTCGGACCTCAAAACTTAAAAGTGTTCCAACCATTATTGATTTTTATCCATAAGAATTCACCAGGAATCACGGGGCACCAAAACCTAAAAGTCTTATTTTCGCACGAAAATTGCACAATGGGCCGAAAATGCATCACGGGCACCAAAATTGGACCACGGGACACCTCGGAACTCAAAACTTAAATGTTCGCCAAGCATTATGGTTTTTTATGCATAAGAATCCACCAGGGATCACAGGACACCAAAACCCAAAACTCTTATTTTGGCACGAAAATTTGACAAATTGCTAAAAATGCACCACGGGAACCAAAATTGGACCACGGGGCACCATGGACCTCAAAATTGAAAAGTGCTCCAACTATTATGGTTTTTTATGTATAAGAATGTACTAGCAATAACAGGGCACCAAAACCCAAAAGTCTTATTTTCGCAAGAAAATTTCACAAATGGCCGAAAATGCATTATCGGCACCAAAATTGGTCCACTGGGCACCACAGACCTCAAAACTGAAAAGTGTTTTGAGCATTATCATTTTTTATGCATAAGAATGCCCCCGGCATCACGGGGCACCAAAACCCAAAAGACTTATTTTCGCATGAAAATTGCACAATGGACCGACAATGCACCACAGGCGCCAAAATTGGACCACGAGGCACGACAGATCTCAAAACTAAAAAGTTCTCTAAGCATTATGGTTTTTTGTGCATAAGAATGCACTAGGGATCACGGGGCACCAAAACCCAAAAGTCTTATTTTCGCACGAAAATTGCACAAATGGCCGAAAATGCATCACTGACACCAAAATTGGTCCACGGGGCACCACGGAACTCAAAACTTAAAAGTTCTCCAAGCATTATGGTTTTTTATGCATTAGAATGCACCAAGGATCACGGGGAACAAAAACCTAAAAGTCTTATTTTCGCACGAAAATTTCTCAAATGGCCGAAAATGCACCACGGGCACCACGGACCTCAAAACTGAAAAGTGTTCCTAGCATTATGGTTTTTTATGAATAAGAATGCACCAGGGATCACGAGGCACCAAAACCCAAAAGTCTTATTTTCGCACAAAATTTGTAGAATGGGCTGACAATTCATTATCGGCACCAAAATTGGACCACGGGGCACCACAGACCTCAAAACTGAAAAGTGTTCCGAGCAATGTGGCATTTTATGGATAAAATGCACCGGAAATGACGGGGCACCAATACCCAAAAGTCCTATTTTCGCCCGAAAATTGCAGAATGGGCCGAAAATGCACCACGGGCACCAAAATTGGACCATGGGGCACCTCGGACCTCAATACTTAAAAGTGGTCCAGGCATTATGGTTTTTAATGCATAAGAATGCACCAGGGATCACGGAACACCAACACCCAAAAGCCTTATTTTCGCACGAATATTGGACAAATGTCCGAAAATGCAACACCGGCAACAAAATTGGACCATGGGGCTCCACGAACCTCAAAACTGTAAAGTGATTCAAGCATTATGGTTTTCTATGCATAAGAATGCACCAAGGATCATGGGGCACCAAAACACAAAAGTCTTATTTTCGCACGAAACTTACACAAAAGGGTCGAGAATGCACCACGGGCACCAAAATTGAACCACGGGGTACCTCGGACCTCAATACATAAAAGTGGTCCGAGCATTATGGCTTTTTATGCATAAGAATGCACCAGGGAAACGGGGCATCAAATCCCAAAAGTCTTATTTTCGCACGAAAATTGTACAATGGGCCGAAAATGCACCATCGGCACCAAAATTGGACCACGGGGCACCACGGACCTCAAAACTGAAAAGTGTTATGAGCATTATGGATTTTTATGCATAAGAATGCAGCAGGGATCACGGGGCACCGAAACCCAAAAGTCTTATTTTCGCACGAAAATTACACAATGGGCCGAAAATGCACCACGAGCACCAAAATTGGACCACGGGGCACCACAGACCTCAAAACTGAAAAGTGTTCCGATCATTCTTCTTTTTTATGCATAAGAATCCACCAGGGATCACGGGGAACCAAAACCCAAAAGTCTTATTTTCGTACGAAAATTGCATGATGGGCCAAAAATGCACCACGGGCACCAAAATTGGACCACGGGGCACCTCGGACCTCAGAACCTAAAAGTACTCCGAGCATTATGGTTTTTTATGCATAAGAATGCACTAGGGATCACGGGGGCACCAAAACCCAAAAGTCTTATTTTCGCACGAAAATTGCACAAATGGCCGAAAATGCACCCCGGCACTAAAATAGGACGACGGGGCACCACGAACCACAAGACTGAAGAGTGTTCCGAGCATTATGGTTTTTTTATGCATAAGAATGCACCAAGGATCACGGGGCACCAAAACCCAAAAGTCTTACTTTCGCACGAAAATTGCACAAAGGGTCGGAATTGCACCACGGGCACCAAAATGGGACCACGGGGCACGTCGCCCCTCAAAACTTAAAAGTGATACGAGCATTATGGTTTTTTATCCATAAGAATACACCAGGGTTCATAAGGCACCAAACCTAACAGTCCTATTTTCGCATGAAAATTGCACTAATGACTGGAAATGAACCACCGACACCAAAATTGGACCACGAGGCACCACGGACCTCAAAACTGAAAGGTGTTTCGAGCATTATGTTTTTCTATGCGTAAGAATGCACAAGGTATCACGGGGCACCAAAACCAAAAAGTCTTATTTTCGCACGAAAATTACACAATGGGCCGAAAATGCACCACGGGCACCAAAATTGGACCACGGGGCACCTCGGACCTCAAAACTCAAAAGTGCTCCGAGCATTATGGATTTTTATGCATAAGAATGAACCAGGGATCACGGTGCACCAAAGCCCAACAGGCTTATTTTTACACGAAAATTGTACAATGGGCCGAAAATGCATCACGGGCACCAAAATTGGACCACAGGGCACCTCGGACCTCAAAACTGAAAAGTGCTCCAAGCATTATCATTTTTTCTGTATAAGAATGCACCAGGGATCACGGGGCACCAAAACACAAAAGTCATATTTTCACACAAATATTGGACAAATGTCCGAAAATGCAACACCAGCACCAAAGTTGGACCACGGGGCTCCACGAACCTCAAAACTGTAAAGTGATTCGAGCATTATGTTTTTTTATGCATAAGAATGCTCCAAGGATCACGGGGAACCAAAACCCAAAAGTCTTATTTTCGCACGAAAATTGCACAAAGGGTTGAAAATGCACGATGGGCACCAAAATTGGACCACGGGGTACCTCGGACCTCAATACTTAAAAGTGGTCCGAGCATTATGGCTTTTTATGCATAAGAATGCACCAGGGATAACGGGGCACCAAATCCAAAAAGTCTTATTTTCGCACGAAAATTGCACAATGGGCCGAAAATGCACCACCGGCACATTATTGGACCACAAGGCACCTCGGACCTCAAAACTGAAAAATGCTCCGAGCATTATTGTTTTTTTATTCATAAGAATGCACCAGGGATCATGGGGCACCAAAACGCAAAAGTCTTATTTTCGCACGAAAATTACACAATGGGCCGAAAATGCACCACGGGCACCAAAATTGGACCACAAGGCACCTCGTACCTCAAAACATAAAAGTGCTTCGAGCATTATGGATTTTTATGCATAAGAATGAACCAGGGATCACGGTGCACCAAAGCCCAAAAGGCTTATTTTTACATGAAAATTGCACAATGGGCTGAAAATGCATCACGGGCACCAACATTGGACCACGGGGCACCTCGAACCTCAAAACTAAAAAGTGCTCCGAGCATTATCGTTTTTTATGTATAAGAATGCACCAGGGATCACGGGGCACCAAAACACAAAAGTCATATTTTCGCACGAAAATTGCACAACGGGCCGAAAATGCACCACGGGCACCACAATTGGACCACGGGGCACGTTGGACTTCAAAACTGAAAAGTGCTCCAAGCATTATGGTTTTTTATGCATAAGAATGCACCAGGGATCACGGGGCACCAAAACCCAAAAGTCTTATTTTCGCACGAAAATTGTACCATAGGCTGAAAATGCATCATAGGAACCAAAATTGGACCACGGGGCACCTCGGACCTCAAATTTGAAAAGTGCTCCGAGCGGTATCATTTTTATGCATAAGAATGCCCTAGGGATCACGGGGCACCAAAACCAAAAAGACTTATTTTAGCACGAAAATTGCACAACGGGCCGAAAATGCACCTCTGGCACCAAAATTGTACCACGGGGTACGTCGGATCTCAAAACTGAAAAGTGCTCCAAGCATTATGGTTTTTTATGCATAAGAACGCACCAGGGATCACGGGGCACCAAAATCCAAAAGTCTTATTTTCACACGAGAATTGTACCATGGGCTGAAAATGCATCACATGAACCAAAATTGGACCACGGGGAACCTCGGACGTCAAAAATTAAAAGTGCTCCGAGCATTATTGTTTTTCAGGCATAAGAATGAACCAGGGATTACGGTGCACCAAAACCCAAAAGTCTTATTTTCGCACGAAAATTGCACAATGGGCCGAAAATGCAGCACCGACACCAAAATTAGACCACGGGGCACCTCGGACCTCAAAACTGACAAGTGTTCTGAGTAATACGGTTTTTTTTGCATAAAAATGCACCAGGGATCACGGGGCACCAAATCCCAAAAGTCTTATTTTCGCACGAAAATTTCACAATGGGCCGAAAATCCACCACTGGCACTAAAATTGGACCACGGGGCACCTCGGACCTCAAAACTGATAAGTGCTCCGAGCATTATGGTTTTTTATGCATAAGAAAGTCCCAGGGATCACGTGGTACCAAAACCTAAAAGTTTCATTTTCGCTTGAAAATTGCACAATGGGCCGAAAATGCCCCATAGGCACCAAAATTGGACCAGGGGGCACTTCGGACCTCAAAACTGAAAAGTGCTCCGAGCATTATCGTTTTTTATGCATAAGAATGCACAAACGATCATGGGGCCCCAAATCCCAAAAGCCTTATTTTCGCACGAAAATTGCACAATGGGCCAAAAATGCATCATGGGCACCAAAATTGGACCACGGGGCACCTCGAACTTCAAAACTTAAAAGTGCTCCGAGAATTATGGTTTTTTATCCATAAGAATGCACCAGGGATTATGGGGCCCCAAAACCCAAAAGTCTTATTTTCGCACGAAAATTGCACAATGGGCCGAAAATGCACCACCGGCACAAAAATTGGACCACGGGGCACCTAAGACCTCAAAACTAAAAAGTTCTCCGAGTATAATGGATTTTTATGCATAAGAATGCACCAGGGATCAGGGGGCACCAAAACCCAAAAGTCTTATTTTCGCATGAACATTGCACAAATGGTAAAAAATGCACCACCGGCACCAAAATTGGACCACGCGGTAGCACGGACCTCAAAACTGAAAAGTGTTACTAGCATTATGGTTTATTCTGTATAAGAATGCACCAGGGATCATGGGGCACCAAAACCCAAAAGTCTTATTTTCGCACGAAAATTGCAGAAAGGGTCGAAAATGCACCACGGGCACCAAAATTTGACCATGGGGCACCACAGACCTCAAAACTAAAAAGCTCTATGAGCATTATGGTTTTTAATTCATAAGAATGCACCAGGGTTCATAGGGCACAAAAACCCAAAAGTCTTATTTTCGCACGAAAATTTCAGCAATGGCCGAAAATGCACCACGGGCACCAAAATTGGACCACGGGGCACCTCGGACCTCAAAACTGAAAAGTGCTCCAAGCATTTTGGTTTTTATGAATAAGAATGCACGAGGGCTCATGGGGCACCAAAACCCAAAAGTCTTATTTTCGCACGAAAATTGCTCAATCTGCCGAATATGCACCACGGGAACCAAAATTGGACCATGAGGCATCGTGGACCTGAAAACTAAAAAGCGCACCAAGCATTATGGTCTTTTAAGGATAAGAATGCACCAGGGATCACGGGGCACCAAAACCAAAAATTCCTCTTTTCAAACGAAAATTACACAATGGGCCGAAAATGCACCACGGGGCACGTCGGACCTCAAAACTGAAAAATGCTCCGAGTATTATGGTTTTTTATGCATAAAAATGCACCAGGGATAACGGGGCACCAAAACCTAAAAGTCTTATTTTCGCACGAACATTGCACAAATGGTAAAAAATGCACCACCGGCACCAAAATTGGACCACGCGGTAGCACGAACCTCAAAACTGAAAAGTGTTACTAGCATTATGGTTTATTCTGTATAAGAATGCACCAGGGATCATGGGGCACCAAAACCCAAAAGTCTTATTTTCGCACGAAAATTGCACAAATGGCCGAAAATGCACTCTCGACACCAAAATTAGACCATGGGGCACCACGGACTTGAAAACTGAAAAGTTTTCCAATAATTATGCTTTTTTTTTTTTTTGCAAAAGAATGCACCACCGGCACCAAAATTGGACTACGAGGTAGCACGGACCTCAAGACAGAAAAGTGTTCCGAGCATTGTGGTTTTTTATGCATAAGAATGCACCAAGGATCACGAGGCACCAAAACCCAAATCTCTAATTTTCGCACGAAAATTGCACAAACGGCCGAAAATGCACCACGAGCACCAAAATTGGACCACGGTGCACCTCGAACCTCAAAACTGAAAAGTACTATGAGTATTATGGTTTTTTATGCAAAAGAATGCACCAGGGATCACAGGGCACCAAAACCCGAAAGTCTTATTTTTGCACGAAAATTTCACAAATGGCCGAAAATGCACCACCGGCACCAAAATTGGACCACAGGGCACCATGGACCTCAAAACTGAAAAGTACTCCAAGCATTATGGTTTTTTATGCATAAGAATGCACCAGGGATCAGGGGGCAGCAAAACCCAAAAGCCTTATTTTCGTACGAAAATTGCAAAATAGGCCGAAAATGCACCACGGGCACCAACATTGGACCACGGGGCACTGTGGACCTGAAAACTGAAAGTGCTCCAAGAATTATGGTTTTTTATGCATAAGAATGCACCAGCGATCACGGGGTACCAAAATCCAAAAGTCTTATTTTCGCACGAAAATTGCACGATGGGCCAAAAATGCACCACGGGCACCATAATTGGACCGCGGGGCACGTCGGACCTCAAAACTGAAAAGTGCTGCGAGCATGATGGTTTTTTATGCTTAAGAAGGCACCAGGGATCACGGGGCACCACAACCAAAAAGTCATATTTTCGCACGAAAATTGCACAGCGGGCCGAAAATGCACGACGAGAACCAAAATTCGACCATGGGACACCCCGGACCTCAATACCTAAAAGTGCTCTGAGCATTATGGTTTTTTATGCATAAGAATGCACCAGGGATCTCTGGCACCAAATCCCAAAAGTCTTATTTTCGCACGAAAATTGCAAAGATGGCCGAAAATGCTCCACCGGCACCAAAATTGGACCACGGGGCACCTCGGACCTCAAAACTGAAAAGTTCTCTGAGCATTATGGTTTTTTATGCATAAGAATGCACCAGGGATCACATGGCACCAAAACCCAAAAGTCTTATCTTCACACGAAAATTGCACAATGGGCCGAAATTGCACCACGGGCACCAAATTTTGACCAAGGGGCACCTCGGACCTCAATACCTAAAAGTTCTCCGGGCATTATTATTTTTTATGCGTAAGAATGCACCAGGGATCACAGGGCACGAAAACCCAAAAGTCTTATTTTCTCACGAAAATTGCATAATGGGCTGAAAATGTACCACGGGCACCAAAATTGGAGCGCGGGACACGTCGGACCTCAAAACTGATAAGCGCTCTCAGCATTATGGTTTTTCATGCATAACCATGCACCAGGGATCACAGGGCACAAAAACCCAAAAGTTTTATTTTCGCACAAAAATTGCACAATGGGCTGAAATTGCACCACGGGCACCAAAATTTGACCAAGGGGCACCTCGGACCTCAATACCTAAAAGCGATCCGAGCATTATGGTATTTTATGCAAAAGAATGCACCAGGGATTACGGGTCACCAAAACCTAAAAGTCTAATTTTCGCATGAAAATTGCACAAATGGTAGAAAATGCACCACCGACACCAAAATTGGACAACGGGGCACCGCGGAACTCAAAACTGAAAAGAGTTCCGACATTTTTGTTTTTTATGCATAAGATTGTGCCAGGGATCATGGGGCACCAAAACCCAAAAGTCTTATTTTCGCACGAAAGTTGCACAATGGGCCGAAAATGCACCACGGGCACAAAAATTGGACCACGGGGCACGTCGGACCTCAAAACTGAAAAGTGCTCAAAGCATTATGGCTTTTTATGCTTAAGAATGCACCAGGGATCATGGGGAATCAAAATCCAAAAGTCTTATTTTCGTACGAAGATTGCACATTGGGCCGAAATTATACCACGAGCACCAAAATTGGATCACGGGGCACCTAGGACCCCAAAACTGAAAAGTGCTCTGAGCATTGTGGTTTTTTATGCTTAAGAATGCACCAGGGATCGCGGGGCACCAAAACCCAAAAGTCTTATTTTTGCACGAAAATTGTACAAATGGCTGAAAATGCACCACTTGCACCAAAATTGGACCACGGGGCACCACGGACCTCAAAACTGAAAAGTGCTCCGACCAAGATGGTTTTTTATGCATAAGAATGCACCAGGGATCACGGGGCACCAAAACCCCAAAGTCTTATTTTCGCACAAAAATTGCACAAATTGTCGAAAATGCACCACCGGCACCGAAATTGGACCACGGGGCACCTCGGACCTCAAAACTGAAAAGTTCTCTGAGCATTATGGTTTTTTATGCATAAGAATGCACCAAGGATCACAGGGTACCAAAATCCAAAAGTCTTATTTTCGCACGAAAATTGCACGATGGGCCAAAAATGCACCACGGGCACCATAATTGGACTGCGGGGCACGTCGGACCTCAAAACTGAAAAGTGCTGCGAGCATGATGGTTTTTTATGCTTAAGAATGCACCAGGGATCATGGGGCACCACAACCAAAAAGTCATATTTTCGCATGAAAATTGCACAGCGGGCCGAAAATGCACGACGGGAACCAAAATTCGACCATGGGTCACCGCGGACCTCAAAACTGAAAAGAGTTCCGAGCATTATGGTTTTTATGCATAAAAATGCACCAGGGATCTCCGGGCACCAAAACCCAAAAGTCTTATTTTCGCACGAAAGTTGCACAATGGGCCGAAAATGCACCACGGGCACCAAAATTGGACCACGGGGCACGTCGGACCTCAAAACTGAAAAGTGCTCGAAGCATTATGGCATTTTATGCTTAAGAATGCACCAGGGATCATGGGGAATCAAAATCCAAAAGTCTTATTTTCGTACGAAGATTGCACAATGGGCCGAAATTATACCACGAGCACCAAAATTGGACCACGGGGCACCTAGGACCCCAAAATTGAAAAGTGCTATAAGCATTATGGTTTTTTATGCTTAAGAATGCACCAGGGGTCGCGGGGCACCAAAACCAAAAAGTCTTATTTTCGCACGAAAATTGCACAAATGGTTGAAAATGCACCACTTGGACCAAAATTGGACCACGGGGCACCACGAACCTCAAAACTGAAAAGTGCTCCGACCAAGATGGTTTTTTATGCATAAGAATGCACCAGGGATTGGGGGGCACCAAAACCCCAAAGTCTTATTTTCGCACGAAAATTGCACAAATTGTCGAAAATGCACCACCGGCACCGAATTTGGACCACGGGGCACCTCGGACCTCAAAACTGAAAAGTTCTCTGAGCATTGTGGTTTTTCACGCATAACAATGCACCAAGGATCACAGGGTACCAAAATCCAAAAGTCTTATTTTCGCAGGAAAATTGTACGATGGGCCAAAAATGCACCACGGGCACCATAATTGGACCGCGGGGCACGTCGGACCTCAAAACTGAAAAGTGCTGCGAGCATGATGGTTTTTTATACTTAAGAATGCACCAGGGATCACGGGGCACCACAACCAAAAAGTCATATTTTCGCACGAAAATTGCACAGCGGGCCGAAAATGCACGACGGGAACCAAATTTCGACCATGGGACACCGCGGACCTCAAAACTGAAAAGAGTTCCGAGCATTATGGTTTTTATGCATAAGAATGCACCAGGGATCTCGAGGCACCAAAACCCAAAAGTCTTATTTTCGCACGAAAGTTGCACAAAGGGCCGAAAATGTACAAGGGGCACCAAAATTGGACCACGGGGCACGTCGGACCTCAAAACTGACAAGTGCTCGAAGCATTATGGCATTTTATGCTTAAGAATGCACCAGGGATCATGGGGAATCAAAATCCAAAAGTCTTATTTTCGTACGAAGATTGCACAATGGGCCGAAATTATACCACGAGCACGAAAATTGGACCACGGGGCACCTAGGACCCCAAAACTGAAAAGTGCTCTGAGCATTATGGTTTTTTATGCTTAAGAATGCACCAGGGATCGCGGGGCACCAAAACCCAAAAGTCTTATTTTCGCACGAAAATTGCACAAATGGCTGAAAATGCACAACGGGCACCAAAATTGGACCACGAGGCACGTCGGACCTCAAAACTGAAAAGTGCTCGAAGCATTATGGCTTTTTATGCTTAAGAATGCACCAGGGATCATGGGGAATCAAAATCCAAAAGTCTTATCTTCGTACGAAGATTGCACAATGGGCCGAAATTATACCACGAGCACCAAAATTGGACCACGGGGCACCTAGGACCCCAAAACTGAAAAGTGCTCTGAGCATTATGGTTTTTTATGCTTAAGAATGCACCAGGGATCGCGGGGCACCAAAACCCAAAAGTCTTATTTTCGCACGAAAATTGCACAAATGGCTGAAAATGCACCACTTGCACCAAAATTGGACCACGGGGCACCACGGACGTCAAAACTGAATAGTGCTCCGACCAAGATGGTTTTTTATGCATAAGGATGCACCAGGGATCACGGGGCACCAAAACCCCAAAGTCTTATTTTCGCACGAAAATTGCACAAATTGTCGAAAATGCACCACCGGCACCGAAATTGGACCACGGGGCACCTCGGACCTCAAAATTGAAAAGTTCTCTGAGCATTATGGTTTTTCATGCATAACAATGCACCAAGGATCACAGGGTACCAAAATCCAAAAGTCTTATTTTCGCACGATAATTGCATGATGGGCCAAAAATGCACCACGGGCACCATAATTGGACCGCGGGGCACGTCGGACCTCAAAACTGAAAAGTGCTGCGAGCATGATGGTTTTTTATGCTTAAGAATGCACCAGGGATCACGGGGCACCACAACCAAAAAGTCATATTTTCGCACGAAAATTGCACAACGGGCCGAAAATGCACGACGAGAACCAAAATTCGACCATGGGACACCCCGGACCTCAATACCTAAAAGTGCTCTGAGCATTATGGTTCTTTATGCATAAGAATGCACCAGGGATCTCGGGGCACCAAAATCCAAAAGTCTTATTTTCGCACGAAAATTGCAAAAATGGCCGAAAAAGCTCCACCGGCACCAAAATTGGACCACGGGGCACCTCGGACCTCAAAACTGAAAAGTTCTCTGAACATTATGGTTTTTTATGCATAAGAATGCACCAGGGATCACATGGCACCAAAACCCAAAAGTCTTATTTTCACACGAAAATTGCACAATGGGTCGAAATTGCACCACGGGCACCAAATTTTGACCAAGGGGCACCTCGGACCTCCATACCTAAAAGTTCTCCGAGCATTATTATTTTTTATGCGTAAGAATGCACTAGGGATCACAGGGCACGGAAACCCAAAAGTCTTATTTTCGCACGAAAATTGCATAATGGGCCGAAAATGTACCACGGGCACCAAAATTGGAGCGCGGGACACGTCGGACTGATCCGCTGTCGCGCACGGATCAAAACGAGTGATTTTGAAAATATAGTTACGGTAACGACAACTCGAGTATCGTTCTCAAGGATTCTTGTATTATTATCAATCAATACAGTAACGATTAATGGGGGGTTTCGATTACGATTTCAAGAAAAAGGGATTAAAATAAATTGTGATTATCGAATAAGCTAAAGCGAATCAACCTACTGTATCGACTTCCGACTTATCATTGATCCCTATAAATTCCAATTCCCTAAACGGATCTGATCCTATTCGACTATAATAACTACTGACAAGCGCAATAGAAATTATACGGCGTATGTTCCTGAATTCTGGATTAAGCAAACGCAATCTGATCAAACGCGATAATGCAAAAGCTGCGTTAACGCGAAATTGATTCAAGATCAAATAACCAATCGAATTTAAGAATTATATCCTATAACAACAATCAAATTAAGCAATTAATTGAGATTATTGGAATAAATCAAAGGAAACAGATTGATATGGAATCTATAAAAGAACCTCAAAGTGCAATCCGATTACAGTAGATCGATTCTTCGGAAATTAGTTCTCCATTACAATTGTTCAAAACCTTCCAAAATAATTTCGTGAACAGTGAATGAGTGAACAGTACGCGGCCCTCTGGTTCTCCCCTTTCATAAGGGTTTTCAGCACTTATTTTATAAAGTTTTAAACTGCTGACGCGGATCACCACGGCCGTGCTGATCAGATGACCACGACCGTGGTCCTTGCATAGTCTGGAGGTCCAATCTGCGTGCATTACGAGCACGGTCGTGGTAAATTAACCACGGCTGTGCTCGGAAAGTTGACGCTGATGCAAAATTTTCAGTGATTTCTGCTTGGCCGTGGTTATTTTACCGTGGCTGTGGTGGCTTAGCACGGCCGTGCTTAGGCTACCACGGCCGTGGTATTCCAGACAAAGGTTTCCAACGAATATTAGAACGCCTCAATCCGATTCCTGTAGCTCCAGTTATGAATTTTCCATTGAAAGCTGCTAATGCTGAAAATAAAATACGAAAATTAAATAAAGCTAGAAACAAACTTAAATATGAAAACACACTAAAATGGTGAAACTAATGAAATAAACTAAGGAAATGCCTAAGAATAACAGTAGAAGAATGTGCATGAAGATGCACTGATCACGGACCTCAAAACTGAAAAGCGCTCTCAGCATTATGGTTTTTTATGCATAACCATTCACCAGGGATCACAGGGCACAAAAACCCAAAAGTTTTATTTTCGCACGAAAATTGCACAATGGGCTGAAATTGCACCACGGGCACCAAAATTTGACCAAGGGGTACCTCGAACCTCAATACCTAAAAGCGATCCGAGCATTATGGTATTTTATGCAAAAGAATGCACCAAGGATTACGGGGCACCAAAACCTAAAAGTCTTATTTTCGCATGAAAATTGCACAAATGGTAGAAAATGCACCACCGACACCAAAATTGGACAACGGGGCACCGCGGACCTCAAAACTGAAAAGATTTCCGAGCATTATTGTTTTTTATGCATAAGATTGTGCCAGGGATCACGGGGCACCAAAACCCAAAAGTCTTATTTTCGCACGAAAGTTGCACAATGGGCCGAAAATGCACCACGGGCACCAAAATTGGACCACGGGGCACGTCGGACCTCAAAACTGAAAAGTGCTCGAAGCATTATGGCTTTTTATGCTTACGAATGCACCAGGGATCATGGGGAATCAAAATCCAAAAGTCTTATTTCCGTACGAAGATTGCACATTGGGCCGAAATTATACCACGAGCACCATAATTGGACCACGGGGCACCCAGGACCCCAAAACTGAAAAGTGCTATGAGCATTATGGTTTTTTATGCTTAAGAATGCACCAGGGATAGCGGGGCACCAAAACCCAAAAGTCTTATTTTCGCACGAAAATTGCACAATGGGCCGAAAATGCACCACGGGCACCAAAATTGGACCACGGAGCACCTCAGACCTCAAAATTGAAAAGTTCTCTGAGGATTATGGTTTTTTATGCATAAGAATGCACCAAGGATCACAGGGTACCAAAATCCAAAAGTCTTCTTTTCGCACAAAAATTGCACGATGGGCCAAAAATGCACCACGGGCACCATAATTGGACCGCGGGGCACGTCGGACCTCAAAACTGAAAAGTGCTGTGAGCATGATGGTTTTTTATGCTTAAGAATGCACCAGGAATCACGGGGCACCACAACCAAAAAGTCATATTTTCGAACGAAAATTGCGCAACGGGCCGAAAATGCACGACGGGAACCAAAATTCGACCATGGGACACCCCGGACCTCAATACCTAAAAGTGCTCCGAGCATTATGGTTTTTTATGCATAAGAATGCACCAGGGATCTCGGTGCACCAAAACCGAAAAGTCTTATTTTCGCACTAAAATTGCAAAATATGGCCGAAAATGCACCAGCGGCACCAAAATTGGACCACGGGGCACCACAGACCTCAAAACTGAAAAGTGCTCTGAGCATGATGGTTTTTATGCATAAAAATGCACCAGGGATCACGGGGCACCAAAACCCAAAAGTCTTATTTTCGAACGAAAGTTGCACAATGGGTCGAAAATGCACCACGGGACACCAAAATTGGACCACGGGACACCTCCGACCTCAAACACTTTAAAGTGGTCCAAGCATTATGGTTTTTTATGCATAAGAGTGCACCAAGGATCATGGGGCACCAAAACCCAAAAGTCTTATTTTCGCACGAAAATTGCAACAATGATCGAAATTTCACCACTAGCACCAAAATTAGACCACGGGACACCACGGACCGCAAAACTGAAAAGTGCTCTGAGCATGATGGTTTTTTATGCATAAGAATGCACCAGGGATCACGGGGCACCAAAACCCAAAAGTCTTATTTTCGCATGAAAATTGCACAAATGGCCGAAAATGCACCACCGACACCAAAATTGGACCACGGGGAACCATGGACCACAAAGCTAAAAAGATTTATGAGCATTATTGTTTTTTATGCATAAGAATGCACCAGGGATCACGGGGCACCAAAACCCAAAAGTCTTACATTAGCACGAAAATTGCATAATGGACCGAAAATGCTCCACAAGCACCAAAATTGGACCACGGGGCACCTCGGACCTCAACACTGAAAAGTGGTCTAAGCTTTATGGTTTTTATGGATAAGAATGCACCAGGGATCACGGGGCACCAAAACCCAAAATTCTTATTTTCGAACGAAAATTGCATAATGGGCCGAAAATGCACCACCGGCAGCAAAACTGGACCACGGGACACCACGAACCTCAAAACTGAAAAGTGCTTCAAGCATTACGATTTTTTATGCATAAGAATGCACCAGGCATCGCGGGGCAGCAAAACCCAAAATTCTTATTTTCGCACGAAAATTGCACAATGGGCCGAAAATGCACCACGGACCTCAAAACTAAAAAGTGCTCCAAGAATTATGGTTTTATGCATAAGAATACACCATGGATCACGGGGCACCAAAACCAAGAAGTCCTATTTTTGCACGAAAATTGCACAATGGGTCGAAAATGCACCACGGGCACCAAAATTGGACCGCGGGGAACGTCGGACCTCAAAACTGAAAAGTGCTCCAAGCATTATGGTTTTTTATGCATAAGAATGCACCAGGGATCATGGGGCACCAAAACCCAAAAGTCTTATTTTTGCACGAAAATTGCACAATGGGCCGAAAATGCACAACGGGCACCAAAATTGGACCACGGTGCACCTCGGACCTCAAAACTGAAAAGTGCTCCGAGTATTATGGTTTTTTATGCATAAGAATGCACCAGGGATCACGGGGCACCGAAACCAAAAGTGTTATTTTCGCACGAAAATGGCACAATGGGCCGAAAATGCACTTCGGGCACCAAAATTGGACCACGGGGAACCTCGGACCTCAAAACTGAAAAGTACTCCAAAGCATTATGGTATATTATTTATAATAATGCACCAGGGATCACGGGGCACCAAAACCCAAAAGTCTTATTTTCGCACGAAAATTGTACTAAAGGCCGAAAATGCACCACCGGCACCAAAATTGGACCACGGGGCACCACGGACCGCAAAACTAAAAAGTGCTCCAAGAATTATGGTTTTATGCATAAGAATAAACCATGGATCACGGGGCACCAAAACCGAAAAGTCCTATTTTTGCACGGAAATTGCACAATGGGTCAAAAATGCACCACGGGCACCAAAATTGGACCGCGAGGAACGTCGGACCTCAAAACTGAAAAGTGCTTCGAGCATTATGGTTTTTTATGCATAAGAATGCGCCAGGGATCACGGGGTACCAAAACCCAAAAGTCTTATTTTCGCACGAAAATTGCACAATGGGCTGAAAATGCACCACCGGCGCCAAAATTGGACCACGGGGCACCTCGGACCTCAAAACTGAAAAGTTCTCTGAACATTATGGTTTTTTATACATAAGAATGCACCATGGATCACGGGGCACCAAAACCCAAAAGTCCTATTTTCGCACGAAAATTGCACAATGGGCCGAAGATGCACCACGGGCACCAAAATTGGACCATGGGGCATGTCGGACCTCAAAACTGAAAAGTTCTCCGGGTATTATGGTTATTTATGCATAAGAATGCACCAGGGTTCACGGTGCACCAAAACCCCAAAGTCTTATTTTCCCACGAAAATTGCATAATGGGCCGAAAATGCACCACGGGCACCAAAATTGGACCACGGGGCACCTCGGACCTCAAAACTGAAAAGTGCTCTGAGCATGATGGTTTTTTATGCATAAGAATGCACCAGGGATCACGGGGCACCAAAACCCAAAAGTCTTATTTTCGCATGAAAATTGCACAAATGGCCGAAAATGCACCACTGACACCAAAATTGGACCACGGGGCACCTCGGACCTCAAAACTGAAAAGTGCTCCGAGAATTATGGTTTTTTTATGGATAAGAACGCACCAGGGATCACGGGGCACCAAAACCCAATAGTCTTATTTTTGCACGAAAATTGTACAATGGGCCGAAAATGCACCACCGGTACCAAAGTTAGACCACGGGGCACGTCGGACCTCAAAACTGAAAAGTACTTTGAGCATTATGGTATTTTATGTATAAGAATGCACTAGGGATCATGGGGCACCCAAACCCAAAAGTATTATTTTCGCATGAAAATTGCACAAATGGTCGAAAATGCACCACCGGCACCTAAATTGGACCACGGGGCTCCACGGACCTCAAAACTGAAAAGTGCTTCAAGCATTATGGTTTTTTATGCATAAGAATCCACCAGGTATCACGGGGCACCAAAACCCAAAAGTTTTATTTTCGCACGAAAATTGCACAATGGGCCGAAAATGCACCACGGGCACCAAAATTGGACCATGGGGTACCTTGGACCTCAAAACTGAAAAGTGCTCCGAAGCATTATGGTATTTTATGCATAAAAATGCACCAGGGATCACGGGGCACCTAAACCCAAAAGTGTTACTTTCGCATGAAAATTGCACAAATGCCGAAAAATGCACCACCAGCACCAAAATTGGACCACGGGGCACCACGGACCTCAAAACTAAAAAGTGCTTCAAGCATTATGGTTTTTTATGCAAAGAATGCACTAGGGATCATGGGGCACCAAAACCCAAAAGTCCTATTTTCGCACGAAAATTGTACAATGGGCCGAAAATGCGCCATGGGCACCAAAATTGGACCACAGGGCACGTCGGACCTCAAAACTGAAAAGTTCTCCGAGTATTATGGTTTTTTATGCATAGGAATGCACCAAGGATCACGGGGCACCAAAACCCAAAATTCTTATTTTCGTATGAAAATTGCACAAATGGTCGAAAATGCCCAATCGACACCAAAATTAGACCACGGGGCACGACGAACCTCCAAACTGAAAAGAGTTCTAAGCATTATGGTTTTTATGCATAACAATCCACCAGGGATCCCGAGGCACCAAAACCCAAAAGTCTTATTTTCGCACGAAAATTGCACAATGGACCGAAAATGCAGTAGGGCACTAAAATTTGACCTCGGGGCACCTCGGTCCTCAAAACTGAAAAGTGCTCCAAGCATTATGGTTTTTTATGCATAAGAATGCACCAGGGATCATGGGGCACCAAAACCCAAAAGTCTTATTTTTGCACGAAAATTGCACAATGGGCCGAAAATGCACAACGGGCACCAAAATTGGACCACGGTGCACCTCGGACCTCAAAACTGAAAAGTACTCCGAGTATTATGGTTTTTTATGCATAAGAATGCACCAGGGATCACGGGGAACCAAAACCCAAAAGTCTTATTTTCGCACGAAAATGACACAATGGGCCGAAAATGCACTTCGGGCACCAAAATTGGACCACAGGGAACCTCGGACCTCAAAACTGAAAAGTGCTCCAAAGGATAATGGCATATTATTTATAAGAATGCACCAGGGATCACGGGGCACCAAAACCCAAAAGTCTTATTTTCGTAGGAAAATTGCACAAATGGCCGAAAATGCACCACCGGCACCAAAATTGGACCACGGGGCACCACGGACCTCAAAACTAAAAAGTGCTCCAAGAATTATGGTTTTATGCATAAGAATACACCATGGATCACGGGGCACCAAAACCCAAAAGTCGTATTTTTGCACGGAAATTGCACAATGGGTCGAAAATGCACCACGGGCACCAAAATTGGACCGCGGGGCACGTCGGACCTCAAAACTGAAAAGTGCTTCGAGCATTATGGTTTTTTATGCATAAGAATGCGCCAGGGATCACAGGGTACCAAAACCCAAAAGTCTTATTTTCGCATTAAAATTGCACAAATGGCCAAAAATGCATCACCGATACCAAAATTGGACCACGGGGCACCATGGACCTCCAAACTGAAAAGAGTTTCGAGCATTATGATTTTTTGTGCATAAGAATGCACCAGGGATCACTCGGCACCAAAATCCAATAGTCTTATTTTCGCACGAAAAATGTACAATGTGCCAAAAATGCACCACGGGAACCAAAATTGGACCACAGGGCACCTCGGACCTCAAAAATGAAAAGTGCTATGAAGTATTATGGTATATTATGAATAAGAATTCACCAGGGATCACATGGCACCAAAACCCAAAAGTCTTACTTTCGCACAAAAATTGTACAATGGGCTAAAAATGCACCACCGGCATCAGAATTGGACTCAAAACTAAAAAACCATGGTCCCCGTTTTGAGGTCCGTGGTGCATTTTTAGCCCATTGTGCAATTTTGTTGCCAAAATAAGGCTTTTGGGTTTTGGTGCCCCGTGATTCCTTTTGCATTCTTATGCATAAAAACCATAATGCTCATAGCACTTTTAGGTTTTCAGGTCCGTGGTGCCCCGTGGTCCAATTTTGGTGCCCGTGGTGCATTTTCGGCACATGGTGCAATTTTCGTGCCAAAATAAGACTTTTGCGTTTTGGGGCCCCGTGATCCTTGGGACACCAAAATTGGACCACTGGACACCACGGACCTCAAAAATGAAAAGTGCTCAAAGCATTAGGGTTTTTTTAGGGATAAGGATGCACCAGGGATCGCGGGGCACCAAAACCCAAAACTCTTACTTTGGCACGAAAATTGCACCATTTGCCGAAAATGCACCACGGGTTCCAAAATTGGACCACGGGGAACCATGGACCTCAAAACTGAAAAGTGGTCGAAGCATTATGGTTTTTTATGCATAAAAATGCTCCATGGATCACGGGGCACAGAAATCCAAAAGTCTTATTTTTGCACGAAAATTGCATAATAGGCCGAAAATGCACCACGGGCACCAAAATTGAACCATGGGGCACCACGTACCTCAAAACTGAAAAGTGCTTAGAGAATTATGGTTTTTTATGCATTAGGATGCACCAAGGATCACAGGGTACCAAAATCCAAAAGTCTTATTTTGGAATGAAAATTGACCCATGTGCCGAAAATGCACCACAGGCACCAAAATTGGATCACGGGGCACCATGGACCTCAAAATTGAAAAGTGTTGCGAGCATGATGGTTTTTTATTCATAAGAATGCACCAGGGATAACGTGGCATGAAAACCCAAAAGTCTGATTTTGGCATGAAAATTGCACCATATTCCAAAAAGACACCAATGGGCACCAAAATTGGACCACTGGACACCACGGACCTCAAAACCTAAAAGTGATCCGAGCATGATGGGTTTTTATGCATAAGAATGCACTAGGGATAATAGGGCACCAAAAACCAAAAGTCTTATTTTGGCACGAAAATTAAACCATGTGGCGAAAAATGCACCACGAGCATCAAAATTGGACCACGGGGCACCACGGACCTCAAAACTGAAAAGTGCTCTGAGCATTATGGTTTTTTATGCATAAGAATGCACTAGGGATCACGGGGCACCAAAACCCAAAAGTCTTATTTTGGGACGAAAATTAAGGCATGTGCCGAAATGCACCACGAGCACCAAAATTGAACCACGGGGCACCACGGACCTCAAAATTGAAAAGTGCTCCAAGCATTATGGTTTTTTATGCATAAGAATGCACTAGGGATCACGGGGCACCAAAACCCAAAAGTCTTATTTTGGCACTAAAATTGGACCATGTGCCGAAAATGCACCACGGGCACCAAAAATGGACCACGGGGCACCACGAACCTCAAAACTGAAAAGTGCTTTGAGCATTATGGTATTTTATGCATAAGAATGCTCCAGGGATCAATGGGCACCAAAACCCAAAAGTCTTATTTTGGCACAAAAATTGGACCATGTGCCGAAAATCGACCACGGGCACCAAAAATGGACCACGGGGCACCACGGACCTCAAAAGTGAAAAGTGCTCCGAGCTTTATGGTATTTTATGCGTAAGAATACTCAGGGATCAATAAGCACCGAAACCCAAAAGTATTATTTTGGCACGAAAATTGGACAATATGCCGAAAATGCCCCACAGGCACCAAAATTGGACCACGGGACACCACGGACCTCAAAACTGAAAAGTGCTCCGAGCATAATGGTTTTTTATGCATAAGAATGCACCATGGATCACGGGGAACCAAAACCCAAAAGTCTTATTATGGCACGAAAATTACACCATGTGCGGAAAATGCACCACGGGCACCAAATTTGGACCACGGGGCACTACGTACCTCAAAACCAAAAAGTGCTCCGAGTAAGATGGTTTTTTATGCATAAGAATGAACCAGGGATAACGGGGCACCAAAACCCAAAAGTCAGATTTTGGCACAAAAATTGCACCATTTGCCAAAAAAGCACCACGGGGTTCGAAAATTGGACCACTGGACACCACGGACCTCAAAACCTAAAAGTGATCCGAGCATGATGGGTTTTTATGCATAAGAATGCACTAGGGATAACAGGGCACCAAAAACCAAAAGTCTTATTTTGGCACGAAAATTAAACCATGTGGCGAAAAATGCACCACGAGCATCAAAATTGGACCACGGGGCACCACGGACCTCAAAACTGAAAAGTGCTCTGAGCATTATGGTTTTTTTGTGCATAAGAATGAACCAGGGATCACGGGGAACCAAAACCCAAAAGTCTTATTTTGGCACGAAACTTAAGCCATGTGCGAAAATGCACCACCGGCACCAAAATTGTACCACGGGGCACCACAGACCTCAAAACTGAAAAGTGCTCCAAGCGTTATAGTTTTTTATGCATAACAATACACTAGGGATCACGGGGCACCAATACCCAAAAGTCTTATTTTCGCACGACAATTGCGCAATGGGCCGAAAATGCACTACTGGCACCAAAATTGGACCACGGGGGACCACGAACCTCAAAACTGAAATGTGCTCCGAGCATTATGGTTATTTATGCGTAAGAATGCACCAGGGATCACGGGCACCAAAACCCAAAAGTCTTATTTTCGGACGAAAATTGCACAAATGGCCGAAAATGCACCACCGGCACCAAAATTGTACCACGGGGCACCACAGACCTCAAAACTGAAAAGTGCTCCAAGCGTTATAGTTTTTTATGCATAACAATACACTAGGGATCACGGGGCACCAATACCCAAAAGTCTTATTTTCGCACGAAAATTGCGCAATGGGCCGAGAATGCACTACTGGCACCAAAATTGGACCACGGGGGACCACGAACCTCAAAACTGAAAAGTGCTCTGAGCGTTATGGTTTTTTATGCATAAGAATGCACCAGGGATCACGGGGCACCAAAACCCAAAAGTCTTATTTTCAGACGAAAATTGCACAAATGGGTGAAAATGCACCACCGACACCAAAATTGGACCACGAGGCACCACGAACCTCAACATTGAAAAGTGCTCTGAGAATTATGGTTTTTTATGCCTAAGAATGCCCCAACGATCACTGGGCACAAAAAGCTAAAAGTCTTATTTTGTCGCGGAAATTGCACCATAGGCCAAAAATGCACCACGGGGCACCAAAATATGACTACTGGACACGGCGAACCTCAAAATTGAAAAGTCCTCCGAGCATTATTGTTTTTTATGTATAAGAATGCACCAGGGATCATGGGGCACCAAAACCCAAAAGTCTTATTTTGGCACGACAGTTGCATTATGTGCCGAAAATGCACCACGGGCAACAAAATTTGACCACGGGGCACCACGGACCTCAAACTTGAAAAGTGCTCCAAGCATTATTTTTTTTATGCATAAGAATGCACCACGGATCATGGGGCACCAATACCCAAACGTGTTATTTTCGCACGAAAATTGCACAAATGGCAGAAAATGCACCACCAGCACCAAATTTGGATGACGGGGCACCACAGACATCAAAACTGAAAAGTGTTACAAGAATTATGGTTTTTTATGCATAAGAATGCTCCAGGGATCACGAGGCACCAAAACCGAAAGGTCTTATATTTGCACTAAAATTGCACAATGGGTCGGAAATGCACCACAGCCACCAAAATTGGACCACGGAGCACCACATACCTCAAAACTGAAAAGTGCTCAGAGCATTATGGTTTTTTATGCATAAGGGTGCACCAGGGATCATGGAGCACCAAAACCCAAAAGTCTTATTTTGGCACGAAAATTTCACCATGTGTTGAAAATTCACCACAAGCACCAAAATTGGACCACGGGGCACCATGGACCTCAAAACTGAAAAGTGCTCAGAGCATTATGGTTTTTTATGCATAAGGGTGCACCGGTGATCATGGAGCACCAAAACCCAAAAGTCTTATTTTGGCACAAAAATTTCACCATGTGTTGAAAATTCACCACAAGCACCAAAATTGGACCACGGGGCACCATGGAGCTCAAAACTGAAAAGTGTTCCGAGCATTACCGTTTTTTATGTATAAGAATCAACCAGGGATCACGGGGCACCAAAACCCAGAAAGTCATATTTTCGCACAAAAATTACACAACGAAAATTGCACAATGAAAAGTGCTCCAAGCATTATGGATTGTTATGCATAAGGATGCACCAGGGATCACGTGGCAGGGATCACGGGGCACCAAAACCTAATAGTCTTATTTTGGCACGAAATTTGCACCATGTGCCGAAAATTCACTACGGACACCTAAATTGCACCACCGGGCACCACGGACCTCCAAACTGAAAACTGCTCCGAGCATTATGATTTTTTATGCATAAGAATGCACCAGGGATCATGGGGCACGAAAACCCAAAAGTTTTATTTTCGCACGAAAATTGTACAAATGGTCGAAAATGCACCACCGACACCAAAATTGGACCACGGGGCACCACGGACCTCAAAACTGAAAAGGGTTTCAAGCTTTATGGTTTTGTATGCAGAAGAATGCACCAGGGATCACGTGGCACCAAAAACCAAAAGTCTTATTTTCGCACAAAAATTGTACAAATTGCCGAAAATGCTCCATCGGCACCAAAATTGGACCACCGGGCACAACGGATCTCAAAACTGAAAAGTGCTCCAAGCATGATGGTTTTTTATGCATAAGAATGCTCCAGGGATCACGGGGCACCAAAACCCAAAAGTCTTATTTTCCGACTAAAATTGTACAAATGGCCGAAAATGTACCACCGACACCAAAATTGGACCACCGAGCACCTCAGACCTCAAAACTGAAAAGTTCTCTAAGCATGATGGTTTTTTATGCATAAGAATGCACCAGGGATCACGGGGCAACAAAACCCAAACTCTTTTTTTCGCACAAAAATTGCACAATGGGCCGAAAAGGCACCTCCGGCACCAAAATTGGACCACGGGGCGCCTCGGACCTCAAAACTGAAAAGTACTTTGAGTGTTATGGTTGTTTATGCATAAGAATGCACCAGGGATAATGGGGCACCGAAACCCAAAAGTCTTATTTTTGCACGAAGATTGTACAATGGGCCGAAAATGCACGACGGGCACCAAAATCTGTCCACGGGGCACCTCGGACCTCAAAACTAAAAAGTGCTCTGAGCATTATCGTTTTTCATGCAAAAGAATACACCAGGGATCACGGGGCACCAAAACACAAAAGTCTTATTTTGGCACGAAAATTGGACAAATGGCCGAAAATGCTCCATCGACACCAAAATGGGTCCACCGGGCACCACAGACCTTAAAACTGAAAAGTGCTTCGTGCATGATGGTTTTTTATGCATAAGAATGCACCAGGGATCACGGGGCACCAAAACCCAAAAGTCTTATTTTCCCACGAAAATTGCACAAATGGCCGAAAATGGACCACTGGCACGAAAATTGGACCACAGGGTACCTCGGACCTCAAAACTGAAAGGTTCTCTGAGCATTATGGTTTTTTATGCATAAGAATGCACCAAGGATCACGGGACACCAAAACCCAAAAGTCTTTTTTTCGCACGAAAATTGCACAATGGGCCGAAAAGGCACCTCCGGCACCAAAATTGGACCACGGGGCACGTTGAACCTCAAAACTGAAAAGTGCTCTGAGCGTTATGGTTGTTTATGCATAAGAATGCCCCAGGAATAATGGGGCACCGAAACCTAAAAGTCTTATTTTCGCACGAAGTTTGCACAATGGGCCGAAAATGCACGACGGGCACCAAAATCTATCCACGGGGTACCTCGGACCTCAAAACTAAAAAGTGCTCTGAGCATTATGGTTTTTTATGCATAAGAATGCACCAGGGATCACGGGGCACCAAAACACAAAAGTCTTATTTTGGCACGAAAATTGCACAAATGGCCGAAAATGCTCCATCGGCACCAAAATTGGACCACCGGGCACCACGGACCTCAAAACTGAAAAGTGCTCTACGCATGATGGTTTTTTATGCATAAGAATGCACCAGGGATCACGGGCACCAAAACGCAAAAGTCTTATTTTCCCACTAAAATTGCACAAATGGCCAAAATGGACCACCGGCACCAAAATTGGACGACGGGGCACCTCAAACCTCAAAACTAAAAAGTCCACAAAGCATTATGATTTTTTATGCATAAGAATGCACCAGGGATCACGGGGCACCAAAACCCAAAAGGCTTATTTTCGCACGAAAATTGCATAAATGGCAAAAAATGCAACACCGAAACCAAAATTGGACCACGAGGCACCACGAACCTCAAAATTGAAAAGTGTTCTGAGCATTATGATTCTTTATGCATAAGAATGCACCAGGCATCATGGGGCACCAAAACCCAAAAGGCTTATTTTCGCACGAAAATCGTACAAATGGCAAAAAATGCAACACCGGATTTTGGACCACGAGGCACCACGGACCTCAAAATTGAAAAGTGTTCCGAGCATTATGGTTCTTTATGCATAAGAATGCACCATGGATCACAGGGCACTAAAACCCAAAAAACTTTTTTTCGCACGAAAATTGCACAAATGGCCGAAAATGCACTACCGACACCAAAATTGGACCACGGGGAACCACAGACCTCAAATAAAAAAAGTCTTCTGAGCATTATGGTTTTATGCATAAGAATGCCCCAGGGATCACGGGGTACCAAAACCCAAAAGTCTTATTTTCGCATGAAAATTGTACAAATGGCCGAAAATGCACCACCGACACCAAAATTGGACCATGGGGCACCACACACCTTAAAACTGAAAAGAGTTCCAAGCATTATGTTTTTTTATGCATAAGAATGCACCAGGGATCGCTGGGCACCAAAACCCAAAAGTCTTAGCTTCGCATGAAAATTGCACAAATTTCAGAAAATGTACCATGGGCACCTAAATTGGACCACGGGGCACCTTGGACCTCAAAACTAAAAAGTGGTCTGAGCATTATGGTTTTATATTCATAAGAATGCACCAGGGATCGCGGGGCACAAAAACCCAAAAGTCTTACTTTCGCACGAAAATTGCACAAATGGCCGAAAATGCTCCATTGGCACCAAAATTGGACCACCGGGCACAACAGACCTCAAAACTGGAAAGTACTCTGAGCATTGTGGTTTTTTATGGACAAGAATGCACCAGGGATCGCGGGGAACCAAAACCCAAAAGAATTATTTTCTCATGAAAATTGCACAAATGGAAGAAAATGTACCACGGGCACAAAAATTGGATCACGGGGCACCTCGGACCTCAAAACTAAAAAGTGCTCCTAGCATTATGGTTTTTTATGCATAAGAATGCACCAGGGATCACGGGGCACCAAAACCCAAAAGTCTTATTTTCGCATCAAGATTGCACAATGTGCCGACAATGCAGCACCGGCACCAAAATTGGACGACGGGGCACCTCGGACCTCAAAACTAAAAAGTGCTCCGAGCATTGTGGTTTTTTATGCATAAGAATGCACTAGGGATAACGGGGCACTAAAACCCAAAAGTCTTATTTTCGCACGAAAATTGCACAAATCGCCGAAAACGTACCACGGGTACCAAAATTGGACCACGGGGCACCACGGACCTCAAAATTGAAAAGTGCTCCGAGCATGATGGTTTTTTATGCATAAGAATGCACCAAGGATGACGGGGCACCAAAATCCGAAAGTCTTATTTTCGCACGAAAATTGCACAAATGGCCGAAAATACACCACCAGCACCAAAATTGGACAACAGGGCACCTTGGACCTCAAAACTGAAAGGTTCTCCAAGAATTATGGTTTTTTATGCATAAGAATGCACCAGGGATCACGGGGCACCAAAACCCAAAAGTCTTTTTTTCGTACGAAAATTGCACAGTGGGCCGAAAATGGAACACTGGCACCCAAATTCGACCACGGTGCCCCTTGAACCCCAAAACTGAAAAGTACTCTGACCTTTGTGGTTTTTTATGGATAAGAATGCACCAGGGATCACGGGGAACTAAAACCCAAAAGACTTATTTTCGCATGAAAATTGCACAAATGGCCCAAAATGTACCACGACCACAAAAATTGGATCACGGGGCACCTCAGACCTCAAAACTGAAAAGTGCTCATAGCATTATGGTTTTTTATGAATAAGAATGCACCAGGGATTACGGGGCACCAAAACCCAAAAGTCTTATTTTCGCACGAAGATGCACAATGGGCCGAAAAATGCACCACCGGCACTAAAATTGGACCACGGGGCACCTCGGACCTCAAAACTGAAAAGTGCTCCGAGCATTATGGTCTTTTATGCATAAGAATGCACAAGGGTTCATGGGGCACCAAAACCCAAAAATCTTATTTTCTCACGAAAATTGTACAAATGGCCGAAAATGCACCACCGGTACCAAAATTGGACCACGGGGCACCTCAGACCTCAAATCTGAAAAGTGCTTTGAGCATTATTGTTTTTTATGCATAAGAATGCACCAGGGATAATGGGGCACCAAAACCCAAAAGTCTTATTTTCGCACGAAAATTGAACAACGGGCGGAAAATGCACCATGGGCAACAAAATTGGACCACTGGGCACCTCGGACCTCAAAACTAAAAAGTGGTCCGAGCATTATGGTTTTTTATGCATGAGAATGCACCAGGGATCACGGGGCACCACAACCCAAAAGTTTTATTTTCGCACGAAAATTGCACAAATGGCCGAAAATGCACGATCGGCACCAAAATTGGACCACGGGGCACCTTGGAACTCAAAACTGAAAGGTTCTCCAAGCATTAGGGTTTTTTATGCATAAGAATGCACCAGGGATCACGGGTCCCCAAAACCCAAAACTCTTATTTTCGCAAGAAAATTACAAAATGGGCAGAAATTGCACCATGGGCACATAATTGGACCACGGGGCACCTCGGACCTCAAAACTGAAAAGTGCTCCGAGCATTCAGGTTTTTTATGCATAAGAATGCTCCAGGGATCACGGGGCACCAAACCCCAAAACTCTTATATTTGCCCGAAAATTGCACAATGGGCGGAAAATGCACCACTGGCACCAAAATTGGACCACGGGGCACCTCGGACCTCAAAACTGAAAAGTTCTCTGAGAATTATTGTTTTTTATGCATAAAAATGCACCAGAGATCATGGGGCACCAAAACCCAAAAGTCTTATTTTCGCACAAAAATTCCACAAATGGCCGAAAATGTACCACGAGCACCAAAATTGGACCACGGGGCACCTCGGACCTCAAAACTGAAAAGTGCTCTGGGCATTATGATTTTTTATGGTTAAGAATGCACTATGGATCACGGGGAACCAACACCCAAAAGTCTTTTTTTTCGCACTAAATTGCACAATGGGCCGAAAATGCAACACGGGCACCAAAATTCGTCCACAGGGCACCTCGAACCTCAAAACTGAAAAGTTCTCCGAGCATTGTGGTTTTTTACGGATAAGAATGCACTAGGGCTCAAGGGAACCAAAACCCAAATGTCTTATTTTCGCATGAAAATTGCACAAATGGACGAAAATGTACCACGGGAAAAAAAATTCGATCACGGGGAACCTCGGACATCAAAACTTAAAAGTGATCATAGCATTATGGTTTTTTATGCATTAGAATGCACCAGGGATCGTGGGGCACCAACACCCAAAAGTCTTATTTTCGCACGAAGATTGCACAATGTGCCGACAATGCACAACCGGCACCAAAATTGGACCACGGGGCACCTCGGACCTCAAAACTGAAAAGTGCTCCGAGCATTGCGGATTTTATGCATAAGAATGCTCCAGGGATCACGGGGCACCAAAACCCAAAACTCTTATTTTCGCCCGAAAATTGCACAATGGGCGAAAAATGCACCACGGGCACCAAAATTGGACCACGGGGCACCTCGGACCTCAAAACTGAAAAGTTCTCTGAGTATTATTGTTTTTTATGCATAAGAATGCACCAGAGATCATGGGGCACCAAAATCAAAAAGTCTTATTTTCGCACGAAAATTCCACAAATGGCCGAAAATGTACCACGAGCACCAAAATTGGACCACGGGGCACCTCGGACCTCAAAACTGAAAAGTGCTCTGGGCATTATGATTTTTTATGGTTAAGAATGCACTATGGATCACGGGGAACCAACACCCAAAAGTCTTTTTTTTCGCACTAAATTGCACAATGGGCCGAAAATGCAACACGGGCACCAAAATTCGTCCACAGGGCACCTCGAACCTCAAAACTGAAAAGTTCTCCGAGCATTGTGGTTTTTTACGGATAAGAATGCACCAGGGCTCAAGGGAACCAAAACCCAAATGTCTTATTTTCGCATGAAAATTGCACAAATGGACGAAAATGTACCACGGGAACAAAAATTCGATCACGGGGAACTTCGGACATCAAAACTTAAAAGTGATCATAGCATTATGGTTTTTTATGCATTAGAATGCACCAGGGATCGCGGGGCACCAACACCCAAAAGTCTTATTTTCGCACGAAGATTGCACAATGTGCCGACAATGCACAACCGGCACCAAAATTGGACCACGGGGCACCTCGGACCTCAAAACTGAAAAGTGCTCCGAGCATTGCGGATTTTATGCATAAGAATGCTCCAGGGATCACGGGGCACCAAAACCCAAAACTCTTATTTTCGCCCGAATATTGCACAATGGGCGGAAAATGCACCACGGGCACCAAAATTGGACCACGGGGCACCTCAGACCTCAAAACTGAAAAGTTCTCTGAGTATTATTGTTTTTTATGCATAAGAATGCACCAGAGATCATGGGGCACAAAAACCCAAAAGTCTTATTTTCGCACGAAAATTCCACAAATGGCCAAAAATGTACCACGAGCACCAAAATTGGACCACGGGGCACCTCGGACCTGAAAACTGAAAAGTGCTCCGGGCATTATGATTTTTTATGGTTAAGAATGCACTATGGATCACGGGGAATCAACACCCAAAAGTCTTTTTTTCGCACTAAATTGCACAATGGGCCGAAAATGCAACACGGGCACCAAAATTCGTCCACAGGGCACCTCGAACCTCAAAACTGAAAAGTTCTCTGAGCATTGTGGTTTTTTACGGATAAGAATGCACCAGGGCTCAAGGGAACCAAAACCCAAATGTCTTATTTTCACATGAAAATTGCATAAATGGACGAAAATGTACCACGGGAACAAAAATTCGATCACGGGGAACCTCGGACGTCAAAACTTAAAAGTGCTCATAGCATTATGGTTTTTTATGCATTAGAATGCACCAGGGATCACGGGCACCAACACCCAAAAGTCTTATTTTCGCACGAAGATTGCACAATGTGCCGACAATGCACCACCGACACCAAAATTGGACCACGGGGCACCTCGGACCTCAAAACTGAAAATTGCTCCGAGCATTGCGGATTTTATGCATAAGAATGCACCATGGTTCATGGGGCACCAAAATTCGAAAGTCTTATTTTTGCACGAAAATTGCACAAATGGCCGAAAATGCACCATCAGCACCAAAATTGGATCACGGGGCACCTTGGACCTCAAAACTGAAAGGTTCTCCAAGCATTATGGTTTTTTAGGCATAAGAATACACCAGGGATCAAGGGGCGCCAAAACCCAAAAGTCTTTTTTTCGCACGAAAATTGCACAATGGGCCGAAAATGCAACACGGGCACCAAAATTCAACCACGGGGAACCTCGGACCTCAAAACTGAAAAGTGCTCCGAGCATTGTGGTTTTTTATGGATAAGAATGCACCAGGGATCACGGGGAACCAAAACCAAAAAGTCTTATTTTCGCACGAAAATTGCACAACAGGCGAAAAATGCACCACGGGCACCAATATTGGACCACGGGGCACCTCGGACCTCAAAACTGAAAGTCCTCCGAGCACTATGGTTTTTTATGGATAAGAATGTACCCGGGATGACGGGGAACCAAAACCCAAAAGTCTTATTTTCGCACGAAAATTGCACAAAAGGCCGAAAATGCACCACTGACACCAAAATTGGACCACGGGGTACGAAGGACCTCAAAACTGAAGAGTGCTCCAAGCATGATGGTTTTTTATGCATAAGAATGCAGCATGGATCACGGGGCACCAAAATCCAACAGTCTTAGTTTCGCACAAAAATTGAACAAATGGCAAAAAATGCACCACTGACATCAAAATTGGACCACGGGGCACCTCGGACCTCAAATCTGAAAAGTCCTCCGAGCATTATGATTTTTTATGGATAAGAATGCACCAGGGATCACGGGGAACCAAAACCCAAAAGTCTTATTTTCGCACGAAAATTGCACAATGGGCGGAAAATGCACCACGGGCACCAATATTGGAGCACGGGGCACCTCGGACCTCAAAACTGAAAGTTCTCCGAGAATTATGGTTTTTTATGGATAAGAATGCACCATGGATCACGGGGAACCAAAACCCAAAAGTATTATTTTCGTACGAAAATTGCACAAATGGCCGAAAATGCACCATCGGCACCAAAATTGGACCACGGGGCACCTCGGACCTCAAAACTGAAAAGTGCTTTGAGCATTGTTCTTTTTTATGCATAAGAATGCACCAAGAATAACGGGGCACCAAAACGCAAAAGTCTTATTTTCGCACGAAAATTGCACAGTGGGCGGAAAATGCACCACGGGCACCAAAATTGGACCACGGGGCACCTCGGACCTCAAAACTGAAAAGTGCTCTAAGCATTATGGTTTTTTATGCATAAGAATGCACTAGGGATCATGGGGCACCAAAACCCAAAAGTCTTATTTTCGCACAAAAATTCCACAAATGGCCGAAAATGTACCAGGAGCACCAAAATTGGACCACGGGGTACGACGGACCTCAAAACTGAAAAGTGCTCCGAGCATGATGGTTTTTTATGCATAAGAATGCAGCATGGATCACGAGACACCAAAATCCAAGAGTCTTAGTTTCGCACAAAAATTGAACAAATGGCCGAAACTGCACCACCAGCACCAAAATTGGATTACGGGGTACCTCGGACCTCAAAACTGAAAAGTCCTCCGAGCATTATGATTTTTTATGGATATGAATGCACCAGGGATCACGGGGAACCAAAACCCAAAAGTCTTATTTTCTCACGAAAATTGCACAATGGGCGGAAAATGCACCACGGGCACCAATATTGGACCATGGGGTACCTCGGACCTCAAAACTGAAAGTCCTCCGAGCATTATGGTTTTTTATGGATAAGAATGCACTAGGGATCACGGGGAACCAAAACCCAAAAGTCTTATTTTCGCACGAAAATTGCACAAATGGCCGAAAATGCACCACCGACACCAAAATTGGACCACGGGGTACGACGGACCTCAAAACTGAAAAGTGCTCCGAACATGATGGTTTTTTGTGCATAAGAATGCAGCAGGGATCACGGGGCACCAAAACCGAAAAGTCTTATTTTCACCTGCAAATTGCACAAATGGCCGAAAATACACCACCGACACCAAAATTGAACCACGGGGCAGTACGGACCTTAAACCAGAAAAGAGTGCCAAGCATTATGGTTTTTTCTATATAAGAATGCACCAGGAATCACGGGGCACCAAAACCCAAAAGTTTTATTTTCGCACGAAAATTGCACAATGGGCCGAAAATGCACCACAGGCACCAAAATTGAAAAGTGCTTTGAGCATTATGGTTTTTTATGGATAAGAAAGCACAAGGGATAACGGGGCACCAATACCCAAAAGTCTTATTTTCGCACGAAAATTGCACAAATTGGCGAAAATGTACCAAGGGCACCAAAATTTGACCACGGGGCACCTCGGACCTCGAAGTTGAAAAGTGCTCCATTATGGTTTTTAATGCATGAGAATGCAACAGGGTTCACGGGGCACCAAAACCCAAAAGTCTAATTTTTGCACAAAAATTACTCAATGGGCCGAAAATGCACCACGGGCACCAAAATTGCAACATGGGGCACCTCGGACCTAAAAACTAAAATGTGCTATGAGCATTATGGTTTTTTATTCGTAAGAATGCACCAGGGTTAACGAGGCACCAAAAACCAAAAGTCTTATTTTCGCACGAAAATTGCACAAATGGCTGAAAATGCACCACTGGCACCAAAATTGTTCCACGAGGCACCACGGACCTCAAAACTGAAAAGTGTTCCAAGCATTATGGTTTTTTATGCATAAGAATGTACTAGGGATCATGGGGCACCAAAATCCAAAAGTCTTATTTTCGCACGAAAATTGCACAAACGACCGAAAATGAACCACGGGCACCAAAATTTGGCCACGGGGCACCTCGGACCTGAAAACTGGAAATTTCTCCGAGCATTGTGGTTTTTTATGCATAAGAATGCACCAGGGATCATAGGGCACCAAAACCCAAAAGTCTTATTTTCGCATGAAAATTGTACAAATGGCAGAAAATGCACCATCGGCACCAAAATTGGACCACGGGGCACCACGAACCTGAAAACTGAAAAGTGTGTTGAGCATTATGGTTTTTTATGCATAAGAATGCACCATGGATAACGGGGCACCAAAACCCAAAAGTCTTATTTTCGCACTAAGATTGCACAATGGGCCGAAAATGAACAACGGGCACAAAAATTTGACCACGGTGCACCTCGGACCTCAAAAGTGAAAAGTGCTTCGAACATTATGGTTTTTATGCATAAGAATGCACCAGGGATCACGGGCCACCAAAACCCAAAAGTCTTATTTTCACTTGAAAATTGCACAAATGGCCGAAAATGCACCACCGACACAAAAATTGGAGCACGGGGAAGCACGAACCTTAAAACTGAAAAGAGTTCCAAGCATTGTGGTTTTTTATACATATGAATGCACCAGGGATCACGAGGCACCACAACCCAAAAGTCTTATTTTCGCACGAAAATTGCACAATGCGACGAAAATGCACCACGGGCACCAAAATTGAAAAGTACTCTGAGCATTATGGTTTTTTTATGGATAAGAATGCACCAGGGATCACGCGGCACTAATAGCCAAAAGTATTATTTTTGCACGAAAATTGCACAAAAGGCCGAAAATGCACCACTGACACCAAAATTGGACCACGGGGTACCTCGGACCTTAAAACTGAAAAGTGCTCCAAGCATTATGATTTTTTATGGATATGAATGCACCAGGGATCACGGGGAACCAAAACCCAAAAGTCTTATTTTCTCACGAAAATTGCACAATGGGCGGAAAATGCACCACGGGCACCAATATTGGACCACGGGGTACCTCGGACCTCAAAACTGAAAGTCCTCCGAGCATTATGGTTTTTTATGGATAAGAATGCACCAAGGATCACGGGGAACCAATACCCAAAAGTCTTATTTTCGCACGAAAATTGCACAAAAGGCCGAAAATGCACCACCGGCACCAAAATTGGACCACGGGGTACGACGGACCTCAAAACTGAAAAGTGCTCTGAACATGATGGTTTTTTGTGCATAAGAATGCAGCAGGGATCACGGGGCACCAAAACCCAAAAGTCTTATTTTTGCATGAAAATTGCACAAATGGCCGAAAATGCACCACCGACAACAAAATTGAACCACGGGGTACGACGGACCTCAAAACTGAAAAGTGCTCCGAGCATGATGGTTTTTTATGCATAAGAATGCGGCATGGATCACGGGGCACCAAAATCCAAGAGTATTAGTTTCGCACAAAAATTAAACAAATGGCCGAAACTGCACCACCGACACCAAAATTGGATTACGGGCACCTCGGACCTCAAAACTGAAAAGTCCTCCGAGCATTATGATTTTTTATGGATATGAATGCACCAGGGATCACGGGGAACCAAAACCCAAAAGTCTTATTTTCTCACGAAAATTGCACATTAGGCGGAAAATGCACCACGGGCACCAATATTGGACCACGGGGTACCTCGGACCTCAAAACTGAAAGTCCTCCGAGCATTATGGTTTTTTATGGATAAGAATGCACCAAGGATCACGGGGAACCAATACCCAAAAGTCTTATTTTCGCACGAAAATTGCACAAAAGGCCGAAAATGCACCACCGGCACCAAAATTGGACCACGGGGTACGACGGACCTCAAAACTGAAAAGTGCTCTGAACATGATGGTTTTTTGTGCATAAGAATGCAGCAGGGATCACGGGGCACCAAAACCCAAAAGTCTTATTTTTGCATGAAAATTGCACAAATGGCCGAAAATGCACCACCGACAACAAAATTGAACCACGGGGTACGACGGACCTCAAAACTGAAAAGTGCTCCGAGCATGATGGTTTTTTATGCATAAGAATGCGGCATGGATCACGGGGCACCAAAATCCAAGAGTATTAGTTTCGCACAAAAATTAAACAAATGGCCGAAACTGCACCACCGACACCAAAATTGGATTACGGGCACCTCGGACCTCAAAACTGAAAAGTCCTCCGAGCATTATGATTTTTTATGGATATGAATGCACCAGGGATCACGGGGAACCAAAACCCAAAAGTCTTATTTTCTCACGAAAATTGCACATTAGGCGGAAAATGCACCACGGGCACCAATATTGGACCACGGGGTACCTCGGACCTCAAAACTGAAAGTCCTCCGAGCATTATGGTTTTTTATGGATAAGAATGCACCAAGGATCACGGGGAACCAATACCCAAAAGTCTTATTTTCGCACGAAAATTGCACAAAAGGCCGAAAATGCACCACCGGCACCAAAATTGGACCACGGGGTACGACGGACCTCAAAACTGAAAAGTGCTCTGAACATGATGGTTTTTTGTGCATAAGAATGCAGCAGGGATCACGGGGCACCAAAACCCAAAAGTCTTATTTTTGCATGAAAATTGCACAAATGGCCGAAAATGCACCACCGACAACAGAATTGAACCACGGGGTACGACGGACCTCAAAACTGAAAAGTGCTCCGAGCATGATGGTTTTTTATGCATAAGAATGCGGCATGGATCACGGGGCACCAAAATCCAAGAGTATTAGTTTCGCACAAAAATTAAACAAATGGCCGAAACTGCACCACCGACACTAAAATTGGATTACGGGCACCTCGGACCTCAAAACTGAAAAGTCCTCCGAGCATTATGATTTTTTATGGATATGAATGCACCAGGGATCACGGGGAACCAAAACCCAAAAGTCTTATTTTCTCACGAAAATTGCACATTGGGCGGAAAATGCACCACGGGCACCAATATTGGACCACGGGGTACCTCGGACCTCAAAACTGAAAGTCCTCCGAGCATTATGGTTTTTTATGGATAAGAATGCACCAAGGATCACGGGGAACCAATACCCAAAAGTCTTATTTTCGCACGAAAATTGCACAAAAGGCCGAAAATGCACCACCGGCACCAAAATTGGACCACGGGGTACGACGGACCTCAAAACTGAAAAGTGCTCTGAACATGATGGTTTTTTGTGCATAAGAATGCAGCAGGGATCACGGGGCATCAAAATCGAAAAGTCTTATTTTCACATGCAAATTGCACAAATGGCCGAAAATGCACCACCGACACCAAAATTGAACCACGGGGTAGCACGGACCTTAAATCATAAAAGAGTTCCAAGCATTATGGTTTTTTCTATATAAGAATGCACCAGGAATCACGGGGCACCAAAACCCAAAAGTCTTATTTTCGCACGAAAATTGCAAAATGCGACGAAAATGCACCACGGGCACCAAAATTGAAAAGTACTCTGAGCATTATGGTTTTTTATCGATAAGAAAGCACCAGGGATCACGCGGCACCAATACCCAAAAGTCTTATTTTCGCACGAAAATTGCACAAATGGGCGAAAATGTACCACGGGGACCAAAATTTGACCACGGGGCACCTCGGACCTCAAAACTTAAAAGTGCTCCGAGCATTATGGTTTTTTATGCGTGAGAATGCAACAGGGATCGCGGGGCACCAAAACCCAAAAGTCTTATTTTCGCACGAAAATTGCACAATGGGCCGAAAATGCACCATGGGCAATAAAATTTGGCCACGGGGCACCTCGGACCTCAAAACTGGAAAGTTCTCCGAGCATTATGGTTTTTTATGCATGAGAAGGCAACAGGGATCACGGGGCACCAAAACCAAAAAGTCTTATTTTCGCACGAAAATTGCACAATGGGTCAAAAATGCACCACGAGCACCAAAATTGGAACATGAGGCACCTCGGACCTCAAAACTGAAAAGTGCTATGAGCTTTATTGTTTTTTATTCATAAGAATGCACCAGGGTTAACGAGGCACCAAAAACCAAAAGTCTTATTTTCGCACGAAAATTGCATAAATGGCTGAAAATGCACCACTGGCTCCAAAATTGGACCACGAGGCACCACGGACCTGAAAATTGATATGTGTTCCGAGCATTACGGTTTTTTATGCATAAGAATGCACCAGGGATCACGGGGCAGCAAAACCCAAAAGTCTTATTTTCGCACGAAAATTGCACAAATGGCTGAAAATGCACCACTGGCACCAAAATTGGACCATGAGGCACCACAGACCTGAAAACTGAAAAGTGTTCCTAACAGTACGCTTTTTTATGCATAAGAATGCACCAGGGGTCACAGGGTACCAAAACCCAAAAGTCTTATTTTCGCACGAAAATTGCACAATATGCCGAAAATGAACCACGGGCACGAAAATTTGGCCACGGGGCACCTCGGACCTCAAAACTGGAAAGTTCTCCGAGCATTATGGTTTTTTATGCATGAGAAGGCAACAGGGATCACGGGGCACCAAAACCAAAAAGTCTTATTTTCGCACGAAAATTGCACAATGGGTCAAAAATGCACCACGGGCACCAAAATTGGAACATGAGGCACCTCAGACCTCAAAACTGAAAAGTGCTATGAGCTTTATTGTTTTTTATTCATAAGAATGCACCAGGGTTAACGAGGCACCAAAAACCAAAAGTCTTATTTTCGCACGAAAATTGCACAAATGGCTGAAAATGCACCACTGGCTCCAAAATTGGACCACGAGGCACCACGGACCTGAAAATTGATATGTGTTCCGAGCATTACGGTTTTTTATGCATAAGAATGCACCAGGGATCACGGGGCAGCAAAACCCAAAAGTCTTATTTTCACACGAAAATTGCACAAAGGGCCGAAAATGAACCACGGGCACCAAAATTTGGCCACGGGGCACCTCGGACCTCAAAACTGGAAAGTTCTCCTAGCATTGTGGTTTTTTATGCATAAGAATGCACCAGGGATCACGGGGCACCAAAACCCAAAAGTCTTATTTTCGCACGAAAATTTCACAATTGGCTGAAAATGCACCACGGGCACCAAAATTTGACCACGGGGAACCTCGGAACTCAAAACTGGAAAGTTCTCTGAGCATTATTATTTTTTATGCATAATAATGCGCAAGGGATCAAGGGGCACTAAAACCCAAAAGTCTAATTATCGCAAGAATATTGCACAATGGGACGAAAATGCACCACGGGCACCAAAATTGGAACACGGGGCACCTCGGACCTCAAAAATGACAAGTGCTATGAGCATTATGGTTTTTTATTCTTAAGAATGCACCACAGATCACGGGGCACCAAAAACATAAAATCTTATTTTCGCACGAAAATTGCACAAATGGCTGAAAATGCACCACTAGCACCAAAATTGGACCAAGTGCCCCACAGACCTCAAAACTGAAAAGTGTTCCGAGCATTATGGTTTTTTATGCATAATAATGCACCAGGGATCACAAGGCACCAAAACCCAAAAGTCTTATTTTCACACGAAAATTGCACAATAGGCCGAAAATGCACCACGGGCACCAAAGTTGGACCACACCACGGACCTCAAAACTGAAAAGTGTTCCAAGAATTATAGTTTTTTATGCATAAGAATGCACCAGGGATCATGGGGCACCAAAACCCAAAAGTCTTATTTTCGCATGAAATTGCACAATGGACCGAAAATGCACCATAGGAACCAAAATTCGACCACAGGGCACCTTGGACTTCAAAACTGAGAAGTGCTACGAAGCATTATGGTATTTTATGCATAAAAATGCACTAGGGATCACAGGGCACCAAAACCCAAAGGTCTTATTTTCGCATGAAAATTGCACAAATTGTCGAAAATGCACCATCGACACCAAAATTGGACCACGGGACACCACGGACCTCAAAATTGAAAAGTCCTCCAGGCATTATGGTTTTTTATGCATAAGAATTCAACAGGGATCACGGGGCACCAAAATCCAAAAGTCTTCTTTCCGCACGAAAATTGTACAAATGCCCGAAAATGCACCACCGGCACAAAAATTGGACCACGGGGCACCGCGAACCTCAAAACTGAAAAGTGTGTCGAGCATTATGGTTGTTTATGCATAAGAATGAACCAGGGATTACGGGGCACCAAAACCCAAAAGTCTTATTTTTGCACTAAGATTGCACAATGGGCCGAAAATGCACAACGAGCACAAAAATTGGACCGCGGTGCACCTCGGACCTCAAAACTGAAAAGTGCTTAGAAAATTATGGTTTTTTATGCATAAGAATGCACCAGGGATCATGGGGCACCAAAACCCAAAAGTATTATTTTCACATGAAAATTGCACAAATGGCCGAAAATGCACCACCGACACCAAAATTGGACCACGGGGCAGCACGAACCTTAAAATTGAAAAGAGTTCCAAGCATTATGGTTTTTTATTCATAAGAATGCACCAGGGATCACGGGGCACCAAAACCCAAAAGTCTTATTTTCGCACGAAAATTGCACAATGGGCCGAAAATGCACCACGGGCACCAAAATTGAAAAGTGCTATGAGCATTATGGTTTTTTATGGATAAGAAACCACCAGGGATCACGGGGCACCAATACCCAAAACTCTTATTTTCGCACGAAAATTGCACAAATGGGCGAAAATGTACCACGAGCACACAAATTTGACCACGGGGCACCTCAAAAGTTAAAAGTGCTCCGAGCATTACGGTTTTTTATGCATAAGAATGCACCAGGGATCACGGGGCACCAAAACCCAAAAGTCTTATTTTCGCACAAAAATTTCACAATAGGCTGAAAATGCACCACGGGCACCAAAATTTGACCACGGGGAACCTCGGAACTCAAAACTGGAAAGTTCTCCAAGCATTATGGTTTTTATGCATAAGAATGCACCAGGGATCAAGGGGCACTAAAATCCAAAAGTCTAATTTTCGCAAGAATATTGCACCATGGGCACAAAAATTGGAACTCGGGGAACCTTGGACCTCAAAACTGAAAAGTGCTGTGAGCATTATGGTTTTTTATTCAAAAGAATGCACCAGGGATCACGGGGCACCAAAAACCAGAAGTCTTATTTTCGCACGAAAATTGCACAAATGGCTGAAAATGCACCACTGGCACCAAAATTGGACCAAGGGGCACCACAGACCTCAAAACTGAAAAGTGTTCCGAGCATTATGGTTTTTTATGCATAAGAATGCACCAGGGATCACGGGGCACCAAAATCCAAAAGTCTTATTTTCGCACGAAAATTGCACAATGGGCCGAAAATGAACCACGGGCACCAAAATTTGACCACGGGGTACCTCGGACCTCAAAACTGGAAAGTTTTCCAAGCATTATGGTTTTTTATGCATAAGAATGCACCAGGGATCACGGGGCACCAAAACCCAAAAGTCTTATTTTCGCACAAAAATTTCACAATGGGCTGAAAATGCACCATGGGCACCAAAATTTGACCACGGGGAACTTCATAACTCAAAATTGAAAAGTTCTCTGAGCATTATGGTTTGTTATGCATAATAATGCGCAAGGGATCAAGGGGCACTAAAACCCAAAAGTCTAATTTTTGCAAGAATATTGCACAATGGGACGAAAATGCACCACGGGCACCAAAATTGGAACACGGGACACCTCGGACCTCAAAACTAAAAAGTGTTGTGAGCATTATAGTTTTTTATGCACTAGGGTTAACGGGACACCAATAACCAAAAGTCTTATTTTCGCACGAAAATTGCACAAATGGCTGAAAATGCACGACTGGCACCAAAATTGGACCACGAGGCACCACGAACCTCAAAACAGAAAAGTGTTTTGAGCAAGATGGTTTTTTATGCATAAGAATGCACCAGGGATCAAGGGGCACCAAAACCCAAAAGTTTTATTTTCGCAAGAAAATTGCACAATAGGCCAAAAATGAACCACGGGGCACCTTGGACCTAAAAACTGGAAAGTTCTCTGAGCATTATGGTTTTTTATGCATAAGAATGCACCAGGGATCACGGGGAACCAAAACCCAAAAGTATTATTTTCGTGCGAAAATTTCACAATGGGCTGAAAATGCACCAAGTGCACCAAAATTTGGCCACGGGGCACCTCGAACTCAAAACTGGAAAGTTCTCCGAGCATTATGGTTTTTTAAGATTAAGAATACGCCAGGGATCAAGGGGCGCCAAAACCAAAAAGTCTTATTTTCGCGCGAAAATTTCACAATGGGCTGAAAATGCACCAAGTGCACCAAAATTTGGCCACGGGGCACCTCGAACTCAAAACTGGAAAGTTCTCCGAGCATTATGGTTTTTTAAGATTAAGAATACGCCAGGGATCAAGGGGCACCGAAACCCAAAAGTTTTATTTTCGCACGAAAATTGCACAAATGGCCGAAAATGCACCACCGGCACCAAAATTGGACCACGGGGTACCACGGACCTCCAAACTGAAATTTGCTCCAAGCATTATGATTTTTTACGCATAAGAATGCACCTGGGATCACGGGGCACCCAAACCCAAAAGTCTTATTTTTGCACGAAAATTGCACAATGGGCCGAAAATGCACCACGGGCACCAAAATTGGACCATAGGGCACCTCGAACCTCAAAACTAAAAAGTTATCCATGCATTATGGTTTTTTATGCATAAGAATGCACCAGGGATCATGGGGCACGAAAACCCAAAAGTTTTATTTTCGCACGAAAATTGTACAAATGGTCGAAAATGCACCACCGGCACCAAAATTGGACCACGGGGCACCACGGACCTCAAAACTGAAAAGGGTTCCAAGCTTTATGGTTTTGTATGCAGAAGAATGCACCAGGGATCACGTGGCACCAAAAACCAAAAGTCTTATTTTCACACGAAAATTTCACAAATCGCCGAAAATGCACCATCGGGCACCAAAATTTAACCACGGCGCACCTCGGACCTCAAAACTGGAAAGTTCTCCGAGAATTTTGATTTTTAATGCACAAGAATGCACCAGAGATCACGGGGCACCAAAACCCAAAAGTCTTATTTTCGCACGAAAATTGCTCAAATGGCCGAAATGCACCGCCGGCACCAAAACTGGACCACGGGGCACCACGGACCTCAAAACTGAAAATTGCTCCAAGCATTATGGTTTTTTACGCATAAGAATGCACCTGGGATCAAGGGGCACCAAAACCCAAAAGACTTATTTTCGCACGAAAATTGCACAATGGGCCGAAAATGCAAAATAAACACGAAAATTGGACCACGGGGCACCACGAACCTCAAAACTGAAAAAGAGTTCCGAGCATTATAATTTTTTTTGCATAAGAATTCACCAGGGATCACGGGGCACCAAAATCCAAAACTCTTATTTTCGCACGAAAATTTCACAATTGGCCGAATATGCACCATTGGCACCAAAATCGGACCACGGGGCACCACAGACCTCAAAATGAAAAGTTCTCCAAGAATTATGGTTTTTTATGCATAAGAATGCACCAGGGATCACGGGGCACCCAAATCCAAAAGTCTTATTTTCGCACAAAAATTGCACTATGGGCCGAAAATGCACCACGGGCACCAAAATTGGACCACAGGGCACCTCGAACCTCAAAACTGAAAAGTGCTCCGAGCATTATGGTTTTTGATGCATAAGAATGCACCAGGGATGACAGGGCACCAAAATCCAAAAGTCTTATTTTTGCACGAAAATTGTACAAATGGTCGAAAATGCACCACCGGCACCAAAATTGGACCACAGGGCACCACGGACCTCAAAACGGAAAAGGGTTTTGAGCTTTATGGTTTTGTATGCATAAGAATGCACCAGGGATCACGAGGCACCAAAATCCAAAAGTCTTATTTTCGCACGAAAATTGCGCAATGGGCCGAAAATGCAAAATAAACACGAAAATTGGACCACGGGGCACCACGAACCTCAAAACTGAAAAAGAGTTCCGACCATTATATTTTTTTTTGCATAAGAATGCACCAGGGATCACGGGGCACCAAAATCCAAAAGTCTTATTTTCGCACGAAAATTTCACAATTGGCCGAATATGCACCATCGGCACCAAAATCGGACCACGGGGCACCACAGACCTCAAAATGAAAAGTTCTCCAAGAATTATGGTTTTTTATGCATAAGAATGCACCAGGGATCACGGGGCACCCAAATCCAAAAGTCTTACTTTCGCACAAAAATTGCACAATGGGCCGAAAATGCACCACGGGCACCAAAATTGGACCACAGGGCACCTCGAACCTCAAAACTGAAAAGTGCTCCTAGCATTACGGTTTTTTATGCATAAGAATGCACCAGGGATGACAGGGCACCAAAACCCAAAAGTCTTATTTTCGCACGAAAATTGTACAAATGGTCGAAAATGCACCACCGGCACCAAAATTGGACCACAGGGCACCACGGACCTCAAAATGGAAAAGGGTTTTGAGCTTTATGGTTTTGTATGCATAAGAATGCACCAGGGATCACGAGGCACCAAAATCCAAAAGTCTTATTTTCGCACGAAAATTGCGCAAATGGCAAAAAATGCACCACCAGCACGAAAATTGGACCACGGGGCACCACGGACCTCAAAACTGAAAAGTGCTCTGACCATTATGGTTTTTTATACATAAGAACGCACCTGGGATCACGGAGCACCAAAACCCAAAAGGCTTATTTTCGCACAAAAATTTCACAAATGGCTGAAAATGCAACAACGACACCAAAATTTGACCACGGGACACAACGGACCTCAAAACTGAAAAGTGCTCCATGCATTATGGTTTTTTATGCATAAGAATGCACCAGGGATCATGGGGCACGAAAACCCAAAAGTTTTATTTTCGCACGAAAATTGTACAAATGGTCGAAAATGCACCACCGGCACCAAAATTGGACCACGGGGCACCACAGACCTCAAAACTGCAAAGGGTTCCGAGCTTTATGGTTTTGTATGCAGAAGAATGCACCAGGGATCACGTCGCACCAAAAACCAAAAGTCTTATTTTCACACGAAAATTTCACAAATCGCCGAAAATGCACCACGGGCACCAAAATTTGACCACGGCGCACCTCGGACCTCAAAACTGGAAAGTTCTCCGAGCATTATGATTTTTAATGCATAAGAATGCACCAGGGATCACGAGGCACCAAAATCCAAAACTCTTATTGTCGCACGAAAATTGCGCAAATGGCAAAAAATGCACCACCGGCACGAAAATTGGACCACGGGGCACCACGGACCTCAAAACTGAAAATTGCTCCAAGCATTATGGTTTTTTACGCATAAGAATGAACCTGGGATCAAGGGGCACCAAAACCGAAAAGACTTATTTTCGCACGAAAATTGCACAATGGGCCGAAAATGCAAAATAAACACGAAAATTGGACCACAGGGCACCACGAACCTCAAAACTGAAAAAGAGTTCCGAGCATTATAATTTTTGTTGCATAAGAATGCACCAGGGATCACGGGGCACCAAAATCCAAAAGTCTTATTTTCGCACGAAAATTTCACAATTGGCCGAATATGCACCATCGGCACCAAAATCGGACCACGGGGCACCACAGACCTCAAAATGAAAAGTTCTCCAAGAATTATGGTTTTTATGCATAAGAATGCACCAGGGATCACGGGACACCAAAATCCAAAAGTCTTATTTTCGCACAAAAATTGCATAATGGGCCGAAAATGCACCACGGGCACCAAAATTGGACCACAGGGCACCTCGAACCTCAAAACTGAAAAGTGCTCCGAGCATTATGGTTTTTTATGCATAAGAATGCACCAGGGATCATGGGGCACGAAAACCCAAAAGTTTTATTTTCGCACGAAAATTGTACAAATGGTCGAAAATGCACCACCGGCACCAAAATTGGACCACAGGGCACCACGGACCTCAAAACGGAAAAGGGTTTTGAGCTTTATGGTTTTGTATGCATAAGAATGCACCAGGGATCATGAGGCACCAAAATCCAAAAGTCTTATTTTCGCACGAAAATTGCGCAAATGGCAAAAAATGCACCACCGGCACGAAAATTGGACCACGGGGCACCACGGACCTCAAAACTGAAAAGTGCTCTGACCATTATGGTTTTTTATACATAAGAATGCACCTGGGATCACGGGGCACCAAAACCCAAAAGGATTATTTTCGCACAAAAATTTCACAAATGGCCAAAAATGCAACAACGACACCAAAATTTGACCGCGGGACACAACGGACCTCAAAACTGAAAAGTGCTCCATGCATTATGGTTTTTTATGCATAAGTATGCACCAGGGATCATGGGGCACGAAAACCCAAAAGTTTTATTTTCGCACGAAAATTGTACAAATGGTCGAAAATGCACCACCGGCACCAAAATTGGACCACGGGGCCCCACAAACCTCAAAACTGAAAAGGGTTCCGAGCTTTATGGTTTTTTATGCAGAAGAATGCACCAGGAATCACGTGGCACCAAAAACCAAAAGTCTTATTTTCACACGAAAATTTCACAAATCGTCGAAAATGCACCACGGGCACCAAAATTTGACCACGGCGCACCTCGAACCTCAAAACTGGAAAGTGCTCCGAGCATTATGATTTTTAATGCATAAGAATGCACCAGGGATCATGGGGCACCAAAATCCAAAAGTCTTATTTTCGCACGAAAATTGCACAAATGGGCCGAAAATGCACCACGGGCACCAAAATTGGACCACAGGGCACCTCGAACCTCAAAACTGAAAAGTGCTCCTAGCATTATGGTTTTTTATGCATAAGAATGCACCAGGGATGATAGGGCACCAAAACCCAAAAGTTTTTTTTTCGCACGAAAATTGTACAAATGGTCGAAAATGCACCACCGGCACCAAAATTGGACCACAGGGCACGACGGACCTCAAAACGGAAAAGGGTTTTGAGCTTTATGGTTTTGTATGCATAAGAATGCACCAGGGATCACGAGGCACCAAAATCCAAAAGTCTTATTTTCGCACGAAAATTGCGCAATGGGCCGAAAATGCAAAATAAACACGAAAATTGGACCACGGGGCACCACGAACCTCAAAACTGAAAAAGAGTTCCGAGCATTATATTTTTTTTTGCATAAGAATGCACCAGGGATCACGGGGCACCAAAATCCAAAAGTCTTATTTTCGCACGAAAATTTCACAATTGGCCGAATATGCACCATCGGCACCAAAATCGGACCACGGGGCACCACAGACCTCAAAATGAAAAGTTCTCCAAGAATTATGGTTTTTTATGCATAAGAATGCACCAGGGATCACGGGGCACCCAAATCCAAAAGTCTTATTTTCGCACAAAAATTGCACAATGGGCCGAAAATGCACCACGGGCACCAAAATTGGACCACAGGGCACCTCGAACCTCAAAACTGAAAAGTGCTCCTAGCATTATGGTTTTTTATGCATAAGAATGCACCAGGGATGATAGGGCACCAAAACCCAAAAGTTTTATTTTCGCACGAAAATTGTACAAATGGTCGAAAATGCACCACCGGCACCAAAATTGGACCACAGGGCACCACGGACCTCAAAATGGAAAAGGGTTTTGAGCTTTATGGTTTTGTATGCATAAGAATGCACCAGGGATCACGAGGCACCAAAATCCAAAAGTCTTATTTTCGCACGAAAATTGCGCAAATGGCAAAAAATGCACCACCAGCACGAAAATTGGACCACGGGGCACCACGGACCTCAAAACTGAAAAGTGCTCTGACCATTATGGTTTTTTATACATAAGAACGCACCTGGGATCACGGAGCACCAAAACACAAAAGGCTTATTTTCGCACAAAAATTTCACAAATGGCTGAAAATGCAACAACGACACCAAAATTTGACCACGGGACACAACGGACCTCAAAACTGAAAAGTGCTCCATGCATTATGGTTTTTTATGCATAAGAATGCACCAGGGATCATGGGGCACGAAAACCCAAAAGTTTTATTTTCGCACGAAAATTGTACAAATGGTCGAAAATGCACCACCGGCACAAAAATTGGACCACGGGGCACCACAGACCTCAAAACTGAAAAGGGTTCCGAGCTTTATGGTTTTGTATGCAGAAGAATGCACCAGGGATCACGTCGCACCAAAAACCAAAAGTCTTATTTTCACACGAAAATTTCACAAATCGCCGAAAATGCACCACGGGCACCAAAATTTGACCACGGCGCACCTCGGACCTCAAAACTGGAAAGTTCTCCGAGCATTATGATTTTTAATGCATAAGAATGCACCAGGGATCACGAGGCACCAAAATCCAAAACTCTTATTGTCGCACGAAAATTGCGCAAATGGCAAAAAATGCACCACCGGCACGAAAATTGGACCACGGGGCACCACGAACCTCAAAACTGAAAATTGCTCCAAGCATTATGGTTTTTTACGCATAAGAATGAACCTGGGATCAAGGGGCACCAAAACCGAAAAGACTTATTTTCGCGCGAAAATTGCACAATGGGCCGAAAATGCAAAATAAACACGAAAATTGGACCACAGGGCACCACGAACCTCAAAACTTTAAAAGAGTTCCGAGCATTATAATTTTTGTTGCATAAGAATGCACCAGGGATCACGGGGCACCAAAATCCAAAAGTCTTATTTTCGCACGAAAATTTCACAATTGGCCGAATATGCACCATCGGCACCAAAATCGGACGACGGGGCACCACAGACCTCAAAATGAAAAGTTCTCCAAGAATTATGGTTTTTATGCATAAGAATGCACCAGGGATCACGGGGCACCAAAATCCAAAAGTCTTATTTTCGCACAAAAATTGCATAATGGGCCGAAAATGCACCACGGGCACCAAAATTGGACCACAGGGCACCTCGAACCTCAAAACTGAAAAGTGCTCCGAGCATTATGGTTTTTTATGCATAAGAATGCACCAGGGATCATGGGGCACGAAAACCCAAAAGTTTTATTTTCGCACGAAAATTGTACAAATGGTCGAAAATGCACCACCGGCACCAAAATTGGACCACAGGGCACCACGGACCTCAAAACGGAAAAGGGTTTTGAGCTTTATGGTTTTGTATGCATAAGAATGCACCAGGGATCATGAGGCACCAAAATCCAAAAGTCTTATTTTCGCACGAAAATTGCGCAAATGGCAAAAAATGCACCACCGGCACGAAAATTGGACCACGGGGCACCACGGACCTCAAAACTGAAAAGTGCTCTGACCATTATGGTTTTTTATACATAAGAATGCACCTGGGATCACGGGGCACCAAAACCCAAAAGGATTATTTTCGCACAAAAATTTCACAAATGGCCAAAAATGCAACAACGACACCAAAATTTGACCACGGGACACAACGGACCTCAAAACTGAAAAGTGCTCCATGCATTATGGTTTTTTATGCATAAGTATGCACCAGGGATCATGGGGCACGAAAACCCAAAAGTTTTATTTTCGTACGAAAATTGTACAAATGGTCGAAAATGCACCACTGGCACCAAAATTGGACCACGGGGCCCCACGGACCTCAAAACGGAAAAGGGTTTTGAGCTTTATGGTTTTGTATGCATAAGAATGCACCAGGGATCACGAGGCACCAAAATCCAAAAGTCTTATGTTCGCACGAAAATTGTGCAAATGGCAAAAAATGCACCACCGGCACGAAAATTGGACCACGGGGCACCACAGACCTCAAAACTGAAAAGTGCTCTGACCATTATGGTTTTTTATACATAAGAATGCACCTGGGATCACAGGTCACCAAAACCCAAATGGCTTATTTTCGCACAAAAATTTCACAAATGGCCGAAAATGCAACAACGACACCAAAATTTGACCACGGGACACAACGGACCTCAAAACTGAAAAGTCCTCCATGCATTATGGTTTTTTATGCATAAGAATGCTCCAGGGATCATGGGGCACGAAAACCCAAAAGTTTTATTTTCACACGAAAATTGTACAAATGGTCGAAAATGCACCACCGGCACCAAAATTGGACCACGGGGCCCCACAAACCTCAAAACTGAAAAGGGTTCCGAGCTTTATGGTTTTTTATGCTGAAGAATGCACCAGGAATCACGTGGCACAAAAAACCAAAAGTCTTATTTTCACACGAAAATTTCACAAATCGTCGAAAATGCACCACGGGCACCAAAATTTGACCACGGCGCACCTCGAACCTCAAAACTGGAAAGTTCTCTGAGCATTATGATTTTTAATGCATAAGAATGCACCAGGGATCATGGGGCACCAAAATCCAATAGTCTTATTTTCGCACGAAAATTGCGCAAATGGACCGAAAATGCACCACGGGCACCAAAATTGGACCACAGGGCACCTTGAACCTCAAAACTGAAAAGTGCTCCTAGCATTATGGTTTTTTATGCATAAGAATGCACCAGGGATGATAGGGCACCAAAACCCAAAAGTTTTATTTTCGCACGAAAATTGTACAAATGGTCGAAAATGCACCACCGGCACCAAAATTGGACCACAGGGCACCACGGACCTCAAAACGGAAAAGGGTTTTGAGCTTTATGGTTTTGTATGCATAAGAATGCACCAGGGATCATGAGGCACCAAAATCCAAAAGTCTTATTTTCGCACGAAAATTGCGCAAATGGCAAAAAATGCACCACCGGCACGAAAATTGGACCACGGGGCACCACGGACCTCAAAACTGAAAAGTGCTCTGACCATTATGGTTTTTTATACATAAGAATGCACCTGGGATCACGGGGCACCAAAACCCAAAAGGATTATTTTCGCACAAAAATTTCACAAATGGCCAAAAATGCAACAACGACACCAAAATTTGACCACGGGACACAACGGACCTCAAAACTGAAAAGTGCTCCATGCATTATGGTTTTTTATGCATAAGTATGCACCAGGGATCATGGGGCACGAAAACCCAAAAGTTTTATTTTCGCACGAAAATTGTACAAATGGTCGAAAATGCACCACCGGCACCAAAATTGGACCACGGGGCCCCACGGACCTCAAAACGGAAAAGGGTTTTGAGCTTTATGGTTTTGTATGCATAAGAATGCACCAGGGATCACGAGGCACCAAAATCCAAAAGTCTTATGTTCGCACGAAAATTGTGCAAATGGCAAAAAATGCACCACCGGCACGAAAATTGGACCACGGGGCACCACAGACCTCAAAACTGAAAAGTGCTCTGACCATTATGGTTTTTTATACATAAGAATGCACCTGGGATCACGGGTCACCAAAACCCAAATGGCTTATTTTCGCACAAAAATTTCACAAATGGCCGAAAATGCAACAACGGCACCAAAATTTGACCACGGGACACAACGGACCTCAAAACTGAAAAGTCCTCCATGCATTATGGTATTTTATGCATAAGAATGCTCCAGGGATCATGGGGCACGAAAACCCAAAAGTTTTATTTTCACACGAAAATTGTACAAATGGTCGAAAATGCACCACCGACACCAAAATTGGACCACGGGGCCCCACAAACCTCAAAACTGAAAAGGGTTCCGAGCTTTATCGTTTTTTATGCAGAAGAATGCACCAGGAATCACGTGGCACCAAAAACCAAAAGTCTTATTTTCACACGAAAATTTCACAAATCGTCGAAAATGCACCACGGGCACCAAAATTTGACCACGGCGCACCTCGAACCTCAAAACTGGAAAGTTCTCCGAGCATTATGATTTTTAATGCATAAGAATGCACCAGGGATCATGGGGCACCAAAATCCAAAAGTCTTATTTTTGCACGAAAATTGTACAAATGGGCCGAAAATGCACCACGGGCACCAAAATTGGACCACAGGGCACCTCGAACCTCAAAACTGAAAAGTGCTCCTAGCATTATGGTTTTTTATGCATAAGAATGCACCAGGGATGATAGGGCACCAAAACCCAAAAGTTTTTCTTTCGCACGAAAATTGTACAAATGGTCGAAAATGCACCACCGGCACCAAAGTTGGACCACAGGGCACCACGGACCTCAAAACGGAAAAGGGTTTTGAGCTTTATGGTTTTGTATGCATAAGAATGCACCAGGGATCACGAGGCACCAAAATCCAAAAGTCTTATTTTCGCACGAAAATTGCGCAATTGGCCGAAAATGCAAAATAAACACGAAAATTGGACCACGGGGCACCACGAACCTCAAAACTGAAAAAGAGTTCCGAGCATTATATTTTTTTTTGCATAAGAATGCACCAGGGATCACGGGGCACCAAAATCCAAAAGTCTTATTTTCGCACGAAAATTTCACAATTGGCCGAATATGCACCATCGGCACCAAAATCGGACCACGGGGCACCACAGACCTCAAAATGAAAAGTTCTCCAAGAATTATGGTTTTTTATGCATAAGAATGCACCAGGGATCACGGGGCACCCAAATCCAAAAGTCTTATTTTCGCACAAAAATTGCACAATGCGCCGAAAATGCACCACGGGCACCAAAATTGGACCACAGGGCACCTCGAACCTCAAAACTGAAAAGTGCTCCTAGCATTATGGTTTTTTATGCATAAGAATGCACCAGGGATGATAGGGCACCAAAACCCAAAAGTTTTATTTTCGCACGAAAATTGTACAAATGGTCGAAAATGCACCACCGGCACCAAAATTGGACCACAGGGCACCACGGACCTCAAAATGGAAAAGGGTTTTGAGCTTTATGGTTTTGTATGCATAAGAATGCACCAGGGATCACGAGGCACCAAAATCCAAAAGTCTTATTTTCGCACGAAAATTGCGCAAATGGCAAAAAATTCACCACCAGCACGAAAATTGGACCACGGGGCACCACGGACCTCAAAACTGAAAAGTGCTCTGACCATTATGGTTTTTATACATAAGAACGCACCTGGGATCACGGAGCACCAAAACCCAAAAGGCTTATTTTCGCACAAAAATTTCACAAATGGCTGAAAATGCAACAACGACACCAAAATTTGACCACGGGACACAACGGACCTCAAAACTGAAAAGTGCTCCATGCATTATGGTTTTTCATGCATAAGAATGCACCAGGGATCATGGGGCACGAAAACCCAAAAGTTTTATTTTCGCACGAAAATTGTACAAATGGTCGAAAATGCACCACCGGCACCAAAATTGGACCACGGGGCACCACAGACCTCAAAACTGAAAAGGGTTCCAAGCTTTATGGTTTTGTATGCAGAAGAATGCACCAGGGATCACGTCGCACCAAAAACCAAAAGTCTTATTTTCACACGAAAATTTCACAAATCGCCGAAAATGCACCACGGGCACCAAAATTTGACCACGGCGCACCTCGGACCTCAAAACTGGAAAGTTCTCCGAGCATTATGATTTTTAATGCATAAGAATGCACCAGAGATCACGAGGCACCAAAATCCAAAACTCTTATTGTCGCACGAAAATTGCGCAAATGGCAAAAAAAGCACCACCGGCACGAAAATTGGACCACGGGGCACCACGGACCTCAAAACTGAAAATTGCTCCAAGCATTATGGTTTTTTACGCATAAGAATGAACCTGGGATCAAGGGGCACCAAAACCGAAAAGACTTATTTTCGCACGAAAATTGCACAATGGGCCGAAAATGCAAAATAAACACGAAAATTGGACCACAGGGCACCACGAACCTCAAAACTGAAAAAGAGTTCCGAGCATTATAATTTTTGTTGCATAAGAATGCACCAGGGATCACGGGGCACCAAAATCCAAAAGTCTTATTTTCGCACGAAAATTTCACAATTGGCCGAATATGCACCATCGGCACCAAAATCGGACCACGGGGCACCACAGACCTCAAAATGAAAAGTTCTCCAAGAATTATGGTTTTTATGCATAAGAATGCACCAGGGATCACGGGGCACCAAAATCCAAAAGTCTTATTTTCGCACAAAAATTGCACAATGGGCCGAAAATGCACCACGGGCACCAAAATTGGACCACAGGGCACCTCGAACCTCAAAACTGAAAAGTGCTCCGAGCATTATGGTTTTTTATGCATAAGAATGCACCAGGGATCATGGGGCACGAAAACCCAAAAGTTTTATTTTCGCACGAAAATTGTACAAATGGTCGAAAATGCACCACCGGCACCAAAATTGGACCACAGGGCACCACGGACCTCAAAACGGAAAAGGGTTTTGAGCTTTATGGTTTTGTATGCATAAGAATGCACCAGGGATCATGAGGCACCAAAATCCAAAAGTCTTATTTTCGCACGAAAATTGCGCAAATGGCAAAAAATGCACCACCGGCACGAAAATTGGACCACGGGGCACCACGGACCTCAAAACTGAAAAGTGCTCTGACCATTATGGTTTTTTATACATAAGAATGCACCTGGGATCACGGGGCACCAAAACCCAAAATGATTATTTTCCACAAAAATTTCACAAATGGCCAAAAATGCAACAACGACACCAAAATTTGACCACGGGACACAACGGACCTCAAAACTGAAAAGTCCTCCATGCATTATGGTTTTTTATGCATAAGTATGCACCAGGGATCATGGGGCACGAAAACCCAAAAGTTTTATTTTCACACGAAAATTGTACAAATGGTCGAAAATGCACCACCGGCACCAAAATTGGACCACGGGGCCCCACAAACCTCAAAACTGAAAAGGGTTCCGAGCTTTATGGTTTTTTATGCAGAAGAATGCACCAGGAATCACGTGGCACCAAAAACCAAAAGTCTTATTTTCACACGAAAATTTCACAAATCGTCGAAAATGCACCACGGGCACCAAAATTTGACCACGGCGCACCTCGAACCTCAAAACTGGAAAGTTCTCCGAGCATTATGATTTTTAATGCATAAGAATGCACCAGGGATCATGGGGCACCAAAACCCAAAAGTCTTATTTTCGCACGAAAATTGTACAAATGGCCGAAATGCACCGCCGGCACCAAAATTGGACCACGGGGCACCACGGACCTCAAAACTGAAAATTGCTCCAAGCATTATGATTTTTTACGCATAAGAATGCACCTGGGATCAAGGGGAACCAAAACCCAAAAGACTTATTTTCGCACGAAAATTGCACAATGGGCCGAAAATGCAAAATAAACACGAGAATTGGACCACGGGGCACCACGAACCTCAAAACTGAAAAAGAGTTCCGAGCATTATAATTTTTTTTTGCATAAGAATGCACCAGGGATCACGGGGCACCAAAATCCAAAAGTCTTATTTTCGCACGAAAATTTCACAAATGGCCGAAAATGTACCAGGAGGACAAAAATTGGACCACGGGGAACCTCGGACCTCAAAACTGAAAAGTGCTCCGAGCATTATGGTTTTTTATGCATAAGAATGCACTAGGGATGACAGGGCACCAAAACCCAAAAGTCTTATTTTCGCATGAAAATTGTACAAATAGTCGAAAATGCACCATCGGCACCAAAATTGGACCACAGGGCACCACGGACCTCAAAACGGAAAAGGGTTTTGAGCTTTATGGTTTTGTATGCATAAGAATGCACCAGGGATCACGAGGCACCAAAATCCAAAAGTCTTATTTTCGCACGAAAATTGCGCAAATGGCAAAAAATGCACCACCGGCACGAAAATTGGACCACGGGGCACCACGGACCTCAAAACTGAAAAGTGCTCTGACCATTATGGTTTTTTGTACATAGGAATGCACCTAGGTTCACGGGGCACCAAAACCCAAAAGGCTTATTTTCGCACAAAAATTTCACAAATGGCCGAAAATGCAACAACGACACCAAAATTTGACCACAGGGACACAACGGACCTCAAAACTGAAAAGTGCTCCATGCATTATGGTTTTTTATGCATAAGAATGCACCAGGGATCATGGGGCACAAAAACCCAAAAGTTTTATTTTCGCACGAAAATTGTACAAATGGCGAAAATGCACCAACGACACCAAAATTGGACCACGGGGCACCACGGACCTCAAAACTGAAAAGGGTTCCGAGCTTTATGGTTTTGTATGCAGAAGAATGCACCAGGGATCACGTGGCAGCAAACACCAAAAGTCTTATTTTCACACGAAAATTTCACAAATCACCGAAAATGCACCACGGGAACCAAAATTTGACCACGGCGCACCTCTGACCTCAAAACTAAAAAGTGCTCCGAGCATTATGATTTTTTATGCATAAGAATGCACCAGGGATGACAGGGCACCAAAACCCAAAAGTCTTATTTTCGCACGAAAATTGTACAAATGGTCGAAAATGCACCACCGGCACCAAAATTGGACCACAGGGCACCACGGACCTCAAAACGGAAAAGGGTTTTGAGCTTTATGGTTTTTGTATGCATAAGAATGCACCAGGGATCACGAGGCACCAAAATCCAAAAGTCTTATTTTCGCACGAAAATTGCTCAAATGGCAAAAAATGCACCACCGACACGAAAATTGGACCACGGGGCACCACGGACTTCAAAACTGAAAAGTTCTCTGACCATTATGGTTTTTTATACATAAGAATGCACCTGGGATCACGGGGCACCAAAACCCAAAAGGCTTATTTTCACACAAAAATTTCACAAATGGCCAAAAATGCAACAACGACACCAAAATTTGACCACGGGACACAACGGACCTCAAAACTGAAAAGTGCTCCATGCATTATGGTTTTTTATGCGTAAGAATGCACCAGCGATCATGGGCACGAAAACCCAAAAGTTTTATTTTCGCACGAAAATTGTACAAATGGTCGAAAATGCACCACCAGCACCAAAATTGGACCACGGGGCACCACGAACCTCAAAACTGGAAAGGGTTCCGAGCTTTATGGTTTTGTATGCAGAAGAATGCACCAGGGATCACGTGGCACCAAAAACCAAAAGTCTTATTTTCGCACGAAAATTTCACAAATCGCCGAAAATGCACCACGTGCACCAAAAGTTGACCACGGCGTACCTCGGACCTCAAAACTGGAAAGTTCTCCGAGCATTATGATTTTTAATGCATAAGAATGCACCAGGGATGACGGGGCACCAAAACCCAAAAGTCTTATTTTCGCATGAAAATTTCACAATTGGCCGAATATGCACCATCGGCACCAAAATCGGACCACGGGGCACCACAGACCTCAAAATCAAAAGTGCTCCAAGAATTATGGTTTTTTATGCATAAGAATGCACCAGGGATCACGGGACACCAAAATCCAAAAGTCTTATTTTCGCACAAAAATTGCACAATGGGCCGAAAATGCACCACGGGCACCAAAATTGGACCACAGGGCACCTCGAACCTCAAAACTGAAAAGTGGTCAGAGCATTATGGTTTTTTACGCATAAGAATGCACCTGGGATCAAGGGGCACCAAAACCCAAAAGACTTATTTTCGCACGAAAATTGCACAATGGGCCGAAAATGCAAAATAAACACGAAAATCGGACCACGGGGCACCACGAACCTCAAAACTAAAAAAGAGTTCCGAGCATTATAATTTTTTTTGCATAAGAACGCACCAGGGATCACGGGGCACCAAAATCCAAAAGTCTTATTTTCGCACGAAAATTTCACAATTAGCCGAATATGAACCATCCGCACCCAAATCGGACCACGGGGCACCACAGACCTCAAAATGAAAAGTGCTCCAAGAATTATGGTTTTTTATGCATAAGAATGCACCAGGGATCACGGGGTACCAAAATCCAAAAGTCTTATTTTCGCACAAAAATTGCACAATTGTCCGAAAATGCACCACGGGCACCAAAATTGGACCACAGGGCACCTCGAACCTCAAAACTGAAAAGTGTTCCGAGCATTATAGTTTTTTATGCATAAGAATGCACCAGGGATGACAGGGCACCAAAACCCAAAAGTCTTATTTTCGCACGAAAATTGTACAAATGGTCGAAAATGCACCACCGGCACCAAAATTGGACCACAGGGCACCACGGACCTCAAAACGGAAAAGGGTTTTGAGCTTTATGGTTTTGTATGCATAAGAATGCACCAGGGACCACGAGGCACCAAAATCAATAAGTCTTATTTTCGCACGAAAATTGTGCAAATGGCAAAAAATGCACCACCGGCACGAAAATTTGACCACGGGGCACCACGGACCTCAAAACTGAAAAGTGCTCTGACCATTATGGTTTGCTATACATAAGAATGCACCTGAGATCACGGGGCACCAAAACCCAAAAGGCTTATTTTCGCACAAAAATTTCACAAATGGCCGAAAATGCAACAACGACACCAAAATTTGACCACGGGACACAACGGACCTCAAAACTGAAAAGTGCTCCATGCATTATGGTTTTTTATGCATAAGAATGCACCAGGGATGACAGGGCACGAAAACCCAAAAGTTTTATTTTTGCACGAAAATTGTACAAATGGTAAAAAATGCACCACCGTCACCAAAATTGGACCACGGGGCACCACGGACCTCAAAATTGAAAAGGGTTCCGAGCTTTATGGTTTTGTATACAGAAGAATGCACCAGGGATCACGTGGCACCAAAAACCAAAAGTCTTATTTTCACACGAAAATTTCACAAATCGCCGAAAATGCACCACGGCGCACCTCGGACCTCAAAACTGGAAAGTTCTCCGAGCATTATGATTTTTAATGCATAAGAATGCACCAGGGATCACGGGGCACCAAAACCCAAAAGTCTTATTTTCGCACGAAAATTTCACAATTGGCCGAATATGCACCATCGGCACCAAAATCGGACCACGGGGCACCACAGACCTCAAAATCAAAAGTGCTCCAAGAATTATGGTTTTTTATGCATAAGAATGCACCAGGGATCACGGGGCACCAAAATTCAAAAGTCTTATTTTCGCACAAAAATTGCACAATGGGCCGAAAATGCACCACGGGCACCAAAATTGGACCACAGGGCACCTCGAACCTCAAAACTGAAAAGTGGTTAGAGCATTATGGTTTTTTACGCATAAGAATGCACCTGGGATCAAGGGGCACCAAAACCCAAAAGACTTATTTTCGCACGAAAATTGCACAATGGGCCGAAAATGCAAAATAAACACGAAAATCGGACCACGGGGCACCACGAACCTCAAAACTGAAAAAGAGTTCCGAGCATTATAATTTTTTTTGCACAAGAACGCACCAGGGATCACGGGGCACCAAAATCCAAAAGTCTTATTTTCGCACGAAAATTTCACAATTGGCCGAATATGAACCATCGGCACCCAAATCGGACCACGGGGCACCACAGACCTCAAAATGAAAAGTGCTCCAAGAATTATGGTTTTTTATGCATAAGAATGCACCAGGGATCACGGGACACCAAAATCCAAAAGTCTTATTTTCGCACAAAAATTGCACAATTGTCCGAAAATGCACCACGGGCACCAAAATTGGACCACAGGGCACCTCGAACCTCAAAACTGAAAAGTGCTCCGAGCATTATGGTTTTTTATGCATAAGAATGCACCAGGGATGACAGGGCACCAAAACCCAAAAGTCTTATTTTCGCACGAAAATTGTACAAATGGTCGAAAATGCACCACCGGAACCAAAATTGGACCACAGGGCACCACGGACCTCAAAACGGAAAAGGGTTTTGAGCTTTATGGTTTTGTATGCATAAGAATGCACCAGGGATCATGAGGCACCAAAATCCAAAAGTCTTATTTTCGCACGAAAATTGCGCAAATGGCAAAAAATGCACCACCGGCACGAAAATTGGACCACGGGGCACCACGGACCTCAAAACTGAAAAGTGCTCTGACCATTATGGTTTTTTATACATAAGAATGCACCTGGGATCACGGGGCACCAAAACCCAAAAGGATTATTTTCCACAAAAATTTCACAAATGGCCAAAAATGCAACAACGACACCAAAATTTGACCACGGGACACAACGGACCTCAAAACTGAAAAGTGCTCCATGCATTATGGTTTTTTATGCATAAGAATGCACCAGTGATCATGGGGCACGAAAACCCAAAAGTTTTATTTTTGCACGAAAATTGTACAGATGGTCGAAAATGCACCACCGGCACCAAAATTGGACCACGGGGCACCACGGACCTCAAAACTGAAAAGGGTTCCGAGCTTTATGGTTTTGTATGCAGAAGAATGCACCAGGGATCGCGTGGCACCAAAAACCAAAAGTCTTATTTTCACACGAAAATTTCACAAATCGCTGAAAATGCACCACGGGCACCAAAATTTGACCACGGCACACCTCGGACCTCAAAACTGGAAAGTTCTCCGAGCATTATGATTTTTAATGCATAAGAATGCACCAGGGATCACGGGGCACGAAAACCCAAAAGTCTTATTTTCGCACGAAAATTGCACAAATGGCCGAAATGCACCGCCGGCACCAATGTTGGACCACGGGGCACCACGGACCTCAAAACTGAAAATTGCTCCAAGCATTATGGTTTTTTATGCATAAGAATGCACCAGGGATGACAGGGCACCAAAACCCAAAAGTCTTTTTTTCGCACGAAAATTGTACAAATGGTCGAAAATGCACCACCGGCACCAAAATTGGACCACAGGGCACCACGAACCTCAAAACGGAAAAGGGTTTTGAGCTTTATGGTTTTGTATGCATAAGAATGCACCAAGGATCACGAGGCACCAAAATCCAAAAGTCTTATTTTCGCACAAAAATTGCACAATGGGCCTAAAATGCACCACGGGCACCAAAATTGGACCACAGGGCACCTCGAACCTCAAAACTGAAAAGTACTATGAGTATTATGGTTTTTTATGCAAAAGAATGCACCAGGGATCACAGGGCACCAAAACCCGAAAGTCTTATTTTTGCACGAAAATTGTACAAATGGTCGAAAATGCACCACCGGCACCAAAATTGGACCACAGGGCACCACGGACCTCAAAACGGAAAAGGGTTTTGAGCTTTATGGTTTTGTATGCACAAGAATGCACCAGGGATCACGAGGCACCAAAATCCAAAAGTCTTATGTTCGCACGAAAATTGCGCAAATGGCAAAAAATGCACCACCGGCACGAAAATTAGACCACGGGGCACCACAGACCTCAAAACTGAAAAGTGCTCTGTCCATTATGGTTTTTTATACATAAGAATGCACCTGGGATCACGGGGCACCAAAACCCAAAAGGCTTATTTTCGTACAAAAATTTCACAAATGGCCGAAAATGCAACAACGACACCAAAATTTGACCACGGGACACAACGGACCTCAAAACTGAAAAGTGCTCCATGCATTATGGTTTTTTATGCATAAGAATGCACCAGGGATCATGGGGCACGAAAACCCAAAAGTTTTATTTTCGCACGAAAATTGTACAAATGGTCGAAAATGCACCACCGGCACCAAAATTGGACCACGGGGCACCACGGACCTCAAAACTGAAAAGGGTTCCGAGCTTTATGGTTTTGTATGCAGAAGAGTGCACCAGGGATCACGTGGCACCAAAAACCAAAAGTCTTATTTTCACACGAAAATTTCACAAATCGTCGAAAATGCACCACGGGCACCAAAATTTGACCACGGCGCACCTCGGACTTCAAAACTGGAAAGTTCTCCGAGCATTATGATTTTTAATGCATAAGAATGCACCAGGGATCACGGGGCACCAAAACCCAAAAGTCTTATTTTCGCACGAAAATTGCACAAATGGCCGAAATGCACCGCCGGCACCAAAATTGGACCACGGGGCACCACGGACCTCAAAACTAAAAATTGCTCCAAGCATTATGGTTTTTTACGCATAAGAATGCACCTGGGATTAGGGGGCACCAAAACCCAAAAGACTTATTTTCGCACGAAAATTGCACAATGGGCCGAAAATGCAAAATAAACACGAAAATTGGACCAAGGGGCACCACGAGCCTCAAAACTGAAAAAGAGTTCTGAGCATTATAATTTTTGTTGCATAAGAATGCACCAGGGATCACGGGGCACCAAAATCCAAAAGTCTTATTTTCGCACGAAAATTTCACAATTGGCCGAATATGCACCATCGGTACCAAAATCGGACCACGGGGCACCACAGACCTCAAAATGAAAAGTGCTCCAAGAATTATGGTTTTTTATGCATAAGAATGCACCAGGGATCACGGGGCACCAAAATCCAAAAGTCTTATTTTCGCACAAAAATTGCACAATGGGCCGAAAATGCACCACGGGCACCAAAATTGGACCACGGGGCACCTCGAACCTCAAAACTGAAAAGTACTATGAGTATTATGGTTTTTTATGCAAAAGAATGCACCAGGGATCACAGGGCACTAAAACCCGAAAGTCTTATTTTTGCACGAAAATTTCACAAATGGCCGAAAATGCACCACCGGCTCCAAAATTGGACCACAGGGCACCATGGACCTCAAAACTGAAAAGTACTCCAAGCATTATGGTTTTTTATGCATAAGAATGCACCAGGGATCAGGGGGCAGCAAAACCCAAAAGCCTTATTTTCGTACGAAAATTGCAAAATAGGCCGAAAATGCACCACGGGCACCAACATTGGACCACGGGGCACTGTGGACCTGAAAACTGAAAGTGCTCCAAGCATTATGGTTTTTTATGCATAAGAATGCACCTGGGATATTGGGGCACAAAAACCCAAAAGTCCTATTTTCGAATGAAAATTCCATAATGGGCCAACATTGCATCACGGGCACCAAAATTGGACCATGGGGCACCACGGACCTCAAAACTAAAAAGTGTTCCAAGCATTATTGTTTTTTATGCATAAGAATGCACCAGGGATCATGGGGTACCAAAACCCAAAAGTCTTATTTTCGCACGAAAATTGCAGAAAGGGCCGAAAATGCACCACGGGCACCAAAATTGGACCACGGGGCACCTCGGACCTCAAAACTGAAAAGCTCTATGAGCATTATGGTTTTTAATGCATAAGAATGCACCAGGGTTCATAGGGCACAAAAACCCAAAAGTCTTATTTTCGCACGAAAATTTCAGCAATGGCCGAAAATGCACCACGGGCACCAAAATTGGACCACGGGGCACCTCGGACCTCAAAACTGAAAAGTGCTCCAAGCATTTTGGTTTTTATGAATAAGAATGCACGAGGGATCACGGGGCACCAAAACCCAAAAGTCTTATTTTCGCACTAAAATTGGACAAATGGCCGAAAATGCATTACCGGCACCAAAATTGGTACCCGGGGCACCACAGACCTTAAAACTGAAAAGTGTTCCAAGCATTATGGTTTTCTATGCATAAGAATGCACAAGGGCTCACGGGGCACCAAAACCCCAAAGTTTTATTTTCGCACGAAAATTGCACAAATAGCTGAAAATGCACTATCGGCACCAAAATTGGAGCACGGGGCACCACGAACCTCAAAACTAAAAAGTTTTCCAGGCCTTATGGTATTTTATGCATAAGAATGCACCAGGGATAACGGGGTAGAAAATGCACCACCGGCACCAAAATTGGACAACGGGGTACCACGGACCTCAAAACTGAAAGTGCTCCAAGCATTATGGTTTTTTATGCATAAGAATGCACCTGGGATATTGGGGCACCAAAACCCAAAAGTCTTATTTTCGAACGAAAATTGAACAATCGGCGGAAAATGCATCATGGGTACCAAAATTGGACCACGGGGCACCTCGGACCTCAAAACTGAAAAGTGCTCGAAGCATTATGGCTTTTTCTGCTTAAGAATGCACCAGGGATCATGGGGAATCAAAATCCAAAAGTCTTATTTTCGTACGAAGATTGCACAATGGGCCGAAATTATACCACCGGCACCGAAATTGGACCACGGGGCACCTCGGACCTCAAAACTGAAAAGTTCTCTGAGCATTATGGTTTTTTATGCATAAGAATGCACCAAGGATCACAGGGTACCAAAATCCAAAAGTCTTATTTTCGCACGAAAATTGCAGGATGGGCCAAAAATGCACCACGGGCACCATAATTGGACCGCGGAGCACGTCGGACCTCAAAACTGAAAAGTGCTGTGAGCATGATGGTTTTTTATGCTTAAGAATGCACCAGGGATCACGGGGCACCACAACCAAAAAGTCATATTTTCGCACGAAAATTGCACAACGGGCCGAAAATGCACGACGGGAACCAAAATTCGACCATGGGACACCCCGGACCTCAATACCTAAAAGTGCTCTGAGCATTATGGTTTTTTATGCATAAGAATGCACCAGGGATCTCGGGGCACCAAAACCCAAAAGTCTTATTTTCGCACGAAAATTGCAAAAATGGCCGAAAATGCTCCACCGGCACCAAAATTGGACCACGGGGCACCTCGGACCTCAAACCTGAAAAGTTCTCTAAGCATTATGGTTTTTTATGCATAAGAATGCACCAGGGATCTCAGGGCACCAAAACCCAAAAGTCTTATTTTCGCACGAAAATTGCAAAAATGGCCGAAAATGCTCCACCGGCACCAAAATTGGACCACGGGGCACCTCGGACCTCAAAACTGAAAAGTTCTCTGAGCATTATGGTTTTTTATGCATAAGAATGCATCAGGGATCACATGGCACCAAAACCCAAAAGTCTTATCTTCACACGAAAATTGCACAATGGGCCGAAATTGCACCACAGGCACCAAATTTTGACCAAGGGGCACCTCGGACCTCAATACCTAAAAGTTCTCCGAGCATTATTATTTTTCATGCGTAAGAATGCACCAGGGATCACAGGGCACGAAAACCCAATAGTCTTATTTTCGCACGAAAATTGCATAATGGGCCGAAAATGTACCACGGGCACCAAAATTGGAGCGCGGGACACGTCGGACCTCAAAACTGATAAGCGCTCTCAGTATGATGGTTTTTTATGCATAACCATGCACCAGGGATCACAGGGCACAAAAACCCAAAAGTTTTATTTTCGCACGAAAATTGCACAATGGGCTGAAATTGCACCACGGGCACCAAAATTTGACCAAGGGGCACCTCGGACCTCAATACCTAAAAGCAATCCGAGCATTATGGTATTTTATGCAAAAGAATGCACCAGGGATTACGAGGCACCAAAACCTAAAAGTCTTATTTTCGCATGAAAATTGCACAAATGGTAGAAAATGCACCACCGACACCAAAATTGGACAACGGGGCACCGCGGACCTCAAAACTGAAAAGAGTTCCGAGCATTATTGTTTTTTATGCATAAGATTGTGCCAGGAATCACGGGGCACCAAAACCCAAAAGTCTTATTTTCGCACGAAAGTTGCACAATGGGCCGAAAATGCACCACGGGCAGCAAAATTGAACCACGGGGCACGTCGGACCTCAAAACTGAAAAGTGCTCGAAGCATTATGGCTTTTTATGCTTAAGAATGCACCAGGGATCATGGGGAATCAAAATCCAAAAGTCTTATTTTCGTACGAAGATTGCACAATAGGCAGAAATTATACCACGAGCACCAAAATTGGACCACGGGGCACCTAGGACCCAAAAACTGAAAAGTGCTCTGAGCATTATGGTTTTTTATGCTTAAGAATGCACCAGGGATCGCGGGGCACCAAAACCCAAAAGTCTTATTTTCGCACGAAAATTGCACAAATGGCTGAAAATGCACCACTTGCACCAAAATTGGACCACGGGGCACCACGGACCTCAAAACTGAAAAGTGCTCCGACCAAGATGGTTTTTTATGCATAAATAAATGCACCAGGGATCACGGGGCACCAAAACCCCAAAGTCTTATTTTCGCACGAAAATTGCACAAATTGTCGAAAATGCACCACCGGCACCGAAATTGGACCACGGGGCACCTCGGACCTCAAAACTGAAAAGTTCTCTGAGCATTATGGTTTTTTATGCATAAGAATGCACCAAGGATCACAGGGTACCAAAATCCAAAAGTCTTATTTTCGCACGAAAATTGCACGATGGGCCAAAAATGCACCACGGGCACCATAATTGGACCGCGGGGCACGTCGGACCTCAAAACTGAAAAGTGCTGCGAGCATGATGGTTTTTTATGCTTAAGAATGCACCAGGGATCATGGGGCACCACAACCAAAAAGTCATATTTTCGCACGAAAATTGCACAACGGGCCGAAAATGCACGACGGGAACTAAAATTCGACCATGGGACACCCCGGACCTCAATACCTAAAAGTGCTCTGAGCATTATGGTTTTTTATGCATAAGAATGCACCAGGGATCTCGGGGCACCAAAACCCAAAAGTCTTATTTTCGCACGAAAATTGCAAAAATGGCCAAAAATGCTCCACCGGCACCAAAATTGGACCGCGGGGCACCTCGGACCTCAAAACTGAAAAGTTCTCTGAGCATTATGGTTTTTTATGCATAAGAATGCACCAGGGATCACATGGCACCAAAATCCTAAAGTCTTATCTTCACACGAAAATTGCACAATGGGCCGAAATTGCACCACGGGCACCAAAATTTGACCAAGGGGCACCTCGGACCTCAATACCTAAAAGTTCTCCGAGCATTATTATTTTTTATGCGTAAGAATGCACCAGGGATCACAGGGCACGAAAACCCAAAAGTCTTATTTTCGCACGAAAATTGCGTAATGGGCCGAAAATGTACCACGGGCACCAAAATTGGAGCGCGGGACACGTCGGACCTCAAAACTGATAAGCGTTCTCAGCATTATGGTTTTTTATGCATAACCATGCACTAGGGATCACAGGGCACAAAAACCCAAAAGTCTTATTTTCACACGAAAATTGCAAAAATGGCCGAAAATGCTCCACCGGCACCAAAATTGGACCACGGGGCACCTCGGACCTCAAAACTGAAAAGTTCTCTGAGCATTATGGTTTTTTATGCATAAGAATGCACCAGGGATCACATGGCACCAAAACCCAAAAGTCTTATCTTCACACAAAATTGCACAATGGGCCGAAATTGCACCACGGGCACCAAAATTTGACCAAGGGGCACCTCGGACCTCAATACCTAAAAGTTCTCCGAGCATTATTATTTTTTATGCGTAAGAATGCACCAGGGATCACAGGGCATGAAAACCCAAAAGTCTTATTTTCGCACGAAAATTGCGTAATGGGCCGAAAATGTACCACGGGCACCAAAATTGGAGCGCGAGACACGTCGGACCTCAAAACTGATAAGCGCTCTCAGCATTATGGTTTTTTATGCATAAGAATGCACCAGGGATCTCGGGGCACAAAAACCCAAAATTCTTATTTTCGCACGAAAATTGCAAAAATGGCCGAAAATGCTCCACCGGCACCAAAATTGGACCACGGGGCACCTCGGACCTCAAAACTGAAAAGTTCTCTAAGCATTATGGTTTTTTATGCATAAGAATGCACCAGGGATCACATGGCACCAAAACCCAAAAGTCTTATCTTCACACGAAAATTGCACAATGGGCCGAAATTGCACCACGGGCACCAAAATTTGACCAAGGGGCACCTCGGACCTCAATACCTAAAAGTTCTTCGAGCATTATTATTTTTTATGCGTAAGAATGCACCAAGGATCACAAGGCACGAAAACCCAAAAGTCTTATTTTCGCACGAAAATTGCATAATGGGCCGAAAATGTACCACGGGCACTAAAATTGGAGCGCCGGACACGTCGGACCTCAAAACTGATAAGCGCTCTCAGCATTATGGCTTTTTATGCATAACCATGCACCAGGGATCACAGGGCACAAAAACCCAAAAGTTTTATTTTCGCACGAAAATTGCACAATGGGCTGAAATTGCACCACGGGCACCAAAATTTGACCAAGGGGCACCTCGGACCTCAATACCTAAAAGCGATCCAAGCATTATGGTATTTTATGCAAAAGAATGCACCAGGGATTACGGGGCACCAAAACCTAAAAGTCTTATTTTCGCATGAAAATTGCACAAATGGTAGAAAATGCACCACCGACACCAAAATTGGACAACGGGGCACCGCGGACCTCAAAATTGAAAAGAGTTCCGAGCATTATTGTTTTTTATGCATAAGATTGTGCCAGGGATCACGGGGCACCAAAACCCAAAAGTCTTCTTTTCGCACGAAAGTTGCACAATGGGCCGAAAATGCACCACAGGCACCAAAATTGGACCACGGGGCACGTCGGACCTCAAAACTGAAAAGTGCTCGAAGAATTATGGCTTTTTATGCTTAAGAATGCACCAGGGATCATGGGGAATCAAAATCAAAAAGTCTTATTTTCGTACGAAGATTGCACAATGGGCCGAAATTATACCACGAGCACCAAAATTGGACCACGGGGCACCTAGGACCCCAAAACTGAAAAGTGTTATGAGCATTATGGTTTTTTATGCTTAAGAATGCACCAGGGATCGCGGGGCACCAAAACCCAAAAGTCTTATTTTCGCACGAAAATTGCACAAATGGCTGAAAATGCACCACTTGCACCAAAATTGGACCACGGGGCACCACGGACCTCAAAACTGAAAAGTGCTCCGACCAAGATGGTTTTTTATGCATAAGAATGCACCAAGGATCACGGGGCACCAAAACCCCAAAGTCTTGTTTTCGCACGAAAATTGCACAAACTGTCGAAAATGAACCACCAGCACCGAAATTTAACCACGAGGCACCTTGGACCTCAAAACTGAAAAGTTCTCTGAGCATTAAGGTTTTTCATGCATAACAATGCACAAAGGATCACAGGGTACCAAAATCCAAAAGTCTTATTTTCGCACGAAAATTGCACGATGGGCCAAAAATGCACCACGAGCACCATAATTGGACCGCGGGGCACGTCGGACCTCAATACTGAAAAGTGCTGCGAGCATGATGGTTTTTTATGCTTACTAATGCACCAGGGATCACGGGGCACCACAACCAAAAAGTCATATTTTCGCATGAAAATTGCACAACGGGCCGAAAATGCACTACGGGAACCAAAATTCGACCATGGGACACCCCGGACCTCAATACCTAAAAGTGCTCTGAGCATTATGGTTTTTTATGCATAAGAATGCACCAGGGATCTCGGGGCACCAAAACCCAAAAGTCTTATTTTCGCACGAAAATTGCAAAAATGGCCGAAAATGCTCCACCGGCACCAAAATTGGACCACGGCGCACCTCGGACCTCAAAACTGAAAAGTTCTCTGAGCATTATGGTTTTTTATGCATAAGAATGCACCAGGGATCATGGGGAATCAAAATCAAAAAGTCTTATCTTCACACGAAAATTGCACAATGGGCCGAAATTGCACCACGGGCACCAAAATTTGACCAAGGGGCACCTCGGACCTCAATACCTAAAAGCGATCCGAGCATTATGGTATTTTATGCAAAAGAATGCACCAGGGATTACGGGGCACCAAAACCTAAAAGTCTTATTTTCGCATGAAAATTGCACAAATGGTAGAAACTGCACCACCGACACCAAAATTGGACAACGGGGCACCGCAGACCTCAAAACTGAAAAGAGTTCCGAGCGTTATTGTTTTTTATGCATAAGATTGTGCCAGGGATCACGGGGCACCAAAACCCAAAAGTCTTATTTTCGCACGAAAGTTGCACAATGGGCCGAAAATGCACCACGGGCACCAAAATTGGACCACGGGGCACGTCGGACATCAAAACTGAAAAGTGCTCGAAGCATTATGGCTTTTTATACTTAAGAATGCACCAGGGATCATGGGGAATCAAAATCCAAAAGTCTTATCTTCGTACAAAGATTGTACAATGGGCCGAAATTATACCACGAGCACCAAAATTGGACCACGGGGCACCTAGGACCCCAAAACTGAAAAGTGCTATGAGCATTATGGTTTTTTATGCTTAAGAATGCACCAGGGATCGCGGGGCACCAAAACCCAAAAGTCTTATTTTCGCACGAAAATTGCACAAATGGCTGAAAATGCACCACTTGCACCAAAATTGGACCACGGGGCACCACGGACCTCAAAACTGAAAAGTGCTCCGACCAAGATGGTTTTTTATGCATAAGAATGCACCAGGGATCACGGGGCACCAAAACCCCAAAGTCTTATTTTCGCACGAAAATTGCACAAATTGTCGAAAATGCACCACGGCACCGAAATTGGACCACAGGGCACCTCGGACCTCAAAACTGAAAAGTTCTCTGAGCATTATGGTTTTTTATGCATAAGAATGCACCAACGATTACAGGGTACCAAAATCCAAAAGTCTTATTTTCGCACGAAAATTGCACGATGGGCCGAAAATGCACCACGGGCACCATAATTGGACCGCGGGGCACCTCGGACCTCAAAACTGAAAAAGTGCTGCGAGCATGATGGTTTTTTATGCTTAAGAATGGACCAGGGATCAGGGGGCACCAAAACCCAAAAGTCTTATTTTCGCACGAAAATTGCAAAAATGGCCGAAAATGCTCCACCGGCACCAAAATTGGACCACGGGGCACCTCGGACCTCAAAACTGAAAAGTGCTCTGAGCATTATGGTTTTTAATGCATAAGAATGCACCAGGGATCACATGGCACCAAAACCCAAAAGTCTTATCTTCACACGAAAATTGCACAACGGGCCGAAATTGCGCCACGGGCACCCAAATTTGACCAAGGGGCACCTCGGACCTCAATACCTAAAAGTTCTCCGAGCATTATTATTTTTTATGCGTAAGAATGCACCAGGGATCACAGGGCACGAAAACCCAAAAGTCTTATTTTCGCACGAAAATTGCATAATGGGCCAAAATTGGAGCGCGGGACACGTCGGACCTCAAAACTGATAAGCGCTCTCAGCATTATGGTTTTTTATGCATAACCATGCACCAGGGATCACAGGGCACAAAAACCCAAAAGTTTTATTTTCGCACGAAAATTGCACAATGGGCTGAAATTGCACCACGGGCACCAAAATTTGACCAAGGGGCACCTCGGACCTCAATACCTAAAAGCGATCCGAGCATTATGGTATTTTATGCAAAAGAATGCACCAAGGATTACGGGGCACCAAAACCTAAAAGTCTTATTTTCGCATGAAAATTGCACAAATGGTAGAAAATGCACCACCGACACCAAAATTGGACAACGGGGCACCGCGGACCTCAAAACTGAAAAGAGTTCTGAGCATTATTGTTTTTTATGCATAAGATTGTGCCAGGGAGCACGGGGCACCAAAACCCAAAAGTCTTATTTTCACACGAAAGTTGCACAATGGGCCAAAAATGCACCACGGGCACCAAAATTGGACCACGGGGCACGTCGGACCTCAAAAACTGAAAAGTACTCGAAGCATTATGGCTTTTTATGCTAAAGAATGCACCAGGGATCATGGGGAATCAAAATCCAAAAGTCTTATTTTCGTACGAAGATTGCACAATGGGCCGAAATTATACCACGAGCACCAAAATTGGACCACGGGGCACCTAGGACCCCAAAACTGAAAAGTGCTCTGAGCATTATGGTTTTCTATGCTTAAGAATGCACCAGGGATCGCGGGGCATCAAAACCCAAAAGTCTTATTTTCGCACGAAAATTGCACAAATGGCTGAAAATGCACCACTTGCACCAAAATTGGACCACGGGGCACCACGAACGTCAAAACTGAAAAGTGCTCCGACCAAGATGGTTTTTTATGCATAAGAATGCACCAGGGATCACGGGGCACCAAAACCCCAAAGTCTTATTTTCGCACGAAAATTACACAAATTGTCGAAAATGCACCACTGACACCGAAATTGGACCACGGGGCACCTCGGACCTCAAAACTGAAAAGTTCTCTGAGCATTATGGTTTTTTATGCATAAGAATGCACCAAGGATCACAGGGTACCACAATCCAAAAGTCTTATTTTCGCACGAAAATTGCACGATGGGCCAAAAATGCACCATGGGCACCATAATTGGACCGCGGGGCACGTCGGACCTCAAAACTGAAAGTGCTACGAGCATGATGGTTTTTTATGCTTAAGAATGCACCAGGGATCACGGGGCACCACAACCAAAAAGTCATATTTTTGCACGAAAATTGCACAACGGGCCGAAAATGCACGACGGGAACCAAAATTGGACCACGGGGCACCACGGACCTCAAAACTGAAAAGTGCTCTAACCAAGATGGTTTTTTATGCATAAGAATGCACCAGGGATCTCGGGGCACCAAAACCCAAAAGTCTTATTTTCGCACGAAAATTGCAAAAATGGCCGAAAATGCTCCATCGGCACCAAAATTGGACCATGGGGCACCTCGGACCTCAAACCTGAAAAGTTCTTTGAGCATTATGGTTTTTTATGCATAAGAATGCACCAGGGATCACATGGCACCAAAACCCAAAAGTCTTATTTTCACACGAAAATTGCACAATGGACCGAAATTGCACCACGGGCACCAAAATTTGACCAAGGGGCACCTCGGACCTCAATACCTAAAAGTTCTCCGAGCATTATTATTTTTTATGTGTAAGAATGCACCAGGGTTCAAAGGGCACGAAAACCCAAAAGTCTTATTTTCGCACGAAAATTGCATAATGGGCCAAAATTGGAGCGCGGGACACGTCGGACCTCAAAACTGATAAGCGCTCTCAGCATTATGGTTTTTTATGCATAACCATGCACCAGGGATCACAGGGCACAAAAACCCAAAAGTTTTATTTTCGCACGAAAATTGCACAATGGGCTGAAATTGAACCACGGGCACCAAAACTTGACCAAGGGGTACCTCGGACCTCAATACCTAGAAGCGATCCGAGCATTATGGTATTTTATGCAAAAGAATGCACCAGGGATTACGGGGCACCAAAACCTAAAAGTCTTATTTTCGCATGAAAATTGCACAAATGGTAGAAAATGCACCACCGACACCAAAATTGGACAACGGGGCACCGCGGACCTCAAAACTGAAAAGAGTTCCGAGCATTATTGTTTTTTATGCATAAGATTTTGCCAGGGATCACGGGGCACCAAAACCCAAAAGTCTTATTTTTGCACGACAGTTGCAAAATGGGCCGAAAATGCACCACGGGCACCAAAATTGGACCACGGGGCACGTCGGACCTCAAAACTGAAAAGTGCTCGAAGCATTATGGCTTTTTATGCTTAAGAATGCACCAGGGATCATGGGGAATCAAAATCCAAAAGTCTTATTTTCGTACGAAGATTGCACAATGGGCCGAAATTATACCACGAGCACCAAAATTGGACCACGGGGCACCTAGGACCCCAAATCTGAAAAGTGCTCCAACCAAGATGGTTTTTTAAGCATAAGGATGCACCAGGGATCACGGGGCACCAAAACCCCAAAGTCTTATTTTCGCACGAAAATTGCACAAATTGTCGAAAATGCACCACCGACACCGAAATTGGACCACGGGGTACCTCGGACCTCAAAACTGAAAATTTCTCTGAGCATTATGGTTTTTTATGCATAAGAATGCACCAAGGATCACAGGGTACCAAAATCCAAAAGTCTTATTTTCGCACGGAAATTGCACGATGGGCCAAAAATGCACCACGGGCACCATAATTGGACCGCGGGGCACGTCGGACCTCAAAACTGAAAAGTATTGCGAGCTTGATGGTTTTCTATGCTTAAGAATGCACCAGGGATCACGGGGCACCACAACCAAAAAGTCCTATTTTTGCACAAAAATTGCACAATGGGCTGAAGATGCACCACAGGCACCAAAATTGGACCATGGGGCATGTCGGACCTCAAAACTGAAAGTTCTTCGGGCATTATGGGTTTTGATGCATAAGAATGCACCAGGGTTCACGGCGCACCAAAACCCCAGAGTCTTATTTTCCCACGAAAATTGCACAATGGGCCGAAAATGCACCACGGGCACCAAAATTGGACCATGGGACACCTCGGACCTCAAAACTGAATAGTGCTATGAGCATTATGGTTTTTTTATGCATAAGAATGCACCAGGGGTCACGGGGCACCAAAACCCAAAAGTCTTATTTTCGCACGAAAATTGCACAATGGGCCAAAAATGCTCACCGGGCACAAAAATTGGACCACGGGGCACCTCGGACCTCAAAACTGAAAAGTGTTCCGAGAATTATGGTTTTTTTATGGATAAGAATGCACCAGGGATGACGGATTACCCAAACCCAAAAGTCTTATTTTCGCATGAAAATTGCACAAACGGCTGAAAATGTACCATTGGAACCAAAATTGGACCACGAGTCACCTCGGACCTCAAAACTTAAAAGTGCTCTGAGCATTTTGGTTTTTTATGCACAAGAATGCACCAGGGATCACGGGGCACTAAAACCCAATAGTCTTATTTTTGCGCGAAAATTGCACAATGGGCCGAAAATCCACCACCGGTACCAAAGTAAGACCACGGGGCACCTCGGACCTCAAAACTGAAAAGTACTCTGAGCGTTATGGTATTTTATGCATAAGAATGCACCAGGGATCACGGGCCACCAAAACCCAAAAGTCTTATTTTCGCATGAAAAATGCACAAATGCCCGAAAATGTACCACGGGCACCAAAATTGGACCACGGGCACCTAGGACATCAAAACTGAAAAGTGCTCTGAGCATTATGCTTTTTTATGCATAAGAATGCACCAGGGATCACGGGGAACCAAAACCCAACAGTCTTATTTACGCACTAAAATTGCAAAATATGGCCGAAAATTCACCAGCGGCACCAAAATTGGACCACGAGACACCACAGACCTCAAAACTGAAAAGTGCTCTGAGCATGATGGTTTTTTATGCATAAGAATGCACCAGGGATCACGGGGCACCAAAACCCAAAAGTCTTATTTTCGCACGAAAGTTTCACAATGGGCCGAAATGCACCACGGGACACCAAAATTGGACCACGGGACACCTCGGACCTCAAACACTTTAAAGTGGTCCAAGCATTATGGTTTTTTATGCATAAGAATGCACCAAGGATCACGGGGCACCGAAATCCAAAAGTCTTATTTTCGCACGAAAATTGCAAAAATGACTGAAAATGCACCACTAGCACCAAAATTAGACCACGGGACACCACGGACCTCAAAACTGAAAAGTGCTCTGAGTATGATGGTTTTTTATGCATAAGAATGCACCAGGGATCACGGGGCACCAAAACCCAAAAGTCTTATTTTCGCATGAAAATTGCACAAATGGCCGAAAATGCACCACTGACACCAAAATTGGACCACGGGGAACCATGGACCACAAAACTAAAAAGATTTCTGAGCATTATTGTATTTTATTAATAAGAATGTACCAGGGATCATGGGGCACCAAAACCCAAAACTCTTACATTCGCACGAAAATTGCACAATGTACTGAAAATGCTCCACAGGCACCAAAATTGGACCACGGTGCACCTCGGACCTCAAAACTGAAAAGTGCTCTAAGCTTTATGGTTTTTATGGATAAGAATGCACCAGGGATCACGGGGCACCAAAACCCAAAATTCTTATTTTCGAACGAAAATTGCACAATGGGCCGAAAATGCACCACCGGCAGCAAAATTGGACCACGGGGCACCACGGACCTCAAAACTTAAAAGTGCTTCAAGCTTTACGATTTTTTATGCATAAGAATGCACCAGGGATTGCGGGGCAGCAAAACCCAAAATTCTTATTTTCGCACGAAAATTGCACAATGGGCCGAAATTGCACCACCAGCACAAAAATTGGACCACGGGGCACCTCGGACCTCAAAACTGAAAAGTTCTCTGAACATTATGGTTTTTTATGCATAAGAATGCACCATGGATCACGGGCCACCAAAACCCAAAAGTCCTATTTTCGCACGAAAATTGCACAATGGGCTGAAGATCCACCACGGGAACCAAAATTGGACCATGGGGCATGTCGGACCTCAAAACTGAAAAGTTCTCCAGGCATTATGGTTATTTATGCATAAGAATGCACTAGGGTTCATGGCGCACCAAAACCCCAAAGTCTTATTTTCCCATGAAAATTGCATAATGGGCCGAAAATGCACCACGGACACCAAAATTGGACCACGGGGCACCTCGGACCTCAAAACTGAATAGTGCTATAAGCATTATGGTTTTTTATGCATAAGAATGCACCAGGGGTCACGGGGCACCAAAACCCAAAAGTCTTGTTTTGGCACGAAAATTGCACAATGGGCCGAAAATGCACCACGGGCACAAAAATTGGACCACGGGGCACCTCGGACCTCAAAACTGAAAAGTGCTCCGAGAATTATGGTTTTTTTATGGATAAGAATGCACCAGGGATGACGGTTTACCCAAACCCAAAAGTCTTATTTTCGCATGAAAAATTGCACAAACGGTTGAAAATGTACCACTGGAACCAAAATTGGACCACGAGTCACCCCGGACTTCAAAACTTAAAAGTGCTCCGAGCATTTTGGTTTTTTATGCACAAGAATGCACCAGGGATCACGGGGCACCAAAACCCAATAGTCTTATTTTTTGCACGAAAATTGCACAATGGGCCAAAAATGCACCACCGGTAACAAAGTTAGACCATGGGGCACCTTGGACCTCAAAACTGAAAAGTGTTCCGAAGCATTGTGGTATTTTATGCATAAGAATGCACCAGGGATCACGGGGCACCTAAACCCAAAAGTTTTACTTTCGCATGAAAAATGCATAAATGCCGAAAAATGCACCACCAGCACCAAAATTGGACCACGGGGCACCACGGTCCTCAAAACTAAAAAGTGCTTCAAGAATTATGGTTTTTTATGCAAAGAATGCACTAGGGATCATGGGGCACCAAAACCCAAAAGTCCTATTTTCGCACGAAAATTGTACAATGGGCCGAAAATGCGCCACAGGCACCAAAATTGGACCACAGGGCACGTCGGACCTCAAAATTGAAAAGTTCTCCGAGTATTATGGTTTTTTATGCATAGGAATGCACCAAGGATCATGGGGCACCAAAACCCAAAATTCTTATTTTCGTATGAAAATTACACAAATGGCCGAAAATGCACAATCGACACCAAAATTGGACCACGGGGCACGACGGACCTCCAAACTGAAAAGAGTTCTATGCATTATGGTTTTTTATGCATAACAATCCACCAGGGATCCCAAGGCACCAAAACCCAAAACTCTTATTTTCGCACGAAAATTGCACAATGGACTGAAAATGCAGCAGGGCACCAAAATTTGACCTCGGGGCACCTCGGTCCTCAAAACTGAAAAGTGCTCCAAGCATTATGGTTTTTTATGCATAAGAATGCACCAGGGATCATGGGGCACCAAAACCCAAAAGTCTTATTTTTGCACGAAAATTGCACAATGGGCCGAAAATGCACAACGAGCACAAAAATTGGACCACGGTGCACCTCGGACCTCAAAAACTGAAAAGTGCTCCGAGTATTATGGTTTTTTATGCATAAGAATGCACCGGGGATCACGGGGCACCAAAACCCAAAAGTCTTATTTTCGCACGAAATTGGCACAATGGGCCGAAAATGCACCTCGGGCACCAAAATTGGACCACGGGGAACCTCGGACCTCAAAAACTGAAAAGTACTCCAAAGCATTATGGTATATTATTTATAATAATGCACCAGGGATCACGGGGCACCAAAACCCAAAAGTCTTATTTTCGCACGAAAATTGCACAAAAGGCCGAAAATGCACCACCGGCACCAAAATTGGACCACGGGGCACCACGGACCGCAAAACTAAAAAGTGCTCCAAGAATTATGGTTTTATGCATAAGAATACACCATGGATCACGGGGCACCAAAACCGAAAAGTCCTATTTTTGCACGGAAATTGCACAATGGGTCAAAAATGCACCACGGGCACCAAAATTGGACCGCGAGGAACGTCGGACCTCAAAACTGAAAAGTGCTTCGAGCATTATGGTTTTTTATGCATAAGAATGCGCCAGGGATCACGGGGTACCAAAACCCAAAAGTCTTATTTTCGCACGAAAATTGCACAATGGGCCGAAAATGCACCACCGGCACCAAAATTGGACCACGGGGCACCTCGGACCTCAAAACTGAAAAGTTCTCTGAACATTATGGTTTTTTATACATAAGAATGCACCATGGATCATGGGGCACCAAAACCCAAAAGTCCTATTTTCGCACGAAAATTGCACAATCGGCCGAAGATGCACCACGGGCACCAAAATTGGACCATGGGGCATGTCGGACCTCAAAACTGAAAAGTTCTCCAGGTATTATGGTTATTTATGCATAAGAATGCACCAGGGTTCATGGCGCACCAAAACCCCAAATTCTTATTTTCCCACGAAAATTGCACAATGTGCCGAAAATGCACCACGGGCACCAAAATTGGACCACGGGGCACCTCGGACCTCAAAACTGAAAAGTGCTCCGAGAATTATGGTTTTTTTATGGATAAGAACGCACCAGGGATAACGGTTTACCCAAACCATAAAGTCTTATTTTCGCATGAAAATTGCACAAACGGCTGAAAATGTACCACTGGAACCAAAATTGGACTACGAGTCACCTCGGACCTCAAAACTTAAAAGTGCTCCGAGCATTTTGGTTTTTTATGCACAAGAATGCACCAGGGATCACGGGACACCAAAACCCAATAGTCTTATTTTTGCATGAAAATTGCACAATGGGCCGAAAATGCACCACCGGTACCAAAGTTAGACCACGGGGCACGTCGGACCTCAAAACTGAAAAGTACTTTGAGCATTATGGTATTTTATGTATAAGAATGCACCAGGGATCATGGGGCACCCAAACCCAAAAGTATTATTTTCGCATGAAAATTGCACAAATGGTCGAAAATGCACCACCGGCACCTAAATTGGACCACGGGGCTCCACGGACCTCAAAACTGAAAAGTGCTTCAAGCATTATGGTTTTTTATGCATAAGAATCCACCAGGGATCACGGGGCACCAAAACCCAAAAGTTTTATTTTCGCACGAAAATTGCACAATGGGCCGAAAATGCACCACGGGCACCAAAATTGGACCATGGGGTACCTTGGACCTCAAAACGGAAAAGTTCTCTGAAGCATTATGGTATTTTATGCATAAAAATGCACCAGGGATCACGGGGCACCTAAACCCAAAAGTGTTACTTTCGCATGAAAATTGCACAAATGCCGAAAAATGCACCACCAGCACCAAAATTGGACCACGGGGCACCACGGCCTCAAAACTAAAAAGTGCTTCATGCATTATGGTTTTTTATGCAAAGAATGCACTAGGGATCATGGGGCACCAAAACCCAAAAGTCCTATTTTCGCACGAAAATTGTACAATGGGCCGAAAATGCGCCATGGGCACCAAAATTGGACCACAGGGCACGTCGGACCTCAAAACTGAAAAGTTCTCCGAGTATTATGGTTTTTTATGCATAGCAATGCACCAAGGATCACGGGGCACCAAAACCCAAAATTCTTATTTTCGTATGAAAATTGCACAAATGGCCGAAAATGCCCAATCGACACCAAAATTAGACCACGGGGCACGACGGACCTCCAAACTGAAAAGAGTTCTAAGAATTATGGTTTTTATGCATAACAATCCACCAGGGATCCCGAGGCACCAAAACCCAAAAGTCTTATTTTTGCACGAAAATTGCACAATGGACCGAAAATGCAGCAGGGCACTAAAATTTGACCTCGGGGCACCTCGGTCCTCAAAACTGAAAAGTGCTACAAGCATTATGGTTTTTTATGCATAAGAATGCACCAGGGATCATGGGGCACCAAAACCCAAAAATCTTATTTTTGCACGAAAATTGCACAATGGCCCGAAAATGCACAACGGGCACCAAAATTGGACCACGGTGCACCTCGGACCTCAAAACTGAAAAGTACTCCGAGTATTATGGTTTTTTATGCATAAGAATGCACCAGGGATCATGGGGCACCAAAACCCAAAAGTCTTATTTTCGCACGAAAATGACACAATGGGCCGAAAATGCACTTCGGGCACCAAAATTGGACCACAGGGAACCTCAGACCTCAAAACTGAAAAGTGCTCCAAAGGATTATGGCATATTATTTATAAGAATGCACCAGGGATCACGGGGCACCAAAACCCAAAAGTCTTATTTTCTCACGAAAATTGCACAAATGGCCGAAAATGGACCACCGGCACCAAAATTGGACCACGGGGCACCACGGACCTCAAAACTAAAAAGTGCTCCAAGAATTATGGTTTTATGCATAAGAATACACCATGGATCACGGGGCACCAAAACCCAAAAGTCCTATTTTTGCACGGAAATTGCACAATGGGTCGAAAATGCACCACGGGCACCAAAATTGGACCGCAAAGCACGTTGGACCTCAAAACTGAAAATTGCTTCGAGCATTATGGTTTTTTATGCATAAGAATGCGCCAGGGATCACGGGGTACCAAAACCCAAAAGTCTTATTTTCGCATTAAAATTGCACAAATGGCCAAAAATGCATCACCGATACCAAAATTGGACCACGGGGCACCATGGACCTCCAAACTGAAAACAGTTTCGAGCATTATGGTTTTTTGTGCATAAGAATGCACCAGGGATCACTCGGCACCAGAATCCAAAAGTCTTATTTTCGCACGAAAAATGTACAATGTGCCGAAAATGCACCACGGGAACCAAAATTGGACCACGGGGCACCTCGGACCTCAAAACTGAAAAGTGCTATGAAGTAGTATGGTATATTATGAATAAGAATGCACCAGGGATCACATGGCACCAAAACCCAAAAGTCTTACTTTCACGCGAAAATTGTACAATGGGCCAAAAATGCACCACCGGCATCAGAATTGGACTCAAAACTAAAAAACCATGGTCCCCGTTTTAAGGTCCGTGGTGCATTTTTGGCCCATTGTGCAATTTTGTTGCCAAAATAAGGCTTTTGGGTTTTGGTGCCCCGTGATTCCTGTTGCATTCTTATGCATAAAAACCATAATGCTCATAGCACTTTTAGGTTTTCAGGTCCGTGGTGCCCCGTGGTCCAATTTTGGTCCCCGTGGTGCATTTTCGGCACATGGTGCAATTTTCGTGCCAAAATAAGACTTTTGCGTTTTAGGGCCCCGTGATCCTTGGGACACCAAAATTGGACCACTGGACACCACAGACCTCAAAAATGAAAAGTGCTCAAAGCATTAGGGTTTTTTTAGGGATAAGGATGCACCAGGGATCGCGGGGCACCAAAACCCAAAACTCTTACTTTGGCACGAAAATTGCACCAATTGCCGAAAATGCACCACGGGTTCCAAAATTGGACCACGGGGAACCATGGACCTCAAAACTGAAAAGTGGTCGAAGCATTATGGTTTTTTATGCATAAAAATGCTCCATGGATCACGGGGCACAGAAACCCAAAAGTCTTATTTTTGCACGAAAATTGCATAATAGGCCGAAAATGCACCACAGGCACCAAAATTGAACCACGGGGCACCACGTACCTCAAAACTGAAAAGTGCTTAGAGAATTATGGTTTTTTATGCATTAGGATGCACCAAGGATCACAGGGTACCAAAATCCAAAAGTCTTATTTTGGAATGAAAATTGACCCATGTGCCGAAAATGCACCACAGGCACCAAAGTTGGATCACGGGGCACCATGGACCTCAAAATTGAAAAGTGTTGCGAGCATGATGGTTTTTTATTCATAAGAATGCACCAGGGATAACGTGGCATGAAAACCCAAAAGTCTGATTTTGGCATGAAAATTGCACCATATGCCAAAAAGACACCAATGGGCACCAAAATTGGACCACTGGACACCACGGACCTCAAAACCTAAAAGTGATCCAAGCATGATGGGTTTTTATTCATAAGAATGCACTAGGGATAACAGGGCACCAAAAACCAAAAGTCTTATTTTGGCACGAAAATTAAACCATGTGGCGAAAACTGCACCACGAGCATCAAAATTGGACCACGGGGCACCACGGACCTCAAAACTGAAAAGTGCTCTGAGCATTATGGTTTTTTATGCATAAGAATGCACCAGGGATCACGGGGCACCAAAACCCAAAAGTCTTATTTTGGGACGAAAATTAAGGCATGTGCCGAAATGCACCACGAGCACCAAAATTGAACCACGGGGCACCACGGACCTCAAAATTGAAAAGTGCTCTGAGCATTATGGTTTTTTATGCATAAGAATGCACCAGGGATCACAGGGCACCAAAACCCAAAAGTCTTACTTTGGCACTAAAATTGGACCATGTGCCGAAAATGCACCACGGGCACCAAAAATGGACCACGGGGCACCACGGACCTCAAAACTGAAAAGTGCTTCGAGCATTATGGTATTTTATGCATAAGAATGCTCCAGGGATCAATAGGCACCAAAACCCAAAAGTCTTATTTTGGCACAAAAATTAGACCATGTGCCGAAAATCGACCACGGGCACCAAAAATGGACCACGGGGCACCACGGACCTCAAAAGTGAAAAGTGCTCCGAGCTTTATGGTATTTTATGCATAAGAATACTCAGGGATCAGTAAGCACCGAAACCCAAAAGTATTATTTTGGCACGAAAATTGGACAATATGCCGAAAATGCACCACAGGCACCAAAATTGGACCACGGGACACCACGGACCTCAAAACTGAAAAGTGCTCCGAGCATAATGGTTTTTTATGCATAAGAATGCACCACGGATCACGGGGAACCAAAACCCAAAAGTCTTATTTTGGCACGAAAATTACACCATGTGCGGAAAATGCACCACGGGCACCAAATTTGGACCACGGGGCACTACGTACCTCAAAACCAAAAAGTGCTCTGAGTAAGATGGTTTTTTATGCATAAGAATGAACCAGGGATAACGGGGCACCAAAACCCAAAAGTCAGATTTTGGCATGAAAATTGCACCATTTGCCAAAAAAGCACCACGGGGTTCGAAAATTGGACCACTGGACACCACGGACCTCAAAACCTAAAAGTGTTCCGAGCATGATGGTTTTTTATGCATAAGAATGCACTAGGGATAACGGAGCACCAAAAATCAAAAGTCTTATATTGGCACGAAAATTAAACCATGTGGCAAAAAATGCACCACGAGCACCAAAATTGGACCACGGGGCACCACGGACCTCAAAACTGAAAAGTGCTCTGAGCATTATGGTTTTTTTGTGCATAAGAATGAACTAGGGATCACGGGGAACCAAAACCCAAAAGTCTTATTTTGGCACGAAACTTAAGCCATGTGCCGAAATGCACCATCGGCACCAAAATTGGACCACGGGGCACCACGGACCTCAAAACTAAAAAGTGCTCCGAGAATTATGGTTTTTTATGCATAAGAATGCACTAGGGATAACGGGGCACCAAAACCCAAAAGTCTTATTTTGGCACTAAAATTGGACCATGTGCCGACAATGCACCACGGGGACCAAAAATGGACCACGGGGCACCATGGACCTCAAAACTGAAAAGTGCTCTGAACATTATGGTTTTTTATGCATAAGAATGCTCCAGGGATCACGGGGCACCAAAACCCAAAAGTCTTATTTTGGCAGAGAAATTGCACTATGTGCCGAAAATTCACCACGGGCGCCAAAATTGGACCACGGGGGACCACGAACCTCAAAACTGAAAAGTGCTTCGAGCATTATGGTTATTTATGCGTAAGAATGCACCAGGGATCACGGGGCACCAAAACCCAAAAGTCTTATTTTCGGACGAAAATTGCACAAATGGCCGAAAATACACCACCGGCACCAAAATTGTACCACGGGGCACCACAGACCTCAAAACTGAAAAGTGCTCCAAGCGTTATAGTTTTTTATGCATAACAATACACTAGGGATCACGGGGCACCAATACCCAAAAGTCTTATTTTCGCACGAAAATTGCGCAATGGGCCGAAAATGCACTACTGGCACCAAAATTGGACCACGGGGGACCACGAACCTCAAAACTGAAAAGTGCTCCGAGCATTATGGTTATTTATGCGTAAGAATGCACCAGGGATCACGGGCACCAAAACCCAAAAGTCTTATTTTCGGACGAAAATTGCACAAATGGCCAAAAATGCACCACCGGCACCAAAATTGTACCACGGGGCACCACAGACCTCAAAACTGAAAAGTGCTCCAAGCGTTATAGTTTTTTATGCATAACAATACACTAGGGATCACTGGGCACCAATACCCAAAAGTCTTATTTTCGCACGAAAATTGCGCAATGGGCCGAAAATGCACTACTGGCACCATAATTGGACCACGGGGGACCACGAACCTCAAAACTGAAAAGTGCTCCGAGCGTTATGGTTTTTTATGCATAAGAATGCACCAGGGATCACGGGGCACCAAAACCCAAAAGTCTTATTTTCAGACGAAAATTGCACAAATGGGTGAAAATGCACCACCGACACCAAAAATGGACCACGAGGCACCACGAACCTCAACATTGAAAAGTGCTCTGAGAATTACGGTTTTTTATGCCTAAGAATGCCCCAACGATCACTGGGCACAAAAAGCTAAAAGTCTTATTTTGTCGCGGAAATTGCACCATAGGCCAAAAATGCACCACGGGGCACCAAAATATGACTACTGGACACGGCGAACCTCAAAATTGAAAAGTCCTCCGAGCATTATTGTTTTTTATGTATAAGAATGCACCAGGGATCATGGGGCACCAAAACCCAAAAGTCTTATTTTGGCACGACAGTTGCATTATGTGCCGAAAATGCACCACGGGCAACAAAATTTGACCACGGGGCACCACGGACCTCAAACCTGAAAAGTGCTCCAAGCATTATTTTTTTTATGCATAAGAATGCACCACGGATCATGGGACACCAATACCCAAACGTGTTATTTTCGCACGAAAATTGCACAAATGGCAGAAAATGCACCACCAGCACCAAATTTGGATGACGGGTAACCACGGACATCAAAACTGAAAAGTGCTACAAGCATTATGGTTTTTTATGCATAAGAATGCTCCAGGGATCACGAGGCACCAAAACCGAAAGGTCTTATATTCGCACTAAAATTGCACAATGGGTCGGAAATGCACCACAGCCACCAAAATTGGACCACGGAGCACCACATACCTCAAAACTGAAAAGTGCTCAGAGCATTATGGTTTTTTATGCATAAGGGTGCACCAGGGATCATGGAGCACCAAAACCCAAAAGTCTTATTTTGGCACGAAAATTTCACCATGTGTTGAAAATTCACCACAAGCACCAAAATTGGACCATGGGGCACCATGGACCTCAAAACTGAAAAGTGCTCAGAGCATTATGGTTTTTTATGCATAAGGGTGCACCAGTAATCATGGAGCACCAAAACCCAAAAGTCTTATTTTGGCACAAAAATTTCACCATGTGTTGAAAATTCACCACAAGCACCAAAATTGGACCACGAGGCACCATGGACCTCAAAACTGAAAAGTGTTCCGAGCATTACCATTTTTTATGTATAAGAATCAACCAGGGATCACGGGGCACCAAAACCCAGAAAGTCATACTTTCGCACGAAAATTGCACAACGAAAAGTGCTCCAAGCATTATGGATTGTTATGCATAAGGATGCACCAGGGATCACGGGGCAGGGATCACGGGGCACCAAAACCTAATAGTCTTATTTTGGCACGAAATTTGCACCATGTGCCGAAAATTCACTACGGACACCTAAATTGCACCACCGGGCACCACGGACCTCCAAACTGAAAAGTGCTCCAAGCATTATGGTTTTTTATGCATAAGAATGCACCAGGGATCATGGGGCACGAAAACCCAAAAGTTTTATTTTCGCACGAAAATTGTACAAATGGTCGAAAATGCACCACCGACACCAAAATTGGACCACGGGGCACCACGGACCTCAAAACTGAAAAGGGTTTCAAGCTTTATGGTTTTGTATGCAGAAGAATGCAGCAGGGATCACGTGGCACCAAAAACCAAAAGTCTTATTTTCGCACGAAAATTGTACAAATTGCCGAAAATGCTCCATCGGCACCAAAATTGGACCACCGGGCACAACGGATCTCAAAACTGAAAAGTGCTCCAAGCATGATGGTTTTTTATGCATAAGAATGCTCCAGGGATCATGGGGCACCAAAACCCAAAAGTCTTATTTTCCGACTAAAATTGTACAAATGGCCGAAAATGTACCACCGACACCAAAATTGGACCACCGAGCACCTCGGACCTCAAAACTGAAAAGTTCTCTAAGCATGATGGTTTTTTATACATAAGAATGCACCAGGGATCACGGGGCAACAAAACCCAAACTCTTTTTTTCCCACAAAAATTGCACAATGGGCCGAAAAGGCACCTCCGGCACCAAAATTGGACCACGGGGCACCTCGGACCTCAAAACTGAAAAGTACTTTGAGCGTTATGGTTGTTTATGCATAAGAATGCACCAGGGATAATGGGGCACCGAAACCCAACAGTCTTATTTTTGCACGAAGATTGTACAATGGGCCGAAAATGCACGACGGGCACCAAAATCTGTCCACGGGGCACCTCGGACCTCAAAACTAAAAAGTGCTCTGAGCATTATCGTTTTTCATGCAAAAGAATACACCAGGGATCACGGGGCACCAAAACACAAAAGTCTTATTTTGGCACTAAAATTGGACAAATGGCCGAAAATGCTCCATCGACACCAAAATGGGACCACCGGGCACCACAGACCTTAAAACTGAAAAGTGCTTCGCGCATGATGGTTTTTTATGCATAAGAATGCACCAGGGATCACGGGGCACCAAAACCCAAAAGTCTTATTTTCCCACGAAAATTGCACAAATGGCCGAAAATGGACCACTGGCACGAAAATTGGACCACAGGGTACCTCGGACCTCAAAATTGAAAGGTTCTCTGAGCATTATGGTTTTTTATGCATAAGAATGCACCAAGGATCACGGGACACCAAAACCCAAAAGTCTTTTTTTCGCACGAAAATTGCACAATGGGCCGAAAAGGCACCTCCGGCACCAAAATTGGACCACGGGGCACCTTGGACCTCAAAACTGAAAAGTGCTCTAAGCGTTATGGTTGTTTATGCATAAGAATGCCCCAGGAATAATGGGGCACTGAAACCTAAAAGTCTTATTTTCGCACGAAGATTGCACAATGGGCCGAAAATGCACGACGGGCACCAAAATCTGTCCACGGGGCACCTCGGACCTCAAAACTAAAAAGTGCTCTGAGCATTATGGTTTTTTATGCATAAGAATGCACCAGGGATCATGGGGCACCAAAACACAAAAGTATTATTTTGGCACGAAAATTGCACAAATGGCCGAAAATGCTCCATCGGCACCAAAATTGGACCACCGGGCACCACGGACCTCAAAACTGAAAAGTGCTCTACGCATGATGGTTTTTTATGCATAAGAATGCACCAGGGATCACGGGGCACCAAAATGCAAAAGTCTTATTTTCCCACTAAAATTGCACAAATGGCCAAAATGGACCACCGGCACCAAAATTGGACCACGGGGCACCTCAAACCTCAAAACTGAAAAGTCCACAAAGCATTATGATTTTTTATGCATAAGAATGCACCAGGGATCAAGGGGCACCAAAACCCAAAAGGCTTATTTTCGCACGAAAATTGCAGAAATGGCAAAAAATGCAACACCGGAACCAAAATTGGACCACGAGGCACCACGAACCTCAAAATTGAAAAGTGTTCCGAGCGTTATGGTTCTTTATGCATAAGAATGCACCAGTCATCATGGGGCACCAAAACCCAAAAGGCTTATTTTCGCACAAAAATCGTACAAATGGCAAAAAATGCAACACCGGATTTTGGACCGCGAGGCACCACGGACCTCAAAATTGAAAAGTGTTCTGAGCGTTATGGTTCTTTATGCATAAGAATGCACCATGGATCACAGGGCACTAAAACCCAAAAAACTTTTTTTCGCACGAAAATTGCACAAATGGCCGAAAATGCACTACCGACACCAAAATTGGACCACGGGGAACCACAGACCTCAAATAAAAAAAGTCTTCTGAGCATTATGGTTTTATGCATAAGAATGCCCCAGGGATCACGGGGTACCAAAACCCAAAAGTCTTATTTTCGCATGAAAATTGCACAAATGGCCGAAAATGCACCACCGACACCAAAATTGGACCATGGGGCACCACACACCTTAAAACTGAAAAGAGTTCCAAGCATTATGATTTTTTATGCATAAGAATGCACCAGGGATCGCTGGGCACCAAAACCCAAAAGTCTTAGCTTTGCATGAAAATTGCACAAATTTCAGAAAATGTACCATGGGCACCACAATTGGACCACGGGGCACCTTGGACCTCAAAACTGAAAAGTGGTCTGAGCATTATGGTTTTATATTCATAAGAATGCACCAGGGATCGCGGGGCACAAAAACCCAAAAGTCTTACTTTCGCATGAAAATTGCACAAATGGCCGAAAATGCTCCATTGGCACCAAAATTGGACCACCTGGCACAACGGACCTCAAAACTGGAAAGTGCTCTGAGCATTGTGGTATTTTATGGACAAGAATGCACCAGGGATCGTGGGGAACCAAAACCCAAAAGTCTTGTTTTCTCATGAAAATTGCACAAATGGAAGAAAATGTACCACGGGCACCAAAATTGGATCACCGGGCACCTCGGACCTCAAAACTGAAAAGTGCTCCGAGCATTGTGGTTTTTTATGCATAAGAATGCACTAGGGGTAACGGGGCACTAAAACCCAAAAGTCTTATTTTCGCACGAAAATTGCACAAATCGCCGAAAACGTACCACGGGTACCAAAATTGGACCACGGGGCACCACGGACCTCAAAACTGAAAAGTGCTCCGAGCATGATGGTTTTTTATGCATAAGAATGCACCAAGGATCACAGGGCACCAAAATCCGAAAGTCGTATTTTCGCCCGAATATTGCACAAATGGCCGAAAATGCACTACCGACACCAAAATTGGACCACGGGGAACCACAGACCTCAAATAAAAAAAGTCTTCTGAGCATTATGGTTTTATGCATAAGAATGCCCCAGGGATCACGGGGTACCAAAACCCAAAAGTCTTATTTTCACATGAAAATTGCACAAATGGCCGAAAATGCACCACCGACACCAAAATTGGACCATGGGGCACCACACACCTTAAAACTGAAAAGAGTTCCAAGCATTATGGTTTTTTATGCATAAGAATGCACCAGGGATCGCTGGGCACCAAAACCCAAAAGTCTTAGCTTTGCATGAAAATTGCACAAATTTCAGAAAATGTACCATGGGCACCACAATTGGACCACGGGGCACCTTGGACCTCAAAACTGAAAAGTGGTCTGAGCATTATGGTTTTATATTCATAAGAATGCACCAGGGATCGCGGGGCACAAAAACCCAAAAGTCTTACTTTCGCATGAAAATTGCACAAATGGCCGAAAATGCTCCATTGGCACCAAAATTGGACCACCGGGCACAACGGACCTCAAAACTGGAAAGTGCTCTGAGCATTGTGGTATTTTATGGACAACAATGCACCAGGGATCGCGGGGAACCAAAACCCAAAAGTCTTGTTTTCTCATGAAAATTGCACAAATGGAAGAAAATGTACCACGGGCACAAAAATTGGATCACCGGGCACCTCGGACCTCAAAACTGAAAAGTGCTCCTAGCATTATGGTTTTTTATGCATAAGAATGCACCAGGGATCACGGGGCACCAAAACCCAAAAGTCTTATTTTCGCATCAAGATTGCACAATGTGCCGACAATGCAGCTCCGGCACCAAAATTGGACAACGGGGCACCTCGGACCTCAAAACTGAAAAGTGCTCCGAGCATTGTGGTTTTTTATGCATAAGAATGCACTAGGGGTAACGGGGCACTAAATCCCAAAAGTCTTATTTTCGCACGAAAATTGCACAAATCGCCGAAAATGTACCACGGGTACCAAAATTGGACCACGGGGCACCACGGACCTGAAAACTGAAAAGTGCTCCGAGCATGATGGTTTTTTATGCATAAGAATGCACCAAGGATCACGGGGCACCAAAATCCGAAAGTCTTATTTTCGCACGAAAATTGCACAAATGGCCGAAAATACACCACCAGCACCAAAATTGGACAACAGGGCACCTTGGACCTCAAAACTGAAAGGTTCTCCAAGAATTATGGTTTTTTATGCATAAGAATGCACCAGGGATCACGGGGCACAAAAACCCAAAAGTCTTTTTTTCGTATGAAAATTGCACAGTGGGCCGAAAATGCAACACTGGCACCCAAATTCGACCACGGTGCACCTCGAACCCCAAAACTGAAAAGTACTCCGAGCTTTGTGGTTTTTTATGGATAAGAATGCACCAGGGATCACGGGGAACCAAAACCCAAAAGTCTTATTTTCACATGAAAATTGCACAAATGGCCCAAAATGTACCACGACCACAAAAATTGGATCACGGGGCACCTCAGACCTCAAAACTGAAAAGTGCTCCTAGCATTATGATTTTTTATGAATAAGATGCACCAGGGATTACGGGGCACAAAACCCAAAAGTCTTATTTTCGCACGAAGATGCACAATGGGCCGAAAATGCACCACCGGCACTAAAATTGGACCACGGGGCACCTCGGACCTCAAAACTGAAAAAGTGCTCCGAGCATTATGGTTTTTTACGCATAAGAATGCACAAGGGTTCATGGGGCACCAAAACCCAAAAGTCTTATTTTCGCACGAAAATTGTACAAATGGCCGAAAATGCACCACCGGTACCAAAATTGGACCACGGGGCACCTCGGACCTCAAATCTGAAAAGTGCTTCGAGCATTATTGCTTTTTATGCATAAGAATGCACCAGGGATAACGGGGCACCAAAACCCAAAAGTCTTATTTTCGCACGAAAATTGAACAACGGGCGGAAAATGCACCACGGGCAACAAAATTGGACCACTGGGCACCTCGGACCTCAAAACTAAAAAGTGCTCCGAGCATTATAGTTTTTTATGCATGAGAATGCACCAGGGATCACGGGGCACCAAAACCCAAAAGTTTTATTTTCGCACGAAAATTGCACAAATGGCCGAAAATGCACGACCGGCACCAAAATTGGACCACGGGGCACCTTGGAACTCAAAACTGAAAGGTTCTCCAAGCATTAGGGTTTTACTGCATAAGAATGCACCAGGGATCACGGGTCCCCAAAACCCAAAACTCTTATTTTCGCACGAAAATTACAAAATGGGCAAAAATTGCACCGTGGGCACATAATTGGACCACGGGGCACATCGGACCTCAAAACTGAAAAGTGCTCCGAGCATTCAGGTTTTTTATGCATAACAATGCTCCAGGGATCACAGGGCACCAAAACCCAAAACTCTTATTTTCGCTCTAAAATTGCACAACGGGCGGAAAATGCACCACTGGCACCAAAATTGGACCACGGGGCACCTCGGACCTCAAAACTGAAAAGTTCTCTGAGTATTATTGTTTTTTATGCATAAGAATGCACCAGAGATCATGGGGCACCAAAACCCAAAAGTCTTATTTTCGCACGAAAATTCCACAAATGGCCGAAAATGTACCACGAGTACCAAAATTGGACCACGGGGCACCTCGGACCTCAAAACTGAAAAGTGCTCTGGGCATTATGATTTTTTATGGTTAAGAATGCACTATGGATCACGGGAAACCAACACCCAAAAGTCTTTTTTTTCGCACTAAATTGCACAATGGGCCGAAAATGCAACACGGGCACCAAAATTCGTCCACAGGGCACCTCGAACCTCAAAACTGAAAAGTTCTCCGAGCATTAAGGTTTTTTACGGATAAGAATGCACCAGGGCTCAAGGGAACCAAAACCCAAATGTCTTATTTTCGCATGAAAATTGCACAAATGGACGAAAATGTACCACGGGAACAAAAATTCGATCACGGGGAACCTCGGACGTCAAAACTTAAAAGTGCTCATAGCATTATGTTTTTTATGCATTAGAACGCACCAAGGATCGCGGGGCACCAACACCCAAAAGTCTTATTTTCGCACGAAGATTGCACAATGCGCCGACAAAGCACAACCGGCACCAAAATTGGACCACGGGGCACCTCGGACCTCAAAACTGAAAAGTGCTCCGAGCATTGCGGATTTTATGCATAAGAATGCTCCAGGGATCACGGGGCACCAAAACCCAAAACTCTTATTTTCGCCCGAAAATTGCACAATGGGCGGAAAATGCACCACCGGCACCAAAATTGGACCACGGGGTACCTCGGATCTCAAAACTGAAAAGTTCTCTGAGTATTATTATTTTTTATGCATAAGAATGCACCAGAGATCATGGGGCACCAAAACCCAAAAGTCTTATTTTCGCACGAAAATTCCACAAATGGCCAAAAATGTACCACGAGCACCAAAATTGGACCACGGGGCACCTCGGACCTCAAAACTGAAAAGTGCTCTGGGCAATATGATTTTTTATGGTTAAGAATGCACTATGGATCACGGGGAACCAACACCCAAAAGTCTTTTTTTCGCACTAAATTGCACAATGGGCCGAAAATGCAACACGGGCACCAAAATTCGTCCACAGGGCACCTCGAACCTCAAAACTGAAAAGTTCTCCGAGCATTAAGGTTTTTTACGGATAAGAATGCACCAGGGCTCAAGGGAACCAAAACCCAAATGTCTTATTTTCGCATGAAAATTGCACAAATGGACGAAAATGTACCACGGGAACAAAAATTCGATCACGGGGAACCTCGGACGTCAAAACTTAAAAGTGCTCATAGCATTATGTTTTTTATGCATTAGAACGCACCAAGGATCGCGGGGCACCAACACCCAAAAGTCTTATTTTCGCACGAAGATTGCACAATGCGCCGACAAAGCACAACCGGCACCAAAATTGGACCACGGGGCACCTCGGACCTCAAAACTGAAAAGTGCTCCGAGCATTGCGGATTTTATGCATAAGAATGCTCCAGGGATCACGGGGCACCAAAACCCAAAACTCTTATTTTCGCCCGAAAATTGCACAATGGGCGGAAAATGCACCACCGGCACCAAAATTGGACCACGGGGTACCTCGGATCTCAAAACTGAAAAGTTCTCTGAGTATTATTATTTTTTATGCATAAGAATGCACCAGAGATCATGGGGCACCAAAACCCAAAAGTCTTATTTTCGCACGAAAATTCCACAAATGGCCAAAAATGTACCACGAGCACCAAAATTGGACCACGGGGCACCTCGGACCTCAAAACTGAAAAGTGCTCTGGGCAATATGATTTTTTATGGTTAAGAATGCACTATGGATCACGGGGAACCAACACCCAAAAGTCTTTTTTTCGCACTAAATTGCACAATGGGCCAAAAATGCAACACGGGCACCAAAATTCATCCACAGGGCACCTCGAACCTCAAAACTGAAAAGTTCTCCGAGCATTGTGGTTTTTTACGGATAAGAATGCACCGGGGCTCAAGGGAACCAAAACCCAAATGTCTTATTTTCGCATGAAAATTGCACAAATGAACGAAAATGTACCACGGGAACAAAAATTCGATCACGGGGAACCTCAGACGTCAAAACTTAAAAGTGCTCATAGCATTATGGTTTTTTATGCATTAGAATGCACCAGGGATCGCGGGGCACCAACACCCAAAAGTCTTATTTTCGCACGAAGATTGCACAATTTACCGACAATGCACCACCGGCACCAAAATTGGACCACGGGGCACCTCGGACCTCAAAACTGAAAAGTGCTCCGAGCATTGCGGATTTAATGCATAAGAATGCACCATGGTTCATGGGGCACCAAAATCTGAAAGTCTTATTTTCGCACGAAAATTGCACAAATGGCCGAAAATGCACCATCAGCACCAAAATTGGATCACGGGGCACCTTGGACCTCAAAACTGAAAGGTTCTCCAAGCATTATGGTTTTTTATGCATAAGAATGCACCAGGGATCAAGGGGCACCAAAACCCAAAAGTCTTTTTTTCGCACGAAAATTGCACAATGGGCTGAAAATGCAACACGGGCACCAAAATTCAACCACGGGGAACCTCGGACCTCAAAACTGAAAAGTGCTCCGAGCATTGTGGTTTTTTATGGTTAAGAATGCACCAGGGATCATGGGGAACCAAAACCCAAAAGTCTTATTTTCTCACGAAAATTGCACAATGGGCGGAAAATGCACCACGGCCACCAATATTGGACCACGGGGTACCTCAGACCTCAAAACTGAAAGTCCTCCGAGCATTATGGTTTTTTATGGATAAGAATGCACCAGGGATCACGGGGAACCAAAACCCAAAAGTCTTATTTTCGCACGAAAATTGCATAAATGGCCGAAAATGCACCACCGACACCAAAATTGGACCACGGGGTACGACGGACCTCAAAACTGAAAAGTGCTCCGAACATGATGGTTTTTTGTGCATAAGAATGCAGCAGGGATCACGGGGCACCAAAACTGAAAAGTCTTATTTTCACATGCAAATTGCACAAATGGCCGAAAATACACCACCAACACCAAAATTGAACCACGGGGCAGCACGGACCTTAAAACAAAAAAGAGTTCCAAGCATTATGGTTTTTTCTATATAAGAATGCACCAGGAATCACGGGGCACCAAAACCCAAAAGTTTTATTTTCGCACGAAAATTGCACAATGGGCCGAAAATGCACCACGGGCACCAAAATTGAAAAGTGCTTTGAGCATTATGGTTTTTTATGGATAAGAAAGCACAAGGGATAACGGGGCACCAATACCCAAAAGTCTTATTTTCGCACGAAAATTGCACAAATTGGCGAAAATGTACCAAGGGCACCAAAATTTGACCACGGGGCACCTCGGACCTCAAAGTTGAAAAGTGCTCCATTATGGTTTTTTATGCATGAGAATGCAACAGGGTTCACGGGGCACCAAAACCCAAAAGTCTTATTTTTGCACGAAAATTACACAATGGGCCGAAAATGCACCACGGGCACCAAAATTGCAACATGGGGCACCTCGGACCTCAAAACTGAAATGTGCTATGAGCATTATGGTTTTTTATTCGTAAGAATGCACCAGGGTTAACGAGGCACCAAAAACCAAAAGTGTTATGTTCGCACGAAAATTGCACAAATGGCTGAAAATGCACTACTGGCACCAAAATTGTTCCACGAGGCACCACGGACCTCGAAACTGAAAAGTGTTCCAAGCATTACGGTTTTTTATGCATAAGAATGCACTAGGGATCATGGGGCACCAAAATCCAAAAGTCTTATTTTCGCACGAAAATTGCACAAACGACCGAAAATGAACCACGGGCACCAAAATTTGGCCACGGGGCACCTCGGACCTCAAAACTGGAAAGTTCTCCGAGCATTGTGGTTTTTTATGCATAAGAATGCACCAGGGATCACAGGGCACCAAAACCCAAAAGTCTTATTTTCGCATGAAAATTGTACAAATGGCAGAAAATGCACCATCGGCACCAAAATTGGACCACGGGGCACCACGAACCTGAAAATTGAAAAGTGTGTTGAGCATTATGGTTTTTTATGCATAAGAATGCACCAAGGATCATGGGGCACCGAAATCCAAAAGTCTTATTTTCGCACGAAAATTGCAAAAATGACTGAAAATGCACCACTAGCACCAAAATTAGACCACGGGACACCACGGACCTCAAAACTGAAAAGTGCTCTGAGCATGATGGTTTTTTATGCATAAGAATGCACCAGGGATCACGGGGCACCAAAACCCAAAAGTCTTATTTTCGCATGAAAATTGCACAAATGGCCGAAAATGCACCACTGACACCAAAATTGGACCACGGGGAACCATGGACCACAAAACTAAAAAGATTTCTGAGCATTATTGTTTTTTATGCATAAGAATGTACCAGGGATCATGGGGCACCAAAACCCAAAACTCTTACATTCGCACGAAAATTGCACACTGTACTGAAAATGCTCCACAGGCACCAAAATTGGACCACGGTGCACCTCGGACCTCAAAACTGAAAAGTGCTCTAAGCTTTATGGTTTTTATGGATAAGAATGCACCAGGGATCACGGGGCACCAAAACCCAAAATTCTTATTTTCGAACGAAAATTGCACAATGGGCCGAAAATGCACCACCGGCAGCAAAATTGGACCACGGGGCACCACGGACCTCAAAACTTAAAAGTGCTTCAAGCTTTACGATTTTTTATGCATAAGAATGCACCAGGGATTGCGGGGTAGCAAAACCAAAAATTCTTATTTTCGCACGAAAATTGCACAATGGGCCGAAATTGTACCACCAGCACAAAAATTGGACCACGGGGCACCTCGGACCTCAAAACTGAAAAGTTCTCTGAACATTATGGTTTTTTATGCATAAGAATGCACCATGGATCACGGGGCACCAAAACCCAAAAGTCCTATTTTCGCACGAAAATTGCACAATGGGCTGAAGATCCACCACGGGAACCAAAATTGGACCATGGGGCATGTCGGACCTCAAAACTGAAAAGTTCTCCAGGCATTATGGTTATTTATGCATAAGAATGCACTAGGGTTCACGGCGCACCAAAACCCCAAAGTCTTATTTTCCCATGAAAATTGCATAATGGGCCGAAAATGCACCACGGACACCAAAATTGGACCACGGGGCACCTCGGACCTCAAAACTGAATAGTTCTATAAGCATTATGGTTTTTTATGCATAAGAATGCACCAGGGGTCACGGGGCACCAAAACCCAAAAGTCTTGTTTTGGCACGAAAATTGCACAATGGGCCGAAAATGCACCACGGGCACAAAAATTGGACCACGGGGCACCTCGGACCTCAAAACTGAAAAGTGCTCCGAGAATTATGGTTTTTTTGTGGATAAGAATGCACCAGGGATGACGGTTTACCCAAACCCAAAAGTCTTATTTTCGCATGAAAAATTGCACAAACGGCTGAAAATGTACCACTGGAACCAAAATTGGACCACGAGTCACCCCGGACTTCAAAACTTAAAAGTGCTCCGAGCATTTTGGTTTTTTATGCACAAGAATGCACCAGGGATCACGGGGCACCAAAACCCAATAGTCTTATTTTTGCACGAAAATTGCACAATGGGCCAAAAATGCACCACCGGTACCAAAGTTAGACCATGGGGCACCTTGGACCTCAAAACTGAAAAGTGCTCCGAAGCATTATGGTATTTTATGCATAAGAATGCACCAGGGATCACGGGGCACCTAAACCCAAAAGTGTTACTTTCGCATGAAAAATGCATAAATGCCGAAAAATGCACCACCAGCACCAAAATTGGACCACGGGGCACCACGGTCCTCAAAACTAAAAAGTGCTTCAAGAATTATGGTTTTTTATGCAAAGAATGCACTAGGGATCATGGGGCACCAAAACCCAAAAGTCCTATTTTCGCACGAAAATTGTACAATGGGCCGAAAATACGCCACAGGCACCAAAATTGGACCACAGGGCACGTCGGACCTCAAAACTGAAAAGTTCTCCGAGTATTATGGTTTTTTATGCATAGGAATGCACCAAGGATCATGGGGCACCAAAACCCAAAATTCTTATTTTAGTATGAAAATTACACAAATGGCCGAAAATGCACAATCGACACCAAAATTGGACCACGGGGCACGACGGACCTCCAAACTGAAAAGAGTTCTATGCATTATGGTTTTTTATGCATAACAATCCACCAGGGATCCCGAGGCACAAAAACCCAAAACTCTTATTTTCGCACGAAAATTGCACAATGGACCGAAAATGCAGCAGGGCACCAAAATTTGACCTCGGGGCACCTCGGTCCTCAAAATTGAAAAGTGCTCCAAGCATTATGGTTTTTTATGCATAAGAATGCACCAGGGATCATGGGGCACCAACACCCAAAAGTCTTATTTTTGCACGAAAATTGAACAATGGGCCGAAAATGCACAACGAGCACCAAAATTGGACCACGGTGCACCTCGGACCTCAAAAACTGAAAAGTGCTCCGAGTATTATGGTTTTTTATGCATAAGAATGCACCAGGGATCACGGGGCACCAAAACCCAAAAGTCTTATTTTCGCACGAAATTGGCACAATGGGCCGAAAATGCACCTCGGGCACCAAAATTGGACCACGGGGAACCTCGGACCTCAAAAACTGAAAAGTACTCCAAAGCATTATGGTATATTATTTATAATAATGCACCAGGGATCACGGGGCACCAAAACCCAAAAGTCTTATTTTCGCACGAAAATTGCACAAAAGGCCGAAAATGCACCACCGGCACCAAAATTGGACCACGGGGCACCACGGACCGCAAAACTAAAAAGTGCTCCAAATATTATGGTTTTATGCATAAGAATACACCATGGATCACGGGGCACCAAAACCGAAAAGTCCTATTTTTGCACGAAAATTGCACAATGGGTCAAAAATGCACCACGGGCACCAAAATTGGACCGCGAGGAACGTCGGACCTCAAAACTGAAAAGTGCTTCGAGCATTATGGTTTTTTATGCATAAGAATACGCCAGGGATCGCGGGGTACCAAAACCCAAAAGTCTTATTTTCGCACGAAAATTGCACAATGGGTCGAAAATGCACCACCGGCACCAAAATTGGACCACGGGGCACCTCGGACATCAAAACTGAAAAGTTCTCTGAACATTATAGTTTTTTATACATAAGAATGCACCATGGATCACGGGGCACCAAAACCCAAAAGTCCTATTTTCGCACGAAAATTGCACAATGGGCCGAAGATGCACCACGGGCACCAAAATTGGACCATGGGGCATGTCGGACCTCAAAACTGAAAAGTTCTCCGGGTATTATGGTTATTTATGCATAAGAATGCACCAGGGTTCACGGCGCACCAAAACCCCAAATTCTTATTTTCCCACGAAAATTGCACAATGGGCCGAAAATGCACCACGGGCACCAAAATTGGACCACGGGGCACCTCGGACCTCAAAACTGAAAAGTGCTCCGAGAATTATGGTTTTTTTATGGATATGAACGCACCAGGGATAACGGTTTACCCAAACCCTAAAGTCTTATTTTCGCATGAAAATTGCACAAATGGTCGAAAATGCACCACCGGCACCTAAATTGGACCACGGGGCTCCACGGACCTCAAAACTGAAAAGTGCTTCAAGCATTATGGTTTTTTATGCATAAGAATCCACCAGGGATCACGGGGCACCAAAACCCAAAAGTTTTATTTTCGCACGAAAATTGCACAATGGGCCGAAAATGCACCACGGGCACCAAAATTGGACCATGGGGTACCTTGGACCTCAAAACGGAAAAGTGCTCTGAAGCATTATGGTATTTTATGCATAAAAATGCACCAGGGATCACGGGGCACCTAAACCCAAAAGTGTTACTTTCGCATGAAAATTGCACAAATGCCGAAAAATGCACCACCAGCACCAAAATTGGACCACGGGGCACCACGGACCTCAAAACTAAAAAGTGCTTCAAGCATTATGGTTTTTTATGCAAAGAATGCACTAGGGATCATGGGGCACCAAAACCCAAAAGTCCTATTTTCGCACGAAAATTGTACAATGGGCCGAAAATGCACCATGGGCACCAAAATTGGACCACAGGGCACGTCGGACCTCAAAACTGAAAAGTTCTCCGAGTATTATGGTTTTTTATGCATAGCAATGCACCAAGGATCACGGGGCACCAAAACCCAAAATTCTTATTTTCGTATGAAAATTGCACAAATGGCCGAAAATGCCCAATCGACACCAAAATTAGACCACGGGGCACGACGGACCTCCAAACTGAAAAGAGTTCGAAGAATTATGGTTTTTATGCATAACAATCCACCAGGGATCCCGAGGCACCAAAACCCAAAAGTCTTATTTTTGCACGAAAATTGCACAATGGACCGAAAATGCAGCAGGGCACTAAAATTTGACCTCGGGGCACCTCGGTCCTCAAAACTGAAAAGTGCTACAAGCATTATGGTTTTTTATGCATAAGAATGCACCAGGGATCATGGGGCACCAAAACCCAAAAATCTTATTTTTGCACGAAAATTGCACAATGGGCCGAAAATGCACAACGGGCACCAAAATTGGACCACGGTGCACCTCGGACCTCAAAACTGAAAAGTACTCAGAGTATTAGGGTTTTTTATGCATAAGAATGCACCAGGGATCACGGGGCACCAAAACCCAAAAGTCTCATTTTCGCACAAAAATGACACAATGGGCCAAAAATGCACTTCGGGCACCAAAATTGGACCACAGGGAACCTCGGACCTCAAAACTGAAAAGTGCTCCAAAGGATTATGGCATATTATTTATAAGAATGCACCAGGGATGACGGGGCACCAAAACCCAAAAGTCTTATTTTCGCACGAAAATTGCACAAATGGCCGAAAATGCACCACCGGCACCAAAATTGGACCACGGGGCACCACGGACCTCAAAACTAAAAAGTGCTCCAAGAATTATGGTTTTATGCATAAGAATACACCATGGATCACGGGGCACCAAAACCCAAAAGTCCTATTTTTGCACGGAAATTGCACAATGGGTCGAAAATGCACCACGGGCACCAAAATTGGACCGCGGGGCACGTCGGACCTCAAAACTGAAAAGTGCTTCGAGCATTATGATTTTTTATGCATAAGAATGCGCCAGGGATCACGGGGTACCAAAACCCAAAAGTCTTATTTTCGCATTAAAATTGCACAAATGGCCAAAAATGCATCACCGATTCCAAAATTGGACCACGGGGCACCATGGACCTCCAAACTGAAAAGAGTTTCGAGCATTATGGTTTTTTGTGCATAAGAATGCACCAGGGATCACTCGGCACCAAAATCCAAAAGTCTTATTTTCGCACGAAAAATGTACAATGTGCCGAAAATGCACCACGGGAACCAAAATTGGACCACGAGGCACCTCGGACCTCAAAACTGAAAAGTGCTATGAAGTAGTATGGTATATTATGAATAAGAATGCACCAGGGATCACATGGCACCAAAACCCAAAAGTCTTACTTTCGCGCGAAAATTGTACAATGGGCCAAAAATGCACCACCGGCATCAGAATTGGACTCAAAACTAAAAACCCATGGTCCCCGTTTTGAGGTCCGTGGTGCATTTTTGGCCCATTGTGCAATTTTGTTGCCAAAATAAGGCTTTTGGGTTTTGGTGCCCCGTGATTCCTGTTGTATTCTTATGCATAAAAACCATAATGCTCATTGCACTTTTAGGTTTTTAGGTCCGTGGTGCCCCGTGGTCCAATTTTGGTCCCCGTGGTGCATTTTCGGCACATGGTGCAATTTTCGTGCAAAAATAAGACTTTTGCGTTTTGGGGCCCCGTGATCCTTGGGACACCAAAATTGGACCACTGGACCCCACAGACCTCAAAAATGAAAAGTGCTCAAAGCATTAGGGTTTTTTTAGGGATAAGGATGCACCAAGGATCGCGGGGCACCAAAACCCAAAACTCTTACTTTGGCACGAAAATTGCACCATTTGCCGAAAATGCACCACGGGTTCCAAAATTGGACCACGGGGAACCATGGACCTCAAAACTGAAAAGTGGTCGAAGCATTATGGTTTTTTATGCATAAAAATGCTCCATGGATCACGGGGCACAGAAACCCAAAAGTCTTATTTTTGCACGAAAATTGCGTAATAGGCCGAAAATGCACCACGGGCACCAAAATTGAACCACGGGGCACCACGTACCTCAAAACTGAAAAGTGCTTAGAGAATTATGGTTTTTTATGCATTAGGATGCACGAAGGATCACAGGGTACCAAAATCCAAAAGTCTTATTTTGGAATGAAAATTGACCCATGTGCCGAAAATGCACCACAGGCACCAAAGTTGGATCACGGGGCACCATGGACCTCAAAATTGAAAAGTGTTGCGAGCATGATGGTTTTTTATTCATAAGAATGCACCAGGGATAACGTGGCATGAAAACCCTAAAGTCTGATTTTGGCATGAAAATTGCACCATATGCCAAAAAGACACCAATGGGCACCAAAATTGGACCACTGGACACCACGGACCTCAAAACCTAAAAGTGATCCAAGCATGATGGGTTTTTATGCATAAGAATGCACTAGGGATAACAGGGCACCAAAAACCAAAAGTCTTATTTTGGCACGAAAATTAAACCATGTGGCGAAAAATGCACCACGAGCATCAAAATTGGACCACGGGGCACCACGGACCTCAAAACTGAAAAGTGCTCTGAGCATTATGGTTTTTTATGCATAAGAATGCACCAGGGATCACGGGGCACCAAAACCCAAAAGTCTTATTTTGGGACGAAAATTAAGGCATGTGCCGAAATGCACCACGAGCACCAAAATTGAACCACGGGGCACCACGGACCTCAAAATTGAAAAGTGCTCCGAGCATTATGGTTTTTTATGCATAAGAATGCACCAGGGATCACGGGGCACCAAAACCCAAAAGTCTTACTTTGGCACTAAAATTGGACCATGTGCCGAAAATGCACCACGGGCACCAAAAATGGACCACGGGGCACCACGGACCTCAAAACTGAAAAGTGCTTCGAGCATTACTGTATTTTATGCATAAGAATGCTCCAGGGATCAATGGGCACCAAAACCCAAAAGTCTTATTTTGGCACAAAAATTAGACCATGTGCCGAAAATCGACCACGGGCACCAAAAATGGACCACGGGGCACCACGGACCTCAAAAGTGAAAAGTGCTCCGAGCTTTATGGTATTTTATGCGTAAGAATACTCAGGGATCAATAAGCACCGAAACCCAAAAGTATTATTTTGGCACGAAAATTGGACAATATGCCGAAAATGCACCACAGGCACCAAAATTGGACCACGGGACACCACGGACCTCAAAACTGAAAAGTGCTCCGAGCATAATGGTTTTTTATGCATAAGAATGCACCACGGATCACGGGGAACCAAAACCCAAAAGTCTTATTTTGGCACGAAAATTACACCATGTGCGGAAAATGCAGCACGGGCACCAAATTTGGACCACGGGGCACTACGTACCTCAAAACCAAAAAGTGCTCCGAGTAAGATGGTTTTTTATGCATAAGAATGAACCAGGGATAACGGGGCACCAAAACCCAAAAGTCAGATTTTGGCATGAAAATTGCACCATTTGCCAAAAAAGCACCACGGGGTTCGAAAATTGGACCACTGGACACCACGGACCTCAAAACCTAAAAGTGTTCCGAGCATGATGGTTTTTTATGCATAAGAATGCACTAGGGATAACGGAGCACCAAAAATAAAAAGTCTTATATTGGCACGAAAATTAAACCATGTGGCAAAAAATGCACCACGAGCACCAAAATTGGACCACGGGGCACCACGGACCTCAAAACTGAAAAGTGCTCTGAGCATTATGGTTTTTTTGTGCATAAGAATGAACTAGGGATCATGGGGAACCAAAACCCAAAAGTCTTATTTTGGCACGAAACTTAAGCCATGTGCCGAAATGCACCATCGGCACCAAAATTGGACCACAGGGCACCACGGACCTCAAAACTAAAAAGTGCTCAGAGAATTATGGTTTTTTATGCATAAGAATGCACTAGGGATAACGGGGCACCAAAACCCAAAAGTCTTATTTTGGCACTAAAATTGGACCATGTGCCGACAAGGCACCACGGGGACCAAAAATGGACCACGGGGCACCATGGACCTCAAAACTGAAAAGTGCTCTGAACATTATGGTTTTTTATGCATAAGAATGCTCCAGGGATCACGGGGCACCAAAACCCAAAAGTCTTATTTTGGCAGAGAAATTGCACTATGTGCCGAAAATTCACCACGGGCACCAAAATTGGACCACGGGGGACCACGAACCTCAAAACTGAAAAGTGCTTCGAGCATTATGGTTATTTATGCGTAAGAATGCACCAGGGATCACGGGGCACCAAAACCCAAAAGTCTTATTTTCGGACGAAAATTGCACAAATGGCCGAAAATGCACCACCGGCACCAAAATTGTACCACGGGGCACCACAGACCTCAAAACTGAAAAGTGCTCCAAGCGTTATAGTTTTTTATGCATAACAATACACTAGGGATCACGGGGCACCAATACCCAAAAGTCTTATTTTCGCACGAAAATTGCGCAATGGGCCGAAAATGCACTACTGGCACCAAAATTGGACCACGGGGGACCACGAACCTCAAAACTGAAAAGTGCTCCGAGCATTATGGTTATTTATGCGTAAGAATGCACCAGGGATCACGGGCACCAAAACCCAAAAGTCTTATTTTCGGACGAAAATTGCACAAATGGCCAAAAATGCACCACCGGCACCAAAATTGTACCACGGGGCACCACAGACCTCAAAACTGAAAAGTGCTCCAAGCGTTATAGTTTTTTATGCATAACAATACACTAGGGATCACGGGGCACCAATACCCAAAAGTCTTATTTTCGCACGAAAATTGAGCAATGGGCCGAAAATGCACTACTGGCACCATAATTGGACCACGGGGGACCACGAACCTCAAAACTGAAAAGTGCTCCGAGCGTTATGGTTTTTTATGCATAAGAATGCACCAGGGATCATGGGGCACCAAAACCCAAAAGTCTTATTTTCAGACGAAAATTGCACAAATGGGTGAAAATGCACCACCGACACCAAAAATGGACCACGAGGCACCACGAACCTCAACATTGAAAAGTGCTCTGAGAATTACGGTTTTTTATGCCTAAGAATGCCCCAACGATCACTGGGCACAAAAAGCTAAAAGTCTTATTTTGTCGCGGAAATTGCACCATAGGCCAAAAATGCACCACGGGGCACCAAAATATGACTACTGGACACGGCGAACCTCAAAATTGAAAAGTCCTCCGAGCATTATTGTTTTTTATGTATAAGAATGCACCAGGGATCATGGGGCACCAAAACCCAAAAGTCTTATTTTGGCACGACAGTTGCATTATGTGCCGAAAATGCACCACCGGCAACAAAATTTGACCACGGGGCACCACGGACCTCAAACCTGAAAAGTGCTCCAAGCATTATTTTTTTTATGCATAAGAATGCACCACGGATCATGGGACACCAATACCCAAACGTGTTATTTTCGCACGAAAATTGCACAAATGGCAGAAAATGCACCACCAGCACCAAATTTGGATGACGGGGCACCACGGACATCAAAACTGAAAAGTGCTACAAGCATTATGGTTTTTTATGCATAAGAATGCTCCAGGGATCACGAGGCACCAAAATCGAAAGGTCTTATATTCGCACTAAAATTGCACAATGGGTCGGAAATGCACCACAACCACCAAAATTGGACCACGGAGCACCACATACCTCAAAACTGAAAAGTGCTCAGAGCATTATGGTTTTTTATGCATAAGGGTGCACCAGGGATCATGGAGCACCAAAACCCAAAAGTCTTATTTTGGTACAAAATTTCACCATCTGTTGAAAATTCACCACAAGCACCAAAATTGGACCATGGGGCACCATGGACCTCAAAACTGAAAAGTGCTCAGAGCATTATGGTTTTTTATGCATAAGGGTGCACCAGTAATCATGGAGCACCAAAACCCAAAAGTCTTATTTTGGCACAAAAATTTAACCATGTGTTGAAAATTCACCACAAGCACCAAAATTGGACCACGGGGCACCATGGACCTCAAAACTGAAAAGTGTTCCGAGCATTACCATTTTTTATGTATAAGAATCAACCAGGGATCAAGGGGCACCAAAACCCAGAAAGTCATACTTTCGCACAAAAATTGCACAACGAAAAGTGCTCAAAGCATTATGGATTGTTATGCATAAGGACGCACCAGGGATCACGGGGCAGGGATCACGGGGCACCAAAACCTAATAGTCTTATTTTGGCACGAAATTTGCACCATGTGCCGAAAATTCACTACGGACACCTAAATTGCACCATCGGGCACCATGGACCTCCAAACTGAAAAGTGCTCCAAGCATTATGGTTTTTTATGCATAAGAATGCACCAGGGATCATGGGGCACGAAAACCCAAAAGTTTTATTTTCGCACGAAAATTGTACAAATGGTCGAAAATGCACCACCGGCACCAAAATTGGACCACGGGGCACCACGTACCTCAAAACTGAAAAGGGTTTCAAGCTTTATGGTTTTGTATGCAGAAGAATGCAGCAGGGATCACGTGGCACCAAAAACCAAAAGTCTTATTTTCGCACGAAAATTGTACAAATTGCCGAAAATGCTCCATCGGCACCAAAATTGGACCACCGGGCACAACGGATCTCTTAACTGAAAAGTGCTCCAAGCATGATGGTTTTTTATGCATAAGAATGCTCCAGGGATCATGGGGCACCAAAACCCAAAAGTCTTATTTTCCGACTAAAATTGTACAAATGGCCGAAAATGTACCACCGACCCCAAAATTGGACCACCGAGCACCTCGGACCTCAAAACTGAAAAGTTCTCTAAGCATGATGGTTTTTTATACATAAGAATGCACCAGGGATCACGGGGCAACAAAACCCAAACTCTTTTTTTCCCACAAAAATTGCACAATGGGCCGAAAAGGCACCTCCGGCACCAAAATTGGACCACGGGGCACCTCGGACCTCAAAACTGAAAAGTACTTTGAGCGTTATGGTTGTTTATGCATAAGAATGCACCAGGGATAATGGGGCACCGAAACCCAACAGTCTTATTTTTGCACGAAGATTGTACAATGGGCCGAAAATGCACGACGGGCACCAAAATCTGTCCACGGGGCACCTCGGACCTCAAAACTAAAAAGTGCTCTGAGCATTATCGTTTTTCATGCAAAAGAATACACCAGGGATCACGGGGCACCAAAACACAAAAGTCTTATTTTGGCACTAAAATTGGACAAATGGCCGAAAATGCTCCATCGACACCAAAATGGGACCACCGGGCACCACAGACCTTAAAACTGAAAAGTGCTTCGCGCATGATGGTTTTTTATGCATAAGAATGCACCAGGGATCACGGGGCACCAAAACCCAAAAGTCTTATTTTCCCACGAAAATTGCACAAATGGCCGAAAATGGACCACTGGCACGAAAATTGGACCACAGGGTACCTCGGACCTCAAAATTGAAAGGTTCTCTGAGCATTATGGTTTTTTATGCATAAGAATGCACCAAGGATCACGGGACACCAAAACCCAAAAGTCTTTTTTTCGCACGAAAATTGCACAATGGGCCGAAAAGGCACCTCCGGCACCAAAATTGGACCACGGGGCACCTTGGACCTCAAAACTGAAAAGTGCTCTAAGCGTTATGGTTGTTTATGCATAAGAATGCCCCAGGAATAATGGGGCACTGAAACCTAAAAGTCTTATTTTCGCACGAAGATTGCACAATGGGCCGAAAATGCACGACGGGCACCAAAATCTGTCCACGGGGCACCTCGGACCTCAAAACTAAAAAGTGCTCTGAGCATTATGGTTTTTTATGCATAAGAATGCACCAGGGATCATGGGGCACCAAAACACAAAAGTATTATTTTGGCACGAAAATTGCACAAATGGCCGAAAATGCTCCATCGGCACCAAAATTGGACCACCGGGCACCACGGACCTCAAAACTGAAAAGTGCTCTACGCATGATGGTTTTTTATGCATAAGAATGCACCAGGGATCACGGGGCACCAAAATGCAAAAGTCTTATTTTCCCACTAAAATTGCACAAATGGCCAAAATGGACCACCGGCACCAAAATTGGACCACGGGGCACCTCAAACCTCAAAACTGAAAAGTCCACAAAGCATTATGATTTTTTATGCATAAGAATGCACCAGGGATCAAGGGGCACCAAAACCCAAAAGGCTTATTTTCGCACGAAAATTGCAGAAATGGCAAAAAATGCAACACCGGAACCAAAATTGGACCACGAGGCACCACGAACCTCAAAATTGAAAAGTGTTCCGAGCGTTATGGTTCTTTATGCATAAGAATGCACCAGTCATCATGGGGCACCAAAACCCAAAAGGCTTATTTTCGCAAAAAAATCGTACAAATGGCAAAAAATGCAACACCGGATTTTGGACCGCGAGGCACCACGGACCTCAAAATTGAAAAGTGTTCTGAGCGTTATGGTTCTTTATGCATAAGAATGCACCATGGATCACAGGGCACTAAAACCCAAAAAACTTTTTTTCGCACGAAAATTGCACAAATGGCCGAAAATGCACTACCGACACCAAAATTGGACCACGGGGAACCACAGACCTCAAATAAAAAAAGTCTTCTGAGCATTATGGTTTTATGCATAAGAATGCCCCAGGGATCACGGGGTACCAAAACCCAAAAGTCTTATTTTCGCATGAAAATTGCACAAATGGCCGAAAATGCACCACCGACACCAAAATTGGACCATGGGGCACCACACACCTTAAAACTGAAAAGAGTTCCAAGCATTATGGTTTTTTATGCATAAGAATGCACCAGGGATCGCTGGGCACCAAAACCCAAAAGTCTTAGCTTTGCATGAAAATTGCACAAATTTCAGAAAATGTACCATGGGCACCACAATTGGACCACGGGGCACCTTGGACCTCAAAAGTGAAAAGTGGTCTGAGCATTATGGTTTTATATTCATAAGAATGCACCAGGGATCGCGGGGCACAAAAACCCAAAAGTCTTACTTTCGCATGAAAATTGCACAAATGGCCGAAAATGCTCCATTGGCACCAAAATTGGACCACCTGGCACAACGGACCTCAAAACTGGAAAGTGCTCTGAGCATTGTGGTATTTTATGGACAAGAATGCACCAGGGATCGTGGGGAACCAAAACCCAAAAGTCTTGTTTTCTCATGAAAATTGCACAAATGGAAGAAAATGTACCACGGGCACAAAAATTGGATCACCGGGCACCTCGGACCTCAAAACTGAAAAGTGCTCCTAGCATTATGGTTTTTTATGCATAAGAATGCACCAGGGATCACGGGGCACCAAAACCCAAAAGTCTTATTTTCGCATCAAGATTGCACAATGTGTCGACAATGCAGCACCGGCACCAAAATTGGACGACGGGGCACCTCGGACCTCAAAACTGAAAAGTGCTCCGAGCATTGTGGTTTTTTATGCATAAGAATGCACTAGGGGTAACGGGGCACTAAAACCCAAAAGTCTTATTTTCGCACGAAAATTGCACAAATCGCCGAAAACGTACCACGGGTACCAAAATTGGACCACGGGGCACCACGGACCTCAAAACTGAAAAGTGCTCCGAGCATGATGGTTTTTTATGCATAAGAATGCACCAAGGATCACAGGGCACCAAAATCCGAAAGTCGTATTTTCGCCCGAATATTGCACAAATGGCCGAAAATACACCACCAGCACCAAAATTGGACAACAGGGCACCTTGGACCTCAAAACTGAAAGGTTCTCCAAGAATTATGCTTTTTTATGCATAAGAATGCACCAGGGATCACGGGGCACCAAAACCCAAAAGTCTTTTTTTCGTACAAAAATTGCACAGTGGGCCGAAAATGCAACACTGGCACCCAAATTCGACCACGGTGCACCTCGAACCCCAAAACTGAAAAGTACTCCGAGCTTTGTTGTTTTTTATGGATAAGAATGCACCAGGGATCACGGGGAACCAAAACCCAAAAGTCTTATTTTCACATGAAAATTGCACAAATGGCCCAAAATGTACCACGACCACAAAAATTGGATCACGGGGCACCTCAGACCTCAAAACTGAAAAGTGCTCCTAGCATTATGGTTTTTTATGAATAAGATGCACCAGGGATTACGAGGCACAAAACCCAAAAGTCTTATTTTCGCACGAAGATGCACAATGGGCCGAAAATGCACCACCGGCACTAAAATTGGACCACGGGGCACCTCGGACCTCAAAACTGAAAAAGTGCTCCGAGCATTATGGTTTTTTATGCATAAGAATGCACAAGGGTTCATGGGGCACCAAAACCCAAAAGTCTTATTTTCGCACGAAAATTGTACAAATGGCCGAAAATGCACCACCGGTACCAAAATTGGACCACGGGGCACCTCGAACCTCAAATCTGAAAAGTGCTTCGAGCATTAATTTTTTTTATGCATAAGAATGCACCAGGAATAACGGGGCACCAAAACCCAAAAGTCTTATTTTCGCACAAAAATTGAACAACGGGCGGAAAATACACCACGGGCAACAAAATTGGACCACTGGGCACCTCGGACCTCAAAACTAAAAAGTGCTCCGAGCATTATGGTTTTTTATGCATGAGAATGCACCAGGGATCACGGGGCACCAAAACCCAAAAGTTTTATTTTCGCACGAAAATTGCACAAATGGCCGAAAATGCACGACCGGCACCAAAATTGGACCACGGGGCACCTTGGAACTCAAAACTAAAAGGTTCTCCAAGCATTAGGGTTTTAATGCATAAGAATGCACCAGGGATCACGGGTCCCCAAAACCCAAAACTCTTATTTTCGCACGAAAATTACAAAATGGGCAGAAATTGCACCATGGGCACATAATTGGACCACGGGGCACATCGGACCTCAAAACTGAAAAGTGCTCCGAGCATTCAGGTTTTTTATGCATAACAATGCTCCAGGGATCACGGGGCACCAAAACCCAAAACTCTTATTTTCGCCCTAAAATTGCACAACGGGCGGAAAATGCACCACTGGCACCAAAATTGGACCACGGGGCACCTCGGACCTCAAAACTGAAAAGTTCTCTGAGTATTATTGTTTTTTATGCATAAGAATGCACCAGAGATCATGGGGCACCAAAACCCAAAAGTCTTATTTTCGCACGAAAATTCCACAAATGGCCGAAAATGTACCACGAGTACCAAAATTGGACCACGGGGCACCTCGGACCTCAAAACTGAAAAGTGCTCTGGGCATTATGATTTTTTATGGTTAAGAATGCACTATGGATCACGGGGAACCAACACCCAAAAGTCTTTTTTTTCGCACTAAATTGCACAATGGGCCGAAAATGCAACACAGGCACCAAAATTCGTCCACAGGGCACCTCGAACCTCAAAACTGAAAAGTTCTCCGAGCATTGTGGTTTTTTACGGATAAGAATGCACCAGGGCTCAAGGGAACCAAAACCCAAATGTCTTATTTTCGCATGAAAATTGCACAAATGGACGAAAATGTACCACGGGAACAAAAATTCGATCACGGGGAACCTCGAACGTCAAAACTTAAAAGTGCTCATAGCATTATGTTTTTTATGCATTAGAACGCACCAGGGATTGCGGGGCACCAACACCCAAAAGTCTTATTTTCGCACGAAGATTGCACAATGCGCTGAAAATGCAACACGGGCACCAAAATTCAACCACGGGGAACCTCGGACCTCAAAACTGAAAAGTGCTCCGAGCATTGTGGTTTTTTATGGATAAGAATGCACCAAGGATCATGGGGAACCAAAACCCAAAAGTCTTATTTTCTCACGAAAATTGCACAATGGGCAGAAAATGCACCACCGGCACCAAAATTGGACCACGGGGCACCTCGGACCTCAAAACTGAAAAGTTCTCTGAGTATTATTAATTTTTATGCATAAGAATGCACCAGAGATCATGGGGCACCAAAACCCAAAAGTCTTATTTTCGCACTAAATTGCACAATGGGCAGAAAATGCAACACGAGCACCAAAATTGGACCACAGGGCACCTCGGACCTCAAAACTGAAAAGTTCTCCGAGCATTGTGGTTTTTTACGAATAAGAATGCACCAGGGCTCAAGGGAACCAAAATCCAAATGTCTTATTTTCGCATGAAAATTGCACAAATGGACGAAAATGTACCACGGGAACAAAAATTCGATCACGGGGAACCTCGGACGTCAAAACTTAAAAGTGCTCATAGCATTATGGTTTTTTATGCATTAGAATGCACCAGGGATCGCAGGGCACCAACACCCAAAAGTCTTATTTTCGCACGAAGATTGCACAATTTGCCGACAATGCACCACCGGCACCAAAATTGGACCACGGGGCACCTCGGACCTCAAAACTGAAAAGTGCTCCGAGCATTGCGGATTTAATGCATAAGAATGCACCATGGTTCATGGGGCACCAAAATCCGAAAGTCTTATTTTCGCACGAAAATTGCACAAATGGCCGAAAATGCACCATCAGCACCAAAATTGGATCACGGGGCACCTTGGACCTCAAAACTGAAAGGTTCTCCAAGCATTATGGTTTTTTATGCATAAGAATGCACCAGGGATCAAGGGGCACCAAAACCCAAAAGTCTTTTTTTCGCACGAAAATTGCACAATGGGCTGAAAATGCAACACGGACACCAAAATTCAACCACGGGGAACCTCGGACCTCAAAACTGAAAAGTGCTCCGAGCATTGTGGTTTTTTATGGATAAGAATGCACCAAGGATCATGGGGAACCAAAACCCAAAAGTCTTATTTTCTCACGAAAATTGCACAATGGGCGGAAAATGAACCACGGGCACCAATATTGGACCACGGGGTACCTCGGACCTCAAAACTGAAAGTCCTCCGAGCATTATGGTTTTTTATGGATAAGAATGCACCAGGGATCACGGGGAACCAAAACCCAAAAGTCTTATTTTCGCACGGAAATTGCACAAATGGCCGAAAATGCACCACCGACACCAAAATTGGACAACGGGGTACGACGGACCTCAAAACTGAAGAGTGCTCCAAGCATGATGGTTTTTTATGCATAAGAATGCAGCATGGATCACGGGGCACCAAAATCCAATAGTCTTAGTTTCGCACAAAAATTGAACAAATGGCCAAAAATGCACCACTGGCATCAAAATTGGACCACAGGGCACCTCGGACCTCAAATCTGAAAAGTCCTCCGAGCATTATGATTTTTTATGGATAAGAATGCACCAGGGATCACGGGGAACCAAAACCCAAAAGTCTTATTTTCGCACGAAAATTGCACGATGGGCGGAAAATGCACCACGGGCACCAATATTGGAGCAAGGGGCACCTCGGACCTCAAAACTGAAAGTTCTCCGAGAATTATGGTTTTTTATGGATAAGAATGCACCATGGATCACGGGGAACCAAAACCCAAAAGTATTATTTTCGTACGAAAATTGCACAAATGGCCGAAAATGCACCATCGGCACCAAAATTGGACCACGGGGCACCTCGGACCTCAAAACTGAAAAGTGCTTTGAGCATTGTTCTTTTTTATGCATAAGAATGCACCAGGAATAACGGGGCACCAAAACCCAAAAGTCTTATTTTCGCACGAAAATTGCACAATGGGCGGAAAATGCACCACGGGCACCAAAATTGGACCACGGGGCACCTCGGACCTCAAAACTGAAAAGTGCTCAAAGCATTATGGTTTTTTATGCATAAGAATGCACTAGGGATCATGGGGCACCAAAACCCAAAAGTCTTATTTTCGCACAAAAATTCCACAAATGGCCGATAATGTACCAGGAGCACCAAAATTGGACCACGGGGAACCTCGAACCTCAAAACTGAAAAGTGCTCTGAGCATTAGGGTTTTTTATGCATTAGAATGCACCAGGGATCACTGGGCACCAAAACCCAAAAGTCTTATTTTCGCATGAAAATTGCACAAATGGCAAAAAATGCACCACCGACAACAAAATTGAACCACGGGGTACGACGGACCTCAAAACTGAAAAGTGCTCCGAGCATGATGGTTTTTTATGCATAAGAATGCAGCATGGATCACGGGACACCAAAATCCAAGAGTCTTAGTTTCGCACAAAAATTGAACAAATGGCCGAAACTGCACCACCGGCACCAAAATTGGATTACGGGGTACCTCGGACCTCAAAACTGAAAAGTCCTCCGAGCATTATGATTTTTTATGGATATGAATGCACCAGGGATCACGGGGAACCAAAACCCAAAAGTCTTATTTTCTCACGAAAATTGCACAATGGGCGGAAAATGCACCACGGGCACCAATATTGGACCACGGGGTACCTCGGACCTCAAAACTGAAAGTCCTCTGAGCATTATGGTTTTTTATGGATAAGAATGCACCAGGGATCACGGGGAACCAAAACCCAAAAGTCTTATTTTCGCACGAAAATTGCACAAATGGCCGAAAATGCACCACCGACACCAAAATTGGACCACGGGGTACAACGGACCTCAAAACTGAAAAGTGCTCCGAACATGATGGTTTTTTGTGCATAAGAATGCAGCAGGGATCACGGGGCACCACAACTGAAAAGTCTTATTTTCACATGCAAATTGCACAAATGGCCGAAAATACACCACCGACACCAAAATTGAACCACGGGGCAACACGGACCTTAAAACAAAAAAGAGTTCCAAGCATTATGGTTTTTTCTATATAAGAATGCACCAGGAATCACGGGGCACCAAAACCCAAAAGTTTTATTTTCGCACGAAAATTGCACAATGGGCCGAAAATGCACCACAGGCACCAAAATTGAAGAGTCCTTTGAGCATTATGGTTTTTTATGGATAAGAAAGCACAAGGGATAACGGGGCACCAATACCCAAAAGTCTTATTTTCGCACGAAAATTGCACAAATTGGCGAAAATGTACCAAGGGCACCAAAATTTGACCACGGGGCACCTCAGACCTCAAAGTTGAAAAGTGCTCCATTATGGTTTTTTATGCATGAGAATGCAACAGGGTTCACGGGGCACCAAAACCCAAAAGTCTTATTTTTGCACGAAAATTACACAATGGGCCGAAAATGCACCACGGGCACCAAAATTGCAACATGGGGCACCTCGGACCTCAAAACTGAAATGTGCTATGAGCATTATGGTTTTTTATTCGTAAGAATGCACCAGGGTTAACGAGGCACCAAAAACCAAAAGTCTTATGTTCGCACGAAAATTGCACAAATGGCTGAAAATGCACTACTGGCACCAAAATTGTTCCACGAGGCATCACGGACCTCGAAACTGAAAAGTGTTCCAAGCATTACGGTTTTTTATGCATAAGAATGCACTAGGGATCATGGGGCACCAAAATCCAAAAGTCTTATTTTCGCACGAAAATTGCACAAACGACCGAAAATGAACCACGGGCACCAAAATTTGGCCACGGGGCACCTCGGACCTCAAAACTGGAAAGTTCTCCGAGCATTGTGGTTTTTTATGCATAAGAATGCACCAGGGATCACGGGGCACCAAAATCCAAAAGTCTTATTTTCGCATGAAAATTGTACAAATGGCAGAAAATGCACCATCGGCACCAAAATTGGACCACGGGGCACTACGAACCTGAAAACTGAAAAGTGTGTTGAGCATTATGGTTTTGTATGCATAAGAATGCACCATGGATTACGGGGCACCAAAACCCAAAAGTCTTATTTTCGCACTAAGATTGCACAATGGGCCGAAAATGAACAACGGGCACAAAAATTGGACCACGGTGCACCTCGGACCTCAAAACTGAAAAGTGCTTCGAACATTATGGTTTTTTATGCATAAGAATGCACCAGGGATCACGGGCCACCAAAACCCAAAAGTCTTATTTTCACATGAAAATTGCACAAATGGCCGAAAATGCACCACCGACACAAAAATTGGACCACGGGGAAGCACGGACCTTAAAACTGAAAAGAGTTCCAAGCATTATGGTTTTATATACATATGAATGCACCAGGGATCACGAGGCACCACAACCCAAAAGTCTTATTTTCGCACGAAAATTGCACAATGCGACGAAAATGCACCACGGGCACCAAAATTGAAAAGTACTCTGAGCATTATGGTTTTTTTATGGATAAGAAAGCACCAGGGATCACGCGGCACTAATACCCAAAAGTCTTATTTTTGCACGAAAATTGCACAAAAGGCCGAAAATGCACCACTGACACCAAAATTGGACCACGGGGTACCTCGGACCTTAAAACTGAAAAGTGCTCCAAGCATTATGGTTTTTTATGCATAAGAATGCACTAGGGATCATGGGGCACCAAAACCCAAAAGTCTTATTTTCACACAAAAATTGAACAAATGGCCGAAACTGCACCACCGGCACCAAAATTGGATTACGGGCACCTCGGACCTCAAAACTGAAAAGTCCTCCAAGCATTATGATTTTTTATGGATATGAATGCACCAGGGATCACGGGGAACCAAAACCCAAAAGTCTTATTTTCTCACGAAAATTGCACAATGGGCGGAAAATGCACCACGGGCACCAATATTGGACCATGGGGTACCTCGGACCTCAAAACTGAAAGTCCTCCGAGCATTATGGTTTTTTATGGATAAGAATGCACCAAGGATCACGGGGAACCAATACCCAAAAGTCTTATTTTTGCACGAAAATTGCACAAAAGGCCGAAAATGCACCACCGGCACCAATATTGGACCACGGGGTACGACGGACCTCAAAACTGAAAAGTGCTCTGAACATGATGGTTTTTTGTGCATAAGAATGCAGCAGGGATCACGGGGCACCAAAACCCAAAAGTCTTATTTTCGCATGAAAATTGCACAAATGGCCGAAAATGCACCACCGACAACAAAATTGAACCATGGGGTACGACGGACCTCAAAACTGAAAAGTGCTCCGAGCATGATGGTTTTTTATGCATAAGAATGCGGCATGGATCACGGGGCACCAAAATCCAAGAGTATTAGTTTCGCACAAAAATTGAACAAATGGCCGAAACTGCACCACCGACACCAAAATTGGATTACGGGCACCTCGGACCTCAAAACTGAAAAGTCCTCCGAGCATTATGATTTTTTATGGATATGAATGCACTAGGGATCACGGGGAACCAAAACCCAAAAGTCTTATTTTCTCACGAAAATTGCACAATGGGCGGAAAATGCACCACGGGCACCAATATTGGACCACGGGGTACCTCGGACCTCAAAACTGAAAGTCCTCCGAGCATTATGGTTTTTTATGGATAAGAATGCACCAAGGATCACGGGGAACCAATACCCAAAAGTCTTATTTTCGCACGAAAATTGCACAAAAGGCCGAAAATGCACCACCGGCACCTAAATTGGACCACGGGGTACGACGGACCTCAAAATTGAAAAGTGCTCTGAACATGATGGTTTTTTGTACATAAGAATGCAGCAGGGATCACGGGGCACCAAAATCGAAAAGTCTTATTTTCACATGCAAATTGCACAAATGGCCGAAAATGCACCACCGACACCAAAATTGAACCACGGGGTAGCACAGACCTTAAAACATAAAAGAGTTCCAAGCATTATGGTTTTTTCTATATAAGAATGCACCAGGAATCACGGGGCACCAAAACCCAAAAGTCTTATTTTCGCACGAAAATTACAGAATGGGCCGAAAATGCACCACGGGCACCAAAACTGAAAAGTGCTATGAGCATTATGGTTTTTTATGGATAAGAAAGCACAAGGGATCACGGGGCACCAATACCCAACACTCTTATTTTCGCACGAAAATTGCACAAATGGGCGAAAATGTACCAAGGGCACCAAAATTTGACCACGGGGCACCTCGGACCTCAAAGTTGAAAAGTGCTCCGAGCATTATGGTTTTTTATGCATGAGAATGCAACAGGGTTCACAGGGCACCAAAACCCAAAAGTCTTATTTTCGCACGAAAATTACACAATGGGCCGAAAATGTACCACGGGCACCAAAATTGCAACATGGGGCACCTCGGACCTCAAAACTGAAAAGTGCTATGAGCATTATGGTTTTTTATTCGTAAGAATGCACCAGTGTTAACGAGGCACCAAAAGCCAAAAGTCTTATTTTCGCACGAAAATTGCACAAATGGCTGAAAATGCACCACTGGCACCAAAATTGGACCACGAGGCACCACGGACCTCAAAACTGAAAAGTGTTCCAAGCATTAAGGTTTTTTATGCATAAGAATGCACCAGGGATCATGGGGCACCAAAACCCAAAAGTCTTATTTTCGCACAAAAATTGCACAAATGTCCGAAAATGAACCACGGGCACCAAAATTTGGCCACAGGGCACCTCAGACCACAAAACTAGAAAGTTCTCCGAGCATTGTGGTTTTTTATGCATAAGAATGCACCAGGGATCACAGGGCACCAAAACCCAAAAGTCTTATTTTCGCATGAAAATTGTACAAATGGCAGAAAATGCATCATCGGCACCAAAATTGGACCACGGGACACCACGAACCTCAAAACTGAAAAGTCCTCCAGGCATTATGGTTTTTTGTGCATAAGAATACACCAGGGATCACGGGGCACCAAAACCCAAAGTCTTGTTTCCGCACAAAAATTGTACAAATGGTCGAAAATGCACCACCGACACAAAAATTGGACCACAGGGCACCACAAACCTGAAAACTGAAAAGTGTGTTGAGCATTATGGTTTTTTATGCATAAGAATGCACCAGGGATTACGGGGCACCAAAACCCAAAAGTCTTATTTTCGCACTAAGATTGCACAATGGGCCGAAAATGAACAACGGGCACAAAAATTGGACCACGGTGCACCTCAGACCTCAAAACTGAAAAGTGCTTTGAACATTATGGTTTTTTATGCATAAGAATGCACCGGGGATCACGGGCCACCAAAACCCAAAAGTCTTATTTTCACATGAAAATTGCACAAATGGCCGAAACTGCACCACCGACACCAAAATTGGACCACGGGGCAGCACGGACCTTAAAACTGAAAAGAGTTCCAAGCATTATGGTTTTTTATACATATGAATGCACCAGGGATCACGAGCCACCAAAACCCAAAAGTCTTATTTTCGCACGAAAATTGCAAAATGCAACGAAAATGCACCACGGGCACCAAAATTGAAAAGTACTCTGAGCATTATGGTTTTTTATCGATAAGAAAGCACCAGGGATCATGCGGCATCAATACCCAAAAGTCTTATTTTCGCACGAAAATTGCACAAATGGGCGAAAATGTACCACGGGGACCAAAATTTGACCACGGGGCACCTCGGACCTTAAAACTTAAAAGTGCTCCGAGCATTATGGTTTTTTATGCGTGAGAATGCAACAGGGATCACGGGGCACCAAAACCCAAAAGTCTTATTTTCGCATGAAAATTGCACAAATTGTCGAAAATGCACCATCGACACCAAAATTGGACCACGGGACACCACGGACCTCAAAATTGAAAAGTCCTCCAGGCATTATGGTTTTTTATGCATAAGAATTCAACAGGGATCACGGGGCACCAAAATCCAAAAGTCTTCTTTCCGCACGAAAATTGTACAAATACCCGAAAATGCACCACCGGCACAAAAATTGGACCACGGGGCACCTCAAACCTCAAAACTGAAAAGTGTGTCGAGCATTATGGTTGTTTATGCATAAGAATGAACCAGGGATTACGGGGCACCAAAACCCAAAAAAGTCTTATTTTTGCACTAAGATTTCACAATGGGCCGGAAATGCACAACGAGCACAAAAATTGGACCACGGTGCACCTCGGACCTCAAAACTGAAAAGTGCTTCGAAAATTATGGTTTTTTATGCATAAGAATGCACCAGGGATCATGGGGCACCAAAACCCAAAAGTCTTATTTTCACATGAAAATTGCACAAATGGCCGAAAATGCACCACCGACACCAAAATTGGACCACGGGGCAGCACGAACCTTAAAACTGAAAAGAGTTCCAAGCATTATGGTTTTTTATTCATAAGAATGCACCAGGGATCACGGGGCACCAAAACCCAAAAGTCTTATTTTCGCACGAAAATTGCACAATGGGCCGAAAATGCACCACGGGCACCAAAATTGAAAAGTGCTATGAGCATTATGGTTTTTTATGGATAAGAAACCACCAGGGATCACGGGGCACCAATACCCAAAACTCTTATTTTCGCACGAAAATTGCACAAATGGGCGAAAATGTACCACGAGCACCAAAATTTGACCACGGGGCACCTCAAAAGTTAAAAGTGCTCCGAGCATTACGGTTTTTTATGCATAAGAATGCACCAGGGATCACGGGGCACCAAAACCCAAAAGTCTTATTTTCACACGAAAATTTCACAATAGGCTGAAAATGCACCACGGGCACCAAAATTTGACGACGGGGAACCTCGGAACTCAAAACTGGAAAGTTCTCCGAGCATTATGGTTTTTATGCATAAGAATGCACCAGGGATCAAGGGGCACTAAAACCCAAAAGTCTAATTTTCGCAAGAATATTGCACAATGGGACGAAAATGCACCACGAGCACAAAAATTGGAACTCGGGGAACCTTGGACCTCAAAACTGAAAAGTGCTGTGAGCATTATGGTTTTTTATTCAAAAGAATGCACCAGGGATCACGGGGCACCAAAAACCAGAAGTCTTATTTTCGCACGAAAATTGCACAAATGGCTGAAAATGCACCACTGGCACCAAAATTGGACCAAGGGGCACCACAGACCTCAAAACTGAAAAGTGTTCCGAGCATTATGGTTTTTTATGCATAAGAATGCACCAGGGATCACGGGGCACCAAAACCCAAAAGTCGTATTTTCGCACGAAAATTGCACAATGGGCCGAAAATGAACCACGGGCACCAAAATTTGACCACGGGGTACCTCGGACCTCAAAACTAGAAAGTTTTCCAAGCATTATGGTTTTTTATGCATAAGAATGTACCAGGGATCACGGGGCACCAAAACCCAAAAGTCTTATTTTCGCACAAAAATTTCACAATGGGCTGAAAATGCACCATGGGCACCAAAATTTGACCACGGGGAACCTCATAACTCAAAATTGAAAAGTTCTCTGAGCATTATGGTTTGTTATGCATAATAATGCGCAAGGGATCAAGGGGCACTAAAACCCAAAAGTCTAATTTTCGCAAGAATATTGCACAATGGGACGAAAATGCACCACGGGCACCAAAATTGGAACACGGGACACCTCGGACCTCAAAACTGAAAAGTGCTGTGAGCATTATAGTTTTTTATTCATAAGAATGCACTAGGGTTAACGGGACACCAATAACCAAAAGTCTTATTTTCGCACGAAAATTGCACAAATGGCTGAAAATGCACGACTGGCACCAAAATTGGACCACGAGGCACCACGAACCTCAAAACAGAAAAGTGTTTTGAGCAAGATGGTTTTTTATGCATAAGAATGCACCAGGGATCAAGGGGCACCAAAACCCAAAAGTTTTATTTTCGCAAGAAAATTGCACAATAGGCCGAAAATGAACCACGGGCACCAAAATTTTACCACGGGGCACCTTGGACCTCAAAACTGGAAAGTTCTCTGAGCATTATGGTTTTTTATGCATAAGAATGCACTAGGGATCACGGGGAACCAAAACCCAAAAGTATTTTTTCGTGCGAAAATTTCACAATGGGCTGAAAATGCACCAAGTGCACCAAAATTTGGCCACGGGGCACCTCGAACTCAAAACTGGAAAGTTCTCCGAGCATTATGGTTTTTTAAGATTAAGAATACGCCAGGGATCAAGGAGCACCAAAACCCAAAAGTCTTATTTTCGCGCGAAAATTTTACAATGGACTGAAAATGCACCAAGTGCACCAAAATTTGGCCACGGGGCACCTCGAACTCAAAACTGGAAAGTTCTCCGAGCATTATGGTTTTTTAAGATTAAGAATACGCCAGGGATCAAGCGGCACCGAAACCCAAAAGTTTTATTTTCGCACGAAAATTGCACAAATGGCCGAAAATGCACCACCGACACCCAAATTGGACCACGGGGTACCACGGACCTCAAAACTGAAATTTGCTCCAAGCATTATGATTTTTTACGCATAAGAATGCACCTGGGATCACGGGGCACCCAAACCCAAAAGTCTTATTTTCGCACGAAAATTGCACAATGGGCCGAAAATGCAGCACAGGCACCAAAATTGGACCACAGGGCACCTCGAACCTCAAAACTGAAAAGTGCTCTGAGCATTATGGTTTTTTATGAATAAGAATGCACAAGGGATGACAGGGCACCAAAACCCAAAAGTCTTATTTTCGCACGAAAATTGTACAAATGGTCGAAAATGCACCACCGGCACCAAAATTGGACCACAGGGCACCACGGACCTCAAAACGGAAAAGGGTTTTGAGCTTTATGGTTTTGTATGCATAAGAATGCACCAGGGATCACGAGGCACCAAAATCCGAAAGCCTTATTTTCGCACGAAAATTGCGCAAATGGCAAAAAGTGCACCACCGGCACGAAAATTGGACCACGGGGCACCACGGACCTCAAAACTGAAGAGTTGTCTGACCATTATGGTTTTTTATACATAGGAATGCACCTGGGATCACGGGGCACCAAAACCCAAAAGACTTATTTTCGCACGAAAATTGCACAATGGGCCGAAAATGCAAAATAAACACGAAAATTGGACCACGGGGCACCACGAACCTCAAAACTAAAAAAGAGTTCCGAGCATTATAATTTTTTCTGCATAAGAATGCACCAGGGATCACGGGGCACCAAAATCCAAAAGCCTTATTTTCGCACGAAAATTTCACAATTGGCCGAATATGAACCATCGGCACCAAAATCGGACCACGGGGCACCACAGACCTCAAAATGAAAAGTGCTCCAAGAATTATGGTTTTTTATGCATAAGAATGCACCAGGGATCACGGGGCACCAAAATCCAAAAGTCTTACTTTCGCACAAAAATTGCACAATGGGCCGAAAATGCACCACGGGCACCAAAATTGGACCACAGGGCACCTCGAACCTCAAAACTAAAAAGTGCTCCGAGAATTATGGTTTTTTATGCATAAGAATGCACCAGGGATGACAGGGCACCAAAACCCAAAACTCTTATTTTCGCAAGAAAATTGTACAAATGGTCGAAAATGCACCACCGGCACCAAAATTGGACCACAGGGCACAACGGACCTCAAAACGGAAAAGGGTTTTGAGCTTTATGGTTTTGTATGCATAAGAATGCACCAGGGATCACGAGGCACCAAAATCCAAAAGTCTTATTTTCGCATGAAATTTGCACAAATGGCCAAAAATGCACCACCGGCACGAAAATTGGACCACGGGGCACCACGGACCTCAAAACTGAAAAGTGCTCTGTCCATTATGGTTTTTTATACATAAGAATGCACCTGGGATCACGAGGCACCAAAACCCAAAAGGCTTATTTTCGCACAAAAATTTCACAAATGGCCGAAAATGCAACAACGACACCAAAATTTGACCACGGGACACAACGGACCTCAAAACTGAAAAGTGCTCCATGCATTATGGTTTTTTATGCATAAGAATGAACCAGGGATCATGGGGCACGAAAACCCAAAAGTTTTATTTTCGCACGAAAATTGTACAAATGGTCGAAATTGCACCACCGGCACCAAAATTGGACCACGACGCACCTCGGACCTCAAAACTGGAAAGTTCTCTGAGCATTATGATTTTTAATGCATAAGAATGCACCAGGGATCACGGGGCACCAAAACCCAAAAGTCTTATTTTCGCACGAAAATTGCACAAATGGCCGAAATGCACCGCCGGCACCAAAATTGGACCACGGGGCACCACGGACCTCAAAACTGAAAATTGCTCCAAGCATTATGGTTTTTTACGCATAAGAATGCACCTGGGATCAGGGGGCACCAAAACCCAAAAGACTTATTTTCGCACGAAAATTGCACAATGGGCCGAAAATGCAAAATAAACACGAAAATTGGACCACGGGGCACCACGAACCTCAAAACTGAAAAAGTGTTCCGAGCATTATAATTTTTTTTGCATAAGAATGCACCAGGGATCACGGGGCACCAAAATCCAAAAGTCTTATTTTCGCACGAAAATTTCACAATTGGCCGAATATGCACCATCGGCACCAAAATCGGACAACGGGGCACCCTAGACCTCAAAATGAAAAGTGCTCCAAGAATTATGGTTTTTTATGCATAAGAATGCACCAGGGATCACGGGGCACCAAAATCCAAAAGTCTTATTTTCGCACGAAAATTTCACAATTGGCCGAATATACACCATCGGCACCAAAATCGGACCACGGGGCACCACAGACCTCAAAATGAAAAGTACTCCAAGAATTATGGTTTTTTATGCATAAGAAGGCACCAGGGATCATGGGGCACCAAAATCCAAAAGTCTTATTTTCGCACAAAATTTGCACAATGGGCCGAAAATGCACCACGGGCACCAAAATTGGACCACAGGGCACCTCGAACCTCAAAACTGAAAAGTGCTCCGAGCATTATGGTTTTTTATGCATAAGAATGCACCAGGGATGACAGGGCACCAAAACCCAAAAGTCTTATTTTCGCACGAAAATTTTACAAATGGTCGAAAATGCACCACCGGCACCAAAATTGGACCACGGGGCACCACGGACCTCAAAACTGAAAAGGGTTCCGAGCTTTATGGTTTTGTATGCAGAAGAATGCACCAGGGATCAAGTGGCACCAAAAACCAAAAGTCTTATTTTCACACGAAAATTTCACAAATCGCCGAAAATGCACCACGGGCACCAAAATTTGACCACGGCGCACCTCGGACCTCAAAACTGGAAAGTTCTCCGAGCATTTTGATTTTTAATGCATAAGAATGCACCAGAGATCACGGGGCACCAAAACCCAAAAGTCTTATTTTCGCACGAAAATTGCACAAATGGCCGAAATGCACCGCCGGCACCAAAATTGGACCACGGGGCACCACGGACCTCAAAACTGAAAATTGCTCCAAGCATTATGGTTTTTTACGCATAAGAATGCACCTGGGATCAAGGGGCACCAAAACCCAAAAGACTTATTTTCGCACGAAAATTGCACAATGGGCCGAAAATGCAAAATAAACACGAAAATTGGACCACAGGGCACCTCGAACCTCAAAACTGAAAAGTGCTCCGAGCATTATGGTTTTTTATGCATAAGAATGCACCAGGGATGACAGGGCACCAAAACCCAAAAGTCTTATTTTCGCACGAAAATTGTACAAATGGTCGAAAATGCACCACCGGCACCAAAATTGGACCACAGGGCACCATGGATCTCAAAACGGAAAAGGGTTTTGAGCTTTATGGTTTTGTATGCTGAAGAATGCACCAGGGATCACGTGGCACCAAAATCCAAAAGTCTTATTTTCGCACGAAAATTGCGCAAATGGCAAAAAATGCACCACCGGCACGAAAATTGGACCACGGGGCACCACGGACCTCAAAACTGAAAAGTGCTCTAACCATTATGGTTTTTTATACATAAGAATGCACCTGGGATCACGGGGCACCAAAACCCAAAAGGCTTATTTTCGCACAAAAATTTCACAAATGGTCGAAAATGCAACAACGACACCAAAATTTGACCACGGGACACAACGGACCACAAAACTGAAAAGTGCTCCATGCATTATGGTTTTTTATGCATAAGAATGCACCAGGGATCTTGGGGCACGAAAACCCAAAAGTTTTATTTTCGCACGATTTGTACAAATGGTCGAAAATGCACCACCGGCACCAAAATTGGACCACGGGGCACCACGGACCTCAAAACTGAAAAGGGTCCCGAGCTTTATGGTTTTGTATGCAGAAGAATGCACCAGGGATCACGTGGCACAAAAAACCAAAAGTCTTATTTTCACATGAAAATTTCACAAATCGCCGAAAATGCACCACGGCGCACCTCGGACCTCAAAACTGGAAAGTTCTCCGAGCATTATGATTTTTAATGCATAAGAATGCACCAGGGATCACGGGGCACCAAAACCCAAAACTCTTATTTTCGCACGAAAATTGCACAAATGGCCGAAATGCACCGCCGGCACCAAAATTTGACCACGGGGCACCACGGACCTCAAAACTGAAAATTGCTCCATGCATTATGGTTTTTTATACATAAGAATGCACCAGGGATCATGGGGCACGAAAACCCAAAAGTTTTATTTTCGCACGAAAATTGTGCAAATGGGCCGAAAATGCACCACCGGCACCAAAATTGGACCACGGGGCACCATGGACCTCAAAACTGAAAAGGGTTTCGAGCTTTATGGTTTTGTATGCAGAACAATGCACCAGGGATCACGTGGCACCAAAAACCAAAAGTCTTATTTTCACACGAAAATTTCACAAATCGCCGAAAATGCACTATGGGCACCAAAATTTGACCACGGCGCACCTCAGACCTCAAAACTGGAAAGTTCTCCGAGTATTATGATTTTTAATGCATAAGAATGCACCAGGGATCACGGGGCACCAAAACCCAAAAGGCTTATTTTCGCACAAAAATTTCACAAATGGCCGAAAATACAACAACGACACCAAAATTTGACCACGGGACACAACGGACCTCAAAACTGAAAAGTGCTCCATGCATTATGGTTTTTTATGCATAAGAATGCACCAGGGATGATGGGGCACGAAAACCCAAAAGTTTTATTTTCGCACGAAAATTGTACAAATGGTCAAAAATGCACCACCGACACCAAAATTGGACCACGGGGCACCACGGACCTCAAAACTGAAAAGGGTTCCGAGCTTTATGGTTTTGTATGCAGAGGAATGCACCAGGGATCACGTGGCACCAAAAACCAAAAGTCTTATTTTCACACGAAAATTTCACAAATCGCCGAAAATGCACCACGGACACCAAAATTTGACCACGGCGCACCTCGGACCTCAAAACTGGAAAGTTCTCCGAGCATTATGATTTTTAATGCATAAGAATGCACCAAGGATCACGGGGCACCAAAACCCAAAAGTCTTATTTTCGCACGAAAATTTCACAAATGGCCGAAAATGCAACAACGACACCAAAATTTGACCACCGGACACAACGAACCTCAAAACTGAAAAGTGCTCCATGCATTATGGTTTTTTATGCATAAGAATGCACCAGGGATCATGGGGCACGAAAACCCAAAAGTTTTATTTTCGCACGATTTGTACAAATGGTCGAAAATGCACCACCGGCACCAAAATTGGACCACGGGGCACCACGGACCTCAAAACTGAAAAGGGTTCCGAGCTTTACGGTTTTGTATGCAGAAGAATGCACCAGGGGTCACGTGGCACCAAAAACCAAAAGTCTTATTTTCACACGAAAATTTCACAAATCGCCGAAAATGCACCACGGGCACCAAAATTTCACCACGGCGCACCTCGGACCTCAAAACTGGAAAGTTCTCCGAGCATTATGATTTTTAATGCATAAGAATGCACCAGGGATCACGGGGCACCAAAACCCAAAAGTCTTATTTTCGCACGAAAATTGCACAAATGGCCGAAATGCACCGCCGGCACCAAAATTGGACCACGGGGCTCCACGGACCTCAAAACTGAAAATTGCTCCAAGCATTATGGTTTTTTACGCATAAGAATGCACCTGGGATCAAGGGGCACCAAAACCCAAAAGACTTATTTTCGCACGAAAATTGCACAATGGGCCGAAAATGCAAAATAAACACGAAAATTGGACCACGGGGCACCACGAACCTCAAAACTGAAAAAGAGTTCCGAGCATTATAATTTTTTTTGCATAAGAACGCACCAGGGATCACGGGGCACCAAAATCCAAAAGTCTTATTTTCGCACAAAAATTTCACAATTGGCCGAATATGCACCATCGGCACCAAAATCGGACCACGGGGCACCACAGACCTCAAAATGAAAAGTGCTCCAAGAAATATGGTTTCTTATGCATAAGAATGCACCAGGGATCACGGGGCATCAAAATCTAAAAGTCTTATTTTCGCACAAAAATTGCACAATTGGCCGAAAATGCACCACGGGCACCAAAATTGGACCACGAGGCACCTCGAACCTCAAAACTGAAAAGTGCTCCGAGCATTATGGGTTTTTATGCATAAGAATGCACCAGGGATGACAGGGCACCAAAACCCAAAAGTCTTATTTTCGCACGAAAATTGTACAAATGGTCGAAAATGAACCACCGGCACCAAAATTGGCCCACAGGGCACCACGGACCTCAAAACGGAAAAGGGTTTTGAGCTTTATGGTTTTGTATGCATAAGAATGCACCAGGGATCACGAGGCACCAAAATCCAAAAGTCTTATTTTCGCACGAAAATTTCGCAAATGGCAAAAAATGCACCACCGGCATGAAAATTGGACCACGGGGCACCACGGACCTCAAAACTGAAAAGTGCTCTGACCATTATGGTTTTTTATACATAAGAATGCACCTGGGATCACGGGGCACCAAAACCCAAAAGGCTTATTTTCGCACAAAAATCTCACAAATGGCCGAAAATGCAACAACGACACCAAAATTTGACCACGGGACACAACGGACCTCAAAACTGAAAAGTGCTCCATGCATTATGGTTTTTTATGCATAAGAATGCACCAGCGATCATGGGGCACGAAAACCCAAAAGTTTTATTTTCGTACGAAAATTGTACAAATGGTCGAAAATGCATCACCGGCACCAAAATTGGACCACGGGGCACCACGGACCTCAAAACTGAAAAGGGTTCCGAGCTTTATGGTTTTGTATGCAGAAGAATGCACCAGGGATCACGTGGCACAAAAAACCAAAAGTCTTATTTTCACAAGAAAATTTCACAAATCGCCGAAAATGCACCACGGGCACCAAAATTTGACCACGGCGCACCTCAGACCTCAAAACTGGAAAGTTCTCTGAGCATTATGATTTTTAATGCATAAGTATTCACCAGGGATCACGGGACACCAAAACCCAAAAGTCTTATTTGCGCACGAAAATTGCACAAATGGCCAAAATGCACCGCCGGCACCAAAATTGGACCACGGGGCACCACGGACCTCAAAACTGAAAATTGCTCCAAGCATTACGGTTTTTTATGCATAAGAATGCACCTGGGATCAAGGGGTACCAAAACCCAAAAGACTTATTTTCGCACGAAAATTGCACAATGGGCCGAAAATGCAAAATAAACACGAAAATTGGACCACGGGGCACCACGAACCTCAAAACTGAAAAAGAGTTCCGAGCATTATAATTTTTTTTGCATAAGAATGCACCAGGGATCACGGGGCACCAAAATCCAAAAGTCTTATTTTCGCACGAAAATTTCACAATTGGCCGAATATGCACCATCTTCACCAAAATCGGACCACGGGGCACCACGGACCTCAAAATGAAAAGTGCTCCAAGAACTATGGTTTCTTATGCATAAGAATGCACCAGGGAACAAGGGGCACCAAAATCCAAAAGTCTTATTTTCGCACAAAAATTGCACAATGGGCCGAAAATGCGCCACAGGAACCAAAATTGGACCACAGGGCACCTCGAACCTCAAAACTGAAAAGTGCTCCGAGCATTATGGTTTTTTATGTATAAGAATGCACTAGGGATCACAGGGCACCAAAACCCAAAAGTCTTATTTTCGCACGAAAATTGTACAAATGGTCGAAAATGCACCACCGGCACCAAAATTGGACCACAGGGCACCACGGACCTCAAAACGGAAAAGGGTTTTGAGCTTTATGGTTTTGAATGCATAAGAATGCACCAGGGATCACGAGGCACCAAAATCCAAAAGTCTTATTTTCGCACGAAAATTGCGCAAATGGCAAAAAATGCACCACCGGCACGAATATTGGATCACGAGGCACCACGGACCTCAAAACTGAAAAGTGCTCTGACCATTATGGTTTTTTATACATAAGAATGCACCTGGGATCACGGGGCACCAAAACCCAAAAGGCTTATTTTCGCACAAAAATTTCACAAATGGCCGAAAATGCAACAACGACACCAAAATTTGACCACGGGACACAACGGACCTCAAAACTGAAAAGTGCTCCATGCATTATGGTTTTTTATGCATAAGAATGCACCAGGGATCATGGGGCACGAAAACCCAAAAGTTTTATTTTCGTACGAAAATTGTACAAATGGTCGAAAATGCATCACCGGCACCAAAATTGGACCACGGGGCACCACGGACCTCAAAACTGAAAAGGGTTCCGAGCTTTATGGTTTTGTATGCAGAAGAATGCACCAGGGATCACGTGGCACAAAAAACCAAAAGTCTTATTTTCACAAGAAAATTTCACAAATCGCCGAAAATGCACCACGGGCACCAAAATTTGACCACGGCGCACCTCGGACCTCAAAACTGGAAAGTTCTCTGAGCATTATGATTTTTAATGCATAAGAATTCACCAGGGATCACGGGACACCAAAACCCAAAAGTCTTATTTGCGCACGAAAATTGCACAAATGGCCAAAATGCACCGCCGGCACCAAAATTGGACCACGGGGCACCACGGACCTCAAAACTGAAAATTGCTCCAACCATTATGGTTTTTTATGCATAAGAATGCACCTGGGATCAAGGGGTACCAAAACCCAAAAGACTTATTTTCGCACGAAAATTGCACAATGGGCCGAAAATGCAAAATAAACACGAAAATTGGACCACGGGGCACCACGAACCTCAAAACTGAAAAAGAGTTCCGAGCATTATAATTTTTTTTGCATAAGAATGCACCAGGGATCACGGGGCACCAAAATCCAAAAGTCTTATTTTCGCCCGAAAATTTCACAATTGGCCGAATATGCACCATCTTCACCAAAATCGGACCACGGGGCACCACGGACCTCAAAATGAAAAGTGCTCCAAGAACTATGGTTTCTTATGCATAAGAATGTACCAGGGAACAAGGGGCACCAAAATCCAAAAGTCTTATTTTCGCACAAAAATTGCACAATGGGCCGAAAATGCGCCACAGGAACCAAAATTGGACCACAGGGCACCTCGAACCTCAAAACTGAAAAGTGCTCCGAGCATTATGGTTTTTTATGTATAAGAATGCACCAGGGATCACAGGGCACCAAAACCCAAAAGTCTTATTTTCGCACGAAAATTGTACAAATGGTCGAAAATGCACCACCGGCACCAAAATTGGACCACAGGGCACCACGGACCTCAAAACGGAAAAGGGTTTTGAGCTTTATGGTTTTGAATGCATAAGAATGCACCAGGGATCACGAGGCACCAAAATCCAAAAGTCTTATTTTCGCACGAAAATTGCGCAAATGGCAAAAAATGCACCACCGGCACGAATATTGGATCACGAGGCACCACGGACCTCAAAACTGAAAAGTGCTCTGACCATTATGGTTTTTTATACATAAGAATGCACCTGGGATCACGGGGCACCAAAACCCAAAAGGCTTATTTTCGCACAAATATTTCACAAATGGCCGAAAATGCAACAACGACACCAAAATTTGACCACGGGACACAACGGACCTCAAAACTGAAAAGTGCTCCATGCATTATGGTTTTTTATGCATAAGAATGCACCAGGGATCATGGGGCACGAAAACCCAAAAGTTTTATTTTCGTACGAAAATTGTACAAATGGTCTAAAATGCATCACCGGCACCAAAATTGGACCACGGGGCACCACGGACCTCAAAACTGAAAAGGGTTCCGAGCTTTATGGTTTTGTATGCAGAAGAATGCACCAGGGATCACGTGGCACAAAAAACCAAAAGTCTTATTTTCACAAGAAAATTTCACAAATCGCCGAAAATGCACCACGGGCACCAAAATTTGACCACGGCGCACCTCGGACCTCAAAACTGGAAAGTTCTCTGAGCATTATGATTTTTAATGCATAAGAATTCACCAGGGATCACGGGACACCAAAACCCAAAAGTCTTATTTGCGCACGAAAATTGCACAAATGGCCAAAATGCACCGCCGGCACCAAAATTGGACCACGGGGCACCACGGACCTCAAAACTGAAAATTGCTCCAACCATTATGGTTTTTTATGCATAAGAATGCACCTGGGATCAAGGGGTACCAAAACCCAAAAGACTTATTTTCGCACGAAAATTGCACAATGGGCCGAAAATGCAAAATAAACACGAAAATTGGACCACGGGGCACCACGAACCTCAAAATTGAAAAAGAGTTCCGAGCATTATAATTTTTTTTGCATAAGAATGCACCAGGGATCACGGGGCACCAAAATCCAAAAGTCTTATTTTCGCCCGAAAATTTCACAATTGGCCGAATATGCACCATCTTCACCAAAATCGGACCACGGGGCACCACGGACCTCAAAATGAAAAGTGCTCCAAGAACTATGGTTTCTTATGCATAAGAATGCACCAGGGAACAAGGGGCACCAAAATCCAAAAGTCTTATTTTCGCACAAAAATTGCACAATGGGCCGAAAATGCGCCACAGGAACCAAAATTGGACCACAGGGCACCTCGAACCTCAAAACTGAAAAGTGCTCCGAGCATTATGGTTTTTTATGTATAAGAATGCACCAGGGATCACAGGGCACCAAAACCCAAAAGTCTTATTTTCGCACGAAAATTGTACAAATGGTCGAAAATGCACCACCGGCACCAAAATTGGACCACAGGGCACCACGGACCTCAAAACGGAAAAGGGTTTTGAGCTTTATGGTTTTGAATGCATAAGAATGCACCAGGGATCACGAGGCACCAAAATCCAAAAGTCTTATTTTCGCACGAAAATTGCGCAAATGGCAAAAAATGCACCACCGGCACGAATATTGGATCACGAGGCACCACGGACCTCAAAACTGAAAAGTGCTCTGACCATTATGGTTTTTTATACATAAGAATGCACCTGGGATCACGGGGCACCAAAACCCAAAAGGCTTATTTTCGCACAAAAATTTCACAAATGGCCGAAAATGCAACAACGACACCAAAATTTGACCACGGGACACAACGGACCTCAAAACTGAAAAGTGCTCCATGCATTATGGTTTTTTATGCATAAGAATGCACCAGGGATCATGGGGCATGAAAACCCAAAAGTTTTATTTTCGCACGAAAATTGTACAAATGGCGAAAATGCACCAACGACACCAAAATAGGACCACGGGGCACCACGGACCTCAAAACTGAAAAGGGTTCCGAGCTTTATGGTTTTGTATGCAGAAGAATGCACCAGGGATCACGTGGCACCAAAAACCAAAAGTCTTATTTTCACACGAAAATTTCACAAATCGCCGAAAATGCACCACGGGCACCAAAATTTGAGCACGGCGCACCTCGGACCTCAAAACTGGAAAGTTCTCCGAGCATTATGATTTTTAATGCATAAGAATGCACCAGGGATCACGGGGCACCAAAACCCAAAAGTCTTATTTTCGCACGAAAATTGCACAAATGGCCGAAATGCACCGCCGGCACCAAAATTGGACCACGGGGCACCACGGACCTCAAAACTGAAAATTTCTCCAAGCATTATGGTTTTTTACGCATAAGAATGCACTTGGGATCAAGGGGCACCAAAACCCAAAAGACTTATTTTCGCACGAAAATTGCATAATGGGCCGAAAATGCAAAATAAACACGAAAATTGGACCACGGGGCACCACGAACCTCAAAACTGAAAAAGAGTTCCGAGCATTATAATTTTTTTTGCATAAGAACGTACCAGGGATCATGCGGCACCAAAATCCAAAAGTCTTATTTTCGCACGAAAATTTCACAATTGGCCGAATATGCACCATCGGCACCAAAATCGGACCACGGGGCACCAGAGACCTCAAAATGAAAAGTGCTCCAAGAATTATGGTTTTTTATGCATAAGAATGCACCAGGGATCACGGGGCACCAAAATCCAAAAGTCTTATTTTCGCACAAAAATTGCAAAACGGGCCGAAAATGCACCACGGGTACCAAAATTGGACCACAGGGCACCTCGAACCTCAAAACTGAAAAGTGCTCCGAGCATTATGGTTTTTTATGTATAAGAATGCACCAGGGATGACAGGGCACCAAAACCCAAAAGTCTTATTTTCGCACGAAAATTGTACAAATGGTCGAAAATGCACCACCGGCACCAAAATTGGACCACGGGGCACCACGGACCTCAAAACTGAAAAGGGTTCTGAGCTTTATGGTTTTGTATGCAGAAGAATGCACCAGGGATCACGTGGCACCAAAAACCAAAAGTCTTCTTTTCACACGAAAATTTCACAAATCGCCGAAAATGCACCACGGGCACCAAAATTTGACCACGGCGCACCTCGGACCTCAAAACTGGAAAGTTCTCCGAGCATTATGATTTTTAATGCATAAGAATGCACCAGGGATCACGGGGCACCAAAACCCAAAAGTCTTATTTTCGCACGAAAATTGCACAAATGGCCGAAATGCACCGCCGGCACCAAAATTGGACCACGGGGCACCACGGACCTCAAAATGAAAAGTGCTCCAAGAACTATGGTTTCTTATGCATAAGAATGCACCAGGGATCACGGGGCACCAAAATCCAAAAGTCTTATTTTCGCACAAAAATTGCACAATGGGCCGAAAATGCGCCACGGGCACCAAAATTGGACCACAGGGCACCTCGAACCTCAAAACTGAAAAGTGCTCCAAGCATTATGGTTTTTTATGTATAAGAATGCACCAGGGATGACAGGGCACCAAAACCCAAAAGTCTTATTTTCGCACGAAAATTGTACAAATGGTCGAAAATGCACCACCGGCACCAAAATTGGACCACAGGGCACCACGGACCTCAAAACTGAAAAGTGCTCTAACCATTATGGTTTTTTATACATAAGAATGCACCTGGGATCACGGGGCACCAAAACCCAAAAGGCTTATTTTCGCACAAAAATTTCACAAATGGCCGAAAATGCAACAACGACACCAAAATTTGACCACGGGACACAACGGACCTCAAAACTGAAAAGTGCTCCATGCATTATGATTTTTAATGCATAAGAATGCACCAGGGATCACGGGGCACGAAAACCCAAAAGTTTTATTTTCGCACGAAAATTGTACAAATGGTCGAAAATGCACCACCGGCACCAAAATTGGACCACGGGGCACCACGGACCTCAAAACTGAAAAGGGTTCCGAGCTTTATGGTTTTGCATGCAGAAGAATGCACCAGGGATCACGTGGCACCAAAAACCAAAAGTCTTATTTTCACACGAAAATTTCACAAATCGCCGAAAATGCACCACGGGCACCAAAATTGGACCACAGGGCACCTCGAACCTCAAAACTGAAAAGTGCTCCGAGCATTATGGTTTTTTATGCATAAGAATGCACCAGGGATGACAGGACACCAAAACCCAAAAGTCTTATTTTCGCACGAAAATTGTACAAATGGTCGAAAATGCACCACAGGCCACCTCGGACCTCAAAACTGAAAAGTGCTCCGAGCATTATGGTTTTATTTTCATAAGAATGCACCAGGGTTCACGGGGCACCAAAACCCAAAAGGCTTATTTTCGCATGAAAATTCCGTAAATGGCCGAAAATGCACCATCGGCACCAAAATTGGACCACGGCGCACCACGGACCTCAAAACTGAAAAATGCTCCAAGAATTATGGTTTTTTATGCATAAGAATGCACCATGGATCTCGGGGCACCAAAACCGAAGAGTCTTATTTTCGCACAAAATTGCACAAATGGCCGAAAATGCACAACCGGCAGCAAAATTGGACCACGGGGGACCACGGACCTCAAAATTGAAAAGTGTTCCAAGCATTATGGTTTTTTATGCATAAGAATGCACCAGGGATCACGGGCACCAAAACCCAAAAGTCTTATTTTCGCACGAAAATTGCACAATGGGCCGAAAATGCATCACGGGCACCAAAATTTGAACACGGGGCACCTCGAACCTTAAAAATGGAAAGTTCTCTGAGCATTATGGTTTTTTATGCATAAGAATGCACCAGTGATCACGGGGCACCAAAACCCAAAAGTCTAATTTTCGCACGAAAATTGCACAATGGGACGAAAATGCACCGCGGGGCACCTCTGACCTCAAAACTGAAATGTGTTGTGAGCATTATGATTTTTATGCATAAGAATGCATCAGGGATCACAGGGCACCAAAACCCAATAGTCTTATTGTCGCACGAAAATTGCACAATGGGCCGAAAATGCACCTCGAGCACCAAAATTAGACCAAAGGGCACAAAAACCCAAAAGTCTTATGTTGGCACAAAAATTGGACCATGTGCCGAAAATCCACCACAAGCACAAAAATTGGACCACGGTAGCACGAACCTCAAAACTGAAAATTGCTCGGGCATTATGGTTTTTTTTTTCATAAGAATGCACCAAGGATCACCGGGCACCAAAACCCAAAAGTCTTATTTTGGCACGAGAATTGAACCATTTGCCGAAAATGCACCACGGGCACCAAAATTGGACCACGGGGCACCACAGACCTCAAAACTGAAAAATGCTGCAAGCATTATGGTTTTTAATGCATAAGAATGCACCAGGGATCACGGGGCACCAAAACCCAAAAGTCTTATTTTCGCACGAAAATTGCACAAATGGCTGAAAAAGCTCCACCGGCACCAAAATTGGACCACGGGGCACCACGGACCTCAAAACTGAAAAGTATTAGGAGCATTATGGTTTTTTATGCATAAGAATGCATCAGGGGTCACAGGGCACCAAAACCCAAAAGTCTTATTGTCTTACAAAAATTGCACAATGGGCCGAAAATGCACCTCGGGCACCAAAATTGGACCACAGGGCACGAAAACCTAAAAGTCTTATGTTGGCACAAAAATTGGACCATTTGTCGAAAATCTACCAGGGGCACCAAAATTGGACCACGGGGCACCACGGACCTCAAAACTGAAAATTGCTCAAGCATTATGGTTTTTTTTATGCATAAGGATGCACCAAGGATCACCGGGCACCAAAACCCAAAAGTCTTATTTTGGCACGAGAATTGAACCATTTGCCGAAAATGCACCACGGGCACCAAAATTGGACCACGGGGCACCACGGACCTCAAAACAGAAAAGTGCTCAGAGCATTATTATTTTTTATGCATAAGGATGCACCAAGGATCACAGGGCACTGAAAGCCAAAAGTCTTATTTTGGCACGAAAATTGCACCATGTGCCGAAAATGCATCACGGGGACCAAAATTGGACACCAAGGATCACAGGACACCAAAACTCAAAAGTCTTATTTTGGCAAGAGAATTGCACCATTTGCCGAAAATGCACCATGGGTAGCAAAATTGGACCATGGGGCACCATGGACCTCAAAACTTAAAAGTACTCCGAGCATTATGGTTTTTTATGTATAAGAATACACCAGGGATCACGTGGAACCAAAACCCAAAAGTCTTATTTTGGCACGAGAATTGAACCATGTGCCGAAAATGCGCCACGGGCACCAAAATTGGACAACGGGGAACCATAGACCTCAAAACTGAAAAGTGCTCCAAGCATTATGGTATTTTATGCATAAGAATACACCAGGGATCACGTGGCACCAAAACCCAAAAGTCTTATTTTGGCACGAAAATTGGACCATGTGTCGAAAATCCACCACGGGCACCAAAATTGGACCACGGGGCACCACGGAACTCAAAACTAAAAAGTACTCCGAGCATTATGGTTATTTATGCATAACGATGCAACAATGATCACGGGGCACCCAAACCTAAAAGTCTTATTTTGGCATGAAAATTGCACTATGGGCCGAAAATGTACCACGGGCACCAAAATTGGAAAACGGGGCACCACTGACCTCAAAAAATGAAAAGTGCTCCGAGCTTTATAGTTTTTTTATGCATAAGAATCCACCAGGGATCACGGGGCACCAAAACCCAAAAGTCTTATTTTGGGACGAAAATTGCACCTTGGGCCGAAAATGCACCAATGGGCACCAAAATTGGACCACGGGACACCACGGACCTAGAAACCGAAAAGTGCTCCGAGCCTTATGGTTTTTTATGCATAAGAATGCACCAAGGATCACGTGGCACCAAAACCTAAAAGTCTTATTTTTGCACGAAAATTGGACCATGTGCCGAAAATCCCCCACAGGCACCAAAATTGGACCACATGGCACGACGGAACTCAAAACTGAAAAGTGGTCCGAGCATTATGGTTTTTTATGCACAAGGATGCAACAAAGATCACGGGGCACCAAAATCCAAAAGTCTTATTTTGGCATGAAAATTGCACCATGTGCCGAAAATGCACCATGGGCACCAAAATTGGACAAGGGGCACCACAGACCTCAATACTAAAAAGTGCTCCGAGCATTACGCTTTTTTATGCTTAAGAATTCACACAAAAATTGCACAATGAGCAGAAAAAGCAACACGGACACGGCAATTAGTCCACGGGGCACCAATACCTAAAAGTCTTATTTAGGCACGAAAATTGCACCATGGGCCGAAAATCCACCACGGGCACCAAAATTGGACCACGGGGAACCACGAACCTCAAAACTAAAAAGTGCTCCGAGCATTATGGTTTTTTATGCATAAGCATGCAACAAGGATCACGTGGCACCAAAACCCAAAAGTCTTATTTTTGCACGAAAATTGGACCATGTGCCGAAAAACCCCCACAGGCACCAAAATTGGACGACGGGGCACCACGGAACTAAAAACTGAAAAGTACTGTGAGCTGTATGGTTTATGCACAAGGATGCAACAAGGATCACGGGGCACCAAAACCCAAAAGTCTTATTTTGGCATGAAAATTGCACCATGGGTCGAAAATCCACCACGGGCACCAAAATTGGACCACAGGGCACCACGGACCTCAAAACTGAAAAGTGCTCCGAGCATTATGGGTTTTTATGCATAAGGATGCACCAACGATCACGGGGCACCAAAACCCAAAAGTCTTATTTTGGCACGAAAATTGCACCATGTGCCGAAAATGCACCACGGTCACCAAAATTGGACCACGGGGCACCACGGACCTCAAAACTAAAAGGTGCTCTGAGAATTATGGTGTTTTATGCAAAAGAATGCACCAAGGATCATGGGGCACCAAAACCCAAAAGTCTTATTTTGCCACGAAAATTGCACAATGGGCCGATAATGCACCACGGGCACCAAAATTGGACACGGGGCACCACGGACCTCAAAACTGAAAAGTGCTTCGAGCATTATGGTGTTTTATGCTTAAGGATGCACCAATGATCATGGGGCAGCAGAACCCAAAAGTCTTATTTTGGCACGAAAATTGCACCATGTGCCGAAAATGCACCACGGGCACCAAAATTGGACCACGAGGCACCACAGACCTCAAAACTAAAAAGTGCTCCGAGCATTATGGTTTTTTATGCATAATAATTCGCACGAAAATTGCACCATGGGCATAAAATGCACCACAAAAACCCAAAATTGCACCATGGGGGACCACGGACCTCAAAACTGAAAAGTACTCAAAGCATTATGGTTTTTTATGCATAAGAATGCCCCAGGGATCACGGGGCACCAAAACCCAAAAGTCTTATTTTGGCATGAAAATTGCACGATGGGCTGAAAATCTACTACCGGCACGAAAATTGGACCATGGGGCACCACTGACCTCAAAACTGAAAAGTGCTCCGAGCTTTATGGTTTTTTATGCATAAGAATCCACTAGGGATCACAGGGCACAAAAATCCAAAAGTCTTGGCACGAAATTGCACCAAGGGCCAAAAATGCATCACAGGCACCAAAATTGGACCACGGGGCACCACGGACCTGAAAACTTAAAAGTGCTCCGAGCATTATGGTTTTTTATGAATAAGAATGCACCAGGGATCACGGGGCACCAAAACCCAAAAGTCTTATTTTCGCACGAAAATTGGACCATGTGCCGAAAATCTACCATGAGCACCAAAATTGGAGCACGGGGCACCACAAACCTCAAAACTGAAAAGTGCTCCGAGCAATATGGTTTTTTATGCATAAGGATGCACAAGGGATCACGGGGCACCAAAACCCAAAAGTCTTATTTTGGCAGGAAAATTGCACCAAGGGTTGAAAATACACCACGGGCATCAAAATTGGACAATCGGGAACCACAGACCTTAAAATTGAAAAGTGCTCCGAGCATTATGGTATTTTATGCATCAGAATGCACCAGGGATCATGTGGCACGAAAATTGGACCATAGGCACCAAAATTGGAAAACGGGGAACCACAGACCTCAAAACTGAAAAGTGCTCCGAGCATTATGGTATTTTATGCATAAGAATACAACAGGGATCACATGGCACCAAAACCCAAAAGTCTTATTTTGGCACGAAAATTGGACCATATGTCGAAAATCCACCACGGGCACCAAAATTGGACCACGGGGCACCACGGACCTCAAAACTGAAAAATGCTGCGAGCATTATGGTTTTTAATGCATAAGAATGCACCAGGGATCACGGGGCACCAAAACCCAAAAGTCTTATTTTCGCACAAAAATTGCACAAATGGCTGAAAAAGCACCACCGGCACCAAAATTGGACAACGGGGCACCATTGTCCTCAAAACTGAAAAGTGCTCCGAGCATTATAGTTTTTTATGCATAAGAATCCATCAGGGATCACGGGGCACCAAAACCCAAAAGTCTTATTTTTCAAGGAAAATTGGACCATGTGCCGAAAATCCACCACAGGCACCAAAATTGGACCACGGGGCAACACGGACTTCAAAACTTTAAAGTGCTCCGATCATTATGGTTTTTTATGCACAAGGATGCAACAAGGATCACGGGGCACCAAAACCCAAAAGTCTTATTTTGGCACAAAAATTGCACCATGTGTCAAAAATCCACCACGGGGACCAGAATTGGACCACGAGGCACCATGGACCTCAAAATTGAAAAGCGCTCCGAGCATAATGGTTTTTTATCCATAATAATTCGCCTAAAAATTGTACAATGTGCATAAAATGCACCACATACACCAAAATTGGACCATGGGGACCACGGACCTCAAAACTGAAAAGTGCTCAGAGCATTATGGTTTTTTATGCATAAGAATGCCCCAAGGATCACGGGGCACCAAAACCCGAAAGTCTTATTTTGGCACAGAAATTCCACCATGGGCCGAAAATACACCACGGGCACTAAAATTGGACAACGGGGCACCACAGACCTCTAAACTGAAAAGTGCTCCGAGCATTATGGTATTTTACGCATAAGAATGCACCAGGGATCACGTGGCACCAAAACCCAAAAGTGTTATTTTCGCATGAAAATCCACAATTGGCCGGAAATGCACCACGGGCACTAAAATTGGACGCGAGGCACCACGGACCTCAAAACTGGAAAGTGCTCCGAGCATTATGGTTTTCTATGCATAAGGATGGAACAAGGATCATGGGGCACCAAAATCCAAAAGTCTTATTTCGGCATGAAAATTGCACCATGGGCAAAAAATCTAGCACGGGCACCAAAATTGGACCACGGGGCACCACGGACATTAAAACTATAAAGTGCTTCGAGCATTATGGTTTTTTATGCATAACGATGGAACAAGTATCACGAGGCACCGAAACCCAAAAGTCTTATTTTGGCATGAAAATTGCACCATGGGGAAAAATCTACCACGGGCACCAAAATTGGACCACGGGGCACCACTGACCTCAAAACTGAAAAGTGCTCCGAGCTTTATGGTGTTTTATGCATAAGAATCCACCAGGGATCACGGGGTACCAAAACCCAAGAGTCTTATTTAGGGACGAAAATTGCACCATGGGCAGAAAATGCACCAATGGGCACCATAGACCTAGAAACTGAAAAGTGTTCTGAGCCTTATGGTGTTTTATGCATAAGAATGCACCAGGGATCACATGCAACCAAAACCCAAAAGTCTTATTTTTCAACGAAAATTGGACCATGTACCGAAAATCAACCACTGGCACCAAAATTGGACCACGGGTCACCACGGAACTAAAAACTAAAAAGTGCTACGAGCATTATGGTTTTTTATGCATAAGGATGCAACAAGGATCACGGGACACCAAAACCCAAAAGTCTTATTTTGGCATGAAAATTGCACCATGGGCCAAAAATCCACCACGGGCACCAAAATTGGACCACGTGACACCACGGACCTCAAAACTGAAAAGTGCTCCGAGCATTATGGATTTTTATGCATAAGGATGCACCAAGGATCACAGGGCACCAAAACCCAAAAGTCTTATTTTGGCACGAAAATTGCACCATGTGCCGAAAATGCACCACGGGCACCAAAATTGGACCAAGGGGCACCACGGACCTCAAAATTAAAAGTGCTCTGAGCATTATGGTTTTTATGCATAAGAATGCACCAGGGATCACGGGGCACCAAAACCCAAAAGTCTTATTTTCGCACGAAAATTGCATAATGGGCCGATAATGCACCACCGGCACCAAAATTGGACACTGGGCACTATGGACCTCAAAACTGAAAAGTGCTCCGAGCATTATGGATTCTTATGCGTAAGGATGCACCAAGTATCACGGGGCACAAAAACCCAAAAGTCTTATTTTGGCACGAAAATTGCACCATGTGCCGAAAATGCACCACAGGCACCAAAATTGGACCACGAGGCACCATAGACCTCAAAACTAAAAAGTACTATGAGCATTATGATTTTTGATGCATAATAATTCGCACGAAAATTGCATAATGGGCATAAAATGCACCACAGACTCCAAAATTGGACCATGGGGGACCACGGACCTCAAAACTGGAAAGTGCTCAGAGCATTATGGTTTTCTACGCATAAGAATGCCTCAGGGATCATGGGGCTCAAAAACCCTAAAGTCCTATTTTGGCACGAAAATTGCACCGTGGCCCGAAAATGCACCACGGGCACCAAAATTGGACAACGGGGCACCACAGACCTTAAAACTGAAAAGTGCTCTGAGCATTATGGTATTTTATGCATAAGAATGCACAAGGGATCACGTGGCACCAAAACCCAAAAGTCTTATTTTGGCACGAAAATTGGACCATGCGCCGAAAATCCACCACAGGCACCAAAATTGGACCACGGGGCACCACGGACCTCAAAACTAAAAAGTGCTATGGGCATTATGGTTTTTCATGCACAAGGATGCAACAAGGATCACGGGGCACCAAAACCCAAAATTCTTATTTTTTTGGCTTAAAAATTGTACCATGGGCTGAAAATCTACCACGGGCACCAAAATTGGACCACGGGGCACCACTGACCTCAAAATTGAAAAATGCTCCAAGCATTATGGTTTTTAATGCATAAGAATGCACCAGGGATCATGGAGCCCCAAAATCCAAAAGTCTTATTTTCCCAAGAAAATTGGACCATGTGCCGAAAATCGACCACAGGCACCAACATTGGACCACGGGACACCACGGACCTCAAAACTGAAAAGTGCTCCGAGCATTATGATTTTTTATGCAGAAGGATGCACAAGGGATCACGGGGCACCAAAACCCAAAAGTCTTATTTGGGCACGAAAATTGCACCATGTGCCGAAAATGCACCATGGGCACCAAAATTGGACCACGGGGCACCACGGACCTCAATACTAAAAAGTGCTCCGAGCATTATGCTTTTTTATGAATAAGAATTCACACGAAAATTGCACAATGAGCAGAAAATGCAACACGGACACAGAAATTGGACCACGGAGCACCAATACCTAAAAGTCTTATTTAGGCACGAAAATTGCACCATGGGCCGAAAATCCTCCACGGGCACCAAAATTGGACCACTAGGCACCACGGACCTCAAAACTAAAAAGTGCTCCGAGCATTATGGTTTTTTATGCATAAGGATGCAACAAGGATCATGGAGCACCAAAACCCAAAAGGCTTATATTGGCTTGAAAATTGCACCATGGGCCGAAAATCTACCACGGGCACCAAAATTGAACCACAGGGCACCACTGACCTAAAAACTGAAAAGTGCTATGAGCTTTATGGTTTTTTATGCATAAGAATCCACCAGGGATCACGGGGCACCAAAACCCAAAAGTCTTATTTTGGCACGAAATTGCACCATGGGCCAAAAATGCACCACGGGGCACCAAAATTGGAGCACTAGACACCACGGACTTCAAAACTGAAAAGAGCTACGAGCATTATGGTTTTTTATGCATAAGGATACACCAAGGATCATGGGGCACTAAAATGCAAAAGTCTTATTTTTGCACGAAAATTGCACCATGTGTCGAAAATGCACCACCGGCACCAAAATTGGGCCACGGGGCACCACAAACCTGAAAACTTAAAAGTGCTCCGAGCATTAAGGTTTTTTATGCATAGAATGCACCAGGGATAACGGGGCACCAAAACCCAAAGTCTTATTTTTGCACAAAAATTGGACCATGTGCCGAAAATCCACCACGAGCACCAAAATTGGACCACGGGGCACCACGGACCACAAAACTAAAAAGTGCTCCGAGCATTATGGTTTTTTATGCAGAAGGATGCACAAGGGATCACGGGGCACCAAAACCCAAAAGTTTTATTTGGGCAAAAAAATTGCACCATGAGCCGAAAATGCACCATGGGCACCAAAATTGGACCACAGGGTACCACGGACCTCAATACTAAAAAGTGCTTCGAGCATTATGCATAAGAATTCGCACGAAAATTGCACAATGAGCTGAAAATGCAAGATGGACACGGAAATTGCACCACGGGGCACCAATACCTAAAAGTCTTATTTAGGCACGAAAATTGCACCATGGGCCAAAGATGCACGACGGGCCCCAAAATTGGACAACGGGGCACCACGGACCTCAAAACTGTGGAAAGTGCTCCGAGCATTATGGTGTTTTATGCATAAGAATGCACCAGGGATCACGTGGCACCAAAACCCAAATGTCTTATTTTGGCACGAGAATTGGACCATGTGCCGAAAATCCACCACGGGCACCAAAATTGGACCACGGGGCACCACGGACCTCAAAACTAGAAAGTGCCCTGAGCATTATGATTTTTTATGCATAACGATGCAACAAGGATCACGAGGCACCCAAACCCAAAAGTCTTATTTTGGCACAAAAATTGCACCATGGGGCGAAAATCGACCCTGGGCATCAAAATTGGACCTCAAGGCACCACGGACCTCAAAACCGAAAAGTGCTATGAGCTTTATGGTTTTCTATGCATAAGAATCCACTAGGGATCACAGACACCAAAACCCAAATGTCGTATTTTGGCACGAAAATTGCACCACGGGCCAAAAAAGCACCACGGACACCAAAATTGGACCATGGGGCACCACGGACCTCCAAACTTAAAAGTGCTCCAAGCATTATGGTTTTTTATGCATAAGAATGCACCAGGGATCACGGGGCACCAAAACCCAAAAATCTTATTTGTGCACGAAAATTGGACCATGTGCCGAAAATCCACCACGGGCACCAAAATTGGACCACGGGGCACCACGGACCTCAAAACTGAAAAGTGCTCAGAGCATTATGGTTTTCTATGCATAAGAATTCACACGAAGATTGTACAATGACCAGAAAATGCACGGACACGAAAATTGCACCACGGGGCACCACAGACCTGAAAATTGAAAAGTTCTCAGAGCATTATGGTTTTTTATGCATAAGAATGCCCCAGGGATCACGAGGCACCAAAACCCGAAAGTCTTATTTTGGCACGAAAATTGCACCATGGGCCGAAAATGCACCACGGGCACCAAAATTGGACCATGGGGCACCACGGACCTCAAAACTGAAAGTGCTCTGAGCATTATGGTGTTTTATGCATAAGAATGCACTAGGGATCACCTGGCACCAAAACCCAAATGTCTTATTTTCGCACCAAAATTGCACAATGGGCCGAAAATGCACAACGGGCACCAAAATTGGACCACGGGGCACCACGAACCTCAAAACTGAAAAGTACTTTGAGAATTATGGTTTTTTATGCATAAGGATGCACCAAGGATCATGGGGCACCAAAACCCAAAATTCTTATTTTGGCACGAAAATTGCACTAGGGGCCGAAAATGCACCACGGGCACCAAAATTGGACAATGGGGCACCACAGACCTCAAAACTGAAAAGTGCTCCGAGCATTATGGTATTTTATGCATAAGAATGCACCAGGAATCACGTTGCACCAAAACCCAAAAGACTTATTTTGGCACGAAAATTGCACCATGGGCCGAAAATGCACCACGGGAACCAAAATTGGACCACGGGGCACCACGGACCTCAAAACTGAAAAGTGCTCCAAGCATTATGGTTTTTTATGCATAAGCATGTACCAAGGATCACGGGGCACCAAAACCCAAAACTCTTATTTTGGCATGAAAATTGCACCATGGGCCGAAAATGCACCACGGGCACCAAAATTGGACAACGGGGCACCACAGACCTCAAAACTGAAAAGTGCTCCGAGAATTATGGTATTTTATGCATAAGAATGCACCAGGAATCACGTGGCACCAAAACCCAAAAGACTTATTTTGGCACGAAAATTGCACCATGGGCCGAAAATGCACCACGGGCACCAAAATTTGACCACGGGCACCACGGACCTCAAAACTGAAAAGTGCTCTGATCATTATGGTGTTTTATGCAAAAGAGAGCACCAGGGATCACTTGGCACCAAAACCCAAATGTCTTATTTTCGCACCAAAAATGCACAATGGGCTGAAAATGCACAACGGGCACCAAAATTGGACCACGGGGCACCACGGACCTCAAAACTGAAAAGTGCTCTGAGCATTATGGTTTTTTATGCATAAGGATGCACCAAGGATCATGGGGCACCAAAACCCAAAATTCTTATTTTGGCACGAAAATTGCACCATGTGCCGAAAATGCACAATGGGCACCAAAATTGGACAACGGGGCACCACGGATGTCAAAACTAAAAGGTGCTCTGAGCATTATGGTTTTTTATGCATAAGAATGCACCAGGGATCACGGGGCACCAAAACCCAAAAGTCTTATTTTCGCACGAAAATTGCACAATGGGCCGATAATGCACCACGGGCACCAAAATTGGTCATAGGGCACCATGGACCTCAAAACTGAAAAGTGCTCCGAGCATTATGGTTTTTTATGCATAAGGATGCACTAAGGATGACGGGGCAACAAAACCCCAAAGTCTTATTTTGGCACGAAAATTGCACCATGTGCTGAAAATGCACCACGTGCACCGAAATTTGACCACGAGGGACGAAAGACCTCAAAACTAAAAAGTGCTCCAAGCATTATGGTTTTTTATGCATAATAATTCGTACGAAAATTAAACAATGGGCAAAAATGCACCACGGACACCAAAATTGGACCATGGGGGTCCACGGACCTCAAAACTGAAAAGTGCTCATAGAATTATGGTTTTTTATGCATAAGAATGCCCCAGGGATCATATGGCACCAAAACCCAATAGTCTTATTGTGGCACGAAAATTGCACCATAGGCCGAAAATGCAACACCGGTACCAAAATTGGACAACGGGGCCCCACAGACCTCAAAACTGAAAAGTGCTTCGAGCATTATGGTATTTTCTGCATAAGAATGCACCAGAGATCATGTGGCACCAAAACCCAAAAGTCTTATTTTGGCAGGAAAATTGGACCGTGTGTCGAACATCCACCACGAGCACCAAAATTGGACCATGGGGCTCCACGAACCTCAAAACTAAAAATTGCTCTGAGCATTATGGTTTTTTTATGCATAAGCATGCAACAAGTATCACGAGCACAAAAATCCAAAAGTCTTATTTTGGCATGAAAATTGCACCATGGGCCGAAAATCAACCACGGGCCCCAAAATTGGACCACGGGGCACCACTGACCTCAAAAGTTAAAAGTGCTCCTAGCTTTATGGTTTTTCATGCATAAGAATCCACTAGGGATCATGGGGCACCACAACCAAAAGGTCTTATTTTGGCACAAAATTGCACCATGGGCCAAAAATACACCATGTGGCACCAAAATTGGAGCACTGGACAACACGGACCTCAAAACTGAAAAAAGCTCCGAGCATTATGGTTTTTTATGCATAAGGACGCACCAAGGATCACGGGGCACCAAAACGCAAAAGTCTTATTTTGGCACGAAAATTACACCATGTGCAAAAAATGCACCACCGGCACCAAAATTGGACCACGGGGCACCAAAATTGGACCACGGGGCACCACGGACCTGAAAAGCTAAAAGTGCTTAGAGAATTATGGTTTTTTACGCATAAGAATGTACCATGGATCATGGGGCACCAAAACCCAAAACTCTTATTTTGGCAAGAAAATTGGACTATGTGCCCAAAATGCACCACGGGCACCAAAATTGGACCACGGGGCACCACGGACCTCAAAACTGAAAAGTGCTCCAAGCATTATGGTTTTTTATGCATAAGCATGTACCAAGGATCACGGGGCACCAAAACCCAAAACTCTTATTTTGGCATGAAATTGCACCATGGGCCGAAAATGAACCACGGGCACCAAACAAATATTTATAATCTTTTTATTATTTCACTTCCCAAACATATCGTGAAATTTTGATATTTCTACGATTATTACCAATCACATTAAAAAGATAACAATCACATTAATAGTTTCCTTTATTAGTTTTTTTATCACAACGTTTATAATAATTTCCATTATTAACGAGAGGAGATATGTACTTTTAATAAAATTAAACGAGATATCCTGAATTTTTTTTAAGGTCTTCTCCATTTTATGCCAATTTGGAAGGGAATGATCTTTTTAGATCTCAGAAAAAAAAATTATAATCTTTTTATTATTTCACCTCCCAAACATATACTGAAATTTTGATAAATGTACAACAATTACCAATCACATTAATAGTTTCATTTATTAGTTTTTTATCACAACGTTTATAAGAATTTCCATTATTAATGAGAGGAGATATGTATTTTTAATTAAATTAAATGAGATATCCTTAAATTTTTTAGGTCTTCTCTCATTTTATGCAAATTTGGAAGGGAATGATCTTTTCAGATCTCCCCAAAAAAATTATAATCTTTTCATTATTTCACCTCCCAAACATATCGTGAAATTTTGATATTTCTACGATAATTACCAATCACATTAAAAAAGATAACAATCACATTAATAGTTTCCTGTATTAGTTTTTTATCACAACGTTTATAATAATTTCCATTATTAATGAGAGGAGATATGTATTTTTAATAATATTAAACAAGATATCCTGAAATTTTTTTAGGTTTTCTCTCATTTTATGCCAATTTGGAAGGGAATGATCTCTTCAGATCTCACCAAAAAACAAATTATAATCTTCTTATTATTTAACCTCCCAAACGTATCGTGAAATTTTGATATTTCTATGACAATTACCAATCACATTGAAAAGATAACAATCACATTAATAGTTTCCTTTATTAGTTTTTTTATCACAACAATTATAAAAATTTCCATTATTAATTAGAGAAAATATGCATTTTTAATAAAATTAAACGAGATATCCTGAAATTTTTTTAGGTCTTCTCTCATTTTATGACAATTTGGAATGGAATGATCTCTTAAGATCTCACAAAAAAAATTATAATCTTTTTATTATTTCACCTACCAAACATATCGTGAAATTTTGATATTTCTCCGACAATTATCAATCATATTGAAAAGATAACAAACACATTAATAGTTTCCTTTATTAGTTTTGTTTATCGCAACGTTTATAAGAATTTCCATTATTAATAAGAGGAGATATGCATTTTTAATAAAATTAAACGAGATCTCCTGAAATTTTTTTAGGTCTTCTCTCATTTTATTCCAATTTGGAAGGGAATGATCTCTTCAGATCTCACCAAAAAAAAAATTATAATCTTTTTATTATTTCACCTCCCAAACATATCGTGAAATTTTGATATTTCTACGACAAGTACCAATCACATTGAAAAGATAACAATCACATTAATAGTTTCCTTTATTAGTTTTTTATCACAACAATTATAAAAATTTCCATTATTAATTAGAGAAAATATGCATTTTTAATAAAATTAAACGAGATATCCTGAAACTTTTTTAGGTCTTCTCTCATTTTATGACAATTTGGAATGGAATGATCTCTTAAGATCTCACAAAAAAAAAATTATAATCTTTTTATTATTTCACCTACCAAACATATCGTGAAATTTTGATATTTCTCCGAAAATTACCAATCATATTGAAAAGATAACAAACACATTAATAGTTTCCTTTATTAGTTTTTTTATCGCAACGTTTATAAGAATTTCCATTATTAATGAGAGGAGATATGCATTTTTAATAAAATTAATCGAGATCTCCTGAAATTTTTTTAGGTCTTCTCTCATTTTATGCCAATTTGGAAGGGAATGATCTTTTCAGATCTCACCAAAAAAAAATTATAATCTTTTTATTATTTCACCTCCCAAACATATCATGAAATTTTGATATTTCTACAACAAGTACCAATCACATTGAAAAGATAACAATCACATTAATAGTTTCCTTTATTAGTTTTTTATCACAGCGTTTATAAGAATTTCCATTATTAATGAGAGGAGATATGCATTTTTAATAAAATTAAACGAGATATTGTGAAAATGTTTTAGGTGTTCTCTCATTTTATACCAATTTGGAAGGGAATGATCTTTTTAGATCTCACGGAAAAAAATTATCATCTTTTTATTATTTCACCTCCCAAAGATATCTTGAAATTTTGATTTTTCTACAACAGTTACCAATCAGATTGAAAAGATAACAATCACATTAATAGTTTTCTTTGTTAGTTTTTTATCACAACGTTTATAAGAATTTCTGTTATTAATGACAGGAGATATGCATTTTTAATAAAATTAAACGAGATATCCTCAAAATTTTTTAGGTCTTCTCTCATTTTATACCAATTTGGAAGGGAATGATCTTTTTAGATCTCACAGAAAAAAATTATCATCTTTTTATTATTTCACCTCCCAAACATATCGTGAAATTTTGATTTTTCTACGATAGTTACCAATCAGATTGAAAAGATAACAATCACATTAATAGTTTCCTTTATTAGTTTTTTATCACAACGTTTATAAGAATTTCCATTATTAATGAGAGGAGATATGCATTTTCAATTAAATTAAACGAGATATCCTGAAATTTTTTAATGCTTCTCTCATTTTATGCCAATTTGGAAGGGAATGATCTTTTTAGATCTCACGGAAAAAAAATTATCATCTTTTTATAATTTTGCCTCCCAAACATATCGTGTAATTTTGATATTTCTACGATAATTAGCAATCACATTGAAAAGATAACAATCACAATAATAGTTTCCTTTATTAGTTTTTTATCACAACGTTTATAAGAATTTCCGTTATTAATGACAGGACATATGCATTTTTATTAAAATTAAACGAGATATCCTCCAATTTTGTTAGGTCTTCTCACATTTTATGCCAATTTGGAAGGGAATGATCTCTTCAGATCTCACCAAAAAAAAAGTATAATCTTTTCATTAATTCACCTCCCACACATATCTTGAAATTTTCATATTTCTACGACAATTACCAATCACATTAAAAATATAGTACATTTATAAGAATTTCCATTATTAATGAGAGGAGATATGCATTTTTAATAAATTTAAACGAGATCTCCTGAAATTTTTTTAGGTCTTCTCTCATTTTATGCCAATTTGGAAGGGAATGATCTTTTCAGATCTCACCCAAAAAAAAATTTTAATCTTTTTATTATTTCATCTCCCAAATATATCGTGAAATTTTAATATTTCTCCGACAATTACCATTCACATTGAAAAGATAACAATCACATTAATAGTTTCCTTTGTTAGTTTTTTATCACAACGTTTATAAAAAATTCCATTATTAATGAGAGGAGATATGCATTTTTAATAAAATTAAACAAGATATCCTGAAATTTTTTAGGTCTTCTCTCATTTTATGCCAATTTGGAAGGGAATGATCTCTTCAGATCTCATCAAAAAATAATTATAATCTTTTTATTATTTAACCTCCCAAACATATCGTGAAATTTTGATATTTCTAGGACAATTACCAATCACATTAAAAAGATAACAATCACATTAATAGTTTCCTTTATTAGTTTTTTTTATCACAATGTTTATAAGAATTTCCATTATTAATGAGAGGAGATATGCATTTTTAATAAAATTAAACGAGATATCCTGAAATTTTTTAGGTCTTCTCTCATTTTATGCCAATTTAAAAGGGAATGATCTCTTCAGATCTCATCAAAAAATAATTATAATCTTTTTATTATTTAACCTCCCAAACATATCGTGAAATTTTGATATTTCTAGGACAATTACCAATCACATTAAAAAGATAACAATGACATTAATAGTTTCCTTTATTAGTTTTTTTTATCACAACGTTTATAAGAATTTCCATTATTAATGAGAGGAGATATGCATTTTTAATAAAATTAAACGAGATATCCTGAAATTTTTTTATCTCTTGTCTCATTTTATGCCAATTTGGAAGGGAATGATCTTTTTAGATCTCTCAAAAAAAATTATAATCTTTTTATTATTTCACCTCCCAAACATATCGTGAAATTTTGATATTTCGACGACAACAACCAATCACATTAAAAAGATAACAATCATATTAATAGTTTCCTTTATTAGTTTTATTATCACAACGTTTATAATAATTTCCTTTATTAACGAAAGGAGCTATGTATTTTTAATAAAATTAAACGAGATATCCTAAAAATTTTTTAGGTCTTCTCTCATTTTATGCCAATTTGGAAGGGAATGACATTTTTAGATCTCACAAAAAAAACATTGTAATCTTTTTATTATTTCACCTCCCAAACATATCGTGAAATTTTGATATTTCTACGACAAGTACCAATCACATTAAAAAGATAACAACCACATTAATAGTTTCCTTTATTAGTTTTTTGTCACAACATTTCTAAGAATTTCCATTATTAATGAGAGGAGATATGTATTTTCAATTAAATTAAACAACATATCCTGAATTTTTTTTAGGTCTTCTCTCCTTTTATGCCAATCTAGAAGCGAATGATCCTTTTAGATCTCACAAAAAAATTATAATCTTTTTATTATTTGACCACCCAAATATATCGTGAAATTTTGATATTTCTACGACAAGTACCAATCACATTAAAAAGATAACAATCACATTAATAGTTTCCTGTATTAGTTTTTTAATCGCAACGTTTATCAGAATTTCCATTATTAATGAGAAGAGATATGCATTTTTACTAAAATTAATCGAGATCTCCTGAAATTTTTTTAGGTCTTCTCTCATTTTATGCAAATTTGGAAGGGAATGATCATTTCAGATGTCACAAAAAAAAATTATAATCTTTTTATTATTTCACCTCCCAAACAAATCGTGAAATTTTGATATTTCTACGACAATTACCAATCACATTAAAAAGATAACAATCACATTAATAGTTTTATTTATTAGTTTTTTATCACAATGTTTATAAGAATTTCCATTATTAATGAGAGGAGATATGTATTTTCAATTAAATTAAATGAGATATCCTAAAATTTTTTTAGGTCTTCTCTCATTTTATGCAAATTTGGAACGGAATGATCTTTTCAGATCTCACCAAAAAAAATTATAATCTTTTCATTATTTCATCTCCCAAACATATCGTGAAATTTTGATATTTCTACGATAATTACCAATCACATTAAAAAGATAACAATTTTCATTAATAGTTATCTTTATTAGTTTTTTATCACAATGTGTATAAGAATTTCCATTATTAATGAGAGGAGATATGTATTTTCAATTAAATTAAACGAGATATCCTGAAAAATTTTTAGGTCTTCTCTCATTTTATGCCAATTTGGAAGCGAATTATCTTTTTAGATCTCACAAAAAAAAATTATAATCTTTTTATTATTTCACTTCCCAAACATATCGTGAAATTTGATATTTCTACGACAATTACCAATCACATTAAAAAGATAACAATCACATTAATAGTTTCATTTATTAGTTTTTTATCACAACGTTTATAGGAATTTCCATTCTTAATGAGAGGAGATATGTATTTTCAATTCAATTAAATGAGATATCCTGAAATTTTTTTAGGTCTTCTCTCATTTTATGCCAATTTGGAAGCGAATTATCTTTTAGATCTCACAAAAAAAATTATAATCTTTTTATTATTTCACCTCCCAAACATATCGTGAAATTTTGATATTTCTACGACAATTACCAATCATATTAAAAAGATAACAATCATATTAATAGTTTCCTTTATTAGTTTTATTATCACAACGTCTATAATAATTTCCTTTATTAACGAAAGGAGATATGTATTTTTAATAAAATTAAACGAGATATCCTGAAATTTTTTTTAGGTCTTCTCTCATTTTATGCCAATTTGGAAGGGATTGATCTTTTTAGATCTCACAAAAAAAATTATAATCTTTTTATTATTTAACCTCCCAAACATATCGTGAAATTTTGATATTTCTAGGACAATTACCAATCACATTAAAAAGATAACAATGACATTAATAGTTTCCTTTATTAGTTTTTTTTATCACAACGTTTATAAGAATTTCCATTATTAATGAGAGGAGATATGCATTTTTAATAAAATTAAACGAGATATCCTGAAATTTTTTTAGGTCTTCTCTCATTTTATGCCAATTTGGAAGGGAATCATCTTTTTAAATCTCCCCAAAAAACTATAATCTTTTTATTATTTCACCTCCCAAACATATCGTGAAATTTTTATATTTCTACGATAATTACCAATCACATTAAAAAGATAACAATCACATTAATAGTTTCCTTTATTAGTTTTTTATCACAACGTTTATAATAATTTCCATTATTAATGAGAGGAGATATGTATTTTTAATAATATTAAACGAGATATCCTGAAATTTTTTTAGGTTTTCTCTCATTTTATGCCAATTTGGAAGGGAATGATCTCTTCAGATCTCACCAAAAAAAAATTATAATCTTTTTTATTATTTCACCTCCCAAACATATCGTGAAATTTTGATATTTCTATGACAATTACCAATCACATTAAAAAGATAACAATCACATTAATAGTTTTCTTTATTAGTTTTTATCACAACGTTTATAAGAATTTCCATTATTAATGAGAGGAGATATGCATTTTTAATAAAATTAAACGAGATCTCCTGAAATTTTTTTAGGTCATCTCTCATTTTATGACAATTTGGAAGGGAATGATCTCTTAAGATCTCACAAAAAAAAATTATAATCTTTTTATTATTTCACCTCCCAAACATATCGTGAAATTTTGATATTTCTCCGACAATTACCAATCATATTGAAAAGATAACAATCACATTAATAGTTTCCTTTATTAGTTTTTTTATCACAACGTTTATAAGAATTTCCATTATTAATGAGAGGAGATATGCATTTTTAATAAAATTAAACGAGATCTCCTGAAATTTTTTTAGGTCTTCTCTCATTTTATGCTAATTTGGAAGGGAATGATCTCTTCAGATCTCACCAAAAAAAATTATAATCTTTTTATTATTTCACCTCCCAAACATATCGTGAAAATTTGATATTTCTACGAGAATTAACATTTACATTGAAAAGATAACAATCACAATAATAGTTTCCTTTATTAGTTTTTTTATCACATCGTTTATAATAATTTCCATTATTAACGAGAGGAGATATGTATTTTTAATAAAATTAAATGAGATATCCTGAAATTTTTTTAGGTCTTCTCTCATTTTATGCCAATTTGGAAGTGAATGATCTTTTTAGATCTCACCAAAAAACATTATAATCTTTTTATTATTTGACCTCCCAAACCTATCGTGAAATTTTGATATTTCTACGACAACAACCAATCACATTAAAAAGATAACAATCACATTTTTTTTTTTTTAAGGAAAGTAGCCAGCAAACCTCAAAGTTGGACAAGGACATCCCAACAACGTTGGCACCCCCCCACCAACTAATCACCGGCAGCAAACCACAATTTATTTAAAGAAAGAGAAAAACCAACAAAAGGCAAAAGGCATGGGGGGACTAGACCAAAACCCATGAAAACAATCAAGAAAAACGGAAATAAGGCAATCCACAATGATTGCGTGCAAAACTTTCCCTAACAAATAAGGGAATATGCTCCCACCTAATTAACTCCATCCTATGATCAATCCCATAATTAGCTAATTTATCTGCACAAAGGTTTCCTTCTCTATAAATATGAGAACATGTAAAGTGCATTTGGGAACATAAATTAATACAACGAATCCAACGGCTTCTAAGATCCCAAGGAACTGAGTCAACCTTATCAAAAGCAGCAAGCACCAACTTAGAGTCACACTCCAACCACAGCTTATCCCAACCAACAGAATGAGCATATTCAATAGCTAAAATTGCAGCAAAAAGCTCAGCATGAAACGCTGTCTTAACACCAATATAAGCAGCAAAGCATCCACGAAAAACTCCAAAGCTATCCCGAAAAATACCACCACTCGCCGCATGTCCAGGGGAACCTCTAGCTGCACCATCAGTGTTACATTTGATGTAACCAATAGCTGGGGGAAACCATGTCACTTGCTTGACCTGAGTCGGCTTAGGAGGCTTAGCTGAGACTAAGAACTTCTGCAGAAGAGTAAATTCAGAAACAGAATTTGAGGCATGTCCCTTAGAAATAAAACCCGAAAGAGAGACAATAGAGATCACCAAAGAGGAAGCTTGTCTCAAAGTAAGCTGAACATTTCGAAACCTGAAACTGTTCCTGCACCACCAAATAACCCAGAATACATGCACAACAGCAGAAATCAAAACATCTTTCACTTGAGAGCTGCAAGACTTGTTCACGGATAAGAGCACACCGAGGCAAGAGGAAAAATCTAGCGAGCAAGGCAAAAAAGATTGCAGCCATTGCCATAAATTAGAAGCAAAACTGCATGTCAGAAAAAGATGTTCAGTAGTTTCATATGCATTACCACATAATGCACACATGGATACAACCACACAGCCCCTAGACCGAAGCCTATCATCAGTAAGCATCTTGCCATGAACAATTCGCCACAGAATAAAGCTGCGAGAGGGCGGAATTGAATTATTCCATAACAACTTGGACCAAGGAAGAAATTGCCCTGAAGGTGAAAAGTGTTTGAAAGCCACTTTGAAGGTAAGAAGCCCATCCAAAGAAGATTTCCAGATTGGTTGATCTGGAGCCTGGTTATCCATCAAAGGAGCAGGTATAGAAGAAAGCACTGCACGCAGCTGAGGTAGACGATGCAGCAAAATATCAGGCACATTCCACTGCTGGTTCCTCACAAAACAACTGACCGAAGACGTCAAAACATGTCTATGCAGATCAGGAATGTTTAATACATCAGCCAAAGAAGAATCAAGGCACCAATTGTCAAGCCAAAAATTGACTCTATCACCTCTATTAACAACCCAGCCAGCATTATCCAAAACCATTTGCCACTTACTTTTCATAGAAGTCCAAATAGAGGACGACTTGAAGCTCAAAAGAGGTTTTCCTTGCTTTAAAAACCGAGCTTTCATAAAAACCGCCCAATGAGAATCAGAAAAAACAAAGTCCCACATTAATTTCAACATACTTGCGTCATTCAACTTGACAATGGATTTCAGCCCAAGACCTCCTTCCCCCAATGGCTTACAAACTTTGTTCCAAGAAACAGTAACTAATTTACGAGTATTAATATCCCCAGACCAAAGAAAATTCCTCATCCAGCTCTCAAGAGTCTTAAGTAAAGACACAGGCCATGCGTATACATGAAAAGAGTATAGCAACATACTTGTAATGACAGAATTTATTAATTGCGCTCTGCCCATAATGGATAATATCTTACCTTTCCAGGAGACCAGCTTGGCTTTAATTTTGTCCGCAATAGGCTGCAAAAAACGAGTCCTAGGTTTACCAATAAAAATCGGGACACCAAGATAAGTAAAAGGCAAAGATCCCGGTCCAAAACCAAGACATTGCTGCACTTTAACAATCCCGTCATGATGCATAGAGCCCGAAAAGAACTTGCATTTCTCCGGACTGATAAGCTGGCCTGAAGCTTCCCCATAAAATTTAAACAGTAATTTCAAGTTCTGCAGATTTTTTAAGGTCCCTCTACAGAAAATCATAATATCATCTGCATATAAAGAATGAGTAGGAGTAGCACACCCCCTCGGACTGGCCATAGGCAACAGATATTTGTTCTCCACCAAGTACATGATACCTCTGCTCAAAACATCCTCCGCTATACAGAAAAGAAGTGGAGACAGGGGATCACCCTGACGAACTCCTCTCTTGCAAGCAAGGTAACCAACCGAGGCCCCATTAACACCAAATGAAAGCCTTGCAGACTGCAGAATAATGTTAATCCATTTACAAAAGACGTCACTGAATCCAAAAGCCCGGAGCGCCTCCAATAAAAAGTTCCAATCAAGAGTATCAAAGGCTTTTCGGATATCAATCTTAATAGCCAAATTACCACCAAAAATGCGATTCTTCAGCATATTAATAGCCTCGGATGCAATGCAAACACAATCTGAAATTTGTCTTCCTTTAATAAAACCCCTCTGATGGCTGGAGATAATTTTGGGAGCTATGTTAGCTAACCTGTCCGCCAACACCTTGGTAATAATTTTAAATTGAAAATTAGCCAAAGCAATAGGACGAAAATTTTCAATCGTATCTGCACCAGGAAACTTTGGAATCAGAGCTATCAAGTTGGAGTTTAGGCCTGGAAGAATCCAGCTTTGCAAGAAGAACTGCATAACCGAATTGAAAACATCAGTACCAATGATATCCCAAAACGCATGATAGAAACAACCACCAAACCCATCCGGGCCAGGGGCACTCGAGTTACTCAAGGCGAAAACAGCAGACTTCGCTTCATCAAGAGTTGGCAAATTAGTAAGCATAGAATTATCCTCAGCTGAGACAAGAGGGGTGATTACTGTTTTAATCAAATCATTAGGCAAGCATGAGATATCCGAGGCATATAAAGAGGAAAAATACTGCAGAACATGCTGATTAATATCATCCGCAGATTCCAGGATACTCTCTCCCACTCTAAGAGAAGAAAAACTCTTAGTAGCTCTCCTATAGCAAGCCATTTTATGGAAGAAAGCTGTGTTACGGTCCCCTTGGGAGAACCACTGTACCCGCGACTTATCTTTCCAGAAACTTTCCTCAAAAGAGAGAGCCTTTTGAAATTCAGCTTGAGCTTTATTCTCCAAAGCATGCAACTCTTCAGAATAACCGTGCAAAGAAATTTGCTGCTGAATGTCCTCCACTTCCTTTTTGGCATTCTGCACATTTGTAAACACATTTCCAAAAACCTCTTTGTTCCATATACGCAGGGCCCCTTTTAGAATCTTAAGCTTCTGTTTCAGGATGAACATAGGACAGCCCACAACAGGAGAATCCCAAATTTCCTTCACTAATCTTCTGCAGTCCTTGTGATCAAGCCACATAGATAAAAACTTAAAAGAGGATGGGGAAGATTTAATACCTTTTTGAAGGGAGACCAAAATAGGAAAATGATCCGATTTACTACGAATTAATGTGGAACACGAAACAGAATCACAAAGATCCAGCAAATCAGAGTTGCATATGGAACGGTCAAGTCGCATAGCAATATGCTGGCTTCCAGCTCTACCATTGGACCATGTGAACTCATTACCTTTAGTCGGAATATGAATAAGGCTATGATCATTAGACCACTGAACAAAATCAGAACATGAAGCTGAGAGCGGGGGATTGCCACCGAGTTTTTCATGAGCTCCCAAGACAGCATTAAAATCACCCATAAAAAGCCAGGGACCACTATTCTCAAGCTGCAACTGAGAAAGATCTACCCAGAGAGACCTACGTTTAACATAAGATGTAGAGCCATAAACAGCAGCCACAAACAAGGTTTGATTACCAAAAGCTATAGAGAATGCAACAAATTGCTCAGATGAAGAGATAACAGTAGGAGAAACTGATTGATCACAAATGCACCATAAATTAGGAGCTTTATTCGACCTAGAATTAACGGCAAAAATCTTGAGACCAAGACTAGACCAAAAGGAGGAAGGGAAGCAGTCCACCGATGACCAAGGCTCAGAAAGCAAAACCAGAAAAGGTTTATGTGAATTGCACAGATTATGTAACACACGTCTAGAAGCCTCATTAGCTAGGCCTCTAGCATTCCAAAAAAGGAGTTTCATTATGCAACAGAAGTTGGACCACCTCTAAGGTTATAGGTCCTAGCCCCGCTTCCTTTATTCTTTTGGCGCAGCTTTTTCTTCTTAGATTTAGATAACACCTCCTCAAAAGGATGATCATTCTGCATCTTTTCCATTCCAAGAGATTCGTGGTCCGAAGCTTCCTCCACTCTATCCCCCCACAGTTTAGAAACTAAATTTAGTTCCTTTTGCACCGAAGCTGCGTAATCTACTGCAGTCCCATCTGCCAGGGACCTCGATAAAGAGGGAGACACATGCGATGGAGAGTCAAAAGGACCGACTTCAGCACATATGGACTTTCCTCTAGAATTTGGCGCATTAATATCTTCATCCGAGGAACTCGAATCCTCAGCAATATCTTCCACCAGCCCATCCTTCAAGCCTACATTCCCTTCCAAACCTGCTCGATTCCTATCCGAGACACCCTCTTCTGAGACTTGCTCCGCCACTGCACCAACCATTACAGCTGCTGGTGTATCCACATTTACTGCAGCCTCTACAGACTGCTCCTTCTCCTTTACTATGTTACTAGGACCAGCATCCTCTCTCACTCGAGGCTTAGGCACGAATTGGGCCTTACCTTTAAAATCCACCCTTTTTCCTTTAGTCTTTCCATCCTCCTGCTTTCCAAGTCTGCAGTTTGCAGTGGTGTGACCAACAATCTTGCACGAGTCACAAAAAGCTGGCAAACGCTCATATACTAGCTCAACGAAAAAAGCAAAACCATCCCTTTCAACCAGAATTTGATCTCTCAAATCTTGCTTGAGATCCAAGTCAACCAAGACTCTAGCAAAATGGCCAAAGGAACGCGACGCTGTTGCCTCGTCAATGGCCAGGGGAACTTCGACCCCTCTAGCAATAGAAAACAGAATTCTTTGGCGCCAATATTCCTGGGGCAATCCAAAAATACGCACCCAACATTGCGCATTAGACTGTCGAACCAGACTAGGGTTGAAATCTGGGGTCCAAGAAAACAGCCTAAGAACCCCAGGTGCAAGGTTCCAGGATCCTCCAGCAAGAACCCTTCTTAAATCCTCAACTGATGCAAAGGAGAACTCGTAAAAACCCTTCCCAATGGATATCATACGCCAATTCCCCAAGGGATTCCAGATATTACCCAATTTCACACGAAGATCATTCAGCCTTAAAGGAGAGTCACCTTTGGACAGAACCAAGCGTCCGTGAAGATTGTTCTTACAACTTTCCAGCCCAGCCAGATATTCTTCTTCGGGTATTTTAACTGCAATGGCATCGCCCTTCAAACAAGGTACAGGAAGTTGGCTCAACGGGATGTCACACGCATTTTTAAGGGCCCGCACGAAAGAACGTTTGGGAGCCACCGGTGGCGGCTGGGACTTCTTCCCTTCGGAATCAAAATCAAGAAAACTCCATGGGATCAAAGGCTCTCCCATGGCTGCATGCAAAGAACGTAAGGAACCCTAGGAAACGAAAACCCTAGCAGAGCGCATCCCCTCGATTATTTTGAGCGTTTCTTATTAGTTTCCTTTATTAGTTTTATTATCACAACTTTTATAATAATTTCCTTTATTAACGAAAGGAGATATGTATTTTTAATAAAAGTAAACGAGATATCCTAAAATTTTTTTAGGTCTTCTCTCATTTTTGGCCAATTTGGAAGGGAATGATCTTTTTAGATCTCACAAAAAAAATTACAATCTTTTTATTATTTGACCTCCCAAACATATCGTGAAATTATGATATTTCTACGACAATTACCAATCACATTAAAAAGAGGACAATCACATTAATAGTTTCCTTTATTAGTTTTTTATCACAACGTTTATAAGAATTTCCAATATTAATGAGAGGAGATATGTATTTTCAATTAAATTAAATGAGATATTCTGAAATTTTTTTAGGTCTTCTCTCATTTTATGCAAATTTGGAAGGGAATGATCATTTCAGATCTCACCAAAAAATATTTATAATCTTTTTATTATTTCACCTCCCAAACATATCGTGAAATTTTGATATTTCTACGATTATTACCAATCACATTAAAAAGATAACAATCACATTAATAGTTTCCTTTATTAGTTTTTTATCACAACGTTTATAATAATTTCCATTATTAACGAGAAGAGATATGTACTTTTAATAAAATTAAATGAGATATCCTGAATTTTTTTTAGGTCTTCTCTCATTTTATGCCAATTTGGAAGGGAATGATCTTTTTAGATCTAACCAAAAAAGAATTATCATCTTTTTAAGGTCTTCTCCATTTTATGCCAATTTGGAAGGGAATGATCTTTTTAGATCTCAGAAAAAAAAATTATAATCTTTTTATTATTTCACCTCCCAAACATATACTGAAATTTTGATAAATGTATGACAATTACCAATCACATTAATAGTTTCATTTATTAGTTTTTTATCACAACGTTTATAAGAATTTCCATTATTAATGAGAGGAGATATGTATTTTTAATTAAATTAAATGAGATATCCTAAAATTTTTTAGGTCTTCTCTCATTTTATGCAAATTTGGAAGGGAATGATCTTTTCAGATCTCCCCAAAAAAAAATTATAATCATTTCATTATTTCACCTCCCAAACATATCGTGAAATTTTGATATTTCTACGATAATTACCAATCACATTAAAAAAGATAACAATCACATTAATAGTTTCCTTTATTAGTTTTTTATCACAACATTTATAATAATTTCCATTATTAATGGGAGGAGATATGTATTTTTAATAATATTAAACGAGATATCCTGAAATTTTGTTAGGTTTTCTCTCATTTTATGCCAATTTGGAAGGGAATGATCTCTTCAGATCTCACCCAAAAAAAAATTATAATCTTCTTATTATTTAACCTCCCAAACATATCGTGAAATTTTGATATTTCTATGACAATTACCAATCACATTGAAAAGATACCAATCACATTAATAGTTTCATTTATTAGTTTTTTATCACAACGTTTATAAGAATTTCCATTATTAATGAGAGGAGATATGTATTTTTAATTAAATTAAATGAGATATCCTTAAATTTTTTAGGTCTTCTCTCATTTTATGCAAATTTGGAAGGGAATGATCTTTTCAGATCTCCCCAAGAAAAATTATAATCTTTTCATTATTTCACCTCCCAAACATATCGTGAAATTTTGATATTTCTACGATAATTACCAATCATATTAAAAAAGATAACAATCACATTAATAGTTTCCTGTATTAGTTTTTTATCACAACGTTTATAATAATTTCCATTATTAATGATAGGAGATATGTATTTTTAATAATATTAAACAAGATATCCTGAAATTTTTTTAGGTTTTCTCTCATTTTATGCCAATTTGGAAGGGAATGATCTCTTCAGATCTCACCAAAAAAAAAAATTATAATCTTCTTATTATTTAACCTCCCAAACATATCGTGAAATTTTGATATTTCTATGACAATTACCAATCACATTGAAAAGATAACAATCACATTAATAGTTTCCTTTATTAGTTTTTTTATCACAACAATTATAAAAATTTCCATTATTAATTAGAGAAAATATGCATTTTTAATAAAATTAAACGAGATATCCTGAAATTTTTTTAGGTCTTCTCTCATTTTATGACAATTTGGAATGGAATGATCTCTTAAGATCTCACAAAAAAAAATTATAATCTTTTTATTATTTCACCTACCAAACATATCGTGAAATTTTGATATTTCTCCGACAATTATCAATCATATTGAAAAGATAACAAACACATTAATAGTTTCCTTTATTAGTTTTGTTTATCGCAACGTTTATAAGAATTTCCATTATTAATAAGAGGAGATATGCATTTTTAATAAAATTAAACGAGATCTCCTGAAATTTTTTTAGGTCTTCTCTCATTTTATTCCAATTTGGAAGGGAATGATCTCTTCAGATCTCACCAAAAAAAAATTATAATCTTTTTATTATTTCACCTCCCAAACATATCGTGAAATTTTGATATTTCTACGACAAGTACCAATCACATTGAAAAGATAACAATCACATTAATAGTTTCCTTTATTAGTTTTTTATCACAACAATTATAAAAATTTCCATTATTAATTAGAGAAAATATGAATTTTTAATAAAATTAAACGAGATATCCTGAAACTTTTTTAGGTCTTCTCTCATTTTATGACAATTTGGAAGGGAATGATCTCTTAAGATCTCACAAAAAAAATTATAATCTTTTTATTATTTCTGTAACCCCCTTTTTTTCTATAAAACATAATTTAACTATTTAATTCATTTTATATATTTATTTCAAAGTTCTGATACGATCTCTTACAATCCAAAATATGTTCTGTAATTTACATCATTAAAATTTATATAAACACTGCTACAAAATAATTCTAACTACTACAAATTATTGTCTACCCAAAATAGTCCCATCCTATATGCTCTGGAATTTCTGCATCTTCATCATTTAACTATATCTTCAAGCACCTGCAATTCACACTCCCCTAGAATCTGGGGACAGCATTACAGGATCAGGCATTTAATTTCTCATAGAATTAAAACAATTTCAAACAAATACATATCATAACAATATAATTAGTTACACACATAATTAAATGCAGTATGATTTATGCAATGCAGTTTTTGACTCAAATTCGTTTTGACCCTGCTCCATGGAGACTTCCCCTTTGAGTGTTTAGTAAGAAACTGGCCTACCATTACGATCTGTAATTCAGCTATCAGCCCCTACTAAACGCGAATAAACTAAACAGAATTAGGAGGTCAGGATACCCGGAAGGCCACCACGGCAGCATCTCTGTCCAAATTACAGCCACATGTGGAATTGCCAATATCCCTCACCCCACAGACTATATAATCACAGACTATACAGTCCTGTCTAACTTACTCTGCTCACCCATTTCTCAGGACTATCATATTCTCTGTTCATAATCTCAATCATCTTTTCAAATACATGACTACCGCAGTCCGGTCAGTCAACACAGTTCTCTGTTCATAATCTCAATCATATTTTCAAATACATGACTACCGCAGTCCGGTCAGTCAACACAGTTCTCTGTTCATAATCTCAATCATATTTTCAAATACATGACTACCGCAGTCCGGTCAGTCAACACAGTCCTGGAAATCAATTCCCCCATAAATACTCATTTCTCATTTGAAATCTTTGTATTTTCTAAGAGCTCAAGCTTATGCAATATGACAATGATGCTAATAAACAAATAATTAATATTAAGCAATCACATAAAAATTATAAAAATTTACTATTAGGTAAAGTTACTAAAATACCCTTAATCTTTTCTAGAATTCCATCTATGTCCTAAATTTTGAAATGACCAAATTACCCTTGCTCTTTTTCAAAAATTCCCATTTTGTCCCTACATGTAAAATGACCATTTTGCCCTTGATTTTACAAAAATTTCCACATAATATCCCTTGCATTTAGGGCTGGCCGAATGGTCTCACTACCATTCTCAACATATTTTCCAAAGTAACAACTTCCAATTCCAACCAAAAATCAACCAAATCACAAATTCAATCAAAATTCAACAAACCAAATTTCAACCATCACAACACATCAAAAATTCAATCAAACATCATTCCAATCCATGAATTACAATCACAAGCATCAAAAACACAAAACCCCTAAATCAATTTCAAGTTTTCATGATTCTAGGTCAAAATTTTAATCTAAGCCTACAACATGTTTTCTTCTAATTCCAAGGGTTCTAATTGAAATTAAATGCCTAGATCCTTACCTTAAACTCTTTAATTGAAGAAAAAGCCTTGAATTCCTTTCTCCCTCACTCCTTGGTCTTGTAGGAATTTTTGAGATTTCCTCCAATTTCTTTTCCTTTTTGCCGATTAGCTTAGGGTTTAGGAAGTTTGGATGGTTTGGTTTCTTAATTTGGGATGAGATGATGAAGTTAAGATGAAATTGAAATGAAAACTGCAGCTGCTGGGTTTGGAGAGCTCAAGGTTCTGTTTTGAGAGAAAATAGCTTTTTGTGACTTTTTCTCCTTTTACTTAAGTTAAATGCTTCTTAAAACAAATTATTAACTAAATTGGACTTTGCCTTCAAGTCCAGCTGCTGCCCTGCACGTCCAGCAGCTCATTTGGACCAAGGGAAGTCCACTTGCCAAGCCTTTCCAGCCCACTTGGACAGCCAAGGAGTTCCAAGTCACTTGCCTACCCCAAAAGTCAACATTTCAAGCACTTTGTAGAAATTTCTAGAAGGTAATTAGGGCTGCTAATTATTTTACAATGTGATTAGAATTTGAAGAAAATAACATCACCATTGGATTCCTCACTATCAAAAACCTTGGGGTAGTGTCTTACTTATCTCTTAATCCAAGCCTAATTAGCTTAATTTAGTGATCTTAGAAAAGCCTAAGTTGTCACTTTTTGATTGGTTAAGGTTCTAAATTAAAATTTTCTTGGTTAAACATTTTTAATAATTATTCTAAGTATATTACAATTATTAGATAATTCTATAGATATCCTATGAATTTTCTCTAAATTTTCTGTCTTAGAATTTTACCGTAATAATTCCTCAAAGTTCTAACTTTCAGAAAATCCTAACAATTCTGAATAAGCATTTTAATTCTTTATCTGTATATATTTTTAATCTATATTCTATTACCTTTCTTTTAAGTTATAATTGAGTTCAAAATTCTATACTTGAAAATTTATCCTGGACAGCTGTCTAACATAGCAGTCCAGTCAACTATCAATTTCGGCAAAAATAAAGACATTTGCAAATTTAGAAAATTCTTCTGAGTAGAACTGTATTAATTTCATTAAGAAATTATGTTCATAAAGTTCTATGAAATACATTGCATAATTGTTCATAATGTACATATATAAATGCATACAAATAGTAAAAATGAGGATGTTACAATTCTCCCCTACTAATAAAAATTTCGTCCTCGAAATTTCTAATACAAATATATAACCATACAACTATACAACAAAATAACTATACAAACAAATGAGGATATGTTTCTTTCATTTTTTCCTCTAACTCCCATGTAGCATCACCTCTGATATCATCCCAAATAACCTTAACTAGAGAAATTTCTTTACCTCTCAGGTACTTAATCCTTCTATCCTCAATCTTAATAGGCTTTGTTTCAAATGTTAGGTTTTCCTTTCTCTTCTAATGTACAGGCTCTTAAGAGATCTTCTAATGTCCAAATAGTCCTTTCTGTTTGACCATCAATCTTAGGGTGTTATACTAAACTAAGATATAATTTTACTTCTTAAAGCTTTCTGAAAATCTTTCCAAAAATTTAAAAACAAAGCTAGGGTCTTTATTAGACTCTATACTAGTAGATACTCCAGATAATCTAATTATTTCCTTTAAGTACAATTAAGCTAATTTTTCTAAAGAATACCTAATATTTATTGAAAGCAAAATGTACTAATTTAGTTAATCTATCTACAATTACTCAAATGGTATCAAAATTCCTATGTGTTCTAGGTAATCCTACCACAAAATCCATTGATATACTATTCCGTTTCCATATAGGTATCTCTAAAGGATGTAACAGATCAAAGGGTTTCTGATATTCAATCTTTGCTTTCTAACATGTTAAACATCTAGCCACATATTCTGCTACATCTCTCTTCATCCTAGACCACTAAACATTCCCTTTAAATCTTTATATATTTTGTTGTTCCAGGATGAATACTAAGTTTGCTTTTGTGCCCTTCCTTCAAAATTAATTCCTTAAATTCTTGATAATTAGGTACACAAATTCTATTTTTTAAATCTAATAATTCCATCTGTTCCTACATTAAATTCTTTTACTTTATTTGTTCCTATTAATGCTTTCTTTTCTTGAATAAATATATCTACATCTTGTTTCTTCTTAATCTCTTCCAAAAATCATTAGTAATCCTTCCTAATTGAATTTTATCTTTTTCCCTAACTGTACACAAATTCAAATCTCTAAATTATTGTATTAATTCTAATTCTTTAATCATCATAGTTGACACACGTACAATTTTCCTACTTAAGGCATCTGCTACTACATTAGCTTTTCCTGGATGATACATTAACTGAAAATCATAATCTTTAATAAACTCCATCCATCTTCTTTGTCTCCCTTCCATTTTTTTTTTTCAAACAAATATTTTAAACTCTTATGATCACTATATACATCAAATCTTGATCCATATAAATAATGTCTCCAAATCTTCAAAGCAAAAACTATAGCTGCTAACTCCAAATCATGAGTAGGATAATTTCTCTCATGTGATTTCAACCGCCTAGATGCATAAGCTACCACTTTCCTATTTTATATCAACACACATCTTAACCCAGGAGATTAAACATCACAGTATACCTCATAGGATTCATTTGGGTCGGGTAAAACTAAAACTAGTGAGGTAGTCAATTTATGTCTCAATTCTTGGAAAATTTTCTCACAACTCTCACTCCAAATAAAATTCTATTAAGGGTCCAGCTATCTTAGAAAATCCTTCAATCAATCTTCTATAATATCTATCAAATCCTAAGAACTACTAATCTTAGTTACTGTCTTAGGCCTTTCCCATTCTAAAACTGCTTCTACCTTAGAAAAATCTACACTTAGTCCATCTTTAGAAATTAAATGTCCTAAAATTTTCACTTCCTCCAACCAAAATTCACACTTAGACAATTTAGCATATAATTTTCTATCTTTTAAAATTTGCAATGTTATTCTAAGATGATTTTCATGTTCCTCTTTATTTTTAGAATATATTAATATATCATCTATAAATACTACTACAAAATGATCTAAGTATGGTCCAAACACCCTATTCATATAATCCAACACTGTTGGGGCATTAGTCACTCCAAATGACATCACTTGATATTCATAATGTCCATATCTAGTCCTAAAAGCAGTCTTGGGTATATCCTCCTTTTTACTGTAATTTGTTGGTACCCAGACCTTAAATCTATTTTAGAGAAAATTGTTGCTCCTCTAAGTTGGTCCATTAAATCATCTATTCTAGGTAAAGGATATTTATTCTTTATAGTTACTTTATTTAATTTTCTATAATCTACACATAACCTAGATCCTCCATCTTTCTTTTAACTAATAATACTGGGGCTTACCATAGGGACACACTAGGCCTTACAAACTGTTTTTCTAATAATTCTTCCAATTGTTTCTTTAACTCAATTAATTTCAATAATGACATTCTATATGGTTGCATAGAAATTGGTCTAGTACCAGGCATCAAATCTATACTAAATTCTATTTCTCTTTCAGGAGGCAAACTAGAAACATCCTCAGGAAAAATTTCAGGATATTCATTTACATCTAGCACAGAGTCTATTTTAATTTTATCTTCGTTAGTTCCAAGAGATGATAACATGTATTTTTGAATTTCACTTTTAAATGATATTTCCTTAGGTTGGATAGGCTTAAGTCTAGAAACATCAAGTTCAGGGAAAATCACATATTTAGAGGCACAATCTATTAGAATATGGTTGGTTGCTAACCAATCCATTCCTAATATCACATCAAGGTCAGTTAAAGGCAAACTACTCAAGTTCACAACAAATGATCTATCTCGGATAGTTATCACACAATTCAAACGTATTTTAGAGGTTAGGATTTTAAACATGATTAACATCCTCAACTTACAGCTGTACTTTAGAACCCTAATTCCAACAAATCACTATTAGAAAGACTTTCAAAATACCTCAAATTACTCCAATTCACTACTACCAATTTAATTGTTACTTGAATTTCCAACATCAAGACACACACCCTTAGGTCTTCCAATCACATACTCTTTCAATTTTTTTTTTTTTTTTTTTTTTTTTTTTTTTTTTTTTTTTTTTTTTTTTTAGGACAACTACTACTAACTTAGCATTTGGGTCCTATTCTACTCTCTTAATCAAGGTTTAACCATCAAGAACCCTCACTTATACCTACCCACTAAGTCCTATAACATGGATCATTAATAACCTCAATTATACAAGCCTTAAATCACCACTTACACCATGGAAATGTAATTTAACAGTGTTACACCCGCAGGCTATTTTACTGCACCAGAAAAATGCACTGTTTTGGTTCTAAATCATGTCCAAAACACAAAATTTCAAGTCCTAATAGTTAAGATATCAATCCTGTGACAAATTTATACTACGATACACTGTTTCAGCCTTCAAAACACATGAAAACATCCATTAGAACAATATGGCAATAACCATACTTTCAACATCTCATCATATTCCAAACTTCAAGGTACCTTCAAAACTTTGTTTTCTTTCTTTTGTCAAACTCAACTATTATCCTATAAACTCAAATATTTAGACCTCTATTCTCAACCTTGATCTACTAACTCAGATCTTTAGATCTCCTTCCTCAACTAACTCAAGGGTATAACTTATAAATTCACAATATAAGGAACATGGAAAATAACCCAACTTGAACAATACTAATAATAATAAAATTTTAAGCATTAGGAGAGAAAGTCATCTCGACTGAGTCCTGAGTGTGCACCCTCACAACTTTATCAAGATTTTCTTTCTTCCTTTCTGCCATCTTAGCTATACTATTGGTTTTAACTCTAGGATTTATAACTAGCCTTCCTCTTCTCATTTCTACATGTCTTAAAATTTCAGATCTAGTTACTACTCTTTTTCCCATAATATTCTTAACAAACAAAAAATTCTAATCAGGGTAACACAGCAAAACACCTAATAGACCCACTACTCGCAAGTCCTAGAGATGCATAACCAGAGCTCTGATACCACTAATGTAACCCCCTTTTTTTCTATAAAACATAATTTAACTATTTAATTCATTTTATATATTTATTTCAAAGTTCTGATACGATCTCTTACAATCCAAAATATGTTCTGTAATTTACATCATTAAAATTTATATAAACACTGCTACAAAATAATTCTAACTACTACAAATTATTGTCTACCCAAAATAGTCCCATCCTATATGCTCTGGAATTTCTGCATCTTCATCATTTAACTATATCTTCAAGCACCTGCAATTCACACTCCCCTAGAATCTGGGGACAGCATTACAGGATCAGGCATTTAATTTCTCATAGAATTAAAACAATTTCAAACAAATACATATCATAACAATATAATTAGTTACACACATAATTAAATGCAGTATGATTTATGCAATGCAGTTTTTGACTCAAATTCGTTTTGACCCTGCTCCATGGAGACTTCCCCTTTGAGTGTTTAGTAAGAAACTGGCCTACCATTACGATCTGTAATTCAGCTATCAGCCCCTACTAAACGCGAATAAACTAAACAGAATTAGGAGGTCAGGATACCCGGAAGGCCACCACGGCAGCATCTCTGTCCAAATTACAGCCACATGTGGAATTGCCAATATCCCTCACCCCACAGACTATATAATCACAGACTATACAGTCCTGTCTAACTTACTCTGCTCACCCATTTCTCAGGACTATCATATTCTCTGTTCATAATCTCAATCATCTTTTCAAATACATGACTACCGCAGTCCGGTCAGTCAACACAGTTCTCTGTTCATAATCTCAATCATATTTTCAAATACATGACTACCGCAGTCCGGTCAGTCAACACAGTCCTGGAAATCAATTCCCCCATAAATACTCATTTCTCATTTGAAATCTTTGTATTTTCTAAGAGCTCAAGCTTATGCAATATGACAATGATGCTAATAAACAAATAATTAATATTAAGCAATCACATAAAAATTATAAAAATTTACTATTAGGTAAAGTTACTAAAATACCCTTAATCTTTTCTAGAATTCCATCTATGTCCTAAATTTTGAAATGACCAAATTACCCTTGCTCTTTTTCAAAAATTCCCATTTTGTCCCTACATGTAAAATGACCATTTTGCCCTTGATTTTACAAAAATTTCCACATAATATCCCTTGCATTTAGGGCTGGCCGAATGGTCTCACTACCATTCTCAACATATTTTCCAAAGTAACAACTTCCAATTCCAACCAAAAATCAACCAAATCACAAATTCAATCAAAATTCAACAAACCAAATTTCAACCATCACAACACATCAAAAATTCAATCAAACATCATTCCAATCCATGAATTACAATCACAAGCATCAAAAACACAAAACCCCTAAATCAATTTCAAGTTTTCATGATTCTAGGTCAAAATTTTAATCTAAGCCTACAACATGTTTTCTTCTAATTCCAAGGGTTCTAATTGAAATTAAATGCCTAGATCCTTACCTTAAACTCTTTAATTGAAGAAAAAGCCTTGAATTCCTTTCTCCCTCACTCCTTGGTCTTGTAGGAATTTTTGAGATTTCCTCCAATTTCTTTTCCTTTTTGCCGATTAGCTTAGGGTTTAGGAAGTTTGGATGGTTTGGTTTCTTAATTTGGGATGAGATGATGAAGTTAAGATGAAATTGAAATGAAAACTGCAGCTGCTGGGTTTGGAGAGCTCAAGGTTCTGTTTTGAGAGAAAATAGCTTTTTGTGACTTTTTCTCCTTTTACTTAAGTTAAATGCTTCTTAAAACAAATTATTAACTAAATTGGACTTTGCCTTCAAGTCCAGCTGCTGCCCTGCACGTCCAGCAGCTCATTTGGACCAAGGGAAGTCCACTTGCCAAGCCTTTCCAGCCCACTTGGACAGCCAAGGAGTTCCAAGTCACTTGCCTACCCCAAAAGTCAACATTTCAAGCACTTTGTAGAAATTTCTAGAAGGTAATTAGGGCTGCTAATTATTTTACAATGTGATTAGAATTTGAAGAAAATAACATCACCATTGGATTCCTCACTATCAAAAACCTTGGGGTAGTGTCTTACTTATCTCTTAATCCAAGCCTAATTAGCTTAATTTAGTGATCTTAGAAAAGCCTAAGTTGTCACTTTTTGATTGGTTAAGGTTCTAAATTAAAATTTTCTTGGTTAAACATTTTTAATAATTATTCTAAGTATATTACAATTATTAGATAATTCTATAGATATCCTATGAATTTTCTCTAAATTTTCTGTCTTAGAATTTTACCGTAATAATTCCTCAAAGTTCTAACTTTCAGAAAATCCTAACAATTCTGAATAAGCATTTTAATTCTTTATCTGTATATATTTTTAATCTATATTCTATTACCTTTCTTTTAAGTTATAATTGAGTTCAAAATTCTATACTTGAAAATTTATCCTGGACAGCTGTCTAACATAGCAGTCCAGTCAACTATCAATTTCGGCAAAAATAAAGACATTTGCAAATTTAGAAAATTCTTCTGAGTAGAACTGTATTAATTTCATTAAGAAATTATGTTCATAAAGTTCTATGAAATACATTGCATAATTGTTCATAATGTACATATATAAATGCATACAAATAGTAAAAATGAGGATGTTACAATTTCACCTACCAAACATATCGTGAAATTTTGATATTTCTCCGAAAATTACCAATCATATTGAAAAGATAACAAACACATTAATAGTTTCCTTTATTAGTTTTTTTATCGCAACGTTTATAAGAATTTCCATTATTAATGAGAGGAGATATGCATTTTTAATAAAATTAAACGAGATCTCCTGAAATTTTTTTAGGTCTTCTCTCATTTTATGCCAATTTGGAAGGGAATGATCTTTTCAGATCTCACCAAAAAAAAATTATAATCTTTTTATTATTTCACCTCACAAACATATCGTGAAATTTTGATATTTCTACAACAAGTAGCAATCACATTGAAAAGATAACAATCACATTAATAGTTTCCTTTATTAGTTTTTTATCACAACGTTTATAAGAATTTCCATTGTTAATGAGAGGAGATATGCATTTTTAATAAAATTAAACGAGATATCCTGAAATTTTTTTAGGTCTTCTCTAATTTTATGCCAGTTTGGAAGGGAATGATCTCTTCAGATCTCACCAAAAAATATTATAATCTTTTTATTATTTCACCTCCCAAACATATCGTGAAATTTTGATATTTCTTGGACAATTACCAATCACATTAAAAATATAACAATCACATTAGTAGTTTCCTTTATTAGTTTTTTTATCACAACGTTTATAAGAATTTCAATTATTAATGAGAGGAGATATGCATTTTTAGTAAAATTAAACGAAATCTCCTTAAATTTTTTTACGTCTTCTCTCATTTTATACCAATTTGGAAGGGAATGATCTCTTTAGATCTCACGGAAAAAAAATTATAATCTTTTTATTATTTCACCTCCCAAACATATCGTGAAAATTTGATATTTCTACGAGAATTACCATTTACATTGAAAAGATAACAATCACAATAATAGTTTCCTTTATTAGTTTTTTATCATGTTTATAAGAATTTCCATTATTAATGAGAGGAGATATGCATTTTTAATAAAATTAAACGAGATATCGTGAAAATTTTTTAGGTGTTCTCTCATTTTATACCAATTTGGAAGGGAATAATCTTTTTAGATCTCACCGAAAAAAATTATCATCTTTTTATTATTTCACCTCCCAAACATATCTTGAAATTTTGATTTTTCTACAACAGTTACCAATCAGATTGAAAAGATAACAATCACATTAATAGTTTCCTTTGTTAGTTTTTTATCACAACGTTTATATGAATTTCTGTTATTAATGACAGGAGATATGCATTTTTAATAAAATTAAACGAGATATCCTGAAAATTTTTTAGGTCTTCTCTCATTTTATACCAATTTGGAAGGGAATGATCTTTTTAGATCTCACAGAAAAAAATTATCATCTTTTTATTATTTCACCTCCCAAACATATCGTGAAATTTTGATTTTTCTACGATAGTTACCAATCAGATTGAAAAGATAACAATCACATTAATAGTTTCCTTTATTAGTTTTTCATCACAACGTTTACAAGAATTTCCATTATTAATGAGAGGAGATATGCATTTTCAATTAAATTAAACGAGATATCCTGAAATTTTTTTATGTCTTCTCTCATTTTATGCCAATTTGGAAGGGAATGATCTTTTTAGATCTCATGGAAAAAAATTATCATCTTTTTATAATTTTGCCTTCCAAACATATCGTGTAATTTTGATATTTCTACGATAATTAGCAATCACATTGAAAAGATAACAATCACAATAATAGTTTCCTTTATTAGTTTTTTATCACAACGTTTATAAGAATTTCCGTTATTAATGAAAGGACATATGCATTTTTATTAAAATTAAACGAGATATCCTCCAATTTTGTTAGGTCTTCTCACATTTTATGCCAATTTGGAAGGGAATGATCTCTTCAGATCTCACAAAACAAAAAGTATAATCTTTTTATTAATTCACCTCCCACACATATCTTGAAATTTTCATATTTCTACGACAATTACCAATCACATTAAAAATATAGTACATTTATAAGAATTTCCATTATTAATGAGAGGAGATATGCATTTTTAATAAAATTAAACGAGATCTCCTGAAATTTTTTTAGGTCTTCTCTCATTTTATGCCAATTTGGAAGGGAATGATCTTTTCAGATCTCACCCAAAAAAAAATTTTAATCTTTTTATTATTTCACCTCCCAAATATATCGTGAAATTTTAACATTTCTCCGACAATTACCATTCACATTGAAAAGATAACAATCACATTAATAGTTTCCTTTGTTAGTTTTTTATCACAACGTTTATAAAAAATTCCATTATTAATGAGAGGTGATATGCATTTTTAATAAAATTAAACGAGATATCCTGAAATTTTTTAGGTCTTCTCTCATTTTATGCCAATTTGGAACGGAATGATCTCTTCAGATCTCATCAAAAAATAATTATAATCTTTTTATTATTTAACCTCCCAAACATATCGTGAAATTTTGATATTTCTAGGACAATTACCAATCACATTAAAAAGATAACAATCACATTAATAGTTTCCTTTATTAGTTTTTTTTTATCACAATGTTTATAAGAATTTCCATTATTAATGAGAGGAGATATGCATTTTTAATAAAATTAAACGAGATATCCTGAAATTTTTTAGGTCTTCTCTCATTTTATGCCAATTTGGAAGGGAATGATCTCTTCAGATCTCATCAAAAAATAATTATAATCTTTTTATTATTTAACCTCCCAAACATATCGTGAAATTTTGATATTTCTAGGACAATTAACAATCACATTAAAAAGATAACAATCACATTAATAGTTTCCTTTATTAGTTTTTTTTATCACAACGTTTATAAGAATTTCCATTATTAATGAGAGGAGATATGCATTTTTAATAAAATTAAACGAGATCTCCTGAAATTTTTTTAGGTCTTCTCTCATTTTATGCTAATTTGGAAGGGAATGATCTCCTTAGATCTCACAAAAAAAAATTATAATCTTTTTATTATTTCACCTCCCAAGCATATCGTGAAATTTTGATATTTCTTCGACAATTACCAATCACATTGAAAAGATAATAATCACATTAATAGTTTCCTTTATTAGTTTTTTATCACAATGTTTATAACAATTTCCATTATTAATGAGCGGAGATATGCATTTTTAACAAAATTAAGCGAGATATCCTGAATTTTTTGAGGTCTTCTCACATTTTACGCCATTTTCGAAGGGAATGATCTCTTCAGATCTCACCATAAAAAAATTATACTCTTTTTATTGTTTCACCTACCAAAGATATCGTGAAATTTTGATATTTCTACGATAACTACCAATCACATTAAAAAGATAACAATCACATTAATAGTTTCCTTTATTAGTTTTTATCACAACGTTTATAAAAATTTCCATTATTAATGAGAGGAGATATGCATTTTTAATAAAATTAAACGAGAAATCCTGAAATTTTTTAGGTCTTCTCTCATTTTATGCCAATTTGGAAGGGAATGATCTTTTAGATCTCACGGAAAAAAAATTATCATCTTTTTATTATTTCACCTCCCAAACATATCGTGAAATTTTGATTTTTCTACGACAGTTACCAATCAGATTGAAAAGATAACAATCACAATAATAGTTTCCTTTATTAGTTTTTTTTCACAACGTTTATAAGAATTTCCATTATTAATGAGAGGAGATATGTATTTTCAATTAAATTAAACGAGATATCCTGAAATTTTTTTAGGTCTTCTCTCATTTTATGCCAATTTGGAAGGGAATGATCTTTTTAGATCTCACGGAAAAATGTTATCATCTTTTTATAATTTCACCTCCCAAACATATCGTGTATTTTGATATTTCTACGATAATTACCAATCACATTGAAAAGATAACAATCACATTAATAGTTTCCTTTATTAGTTTTTTATCATAATGTTTATAAGAATTTCCGTTATTAATAACAGGACATATAAATTTTTATTAAAATTAAACGAGATATCTTGAAAATTTTTTAGGTCTTCTCTCATTTTATACCAATTTGGAAGGGAATGATCTTTTAGATCTCACGGAAAAAAATTTATCGTCTTTTTATTATTTCACCTCCCAACATATCGTGAAATTTTGATTTTTCTACGACAGTTACCAATCAGATTGAAAAGATAACAATCACATTAATAGTTTCCTTTATTAGTTTTTTTATCACAAAGTTTATAAGAATTTCTGTTATTAATGATAGGAGATATGCATTTTTAATAAAATTAAACGAGATATCCTGAAAATTTTTTAGGTCTTCTCTCATTTTATACCAATTTGGAAGGGAATGATCTTTTTAGATCTTACGGAAAAAAAATTATCATCTTTTTATTATTTCACCTCCCAAACATATCGTGAAAATTTGATATTTCTACGAGAATTACCATTTACATTGAAAAGATAACAATCACAATAATAGTTTCCTTTATTAGTTTTTTATCACAACGTTTATAAGAATTTCCATTATTAATGAGAGTAGATATGCATTTTTAATAAAATTAAACGAGATATCCTGAAATTTTTTTAGGTCTTCTCTCATTTTATGCCAATTTGGAAGGGAATGATCTTTTTAGATCTCACGGAAAAATGTTATCATCTTTTTATAATTTGACCTCCCAAACATATCGTGTAATTTTGATATTTCTACGATAATTACCAATCACATTGAAAAGATAACAATCACATTAATAGTTTCCTTTATTAGTTTTTTATCACAACGTTTATAAGAATTTCCGTTATTAATGACAGGACATATACATTTTTATTAAAATTAAACGAGATATCTTGAAAATTTTTTAGGTCTTCTCTCATTTTATACCAATTTGGAAGGGAATGATCTTTTAGATCTCACGGAAAAAAATTTATCGTCTTTTTACTATTTCACCTCCCAACATATCGTGAAATTTTCATTTTTCTACGACAGTTACCAATCAGATTGAAAAGATAACAATCACATTAATAGTTTCCTTTATTAGTTTTTTATCACAACGTTATAAGAATTTCTGTTATTAATGACAGGAGATATGCATTTTTAATAAAATTAAACGAGATATCCTGAAAAGTTTTTAGGTCTTCTCTCATTTTATACCAATTTGGAAGGGAATGATCTTTTTAGATCTCACGGAAAAAAAATTATCATCTTTTTATTATTTCACCTCCCAAACATATCGTGAAATTTTGATTTTTCTACGACAGTTACCAATCAGATTGAAAAGATAACAGTCACATTAATAGTTTCCTTTATTAGTTTTTTTTCACAACGTTTATAAGAATTTCCATTATTAATGAGAGGAGATATGTATTTTCAATTAAATTAAACAAGATATCCTGAAATTTTTTTTAGGTCTTCTCTCATTTTATGCCAATTTGGAAGGGAATGATCTTTTTAGATCTCACGGAAAAATATTATCATCTTTTTATAATTTCACCTCCCAAACATATCGTGTAATTTTGATATTTCTACGATAATTATCAATCACATTGAAAAGATAACAATCACATTAATAGTTTCCTTTATTAGTTTTTTATCACAACGTTTATAAGAATTTCCGTTATTAATGACAGGACATATGCATTTTTTATTAAAATTAAATGAGATATCCTCAATTTTTTTAGGTCATCTCTCATTTTATGCCAATTTGGAAGGGAATGATCTCTTCAGATCTCACCAAAAAAAAATTATAATCTTTTTATTATTTCACCTCCCACACATATCTTGAAATTTTGATATTTCTACGACAATTACCAATCACATTAAAAATATAATACATTTATAAGAATTGCCATTATTAATGAGAGGAGATATGCGTTTTTAATAAAATTAAACGAGATCTCCTAAAAATTTTTTCGGTCTTCTCTCATTTTATACCAATTTGGAAGGGATTGATATTTTCAGATCTCACCCAAAAAAAAATTATAATCTTTTTATTATTTCACCTCCCAATATCGTGAAATTTTAATATTTTTTCGACAATTACCATTCACATTGAAAAGATAACAATCACATTAATAGTTTCCTTTATTAGTTTTTATCACAACGTTTATAAAAATTTTCATTATTAATGAGAGGAGATATGCATTTTTAATGAAATTAAACGAGATATCCAGAAATTTTTTAGGTCTTCTCTCATTTTATGCCAATTTGGAAGGGAATGATCTCTTCAGATCTCATCAAAAAATAATCATAATCTTTTTATTATTTAACCTCCCAAACATATCGTGAAAATTTGATATTTCTACGAGAATTACCATTTACATTGAAAAGATAACAATCACAATAATAGTTTCCTTTATTAGTTTTTTATCACAACGTTTATAAGAATTTCCATTATTAATGAGAGGAGATATGCATTTTTAATAAAATTAAACGAGATATCCTGAAAATTTTTAGGTCTTCTCTCATTTTATACCAATTTGGAAGTGAATGATCTTTTTAGATCTCACGGAAAAAAATTATCATCTTTTTATTATTTCACCTCCCAAACTTATCGTGAAATTTTGATTTTTCTATGACAGTTACCAATCAGATTGAATAGATAACAATCACATTAATAGTTTCCTTTATTAGTTTTTTATCACAACGTTTATAAGAATTTCTGTTATAAATGACAGGAGATATGCATTTTTAATAAAATTAAACGAGATATCCTGAAAATTTTTTAGGTCTTCTCTCATTTTAAGCCAATTTGGAAGGGAATGATCTTTTTAGATCTCACGGAAAAATGTTATCATCTTTTTATAATTTCACCTCCCAAACATATCGTGTAATTTTGATATTTCTACGATAATTACCAATCACATTGAAAAGATAACAATCACATTAATAGTTTCCTTTATTAGTTTTTTATCACAACGTTTATAAGAATTTCCGTTATTAATGACAGGACATATACATTTTTATTAAAATTAAACGAGATATCTTGAAAATTTATTAGGTCTTCTCTCATTTTATACCAATTTGGAAGGGAATGATCTTTTAGATCTCACGGAAAAAAATTTATCGTCTTTTTATTATTTCACCTCCCAACATATCGTGAAATTTTGATTTTTCTACGACAGTTACCAATCAGATTGAAAAGATAACAATCACATTAATAGTTTCCTTTATTAGTTTTTTATCACAACGTTATAAGAATTTCTGTTATTAATGACAGGAGATATGCATTTTTAATAAAATTAAACGAGATATCCTGAAAAGTTTTTAGGTCTTCTCTCATTTTATACCAATTTGGAAGGGAATGAACTTTTTAAGATCTCACGGAAAAAAATTATCATCTTTTTATTATTTCACCTCCCAAACATATCGTGAAATTTTGATTTTTCTATGACAGTTACCAATCAGATTGAAAAGATAACAGTCACATTAATAGTTTCCTTTATTAGTTTTTTTTCACAACGTTTATAAGAATTTCCATTATTAATGAGAGAAGATATGTATTTTCAAGTAAATTAAACAAGATATCCTGAAATTTTTTTAGGTCTTCTCTCATTTTATGCCAATTTGGAAGGGAATGATCTTTTTAGATCTCACGGAAAAATATTATCATCTTTTTATAATTTCACCTCCCAAACATATCGTGTAGTTTTGATATTTCTACGATAATTACCAATCACATTGAAAAGATAACAATCACATTAATAGTTTCCTTTATTAGTTTTTTATCACAACGTTTATAAGAATTTCCGTTATTAATGACAGGACATATGCATTTTTTATTAAAATTAAACGAGATATCCTCAATTTTTTTAGGTCATCTCTCATTTTATGCCAATTTGGAAGGGAATGATCTCTTCAGATCTCACCAAAAAAAAATTATAATCTTTTTATTATTTCACCTCCCACACATATCTTGAAATTTTGATATTTCTACGACAATTACCAATCACATTAAAAATATAGTACATTTATAAGAATTGTCATTATTAATGAGAGGAGATATGCGTTTTTAATAAAATTAAACGAGATCTCCTAAAAATTTTTTGGGTCTTCTCTCATTTTATGCCAATTTGGAAGGGATTGATCTTTTCAGATCTCACCCAAAAAAAAATTATAATCTTTTTATTATTTCACCTCCCAATATCGTGAAATTTGAATATTTTTTCGACAATTACCATTCACATTGAAAAGATAACAATCACATTAATAGTTTCTTTTATTAGTTTTTATCACAACGTTTATAAAAATTTCCATTATTAATGAGAGGAGATATGCATTTTTAATGAAATTAAACGAGATATCCTGAAATTTTTTAGGTCTTCTCTCATTTTATGCCAATTTGGAAGGGAATGATCTCTTCAGATCTCATCAAAAAATAATCATAATCTTTTTATTATTTCACCTCCCAACATATCATGAAATTTTGATTTTTCTACGACAGTTACCAATCAGATTGAAAAGATAACAATCACATTAATAGTTTCCTTCATTAGTTTTTTATCACAACGTTATAAGAATTTCTGTTATTAATGATAGGAGATATGCATTTTTAATAAAATTAAACGAGATATCCTGAAAAGTTTTTAGGTCTTCTCTCATTTTATACCAATTTGGAAGGGAATGATCTTTTTAGATCTCACGGAAAAAAAATTATCATCTTTTTATTATTTCACCTCCCGAACATATCGTGAAATTTTGATTTTTCTACGACAGTTACCAATCAGAGTGAAAAGATAACAATCACATTAATAGTTTCCTTTATTAGTTTTTTTTCACAACGTTTATAAGAATTTCCATTATTAATGAGAGGAGATATGTATTTTCAATTAAATTAAACAAGATATCCTGAAATTTTTTTAGGTCTTCTCTCATTTTATGCCAATTTGGAAGGGAATGATCTTTTTAGATCTCACGGAAAAATATTATCATCTTTTTATAATTTCACCTCCCAAACATATCGTGTAATTTTGATATTTCTACGATAATTACCAATCACATTTGAAAGATAACAATCACATTAATAGTTTCCTTTATTAGTTTTTTATCACAACGTTTATAAGAATTTCCATTATTAATGACAGGACATATGCATTTTTTATTAAAATTAAACGAGATATCCTCAATTTTTTAGGTCATCTCTCATTTTATGCCAATTTGGAAGGGAATGATCTCTTCAGATCTCACCAAAAAAAAATTATAATCTTTTTATTATTTCACCTCCCACACATACCTTGAAATTTTGATATTTCTACGACAATTACCAATCACATTAAAAATATAGTACATTTATAAGAATTGCCATTATTAATGAGAGGAGATATGCGTTTTTAATAAAATTAAACGAGATCTCCTAAAATTTTTTTGGGTCTTCTCTCATTTTATGCCAATTTGGAAGGGATTGATCTTTTCAGATCTCACCCAAAAAAAAATTATAATCTTTTTATTATTTCACCTCCCAATATCGTGAAATTTTAATATTTTTCCGACAATTACCATTCACATTGAAAAGATAACAATCACATTAATAGTTTCCTTTATTAGTTTTTATCACAACGTTTATAAAAATTTCCATTATTAATGAGAGGAGATATGCATTTTTAATGAAATTAAACGAGATATCCTGAAATTTTTTAGGTCTTCTCTCATTTTATGCCAATTTGGAAGGGAATGATCTCTTCAGATCTCATCAAAAAATAATCATAATCTTTTTATTACTTAACCTCCCATACATATCGTGAAAATTTGATATTTCTACGAGAATTACCATTTACATTGAAAAGATAACAATCACAATAATAGTTTCCTTTATTAGTTTTTTATCACAACGTTTATAAGAATTTCCATTATTAATGAGAGGAGATATGCATTTTTAATAAAATTAAACGAGATATCCTGAAAATTTTTAGGTCTTCTGTCATTTTAAACCAATTTGGAAGTGAATGATCTTTTTAGATCTCACGGAAAAAAATTATCATCTTTTTATTATTTCACCTCCCAAACATATCGTGAAATTTTGATTTTTCTATGACAGTTACCAATCAGATTGAAAAGATAACAATCATATTTAATAGTTTCCTTTATTAGTTTTTTATCACAACGTTTATAAGAATTTTTGTTATAAATGACAGGAGATATGCATTTTTAATAAAATTAAACGAGATATCCTGAAAATTTTTTAGGTCTTCCCTCATTTTATACCAATTTGGAAGGGAATGATCTTTTTAGATCTCACGGAAAAAAATTATCATCTTTTTATTATTTCACCTCCCAAACATATCATGAAATTTTGATTTTTCTACGATAGTTACCAATCATATTGAAAAGATAACAATCACATTAATAGTTTCCTTTCTTAGTTTTTTATCACAACATTTATAAGAATTTCCATTATTAATGAGAGGAGATATGTATTTTCAATTAAATTAAACGAGATATCCTGAAATTTTTTTAGGTCTGCTCTCATTTTATGCCAATTTGGAAGGGAATGATCTTTTTAGATTTAACGGAAAAAAATTATCATCTTTTTATAATTTCACCCCCCAAACATATTGTGTAATTTTGATATTTCTACGATAATTACCAATCACATTGAAATGATAACAATAACATTAATAGTTTCCTTTATTCGTTTTTTATCACAACGTTTATAAGAATTTCCGTTATTAATGACAGGACATGTGCATTTTTAATAAAATTAAACGAGATATCCTCAAATTTTTTTAGGTCTTCTCTCATTTTATGCCAATTTGGAAGGGAATGATCTCTTCAGATCTCACCAAAAAAAATTATATTTTTTTTATTATTTCACCTCCCTCACATATCTTGAAATTTTCATATTTCTACGACAATTACCAATCACATTAAAAATATAGTACATTTATAAGAATTTCCATTATTAATGAGAGGAGATATGCATTTTTAATAAAATTAAACGAGATCTCCTGAAATTTTTTAGGTCTTCTCTCATTTTATGCCAATTTGGAAGGGAATGATCTCTTAAGATCTCACAAAAAAAAATTATAATCCTTTTATTATTTCACCTCCCAAACATATCGTGAAATTTTGATATTTCTAGGACAATTACCAATCACATTAAAAAGATAACAATGACATTAATAGTTTCCTTTATTAGTTTTTTTTATCACAACGTTTATAAGAATTTCCATTATTAATGAGAGGAGATATGCATTTTTAATAAAATTAAACGAGATATCCTGAAATTTTTTTATCTCTTGTCTCATTTTATGCCAATTTGGAAGGGAATGATCTTTTCAGATCTCACCAAAAAAAAATTATAATCTTTTTATTATTTCACCTCCCAAACATATCGTGAAATTTTGATATTTCTACGACAAGTACCAATCACATAGAAAAGATAACAATCACATTAATAGTTTCTTTTATTAGTTTTTTATTGTAACAACCTAAATCTGGGTTTACATATAATCCATTTATTTTATTTTACAATAATAAAACGTGATAAATTTGTTCAATTTTGCATTCGTTGGAATATAAAAGAGACAAGTAATTAAACTAAAATAGTAGTAGATTTAAAACATTTTCAAACTCAACTTGTAGTAAAATAATTTAACGCAAAAACACATTTTATAAAAGTCGCACGACCCTTATATTGAAAATAAACATTCATTGGAATAACAACGTAACACAGATATAAACAAGGTGTGCCTCCGTGGCCACCAAAATATACATATATAAATAAGTTTCTGAGAATAAAGGTTAGAAGTGTCTCACGCACAGGATTAATATCATGTACAACCCAAGTCTAAAGTATTAAATACACCGAAATAAGAAAATAGTTGACTGAAACAACATACAAAATTTCTGAATCTAGGCCTACCCATATCAAAATACAAAAGAAGGGAAAAACCTATGACTCAGAGCAGTCATCTCTAAACCCTACCCTCGTGGAGGGCCTCTGCTGCGCCATCGATATCTGGAAAAATAAATGTATGGAGTGAGTCCCTCTCCTCCACTAAACTAACAAACAAACAACTGACGGTCTCAAGCAACATACAACAATCAACTACATTGCAAAGATGCTCTCACGAGTCCCACTCGAATGTTCCTAATCTATTATACTATTTCTCTAGATCATACCATCTCAACATAACTCGGGCCCGCTGCCACTGGAACTCCCAGAACTCAGTGGACTTACACAATTTAAGTCAGATGACTTGCTGGGAGTACACCCTTCACCACGGTACAATGGCAGGGCTCTCACCAACATGGTTGTGCCTCCCATTTGTCGGGATTGCCAAGTCGGCACTGTGGAAACACGACCACAAACTCGACGCCAGATCCCCAAGAAACAGCAAGTCAGAGAGCACACCTCAGATACCACTATGTGAGGTCATCCAATCTCTAAGGACTGACTCCTCAACCACTCCCTCTCATCGGGTTAATCTCTTATAGGTTGGTGTGGCTTCTCTGCCAAAGGTACCGAACGGCTGTCTTTCATGACGTATGTCCCCGACATACCATACGAAGATCCACTCTCCACCACCACAGTGGTCACACATTCCGACCCCATTCCTCACGAGCATATTTCTCACCACAGGTGAAGCCCCCACACAACCTCTTTCACAATTGTCCATTCAAGCTTTGTCCACGAACAAATTTGTTCAACCGTCTCACACGACTTAGCGCTGGAGGTTCCTTCCTCCTTTTGGTTCTCACCATGATTCGGACAAGCACAATTTATAAACTTTCAATCATATGTGCATATTGCACGTTACCCAATCATGACCCACATCATGATCTTAACTGTCTTACTTTGTTTTATTGAAATCCTCACCCACTCTTACGTTTTATGCTTACTTAAGTCATTTTGTCCAAATCCATGCAAGAGTCCTAGATTTCTTTCTAAGTCCATTATCCGATGTCCTCCACGTGCATAGGAAATTCCTAGTTATTAACTCATAAGATTATTAAGTTCCCACTCTTTAATTATAATTAATTCACTATTGCACATAGTGAATGTCCTCAATTACTAGAATAATTTTCTAGCATCTACAAGTGTACTCCGTTTGGAGTTCACTTGCTCCCACACAAGAATGAATTATTCTTGTCCCCACAACCACAAAACATTGCAAACAAGTCACATGCACAATAAAATTTCAGCACTCTTTGCCCGAGGATCACACTCCTCCCGGTCTCCAATTTACAGTTAATAACATAATAATCATTAACAAACAATAATTCAATAATTCAACATAATCCATTAAACAACATTGCATACACATTTGCAATAGAAATTTCCCTTTTGAGGTGAAATGTCCATTAGCAAATCCAACGAACGGCATTAGGCACAATTACACAATCACACAATTAAATTTCATGCATATACCTATAGTTGTGCACACACACCAAAACTTATTTTACTTAGCAAATTAACTTAGAATTTCGTGAGATTTTACAGAGACATAATAAATCACATATATTTCATTATATAAATTTTTATTTCAAAAATTCAATCCATAAATATTATTTTTGAATTACTTATGGTTGCTGGACAGGCTCTGTAAAGTGCACTTCTACATTTTTGGTAAATAGCAAATCAACTCTTTTTTCTGTGATAATTCACAGGGAAAGTCCCCAACATGTAGGAAAACACATGGAATTTTCTCAGCACCAAATTCCTACCGAAAATTCCCTTTTTATATTTCTAAAACATTATTGCTTCAGAACAGAATTTTCCATACAAAAATGTACATAATTACAAAAAGTGTTCATAAAATTCTGAGAAAATTCATAGGCAGTCCACATAGTCCAGATAGTGTTACAAAATTTTATCAAAGCAAAATTCTGATAAAAAAGATATTTTATACATTTAAATACTCTGCTGTCCAATTTTTTGGTTTTCACAACATTAATTTCCTAAAAATTCTTCCTGATTTTTTCTGACTTTAAAAAAATTCAGGAATAACCCTCATAACATATAAATCGAAGTCATGAGCCCAGTTTTCCAAAAACATATCCCAAAAGTTTTATAAAATCCGAAACAGCCCCTTTTACAGAATCAGCAACATTTGAAAATAATTCCAAAAAAATAGTTCCATTGTTAAGAAAATTCTGAAAAAAATACCATCATATCCAGAGGTGCCAAAAAATGGGAAAACATCTTTACATTGCAAAATAATGCACAAAAATATTGAAAACAGCTGCAGTGCACAGTTTACAAACAAAACATTTCGACATGTTTCACATGCTCTTGAGACACCCATGGGGTCAAGAGACTCTCAATCACATGAACAGCCCAAAAACATCAAGAGAAACAAGAAATAGCTTAGGGAAAATAGAAACCCCTCCATACCTCTTTGGTTTCTCACTCAAAAGAAGAAAAATTGGTGTTGTTGGGTAGCCCTTGCCCTCCTCAACAATATATCCGAATTTAATCGGTGAAAACTTTGATTTGAGTACTTGAATCTTAGAGAGAAGGTGCTGAACTTTAGAGAGAAGGAGGAGAAAATAAGAAACTTAGGGAAGAAGAAAAGTGAAAATGAGAGAAAAGCTCTCTTGCTAGGGTTTTAAAAAGGAAGAGAGAGAAAAGTAAAACTTTTAAAAAAAATTCCCCCTATGTCCTTAGCTAGGGTTTTGTTTGTGTTGGGCACACATGGGCCCACTAGGTCTAGGGTTAGGGTATTTTCCAGTTTTGGGTTTTGGGTCTCTGCGGGATTTGGTCATCTGGTCTTTAATCAACGAGAAAAAGGATTTTTAATTCACTTTCATTCTATTTAATATTTTTCTAAAGCATATTTAATTAATTAATTAATCTTCACTAAATTTATTTTCATCAATAATTGTATTTCTTTAATTAATTAAATACTAAGAATTAATCCAATAGTGAAATAATTAATTAAAGTCATAAATCATGTACTTGACTTTAATTCACACAAAGTTTAATTATTTTCATTTAATGAAAATAATTTCACAGATATTTAATTGAAATCATACAACTTCACACATGACAGACATAACGAGTTTAAATTTTTAGGGTGTTACATTTATCACAACGTTTATAAGAATTTCCATTATTAATGAGAGGAGATATGCACTTTTAATAAAATTAAACGAGATATCCTGAAATTTTTTTAGGTCTTCTCTCATTTTATGCAAATTTGGAAGGGAATGATCTCTTCAAATCTCACCAAAAAAAATTATAATCTTTTTATTATTTCACCTCCCAAACATATCGTGAAATTTTGATATTTCTTTGACAATTACCCATCACATTAAAAAGATACCAATCACATTAATAGTTTCCTTTATTAGTTTTTTATCACAACGTTTATAATAATTTCCATTATTAATGAGAGATATGTATTTTTAATAAAATTAAACGAGATATCCTGAAATTTTTTTAGGTCTTCTCTCATTTTATGCCAATTTGGAAGGGAATGATCTCTTCAGATCTCAAAAAAAAAAATTATGATCTTTTTATTGTTTCACCTCCTGTAACCCCCCTTCTAATTTTAAACTTAATTTAATTAATTAATTTACATTATACATAAAAGTACTGATACATTCTATTAAAATCCAAAATATTTTCTATAAATACATCACTAAAATTTACAAAAGCCTTACTACAAAATGATCTATTTCTAAATTAAATTTTCTGCCTAAAATTTTTCCCTTCCTATAGCTCTGGAAATTTATGCATCTTTATCTTCTAACAAATCTTCAGCCACCTGTAATTTAAACTTCCCTAGGATCTAGGGACAAAATTTACCGGATCAGGCATTTAATTTCTCATACAATTAAAAAAATATAAGCCATGTTCATTTGATATAACAATTAGTAAATCACCTAAATAAAGCAAATGCAGTATGATTTATGTAAGTGCAGTTTTGACTCAAAATCATTTTGACCATGCTCCATAGAGACTTCCCCTTTGAGTGTTTAGTAAGTAACTGGCCTACCATTACGCACTGCAATTCAGCTATCAGCCCCTACTAAACGCGAATAAGCTAAACAGAATTAGGAAGTCAGGATACCCAGGAAGGCCACCACGACCGCATCTCAGTCCAGATTCCGGCCACATGTGGGATTGCCAATACCCTTCACCCCACAGACTATATAATCACAGACTATACAGTCCTGTCTAACAAACTCTACTCACCCCAAAAATCATTTCTCATATATCAAAATCTTTTCTCATGACTACCGCAGTCCCGGTTAGTCAACAACATCATTTCTCATTGGAAATCTTTGAAAATCCCCCAAATTACTCATGTTGATGCAATATGAAAATGATCATAATCAAATAATTAATATCAAACAATTTACATTATAACATTAATATTTTAATAAAATACTAATTAGGTCCTTGTTATGTAAATTTACTAAAGTACCCTTAATCTTTTTCTAAAATTCCAATTATGTCCTCTAATTGTGAAATTACCTAATTACCCTTGTTATTTTCTATTATTTCCGATTTTACCCTTAATCTTTTTAAAGAATTCCGAATTTACCCCTAAATTTTCTAGAACATGTGAATTTACCATTTTACCCTTATACTTTTCTATTATTTCCAAAATTACCCTTGATCTTTTTATAAAATTCCCAATTTACCCCTACATGTAAAATGACTATTTTGCCCTTGGTTATTTGAAAATTTTGCACATAGTACCCCTCCAATTTAGCCATGGCCGAATGGCCTCCTTCACAAATTCAACATCATTTCAAAATCAACCAAGTAATTTCAATTCAAAAACAAATCAATCAAGAAATCTCAATCAAAAAACAAACCAATCAATCAATTTCAATCCATCACCACATCATGAAATCAACAAAGCATGGATTCAAACACATATTTCAAACTTCAAACATCAATTTTATAAAAACCCTAAATCAATTTCATCTTTTCATGGTTCATGATCAAATCTTGGATTTAAACCTAAGGACATGTTTCTCCTACTTCCAATTGGTCTAAATTGAAATTAAATGCCAAGATCCTTACCTTAGGTCCTTAGTTTGATGAAGAATCCTTGAATCCCTTTTCTCCCTTCCTCTCTTGTCTTTTGGAATTTTGAGCTTTTTCTCCTAAATCTCTTCTCTTTGGCCGAAGGTGGTTTATTTTTTGTGAGGTTTGGATTGGTTTCTCTCTTGATTTTGGAAGAAAGGATGAAGTGAAATGGAGGGACCAGCTGCAGCTCAACTCACGGTTTTGGGACTTTTAAGAGCTAGGTTTTTTTTGCTTTTGTTTATATCTTGGTTTCTCCTTTTATTTAGAAAATTTTCCTCACCCAATTTAATTTATTATACACATCCAACCCTTGGCCCCAAGGCAGCCAATTTGGCCAAGCTTTTCAGCCCACTTGGACGGCCAAGACAAGTTCCTTAGGTGACTTGCCAATTTGTGTGGTCAAAGAGTCAAAAGTTGTAGAAAATGGTAGATTTTTCTAGAATGTATTTGGGGCTTTTAATTATCTTACAAACTAATTAGAATTTGAAGAAACTAACACCACCATTAAATTCCTCACTATCAAAAACCTTGGGGTAGTGTCTTAATTATCTCTTAATCAAAGTCTAATTAGCTTAATTTAATCACATTAGAAATATTGAGTTGTCAAATTTTGATTGGCTAATACTTTTATTTTTATTTCTCTTAGTTAAACAATGTTAATAATTATTTTAAGTATGTTATAATTAATAAGAAATTCCATAGGTGTCATACAAATTTTATCTTAATTTTCTACCTTAGAATTTTATCGTACTAACTTCACAAAGTTCTGACTTTCAGAAAATCCTAACAATTCAAAATTAACATTTTAATTTCTCAACTGTATATATTTTAAATCTATATTCGATTATCTTTTTATTAGATTACAGTCTAGTCCAAAATGTTACATCGGAAAATTTATCCTGGACAGCTGCCTGACACAACTATCCAATCAACAAGCAATTCAACCACAAACAAGAATATCAAAAGATTCAAAAAAAAAAATTTTAATGCAAAGGTTTGCAAGAGCATCAAAGTAGATCCACATAATCCCAACTAGGTTGGCACCATGAGAACCTCCAATCCCCTGCCAGCAAACCAAATTTTATTAATAAAAAAAAACAAAAAAACGAACAATCATAGGGGGACATAAAACCAAAACCCATGAAGAACAAAATTAACAAAACCTATAACAAGGTAGTCTAAGCTTATCCCTATGGAAGGAATCACAAAGAAAAGATGGAATGGAGTCCCACCAAGAAAAACCAGGAACACGAAAAGCATAGTTAGCAAGAGCGTCAGCACAACTGTTTCCTTCACGATAAATGTGAGAGATTGCAAACGACATTTTTTTTGTAAGAGCAATGCAATTTCGCCATCTCGTTTGAAGCTTCCAAGGCACCATATCCACTGACTTGAAGGCTTGAACCACAGACATAAAGTCACATTCTATCCAGAGCATCCCCCATCCTTTTCTATGCGTTGTCTCAATGGCAAAAATAACCGCCTGTAATTCAGCATGGAAAGCAAAGGAAATTGGAAGAGATTGAGAAAAGCAGCCTAATAATTCACCATTATTATTTCTAAAGAGGCCACCACAAGCAGCTGGACCGGGACATCCCTTCGCAGCACCATCTGTGTTGGCCTTAACCCAACCAACAAGAGGTGGATTCCAAAAAACCTCAATAATCTTGGGCGCGCGTCTTTTGTGCCCCACAATGTGAAGCTGTCTAAAAAGCGTGAATTCCTCCACTGTATTAGACATAGTCCCAGTAGAAAAATTTCCTGTCATCGACACTGCAGCAATAACTCTATTCAGAATATTATATTTTGTCATGGGGCTGTCATGAAAACGGGCTTGATTTCGGCTAAGCCAAATGAAATTCGCGATATTAATCACCAGAGAAATATAAACGTCCTTAGCTTGAGAGCTGGTTGCTGTATGACAGATCTCCAAAAGCTTCAAAGGGGAAGAGACATCCAGACGACGTTGTAGAATATGACCCAACCATGTCCAAAGATCAGTGGCAAACAAACACTCCAAAAATAAGTGATAAGATGTTTCAATGCATGATCCACAGTGAGAGCACATTGAAGCAAAAACTAGACCACTTTTATGCAAATTATCATCAGTAGGAAGACGGTTAAGAATCCACCTCCAAAACATAGAAGATTTCGAAGGAGGAATACAATTACGCCAAATAATTTTACTCCACCCAACAGGTTGAGCATAAGGTTGATAGTAGCTAATAGCATCTTTAAAAAGGAGTAAACCTGAATCAGAAGGAGACCAAACGCGTCTATCAGCAACATCATCAAGAGGAATAGAAAAAGCCTTTATCTCAAGTACCAGATGAGGGAAGCTCTATTCAAAAACTGGAGGAATCCTCCACTGTTTATCATGAATAAAATCAGACACAGTGGCTTGGAGATTCAGCTGAACAGCTGCAGGAATATTTAACATATCCGCAACTGTCCTGGACATCCATTTATCCTTCCAGAAAGAAATAATTCTGCCATCACCAATTTGCCATGTTGAGTTCTCCAAAATGATTGAGATACAAGGCTTAATACCAGTCCAAATGGAGGAAGAAACATGAGTATTTTTAGGAACTCCATTTTTAAAGAATATATTTCTACATAAGGAAGCCCAATGGGAATTCGAGACCATTAAAGACTAGCTAAGCTTTAAAAGAGCAGCCTTATTAATCAGCTTAAGAGGCCGTATCCCTAATCCACCCGAATCCACTGGTTGACAAAGGGTATTCCATGCAACAGTAACCAACTTGCGTTTTACCACATCTCCCGTCCATATAAAATTACGGATCCACAAGTCAATGGAGTTCAAAGTTGCCAATGGCCAAGCATATATATGAAAGCTGTAAAGAAGCATACTTTGGATAATTGATTTAACTACCTGAATCCTGCCCATGAAAGAAAGAAGAGAGCCTTTCCAAGCCTGCAACTTAGCTCTAACTTTATCAACAATAGCCTGCAAGAACAGCTTTTTGGGTCTCCCTTGGAATAATGGAACCCCAAGATAAGTAAAAGGGAGAGAACCTTGAGAAAATCCCAAGGCTTCTTTGATTTCTCTCAAGCGACTACCTTCATGCATTGAGTAAAAAATGCATTTCGAAAAATTTAGGTGCTGACCAGAGGCTTCTCCATACTGTTGGAAGAGAGACATTAAGTTGTGTATATGTTTTTGAGCCCTCTACCAAAAACCAGAATGTCATCCGCAAAGAAAACATGACTGGGGGTGCAAATATTTTTAGGACCAGAAATCGGTTTAAAAAGTCCCTGTTCCACAAGCAAAGAAATACCCCGACTAAGGACATCTTCTGCCAAACAGAAAAGAAGAGGGGAGAGAGGATCGCCTTGACGGACACCCCTCTTGCAGGAAAAGAAGCCAGCTGCCTTCCCATTAACAGAAAAACTCAGCTTTGCAGAGTGGAGAATAACATTAATCCACTGAACAAATTTGCTGTCAAAACCAAAAGCTTGAAGGACCTGAATTAAAAAATTCCAATCCAGTGTATCAAACGCCTTACGCACATCAAACTTCATCATCAAGTTACCTCCAAGAGTGCGATGTTTTAGAAGATTCACAGCTTCGGACGCAACACAAATGTAGTCACTTATTTGCCTACCTTTCACAAATCCCCTTTGGTGAGGGGAAATAATTTTTGGAGCAATTTCTGCAAGTCTATCAGCTAAGACTTTAGTGATAATTTTAAACTGAAAATTCGCCAAAGCAATAGGACGGAATTGGTCTATGTTATCAGCTTCTGGAACTTTTGGAATCAAAACCACCAAATTAGAATTCATGTTGGGCAATATCCATCCTTGTTGAAAAAACTGAAGTACCGCTTGAAAAACAGTATCCCCTACAATGTGCCAGTACTTTTGAAAGAAACAGCCTCCGAAACCATCTGGGCCAGGCGCCCCATCACCATTCATGTTAAACACAGCGTTTTTAACTTCATCTCTGGAAGGAACATTCGTAAGGAAGCAATTATCCTGTGGTGTAACCAGAGCTGGAATAGTACCGCTTATCAAGTCATTTGTTGTGCAATTATTAGCACCTGCATAAATGTTAGAAAAAAAGCCAAGAACCTCATTTTCCAAATCCTCTTGAGACTCCAGTAGATGATCTCCACGCCTAAGAACAGACATCCTCTTAGAAGTATGTCGAATCTGAGCAATCTTGTGGAAATATGCAGTATTACGATCTCCTTGACAATGCCATTTGATACTTGCCTTTTGTTTCCAAAAAGTCTCCTGCATGGACAGCGCTTTCTCTAATTCAATCTGAGCTTGAAGCTCCTTATCTCTTAAGTCATTAGAATAACCGAAAGCACAAATGTCATTCTGCACAACATTAACACTTTCTTGACATATTTTGACATTATCATGAATATTGCCAAAACATGATTTATTCCAAGAACGAAGGGCATGCTTTAAAAGCTGAAGCTTTTTCCCCAAAACAAACATAGGACAGCCAACAATAACTTGATTCCACGAAGAAGCAATAACATTTTCACAGTCCATGTGTTCCATCCACATTTTCTGGAACCTAAAAGGAGAAGGACCAGGTTTAGTGCCTCGCTGGAGGGACAACAATAGAGGGGAGTGATCCGAATGCATTCTGGTAAGAACAGAACAAGAGATAGTGTTCCAGAAGGAAAAGCTAGCATCATTGCAAAAAGCTCTATCTAAACGCATGTCAATGCGCTTATTTCCACGTCTGCCATTAGACCAAGTGAAAGAAGTTCCTAAAGAAGGCAAATCAACTAGAGAACAAGCATCAGCCCATGCTCTAAATTCAGAGCAAGATGAAGGGAGAGGAAGACGTCCACCTCGCTTTTCATGAGAGCCAAAGACTGCATTGAAGTCACCAATGCAACACCAAGAGCCTGTATTAGCCTGTTGCAGAGAGGCTAACTCTGCCCAAAGTTGTCTACGTAATACATAATCAGTGCAAGCATAAATAGCTGAGAAAAAAGAAAGTTCTTTATCAACAAACAAAGAAAAGGAAATATGTTGCAGCGAGGAAGAGAGAACATTTGGTTGCAAAGAATCTTTACAAATAGCCAAAATATTCGGTCGACGATGACCCCTGTTATTGGTTGCAAACAGTTTAAGTCATAACGATTTCCAGAAAGTAAGAGGAACTACAGAAGAAAGAGCCCATGGTTCTACAATGAAAACCATGTCTGGATTATGAACTGAGCATAAATGCCTAAGATATCTTAGGGTGGCCTGATTTGCCACACCCCGTGCATTCCAAAAGATGATCTTCATCATGCACGAAACTGAATACCAGCTCTTGAGCGAGTGCGAGGGACAGAGGTCAAAACCTTATTATTCTTCTTCTTAAGCTTTTTCTTCTGAGATTTGGAAATAACGACGGAGAACTCAGCTTCATTAGGGGATGATTCAACAGAAATATTAGTCAGATTCTGCTCACGGTCAGGAACCTGCTCTGGCTCATCTGCGACATCACCCCAAAGGCCTGTAATGTTGCCAATATCTTCTGCAATACGTTGGGTAGACTTGTCTCCAAAATCATCTCGCTGAGGAGAGTCTGGGTGTAAAGACTCATCATAAGAGCTACTTGCATCCTCTCTGATTAAGTTTCCCTCTAGAGCACCTGCTTGATTATCCTCTCGATTCAAAATCACTGCATCTTTAGATTTTTCTGTTTGGCAATCTACAGTTTGAGCCTGCTTATCATTATGAAGATCGACTGCTGCAGAAGCATAACTGGGACCAACACCAATGACAACATCACTCTGGATTAGAACATCTTTATTTTTTTCCTTAGGAACATAAATTTGCTTCTTTTTGGGCTCTCCTTTGGCAAGATCCTGTTGGACTACCCCATCATTATCCCGTTTCTTGCAATTCTCAGCAGAGTGCCCCACAATTTTGCAAGAAGAGCAAAACAAGGGTAAACGCTCATATACAACATTCACAAAAAAAGCGAAGCCCGTCCTTTCAACCAGAATCTGATCACGAAGATTGCTTGCTAAATCAACATCAACCAGAATTCTCGTATAGTGACCAAAAGTTTTTTTAACTGTGGCATCATCCAAGAGTAACGGTATGCCAATACCCCTTGCGATAGCAAAAAGAATGGTAGGCCACCAGTATTCTTGCGGCAATCCATAGATCCTTATCCAACATTGCGTATTCGTTTGCCTGACACTACTAGGATTGAAATCTGGCGTCCAAGAGAATAGTCGTAGTATCCCTGGTTCGAGGTTCCAGGCCCCCACAGCAAGAACCCTACGAAGATCCTCAAGAGAAGCAAAAGAAAATTCAAAAAAACCCTTTCCAATTGGCACCATACGCCAATGACCAAGCGGTTGCCAAAGTTTTGCCAATTTGGATCATAACTCCAAAGCCCTAGGAGGAGGGTTGCCCTTAGATAACATCAAACGCCCATGAAGATTATTTTTGCAACTTTCCAAACCTGCTTGATATTCATCTTCCGGAATAGAAACTGCTAGGGCTTCCCCTTTCAAGCAGGGGATAGGTAACTGGCTTAACGGGATATTGCATGCATTATTCAATGTCTGTGCAAAGGTTTTCTGCCTTGGTAAAGAAGCTTTGGGTGGAACCGAATTAGAAGGTTTTGATGGTGTGTCATCTCGAAGAAAATCCCATGGGACAATTGGAGAAGAAGGGGAGACCGCCATGGTTGACCTACAAGGATTAGACTATCACGTAGAGACCGTAACCCTAGCAGAGCTCCACATCTCAATCCCTGATTCAAAAAAAAATTCTGAATACAACTCTCAAACATATCGTGAAATTTTGATATTTCTACGACAATTACCAATCACATTGAAAAGATAACAATCACATTAATAGTTTCCTTTATTAGTTTTTTTTTATCACAAAGTTTATAAGAATTTCTATTATTAATGAGAGGAGATATGCATTTTTAATAAAATTAAATGAGATATCCTGAAAAATTTTTAGGTCTTCTCTCATTTTATGCTAATTTGGAAGGGAATGATCTCTTCAGATCTAACCAAAAAAAATATAATCTTTTTATTATTTCACCTCCCAAACATATTGTGAAATTTTGATATTTCTACGACAATTACCAATGACATTAAAAAGATAACAATCACATTAACAGTTTCCTTTATTAGTTTTTTTATCACAACGTTTATAAGAATTTCCATTATTAATGAGAGGAGATATGCATTTTCAATAAAATTAAATGAGATATCCTGAAATTTTTTTAGGTCTTCTCTCATTTTATGCCAATTTGGAAGGGAATGATCTCTTCAGATCTCACCAAAAAAACAATTATAATCATTTTGTTATTTCACCTCCCAAACATATCGTGAAATTTTTATATTTCTATGACAATTACCAATCACATTAAAAAGATAACAATCACATTAACAGTTTCCTTTATTAGTTTTTTTATCACAACGTTTATAAGAATTTCCATTATTAATGAGAGGAGATATGCATTTTCAATAAAATTAAATGAGATATCCTGAAATTTTTTTAGGTCTTCTCTCATTTTATGCCAATTTGGAAGGGAATGATCTCTTCAGATCTCACCAAAAAAACAATTATAATCATTTTGTTATTTCACCTCCCAAACATATCGTGAAATTTTTATATTTCTATGACAATTACCAATCACATTAAAAAGATAACAATCACATTAATAGTTTCCTTTATTAGTCTTTTATCACAACGTTTATAAGAATTTCCATTATTAATGAGAGGAGATATGCATTTTTAATAAAATTAAACGAGATATCCTGAAATTTTTTTAGGTCTTCTTTCATTTTATGCCAATTTGGAAGGGAATGATCTCTTTATATCTCACAAAAAAAAATTATAATCTTTTTATTATTTCACCTCCCAAACATATCGTGAAATTTTGATATTTCTACGACAATTACCAATCACATTAAAAAGATAACAAGCACATTAATAGTTTCCTTTATTAGTTTTTTATCACAACATTTCTAAGAATTTCCATTATTAATGAGAGGAGATATGTATTTTTAATAAAATTAAACGAGATATCTTGAAATTTTTTTAGGTCTTCTCTCATTTTATGCGAATTTGGAAGGGAATGATCTCTTTAGATCTCACAAAAAAAATTATAATCTTTTTATTATTTCACCTCCCAAACATATCTTGAAATTTTGATATTTCTACGACAATTACCAATCACATTAAAAAGATAACAAGCACATTAATAGTTTCCTTTATTAGTTTTTTATCACAACGTTTATAAGAATTTCCATTATTAATGAGAGGAGATATGCATTTTTAATAAAATTAAATGAGATATCTTGAAATTTTTTTAGGTCTTCTCTCATTTTATGCCAATTTGGAAGGGAATGATTTTAACCCCGCTTCTAATAAATCATTTAATTTAACTATTTAATTTACATTATATTATATATATAAAAGTTCTAATATATTCTATAAAAATCCAAAATATTTTCATATTTACATCGTTAAAATTTAAAGAAACACTGCTACAAAATAATTCTAAGTGCTACAAGTATTGTCTACCCAAAATCCCATCCTACAACTCTGGTCATATTTGCATTTGTTTCTTCTAACTATTTCTTCATTCACCTGCAATTGCACTTCCCTAGAATCTAGGAACAAAATTTACCGGATCAGGCATTTAATTTCTCATACAATTAAAACAATATCAACCATGTTCATTTCATATAATAAATCACATAAATAAATCAAATGCAGTATGATTTATGCAAATGCAGTTTTGACTCAAAATCATTTTGACCCTGCTCCATGGAGACTTCCCCTTTGAGTGTTTAGTAAGAAACTGGCCTACCATTACGCACTGCAATTCAGCTATCAGCCCCTACTAAACAAGAATAAACTAGACAGAATTAGGAGGTCAGAATACCCAGGAAGGCCACCACGACCGCATCTCAGTCCAAATTCCGGCCACTTGTGGGATTGCCAATATCCTTCACCCCACAGACTATATAATCACAGACTATACAGTCCTTTCTAACTTACTCTGCTCACCCAATTTTATTACTCATGACTACCGCAGTCCCGGTGTCAACAATATCTTTTTAAAATCAAGGACTACCGAAATTCCGGTGTCAACATTTATCATTTCACATGACTACCGCAGACCCGGTGTCAACAATATTTCTATTTTAAAAGTTCATGGCTACCGTAGTCCCGGTTAGCCAACATCAATCATTTCTTATTTTATATATCAAAATCATTTCTCATTTGAAATCTTTGTGTTTCCCCCAAAAAGACTCATGCTTATGCAATATGAAAATGATCATAAGTAAATAATTAACATTAAACAATCACATAAAGAAATATAAAATTTAACAATTATCATCATAACATTGGTAAATTACTAAAATATCAATTAGGTCACTACTATAAAAGTTACTAAACTACCCTTGCTCTTTTTCTAAATTTCTAATTTTACTCTCAATTGTAAAATTACCAAATTACCCTTATACTTTCCTATTATTTCCAATTTTGCCCTTGATCTTTTCTCAAAATTCCAAAATTATCCTTAAACTTTCTAGAGCATATGAATTTACCATTTTACCCTTATACTTTTCTATTATTTCCAAAATTGCCCTTGATCTTTTTATAAAATTCCCATTTTATCCTAAACTTTCTAGAACCTATAAAATTACCATTTTACCCCTCAATATTTTTATATTTTACTAATTTGCCCTTAAACTTTTTATAAAATTCCAAGATTACCCTTAAACTTTCTAGAACATATGAAATTACTATTTTACCCTTGAATATTTTATAATTTACTAAATTGCCCTTAAACTTTTTATAAAATTCCTAATATGTCCCTACATGTGAAATGATTATTTTGCCCTTGGTCTTTGAATAAATTTTCACCTTGTACCCTTTCAAACCCACCATGGCGTGAATGGTTCCTACAATTTTCCAACATCTTCACACAAACAATCATGTAATCTCAATCAAGAACAAACTAATTCAAAGTTCAATCAATCATAACACATCATAAAATCAACCAAACATTACATCAAACACCAATTTCACACTTCTAACATCAAATTTATATAAGCCCTAAATCAATTTCATGGCTCTTGATCAATTTTTGAATTTAAACCTCAATACATGGTTCTCCTACTTCCAAGTTATCTAAATTTGAAATTAAATGCCAAGATCCTTACCTTGAATCCTTAATTTGATGAAGAACCCTTGAATTTCTTTTTCTCCCTTTCTCCCTTGTCTTCTTGAAATTTTAAGGGTTTTCTCCCAATTTCTTCTCTTTTGGCCAAAGCTATATTAAAGCTTGTGAGGTTTAGGTTGGTTCCTCTCTTGGTTTTGGAAGAAAGGATGAAGATTTTTATGGAGGGGCTGCTGTTGGAGTCTCACGGTTTTCGGTTTTGGAAAGCTAGCTTTGTAAGTTTTTCTTTTGACTTTTGTTTCTTATGTTTTTAAATAAATTTTCTCCACCCAATTTGTTATACACGTCCAGCTGCTGCCCTGGGTCCAAGGGCAATCAATTTGGCTGAAATTCCATCCCACTTGGACGGCCAATAGAGCTTGCTTAGGTGAGTTTCTAAGTGTGTGGTCAACTAGTCAAAGAATGTAGCAAATTGTAGATTATTCTAGAAGGTTTTAGGGCTTTTTAATTATCTTACAAACTAATTAGAATTTTAAGAAACTAACACCACCATTAAATTCCTCACTATCAAAAACCTTGGGGTAGTGTCTTAATTATCTCTTAATCAAAATCTAATTAGCTTAATTTAATTACATTAGAAATATTGAGTTGTCAAATTTTGATTGGCTAATACTTTTATTTTTTATTTTTCTTAGTTAAACAATGTTAATAATTATTTTAAGTATGTTATAATTGATAGGAAATTCCATAGGTGTCATACAAATTTTCTCTTAATTTTCTACCTTAGAATTTTATCATACTAATTTTACAGAGTTCTAACTTTCAGAAAATTCTAAAAATTTGAAATTAGCATTTTAATTTCTCAATTGTATATTTTGTTAATCTACATTCAATTATCTTATTATTAGGTTACAGTTTACTCCAAAATGCTACACTGGAAAAATTTATCCTGGACAGCTGTCTGACACAACTGTCCAGTCAACAAGCAATTTAAACAGAAACAAAGATATCAAAAGATTCAGAAAATTTTACTAAATAGAACTGTATAAATTTTATTATGAAAATATGTACAGAAAGTTTTCTATAAAATATAGTACATAATTTCTCATAATATTTATAGAAAAATATTTACAAACAGTAAAATAAAATAAGGATGTTACAATGATCTCTTTAGATCTCACCAAAAAAAATTATAATCTTTTTATTATTTCACCTCCCAAACATATCATTAAATTTTGATATTTCTACGACAATTACCAATCACATTAAAAAGATAACAATCACATTAATAGTTTCCTTTACTAGTTTTTTATCACAAAGTTTATAAGAATTTCCATTATTAATGAGAGGAGATATGCATTTTTAATAAAATTAAACGAGATATCCTGAAATTTTTTTAGGTATTCTCTCATTTTATGCCAATTTGGAAGGGAATGATCGCTTTAGATCTCACCAAAAAAATATAAATACATTACTTAATAATTCACATAAAATAAATGCAGTATGATTTATGCAAATGCAGTTTTGACTCAAAAATCATTTTGACTCTGCTCCATGGAGACTTTCCCTTGTGAGTGTTTAGTAAGGAACAGGCCTAACATTATGCACTGCAATTCAGCTCAGCCCCTACTAAACGTGAATAAGCTAAACAGTATTAGCAGTTCAGAATACCCAGGAAGGCCACCACGACCGCATCTCAGTCCATTTCTGGCCACTTGTGGGATTGCGAATACCCTTCACCCCACAGACTATATAATCACAGACTATACAGTCCTGTTTAATAGATTCTGCTCACCTCAAAAAATCATTTCTCATGACTACCGCAGTCCCGGTGTCAACAACATCATTACTCATTTGAAATCTTTGTAAATTCCCCAAAAAGACTCATGTTTATGCAATATGATAATGATCATAATATTAAACAATCACATAAAGAAATATAAAAATTTAACAATTAACATTATAACATTTATATTTTACTGAAATACCAACTAGGTCCTTACTATGTAAAATTACCAAACTACCCTTAATCTTTTTCTAAAATCCCTAAATTATCCTTAAACATATGAAATTACCATTTTACCCTTATACTTTTCTATTATTTCCGAAATTGTCCTTGATCTTTTTATAAAATTCCCATTTTACCCCTAAACTTTCTAGAACCTATAAAATTACCATTTTACCCCTTAATATTTTTATAATTTACTAAATTGCCCTTAAACTTTCTATAAAATTCCAAGATTATCCCTATACTTTCTAGAACATATGAAATTACTATTTTACCCTTTAATATTTCATGATTTACAATTTTGCCCTTAAACTTTTTATAAAACTCCAATGTTGTCCCTACATGTGAAATTACTATTTTGCCCTTGGTCTTTGAATAAATTTTCACATGGTGCCCTTTTAATCTATCCATGGCCTACAACCATTTTCCAACATCATTCACAAAAACAACTAAGCAATTTCAATCAAGAACAAAGCAACCAATTTCAATCCATCACAACACATCAAGAAATCAATTCAAACATTGATTCTATACATATTTCAAACTTCTAACATCAAATATGTAAAAGCTCAAAATTAGATTAATCTTTTCATGGTTCTTGATTAGATTTTTTAATTTAAACCTCAAGACATGTTTTTCCTACTTCCAAGTGGTCTAGGTTGAAATTAAATGCCAAGATCCTTACCTTGAATCCTTAGTTTGATGAAGAAAAGCCCTTTCTCCCTTTCTCCCTTTCTCTCTTGTCTTCTTGAAATTTTTGAGCTGTTCTCCCAATTTTCTTCTCTTTGGCCAAATATATACTAAAGTTTGGGAGGTTTTGGTTGGTTTCTCTCTTGATTTTGGAAGCTTAAATGAAGATTTATGGAGGGGGCAGCAGCTGCACACTCACGGTTTTGGAGACTTTGGAGAGTTAGTTTTGGAAGCTTTTGTTTAGGCTTTGGTTTCTCATGTGAATTTAGAAAATTTTCCCCCACCCAAGCTCTTTATATACATGGCCATCTCCCTAGATCAAGACAATCATTTTGGCCAAGATTTTCCAGCCACTTGGACGGTCCAAATTAGTTCCTTAGGTGAGTTGCTAATTGTTTTGTTAATTGATCCAAGAATGGAGAAAATTGTAGATTTTTCTAGAATCTTTTAGGACTTTTTAATTATCTTACAAACTAATTAGAATTTTAAGAAACTAACACCACCATTAAATTCCTCACTATCAAAAACCTTGGGGTAGTGTCTTAATTATCTCTTACTCATAGTCTAATTAGCTTAATTTAATTACAGTAAAAATATTGAATTGTCAAATTTTCATTGGCTAATACTTTTGTTTTATTTTTCTTAGTTAAACAATGTTAATAAACAATTAATAGATAATTCCATAGATGTCATACAAATTTTATCTTAATTTTCTACCATAGAATTTTATCATAATAATTTCTTAGAGTTCTAACTTTCAGAAAATTCTAATAATTTGAAATTAGCATTTTAATTTCTCAAGTGTATATATTTTAAATCTATATTCAATTATCTTTTTATTAACTTACTATTTACTCCAAAATGCTACACTGGAAAAATTTATCCTGGACAGCTGTCTGACACAACTGTCCAGTCAACAAGCAATTCAAACAAAAACAAAGATAACAAAAGATTAAGAAAATTTTTCTGAATAGAACTGTATACATTTTATTATGAAAATATGTACAGAAAGTTGTCTATAAAATACGGTATATAATTTCTCATAATATTTATAGAAAAATATTTATAAACAGTAAAATAAAATAAGGATGTTACAATAGTTTCCATTATTAGTTTTTTATCACAACGTTTATAAGAATTTCCATTATTAATTAGAGGAGATATGCAATTTTAATAATATTAAACGAGATATCCTCAAATTTTTTTAGGTCTTCTCTCATTTTATGCCAATTTGGAAGGGAATGATCTCTTTAGAACTCACCAAAAAAAAATTATAATCTTTTTATAATTTCATCTCCCAAACATATCGTGAAATTTTGATATTTCTACGACAATTCCCAATCACACTAAAAAGATAACAATCACATTAATAGTTTCCTTTATTAGTTTTTTATCACAACGTTTATATTAATTTTCATTATTAATGAGAGAGATATGTATTTTTTATACGATTAAACGAGATATCCTGAAATTTTTTTAAGTCTTCTCTCATTTTATGCCAATTTGGAAGGGAATAATCTCTTTAGATCTCACCAAAAAAAAATTATAATCTTTTTATTATTTCACCTCCCAAACATATCATGAAATTTTGATATTTCTACGATAATTACCAATCACATTAAAAAGATAACAATCACATTAACAGTTTCCTTTATTAGTTTTTTATCACAACATTCATAAGAATTTCCATTATTAGTGAGAGGAGATATGCATTTTTAATAAAATTAAACGAGATATCCTGAAATTTTTTTAGGTCTTCTCTCGTTTTATGCCAATTTGGAAGGGAATGATCCTTTTACATTTCACCAAAAAAAAAATTTATCATCTTTTAATTATTTCACCTCCCATACATATCGTGAAATTTTGATATTTCTACGATAATTACCATTCACATTAAAAAGATAACAATCACGTTAATAGTTTCCTTTATTAGTTTTTTATCACAACGTTTATAATAATTTCCATTATTAATGAGAGCAGATAAGTTTTTTTTAAAAAATTAAACGAGGTATCCAGAAATTTTTTTAGGTCTTCCCTCATTTTATGCCAATTTGGAAGGGAATGATCTTTTTAGATCTCTCTAAAAAAAATTATCATCTATTTATTACTTCACCTCCCAAACATATCGTGAAATTTTGATATTTCTACGACAATTATGAATCACATTAAAAAGATAACAATCACACTAATAGTTTCCTTTATTAGTTCTTTTTATCACAACGTTTATAATAATTTCCATTATTAATGAGAGATATTTAGTTTTAATAAAATTAAACGAGATATTCTAATTTTTTTTAGGTCTATCCTCATTTTATGCACATTTGGAAGGGAATGATCTTTTTAGATCTCACCAAAAAAAATTATCATCTTTTTATTATTTCACCTCCCAAACATATCGTGAAATTTTGATATTTCTACGACTATTACCAATCAGATTAAAAAGATAACAATCACATTAATAGTTTCTTTTATTAGTTTTTTATCACAACGTTTATAATAATTTCCATTATTAATGAGAGGAGATATGTATTTTTAATAAAATTAAACGAGATATCCTGAAATTTTTTTAGGTCTTCTCTCATTTTATGCGAATTTGGAAGGGAATGATCTTTTTAGATCTCACCCAAAAAAAATTATCATCTTTTTATTATTTCACCTCCCAAACATATCGTGAAATTTTGATATTTCTACGACTATTATCAATCACATTAAAAAGATAACAGTCACATTAATAGTTTCCTTTATTAGTTTTTTTATCACAACGTTTATAATAATATCCATTATTAATGAGAGGAGATATGTATTTTTAATAAAATTAAACGAGATATCCTTAATATTTTTTATGTCTTCTCTCATTTTATGCCAATTTGGAAGGGAATGATCTTTTTAGATCTCACCAAAAAAAAATTATCATCTTTTTATTATTTCACCTCCCAAACATATCGTGAAATTTTGATATTTCTACGGCAACTTTCAATCACATTAAAAAGATAACAATCACATTAATAGTTTCCTTTATTAGTTTTTTTATCACAACGTTTATAATAATTTCCAATATTAATGATAGTAGATATGTAATTTTAATAAAATTAAACGAGATATCCTGAATATTTTTTATGTCTTCTCTCATTTTATGCCAATTTGGAATGGAATGATCTTTTTAGATCTCACCAAAAACAAATTGTCATGTTTTTATTATTTCACCTCCCAAACATATCGTGAAATTTTCAGATTTCTATGACAATTACCATTCACAATAATAGTTTCCTTTATTAGTTTTTTTATCACAACGTTTATAATAATTTCCATTATTAATGAGAGGAGATATGCATTTTTAATAAAATTAAACGAGATATCCTGAATTTCTTTAGGTCTTCTCTCATTTTATTCCAATTTGGAAGGGAATGATCTCTTTAGATCTCACCAAAAAAAAATTATAATCTTTTTATTATTTCACCTCGCAAACATGTCCTGAAATTTTGATATTTCTACGACAATTACTAATCACATTAAAAAGATAACAATCACGTTAATAGTTTCCTTTATTAGTTTTTTATCACAACATTTATAAGAATTTCCATTGTTAATGAGAGGAGATATGCATTTTTAATAAAATTAAACGAGATAACTAAATTTTTTTTAGGTCTTCTCTCTTTTTAAGCCAATTTGGAAGGGAATGATCCTTTTAGATTTCACCAAAAAAAAAATTATCATCTTTTTATTATTTCACCGCCCATACATATCGTAAAATTTTGATATTTCTACGACAATTACCAATCACAATAAAAAGATAACAATCACATTAATAGTTTCCTTTATTAGTTTTTTATCACAACGTGTATAATAATTTCCAATATTAATGAGTAGATATGTAATTTTAATAAAATTAAATGAGACATCCTTAAATTTTTTTTGGTCTTCTCTCATTTTATGCCAATTTGGAAGGGAATGATCTTTTCAGATCTCACCAAAAAAAAATTATAATCATTTTATTATTTCACCTCCCAAACATCTCGTGAAATTTTGATATTTCTACGACAATTACCAATCACATTAAAAAGATAACAATCACGTTAATAGTTTCCTTTATTAGTTTTTTATCACAACGTTTATAATAATTTCCATTATTAATTAGAGGAGATATGTATTTTTAATAAAATTAAACGAGATATCCTGATATTTCTTTAGCTCTTTCTCATTTTATGCCAATTTGGAGGGAAATGATCTTTTCAGATGTCACAAAAAAAAATTTATAATCTTTGTATTATTTCACCTCCCAAACATATCGTTAAATTTTGATATTTCTGCGACAAATACCAATCACATTAAAAAGACAACAATTGCATTAATAGTTTCCTTTATCAGTTTTTCATCACAACGTTTATAATAATTTCCATTATTAATTAGAGGAGATATGTATTTTTAATAAAATTAAATGAGATATCCTGAAATTTTTTTAGGTCTTCTCTCATTTTAGGCCAATTTGGAAGGGAATGATCCTTTTAGATTTCATCAAAAAAAAATTATCATCTTTTAATTATTTCACCTCCCAAACATATCGTGAAATTTTGATATTTCTACGACAACTTTCAATCACATTAAAAAGATAACAATCACATTAATAGTTTCCTTTATTAGTTTTTTTTATCACAATGCTTATAATAATTTCCAATATTAATGAGAGTAGATATGTAATTTTAATAAAATTAAACGAGATATCCTGAATATTTTTTATGTCTTCTCTCATTTTATGCCAATTTGGAACGGAATGATCTTTTTAGATCTCACCCAAAACAAATTGTCATGTTTTTATTATTTCACCTCCCAAACATATGGTGAAATTTTCATATTTCTATGACAATTACCATTCACAATAATAGTTTCCTTTATTAGTTTTTTTATCACAACGTTTATAATAATTTCCATTATTAGTGAGAGGAGATATGCATTTTTAATAAAATTAAACGAGATATCCTGAAATTTTTTTAGGTCTTCTCTCATTTTATGCCAATTTGGAAGGGAATGATCCTTTTAGATTTCACCAAAAAAAAATTATCATCTTTTAATTATTTCACCTCCCAAACATATCGTGAAATTTTGATATTTCTACGATAATTATCATTCACATTAAAAAGATAACAATCACGTTAATAGTTTCCTTTATTAGTTTTTTATCACAACGATTATAATAATTTCCATTATTAATGAGAGGAGATAAGTTTTTTTTTAAAAATTAAACGAGGTATCCAGAAATTTTTTTAGGTCTTCCCTCATTTTATGCCAATTTGGAAGGGAATGATCTTTTTAGATCTCACTAAAAAAAAATTATCATCTATTTATTACTTCACCTCCCAAACATATCGTGAAATTTTGATATTTCTACGACAATTATGAATCACATTAAAAAGATAACAATCACACTAATAGTTTCCTTTATTAGTTTTTTTATCACAACGTTTATAATAATTTCCATTATTAATGAGAGATATTTAGTTTTAATAAAATTAAACGAGATATTCTGAAATTTTTTTAGGTCTACCCTCATTTTATGCAAATTTGGAAGGGAATGATCTTTTTAGATATCACCAAAAAAAATTATCATCTTTTTATTATTTCACCTCCCAAACATATCGTGAAATTTTGATATTTCTACGACTATTACCAATCACATTAAAAAGATAACAATCACATTAATAGTTTCCTTTATTAGTTTTTTATCACAACGTTTATAATAATTTCCATTATTAATGAGAGGAGATATGTATTTTTAAAAAAATTAAACAAGATATCCTGAAATTTTTTTAGGTCTTATCTCATTTTATGCCAATTTGGAAGGGAATAATCATTTTAGATCTCACCAAAAAAAATTATCATCTTTTTATTATTTCACCTTCCAAACATATCGTGAAATTTTGATATTTCTACGACAATTACCAGTCACGTTAAAAAGATAACAATCACATTAATAGTTTCCTTTATTAGTTTTTTATCCCAACGTTTATAATAATTTCCAATATTAATGACAATAGATATGTAATTTTAATAAAATTAAACGAGATATCTTGAAATTTTTTAGGTCTTCTCTCATTTTATGCGAATTTGGAAGGGAATGATCTTTTTAGATCTCACCCAAAAAAAAATTATCATCTTTTTATTATTTCACCTCCCAAACATATCGTGAAATTTTGATATTTCTACGACTATTATCAATCACATTAAAAAGATAACAGTCACATTAATAGTTTCCTTTATTAGTTTTTTTATCACAACGTTTATAATAATATCCATTATTAATGAGAGGAGATATGTATTTTTAATAAAATTAAACGAGATATCCTTAATATTGTTTATGTCTTCTCTCATTTTATGCCAATTTGGAAGGGAATGATCTTTTTAGATCTCACCAAAAAAAAATTATCATCTTTTTATTATTTCACCTCCCAAACATATCGTGAAATTTTGATATTTCTACGACAACTTTCAATCACATTAAAAAGATAACAATCACATTAATAGTTTCCTTTATTAGTTTTTTTATCAAAATGTTTATAATAATTTCCAAACATATCGTGAAATTTTGATATTTCTACGACAACTTTCAATCACATTAAAAAGATAACAATCACATTAATTGTTTATATTAATTGAATTTCATTAATATTCCAAATAATAAGATAGAGAATTCTGTTTTGGAGGTTTGGGGGGAATGAGGTGCTCTGCTAGGGTTTTTGCATCCTAGGTTTTTTACGTGGTTTTCATGCAGCCATGGGGGAACCTCTGATCCCATGGAGTTTTCTTGCTGTGGACGTAGACACTCCACCTGTTGTGACGAAATATGAAGAGGAAAAACGATCTTTTGCTCAAACTCTAAAGCATACATGTGATATCCCTGTGAGTCAACTTCCGGTGCCATGCTTAAAGGGAGATGCTATTGCTGTGAAGATTCCAGAAGAGGAATATTTAGCGGGTTTGGAGAGTTGTAAAAATAACCTCCATGGACGTTTGGTTTTATCCAAGGGCGAAACTCCCCCGAAGCTTCAAGATCTGCGCTTAAAGTTGTGTAAATTATGGAACCCTTTGAGGCATTGGCGGATGATTTCTCTGGGGAAGGGGTTCTTTGAGTTTTCTTTTTCATCCATTGAGGATTTGAGACGGGCTCTTGCTGGAGGTTCTTGGAATCTTGCACCGGGGGTTCTTCGTCTTTTCTCATGGACTCCGGATTTTAATCCTAGTTTGGTAAGACAGTCCAATGCACAGTGTTGGGTGCGTATTCTGGGTTTGCCGCAGGAATATTGGCGTCAAAGAATTATTTTTTCTATTGCTAGAGGGATTGGGGTTCCTCTAGCAATTGATGAAGCAACGGCCTCAAGATCTTTTGGGCATTTTGCACGAGTTCTTGTAGACCTGGATCTTAAACAGGAACTGCGGGATCAAGTTCTTGTTGAACGTGCTGGTTTCGCTTTTTTTGTGGAGCTTGTATATGAACGTTTGCCTGCTTTTTGTGATGCCTGTAAAATAGTTGGGCATACAATTGCTAATTGCAGACATTCTAATCGTCATGAAAAAGTTAAGAAGGTTGATAAAACCTTGGAAACAACAGTGAAATCAGTGGCGAAATATGTTCCCAAGAAGCATTCTGGAGGAGATGCTGATACAAGTCATGTTAACATAGTAGTTGCTGGTGCTAGTGCTAAAACTGATGCTACTGGTGCAAAAGTAGGTACGAGTCGCATTAGCACAGATGTTGCTGTGCCCGTAGTAGCTGCAAATGCAGAGCTGGATAGATCGAAAGAAACAGATGAAGGTGTATATAAGGAAGGCTTAGTGGAGGACACAGATGACTCTTCGAGATCTTCTGCAGAGGATCTTGATCTTCAGATGATAAATCACAACAAGAAAGAGTTGGTTCTTGCTAAGTCTGGTATGGGAGGAAATAATACTCCTTCTCGTGTATCAGATTCTTTACCCAATTCTCTGGAGGATTTAAATGATACTGGACAGCAATATCCACCCTCTATTCAGAGAGAGATTAATTTGGTGTCCCAGCTTTGGGGGGATCATGTGGAAGAAGAGTCTATTCCAGAGTCACCCAGGCCAAATATACAGCAGGAAGATCAACCTTTTGAGAAGGTTATGTCTAAATCCCAGAAGAAAAAATTGCGCCAGAAAAACAAGGGTAGTGGTGCTAGGTCGTATAACCTTAGAGGGGGTCCTAAAGCTTTGGCTTGATGAAGATCCTCTTTTGGAATGCTAGAGGCCTGGCCAATGATGAGACTAGGCGGGTGTTACGCAATCTTTGTGTTTCGCATAATCCTGTGCTGTTGTTTCTTTCAGAACCTTGGACTTTGCTGGATAGATTTCCAGCTTCTTTTTGGTCCTCCCTTGGTTTAAAGGTTTTTGCAGTTAATAAAAGGAACTCTTTGGCGCCTAATATTTGGTGTATTTGTGCTTCTTACTTATCTCCAAATATTATTTCAGTGTCTGACCAGTTCATTTCTTTTTCTGTTGATTGTTTCAATCAAACATTTTTTGTGCTGCTATTTATGGATCCACTTCATATGTCAAACGTCGCAGACTTTGGGCGGATCGTTCACAGTTACAACAAAATTATACGGGTCCTTGGATGTTTATAGGCGATTTTAATGCTGTTATTGGGGCGCATGAGAAGAGTGAAGGGAATTTACCTTTGGCAGCTTCTTGTACAGATTTTATAGACTGGACAAATGCTAATAATTTAATACATATTCAGACTAAAGGCAACGCTTTTACGTGGTCCAATGGGCGCATAGGGAGACAACATATTGCAATGAGGCTGGATAGATCTATCTGTAATAAGGACATGTTGGATTTGTGTGATTCTATTTCCTGTTGCACTTTAATACGTAGCCAATCAGACCATTTTCCTCTCTTGGTCTCGCTTCAGAAAGGTATTTCAGCTCGTCCTTCTCCTTTTAAATTCTTATCCATGTGGGCAGAGCATCATGATTGCAGAAGACTTGTGAAGGAGGTTTGGGAAGTTCCTGTTACAGGTTGTCCAATGTTTATTCTTAAACAAAAGCTGAAGAATCTTAAGGCAGCTTTGAGAACTTGGAATCGTGAAGTTTTTGGTGATGTGCATGCGAATGTGAAGAAAGCAACTGTGGCTGTTGAGGACATTCAAAAGCTTTATGAGTCTGGTTGTTATGATGACTTAAGGGGTTTGGAGGATAAAGCACAGGTGGAATTGCAAAAGGCTTTAGCTTTTGAAGAAGCTTTTTGGAGAGATAAGTCTAGATTAAATGGTTTATAAATAGGGATCGAAATACTTCTTTTTTCCATAAGATGGCCAATTATCAAAGAACGACAAAGAGTATGTCTACACTCAGAGATGGAGAAAGGATTTTGGACACTCATGAGGAGATTAGTCAGCACATTTTGCAGTTTTATTCATCTTTATATGCCTCAGATTATGCTTGCGTGCCAAATGATTTGATCAAGACCGTTATTCCCTCTTTAGTTTCTGCCGAGGATAACTCGATGCTCACTAATATTCCTTCTTTTGATGAGGTGAAGGCTGCAGTATTTGCTTTGAACAACTCTAGTGCCCCTGGCCCTGATGGTTTTGGGGGTTGCTTCTATCATACTTTCTGGGATATTATTGGCAGAGACGTTTTTAATTCGGTCTTGCAGTTTTTCCTGCAAAGTTGGATATTACCAGGTATGAATTCCAATTTGGTTTCTCTTATTCCTAAGTTTTCTGGTGCTGATAAAATTGAAGATTTTCGTCCAATTGCGCTAGAAAATTTTCAATTTAAAATCATCACTAAAGTGCTGGCAGACAGGTTGGCAGAGATTGCTCCTAAAATTGTTTCTAGTCAGCAAAGAGGTTTTATTAAGGGGAGACACATTTCAGATTGTATCTGTACCACATCAGAGGCTATTAACATGCTGAATAAAAGAGTATTTGGTGGTAACTTAGCCATTAAATTTGATATTAAGAAAGCCTTTGATACTCTGGATTGGGGCTTTCTTTTGGAGGTCCTAAACTCTTTTGGTTTTAACAGTGTTTTCTGTAATTGGATTAAGATTATTTTACAGTCAGCTAAACTTTCTTTTGGGGTTAATGGCTCTCCAGTTGGCTATATTTCTTGTAAGAGAGGAGTGCGTCAAGGCGATCCTTTGTCCCCTCTTTTATTCTGTTTGGCTGAGGATGTTCTTAGTAGAGGGATTTCTTATTTGGCTGCAAATCATTATCTGTTACCTATGGCAAGTCCCAATGGTTTTTCATCTCCTACACATGCCCTGTACGTGGATGATATTATGGTTTTTTGCAGGGGAACCACTAAAAATCTCAATAACTTGATGTTGCTGCTAAAAGTTTATGGAGATGCCTCGGGACAACATATTAGTCCGGAAAAGTGTAAGTTCTTTTCAGGATCTATGCCTTGTGGTAGAATTAATAGTCTTCGTCAATGTTTGGGTTTTGGAGCTGGTTCTTTGCCATTTATCTATCTTGGAGTTCCTATTTTTGTTGGCAAACCAAGAGCTCGATATCTTAGTCCAATTGCAGATAAAATCAAAGCAAAACTTGTCTCCTGGAAAGGCTCACTTCTCTCTATTATGGGGAGAGCTCAATTGATTAACTCTGTTATTTCAGGTATGGTCTTGTTTAGTTTTCAGGTGTATTCTTGGCCATCATCTTTGCTGAAATCTATTGAATGTTGGTTGCGGAATTTTCTATGGTCTGGGGATATTAACTCTCGCAAGCTAGTTACTGTAGCTTGGAGCAAAGTTTGCAGACCGTTAAATGAGGGTGGATTAGGCTTAAGATCTTTGGTTGTGCTTAATGAGGCGTCCATGTTAATGTTGATGTGGAACTTTGTGCACTCAGATTCAGATTGGGCTGTTTTTATGAGAGCTAGATTTTTAAAGCATGGGAAGCCTATGGTCAGTTATAAATCATCTTCAGTTTGGATTTCAATGAAGCATAAATGGCAGCAGGTTGTTGAGAATACAAGATGGGTTGTCAATTCTGGTGATAGAGTTAATTTTTGGACAGATGTTTGGTGTCTTCATACATCTTTGGCTGATGCGCTTAACATTCCGAATCAATATAGGAGATTTTTACAGTCCTCTGTTAATTGTTTTGTGATTAATGATCAGTGGCATTTGCCTGTAGTAGTGCTGGAGAAACTTCCTCATTTGCTTGATATGCTGTCTAATATTATTGTTCCTTCGTCTAGTGACAAGGGTGCTGATCAAGCCGTTTGGAGGCATTCTGTTGATGGACTTTTATCTTTTAAAGCTACTGTTTCATATACTATTCCCCTTGGACAGCTCTGTTCTTGGTCTAAGGTAATATGGCTCAATTCTATTCCTCCTTCTCGCAGTTTTATTCTTTGGAGGCTCATACATAATAAGATACCCACAGATGAGTGTCTTCGTGCTAGAGGCTGTGTGGTGGTTTCTGTTTGTAGTCTTTGTGGTGCTTCAGATGAGACATCTGATCATCTGTTCCTGAGATGTGGTTTTGCTGGAAATATTTGGATGTGGTTGCAATCTATCATTAAAATCAATTTGGATTTGTCCACCTGCTTGTCTATATTGAATTCTTTGGATAAGGAAATCGGTCAAGTTAAAGAAGTTATGATATCAGCAGTGGTACATGTTTTTTGGGTAATTTGGCTTTGTAGAAATAGTTTGAGATTTAGAAATACTCGTATCTCTTTGCATCAGGCTATTTCTATGATCTTCTCTGCTGCTTCACTAACCGGATATCTGTCCAAGGGATTTGCTCGGAATACTATATCCGATTTCTCCTTTTTGCAGAATTTTTTGGTAAAAGCTAAGTATAAAAAGCATGTGGAGGCTAAGAAAGTTGTCTGGTATCCGCCAGCCTGTGGTTTTATAAAGTGCAATAAGGATGGGGCCTCTAGAGGGTCTCCTGGTCATGCAGCTAGTGGGGGAATCTTCAGGGACAACTTTGGTGCATTTCGTGGTTGCTTTTCAGTATATATCGGTGTCAAGTCTGCTTTGCATGCAGAGCTTTTTGCTGTCATGATGGCAATTGAACACGCATATTTGGTGGGATGGACTAGGCTATGGTTGGAATGTGATTCTACATTGGTTTTAGCTGCTTTTACTAATGAGAATATTGTTCCTTGGGAGTATTGAAGCAGGTGGAAGCGTTGCCTTAGATTGACTTCTCAAATGCACTTTCAATCTTCTCATATATACAGAGAAGGAAATCAGTGTGCTGATAGGTTGGCGAATTACGGAGTTGAACATGGTCTGGAAGTTACTTGGTGGGAGTCAATTCCACATTTTATTAGTCTTTGCTTTTTTCGCAATCGTTGTGGATTGCCCTCTTTCCGTTTTTGTTGATTTTGTTTTCATGGGTTTTGGTCTAGTCCCCCCATGTTTTTCTGTTGGATTCTATTTTTCCTTTGTTATTTTATACTGTGGTTTGCGGGCTGATGATTGATAGGCAAGGGGGTGCTAACATAGTTGGGATGTCTTTGTTCTATTTTGAGGCTTCGCACTCTACAACCCTTTATATAAAAAAAATTCCAATATTAATGAGAGTAGATATGTAATTTTAATAAAATTAAACGAGATATCCTGAATATTTTTTATGTCTTCTCTCATTTTATGCCAATTTGGAACGGAATGATCTTTTTAGATCTCACCAAAAACAAATTGTCATGTTTTTATTATTTCACCTCCCAAACATATCGTGAAGTTTTGATATTTCTATGACAATTACCAATCACAGTAATAGTTTCCTTTATTGGTTTTTTTATCACAACGTTTATAATAATTTCCATTATTAATGAGAGGAGATATGCATTTTTAATAAAATTAAACGAGATATCCTGAATTTCTTTAGGTCTTCTCTCATTTTATGCCAATTTGGAAGGGAATGATCTCTTTAGATCTCACCAAAAAAAAAATTATAATCTTTTTATTATTTCACCTCGCAAACATGTCCTGAAATTTTGATATTTCTACGACAATTACCAATCACATTAAAAAGATAACAATCACGTTAATAGGTTCCTTTATTAGTTTTTTATCACAAGGTTTATAAGAATTTCCATGGTAATGAGAGGAGATATGCATTTTTAATAAAATTAAACAAGATATCCTAAATTTTTTTAGGTCTTCTCTCTTTTTAAGCGAATTTGGAAGGGAATGATCCTTTTAGATTTCACCAAAAAAAAAATTATCATCTTTTTATTATTTCACCGCCCACACATATCGTAAAATTTTGATATTTCTACGACAATTACCAATCACAATAAAAAGATAACAATCACATTAATAGTTTCCTTTATTAGTTTTTTATCACAACGTGTATAATAATTTCCAATATTAATGAGAGTAGATATGTAATTTTAATAAAATTAAATGAGATATCCTTAAATTTTTTTAGGTCTTCTCTCATTTTATGCCAATTTGGAAGGGAATGATCTTTTTAGATCTCACCAAAAAAAAATTATAATCATTTTATTATTTCACCTCCCAAACATATCGTGAAATTTTGATATTTCTACGACAATTACCAATCACATTAAAAAGATAACAATCACGTTAATAGTTTCCTTTATTAGTTTTTTATCACAACGTTTATAATAATTTCAATTATTAATGAGAGGAGATATGTATTTTTAATAAAATTAAACGAGATATCCTAATATTTCTTTAGCTCTTGTCTCATTTTATGCCAATTTGGAGGGAAATGATCTTTTCAGATGTCACAAAAAAAAAATTTATAATCTTTGTATTATTTCACCTCCCAAACATATCGTTAAATTTTGATATTTCTGCGACAAATACCAATCACATTAAAAAGACAACAATCGCATTAGTAGTTTCCTTTATCAGTTTTTTATCACGACGTGTATAATAATTTCCAATATTAATGAGAGTAGATATGTATTTTTAATAAAATTAAATGAGATATCCTGAAATTTTTTTAGGTCTTCTCTCATTTTATGCCAATTTGGAAGGGAATGATCCTTTTAGATTTCATCAAAAAAAAAATTATCATCTTTTAATTATTTCACCTCCCAAACATATCGTGAAATTTTGATATTTCTACGATAATTACCAATCACATTAAAAAGATAACAATCACGTTAATAGTTTCCTTTACTAGTTTTTTATCACAACGTTTATAATAATTTCCATTATTAATGAGAGGAGATAAGTTGTTTTAATAAAATTAAACGAGATATCCTGAAATTTTTTTAGGTCTTCCCTCATTTTATGCCAATTTGGAAGGGAATGATCTTTTTAGATCTCACCAAAAAAAATTATCATCTATTTATTACTTCACCTCCCAAACATATCGTGAAATTTTGATATTTATACGACAATTATGAATCACATTAAAAAGATAACAATAAAACTAATAGTTTCCTTTATTAGTTTTTTTATCACAACGTTTATAACAATTTCCATTATTAATGAGAGATATTTAGTTTTAATAAAATTAAACGAGATATTCTGAAATTTTTTTAGGTCTTCTCTAATTTTATGCCAATTTGGAAGGGAATGATTTTTTTAGATCTCACCAAAAAAAAATTATCATCTTTTTATTATTTCACCTCGCAAACATATCGTGCAATTTTGATATTTCTACGACAACTTTCAATCACATTAAAAAGATAACAATCACATTAATAGTTTCCTTCGTTAGTTTTTTTATCACAACATTTATAATAATTTCCAATATTAATGAGAGTAGATATGTAATTTTAATAAAATTAAACGAGATATCCTGAATATTTTTTATGTCTTCTCTCATTTTATGCCAATTTGGAACGGAATGATCTTTTTAGATCTCACCAAAAACAAATTGTCATGTTTTTATTATTTCACCTCCCAAACATATCGGGAAATTTGGATATTTCTATGACAATTACCAATCACAATAATAGTTTCCTTTATTAGTTTTTTTATCACAACGTTTATAATAATTTCCATCATTAATGAGAGGAGATATGCATTTTTAATAAAATTAAACGAGATATCCTGAATTTCTTTAGGTCTTCTCTCATTTTATGCCAATTTGGAAGGCAATGATCTCTTTAGATCTCACCAAAAAAAAAAATTATAATCTTTTAATTATTTCACCTCCCAAAAATGCCCTGAAATTTTGATATTTCTACGACAATTACCAATCACATTAAAAAGATAACAATCACATTAATGATTTCCTTTATTAGTTTTTTAGCACAACATTTATAAGAATTTCCATTGTTAATGAGAGGAGATATGCATTTTTAATAAAATTAAACGAGATATCCTAAAATTTTTTTAGGTCTTCTCTCATTTTAAGCCAATTTGGAAGGGAATGATCCTTTTAGATTTCACCAAAAAAAAAAAATTATCACCTTTTTATTATTTCACGGCCCATACATATCGTAAAATTTTGATATTACTACGACAATTACCAATCACAATAAAAAGATAACAATCACATCAATAGTTTCCTTTATTAGTTTTTTATCACAACGTGTATAATAATTTCCAATATTAATGAGAGTAGATATGTAATTTTAATAAAATTAAATGAGATATCCTTAAATTTTTTTAGGTCTTCTCTCATTTTAAGCCAATTTGGAAGGCAATGATCCTTTTAGATTTCACCAAAAAAAAAATTATCATCTTTTTATTATTTCACCGCCCATACATATCGTAAAATTTTGATATTTCTACAACAATTACCAATCACAATAAAAAGATAACAATCACATTAATGGTTTCCTTTATTAGTTTTTTAACACAACATTTATAAGAATTTTCATTGTTAATGAGAGGAGATATGCATTTTTAATAAAATTAAACGAGATATCCTAAAATTTTTTTAGGTCTTCTGTCATTTTAAGCCAATTTGGAAGGGAATGATCTTTTTAGATCTCACCAAAAAAAAATTATCATCTATTTATTATTTCACCGCCCATACATATCGTAAAATTTTGATATTTCTACGACAATTACCAATCACAATAAAAAGATAACAATCACATTAATAGTTTCCTTTATTAGTTTTTTATCACGACGTGTATAATAATTTCCAATATTAATGAGAGTAGATATGTATTTTTAATAAAATTAAATGAGATATCCTGAAATTTTTTTAGGTCTTCTCTCATTTTATGCCAATTTGGAAGGGAATGATCCTTTTAGATTTCATCAAAAAAAAAATTATCATCTTTTAATTATTTCACCTCCCAAACATATCGTGAAATTTTGATATTTCTACGATAATTACCAATCACATTAAAAAGATAACAATCACGTTAATAGTTTCCTTTACTAGTTTTTTATCACAACGTTTATAATAATTTCCATTATTAATGAGAGGAGATAAGTTGTTTTAATAAAATTAAACGAGATATCCTGAAATTTTTTTAGGTCTTCCCTCATTTTATGCCAATTTGGAAGGGAATGATCTTTTTAGATCTCACCAAAAAAAATTATCATCTATTTATTACTTCACCTCCCAAACATATCGTGAAATTTTGATATTTATACGACAATTATGAATCACATTAAAAAGATAACAATAAAACTAATAGTTTCCTTTATTAGTTTTTTTATCACAACGTTTATAACAATTTCCATTATTAATGAGAGATATTTAGTTTTAATAAAATTAAACGAGATATTCTGAAATTTTTTTAGGTCTTCTCTAATTTTATGCCAATTTGGAAGGGAATGATTTTTTTAGATCTCACCAAAAAAAAATTATCATCTTTTTATTATTTCACCTCGCAAACATATCGTGCAATTTTGATATTTCTACGACAACTTTCAATCACATTAAAAAGATAACAATCACATTAATAGTTTCCTTCGTTAGTTTTTTTATCACAACATTTATAATAATTTCCAATATTAATGAGAGTAGATATGTAATTTTAATAAAATTAAACGAGATATCCTGAATATTTTTTATGTCTTCTCTCATTTTATGCCAATTTGGAACGGAATGATCTTTTTAGATCTCACCAAAAACAAATTGTCATGTTTTTATTATTTCACCTCCCAAACATATCGGGAAATTTGGATATTTCTATGACAATTACCAATCACAATAATAGTTTCCTTTATTAGTTTTTTTATCACAACGTTTATAATAATTTCCATCATTAATGAGAGGAGATATGCATTTTTAATAAAATTAAACGAGATATCCTGAATTTCTTTAGGTCTTCTCTCATTTTATGCCAATTTGGAAGGCAATGATCTCTTTAGATCTCACCAAAAAAAAAAATTATAATCTTTTAATTATTTCACCTCCCAAAAATGCCCTGAAATTTTGATATTTCTACGACAATTACCAATCACATTAAAAAGATAACAATCACATTAATGATTTCCTTTATTAGTTTTTTAGCACAACATTTATAAGAATTTCCATTGTTAATGAGAGGAGATATGCATTTTTAATAAAATTAAACGAGATATCCTAAAATTTTTTTAGGTCTTCTCTCATTTTAAGCCAATTTGGAAGGGAATGATCCTTTTAGATTTCACCAAAAAAAAAAAAATTATCACCTTTTTATTATTTCACGGCCCATACATATCGTAAAATTTTGATATTACTACGACAATTACCAATCACAATAAAAAGATAACAATCACATCAATAGTTTCCTTTATTAGTTTTTTATCACAACGTGTATAATAATTTCCAATATTAATGAGAGTAGATATGTAATTTTAATAAAATTAAATGAGATATCCTTAAATTTTTTTAGGTCTTCTCTCATTTTAAGCCAATTTGGAAGGCAATGATCCTTTTAGATTTCACCAAAAAAAAAATTATCATCTTTTTATTATTTCACCGCCCATACATATCGTAAAATTTTGATATTTCTACAACAATTACCAATCACAATAAAAAGATAACAATCACATTAATGGTTTCCTTTATTAGTTTTTTAACACAACATTTATAAGAATTTTCATTGTTAATGAGAGGAGATATGCATTTTTAATAAAATTAAACGAGATATCCTAAAATTTTTTTAGGTCTTCTGTCATTTTAAGCCAATTTGGAAGGGAATGATCTTTTTAGATCTCACCAAAAAAAAATTATCATCTATTTATTATTTCACCGCCCATACATATCGTAAAATTTTGATATTTCTACGACAATTACCAATCACAATAAAAAGATAACAATCACATTAATAGTTTCCTTTATTAGTTTTTTATCACGACGTGTATAATAATTTCCAATATTAATGAGAGTAGATATGTATTTTTAATAAAATTAAATGAGATATCCTGAAATTTTTTTAGGTCTTCTCTCATTTTATGCCAATTTGGAAGGGAATGATCCTTTTAGATTTCATCAAAAAAAAAATTATCATCTTTTAATTATTTCACCTCCCAAACATATCGTGAAATTTTGATATTTCTACGATAATTACCAATCACATTAAAAAGATAACAATCACGTTAATAGTTTCCTTTACTAGTTTTTTATCACAACGTTTATAATAATTTCCATTATTAATGAGAGGAGATAAGTTGTTTTAATAAAATTAAACGAGATATCCTGAAATTTTTTTAGGTCTTCCCTCATTTTATGCCAATTTGGAAGGGAATGATCTTTTTAGATCTCACCAAAAAAAATTATCATCTATTTATTACTTCACCTCCCAAACATATCGTGAAATTTTGATATTTATACGACAATTATGAATCACATTAAAAAGATAACAATAAAACTAATAGTTTCCTTTATTAGTTTTTTTATCACAACGTTTATAACAATTTCCATTATTAATGAGAGATATTTAGTTTTAATAAAATTAAACGAGATATTCTGAAATTTTTTTAGGTCTTCTCTAATTTTATGCCAATTTGGAAGGGAATGATTTTTTTAGATCTCACCAAAAAAAAATTATCATCTTTTTATTATTTCACCTCGCAAACATATCGTGCAATTTTGATATTTCTACGACAACTTTCAATCACATTAAAAAGATAACAATCACATTAATAGTTTCCTTCGTTAGTTTTTTTATCACAACATTTATAATAATTTCCAATATTAATGAGAGTAGATATGTAATTTTAATAAAATTAAACGAGATATCCTGAATATTTTTTATGTCTTCTCTCATTTTATGCCAATTTGGAACGGAATGATCTTTTTAGATCTCACCAAAAACAAATTGTCATGTTTTTATTATTTCACCTCCCAAACATATCGGGAAATTTGGATATTTCTATGACAATTACCAATCACAATAATAGTTTCCTTTATTAGTTTTTTTATCACAACGTTTATAATAATTTCCATCATTAATGAGAGGAGATATGCATTTTTAATAAAATTAAACGAGATATCCTGAATTTCTTTAGGTCTTCTCTCATTTTATGCCAATTTGGAAGGCAATGATCTCTTTAGATCTCACCAAAAAAAAAAATTATAATCTTTTAATTATTTCACCTCCCAAAAATGCCCTGAAATTTTGATATTTCTACGACAATTACCAATCACATTAAAAAGATAACAATCACATTAATGATTTCCTTTATTAGTTTTTTAGCACAACATTTATAAGAATTTCCATTGTTAATGAGAGGAGATATGCATTTTTAATAAAATTAAACGAGATATCCTAAAATTTTTTTAGGTCTTCTCTCATTTTAAGCCAATTTGGAAGGGAATGATCCTTTTAGATTTCACCAAAAAAAAAAAATTATCACCTTTTTATTATTTCACGGCCCATACATATCGTAAAATTTTGATATTACTACGACAATTACCAATCACAATAAAAAGATAACAATCACATCAATAGTTTCCTTTATTAGTTTTTTATCACAACGTGTATAATAATTTCCAATATTAATGAGAGTAGATATGTAATTTTAATAAAATTAAATGAGATATCCTTAAATTTTTTTAGGTCTTCTCTCATTTTAAGCCAATTTGGAAGGCAATGATCCTTTTAGATTTCACCAAAAAAAAAATTATCATCTTTTTATTATTTCACCGCCCATACATATCGTAAAATTTTGATATTTCTACAACAATTACCAATCACAATAAAAAGATAACAATCACATTAATGGTTTCCTTTATTAGTTTTTTAACACAACATTTATAAGAATTTTCATTGTTAATGAGAGGAGATATGCATTTTTAATAAAATTAAACGAGATATCCTAAAATTTTTTTAGGTCTTCTGTCATTTTAAGCCAATTTGGAAGGGAATGATCTTTTTAGATCTCACCAAAAAAAAATTATCATCTATTTATTATTTCACCGCCCATACATATCGTAAAATTTTGATATTTCTACGACAATTACCAATCACAATAAAAAGATAACAATCACATTAATAGTTTCCTTTATTAGTTTTTTATCACGACGTGTATAATAATTTCCAATATTAATGAGAGTAGATATGTATTTTTAATAAAATTAAATGAGATATCCTGAAATTTTTTTAGGTCTTCTCTCATTTTATGCCAATTTGGAAGGGAATGATCCTTTTAGATTTCATCAAAAAAAAAATTATCATCTTTTAATTATTTCACCTCCCAAACATATCGTGAAATTTTGATATTTCTACGATAATTACCAATCACATTAAAAAGATAACAATCACGTTAATAGTTTCCTTTACTAGTTTTTTATCACAACGTTTATAATAATTTCCATTATTAATGAGAGGAGATAAGTTGTTTTAATAAAATTAAACGAGATATCCTGAAATTTTTTTAGGTCTTCCCTCATTTTATGCCAATTTGGAAGGGAATGATCTTTTTAGATCTCACCAAAAAAAATTATCATCTATTTATTACTTCACCTCCCAAACATATCGTGAAATTTTGATATTTATACGACAATTATGAATCACATTAAAAAGATAACAATAAAACTAATAGTTTCCTTTATTAGTTTTTTTATCACAACGTTTATAACAATTTCCATTATTAATGAGAGATATTTAGTTTTAATAAAATTAAACGAGATATTCTGAAATTTTTTTAGGTCTTCTCTAATTTTATGCCAATTTGGAAGGGAATGATTTTTTTAGATCTCACCAAAAAAAAATTATCATCTTTTTATTATTTCACCTCCCAAACATATCGTGCAATTTTGATATTTCTACGACAACTTTCAATCACATTAAAAAGATAACAATCACATTAATAGTTTCCTTTGTTAGTTTTTTTATCACAACATTTATAATAATTTCCAATATTAATGAGAGTAGATATGTAATTTTAATAAAATTAAACGAGATATCCTGAATATTTTTTATGTCTTCTCTCATTTTATGCCAATTTGGAACGGAATGATCTTTTCAGATCTCACCAAAAACAAATTGTCATGTTTTTATTATTTCACCTCCCAAACATATCGTGAAATTTTGATATTTCTATGACAATTACCAATCACAATAATAGTTTCCTTTATTAGTTTTTTTATCACAACGTTTATAATAATTTCCATCATTAATGAGAGGAGATATGCATTTTTAATAAAATTAAACGAGATATCCTGAATTTCTTTAGGTCTTCTCTCATTTTATGCCAATTTGGAACGCAATGATCTCTTTAGATCTCACAAAAAAAAAATTATAATCTTTTAATTATTTCACCTCCCAAAAATGCCCTGAAATTTTGATATTTCTACGACAATTACCAATCACATTAAAAAGATAACAATCACGTTAATGATTTCCTTTATTAGTTTTTAGCACAACATTTATAAGAATTTCCATTGTTAATGAGAGGAGATATGCATTTTTAATAAAATTAAACGAGATATCCTAAAATTTTTTTAGGTCTTCTCTCATTTTAAGCCAATTTGGAAGGGAATGATCCTTTTAGATTTCACCAAAAAAAAAATTATCACCTTTTTATTATTTCACCGCCCATACATATCGTAAAATTTTGATATTACTACGACAATTACCAATCACAATAAAAAGATAACAATCACATTAATAGTTTCCTTTATTAGTTTTTTATCACAACGTTTATAATAATTTTCAATATAAATGAGAGTAGATATGTAATTTTAGTAAAATTAAATGAGATATCCTTAAATTTTTTTAGGTCTTCTCTCATTTTATGCGAATTTGGAAGGGAATGATCTTTTTAGATTTCACCAAAAAAAAATTATCATCTTTTTATTATTTCACTGCCCATACATATAGTAAAATTTTGATATTTCTACGACAATTACCAATCATACTAAAAAGATAACAATCACATTAATGGTTTCCTTTATTAGTTTTTTAGCACAACATTTATAAGAATTTTCATTGTTAATGAGAGGAGATATGCATTTTTAATAAAATTAAACGAGATATCCTAAAATTTTTTTAGGTCTTCTCTCATTTTAAGCCAATTTGGAAGGGAATGATCTTTTTAGATCTCACCAAAAAAAAATTATCATCTATTTATTACTTCACCGCCCATACATATCGTAAAATTTTGATATTTCTACGACAATTACCAATCACAATAAAAAGATAACAATAAAACTAACAGTTTCCTTTGTTAGTTTTTTTTATCACAACGTTTATAATAATTTCCATCATTAATGAGAGATATTTAGTTTTAATAAAATTAAATGAGATATTCTGAAATTTTTTTAGGTCTTCCCTCATTTTATGCAAATTTGGAAGGGAATGATCTTTTTAGATCTTACCAAAAAAAATTATCATCCTTTTATTATCTCACCTCCCAAACATATCGTGAAATTTTGATATTTCTACGACAATTACCAATCACATTAAAATGATAACAATCACATCAATAGTTTCCTTTATTAGTTTTTTTTATCACAATGTTTATAATAATTTCCATTATTAATGAGAGGAGATATGTATTTTTAATAAAATTAAACGAGATATCCTAAAATTTTTTTAGGTCTTCTCTCATTTTAAGCCAATTTGGAAGGGAATGATCCTTTTAGATTTCACCAAAAAAAAAATTATCATCTTTTTATTATTTCACCGCCCATACATATCGTAAAATTTTGATATTTCTACGACAATTACCAATCACAATAAAAAGATAACAATCACATTAATAGTTTCCTTTATTAGTTTTTTATCACAACGTGTATAATAATTTCCAATATTAATGAGAGTAGATATGTAATTTTAATAAAATTAAATGAGATATCCTTAAATTTTTTTAGGTCTTCTCTCATTTTAAGCCAATTTGGAAGGGAATGATCCTTTTAGATTTCACCAAAAAAAAAAAATTATCATCTTTTTATTATTTCACCGCCCATACATATCGTAAAATTTTGATATTTCTACGACAATTACCAATCACAATAAAAAGATAACAATCACATTAATAGCTTCCTTTATTAGTTTTTTATCACGACGTGTATAATAATTTCCAATATTAATGAGAGTAGATATGTAATTTTAATAAAATTAAACGAGATATCCTGAAATTTTTTTAGGTCTTCTCTCATTTTATGCCAATTTGGAAGGGAATGATCTTTTTAGATCTCAGCAAAAAAAAATTATCATCTTTTTATTATTTCACCGCCCATACATATCGTAAAATTTTGATATTTCTATGACAATTACCAATCACAATAAAAAGATAACAATCACATTAATAGCTTCCTTTATTAGTTTTTTATCACGACGTGTATAATAATTTCCAATATTAATGAGAGTAGATATGTAATTTTAATAAAATTAAACGAGATATCCTGAAATTTTTTTAGGTCTTCTCTCATTTTATGCCAATTTGGAAGGGAATGATCTTTTTAGATGTCAGCAAAAAAAAATTATCATCTTTTTATTATTTCACCTCCCAAACATATCGTGAAATTTTGATATTTCTACGACAATTACCAATCACATTAAAAAGATAACAATCACATCAATAGTTTCCTTTATTAGTTTTTTATCACAACGTGTATAATAATTTCCAATATTAATGAGAGTAGATATGTAATTTTAATAAAATTAAATGAGATATCCTTAAATTTTTTTAGGTCTTCTCTCATTTTAAGCCAATTTGGAAGGGAATGATCCTTTTAGATTTTACAAAAAAAAAAAAATTATCATCTTTTAATTATTTCACCGCCCATACATATCGTAAAATTTTGATATTTCTACGACAATTACCAATCACAATAAAAAGATAACAATCACATTAATAGTTTCCTTTATTAGTTTTTTATCACGACGTGTATAATAATTTCCAATATTAATGAGAGTAGATATGTATTTTTAATAAAATTAAATGAGATATCCTGAAATTTTTTTAGGTCTTCTCTCATTTTATGCCAATTTGGAAGGGAATGATCCTTTTAGATTTCATCAAAAAAAAATTATCATCTTTTAATTATTTCACCTCCCAAACATATCGTGAAATTTTGATATTTCTACGATAATTACCAATCACATTAAAAAGATAACAATCATGTTAATAGTTTCCTTTACTAGTTTTTTATCACAACGTTTATAATAATTTCCATTATTAATGAGAGGAGATAAGTTGTTTTAATAAAATTAAACGAGATATCCTGAAATTTTTTTAGGTCTTCCCTCATTTTATGCCAATTTGGAAGGGAATGATCTTTTTAGATCTCACCAAAAAAAATTATCATCTATTTATTACTTCACCTCCCAAATATATCGTGAAATTTTGATATTTATACGACAATTATGGATCACATTAAAAAGATAACAATAAAACTAATAGTTTCCTTTATTAGTTTTTTTATCACAACGTTTATAACAATTTCCATTATTAATGAGAGATATTTAGTTTTAATAAAATTAAACGAGATATTCTGAAATTTTTTTAGGTCTTCTCTAATTTTATGCCAATTTGGAAGGGAATGATTTTTTTAGATCTCACCAAAAAAAAATATCATCTTTTTATTATTTCACCTCCCAAACATATCGTGAAATTTTGATATTTCTATGACAACTTTCAATCACATTAAAAAGATAACAATCACATTAATAGTTTCCTTTATTAGTTTTTTTATCACAACGTTTATAATAATTTATAATATTAATGAGAGTAGATATGTAATTTTAATAAAATTAAACGAGATATCCTGAATATTTTTTATGTCTTCTCTCATTTTATGCCAATTTGGAACGGAATGATCTTTTTAGATCTCACCAAAAACAAATTGTCATGTTTTTATTATTTCACCTCCCAAACATATCGGGAAATTTGGATATTTCTATGACAATTACCAATCACAATAATAGTTTCCTTTATTAGTTTTTTTATCACAACGTTTATAATAATTTATAATATTAATGAGAGTAGATATGTAATTTTAATAAAATTAAACGAGATATCCTGAATATTTTTTATGTCTTCTCTCATTTTATGCCAATTTGGAACGGAATGATCTTTTTAGATCTCACCAAAAACAAATTGTCATGTTTTTATTATTTCACCTCCCAAACATATCGGGAAATTTGGATATTTCTATGACAATTACCAATCACAATAATAGTTTCCTTTATTAGTTTTTTTATCACAACGTTTATAATAATTTCCATCATTAATGAGAGGAGATATGCATTTTTAATAAAATTAAACGAGATATCCTGAATTTATTTAGGTCTTCTCTCATTTTATGCCAATTAGGAAGGCAATGATCTCTTTAGATCTCACCAAAAAAAAAAATATAATCTTTTAATTATTTCACCTCCCAAAAATGCCCTGAAATTTTGATATTTCTACGACAATTACCAATCACATTAAAAAGATAACAATCACATTAATGATTTCCTTTATTAGTTTTTTAGCACAACATTTATAAGAATTTCCATTGTTAATGAGGGGAGATATGCATTTTTAATAAAATTAAACGAGATATCCTAAAATTTTTTTAGGTCTTCTCTCATTTTAAGCCAATTTGGAAGGGAATGATCCTTTTAGATTTCACCAAAAAAAAAATTATCACCTTTTTATTATTTCACGGCCCATACATATCGTAAAATTTTGATATTACTACGACAATTACCAATCACAATAAAAAGATAACAATCACATCAATAGTTTCCTTTATTAGTTTTTTATCACAACGTGTATAATAATTTCCAATATTAATGAGAGTAGATATGTAATTTTAATAAAATTAAATGAGATATCCTTAAATTTTTTTAGGTCTTCTCTCATTTTAAGCCAATTTGGAAGGGAATGATCCTTTTAGATGTCACCAAAAAAAAAATTATCATCTTTTTATTATTTCACCGCCCATACATATCGTAAAATTTTGTTATTTCTACGACAATTACCAATCACAATAAAAAGATAACAATCACATTAATAGTTTCCTTTATTAGTTTTTTATCACGACGTGTATAATAATTTCCAATATTAATGAGAGTAGATATGTATTTTTAATAAAATTAAATGAGATATCCTGAAATTTTTTTAGGTCTTCTCTCATTTTATGCCAATTTGGAAGGGAATGATCCTTTTAGATTTCATCAAAAAAAAAATTATCATCTTTTAATTATTTCACCTCCCAAACATATCGTGAAATTTTGATATTTCTACGATAATTACCATTCACATTAAAAAGATAACAATCACGTTAATAGTTTCCTTTACTAGTTTTTTATCACAACGTTTATAATAATTTCCATTATTAATGAGAGGAGATAAGTTGTTTTAATAAAATTAAACGAGATATCCTGAAATTTTTTTAGGTCTTCCCTCATTTTATGCCAATTTGGAAGGGAATGATCTTTTTAGATCTCACCAAAAAAAATTATCATCTATTTATTACTTCACCTCCCAAACATATCGTGAAATTTTGATATTTATACGACAATTATGAATCACATTAAAAAGATAACAATAAAACTAATAGTTTCCTTTATTAGTTTTTTTATCACAACGTTTATAACAATTTCCATTATTAATGAGAGATATTTAGTTTTAATAAAATTAAACGAGGTATTCTGAAATTTTTTTAGGTCTTCTCTAATTTTATGCCAATTTGGAAGGGAATGATTTTTTTAGATCTCACCAAAAAAAAATTATCATCTTTTTATTATTTCACCTCCCAAACATATCGTGAAATTGTGATATTTCTACGACAACTTTCAATCACATTAAAAAGATAACAATCACATTAATAGTTTCCTTTGTTAGTTTTTTTATCACAACGTTTATAATAATTTCCAATATTAATGAGAGTAGATATGTAATTTTAATAAAATTAAACGAGATATCCTGAATATTCTTTATGTCTTCTCTCATTTTATGCCAATTTGGAACGGAATGATCTTTTTAGATCTCACCAAAAACAAATTGTCATGTTTTTATTATTTCACCTCCCAAACATATCGGGAAATTTTGATATTTCTATGACAATTACCAATCACAATAATAGTTTCCTTTATTAGTTTTTTTATCACAACGTTTATAATAATTTCCATCATTAATGAGAGGAGATATGCATTTTTAATAAAATTAAACGAGATATCCTGAATTTCTTTAGGTCTTCTCTCATTTTATGCCAATTAGGAAGGCAATGATCTCTTTAGATCTCACCAAAAAAAAAATTATAATCTTTTAATTATTTCACCTCCCAAAAAAGCCCTGAAATTTTGATATTTCTACGACAGTTACCAATCACATTAAAAAGATAACAATCACATTAATGATTTCCTTTATTAGTTTTTTTAGCACAACATTTATAAGAATTTCCATTGTTAATGAGAGGAGATATGCATTTTTAATAAAATTAAACGAGATATCCTAAAATTTTTTTAGGTCTTCTCTCATTTTAAGCCAATTTGGAAGGGAATGATCCTTTTAGATTTCACCAAAAAAAAAATTATCACCTTTTTATTATTTCACCGCCCATACATATCGTAAAATTTTGATATTACTATGACAATTACCAATCACAATAAAAAGATAACAATCACATTAATAGTTTCCTTTATTAGTTTTTTATCACAACGTTTATAATAATTTCCAATATAAATGAGAGTAGATATGTAATTTTAGTAAAATTAAATGAGATATCCTTAAATTTTTTTAGGTCTTCTCTCATTTTATGCGAATTTGGAAGGGAATGATCTTTTTAGATTTCACCAAAAAAAATTTATCATCTTTTTATTATTTCACCGCCCATACATATAGTAAAATTTTGATATTTCTACGATAATTACCAATCATACTAAAAAGATAACAATCACATTAATGGTTTCCTTTATTAGTTTTTTAGCACAACATTTATAAGAATTTTCATTGTTAATGAGAGGAGATATGCATTTTTAATAAAATTAAACGAGATATCCTAAAAATTTTTTAGGTCTTCTCTCATTTTAAGCCAATTTGGAAGGGAATGATCTTTTTAGATCTCACCAAAAAAAAATTATCATCTATTTATTACTTCACCGCCCATACATATCGTAAAATTTTGATATTTCTACGACAATTACCAATCACAATAAAAAGATAACAATAAAACTAACAGTCAACGTTTATAATAATTTCCATCATTAATGAGAGATATTTAGTTTTAATAAAATTAAATGAGATATTCTGAAATTTTTTTAGGTCTTCCCTCATTTTATGCAAATTTGGAAGGGAATGATCTTTTTAGATCTTACCAAAAAAAATTATCATCCTTTTATTATCTCACCTCCCAAACATATCGTGAAATTTTGATATTTCTACGACAATTACCAATCACATTAAAATGATAACAATCACATCAATAGTTTCCTTTATTAGTTTTTTTTATCACAATGTTTATAATAATTTCCATTATTAATGAGAGGAGATATGTATTTTTAATAAAATTAAACGAGATATCCTGAAATTTTTTTAGGTCTTCTCTCATTTTATGCCAATTTGGAAGGGAATGATCTTTTTAGATCTCTCCAAAAAAAAATTATCATGTTTTTATTATTTCACCTCCCAAACATATCGTGAAATTTTGATATTTCTAAGACAATTACCAGTCACATTAAAAAGATAACAATCACATCAATAGTTTCCTTTATTAGTTTTTTATCACAACGTTTATAATAATTTCCATTATTAATGAGAGGAGATATGTATTTTTAATAAAATTAAACGAGATATCCTAAAATTTTTTTAGGTCTTCTCTCATTTTAAGCCAATTTGGAAGGGAATGATCCTTTTAGATTTCACCAAAAAAAAAATTATCATCTTTTTATTATTTCACCGCCCATACATATCGTAAAATTTTGATATTTCTACGACAATTACCAATCACAATAAAAAGATAACAATCACATTAATAGTTTCCTTTATTAGTTTTTTATCACAACGTGTATAATAATTTCCAATATTAATGAGAGTAGATATGTAATTTTAATAAAATTAAATGAGATATCCTTAAATTTTTTTAGGTCTTCTCTCATTTTAAGCCAATTTGGAAGGGAATGATCCTTTTAGATTTCACCAAAAAAAAAAATTATCATCTTTTTATTATTTCACCGCCCATACATATCGTAAAATTTTGATATTTCTACGACAATTACCAATCACAATAAAAAGATAACAATCACATTAATAGCTTCCTTTATTAGTTTTTTATCACGACGTGTATAATAATTTCCAATATTAATGAGAGTAGATATGTAATTTTAATAAAATTAAACGAGATATCCTGAAATTTTTTTAGGTCTTCTCTCATTTTATGCCAATTTGGAAGGGAATGATCTTTTTAGATCTCAGCAAAAAAAAATTATCATCTTTTTATTATTTCACCTCCCAAACATATCGTGAAATTTTGATATTTCTACGACAATTACCAATCACATTAAAAAGATAACAATCACATCAATAGTTTCCTTTATTAGTTTTTATCACAACGTGTATAATAATTTCCAATATTAATGAGAGTAGATATGTAATTTTAATAAAATTAAATGAGATATCCTTAAATTTTTTTAGGTCTTCTCTCATTTTAAGCCAATTTGGAAGGGAATGATCCTTTTAGATTTCACCAAAAAAAAAAATTATCATCTTTTTATTATTTCACCGCCCATACATATCGTAAAATTTTGATATTTCTACGACAATTACCAATCACAATAAAAAGATAACAATCACATTAATAGTTTCCTTTTTTAGTTTTTTATCACGACGTGTATAATAATTTCCAATATTAATGAGAGTAGATATGTATTTTTAATAAAATTAAATGAGATATCCTGAAATTTTTTTAGGTCTTCTCTCATTTTATGCCAATTTGGAAGGGAATGATCCTTTTAGATTTCATCAAAAAAAAAATTATCATCTTTTAATTATTTCACCTCCCAAACATATCGTGAAATTTTGATATTTCTACGATAATTACCAATCACAATAAAAAGATAACAATCACGTTAATAGTTTCCTTTACTAGTTTTTTATCACAACGTTTATAATAATTTCCATTATTAATGAGAGGAGATAAGTTGTTTTAATAAAATTAAACGAGATATCCTAAAAATTTTTTAGGTCTTCCCTCATTTTATGCCAATTTGGAAGGGAATGATCTTTTTAGATCTCACCAAAAAAAATTATCATCTATTTATTACTTCACCTCCCAAAGATATCGTGAAATTTTGATATTTATACGACAATTATGAATCACATTAAAAAGATAACAATAAAACTAATAGTTTCCTTTATTAGTTTTTTTATCACAACGTTTATAACAATTTCCATTATTAATGAGAGATATTTAGTTTTAATAAAATTAAACGAGATATTCTGAAATTTTTTTAGGTCTTCTCTAATTTTATGCCAATTTGGAAGGGAATGATTTTTTTAGATCTCACCAACAAAAAATTATCATCTTTTTATTATTTCACCTCCCAAACATATCGTGAAATTTTGATATTTCTACGACAACTTTCAATCACATTAAAAAGATAACAATCACATTAATAGTTTCCTTTATTAGTTTTTTATCACAACGTTTATAATAATTTCCATTATTAATGAGAGTAGATATGTATTTTTAATAAAATTAAACGAGATATCCTGAAATTTTTTTAGGTCTTCTCTCATTTTATGCCAATTTGGAAGGGAATGATCTTTTTAGATCTCACAAAAAAAATGATCATCTTTTTATTATTTCACCTCCCAAACATATCGTGAAATGTTGATATTTCTAAGACAATTACCAGTCACATTAAAAAGATAACAATCACATCAATAGTTTCCTTTATTAGTTTTTTATCACAACGTTTATAATAATTTCCATTATTAATGAGAGGAGATATGTATTTTTAATAAAATTAAACGAGATATCCTGAAATTTTTTTAGGTCTTCTCTCATTTAATGCCAATTTGGAAGGGAATGATCTTTTTAGATCTCACAAAAAAAAATGATCATCTCTTTATTATTTCACCTGCCAAACATATCGTGAAATGTTGATATTTCTAAGACAATTACCAGTCACATTAAAAAGATAACAATCACATCAATAGTTTCCTTTATTAGTTTTTTATCACAACGTTTATAATAATTTCCATTATTAATGAGAGGAGATATGTATTTTTATTAAAATTAAACGAGATATCCTGAAATTTTTTTAGGTCTTCTCTCATTTTATGCCAATTTGGAAGGGAATGATCTTTTTAGATCTCACCAAAAAAAAATGATCATCTTTTTATTATTTCACCTCCCAATCATATCGTGAAATTTTGATATTTCTAAGACAATTACCTGTCACATTAAAAGGATAACAATCACATTCATAGTTTCCTTTATTAGTTTTTTTTATCACAATGTTTATAATAATTTCCAATATTAATGAAAGTAGATATGTAATTTTAATAAAATTAAACGAGATATCCTGAAATTTTTTTAGGTCTTCTATCATTTTATGCCAATTTGGAAGGGAATGATCTTTTTAGATCTCAGCAAAAAAAAAATAATCATCTTTTTATTATTTCACCTCCCAAACATATCGTGAAATTTTGATATTTCTACGACAATTGCACAAATGGTCGAAAATGCACCATCGGCACCAAAATTAGACCACGAGGCACCACAGACCTCAAAACTGAAAAGTGTTCCGAGCATTATGGTTTATTCTGCATAAGAATGCACCAGGGATCACGGGGCACCAAAACCCAAAAGTCTTATTTTCGCACGAAAATTGCACAAATGGACGAAAATGCACCACCGAGACCAAAATTGGACCACGGGGCACCACGAACCTCAAAATTGAAAAGTTTTCTGAGCATTATGGCTTTTAATGCATAAGAATGCACCAAGGATCACGGGGCACCAAAACATAAAAGTCTTATTTTCGCACGAAAATTGCACAAACGGCCGGAAATCCACCATGGGCACCAAAATTGGGCCACGGGGCACGTCGGACCTCCAAACTAAAAAGTGCTATGAGTATTATGGCTTTTAATGCATAAGAATGCACCAGGGATCACGAGACACCAATACCCAAAAGTCTTATTTTCGCTCAAAAATTGCACGATGGGCCAAAAATGCACCTCGGGCACCAAAATTGGACCACAGGACACCTTGGACCTCAAAACTGAAAAGTGCTCCGAGCATTAAGGTTTTTTATGCATAAGATTGCACCAGAGATCACGGGGCACCAAAACCCAAAAGCCTTACTTTTGCACGAAAATTACACAAACGACCGAAAATGCACCACAAGCACCAAAATTGGACCACGGGGCACCTCGGACCTTAAAACTGAAAGGTGCTATGAGTATTATGGTTTTTTATGCATAAGAATGTACCAGGGATCATGGGGCAACAAAACCCAAAAGTCTTATTTTCGCACGAAAATTGCACAATGGGGCGAAAATGCACCACGGGCACCAAAATTGGACCACAGGGCACCTCGGACCTCAAAACTGAAAAGTGTTTTGAGTATTATGGTTTTCTATGCATAAGAATGCACCAGGGATCATGGGGCACCAAAACCCAAAAGTCTTATTTACGCATGACAATTGCACAATGGGCTGAAAATGCACCACGGACACCAAAATTGGACCACGGGGCACCTCGAACCTCAAAACTGAAAGGTGCTATCAGTATTATGGTTTTTTATGCACAAGAATGCACCAGGGATCATGGGGCACCAAAATCCAAAAGTCTTATTTACACACGAAAATTGCACAATGAGCCGAAAATGCACCACGGACACCAAAATTGGACCACGGGGCACCTCGGACCTCAAAACTGAAAAGTGGTATGAGTATTATGGTTTTGTATGCATAAGAATGCACCAGGGATCACGGGGCTCCATAACCCAAAAGTCTTATTGTTGCACAAAAATTGCACAAATGGACGAAAATGCACCACCGGCACCAAAATTGGACCACGGTGCACCACGAACCTCAAAACTGAAAAGTGTTCTGAGCATGATTGTTTTTAATGCATAAGAATGTACCAAGGATCACGGGGCACCAAAACATAAAAGTCTTATTTTCGCACAAAAATTGCACAAACGGCCGAAAATCACCATGGGCACCAAAATTGGGCCACGGGGCACGTCGGACCTCAAAACTGAAAAGTGCTATGAGTATTATGGCTTTTAATGCATAAGAATGCACCAGGGATCACGAGGCACCAAAACACAAAAGTCTTATTTTCGCTCAAAAATTGCACAATGTGCCAAAAATGCACCTCGGGCACCAAAATTGGACCACAGCACACCTCGGACCTCAAAACAGAAAAGTGCTCCGAGCATTAAGGTTTTTTATGCATAAGATTGCACCAGGGATCACGGGGCACCAAAACCCAAAAGCCTTACTTTTGCACGAAAATTACACAAACGGCCGAAAATGCACCACAAGCACCAAAATTGGACCACGGGGCACCTCAGACATCAAAATTGAAAGGTGCTATGAGTATTATGGTTTTTTATGCATAAGAATGCACCAGGGATCATGGGTCACCAAAACCCAAAAGTCTTATTTTCGTACGAAAATTGCACAATGGGTCGAAAATGCACCACAGGCACCAAAATTGGACCACAGGGCACCTCGGGCCTCAAAGCAGAAAAGTGCTCCGAGCATTAAGGTTTTTTATGCATAAGATTGCACCAGGGATCACGGGGCACCAAAACCCAAAAGCCTTACTTTTGCACGAAAATTACACAAACGTCCGAAAATGCACCACAAGCACCAAAATTGGACCACGGGGCACCTCAGACATCAAAACTGAAAGGTGCTATGAGTATTATGGTTTTTTAAGCATAAGAATGCACCAGGGATCATGGGGCACCAAAACCCAAAAGTCTTATTTTCGCACGAAAATTGCACAATGGGTCGAAAATGCACCACGGGCACCAAAATTGGACCACAGGGCACCTCGGACCTCAAAACTACAAAGTTCTTTGACTATTATGGTTTTTCATGCATAACAATGCACCAGGGATCATGGGGCACCAAAACCCAAAAGTCTTATTTCGCACGAAAATTGCACAATGGGCCGAAAATGCACCACGGGGCACCTCGGACCTCAAAACTGAAAAGTGCTATAGTATTATTGGTTTTTATGCATAGAATGCACCAGGGATCACGGGGCACCAAAACCCAAAAGTTTTATTTTCGCACGAAAATTGCACCAACAGCCGAAAATGCACCACGGGCACCAAAATTGGATCACGGGGCACCACGAACCTCAAGCATAAAAAGTATTATGAGCATTGTTGTTTTTATGCATAAGAATGCACCAAGGATCACGGGGCACCAAAACCCAAAAGTCTTATTTTCGCACGAAAATTGTACAATGGGCCGAAAATGCACCACGGGCGCCAAAATTGGACCATGGGGCACCTCGAACCTCAAAACTGAAAAGTGCTCTTAGCATTATGGTTTTTTATGCGTAAGAATGCACCAGAGATCACGGGGCACCAAAACCCAAAAGTCTTATTTTCGCACGAAAATTGCACAAACGGCCGAAAATGCACCCAAGGACCAAAATTGGACCACGGGGCACCTCGGACCTCAAAACTGAAAAGTGCTATTAGCATTATGGTTTTTTATGCATAAGAATGCACCAGGGATCATGGGGCACAAAAACCCAAAAGCCTTATTTTCGCATGAAAATTGCACAAACGGCCGAAAATGCACCACGGGCACCAATATTGGTCCACGAGGCTCCTCGGATCTCAAAACTGAAAAGTGCTATGAGTATTATGGTTTTTTATGCATAAGAATGCAGCAGGGATCACGAGGCACCAAAATCCAAAAGTCTTATTTTCACACAAAAATTGCACAATGGTCCGAAAATAATCCACAGGCACCAAAATTGGACCACGGGGCACCTCGGACCTCAAAAATTAAAAGTACTGAGTATTATGGTTTTTTATGCATAAGAATGCACCTGGGATCATGGGGAACCAAAACCCAAAAGTCTTATTTTCGCATAAAAATTGCACAATGGGCCGAAAATGCACCACGGGCACCAAATTTGAACCACGGGGCACCTCGGACCTCAAAACTGAAAAGTGCTTTGAGTATTTCGATTTTTTATGTATAAGAATGCACCAGGGATCATGGGGAACCAAAACCCAAAAGTCTTATTTTCGGACAAAAATTGCACAATGGGCCGAACATGCACCACTGGCACCAAAATTGGACCGCGGGGCACCTCGGACCTCAAAACTTAAAAGTGCTCCGAGCATTATGGTTTTCTATGCATAAGAATGAACCAGGGATCACAGGGAACAAAAACCCTAAAGTCTTATTTTGACACGAAAATTGCGCAATGGGCCGAAAATGCACCACCGGCACCAAAATTCGACAAAGGGGCACCACGGACCTCCAACATGAAAAGTGCTCCAAGCATTATGGTTTTTTATGCATAAGAATGCACCAGGGATCACGGGGCACCAAAACCCAAAAGCCTTATTTTTGCACGAAAATTGTACAATGGGCCGAAAATTCACCACGGTCACCAAAATTGGACAATGGGGCACCTCGGACCTCAAAACTGAAAACTGCTCTTAGCATTATGGTTCTTTATGCATAAGAATGCACCAGAGATCACGGGGCACCAAAACCCAAAAGTCTTATTTTCGCACGAAAATTGCACAAACGGCCGAAAATGCACCCAAGGACCAAAATTGGACCACGGGGCACCTCGGACCTCAAAACTGAAAAGTGCTATTAGCATTATGGTTTTTTATGCATAAGAATGCACCAGGGATCATGGGGCACAAAAACCCAAAAGCCTTATTTTCGCATGAAAAATGCACAAACGGCCGAAAATGCACCACGGGCACCAATATTGGTCCACGAGGCTCTTCGGATCTCAAAACTGAAAAGTGCTATGAGTATTATGGTTTTTTATGCATAAGAATGCACCAGGGATCACGAGGCACCAAAACCCAAAAGTCTTATTTTCACACAAAAATTGCACAATGGTCCGAAAATAATCCACAGGCACCAAAATCGGACCACGGGGCACCTCGGACCTCAAAAATTAAAAGTACTGAGTATTATGGTTTTTTATGCATAAGAATGCACCTGGGATCATGGGGAACCAAAACCCAAAAGTCTTATTTTCGCTTAAAAATTGCACAATGGGCCGAAAATGCACCACGGGCACCAAAATTGAACCACGGGGCACCTCGGACCTCAAAACTGAAAAGTGCTTTGAGTATTTCGATTTTTTATGTATAAGAATGCACCAGGGATCATGGGGAACCAAAACCCAAAAGTCTTATTTTCGCACAAAAATTGCACAATGGGCCGAACATGCACCACTGGCACCAAAATTGGACCGCGGGGCACCTCGGACCTCAAAACTAAAAAGTGCTCCGAGCATTATGGTTTTCTATGCATAAGAATGAACCAGGGATCACAGGGAACAAAAACCCTAAAGTCTTATTTTGGCACGAAAATTGCGCAATGGGCCGAAAATGCACCACTGGCATCAAAATTCGACAAAGGGGCACCACGGACCTCCAACATGAAAAGTGCTCCAAGCATTATGGTTTTTTATGCATAAGAATGCACCAGGGATCACGGGGCACCAAAACCCAAAAGCCTTATTTTCGCACGAAAATTGTACAATGGGCCGAAAATGCACTACGGTCACCAAAATTGGACAATGGGGCACCTCGAACCTCAAAACTGAAAACTGCTCTTAGCATTATGGTTTTTTATGCATAAGAATGCACCAGAGATCACGGGGCACCAAAACCCCAAAGTCTTATTTTCGCACGAAAATTGCACAAACGGCCGAAAATGCGCCCAACGACCAAAATTGGACCACGGGGCACCTCGGACCTCAAAACTGAAAAGTGCTATTAGCATTATGGTTTTTTTTCATAAGAATGCACCAGGGATCATGGGGCACATAAACCCAAAAGCCTTATTTTCGCATGAAAATTGCACAAACGGCCGAAAATGCACCACGGGCACCAAAATTGGTCCACGGGGCTCCTCGGATCTCAAAACTGAAAAGTGCTATGAGTATTATGGTTCTTTATGCATAAGAATGCACCAGGGATCACGGGGCACCAAAAATCAAAAGTCTTATTTTCACACAAAAATTGCACAATGGTCCGAAAATAATCCACAGGCACCAAAATTGGACCACGGGGCACCTCAGACCTCAAAATTTAAAAGTACTATGAGTATTATGGTGTTTTATGCATAAGAATGCACCAGGGATCATGGGGAACCAAAACCCAAAAGTCTTATTTTCGCACAAAAATTGCACAATGGGCCGAAAATGCACCACGGGCACCAAAATTGAACCACGGGGCACCTCGGACCTCAAAACTGAAAAGTGCTTTGAGTATTTCGATTTTTTATGTATAAGAATGCACCAGGGATCATGGGGAACGAAAACCCAAAAGTCTTATTTTCGCACAAAAATTGCACAATGGGTTGAACATGCACCACGGGCACCAAAATTGGACCGCGGGGCACCTCGGACCTCAAAACTTAAAAGTGCTCCGAGCATTATGGTTTATTATGCATAAGAATGAACCAGGGATCACAGGGAACCAAAACCCTAAAGTCTTATTTTGGCACGAAAATTGCGGAATGGGCCGAAAATGCACCACCGGCACCAAAATTCGACAAAGGGGCACCACGGACCTCCAACATGAAAAGTGCTCCAAGCATTATGGTTTTTTATGCATAAGAATGCACCAGGGATCATGGGGCACCCAAACCCAAAAGCCTTATTTTCGCACGAAAATTGTACAATGGGCCGAAAATGCACCACGGGGCACCTCGGACCTCAAAACTTAAAAGTTCTTTGAGCATTATGGTTTTTTATGCATAAGAATGAACCAGGGATCACAGGGCATCAAAACCCAAAAGTCTTATTTTCGCACGAAAATTTCAGAATTGGCCGAAAATGCACCACCGGCACCAAAATTGGACCACGCGGCACCACGTACCTCAAAACTGAAAAGTGGTCTGAGCATTATGGTTTTTGATGCATAAGAATGCACCAGGGATCACGGGGCACCAAAACCCAAAAGTCTTATTTCCGCACGAAAGTTGCACAAATGGCCGAAAATGCATTACCGGCACCAAAATTGGACCACGGGGCAACACGGACCTCATAACTGAAAAGTGTTCCGAGCAATATGGTTTTTTATGCATAAGAATGCACCAGGGATCATGGGGCACCAAAACCTAAAAGTCTTATTTTCGCACGAAAGTTGCACAATGGCCGAAAATGCACCGTCGGCACAAAAATTGGACCACGGGGCACCATGAACTTCAAAACTGAAAAGTTTTTCGAGCGTTATCGTTTTTTATGCATAAGAATGCACTAGGGATCACGGGGCACCAAAACCCAAAATTCTTATTTTTGCACGAAAGTTGCAAAAATGGCCAAAAATGCATTACTGGCACCAAAATTGGACCACGGGGCACCGCGGACCTCATAACTGAAAAGTGTTCCGAGCATTATGGTTTTTTATGCATCATAATGCCAGGGATCACGGAGCACCAAAACCTAAAAGTATTATTTTCGCACAAAAATTGTACAAATAGCCAAAAATGGACCAGCGACACCAAAATTGGACCACGGGGCACCACGAACCTCAAAACTGAAAAGTATTCAGAGCATTATCATTTTTTATGCATAAGAATGCACCAGGGATCATGGGGCACCAAAACCCAAATGACTTATTTTCGTATGAAAATTGCACAATGGGCCGAAAATGCACCACAACCACCAAAATTGGACCATGGGGCACGTCGCACCTCAAAACTGAAAAGTGTTCCGAGCATCATGGTTTATTATGCATAAGAATCCACCAGGGGTAACGGGGCACCAAAACCCAAAAATCTTATTTTCGCACGAAAATTACACAAATGGCCGAAAATGCATTACCGACACCAAAATTGCACCACAGGGTACCACAAACCTCAAAACTGAAGAGTGTTTCGAGGATTATGGTTTTTTATGCAGAAGAATGCACCAGGGATCACGGCGCACCAAAACCCAAATGTCTTATTTTCGCACGAAAATTGCAAAATGGGCCGAAAATGCAACATGGGCACCATAATTGGACCTCGAGGGACCTCGAGGCACCTCGGACCTCAAAACTTACAAGTTCTCCTAGCATTATGGTTTTTTATGCATAAGAATGCACCAGGAATCATGGTGCACCAAAATCGAAAAGTCTTATTTTCGAACGAAAATTTCACAAATGGCCGAAAATGCATCACTGGCACCAAAATTGGAGCACGGGGAACCACAGACCTCAAAACTGAAAATTGCTCCAAGCATTATGGTTTTTTATCCATAAGAATACACCAGGGATCGCGGGGCACCAAAACCCAAAAGTCTTATTTGCGCACGAAAATTGTACAAATCGCTGAAAATGCACTAGCAGCACCAAAATTGGACCACGGGGCACCACGAACCTCAAAACTAAAATGTGCTCCAAACAATATGGTTTTTTATGCTTAAGAATGCACGAGGGATCACGGGGCACCAAAACCCAAAAGTCTTATATTCACACGAAAATTGCACAGTGGGCCGAAAATGCACAACGGGGACCAAAATTGGACCTCGGGGCACCTCGAACCTCAAAACTAAAAAGTTCTTCGAGCATTATGGTTTTTTATGCCTGAGAATTCACCAGGGATCATGGGGCACCAAAACCCAAAAGTCTTATTTTCGCACTAAAATTTCACAAATGGCCGAAAATGGACCACCGGCACCAAAATTGGACCACGGGGCACCACGGAACTCAAAACTGAAAAGTGCTCCAAGCATTATTGTTTTTTACGCATAAGAATGCACCAGGGATCACGGGGCACCAAAATCCAAAAGTCTTATTTTCGCACGAAAATTGCACAAATGGCCGAAAATGCACCCCTGGCATAAAAATTGGACCACGGGGCACCACGGACCTCAAAACTGAAAAGTGCTCCAAGCATTATGGTTTTTTATGCATAAGAGTGCACCAGGGAACAAGGGGCACCAAAATACAAAAGTCTTATTTTCGCAAGAAAATTGCACAAACGACTGAAAATGGACCACTGGGCACCACGAAGGATCACGTGGCACAAAAATCCAAAAGTCTTATTTTGACACAAATATTGCACAATGGGCCGAAAATGCACCACGGGCATCAAAATTGGACCACGAGGGACCTCGGACCTCAAAACTGAAAAGTGTTCCGAGCATTATGTTTTTTTATGCATAAGAATACACCAGGGATCACGGGGCACCAAAACCCAAAAGTCTTATTTTCGCACAAAAATTGGACAAAGGGCCGAAAATGCACGTCGGGCACCAAAAATGGACCACAAGGCACCTCGAACCTCAAAACTGAAAAGTGCTTCAAACATTATGGTTTTTTATGCTTAAGAATGCACCAGGGATCATGGGGCACCAAAACCCAGAAGTCTTATTATCGCACGAAAATTGCATAATGGGCCGAAAATGCACAACGAGCACAAAAATTGGACCACGGGGCACCTCGGACCTCAAAACTTAAAAGTTCTCCGAGCATTATGGTTTTTTATGCATGAGAACTCACCAGGGGTCACGGGGAACCAAAACCCAAAAGTCTTATTTTCGCACTAAAATTTTACAAATGGCTGAAAATGGACCTCCGGCACCAAAATTAGACCACGGGGCACCACGGAACTCAAACCTGAAAAGTGCTCCAAGCATTATTGTTTTTTACGCATAAGAATGCTCCAGGGATCACGGGGCACCAAAATCCAAAAGTCTTATTTTCGTACAAAAATTGCACAAATGGCCGAAAATGCACCCCTGGCATAAAAATTGGACCACGGGTTACCACGGACCTCAAAACTGACAAGTGCTCCAAGCATTATGGTTTTTTATGCATAAGAATGCACCAGGGAACAAGGGGCACCAAAATAGAAAAGTCTTATTTTTGCAAGAAAATGGCACAAACGACTGAAAATGGACCACCGGCACGAAAATTGGATCACGGGGCACCACGAAGGATCACGGGGCACGACAATCCAAAAGTCTTATTTTCGCACAAATATTGCACAATTGGCCGAAAATGCACCACGGGCACCAAAATTGGACCACGAGGCACCTCGGACGTCAAAACTGAAAAGTGTTCCAAGCATTATGTTTTTTTATGCATAAGAATGCACCAGGGATCACGGGGCACCAAAACCCAAAAGTCTTATTTTTGCAAAAAAATTGGACAAAGGGCCGAAAATACACTTCGGGCACCCAAATTGGACCACAAGGCTCCTCGGACCTCAAAACTGAAAAGTGCTTCAAACATTATGGTTTTTTATGCTTAAGAATGCACCAGGGATCACGGAGCACCAAAACCCAAAAGTCTTATTTTCGCACGAAAATTGCACAACTGGCCGAAAATGCACAATGAGCACCAAATTTGGACCACGGGGCACCTCGGACCTCAAAACTTAAAAGTTCTCTGAGCATTATGGTTTTTTATGCATGAGAATTCACCAGGGGTCACGGGGCACCAAAACCCAAAAGTCTTATTTTCGCACTAAAATTTCACAAATGGCTGAAAATGGACCTCCGGCACCAAAATTGGACCACGGGGCACCACGGAACTCAAAACTGAAAAGTGCTCCAAGCATTATTATTTTTTACGCATAAGAACGCACCAGGGATCTTGGGGCACCAAAATCCAAAGGTCTTATTTTCGCACGAAAATTGCACAAATGGCCGAAAATGCACCCCTGGCATAAAAATTGGACCACGGGGCACCACGGACCTCAAAACTGAAAAGTGCTCCAAGCACTATGGTTTTTTATGCATAAGAATGCACCAGGGAACAAGGGGAACCAAAATACAAAAGTCTTATTTTCGCAAGAAAATTGCACAAACGGCTGAAAATGGACCACCGACACCAAAATTGGACCACGGGGCAAGTCAGACCTCGATACTTAAAAGTGCTCTGAGCATTATGGTTTTTATGCATAAGAATGCACCAGGGATCACGGGGCACCAAACCCCAAAAGTCTTATTTTCTCAAGAAAATTGTACAAATGGCCGAAAATGCACCACTGGCACCAAACTTGGACCACGGAACACCACAGACCTCGAAACTAAAAAGTGTTCAAAGCATTATGGTTTTTTATGCATAAAAATGCACCAGGGATCACGGGGCACCAAAACCCAAAAGTCTCATTTTCGTACGAAAATTGCACAATGGGCTGAAAATGCACCACGGGGCACGTCGGACCTCAAAACTAAAAAGAGCTCTAAGCATTATGGTTATTTATCCATAAGAATGTACCAGGGACCACAGGGCACCACAACCCAAAAGTCTTATTTTCACACGAAAATTGCACAATGGGCCGAAAATGCATCACGGGCACCAAAATTGGACCACGGGGCACCTCGAACTTCAAAACTTAAAGGTGCTCCGAGCATTATGAACTTTTATGCATAAGAATGCACCAGGGATCATGGGGCACAAAAACCCAAATGTCTTATTTTCGCACGAAAATTTGACAAGTGGCCAAAAATGCACCACCGGCACCAAAATTTGAACCACGGAGCACCACGGACCTCAAAACTGAAAATTGCTATGACCATTAGGGTTTGTTATGCATAAGAATGCACTTGGGTTCACAGGGCACAAAATCCAAAAGTCTTATTTTCGCACGAAAATTGCACAAACCGCCGAAAATGCACCACCGACACCAAAATTGGACCACGGGGCACCACGGACCCCAAAACTGAAAAGTGCTCCGAGAATTATGGTTTTTTATGCATAAGAATGAACCAGGGATCACGGGGCACCAAAACCCAAAAGTCTTATTTTCGCACGAAAATTGCACAATGCTCCGAAAATGCACCATGGGCACCAAAATTTGACCAAGGGGCACCTCGGACCTCAATTCCTAAAAGTGCTCCGAGCATTCTGGTTTTCTATGCATAAGAATGCACTAGGGATCACGGGGCACCAAAACCCAAATGTCTTATTTTGGCACGAAAATTGCACAATGGGCCGAAATTGCACCATTGGCACCAAAATTTGACCAAGGGGCCCCTCAGACCTCAAAACTGAAAAGAGTTCCGAGCATTATGGTTTTTTATGCATAAGAATGCACCAGGGATCTCGGGGCACCAAAACCCAAAAGTCTTATATTCGCACGAAAATTGCTCAAATGGCCGAAAATGCACCAACGGCACCAAAATTTGACCACGGGGCACCGCGGTCCTCAATACCTAAAAGTGCTCCGAGCATTATGGTTTTTTATGCATAAGAATGCACCAAGGATCACGGGGCACCAAAACCCAAAAGTCATATTTTCGCACGAAAATTGCACAATGGGCCGAAAATGCACCACGGGCACCAAAATTGGACAACGGGGCACGTCGGACATCAAAATTGAAAAGTGCTCCGAACATTATGGTTTTTTATACATAAGAATGCACCAAGGATCACGGGGCACCAAAACCCAAAAGTCTTATTTTCGCACGAAAATTGCACAAATAGCTGAAAATGCACCACGGGAACCAAAATTTGACCATGGGGCACCGCGGACCTCAATACCGAAAAGTGCCCTGAGCATTATGGTTTTTTATGCTTAAGAATGCGCCAGGGATCACAGGGCACCAAAACCCAAAAGACATATTTTCGCACGAAAATTACACAATGGCCCGAATATATACCATGGGCACCAAAATTGGACCACGGGGCACGTCGGACCTGAAAACTAAAAAGTGCTCTGAGCATTATGGTTTTTTATGCATAAGAATGCACCAGGGATCATGGGGCACCAAAACCCAAAAGTCTTATTTTCGCACGAAAATTGCACAATGGCCGAAAATGCACCGTCGGCACAAAAATTGGACCACGGGGCACCACGAACCTCAAAACTGAAAAGTTTTCCGAGCGTTATCGTTTTTTATGCATAAGAATGCACTAGGGATCATGGGGCACCAAAACCCAAAATTCTTATTTTTGCACGAAAGTTGCAAAATTGCCCAAAAATGCATTACCGGCACCAAAATTGGACCACGGGGCACCGCGGACCTCATAACTGAAAAGTGTTCCGAGCATTATGGTTTTTTATGCATCATAATGCCAGGGATCACGGAGCACCAAAACCTAAAAGTATTATTTTCGCACAAAAATTGTACAAATAGCCGAAAATGGACCAGCGACACCAAAATTGGACCACAGGGCACCACGAACCTCAAAACTGAAAAGTATTCAGAGCATTATCATTTTTTATGCATAAGAATGCACCAGGGATCATGGGGCACCAAAACCCAAATGACTTATTTTCGTATGAAAATTGCACAATGGGCCGAAAATCCACCACGGCCACCAAAATTGGACCATGGGGCACGTCGCACCTCAAAACTGAAAAGTGTTCCGAGCATCATGGTTTATTATGCATAAGAATCCACCAGGGGTAACGGGGCACCAAAACCCAAAAATCTTATTTTCGCACGAAAATTGCACAAATGGCCGAAAATGCATTACCGGCACCAAAATTGCACCACAGGGTACCACGAACCTCAAAACTGAAAAGTGTTTCGAGGATTATGGTTTTTTATGCAGAAGAATGCACCAGGGATCATGGCGCACCAAAACCCAAAAGTCTTATTTTCGCACGAAAATTGCAAAATGGGCCGAAAATGCAACATGGGCACCATAATTGGACCCGGGGGACCACGAGGAACCTCGGACCTCAAAACTTACAAGTTCTCCTAGCATTATGGTTTTTTATGCATAAGAATGCACCAGGAATCATGGTGCACCAAAATCGAAAAGTCTTGTTTTCTAACGAAAATTGCACAAATGGCCGAAAATGCATCACCGGCACCAAAATTGGAGCACGGGGAACCACAGACCTCAAAACTGAAAAGTGCTCCAAGCATTATTGTTTTTTATCCATAAGAATACACCAGGGATCACGGGACACCAAAACCCAAAAGTCTTATTTTCGCACGAAAATTGTACAAATGGCTGAAAATGCACCAGCAGCACCAAAATTGGACCACGGGGCACCACGAACCTCAAAACTGAAATGTGCTCCAAACAGTATGGTTTTTTATGCTTAAGAATGCACGAGGGATCACGGGGCACCAAAACCCAAAAGTCTTATATTCACACCAAAATTGCACAGTGGGCCGAAAATGCACAACAGGGACCAAAATTGGACCTCGGGGCACCTCGAACCTCAAAACTAAAAAGTTCTTCGAGCATTATGGTTTTTTATGCCTGAGAATTCACCAGGGATCATGGGGCACCAAAACCCAAAAGTCTTATTTTCGCACTAAAATTTCACAAATGGCCGAAAATGGACCACCGGCACAAAAATTGGACCATGGGGCACCACGAACCTCAAAACTGAAAAGTGCTCCAAGCATTATGATTTTTTATGCATGAGAATACACCAGGGGTCACGGGGCACCAAAACCTAAAAGTCTTATTTTCGCACGAAAATTGCACAATGGGCCGAAAATGCATCAAGGGCACCAAAATTTGACCATGAGGCACCTCGAACCTCAAAACTTAAAAGTGCTACGAGCATTATGATTTTTTATGCATAAGAATGCACCAGAGATCATGGGGCACAAAAACTCAAAAGTCTTATTTTTGGACAAAAATTTGACAAATGGCCGAAAATGCACCACCGGCACCAAAATTTGAACCACAGGGCACCACGGACCTCAATACTGAAAAGTGTTCCGAGTATTATGGTTTTTTATGCATAAGAATGCACTAGGGATCACGGGGCACCAAAACCCAAAAGTCTTATTTTCGCACGAAAATTGCACAATGGGCCGAAAATGCACGACAGGCACCAAAATTGGACAACGGGGTTCCTCGGACCTCAAAACTGAAAAGTTCCCCGAGTATTATGGTTTTTTATGCATGAGAATTCACCAGGGGTCACGGGGCACCAAAACCCAAAAGTCTTATTTTCGCACGAAAATTGCCGAATGGGCCGAAAATGCATCACGGGCACCAAAATTGGACCACGGGGCACCTCGAACCTCAAAACTTAAAAGTGCTCCGAGCATTATGGTTTTTTATGCATAAGAATTCACCAGGGATCATGGGGCACAAAAACCCAAATGTCTTATTTTCGCACGAAAATTTGACAAATGGCCAACAATGCACCACCGACACCAAAATTTGAACAACAGGGCACCACGGACCTCAAAACTGAAAATTGCTATGAGCATTAGGGTTTGTTATGCATAAGAATGCACTAGGGTTCATAAGGCACCAAAACCCAAAAGTCTTATTTTCGAACAAAAATTTCACAAATGGCCCAAAATGCACTACCGACACCAAAATTGGACCACGGGACACCACGGACCTCAAAACTGAAAAGTGCTCCAAGCATTATGGTTTCTTATGCATAAGAATGCAACAGGGATCAAGGGGCACCAAAACCCAAAAGTCTTATTTTCGCACGTAAATTGCACAAATGGCCAAAACTGCAACCCGACACAAAAATTGGACCACGGGGCACTATGAACATTAAGACTGAAAAGTGTTCCGAACATTCTGGTTATGTAATCATAAGAATGCACCAAGGATCACGGGGCACTAAAACCCAAAAGTCTTATTTTCGCACGAAAATTGCACAAATGGCCGAAAATGCACCCCCGACACCAAAATTGGACCACGTAGCACCACAAACCTCAAAACTGAAAAGTGTTCTAAGCATTAAGGTTTTTAATGCATAAGAATGCATGAAGGATCACAGGGCAGCAAAACCCAAAAGTATTATTTGCGCACGAAAATTGCACAAATGGCCGAAAATGCACCCCTGGCATAAAAATTGGACCACGGGGCACCACGGACCTCAAAACTGAAAAAACCATAATGCTTGGAGCACTTTCCAGTTTTGAGGTCCGAGGTGCCCCGTGGCCAAATTTTGGTGCCCGTGGTTCATTTTCGGTCGTTTGTGCAATTTTCGTGCGAAAATAAGACTTTTGGATTTTGGTGCCCCATGATCCCTAGTGCATTCTTATGCATAAAAAACCGTAATGCTTGGAACACTTTTCAGTTTTGAGGTCCGTGGTGCCTCGTGGAACAATTTTGGTGCCAGTGGTGCATTTTCAGCCATTTGTGCAATTTTCGTGCGAAAATAAGACTTTTGGTTTTTGGTGCCTCGTTAACCCTGGTGCATTCTTACGAATAAAAAACCATAATGCTCATAGCACATTTCAGTTTTGAGGTCCGAGGTGCCCCATGTTGCAATTTTGGTGCCCGTGGTGCATTTTCGGCCCATTGTGTAATTTTCGTGCAAAAATAAGACTTTTGGGTTTTGGTGCCCCGTGAACCCTGTTGCATTCTCATGCATAAAAAACCATAATGCTCAAAGCACCTTTCAATTTTGGTGCCCGTGGTGCATTTTCGGCCCATTGTGCAATTTTCGTGCGAAAATAAAACTTTTGGGTTTTGGTGCTCCGTGATTCCTGGTGCATTCTTATATAGAAAAAACCATAATGCTTGGAACTCTTTTCTGTTTTAAGGTCCGTGCTGCCCCGTGGTTCAATTTTAGTGTCGGTGGTGTATTTTCGGCCATTTGTGCAATTTGCATGTGAAAATAAGACTTTTCGGTTTTGGTGCCCCGTGATCCCTGCTGCATTCTTATGCACAAAAAACCATCATGTTCGGAGCACTTTTCAGTTTTGAGGTCCGTCGTACCCCGTGGTCCAATTTTGGTGTCGGTGGTGCATTTTCGGCCATTTGTGCAATTTTCGTGCGAAAATAAGACTTTTGGGTTTTGGTTCCCCGTGATCCCTGGTGCATTCTTATCCATAAAAAACCATAATGCTCGGAGGACTTTCAGTTTTGAGGTCCGAGGTACCCCGTGGTCCAATATTGGTGCCCGTGGTGCACTTTCCGCCCATTGTGCAATTTTCGTGAGAAAATAAGACTTTTGGATTTTGGTTCCCCTTGATCCCTGGTGCATTCATATCCATAAAAAAACATAATGCTCGGAGGACTTTTCAGTTTTGAGGTCCGAGGTACCCCGTAATCCAATTTTGGTGCCGGTGGTGCAGTTTCGGCCATTTGTTCAATTTTTGTGCGAAACTAAGACTCTTGGATTTTGGTGTCCCGTGATCCATGCTGCATTCTTATGCATAAAAAACCATCATGCTCGGAGCACTTTTCAGTTTTGAGGTCCGTCGTACCCCGTGGTTCAATTTTGTTGTCGGTGGTGCATTTTCGGCCATTTGTGCAATTTTCATGCGAAAATAAGACTTTTGGGTTTTGGTGCCCCGTCATCCCTGGTGCATTCTAATGCATAAAAAACCATAATGCTCAGAGCACTTTTCAGTTTTGAGGTCCGAGGTTCCCCGTGGTCCAATTTTGGTGCTCCTGGTACATTTTTGGCCATTTGTGGAATTTTTGTGCGAAAATAAGACTTTTGGGTTTTGGTGCCCCATGATCCCTAGTGCATTCTTATGCATAAAAAACCATAATGCTTGGAGCACTTTTCAGTTTTGAGGTCCGAGGTGCCCCGTGGTCCAATTTTGGTGCCCGTGGTGCATTTTCCGCCCATTGTGCAATTTTCGTGCGAAAATAAGACTTTTGGGTTTTGGTGCCCCGTTATTCCTGGCGCATTCTTATGCATAAAAAAGAACAATGCTCAAAGCACTTTTCAGTTTTGAGGTCCGAGGTGCCCCGTGGTCCAATTTTGGTGCCGATGGTGCATTTTCGGCCATTTGTGCAATTTTCGTACGAAAATAATACTTTTGGGTTTTGGTTCCCCGTGATCCATGGTGCATTGTTATCCATAAAAAACCATAATTCTCGGAGAACTTTCAGTTTTGAGGTCCGAGGTGCCCCGTGCTCCAATATTGGTGCCCGTGGTGCATTTTCCGCCCATTGTGCAATTTTCGTGCGAAAATAAGACTTTTGGGTTTTGGTTCCCCGTGATCCCTGGTGCATTCTTATCCATAAAAAATCATAATGCTCGGAGGACTTTTCAGATTTGAGGTCCGAGGTGCCCCATGGTCCAATTTTGATGCCAGTGGTGCATTTTTGGCCATTTGTTCAATTTTTGTGCGAAACTAAGACTGTTGGATTTTGGTGCCCCGTGATCCATGCTGCATTCTTATGCATAAAAAACCATCATGCTTGGAGCACTCTTCAGTTTTGAGGTCCGTCGTACGCCGTGGTCCAATTTTGGTGTCAGTGGTGCATTTTCGACCTTTTGTGCAATTTTCGTGCGAAAATAAGACTTTTGGGTTTTGGTTCCCCGTCATCCCGGGTGCATTCTTATCCATAAAAAACCATAATGCTCGGAGGACTTTCAGTTTTGAGGTCCGAGGTGCCCCGTGGTCCAATATTGGTGCCCGTGGTGCATTTTCCGCCCATTGTGCAATTTTCGTGCGAAAATAAGACTTTTTGGTTTTGGTTCCCCGTGATCCCTGGTGCATTCTTATCCATAAAAAACCACAATGCTCGGAGCACTTTTCAGTTTTGAGGTCCGAGGTTCCCCGTGGTTGAATTTTGGTGCCCGTGTTGCATTTTCGGCCCATTGTGCAATTTTCGTGCGAAAAAAAGACTTTTGGGTTTTGGTGCCCCTTGATCCCTGGTGCATTCTTATGCATAAAAAACCATAATGCTTGGAGAACCTTTCAGTTTTGAGGTCCAAGGTGCCCCGTGATCCAATTTTGGTGCTGATGGTGCATTTTCGGCCATTTGTGCAATTTTCGTGCGAAAATAAGACTTTCGGATTTTGGTGCCCCATGAACCATGGTGCATTCTTATGCATAAAATCCGCAATGCTCGGAGCATTTTTCAGTTTTGAGGTCCGAGGTGCCCCGTGGTCCAATTTTGGTGTCGGTGGTGCATTGTCGGCACATTGTGTAATCTTCGTGCGAAAATAAGACTTTTGGGTGTTGGTGCCCCGCGATCCCTGGTGCATTCTAATGCATAAAAAACCATAATGCTATGAGCACTTTTAAGTTTTGACGTCCGAGGTTCCCCGTGATCGAATTTTTGTTCCCATGGTACATTTTCGTCCATTTATCCAATTTTCATACGAAAATAAGACATTTGGGTTTTGGTTCCCTTGAGCCCTGGTGCATTCTTATCCGTAAAAAACCACAATGCTCAGAAAACTTTTCAGTTTTGAGGTTCGAGGTGCCCTGTGGACGAAGTTTGGTGCCCGTGTTGCATTTTCGGCCCATTGTGCAATTTAGTGCGAAAAAAAGACTTTTGGGTGTTGGTTCCCCGTGATCCATAGTGCATTCTTAACCATAAAAAATCATAATGCCCAGAGCACTTTTCAGTTTTGAGGTCCGAGGTGCCCCGTGGTCCAATTTTGGTGCTCGTGGTACATTTTCGGCCATTTGTGGAATTTTCGTGCGAAAATAAGACTTTTGGGTTTTGGTGCCACATGATCTCTGGTGCATTCTTATGCATAAAAAACAATAATACTCAGAGAACTTTTCAGTTTTGAGGTCCGAGGTGCCCCGTGGTCCAATTTTGGTGCCCGTGGTGCATTTTCCGCCCATTATGCAATTTTCGTGCGAAAATAAGACTTTTGGGTTTTGGTGCCCCGTTATCCCTGGTGCATTCTTATGCATAAAAAACAATAATGCTCGAAGCACTTTTCAGATTTGAGGTCCGAGGTGCCCCGTGGTCCAATTTTGGTACCGGTGGTGCATTTTCGGCCATTTGTACAATTTTCGTGCGAAAATAAGACTTTTGGGTTTTGGTGCCCCATGAACCCTTGTGCATTCTTATGCATAAAAAACCATAATGCTCGGAGCACTTTTCAGTTTTGAGGTCCGAGGTGCCCCGTGGTCCAATTTTAGTGCCGGTGGTGCATTTTCGGCCCATTGTGCATCTTCGTGCGAAAATAAGACTTTTGGGTTTTGGTGCCCCATAATCCCTGGTGCATTCTTATTCATAAAAAACCATAATGCTAGGAGCACTTTTCAGTTTTGAGGTCTGAGGTGCCCCGTGATCCAATTTTTGTGGTCGTGGTACATTTTGGGCCATTTGTGCAATTTTCATGCGAAAATAAGACTTTTGGGTTTTGGTTCCCCGTGATCCCTGGTGCATTCTTATCCATAAAAAACCACAAAGCTCGGAGTACTTTTCAGTTTTGGGGTTCGAGGTGCACCGTGGTCGAATTTGGGTGCCAGTGTTGCATTTCCGGCCCACTGTGCAATTTTCGTACGAAAAAAAGACTTTTGGGTTTTGGTGCCCCGTGATCCCTGGTGCATTCTTATGCATAAAAAACCATAATTCTTGGAGAACCTTTCCGTTTTGAGGTCCAAGGTGCCCTGTTGTCCAATTTTTGTGCTGGTGGTGTATTTTCGGCCATTTGTGCAATTTTCGTGCGAAAATAAGACTTTCGGATTTTGGTGCCCCGTGATCCTTGGTGCATTCTTATGCATAAAAAACCATCATGCTCGGAGCACTTTTCAGTTTTGAGGTCCGTGGTGCCCCGTGGTCCAATTTTGGTACCCGTGGTACGTTTTCGGCGATTTGTGCAATTTTCGTGCGAAAATAAGACTTTTGGGTTTTAGTGCCCCGTTATCCTAGTGCATTCTTATGCATAAAAAACCACAATGCTCGGAGCACTTTTCAGTTTTGAGGTCCGAGGTGCCCCGTCGTCCAATTTTGGTGCCGGTGCTGCATTGTCGGCACATTGTGCAATCTTGATGCGAAAATAAGACTTTTGGGTTTTGGTGCCCCGTGATCCCTGGTGCATTCTTATGCATAAAAAACCATAATGCTAGGAGCACTTTTCAGTTTTGAGGTCCGAGGTGCCCCGTGATCCAATTTTTGTGCCCGTGGTACATTTTCTTCCATTTGGGCAATTTTCATGAGAAAATAAGATTTTTGGGTTTTGGTTCCCCGCGATCCCTGGTGCATTCTTGTCCATAAAAAACTACAATGCTCAGAGCACTTTCCAGTTTTGAGGTCCGTTGTGCCCGGTGGTACAATTTTGGTGCCAATGAAGCATTTTCGGCCATTTGTGCAATTTTCGTGCGAAAGTAAGACTTTTGGGTTTTTGTGCCCCGCGATCCCTGGTGCATTATTATGAATATAAAACCATAATGCTCAGACCACTTTTCAGTTTTGAGGTCCAAGGTGCCCCGTGGTCCAATTTTGGTGCCCATGGTACATTTTCTAAAATTTGTGCAATTTTCATGCGAAGCTAAGACTTTTGGGTTTTGGTGCCCAGCGATCCCTGGTGCATTCTTATGCATAAAAAAACATAATGCTTGGAACTCTTTTTGAAATGTAGAGAAATACACTAGAAGGGGGGTTGAATAGTGTATTTAAATTTTCTTTGGAAAACTTTAGCTAGAGTGAAAATAGTGTATCTTTTCGTTTTACAGAAGTTTAGTAAAACAGAAAAAATAGGCTATCGTCCAGTCGATTAAAAATAACCGTCCAAAGAAACTACTCTTCTTCTCTTTCGTTTAAATACACGTAATGGATAAACTTGAATAAAAAAGTGTATAGAAACTTTTTCGTAATATGCTGAAGAGATAGTTTGAAAGAAATTCAAGTAAGCTAGAATGTGAGTGAATAGAATGCGTAGTTTTATACTGGTTCACTCAACTGAGCTACGTCCAGTTCTCCTTCAAAAACTTTTGAAGGGTTCTACTAATCAAAACTGATTACACTCAAGTATTCTTAACTTTGCCACTTCTAGCTACAAGTATTCTCTAGGCCACTTCTGGCACACTCTTAATCTCTCCTTGAGATTAAATACAAAAACCAAGTATTCTTTAACACTAAGCCACTCCTGGCTTTCCAAACAGTATTGTTTGATATTGTAAGTAAAATTTAACTCTCAATGAGAGGATATTACAATAAGAATGAGTGTATAGACTCGCTTAGCAATATCCTCAGCGTCCAGTCGTTTTGACAGGGTTTCTGCTCTTTTTCAAAATTGTCGTCTTCTTGATACGTGAGCTCATCCTTCTATATATAGGAAGTTTGTTGAAAGATATCCGTTGAGGATTCTGTTCCTTTTCCAAGAGCGATTCTTTCTGTAGCTTATTGCCGTTGTCACATTTTGACTTAGAGTGAAGTGATGGATGTGACAGCCGTACTCGTAGCGCCTCTCTCCTACTTGTACTTTCTCTGCAGAGAGAAGCTTCTTCTTTTCCTGTTCAATACTTTTCGAAAAGATCATGGCATGTTAAAATATGATATAGTGAACGTTGCCTTATATTATAGAAAGCGTATTTTAAATGATAGTAACCACTGAGTGTTACTCAAGCGTTGGACGCTTGTTCTCACAGGAGCATTGGACGCTGCCTGTATGTTTCTTATAAAACACAATTGGACGCTCACTTTATTAAAACATAGAGTCCAGGTTTGAGAGATACAATACCATTGCGGGATTGGACGATGTAAATCCTATAACACTCAAACTAGATCATTAGATACTTCAAAATTTATCCTTTAGTTATTATCATCAAAACCGTAATAGGAGAGGTTGGACATCGTCCAAGGTCTTAGAACCTAACACTTTTCAGTTTTAAGGTGTGTGGTGCCCCATGGTCCAATTTTGGTGTCGGTGGTGCATTTTCGGCCATTTGTGCAATTTTCATGCGAAAATAAGACTTTTGGGTTTTGGTACCCCGTGATCCCTGGGGCATTCTTATGCATAAAACCATAATGCTCAGAAGACTTTTTGTATTTGAGGTCTGTGGTTCCCCGTGGTCCAATTTTGGTGTCGGTAGTGCATTTTCGGCCATTTGTGCAATTTTCGTGCGAAAAAAAGTTTTTTGGGTTTTAGTGCCCTGTGATCCATGGTGCATTCTTATGCATAAAGAACCATAACGCTCGGAACACTTTTCAATTTTGAGGTCCGTGGTGCCTCGTGGTCCAAAATCCGGTGTTGCATTTTTTGCCATTTGTACGATTTTCGTGCGAAAATAAGCCTTTTGGGTTTTGGTGCCCCATGATTCCTGGTGCATTCTTATGCATAAAGAACCATAATGCTCGGAACACTTTTCAATTTTGAGGTTCGTGGTGCCTCGTGGTCCAATTTTGGTTCCGGTGTTGCATTTTTTGCCATTTCTGCAATTTTCGTGTGAAAATAAGCCTTTTGGGTTTTGGTGCCCCGTGATCCCTGGTGCATTCTTATGCATAAAAAATCATAATGCTTTGTGGACTTTTCAGTTTTGAGGTTTGAGGTGCCCCGTGGTCCAATTTTGGTGCCGGTGGTCCATTTTGGCCATTTGTGCAATTTTAGTGGGAAAATAAGACTTTTGCGTTTTGGTGCCCCGTGATCCCTGGTGCATTCTTATGCATAAAAAACCATCATGCGTAGAGCACTTTCCAGTTTTGAGGTCCGTGGTGCCCGGTGGTCCAATTTTGGTGACGATGGAGCATTTTCGGCCATTTGTGCAATTTTCGTGCCAAAATAAGACTTTTGTGTTTTGGTGCCCCGTGATCCCTGGTGCATTCTTATGCATAAAAAACCATAATGCTCAGAGCACTTTTTAGTTTTGAGGTCCGAGGTGCCCCGTGGACAGATTTTGGTGCCCGTCATGCATTTTCGGCCCATTGTGCAATCTTCGTGCGAAAATAAGACTTTTAGGTTTCGGTGCCCCATTATTCCTGGGGCATTCTTATGCATAAACAACCATAACGCTCAGAGCACTTTTCAGTTTTAAGGTCCAAGGTGCCCGGTGGTCCAATTTTGGTGCCGGAGGTACCTTTTCGGCCCATTGTGCAATTTTCGTGCGAAAAACAGGCTTTTGGGTTTTGGTGTCCCGTGATCCTTGGTGCATTCTTATGCATAAAAAACCATAATGCTCAGAGAACCTTTCAGTTTTGAGGTCCAAGGTACCCTGTGGTCCAATTTTCGTGCCAGTGGTCCATTTTCGACCATTTGTGCAATTTTCGTGGGACAATAAGACTTTTGGGTTTTGGTGCCCCGTGATCCCTGGTGCATTCTTATGCATAAGAAACCATCATGCGTGAAGCACTTTTCAGTTTTAAGGTCTGTGGTGCCCGGTGGTCCCATTTTGGTGTCGATGGAGCATTTTCGGCCATTTGTCCAATTTTCGTGCCAAAATAAGACTTTTGTGTTTTGGTGCCCCGTGATCCCTGGTGTATTCTTTTGCATGAAAAACGACAATGCTCAGAGCACTTTTTAGTTTTCAGGTCCGAGGTGCCCCGTGGACAGATTTTGGTGCCCGTCGTGCATTTTCGGCCCATTGTACAATCTTCGTGCAAAAATAAGACTTTTTGGGTTTCGGTGCCCCATTATCCCTGGTGCATTCTTATGCATGAACAACCATAACGCTCAAAGTACTTTTCAGTTTTGAGGTCCGAGGTGCCCCGTGGTCCAATTTTGGTGCCGGAGGTGCCTTTTCGGCCCATTGTGCAATTTTTGTGCGAAAAAAAGAGTTTGGGTTTTGTTGCCCCGTGATCCCTGGTGCATTCTTATGCATAAAAAACCATCATGCTTAGAGAACTTTTCAGTTTTGAGGTCCGAGGTGCTCGGTGGTCCAATTTTGGTGTCGGTGGTACATTTTCGGCCATTTGTACAATTTTAGTCGGAAAATAAGACTTTTGGGTTTTGGTGCCCCATGATCCCTGGAGCATTCTTATGCATAAAAAACCATCATGCTTGGAGCACTTTTCAGTTTTGAGATCCGTTGTGCCCGGTGGTCCAATTTTGGTGCCGATGGAGCATTTTCGGCAATTTGTACAATTTTCGTGCGAAAATAAGACTTTTGGTTTTTGGTGCCACGTGATCCCTGGTGCATTCTTCTGCATACAAAACCATAAAGCTTGAAACCCTTTTCAGTTTTGAGGTCCGTGGTGCCCCGTGGTCCAATTTTGGTGCCGGTGGTGCATTTTCGACCATTTGTACAATTTTCGTGCGAAAATAAACTTTTGGGTTTTCGTGCCCTATGATCCCTGGTGCATTCTTATGCATAAAAAACCATAATGCTCGGAGCACTTTTTAGTTTGGAGGTCCGTGGTGCCCGGTGGTGCAATTTAGGTGTCCGTAGTGAATTTTCGGCACATGGTGCAAATTTCGTGCCAAAATAAGACTATTAGGTTTTGGTGCCCCGTGATCCCTGGTGCATCCTTATGCATAACAATCCATAATGCTTGGAGCACTTTTCATTGTGCAATTTTCATGCGAAAATATGACTTTCTGGGTTTTGGTGCCCCGTGATCCCTGGTTGATTCTTATACATAAAAAATGGTAATGCTCGGAACACTTTTCAGTTTTGAGGTCCATGGTGCCCCGTGGTCCAATTTTGGTGCTTGTGGTGAATTTTCAACACATGGTGAAATTTTTGTGCCAAAATAAGACTTTTGGGTTTTGGTGCTCCATGATCACTGGTGCACCCTTATGTATAAAAAACCATAATGCTCTGAGCACTTTTCAGTTTTGAGGTCCATGGTGCCCCGTGGTCCAATTTTGGTGCCCGTGGTGCATTTTCGGCCCATTGTGCAATTTTTGTGCGAAAATAAGACTTTTGGATTTTGGTGGCCCGTGATCCCAGGTGCATTCTTATGCATAAAAAACCATAATTCTTGGAGCACTTTTCATTTTGAGGTCTGTGGTGCCCCGTGGTCCGATTTTGGTGCCGATGGTGCATATTCGGCCAATTGTGAAATTTTCGTGCGAAAATAAGACTTTTGGATTTTGGTGCCCCGTGATCCCTGGTGCGTTCTTATGCAAAAAAAATTATAATGCTCGGAACTCTTTTTCAGTTTTGAGGTTCGTGGTTCCCCGTGGTCCAATTTTCGTGTTTATTTTGCATTTTCGGCCCATTGTGCAATTTTCGTGCGAAAATAAGTCTTTTGGGTTTTGGTGCCCCGTGATCCCTGGTGCATTCTTACGCATAAATAACCATAATGCTCGAAGCACTTTTCAGTTTTGAGGTTCGTGGTCCCCCGTGGTCCAATTTTGGTGCCCGTGGTGAATTTTCGGCACATAGTGCAATTGCTGTGCCAAAATAAGACTTTTGGGTTTTGGTGCCCCGTGATCCCTGGAGCATTCTTATGCATAAAAAACCATAATGCTCAGAGCACTTTTCAGTTTTGAGGTCCATGGTGCCCCGTGGTCCATTTTTGGGTCCCCGTGGTGCATTATCGGCACATGGTCCAATTTTAGTGCCAAAATAAGACTTTGGGTTTTGGTGCCCCGTTATCCCTAGTGCATTCTTATGCATTCAAAACCATAATTCTCGGAGCACTTTTCAGTTTTGAGGTCCGTGGTGCCCCGTGGTCCAATTTTGGTGCCGATGGTGCATTTCGGCACATGGCTTAAGTTTCGTGCCAAAATAAGACTTTTGGGTTTTGGTTCCCCGTGATCCCTGGTTCATTCTTATGCACAAAAAAACCATAATGCTCAGAGCACTTTTCAGTTTTGAGGTCCGTGGTGCCCCGTGGTCCAATTTTGGTGCTCGTGGTGCATTTTTTGCCACATGGTTTAATTTTCGTGCCAATATAAGACTTTTGATTTTTGGTGCTCCGTTATCCCTAGTGCATTCTTATGCATAAAAAACCATCATGCTCGGAACACTTTTAGGTTTTGAGGTCCGTGGTGTCCAGTGGTCCAATTTTCGAACCCCGTGGTGCTTTTTTGGCAAATGGTGCAATTTTCGTGCCAAAATCTGACTTTTGGGTTTTGGTGCCCCGTTATCCCTGGTTCATTCTTATGCATAAAAAACCATCTTACTCGGAGCACTTTTAGGTTTTGAGGTACGTAGTGCCCCGTGGTCCAAATTTGGTGCCCGTGGTGCATTTTCCGCACATGGTGTAATTTTCGTGCCAAAATAAGACTTTTGGGTTTTGGTTCCCCGTGATCCGTGGTGCATTCTTATGCATAAAAAACCATCTTACTCGGAGCACTTTTAGGTTTTGAGGTACGTAGTGCCCCGTGGTCCAAATTTGGTGCCCGTGGTGCATTTTCCGCACATGGTGTAATTTTCGTGCCAAAATAAGACTTTTGGGTTTTGGTTCCCCGTGATCCGTGGTGCATTCTTATGCATAAAAAACCATTATGCTCGGAGCACTTTTCAGTTTTGAGGTCCGTGGTGTCCCGTGGTCCAATTTTGGTGCCTGTGGTGCATTTTCGGCATATTGTCCAATTTTCGTGCCAAAATAATACTTTTGGGTTTCGGTGCTTATTGATCCCTGAGTATTCTTACGCATAAAATACCATAAAGCTCGGAGCACTTTTCACTTTTGAGGTCCGTGGTGCCCCGTGGTCCATTTTTGGTGCCCGTGGTCGATTTTCGGCACATGGTCCAATTTTTGTGCCAAAATAAGACTTTTGGGTTTTGGTGCCCATTGATCCCTGGAGCATTCTTATGCATAAAATACCATAATGCTCGAAGCACTTTTCAGTTTTGAGGTCCGTGGTCCATTTTTGGTGCACGTGGTGCATTTTCGGCACATGGTCCAATTTTAGTGCCAAAATAAGACTTTTGGGTTTTGGTGCCCCGTGATCCCTGGTGCATTCTTATGCATAAAAAACCATAATGCTCGGACCACTTTTCAATTTTGAGGTCCGTGGTGCCCCGTGGTTCAATTTTGGTGCTCGTGGTGCATTTCGGCATATGCCTTAATTTTCGTCCCAAAATAAGACTTTTGGGTTTTGGTGCCCCGTGATCCCTGGTGCATTCTTATGCATAAAAAACCATAATGCTCAGAGCACTTTTCAGTTTTGAGGTCCGTTGTGTCCCGTGGTCCAATTTTGATGCTCGTGGTGCATTTTTCGCCACATGGTTTAATTTTCGTGCCAAAATAAGACTTTTGGTTTTTGGTGCCCTGTTATCCCTAGTGCATTCTTATGCATAAAAACCCATCATGCTCGGATCACTTTTAGGTTTTGAGGTCCGTGGTGTCCAGTGGTCCAATTTTGGTGCCCATTGGTGTCTTTTTGGCATATGGTGCAATTTTCATGCCAAAATCAGACTTTTGGGTTTTCATGCCACGTTATCCCTGGTGCATTCTTATGAATAAAAAACCATCATGCTCGCAACACTTTTCAATTTTGAGGTCCATGGTGCCCCGTGATCCAATTTTGGTGCCTGTGGTGCATTTTCGGCACATGGGTCAATTTTCATTCCAAAATAAGACTTTTGGATTTTGGTACCCTGTGATCCTTGGTGCATCCTAATGCATAAAAAACCATAATTCTCTAAGCACTTTTCAGTTTTGAGGTACGTGGTGCCCCGTGGTTCAATTTTGGTGCCCGTGGTGCATTTTCAGCCTATTATGCAATTTTCGTGCAAAAATAAGACTTTTGGGTTTCTGTGCCCCGTGATCCATGGAGCATTTTTATGCATAAAAAACCATAATGCTTCGACCACTTTTCAGTTTTGAGGTCCATGGTTCCCCGTGGTCCAATTTTGGAACCCGTGGTGCATTTTCGGCAAATGGTGCAATTTTCGTGCCAAAGTAAGAGTTTTGGGTTTTGGTGCCCCGCGATCCCTGGTGCATCCTTATCCATAAAAAAACCCTAATGCTTTGAGCACTTTTCATTTTTGAGGTCCGTGGTGTCCAGTGGTCCAATTTTGGTGTCCCAAGGATCACGGGGCCCCAAAACGCAAAAGTCTTATTTTGGCACGAAAATTGCACCATGTGCCGAAAATGCACCACGGGCACCAAAATTGGACCACGGGGCAACACGGACCTGAAAACCTAAAAGTGCTATGAGCATTATGGTTTTTATGCATAAGAATGCAAAAGGAATCACGGGGCACCAAAACCCAAAAGCCTTATTTTGGCAACAAAATTGCACAATGGGCCAAAAATGCACCACGGACCTCAAAACGGGGACCAAGGTTTTTTAGTTTTGAGTCCAATTCTGATGCCGGTGGTGCATTTTTAGCCCATTGTACAATTTTCGTGCGAAAGTAAGACTTTTGGGTTTTGGTGCCATGTGATCCCTGGTGCATTCTTATTCATAATATACCATAATACTTCACAGCAATTTTCATTTTTGAGGTCCGAGATGCCCCGTGGTCCAATTTTGGTTCCCGTGGTGCATTTTCGGCACATTGTACATTTTTCGTGCGAAAGTAAGACTTTTGGATTTTGGTGCCGAGTGATCCCTGGTGCATTATTATGCACAAAAAATCATAATGCTCGAAACTCTTTTCAGTTTGGAGGTCCATGGTGCCCCGTGGTCCAATTTTGGTATCGGTGATGCATTTTTGGCCATTTGTGCAATTTTAATGCGAAAATAAGACTTTTGGGTTTTGGTACCCCGTGATCCCTGGCGCATTCTTATGCATAAAAAACCATAATGCTCGAAGCACTTTTCAGTTTTGAGGTCCGACGTGCCCCGCGGTCCAATTTTGGTGCCCGAGGTGCATTTTCGACCCATTGTGCAATTTCCGTGCAAAAATAGAACTTTTGGGTTTTTGTGCCCCATGATCCATGGTGTATTCTTATGCATAAAACCATAATTCTTGGAGCACTTTTTAGTTTTGAGGTCTGTGGTGCCCCGTGGTCCAATTTTGGTGCCGGTGGTGCATTTTCGGCCATTTGTGCAATTTTCGTGCGAAAATAAGACTTTTGGCTTTTGGTGCCCCGTGATCCCTGGTGCATTCTTATAAATAATATGCCATAATCCTTTGGAGCACTTTTCAGTTTTGAGGTCCGAGGTTCCCTGTGGTCCAATTTTGGTGCCCGAAGTGCATTTTCGGCCCATTGTGTCATTTTCGTGCGAAAATAAGACTTTTGGGTTTTGGTGCCCCGTGATCCCTGGTGCATTCTTATGCATAAAAAACCATAATACTCGGAGTACTTTTCAGTTTTGAGGACCGAGGTGCCCCGAGGTCAAATTTTAGTGCCCTGCTGCATTTTCGGTCCATTGTGCAATTTTCGTGCGAAAATAAGACTTTTGGGTTTTGGTGCCTCGGGATCCCTGGTGGATTGTTATGCATAAACACCATAATGCTTAGAACTCTTTTCAGTTTGGAGGTCTGTCGTGCCCCGTGGTCTAATTTTGGTGTCGATTGGGCATTTTCGGCCATTTGTGCAATTTTCATACGAAAATAAGAATTTTGGGTTTTGGTGCCCCGTGATCCTTGGTGCATTCCTATGCATAAAAAACCATAATACTCGGAGAACTTTTCAGTTTTGAGGTCCGACGTGCCCTGTGGTCCAATTTTGGTGCCCATGGCGCATTTTCGGCCCATTGTACAATTTTCGTGCAAAAATAGGACTTTTGGGTTTTGGTGCCCCATGATCCCTAGTGCATTCTTTGCATAAAAAACCATAATGCTTGAAGCACTTTTTAGTTTTGAGGTCCGTGGTGCCCCGTGGTCCAATTTTGGTGCTGGTGGTGCATTTTTCGGCATTTGTGCAATTTTCATGCGAAAGTAACACTTTTGGGTTTAGGTGCCCCGTGATCCCTGGTGCATTTTGATGCATAAAATACCATAATGCTTCGAAGCACTTTTCAGTTATGAGTCCAAGGTACCCCATGGTCCAATTTTGGTGCCCGTGGTGCATTTTCGGCCCATTGTGCAATTTTCGTGCGAAAATAAAACTTTTGGGTTTTGGTGCCCCGTGATCCCTGGTGGATTCTTATGCCTAAAAACCCATAATTCTTGAAGCACTTTTCAGTTTTGAGGTCCGTGGAGCCCCGTGGTCCAATTTAGGTGCCGGTGGTGCATTTTCGACCATTTATGCAATTTTCATGCGAAAATAATACTTTTGGGTTTGGGTGCCCCATGATCCCTGGTGCATTCTTATACATAAAATACCATAATGCTCAAAGTACTTTTCAGTTTTGAGGTCCGACGTGCCCCGTGGTCTAACTTTGGTACCGGTGGTGCATTTTCGGCCCATTGTGCAATTTTCGTGCAAAAATAAGACTATTGGGTTTTGGTGCCCCGTGATCCCTGGTGCATTCTTGTGCATAAAAAACCAAAATGCTCGGAGCACTTTTATGTTTTGAGGTCCGAGGTGACTCGTAGTCCAATTTTGGTTCCAGTGGTACATTTTCAGCCGTTTGTGCAATTTTCATGCGAAAATAAGACTTTAGGGTTTGGGTAAACCGTTATCCCTGGTGCGTTCTTATCCATAAAAAAACCATAATTCTCAGAGCACTTTTCAGTTTTGAGGTCCGAGGTGCCCCGTGGTCCAATTTTGGTGCCCGTGGTGCATTTTCGACCCATTGTGCAATTTTCGTGGGAAAATAAGACTTTGGAGTTTTGGTGCGCCGTGAACCCTGGTGCATTCTTATGCTTAAATAACCATAATACCCGGAAAACTTTTCAGTTTTGAGGTCCGACATGCCCCATGGTCCAATTTTGGTGCCGGTGGTGCATCTTCGGCCCATTGTGCAATTTTCGTGCGAAAATAGGACTTTTGGGTTTTGGTTCCCCGTGATCCATGGTGTATTCTTATGCATAAAACCATAATTCTTGGAGCACTTTTTAGTTTTGCGGTCCGTGGTTCCCCGTGGTCCAATTTTGGTGCCGGTGGTGCATTTTCGTGCGAAAATAAGACTTTTGGGTTTTGGTGCCCCGTGATCCCTGGTGCATTATTATAAATAATATACCATAATGCTTTGGAGTACTTTTCAGTTTTGAGGTCCGAGGTTCCCCGTGGTCCAATTTTGGTGCCCGAAGTGCATTTTCGGCCCATTGTGCCATTTTCGTGCGAAAATAAGACTTTTGGGTTTTGGTGCCCCGTGATCCCTGGTGCATTCTTATGCATAAAAAACCATAATACTCGGAGCACTTTTCAGTTTTGAGGTCCGAGGTGCACCGTGGTCCAATTTTGGTGCCCGTTGTGCATTTTCGGCCCATTGTGCAATTTTCGTGCAAAAATAAGACTTTTGGGTTTTGGTGCCCCATGATCCCTGGTGCATTCTTATGCATAAAAAACCATAATGCTTGGAGCACTTTTCAGTTTTGAGGACCGAGGTGCCCCGAGGTCAAATTTTGGTGCCCTACTGCATTTTCGGTCCATTGTGCAATTTTCGTGTGAAAATAAGAGTTTTGGGTTTTGGTGCCTCGGGATCCCTGGTGGATTGTTATGCATAAAAAACCATAATGCATAGAACTTGTTTCAGTTTGGAGGTCCGTCGTGCCCCGTGGTCCAATTTTGGTGTCGATTGTGCATTTTCGACCATTTGTGCAATTTTCATACGAAAATAAGAATTTTGGGTTTTGGTGCCCCATGATCCTTGGTGCATTCCTATGCATAAAAAACCATAATACTCGGAGAACTTTTCAGTTTTGAGGGCCGACGTGCCCTGTGGTCCAATTTTGGTGCCCGTGGCGCATTTTCGGCCCATTGTACAATTTTCGTGCGAAAATAGGACTCTTGGGTTTTGGTGCCCCATGATCCCTAGTGCATTCTTTGCATAAAAAACCATAATGCTTGAAGCACTTTTTAGTTTTGAGGACCGTGGTGCCCCGTGGTCCAATTTTGGTGCTGGTGGTGCATTTTTCGACATTTATGCATTTTTCATGCGAAAGTAACACTTTTGGGTTTAGGTGCCCCGTGATCCCTGGTGCATTCTTATGCATAAAATACCATAATGCTTCGGAGCACTTTTCAGTTTTGAGGTCCAAGGTGCCCCATGGTCCAATTTTGGTGCTCGTGGTGCATTTTCGGCCCATTGTGCAATTTTCGTGCGAAAATAAAACTTTTGGGTTTTGGTGCCCCGTGATCCCTAGTGGATTCTTATGCATAAAAAACCATAATGCTTGGAGCACTTTTCAGTTTTGAGGTCCGTGGAGCCCCGTGGTCCAATTTAGGTGCCGGTGGTGCATTTTCGACCATTTGTGCAATTTTCATGCGAAAATAATACTTTTGGGTTTGGGTACCCCGTGATCCCTGGTGCATTCTTATGCATAAAATACCATAATGCTCAGAGCACTTTTCAATTTTGAGGTCCGAGGTGCCCCGTGGTCTAACTTTGGTACCGGTGGTGCATTTTTGGCCCATTGTGCAATTTTCGTGCAAAAATAAGACTATTGGGTTTTGGTACCCCGTGATCCCTGGTGCATTCTTGTGCATAAAAAACCAAAATGCTCGGAGCACTTTTAAGTTTTGAAGTCCGGGGTGACTCGTGGTCCAATTTTGGTTCCAATGGTACATTTTCAGCCGTTTGTGCAATTTTTCATGCGAAAATAAGACTTTTGCGTTTGGGTAAACCGTCATCCCTGGTGCATTCTTATCCATAAAAAAACCATAATTCTCGGAGCACTTTTCAGTTTTGAGGTCCGTGGTGCCCCGTGGTCCAATTTTTGTGCCCGTGCTGCATTTTCGGCCCATTATGCAATTTTCGTGGGAAAATAAGACTTTGGGGTTTTGGTGCGCCGTGAACCCTGGTGCATTCTTATGCATAAATAACCATAATTCCTGGAGAACTTTTCAGTTTTGAGGTCCGACATGCCCCATGGTCCAATTTTGGTTCCCCTGGTAGATCTTCAGCCCATTGTGCAATTTTCGTGCGAAAATAGGACTTTTGGGTTTTGGTGCCCCGTGATCCATGGTGCATTCTTATGCATAAAAAACCATAATGTTCAGAGAACTTTTCAGTTTTGAGGTCCGAGGTGCCCCGTGGTCCAATTTTGGTGTTGGTGGTGCAATTTCGGCCCATTGTGCAATTTTCGTGCGAAAATAAGAATTTTGGGTTTTGCTGCCCCGCAATCCCTGGTGCATTCTTATGCATAAAAAATCGTAAAGATTGAAGCACTTTTAAGTTTTGAGGTCCGTGGTGCCCCGTGGTCCAATTTTGCTGCCGGTGGTGCATTTTCGGCCCATTGTGCAATTTTCGTTCGAAAATAAGAATTTTGGGTTTTGGTGCCCCGTGATCCCTGGTGCATTCTTATCCATAAAAACCATAAAGCTTAGAGCACTTTTCAGTTTTGAGGTCCGAGGTGCACCGTGGTCCAATTTTGGTGCGTGTGGAGCATTTTCAGTACATTGTGCAATTTTCGTGCGAATGTAAGAGTTTTGGGTTTTGGTGCCCCATGATCCCTGGTGCATTCTTATGCATAAAAAACAATAATGCTCAGAAATCTTTTTAGTTTTGTGGTCCATGGTTCCCCGTGGTCCAATTTTGGTGTCAGTGGTGCATTTTCGGCCATTTGTGCAATTTTCATGCGAAAATAAGACTTTTGGGTTTTGGTGCCCCGTGATCCCTGGTCCATTCTTATGCATAAAAAACCATCATGCTCATAGCACTTTTCAGTTTTGAGGTCCGTGGTGTCCCGTGGTCTAATTTTGGTGCTAGTGGTGCATTTTCAGTCATTTTTGCAATTTTGTGCGAAAATAAGACTTTTGGATTTCGGTGCCCCGTGATCCTTGGTGCATTCTTATGCATAAAAAACCATAATGCTTGGACCACTTTAAAGTGTTTGAGGTCCGAGGTTTCCCGTGGTGCATTTCAGCCCATTGTTAAACTTTCGTGCGAAAATAAGACTTTTGGGTTTTGGTGCCCCGTGATCCCTGGTGCATTCTTATGCATAAAAAACTATCATGCTCAGAGCACTTTTCAGTTTTGAGGTCCGTGGTGTCCCGTGGTCCAATTTTGGTTCCGCTGGTGCATTTTCGGCCAAATTTTGCAATTTTAGTGCGTAAATAAGACTGTTGGGTTTTGGTTCCCCGTGATCCCTGGTGCATTCTTATGCATAAAAAAGCATAATGCTCGGAGCACTTTTCAGTTTTGATGTCCTAGGTGCCCGTGGTCCAATTTTGGTGCCCGTGGTACATTTTCGGGCATTTGTGCATTTTTCATGCGAAAATATGACTTTTGGGTTTTGGTGGCCCGTGATCCCTGGTGCATTCTTATGCATAAAATACCATAATGCTCAGAGCACTTTTCAGTTTTGAGGTCCGAGGTGCCCCGTGGTCTAACTTTGGTACCGGTGGTGCATTTTCGGCCCATTGTGCAATTTTCGTGCAAAAATAAGACTATTGGGTTTTAGTGCCCCGTGATCCCTGGTGCATTCTTGTGCATAAAAAACCAAAATGCTAAGAGCACTTTTAAGTTTTGTGGTCCGAGGTGACTCGTGGTCCAATTTTGGTTCCAGTGGTACATTTTCAGCCGTTTGTGCAATTTTCATGCGAAAATAAGACTTTTGGGTTTGGGTAATCCGTCATCCCTGGTGCATTCTTATCCATAAAAAAACCATAATTCTCGGAACACTTTTCGGTTTTGAGGTCCGAGGTGCCCCGTGGTCCAATTTTTGTGCCCGGTGAGCATTTTTGGCCCATTGTGCAATTTTCGTGCGAAAATAAGACTTTTGGGTTTTGGTGCCCCGTGACCCCTGGTGCATTCTTATGCATAAAAAACCATAATGCTCATAGCACTATTCAATTTTGAGGTCCGAGGTGCCCCATGGTCCAATTTTGGTGCCCGTGGTGCATTTTCGGCCCATTTTGCAATTTTCGTGGGAAAAAAAGACTTTGGGGTTTTGGTGCGCCGTGAACCCTGGTGCATTCTTATGTATAAAAACCCATAATGCCCGAAGAACTTTTCAGTTTTGAGGTCCGACATGCCCCATGGTCCTATTTTGGTGCCTGTGGTGCATCTTCAACCCATTGTGCAATTTTTGTGCGAAAATAGGACTTTTGGGTTTTGGTGCCCCATGATCCATGGTGCATTCTTATGCATAAACAACCATAATGTTCAGAGAACTTTTCATTTTTGAGGTCCAAGGTGCTCCGTGGTCCAATTTTGGTGCCGGTGGTGCATTTTCGGCCCATTGTGCAATTTTCGTGCAAAAATAAGACTTTTCGGTTTTGGTACCCCGTGATCCCTGGCGCATTCTTATGCATAAAAAACCATAATGCTCGAACCACTTTTCAGTTTTGAGGTCCGACGTTCCCCGCTGTCCAATTTTGGTGCCCGTGGTGCATTTTCGACCCATTGTGAATTTCCGTGCAAAAATAGGACTTTTCGGTTTTGGTGCCCCGTGATCCATGGTGTATTCTTATGCATAAAACCATAATTCTTGGAGCACTTTTTAGTTTTGAGGTCCGTGGTGCCCCGTGGTCCAATTTTCGTGCCGGTGGTGCATTTTCGGCCCATTGTGCAATTTTCGTGCGAAAATAAGAATTTTGGGTTTTGCTGCCCCGCGATGCCTGGTGCATTCTTATGCATAAAAAATCGTAATGCTTGAAGCACTTTTCAGTTTTGAGGTTCGTGGTGTCCCGTGGTCCAATTTTGCTGCCGATGGTACATTTTCGGCCCATTATGCAATTTTCGTTCGAAAATAAGAATTTTGGGTTTTGGTGCCCCGTGATCCCTGGTGCATTCTTATCCATAAAAACCATAAAGCTTAGACCACTTTTCAGTGTTGAGGTCCGAGGTGCCCTGTGGTCCAATTTTGGTGCTTGTGGAGCATTTTCGGTCCATTATGCAATTTTTGTGCGAATGTAAGACTTTTGGGTTTTGGTGCCCCGTGATCCCTGGTGCATTCTTATGCATAAAAAACAATAATGCTCAGAAATCTTTTTAGTTTTGTGGTCCATGGTTCCCCGTGGTCCAATTTTGGTGTCGGTGGTGCATTTTCGGCAATTTGTGCAATTTTCATGCGAAAATAAGACTTTTGGGTTTTGGTGCCCCGTGATCCCTGGTGCATTCTTATGCATAAAAAACCATCATGCTCAGAGCACTTTTCAGTTTTGAGGTCCGTGGTGTCCCGTGGTCTAATTTTGGTGCTAGTGGTGAAATTTCGGTCATTGTTGCAATTTTCGTGCGAAAATAAGACTTTTGGGTTTTGGTGCCCCATGATCCTTGGGGCACTCTTATGCATAAAAAACCATAATGCTTGGACCACTTTAAAGTGTTTGAGGTCGGAGGTGCCCGTGGTCCAATTTTGGTGTCCCGTGGTGCATTTTCGACCCATTGTGCAACTTTCGTTCGAAAATAAGACTTTTGGGTTTTGGTGCCCCGTGATCCCTGGTGCATTCTTATGCATAAAAACCATCATGCTCAGAGCACTTTTCAGTTTTGAGGTCTGTGGTGCCCCGTGGTCCAATTTTGGTGCCGCTGGTGCATTTTCGGCCATATTTTGCAATTTTAGTGCGAAAATAAGACTTTTGGGTTTTGGTGCCCCGAGATCCCTGGTGCATTCTTATGCATAAAAAACCATAATGCTCGGAGCACTTTTAGGTAATTAGGTCCGGGGTGTCCCATGGTCGAATTTTGGTTCCCGTCGTGCATTTTCGGCCCGTTGCGCAATTTTCGTTCGAAAATATGACTTTGTGGTTGTGGTACCCCGTGATCCCTGGTGCATTCTTAAGCATAAAAAACCATCATGCTCGCAGCACTTTTCAGTTTTGAGGTCCGACGTGCCCCGCGGTCCAATTATGGTGCCCGTGGTGCATTTTTGGCCCATCGTGCAATTTTAGTGCGAAAATAAGACTTTTGGATTTTGGTACCCTGTGATCCTTGGTGCATTCTTATGCATAAAAAACCATAATGCTCAGAGAACTTTTCAATTTTGAGGTCTGAGGTGCTCCGTGGTCCAATTTTGGTGCCCGTGGTGCATTTTCGGCCCATTGTGCAATTTTCGTGCGAAAATAAGACTTTTGGGTTTTGGTGCCCCGCGATCCCTGGTGCATTCTTAAGCATAAAAAACCATAATGCTCATAGCACTTTTCAGTTTTGGGGTCCTAGGTGCCCCGTGGTCCAATTCTGGTGCTCGTGGTATAATTTCGGCCCATTGTGCAATCTTCGTACGAAAATAAGAATTTTGGATTTTGATTCCCCATGATCCCTGGTGCATTCTTAAGCATAAAAAGCCATAATGCTTCGAGCACTTTTCAGTTTTGAGGTCCGACGTGCCCCGTGGTCCAATTTTGGTGCCCGTGGTGCATTTTCGGCCCATTGTGCAACTTTCGTGCGAAAATAAGACTTTTGGGTTTTGGTGCCCCATGATCCCTGGCACAATCTTATGCATAAAAAACAATAATGCTCGGAACTCTTTTCAGTTTTGAGGTCCGCGGTGCCCCGTTGTCCAAGTTTGGTGTCGGTGGTGCATTTTCTACCATTTGTGCAATTTTCATGCGAAAATAAGACTTTTAGGTTTTGGTGCCCCGTAATCCCTGGTGCATTCTTTTGCATAAAATACCATAATGCTTGGATCGCTTTTAGGTATTGAGGTCCGAGGTGCCCCTTGGTCAAATTTTGGTGCCTGTGGTGCAATTTCAGCCCATTGTGCAATTTTCGTGCGAAAATAAAACTTTTGGGTTTTTGTGCCCTGTGATCCCTGGTGCATGGTTATGCATAAAAAACCATAATGCTGAGAGAGCTTATCAGTTTTGAGGTCCGATGTGTCCCGCGCTCCAATTTTGGTGCCCCGTGGTACATATTCGGCCCATTATGCAATTTTCGTGCGAAAATAAGACTTTTGGGTTTTCGTGCCCTGTGATCCCTGGTGCATTCTTACGCATAAAAAATAATAATGCTCGGAGAACTTTTAGGTATTGAGGTCCGAGGTGCCCCTTGGTCAAATTTTGGTGCCCGTGGTGCAATTTCGACCCATTGTGCAATTTTTGTGTGAAAATAAGACTTTTGGGTTTTGGTGCCATGTGATCCCTGGTGCATTCTTATGCATAAAAAACCATAATGCTCAGAGAACTTTTCAGTTTTGAGGTCCGAGGTGCCCCGTGGTCCAATTTTGGTGCCGGTGGAGCATTGTCGGCCATTTTTGCAATTTTCGTGTGAAAATAAGACTTTTGGGTTTTGGTGCCCCGAGATCCCTGGTGCATTCTTATGCATAAAAAACCATAATGCTCAGAGCACTTTTAGGTATTGAGGTCCGGGGTGTCCCATTGTCGAATTTTGGTTCCCGTTGTGCAATTTCGGCCCGTTGTGTAATTTTCGTGCGAAAATATGACTTTTTGGTTGTGGTGCCCCGTGATCCATGGTGCATTCTTAAGCATAAAAAACCATCATGCTCGCAGCAGTTTTCAGTTTTGAGGTCCGACGTGCCCCGCGGTCCAATGATGGTGCCCGTGGTGCATTTTTGGCCCATCGTGCAATTTTTGTGCGAAAATAAGACTTTTAGGTTTTGGTGCCCCGTAATCCCTGGTGCATTCTTTTGCATAAAATACCATAATGCTTGGATCGCTTTTAGGTATTGAGGTCCGAGGTGCCCCTTGGTCAAATTTTGGTGCCTGTGGTGCAATTTCAGCCCATTGTGCAATTTTCGTGCGAAAATAAAACTTTTGGGTTTTTGTGCCCTGTGATCCCTGGTGCATGGTTATGCATAAAAAACCATAATGCTGAGAGAGCTTATCAGTTTTGAGGTCCGATGTGTCCCGCGCTCCAATTTTGGTGCCCCGTGGTACATATTCGGCCCATTATGCAATTTTCGTGCGAAAATAAGACTTTTGGGTTTTCGTGCCCTGTGATCCCTGGTGCATTCTTACGCATAAAAAATAATAATGCTCGGAGAACTTTTAGGTATTGAGGTCCGAGGTGCCCCTTGGTCAAATTTTGGTGCCCGTGGTGCAATTTCGACCCATTGTGCAATTTTTGTGTGAAAATAAGACTTTTGGGTTTTGGTGCCATGTGATCCCTGGTGCATTCTTATGCATAAAAAACCATAATGCTCAGAGAACTTTTCAGTTTTGAGGTCCGAGGTGCCCCGTGGTCCAATTTTGGTGCCGGTGGAGCATTGTCGGCCATTTTTGCAATTTTCGTGTGAAAATAAGACTTTTGGATTTTGGTGCCCCGAGATCCCTGGTGCATTCTTATGCATAAAAAACCATAATGCTCAGAGCACTTTTAGGTATTGAGGTCCGGGGTGTCCCATTGTCGAATTTTGGTTCCCGTTGTGCAATTTCGGCCCGTTGTGTAATTTTCGTGCGAAAATATGACTTTTTGGTTGTGGTGCCCCGTGATCCATGGTGCATTCTTAAGCATAAAAAACCATCATGCTCGCAGCAGTTTTCAGTTTTGAGGTCCGACGTGCCCCGCGGTCCAATGATGGTGCCCGTGGTGCATTTTTGGCCCATCGTGCAATTTTTGTGCGAAAATAAGACTTTTAGGTTTTGGTGCCCCGTAATCCCTGGTGCATTCTTTTGCATAAAATACCATAATGCTTGGATCGCTTTTAGGTATTGAGGTCCGAGGTGCCCCTTGGTCAAATTTTGGTGCCTGTGGTGCAATTTCAGCCCATTGTGCAATTTTCGTGCGAAAATAAAACTTTTGGGTTTTTGTGCCCTGTGATCCCTGGTGCATGGTTATGCATAAAAAACCATAATGCTGAGAGAGCTTATCAGTTTTGAGGTCCGATGTGTCCCGCGCTCCAATTTTGGTGCCCCGTGGTACATATTCGGCCCATTATGCAATTTTCGTGCGAAAATAAGACTTTTGGGTTTTCGTGCCCTGTGATCCCTGGTGCATTCTTACGCATAAAAAATAATAATGCTCGGAGAACTTTTAGGTATTGAGGTCCGAGGTGCCCCTTGGTCAAATTTTGGTGCCCGTGGTGCAATTTCGACCCATTGTGCAATTTTTGTGTGAAAATAAGACTTTTGGGTTTTGGTGCCATGTGATCCCTGGTGCATTCTTATGCATAAAAAACCATAATGCTCAGAGAACTTTTCAGTTTTGAGGTCCGAGGTGCCCCGTGGTCCAATTTTGGTGCCGGTGGAGCATTGTCGGCCATTTTTGCAATTTTCGTGTGAAAATAAGACTTTTGGATTTTGGTGCCCCGAGATCCCTGGTGCATTCTTATGCATAAAAAACCATAATGCTCAGAGCACTTTTAGGTATTGAGGTCCAGGGTGTCCCATTGTCGAATTTTGGTTCCCGTTGTGCAATTTCGGCCCGTTGTGTAATTTTCGTGCGAAAATATGACTTTTTGGTTGTGGTGCCCCGTGATCCATGGTGCATTCTTAAGCATAAAAAACCATCATGCTCGCAGCAGTTTTCAGTTTTGAGGTCCGACGTGCCCCGCGGTCCAATTATGGTGCCCGTGGTGCATTTTTGGCCCATCGTGCAATTTTTGTGCGAAAATAAGACTTTTGGATTTTGGTACCCTGTGATCCTTGGTGCATTCTTATGCATAAAAAACCATAATGCTCAGAGAACTTTTCAGTTTTGAGGTCCGAGGTGCACCGTGGTCCAATTTCGGTGCCGGTGGTGCATTTTCGACAATTTGTGCAATTTTCGTGTGAAAATAAGACTTTGGGGTTTTGGTGCCCCGTGATCCCTGGTGCATTCTTATGCATAAAAAACCATCTTGGTCGGAGCACTTTTCAGTTTTGAGGTCCGTGGTGCCTCGTGGTCCAATTTTGGTGCAAGTGGTGCATTTTCAGCCATTTGTGCAATTTTTGTGCAAAAATAAGACTTTTGGGTTTTGGTGCCCCGCGATCCCTGGTGCATTCTTAAGCATAAAAAACCATAATGCTCAGAGCACTTTTCAGTTTTGGGGTCCTAGGTGCCCCGTGGTCAAATTTTGGTGCTCGTGGTATAATTTCGGCCCATTGTGCAATCTTCGTACGAAAATAAGACTTTTGGATTTTGATTCCCCATGATCCCTGGTGCATTCTTAAGCATAAAAAGCCATAATGCTTCGAGCACTTTTCAGTTTTGAGGTCCGACGTGCCTCGTGGTCCAATTTTGGTGCCCGTGGTGCATTTTCGGCCCATTGTGCAACTTTCGTGCGAAAATAAGACTTTTGGGTTTTGGTGCCCTGTGATCCCTGGCACAATCTTATGCATAAAAAATAATAATGCTCGGAACTCTTTTCAGTTTTGAGGTCCGCGGTGCCCCGTTTTCCAATTTTGGTGACTGTGGTGCATTTTCTACCATTTGTGCAATTTTCATGCGAAAATTAGACTTTTAGGATTTGGTGCCCCGTAATCCCTGGTGCATTCTTTTGCATAAAATACCATAATGCTCGGATCGCTTTTAGGTATTGAGGTCCGAGGTGCCCCTTGGTCAAATTTTGGTGCCCGTGGTGCAATTTCATCCCATTGTGCAATTTTCGTGCGAAAATAAAACATTTTGGGTTTTTGTGCCCTGTGATCCCTGGTGAATGGTTATGCATAAAAAACCATAATGCTGAGAGCCCTTTTCAGTTTTGAGGTCCGACGTGTCCCGCGCTCCAATTTTGGTGCCTGTGGTACATTTTCGGCCCATTATGCAATTTTCGTGCGAAAATAAGACTTTTGGGTTTTCGTGCCCTGTGATCCCTGGTGCATTCTTACGCATAAAAAATAATAATGCTCGGAGAACTTTTAGGTATTGAGGTCTGAGGTGCCCCTTGGTCAAAATTTGGTGGCCGTGGTGCAATTTCGGCCCATTGTGCAATTTTCGTGTGAAAATAAGACTTTTGGGTTTTGGTGCCATGTGATCCCTGGTGCATTCTGATGCATAAAAAACCATAATGCTCAGAGAACTTTTCAGTTTTGAGGTCCGAGGTGCCCCGTGGTCCAACTTTGGTGCCGGTGGTGCATTTTCAACAATTTGTGCAATTTTCGTGCGAAAATAAGACTTTGGGGTTTTGGTGCCCCGTGATCCCTGGTGCATTCTTATGCATAAAAAACTATCTTGGTCGGAGCACTTTTCAGTTTTGGGGTCCTAGGTGCCCCGTGGTCCAATTTTGGTGTTCGTGGTATAATTTCGGCCCATTGTGCAATCTTCGTACGAAAATAAGACTTTTGGGTTTTGGTGCCCCATGATCTCTGGTGCATTCTTATGCATAAGAAACCATAATGCTCAGAGAACTTTTCAGTTTTGAGGTTCGAGGTGCCTCGTGGTCCAATTTTGGTGCCGGTGGAGCATTTTCGGCCATTTTTGCAATTTTCGTGCGAAAATAAGACTTTTGGATTTTGGTGCCCCGAGATCCCTGGTGCATTCTTATGCATAAAGAGCCATAATGCTCAGAGCACTTTTAGGTATTGAGGTCCGGGGTGTCCCATGGTCGAATTTTGGTTCCCGTCGTGCATTTTCGGCCCGTTGTGCAATTTTCGTGCGAAAATATGACTTTTTGGTTGTGGTGCCCCGTGATCCCTGGTGCATTCTTAAGCATAAAAAACCATCATGCTCGCAGCACTTTTCAGTTTTGAGGTCCGACGTGCCCCGCGGTCCAATTATGGTGCCCGTGGTGCATTTTTGGCCCATCGTGCAATTTTCGTGCGAAAACAAGACTTTTGGATTTTGGTACCCTGTGATCCTTGGTGCATTCTTATGCATAAAAACCATAATGCTCAGAGAACTTTTCAGCTTTGAGGTCCGAGGTGCCCCGTGGTCCAATTTCGGTGCCGGTGGTGCATTTTCGACAATTTGTGCAATTTTCGTGCGAAAATAAGACTTTGGGGTTTTGGTGCCCCGTGAACCCTGGTGCATTCTTATGCATAAAAAGCCATCTTGGTCGGAGCACTTTTTAGTTTTGAGGTCCGTGGTGCCCCGTGGTCCAATTTTGGTGCAAGTGGTGCATTTTCAGCCATTTGTGCAATTTTCGTGCGAAAATAAGACTTTTGGGTTTTGGTGCCCTGCGATTCTTGGTGCATTCTTAAGCATAAAAAACCATAATGCTCAGAGCACTTTTCAGTTTTGGGGTCCTAAGTGCCCCGTGGTCCAATTTTGGTGCTCGTGGTATAATTTCGGCCCATTGCGCAATCTTCGTACGAAAATAAGACTTTTGGATTTTGATTCCCCATGATCCCTGGTGCATTCTTGAGCATAAAAAGCCATAATGCTTCGAGCACTTTTCAGTTTTGAGGTCCGACGTGCCCCGTGGTCCAATTTTGTTCCCCGTGGTGCATTTTCGGCCCATTGTGCAACTTTCGTGCGAAAATAAGACTTTTGGCTTTTGGTGCCCTGTGATCCCTGGCACAATCTTATGCATAAAAAACAATAATGCTCGGAACTCTTTCAGTTTTGAGGTTCGCGGTCCCCGTGGTGCATTTTCTACCATTTGTGCAATTTTCATGCGAAAATAAAACTTTTGGGTTTTTGTGCCCTGTGATCCCTGGTGCATGGTTATGCATAAAAAACCATAATGCTGAGAGCGCTTATCAGTTTTGAGGTCCGACGTGTCCCGCACTCCAATTTTGGTGCCCGTGGTACATTTTCGGCCCATTATGCAATTTTCGTGCAAAAATAAGACTTTCGGGTTTTGGTGCCCTGTGATCCCTGGTGCATTCTTTTGCATAAAAAACCATAATACTCATAGTACTTTTCAATTTTGAGGTTCGAGGTGCCCCGTGATCCAATTTTGGTGCCCGTGGTGCATTTTCGGCCGTTTGTGCAATTTTCGTGCGAAAATTAGAGATTTGGGTTTTGGTGCCTCGTGATCCTTGGTGCATTCTTATGCATAAAAAACCACAATGCTCGGAACACTTTTCTGTTTTGAGGTTCGTGCTACCTCGTGGTCCAATTTTGGTGCCGGTGGTGCATTCTTTTGCAAAAAAAAAAAAGTATAATTTTTGGAAAACTTTTCAGTTTTCAGGTCCGTCGTGCCCCATGGTCTAATTTTGGTGTCAGGAGTGCATTTTCGGCCATTTGTGCAATTTTCGTGCGAAAATAAGACTTTTGGGTTTTGGTGCCCCATGATCCCTGGTGCATTCTTATACAGAATAAACCATAGTGCTAGTAACACTTTTCAGTTTTGAGGTTCGTGCTACCGCGTGGTCCAATTTTGGTGCCGGTGGTGCATTTTTGACCATTTGTGCAATGTTCGTGCGAAAATAAGACTTTTGGGTTTTGGTGCCCCGTGATCCCTGGTGCATTTTTATGCATAAAAACCATAATACTCGGAGCATTTTTCAGTTTTGAGGTCCGACGTGCCCCGTGGTGCATTTTCGGCCCATTGTGTAATTTTCGTTCGAAAAGAGGAATTTTTGGTTTTGGTGCCCCGTGATCCCTGGTGCATTCTTATCCTTAAAAAACCATAATGCTTGGTGCGCTTTTCAGTTTTCAGGTCCACGATGCCTCGTGGTCCAATTTTGGTTCCCGTGGTGCATATTCGGCAGATTGAGCAATTTTCGTGCGAAAATAAGACTTTTGGGTTTTGGTGCCCCCTGATCCCTGGTGCATTCTTATACAAAAAACACCATAATGCTCGGAGCACCTTTCAGTTTTGAAGTCCGAGGTGCCCCGTGGTCCAATTTTGGTACCCATGGTGCATTTTCCGCCCATTATTCAATTTTCGTTCGAAAATAAGACTTCTGGGTTTTGGTGCCCCAATATCCCAGGTGCATTCTTATGCATAAAAAACCATAATGCTTGGAGTACTTTCAGTTTTGAGGTCCGTGGTACCCCGTTGTCCAATTTTGGTGCCGGTGGTGCATTTTCGGCCCATTGTGCAATTTTGGTGCGAAAGTAAGACTTTTGGGTTTTGGTGCCCCATTATCCCTGGTGCATTCTTATGCATAAAGTACCATAAGGCCTGGAAAACTTTTTAGTTTTGAGGTTCGTGGTGCCCCGTGCTCCAATTTTGGTGCCGATGGTGCATTTTTAGCTATTTGTCCAATTTTCGTGCGAAAATAAGACTTTTGGGTTTTGGTGCCCCGTGATCCCTCGTGCATTCTTATTCATAAAAACCAAAATTCTTGGAGCACTTTTCAGTTTTGAGGTCCGAGGTTCCCCGTGGTCCAATTTTGGTGCCCGTGGTGCATTTTCGGCCATTACTGAAATTTTCGTGCGAAAATAAGACTTTTGGGTTTTTGTGCCCTATGAACCCTGGTGCATTCTTATGCATTAAAAACCATAATGCTCATAGAACTTTTCAGTTTTGAGGTCCGAGGTGCCCCGTGGTCCAATTTTGGTGCCCGTGGTGCATTTTCGGCCCTTTCTGCAATTTTCGTGCGAAAATAAGACTTTTGGGTTTTGGTGCCCCATGATCCCTGGTGCATTCTTATGCATAAAAAACAATAATGTTTGGAACACTTTTTAGTTTTGAGGTCCGTGGTGCCCCATGGTCCAATTTTGGTGCCCGTGATGCAATGTTGGCCCATTGTGGAATTTTCATTCGAAAATAGGACTTTTGGGTTTTGGTGCCCCAATATCCCAGGTGCATTCTTATGCATAAAAAACCATAATGCTTGGAGCACTTTCAGTTTTCAGGTCCACAGTGCCCCGTTGTCCAATGTTGGTGCCCGTGGTGCATTTTCAGCCTATTTTGCAATTTTCGTACGAAAATAAGGCTTTTGGGTTTTGCTGCCCCCCTGATCCCTGGTGCATTCTTATGCATAAAAAACCATAATACTTGGAGTACTTTTCAGTTTTGAGGTCCATGGTGCCCTGTGGTCCAATTTTGGTGCCGGTGGTGCATTTTCGGCCATTTGTGAAATTTTCGTGCAAAAATAAGACTTTCGGGTTTTGGTGCCCTGTGATCCCTGGTGCATTCTTTTGCATAAAAAACCATAATACTCAGAGTACTTTTCAGTTTTGAGGTTCGAGGTGCCCCGTGGTCCAATTTTGGTGCCCGTGGTGCATTTTCGGCCCATTGTGTAATTTTCGTGCGAAAATAAGACTTTTTGGTTTTGGTGCCCCGTGATACCTTGTGCATTCTTACGCATAGAAAAACATAATGCTCGGAACACCTTTCAGTTTTGAGGTCCGTGGTGCCTCGTGGTCCAATTTTGGTGTCGGTGGTTCATTTCCAATCATTAGAGCAATTTTCATGCGAAAATAGGACTGTTAGGTTTGGTGCCTTATGAACCCTGGTGTATTCTTATGGATAAAAAACCATAATGCTCATATCACTTTTAAGTTTTGAGGGGCGACGTGCCCCGTGGTGCAATTCCGACCCTTTGTGCAATTTTCGTGCGAAAGTAAGACTTTTGGGTTTTGGTGCCCAGTGATCCTTGGTGCATTCTTATGCATAAAAAAACCATAATGCTCGGAACACTCTTCAGTCTTGTGGTTCGTGGTGCCCCGTGGTCCTATTTTAGTGCCGGGGTGCATTTTCGGCCATTTGTGCAATTTTCGTGCGAAAATAAGACTTTTGGGTTTTGGTGCCCCCGTGATCCCTAGTGCATTCTTATGCATAAAAAACCATAATGCTCGGAGTACTTTTCAGTTCTGAGGTCCGAGGTGCCCCGTGGTCCAATTTTGGTGCCCGTGGTGCATTTTTGGCCCATCATGCAATTTTCGTACGAAAATAAGACTTTTGGGTTTTGGTTCCCCGTGATCCCTGGGGGATTCTTATGCATAAAAAAGAAGATTGATCGGAACACTTTTCAGTTTTGAGGTCTGTGGTGCCCCGTGGTTCAATTTTGATGTCGGTAATGCATTTTCGACCATTTGTGCAATTTTCGAGCGAAAATAAGACTTTTGGGTTTCGGTGCCCCGTGATCCCTGGGGCATTCTTATGCATAAAAACCATAATGCTTGGAGCACTTTTCAGTTTTGAGGTCCATGGTGCCCCATGGTCCAATTTTGGTGACGGTGGTGTATTTTTGGCCATTTGTGCAATTTTTGTGCGAAAATAAGACTTTTGGGTTTTGGTGCCCCGTGATCCCTGGTGCAATATTATGCATAAAAACCCATAATGCTCGTAGCACTTTTCAGTTTTGAGGTCCGAGGTGCCCCGTGGTCCAATTTTGGTGCATGTGGTGCATTTTCGGCCCATTGTGCAATTTTCATGTGAAAATAAGACTTTTGGGTATTGGTGACCCGTGATCCTTGGGGCATTCTTATGCATAAAAAACCATAATGCTGGAACACTTTTCAATTTTGAGGCTGTGGTGCCGTGTTGTCCAATTTTGCTGTAGGTGGTGCATTTTCGGCCATTTGTGCATTTTTCGTGCGAAAATAAGACTTTTGCATTTTGGTGCTCCATGATCCCTGGTGCATTGTAATGCATAAAAAACCATAATGCTCAGAGCACTTTTAAGTATTGAGGTCCGAGGTGCCTCGTGGTCCAATTTTGGTACCCGTGGTGCATTTTCGGCCAAATGTGCAATTTTCGTGTGAAAATAAGACTTTTGGGTTTTGGTGCCCCGTGATCCCTGGTGCATTTTTATGAATAAAAAACCATAATGCTCAGAGCATTTTTCAGTTTTGAAATCCGACGTTCCCCATGGTCCAATTTTGGTGCCCGTGGTGCATTTTCGGCCCATTGTGCAATTTTCATGCGAAAGTAAGACTTTTGGGTTTTGGTGCCCCGTGATCCTTGGTGCATTCTTTTGCAAAAAAAAAAAAAGCATAATTATTGGAAAACTTTTCAGTTTTCAGGTCCGTGGTGCCCCATGGTCTAATTTTGGTGTCGGGGGTGCATTTTCGGCCATTTGTGCAATTTTCGTGCGCAAATAAGACTTTTGGGTTTTGGTGCCCCATGATCCCTGGTGCATTCTTATACCTAATAAACCATAATGCTAGTAACAATTTTCAGTTTTGAGGTCCGTGCTACCTCGTGGTCCAATTTTGGTGCCGGTGGTGCATTTTTGACCATTTGTGGAATGTTCGTGCGAACATAAGACTTTTGGGTTTTGGTGCCCCGTGATCCCTGGTACATTTTTATGCATAAAAAACCGTAATACTCGGAGCATTTTTCAGTTTTGAGGTCCGACGTGCCCCGTGGTGCATTTTCGACCCATTGTGTAATTTTCATTCGAAAAGAGGAATTTTGGGTTTTGGTGCCCCGTGATCCCTGGTGCATTCTTATCCTTAAAAAACCATAATGCTTGGTGCGCTTTTCAGTTTTCAGGTCCACGGTGCCTCGTGGTCCAATTTTGGTTCCCGTGGTGCATATTCGGCCCATTGAGCAATTTTCGTGCGAAAATAAGACTTTTGGGTTTTGGTGCCCCTTGATCCCTGGTACATTCTTATGCATAAAACACAATAATGCTTGGACCACTTTGCAGTTTTGCTGTCGATGGTGCCCCGTGGTCCAATTTTGGTGCCAATGGTGCATTTTCGTCCAATTGTGCAATTTTCGTTCGAAAATAAGACTTTTTGGTTTTGGTACCTCTTGATCCCTGGTGCATTCTTATGCATAAAAAACTATAATGCTCATACCACTTTTCAGTTTTGAGGTCCGAGGTGCCCCGTGGTCCAATTTTGGTGCCCGTGGTGCATTTTCGACCCATTGTGCAATATTCGTGCGAAAATAAAACTTTTGGGTTTTGGTGCCCCGTGATCCCTGGTTCATTTTTATGTATAAAAAATCATAATGCTCGGAGCACTTTAATGTTTTGAGGTCCGACGTGCCCCGTGGTCCAATTTTGGTCCTCGTGATGCATTTTCGTCCTATTGTGCAATTTTCGTGCGAAAATTAGACTTTTGGGTTTTGGTGCCCCGTGACCCCTGGTGCATTCTTATGCATAAAAAACCATAATGCTTGGAATACTTTTCAGTTTTGAGGTCTGTGGTGCCCTGTGGTCCAATTTTTGTGCCGGTGGTGCATTTTCGCCCATTTGTGCAATTTTCATGCCAAAATAAGACTTTTGGGTTTTGGTGCCCCGTGATCCCTGGTGGTTTCTTATGCATAAAAAATCATAATGCTTGGCCGTGGTCCAATTTTGGTGGTCGTGATGCATTTTCGGCCCATTGTGCAATTTTCGTGTAAAAGTAAGCCTTTTGGGCTTTGGTGCACCGTGATCCCTGGTTCATTCTTATGAATAAAAATCCATAATGCTCGGAGCACTTTTAAGTTTTGATGTCCGAGGTGCCCCGTGGTCCAATTTTGGTGCCCGTGGTGCATTTTCGGCCCATTATGTAATTTTCGTGCGAAAATAAGACTTTTGGGTTTTGGTGCCCTATGATTCATGGTGCATTCTTATGCATAAAAAAACCATAATGCTCGGAGCATTTTTCAGTTTTGAGGTCCGAGGTGCCCCGTGGTCCAATTTTAGTGCCGGTAATGCATTTTCAGCCCGTTGTACAATTTTTGTGCGAAAATAAGACTTTTGGGTTTTGGTGCTTCATGATCCCTGGTGCATTCTTATTCATAAAAAACCATAATGCTCGAAACACTTTTCAGTTTTGAGGTCCGTGGTGACCGTGGTGCATTATCGGCCATTTGAGAAATATTCGTGCGAAAATAAGACTTTTAGGTTTTGGTGCCCCGTCATCCTTGGTGCATTCTAATGCATAAAAAACTATAATGCTTCAAGCACTTTTAAGTTTTGAGTTCCGTGGTGCCCCGTGGTCCAATTTTGGTGTCGGTGGTGCATTTTCGACCATTTGTGAAATTTACGACCGAAAATAAGACTTTTCGGTTTTGGTGCCCCATGATCCATGGTGCATTCTTATGCATAAAAAACCATAATGCTCAGAGCACTTTTCAGTTTTGATGTTCATGGTGCCCCGAGGTCCAATTTTCGTGCCGGTGGTGCATTCTCAGCCATTTGTGAAATTTTCGGGCAAAAATAAGACTTTTGGGTTTTGGTGCCCCGTGATCCTTGGTGCATTCTTATGCATAAAAAACTATAATTCTTGGAGCACTCTTCAATTTTGAGGTTCGTGGTGCCCCGTGGTCCAATTTTGGTTCCGGTGTTGCATTTTCGGCCATATGTGAAATTTTTGTGCGAAAATAGGACTTTTGGGTTTTGGTGCCGCGTGATCCCTGGTGCATTCTTATGCATTAAAAACCATAATGCTTGAAGCACTTTTTAGTTCTGAGGTCCATGGTGCCCCGTGGTCCAATTTTGGTGCCGGTGGTGCATTCTCTGCCATTTGTGAAATTTTCGTGCGAAAATAAGACTTTTGGCTTTTGGTGCCACATGATCCATGGTGCATTCTTATGCATAAAAAACCATGATGCTGGGAGAACTTTTAAGTTTTGAGGTCCGAGGTGCCCCGTGGTCCAATTTTGGTGCTCGTGGTGCATTTTCGGCCCATTGTGTAATTTTCGTGCGAAAATAAGACTTTTGGGTTTCGGTGCCCCATGATCCCTGCTGCATTCTTCTGCATAAAAAACCATAATGCTCATAACACTTTTCAGTTTTGAGGTCCGTGGTGCCCCGTGGTCCAATTTTGGTGCCGATGGTGCATTTTCGGCCCATTGTACAATTTTCGTGCGAAAATAAGACTTTTGGGATTTGATGCCCCGTTTCCCTGGTGCATTCTTATGCATAAAAAGCCATAATGCTCGGACCACTTTTATGTATTGAGGTCCGAGGTACCCCGTGGTTCAATTTTGGTGCCCGTGGTGCATTCTCGACCCTTTTGTGTAAGTTTCGTGCGAAAATAAGACTTTTGTGTTTTGGTGCCCCGTGATCCTTGGTGCATTCTTATGCATAGAAAACCATAATGCTTGAATCACTTTACAGTTTTGAGGTTCGTGGAGCCCCATGGTCCAATTTTGTTGCCGGTGTTGCATTTTCGGACATTTGTCCAATATTCGTGCGAAAATAAGACATTTGGGTGTTGGTGTTCCGTGATCCCTGGTGCATTCTTATGCATTAAAAACCATAATGCCTGGACCACTTTTAAGTATTGAGGTCCGAGGTGCCCCATGGTCCAATTTTGGTGCCCGTCGTGCATTTTTGGCCCATTGTGCAATTTTCGGGCGAAAATAGGACTTTTGGGTATTGGTGCCCCGTCATTTCCGGTGCATTTTATCCATAAAATGCCACATTGCTCGGAACACTTTTCAATTTTGAGGTCTGTGGTGCCCCGTGGTCCAATTTTGGTGCCGGTAATGAATTGTCAGCCCATTGTACAATTTTTGTGCGAAAATAAGACTTTTGGGTTTTGATGCCTCGTGATCCCTGGTGCATTCTTATTCATAAAAAACCATAATGCTTGGAACACTTTTCAGTTTTGAGATCCGTGGTGCATTTTCGGCCATTTGAGAAATTTTCGTGCGAAAATAAGACTTTTAGGTTTTTGTTCCCCGTGATCCTTGGTGCATTCTAATGCATAAAAAACCATAATGCTTGGAGAACTTTTAAGTTTTGAGTTCCGTGGTGCCCCGTGGACCAATTTTGGTGTCAGTGATGCATTTTCGGCCAATTGTGCAATTTTCGTGCGAAAATAAGACTTTTGGGTTTTGGTGCCCCGTGATCCCTAGTGCATTCTTATGCAAAAAAAACCATAATGCTTAGAGAACTTTTTAGTTTTGAGGTCTGTCGTGCCTCGTGGTCCAATTTTGGCGCCTGTGGTGCATTTTCGGTCCATTGTGCAATTTTCATGCGAAAATAAGTCTTTTGGGTTTTGATGCCCCGTGATCCTGGGGGCATTCTTATGCATAAAAAACGATAATGCTCGAAACACTTTTCAGTTTTGAGGTCTGTGGTGCCCAGTGGACCAATTTTGGTGCCGATAATGCATTTTCGGCCATTTGTGAATTTTTCTTGTGAAAATAAGACTTTTGGGTTTTGGTGCCCTGTGATCGCTAGTACATTCTTATACATAAAAAACCATAATAGTTGGAGCACTTTTCAGTTTTGGGGTCCACGGTGCCCCGTGGTCCAATTTTGGTTCCCGTGGTGCATTTCTAGCAATTTGTCAAATTTTCGTGCCAAAATAAGAGTTTTGGGTTTTGGTGCCCTGTGATCCCTGGTGGATTCTTATGCATAAAAAACCATAATGCTTGACGAACATTTAAGTTTTGAGTTCCGAGGTGTCCCGTGGTCCAATTTTGGTGCCCGTGATGCATTTTCGGCCCATTGTGCAATTTTCGTGCGAAAATAAGACTTTTAGGTTTTGGTGCCCCGTGATTCCTGGTGAATTCTTATGGATAAAAATCAATAATGGTTGGAACACTTTTAAGTTTTGAGGTCCGAGGTGCCCCGTGGTGCATTTTCGGTCCATTGTGCAATTTTCATGCGAAAATAAGACTTTTGGGTTTTGGTGCCCCATGATCCCTGGTGCATTCTTAGGCATAAAAAACCATAATGCTTGGATCACTTTTTAGTTTTGAGGTCCGTCGTGCCCCGTCATCCAATGTTGGTGCATGTTGTGCATTTTCGGCCCATTGTGCAATTTTCATGCCAAAATAAGACATTTGGGTTTTGGTGCCCCGTGATTCTTGGTGCATTCTTATGCATAAAAAATCATAATGCTCGGAACACTTTTCAATCTTGTGGTTCGTGGTGCCCCGTGGTCATATTTCGGTGCTCGTGGTTCATTTTCGACACATTGTGCAATAATCGTGCAAAAATAAGACTTTTGGTTTTTGGTGCCCCGTGATCCCTGGCGCATTCTTACGCATAAAAAATCATAATGTTTGCAACACTTTTCAATTTTGAGGTCTTTGGTGCCCCGTGGTCCAATTTTGGTGCCGGTGGTGCATTTTCGGCCATTTATGCAATTTTCATACGAAAATAAGACTTTTGGGTTTTGGTGCCCCGTGATCCCTGGTGCATTCTTATGCATAAAAAACCATAATACCTAGAGCACTTTTCAGTTTTGACATCCACGGTGCCTCGTGGTCAAAATTTGGTGCCGGTGGTGCATTTTCGGCCATTTGTGAAATTTTCTTGTGAAAATAAGACTTTTGGGTTTTGGTGCCCCGTGAAACCTGTTGCATTCTTATGCATAAAAAACCATAATGCTTGGAACACTTTTTAGTTTTGAGCTTTGTGGTGCCCCGTGGTCCAATTTTGGTATCCATGGTGCATTTTTGGCCCATTGTGCAATTTTCGTGCGAAAATATGACTTTTAGCATTTGGTGCCCCGTCATCCCTGGTGCAATCTTATGCATAAAAAACCATAATGCTAGGATCAATTTTAAGTATTGAGGTCCGACATGCCTCGTGGTCCAATTTTTGTGCCCGTGGTGCATTTTCGGCCCATTGTGCAATTTGCTAATGAAAATAAGACTTATGGGTTTTGGTGTCCCATGATCCCTGGTGCATTCTTATGCATAAAAAACCATAATGCTCTGACCACTTTTAAGTATTGAGGTCCGAGGTGCCCCGTGGTCCAATTTTGGTGCCCGTGGTGCATTTTCGCCATATTGTGCAATTTTCATGCGAAAATAAGACTTTTGGGTGTTGGTGCCCCGTGATCCCTGGTGCATTCTTATGCATAAAAAACCATAATACTCGGAACATTTTTCAGTTTTGCGATCCGTGGTGCCGCATGGTCCAATTTTTGTGCCGGTGGTGCATTTTCGGCCATTTGTGCAATTTTCATGCCAAAATAAGACTTTTGGGTTTTGGTGCCCTGTGATCCCTGGTGGTTTCTTATGCATAAAAAATCATAATGCTTGGAGCACTTTTCAGTTTTGAGGTCTGAGGTGCCCCGTGGTCCAATTTTGGTGCCCGTCATGCATTTTCGACCCATTGTGCAATTTTCATGCAAAAATGGGACTTTTGGGTTTTGGTGCCCCGTGATCCCTGGTGCATTCTTATGCATAAAAACCATGATGCATGGAACACTTTTCAGTTTTGAGGTCCATGGAGCCCCGTGGTACAATTTTGGTGCCGGTAATGCATTTTCAACCATTTGTGCAATTTTCGTGTGAAAATAAGACTTTTGGGTGTTGGTGCCCCGTAATCCCTGGCGCATTCTTATGCATAAGAAACCATAATGCTTGGAGCACTTTTAAGTTTTGATGTCCCAGGTGCCCCGTGATCCAATTTTGGTGCCCGTGGTGCATTTTCAGCCCATTATTTAATCTTCGCCCGAAAATAAGACTTTTCGGTTTTGGTGCCCTGTGAACCCTGGGGCATTCTTATGAATAAAAAACCATAATGCTCATAGCACTTTTCTGTTTTGAGGTCTGAGGTGCCCGTGATCCAATTTTGGTGCCTGTGGTGCATTTTCGGTCCATTGTTAAATTTTCGTGCGAAAATAAGAGTTTTAGTTTTTTTACCCCTTGATCCTTGGTGCATTCTTATGCATTAAAAAACCATAATGCTCGGAACGCTTTTCAGTCATGAGGTTTGTGGTGCCCCATGGTCCAATTTTGGTGTCGGGGGTACATTTTCGGACATTAGAGCATATTTCGTGCGAAAATAAGACTTTTGGGTTTTGGTGTCCCGTGATTCCTGATGCATTCTTATGCATAAAAAACCTTAATGCTCGGAGCACTTTTCAGTTTTCAGGTCCGAGGTGCCCCGTGGTCTAATTTTTGTGCCCGTGGTGCATTTTCGGCCCATTGTACAATTTTCGTGCAACAATAAGACTTTTGGGTTTTAGTGCCCCGTGATCCCTGGTGCATTCTTATGCATAAAAAACAATAATGCTCGAAACACTTTTCAGTTTTGACGAATGTGGTGCCCCGTGGTCCATTTTTGGTGCCGGTGGTGCATTTTCGGCCATTTGTTCAATTTTCATGCGAAAATAAAACTTTTGGGTGCCCCATGAACCTTGGTGCATTCTTATGCATAAAAAACTAGAATGCACGGAACACTTTTCAGTCTTGAAGTTTGTGGTGCACCGTGGTCTAATTTTGGTGTCGGTGGTGCATTTTTGGCCATTTGTGCAATTTTCGTGCGAAAATAAGAATTTTGGGTTTTGGTGCCCCGTGATCCTTGGTGCATTCTTAGGCATAAAAAACCATAATGCTTGGAAGACTTTTCAGTCTTGAGGTTCGTGGGGCCTCGTGGTCCAATTTTGGTGTCAGGGGTGCATTTTCGGCCATTTGTGCATTTTTTGGGCGAAAATAAGACTTTTGGGTTTTGGTGCCCCGTGATCCCTGATGCATTCTGATGCGTAAAAAATCTTAATGCTTAGAGCACTTTTAAGTTTTCAGGTCCGAGGTGCTCCGTGGTCTAATTTTGGTGCCCGTGATGCATTTTCGTCCCATTGTGCAATTTTCGTGCGAAAATAAGACTTTTGGATTTTATTGCCCTATGATCCCTGGTGCATTCTTATGATAAAAAACCATAATTCTCGAAGCACTTTTCAGTTTTGAGGTCCGTGTTGCCCCGTCGTACAATATTGGTGCCGGTGGTGCATTTTCGGCCAATTGTGAAATTTTTGTTGCAAAAATAAGACTTTTGGGTTTTGGTGCCCTGTGATCCCTGGTGCATTCTTATGCATAAAAAACCATAATGCTTGGAGAACTTTTAAGTTTTGAGCTCCCAGGTGCCCCGTGGTCCAATTTTGGTGCCCGTGGTGCATTTTGGGACCATTGTGCAATCTTCGTGTGAGAATAAGACTTTTGCGTTTTTGTGCCCCGTGATCCCTGGTGCATTCTTATGCATAAAAAAGCATAATGGTCGGAGCACTTTTCAGTTTTGAGGTGCGTGTTGCCCCGTTGTCCAATTTTGGTGCCGGTGGTGCATAAGTCTATGTGTGTAATTTTCATGCGAAAAAAAGACTTTTGGGTTTTGGTGCCCTATGATCATTGGTGGATTCTTAGGCATAAAAAACCATAATGCTCGGAACACTTTCCAGTCTTGAGGTTCGTCATGCCCCGTTGTCCAATTTTGGTGTTGGGGTTGCATTTTCGGCCATTTGTCCAATTTTCGTGCAAAAAAAAAGACTTTTGGGTTTTGGTGCCCCGTGATCCCTGGTACATTCTTATGCAGAAAAAACCATAATGCTTGGAGCACTTTTCAGTTTTGAGGTCCGTAGTGCCCCGTGGTCCAATTTTGGTGCCTGTGGGGCATTTTCGGCCATTTGTGAAATTTTCGTGCGAAAATAAGACTTTTGTGTTTTGGTGCCCTGTGGTCCCTGGTGCATTCTTATGCATAAAAAACCATAATGTTTGGAGCACTTTTAAGTTTTGAGCTCCCAGGTGTCCCGTGATCCAATTTTGGTGCCCATGGTGCATTTTCGGCCCATTGTGCAATCTTCGCCTGAAAATAAGACTTTTGGGTTTTGGTGCCCTGTGAACCCTGGTGCATTCTTATGCATAAAAAACCATAACGCTCGTAGCACTTTTCTGTTTTGAGGTTCGAAGTGCCCCGTGATCCAATTTTGCTGCCCGTGGTGCATTTTCGGTCCATTGTTCAATATTTGTGCGAAAATAAGACTTTTGGGTTTTTTTGCCCCTTGATCCTTGGTGCACTCTTATGCATAAAAAAACCATACTGCTCGAAACACTTTTCAGTCTTGAGGTTCGTGGTGCCCCGTGGTCCAATTTTGGTGCCGGGGGTACATTTTCGGACATTTGTGCATTTTTCATGCGAAAATAAGACTTATGGGTTTTGGTGTCTCGTAATCCCTGATGCATTCTTTTGCATAAAAAACCTAAATGCTCGGAGCACTTTTCAGTGTTCAGGTCCGAGGTGCCCCGTGGTCTAATTTTTGTGCTTGTGATGCATTTTCGGCCCATTGTGCAATTTTCGTGCAAAAATAAGACTTTTGGGTTTTAGTGCCTCGTGATCCCTGGTGCATTCTTATGCATAAAAAACCATAATGCTCGAAACACTTTTCAATTTTGAGGACTGTGGTGCCCGTGGTGCATTTTCGGCCATTTGTGCAATTTTCGTGCGAAAATAAGACTTATGGGTTTTGGTGCCCCATGATCCTTGGTGCATTCTTATGCATAAAAACCCAGAATGCACGGAACACAGTTCAGTCTTGAAGTTTGTGGTGCCCTGTGGTCTAATTTTGGTGCCGGTGGTGCATTTTCGGCCATTTGTTCAATTTTCGTGCGAAGATAAGACTTTCGGGTTTTGGTGCCCCGTGATCCTTGGTGCATTCTTATGCATTAAAAACCATATTGCTCGGAACAATTTTCAGTCTTGAGGTTCGTGGTACCTCGTGGTCCAATTTTGGAGCCAGGGGTGCATTTTCGGCCATTTGTGCATTTTTCGGGCGAAAATAAGACTTTTGGGTTTTGGTGCCCCGTGATCCCTGGTGCATTCTTATGCATAAAAAATCTTAATACTCAAAGCACTTTTCAGTTTTCAGGTCCGAGGTGGTCCGTGGTCTAACTTGTGTGCCCGTGGTGCATTTTCGGCCCATTGTGCAAATTTCGCGACAAAATAAGACTTTTGGATTTTATTGCCCCGTGATCCCTGGTGCATTCTTATGATAAAAAACCATAATGCTTGGAGCACTTTTCAGGTTTGATGTCCGTGTTGCCCCGTGGTACAATTTTGGTGTCGGTGGTGCATTTTCGGCCATTTGTGAAATTTTCGTTGCGAAAATAAGACTTTTGGGTTTTCGTGCCCCGTGATCCCTAGTGCATTCTTTTGCGTAAAAAACCATAATGCTTGGAGCACTATTAAGTTTTGAGCTCCCAGGTGCCCCGTGGGGCAATTTTGGTGCCCGTGGTGCATTTTGGGCCCATTATGCAGTCTTCGTTTGAGAATAAGAGTTTTGCGTTTTGGTGCCCCGTGATCCCTGGTGCATTCTTATGCATGAAAAAGCATAATACTTTGAGCACTTTTTAGTTTTGAGGTCCGTGTTACCCCGTGGTCCAATTTTGGTGCCGGTGGTGCATTTTCGGCTTTGTGTAATTTTTGTGCAAAATAAGACTTTTGGGTTTTGGTGCCCCATGATCCTTGGTGGATTGTTATGCATAAAAAACCGTAATGCTCGAAACACTTTCCAGTCTTGAGGTTCGTTGTGCCCCGTTGTCCAATTTTGGTGTCGGGGGTGCATTTTCGGCCATTTGTGCAATTTTCGTGCGAAAATAAGACATTTGGGTTTTGGTGCCCCGTGATCCCTGGTGCGTTCTTATGCAGAAAAAACCATAATGCTTGGAGCACTTTTCAGTTTTGAGGTCCGTAGTGCCCCGTGGTCCAATTTTGGTGCCTGTGGGGCATTTTCGACCATTTGTGAAATTTTCGTGCGAAAATAAGACTTTTGTGTTTTGGTGCCCCGTGATCCCTGGTGCATTCTTATGCATAAAAAACCATAATGCTTGGAGCACTTTTAAGTTTTGAGCTCCCAGGTGCCCCGTGATCCAATTTTGGGCCCGTGGTGCATTTTCGGCCCATTGTGCAATCTTCGCCCGAAAATAAGACTTTTGGGTTTTGGTGTCCTGTGAACCCTGGTGCATTCTTATGCATAAAAACCATAATGCTCATAGCACTATTCTGTTTTGAGGTCCGAGGTGCCCCGTGATGCAATATTGGTGCCTGTGGTGCATTTTCGGTCCATTGTTCAATTTTCGTGCGAAAATAAGACTTTTGGGTTTTTTTGCCCCTTGATCCTTGCTGCATTCTTATGCATAAAAAAAATCATAATGCTCGGAACACTTTTCAATCTTGAGGTTCGTGGTGCCCTGTGGTCCAATTTTGATGCCGGGGGTACATTTCCGGACATTTGTGCATTTTTTGTACGAAAATAAGACTTTTGGGTTTTGGTGTCCTGTGATCCGTGATGCATTCTTATGCATAAAAAACCTTAATGCTCGGAGCACTTTTCGGTTTTCAGGTCCGAGGTGCTCCGTGGTCTAATTTTTGTGCCCGTGGTGCATTTTCGGCCCATTGTCCAATTTTCGTGCGAAAGTAAGACTTTTGGGTTTTGGTGCCCCGTGATCCTTGGTGCATTCTTATGCATAAAAAACCATAATGCTCGGAACACTTTTTAGTCTTGAAGTCCGTAGTGCCTCGTGGTCTAATTTTGGTGCCGGTGGTGTATTTTCGGCCATTTGTTCAATTTTCGTACGAAAATAAGACTTTTGGGTTTTTTTGCCCCTTGATCCTTGGTGCATTCTTATGCATAAAAAACCATAATGCTCGGAACACTTTTCAGTATCGAGGTTCGTGGTGCCCCGTGGTCCAATTTTTGTGCCCGTGGTGCATTTTCGGCACATTGTGCAATTTTCATGCGAAATAAAAGACTTTTCGATTTTGGTGCCCCGTGATCCCTGGTGCATTGTTATGCATAAAAACCCATAATGCTCGGAACACTTTTCAGTTTTGAGGCTCGTGGTGCCCCATGGTGCAATTTTGGTGCCTTTGGTGCATTGCCAGCCATTTGTGTAGTTTTCGGTCGAAAATAAGACTTTTGGTGCTCCGTGATCCCTGGTGCATTCTTATGCATAAAAAACCAAAATGCTCGGAGCACTTTTAAGTATTGAGGTCCGAGGTGCCCCGTGGTCCAAGTTTTGTGCCCGTGGTGCATTTTCGGCCCATTGTGCAATTTTTGTGCGAAAATAAGACTTTACGATTTTGGTGCCCCGTGATCCCTAGTGCATTGTTATGCATAAAAACCCATAATGCTCTGAATACTTTTCAATTTTAAGGTTCGTGGTGTCCTGTGGTCCAATTTTGGTGTTTGTGGTGCATTTTCGGCCATTTGTGCAGTTTTCGTGCGAAAATAAGACTTTTGGATTCTAGTGTTCGTGATCCCTGGTGCATTCTGATGCATAAAAAACATAATGCTAGGAGCACTTTTTAGTTTTGAGATCCGTGGTGCCCCGTGGTCCAAATTTGGTGCCGGTCGTGCATTTTCGGTCATTTGTGAAATTTTCGTTCGAAAATTAGACTTTTGGGTTTTGGTGCCCCATGATCCTTGGTGCATTCTTATGCATAACAAACCATAATGCTCGGAACACTTTTTAGTTTTGAGGTTCGTGGTGCCCCGTGGTCCAATTTTGGTGCTGGGGTTGCATTTTCAACCATTTGTGCAATTTTCGTGCCAAAATAAGACTTTTGGGTTTTGGTGCCCCATGATCCCTGGGGAATCCTTATGAATAAAAATCCATAATCGTCGGAGCACTTTTCAATTTTGAGGTCCGTGGTGCCCCGTGGTGCATTTTCGACCCATTGTGCAATTTTCGTGCGAAAATAAGACTTCTGGGTTTTGGTGCCCCATGATCCCTAAGGCATTCTTATGCATAAAAAACCATAATTCTTGGAGCACTTTTTAGTTTTGAGGTCAGTGGTGCCCATGGTCCAATTTTGGTGCCAGTCGTGCATTTTCGGCCATTTGTGAAATTTTCGTAAGAAAACAAGACTTTTGGGTTTTGGTGCCCCGTGATCCCTGGTGCATTCTTATGCATAAAAAACCATAATACTGGGAGCACGTTTGTGTTTTGAGGTCCATGGTGCCCCGTGGTCCAATTTTGGTGCCCGTGGTGCATTTTCGGCCCATTGTGCAATTTTTGTGCGAAAATAAGACTTTTGGGTTTTGGTGCCCCATGATCCCTGGTGCATTCTTATACATAAAAAACCGTAATGCTTGGAGTAGTTTTCAGTTTTGGGGTCCGTGGTATCCAATGGTCCAATTTTGGTGCCTTGTGGTGCATATTTTGCCCATGGTGCAATTCGTCCCAAAATAAGACTTTTGGGCTTTAGTGCCCTGGCATCCTTGGGGCATTCTTATGCATTAAAAACCAAAATACTTGGAGAACTTTTCAGTTTTGAGATCTATGGTGTCCCGTTGTCCAATTTTGGTGCCGGTGGTGCAATTTCGGCTATTTGTGCAACTTTCGTATGAAAATAAGACTTTTTGGTTTTGGTACCCCGTGAGTCCTGGTGCATTCTAATCAATAAAAAACCATAATGCTCGGAGAACTTTTCAGGTTTGAGGTCCGAGGTGCCCCATGGTCCAATTTTGGTGCCCGTTGTACATTTTCCTTGCGAAAATAAGACTTTTGGGTTTTGGTGCCCCGTGATCCTTGGTGCATTCTTATGCATAAAAAACCATAATGCTCGAAGCACTTTCAGTTTTGAGGTCTGTGGTGCCACGTGGTTCAATTTTGGTGCCAGTGGTGCATTTTCGGCCATTTGCGCAATTTTCATGTGCAAAATAAGACTTTTGGGTTATGGTGCCCCGTGATCCCTAGTGCTTTCTTATGCATAAAAAAACCGTAATGCTCGGAGCACTTTTCAGGTTTGAGGTCCGTGGTCCAACTTTTGTGCCCGTGGTGGATTTTCGGCCTGTGGTCCAATTTTCGTGCCAAAATAAGACTTTTAGATTTTGGTACCCCGTGATCCTTGGTGCATTCTTATACATAAAACACCATAGTGCTCGGAGCACTTTTCAGTTTTGATGTCTGTGGTGCCCCGTGGTCCAATTTTGGTGCCCGTGGTGCATTTTCTGCCCATTGTGCATTTTTCGTGCCAACATAAGACTTCTAGATTTTGGTGCCCCATCATCCTTGGTGCATCCTTATGCATAAAAAAACCATAATGCTCGGAGCACCTTTTAGTTTTGAGGTCCGTGGTGCCTCGTGGTCCAATTTTGGTGCCCGTGGTGCATTTCTCGCCCATCATGCAATTTTTGTGCCAAAATAAAACTTTTGGGTTTTGGTACCCCATGATCCTTGGGGCATCCTTATGCATAAAGAAACCATAATGCTCGAAGCACTTTTTAGGTATGAGGTCCGTGTTGCCCCGTGGTCCAATCTTGGTTCCCGTGGTGCCTTTTTGGCACATGGAGAAATTTTCGTGCCAACATAAGACTTTTGGTTTTGGGTACACTGTGATCCTTGGTTCATCCTTATCCATAAAAGACCATAATGCTCGGAGAACTTTTCAGTATTGAGGTCCGTGGTGCCCCGTGGTCCAATTTTGGACCTCGTGGTGCATTGTCGACACTGGTGCAATTTTCGTGCCAAAATAAGACTTTTGGGTTTTGGTGCCCCATGATCCCTGGGGCATCCATATGCATAAAAATCCATAATGCTCGGAGAACTTTTCAGTTTTGAGGTCCGTGGTGCCCCGTGGTCCAATTTTGGTGCCCGTGGTTCATTTTCGGCCCATTGTGCAATTTTTGTGCGAAAATAAGACTTTTGGGTTTTGGTGCCCCGTGATCCCTGGTGCATTCTTATGCATAAAAAATGATAATGCTTGGAGCACTTTACAGTTTTGAGGTCCGTGCATCTCGTGGTCCAATTTTGGTGTCGATGGTGCATTTTCAGCTATTTATGCAATTTTCGTACGAAAAAAAGACTTTTGGGTTTTTGTGCCCCATGATCCCTAGTGCATTCTTATGCATAGAAGACCGTAATACTAGTAGCACTTTTATGTTTTGAGGTCCGTGGTCCCCTATGGTCCAATTTTGGTGCCAGTGGTGCATTTTTGTGCAGAAAAAGACTTTTGGGTTTTGGTGCCCCATGATCCCTGGTGAATTCTTAAACATAAAAATCCATAATGCTCGGAGCAATTTTCAGTTTTAAGATCAGTGGTGCCCCGTGGTTCAATTTTGGTGCCCGTCGTGCATCTTTGGCCCATTGTGCAATTTTCGTGCGACAAAAAGACTTTTGGGTTTTGGGGCCCCGTGATCCCTAATGCATTCTTATACATAAAAAACCATAATTCTTGGAGCACTTTTCAGTTTTGAGGTCCGTGGTGTCTAGTGCTAAAATTTTTGTGCCCGTGGTGCAATTTCGGCACATGATAGAATTGTCGTGCTAAATATGACTTTTGGAGGTCCATGGTGCCCCTTGGTCCAATTTAGGTGCCCGTGGTGAATTTTCGGTGCATGGTGCAAATTTTGTGCCAAAATAAGACTTTTAGGATTTGGTGTCCCATGATCCCTGGTGCATCCTTATGCATAACAATCCATAATGCTCGGAGCACTTTTCCGTTTTGAGGTATGTGGTGCCTCGTGGTCCAATTTTTGTGGCCGTGGTAAATTTTTGCCCCATTGTGCAATTTTCGTGCGAAAATAAGAATTTCGGGTTTTGGTGCCTCGTGATCCCTGGTGGATTCTTATGCATAAAAAGCCATAATGCTTGGAGCACTTTTTAGTTTTGAGGGCCGTGGTGCCCCGTGGTCCAATTTTTGTGCCCGTGGTGCTTTTTCGCCCCATTGTGAAATTTTCGTGCGAAAATAAGACTTTTGGGTTTGGGTGCCCCGTTGTCCTTGGTGCATTAAAAAACCATAATGCTCAGAGCACTTTTCAGTTTTGAGGTCTGTGGTGCCCCGTGGTCCAATTTTGGTGCCCGTGGTGCATTTTCGGCCCATTGCGCAATTTTCGTGCGAAAATAAGACTTTTGGGTTTTGGTTCCCCGTGATCCCTGCTGCATTCTTATACATAAAAAACCGTAATAATCATAGAACTTTTTAGTTTTGAGGTCCGTCGTGTCCAGTGGTCCAATTTTGGTTCCCGTGGTGCTTTTTCGACACATGGTGCAATTTTCGTGCGAAAATAAGACTTTTGGGTTTTGCTGCCCCGTGATCCCTGGTGCATTCTTATGCATAAAAAACCATAATGCTAGGAGCACTTTTCAGTTTTGAGGTCCGAGGTGTCCCGCGGTCCAATTTTGGTGCCCGTGGTGCATTTCGGCCCATTGTGCAATTTTCGTGCGAAAATAAGACTTTTGGGTTTTCTGGCCCCGTCATCCCTGGTGCATTCTTATCAATAAAAAACCATAATACTCAGAGCACTTTTCAGTTTTGAGGTCCGTGGTGACCAGTGGTCATAATTTGGTGCCTCGTGGTGCATTTTTGGCCCATGCTGCAATTTCCGTGCCAAAATAAGACTTTTGGATTTTGGTGCTCCGTGATCCTTGGGGCATTCTTATGCATAAAATACCATAATTCTCGGAGCACTTTTAAGTTTTGAGGTCCGTGGTGCCCCGTGGTCCAATTTTGGTGCCCATGGGGCATTTCCAGCCCATTGTGCAATTTTCGTGCGAAAATAAGAATATTGGGTTTTGGTGCCCCGTGATCCCCGATGCATTCTTATACATAAAAAACCATAATGCTCGGAGCACTTTTCAGTTTTGAGGTCCTTCGTGTCCAGTGGTCAAATTTTGCTTCCAGTTGTACATTTTCCGCACATGGTGTAATTTTCGTGCGAAAAGAAGAGTTTTGGGTTTTGGTGCCCCATGATCCCTGGTACATTCTTATGCATTAAAATCCATAATGCTCGGAGCACTTTTCATTTTTGAGGTTCGTGGTGTCCCGTGGTCCAATTTTAGTGCCAGTGGTGCATTTTCGGCCATTTGTGCAATTTTCGTGCAAAAATAAGAGTTTTGGGTTTCGGTGCCCCATGATCCCTGGAGCATTCTTATGCATAAAATACCATAATGCTCGGAGCACTTTTCAGTTTTGAGGTCCGTGTTTCCCCGTGGTCCAATTTTCGTGCCGGTGGTGCATTTTCGGCCATTTGTACAATTTTCGTGCGAAAATAATACAATTGGGGTTAGGTGCCCCGTTATCCTTGTTGCATTCTTGTTCATAAAAAACCATAATGCTCGGAGCACATTTCAGTTTTGAGGTCCGTGGTGTCCAGTGGTCATAATTTGGTGCCTCGAGGTGCATTTTTGGCCCATAGTGTAATTTCCGTGCCCAAATAAGACTTTTGGGTTTTGGTGCTCCGTGATCCTTGGGGCATTCTTATGCGTAAAATACCATAATTATCGGAGCACTTTTCAGTTTTGAGGTCTGTGGTGCCCCGTGGTCCAATTTTGGTGCCCGTGGTGCATTTTCGGCCCATTGCGCAATTTTCGTGCGAAAATAAGACTTTTGGGTTTTGGTTCCCCGTGATCCCTGCTGCATTCTTATAGATAAAAAACCAGAATAATCAGAGAACTTTTTAGTTTTGAGGTCCGTCGTGTCTAGTGGTCCAATTTTGGTACCCGTGGTGCATTTTAGGCCCATTGTGTAATTTTCGTGCGAAAATAAGACTTTTGGGTTTTGGTGCCCCGTGATCCCTGGTGCATTCTTATGCATAAAAATCCATAATGCTCAGAGCACTTTTCAGTTTTGAGGTTCGTGGTGTCCGGTGGTCATATTTTGCTGCCCGTGGTGCTTTTTCAACACATGGTGCAATTTTCGTGCGAAAATAAGACTTTTGGGTTTTGCTGCCCCGTGATCCCTGGTGCATTCTTATGCATGAAAATCCATAATTCTCGAAGCCATTTTCAGTTTTGAAGTCCGTGGTTCCCCGTGGTCCAATTTTGGTGTCAGTGGTGTATTTTCGGCCATTTGTGCAATTTTTGTGCGAAAATAAGACTTATGGGTTTTCGTACCCAGTGATCCCTGGAGCATTCTTATGCATAAAAAACCATAATGCTCGGAGCACTTTTCAGTTTTGAGGTCCTTGATGCCCGCTGGTCCAATTTTCGTGCTGGTGGTGTATTTTTGGCCATTTGTTCAATTTTCGTGCGAAAATAAGATTTTGAATTTTGGTGCCCCGTGATTCTTGGTTCATTCTTATGCATAAAAAACCAAATGGTCGTAGCACTTTTCGGTTTTGAGGTTTGTGGTGTCCAGTGGTCATATTTTGCTGCTCGTGGTGCATTTTCGGCCCATTGTGCAATTTTCATGCGAAAATAAGACCTTTGGGATTTGGGGCCCCGTGATCCTTGGTATGCTCTTATACATAAAAAAATAAAATGCTTGGAGCACTTTTCAGTTTTGAGGTCCGTAGTGTCCAGTGGTCAAATTTTGCTTCCCGTGGTGCATTTTCTGCACATGGTACAATTTTCGTGTGAAAATAAGACTTTTGGATTTTGGTGCCCCGTGATCCCTGGTGCATTCTTATGCATGAAAATCCATAATGCTCGGAGCACTTTTCGATTTTGAGGTCCGAGGTGCCCCGTGGTCCAATTTTGGTGCCGGTGGTGTATTTTCAGCCATTTATGCAATTTTCGTGCGAAAAAAAGACTTTTGGGTTTGGTACCCCGTGATCCTTGGAGCATTCCTATGCATAAAAAACCATAATGCTAGGAGCACTTTTCAATTTTGAGGTTCGTGTTGCCCCGTGGTCCAATTTTTGTGCCGGTGGTGCATTTTCGGCCATTTGGGCAATTTTCGTGCGAAAATAAGACTTTGGGGGTTAGGTGCCCTGTGATCCCTGGTGCATTCTTATGCATAAAAAAACATAATGCTCGAAGTACCTTTCTGTTTTGAGGTCCGTGGTGTCCAGTGGTCATATTTTGGTGCCTCGTCGTGCATTTTTGGCCCATGGTGCAATTTTCATGCCAAAATAAGACTTTTGTGTTTCGGTGCCCCGTGATCCTTGGGGCATTCTTATCCATAAAAAACCATAGTTGTTGGAGCACTTTTCAGTTTTGAGGTCCGAGGTGTCCCGTAGTCCAGTTTTGGTTCCCGGGGTGCATTTTCGGCACATTGTACAATGTTCGTGCCAAAATAAGACTTTTAGGTTTTGGTGCCCCGTAATCCCTGGTGCATTCTGATGCATAAAAAATGGTAATGCTCGGAGTAATTTTTAGTTTTGAGGTCCATGGTGCCCCAAGGTCAAATTTTGGTGACCCATGTTACATTTTTAGCTCATGGTGCAATTTTCGTGCCAAAATAAGACTTTTGGGTTTTGCTGCCCTATGATCCTTGGGGAATTCTTATGCATAAAAATGCATAATGCTTGGAACACTTTTCAGTTTTGAGGTCCGTGGTGCCCCGTGGTCCAATTTTGGTGTCGGTGGTGCATCGTCGGCCATTTGTGCAATTTTCGTGCGTAAATAAGTCTTTTGGGTTTCGGTGCCCCGTGATCCCTGGTGCATTCTTATGCATAAAAAACCATAATGCTCAGAGCACTTTTCAGTTGTGAGGTCCGAGGTGTCCCGTGGTCCAATTTAGTGCCAGTTGTGCATTTTCGGCCCATTGCGCAATTTTCGTGCGAAAATAAGACTTTTTGGTTTTGGTGCCCCGTGATCCCTGGTGCATTCTGATGCATAAAAAATGGTAATGCTCAAAGAAATTTTCAGCTTTGAGGTCCGTGGTGGCCCGAGGTCAAATTTTGGTGCCCCATGGTACATTTTTAGCTCATGGTGCAACTTTCGTGCCAAAATAAGACTTTTGGATTTTGCTGCCCTATGATCCTTGGGGAATTCTTATGCATAAAAATGCATGATGCTTGGAGCACTTTTCAGTTTTGAGGTTCGTGGTGCCCCGTGGTCCAATTTTGGTGTCGGTGGTGCATTGTCGGCCATTTGTGCAATTTTTGTGCGTAAATAAGACTTTTGGGTTTCGGTCCCCCGTGATCCCTGGTGCATTCGTAAGCATAAAAAACCATAATGCTCGGAGCACTTTTAAGTTTTGAGGTTCGTGGTGTCCAGTGGTTAAATTTTGCTTCCCGTGGTGCATTTTCGGCCATTTGTGAAATTTTCGTGCGAAAATAAGACTTTTGGGTTTTGGTGCCCCATGATCCCTGGTGCATTCTTATGCATAAAAAACCATAATGCTCACAACACTTTTCAGTTTTCAGGTCTGTGGTGCTCTGTGGTCCAATTTTGGTGCCGGTGGTGCATTTTCGGCCATTTGTCCAATTTTCGTGCGAATATAAGACTTTTGGGTTTTGGTACCCTGTGATCCCTGGTGCATTCTTATGCATAAAAAACCATAATGCTTGGAGCACTTTTCAGTTTTGAGGTCCGAGGTACCCCGTGGTCCAATTTTGGTGCCCGTGGTGCATTTTCGTCCCATTGTGCAATTTTCGTGCGAAAATAAGACTCTTTGGTTTTAGTGCCCCGTGATCCCTAGTGCATTCTTTATACATAAAAAACCATAATGCATGGAGTACTTTCCAATTTTGAGGTCCGTGGTGTCTAGTGGTCAAATTTTGCTTCCCATGGAGCAATTTTCGTGCAAAAATAAGACCTTTGCAATTTGGTGCCCCGTGATACCTGGTGCATTCTTATGCATAAAAAACCATAATGCTCGAACACTTTTTAGTCTTGAGGTCTGTGCTGCTCCGTGGTCCAATTTTGGTGCTGGTGGTGCATGTTTGGCAATTTGTGCAATTTTCTACGAATATAAGACTTTTGGGTTTTGGTTTCCCGTGATCCCTGCTGCATTCTTATGCATAAAAAACCATAATTCTCGGAGCACTTTTCAGTTTTGAGGTCCGTGGTGCCCCGTGGTCCAATTTTGGTGCCGGTGGTGCATTTTCGGCCCATTGCGCAATTTTCATGCGAAAATAAGACTTTTGGGTTTTGGTACCCCGTGATCCCTGGTGCATTCTGATGCATAAAAAATGGTAATGCTCGGAGAAATTTTCAGTTTTGAGGTTCGTGGTGCCCCGAGGTCAAATTTTGGTGCCCCATGGTACATTTTTAGCTCATGATGCAACTTTTGGGTTTTGCTGCCCTATGATCCTTGGGGAATTCTTATGCATAAAAATGCATGATGCTTGGAGCACTTTTCAGTTTTGAGTTCCGTGATACCCGTGGTCCAATTTTGGTGTCGGTGGTGCATTGTTGGCCATTTGTGCAATTTTCGTGCGTAAATAAGACTTTTAGTTTTCGGTGCCCCATGATCCCTGGTGCATTCTTATGCATAAAAAACCATAATGCTCAGAGCACTTTTAAGTTTTGAGGTCCGTGGTGTCAAGTGGTCAAATTTTGCTTCCCGTGGTGCATTTTCGGCCATTTGTGAAATTTTCGTGCGAAAAGAAGACTTTTGGGTTTTGGTGCCCCATGATCCCTGGTGCATTCTTATGCATAAAAAACCATAATGCTCGCAACACTTTTCAGTTTTCAGGTCTGTGGTGCTCCGTGGTCCAATTTTGGTGCCTATGGTGCATTTTCGGCCATTTTTCCAATTTTCGTGCGAAAATAAGACTTTTGGGTTTTGGTACCCTGTGATCCCTGGTGCATTCTTATGCATAAAAAACCATAATCCTCGAAGCACTTTTCAGTTTTGAGGTCCGAGGTGCCCCGTGGTCCAATTTTGGTGCCTGTGGTGCACTTTCTTCCCATTGTGCAATTTTCGTGCGAAAATAAAACTCTTTGGTTTTGGTGCCCCGTGATCCCTAGTGCATTCTTTATACATCAAAAACCATAATGCACGAAGTACTTTCCAGTTTTGAGGCCGTGGTGTCCAGTGGTCAAATTTTGCTTCCCATGGTGCAATTTTCGTACGAAAATAAGACCTTTGGGTTTTGGTGCCCCATGATACCTGGTGCATTCTTATGCATAAAAAACCATAATGCTTGAACACTTTTCAGTCTTGAGGTCCTTGGTGCTCCGTGGTCCAATTTTGGTGTCGGTGGTGCATTGTCAGTCACTTGTGCAATTTTCGTGCATAAATAAGACTTTTGGGTTTCGGTGCCCCGTGATCCCTGGTGCATTCTTATGCATAAAAAACCATAATGCTCGCAGCACTTTTCAGTTTTAAGGTCCGTGGTGTCCAGTGGTCAAATTTTGCTTCCCGTGGTGCATTTTCGGCCATTTGTGAAATTTTCGTGCGAAAATAATACTTTTGGGTTTTGGTGCCCCGTGATCCTTGGTGATTTATTATACATAAAAAACCATCATGCTCAGATCACTTTATAGTCTTGAGGTTCGTGGTGCTCCGTGGTCCAATTTTGGTGCTGGTGGTGCATTTTCGGCCATTTGTGCAATTTTCATGCGAAAATAAGACTTTTGGATTTTGGTGCCATGTGATCCCTGGTGCATTCTTATGCATAAAAAACCATAATCCTCATAGCACTTTTCAGTTTTGAGGTCTGTGTAGCCCCGTGGTCCAATTTTAGTGCTGGTGGTGCATTTTCGTCCTATTGTGCAATTTTCCTGTGAAAATAAGACTTTTGGGTTTTGGTGTCCCGTGATCCTTGGTGCATTCTTATTCATAAAAAAACTATAATGCTCATAGCACTTTTCAGTTTTGAGTTCCGTAGTGCCCCGTGGTCCAATTTTGGTGCCGGTGGTGCATTTTCGGCCATTTGTGCAATTTTCATGCGAAAATAAGTCTTTTGGATTTTGGTGACCATTGATCCCTGATGCATTCTTATGCATAAAAAACCATAATGCTCGGAGCATTTTTCAGTTTTGAGGTCCCTCTTGCCTGGTGGTCCAATTTTGGTGCCCGTGGTACATTTTCGGCCCATTGTGCTATTTTCGTGTGAAAATAAGACTTTTGGATTTTGGTGCCCCGTTATCCCTAGTGCATTCTTATACATGAAAAACCATAATACTTGGAGCACTTTTCAGTTTTGAGGTCTGTGGTGTCCAGTGGTCCAATTTTTATGCTATGTGGTGCATTTCCAACCCATTTTGCAACTTTCGTACGAAAATAAGACTTCTGGGTTTTGGTCCCCCGTGATCCCTGGTGCATTCTTATCCATAAAAAAACTATAATGCTCAAAGAACTTTTCAGCTTTGAGTTCTGTGGTGCCCTGTGGTCCAATTTTGGTTCCGGTGGTGCGTTTTCAGCCAATTGTGCAATTTTCGAGCGAAAATAAGACTTTTGGGTTTTGGTTCCCCGTGATCCCTGATGCATTCTTATGCAAAAAAAACCATAATACTTGGAGCACTTTTCAGTTTTGAGGCCCGTGGTGTCTAGTGGTCCAATTTTTGTGCCCTGTGGTGCATTTTCGACCCATTTTGCAATTTTCATGCGAAAATAAGACTTTTGGGTTTTAGAGCCCCGTGATTCCTGGTGCATTCTTACCCATAAAAAACTATAATGCTCAGAGAACTTTTCAGCGTTGAGTTCCGTGGTGTCCCGTGGTCCAATTTTGGTGCCGGTGGTGCATTTTCAGCCATTTGTGCAATTTTCGTGCGAAAATATGACTTTTGGGTTTCGGTGCCCCGTGATCCCTGGTGCATTCTTTTGCATAAAAGATCATAATGCTCGGAGCACTTTTCAGTTTTGAGGTCCGAGGTGCCCCATGGTCCAATTTTGATGCTCGTGGTGCATTTTCGGCCAATTGTGCAATTTTCGTGCGAAAATAAGACTTTTGGGTTTTGGTGCCCCGTGATCCCTGGTGCATTCTTATACATAAAAAACCAGAATGCTCATAGCACTTTTCAGTTTTGAGGTTCGTGGTGTCCAGTGCTCAAAATTTGGTGCCCGTGGGGCATTTTCAGCACATGGTGCAATTTTCTTGTAAATAGAAGATTTTTTGGTTTTGGTGCCCCGTGAACCCTGGTACATTCTTATGCATAAAAAACCACGTTCCTCGAAGCACTTTTCCGTTTCGAGGTTCGTGTTGCCCCGTGGTCCAATTTTGGTGCCCGTGGTGCATTTTCTGCCCATTGTGCATTTTTCGTGCGAAAATAAGACTTTTGGGTTTTGGTGCCCCATGATCCCTGATGCATTCATATACATAAAAAACCATAATGCTCAAAGCATTTTTCAGTTTTGAGGTCTGTGGTGTGCAATTTTCAGTTTTGAGGTCCGAGGTACCCTGTGGTCCAATTTTGGTGCTCGTGGTGCATTTTCGGCCCATTGTGCAATTTTCATGCGAAAATAAGACTTTTGGGTTTAGGTGCCCCATGATCCCTGGTGCATTCTTATGCATTAAAAACCATAATGCTTGGAGCACTTTTCAGTTTTGAGGTCCGAGGTGCCCCGTTGCCCAATATTGGTGCCTGTGGTGCATTTTCGGCCAAATGTACAATTTCGTGCGAAAATAAGACTTATGGGTTTTGGTGCCCCGTGGTCCCTGGTGCATTCTTATGCATAAAAAACCATAATGCTTGGTGCACTTTTCAGTTTTGAGGTCTGAGATGTCCCATGGTCCAATTTTAGTGCCCGTGGTGCATTTTCGGCCCATTGTGTAAATTTCGTGCGAAAATAACACTTTGGGTTTTGGTGCCCCGTGATCCCTGGTGCATTCTTATGCATAAAAACTATAATGCTCATTGCACTTTTCAGTTTTGAGGTCCGTGGTGCCCCGTGGTCCAATTTTGGTGGTAGTGGCGCATTTTCGGCCATTTGTGCAAATTTTGTGCAAAATTAAGACTTTTGGATTTTGGTGCCCCGTGATCCCTGGTGCATTCTTATGCATTAAAAACCATAATGCTCGGAGTACTTTTCAGTTTTGAGGTCCGTGTTACCCGTGGTCCAATTTTGGTGCCCGTCGTGCATTTACGACCCATTGTGCTATTTTTATGAGAAAATAAGACTTTTTGGGTTTTGGTGCATCGTGATCCCTAGTGCATTCTTATACATAAAAAACCATAATGCTTGGAGCACTTTATATTTTTGAGGTCCGTGGTGTCCAGGGGTCAAATTTTGGTCCCCGCGGTGCATTTTCGGCACATGGTGCAATTTTCGTGCGAAAATAAGAGTTTTGGATTTTGGTGCCCCGTAATCCCTGGTGCTTTCTTATGCATACAAAACTATAATGCTCATAGGACTTTTCAGTTTTGAGGTCCATGGTGCCCCGTGGTCCAATTTTGGTGCAGGTGGTGCATTTTCGACCATATATGCAATTTTCATGCGAAAATAAGACTATTGGGTTTTGGTGCCCTGTGATGCCTGGTGCATTCCTATACATAAAAAACCATGATGCTTGGAGCTCTTTTCAGGTTTGCGGTCCGTGGTGTCCAGTGGTCCAATTTTGGTGCCCCGTGGTGCATTTTTGGCCCATGGTGCAATTTCCATGCCAAAATAAGACTTTTGGGTTTTGGTGCCCCATGATCCTTGGGGCATTCTGATGCATAAAAAACCATAGTGCTCGGAGGTCCAATTTTGGTGCCCACAGTGCATTTTCGCCACCGGTGCAATTTTTGTGCCAAATAAGACTTTTGGGTTTTGGTGCCCCGTAATCCCTTATGCATTGTTATGCATAAAAAACCATTATGCTTGGAGCCCTTTTCAGTTTTGAGGTACGTGATGTCTAGTGGTCCAATTTTGGTGCCCCGTGGTGCATTTTTGGCCCATGGTGCAATTTTCCTGCCAAAATAAGACTTTTGGTTTTTGGTGCCCTGTGATCCTTGGTGCATCCTTATGCATAAAAAACCATAGTGCTCAAATAACTTTTCAGTATTGAGGTCCGTGGTGCCCCGAGGTCCAATTTTGGTGCGCATGGTTCATTTTCTACACCGCTGCAATTTTTGTGCCAAAATAAGACTTTTGGGTTTTGGTGCCTCGTGATCCCTTGTGCATTCTTATGCATAAAAGACCATAATGCTTGGATCACTTTTCAGTTTTGAAGTACGTGATATTTGGTGGTCCAATTTTGGTGCCACGTGGTGCATTTTTGGCCCATGGTGCAATTTTCGTGTCAAAATAAGACTTTTGGGTTTTGGTGCCCCGTTATCCTTCGGGCATTCTGATGCATAAAAAACCATAATGGTCGAAGCACTTTTCAGTTTTGAGGTCCGTGGTGCCCCCGTGGTCCAATTTTAGTGCCCGTGGTTGATTTTCCGCACATGGTGCAACTTTCGTGCCAAAATAAGACTTTTGGGTTTTGGAGCCCCGTGATCCTTGGAGTCTCCTTATGCATCAAAAACCATAATGCTTGGAGCACTTTTCAGTTTTGAGGTCCGTGGTGCCCCATGGTCCAATTTCGATCCCCATGGTGTATTTTCGGCCTATTATGCAATTTTCGTGCCAAAATAAGACTTTTGGGTTTTGGTGCCCCGTGATCCCAGGTGCATCCTTATGCATAAAAAACCATTATGCTCGGAACACTTTCAGTTTTGAGGTTCGTGGTGCCCCGTGGTCCAATTTCGGTGCTCGTGGTGCATTTTCGGCACCTGGTGCAATTTTCGTGCCAAAAATAAGACTTTTGGATTTTGGTGCCCCGTGATACTTGGTGCATCCTTATGCATAAAAAACCATAATTCTTAGAGCACTTTTCAGTTTTGAGGTCCGTGGTACCCCGTGGTCCAATTTTTGTGCCAGTGGTGCATTTTCGGCCTATTATGCTATTTTCGTGCCAAAATAAGACTTTCTGGTTTTGGTGCCCCATGATCCTTCGGGTAACCTTATGCATAAAAAACAATAATGCTCAAAGTACTTTTTGGGTTTGAGGTCCGTGATGCCCAGTGGTCCAATTTTGGTGCCCGTGGTGCATTTTCGCCCAATTGTTTTGTGCGAAAATAAGACTTTTGGGTTTTGGTGCCCCATGATCCCAGTGCATCCTTATGTACAAAATCCATAATGCTCAGAACACTTTTAATTTTTGAGGTTCGTGGTGCCTTGTGGACCCATTTTTGTGCCCCTTGGGCATGTTCGTCCCATGGTGCAATTTTCGTGCCAAAATAAGACTTTTCGATTTTGGTGCCCCGTGATCCCTGGTGCATCCTTATGCATAAAAAACCATAATGCTCATAGCACTTTTCAGTTTTGAGGTCCGTGGTGCACCGTGGTCCAATTTTGGTGCCGATGGTGCATTTACGCCCATTTGTGCAATTTTTGTGCGAAAATAAGACTTTTGGATTTTGGTGCCCCGTGATCCCTAGTGCATTCTTATGCATAAAAAACCATAATGCTCAGAGCACGTGTTAGTTTTGAGGTCTGTGGTGCCCCGTGATCCCTGGTGGATTCTTATGCATAAAAAACCATCAAGCTCGGCGCACTTTACAATTTTGAGGTTCGTGCTTCCCCGTGTTCCAATTTTGTTGCCCGTTGGGCATTTTCAGCCCATTGCGCAATTTTTGTCCCAAAATAAGACTTTTGGGTTTTGGTGCCGTGTGATCCTTGGAGCATCCTTGTGCATAAAAAACCATAATGCTCAGAGCACTTTTCAGGTTTGAGGTTCTTGGTGCCCCGTGGTCCAATTTTTGTGCCCGTGGTGCATGTTCAGCCCAAGGTACAATTTTCGTGCCAAAATAAGACTTCCGGGTTTTGGTGCCCCATGATCCTTGGTGCATTCTTATGCATAATAAACCATAATGCTCAAAGCACTTTTCAGTTTTGAGGTACGTGGTGTCCAGTGGTCCAATTTTGGTGCCCCGTGGAGCATTTTTGGCCCATGGTGTAATTTTCGTGCCAAAATAAGACTTTTGGGTTTTTGTGCCCCATGATCCCTGGGGCATTCTTATGCATAAAAAACCATAATGCTCGGAACACTTTTCAGTTTTGAGGATCGTGGTGCCCCGTGGTCCAATTTTGGTTCTCGTGGTGCATTTTTGGCCCATTATGCAATTTTCGTGCCAAAATAAGACTTTTGGGTTTTGATGCCCCATGATCCTTGCAACATCCTTATGCATAAAAAACCATAATGCTTGGAGAACTTTTCAGTATTGAGGACCGTGGTGCCTTGTGGTCCAATTTTTGTGCCCGTGGTGCATTTTCGACAATGGTGTAATTTTCTTGCCAAAATAAGACTTTTGGGTTTTGGTGCTCAGTGATCCCTGGTGCATTCTTATGCATAAAAAACCATAATTCTTAGAGCGCTTTTTAGTTTTAAGGTTCGTGGTGTCCAGTGGTCCAATTTTAGTGCCCCGTGGTGCATTTTTTGCCTGTGGTGCAATTTTCGTGCCAAAATAAGACTTTTGGGTTTTGGAGCCCAGTGATCCCTGGGACATTGTTATGCATAAAAGAAAATAATGGTGGATGCAGTTTTCAGTTTTGAGGTCCGTGGTGCCACGTGGTCCAATTTTGGTGCTCGTGGTGGATTTTCCGCACATGTTGCAATTTTCGTGCCAAAATAAGACTTTCCGGTTTTGGAGCCCCGTGATCCTTGGTTCATCCTTAAGCATAAAAAACCATAATGCTCTGAGCACTTTTCAGTTTTGAGGTTTGTGGTTCCCCGTGGTCCAATTTTGGTGGCCATGGTGCATTTTCAGTCATTTGTGCAATTTTCGTGCGAAAATAAGACTTTTGGGTTTTGGTTCACCATGATCCCTAGTGCATTCTTATGCATAAAAAACCATAATGCTCGGAGCACTTTTATGTTTTGAGGTCAGTGGTGCCCCATGTCCAATTTTGGTGCCCGTGGTGCATTTTCGGCCCATTATGCAATTTTCGTGTGAAAATAAGACTTTTGGGTTTTGGTGCTCCGTGATCTCCGGTGCATTCTTATGCATAAAAAACCATAATGCTCGGAGCACTTCTCAATTTTGAGGACCGTGGTGCCCCATGGTCCAATTTTGGTGCCCATGGTGAATTTTCGGCACAAGGTGCAATTGTAGTTCCAAAATAAGACTTTTGGGTTTTGCTGCCCCATGATCCCTTTTGCATTCTTATGCATAAAAAATCATAATGCTTGGAGCACTTTTCTATTTTGAGGTCCGTGGTGCCCTGTGGTCCAATTTTGGTGCCCGTGGTGCATTTTTGGCCCATTATGCAATTTTTGTGCCAAAATAAGACTTTTAGGTTTTGGTGCCCGGTGATCCCTGATGCATCCTTATGCATAAAAATCCATAATGTTGGGAGCAATTTTCAGTCTTAAGGTCCGTGGAACCCCATGGTCCAATTTCGGTGCTGGTGGTGCATTCTTGACCATTTGTGCAATTATCGTGCGAAAATAACACTTTTGGTTTTGGTGCCTTGTGATCCCTGGTGCATTCTTTTGCATAGCAAACCATAATGCTGGGAGCAGTTTTATGTTTTGAGGTGTGTAGTGCCCCGTAGTCCAATTTTGGTGCTCGTGGTGCATTTTCAGCCCATTGTGCAATTTTCGTGCGAAAATAAGACTTTTGGGTTTTGGTGCCCCGTGATCCCTAATGCATTCATATACATAAAAAACCATAATGCTTGGAGCACTTTTCAGTTTTGAGGTCTGTGGTGTCTAGTGGTAAAATTTTCGTGTCCGTGGTGTATTTTCGGCACATAATGCAATTTTCTTGCCAAAATAAGACTTTTGTGCTTTGGAGCCCTGTGATCCTTGGTGCATCCTTATGCATAAAAAACCATAATGCTCAGAGCACTTTTCAGTTTTGAGATCTGTGGTGCCCCGTGCTCCAATTTTTGTGCCTGTGGTGCATTTTCACCCCATTGTGCAATTTTCGTGCGAAAATAAGACTTTTGGGTTTTGGTGTCCCGTGATCCTTGATGGATTCTTAGGCATAAAAAACCATAATGCTTGTAGCACTTTTCAGCTTTGAGGTTCGTGGTGCCCCGTGGTCCAATTTTGGTGCCCGTGGTCAATTTTGGCACATGGTGAAATTTTCGTGCCAAAATAAGAATTTTAGGTTTTGGTGCCCCGTGATCCCTGGTGCACCCTTATGAATAAAAAATCATAATGCTCTAAGCACTTTTCAGTTTTGATGTCCGTGGTTCCCCGTCATCCCTGGTGCATTCTTATGCATAAAAAACCATCATGCTTGGAGCACTTTTCAAATTTGAGGTCCGTGGTGCCCCGTGGTCCAATTTTGGTGCCGGTGGGGCATTTTCGGCCATTTGTGCAATTTTCGTGCGAAAATAAGACTTTTGGGTTTTGGTGCCCCGTGATCCCTGGTGGATTCTTATATAAATAAAGATAATGCTCATAGCACTTTTCAGTTTTGAGGTCTATGGTGTCCAGTGGTCAAATTTTAGTGCCTGTGGTGCAATTTCGGCAGATGGTGCAATTTTCGTGCGAAAATAAGACTTTTGGGTTTTGGTACCCTATGATGCCTAGTGCATTCTTATGCATAAAAAACTATAATGCTCATAGCACTTTTCAGTTTTGAGGTCTGTGGTGTCCAGTGGTCAAATTTTGGTGCCCGTGGTAAATTTTCGGCACATGGTGCAATTTTCGTGCCAAAATAAGACTTTTGGGTTTTGGTGCCCCGTGATCCTTGTTGCACCCTAATGGTAGACTTATGGTTTTTTATGCATAAGAATGCACCAGAGATCACGGGGCACTAAAACCCAAAAGTCTTATTTTCGCACAAAAATTGCACAATGGGCTGAAAATGCACCACGGGCAACAAAATTGGACCACGGGGGACCTGGGACCTCAAAACTTAAAATTGCTCCGAGCATTATGGTTTTTTATGCATAAGAATGCACCAGGGATCACGGGGCACCAAAACCCAAAAGTCTTATTTTCACACGAAAATTGCATAAATAGCCGTAAATGCACCACTGGCACCAAAATTGGAGCACGGGGCACCACGGACCTCGAAACTTAAAAGTGCTCCAAGCATTATGGCTTTTTATGCATAAGAATGCACCAGGGATCATGGGGCACCAAAACGCAAAAGTCGTATTTTCGCACGAAAATTGCACCATGTGCCGAAATTGTACCACGAGCACCAAAATTTGACCATTGGAAACCACGGACCTCAAAACTGAAATGTGCTCTGAGCATTATGGTTTTTTATGTATAAGAATGCACAAGGAATCACGGGGCACCAAAACCCTAAAGTCTTATTTTTGCACGAAAATGCACCACGACCACCAAAATTGGACCACGGGGCACCACGGACCTCAAAACATAAAGTGCTCCTAGTATTATGGATTTTTATGCATAAGAATGAACTAGGGATCACGGGGCACCAGAACCCAAAAGTCTTATTTTCGCACGAAAATTGTACAAATGGCCGAAAATGCACCACCGGCACCAAAATTGGACCACGGGGTACCACGGACCTCAAAAATGAAAAGTACTCCAAGAATTATGGTTTTCTATGCATAAGAATGCACTAGGGATCACGGGGCACCAAAATCAAAAAGTCTTATTTTCGCACGAAAATTGCACAAATGGCCGAAAATGCACCACCGGCACCAAAATTGGACCACGGGGTACCACGGACCTCAAAAATGAAAAGTGCTTCAAGCATTATGATTTTGTATGCATAAGAATGCACCAGGTATCATGGGGCACCAAAACCCAAAAGTCTTCTTTTCGCACGAAAATTGCACAATGGGACGAAAATGCACCAGGGGCACAAAATTGGACCACGGGGCACCACGGACATCAAAACTGAAAAGTGCTCCGAGAATTATGGATATTTATGCATAAGAATGCACCAGGGATCATGGTGAACCAAAACCCAAAAGCCTTATTTTCGCACGAAAATTGCACAAATGGCCGAAAATGCACCACGGGCACCAAAATTGGACCATGGGGAACCACGGACCTTAAAACTGAAAAGTGCTCATAGCATTATGGTTTTTGATGCTTAAGGATAAACCAAGGATCACGGGGCTCCAAAACCCGAAAGTCTTATTTTGGCATGAAAATTGCAACATGTGCAGAAAATCCACCACGAGCACCAAAATTGGACCACGTGGCACCACGGACCTCAAAACTGAAAAGTGCATTGACCATTATTTTTTTTTATGCATAACAATGTCCCAGGGATCACTGGGCCCCAAAACCCAAAAGTCTTATTTTGGCACGAAAATTGCACCATGGGCCAAAAATGCACCACGGGGCACCAAAATTGGACCACTGGACACCACGGACCTCAAAATTGAAAAGTGCTATGAGCATTATGGTTTTTTATGCATAAGAATGCACCAGGGATCACCGGGCACCAAAACCCAAAAGTCTTATTTTGGCAAGAAAATTGCACAAGTGTCGAAAATGCTCCACGGGCACCAAAATTGGATCACGGGGCACCATGGACCTCAATACTGAAAAGTTCTCCGAGCATTATGAATTTTTATGCATAAGGAGGCGCCAAGGATCACAGGGCACCAAAAACCAAAAGTCTTATTTTGGCACGAAAATTGCCCCATGTGCCGAAAAGGCACCACGGGCACCAAAATTGGACCACGGGGCATCACAGACCTCAAACCTATAAAGTGCTTCGAGCATTATGGTTTTTTATGCATAAGGATGCCGCAAGGATCATGGGGCACAAAAACCCAAAAGTCTTATTCTGGCACGAAAATTGCATAATGGACCGAGAATGCACCACGGGCACCAAAATTGGACCACGGGGCACCACAGACCTCAAAACTGAAAAGTGCTCCGAGCATTATGGTTTTTTATGCATAAGGATGCACCAGGGATCACGGGGCACCAAAACCCAAAAGTGTTATTTTGGCACGAAAATTGCACCAGGTGCCGAAAATGCACCACGGGCACCAAAATTGGATCACGGGGCATGTAACGTTATGGTTTTCTTAATTATATGATTAAGTGTTTGATTAATAATGAAAGAGCAAACTAAATTTAAATGTTGCTGATTGATATAATAATTAACTTAAGTTCTATGTTTTGTTATGTGCCATAGTGTTATTGTGAATTTTTTTGGGACTTTTACGCGAGTTCCGTAAGTTGTAGGAAAAAAATTAAAAAAAAAAAAGAGAAGGGGGTGTTCTTAGAGGAAGTATAGGTGCGAAAAGTGAAAATCTTAATTAAAACCCCAATTTGAACGTGCAAGCCTCCATTCTCCGATTTTCTTCATTTCTTCCTCCTTTCTCCCGAAGCTCTCTTCTCTCTCCTCCTTCCAAGCTTGGCCATGGCACTCAAAAGGCAATAGAAGCCATTGTTGTTGGTTGCTTTAAGCTTTGTATGCAAGCCAAAGCATCATCTCTTCACCATTCCAACCAAGTTTCCTTTTCTTCTTCATCCCTTTTTTTTCTCTCTCTCTGCTGGAACTAAACCCAAAGGTAAGGGGAGCTTATCTATTTTCAGTTTAAGTGTGGTTGAGAGTTAGGGGGCTCAACCACACAACATGAATGCCCCTCATCTGGACTGTTGTGTGTGTTTTATTTGAATGCTTGAATGTGAAAAGTTGATGAAATGGGTTGAAACCCTTTGGCAGTGGCTGTGTGAGATTTGCATGTACTGTCCTTGGATTGTTTTCAATCTTTGAAATTGATTGGGAAGGCTTCTAAAACAAAGGAGACCATGCCCAAATTTTCTTGAAATTATTTGATAAGCTTTGCATGTGAAAATCAAACCACAAAACAAAGTGGCGGTGGCTGTTTGGTTCGTCCAGCTCTGTACAGCCCCCACGATTTTATGATTTTTGGAAGATCTAACCGTTGGATTTTCACGAAATTTGTTTTGAATAAAAATAGACACGAAATGGAGAAACTTTAATTTTTACGACTTGGAGAGAAAACCTCATCTCTGGGTTCATCCATGACTCCCAAAATGGTTGTCTTGTTTTCGAGTTTTCCTGGAACATGTCTCGGTTTTTCTCAAATTCCCACTTGTGTGATTAATTTTTATTTTTCATTTTTGTACCATTAAAAACTATATAAAACAAGATTTTTAACCATATAAATTAAAAAAATTATCATGTCCAATTTCTAAATTAACCTTCTAAAAAGAAACAGGGCAAGGGTTTTGAGCTCTGTTTGGAGTCTGAAGCTTAGGCTGTTAGATATAAATTTACTGGGAACAGTAGGGAAATAATTTGGGGGAAACGATTACCTTTTTAGAAAGATAAAGATGTTATATTTCTACTGTAAAAATTTCATTTCAAAAAGAATTTGGAAAGTGGAAGAATTTTACATTTCTTTGAGCTATGTTCAGTGAGCACTCAAAATCCAGGGCTGCTGACTTAGAAAATTTTATAAAAATTTTCTAGTTGTTGATTTTACAATTGGGATACCATTTTGAAAAAAAGGACTCAAGAGATTTAATTCCATATAAAAAAATTTTAATTCCGAGGTCATTTGCTACAATCAGTGAGAGCTCACATTCAGTACTGTCAAAGAGAAATCGACCTTATTTGGTCAATTTGGTTAATATGATAGAATTAATGGAATGGTTATGTTTGTTTGTTGAGATGTGAATCTTGAGTATTTAATATTTGAAATATGTTTTGTGTGATACAGTCTTTTGACTGTAGGATGTTGTAATCATGTTTTGAATGAGGATGTTGGGTAGGTCACCACTTTGGTTCTAGAACTATGTTGGAAATTCACCTTTTGTTAAAGTTAGTGCTGTGTTGTAAGTAAGGATTCAGAGTGTGAGAATATCTTACTTGAGCTTATTGAATTGCTGGATGGGTTCATAAGCATAATTTGAGAAAAATGGTGAATTTATAACATAGAGGGAACTTGTGGCAATAAAAGTTGTTTGGCTTGTTACATGACATTGCATATGGGTAGGCACGTAAGTTGAGGGTGCCGGGTAGGCTCTCAACCTAGTGCCGGAGGTTTTTGTGGTGGCTAACGGGGGGCCTATAGAATAGACAAGTGGGTGAATTCCTATAGATGGAAGGTTTTGCAAACCTTACAAAGGTAAGCCAATACCCACACTTGTCTATATTCGATTAAATCCACACTTCCTCCGCAGGATCAGCGCAAGGGACTCCCTGAATGGTCAGAGGTGGGACCATGGTAGGGGATGGGTCCTATGGGGACCCCCCAAAAGTTGTAGAAATCTCCATGGAGTCAAGTCAGCACGACATTGCATAATGAAATAGTATATAAGATTGATGTATGTATTGTTGTGTGATGTTAGCTGAATTATTATTGTTGATTTATTCTAAATTTTCCTTTGATCAAATCCTATCCTTCTTGTTATAAATAAACTTACCCTTGCATTTTTGTGTTTGTGTTGTTTTACTGCAATGATCGTGTGGTTGGAACGGAAGCAGATAGTGGTGATGCTGCAGGTTCTCAGGCCGCTCATGACTGAAGCGGATGTAGATCTTGAAGATGGGATGAGATCCCTCTTTTCGAATATGTTCTAGTATATATGTACATAGTGTGGAGACCAGCTTAGGACATATATATAAATACTTAGGTTGTGATGAATGTTCTCTACAAGAGGACTATTTTGGTATTGTATGTACACATTTATATATTTAAGTTTTGTAAAGCCAGACCCAATACTTTTATGATGTGATGATGTACATTATATGTAGGAAAGTAGTACATATATATGTGTTAAATGTGAAAAAAATAGTGAAAAATTTCTATGTAGTTTCATAATATTTAAAAAAAATGTTTTAGTATAACAAATATGTAACGAAGATGGGTCGTTACAGGGCACCATGAACCTCAAAACTGAAAAGTGCTCCGAGGATTATGGTTTTTTATGCATAACAATGCCCCAGGGATCACGGGGCACCAAAACCTAAAAGTCTCGTTTTGGCAAGAAAATTGCACCATGGGCCAAAAATGCACCACAAGGCACCAAAATTGTACCACTGGACACCACGGACCTCAAAAGTGAAAAGTGCTCCAAGCATTATGGTTTTTTATGCATAAGAATGCACTAGGGATAACGGGGTACCAAAACCCAAAAGTCTTATATTGGCACGAAAATTGCACCATGGGCCGAACACGCACCAAGGTCACAAAAATTCAACCACGGGGCACCACGGACCTCAAAACTGAAAAGTGCTCTAATAAGTATTATGGTTTTTTGTGAATAAGGATGCACTAGGGATCACGCGGCACCAAAACCCAAAAGTCTTATTTTGGCACAAAAATTGCACCACGAGCACCAAAATTGGACCACTGGGCACCATGGACCTCAAAACTGAAAAGTGTCCGAGCATTATTGTTATTTATGCATAAGAATACCCCAGGGATCATGGGGCACCAAAATCCAAAAGTCTTATTTTCGCACAAAAATTGCACAATGGATCGAAAATGCACCACGCGCACCAAAATTGTACCACGGGGCACAACAGACCTCAAAACTGAAAAGTGCTCAGAGCATTATGGTTTTTTTTATGCATTAGGGTGCACCAGGGATCACGGGGCACCAAAACCCAAAAGTCTTATTTGGCACGAAAATTGCACCATGTGTCGAAAATTCACCACAGGTACCAAAATTGGACCACCGGGCACCACGGACCTCAAAACTAAAAAGTGTCCGAGCATTATTGTTTTTTACGCATAAGAATCCACAAGGGATAACGGGGCACCAAAATCCAAAAGTCTTATTTTGGCACCAAAATTGCATAATGGGCCGAGAATGCACCACCGGCACCAAAATTGAACCACGGGCCACCACGGACCTCAAAACTGAAAAGTGCTACTAGCATTATGGTTTTCTATGCATAAGGATGCACCAAGGATCATGGGGCTCCAAAACCCAAAAGTCTTATTTTGGCACGAAAATTGCACCATGTGCCGAAAATGCGCCACGGGCACCAAAATTTGACCACGGGGCACCACGGACCTCAAAATTGCAAAAGTGCTTCGACCATTATGGTTTTTTATGCATAAGAATGCCCCAAGGATCACGGGGCACCAAAACCCAAAAGTCGTATTTTGGAACGAAAATTGCACCATGTGCAGAAAATTCACCACGGGCACCAACATTGGACCACCGGGCACCACAGAACTCAAAACTGAAAAGTGCTTTGAGCATTATGGTTTTTTATGCATAAGGATGCACCAAGGATCACGGGGCTCCAAAACCCAAAAGTCTTATTTTGGCACGAAAATTGCACCATGTGCCGAAAATGCACCACAGGCACCAAAATTTGACCACGGGGCACCACGGACATCAAAACTAAAATGTGGTATGAGCATTATGGTATTTTATGCATAAGAATGCACCAGGGATCACGGGGCACCAAAACCCAAAAGCTTATTTTCGCACGAAAATTGTAGAAATGGAAGAAAATGAACCACCGGCACCAAAATTGGACCATGGGGTACCACGAACCTCAAAACTCAAAAGTGATATGAGCATTATGATTTTTTATGCATAAGAATGCCCCAAGGATCACGGGGCACCAAGACCCAAAAGTCTTATTTTGGCACGAAGATTGCACCATGTGCCGAAAATGGACCACGGGTACCAAAATTTGACCACGGGGCACCACGGACCTGAAAACTAAAAAGTGGTCCAAGCATTGTGATATTTTATGCATAAGAAGGCACCAGGGATCACGGGGCACGAAAACCCAAAAGCTTATTTTCGCACGAAAATTGCAGAAATGGAAGAAAATTAACCACCGGCACCAAAATTGGACCACGGGGTACCACGAACCTCAAAACTGAAAAGTGCTCCAAGCATTATGATTTTTTATGCATAAGAATTCCCCAAGGATCACAGGGCACCAAGACCCAAAAGTCTTATTTTGTCACGAAAATTGCACCATTGACCAAAAATGCACCACGGGGCATCAAAATTGGACCACTAGACACGACAAACCTCAAAACTAAAAAGTGCTTTGAGCATTATGGTTTTTTATTCATAAGAATCCACCAGGGATAACGGGGCACCAAAACCCAAAAGTCTTATTTTGGCACGAAAATTGTACCATTGGCCAAGAATGCCCCCCACGAGGCATCAAAATTGGACCACTGGACACCACGGACCTCAAAACTGAAAAGTGCTTTGAGCATTATGGTTTTTTATGCATAAGAATCCACCACGGATCACGGGGCACCAAAACCCAAAAGTCTTATTTTCGCACGAAAATTGCACAATTGGACGAAAATGCACCACGGGCACAAAAATTGGACCACGGGTCACCACGGACCTCAAAACTGAAAAGTGCTCCGAGCATTATGGATTTTTATGCATAAGGATGCACCAGGGATCACGGGGCACCAAAACGCAAAAGTCTTATTTTGGCACGAAAATTGCATAATGGGCCGAAAATACACCACGGGGACCGAAATTGGACCACGGGGCACCACAGACCTCAAAACTAAAAAGTGCTCCAAGTATTATGGTTTTTGATGCATAAGGATGCACTAGAAATCTCGTGGCACCAAAACCCAAAAGTTTTATTTTGGCACGAAAATTGCACCGGTGTCGAAAATGTACCACGGGCACCAAAATTGGACCTCGAGGCACCACGGACCTCAACACTGAAAAGTTATCCAAGCACTATGGTTTTTTGTTCATAAGGATGCAGCAAGGATCACAGGACACCAAAAACCAAAAGTCTTATTTTGGCACGAAAAGGCACCACGGGCGCCAAAATTGGACCACGGGGCATCACGGACCTCAAAACTAAAAAGTGCTTCGAGCATTATGGTTTTTAATGCATAAGGATGCCCCTAGGATCATGGGGCACCAAAATCCAAAAGTCTTATTTTCGCACGAAAATTGCATAATGGGCTAAAAATGCAGCACGGGCACCAAAATTGGACCACGGGGCACCACGGACCTCAAAATTGAAAAGTACTTTGAGAATTATGGTTTTTTATGTATAAGGATGTACCAAGGATCACGGGGCACCAAAACACAAAAGTCTTATTTTGGTACAAAAATTGCACCATTGGCAAAAAAATGCCCCACTGGGTATCAAAATTGGACCACTGGACACCACGAACCTCAAAACTGAAAAGTGCTTTGAGCATTATGGTTTTTTATGCATAAGAATCCACCAAGGATCACGGGGCTCCAAAACCCAAAAGTCTTATTTTGGCACGAAAATTTCACCATGTGCGGAAAATCAACCACTGGCACCAAAATTGGACCATGGGGCACCACGGACCTCAAAACTGAAATGTGCATCGACCATTATGGTTTTTTGTGCATCAGAATGCCCCAAGGATCACGGGACACCAAAACCCAGAAGTCTTATTTTGGCACAAAAATTGCACAATGGGCAGAAAATGCACCACGGGGCACCAAAATTGGACCACTGGACACCACGGACCTCAAATCTGAAAAGTGCTGCAAGCATTATGGTTTTTTATGCATAAGAATGCACTAGGGATCTCGTGCCACCAAAACCCAAAAGTTTTATTTTGGCACGAAAATTGCCCCATGTGCTGAAAAGGCACCCCGGGCGCCAAAATTGGACCACGGGGCATCACGGACCTCAAACCTAAAAAGTGCTTCGAGCATTATGGTTTTTTATTCATAAGGATGCCCCTAGGATCATGGGGCACCAAAACCCAAAAGTCTTATTTTTGCACAAAAATTGCATAATGGGCCGAAAATGCAGCACAGGCACCAAAATTGGACCACGGGGCACCACGAACCTCAAAACTGAAAAGTGCTTTGAGAATTATGGTTTTTTATGCATAACAATGCATCAGGGATCACGGGGCACCAAAACCCAAAAGTCTTATTTTCGTACGAAAATTACACCATGGGCCGAACATGCACCACAGGCACAAAAATTGGGCCACGGGGCTCCACGAACCTCAAAACTGAAAAGTGCTCTGAACATTATGGTTTTTTTGCATAAGGATGCACCAGGTATCATGGGGCACCAAAACCCAAAAGTCTTCTTTTCGCACGAAAATTGCACAATGGGACGAAAATGCACCAGGGGCACAAAATTGGACCACGGGGCACCACGGACCTCAAAACTGAAAAATGCTCCGAGCATTATGGATATTTATGCATAATGATGCACCAGGGATCACGGGGCACCAAAACCCAAAAGTCTTATTTTTGCACAAAAATTGCACAATTGGGCGAAAATGCACCAGAGGCACAAAAACTGGACCACAGCGCACCACGGGTCTCAAAACTGAAATGTGCATCGACGATTACGATTTTTTATGCATAAGAATTCCCTAGGGATCACGGGGCACCAAAACTAAAAATTCTTATTTTTGCACGAAAATGCACCACGGGCCAAAAATGAACCACGGGGCACCAAAATTGGACCAGTGGACACCACGGACCTCAAAACTGAAAAGTGTTTCGAGCATTATGGTTTTTTATGCATAAGAATGCACCTGGGATCACGAGGCAGCAAAACCCAAAAGTCTTATTTTGGCAACAAAATTGCACTACTGTCAAAAATGCACCACGGTCACCAAAATTGGATCACGGGGCACCACGGACCTCAATAGTTAAAAGTTCTCTGAGCATTGTGGTTTTTTATGCATAAGGATGCCCCAGGAATCCCAGCGAACAAAAAACCAAAAGTCTAATTTTGGCACGAAAATTGCCCCATGTACCGGAAAGCCACCACAGGCACCAAAATTGGACCATGGGGCATCACAGACCTCAAGCCCTAAAAGTACTTCGAGCATTATGGTTTTTTATGCATAAGGATGCCCCAAGGATCATGGGGCACCAAAACCCAAAAGTCTTATTTTGGCACGAAAATTGCACAATCGGCCGAAAATACACCATGGGCACCAAAATTGGACCACGGGGCATCACGGACCTCAAACCCAAAAAGTTCTTCGAGCATTATGGTTTTTTATGCATAAGGTTGCCCCAAGGATTATGGGACACCAAAACCCAAAAGTCTTATTTTGGCACGAAAATTGCAAAATAGGCCGAAAATGCGCCACTGGCACAAAAATTGGACCACGAGGCACCACGAACCTCAAAACCGAAAAGTGCTCTGAGCATTGTGGTTTTTTATGCATAAGAATGCACCAAGGATCACGAGGCACCAAAATCCAAAAGTCTTATTTTGGCACGACAATTGCAGCAGGTGCCGATAATGCACTACGAGCACCAAAATTGGACCACGAGGCACCACGAACCTCAAAACTGAAAAGTGTTCCAAGCATTATGGTGTTTTATGCATAAGAATGCACCAGGGATCACGGGGCACCAAAGCACCAAAGTCTTATTTTGGAACAAAAATTGCACCATGGGCCAAAAATGCACCACGGGGCACCAAAATTGGACCACTGGACACCACGAACCTCAAAACTGAAAAGTGCTTCGAGCATTATGGTTTTTTATGCATAAGAATGCACCAGGGATCACGAGGCACCAAAACTCAAAAGTCTTATTTTGGCACGAAAATTGCACCATGGGTCGAACATGCACCACAGGCACAAAAATTGGACCACGGGGCACCACAAACCTCTCAGAGCACTTTTCAGTTGTGAGGTTCGTGGTGCCCCGTGGTCCAATTTTTGTGCCTGTGTTGCATGTTCTTCCATTTCCGCAATTTTCGTGCGAAAATAAGCTTTTGGGTTTTCGTGCCCCGTGATCCCTGGTGCCTTCTTATGCATAAAATATCACAATGCTTGGACCACTTTTTAGTTTTCAGGTCCGTGGTGCCCCGTGGTCAAATTTTGGTACTCGTGGTCCATTTTCGGCACATGGTGCAATTTTCGTGCCAAAATAAGACTTTTGGGTCTTGGTGCCCCGTGATCCTTGGGGCATTCTTATGCATAAAAAATCATAATGCTCATATCACTTTTGAGTTTTGAGGTTCGTGGTACCCCATGGTCCAATTTTGGTGCCGGTGGTTCATTTTCTTCCATTTCTGCAATTTTCGTGCGAAAATAAGCTTTTGGGTTTTGGTGCCCTGTGATCCCTGGTGCATTCTTATGCATAAAATACCATAATGCTCATACCATTTTTTAGTTTTGATGTCCGTGGTGCCCCGTGGTCAAATTTTGGTGCCCGTGGTGCATTTTCGGCACATGGTGCAATTTTCGTGCCAAAATAAGACTTTTGGGTTTTGGAGCCCCGTGATCCTTGGTGCATCCTTATGCATAAAAAACGATAATGCTCAAAGCACTTTTCAGTTTTGAGTTCCGTGGTGCCCGGTGGTCCAATTTTGGTGCCCGTGGTGAATTTTCTGCACATGGTGCAATTTTCGTTCCAAAATACGACTTTTGGGTTTTTGTGCCCCGTGATCCTTGGGGCATTCTTATGCATAAAAAACCATAATGGTCGAAGCACTTTTCAATTTTGAGGTCCGTGGTGCCCCGTGGTCAAATTTTGGTGCCCGTGGCGCATTTTCGGCACATGGTGCAATTTTCGTGCCAAAATAAGACTTTTGGGTTTTGGAGCCCCATGATCCTTGGTGCATCCTTATGCATAGAAAACCATAATGCTAGTAGCACTTTTCAGTTTTGAGGTCTGTGGTGCCCCGTGGTTCAATTTTGGTGCCGGTGGTGCATTCTCGGCCCATTATGCAATTTTGGTGCCAAAATAAGACTTTTGGATTTTGGTGCCCCGTTATCCCTGGTGGATTCTTATGCGTAAAAAACAATAATGCTCGGACACTTTTTAGTTTTGAGGTCCGTGGTGCCCGGTGGTCCAATTTTGGTACCTGTGGTGAATTTTCGACACATGGTGCAATTTTCGTGCCAAATAAGACTTTTGGGTTTTGGTGCCCTGTGATCCCTGGTGCACCCTAATGCATAAAAAAAACCATAATGCTCTGAGCACTTTTCAGTTTTGAGGTCTGTTGTGCCCCGTGGTCCAATTTTGGTGCGCGTGGTGCATTTTCGATCCATTGTGCAATTTTTGTGCGAAAATAAGACTTTTGGATTTTGGTGCCCCATGATCCCTGGGGTATTCTTATGCATAAATAACAATAATGCTCGGACACTTTTCAGTTTTGAGGTCCATGGTGCCCAGTGGTCCAATTTTGGTGCTCATGGTGCAATTTTTGTGCCAAAATAAGACTTTTGGGTTTTGGTGTCGCGTGATCCCTAGTGCATCCTTATTCACAAAAAACCATAATACTTATTAGAGCACTTTTCAGTTTTGAGTTCCGTGGTGCCCCGTGGTTGAATTTTTGTGACCATGGTGCGTGTTCGGCCCATGGTGCAATTTTCGTGCCAATATAAGACTTTTGGGTTTTGGTGCCTCGTGATCCCTAGTGCATTCTTATGCATAAAAAACCATAATGCTTGGAGCACTTTTCACTTTTGAGGTCCGTGGTGTCCAGTGGTACAATTTTGGTGCCCTGTGGTGCATTTTTGGCCCATGGTGCAATTTTCTTGCCAAAACGAGACTTTTAGGTTTTGGTGCCCCGTGATCCCTGGGGCATTGTTATGCATAAAAAACCATAATCCTCGGAGCACTTTTCAGTTTTGAGGTTCATGGTGCCCTGTAACGACCCATCTTCGTTACATATTTGTTATACTAAAACATTTTTTTTAAATATTATGAAACTACATAGAAATTTTTCACTATTTTTTTCACATTTAACACATATATATGTACTACTTTCCTACATATAATGTACATCATCACATCATAAAAGTATTGGGTCTGGCTTTACAAAACTTAAATATATAAATGTGTACATACAATACCAAAATAGTCCTCTTGTAGAGAACATTCATCACAACCTAAGTATTTATATATATGTCCTAAGCTGGTCTCCACACTATGTACATATATACTAGAACATATTCGAAAAGAGGGATCTCATCCCATCTTCAAGATCTACATCCGCTTTAGTCATGAGCGGCCTGAGAACCTGCAGCATCACCACTATCTGCTTCCGTGCCAACCACACGATCATTGCAGTAAAACAACACAAACACAAAAATGCAAGGGTAAGTTTATTTATAACAAGAAGGATAGGATTTGATCAAAGGAAAATTTAGAATAAATCAACAATAATAATTCAGCTAACATCACACAACAATACATACATCAATCTTATATACTATTTCATTATGCAATGTCGTGCTGACTTGACTCCATGGAGATTTCTACAACTTTTGGGGGGTCCCCATAGGACCCATCCCCTACCATGGTCCCACATCTGACCATTCAGGGAGTCCCTTGCGCTGATCCTGCGGAGGAAGTGTGGATTTAATCGAATATAGACAAGTGTGGGTATTGGCTTACCTTTGTAAGGTTTGCAAAACCTTCCATCTATAGGAATTCACCCACTTGTCTATTCTATAGGCCCCCCGTTAGCCACCACGAAAACCTCCGGCACTAGGTTGAGAGCCTACCCGGCACCCTCAACTTACGTGCCTACCCATATGCAATGTCATGTAACAAGCCAAACAACTTTTATTGCCACAAGTTCCCTCTATGTTATAAATTCACCATTTTTCTCAAATTATGCTTATGAACCCATCCAGCAGTTCAATAAGCTCAAGTAAGATATTCTCACACTCTGAATCCTTACTTACAACACAGCACTAACTTTAACAAAAGGTGAATTTCCAACATAGTTCTAGAACCAAAGTGGTGACCTACCCAACATCCTCATTCAAAACATGATTACAACATCCTACAGTCAAAAGACTGTATCACACAAAACATATTTCAAATATTAAATACTCAAGATTCACATCTCAACAAACAAACATAACCATTCCAATAATTCTATCATATTAACCAAATTGACCAAATAAGGTCGATTTCTCTTTGACAGTACTGAATGTGAGCTCTCACTGATTGTAGCAAATGACCTCGGAATTAAATTTTTTTTATATGGAATTAAATATCTTGAGTCCTTTTTTTCAAAATGGTATCCCAATTGTAAAATCAACAACTAGAAAATTTTTATAAAATTTTCTAAGTCAGCAGCCCTGGATTTTGAGTGCTCATTGAACATAGCTCAAAGAAATGTAAAATTCTTCCACTTTCCAAATTCTTTTTGAAATGAAATTTTTACAGTAGAAATATAACATCTTTATCTTTCTAAAAAGGTAATCGTTTCCCCCAAATTATTTCCCTACTGTTCCCAGTAAATTTATTTCTAACAGCCTAAGCTTCAGACTCAAAACAGAGCTCAAAACCCTTGCCCTGTTTCTTTTTAGAAGGTTAATTTAGAAATTGGACATGATAATTTTTGTAATTTATATGGTTAAAAATATTGTTTTATCTAGTTTTTAATGGTACAAAAACGAAAAATAAAAATTAATCACACATGTGGGAATTTGAGAAAAACCGAGACATGTTCCAGGAAAACTCGAAAACAAAACAACCATTTTGGGAGTCATGGATGAACCCAGAGATAAGGTTTTCTCTCCAAGTCGTAAAAATTAAAGTTTCTCCATTTCGTGTCTATTTTTATTCAAAACAAATTTCGTGAAAATCCAACGGTTAGATCTTCCAAAAATCATAAAATCGTGGGGGCTGTACAGAGCTAGACGAACCAAACAGCCACTGCCACTTTGTTTTGTGGTTTGATTTTCACATGCAAAGCTTATCAAATAATTTCAAGAAAATTTGGGCATGGTCTCCTTTGTTTTAGAAGCCTTCCCAATCAATTTCAAAGATTGAAAACAATCCAAGGACAGTACATGCAAATCTCACACAGCCACTGCCAAAGGGTTTCAACCCATTTCATCAACTTTTCACATTCAAGCATTCAAATAAAACACACACAACAGTCCAGATGAGGGGCATTCATGTTGTGTGGTTGAGCCCCCTAACTCTCAACCACACTTAAACTGAAAATAGATAAGCTCCCCTTACCTTTGGGTTTAGTTCCAGCAGAGAGAGAGAAAAAAAAGGGATGAAGAAGAAAAGGAAACTTGGTTGGAATGGTGAAGAGATGATGCTTTGGCTTGCATACAAAGCTTAAAGCAACCAACAACAATGGCTTCTATTGCCTTTTGAGTGCCATGGCCAAGCTTGGAAGGAGGAGAGAGAAGAGAGCTTCGGGAGAAAGGAGGAAGAAATGAAGAAAATCGGAGAATGGAGGCTTGCACGTTCAAATTGGGATTTTAATTAAGATTTTCACTTTTCGCACCTATACTTCCTCTAAGAACACCCCCTTCTCTTATTTTTTTTTTAATTTTTTTCCTACAACTTACGGAACTCGCGTAAAAGTCCCAAAAAAATTCACAATAACACTATGGCACATAACAAAACATAGAACTTAAGTTAATTATTATATCAATCAACAACATTTAAATTTAGTTTGCTCTTTCATTATTAATCAAACACTTAATCATATAATTAAGAAAACCATAACGTTACATGCCCCGTGGTCCAATTTTGGTGCCCGTGGTGCATTTTCGGCACCTGGTGCAATTTTCGTGCCAAAATAATACTTTTGGGTTTTGGTGCCCCGTGATCCCTGGTGCATCCTTATGCATAAAAAACCATAATGCTCGGAGCACTTTTCAGTTTTGAGGTATGGGGTGTCCCGTGGTCCAATTTTGGTGCCCGTGGTGCATTCTCGGCCCATTATGCAATTTTCGTGCCAGAATAAGACTTTTGGGTTTTGGTGCCCCATGATCCTTGCGGCATCCTTATGCATAAAAAATCATAATGCTCGAAGCACTTTATAGGTTTGAGGTCTGTGATGCCCCGTGGTCCAATTTTGGTGCCCGTGGTGCCTTTTCGGCACATGGGGCAATTTTCGTGCCAAAATAAGACTTTTGATTTTTGGTGCCCTGTGATCCTTGGCACCTCCTTATGCATAAAAATTCATAATGCTCGGAGAACTTTTCAGTATTGAGGTCCATGGTGCCCCGTGATCCAATTTTGGTGCCCGTTGAGCATTTTCGACACTTGTGCAATTTTCTTGCCAAAATAAGACTTTTGGGTTTTGGTGCCCGGTGATCCCTGGTGCATTCTTATGCATAAAAAACCATAATGCTCATAGCACTTTTCAATTTTGAGGTCCGTGGTGTCCAGTGGTCCAATTTTGGTGCCCCGTGGTGCATTTTTTGCCCATGGTGCAATTTTCGTGCCAAAATAAGACTTTTGGGTTTTGGGGCCCAGTGATCCCTGGGACATTGTTATGCATAAAAAAAAATAATGGTCAATGCACTTTTCAGTTTTGAGGTCCGTGGTTCCACGTGGTCCAATTTTGGTGCTCGTGGTGGATTTTCTGCACATGTTGCAATTTTCATGCCAAAATAAGACTTTCGGGTTTTGGAGCCCCGTGATCCTTGGTTTATCCTTAAGCATCAAAAACCATAATGCTATGAGCACTTTTCAGTTTTAAGGTCCGTGGTTCCCCATGGTCCAATTTTGGTGCCCGTGGTGCATTTTCGGCCATTTGTGCAATTTTCGTGCGAAAATAAGGCTTTTGGGTTTTGGTTCACCATGATCCCTGGTGCATTCTTATGCATAAATATCCATAATTCTCGGAGCACTTTTCAGTTTTGATGTCCGTGGTGCCCCGTGGTCCAATTTTGTGCCCCTGGTGCATTTTCGTCCCATTGTGCAATTTTCGTGCGAAAAGAAGACTTTTGGGTTTTGGTGCCCCATGATACCTGGTGCATTCTTATGCATACAAAATCATAATGCTTGAAGCACTTTTCATTTTTGAGGTCCGTGGTACCCCGTGGTCCAATTTTGGTGCCGGTGGTGCATTTTCGGCCATTTGTGCAATTTTCGTGCGAAAATAAGACTTTTTGATTTTGGTGCCCCGTGATCCCTAGTGCATTCTTATGCATAGAAAACCATAATTCTTGGAGTACTTTTCATTTTTGAGGTCCGTGGTACCCCGTGGTCCAATTTTGGTGCCGGTGGTGCATTTTCGGCCATTTGTACAATTTTCGTGCGAAAATAAGACTTTTGGGTTCTGGTGCCCCGTGATCCCTAGTTCATTCTTATGCATAAAAATCCATAATACTAGGAGCACTTTATGTTTTGAGGTCCGTGGTGCCCCGTGGTCCAATTTTGGTGGTCGTGGTGCATTTTCGTGCGAAAATAAGACTTTAGGGTTTTGGTGCCCCGTGATTCCTTGTGCATTCTTATACATAAAAAACCATAATGCTCAGAGCACATTTCAGTTTTGAGGTCCGTGGTTTCCAATGGTCAAATTTTGGTGCTCGTGGTACAATTTCGGCACATGGTGCAATTTTCGTGCGAAAATACGACTTTTGCGTTTTGGTGCCCCATGATCCCTGGTGCATTCTTATGCATAAAAAGCCATAATGCTTGGAGCACTTTTAAGTTTCGAGGTCCGTGGTGCCCCGTGCTCCAATTTTGGTGCCAGTGGTGCATTTACGGCTATTTATGCAATTTTCGTGTGAAAATAAGACTTTTGGGTTTTGGTGCCCCGTGATCCCTGGTGCATTCTTATGCATAAAAAACCATAATGCTCGGAGCAATTTTAAGTTTTGAGGTCCCAGGTCCCCCGTGGTCCAATTTTGTTGCCCGTGGTGCATTTTCAGCCCATTGTGCAATTTTTGTGCGAAAATAAGACTTTTGGGTTTTAGTGCCCCGTGATCTCTGGTGCATTCTTATGCATAAAAAACCATAAGTCTACCATTAGGGTGCACCAAGGATCACGGGGCACCAAAACCCAAAAGTCTTATTTTGGCACGAAAATTGCACCATGTGCCGAAAATTTACCACGGGCACCAAAATTTGACCACTGGACACCACATACCTCAAAACTGAAAAGTGCTATGAGCATTATAGTTTTTTATGCATAAGAATGCACTAGGCATCATAGGGTACCAAAACCCAAAAGTCTTATTTTCGCACGAAAATTGCACCATCTGCCGAAATTGCACCACAGGCACTAAAATTTGACCACTGGACACCATAGACCTCAAAACTGAAAAGTGCTATGAGCATTATCTTTATTTATATAAGAATCCACCAGGGATCACGGGGCACCAAAACCCAAAAGTCTTATTTTCGCACGAAAATTGCACAAATGGCCGAAAATGCCCCACCGGCACCAAAATTGGACCACGGGGCACCACGGACCTCAAATTTGAAAAGTGCTCCAAGCATGATGGTTTTTTATGCATAAGAATGCACCAGGGATGACGGGGAACCACGGACATCAAAACTGAAAAGTGCTTAGAGCATTATGATTTTTTATTCATAAGGGTGCACCAGGGATCACGGGGCACCAAAACCTAAAATTCTTATTTTGGCACGAAAATTTCACCATGTGCCAAAATTGACCACGGGCACCAAAATTGGACCACGGGGCACCACGAACCTCAAAGCTGAAAAGTGCTACAAGCATTATGGTTTTTTATGCCTAAGAATCCATCAAGGATCACGGGACACCCAAACCCAAAAGTCTTATTTTCGCACGAAAATTGCACAATGGGGTGAAAATGCACCACAGGCACAAAAATTGGAGCACGGGGCACCACAGATCTCAAAACTGAAAAGTGCTCTGAGCATTATGGTTTTTTATGCATAAGGATGCACCAAGGATCACAGGGCTCCAAAGCACAAAAGTCTTATTTTGGCAAGAAAATTGCATTATGTGCCGAAAATACACCACGGACATGAAAATTTTACCACTAGACACCACAGACCTCAAAACTGAAAAGTGCTCCAAGCATTATGGTTTTTTATGTATATGAATGCATTAGGGATCACGGGTCACCAAAACCCAAAAGTCTTATTTTCGCACGAAAATTGCACAATGGGCTGAAAATGCACCACGAGCACCAAAATTGGACTACGGGGCACTACACACCTCAAAACATAAAACTGCTCCCAGCATTATGGTTTGGTATGCAAAAGAATGCACCAAGGATCACAAGGCACCAAAACCAGCACGATAATTGCACAAATGGTCGAGAATGCACCACCAGCACCGAAATTGGACCATGGGGTTCCACGGACCTTAAGACTGAAAAATGCTCCCAACATTATGGATTTTTATGCATAAGGATGCATCAAGGATCACCGGGCACCAAAACCTAAAAGTCTTATTTTGGCACAAAAATTGCATAATGGGCCAAAAATGCACCACGGGCACCAAAATTGGACCACAGGGCACCACGGACCTCAAAATAGAAAAGTGCTCCAAGCATTATGATTTTTTATGCATAAGAATGCAAAAGGGATCATGGGGCAGCAAAACCCAAAAGTCTTATTTTGGAACGACAATTGCACCTTGTGCCGAAAATTCACCATGGGCACCAAAATTGGACCATGGGGCACCACGGTCCTCAAAATTGAGAAGTGCTCCGAGCATTATGGTTTTTTATGCATAAGAATGCATCGGAGATCACGGAGCACCAAAACCCAAAAGTCTTATTTTCACACGAAAATTGCATAATGGGCCGAAAATGCACCACGGGCACCAAAATTGGACATGGGGCACCACTGACCTCAAAACATAAAAGTGCTCCGAGCATTATGGTTTTTTATGCATAAGAATGCACTAGGGATCATGGTGAACCAAAACCCAAAAGTCTTATTTTCGCACGAAAATTGCACAAATGACCGAAAATGCACCATGGCCACCAAAATTGGACCACGGGGAACCACAAACCTCAAAACTGAAAAGTGCTCAGAGCATTATGGTTTTTTATGCTTAAGGATGAACCAAGGATCACGGGGCTCCAAAACCGGAAAGTCTTATTTTGGCACGAAAATTGCAACATGTGCGGAAAATCCACCACGAGCACCAAAATTGGACCACGTGGCACCACAGACCTTAAAACTGAAAAGTGCATCGACCATTATTTTCTTTTATGCATAACAATGTCCCAGGGATCACTGGGCGCCAAAACCCAAAAGTCTTATTTTGGCACGAAAATTGCACCACAGGCAAAAAATGCACCACGGGGCACTAAAATTGGACGACTGGACACCACGAACCTTAAAACTAAAAAGTGCTCTAAGAATTATGGTTTTTTATGCATAAGAATGCACCAGGGATCACCGAGCACCAAAACCCAAAAGTCTTATTTTGGCAAGAAAATTGCACCATTGTCGAAAATGCACCACGGGCACAAAAATTGGACCACAAGGCACCACGGTCCTCAATACTGAAAAGTTCTCCAAGCATTATGGTTTTTTATGCATAAGGATGTTGCAAGGATCATGGGGCATCAAAACCCAAAAGTCTTATTTTGGCACGAAAATTGCATAATGGGCCAAAAATGCACCACGAGAACCAAAATTGGACCACGGGGCACCACGATCCTCAAAACTGAAAAGTGTTCCGAGCATTATGGTTTTTTATGCATAAGAATGCCCCAGGGATCATGGGGCACAAAAACCCAAAAGTCTTATTTTGGCACGAAAATTACACCATGGGCCAAAAATGCACCACGGGGAACCAAAATCGGATCACTGGACACCACGTACCTCAAAACTGAAAAGTGCTTCGAGCATTATGGTTTTTTATGCATAAGAATGCACCAGGGATCATGGGGCACCAAAACCCGGAAGTCTTATTTTGGCACGAAAATTGTACCATGGGCTGAACATGCACCACGGGCACAAAAATTGGACCACGGGGCACCACGAACCTCAAACCTGAAAAAGTGCTCTGAGCATTATGGTTTTTTATGCACAAGGATGCTCCAAGGATCACAGGGCACCAAAACCCAAAACTCTTATTTTGGGACAAAAATTGGACAATGGGCCGAAAATGCCCAACGGGCAACAAAATTGGAACACGGGGAAGCACGAACCTCAAAATTGAAAAGTGCGCCGAGCTTGATGGTTTTTTATGCATAATAATCCACCAGGGATCATGGGGCACCAAAACCCAAAAGTCTTCTTTTTGCACGAAAATTGCACAATGATCAAAAAATGCACCACGAAGCACAAAAATTGGACCATGTACGAAAATGCTCCACGAGCACCAAAATTCTATCACGGGGCACTACAGACCTCAAAACTAACACGTGCTCTGAGCATTATGGTTTTTTATGCATAAGAATGCACTAGGGATCACGGGGCACCAAAATCCAAAAGTCTTATTTTTGCACGAAAATTGCACAAATGGGCGTAAATGCACCATCGGCACCAAAATTGGACCACGGTGCACCACGGACCTCAAAACTGAAAAGTGCTATGAGCATTATGGTTTTTTATGCATAAGGATGCACCAGGGATCACGGGGCACCAAAATCGAAAAGTCTTATTTTGGCACGAAAATTGCACCATGGGACGAACATGCCCACGGGGCACAAAAATTGGACCACAAGGCACCACGAACCTCAAAAATTAAAAGTGTTCCGAGCATTATGGATTTTATACATAAGGATGCACTGGGATCATGGGGCACCAAAACCCAAAAGTCTTATTTTCGCACAAAACAATTGGGCGAAAATGCACCACGGGCACCAAAATTGGACCACTGGGCATCACGGACCTCAAACCCAAAAAGTACTTTGAGCATTATTGTTTTTTATGCATAAGGTTACCCGAAGGATCATGGGGCACCAAAACCAGAAAGTCTTATTTTGGCACGAAAATAGCATAATAGGCCGAAAATGCACCACTGGCACAAAAATTGGACCACGGTGTACCACGGACCTCAAAACTGAAAAGTGCTTTAAGAATTATGGTTTTTTATGCATAAGGATGCACCAAGTATCACGGGGCACCAAAATCCAAAAGTCTTATTTTTGGCACGAAAATTGCACCAGGTGCCGAAAATGCACCACGAGCACCAAAATTGGACCACGGGGCACCACGAACCTCAAAACTGAAAAGTGTTCCGAGCATAATGGTTTTTTATGCATAAGGATGCACCTGGGATCACGGGGCACCAAAACCCAAAAGTCTTATTTTGGCACGAAAATTGCATAATAGGCCGAAAATACACCATGGGGATCGAAATTGGACCATGGGGCACCACGGACCACAAAACTGAAAAGTGCTCCAAGCATTATGGTTTTTGATGCATAAGGAGACTCCAAGGATCACGGGGCTCCAAAACCCAAAAGTCTTATTTTGGCACGAAAATTGCACCATGTGCGGAAAATCAACCACGGGCACTAAAATTGGACCACGGGGCACCACGGACCTCAAAACTGACATGTGCTTCGACCATTATGGTTTTTTATGCATCAGAATGCCCGAAGGATAACGGGGCACCAAAACCCAAAAGTCTTATTTTGGCACGAAAATTGCACCATGGGTCAAAAATGCACCACGGGGCACCAAAATTAGACCACTGGACACCACGTACGTCAAAACTGAAAAGTGCTCCAAGCATTATGGTTTTCTATGCATAAGAATGCACTAGGGATCACGGGGCACCAAAACCCAAAAGTCTTATTTTGACACGAAAATTGCACCATGGGCCAAAAATGCACCACGGGGCACCAAAATTGGACCACCAAATATCACGTACTTCAAAACTGAAAAGTGATCCAAGCATTATGGTCTTTTATGCATAAGAATGCACAAGGGATCACGAGGCACCAAAACCCAAAAGTCTTATTTTGGCACAAAAATTGCAGCGGTGTAGAAAATGAACCATGGGCACCAAAATTGGACCTCGGGGCACCACAGACCTCAATACTGAAAAGTTATTTGAGCACTATGGTTTTTTATGCATAAGGATGCACCAAGGATCACAGGGCACCAAAAACCAAAAGTCTTATTTTGGCAGGAAAATTGCACCATGGGCCAAAAATGCACCACGGGGCACCAAAATTGGACCACTAGACATCACGTACCTCAAAACTGAAAAGGGCTCCAAGCATAATGGTTTTTTATGCATAACAATGCATAAGGGACTACGGGGCACCAAAACCCAAAAGTCTTATTTTGGCACAAAAATTGCACCGGTGGCGAAAATGCACCGTGGGCACCAAAATTGGACCTCGGGGCACCGCGGACCTCAATACTGAAAAGTTATCCGAGCACTATGGTTTTTTATGCATCAGAATGCCCCTAGGATCATGGGGCACCAAAACCCAAAAGTCTTATTTTGGCACGGAAATTGCACCATGGGCCAAAAATGCACCACGGGGCACCAAAATTGGACCACTGGACACCACGGACCGCAAACCTGAAAAGAGCTCCAAGCATCATGGTTTTTTATGTATAGGAATGCACCAGGGATCACAGGGCACCAAAACCCAATAGTCTTATTTTCGCATGAAAATTGCATATATGGTCGAAAATGCACCACCTGCACCAAAATTGGACCACGGGGCACCACGGACCTCAAAACTGAAAAGTCCTATGAGCATTATAGTTTTGTATGCATAAGAAAGCACCAGGGATTACGGGGCACCAAAATCCAAAACTCTTATTTTCGCACGAAAATTGCACCATGTACCGAAAATGCACCGCGGGGACCAAAATTTGACCACTGGACACCACAGACCTCAAAAATAAAAAGTGCTCCAAGCATTATGGTTTTTTATGTATAAGAATGCACTAGGGATCACGATGCACCAAAACCCAAAAAGTCTTATTTTCTCACGAAAATAGCACAATGGGCCGTAAATGCACGACGGGCACCAAAATTGGACCACGGGTAACACGGACCTCAAAACTGAAAAGTACTCCGAGCATTATGGTTTTTAATGCATAAGAATGCACTAGGGATCACGGGGCACCAAAATCCAAAAGTCTTAATTTTGCACAAAATTTGCACAAATGGCCGAAAATGCGCCACTACCACCAAAATTGGACCACGGGGCACCACGGACCTCAAAACTGAAAAGTGCAATGAGCATTATCGTTTTTATGCATAAGAATGCACCAGAGATCACGGGGCACCAAAACCCAAAGTGTTATTTTTGCACGAAATTTACACAATGGGCCGAAAATGCACCACGGGCACCAAAATTGGACCATGGGACATCTCAGACCTCAAAACTGAAAAGTGCACCAAGCATTATGGTTTTTTATGCATAAGAATGCACCAGGGACCACGGGGCACCAAAACCCATAAGTCTTATTTTCGCACGAAATTGTACATTTGGCCGAAAATACACCACGGGCACCAATATTGGGCAACGGGGAACCTCGGACCTCAAAACTGAAAAGTGCTCCAAGCATTATGGTTTTTAATGCATAAGAATGCACCAGGGATCATGGGGCACATAAACCCAAAAGTCCTATTTTCGCATGAAAATTGCAAATGGGCCGAAAATGCACCACGAGTACCAAAATTGGACCACAGGGTACCTCGGACCTCAAAACTGAAAACTGCACACCACAGACCTCAAAACTGAAAAATGCTTTGAGCATTATGGTTTTTTATGTATATGAATGCATCAGGGATCATGGGGCACCAAAACCCAAAAGTCTTATTTTCGCACGAAAATTGCACAATGGGCAGAAAATGCACCACGGGCACCAAAATTGGACCACGGGGCAACACGAACCTCGAAACGGAAAAGTGCTTCGAGGAACATGGTTTTTTATGCATAAGAATGTACCAGGGTTCACGGGGCACCAAAACCAAAAAATCTTCTATTTACAAGAAAATTGCACCATGTGCTGAAAATGCACCACGAGCACCAAAATTTGACCACTGGACACCACGAACCTCAAAACTGAAAAGTGCTCTGAGCATTATGGTTTTTTATGTATAAGAATGCACCAGAGATCACGGGGCACCAAAACCCAAAAGTCTTATTTTCGCACGAAAATTGTACGATGGGACGAAAATGCACCACGGGCACCAAAATTGGATCACAGGGCCCCTCGGACCTCAAAACTGAAAAGTGCTATGAGCATTATGGTTCTTTATGCATAAGAATGCAGCATGGATCACGGGCCACAAAATCCCGAAAGTCTTATTTTTGTACAAAATTTGCAACATGTGCCGAAAATGCCCCACGGGCACCAAATTTTGAGCACTGGACACCATGAACCTCAAAACTGAAAAGTGCTATGAGCATTCTGGTTTTTTATGTATAAGAATGCACCAGGGATCACGGGGCACCAAAACCCAAAAGTCTTATTTTCGCACGAAAATTGCACAATTGGCCGAAAATGCACCACGGGCATCAAAATTGGACCATGGGGCACCTCGGACCTCAAAAGTGAAAAGTGCTCCAAGCATTATGATCTTTTATGCAAAAGAATGCACCAGGTATCACGGGGAACCGAAACCCAAAAGTCAGATTTTCGCACGAAAATTGCACAAATGGCTGAAAATGCACCACCGACACCAAAATTGGACCACGGGACACCACGGAACTCAACGCTGAAAAGTTCTCTGAGCAGTATAGTTTTTTATGGGTAAGAATCCACCAGGAATCACGGGGCTCTAAAACCCAAAAGTCTTATTTTCGCATGAAAATTGCAAAATGGGTCGAAAATGCACTACAGGGCACAAAAATTGGACCACTGGACACCACGGGCCTCAAAACTGAAAAGTGCTCCGAGTATTATGGTTTTTTTTTTTGCATAAGAATGCATCAGGGATCACGGGGAACCAAAACCCAAAAGTCTTATTTTCGCTCGAAAATTGCAAAATTGGCTGAAAACGCACCACCGGAACCAAAATTGGACCACAGGGCACCACGGAACTCAAAGCTGAAAAGTTCTCTGAGCATTATAGTTTTTTTATGGATAAGAATGCACCAGGGATCTCGGGGGACCAAAACCCAGAAGTCTTATTTTCGTACGAAAGTTGCAAAATGGGTTGGAAATGCACCACAGGGCATAAAAATTGGACCACTGGACACCAAGGACCTCAAAACTGAAAAGTGCTCCAAGTATTATGGTTTTTCATGTATAAGAATGCACTAGGGATAACGGGGCACCAAAATCCAAAAGTCTTATTTTCACACGAAAATAGCACAATGGGCCGAAAATGTACCACGGGCACCAAAATTGGACCACCAGGCAAGAGGGACCTCAAAACTGAAAAATGCTCCGAGCATTATGGTTTTTTATGCATAAGAATGCATCAGGGATCAACGGTCACCAAAATCCAAAAGACTTATTTTCGCATGAAAATTGCACAAATGGCCGAAAATGCACCACCGGCACCAAAATTGGACCACGGGGCACTACGGAACTCAAAACTGAAAAGTGCTATGAGCATTATAGTTTTTTTATGAATAAGAATGCACCAAGGATCACGGGGCGCCAAAACCCAAAAGTCTTATTTTCACAGAAAAATTGCACAATAGGACAAAAATGCACCACCAGCACTAAAATTGGACCACGGGACTACACAGACCTCAAAAGTGAAAAGTGCTATGAGGATTATGGTTTTTTATGCATAAGAATGCACCAGGGATCACATGGCACCAAAATCAAAAAGTCTTATTTTCGCACGAAAATTGCACAAATGGCCGAAAATGCACCACCAGCACCAAAATTGGACCACGGAGCACCACGAACCTCAAGACTATAAATTGCTCTGAGCATGATGGTTTTTTATGTATAATAAATCACCAGGGATCACGGGGCACCAAAACCCAAAAGTCTTATTTTCGCACGAAAATTTCACAAATGGCCGAAAATGCACCACGGGAAGCAAAATTTGACCACTGGACACCACGGACCTTAAAACTGAAAAGTGCTGCGAGCATTATGGTTTTTTATGCATAAGAATGCACCAGGGATCACGGGGCACCGAAACCCAAAAGTCTTATTCATGCACGAAAATTGCACAAGTGGCTGACAATGCACCACCGACACCAAAATTGGACCACGGAGCACCAAGGACCTCAAGACTGAAAAGTGTTCGAGCATTATGGTTTTTTATGCATAAGAATGCACCAGGTATCACGGGGCACCAAAACCCAAAGGTCTTATTTTCGTACGAAAATTGCACCATGGGAAGCAAAATTTGACCACTGGACACCACGGCCTCAAAACTGGAAAGTACTCTGTGCATTATGGTTTTTGATGTATAAATAATGCACTAGGGATCACGGGGCACCAAAACCAAAGAGTTTTATTTTCGCACGAAAATTGCACAATGGGAAGAAAATGCACCACAGGCACCAAAATTGGACGACGGGGCACCTCGGACCTCAAAACTGAAAAGTGCTTCGAGCATTATGGTTTTTTATGCATAAGAATGCACCAGGGATCACAGGGTACCAAAACCCAAAAGTCTTATTTTCGCACGAAAATTGGAAAAATGGCCGAAAATGCACCACAGGCACCAAAATTGGACCACGGAGCACCACAGACCTGAAAACTGAAAAGTGTTGCGAGCATTGTGGTTTTTTATGCATAAGAATGCACCAGGGATCATGGGGCACCAAAACCCAAAAGTCTTCTTTTCGCACGAAAATTTCACAAATGGCCGAAAATGCACCACGGGAAGCAAAATTTGACCACTTGACACCACGGACCTCAAAACTTAAAAGTGCTCTGAGCATTATGGTTTTTTATGCATAAGAATGCACCAGGGATCACGGGGCACCGAAACCCAAAAGTCTTATTTACGCACGAAAATTGCACAAATGGCCAACAATGCACCACCGACACCAAAATTGGACCACGGGTATCACGGAACTCAAAACTGAAAAGTGCTCCAAGCATCATGCATTTTTATGCATAAGAATTCCCCAAGGATCATAGGGCAGCAAAACCCAAAAGTTGCACCATGAGCTAAAAATGTACCATGGGGCACCAAAATTTGACCTCGGGGCACCAAACAACCTCAAAACTGAAAATTTCTCCGAGCATTACCATTTTTTATGCATCAGAATGCACCAGGGATCACGGGGTACCAAAACCCAAAAGTCTTATTTTCGCATGAAAATTGCGCAATTGGCCGAAAATGCACCACCGGCACCAAAATTGGACCACGGGGCACCACGGACTTCAAAACTGAAAAGTGCTCCGAGAATTATGGTTTTTTATGCATAAGAATGCAGCAGGTATCACGGGAAACCAAAACCCAAAAGTCTTATATTCGTAGAAAATTGCACAAATTGCCAAACATGCACCACCAGCACCAAAATTGGACCACGGAGCAGCACAGACCTCAAGACTAAAAAGTGTTCGAGCATTATGGTTTTTTATGCATAAGAATGCACCAGGTATCACGGGGCACCAAATTGCAAAGGTCTTATTTTTGCACGAAAATTGCTCCATGGGAAGCAAAATTTGACCACTAGACACCACGGACCTCAAAATTGGAAAGTACTCCATGCATTATGGTTTTTTATGTATAAAGAATGCACTAGGGATCACGGGGCACTAAAACCAAAGAGTCTTATTTTCGCACGAAAATTGCACAATGGGACGAAAATGCACCACGGGCACCAAAATTGGACCACGGGGTACCTCGGAACTCAAAACTGAAAAGTGCTCCAAGCATTATGGTTTTTTATGCATAAGAATGCACCAGGGATCACAGGGTACCAAAACCCAAAAGTGTTATATTCGCACGAAAATTGGACAAATGGCCGAAAATGCACCACCGGCACCAAAATTGGACCACAGAGCACCACAGACCTGAAAACTGAAAAGTGTTGCGAGCATTATGGTTTTTTATGCTTACGAATGCACCAGGGATCACGGGGGACCGAAACCCAAAAGTCTTATTTACGCACAAAAATTGCACAAATGGCCGACAATGCACCACCGACACCAAAATTGGACCACGGGGCACCTCGGACCTCACAACTGAAAAGTGCTCTGAGCATTATGGTTTTTTATGCATAAGAATGCACCAGGGATCACGGGGCACCGAAACCCAAAAGACTTATTTACGCACGAAAATTGCACAAATGGCCGACAATGCACCATCGACACCAAAATTGGACCACGGGGCACCACGGACCTCAAAACTGAAAAGTGCTCCAAGCATTATGCATTTTTATGCATAAGAATTCCCCAAGGATCATAGGGCAGCAAAACCCAAAAGTCTTATTTTGGCACGAAAATTGCACCATGAGCTAAAAATGTAACATGGGTCACCAAAATTTGACCTCGGGGCACCATGGACCTCAAAACTAAAAATTACTCCGAGCATTACCATTTTTTATGCATCAGAATGCACCAGGGATTACGGGGCACCAAAACCCAAAAGTCTTATTTTGGAACGAACATTGCACAATGTGCCGAAAATGCACCCCGGGAACCAAAACTGGACTACGGGACACCTCGGACCTCAAAACTGAAAAGTGCTCCAACAATTATGGTTTTTTATGGATAAGAATGCCCCAAGGATCACGGGGCACCGAAACACAAAAGTCTTATTTTGGCATGAAAATTGCACCATGGGCCAAAAATGCACGACGAGGCACCAAAATATGACCACTGGACACCACGGACCTCAAAACAGAAAGGTACTTCGAGCATTATGTTTTTTTATGCATAAGAATGCACCAGGGATCACGGGGCACCTAACCCCCAAAGTCTTATTTTCGCACGAAAATTGCCCAAATGGCCGAAAATGCACCACCGGCACGAAAATTGGACCACGGGGCAACACGAACCTCAAAATTGAAAAGTGCTCCTAGCATTATGGTTTTTTATGCATAGGAATGCTCCAAGGATCACGGGGTACCAAAACCCAAAAGTCTTTTTTTTCGCACGAAAATTGCATAAATGGCTGAAAATACACCACCGGCACCAAAATTGGACCACGGGGCACCTCGGACCTCAAAATCGAAAAGTGCTCCGAGCATTATGGATTTTCATGCATAAGAATGCACCAGGGATCACGGGGCACCAAAACCCAAAAGTCTTATTTTCGCACGAAAATTGTACCATGTGCAGAAAATGCACCACGGGAAGCAAAATTTGACCACTGGACACTACGGACCTCAAAACTGAAAAGTGCTCCGAGCATTTTATTTTTTTATGTATAAGAGCATACCAAGGATCACGGGGCCCCATATCCCAAAAGTCTTATTTTCGCACGAAAATTGCACAATGGGCCGAAAATGCACCACGAGCAGCAAAATATGACCACTGGACACCACAAACCTCAAAACCGAAAAGTGCTACGACCATTTGGTTTTTTATGCATAAGAATGAACCAAGAATCACGGGGCACCGAAACCCAAAATCTTATTTTCGCACGAAAATTGCACAAATGGCCAACAATGCACCACCAGCACGAAAATTGGACCAGCGGGCATCAAGGACCTCAAAACTGAAAAGTGCTCCGAGCATTATGGTTTTTTATGCATAAGAATGCTCCAGGGATCACTGGGTACGAAAACCCATAAGTCTTATTTTCGCAGAAAAATTGCACAAATGGCCGAAAATACACCACTGACACCAAAATTGGACCACGGGGAACCACGGACTTCAAAACTAAAAATGGCTTCGAGAATTATGGATTTTCATGCATAAGAATGCACCAAGGATCACGGGGCAGCAAAACCCAAAAGTCTTATTTTCGCACGAAAATTGCACCATGTGCCGAAAAAGCACCAAGGGCAGCAAAATATGACCACCGGACACCACGAACCTCAAAACCGAAAAGTGCTATGAGCATTATGGATTTTTATGCATAAGAATGCACCAGGGATCACGGGGCACCAAAACCCAAAAGTCTTATTTTCGCACGAAAATTACACAATGGGCCGAAAATGCACCACGGGCACCAAAATTGGACCACGGGGCACCACAGACCTCAAAACTGAAAAGTGCTCTGAGCATTATGGTTTTTTAATGCACCAAGGACAACGGGGCACCCAAACCCAAAAGTCTTATTTTCGCACGAAAATTTCACAATGGGGCGAAAAAGCACCACGGGCACAAAAATTGGACCACGGGGCACCACGGCCCTCAAAACTAAAAAGTGCTCCGAGCATTATGGCTTTTTATGCATAAGAATCCACCAGGCAGAAAATGCACCACGGGCACCACAATTGGACCACGGGGCACGTTGGACCTCAAAACGGAAAAGTGCTCCGAGCATTATGGATTGTTATGCATAAGGATGCACCAGGGATCATGGGGAACCAAATCCTAAAAGTCTTATTTTGGCACAAAATTTGCACCATGCGCCGAAAATTCACCACGGGCACCTAAATTGGACCAAGGGGCACCATGGACCTCCAAAAGTCATATTTAGCACGAAAATTCTATCATGTGCCGAAATTGCACCACGGGCACAAAAATTTTAGCACTAGACACCACGGACCTCAAAACTGAAAAGTGTTCCAAGAATTATGGTTTTTTATGTATAAGAATGCATTAGGGATCACGGGGCCCCAAAACCCAAAAGTCTTTTTGTCGCACGAAAATTGCACAATGGGCCAAAGATGCACGACGGGCACCAAAATTGAACCACGGGGCACCACTGATCTTAAAACTGAAAATTGCTCCGAGCATTATGGATTTTTATGTTTAAGAATTCACCAGGGATCATGGGGCACCAAAACCCAAAAGTCTTTTTCTGCACAAAAATGCACCACTGGCACCAAAATTGGACCATAGGGGACCACGGACCTCAAAACATAAAAGTGCTACTAGTATTACGGTCTTCTATGCATAAGAATGCACCAGGGATCATGGGGCACAAAAACCCAAAAGTCTTTTTTTCGTACGAAAATTGCATAAATAGCTGAAAATGCACCATCGGCACCAAAATTGGACCACGAGATTCACGGACCTCAAAACTGTAAACTGCTCCAAGCATTATCGCTTTTTATGCATAAGAATGCACCAGGGATCACGGGGCACCAAAACCCAAAAGTCTTATTTTCGCACGAAAATTGCACAATGGGCCGAAAATGAACCACGGGCACCAAAATTGGACCACGGGGCACCACGGACCTCAAAACTGAAAAGTGCTCCGAGCATTATGGATTTTTATGCATATGGATGCCCCAGGGATCATGGGGCACCAAAACCCAAAAGTCTTATTTTGGCACGAAAATTGCACCATAGGCCAAAAATGCACCACGGGGCACCAAAATTGGACCACTGGACACCGCGGACCTAAAAATTGAAAAGTGCTTCGAGCATTATGGTTTTTTATGCATAAGAATGCACCAGGGATCATGTGGCACCAAAACCCAAAAGTCTTATTTTGGCACGAAAATTGCACCAGTGTCGACAATGCACCACGAGGTCCAAAATTGGACCATGGGGCACCACGGACCTCAATACTGAAAAGTTCTCCGAGCATTATGGTCTTTTATGGATAAGGATGAACCAAGGATCACAGTGCACCCAAAACCAAAAGTCTTATGTTGGCACGAAAATTTCTCCATGTGCCAAAAAGGCACCACGGGAACCAAGATTGGACCACGGGGCAACACGGACCTCATACCTAAAAAGTGCTTCGAGCATTATGGTTTCTTTATGCATAAGGATGCCCCAAGGATCATGGGGTACCAAAACCCAAAAGTTTTATTTTGGCACAAAAATTGCATGATGGGCCAAAAATGCACCACGGGCACCAAAATTGGACCTCGAGGCACCACGGACCTCAAAACTAAAAGGTGCTCCGAGCATTATGGTTTTTTATGCATAAGGATGCACCAAGGATCACGGGGCACCAAAATCTAGAAGTCTTATTTTGGCATGAAAAATGCACAATGGGCAGAAAATGCACCACGGGCACCAAAATTGGACCACGGGGCACCACAGACCTCAAAACTGAAAAGTGCTCCGAGCACTATGGTGTTTTATGTATAAGAATGCACCAAGGATCACGGGGTACCAAAACCTAAAAGTCTTATTTTGGCACGAAAATTGGACCACAGGCCGAAAATCCACCACGGGCACAAAAGTTGGACCACGGACCTCAAACCTGAAAAGTGCTCCGAGCATTACGGTTTTTTTATGCATAAGAATGCACTAGGGATCACGGGGCACCAAAACCCAAAAGTCTTATTTTGCGCACGAAAATTGCGCAAATGATCGAAAATGCACCAATGGCACCAAAATTGAACCACGTGGCACCACAGACCTCAAAACTGAAAGTGCTCCGAGCATTATGGTTTTTTATGCATAAGAATGCACCAAGGATCACGGGGCACCAAAACCCAAAAGTCTTATTTTCGCAAGGAAAATGTACAACGGGCACCAAAATTGGACCATGGGGCACCTCGGACCTCAAACCTGAAAAGTTCTCCGAGCATTATGGTTTTTTATTGATTAGAATGCACCAGGACTCACGGGGTACCAAAACCAAAAAGTCTTATTTTCATACGAAAGTTGCACAAATAGCCGAAATTGCACCACCGGCACCAAAATTGGACCACGGGACACCACAGATCTCAAAACTGAAAAGTTCTCCAAGTATTTTGGTTTTTAATGCATAAGAATGCCCCAAGGATGCCAGGGCACTAAAGCCCAAAAGTCTTATTTTGGGACGAATTGCACCATGGGCAAAATATGCACCACAGGGCACCAAAATTGGACCACTGGATACCACGGACCCCAAAACTGAAAACTACTCCAAGCATTACGGTTTTTCATGTATAAGAATGCACCAGGGATCATGGGGCACCAAAACCCAAAAGTCTTATTTTCGCACAAAAATTGCACAATGGGCCGAAAATGCACCACGGGCACCAAAATTGGACAACGGGGCACCATGGACCTCAAAACACAAACGTGCTCCCAGTATTATGGTTTTTTATGCATAAGAATGCACCAGGGATCACGGGACACCAAAACCCAAAAGTCTTGTTTTCTTACGAAAATTTCACAAATGGCCGAAAATGCACGACTGGCACCAAAATTAGACCATGGGCACCACGGACCTCAAAACTAAAAAGTGCTCCAAGCATTATGGTTTTTTATGCATAAGAATGCCCTAGGGATCATGGGGCACCAAAACCCAAAAGTCTTATTTTCGCACGAAAATTGCACAATGGGTCGAAAATGCACCACGGGGCACCACGGACCTTAAAACTGAAAAGTGCTCCGACGATTATGGATTTTTATTCATAAGGATTCCCCAGGGATCATGGGGCACCAAAACCCAAAAGTCTTATTTTGGCACGAAAATTGCACAAATGGCTGAAAATGCAACCCCAGCACCAAAATTGGACCACGGGGCACCACGAACCTCAAAACTAAAAAGTGTTCCGAGCATTATGGTTTGTTATGCATAAGAATGCACCAAGGATCATGGGGCACCAAAACCCAAAAGTCTAATTTTCGAACGAAAATTTCACAAATGGCCGAAAATGCACGACCGGCACCAAATTTGGACCACGGGGCACCACGGATCTCAAAACTAAAAAGTGCTCCTAGCATTATGTTTTTTATGCATCAGAATGCACCAGGGATCACGAACACTAGAATCCAAAAGTCTTATTTTCGCACGAAAACTGCACAAATGGCCGAAAATGCACCACAAACACCAAAATTGGACCACAGGACACCACGAACCTTAAAATTGAAAAGTATTCAGAGCATTATGGGTTTTTATGCATAACAATGCACTAGGGATCACGGGGCACCAAAACCGTAAAGTCTTATTTTCGCACAAAAATTGCACAATGGGCCGAAAATGCACCACGGGCACAAAACTTGGACCACGGGGCACCTCGGACCTCAATACTTAAAAGTGCTCCGAGCATTTTGGTTTTTTATGCATAAAAATGCACCAGGGATCACGGAGCACCAAAAGTCTTATTTTCGACCGAAAACTACACAAATGGCTGGCAATGCACCAAAGGCACCAAAATTGCACCATGGGGCACCACGAGCCTCAAAACTGAAAAGTGTTCCGAGCATTATGGGTTTTTATGCATAAGAATGCACCAGGGATCACGGGGCACCAAAATCGAAAAGTCTTTTATTTCGTATGAAAATTGCACAATGTGCCGAAAATGCACCACGGGCACAAAAATTGGACCACGGGGCACCAAGAACCTCGATACTGAAAAGTGTTCCGAGCATTATGGTTTTTTTATGCATAAGAATGCACCAAGGATCAAGGGGCAAAAAAACCCAAAAGTCTTATTTTCGTACGAAAATTGAACAAATGGCCGAAAATGCACCACCGGCACCAAAATTAGACCATGAGGCACTACGGACTTCAAGACTGAAAAGTGTTCCGAGCATTATGGTTTTTTATGCATAAGAATGCACCAAGGATCACGGGGCACCAAAACCCAAAAGTCTTACTTTCGCACGAAAATTGGACAATGGGCCGAAAATGCACCACGGGCACAAAAATTAGACCACGGAGCACCTCGGACCTGAAAACCGAAAAGTGCTCCGAGCATTAAGGTTTTTTATGCATAAGAATGCATCACGGATCATAGGACACCAAAACCCAAAGTCTTATTTTCGCACAAAAAATGCACAAATGTCCGGAAATGTACCCCCCGGCATCAAAATTGGACCACAGGGCACCAAGAACCTCAAGATTGAAAAGTGTTCCGAGCATTATGATTTTTTTATGCATAAGAATGCAGCAAGGATCAAGGGGCAAAAAAACCCAAAAGTCTTATTTTCGCACGAAAATTGAACAATGGACCGAAAATGCACCACAGGCACCAATATTGCATCACGGGGCACCTCGGACCTCAAAACAGAAAAGTGCTATGAGCATTATGGTTTTTTATGCATAAGAATGCACCAGGGTTCACAGGACACCAAAACCCAAAAGTCTTATTTTCGGGCGAAGATTGCACAATGGGCCGAAAATGCACCACGGGCCAAAAATTGGATCACGGGGCACCTGGGAGCTCAAAACTTAAAAGTGCTCCAAGCATTATGGTTTTTTATGCATAAGAATACACCAGGGATCACGGGGCACAAAAACACAAAAGTCTTATTTTCGCACGAAAATTTCACAAATGGTCGAAAATGCCCCACAGGCACCAAAATTGGACCACGGGGCACTACGGACCTCAAAACTGAAAAGTGCTCCAAGCATTATGGTTTTTTCTGCATAAGAACGCACCAGGGATCACGGGGCACCAAAACCGAAATGTCTTATTTTCGCACGAAAATTGCACAAATGGCCGAAAATGCACCCTCGACACCAAAATTGGACAACGGGGCACAACGAACCTCAAGACTGGAAAGTGTTTCGAGCATTATGGTTTTTTATGCATAACAATCCACCAAGGATCATGGGGCACCAAAACCCAAAAGTCTTATTTTGCACAAAAATTACACAAAGCCGAAAATGCACCACCGGCACCAAAATTGGACCACGGGGTAACACGGACCTCAAAACTAAAAAGTGCTCAAAGTATTATGCTTTTTCATGCATAAGAATGCACCAGGGATCACGGGGCACCAAAACGCAAAACTCTTATTCTCAAACGAAGACTGCATAATGGGCCCAAAATGCACCACGGGCACCAAAATTGCCCCACGGGGCACCTGGGAGCTCAAAACTTAATAGTGCTCCAAGCATTATGATTTTTTACGCAAAAGAATGCACTAGGGATCATGTGGCACGAAAACCCAAAAGTCTTATTTTCGCAACGAAATTTCACAAATGGCCGAAAATGCACCACCGGCACCAAAATTGTACCACGGGGCAACACGGACCTCAAACCTGAAAAGTGCTCCGAGCATTATGGTTTTTTATCATAAGAATGCACCAGGGATCACGGGGCAATAAAATCCAAAAGTCTTAGTTTGGCGCGAAAATTGCATAATGGGCCGAAAATGCACCACGGGCACAAAAGTTAGACCACGGAGCACCTCGGACCTGAAAACTGAAAAGTGCTTTGAGTATTAAGATTTTTTATGCATAAGAATGCACCAGGGATCACGGGGCACCAAAACCCAAAAGTCTTATTTTCGCCCGAAAAATGCACAAATGGCCGAAAATGCACCCCTGGCTCCAAAATTGGACCACGAGGGACCACGAACCTCAAGACTGAAAAGTGTTCCGAGCAATATGGTTTTTTATGCATAAGAATGCACCAAGGATCACGGGGCACCAAAACCCGAAAGTCTTATCTTCGCACGAAAATTGAACAAATGGCCGAAAATGCACCACGGGCACCAAAATTAGACCACAGGGCACCACAAACTTCAAGATTGAACAGTGTTCCGTGCATTCTGGGTTTTTATGCATAAGAATGCACCAAGGATCGTGGGGCACCAAAACCCATAAGTCTTATTTTCGCACGAAAATTGCACAAATGGCCGAAAATGCACCACGGGCACCACAGTCCTCAAAATTGAAAAGTGTTTCGAGCATTATGGTTTTTTATGCATAAGAATGCACCAGGGATCACGAGGCACTAAAACCCAAAAGTCTTATTTTTGCACGAAAATTGCACAATGGGCCGAAAATGCATCACGGGCACAAAAATTAGACCACGGGGCACCTCGGACCTGAACACTGAAAAGTGCTCCGAGCATTTAGGTTTTTTATGCAAAAGAATGCATCAGGGATTACGGGACACCAAAACCCATAAGTCTTATTTTCGCATGAAAAATGCACAAATGTCCGAAAATGTACCCCCGGCACCAAAATTGGACCACGGGGCACCACGAACCTCAAGACTGAAAAGTGTTTCGAGCAGTATGGTTTTTTTATGCATAAGAGTGCACCAAGGATCAAGGGGCAAAAAAACCCAAAAGTCTTATTTTCGCACGAATATTGAACAATGGACCGAAAATGCACCACGGGCAGCAAAATTGGATCACGGGGCACTTCGAACCTCAAAACAGAAAAGTGCTACGAGCGTTATGGTTTTTTATGCATAAGAATGCACCAGGGTTCACAGGGCACCAAAACCCAAAAGTCTTATTTTCAGGCGAAGATTGCACAATGGGCCGAAAATGCACCATGGGCACCAAAATTGGATCACGGGACACCTGGGAGCTCAAAACTTAAAAGTGCTCCAAACATTATGGTTTTTTATGCATAAGAATGCACCAGGGACCACAGGGCACCAAAACACAAAAGTCTTATTTTCGCACGAAAATTTCACAAATGGCCGAAAATGCCCCACAGGCACCAAAATTGGACCACGGGGCACTACGGACCTCAAAACTGAAAAGTGCTCCAAGCATTATGGTTTTTTCTGCATAAGAATGCACCAGGGATCACGGGGCACCAAAACCCAATTGTCTTTTTTTTTTGCACGAAAATTGGACAAATGGCCGAAAATGCACCCCCGACACCAAAATTGGACAACGGGGCATGACGAACCTCAAGACTGGAAAGTGTTCCGAGCATTATGGTTTTTTATGCATAAGAATCCACCAATGATCATAGGGCACCAAAACCCAAAAGTCTTTTTTTCGCATGAAAATTGCACACATAGACTTATGCACCACCGGCACCAAAATTGGACCACGGGGCAACACGCACCTCAAAACTGAAAAGTGCTCTGACCATTATGCTTTTTTATGCATAAGAATGCACCAGGGATCACGGGGCACAAAAACGCAAAAGTCTTATTCTCACACGAAGATTGCACAATGGTCTCAAAATGCACCACGGGCACCAAAATGCACCACGGGCACCAAAATTGGACCACGGGGCACCTGGGAGCTCAAAACTTAAAAGTTCTCCAAGCATTATGGTTTTTTATGCATAAGAATGCACCAGGGATCACAGGGCACCAAAACCCAAAAGTCTTATTTTTGCAACAAAAATTTCACAATTGGCCGAAAATGCACCACCGGCACCAATATTGTACAACGGGGCAACACGGACCTCAAAACTGAAAAGTGCTTCGAGAATTATGGTTTTTTATCATAAGAATGCACTAGGGATCATAGGGCAATAAAATCCAAAAGTCTTATTTTCGCACGAAAATTGCACAATGGGACGAAAATGCACCACAGGCACCAAAATTAGACCACGGAGCACCTCGGACCTGAAAACTTAAAAGTGCTCTAAGCATTAAGATTTTTTATGCATCAGAATGCATCAGGGATCACGGGGCACCAAAACCCAAAAGTCTTATTTTCGCCCAAAAAATGCACAAATGGCCGAAAATGCACCCCTGACACCAAAATTGGACCACGAGGCCCCACGAACCTCAAGACTGAAAAGTCTTCCAAGCATTATGGTTTTTTATGCATAAGAATGCACCAAGGATCACGGGGCACCAAAACCCAAAATTCTTATTTTCGCACGAAAATTGCACAAATGGCCAAAAATGCACCACCGACACCAAAATTAGACCACGGTGCACCACAAACTTCAAGACTGAAAAGTGTTCCGTGCATTCTATTTTTTTATGCATAAGAATGTACCAAGGTTCATGGGGCACCAAAACCCAAAAGTTTTATTTTCGCATGAAAATTGAACAAATGGCCGAAAATGCACCACCGGCACCAAAAATGGACCACGGGGCACCACATTCGTCAAAACTGAAAAGTGTTTCGAGCATTATTGTTTTTTATGCATAAGAATGCACCAGGGGTCTCGGGGCACTAAAACCCAAAAGTCTTATTTTTGCACGAAAATTGCACAATGGGCCGAAAATGCACCACGGGCACAAAAATTAGACCACGGGGCACCTCGGACCTGAAAACTGAAAAGTGCTCCGAGCATTAAGGTTTTTTATGCATAAGAATGCATCAGGAATCACGGTACACCAAATCCCAAAAGTCTTATTTTCGCACGAAAAATGCTCTAATGTCCGAAAATGTACCCCCGACACCAAAATTGGACCATGGGGCACCACAAACCTCCAGACTGAAAAGCGTTCCGAGCATTATGGTTTTTTAATGCATAAGAATGCACCAAGGATCAAGGGGTAAAAAAACCAAAACTCTTATTTTCGCACGAAAATTTAACAATGGACCGAAAATGCACCACAGGCACCAAAATTGGATCACGGGCACCTCAGACCTCAAAACAGAAAAGTGCTATGAGCATTATGGTTTTTTATTCATAAGAATGCCCCAGGGTTCATAGGGCACCAAAACCGAAAAGTCTTATTTTTGGGCGAAGATTAAATAATGGGCTGAAAATGCACCACGGGCACCAAAATTGGATCACGGGGCACCTGGGACATCAAAACTTAAAAGTGCTCCAAGCATTATGGTTTCTTATGCATAAGAATGCGCCAGGGATTACGGGGCACCAACACCCAAAAGTCTTATTTTCACACGAAAATTGCACAAATGGTTGAAAATGCATTACCGGCACCAAAATTGTACCACGGGGCTCCATGGACCTCAAAACTGAAAAGTGTTCCGTGCATCATGGTTTTTTATGCATAAGAATGCACCAGGGATCACGGGGCACCAAAACCCAAAAGTCCCATTTTCGCATGAAAATTGCACAATGGGCCGAAAATGCATGACGGGCACCAAAATTGGACCACGGGGCACCTCGGACCTCAAAACTGAAAAGTGCTCCAAGCATTATGATTTTTTATGCATAAGAAACCACCAGGGATCACGGGGCACCAAAACCCAAAAGTCTTATTTTGGCATGAAAATTGCACAAATGGCCGAAAATGCACCACCGGCACAAAAATTGGACCACGCGGCACCACGGATCGCAAAACTGAAAAGTGTTCCGAGTATTATGGTTTTTTATGCATAAGAATGCACCAGGGATCACGGGGCACCAACACCCAAAAGTCTTATTTTCGCATGAAAATTGCACAATATGGCGAAAATGCGCCACGGGCACCAAAATTGGACCACGGGGCACCTCGGACCTCAATACTTAAAAGTGGTCAGAGCATTATGGTTTTTTATGCATAAGAATGCACCAGGGATCACGGGACACCAAAACCCATAAGTCTTATTTTCATTAGCAAATTGCACAATGGGCCGAAAATGCACCACGGGCACAAAAATTGGACCACGAGGCATGTCGGACCTCAATACTTAAAATTGATCCTAGCATTATGGTTTTTTATGCATAAGATTGCACCAGGGATGACGGGGCACCAAATGCTAAAAGTCATATTTTCGCACGAAAATTGCAGAATGGGCCAAAAATGCACCATGGATACCAAAATTGGACCACGGGGCACCACAGAGCTCAAAACTGAAAAGTGTTCCAAGCATTATGGTTTTTTATGCATAAGAATGCAACATGTTTCACGGGGCACCAAAACCCAAAAGTCTTATTTTCACAAGAAAATTTCACAAATGGCCGAAAATGCACCACCGGCACCAAATTTTGACCACGAGGCACCATGGATGTCAAAACTGAAAAGTGCTCTAGGTATTATGGTTTTTTATGCATAAGAATGCACCAGGGATCACGGGGCACCAAAACCCAAAAGTCTTATTTTCGTATGAAAATTGCATAAATGGCCGAAAATGCACCATCGGCACCAAAATTGGACCACGGGGCACCAAAGACCTCAAAATTGAAAAGTGTTGCAAACATTATGATTTTTTATGCGTAAGAATGCGCCAGGGATCACGGGGCACCAAAAACCAAAAGTCTTATTTTTGCACGATTATTGCATAATGTGTCGAAAATGAACCACGAGCACCGAAATATGACCACGGGGCACCACGAACCACAAGATTGAAAAGTGTTCCGAGCATTATGGTTTTTTATGCATAAGAATGCACCAAGAATCACGGGGCACCAAAACCCAAATGTCTTATTTTGGCATGAAAATTGCACAATGGGCCGAAAATGCACAACATGCACCAAAATTGGATGACGGGGCACGACGGACCTCAAAACTAAAAAGTGCTCCAAGCATTATGGTTTTTTATGCCTAAGAATGCACCAGGGATCACGGGGCACCAAAACCCAAAAGTCTTATTTTCGCACGAAAATTGCACAATGGACCGAAAATGCACCACGGGCACAAAAATTAGACCACGGGGCACCTCGGACCTCAAAACTTAAAAGTGTTCCAACCATTATTGATTTTTATCCATAAGAATTCACCAGGAATCACGGGGCACCAAAACCTAAAAGTCTTATTTTCGCACGAAAATTGCACAATGGGCCGAAAATGCATCACGGGCACCAAAATTGGACCACGGGACACCTCGGACCTCAAAACTGAAAAGCTCTATGAGCATTATGGTTTTTATTGCATAAGAATGCACCAGGGTTCATAGGGCACAAAAACCCAAAAGTCTTATTTTGGCACGAAAATTTGACAAATTGCTAAAAATGCACCACGGGAACCAAAATTGGACCACGGGGCACCGTGGACCTCAAAACTGAAAAGTGCTCCAACTATTATGGTTTTTTATGTATAAGAATGTACTAGCGATCACAGGGCACCAAAACCCAAAAGTCTTATTTTCGCAAGAAAATTTCACAAATGGCCGAAAATGCATTATCGGCACCAAAATTGGTCCACTGGGCACCACAGACCTCAAAACTGAAAAGTGTTTCGAGCATTATCGTTTTTTATGCATAAGAATGCCCCCGGGATCACGGGGCACCAAAACCCAAAAGACTTATTTTCGCATGAAAATTGCACAATGGACCGAAAATGCACCACAGGCGCCAAAATTGGACCACGAGGCACGACAGACCTCAAAACTAAAAAATTCTCTAAGCATTATGGTTTTTTGTGCATAAGAATGCACTAGGGATCACGGGGCACCAAAACCCAAAAGTCTTATTTTTGCACGAAAATTGCACAAATGGCCGAAAATGCATCACTGACACCAAAATTGGTCCACGGGGCACCACGAAACTCAAAACTTAAAAGTTCTCCAAGCATTATGGTTTTTTATGCATTAGAATGCACCAAGGATCACGGGGAACAAAAACCTAAAAGTCTTATTTTCGCACGAAAATTTCTCAAATGGCCGAAAATGCACCACGGGCACCACGGACCTCAAAACTGAAAAGTGTTCCTAGCATTATGGTTTTTTATGAATAAGAATGCACCAGGGATCACGAGGCACCAAAACCCAAAAGTCTTATTTTCGCACAAAAATTGCACAATGGGCTGACAATTCATTACCGGCACCAAAATTGGACCATGGGGCACCACAGACCTCAAAACTGAAAAGTGTTCCGAGCAATGTGGCATTTTATGGATAAAATGCACCGGAAATGACGGGGCACCAATACCCAAAAGTCCTATTTTCGCCCGAAAATTGCACAATTGGCCGAAAATGCACCACGGGCAGCAAAATTGGACCATGGGGCACCTCGGACCTCAATACTTAAAAGTGGTCCAGGCATTATGGTTTTTAATGCATAAGAATGCACCAGGGATCACGGAACACCAACACCCAAAAGCCTTATTTTCGCACGAATATTGGACAAATGTTCGAAAATGCAACACCGGCAACAAAATTGGACCATGGGGCTCCACGAACCTCAAAACTGTAAAGTGATTCAAGCATTATGGTTTTTAATGCATAAGAATGCACCAGGGATCACGCGGCACCAAAACCCAAAAGTCCTATTTTCGCACAAAAATTTCACATATGGCCGAAAATGCAACACCGGAACCAAAATTGGACCACGGGGCACCACGAACCTCAAAATTGAAGAGTGCTCCAAGAATTATAGTTTTTTATGCATAAGAATGCACCAAGGATCACGGGGCACCAAAACCCAAAAGTCTTATTTTCGCACGAAAATTTCACAAATGGCCGAGAATGCACCACCGGCACGAAAATTGGACCTCGGGGCACCATGGACATCAAAACTGAAAAGTGCTCTGAGCATTATGGTTTTTTATGCATAAGAATGCACCATGGATCATGGGGCACCAAAACCCAAAAGTCTTATTTTCAGTCGTAAATTTCACAAATGGTCGAAAATGCACCACCGACACCAAAATTGGACCACGGGGCACCACGGAACTCAAAACTTCAAAGTGCTCCAAGCATTATAGTTTTTTATGCATTAGAATGCACCAAGGATGACGGGGCACCAAAACCTAAAAGTCTTATTTTCGCACGAAAATTTCTCAAATGGCCGATAATGTACCACGGGCACCACGGACCTCAAAACTGAAAAGTGTTTCGAGCATTATGGTTTTTTATGAATAAGAATGCACCAGGGATCACGAAGCACAAAAACCCAAAAGTCTTATTTTCGCACAAAAATTGTACAACGGGCTGAAAATGCATTACCGGCACTAAAATTGGACCACGGGGCACCTCTGACCTCAAAACTGAAAAATGCTCCGAGCATTATGGTTTTTTTATGCATAAGAATGCACCATGAATCATGGGGCACCAAAACCCAAAAGTCTTATTTTCGCACGAAAATTACATAATGGGCCGAAAATGCACCACGGGCACCAAAATTGGACCACGGGGCACCTCAGACATCAAAACTTAAAAGTGCTCCGAGCATTATGGATTTTTATTCATAAGAATGAACCAGGGATCACGGTGCACCAAAGCCCAAAAGGCTTATTTTTACACGAAAATTGCACAATGGGCCGAAAATGCATCACGGCCACCAAAATTGGACCACGGGGCACCTCGGACCTCAAAACTGAAAAGTGCTCCAAGCATTATCATTTTTTATGTATAAGAATGCACCAGGGATCACGGGGCACCAAAACACAAAAGTCATATTTTCGCACGAAAATTGCACAACGGGCAGAAAATGCACCACGGGCACCACAATTGGACCACGGGGCACGTTGGACTTCAAAACTGATAAGTGCTCCAAGCATTACGGTTTCTTATGCATAAGAAAGTCCTAGGGATCACGTGGTACCAAAACCTAAAAGTTTCATTTTCGCATGAAAATTGCACAATGGGCCGAAAATGCCCCACAGGCACCAAAATTGGACCAGGGGGCACTTCGGACCTCAAAACTGAAAAATGCTCCGAGCATTATCGTTTTTTATGCATAAGAATGCACAAACGATCATGGGGCCCCAAATCCCAAAAGCCTTATTTTCGCACAAAAATTGCACAATGGGCCAAAAATGCATCATGGGCACCAAAATTGGACCACGGGGCACCTCGAACTTCAAAACTTAAAAGTGCTCCGAGAATTATGGTTTTTTATCCATAAGAATGCACCAGGGATTATGGGGCACCAAAACCCAAAAGTCTTATTTTCGCACGAAAATTACACAATGGGCCGAAAATGCACCACCGGCACAAAAATTGGACCACGGGGCACCTCAGACCTCAAAACTAAAAAGTTCTCCGAGTATAATGGATTTTTATGCATAAGAATGCACCAGGGATCAGGGGGCACCAAAGCCCAAAAGTCTTATTTTCGCATGAACATTGCACAAGTGGTAAAAAATGCACCACCGGCACCAAAATTGGACCACGCGGTAGCACGGACCTCAAAACTGAAAAGTGTTACTAGCATTATGGTTTATTCTGTATAAGAATGCACCAGGGATCATGGGGCACCAAAACCCAAATGTCTTATTTTCGCACGAAAATTGCACAAATGGCCGAAAATGCACTCCCGACACCAAAATTAGACCATGGGGCACCACGGACCTGAAAACTGAAAAGTTTTCCAATAATTATGCTTTTTTTTTTGCAAAAGAATGCACCACCGGCACCAAAATTGGACCACGAGGTAGCACGGACCTCAAGACAGAAAAGTGTTCTAAGCAATATGGTTTTTTATGCATAAAAATGCACCAGGGATCACGGGCCACCAAAACCCAAAAGTTTCATTTTCGCATGAAAATTGCACAATGGGCCGAAAATGCCCCACAGGAACCAAAATTGGACCAGGGGGCACTTCGGACCTCAAAACTGAAAAGTGCTCCGAGCATTATCGTTTTTTATGCATAAGAATGCACAAACGATCATAGGGCCCCAAATCCCAAAAGCCTTATTTTCGCACGAAAATTGCACAATGGGCCAAAAATGCATCATGGGCACCAAAATTGGACCACGGGACACCTCGAACTTCAAAACTTAAAAGTGCTCCGAGAATTATGGTTTTTTATGCATAAGAATGAACCAGGGATCATGGGGCACCAAAACCCAAAAGTCTTATTTTCGCACGAAAGTTGCACAATGGGCCGAAAATGCACCACCAGCACAAAAATTGGACCACGGGGCACCTCGGACCTCAAAACTCAAAAGTGCTCCGAGCATTATGGATTTTTATGCATAAGAATGAACCAGGGATCACGGTGCACCAAAGCCCAACAGGCTTATTTTTACACGAAAATTGCACAATGGGCCGAAAATGCATCACGAGCACCAAAATTGAACCACGGGGCACCACGGACCTCAAAATTGAAAAGTGCTCCGAGCATTATGGTTTTTTATGCATAAGAATGCACCAGGGATCACGGGGCACCAAAACCCAAAAGTCTTATTTTGGCACTAAAATTGGACCATGTGCCGAAAATGCACCACGGGCACCAAAAATGGACCACGGGGCACCACGGACCTCAAAACTAAAAAGTGCTTTGAGCATTATGGTATTTTATGCATAAGAATGCTCCAGGGATCAATGGGCACCAAAACCCAAAAGTCTTATTTTCGCACGAAAATGACACAATGGGCCAAAAATGCACTTCGGGCACCAAAATTGGACCACAGGGAACCTCGGACCTCAAAACTGAAAAGTGCTCCAAAGGATTATGGCATATTATTTATAAGAATGGACCAGGGATCACGGGGCACCAAAACCCAAAAGTCTTATTTTCGCACGAAAATTGCACAAATGGCCGAAAATGCACCACCGGCACCAACATTGGACCACGGGGCACCACGGACCTCAAAACTAAAAAGTGCTCCAAGAATTATGGTTTTATGCATAAGAATACACCATGGATCACGGGGCACCAAAACCCAAAAGTCCTATTTTTGCACGGAAATTGCACAATGGATCGAAAATGCACCACGGGCACCAAAATTGGACCGCGGGGCACGTCGGACCTCAAAACTGAAAAGTGCTTTGAGCATTATGGTTTTTTATGCATAAGAATGCGCCAGGGATCACGGGGTACCAAAACCCAAAAGTCTTATTTTCGCATTAAAATTGCACAAATGGCCAAAAATGCATCACCGATACCAAAATTGGACCACGGGGCACCATGGACCTCCAAACTGAAAAGAGTTTCGAGCATTATGATTTTTTGTGCATAAGAATGCACCAGGGATCACTCGGCACCAAAATCCAAAAGTCTTATTTTCGCACGAAAAATGTACAATGTGCCGAAAATGCACCACGAGCACCAAAATTGAACCACGGGGCACCATGGACCTCAAAATTGAAAAGTGCTATGAGCATTATGGTTTTTTATGCATAAGAATGCACCAGGGATCACGGGGCACCAAAACCCAAAAGTCTTATTTTGGCACTAAAATTGGACCATGTGCTGAAAATGCACCACGGGCACCAAAAATGGACCACGGGGCACCACAGACCTCAAAACTGAAAAGTGCTTCGAGCATTATGGTATTTTATGCATAAGAATGCTCCAGGGATCAATGGGCACCAAAACCCAAAAGTCTTATTTTCGCACGAAAATGACACAATGGGCCGAAAATACACTTCGGGCACCAAAATTGGACCACAGGGAACCTCGGACCTCAAAACTGAAAAGTGCTCCAAAGGATTATGGCATATTATTTATAAGAATGGACCAGGGATCACGGGGCACCAAAACCCAAAAGTCTTATTTTCGCACGAAAATTGCACAAATGGCCGAAAATGCACCACCGGCACCAACATTGGACCACGGGGCACCACGGACCTCAAAACTAAAAAGTGCTCCAAGAATTATGGTTTTATGCATAAGAATACACCATGGATCACGGGGCACCAAAACCCAAAAGTCCTATTTTTGCACGGAAATTGCACAATGGGTCGGAAATGCACCACGGGCACCAAAATTGAACCACGGGGCACCACGGACCTCAAAACTGAAAAGTGCTTCGAGCGTTATGGTATTTTATGCATAAGAATGCTCCAAGGATCAATGGGCACCAAAACCCAAAAGTCTTATTTTGGCACAAAAATTGGACCATGTGCCGAAAATTGACCACGGGCACCAAAAATGGACCACGGGGCACCACGGACCTCAAGAGTGAAAAGTGCTCCGAGCTTTATGGTATTTTATGCGTAAGAATACTCAGGGATCAATAAGCACCGAAACCCAAAAGTATTATTTTGGCACGAAAATTCGACAATATGCCGAAAATGCACCACAGGCACCAAAATTGGACCACGGGACACCACGGACCTCAAAACTGAAAAGTGCTCCGAGCATAATGGTTTTTTATGCATAAGAATGCACCACGGATCACGGGGAACCAAAACCCAAAAGTTTTATTTTGGCACGAAAATTACACCATGTGCGGAAAATGCACCACGGGCACCAAATTTGGACCACGGGGCACTACGTACCTCAAAACCAAAAAGTGCTCCGAGTAAGATGGTTTTTTATGCATAAGAATGAACCAGGGATAATGGGGCACCAAAACCCAGAAGTTAGATTTTGGCACGAAAATTGCACCATTTGCCAAAAAAGCACCACGGGGTTCGAAAATTGGACCACTGGACACCACGGACCTCAAAACCTAAAAGTGTTCCGAGCATGATGGTTTTTTATGCATAAGAATGCACTAGGGATAACGGAGCACCAAAAATCAAAAGTCTTATATTGGCACGAAAATTAAACCATGTGGCAAAAAATGCACCACGAGCACCAAAATTGGACCACGGGGCACCACGGACCTCAAAACTGAAAAGTGCTCTGAGCATTATGGTTTTTTTGTGCATAAGAATGAACCAGGGATCACGGGGACCAAAACCCAAAAGTCTTATTTTGGCACGAAACTTAAGCCATGTGCGGAAATGCACCATCGGCACCAAAATTGGACCACGGGGCACCACGGACCTCAAAACTGAAAAGTGCTCCAAGAATTATGGTTTTTTATGCATAAGAATGCACTAGGGATAACGGGGCACCAAAACCCAAAAGTCTTATTTTGGCACTAAAATTGGACCATGTGCCGATAATGCACCACGGGGACCAAAAATGGACCACGGGGCACCTCGGACCTCAAAACTGAAAAGTGCTCCGAGCATTATGGTTTTTTATGCATAAGAATGCTCCAGGGATCATGGGGCACCAAAACCCAAAAGTCTTATTTTGGCACAGAAATTGCACTATGTGCCGAAAATTCACCACGGGCACCAAAATTGGACCACGGGGGACCACGAACCTCAAAACTGAAAAGTGCTTCGACCATTATGGTTATTTATGCGTAAGAATGCACCAGGGATCACGGGGCACCAAAACCCAAAAGTCTTATTTTCGGACGAAAATTGCACAAATGGCCGAAAATGCACCACCGGCACCAAAATTATACCACGGGGCACCACAGACCTCAAAACTGAAAAGTGCTCCAAGCGTTATAGTTTTTTATGCATAACAATACACTTGGGATCACGGGGCACCAATACCCAAAAGTCTTATTTTCGCATGAAAATTGCGCAATGGGCCGAAAATGCACTACTGGCACCAAAATTGGACCACGGGGGACCACGAACCTCAAAACTGAAAAGTGCTCCGAGCATTATGGTTATTTATGCGTAAGAATGCACCAGGGATCACGGGCACCAAAACCCAAAAGTCTTATTTTCGGACGAAAATTGCACAAATGGCCAAAAATGCACCACCGGCACCAAAATTGTACCACAGGGCACCACATACCTCAAAACTGAAAAGTGCTCCAAGCGTTATAGTTTTTTATGCATAAAAATACACTAGGGATCACGGGGCACCAATACCCAAAAGTCTTATTTTTGCACGAAAATTGCGCAATGGGCCGAAAATGCACTACTGGCACCAAAATTGGACCACGGGGGACCACGAACCTCAAAACTGAAAAGTGCTCCGAGCGTTATGGTTTTTTATGCATATGAATGCACCAGGGATCACGGGGCACCAAAACCCAAAAGTCTTATTTTCAGACGAAAATTGCACAAATGGGTGAAAATGCACCACCGACACCAAAATTGGACCACGAGGCACCACGAACCTCAACATTGAAAAGTGCTCTGAGAATTATGGTTTTTTATGCCTAAGAATGCCCCAACGATCACTGGGCACAAAAAGCTAAAAGTCTTATTTTGTCGCGGAAATTGCACCATAGGCCAAAAATGCACCACGGGGCACCAAAATATGACTACTAGACACGACGAACCTCAAAATTGAAAAGTCCTCCGAGCATTATTATTTTTTATGTATAAGAATGCACCAGGGATCATGGGGCACCAAAACCCAAAAGTCTTATTTTGGCACGACAGTTGCATTATGTGCCGAAAATGCACTACGGGCAACAAAATTTGATCACGGGGCACCACGGACCTCAAACCTGAAAAGTGCTCCAAGCATTATTTTTTTTATGCATAAGAATGCACCACGGATCATGGGGCACCAATACCCAAACGTGTTATTTTCGCACGAAAATTGCACAAATGGCAGAAAATGCACCACCAGCACCAAATTTGGATGACGGGGCACCACGGACATCAAAACTGAAAAGTGCTACAAGCATTATGGTTTTTTATGCATAAGAATGCTCCAGGGATCACGAGGCACCAAAACCGAAAGGTCTTATATTCGCACTAAAATTGCACAATGGGTCGGAAATGCACCACAGCCACCAAAATTGGACCACGGAGCACCACATACCTCAAAACTGAAAAGTGCTCAGAGAATTATGGTTTTTTATGCATAAGGGTGCACCAGGGATCATGGAGCACCAAAACCCAAAAGTCTTATTTTGGCACGAAAATTTCACCATGTGTTGAAAATTCACCACAAGCACAAAAATTGGACCACGGGGCACCATGGACCTCAAAACTGAAAACTGCTCAGAGCATTATGGTTTTTTATGCATAAGGGTGCACCAGTGATCATGGAGCACCAAAACCCAAAAGTCTTATTTTGGCACAAAAATTTCACCATGTGTTGAAAATTCACCACAAGCACCAAAATTGGACCACGAGGCACCATGGACCTCAAAACTGAAAAGTGTTCCGAGTATTACCGTTTTTTATGTATAAGAATCAACCAGGGATCACGGGGCACCAAAACCCAGAAAGTCATATTTTCGCACAAATATTGCACAACGAAAATTGCACAATGAAAAGTGCTCCAAGCATTATGGATTGTTATGCATGAGGATGCACCAGGGATCACGGGGCAGGGATCACGGGGCACCAAAACCTAATAGTCTTATTTTGGCACGAAATTTGCACCATGTGCCGAAAATTCACTACGGACACCCAAATTGCACCACCGGGCACCACGGACCTCCAAACTGAAAAGTGCTCCGAGCATTATGGTTTTTTATGCATAAGAATGCACCAGGGATCATGGGGCACGAAAACCCAAAAGTTTTATTTTCGCACGAAAATTGTACAAATGGTCGAAAATGCACCACCGGCACCAAAATTGGACCACGGGGCACCACGGACCTCAAAACTGAAAAGGGTTTCAAGCTTTATGGTTTTGTATGCAGAAGAATGCACCAGGGATCACGTGGCACCAAAAACCAAAAGTCTTATTTTCGCACGAAAATTGTACAAATTGCCGAAAATGCTCCATCGGCACCAAAATTGGACCACCGGGCACAACGGATCTCAAAACTGAAAAGTGCTCCAAGCATGATGGTTTTTTATGCATAAGAATGCTCCAGGGATCATGGGGCACCAAAACCCAAAAGTCTTATTTTCCGACTAAAATTGTACAAAAGGCCGAAAATGTACCACCGACACCAAAATTGGACCACCGAGCACCTCGGACCTCAAAACTGAAAAGTTCTCTAAGCATGATGGTTTTTTATGCATAAGAATGCACCAGGGATCACGGGGCAACAAAACCCAAACTCTTTTTTTCGCACAAAAATTGCACAATGGGCCGAAAAGGCACCTCCGGCACCAAAATTGGACCACGGGGCACCTCGGACCTCAAAACTGAAAAGTACTTTGAGCGTTATGGTTGTTTATGCATAAGAATGCACCAGGGATAATGGGGCACCGAAACCCAAAAGTCTTATTTTTGCACGAAGATTGTACAATGGGCCGAAAATGCACGACGGGCACCAAAATCTGTCCACGGGGCACCTCGGACCTCAAAACTAAAAAGTGCTCTGAGCATTATGGTTTTTTATGCATAAGAATGCACAAGGGTTCATGGGGCACCAAAACCCAAAAGTCTTATTTTCGCACGAAAATTGTACAAATGGGCGAAAATGCACCACCGGTACCAAAATTGGACCACTGGGCACCTCTGACCTAAAATCTGAAAAGTGCTTCGAGCATTATTGTTTTTTATGCATAAGAATGCACCAGGGATAACGGGGCACCAAAACCCAAAAGTTTTATTTTCGCACGAAAATTGCACAAATGGCCGAAAGTGCACGACCGGCACCAAAATTGGACCACGGGGCACCTTGGAACTCAAAACTGAAAGGTTCTCCAAGCATTAGGGTTTTTTATGCATAAGAATGCACCAGGGATCACGGGTCCCCAAAACCCAAAACTCTTATTTTCGCACGAAAATTACAAAATGGGCAGAAATTGCACCATGGGCACATAATTGGACCACGGGGCACCTCGGACCTCAAAACTGAAAAGTGCTCCGAGCATTCAGGTTTTTTATGCATAAGAATGCTCCAGGGATCACGGGGCACCAAAACCCAAAACTCTTATTTTCGCCCGAAAATTGCACAATGGGCGGAAAATGCACCACTGGCACCAAAATTGGACCACGGGGCACCTCGGACCTCAAAACTGAAAAGTTTTCTGAGTATTATTGGTTTTTATGCATAAGAATGCACCAGAGATCATGGGGCACCAAAACCCAAAAGTCTTATTTTCGCACGAAAATTCCACAAATGGCCGAAAATGTACCACGAGCACCAAAATTGGACCACGGGGCACCTCGGACCTCAAAACTGAAAAGTGCTCTGGGCATTATGATTTTTTATGGTTAAGAATGCACTATGGATCACGGGGAACCAACACCCAAAAGTCGTTTTTTTCGTACTAAATTGCACAATGGGCCGAAAATGCAACACGGGCACCAAAATTCGTCCACAGGGCACCTCGAACCTCAAAACTGAAAAGTTCTCTGAGCATTGTGGTTTTTTACGGATAAGAATGCACCAGGGCTCAAGGGAACCAAAACCCAAATGTCTTATTTTCGCATGAAAATTGCACAAATGGACGAAAATGTACCACGGGAACAAAAATTCGACCACGGGGAACCTCGGACGTCAAAACTTAAAAGTGCTCATAGCATTATGGTTTTTTATGCATTAGAATGCACCAGGGATCGTGGGGCACCAACACCCAAAAGTCTTATTTTCGCACGAAGATTGCAAAATGTGCCGACAATGCACAACCGGCACCAAAATTGGACCACGGAGCACCTCGGACCTCAAAACTGAAAAGTGCTCCGAGCATTGTGGATTTTATGCATAAGAATGCTCCAGGGATCACGGGGCACCTAAACCCAAAACTCTTATTTTCGCCCGAAAATTGCACAATGGGCGGAAAATGCACCACGGGCACCAAAATTGGACCACGGGGCACCTCGGACCTCAAAACTGAAAAGTTCTCTGAGTATTATTGTTTTTTATGCATAAGAATGCACCAGAGATCATGGGGCACCAAAACCCAAAAGTCTTATTTTCGCACGAAAATTCCACAAATGGCCGAAAATGTACCACGAGCACCAAAATTGGACCACGGGGCACCTCGGACCTCAAAACTGAAAAGTGCTCTGGGCATTATGATTTTTTATGGTTAAGAATGCACTATGGATCACGGGGAACCAACACCCAAAAGTCTTTTTTTCGCACGAAATTGCACAATGGGCCGAAAATGCAACACGGGCACCAAAATTCGTCCACAGGGCACCTCGAACCTCAAAACTGAAAAGTTCTCTGAGCATTGTGGTTTTTTACAGATAAGAATGCACCAGGGCTCAAGGGAACCAAAACCCAAATGTCTTATTTTCGCATGAAAATTGCACAAATGGACGAAAATGTACCACGAGAACAAAAATTCGATCACGGGGAACCTCGGACATCAAAACTTAAAAGTGCTCATAGCATTATGGTTTTTTATGCATTAGAATGCACCAGGGATCGCGGGGTACCAACACCCAAAAGTCTTATTTTCGCATGAAGATTGCACAATGTGCCAACAATGCACCACCGGCACCAAAATTGGACCACGGGGCACCTCGGACCTCAAAACTGAAAAGTGCTCCGAGCATTGCGGATTTTATGCATAAGAATGCACCATGGTTCATGGGGCACCAAAATCCGAAAGTCTTATTTTCGCATGAAAATTGCACAAATGGTCGAAAATGCACCATCAGCACCAAAATTGGATCACGGGGCACCTTGGACCTCAAAACTGAAAGGTTCTCCAAGCATTATGGTTTTTTATGCATAAGAATGCACCAGGGATCAAGGGGCACCAAAACCCAAAAGTCTTTTTTTTGCACGAAAATTGCACAATGGGCCGAAAATGCAACACGGGCACCAAAATTCAACCACGGGGAACCTCGGACCTCAAAATTGAAAAGTGCTCCGAGCATTGCGGTTTTTTAAGGATAAGAATGCACTAGGGATCACGGGGAACCAAAACCCAAAAGTATTATTTTCGTACAAAAATTGCACAATGGGCCGAAAATGCAACACGGGCACCAAAATTCAACCACGGGGAACCTCGGACCTCAAAACTGAAAAGTGCTCCGAGAATTATGGTTTTTTATGGATAAGAATACACCATGGATCACGGGGAACCAAAACCCAAAAGTATTATTTTCGTACGAAAATTGCACAAATGGCCGAAAATGCACCATCGGCACCAAAATTGGACCACGGGGCACCTCGGACCTCAAAACTGAAAAGTGCTTTGAGCATTGTTCTTTTTTATGCAAAAGAATGCACCAGGAATAATGGGGCACCAAAACCCAAAAGTCTTATTTTCGCACGAAAATTGCACAATGGGCGGAAAATGCACCACGGGCACCAAAATTGGACCACGGGGCACCTCGGACCTCAAAACTGAAAAGTGCTCCAAGCATTATGGTTTTTTATGCATAAGAATGCACTAGGGATCATGGGGCACCAAAACCCAAAAGTCTTATTTTTGCACAAAAATTCCACAAATGGCCGAAAATGTACCAGGAGCACCAAAATTGGACCACGGGGAACCTCGGACTTCAAAACTGAAAAGTGCTCCGAGAATTATGGTTTTTTATGCATTAGAATGCACCAGGGATCATGGGGCACCAAAACCCAAAAGTCTTATTTTCGCATGAAAATTGCACAAATGGCCGAAAATGCACCACCGACAACAAAATTGAACCACGGGGTACGACGAACCTCAAAACTGAAAAGTGCTCCGAGCATGATGGTTTTTTATGCATAAGAATGCAGAATGGATCACGGGACACCAAAATGCAAGAGTCTTAGTTTCGCACAAAAATTGAACAAATGGCCGAAACTGCACCACCGGCACCAAAATTGGATTACGGGGTACCTCGGACCTCAAAACTGAAAAGTCCTCCAAGCATTATGATTTTTTATGGATATGAATGCACCAGGGATCACGGGGAACCAAAACCCAAAAGTCTTATTTTCTCACGAAAATTGCACAATGGAAGGAAAATGCACCACGGGCACCAATATTGGACCACGGGGTACCTCGGACCTCAAAACTGAAAGTCCTCCGAGTATTATGGTTTTTTATGGATAAGAATGCACCAGGGATCACGGGGAACCAAAACCCAAAAGTCTTATTTTCGCACGAAAATTGCACAAATGGCCGAAAATGCACCACCGACACCAAAATTGGACCACGGGGTACGACGAACCTCAAAACTGAAAAGTGCTCCGAACATGATGGTTTTTTGTGCATAAGAATGCAGCAGGGATCACGGGGTACCAAAACCGAAAAGTCTTATTTTCACATGCAAATTGCACAAATGGCCGAAAATACCCCACCGACACCAAAATTAAACCACGGGGCAGCACGGACCTTAAAACAGAAAAGAGTTCCAAGCATTATGGTTTTTTCTATATAAGAATGCACCAGGAATCACGGGGCACCAAAACCCAAAAGTTTTATTTTCGCACGAAAATTGCACAATGGGCCGAAAATGCACCACGGGCACCAAAATTGAAAAGTGCTTTGAGCATTATGGTTTTTTATGGATAAGAAAGCACAAGGGATAACGGGGCACCAATACCCAAAAGTCTTATTTTCGCACGAAAATTGTACAAATTGGCGAAAATGTACCAAGGGCACCAAAATTTGACCACGGGGCACCTCGGACCTCAAAGTTGAAAAGTGCTCCATTATGGTTTTTTATGCATGAGAATGCAACAGGGTTCACGGGGCACCAAAACCCAAAAGTCTTATTTTTGCGCGAAAATTACACAATGGGCCGAAAATGCACCACGGGCACCAAAATTGCAACATGGGGCACCTCGGACCTCAAAACTGAAATGTGCTATGAGCATTATGGTTTTTTATTCGTAAGAATGCACCAGGGTTAACGAGGCACCAAAAACCAAAAGTCTTATTTTCGCATGAAAATTGCACAAATGGCTGAAAATGCACCACTGGCACCAAAATTGTTCCACGAGGCACCACGGACCTCAAAACTGAAAAGTGTTCCAAGCATTACGGATTTTTATGCATAAGAATGCACTAGGGATCATGGGGCACCAAAATCCAAAAGTCTTATTTTCGCACGAAAATTGCACAAACGACCGAAAATGAACCACGGGCACCAAAAATTGGCCACGGGGCACCTCGGACCTCAAAACTGGAAAGTTCTCCGAGCATTGTGGTTTTTTATGCATAAGAATGCACCAAGGATCACAGGGCACCAAAACCCAAAAGTCTTATTTTCGCATGAAAATTGTACAAATGGAAGAAAATGCACCATCGGCACCAAAATTGGACCACGGGGCACCACGAACCTGAAAACTGAAAAGTGTGTTGAGCATTATGGTTTTTTATGCATAAGAATGCACCATGGATTACGGGGCACCAAAACCCAAAAGTCTTATTTTCGCACTAAGATTGCACAATGGGCCGAAAATGAACAACGGGCACAAAAATTGGACCACGGTGCACCTCGGACCTCAAAACTGAAAAGTGCTTCGAACATTATGGTTTTTTATGCATAAGAATGCACCAGGAATCACGGGGCACCAAAAACCCAAAAGTTTTATTTTCGCACGAAAATTGCACAATGGACCGAAAATGCACCACGGGCACCAAAACTGAAAAGTACTCTGAGCATTATGGTTTTTTATGGATAAGAAAGCACAAGGGATCACGGGGCACCAATACCCAACAGTCTTATTTTCGCACGAAGATTGCACAAATGGGCGAAAATGTACCAAGGGCACCAAAATTTGACCACGGGGCACCTCGGAACTCAAAGTTGAAAAGTGCTCCGAGCATTATGGTTTTTTATGCATGAGAATGCAACAGGGTTCACGGGGCACCAAAACCCAAAAGTATGATTTTCGCATGAAAATTACACAATGGGCCGAAAATGTACCACGGGCACCAAAATTGCAACATGGGGCACCTCGGACCTCAAAACTGAAAAGTGCTATGAGCATTATGGTTTTTTATTCGTAAGAATACACCAGCGTTAACGAGGCACCCAAAGCCAAAAGTCTTATTTTCGCACGAAAATTGCACAAATGGCTGAAAATGCACCACTGGCACCAAAATTGGACCACGAGGCACCACGGACCTCAAAACTGAAAAGTGTTCCAAGCATTACGGTTTTTTATGCATAAGAATGCACCAGGGATCATGGGGCACCAAAACCCAAAAGTCTTATTTTCGCACAAAAATTGCACAAACAACCGAAAATGAACCACAGGCACCAAAATTTGGCCACAGGGCACCTCGGACCACAAAACTAGAAAGTTCTCCGAGCATTGTGGTTTTTTATGCATAAGAATGCACCAGGGATCACAGGGCACCAAAACCCAAAAGTCTTATTTTCGCATGAAAATTGTACAAATGGCCGAAAATGCACCACCGACACAAAAATTGGACCACGGGGCACCACGAACCTGAAAACTGAAAAGTGTGTTGAGCATTATGGTTTTTTATGCATTAGAATGCACCAGGGATGACAGGGCACCAAAACCCAAAAGTCTTATTTTCGCACGAAAATTGTACAAATGGTCGAAAATGCACAACCGGCACCAAAATTGGACCACAGGGCACCACGGACCTCAAAACGGAAAAGGATTTTGAGCTTTATGGTTTTGTATGCATAAGAATGCACCAGGGATCACAAGGCACCAAAATCCAAAAGTCTTATTTTCGCACGAAAATTGCGCAAATGGCAAAAAGTGCACCACCGGCACGAAAATTGGACCACGGGGCACCACGGACCTCAAAACTGAAAAGTGCTCCGACCATTATGGTTTTTTATACGTAAGAATGCACATGGGATCACGGGGCACCAAAACCCAAAAGGCTCATTTTCGCACAAAAATTTCACAAATGGCCGAAAATGCAACAACGACACCAAAATTTGACCACGTGGACACAACGGACCTCAAAACTGAAAAGTGCTCCACGCATTATGGTTTTTTATGCATAAGAATGCACCAGGGATCATGGGGCACGAAAACCCAAAAGTTTTATTTTCGCACGAAAATTGTACAAATGGTCGAAAATGCACCACTGGCACCAAAATTGGACCACGGGGCACCACGAACCTCAAAACTGAAAAGGGTTCCGAGCTTTATGGTTTTGTATGCAGAAGAATGCACCAGGGATCACGTGGCACCAAAAACCAAAAGTCTTATTTTCACACGAAAATTTCACAAATCACTGAAAATGCACCACGGGCACCAAAATTTGACCACGGCGCACCTCGGACCTCAAAACTGGAAAGTTCTCCGAGCATTATGATTTTTAATGCATAAGAATGCACCAGGGATGACGGGGCACCAAAACCCAAAAGTCTTATTTTCGCACGAAAATTGGACAAATGGCCGAAATGCACCGCCGGCACCAAAATTGGACCACGGGGCACCACAGACCTCAAAACTGAAAATTGCTCCAAGCATGATGGTTTTTTACGCATAAGAATGCACCTGGGATCAAGGGGCACCAAAACCCAAAAGACTTATTTTCGCACGAAAATTGCACAATGGGTCGAAAATGCAAAATAAACATGAAAATTGGACCACGGGGAACCACGAACCTCAAAACTGAAAAAGAGTTCCGAGCATTATAATTTTTTTTGCATAAGAACGCACCAGGGATCACGGGGCACCAAAATCCAAAAGTCTTATTTTCGCACGAAAATTTAACAATTGGTCGAATATGCACCATCGGCACCAAAATCGGACCACGGGGCACCACAGACCACAAAATGAAAAGTGCTCCAAGAATTATGGTTTTTTATGCATAAGAATGCACCAGGAATCACGGGGCACCAAAATCCAAAAGTCTTATTTTCGCACAAAAATTGCACAATGGGCCGAAAATGCACCACGGGCACCAAAATTGGACCACAGGGCACCTCGAACCTCAAAACTGAAAAGTGCTATGAGCATTATGGTTTTTTATGCATAAGAATGCACCAGGGATGACAGGGCACCAGAACCCAAAAGTCTTATTTTCGCACGAAAATTGTACAAATGGTCGAAAATGCACCACATGCACCAAAATTGGACCACAGGGCACCACGGACCTCAAAACGGAAAAGGGTTTTGAGCTTTATGGTTTTGTATGCATAAGAATGCACCAGGGATCACGAGGCACCAAAATCCAAAAGTCTTATTTTCGCACGAAAATTGCGCAAATGGCAAAAATTGCACCACCGACATGAAAATTGGACCACGGGGCACCACGGACCTCAAAACTGAAAAGTGCTCTGACCATTATGGTTTTTTATACATAAGAATGCACTTGGGATCACGGGGCACCAAAACCCAAAAGGCTTATTTTCGCACAAAAATTTCACAAATGGCCGAAAATGCAACAACGACACCAAAATTTGACCACGGGGACACAAAGGACCTCAAAACTGAAAACTGCTCCATGCATTATGGTTTTTTATGCATAAGAATGTACCAGGCATCATGGGGCACGAAAACCCAAAAGTTTTATTTTCGCACGAAAATTGTACAAATGGTCGAAAATGCACCACCGGCACCAAAATTGGACCACGGGGCACCACGGACCTCAAAACTCAAAAGGGTTCCGAGCTTTATGGTTTTGTATGCAGAAGAATGCACCAGGGATCACGTGGCACCAAAAACCAAAAGTCTTATTTTCACACGAAAATTTCACAAATCGCCGAAAATGCACCACAGGCACTAACATTTGACCACGGCGCACCTCAGACCTCAAAACTGGAAAGTTCTCCAAGCATTATGATTTTTAATGCATAAGAATGCACCAGGGATCACGGGGAACCAAAACCGAAAAGTCTTATTTTCGCACGAAAATTGCTCAAATGGCCGAAATGCACCGCCGGCACCAAAATTGGACCACGGGGCACCACAGACCTCAAAACTGAAAATTGCTCCAAGCATGATGGTTTTTTACGCATAAGAATGCACCTGGGATCAAGGGGCACCAAAACCCAAAAGACTTATTTTCGCACGAAAATTGCACAATGGGTCGAAAATGCAAAATAAACATGAAAATTGGACCACGGGGAACCACGAACCTCAAAACTGAAAAAGAGTTCCGAGCATTATAATTTTTTTTGCATAAGAACGCACCAGGGATCACGGGGCACCAAAATCCAAAAGTCTTATTTTCGCACGAAAATTTCACAATTGGCCGAATATGCACCATCGGCACCAAAATCGGACCACGGGGCACCACAGACCTCAAAATGAAAAGTGCTCCAAGAATTATGGTTTTTTATGCATAAGAATGCACCAGGGATCACGGGGCACCAAAATCCAAAAGTCTTATTTTCGCACAAAAATTGCACAATGGGCCGAAAATGCACCATGGGCACCAAAATTGGACCACAGGGCACCTCGAACCTCAAAACTGAAAAGTGCTCCGAGCATTATGGTTTTTTATGCATAAGAATGCACCAGGGATGACAGGGCACCAGAACCCAAAAGTCTTATTTTCGCACGAAAATTGTACAAATGGTCGAAAATGCACCACCGGCACCAAAATTGGACCACAGGGCACCACGGACCTCAAAACGGAAAAGGGTTTTGAGCTTTATGGTTTTGTATGCATAAGAATACACCAGGGATCACAAGGCACCAAAATCCAAAAGTCTTATTTTCGCACGAAAATTGCGCAAATGGCAAAAAATGCACCACCGGCACGAAAATTGGACCACGGGGCACCACGGACCTCAAAACTGAAAAGTACTCTGACCATTATGGTTTTTTATACATAAGAATGCACCTGGGATCACGGGGCACCAAAACCCAAAAGGCTTATTTTCGCACAAAAATTTCACAAATGGCCGAAAATGCAACAACGACACCAAAATTTGACCACGGGACACAACGGACCTCAAAACTGAAAAGTGCTCCATGCATTATGGTTTTTTATGCATAAGAATGCACCAGCGATCATGGGGCACGAAAACCCAAAAGTTTTATTTTCGCACGAAAATTGTACAAATAGTCGAAAATGCACCACCGGCACCAAAATTGGACCACGGGGCACCACTGACCTCGAAACTGAAAAGGGTTTTGAGCTTTATGGTTTTGTATGCATAAGAATGCACCAGGGATCACGAGGCACCAAAATCCAAAAGTCTTATTTTCGCACAAAAATTGCGCAAATGGCAAAAAATGCACCACCGGCACGAAAATTGGACAACGGGGCACCACGGACCTCAAAACTGAAAAGTGCTCTGACCATTATGGTTTTTTATACATAAGAATGCACCTGGGATCACGGGGCACCAAAACCCAAAAGGCTTATTTTCGCACAAAGATTTCACAAATGGCCGAAAATGCAACAACGACACCAAAATTTGACCACGGGACACAACGGACCTCAAAACTGAAAAGTGCTCCATGCATTATGGTTTTTTATGCATAAGAATGCACCAGCGATCATGGGGCACGAAAACCCAAAAGTTTTATTTTCGCACGAAAATTGTACAAATAGTCGAAAATGCACCACCGGCACCAAAATTAGACCACGGGGCACCACGAACCTCGAAACTGAAAAGGGTTCAGAGATTTATGGTTTTCTATGCAGAAGAATGCACCAGGGATCACGTGGCACCAAAAATCAAAAGTCTTATTTTCACACGAAAATTTCACAAATCGTCGAAAATGCACCACGGGCACCAAAATTTGACCACGGCGCACCTCGGACCTCAAAACTGGAAAGTTCTCCGAGCATTATGATTTTTAATGCATAAGAATGCACCAGGGATCACGGGGCACCAAAACCCAAAAGTCTTATTTTCGCACAAAAATTGCACAAATGGCCGAAATGCACCGCCGGCACCAAAATTGGACCACGGGGCACCACGGACCTCAAAACTGAAAATTGCTCCAAGCATTATGGTTTTTTATGCATAAGAATGCACCTAGGATCAGGTGGCACCAAAACCCAAAAGACCACGGGGCACGAAAATTGCACAATGGGCCGAAAATGCAAAATAAACACGAAAATTGGACCACGGGGCACCACGAACCTCAAAACTGAAAAAGACTTCCGAGCATTATAATTTTTTTTGCATAAGAATGCACCAGGGATCACGGGGCACCAAAATCCAAAAGTCTTATTTTCGCACGAAAATTTCACAATTGGCCGAATATGCACCATCGGCACCAAAATCGGACCACGGGGCACCACAGACCTCAAAATGAAAAGTGCTCCAACAATTATGGTTTTTTATGCATAAGAATGCACCAGGGATCACGGCGCACCAAAGTCCGAAAGGCTTATTTTCGCACAAAAATTGCACAATGGGCCGAAAATGCACCACGGGCACCAAAATTGGACCACAGGGCACCTCGAACCTCAAAACTGAAAAGTGCTCCGAGCATTATGGTTTTTTATGCACAAGAATGCACCAGGGATGACAGGGCACCAAAACCTAAAAGTCTTATTTTCGCACGAAAATTGTACAAATGGTCGAAAATGCACCACCGGCACCAAAATTGGACCACAGGGCACCACGGACCTCAAAACGGAAAAGGGTTTTGAGCTTTATGGTTTTGTATGCATAAGAATGCACCAGGGATCACGAGGCACCAAAATTCAAAAGTTTTATTTTCGCACGAAAATTGCGCAAATGGCAAAAAATGCACCACAGGCACGAAAATTGGACCACGGGGCACCACGGACCTCAAAACTGAAAAGTGCTCTGATCATTATGGTTTTTTATACATAAGAATGCACCTGGGATCACGGGGCACCAAAACCCAAAAGGCTTATTTTCGCACAAAAATTTCACAAATGGCCGAAAATGCAACAACGACACCAAAATTTGACCACGGGACACAACGGACCTCAAAACTGAAAAGTGCTCCATGCATTATGGTTTTTTATGCATAAGAATGCACCAGGGATCATGGGGCACCAAAACCCAAAAGTTTTATTTTCGCACGAAAATTGTACAAATGGTCGAAAATGCACCACCGGCACCAAAATTGGACCACAGGGCACCACGGACCTCAAAACGGAAAAGGGTTTTGAGCTTTATGGTTTTGTATGCATAAGAATGCACCAGGGAACACGAGGCACCAAAATCCAAAAGTCTTATTTTCGCACGAAAATTGCACAAATGGCAAAAAATGCACCACAGGCACGAAAATTGGACCACGGGGCACCACGGACCTCAAAACTGAAAAGTGCTCTGACCATTATTGTTTTTTATACATAAGAATGCACCTGGGATCACGGGACACCAAAACCCAAAAGGCTTATTTTCGCATAAAAATTTGACAAATGGCCGAAAATGCATCAAGGACACCAAAATTTGACCACGGGACACAACGGACCTCAAAACTGAAAAGTGCTCCATGCATTATGGTTTTTTATGCATAAGAATGCACCAGCGATCATGGGGCACGAAAACCCAAATGTTTTATTTTCGCACGAAAATTGTACAAATGGTCGAAAATGCACCACCGGCACCAAAATTGGACCACGGGGCACCACGGACCTCGAAACTGAAAAGGGTTCTGAGCTTTATGGTTTTGTATGCAGAAGAATGCACCAGGGATCACGTGGCACCAAAAACCAAAAGTCTTATTTTCACACGAAAATTTCACAAATTACCGAAAATGCACCACGGGCACCAAAATTTGACCACGGCGCACCTCGGACCTCAAAACTGGAAAGTTCTTCGAGCATTAAGTTTTAATGCATAAGAATGCACCAGGGATCACGGGGCACCAAAACCCAAAAGTCTTATTTTCGCACGAAAATTGCACAAATGGCCGAAATGCACCGCCGGCACCAAAATTGGACCACGGGGCACCACAGACCTCAAAACTGAAAATTTCTCCAAGCATTATGGTTTTTTATGCATAAGAATGCACCTGGGATCAGGGGGCACAAAAACCCAAAAGACTTATTTTCGCACGAAAATTGCACAATGGGCCGAAAATGCAAAATAAACACGAAAATTGGACCACGGGGCACCACGAACCTCAAAACTGAAAAAGAGTTCTGAGCATTATAAGTGTTTTTGCATAAGAATGCACCAGGGATGACGGGGAACCAAAATCCGAAAGTCTTATTTTCGCACGAAAATTTCACAATTGGCCGAATATGCACCATCGGCACCAAAATCGGACCACGGGGCACCACAGACCTCAAAATGAAAAGTGCTCCAAGAATTATGGTTTTTTATGCATAAGAATGCACCAGGGATCACGGGGAACCAAAATCCAAAAGTCTTATTTTCGCACAAAAATTGCACAATGGGCCAAAAATGCACCACGGGCACCAAAATTGGACCACAGGGCACCTCGAACCTCAAAACTGAAAAGTGCTCCGAGCATTATGGTTTTTTATGCACAAGAATGCACCAGGGATGACAGGGCACCAAAACCTAAAAGTCTTATTTTCGCACGAAAATTGTACAAATGGTCAAAAATGCACCACCGGCACCAAAATTGGACCACAGGGCACCACGGACCTCAAAACGGAAAATGGTTTTGAGCTTTATGGTTTTGTATGCATAAGAATGCACCAGGGATCACGAGGCACCAAAATCCAAAAGTCTTATTTTCGCACGAAAATTGCGCAAATGGCAAAAAATGCACCACCGGCACGAAAATTGGACCACGGGGCACCACAGACCTCAAAACTGAAAAGTGCTTTATTCATTATGGTTTTTTATACATAAGAATACACCTGGGATCACGGGGCACCAAAACCCAAAAGGCTTATTTTCGCACAAAAATTTCACAAATGGCCGAAAATGCAACAACGACACCAAAATTTGACCATGGGACACAACGGACCTCAAAACTGAAAAGTGCTCCATGCATTATGGTTTTTTATGCATAAGAATGCACCAGGGATCATGGGGCACGAAAACCCAAAAGTTTTATTTTCTCACGAAAATTGTACAAATGGTCGAAAATGCACCACCGGCACCAAAATTGGACCACGGGGCACCACGGACCTCAAAACTGAAAAGGGTACCGAGCTTTATGGTTTTGTATGCAGAATAATGCACCAGGGATCACGTGGCATCAAAAACCAAAAGTCTTATTTTCACCCGAAAATTTCACAAATCGCCGAAAATGCACCACGGGCACCAAAATTTGACCACGGCGCACCTCGGACCTCAAAACTGGAAAGTTCTTCGAGCATTATGATTTTTAATGCATAAGAATGCACCAGGGATCACGGGGCACCAAAACCCAAAAGTCTTATTTTCGCACGAAATTTGCACAAATGGCCGAAATGCACCGCCGGCACCAAAATTGGACCAATCACATTAAAAGGATAACATTACCATTAATAGTTTCCTTTATTAGTTTTTTATCACAACGTTTAGAATAATTTCGATTATTAATGACAGGAGATATGTATTTTTTATAAAATTAAACGAGATATCCTGAAATTTTTTTAGGTATTCTCTCATTTTATGCCAATTTGGAAGGCAACGATCTTTTTAGATCTCACAAAAAAAATTATAATCTTTTTATTATTTCACCTCCCAAACATATCATGAAATTTTGATATTTCTACGACAAATACCAATTAAATTAAAAAGATAGAAATACCATTAATAGTTTCCTTTATTAGTTTTTTATCACAACGTTTATAACAATTTCCGTTATTAATGAGAGGAGATATGCATTTTTTAATAAAATTAAAGGAGATATCCTGAAATTTTTTATCTCTTCTCTCATTTTATGCCAATTTGGAAGGGAATGATCTTTTTAGATCTCACAAAAATTATAATCTTTTTATTATTTCACCTCCCAAACATATCATGAAATTTTGATATTTCTATGACAAATACCAATCACATTTAAAAGATAACATTACCATTAATAGTTTCCTTTATTAGTTTTTTATCACAACGTTTAGAATAATTTCCATTATTAATGAGAGGAGATATGTATTTTTAATAAAATTAAACGAGATATCCTGAAATTTTTTTAGGTCTTCTCTCATTTTATGCCAATTTGGAAGTCAATGATCTTTTTAGATCTCCCAAAAAAAATTATAATCTTTTTATTATTTCACCTCCCAAACATATCATGAAATTTTGATATTCCTACGACAAATACCAATCACATTAAAAAGATAAAAATACCATTAATAGTTTCCTTTATTAGTTTTTTATCACAACGTTTAGAATAATTTCCATTATTAATGAGAGGAGATATGTATTTTTAATAAAATTAAACGAGATATCCTGAAATTTTTTAGGTCTTCTCTCATTTTATGCCAATTTGGAAGGGAATGATCTTTTTAGATCTCACAAAAAAAATTATAATCTTTTTATTATTTCACCTCCCAAACATATCGTGAAACTTTGATATTTCTTCGACAATTACAAATCACATTAAAAAGATAACAATCACATTAATAGTTTCCTTTATTAGTTTTTTATCACAACGTTTATAATAATTTCCGTTATTAATGAGAGGAGATATGCATTTTTTAATAAAATTAAACGAGATATCCTGAAATTTTTTATGACTTCTCTCATTTTATGCCAATTTGGAAGGGAATGATCTTTTTAGATCTCACAAAAAATATTATAATCTTTTTATTATTTCACCTCCCAAACATATCGTGAAATTTTCATATTTCTACGACAAATACCAATCACATTAAAAAGATAAAATTACCATTAATAGTTTCCTTTATTAGTTTTTTATCCCAACGTTTAGAATAATTTCCATTATTAATGACAGGAGATATGTATTTTTAATAAAATTAAACGAGATATCCTGAAATTTTTTTAGGTCTTCTCTCATTTTATGCCAATTTGGAAGTCAATGATCTTTTTAGATCTCACAAAAAAAATTATAATCTTTTTATTATTTCACCTCCCAAACATATCGTGAAATTTTGATATTTATACGACAAATACAAATCACATTAAAAAGATAACATTACCATTAATAGTTTCCTTTATTAGTTTTTTATCACAACGTTTAGAATAATTTCCATTATTAATGAGAGGAGATATGTATTTTGAATAAAATTAAACGAGATATCCTGAAATTTTTTTAGGTCTTCTCTCATTTTATGCCAATTTGGAAGGCAACGATCTTTTTGGATCTCACAAAAAAAATTATAATCTTTTATTATTTCACCTCCCAAACATATCATGAAATTTTGATATTTCTACGACAAATACAAATCACATTAAAAAGATCAAAATACCATTAATAGTTTCCTTTATTAGTTTTTTATCAAAGCGTTTAGAATAATTTCCATTATTAATGAGAGGAGATATGTATTTTTAATAAAATTAAACGAGATATCCTGAAATTTTTTTAGGTCTTCTCTCATTTTATGCCAATTTGGAAGGGAATGATCTTTTAGGATCTCACAAAAAAAATTATAATCTTTTTATTATTTCACCTCCCAAACATATCGTGAAACTTTGATATTTCTTCGACAATTACAAATCACATTAAAAAGATAACAATCACATTAATAGTTTCCTTTATTAGTTTTTTATCACAACGTTTATAATAATTTCCGTTATTAATGAGAGGAGATATGCATTTTTTAATAAAATTAAACGAGATATCCTGAAATTTTTTATGTCTTCTCTCATTTTATGCCAATTTGGAAGGGAATGATCTTTTTAGATCTCACAAAAAAAATTATAATCTTTTTATTATTTCACCTCCCTAACATATCGTGAAATTTTCATATTTCTACGACAAATACCAATCACATTAAAAAGATAAAATTACCATTAATAGATTCCTTTATTAGTTTTTTATCCCAATGTTTAGAATAATTTCCATTATTAATGACAGGAGATATGTATTTTTAATAAAATTAAACGAGATATCCTGAAATTTTTTTAGGTCTTCTCTCATTTTATGCCAATTTGGAAGTCAATGATCTTTTTAGATCTCACAAAAAAAATTATAATCTTTTTATTATTTCACCTCCCAAACATATCGTGAAATTTTGATATTTATACGACAAATACAAATCACATTAAAAAGATAACATTACCATTAATAGTTTCCTTTATTAGTTTTTTATCACAACGTTTAGAATAATTTCCATTATTAATGAGAGGAGATATGTATTTTGAATAAAATTAAACGAGATATCCTGAAATTTTTTTAGGTCTTCTCTCATTTTATGCCAATTTGGAAGGCAACGATCTTTTTGGATCTCACAAAAAAAATTATAATCTTTTTATTATTTCACCTCCCAAACATATCATGAAATTTTGATATTCCTACGACAAATACCAATCACATTAAAAAGATAAAAATACCATTAATAGTTTCCTTTATTAGTTTTTTATCACAACGTTTAGAATAATTTCCATTATTAATGAGAGGAGATATGTATTTTTAATAAAATTAAACGAGATATCCTGAAATTTTTTAGGTCTTCTCTCATTTTATGCCAATTTGGAAGGGAATGATCTTTTTAGACCTCACAAAAAAAATTATAATCTTTTTATTATTTCACCTCCCAAACATATCGTGAAACTTTGATATTTCTTCGACAATTACAAATCACATTAAAAAGATAACAATCACATTAATAGTTTCCTTTATTAGTTTTTTATCACAACGTTTATAATAATTTCCGTTATTAATGAGAGGAGATATGCATTTTTTAATAAAATTAAACGAGATATCCTGAAATTTTTTATGTCTTCTCTCATTTTATGTCAATTTGGAAGGGAATGATCTTTTTAGATCTCACAAAAAAAATTATAATCTTTTTATTATTTCACCTCCCTAACATATCGTGAAATTTTCATATTTCTACGACAAATACCAATCACATTAAAAAGATAAAATTACCATTAATAGTTTCCTTTATTAGTTTTTTATCCCAACGTTTAGAATAATTTCCATTATTAATGACAGGAGATATGTATTTTTAATAAAATTAAACGAGATATCCTGAAATTTTTTTAGGTCTTCTCTCATTTTATGCCAATTTGGAAGTCAATGATCTTTTTAGATCTCACAAAAAAAATTATAATCTTTTTATTATTTCACCTCCCAAACATATCGTGAAATTTTGATATTTATACGACAAATACAAATCACATTAAAAAGATAACATTACCATTAATAGTTTCCTTTATTAGTTTTTTATCACAACGTTTAGAATAATTTCCATTATTAATGAGAGGAGATATGTATTTTGAATAAAATTAAACGAGATATCCTGAAATTTTTTTAGGTCTTCTCTCATTTTATGCCAATTTGGAAGGCAACGATCTTTTTGGATCTCACAAAAAAAATTATAATCTTTTATTATTTCACCTCCCAAACATATCATGAAATTTTGATATTTCTACGACAAATACAAATCACATTAAAAAGATCAAAATACCATTAATAGTTTCATTTATTAGTTTTTTATCAAAGCGTTTAGAATAATTTCCATTATTAATGAGAGGAGATATGTATTTTTAATAAAATTAAACGAGATATCCTGAAATTTTTTTAGGTCTTCTCTCATTTTATGCCAATTTGGAAGGGAATGATCTTTTAGGATCTCACAAAAAAAATTATAATCTTTTTATTATTTCACCTCCCAAACATATCGTGAAACTTTGATATTTCTTCGACAATTACAAATCACATTAAAAAGATAACAATCACATTAATAGTTTCCTTTATTAGTTTTTTATCACAACGTTTATAATAATTTCCGTTATTAATGAGAGGAGATATGCATTTTTTAATAAAATTAAACGAGATATCCTGAAATTTTTTATGTCTTCTCTCATTTTATGCCAATTTGGAAGGGAATGATCTTTTTAGATCTCACAAAAAAAATTATAATCTTTTTATTATTTCACCTCCCTAACATATCGTGAAATTTTCATATTTCTACGACAAATACCAATCACATTAAAAAGATAAAATTACCATTAATAGTTTCCTTTATTAGTTTTTTATCCCAACGTTTAGAATAATTTCCAGTATTAATGACAGGAGATATGTATTTTTAATAAAATTAAACGAGATATCCTGAAATTTTTTTAGGTCTTCTCTCATTTTATGCCAATTTGGAAGTCAATGATCGTTTTAGATCTCACAAAAAAAATTATAATCTTTTTATTATTTCACCTCCCAAACATATCGTGAAATTTTGATATTTATACGACAAATACAAATCACATTAAAAAGATAACATTACCATTAATAGTTTCCTTTATTAGTTTTTTATCACAACGTTTAGAATAATTTCCATTATTAATGAGAGGAGATATGTATTTTGAATAAAATTAAACGAGATATCCTGAAATTTTTTTAGGTCTTCTCTCATTTTATGCCAATTTGGAAGGCAACGATCTTTTTGGATCTCACAAAAAAATTTATAATCTTTTATTATTTCACCTCCCAAACATATCATGAAATTTTGATATTTCTACGACAAATACAAATCACATTAAAAAGATCAAAATACCATTAATAGTTTCCTTTATTAGTTTTTTATCAAAGCGTTTAGAATAATTTCCATTATTAATGAGAGGAGATATGTATTTTTAATAAAATTAAACGAGATATCCTGAAATTTTTTTAGGTCTTCTCTCATTTTATGCCAATTTGGAAGGGAATGATCTTTTAGGATCTCACAAAAAAAATTATAATCTTTTTATTATTTCACCTCCCAAACATATCGTGAAACTTTGATATTTCTTCGACAATTACAAATCACATTAAAAAGATAACAATCACATTAATAGTTTCCTTTATTAGTTTTTTATCACAACGTTTATAATAATTTCCGTTATTAATGAGAGGAGATATGCATTTTTTAATAAAATTAAACGAGATATCCTGAAATTTTTTATGTCTTCTCTCATTTTATGCCAATTTGGAAGGGAATGATCTTTTTAGATCTCACAAAAAAAATTATAATCTTTTTATTATTTCACCTCCCTAACATATCGTGAAATTTTCATATTTCTACGACAAATACCAATCACATTAAAAAGATAAAATTACCATTAATAGATTCCTTTATTAGTTTTTTATCCCAATGTTTAGAATAATTTCCATTATTAATGACAGGAGATATGTATTTTTAATAAAATTAAACGAGATATCCTGAAATTTTTTTAGGTCTTCTCTCATTTTATGCCAATTTGGAAGTCAATGATCTTTTTAGATCTCACAAAAAAAATTATAATCTTTTTATTATTTCACCTCCCTAACATATCGTGAAATTTTCATATTTCTACGACAAATACCAATCACATTAAAAAGATAAAATTACCATTAATAGTTTCCTTTATTAGTTTTTTATCCCAACGTTTAGAATAATTTCCATTATTAATGACAGGAGATATGTATTTTTAATAAAATTAAACGAGATATCCTGAAATTTTTTTAGGTCTTCTCTCATTTTATGCCAATTTGGAAGTCAATGATCTTTTTAGATCTCACAAAAAAAATTATAATCTTTTTATTATTTCACCTCCCAAACATATCGTGAAATTTTGATACTTATACGACAAATACAAATCACATTAAAAAGATAACATTACCATTAATAGTTTCCTTTATTAGTTTTTTATCACAACGTTTAGAATAATTTCCATTATTAATGAGAGGAGATATGTATTTTGAATAAAATTAAACGAGATATCCTGAAATTTTTTTAGGTCTTCTCTCATTTTATGCCAATTTGGAAGGCAACGATCTTTTTGGATCTCACAAAAAAAATTATAATCTTTTTATTATTTCACCTCCCAAACATATCATGAAATTTTGATATTCCTACGACAAATACCAATCACATTAAAAAGATAAAAATACCATTAATAGTTTCCTTTATTAGTTTTTTATCACAACGTTTAGAATAATTTCCATTATTAATGAGAGGAGATATGTATTTTTAATAAAATTAAACGAGATATCCTGAAATTTTTTAGGTCTTCTCTCATTTTATGCCAATTTGGAAGGGAATGATCTTTTTAGATCTCACAAAAAAAATTATAATCTTTTTATTATTTCACCTCCCAAACATATCGTGAAACTTTGATATTTCTTCGACAATTACAAATCACATTAAAAAGATAACAATCACATTAATAGTTTCCTTTATTAGTTTTTTATGACAACGTTTATAATAATTTCCGTTATTAATGAGAGGAGATATGCATTTTTTAATAAAATTAAACGAGATATCCTGAAATTTTTTATGTCTTCTCTCATTTTATGCCAATTTGGAAGGGAATGATCTTTTTAGATCTCACAAAAAAAATTATAATCTTTTTATTATTTCACCTCCCAAACATATCGTGAAATTTTCATATTTCTACGACAAATACCAATCACATTAAAAAGATAAAATTACCATTAATAGTTTCCTTTATTAGTTTTTTATCCCAACGTTTAGAATAATTTCCATTATTAATGACAGGAGATATGTATTTTTAATAAAATTAAACGAGATATCCTGAAATTTTTTTAGGTCTTCTCTCATTTTATGCCAATTTGGAAGTCAATGATCTTTTTAGATCTCACAAAAAAAATTATAATCTTTTTATTATTTCACCTCCCAAACATATCGTGAAGTTTTGATATTTATACGACAAATACAAATCACATTAAAAAGATAACATTACGATTAATAGTTTCCTTTATTAGTTTTTTATCACAACGTTTAGAATAATTTCCATTATTAATGAGAGGAGATATGTATTTTGAATAAAATTAAACGAGATATCCTGAATTTTTTTAGGTCTTCTCTCATTTTAGGCCAATTTGGAAAGCAACGATCTTTTTGGATCTCACAAAAAAAATTATAATCTTTTATTATTTCACCTCCCAAACATATCATGAAATTTTGATATTTCTACGACAAATACCAATCACATTAAAAAGATCGAAATACCATTAATAGTTTCCTTTATTAGTTTTTTAGCAAAGCGTTTAGAATAATTTCCATTATTAATGAGAGGAGATATGTATTTTTAATGAAATTAAACGAGATATCCTGAAATTTTTTTAGGTCTTCTCTCATTTTATGCCAATTTGGAAGGGAATGATCTTTTAGGATCTCACAAAAAAAATTATAATCTTTTTATTATTTCACCTCCCAAACATATCGTGAAACTTTGATATTTCTTCGACAATTACAAATCACATTAAAAAGATAACAATCACATTAATAGTTTCCTTTATTAGTTTTTTATCACAACGTTTATAATAATTTCCGTTATTAATGAGAGGAGATATGAATTTTTTAATAAAATTAAACGAGATATCCTGAAATTTTTTATGTCTTCTCTCATTTTATGCCAATTTGGAAGGGAATGATCTTTTTAGATCTCACAAAAAAAATTATAATCTTTTTATTATTTCACCTCCCTAACATATCGTGAAATTTTCATATTTCTACGACAAATACCAATCACATTAAAAAGATAAAATTACCATTAATAGATTCCTTTATTAGTTTTTTATCCCAATGTTTAAAATAATTTCCATTATTAATGACAGGAGATATGTATTTTTAATAAAATTAAACGAGATATCCTGAAATTTTTTTAGGTCTTCTCTCATTTTATGCCAATTTGGAAGTCAATGATCTTTTTAGATCTCACAAAAAAAATTATAATCTTTTTATTATTTCACCTCCCAAACATATCGTGAAATTTTGATATTTATACGACAAATACAAATCACATTAAAAAGATAACATTACCATTAATAGTTTCCTTTATTAGTTTTTTATCACAACGTTTAGAATAATTTCCATTATTAATGAGAGGAGATATGTATTTTGAATAAAATTAAACGAGATATCCTGAAATTTTTTTAGGTCTTCTCTCATTTTATGCCAATTTGGAAGGCAACGATCTTTTTGGATCTCACAAAAAAAATTATAATCTTTTTATTATTTCACCTCCCAAACATATCATGAAATTTTGATATTCCTACGACAAATACCAATCACATTAAAAAGATAAAAATACCATTAATAGTTTCCTTTATTAGTTTTTTATCACAACGTTTAGAATAATTTCCATTATTAATGAGAGGAGATATGTATTTTTAATAAAATTAAACGAGATATCCTGAAATTTTTTAGGTCTTCTCTCATTTTATGCCAATTTGGAAGGGAATGATCTTTTTAGATCTCACAAAAAAAATTATAATCTTTTTATTATTTCACCTCCCAAACATATCGTGAAACTTTGATATTTCTTCGACAATTACAAATCACATTAAAAAGATAACAATCACATTAATAGTTTCCTTTATGAGTTTTTTATGACAACGTTTATAATAATTTCCGTTATTAATGAGAGGAGATATGCATTTTTTAATAAAATTAAACGAGATATCCTGAAATTTTTTATGTCTTCTCTCATTTTATGCCAATTTGGAAGGGAATGATCTTTTTAGATCTCACAAAAAAAATTATAATCTTTTTATTATTTCACCTCCCAAACATATCGTGAAATTTTCATATTTCTACGACAAATACCAATCACATTAAAAAGATAAAATTACCATTAATAGTTTCCTTTATTAGTTTTTTATCCCAACGTTTAGAATAATTTCCATTATTAATGACAGGAGATATGTATTTTTAATAAAATTAAACGAGATATCCTGAAATTTTTTTAGGTCTTCTCTCATTTTATGCCAATTTGGAAGTCAATGATCTTTTTAGATCTCACAAAAAAAATTATAATCTTTTTATTATTTCACCTCCCAAACATATCGTGAAGTTTTGATATTTATACGACAAATACAAATCACATTAAAAAGATAACATTACCATTAATAGTTTCCTTTATTAGTTTTTTATCACAACGTTTAGAATAATTTCCATTATTAATGAGAGGAGATATGTATTTTGAATAAAATTAAACGAGATATCCTGAATTTTTTTAGGTCTTCTCTCATTTTAGGCCAATTTGGAAAGCAACGATCTTTTTGGATCTCACAAAAAAAATTATAATCTTTTATTATTTCACCTCCCAAACATATCATGAAATTTTGATATTTCTACGACAAATACCAATCACATTAAAAAGATCGAAATACCATTAATAGTTTCCTTTATTAGTTTTTTAGCAAAGCGTTTAGAATAATTTCCATTATTAATGAGAGGAGATATGTATTTTTAATGAAATTAAACGAGATATCCTGAAATTTTTTTAGGTCTTCTCTCATTTTATGCCAATTTGGAAGGGAATGATCTTTTAGGATCTCACAAAAAAAATTATAATCTTTTTATTATTTCACCTCCCAAACATATCGTGAAACTTTGATATTTCTTCGACAATTACAAATCACATTAAAAAGATAACAATCACATTAATAGTTTCCTTTATTAGTTTTTTATCACAACGTTTATAATAATTTCCGTTATTAATGAGAGGAGATATGAATTTTTTAATAAAATTAAACGAGATATCCTGAAATTTTTTATGTCTTCTCTCATTTTATGCCAATTTGGAAGGGAATGATCTTTTTAGATCTCACAAAAAAAATTATAATCTTTTTATTATTTCACCTGCCAAACATATCGTGAAATTTTTATATTTCTACGACAAATACCAATCACATTAAAAAGATAACATTACCATTTATAGTTTCATTTATTAGTTTTTTATCACAACGTTTAGAATAATTTCCATTATTAATGAGAGGAGATATGTATTTTTAATAAAATTAAACGAGATATCCTGAAATTTTTTTAGGTTTTCTCTCATTTATTTTATGCCAATTTGGAAGGCAATGATCCTTTTAGATCTCACAAAAAAAATTATAATCTTTTTATTATTTCACCTCCCAAACATATCATGAAATTTTGGTATTTGTACGACAAATTCCAATCACATTAAAAAGATAGAAATACCATTAATAGTTTCCTATATTAGTTTTTTATCACAACGTTTAGAATAATTTCTATCGTTAATGAGAGGAGATATGTATTTTTAATAAAATTAAATGAGATATCCTGAAATTTTTTTAGGTCTTCTCTCATTTTATGACAATTTGGAAGGCAATGATCTTTTTAGATCTCACACAAAAAATTATAATCTTTTTATTATTTCACCTCCCAAACATATCATGAAATTTTGATATTCCTACGACAAATACCAATCACATTAAAAAGATAAAAATACCATTAATAGTTTCCTTTATTAGTTTTTTATCACAACGTTTAGAATAATTTCCATTATTAATGAGAGGAGATATGTATTTTTAATAAAATTAAACGAGATATCCTGAAATTTTTTTAGGTCTTCTCTCATTTTATGCCAATTTGGAAGGAAATGATCTTTTTAGATCTCACAAAAAAAAATTTTAATCTTTTTATTATTTCACCTTCCAAACATATCGTGAAATTTTGATATTTCTCCGACAAATACCAATCACATTAAAAAGATAACATTACCATTAATATTTTCCTTTATTAGTTTTTTATCACAACGTTTAGAATAATTTTCTTTATTAATGAGAGGAGATATGTATTTTTAAGAAAATTAAACGAGATATCCTGAAATTTTTTTAGGTCTTCTCTCATTTTATGCCAATTTGGAAAGGAATGATCTTTTTAGATCTCACAAAAAAAATTATAATCTTTTTATTATTTAACCTCCCAAACATATCGTGAAATTTTGATATTTCTACGACAAATACCAATCACATTAAAAAGATAACAATACCATTAATAGTTTCCTTTATTAGTTTTTTATCACAACAGTGTTTCAAGCAAGAAAGCAAGGAGGAAATGAAGAAAGGAATCAAGATCCCTTTTTGATTGATTCCAAGCCATGTTTCTTCTTTGTTTCTTTCTCTCATGGTCATTTCTTGTCCTCTTTGTTCTTTCTTGAGTTCTACCTTGGTCAATCGCAACCAAGGGCGCAATCAAGATGCCTTCTTGATTGCGATCTTAACTCAAGAAAGCAGTCAAGAATAAGCGACCAAGAAAGAAGAACTCAAGAAGCTCCGTTGACATCTTTCTTATTGAAAAAGAAAGCAATGTTTCAAGCAAGAAAGTAAGGAGGAAATGAAGAAAGCAATCAAGATCCCTTCTTGATTGATTCCAAGCCGTGTTTCTTCTTTGTTTCTTTCTCTCATGGTCGTTTCTTGTCCTCTTTGTTCTTTCTTGAGTTCTACCTTGGTCAATCGCAACCATGGGCGTAACCAATATGCTTTCTTGATTGCAATCTTGAATCAAGAAAGCTGCCAAGAACAAGCGACGAAGAAAGACAAAGTCAAGAAGCTCAGTTGACTTCTTTCTTGTTGACCAAGAAAGCAATGTTTCAAGCAAGAAAGCAAGGAGGAAATGAACAAAGGAATCAAGATCCCTTCTTGAGTGATTCCAAGCCGTGTTTCTTCTTTGTTTCTTTCTCTCATGGTCATTTCTTGTCCTCTTTGTTCTTTCTTGAGTTCTACCTTGGTTAATCGCAACCACGGGTATAATCAAGATTCTTTCTTGATTGCGGTCTTGATTCAAGAAAGCAGTCAAGAACAAGCGACCAAGAAAGATTAAGTTAAGAAGCTCAGTTGGCTTCTTTCTTGTTGATCAAGAAAGCAGTGTTTCAAGCAAGAAAGCAAGGAGGAAATGAAGAAAGGAATTAAGATCCCTTTCTCTCACGGTCGTTTCTTGTCCTCTTTTTTCTTTCTTGAGTTCTACCTTGGTCAATCGCAGCCAAGGGCACAATCAAGATGCTTTCTTGATTGTGATCTTGATTCAAGAAAGCAGTTAAGAACAAGCGACAAATAAAGAATAAGTCAAGAAGCTCAGTTGACTTCTTTCTTGTTGACCAACAAAGCAGTGTTTCAAGCAAGAAAACAAGGAGGAAATGAAGAAAGGAATCAAGATTGCTTCTTGATTAATACCAAGCCATGTTTCTTCTTTGTTTCGTTCTCTCATGCTCATTTCTTTTCCTCTTTGTTCTTTCTTGAGTTCTACCTTGGTTAATCGCAACCAAGGGCACAATCAAGATGCTTTCTTGATTGCGGTCTTGATTCAAGAAAGCAGTCAAGAACAAGCGACCAAGAAAGATTAAGTTAAGAAGCTCAGTTGGCTTCTTTCTTGTTGATCAAGAAAGTAGTGTTTCAAGCAAGAAAGCAAGGAGGAAATGAAGAAAGGAATCAAGATCCCTTCTTGATTGATTCCAAGCCGTGTTTCTTCTTTGTTTCTTTCTCTCACGGTCGTTTCTTATCCTCTTTATTCTTTCTTGAGTTCTACCTTGGTCAATCGTAACCAAGGGCGCAACCAAGATGCTTTCTTGATTGCGATCTTGATTCAAGAAAGCAGTTAAGAACAAGTGACAAATAAAGAATAAGTCAACAAGCTCAGTTGACTTCTTTCTTGTTGACCAACAAAGCAGTGTTTCAAGCAAGAAAGCAAGGAGGAAATGAAGAAAGGAATCAAGATTGTTTCTTGATTAATACCAAGCCATGGTTCTTCTTTGTTTCTTTCTCTCATGGTAATTTATTTTTCTCTTTGTTCTTTCTTGAGTTCTACCTTGGTCAATCGCAACCAAGGGCACAATCAAGATGCTTTCTTGATTATGATCTTCAATCAAGAATGTAGCTAAGAACAAGAGACCAAGAAAGAAGAAGTCCAGAAGCTCAGTTGCCTTCTTTCTTGTTGACCAAGAAAGCAATGTTTCAAGCAAGAAGGCAAGGAGGAAATGAAGAAAGGAATCAAGATCCCGTCTGGATTGATTCCAAGCCGTGTTTATTCTTTGTTTCTTTCTCTTATGGTTGTTTCTTGTCCTCTTTTTTCTTTCTTGACTTCTACCTTGGTCAATCGCAACCAATGGTGCAATCAAGATGCTTTCTTGATTCTGATCTTGATTCAAGAAAGTAGTTAAAAACAAGCGACAAAGAAAGAATAAGTCAAGAAGCTCAGTTGACTTCTTTCTTGATGACCTAGAAAGCAGTGTTTCAAGCAAGAAAATAAGGAGGAAATGAAGAAAGGAATCAAGATCCCTTCTTGATTGATTCCAAGCCATGTTTCTTCTTTGTTTCTTTCTCTCATTGTTGAAGCACTTTTCAGTTATGTGGTCCGTGGTGTCCCGTGGTCCAACTTTGGTGCCCGTGGTGCATTTTCGGCACATGTTGCAATTTTCGTGCCAAAATAAGTCTTTTGGGTTTTGGTACCCCATAATTCTTGGTGCATCCTTATGCATAAAAAACAATAATGCTCAGAGAACTTTTCAATTTTGATGTCCGTGCTGCCTCGTGGTCAATTTTTGGTTCTCGTGGTGCATTTTCGCACGAAAATTATTTTCGGCACATGGTCCAATTTTCGTGCGAAAATAAGACTTTTGGGTTTTGGTGCCCCGTGATCCCTGGTGCATTCTTATGAATAAAAAACCATAATGCTTAGAGCACTTTTCAGTTTTGAGGTCCGTGGTGCCCCGTGGTCCAATTTTGGTGCCCGTGCTGCATTTCGGCATACGAACAATTTTCGTGCCAAAATAAGACTTTTGGGTTTTGGTGCCCCATGATCCTTGGTTCATCCTAATGCATAAAAAATCATAATGCTCGGAGGACTTTTCAATTTTGAGGTCCGTGGTGCCCGGTGGTCAGTTTTTGGTGCTTATGGTGCATTTTCGGCACATGGTACAAAATTCGTGCGAAAATAAGACTTTTGGGTTTTGGTGCCTTGTGATCCCTGGGGCATTGTTATGCATAAAAAACCATAATGCTCGGAGTACTTTTCAATTTTGAATTCCGTTGTGCCTCGTGGTCCAACTTTGGTGCCCGTGGTGCATTGTTGGCACATGGTGCAATTTTCGTGCCAAAATAAGACATTTGGGTTTTGGTGCCCCATGATCCCTGGTGCATTTTCGACCCATTGTGCAATTTTTGTTCGAAAATAAGACTTGTGGGATTTGGTGCCCCGTGATCCCTGGTGCATTCTTATGCATAAAAAACCATATTGCTCGGAGCACTTTTCAGTTTTGAGGTCCGTGGTGTCTAGTGTTCCAATTTTGGTGCCTCATGGTGCATTTTTGGCCCATGGTGCAATTTTCGTGCCAAAATAAGACTTTTGGGTTTTCGTGCCCTGTGATCTCTGGGGCATTCTCAGGCATAAACGACCATAATGCTCGAAGCACTTTTAAGTTTTGAGGTCAGTGGTGCTCGTGGTCCAATTTTTGTGCCCGTGGTGCATTTTCGGCCCATTATGCAATTTTTTTGCGAAAATAAGACTTTTGGGTTTTGGTGCCCCGTGATCCCTAGGTCATTCTTATGTATAAAAAACATAATGCTCTGAGCACTTTTCAATTATGAATTCCGCAGTGCCCCGTGGTCCAACTTTGGTGCCCGTGGTGCATTTTTGGCACATGGTGCAATTTTCGTGCCAAAATAAGACTTTTGGGTTTTGGTGCCCCGTGATCCTTGGTTCGTCCTAATGCATAAAAAACCATAATGCTCGGAGCACTTTTATATTTTGAGGTCCGTGGTGCCCCGTGGTCAGTTTATAGTGCATGTGGTGCATTTACGGCACATCGTCCAATTTTCGTGCAAAAATAAGACTTTTGGGTTTTGGTGCCCCATGATCCCTGGTGGATTCTTATGCATAAAGAACCATAATGCTTGGAGCACTTTCCAGTTTTGAGGTCCTTGGTGCCCCGTGGTCCAATTATGGTGCCCGTGGTGCATTTTCAACACATGGTGCAATTTCGACACATGGTGCAATTTTCGTTCCAAAATAAGACTTTTGAATTTTTTTGCCCTGTGATCCTTGGTGCATCCTTATGCATAAAAAGCCATAATGTTCGGAAAAATTTTTAGTTTTGAGGTCCGTGGTGCCTTGTGGTCCAATTTCGGTGCCAGTTGGTGCATTTTTGGCACATGGTGCAATTTTTATGCCAAAATAAGACTTTTAGGTTTTGGTGCCCCGTTATCCTTGGTGCATCCTTATGCATAAAAAACCATAATGCAAGAAGAACTTTTCAGTTTTGAGGTTCGTGGTGTCCTGTGGTCGAACTTTGGTGTTCGTGGTGCATTTTCGGCACATGGTGCAATTTTCGTGCCAAAATAAGACTTTTGGGTTTTGGTGCCCCGTGATCCTTGGTTCGTCCTAATGCATAAAAAACCATAATGCTCGGAGCATTTTTATATTTTGAGGTCTGTGGTGCCCCGTGGTCAGTTTATAGTGCATGTGGTGCATTTACGGCACATCGTCCAATTTTCGTGCGAAAATAAGACTTTTGGGTTTTGGTGCCCCGTGATCCCTGGTGCATTCTTATGCATAAAGAACCATAATGCTTGGAGCACTTTTCATTGTTGAGGTCCGTGGTGCCCTGTGGTCCAATTTTGGTGCCCATGGTGCACTTTTCGGCATATGGTGCAATTTTCGTGCCAAAATAAAACTTTTGGGTTTTGGTGCCCCGTGATCCCTGGGGCATTCTTATGCATAAAAAACATAATGCTCAAAGAGTTTTCAGTTTTGAGCTCAGTGGTGCCTCGTGGTCCAATATTGGTGCCCGTGTTATATTTTCGGCACATGGTACAATTTTCGTGCCAAAATAAGACCTTTGGGTTTTGGTGCCCCGTGATCCCTGGGGCATTCTTATGCATAAAAAACCATAATGCTCAGATCACTTTTCAGTTTTGAGGTCTATGGTGCCCCGTGGTCCAACTTTGGTGCCCGCTGTGCATTTTCGGCACATGGTCCAACTTTCGTGCCAAGATAAGACTTTTAGGTTTTGGTGCCCTGTGATCCCTGGTGCATTCTTATGCATAAAAAACCATAATGCTTGGAGCCCTTTTTAGTTTTGAGGTTCGTGGTACCCCGTGGTCTAATTTTGGTGCCCGTGGTGCATTTTTGGCATACGGTGCAATTTTCGTGCCAAAATAAGACTTTTGGATTTTGGTGCCCTGTAATCCCTGGGGCATTCTTATGCATAAAAAACATGATGCTCAGAGCACTTTTCAGTTTTGAGCTCAGAGCTGCCCCGTGGTCCAATTTTTGTGCCCGTGTTTCATTTTGGCACATTGTGCAATTTTCGTGCCAAAATAAGACTTTTGGGTTTTGGTGCCCCGTGATCCCTGGGGCATTCTTATGCATAAAAAACCATAATACTTGGAGCACTTGTCAATTTTGAGGTCCAAGGTGCCCGGTGGTCAAATTTTGGTACCTGGGGTGCATTTTTGACACATGGTCCATTTTTCGTGTGAAAATAAGACTTTTGGATTTTGGTGCCCCGTGATCCCTGGTGCATCCTTATGCATAAAAAACCATAATGCTCGGAGCACTTGTCAATTTTGAGGTCCGTGGTGCCCTGAGGTCAAATTTGGTACTGTGGTGCATTTTCGGCACATGGTCCAATTTTCATGCGAAAATAAGACTTTTGGGTTTTGGTGCCCCGCGATCCCTGGTGCATTCTTATGCATAAAAAACCATAATGCTTGGAGAACTTTTCATTTTTGAGGTCCGTGGTGCCCCGTGGTCTAATTTTTGTGCCCGTGGTGCATTTTTGGAATGCGGTGCAATTTTCGTGCCAAAATAAGACTTTTGGGTTTTATTGCCCCGTAATCCTTGGGGCATTCTTATGCATAAAAAAATAATGCTCAGAGCACTTTTCAGTTTTGAGCTCAGTGGTGCCCCGTGGTCCAATTTTGGTGTCCGTGTTGCATTTTCGGCACATGGTGCAATTTTCGTGCCAAAATAAGACTTTTAGGTTTTGGTGCCCCATGATCCCTAGGGCATTCTTACGCATAAAAAACATATATCATGGAGCACTTTTCAGTTTTGAGGTTCGTGGTGCCCCGTGGTCCAATATTGGTGCCCTTGTTGCATTTTCGGCACATCGTGCAATTTTCATTCGAAAATAAGACTTTTGGGTTTTGGTGCCCCGTGATCCCTGTGGCATTCTTATGCAAAAAAAAAAACATAATTCTCAAAGAACTTTTCAGTTTTGAGCTCAGCGGTGCCCCGTGGTCCAATATTTGTGCCCATGTTGCATTTTCGGCACATGGTGCAATTTTCGTGCGAAAATAAGACTTTTGGGTTTTTGTGCCCAGTGATCACTAGGGCATTCTTATGCATAAAAAACCATAATCCTCATAGTACTTTTTCAGTTTTGAGGTCCGTGGTGCCCCGTGGTCCAACTTTGGTGCCCCTGGTGCAATTTCGGCACATGGTGAAATTTTCGTGCATAAATAGGACTTTTGGGTTTTGGTGCCCCGTGATCCTTGGTGCATCCTTATGCATAAAAAACTATAATGCTCAGAGCACTTTTCAGTTTTGAGGTTCGTGGTGCCCCGTGGTCAATTTTTCGTGCCCGTGGTTCATTTTCAGCACATGGTCCAATTTTCGTGCCAAAATAAGACTTTTGGGTTTTGGTGCCCCGTGATCCCTAGTGCATTCTTATGCATAAAAAACCATAATGCTTGGAGCACTTTTCAGTTTTGAGGTACGTGGTGCCCCGTGGTCCAATTTTGGTGCCCATGGTGCATTTTCGGCACATGGTGCAATTTTCGTGCCAAAATAAGACTTTTGGGTTTTGGTGCCCCGTGATCCCTGGGTCATTCTTATGCATAAAAAATCATAATGCTCTTAGAACTTTTCAATTTTGAGGTCCGTGGTGCCCAGTGGTCTAACTTTGGTGCCTGTGGTGCATTTTCGGCACATGGTGCAATTTTCGGGCCAAAATAAGACTTTTGGGTTTTGGTGCCCCGTAATCCGTGGTGCATCCTTATGCCTAAAAAATGATAATGCTCGGAGCAATTTTCAGTTTTCAGGTCCGTGGTCAATTTTTGGTGCCCGTGGTGCATTTTCAGCACACGGTCCAATTGTCGTGCCAAAATAAGACTTTTGGGTTTTGGTGCCCCGTGATCCCTAGTGCATTCTTATGCATAAAAAACCATAATGCTTGGAGCACTTTTCAGTTTTGAGGTACGTGGTGCCCAGTGGGCCAATTTTGGTGCTCGTGGTGCATTTTCGGCACATGGTGCAATTTTCGGGCCAAAATAAGACTTTTGGGTTTTGGTGCCCCGTGATCCCTGGGTCATTCTTATGCATAAAAAATGATAATGCTCGGAGCAATTTTCAATTTTCAGGTCCGTGGTCAATTTTTGGTGCCCATGGTGCATTTTCGGCACATGGTCCAATATTGTCAAAATAAGACTTTTGGGTTTTGGTTCCCCGTGATCCTTGGGTCATTCTTATCCATAAAAAACCATAATGCTCTGAGCACTTTTCAGTTTTGAGGTCCGTGGTGCCCCGTGATCCAATTTTGGTAGTCGTGCTGCATTTTCGACACATGCTGTAATTTTCGTGCAAAAATTAGACTTTTGGCTTTTAGTGCCCTATGATCTTTTGTGCATCCTTATACATAAAAAACCATAATGCTCAAAGCACTTTTCAGTTTTGAGGTTCGTGGTCAATTTGTGGTGCCCGTGGTGCATTTTCGGCACAGGGTCTAATTTTCGTGCCAAAATGAGACTTTTGGGTTTTGGTGCCCTTTGATCCTTGGTGCATCCTTATGCATAAAAAACCATAATACTCTGAGTACTTTTCAGTTTTGAGGTCCGTGGTGCCTCGTTGTCCAATTTTGGTGCCAGTGGTGCATTTTCGGCACATGGTGCAATTTTCGTGCCAAAATAAGACTTTTCAGTTTTGGTTCCCCGTGATGCCTAGTGCATTCTTACGTATAAAAAACCATAATGTTTGGAGCATATTTCAGTTTTGAGGTTCGTGGTGCCCTGTGGTCCAATTTTGGTGCCCGTGGTGCATTCTCGGCACATGCTAAAATTTTCGTGCCAAAATAAGACATTTGGGTTTTGGTGTCCTGTGATCCTTGGTGCATCGTTATGCATAAAAAATGATAATGCTCTGAGCACTTTTCAGTTTGGAGGTCCGTGGTGCCCTGTGGTCCAATTTTGGTCCCCATGCTGCATTTTCGGCACATGCTGCAATTTTCGTGCCAAAATAAGCCTTTTGGGTTTTGGTTTCCCATGATCCCTGGTGCATTTTTATGTATAAAAAATTATAATGCTCGAACCAATTTTCAGGTTTGAGGTCCATGGTGTCCAGTGGTCCAATTTTGGTGCCCCGTGGCGCATTTTTGGCCCATGGTGCAATTTTCTTACCAAAATAAGACTCTTGGGTTTTGGTGCCCCGTGATCCCATGGCCATTCTTATGCATAAAAAGCCATAATGCTCGGAGCACTTTTTAGTTTTGAGGTCCGTTGTGCCCCGTGGTCCAATTTTAGTGCAAGCGGTGCATTTTTCGCACATGGTTCAATGTTTCCAAAATAAGGCTTTTGGGTTTTGGTTCCCCGTGATCCCTGATGCATTCCTATGTATAAAAAACCATAATGCTCAGAGCACTTTTCAGTTTTGAGGTCTGTGGTGCCCCGTGGTCCGATATTGGTGCCCGTGGTGCATTTTCGGCAAATGGTGCAATTTTCGAGCCAAAATAAGACATTTGAGTTTTGGTGCCCTGTGATCTTTGGTGCATCCTTATCCGTAAAAAACTATAATGCTCTAAGAACTTTTCAGTTTTCAGGTTCGTGGTGCCCCATGGTCCAATGTTGGTGCCCGTGGTGCATTTTCGGCACATGGTGCAATTTTTGTGCCAAAATAAGCCTTTTTGGTTTTGGTTTCCAGTGATACCTGGTGCATTCTTATGCATAAACAATTATAATGCTCGGAGCACTTTTTAGTTTTGAGGTCCGTGGTGCCTTGTGGTCCAATTTTTGTGCCCATGGTGCATTTTGGGCACATGGTGTAGTTTTCTTGCCAAAATAAGGCTTTTGGGTTTTGGTGCCCCATGATCCCTAGTGCATTCTTATGCATAAAAAACCATCATGCTCGAAGCACTTTTCAATTTTGAGGTTTGTGGTGCCCCGTGGTCCAATTCTGGTGCCCGTGGTGCATTTTTGGCATATGGTGGAATTTTTGTGCCAAAATAAGACATTTGGGTTTTGGTGCCTCGTGATCCCTAGTGCATTCTTATGCATAAAAAACCATAATGCTCGGAGCACTTTTCAGTTTTGAGGTCCGTGGTGCCCCGTGGTCGAATTTTGGTGCCCATGGTGCAGTTTTCTTGTGAAAATAAGGCTTTTGGGTTTTGGTGCCCCGTGATCCCTGGTGCATTCTTAAGCATAAAAAGCCATAATGCTCGGAGCAGTTTTCAGTTTTGAGGTCCGTCGTACCCCGTCATCATATTTTGGTGCCCGTGGTGCATTTTTGGCACATGGTGAAATTTTCGTGCCAAAATAAGACTTTTGGGTTTTGGTGCCCCCGTGATCCCTGGTGCATTCTTATGCATAAAAAGCCATAATGCTCGGAGCACTTTTCAGTTTTGAGGTCCGTGGTTCCCCGTTCTCCAATTTTGGTGCAAGTGGTGCATTTTCTGCACATGGTGCAAATTTCGTGCCAAAACAAGGGTTTTGGGATTTGGTTCCCCGTGATCCCTGGTGCATTCCTATGTATATAAAACCATAATGCTCATACCACTTTTCAGTTTTGAGGTCTGTGGTGCCCCGTGGTCCAATATTTGTGCCCGTGGTGCATTTTCGGCACATGGTGCAATTTTTCGAGCCAGAATAAGACTTTGGGGTTTTGGTGCCGTGTGATCTTTGGTGCATCCTTATCAATAAAAAACTATAATGGTCTAAGCACTTTTCAGTTTTTAGGTTCGTGGTGCCCCATGGTCCAATTTTGGTGCCCATGGTGCATTTTCGGCACATGGTGCAATTTTTCTGCCAAAATAAGCCTTTTGGGTTTTGGTTTCCCGTGATCCCTGGTGCATTCTTATGCATAAAAAATTATACTGCTCGAAGTACTTTTCAGGTTTGAGGTCCGTGGTCCAATTTTGGTGCCCCGTGGCACATTTTTGGCCCATGGTGCAATTTTCTTACCAAAATAAGACTGTTGGGCTTTGGTGCCCCATGATCCCTAGGGCATTCTTTTGCATAAAAAACTATAAGGGTCAGACCACTTTTCAGTTTTCAGGTCCGTGGTGCCTCGTGGTCCAATATTGGTGCTCTGGTGCATTTTTGGCACATGGTGCAATTTTCTTGCCAAAATAAGACTTTTGGGTTTTGGTGCCCCGTGATCCCTGGTGCATTCTTATTCTTAAAAAACCATAATGCTCGAAGCACTTTTCAATTTTGATGTTTGTGGTGCCCTGTGGTCCAATTTTGGTGCCTGTGGTGCATTTTCGGCATATGGTGCAATTTTCGTGCCAAAATAAGAATTTTGGGTTTTGGTGCCCTGTGATCCCTGGTGCATTCTTATGCATAAAAAACCATAATGCTCAAAGCACTTTTCAGTTTTGAGGTTCGTGGTGCCCCGTTGTCCAATTTTGGTGCCCATGGTGCATTTTTGGCACATGGTGTAGTTTTCTTGCCAAAATAAGGCTTTTAGGTTTTGGTGCCCCGTGATCCCTGGTGCATTCTTATGCATAAAAAACCATAATGCTTAGAGCAGTTTTCAGTTTTGAGGTTCGTGGTGCCCAGTGGTCCAATTTTGGTGCCCGTGGTGGATTTTCAGCACTTTGTGGAATTTTCGTGCCAAAATAAAACTTTTGGGTTCTGGTGCCCCGTGATCCCTGGTGCAATCTTATGCATAAAAAACCATAATGCTCGAAGCACTTTTTATTTTTGAGGTCGGTGGTGCCCCATGGTCCAATTTTGGTTTCCATGGTGCATTTTCGACATATGATGCAACTTTCGTGCCAAAATAACACTTTTGGGTTTTGGTGCCCCGTGATCCCTAGTGCATTCTTATGCATAAAAAACCATAATGCTTGAAGCACTTTTCAGTTTTGAGGTTCGTGGTGCCTGTGGTCCAATTTTGGTGCCCATGGTGCATCTTGGGTACATGGTGTAGTTTTCTTGCCAAAATAAGGCTTTTGGGTTTTGGTGCCCCATGATCCCTGGTGCATTCTTATGCATAAAAAACCATAATGCTCAAAGCGGTTTTCAGTTTTGAGGTCCGTGGTGCCTTGTCGTCCAATTTTTGTGCCCGTGGTGAATTTTTGGCACATGGTGAAATTTTCGTGCCAAAATAAGACTTTTGGGTTTTGGTGCCCCGTGATCCCTGGTGCATTCTTATGCATAAAAATCCATAACGCTCGGAGCACTTTTCAGTTTTGAGGTCCGTGGTTGCCCGTGCTCCAATTTTGGTGCAAGTGGTGCATTTTTCGCACATGGTGCAATTTTCGTGCCAAAATAAGGCTTTTGGGTTTTGGTTCCCCGTGTCCCCTGGTGCATTCCTATGTATAAAAAACCATAATGCTCAGACCACTTTTCAGTTTTGAGGTCCGTGGTCCAATATTGGTGCCCGTGGTGCATTTTTGGCACATGGTGCAATTTTCAAGCCAAAATAAGACTTTTGGGTTTTGGTGCCCTGTGATCTTTGGTGCATCCTTATCAATAAAAAACTATAATGGTCTAAGCACTTTTCAGTTTTTAGGTTCGTGGTGCCCCATGGTCTAATTTTGGTGCCTGTGGTACATTTTCGGCACATGGTGCAATTTTTCTGCCAAAATAAGCCTTTTGGGTTTTGGTTTCCCGTGATCCCTGGTGCATTCTTATGCATAAAAAATTATACTGCTCGGAGCACTTTTCAGGTTTGAGGTTCGTGGTGTCCAGTGATCCAACTTTGGTGCCTCGTGGTGCATTTTTGGCCCATGGTGCAATTTTCTTACCAAAATAAGACTGTTGGGCTTTGGTGCCCCATGATCCCTAGGGCATTCTTTTGCATAAAAAACTGTAATGGTCGGACCACTTTTCAGTTTTCAGGTCCGTGGTGCCCCGTGGTCCAATATTGGTGCGCGTGGTGCATTTTTGGCACATGGTGCAATTTTCTTGCCAAAATAAGACTTTTGGGTTTTTGTGCCCCGTGATCCCTGGTGCATTCTTATGCTTAAAAAAGCATAATGCTCGAAGCACTTTTCAATTTTGAGGTTTGTGGTGCCCTGTGGTCCAATTTTGGTGTCCGTGGTGCATTTTCGACATATGGTGCAATCTTCGTGCCAAAATAAGAATTTTGGGTTTTGGTGCCCTGTGATCCCTGGTGCATTCTTATGCATAAAAAAACCATAATGCTCGAAGCACTTTTCAGATTAGAGGTTCGTGGTGCCCCGTGGTCAAATTTTGGTGCCCATGGTGCATTTTGGGCACATGGTGTAGTTTTCTTGCCAAAATAAGGCTTTTGGGTTTTGGTGCCTTGTGATCCCTGGTGCATTCTTATGCATAAAAAACCATAATGCTCAGAGCAGTTTTCAGTTTTGAGGTCCGTGGTGTCTCGTCGTCCAATTTTCGTGCCCGTGGTGAATTTTTGGCACATGGTGAAATTTTCGTGCCAAAATAAGACTTTTGGGTTTTGGTGCCCCGTGATCCCTGGTGCATTCTTATGCATAAAAATCCATAACGCTCGGAGCACTTTTCAGTTTTGAGGTCCGTGGTTCCCCGTGCTCCAATTTTGGTGCAAGTGGTGCATTTTTCGCACATGGTGCAATTTTCGTGCCAAAATAAGGCTTTTGGGTTTTTGTTCCCCGTGTCCCCTGGTGCATTCCTATGTATAAAAAACCATAATGCTCAGAGCACTTTTCAGTTTTGAGGTCCGTGGTTCCCCGTGGTCCAATATTGGTGCCCGTGGTGCATTTTCGGCACATGGTGCAATTTTCAAGCCAAAATAAGACTTTTGGGTTTTGGTGCCCTGTGATCTTTGGTGCATCCTTATCAATAAAAAACTATAATGGTCTAAGCACTTTTCAGTTTTTAGGTTCGTGGTGCCCCATGGTCTAATTTTGGTGCCCGTGGTACATTTTCGGCACATGGTGCAATTTTTCTGCCAAAATAAGCCTGTTGGGCTTTGGTGCCCCATGATCCCTAGGGCATTCTTATGCATAAAAAACTATAATGGTCGGACCACTTTTCAGTTTTCAGGTCCGTGGTGCCCCGTGGTCCAATATTGGTGCTCGTGGTGCATTTTTGGCACATGGTGCAATTTTCTTGCCAAAATAAGACTTTTGGGTTTTCGTGCCCCGTGATCCCTGGTGCATTCTTATGCTTAAAAAACCATAATGCTCGAAGCACTTTTCAATTTTGAGGTTTGTGGTGCCCTGTGGTCCAATTTTGGTGTCCGTGGTGCATTTTCGGCATATGGTGCAATCTTCGTGCCAAAATAAGAATTTTGGGTTTTGGTGCCCTGTGATCCCTGGTGCATTCTTATGCATAAAAAAAACCATAATGCTCGAAGCACTTTTCAGTTTTGAGGTTCGTGGTGCCCCGTGGTCAAATTTTTGGTGCCCATGGTGCATTTTGGTCAACAAGAAAGAAGTCAACTGAGCTTCTTGACTTCTTCCTTCTTGGTCACTTGTTCTTGACTGCATTCTTGAATCAAGATTGCAATCCATAAAGCATCTTGATTGCGGCCATGGTTACGACTGTCCAGGGTAGAACTGAAGAAAGAACAAAGAAGACAAGAAACGACCATGAAAGAAAGAAACAAACAAGAAACACAGCTTGCAATCAATCAAGTAGGGATCTTGATTCCTTTCTTTGTTTCCTCCTTGGTTTCTTTCTTGAAACATTGCTTTCTTGGTCAATAAGAAAGAAGTCAACTGAGCTTCTTGACTTCTTCCTTCTTGGTCGCGTGGTCTTGACTGCTTTCTTCAATCAAGATCGCAATAAAGAAAGCATCTTGATTGCGCACATGGTTGGGACTAAGCAAAGTAGAACTGAGGAAAGAACAAACAAGACAAGAAACGACCATCAATGAAAGAAACAAATAAAACACACAGCTTGGAATCAATCAAGAAGGGATCTTGATTCCTTTCTTAATTTCCTCCTTGTTTTCTTGGTCAACAAGAAAGAAGTCAACTGAGATTCTTAACTTCTTCCTTCTTGGTTGCTTGTTCTTGACAGCTTTCTTGAATCAAGAAAGCATCTTGATTGCGCCCATGGTTGCGACTGACCATGGTAGAACTAAAGAAAGAACAAACAAGACAAGAAATGATCATGAAATAAAGAAACTAAGAAGAAACACGGCTTGGATTCAATCAAGAAGGGATCTTGATAACTTTCTTCATTTCCTCCTTGCTTTCTTGCTTGAAACATTGCTTTCTTAGTCAACAAGAAAGAAGTTAACTGAGCTTATTCACTTCTTCCTTCTTGGTCGCTTAGTCTTGACTGCTTTCTTGAATCAAGATCGCAATCAAGAAAGCATCTTGATTGCGCACGTGGTTGCGACTGACCAAGGCAGAACTCAAGAAAGAACAAACAAGACAAGAAACAACCGTGAATGAAAGAAACAAATAAAAGACATAACTTGGAATCAATCAACAAGGGACCTTGATTCCTTTCTTCATTTCCTCCTTCCATTCTTGCTTCAAACATTGCTTTCTTGGTCAACAAGAAAGAAGTCAACTGAGATTCTTGACTTCTTCCTTCTTGGTCGCTTGTTCTTGACAGCTTTCTTGAATCAAGTAAGCATCTTGATTGCGCCCATGGTTGTGACTGACCACGGTAGAACTCAAGAAAGAACAAACAAGTCAAGAAACGACCATGAAAGAAAGAAACTAAGAAGAAACATAGCTTGGAATCAATCAAGAAAGGATCTTGATTCCTTTCTTCGTTTCCTCCTTGCTTTCTTGCTTGAAACATTGCTTTCTTAGTCAACAAGAAAGAAGTCAACTGAGCTTCTTGACTTCTTCCTTCTTGGTCGCTTGGTCTTGACTGCCTTCTTGAATCAAGATCGCAATCAAGAAAGCATCTTGATTGCGCACGTGGTTGCGAATGACCAAGGTAGAACTCAAGAAAGAGCGAACAAGACGAGAAACGACCATGAATGAAAGAAACAAACAAAAAACACAGCTTGGAATCAATCAAGAAGGGATCTTGATTCCTTTCTTAATTTCCTCCTTACTTTCTTGCTTGAAACATTACTTTCTCAGTCAACAAGAAAGAAGTCAACTGAGATTCTTGACTTCTTCCTTCTTGGTCACTTGTTGCTGCGTAAAAATGCGTTCGCAAAGGGCAAGCGTACCCTACGCAGTAGTAACAGTGGACTCTAGGAGTCCGGATATCGAACCCAAAGGACCAGTCGCATTCCCAAATAATTAATCTCGCAAATAACTAAGCAATCCAGAATATAAAAATCAAATTGAGAAGAATGTTGGTCAATTGTTCTTTTCAAAAGAAAGAAAATCGGAGCAGAAAGATTACTGTGAGAACAATTATGATAAAGAAGCCTAGGATTGTGATTTCACATGTACCCCCTTTTTCCCCCAATTCTAATCTTAATAAAATCCCTAAATGTGTTACTTGCCAGCGACCTCTTAAATTCGTTAATTAACAATTGATCATAGTTAATAACACTATTTCCCCTAATTTAATTCCCAATTGATCATAGGTGAATTAATTTAGAGCAAATGATAAATCTCAGAGAGGTTGATTAACAGGTTAATCCACTGGAAATTCATACAATAAGTTTGATCATGCAAATTGTACAAATCCAATCACTTCACAGTTCAGTTAATCGCAAGCAATTGATCATAGATAAGAGATTAACTTATGTTTAGACTGATCGGTCCTAAAAGCAATAAAAGTAGTGAAGAGATACAAATAACTGAATAACATCGAGGTTTTATTAAAATTAGAACCGGGGTACAAGGGTACAACTACATCACAATCCGGGGCTAAGAGAAACTAGCCACTCATGTTCATGATTAAGCCAGAAAACTCAAAAGAAGACATAAAGATTACAAAAGGGAAGAAACTTTACAGTGATGATCCCCAATGGTGTTCTCTACGTCCTCCCGCAGCTCAGAGTCTCTCACAGGACCTCTTTCTCACCCACAACCCTCAGTTTTCGAAATAGAACAAAAGATAAAGATAAAAGGGTTTCCTCTCCTATTTATAATAATTCAAAATTTAAATGGCTGACAGCGCAACTTACCACGGCCGTGGTAAAATGACCACGGCCGTGGTCCTTGCATAAAAGTCCAATTCTACTACGCAACCAGCATGGTCATGGTAAATTTACCATGGCCATGGTAATTTACCATGGCCATGGTCCTTGCGTTACTTCAATTCTGGCCTTTTTTCTTGGTCCTCTAGACAGTGGCATTTTTGCTCCAAAAAGTGCAATTTTCAACTCTTTTCCTCATGAAGCCTCTTGAGTACCTGTCTTGCACCAACTAACACCAAACAGTGAGTTTTGCCAATAAAATATATTCAAAATGTATGAAAATGGCATCTAAACTCACATCAAAATACAATCAAAGTCCGGTTTATCACTTGTTCTTGACTACTTTCTTGAATCAAGAAAGCATCTTAATTGCACCCATGGTTGCGACTGACCATGGTAGAACTCAAGAAAGAACAAACAAGACAAGAAATGACCATGGAAGAAAGAAACAAACAAGAAACACAGCATGGAATCAATCAAGAAGGGATCTTGATTACTTTCTTCATTTCCTCCTTGGTTTCTTTCTTGAAACATTGCTTTCTTGGTCAACAAGAAAGAAGTCAACTGAGCTTATTGACTTCTTCCTTCTTGGTCGCTTGGTCTTGATTGGTTTCTTGAATCAAGATCGCAATCAAGAAAGCATCTTGATTATGCACATGGTTGCGACTGACCAAGGTAGAATTGAAGAAAGAACAAATAAGAGAAGAAACGACCATGAATGAAAGAAACAAATAAAAAACATAGCTCTAAATCAATCTAGAAGGGATCCTGATTCCTTTCTTAATTTCATCCTTGCTTTCTTGGTCAACAAGAAAGAAGTCAGCTGAGATTCTTGACTTCTTCCTTCTTGGTCGCTTGTTCTTGACAACTTTCTTGAATCAAGAAAGCATCTTGGTTACGCCCATGGTTGCGACTGACCATGGTAGAACTCAAGAAAGAACAAACAAGACAAGAAACAATCATGAAAGAAAGAAACTAAGAAGAAACACAACTTGGAATCAGTCAAGAAGGGATCTTGATTCTTTTCTTCATTGCCTCCTTGCTTTCTTAGTCAACAAGAAAGAAGTCAACCGAGCTTCTTGACTTCTTCCTTCTTGGTCGCTTGGTCTTGACTGCTTTCTTGAATCAAGATCGCAATCAAGAAAGCATCTTGATTTCGCACGTGATTGCGATTGTCCAAGGTAGAACTGAAGAAAGAACAAACAAGGCAAGAAACGACAATGAATTAAAGAAACAAATAAAAAACACAGCTTGGAATCAATCAAGAAGGGATCTTGATTCCTTTCTTAATTTCCTCCTTTCTTTCTTGCTTGAAACATTGCTTTCTTGGTCAACAAGAAAGAAGTCAACTGAGATTCTTGACTTCTTCCTTCTTGGTAACTTGTTCTTGACTGCTTTCTTGAATCAAGAAAGCTTCTTGATTGCACCCATGGTTGCGAATGACCACGGTAGAACTCAAGAAAGAACAAACAAGACAAGAAACAACCATGAAAGAAAGAAACAAAGTAGAAACACAGCTTGGAATCAATCAAGAAGGGATCTCGATTCCTTTCTTCATTTCCTCCTTGCTTTTTTACTTGAAACATTGCTTTCTGGGTCAACAAGAAATAAGTCAACCGAGCTTCTTGACTTCTTCCTTCTTTTTTGCTTGTTCTTGATTGCACTCTTGAATCAAGATCACAATCAAGAAAGCATCTTGATTGCGCCCATGGTTGCGACTGACCAAGGTAGAACTCAAGAAAGAACAAACAAGACAAGAAACGAATTTACTATAGGATCTATTGCTTAAAACTCTTCGCATTACAATGCCTATTGTATCAGCTTGACCTTTCATATGTGGAGACAGAATAAAGCGTCCATAATAAAGACGCTTACTGTCTATTCTTGATTCAACACACTTCCATTGTAGTGTCCGAGTAGATACTCTTATTTTCTCTCAAACCATAGTAATATATTATTTTGATCAAACCCTTGACTTGTTTGTTTCTCTTGAAATCTTTTCAATGTTTCTTTTTAGTTTTACACACGTCTTTTTTCGGAGACCTACATCCATTAGTTGGCATAGGAGTTACATCTCATTTAAAATTTAATAGTATACCACTTCTACGAATAGCTCTTAATGCCGCATCTCTTTCGAGACCAGGACCTTTTATCATAACTTCTACTCGTTGCATGCCTTGATCCGATACTGTTCGAATAGCATTTCCTGCTGCAGTTTGAATGGCAAAAGGTGTCCCCCTTCATGTACCCTTGAATCCACAAGTACCAACGGAGGACCAAGAAATCACCCAACCTCGTACATCTGTAATAGTCACAATAGTATTGTTGAAACTAGCTTGAACATGAATAACTCCCTTTGGTATTTTACGAGTATGCTTACGCAGACCAATACGTACATTTTTACGCGAACCCGTTTTAGATATAGGTTTTGCCATATTTAATTATTTCATAAAAATAAAAATAAGTCCAAGATATATGGTATGGATATATCCATTTCATGTCAAAAAAAGGGGATCCTTTATTAATTATTTTCTAACTAGAATTAATATTCGATTTTTCTATATTAATTATATTCTATTTGGATTAATATAAAATACAATTTTTGAAATAAAATTTCAAATTTGAAATATCAATAATTTTTCTTATAAAAAATTGATATTTGATAGAATAATATATATATATATATAATAAGATAAAATATAAATTTGTATATTCTATTATTTTTAGAAAGCCTCTATTTGTTAAAATATTATCCTTGTCTTTGTTTATGTCTTGGATTGGAACAAATTACTATAATTCGCCTTCGTCTTCGAATTAATCGACATTTTTCACAAATTTTATGAACGGAGGCCCTTATTTTCGTATTTTCCATTCCTTAACTTAATAAGTTAATCCCAAATTTATTTATTGGAAAAAAAATAAGGTTTCCTTACGTTTTGAACTTGTAATTGTGGCCTTCCCCATAAAAATAATGTTGAGGTTGAAAAACACCCTAATTAAATTGACTGACTTATATTTTTTTCTTTCCTTATCATATACCCATAAAAAGTACGTCGAATCTTTTTGGAAACATAGCCTATAATCAAAATCTAATTTTCATTAATTATATACGGGAACCTGAAACATACCTCGGGGAAATGATTCATGGGTAAGCTATTCATTTTTTTAGCAAAAATGGATAGAAGTTTCTCATATAATTCGGGTGTTAGAAAGATTACCATATATAACATAAAACTTCTCCGCCTATTCTTTCTAATCATGCCTCTCGATATGTCATTATACCTCTAGAAGTTGAAAGAATTACAATCCCCACGCCCCCTAAAATTCGAGGGATTCGTTGATAATTATAATATATTCGTAGACCAGATGTACTAATCCATTTTAAATTTAAAAAACTTTTATATGATCCTTTTCTATTTCTTCTATACCGTAGAGTTAAAACTAAAAAATATTTGTCGTTTTCTCTATGTTTTCTGACATTTTCAACAAAACCCTCTTGTAAAAGTGTTTTTTTAGTGTTTTCTATTATGTTAGTAAATGGTATTTGAACCATTCCTTTTTTATTCATGTCAGCATTTCTTATATAGGTTATTATGTCAGCGATGGTGTCCTTACCCATGGTAAACGAAAATGATTGTTGCCCTTTACCTTCTATATAATCAACATGCTCCTTTTTCTATTTATTATTTTATTTTTCACTTTCTATTTCTATTCTATTATATATATATATATATATATATATATATTTATATGTGTGTATATATAGATATATTGTTTAGGTTATCAAGTATTAATCTGAAATCAATAATAATTGCTACTTCTAATACTTATAATAATTACTACAAAAGGGATATATGTGAGATAAAATAGATTAATTAATCTATTTCACAAAAAAGTAATGTATCCATAGCACGGTTTCGTCTTATAATACCTCGGGTGCTAATGAAACTATTTTAGTGAAATTTAATTGTCTCAATTCCTGGGCGATTGAACAAAAGAATCGAGTTCCTTTTGGATTTCCTTCTTGATCAATGACAACTACAGCATTATCATCATACTGAATTATTACACCGTTGCTACACTTGAGTTCTTTACAAGTACGTACAATTACAGCTCTGATCACTTTTGATTTTTCTAAGTTCGTATTTGGTACTGCTTGTTTGATTACAACAACAACAATGTCACCAATATAAGCATATCGTTGATTACTAGCTCCTAGGATTCGAATACACATCAGTTCACGTGCTCCGCTGTTATCAGCTACATTCAAATGAGTTTGGGGTTGAATCATATCATTTTTTTATTCTTTCAGTCCAAAAATTGAAGTAAAAATATTTTGTGTTAAAAAAAAAAGGAACCTACAATTGCATTTTTTGTTTTCATCCTAAAGACCTCGTTCCTTTGGTTCTAATTTATTACCCTAAAATAATGAATTGAGTTCGTATAGGCATTTTGGATGATGCTGTTGAAATAGCCTTTCTTGCTATTGTAACACCCTCATTTTTATTTTACTGTTTGTAAATATTTTTCTATAAATATTATGAGAAATTATGTACTGTATTTTATAGAAACCTTTTGTAAATATTTTCATAATAACATTAATACAGTTCTATTCAGTAAAATTTTCTGAGTCTTTTAGTACTTTTGTTTAGGCTTGAATTTATCGTTGACCGGACAGTTGTGTCAGACAGCTGCCCAGGATAAAATTTTCCAGTGTAGCATTTTGGATAAATCTGTAACCAAATAAATAGACAATTGAATGTAGATTTAAAATATATACAATTGAGAAATGAATCACTTGTTGACTGGACAGTTGTGTCAGACAGCTGTCCAGGATAAATTTTCCAATAAAGCATTTTGGACTAAATTGTAAAATAATAAAAAGATAATTGAATGTAGATTAAAAATATATACAGTTGAAGAATTAAAATGCTAATTTTGAATTGTTAGGATTTTCTGAAAGTTAGAACTTTGAGAAATTATTACGATAAAATTTTAAGGTAGAAAATTAAGATAAAAATTGTATGACATCTATGGAATTATCTATTAATTATAACATACTTAGAATAATTAGTAAAATTGTTTAACTAAGAAAATTAAAAATAAAAAGTATTAGCCAATCAAAATTTGACAACTCAATATTTCTAGTGTAATTAAATTAAGCTAATTAGACTTTGATTAAGAGATAAGTAAGACAGTACCCCAAGGTTTTTGATAGTGGGGAATTCAATGGTGGTGTTAGTTTCTTAAAATTCTAATTAGTCTGTAAGATAATTAAAAAGTCCTAAAACATTCTAGAAAACTATAATTGTCTACAATTTTGACTTTTGACCAAAGCAATTGGCAAGTTACATAAGTAACTTGTTTTGGCCGTCCAAGTGGCTTCAATTTTGGCCAAATTGACTGCCCTTGGACCAAAGGCAGCAGCTGGACGTGTACCAAGGGAGCTGCACGGATTTGAAAAAAAATTTGGTGAGGAAAAAATTATTTAAAAAGTAAGAAACCAAAAGCAAAAGAAAAAGCTACAAAAACCTAGCTCTCAAAAGCTCAAAACTGTGAGTTGAGCTGCAGCTGGTCCCTCCATAAATCTTCATCTTTTCTTCTAAAATAAAAAATTAAACCAACCAAAACCTCACAAATTTCAATATAGCTTTGGCCAAAAGAGAAGAAATTGGGAAAAGAACCCAATCATTTCAAGAAGACAAAAGAGAAAGGGAGAAAAGAAATTCAAGGGTTCTTCATCAAACTAAGGATTTTAAGGTAAGGATCTTGGCATTTAATTTCAATTTAGATAATTTGGAAGTAGGAAAAACATGTTTTGAGGTCTAATTTCAAGATTTCATCAAGATTCATTAAAAGATGAAATTGATTTAGGGTTTTAAATGATTGATGTTAGAAGCTTGAATTAGTTGTTTGAATCAATGTTTTAATTGGTTTCATGATGTGTTTTGATGGATTGAACTTTGATTGGTTTGTTTTTTTATTGAAACTTGCTTGGTTGATTTTGAGAAAATGTTGGAAAATTTGAGAAAGTAACTCACGGCCATGAAGAGATTGAAGGGGTATCATATGGAATTTTTAAAAAACCAAGGGCAAAATGGTCATTTTACATATAGGGACACATTAGGAATTTTATAAAAAGTTTAAGGGTAAATTAGTGAATTATAAAAATATTCAAGGGTAAATTCGTAATTTCACATTTTCTACAAAGTTTAGGGATAATTTAGGAATTTTGAGAAAAGATCAAGGGCAAAATCGGAAATAATAGAAAATACTAAGGGTAATTTGGTAATTTCACATTTAAAGGACAAAATTGGAATTTTAGAAAAAGAGCAAGGGTAATTTAGTATAATTTTATAATAATGACCAAATTGATATTTAGTAAAATATTAATGTTATAATGCTAATTGTTGAATGTTTATGTTTCTTTATATGCTTGTTTAAAATTACTTATGATTATTATCACATGACATAAGCATACATGAGTCTTTTTGGGGGTTTTACAAAGATTAAAGTGAAAAATAATTGATGTTGGCTAACCGGGACTGCGGTAGCCATGAAAATGAAAAAGAAGAAAAGAAAAGAGAAGAAAAGAAAGGAAAGAAAAGAAAAGAAAAGAAAGAAAAGAAAGAATAAATGTTGACTAACCGGGACTGCGGTAGTCATGAGAAATGATTTTGACATATGAGAAATGACTCTTTGGGGTGAGCAGAGTAAGTTAGACAGGACTGTATAGTCTGTGATTATATAGTCTGTGGGGTGAAGGATATTGGCAATTCCACATATGGCTGGAAACTGGACTGAGTTGCGATCGTGGTGGCCTTCCTGGGTATCTTGATCTCCTAATTCTGTTTAGCTTATTCGCGTTTAGTAGGGGCTGATAGCTGAATTGCAGTGCGTAATGGTAGGCCAGTTACTTACTAAACACTCAAAAGGGGAAGTCTCCATGGAGCATGGTCAAAATGATTTTGAGTCAAAACTGCATTTGCATAAATCGTACTGCATTTGATTTATTTATGTGATTTATTAATTGTTATATGAAGTGAACATGGATGATATTGTTTTAATTGTATGAGAAATTAAATGCCTGATCCAGTAAATTTTGTCCCTAGCTTCTAGGGAAGTTTAATTGCAGGTGAAAGAAGAATAGTTAGAAGAAAAAGATGCAGATATGACCAGAGCTATAGGATGGGTATATTTTGGGAAATCAGTACTTCTAGAAGAAGCATTTTGTAATAGTTATAAAAATTGGAAAATTTTAGTGATGTAAATTTGAATATATTTTGGATTTTAATATAATGTATTATAAATTATTATATATATATAAATATATATTGTTTTATTAAAAAGGGGGTTACAACTATATTTTCTAGTACCCCACCCATTTCATAAAGTATTTTTCCTGGTTTAGCGACAGCTACCCAATATTCGGGAGATCCTTTTCCCGAACCCATATGTGTTTCAGTAGGTCTTACTGTAACCGGTTTGCCCGGAAATATGTGTACCCATATCTGTCCACCTCAGCGAACATTTCGTGACATTGCCCGTCGTCCCGCTTCTATTTGTCTAGATGTTATCCAAGCTGGCTCAAGTGCCTGAAGAGCATATCTTCCGAAACAAATATGATTACCTCGATAGGATATTCCCTTCATTCTTCCTCTATGTTGTTTACGAAATCTAGTTCTTTGGGGGTTATAATTGATGGTTGTTTCTCAATTCCATCTTTATTACAGAACCATACATGAGATTTTCACCTTATACGGCTCCTCGCGAATGAAGCAATTCAAATAGATATATATATATATATATATATATATATATATATATATATAATCGATAAAATAATATGCACTAATATTTATATGTTTAATGAATAATTGAATAGCAGGATTTTTTTGAGATTTCAAAGAATCTATTCAAAATTTTTATATCTTGTTTTGATATATAATTGAATATGTATTCTTATAAAAAATTTTTGTTATTCATATATAACTAAAGAATGTTGTTTTGTTATATTATTTGTTATTTTAGAATGTTCTAATGAATTTTTATTTTTCTTTTTATTATTTTATTAGAATATTTTTTATTATTAGAAAGAATATATAGAATTGGCAAAAATATAAAAAAAATTCAATAAAATCAAAATTCTCGTGGGCGAATATTTACTCTTTTATTATCAAATTCAGATGTAATGTAGGGAACAACTCCTAAAAAAATGGATTGCTTTTTGGTTTCTTCCGCCATCCCACCTAATGAATCATTAAGATTTGTTTTTAAGAAAATCTTAATTAAGTATTTACAGGTTTCGTCGTTCCCATCACTTCTCGATTAATGGTTAAGTTTGAATTTGACAATGGAGCCTTTCTCATATCTATTAATTAATAAGATTTTTTTAGAATATTGATTTGTTTTTTCGTGAATCAATATTCTCAGTTTTTATTGATTCAGAGCTCTTAATTTGTTTACGTTATAAATTAATTCATATATATATATATATATATATATATATATGAATTAATTTAGATTGATGCTTTATTACACTACCTTTTATGAGATGACCCATAAACCTTTACATATTAGAATTCTATATCATTGATATATTTTTGTCTCTTTCTTTCACCTCTTCATTTATCTGTATATTTTTATTGCGCTACAACTAAATAAGATTTTTTTTCTTTTATGCTTCACAATATTTCAGTTGCTATAATATCTCTTTTTTTAGATTTTTTTTTGTTTTGACTAGTTCTTTAGATCTAGATATTTCGAAGCGATGCGTTGGTTATTAGTTATTTTTTAATTAATTTAGACTATGAACCGATTTCTTTTTTTGTTAAAATTTTCTTTTTTTGTTAAATTTGAACCGTTCTAAAAAACTAATGAGTCGCACACTAAGCATAGCGATACTATCAATATGAAATGATTAATTTCATTTTTTTAGTCAATTCAATCTTATAAAATTGATAATTTTGGGGAAATAAAAATTGAGTAATTTTTCATTTTTTGTTTTCTATAAAAAAAATTGTTTTCTATAAAAAAAATATAGGACATTTAAGATAAAGAATAACATATTTTTCTTTATTGAGAAAATATCCAAACTTTGATCCCTAAAACCCCATAAATAGTTCGAACTGTATAGCAATAATAATCAATTTTAGCTCGAATGGTTTGTAGAGGAACCGTACCTTCTCTGATCCATTCAACACGTGCAATTTCTTTTCCGTCGATACGTCCTGCAATTTGTACTTGAACTCCTTTTGTACTCACTTGTTCAGTTAATTCAATAGCTTTTGCATTGCTTTACGAAACGAAACTCTATTCTTTAATTGTCAAGCTATAAATTCGGCAATAATATTAGGGTGTTTATAAGCATTTGCAACATTTACAATAGCAATGTTTAGTTTTCGATTCACACAATTCAGTTTTTTTTGCATATTCGTCTGTAATTCTTCGATTTTTTGAGGCTTACCCTCTATTAATAACTTAGGAAATCCCATATATATTATGACTTGAATAAGATCAATTCTTTTTTCAATCTTTATCTGTCCAATTCCCTCAACACCAGAGGATACTCTTATATTTTTTTGTATATAATTTTTTATACAATCTCGTATTTTTTTATCTTCTTGTATATTCTTGGAATAATTTGTTGGTTGGGCAAACCAAATAGAATCATGACTTTGAGTTGTACTAAGTCTGAAACCAAGCGGATTTATTTTTTGTCCCATAATTTCCCACGACTATACATAAAATGATACATCTTATTTGTGTATTTTTTTAAGATATCTATAGAGATATATATCTATCTATCTATATATATCTATAGAAATCTTTATAACCCATTATAGCTCAATGACTAAGTTCTGTGACTAGCATTAGCTACTGTAAAAAACCAATTCAAAAAATTGAATAAAACACGAATAAATTAATTAATTTAAATATTTAATTAATTTATTATTATAAAAAATAAAAATAAAAAGAATTTTTTTATTAATTATAAAATAAATTATTCGAACTTAATTTTAATAATCATTCAATTTTGTAATATTTACTTCTAAATCACGATTTTAAAATTTATGTTAAAATGAACGTTAACGGCGACATCTATTATCATTTTTCGCACGTCCTCGGAATTTTAGAGTAGCTGAAAATTCTCCTAATTTATGGCCTACCATACAATCTGTTATAAATAGGTAAATGCTCTTTTCCATTGTGGATAGCAATGGTATGGCCAATCATTGTTGGTATAATGGTAGATGCTTTGGACCAAGTTATTTTATATCTTTTTCTGCTTTTGTGTTAAGTTTATTTATTTTTCTTAATAAATGATTCACTACAAAAGGATTTTTTTTAGTGAACGTGTCACAATTAATTACTCCTTTTTCTTGTAAAGACGAAGATACAATTTCGATTTTCTCTACTATTTAGTACGACGACGAAGAATCAAATTATCACTATATTTCTTCCTTTTTCTACTTCTTCTTCCAAGTGCAGGAAAACCCCAAGGAGTTGCGGGTTTTTTTCTACCAATTGGGGTACTCCCTTCACCACCCCCATGCGGATGGTCTACAGGGTTCATAACTACTCCTCTTACTACAGGACGCTTACCTAGCCAACATTTAGATCCGGCTCTACCTAAATTTTTCTGGTTTACTCCAACATTTCCCACTTATCCGACTATTGCCGAGCAGTTTTTGGATATCAAACGGACCTCCCCAGAAGGTAATTTTAATGTGGCCGATTTCCTCTATTTTTCAATTAGTTTCACTACAGCACCTGCTGCTCTAGCTAATTGTCCACCCTTTCCGAGTGTGATTTCTATGTTATGTATGGTCGTGCCTAAGGGCATATCGGTTGAAGTAGATTCTTCTTTTTGATCAATCAAAATCTCTTCCCAAACTGTACAAGGCTGAGTAGCAGGAGCAACTTTTAATTTATTATGAGCCCAAACAACAGATTCAATAAGTTCTTGCTAATAACCACGCCCGCTGAATAGAAACATTAAACTAAAAGCCCATATAAAATGTGCACCCAAGGAAAAAAGACCATATGCAGATAATGAAGAACCATAAGACTGAATTACCTGGGATGCCTGTGCCCATAAGAAATCACGGAGCCACCCATTAATGGTAGTGGAACTCTGCACAAAATTTCCTCCTGTGATATGATTTACTATCCCTTGATCACTTATACTACCCCAAACATTTGACTGCATTTTCCAACTGAAATGGAATATTACTACCGAAATTGAATTGTACATCCAAAATAGTCCTAAGAAGACATGATCCCAAGCAGATACTTGGCATGTCCCCCCTCTTCTAGGTCCATCACAAGGAAAACGTAAACCTAGATTTGCTTTATCCGGTATCAATCGTGAACTATGAGCAAATAGAACATCTTTTAGGAGTATCAATACTGTTACATGAATTGTAAATGCATGAATATGATGGACCAAAAAATCCTCAGTTCCTAATGGAATAGGTAACAAAGCAACTTTACCGCCCACTGCTACTAAATTATCACCCCCTAAGTTAAACTGGTACTTGTTGTTGCACCAGAAGCTGTTGTGCCTGGTGCTAAAGCGTGGGTATTTTGTATCCATTGAGCAGAGAACGACTATAATTGTATAGCGGTATCTGAAAACATACCTTGAGGACGCCCTAAAGCGCTCAGGGTATCATTATGAATATACAAACCAAAACTGTGAAAGCCTAAAAATATACATACCCAGTTAAGGTGTGATATGATTGCATCGCGATGTCTAAGGACACGATCTAATAGATCGTTGTATCAAATAGTCGGATCATAGTCTCTTACCATAAAAATAGCTGAATGCGCAGCAGCACCGGCTATGACAAATCCACCAATCCATATGTGATGTGTAAACAATGACAGTTGTGTACCATAGTCAGTAGCTAGGTATGGATAATGGGGCATAGAATACATATGGTGAGCTACAACAATGGTCAAAGAACCTAACATAGCTAGGTTAATAGATAATTGAGCATGCCAAGACGTTGTTAGGATCTCATATAGACCTTTATGACCCTGGCCCGCAAATGGACCTTTATGTGCCTCTAAAATGTCTTTTATACTGTGACCAATACCCCGGTTGGTCCTATACATGTGACCCACTACCAAGAAAAGAATTGCAATAGCTAAATGATGGTGTATAATATCGGTCAGTCATAGACCTCCAGTTATTGGATCTAATCCTCCACGAAAAGTCAGAAATTCTGTGTATTTTGACCAATTCAAGGTGAAAAATGGGGTTGCTCCCTCGGCAAAACTTGGATAAAGTTGAGCCAAAAGATCTAGATTTAGGATAAATTCATGAGGAAGTGGAATCTCTTTAGGATCTACTGCAGCATTTAGAAATTGGTTAATTGGTAAAGATACATGTATTTGATGTCCTGCCCAAGAAAGAGACCCCAACCTTAGGAGCCCTGTCAAATGGTGATTCAACATAGATTCTACATCTTGGAACCAAGCCAATTTTGGAGCAGCTTTGTGATAATGAAACCAACCAGCAAAAAGCATTAAGGCTGCAAAGACCAATGCACCAATTGCGATACAATAGAGTTGTAATTCACTAGTTATTCCATATGCTCTCCAAATCTTAAAAAAACCAGAGGTTATTTGTATTCCTCAGAACCCTCCCCCTACATCACCATTCAATATTTCTTGGCCCACTATTGGCCAAACCACCTGAGCACTAGGCCTAATGTGAGTAGGATCACTTAACCATGCCTCATAATTGGAAAAATGAGCACCATGAAAATACATGCCACTTAGCCAAAGAAAGATGATAGAGAATTGGCCGAAATGGGGACTAAAAACTTTTCGGGAAATCTCCTCTAAATCATTAGTATGGCTATCAAAATCATGAGCGTCAGCTTGTAGGTTTCAGATCCAAGTAGTAGTATCGGGTCCCTTAGCTATTGTTCTTGAGAAATGACCAGGTTTTGCCCATTCCTCGAAAGAAGTTTTTATGGGATCTCTATCTACCAAAATTTTCACTTCTGGTTCTAGTGAATGAATAATCATTGAGTTCTCCTCTTTCCAGACAACACACACAAAGAGACCTGCCAACATAAAATAGAATTAGCGAACTTATTAGAGATGTTTCTATTGAGTTTTGTTCTCTTCTATCTCCCATCTATCTATTTTATATTTTCTTTAATTTAATCTATTTTCTTTAGTTATTCACTAGAACAATTATGATCTCGAAGTCAATCCAGGCAAGTGTTCGAATCTATTATGACATAACAGTGGGGCTCTCAATGGATCTTTTTTAATCTTCTAAGACCTTTTTGCGAACTTTGAATGGAAGTTAAATAATTTTTTGGCAGCCTAATCTAATGTATTCATATTTTATTCAGAAGTTCCTAGATGGAACTAATTTTACCTTTTTTATAGAGAAAAAGTATTATTATGTACTTACTCTATTTCAAATCTCGTAAGCAGTCATTAGCATTCATTATTAGGCAATATCCCAGGCAACATACTAGTATTTTTTTTTTTTTTTTTTTCGAAAGGTCTATTTTCTTTTATTAATTTGATTGAATATTAGTTTAAATAGCAGAAAAAGGAGAAAAGTCTCTACTGTATCCACATATCGTTTATCTCTATGAAATACTAGACGAAATCTAACAATTTTAAAGGGATATAATTAAATTCTATAATTGGTCGTTCCTATAGAAATGATTTTTAAATTTAATTTGATTGATGGGGACAACAAACAAGAATTTATAACTATAGATATCTATCTATCTATATAGATAGATATAATTATAGATAGATAGATATAATTTAAGAAGAAAATATAAGAAAAAAAATAAAAAAATAAACAAAGTGTTCTTATTCAAAATGCCCTGTGATCTTCAACCAATTCTATGCTTCAATATAATTACCGGGGGTAAGGGCTATATCTTGTTTCCAATATTTAGCAGCTTGGTTAAACCAAGACTCCGCAACTTCCGAGTCTCCCTGTCGAATGGCCTGTTCTCCTCGGTCGGAATAGGTGAGTAAATTCCTTTCCTTAGAACCGTACTTGAGAATTTCCTGACTCATAGGGCTCAGCAGTCAATTCTTTTTTTGTTCTATTATCTTGAAGTTAACTAAAAGAAAAAAAGAAGTTATTAACATAAGTTTCAAACTTGAGTTTTGACTAATAAAGAATTTCATCTTTTTTTAAGTTTTATCTTTTCTCCTACCTTCAGAAAAGGGAATAAAGCATCGGCATTAACACCCTCATTATCATTTTCTGAAAGGTAACTATCTCGATTTTATATATCATATACTTTTCTATATAATATATCCATTTCTATAGAATCTTGGAAAAATTCTTTTCTTTCTTATTTATAAAGTAAAGAGAAAATACTTTCTATCTTTTGGATTTGATACTACATCGCTGCTCAAAATATCGGGGGATCTACTTTATTACATAAGTGGATTCCTGACTTTTCTATCATGAGATAAGTAAGCAGTTTTTATTGTACGGTTCAAAACCACGTTAATGGATCCTTACAATGCTTCCTTTATCAATTAGATCTTTTATCCATAGAAAAAGGGGGTATCTAGACATATTGATTTCTTCATATTTTGACTTCTATGAAGTTTCATTCTTTGCTACAGCTGATAAAAATCGTTGTTTTGGACGATATATGTATATGTAGAAAGCCTTTATTTCTAGTATTTATTATATTCGCATTTTTGGATTTTCTTGTTCTTTTCTTTTTTCTTTCTATAGTGGAGATAGTCACACGTAATGACAGATCACGACCATATTATTAAAAGCTTGGGGTAAGAATGGGTTTCGTTTGAGCGCCCAAAAATAATATTCCAAAGCTTTAGTTTGTTCTCCGTTACTTGTGTGGATAAGGCCTATGTTATAAAGTATATAACTTTGATCATAGGGATCAATTTCTAGTCGCATAGCCTCATAATAATTCTGTAAAGCTTTTGCATAATTTCCTTCAGATTGAGCTGACATCCGTTATGGTCATCATTCGGTTCAAAGAATCTCCGCTCCAGAACCATACATGAGATTTTCATCTCATACGGCTCCTCCCTTATGTGTGTAAAGATAAAAATACATAGAATAAAAAAAGATTGCAGTATTCCCATTATCAACTGAACAGGGCTAGTGTTTTTACAAAAAATCTCTAGCCAACCTTCTTGTAAAAAATTCTTTCTTAACATTAAATATGTTGGTACTAGATAAAAAAATAGTAACTCCAACAATTTCTTTGTCCTCAACGCTGCTTAATTCTGTGGAATTAGTCACCTCAATAATCTTTGATGGTTATATGGGTATCCAAAATATGAACGAGATGAATATTTATTGTCCCAACCATTCTTGTTTGTCCCAATCTTAATAAGACATGGATATCTATCTATATATAGATACAAAGTTTTCGTGTTCTTGATTCCGAAGCGTAGTGCTTCTTTCCCAATGTTGCCTATCAGTACTACTAGTAGGTTAGGGTTGACCTAACCATATAAGTATAGGTATAACCTTTCACTTAATACTATAAACCTAAAGTTCAAGCATATGAGGCTGCATTAATCGAGGATACACGACAAAAGGAATTAATCCTTTTATTTTTAAATTTCACCTTCGGCAAGCACGGGTTATTTCCATTTTTTTTACCAATTTCGGTAAAAAAAAATAGAATCAAATCGCACCATCTCTGTAATAAGTGAATGCCCTTTTTTCTCCCGAAGTTGTCGGAATTATTCATAATAAGATATTGGCTACAATTGAAAAGGTCTTATAAATAAAATTTTCATTTATCCGAGATCTAGGCATAGGTAAAAATCCATTCTATAATTTAATTAATTATCGTGTGAGAAATAAATCCCACAAATAAAAGGAATTGTAGAATACAGTGCAAAATAACGTAAAAACGGACTCATTAATCAAATTTGTTTATCCTAAGACCTCGTAGGAGGTTTTTTAATAATTTTTCTTTCTATTTTTATAGTTTGAATAGGTTTTATGCATTTATCAAAAATATGAATGATTCACTAGTCACCCGATTTTTGGACATCGTCATGTAGGAAAGATGGCTAAGTGGTTCAAGGCATAGCATTGGAACTGCTATGCAGGCTTTTTGTTTACTGAGGGTTCGAATCCCTCTCTTTTCGAATCTTTACCAAATTCATCAATATTACTCATCACAATGCATACCATTATTTCAATTTTTTTGTTATGGACTCTCTATTCATAATTTTTCCGTAATACAAAAATAGTTGAAAAAAGTGGGCAAGGAATGACAATTTTACCATATCCAAGTCTAGGATATATGAATGGCTGAAAATCCTCATATAAAAACTCTTGTTATTTTAGTTAGGTTTAAGTCTGACGAGAATAATATTCTACAACCAGTAATTCATTTGTTTTCAAACCAACCCATTTATTATCTATTATTTGATTGATTAATCCTTTATATTGGAATGGGTGAAGAGTCAAATGATTTGGCAATTTCTCACGGGGGGCTGAATCAAGATAATTTTGAATCAGACTTTTCGATTTTTGTTCATCCTTCGCTGTAATAATATCTTAAGGTTTGCAACGATAACTTGGTATATCCACTGTAACCACCCATCTTCGTTACAAATTTGTTATACTAAAACATTTTGTTAAATATTATCATATGAAACTACCAAGGAAATTTTCACATTTAACACACATATATGTATCTACTTTCCTACACATGATGTACATCATCATATCATAAAAGTATTAGGTATGGCTTTACAAAACTTAAATATATATAAGTGCATACAATTCCAAAATAATCCTCTTTTAGAGGATAACACATCAAAAATTAAGTATTTGTAGCTATATCCTAAGCTGGTCCTCATACCATATACATATATATAAGAACAAACCAAAAAGTGGGATCTCATCCCATCTGCAACATCTACATCCGCTTCAATCACGAGCGAAATGTGAACCTGCAACATCACCTTTATTAGCTCCCGTGCCAACCACACGATCATTGCAGTCATACAATACAAACACAAACACAAAACGCAAGGGTAAGCTTATATATATAAAAGGAACATAATATAATAACAATGTAAAGAAAAGATAGATTTAACTTAAAAGGAAATTTAAATAAATCAACAATCCTACAATAAAACAATCTCAACTCATATTTAAATCTCATATGTCATTATTATATCATGAAATGTTATGCTGACTTGACTCCATGGAGATTTCTACAACTTTTGGGCGATCCCCCATAGGCCCCATCCCCTACCATGGTCTCACTCTCTGACCATTTAGGGAGTCCCTTGAGCTGACCCTGCGGAGGAAGTGTGGCTTTATCGAATATAGACAAGTGTGGGTATTGGCTTACCTCTGTAAGGTTTGCAAAACCTTACATCTATAGGAATTCGCCCACTTGTCTATTCTATAGGCCCATCGTTAGCCACCACGAAAACCTTCGGCACTAGGTTGAGAGCCTACCTAGCACCCTCAACTTACAAGCCTACCCATATGCAAATGCCATATAAGCTTATACGTATCCACATCATTCATCAAATCCAACACCTCTAGTTCTCTCTATGTTATAAATTCACCATTTAAAAGCAACACGCTTAAGAACCCATCTAGCAGTCCTATAAGCTCAGAAAATGTGAATTTCCTAACATAGATCTAGCCTCATTCAACATTGATAAATCTAATACACATTACTATATTCTAAAAAAAAAAACATAAGTCTAAGTGACTCATGTGTAGAATAAGAAAAACATATCATCATCTCATCAATAATTCATACATCATTTGTATGAATATTTAAAATCATTTAAATAATCAAAATGGGAAATATTTAAGAGAATTTTTTAAAAAAAATTCTAGCCCAGCCGGCCAAAATCGCAGCCCAGTCGGAGCTCCCCTGAATTTGTTTATTTCTCCTCTGTCACATTTCAGCCCAGCTGCACCAAGTTTCGGCTGGGGCAAAACTCCCCTGTAGCTACTGTCAAAATTCGGCCCAGCTGCACCAAATTTCAGCTGGGCCGAAACTCCCTTAAAGCTTATTTCTCTATTCTGACACATTCCTGCCAAGCTAAACCAAAATTTCGGCTGGGCCTGGCGAAAATAGGGTTGCGAATTTGCAAGCTCCATGGCCATCGATGGCATACCCAATCATCCCAACCTTATGAAATGGCTTACCCAAACAAATAGACATCAATAAACATCAATTACATCATCAATCCAAACATAAAACACCACCAAATCATTCAAACAAATTTAAAGCTTCCCTTACCCAAAATTCTTGAAATTTCTTGAAAGAGAAACTAGGAGGAGAACTTTGGGGTTCTTGAGTGATCCTTCCCCCAATTTGTGTTATAGAATCTACTAGGAGGAACCTAAACCAACATCAAAGTAATCTCCAATCAAATTTTAACCCACCAACCAAGATTCTACATGAAACCCATTTCCCATGTTCTTGGTAGGAAGAGGAAGAGAAGAACAAGAAGATCAAAGAAAGGAGATGAGAGGTTTACCCCTTACAATAGACATCAAAGGAATATCTAGACAAGGAGAAAAGTCCTTCACTGATGTAGAAATCCAACTTCAGCTCAAGAGGAAGAGGGGCTTCGGGAGGAAGGAGGAAGAATGAAGGAAATGAAAGAATTGAAAGCTTTGCACGTTTAAGATTTGGGATTAATTTGAAGTTTTACTATAAACACCTATTTTCATCTAAAGGCAGCCCTTCTCTTTTTTTTTCTACAACTCAAGGAACTCATCTAAAAGTCCCAACAATAACCTTACACTCTAAGTCCAACCATACATGAAAATCTAACAATAATTCTATGGCATATAACTAAACAATCTATTTATTAAATTCTTTTATACATATCATGAATTTAAATTTAATTTCCTCTTGCCTTATTAATCAAACACTTAATCATACAATTAGGAAAACCACAATGTTACAATTCTCCCCAACAAGAAAATTTTCATCCTCGAAAATTCGCTTACCTGGGAAGAGATAAGGATATTGTTCCCGCATTTTATCTTCAAGTTCCCATGTAGCATCGCCTGTGGTATCACTCCATATAACCTTGACCAAACTAATTTCTTTGCCCCTAAGATGCTTAGTCCTTTGGTCCTCAATCCTTATTGGATGAGTCTCAAACGTCAAATCCTCTCGCACTTGTATCACATCTGGCACAATGATGTGAGTAGGATCAGGAACATACTTCCTCAATTGAGACACATGAAATACATTGTACAAGTTGGCTAGAAAAGGTGGTAAAGCTATTTCATAAGCCACTGAACCTATACATATAAGGATTTGATAAGGTCCAATGAACTTAGGAGTAAGTTTCTTCAATTTGATTGCCCGTCCTACACCAGTTGTTGGTGTAATCTTCAGAAAAACACGATCACCAGCTTCAAACTCAAGCGGTATTCTACGCTTATCTGCATAGGATTTCTGCCTACTTTGTGAGGCTTTCATCCTTTCCTGAATCAACTTAATCTTTTTTGTAGTCTGTTGTAACATCTCTGGTCCTACTACCATATTCACACCATCTTGGTACCAACAAAGAGGTGTTCTACACCTTCTACCATATAAAGCTTCAAATGGTGCAATACCAATACTAGCATGAAAACTATTATTGTAGGTGAATTCTACCAAAGACAAAACTTGCTCCCAACTTCTAAGATCATCCAAAACACATGCCCGCAACAAATCTTCTAATGACTGGATTATCCTCTCAGATTGTCCATCCGTCCGTGGGTGATAAGCAGAACTAAGTCTCAACTTAGGTCCTAAAGCTTCTTGCAAACTTTGCCAAAACCTTGAAGTAAATCTTGGATCTCTGTCAGAAATGATACTGGAATGTACTCCATGCAATCTTACTATCTCTCTGATATACAGTTGAGTGAAATTCTCCTAAGAATACTTCATATTAACATGTAAGAAATGAGCACACTTTGTTAACCTGTCAACTATTACCCATATGGCATCGCACCCTCTAGTTGTCATTGGCCAACTGGATACAAAATCCATGGTAATACTATCCCATTTCTACTCTGGAATCTCCATTGCTTGCAACAAACCACAGGGCCTCTGATGTTCTACTTTAGCCTTTTGACAAGTTAAACATGCTGCCACATATTGTACCACATCTCTCTTCATACTGGATCACTAAAACATCTTCTTCAAATCTTGATACATTTTAGTCATACCGGGATGTAGACTAAGTTTACTTTTGTGGCCTTCATCTAAAATAAGTCTTTTCAACTCAACATCTTGTGGCACACAAATTCTACATTTGAATCTCAAAATGCCATCATCACCCAAACTGTAGTCTATTGCTTTATCTGTACCCAACAACTCCATTGTTCTACATAAGCTAGGATCCAACAACTGTTTCTCCTTGATCATCCCATGGAATTCATTAGTCACGGTTAACATACCATAACTAATGTGATCATGAGCCACTTCTACATACAAATTCAAATCTCTAAACTTCACCAACTCTAACTCTTTCACCATCAAAGCGGACATCTGAATAGTCTTTCTGCTAAGAGCATTAGCTACATTAGCTTTACCCGGATGGTACATCAATTGAAAATCATAATCCTTCAAAAACTCCATCCATCGCCTCTGTCGCATATTGAGCTCCTTTTAATCAAATAAGTATTTTAAGCTCTTGTGATCACTAAATACATCAAACTTGGCCCTATAAAGATAATGTCTCCATATCTTCAAAGCAAACACCACAGTTGCTAACTCCAGATCATGAGTGGGATAGTTCCTCTCATGAGTTATCAACTGTCTTGAGGCATAAGCTACAACTTTCCTTTCTTGCATTAACACACAACCCAATCCTTGATGAGATGCATCATAGTAATAGTAAACCTCAAAAGGTTCACTAGGATTAGGTATCACAAGGACAGGAGAAGAAGTCAACCTTTGCTTCAATTCTACAAAACATTGCTCACACTCTTCAGTCCATGCAAATGGTTGGTCCTTGCGAGTGAGTTGAGTCAACAGTGCTACTAGCTTAGAGAATCCTTCTATGAATCTCCAATAGTATCCAGCTAACCCAACAAAACTTCTAATCTCTCTAGCTATCTTAGGACATTCCCATTGCAAAATTGCTTCTACTTTAGATGGATCTACTGCAATCCCCTCAGCTGAGATCACATGACCCAAGAACTTCACTTCTTCAAGCCAAAATTCACACTTAGAGAACCTTGCATACAATTATTTTTCTCTCAAAATATCCAACACAGCTCTTAAATGCTCTTCACGAGTACGGGAATAGATAAGAATGTCGATAATGAACACAACAACAAACTTATCCAAGAAGGGACGAAAGATCCTATTCATGTGATCCATGAATATAGCAGGAGCATTCGTCACTCCAAAAGGCATGACCATATACTCATAATGTCCATATCGTGTCCGAAAATCCATTTTCGGTATATCTTCATCTTTCACCCTTATTTGATAATACCCTGACTTCAAATCAATCTTTGAGAAAATCTTCGCTCCACGCAATTGATCCATCAAATCATCTATCCTTGGCAAAGGATATATGTACTTGATAGTGAGCTTATTCAACTGGCGATAATCAAGACATAATCTTGAGCCACCACCTTTCATCTTAACCAATAACACAGGTGCTCCCCAAGGGGAAACACTAGGTCTGATCATTTCCTTCTCCAGAAAATCTTCAATTTGTTTCTTCAATTCAACTAATTCAGTTGGTGCCATCCTATAAGGAGTTATTGACACTGGCCTCACACTTGGTACTAGGTCAATGGTAAACTCAACCTCTCTTTGTGGAGGCAAGTGAGGTACTTCTTCATGAAAGACTTCAGGAAAGTCTCTAACAACATCTATAGACTTCAAATCAAGATCACCCTTGACTCCCAAGAAAGAAAGGACCACAAAACATGAGGCTCCTTCCTTCAAAGAAACTTGTGCTTGCTTTGTAGAAATAAATTCAATATCTTCATGATTAGGGAATACAAGAATCTTTTGAGCACAATCTATAAGAATATGATTGGAGGATAACCAATCCATTCTTAAGATTATGTCCAAATCATTCAAAGGAAGACAAATCAGGTTAACCTTGTAATTATGTCCACTAACTACAACAGGACATCCAACATACTAAGGAAGCTGCCACGGGAGTGGCTGTAGGAGTAGAGACAAGTAGATCAACGATAAAGGACATGCAAACAACTTCAATCTTTTCACACAATCATGAGAAATATAAGAATGTGTAGCTCACGAGTATGTTCACCTACTCCGCCAAATACAGAAACACCTCCATGAGCTTTGGCAATGTTATTGATCAATTCCATAATCAGTATTGTTTTACCCACTCCAGCTCTACCGAAAAGTCCTATTTTTCCTCCACGATGATAAGGAGCTAAAAGATCTACTACTTTTACTCCTGTTTCAAAAATGGATAATTTTGTATCTAATTGTATAAAGGCAGGAGCAGATCTATGAATGGGAGATGTTGTGCGAGTATCTACAGGGCCTAAATTATCAATGGGCTCTCTAAGTACGTTGAAAATTCGTCCTAGAGTTGCTCCACCTACTGGAACACTTAGGGGAGCTCCTGTGTCACTCACTTCCATTCCTCTCATTAGACCATCTGTAGCACTCATAGCTACAACTCTAACTCGATTATTTCCTAATAATTGTTGTACTTCACAAGTCACGTTAATTTGTTGACCAACAGTATCTCGACCCTTAACTACCAGAGCGTTGTAAATATTAGGCATCTTCCTTGGGGGAAAACCTACATCTAGTAGCGAACCAATTATTTGGGCGATACATCCTAGATTTTTTTTCAAGCGCAGAAACCTCAGGACCAGAAGTAGTAGGATTTATTCGCATATAAAAATATATCCAATTTTTTTCCAGAAAAATTTTGAAATCATAAAGAAATGTTTGATAACAAAGCAAGTTGATCGGTTAATTCAATAATAAATAAAAAATGGGAGTTAGTACTCTATTTTTTTGGTACCATCAAACCAATCCAATGAAATTGTTTACTTATTCAATTTCAATGATTGAATTCTTAAGTTTATCCTAGTCATTTTGAAAAAGAGTCAGAAGAAATGGTTCGATCCTCTTATTTTTTTTTCTCGAACGGAGAGATCCATGAATTGGGATCCTAATGTATATAGATACAAATGGTCCAATGGGAGCAAGAATTTCTAGGAACATTTGGACTATTTCATTTCTAAGCAGAATAGCCGTTTTCAAGTAGTGTTCGATCGATTACATATTAATCAATATTCGATTGATTGGTCTGAGGTTATCGACAAAAAAGATTTGTCTAAGTCACTTTGTTTCTTTTTGTCCAAGTTACTTCTTTTTTTGCCCAAGCTTCTTCTCTTTTTGTCTAACTCACTTCCTTCTTTTTTCTTTGTGCGTTTTGGGGGTATCCCCATTCATAGGTCCGAGATCCACATCTATGAATTGAAAGGTTCGAATGATCCACTCTGTAATCAGTTATTAGAATTAATAGGTCTTCAAATCTTTCGTTTTAAAAATTGGAAACCCTTATTATTGGATGACCAAGATACTTCCCAAAAATCAAAATTCTTGATCAATGGAGGAACAATATCACCATTTTTGTTCAATAAGATACCAAAGTGGATGATTGACTCATTCCATACTAGAAAGAATCGCAGGAAATCTTGATAACACAGATTCCTATTTCTCAATGATATCCCACGATCCAGACAATTGGCTGAGTCCCGTGACACCATTTCATAGAAGTTCGTTGATATACTCTTATAAAGTAAATCGACTTTGATTCTTGCATAATCAATATCACTTATGCTTCTCTTGTAACAAAAGATTCCCTTTTTATGTGGAAAAGGCCTGTAACAATAATTATGATTTTACGTGTGGACAATTCCTCAATATCTTGTTCATTCGCAACAAAATCTTTTCTTTTTGCGATGGTAAAAAAAAACATGCTTTTTGAAGAGAGATACTATTTCACCAATCGAGTCACAGGTATCTAACATATTGATACCTAACGATTTTCCACAAAGTGGCGACAAATGGTATAACTTGTACAAATCTTTCCATTTTCCAATTCGATACGATCTATTCATTCGTGGAGCTATTTACTCGATCGCAGACATTTCTGGAACACCTCTAACAGAGGGACAAATAGTCCATTTTGAAAAACTTATTGTCAACCTCTTTCAGATATGAATATACCTGATTCAGAAGCAAAGAACTTGCATCAGTATCTCAATTTCAATTCAAACATGGCTTTGATTCACACTCCATGATGCTTTCTTGATTATAATCTTCATTCAAGAATGTAGTCTAGAAAAAGCGACCAAGAAGAAAGAAGTCAAGAAGGTCAGTTGACTTCTTTCTTGGTGACCAAGAAAGCAATGTTTCAAGCAAGAATTGAAGAAAGCAAGGAGGAATTGAAGAAAGGAATCAAGATCCCTTCTTGATTGATTCCAAGCTGTGTTTCTTCTTTGTTCCTTTATTTCATGATCGTTTCTTGTCTTGTTTGTTCTCTCATGAGTTCTGCCTTGGTCAGTCGCAACCATCGGCGTAATCAAGATGCTTTCTTAATTGCAATCTTGATTCAAGAATGTAGTCAAGAACAAGCGACCAAAAAGAAAGCAGTCAAGAAGCTCAGTTGACTTCTTTCATGTTCACCAAGAAAGCAATGTTTCATGCAAGAATTGAAGAAATCAAGGAGGAATTGAAGAAAGGAATCAAGATCCTTCTTGGTTGATTCCAAGTTGTGTTTCTTCTTTGTTCCTTTCATTCATGGACGTCTCTTACCTTGTTTTTCTTTCTTGATTTCTACCTTGGCCAGTCCCAACCATGGGCATAATCAATATGCTTTCATGATTGCGATATTTATTCACGAAAGCAGTCAAGAACAAGCGACCAAGAAAGAAGAAGTGAAGAAGCTCAGTTGACTTCTTTGTTGTTGACAAAGAAAGCAATGTTTCAAGCAAGAATTGAAGAAAGCATGGAGGAATTGAAGAAAGGAATCAAGATCCCTTCTTCATTGATTCCAAGCTATGTTTCTTCTTTATTCCTTTATTTCATGATCGTTTCTTGTCTTGTTTGTTCTCTCATGAGTTCTACCTTGGTCAGTCACAACCATGGCATAATCAAGATGCTTTCTTAATTGCAATCTTGATTCAAGAATGTAGTTAAGAACAAGCGACTAAAAAGGAAGCAGTCAAGAAGCTCAGTTTACTTCTTTCTTGTTGACAAAGAAAGCAATGTTTCATGCAAGAATTGAAGAAAGCAAGGAGGAATTGAAGAAAGGAATCAAGATCCCTTCTTGATTGATTCCAAGTTGTGTTTCTTCTTTGTTCCTTTATTTCATGATCGTTTCTTGTCCTGTTTGTTCTCTCATGAGTTCTACCTTGGTCAGTCACAATGAAGATCGCAATCAAGATGCTTTCTTTATTGTGATCTTCATTCAAGAATGTAGTTAAGAACAAGCGACCAAGAAGGAAGCAGTCAATAAGCTCAGTTGATTTCATTCTAGTTGACCAAGAAAGCAATGTTTCAAGCACGAAACCAACAAAGCAAGGAGGAAATGAATAAAGGAATCAAGATCCCTTCTTGACTGATTCCAAGCTGTGTTTCTTCTTTGTTTCTTTCTTTGATGATCGTTTCTTGTCTTGTTTGTTCTTTCATGAGTTCTACCTTGGTCAGTCACAATGAAGATCGCAATCAAGATGCTTTCTTTATTGTGATCTTCATTCAAGAATGTAGTTAAGAACAAGCGACCAAGAAGGAAGCAGTCAAGAAGCTCTGTTTGCTTCTTTCTTGTTGACCAACAAAGCAATGTTTCAACCAAGAAACCAAAAAGGAAATGATGAAAGGAATCAAGATCCCTTCTTCATTGATTCCAAGCTGTGTTTCTTCTTTGTTTCCTACTTTCATGGTCGTTTCTTGCCTTGTTTTTCTTTCTTCAGTTCTACCTTGGCCAGTCGCAAGCATGGGCACAATTAAGATGCTTTCTTGATTATGATTTTTATTCAAGAAAGCAGTCAAGAAAAAGCAACCAAGAAGGAAGAAGTCAATAAGCTCAATTGACTTCTTTCTTGTTGACCAAGAAAGTAATGTTTCAAGCAAGAAACCAAGAAAGCAAGGAGGAAATGAAGAAAGGAATCAAGATCCCTTCTTGATATATTCCAAGCTATGTTTGTTCTTTGTTTCTTTCTATCATGGTCATTTCTTGTCTTGTTTGTTCTTTCATGAGATATACCTTGGTCAGTCGCAACCATGGGAGCAATCAAGATGCTTTCTTGATAGCGATCTTGATTCTAGAAAGTAGTGAAGAACAAATGACCAATAAGGAAGAAGTTAAGAAGCTCATTTGACTTCTTTCTTATTGACCAAGAAAGCAATGTTTCAAGCAAGAAGCCAAGAAGGCTAGGAGTAAACGAAGAATGGAATCAAGATCCCTTCTTGATTGATTCCAAGCTGTGTTTCTTTTTTGTTTCTTTCTTTCATAGTCATTTCTTGTCTTGTTTGTTCTTTTATGAGTTCTACCTTTGTCAGTCGCAACGATGGGAGCAATCAAAATGCTTTCTTGATTGCGATATTCATTCAAGAGTGTAGTCAAGAACAACCAACCAAGAAGGAAGCTACCAAGATGCTCAGTTGGCTTCTTTCTTGTTGACCAAGAAAGCAATGTTTCAAGAAAGAAACCAACAAAGCAAGGAGGAAATGAAGAAAGGAATCAAGATCCCTTCTTGACTAATTCCAAGCTCTATTTCTTCTTTGTTCTTTTCTTTCATGATTGTCTTTTGTCTTGTTCGTTCTTTCAAGAGTTCTACCTTGGTCAGTCGCAACCATGGGCGCAATCAAGATGCTTTCTTGATTGCAATCTTCATTCAAGAATGTAGTCAAGAACAAGCGACCAAGAAGAAAGCAGTCAAGAAGCTCAGTTGACTTCTTTCTTGTTGACCAAGAAAGCAATGTTTTAACCAAGAAACCAAGACAACAAGAAGGAAATGAAGAAAAGAATTAAGATCCCTTCTTGATTGATACGAAGCTATGTTTCTACTTTTTTTCTTTCTTTCATGGACGTTTCTTGCCTTGTTTTTCTTTCTTGAGTTCTACCTTGGTTAATCGCAACCATGGGAACAATCAAGATGCTTTCTTGATTGCGATCTTGATTCTAGAAAGCAGTCAAGAACAAACGACCAAGAAGGAAGAAGTCAAGAAGCTCAGTTGACTTCTATCTTGTTGACAAAGAAAGCAAGGAGGAAATGCAGAAAGGAATCAAGATTCCTTCTTGATTGATTTCAATCTGCGTTTCTTCTTTGTTTGTTTCTTTCATGGTCGTTCCTTGTCTTATTCGTTCTTTCTTGAGTTCTACCTTGGTTAGTCGCAAGCATAGGTGCAATCGAGATGCTTTCTTGATTGTGATCTTGATTCAAGAATGAAGAAGTCAAGAAGCTCTATTGACTTCTTTCTTGTTGACCAAGAAAGCAATGTTTCATGGAAGAAACCAAGAAAGCAAGGAGGAAAGGAAGAAAGGAATCAAGATCCCTTCTTGATTGATTCCAAGATGTGTTTCTTGTTTGTTTCTTTCTTTCATGGTCGTTCCTTGTCTTGTTGGTTCTTTCATGAGTTCTACCTTGGTCAGTCGCAACCATAGGCGCAATCTTGATGCTTTCTTGATTGCGATCTTGATTCAAGAAAGCAATCAAGAACAAGTGAAAAAGAAGGAAGAAGTCAAGAAGCTCAGTTGACTTCTATCATGTTGACAAGGAAAGCAATGTTTTATGAAAGAAACCAAGAAAGCAAGGAGGAAATGAGGAAAGGAATCAAGATTCCTTCTTGATTGATTCCAAGCTGTGTTTCTTCATTGTTTCTTTCTTTCATGGTAGTTTCTTTTCTTGTTTATTCTTTCTTAAGTTCTACCTTGGTTCGTCGCAACCATGGCGTAATCAAGATGCTTTCTTGATTGCGATCTTGATCCAGTAAAGCAGTCAAGAACAAGCGTCCAAGAAGGAAGAAGTCAAGAAGCATAATTAACTTCTTTCTTGTTGACTAAGAAAGCAATGTTTCATAGAAGAAACCAAGAAGGCAAGGAGGAAATGAAGAAAGGAATCAAGATCCCTTCTTGATTGATTCCAAGTTATGTATCTTCTTTTGTTTCTTTCTTTCATGGTCGTTTCTTGTATTATTTATTCTTTCTTGAGTTCTACCTCGGTCAGTCGCAACCATGGGCGCAATCAAGATGCCTTGTTGATTGCGATCTTGATTCAAGAAAGCAGTCAAGAACAAGCAACCAAGAAGGATGAAGTCAAGAACCTCAATTGACTTCTTTGTTGTTGACCAAGAAAGGAATTTTTCATGCAAGAAACCAAGAATGCAAGGAGGAAATGAAGAAAGGAATGAAGATCCTTTATCGATTAATTCCAAGTTGTGTTTCTTCTTTTTTTCTTTCTTTCATTGTCGTTTCTTGTCTTGTTTATTCTTTCTAGAGTTCTACCATGGTCAGTCGCAACCATGGCGTAATGAAGATGCTTTCTTCATTGCGATCTTGATTCAAGAAAGCAGTCAAGAACAAGCGACCAAGAAGGAATAAGTCAAGAGGCTCAGTTGACTTCTTGCTTGTTGACCAAGAAAACAATGTTTCATGGAAGAAACCAAGAAAGCAAGGAGGAAATGAAGAAAGGAATCAAGATCCCTTCTTGATTGATTCCAAGTTATGTATCTTCTTTTGTTTCTTTCTTTCATGGTCGTTTCTTATCTTTATTGTTCTTTCATGAGTTCTACCTTGGTCAGTCGTAACCATGGGCGCAATCAAGATGCTTTGTTAATTGCGATCTTGATGCAAGAAAGCAGTCAAGAACAAGCGACCAAGCAGGAAGAGGTCAAGAAGCTCAGTTGAATTCTTTATTATTTATCAAGAAAGCAATGTTTCAAGCAAGAAATAAAGAAAGCAAGGAGGAAATGAAGAAAGGAATCAAGATCCCTTCTCGATTGATTCCAAGTTGTGTTTCTTCTTTTTTTCTTTCTTTCATGGTCATTTCTTGTCTTGTTTATTCTTTCTTGAGTTCTACCTTGGTCAATCGCAACCATGGCGCAATCAAGATGCTTTCTTGATTGCGATCTTGATTCAAGAAAGCAGTCAAGAACAAGCAACCAAGAAGGAACAAGTCAAGAGGCTCAGTTGACTTCTTGCTTGTTGACCAAGAAAGCAATGTTCCATGGAAGAAACCAAGAAAGCAAGGGGAAATGAAGAAAGGAATCAAGATCCCTTCTTAATTGATTCCAAGTTATGTTTCTTCTTTGTTTCTTTCTTTCATGGTCGTTTCTTGTCTTGTTTATTCTTTCTTAAGTTTTACCTTGGTCAACGCAACCATGGGCGCAACCAAGATGCTTTCTCGATTGCGATCTTTATTCAAGAAAGCAGTCAAGAACAAGCGACCAAGAATGAAGAAGCCAAGAAGCTTTGTTGACTTCTTTCTTGTTGACCAGGAAAAAATGTTTCATGCAAGAAACCAAGAAAGCAAGGAGGAAATGAAGAAAGGAATCAAGATCCCATCTTGATTGATTAAAAGCTGTGTTTCTTCTTTGTTTCCTTCTTTCATGGTCGTTTCTTGTCTTGTTTGTTCTTTCTTGAGTTCTACCTTGGTCAGTCGCAACCATGGGTGCGATCAAGATTCTTTCTTATTTGCGATCTTGATTCAAGAAAGTAGTAAAAAACAAGCGACCAAAAATGAAGAAGTCAACAAGCTCAGTTGAGTTCTTTCTTATTAACCAAGAAAGCAATGTTAAATGGAAGAAACCAAGAAAGCAAGGAGGAAATGAACAAAGGAATCAAGATCCCTTCTTCATTGACTCCAAGCTGTGTTTCTTCTTTATTTCTTTCTTTCATGGTCGTTTGTTGTCTTGTTTGTTCTGTCTCATGTTCTACCTTATTCAGTCGCAACCATGGGCGCAATCAAGATGCTTTCTTGATTCCGATCTTAATTCAAGAAGGTATTCATGAACAAACATCCAAGAAGGAATAATTCAAGAAGCTCAGTTGACTTCTTTCTTGTTGACCAAGAAAGCAATGTTTCAAGCAAGAAACCAAGAAAGCAACGAGGAAATGAAGAAAGGAATCAAGATCCCTTCTTGATTGATTCCATGTTGTGTTTCTTCTTTGTTTGTTTTTTTCATGGTCGTTTCTTGTCTTGTTTATTCTTTCTTGAGTTCTACCTTGGTCTGTCGCAACCATCGCGCAATCAAGATGCATTCTTAATTGCGATCTTGAATCAAGAAAGCAGTCAAGAACAAGCGACCAAGAAGGAAGAAGTCAAGAAGCTCTGTTGATTTCTTTCTTGTTGACCAAGAAAGCAATGTGTTTCATGGAAGAAACCAAGAAAGCAAGGAGGAAAGGAAGAAAGGAATCAAGATCCCTTCTTGATTGATTCCAAGATGTGTTTCTTCTTTGTTTCTTTCTTTCATGGTTGTTCCTTGTCTTGTTTGTTCTTTCTTGAGTTCTACCTTGGTCAGTCGCAACCACGGGCACAATTAAGATGCTTTCTTGATTGTGATCTTTATTCAAGAAAGCAGTCAAGAATAAGCGACCAAGAATGAAGAAGTCAAGAAGCTCTGTTGACTTCTTTCTTGTTGACCAGGAAAGCAATGTTTCATGCAAGAAACCAAGAAAGCAAGGAGGAAATGAAGAAAGGAATCAAGATCCCATCTTGATTGATTAGAAGCTGTGTTTCTTCTTTGTTTCTTTCTTTCATTGTCTTTTCTTATCTTGTTTGTTCTTTCTTGAGTTCTACCTTGGTGAGTCAAAACCATGGGCGCAATCAAGATACTTTCTTATTTTCGATCTTGATTCAAGAAAGTAGTAAAAAACAAGCGACCAAGAACGAAGAAGTCAACAAGCTCAGTTGAGTTCTTTCTTATTAACCAAGAAACAATGTTTGATGGAAGAAACCAAGAAAGCATGGAGGAAATGAAGAAAGGAATCAAGATCCCTTCTTCATTGATTCTGAGCTGTGTTTCTTCTTTCTTTCTTTCTTTAATGGCCGTTTCTTGTCTTGTTTGTTCTTTCTTGAGTTCTACCTTTGTCAGTCACAGCCATGGGCGCAATCAAGATGCTTTTTTAATTGCGATCTTGATTCAAGAAAGCAGTTAAGAACAAGCGACCAAGAAGGAAGAAGTCAAGAAGCTTAATTGACTTCTTTGTTATTGACCAAGAAAGCAATGTTTCATGAAAGAAACCAAGAAAGCAAGGAGGAAATAAAGAAAGGATTCAAGATCCCTTCTTGATTGATTCCAAACTGTGTTTCTTCTTTGTTTCTTTCTTTAATGGTTGTTTCTTGTGTTGTTGTTCTTTCTTGATTTCTACCTTGGCTAGTCACAACCATGGGCGCAATCAAGATGCTTTCTTAATTGCGATCTTGATTCAAGATACCAGTCAAGAATAAGCGACTAACATGGAAGAAGTCAAGAATCTCTATTGACTTCTTTCTTATTGACCAAGAAAGCAATGTTTCATGCAAGAAACCAAGAAAGCAAGGAGGAAATGAAGAAAGGAATCAGGATCCCTTCTTGATTGATTCTAACCTGTGTTTCTTCTTTGTTTCTTTGTTTCATGGTCATTTCTTGTCTTGTTCATTCTTTCTCAAGTTCTACCTTGGTATGTCGCAACCCTGGGCCCAATCAAATGCTTCCTTGATTGCGATCTTGATTCAAGAAAGCAGTCAAGAACAAGTGACCAGGAAGGAAAAAGTCAAGAAGCGCAGTCGACTTCTGTCTTGTTGACCAAGAAAGCAATGTTTAAAGGAAGAAACGAAGAAAGTAAGGAGGAAATGAAGAAAGGAATCAAGATCCCTTCTTGATTGATTCCAAGCTATGTTTCTTCTTTGTCTGTTTCTTTCATGGTCGTTTCTTCTCTTGTTTAATCTTTCTTAAACTCTACCTTGGTTCGTCGCAATCATTGGCGCAATCAAGAAGCACAGTTGACTTCTTTCTTGTTGACCAAGAAAGCAATGTTCCGTGGAAGAAACCAAGAAAGCCAGGGGGAAATGAAGAAAGGAATGAAGATCCCTTCTTGATTGATTCCAAGTTGTGTTTCTTCTTTCTTTCTTTTTTTCATGGTCCTTTCTTGTCTTTTTTTTTCTTTCATGATTTCTACCCTAGTTAGTCGCAACCATGGGCGCAATCAAGATGCTTTCTTGATTGCGATTTTGATTGAAGAAAGCAATCAAGAACAAGCGAACAAGAAGGAAGAAGTCAAGAAGCTCAGTTGACTTCTTTCTTGTTGACCAAGAAAGCAATGTTTCATGCAAGAAACCCATAAAGCAAGGAGGAAATGAAGAAAGGAATCAAGATCCCTTCTTGATTGATTCCAAGCTGTGTTTCTTCTTTCTTTCTTTCTTTAATGGCCGTTTCTTGTCTTGTTTGTTCTTTCTTGAGTTCTACCTTTGTCAGTCACAGCCATGGGCGCAATCAAGATGCTTTTTTAATTGCGATCTTGATTCAAGAAAGCAGTTAAGAACAAGCGACCAAGAAGGAAGAAGTCAAGAAGCTTAATTGACTTCTTTGTTATTGACCAAGAAAGCAATGTTTCATGAAAGAAACCAAGAAAGCAAGGAGGAAATAAAGAAAGGATTCAAGATCCCTTCTTGATTGATTCCAAACTGTGTTTCTTCTTTGTTTCTTTCTTTAATGGTTGTTTCTTGTGTTGTTGTTCTTTCTTGATTTCTACCTTGGCTAGTCACAACCATGGGCGCAATCAAGATGTTTTCTTAATTGCGATCTTGATTCAAGATACCAGTCAAGAATAAGCGACTAACATGGAAGAAGTCAAGAATCTCTATTGACTTCTTTCTTATTGACCAAGAAAGCAATGTTTCATGCAAGAAACCAAGAAAGCAAGGAGGAAATGAAGAAAGGAATCAGGATCCCTTCTTGATTGATTCTAACCTGTGTTTCTTCTTTGTTTCTTTGTTTCATGGTCATTTCTTGTCTTGTTCATTCTTTCTCAAGTTCTACCTTGGTATGTCGCAACCCTGGGCCCAATCAAATGCTTCCTTGATTGCGATCTTGATTCAAGAAAGCAGTCAAGAACAAGTGACCAGGAAGGAAAAAGTCAAGAAGCGCAGTCGACTTCTGTCTTGTTGACCAAGAAAGCAATGTTTAAAGGAAGAAACGAAGAAAGTACGGAGGAAATGAACAAAGGAATCAAGATCCCTTCTTGATTGATTCCAAGCTATGTTTCTTCTTTGTCTGTTTCTTTCATGGTCGTTTCTTCTCTTGTTTAATCTTTCTTAAACTCTACCTTGGTTCGTCGCAATCATTGGCGCAATCAAGAAGCACAGTTGACTTCTTTCTTGTTGACCAAGAAAGCAATGTTCCGTGGAAGAAACCAAGAAAGCCAGGGGGAAATGAAGAAAGGAATGAAGATCCCTTCTTGATTGATTCCAAGTTGTGTTTCTTCTTTCTTTCTTTTTTTCATGGTCCTTTCTTGTCTTTTTTTTTCTTTCATGATTTCTACCCTAGTTAGTCGCAACCATGGGCGCAATCAAGATGCTTTCTTGATTGCGATTTTGATTGAAGAAAGCAATCAAGAACAAGCGAACAAGAAGGAAGAAGTCAAGAAGCTCAGTTGACTTCTTTCTTGTTGACCAAGAAAGCAATGTTTCATGCAAGAAACCCATAAAGCAAGGAGGAAATGAAGAAAGGAATCAAGATCCCTTCTTGATTGATTCCAAGCTGTGTTTCTTCTTTCTTTCTTTCTTTAATGGCCGTTTCTTGTCTTGTTTGTTCTTTCTTGAGTTCTACCTTTGTCAGTCACAGCCATGGGCGCAATCAAGATGCTTTTTTAATTGCGATCTTGATTCAAGAAAGCAGTTAAGAACAAGCGACCAAGAAGGAAGAAGTCAAGAAGCTTAATTGACTTCTTTGTTATTGACCAAGAAAGCAATGTTTCATGAAAGAAACCAAGAAAGCAAGGAGGAAATAAAGAAAGGATTCAAGATCCCTTCTTGATTGATTCCAAACTGTGTTTCTTCTTTGTTTCTTTCTTTAATGGTTGTTTCTTGTGTTGTTGTTCTTTCTTGATTTCTACCTTGGCTAGTCACAACCATGGGCGCAATCAAGATGCTTTCTTAATTGCGATCTTGATTCAAGATACCAGTCAAGAATAAGCGACTAACATGGAAGAAGTCAAGAATCTCTATTGACTTCTTTCTTATTGACCAAGAAAGCAATGTTTCATGCAAGAAACCAAGAAAGCAAGGAGGAAATGAAGAAAGGAATCAGGATCCCTTCTTGATTGATTCTAACCTGTGTTTCTTCTTTGTTTCTTTGTTTCATGGTCATTTCTTGTCTTGTTCATTCTTTCTCAAGTTCTACCTTGGTATGTCGCAACCCTGGGCCCAATCAAATGCTTCCTTGATTGCGATCTTGATTCAAGAAAGCAGTCAAGAACAAGTGACCAGGAAGGAAAAAGTCAAGAAGCGCAGTCGACTTCTGTCTTGTTGACCAAGAAAGCAATGTTTAAAGGAAGAAACGAAGAAAGTAAGGAGGAAATGAAGAAAGGAATCAAGATCCCTTCTTGATTGATTCCAAGCTATGTTTCTTCTTTGTCTGTTTCTTTCATGGTCGTTTCTTCTCTTGTTTAATCTTTCTTAAACTCTACCTTGGTTCGTCGCAATCATTGGCGCAATCAAGAAGCACAGTTGACTTCTTTCTTGTTGACCAAGAAAGCAATGTTCCGTGGAAGAAACCAAGAAAGCCAGGGGGAAATGAAGAAAGGAATGAAGATCCCTTCTTGATTGATTCCAAGTTGTGTTTCTTCTTTCTTTCTTTTTTTCATGGTCCTTTCTTGTCTTTTTTTTTCTTTCATGATTTCTACCCTAGTTAGTCGCAACCATGGGCGCAATCAAGATGCTTTCTTGATTGCGATTTTGATTGAAGAAAGCAATCAAGAACAAGCGAACAAGAAGGAAGAAGTCAAGAAGCTCAGTTGACTTCTTTCTTGTTGACCAAGAAAGCAATGTTTCATGCAAGAAACCCATAAAGCAAGGAGGAAATGAAGAAAGGAATCAAGATCCCTTCTTGATTGATTCCAAGCTGTGTTTCTTCTTTCTTTCTTTCTTTAATGGCCGTTTCTTGTCTTGTTTGTTCTTTCTTGAGTTCTACCTTTGTCAGTCACAGCCATGGGCGCAATCAAGATGCTTTTTTAATTGCGATCTTGATTCAAGAAAGCAGTTAAGAACAAGCGACCAAGAAGGAAGAAGTCAAGAAGCTTAATTGACTTCTTTGTTATTGACCAAGAAAGCAATGTTTCATGAAAGAAACCAAGAAAGCAAGGAGGAAATAAAGAAAGGATTCAAGATCCCTTCTTGATTGATTCCAAACTGTGTTTCTTCTTTGTTTCTTTCTTTAATGGTTGTTTCTTGTGTTGTTGTTCTTTCTTGATTTCTACCTTGGCTAGTCACAACCATGGGCGCAATCAAGATGTTTTCTTAATTGCGATCTTGATTCAAGATACCAGTCAAGAATAAGCGACTAACATGGAAGAAGTCAAGAATCTCTATTGACTTCTTTCTTATTGACCAAGAAAGCAATGTTTCATGCAAGAAACCAAGAAAGCAAGGAGGAAATGAAGAAAGGAATCAGGATCCCTTCTTGATTGATTCTAACCTGTGTTTCTTCTTTGTTTCTTTGTTTCATGGTCATTTCTTGTCTTGTTCATTCTTTCTCAAGTTCTACCTTGGTATGTCGCAACCCTGGGCCCAATCAAATGCTTCCTTGATTGCGATCTTGATTCAAGAAAGCAGTCAAGAACAAGTGACCAGGAAGAAAAAAGTCAAGAAGCGCAGTCGACTTCTGTCTTGTTGACCAAGAAAGCAATGTTTAAAGGAAGAAACGAAGAAAGTACGGAGGAAATGAACAAAGGAATCAAGATCCCTTCTTGATTGATTCCAAGCTATGTTTCTTCTTTGTCTGTTTCTTTCATGGTTGTTTCTTCTCTTGTTTAATCTTTCTTAAACTCTACCTTGGTTCGTCGCAATCATTGGCGCAATCAAGAAGCACAGTTGACTTCTTTCTTGTTGACCAAGAAAGCAATGTTCCGTGGAAGAAACCAAGAAAGCCAAGGGGAAATGAAGAAAGGAATGAAGATCCCTTCTTGATTGATTCCAAGTTGTGTTTCTTCTTTCTTTCTTTTTTTCATGGTCCTTTCTTGTCTTTTTTTTTCTTTCATGATTTCTACCCTAGTTAGTCGCAACCATGGGCGCAATCAAGATGCTTTCTTGATTGCGATTTTGATTGAAGAAAGCAATCAAGAACAAGCGAACAAGAAGGAAGAAGTCAAGAAGCTCAGTTGACTTCTTTCTTGTTGACCAAGAAAGCAATGTTTCATGCAAGAAACCCATAAAGCAAGGAGGAAATGAAGAAAGGAATCAAGATCCCTTCTTGATTGATTCCAAGCTGTGTTTCTTCTTTCTTTCTTTCTTTAATGGCCGTTTCTTGTCTTGTTTGTTCTTTCTTGAGTTCTACCTTTGTCAGTCACAGCCATGGGCGCAATCAAGATGCTTTTTTAATTGCGATCTTGATTCAAGAAAGCAGTTAAGAACAAGCGACCAAGAAGGAAGAAGTCAAGAAGCTTAATTGACTTCTTTGTTATTGACCAAGAAAGCAATGTTTCATGAAAGAAACCAAGAAAGCAAGGAGGAAATAAAGAAAGGATTCAAGATCCCTTCTTGATTGATTCCAAACTGTGTTTCTTCTTTGTTTCTTTCTTTAATGGTTGTTTCTTGTGTTGTTGTTCTTTCTTGATTTCTACCTTGGCTAGTCACAACCATGGGCGTAATCAAGATGCTTTCTTAATTGCGATCTTGATTCAAGATACCAGTCAAGAATAAGCGACTAACATGGAAGAAGTCAAGAATCTCTATTGACTTCTTTCTTATTGACCAAGAAAGCAATGTTTCATGCAAGAAACCAAGAAAGCAAGGAGGAAATGAAGAAAGGAATCAGGATCCCTTCTTGATTGATTCTAACCTGTGTTTCTTCTTTGTTTCTTTGTTTCATGGTCATTTCTTGTCTTGTTCATTCTTTCTCAAGTTCTACCTTGGTATGTCGCAACCCTGGGCCCAATCAAATGCTTCCTTGATTGCGATCTTGATTCAAGAAAGCAGTCAAGAACAAGTGACCAGGAAGGAAAAAGTCAAGAAGCGCAGTCGACTTCTGTCTTGTTGACCAAGAAAGCAATGTTTAAAGGAAGAAACGAAGAAAGTAAGGAGGAAATGAAGAAAGGAATCAAGATCCCTTCTTGATTGATTCCAAGCTATGTTTCTTCTTTGTCTGTTTCTTTCATGGTCGTTTCTTCTCTTGTTTAATCTTTCTTAAACTCTACCTTGGTTCGTCGCAATCATTGGCGCAATCAAGAAGCACAGTTGACTTCTTTCTTGTTGACCAAGAAAGCAATGTTCCGTGGAAGAAACCAAGAAAGCCAGGGGGAAATGAAGAAAGGAATGAAGATCCCTTCTTGATTGATTCCAAGTTGTGTTTCTTCTTTCTTTCTTTTTTTCATGGTCCTTTCTTGTCTTTTTTTTTCTTTCATGATTTCTACCCTAGTTAGTCGCAACCATGGGCGCAATCAAGATGCTTTCTTGATTGCGATTTTGATTGAAGAAAGCAATCAAGAACAAGCGAACAAGAAGGAAGAAGTCAAGAAGCTCAGTTGACTTCTTTCTTGTTGACCAAGAAAGCAATGTTTCATGCAAGAAACCCATAAAGCAAGGAGGAAATGAAGAAAGGAATCAAGATCCCTTCTTGATTGATTCCAAGCTGTGTTTCTTCTTTCTTTCTTTCTTTAATGGCCGTTTCTTGTCTTGTTTGTTCTTTCTTGAGTTCTACCTTTGTCAGTCACAGCCATGGGCGCAATCAAGATGCTTTTTTAATTGCGATCTTGATTCAAGAAAGCAGTTAAGAACAAGCGACCAAGAAGGAAGAAGTCAAGAAGCTTAATTGACTTCTTTGTTATTGACCAAGAAAGCAATGTTTCATGAAAGAAACCAAGAAAGCAAGGAGGAAATAAAGAAAGGATTCAAGATCCCTTCTTGATTGATTCCAAACTGTGTTTCTTCTTTGTTTCTTTCTTTAATGGTTGTTTCTTGTGTTGTTGTTCTTTCTTGATTTCTACCTTGGCTAGTCACAACCATGGGCGCAATCAAGATGCTTTCTTAATTGCGATCTTGATTCAAGATACCAGTCAAGAATAAGCGACTAACATGGAAGAAGTCAAGAATCTCTATTGACTTCTTTCTTATTGACCAAGAAAGCAATGTTTCATGCAAGAAACCAAGAAAGCAAGGAGGAAATGAAGAAAGGAATCAGGATCCCTTCTTGATTGATTCTAACCTGTGTTTCTTCTTTGTTTCTTTGTTTCGTGGTCATTTCTTGTCTTGTTCATTCTTTCTCAAGTTCTACCTTGGTATGTCGCAACCCTGGGCCCAATCAAATGCTTTCTTGATTGCGATCTTGATTCAAGAAAGCAGTCAAGAACAAGTGACCAGGAAGGAAAAAGTCAAGAAGCGCAGTCGACTTCTGTCTTATTGACCAAGAAAGCAATGTTTAAAGGAAGAAACGAAGAAAGTAAGGAGGAAATGAAGAAAGGAATCAAGATCCCTTCTTGATTGATTCCAAGCTATGTTTCTTCTTTGTCTGTTTCTTTCTTTCTTTCATGGTCGTTTCTTCTCTTATTTTTTCTTTCATGATTTCTTCCCTGGTTAGTTGCAAGCATGGGTGTAATCAAGATGATTTCTTGACTGGTATCTTGATTTAAGAAAGCAATCAAGAACAAACATCCAAGAAGGAAGAAGTCAAGAAGCTTAGTTGACTTCTTTCTTGTTAACCAAGAAAGCAATGTTTCAAGCAAGAAACCAAGAAAGCAAGGAAGAAATTATGAAAGGAAGCAAGATCCCTTCTTGATTAATTCCAAGCTGTGTTTCTTCTCTGTTTCTTTCTTTGATGGTCATTTTTTGTCTTGTTTATTCTTTCTTAAGTTCTACCTTGGTCCGTCGCAACCATGGGTGCAATGAAGATACTTTCTTGATTGCGATCTTGATTCAAGAAAGGAGTCAAGAACAACCGACCAAGAAGGAAGAAGTCAAGAAGCTCAGTTGACTTTTTTCTTGTTGACCAAGAAAGCAATGTTTCATGGAAGAAACCAAGACAACAAGGAGGAAATGAAGAAAGGAATCAAGATCCCTTCTTGATTGATTCTAAGCTGTGTTTCTTCTTTGTTTCTTTCTTTCATGGTCGTCTCTTGTCTTGTTTATTCTTTCTTAAGTTCTACCTTGGTTAGTCGCAACTATGGGCGCAATCAAGATGCTTTCTTGATTGTGATCTTGATTCAAGAAACAGTCAAGAACAACCGACCAAGAAGGAAGAAGTCAAGAAGCGCAGTCGACTTCCGTCTTGTTGACCAAGAAAGCAATGTTTCAAGGAAGAAACGAAGAAAGTAAGGAGGAAATGAAGAAAGGAATCAAGATCCCTTCTTGATTGAGTCCAAGCTGTGTTTCTTCTTTGTTTCTTTCTTTAATGGTAGTTTCTTGTCTTGTTGTTCTTTCACAAGTTCTACCTTGGTCAGTCGCAACCATGGGCGCAATCAAGATGCTTTCTTGATTGCGATCTTTATTCAAGAAAGTAGTCAAGAACAAACGATCAAGAAGGAACAACTCAAGAAGCTCAGTTGACTTCTTTCGTATTGACCAAGAAAGCAATGTTTCATGCAAGAAACCAACAAAGCAAGGAGGAAATGAAGAAAGGAATTAAGATCCCTTCTTGTTTGATTCCAAGCTGTGATTCTTCTTTGTTTCTTTCTTTCATGGTCGTTTCATGTCTTGTTTGTTCTTTCTTGAGTTATAGCTTGGTCAGTCGCAACCATGGGCACAATGAAGATGCTTTCTTAATTGCAATTTAGATTCAAGAAAGCGGTAAAAAACAAGCGACCAAGAAGCAAGAAGTCAAGAAGCTCAGTTGACTTCTTTCTTATTGACCAAGAAAGCAATGTTTCATGGAAGAAAGCAAGAAAGCAAGGAGGAAATAAAGAAAGGAATCAAGATCCCTTCTTGATTGATTCCAAGTTGACTTTCTTCTTTGTTTCTTTCTTTCATGGTCATTTCTTGTCTTGTTTTTTCTTTCATGATTTCTACCCTGGTTAGTTGCAACCATGGGCGCAATTAAGATGCTTTCTTGTCTGCGATCTTTATTTAAGAAAGCAGTCAAGAACAAATGTAATACCCTCAATTTTATTTTACTACTTGTACATATTTTATTTATATAAATATTATGAGAAATTATGTACTGTATTTTATAGAAACTTTCTGTACATATTTTCATAATAAAATTAATATAGTTTTATTCAGTAAAATTTTCTGAGTCTTTTAATACTTTTGTTTCTGCCTAAAATTCTTATTGACCGGACAGTTGTATCAGACAACTGTCCAGGATAAAATTTTCCAATATAACATTTTGGATTAAACTGTACTCTAATAAATAAAGAATTTAATGTAGATTTAAAATATATACAGTTGAGAAATGAATTACTTGTTGACTGGACCGTTGCGTCAGACAACTGTCCAGGATAAATTTTCCAGTATAACATTTTGGAGTAATATGTAACTTAATAAAAATCTAATTGAATGTAGATTTAGAAAATATATAGTTGAGAGATTAAAATGCCTATTTCGAATTGTTAGGATTTTCTGAGAGTTAGAACTCTGAGAAATTATTACGATAAAATTCTAAGGTAGAAAATTAAGATAAAATTTATATGACACCTACGGAATTATCTATTAATTATAACATACTTAGAATAATTATAAAAAATTGTTTAACTAAGAAAAATAAAAATAAATGTAATAGCCAATCAAAAGGTGACAACTCAAATTTTCTAAGGTGATTAAATTAAGCTAATTAAACCTTGATTAAGAGATAATTAAGACACTACCCTTACCCTAAGGTTTTTGATAGTGAGGAATTCAATGGTGGTGTTAATTTCTTAAAATTCTAATTAGTTTGTAAGATAATTAAAAAGCTCTAAAATATTCTAGAAAAATCTATAATTACCTACAAACTTTGACTTTTTGACAAAACAATTAGCAACTTAAGTTGGGAGCTTGCTTGGCCGTCCAAGTGGCTGGATTTTCTTTAGCAAATGGACTGCTTTGTACAGAGGGGCTGGACGTGAATGTGTGATCAAATTTGGTGAAGAAATTTTTTATAAAAAGTAAGAAACCAAAAGTAAAACAAAAAACTACAAAAACCTACTTTTCTAAAACCCAAACCCGTGAACTCCCATCTGCAGCCCCCTCCATTTTCACTTCATCCTTTCAACCAAAACTAAGAAATAAACCAACCAAATCCTCCCAAATTTCAATATGTCTTAGGCCAAAGAGAAAGATTTAGGAGGGAAACCCCAAAATTTCAAGAAACCAAGGGAGAAAGGGAGAAAAGAAATTCAAGAGTTCTCCATCAAATTAAGGATCCAAGGTAAGGATCTTGGCATTTAATTTCAATTTAGATAAATTGGAAGTAGGAGAAACATGTCCTTAGGTTTAATTTCAAGAATTGATCAAGAACCATGAAAATAGGAAATTGATTTGGGGCTTTTATATGTTTTGATGTTTAAATCTTGAATTAGATTATTGAATCAAATGTTTGGTTGATTTTATGATGTGTGATGAATTGAACTTTGGTTGATGTGTTTGAGCTTGATTGAATCTTGATTTGGTTTGTTATTGATTGAAATTGGCTTGGTTGTGTTGAATTTGATGTTGGAAATTTGAGAAAATTTGTTGGAAATGGTTGAAGTCACTCATGGCCATGGTGGGTTTAGAAGGGATAATATGTGGAAATTTTCAATTAACCAAGGGCAAAATAGTCATTTCACATGTAGGGACATATTGGGAATTTTACAAAAAGTTTAAGGGCAATTTAGTAATTTATAAAATATTCAAGGGTAAAATAGTAATTACACATGTTCTAGAAAGTTTAGGGGTAAAATTGGAATTTTATAAAAAGTTTAGGGGCAAAATTGTAAATTATAAAATATTAAGGGGTAAAATGGTAATTTATAGGTTCTAGAAAGTTTAAGGACAATTTTGGAATTTTGAGAAAAGATCAAGGACAAAATTGGAAATAATGGAAAATAATAAGGGTAATTTGGGAATTTTACATTTTTAGGACATAATTGGAATTTTAGGAAAAGATTGAGGGTGATTTGGAAATTTTAACTAGTAAAGGACTAATTGGTATTCTATTAAAGTATTAATGTCATAATGTTAATTAGTGAATTTTTATAATTTTTATGTGATTGTTTGATATTATTTAATTGCTTATTAGCATCATCATCATATTGTATAAACATAAGTTTTGGGAAAATACAAGAATTTCAAATGAGAAATGATTTTGTTGACTCACCGGGACTGCGGTAGTCATGAAAAATAAGTTTGATGAATGAGAAATGTTTTTGGTTTTGTTGACTAACCAGGACTGCAGTAGTCATGAAAAATGAGTATTTTGGGGGGAATTGATTTCCAGGACTGTGTTAACTGACCGGACTGCGGTAGTCATGTATTTGGAAAGATGATTGAGATTATGAACAGAGAATTTGATAGTCCTGAGAAATGGGTGAGCAGAGTAAGTTAGACAGGACTGTATAGTCTGTGATTATATAGTCTGTGGGGTGAAGGGTATTGGCAATTCCACATGTGGCCGTAATCTGGACAGAGATGCTGCCGTGGTGGCCTTCCGGGTATCCTGATCTCCTAATTCTGTCTAGTTTATTCGCGTTTAGTAGGGGCTGATAGCTGAATTGCAGTGCATAATGGTAGGCCAGTTACTTGCTAAACACTCAAAGGGGAAGTCTCCATGGAGCAGGGTCAAAATGATTTTATGGTCAAAAGAATTTTTGAGTCAAAAGGATTTTGAGTCAAAACTATATCTGCTTTATAAACTTGCATTTTCATAAAGCATACTGCATTTGCATTATTTATGTGAATTCTTAGTTATGAAATGAAATGTCATTGATTGTGATTGTTTTTCTGTGTGTTAGAAATTAAATGCCTGATCCGGTAAAATTTTGTCCCTAGATTTTAGGGAAGTTTTGTTTTCAGGTGAAGGAAGAAGAGTTAGAAGAAAAGATGCAGATAATTCCAGAGCTATAGGATGGGAAAATTTGGGACAGAAAAAAAATAGTTTTAGTAATAGATCATTTTATAAAAAAATGTTTTGGTAAAATTTTAGTGATGTAAATTTGAATATATTTTAGATTTTTAATAGAATGTATTAGAACAATTATGTATACTATAAATCAGATAGCTAAATTAAAGTTTATTAGAAGGGGGTTACAACAAACATCCAAGAAGGAAGAAGTCAAGAAGCTCAGTTGACTTCTTTCTTGTTGACCAAGAAAGCAATGTTTCAAGCAAGAAACCAAGAAAGAAAGGAGGAAATTATGAAAGGAAGCAAGATCACTTCTTGATTCATTCCAAGCTGTGTTTCTTCTTTGTTTCTTTCTTTGATGGTCATTTCTTGTCTTGTTTATTCTTTCTTAAGTTCTACCTTGGTCCGTCGCAACCATGGGTGCAATCAAGATACTTTCTTGATTGCGATCTTGATTCAAGAAAACAGTCAAGAACAAGCGACCAAGAAGGAAGAAGTCAAGAAGCACAATTGACTTCTTTCTTGTTGACCAAGAAAGCAATGTTTCATAGAAGAAACCAAGAAAGCAAGGAGGAAATGAAGAAAGGAATTAAGATCCCTTCTTGATTGATTCCAAGCTGTGTTTCTTCTTTGTTTCTTTCTTTCATGGTCGTTTCTTGTCTTGTTTGTTATTTCATGATATCTACCCTGCTTAATCGCAACCATGGGCGCAATAGAGATGCTTTCTTGATTGCAATAATGATTCAAGAAAGCAGTCAAGAACAAATGACCAAGAAGGAAGAAGTCAATAATCTCAGTTAACTTCTTTCTTGTTGACCAAGAAAGCAATGTTTCATTGAAGAATGCAAGGAGGAAATGAAGAAAGGAATCAAGATCCCTTGTTGATTGATTCCAAGCTGTGTTTCATCTTTGTTTCTTTCTTTCACGGTCGTTTCTTGTCTTGTTTGTTCTTTCTTAAGTTCTACCTTGGTCAGTCACAACCATGGGTGTAATCAAGATGCTTTCTTGATTCTGATCTTTATTCAAGAAAGCAGTCAAGAACATGCGACGAAGATGGAAGAAGTCAAGAAGCTCAGTTGACTTCTTTCTTGTTGACCAAGAAAACAATGTTTCATGTAGGAAACCAAGAAACCAAGGAGGAAATGAAGAAAGGAATAAGGATCCCTTCTTGATTGATTCCAAGCTGTGTTTCTTCTTTGTTTATTTCTTTCATGGTCATTTCATGTCTTATTTGTTCTTCTTGAGTTATAGATTGGTCAGTCATAACCATGGACGCAATCAAGATGCTTTCTTAATTGAGATCTTCATTCAAGAAAGCAGTAAAAAATAAGCGACCAAGAAGCAAGAAGTCAATAAGCTCAGTTGACTTCTTTCTTGTTGACCAAGAAAGCAAAGTTTCATGGAAGAAACCAAGAAAGCAAGAAAGAAATGAAGAACGGAATCAATATCCCTTCTTGATTGATTGCAAGCTGCATTTCTTCTTTGTTTCTTTCTTTCATAATGGTTTCTTGTCTTGTTTGTTCTTTCATGAGTTCTATCTTGGTCAGTCGCAACCATGGGCACAATTAAGATGCTTTCTCAATTGCAATCTTCAGTCAATAATGTAGTCAAGAACAAACGACCAAGAAGGAAGAAGTCAAGGAGCTTAGTTGACTTCTTTCTTGTTGACCAAGAAAGCAATGTTTCAGGGAAGAAGCTAAGAAAGGAAGAAGCAAATGAAGAAAGGAATCAAGATCCCTTCTTGACTTATCCCAAGCTGTGTTGCTTCTTTTTTTTCTTTCTTTCATGATCGTTTCTTGTCTTGTTTGTTCTTTCATGAGTTCTACCTTGGTCTGTCGCAACCATGGGCGCAATCAAAATGCTTTCTTGATTGCGATCTTCATTCAAGAATGTAGTCAAGGAAAGGCGACCAAGAAGGAAGCAGTCAAGAAGCTCAGTTGACTTCTTTCTTATTGTCTAAGAAAGCAATGTTTCAAGCAAGAAACCAACAAAGCAAGGAGGAAATGAAGAAAGGAATCAAGATCCCTTCTTGACTGATTCCAAGTTGTGTTTCTTCTTTTTTTCTTTCTTTCATGATGGTTTCTTGTCTTGTTTGTTCTTTCATGAGTTCTACCTTGGTCAGCCGCAACCATGGGCACAATCAAGATGCTTTCTCGATTGCAATCTTTATTTAAGAAAGCAGTCAAGAACAAGCGATCAAGAAGGAAGAAGTCAAGAAGCTCAGTTGACTTCTTTCTTGTTGACCAAGAAACCAATGTATCAAGGAAGAAACCAAGAAAGCAAGGAGGACATGAAAGAAGGAATCAAGATCCCTTCTTGCTAAATTCCAAGTTGTGTTTCTACTTTGTTTCTTTCTTTCATGTTCGTTTCTTGTCTTATTTGTTATTTCACGAGTTCTACCATGGTCACTCGCAACCATGGGCGCTATCAAAATGCTTTCTTGGTTGCGATCTTCATTCAAGAATGTAGTTAAGAACAAAGGACTAAGAAGGAAGAAGTCAAGCAGCTCAGTTGACTTCTTTCTTATTGACCAAGAAAGCAATGTTTCATGGAAGAAACCAAGTAAGCATGCAAGAAATTAAAAAAGGAATCAAGATCCCTTCTTGACTGATTCCAAGCTGTGTTTCTTCTTTGTTTCTTTCTTTCATGATCATTTCGTGTCTTGTTTGTTCTTTCATGAGTTCTACCTTGGTCAGTCGCAACCATGGACGCAATCAAAATGCTTTGTTGAATGCGATATTCATTCAAGAATGTAGTCAAGGACAAGCGACCAAGAAGCAAGCAGTCAAGAAGCTCAGTTGACTTCTTTCTTGTTGACAAAGAAAGCAATGTTTCAAGCAACAAATTAACGAAGCAAGGACGAAATGAAGAAAGGAATCAAGATCCCTTCTTGACTGATTCCAGGTTGTGTTTCTTCATTGTTTCTTTCTTTCATGATCGTTTCTTGTCTTGTTTGTTCTTTCATGAGTTCTACCTTGGTCAGTCAATACCATGGGCAAAATCAAGATGCTTTCTCGATTGCAATCTTTATTCATGAAAGCAGTTAAGAACAAGCGATCAAGAAGGAAGAAGTCAAGAAGCTCAGTTGACTTCTTTCTTGTTGACTAAGAAACCAATGTATCAAGGAAGAAACCAAGAAAGAAAGGAGGAAATGAAAGAAGGAACCAAGATCCCTTCTTGATAAATTTCAAGCTGTGTTTCTGCTTTGTTTCCTTCTTTCATGTTCGTTTCTTATCTTATTTGTTCTTTCCCGAGTTCTACCTTGGTTAGTCGCAACCATGGGCACAATCAAAATTCTTTCTTGATTGCGATCTTCATTCAAGAATGTAGTCAAGGACAAGCGACCAAGAAGCAAGCAGTCAAGAAGCTTAATTGACTTCTTTCTTGTTGACCAAAAAATTAATTTTTCAAGCAAGAAACAAACAAAGCAAGGAGGAAATGAAGAAAGGAATCAATATCCCTTCTTGACTGATTCCCGATTGTGTTTCTTCCTTGTTTCTTTCTTTCATTGACGTTTCTTGTCTTGTTTTTCTTTCTTGAGTTCTACCTTGGTCAGTCGCAACCATGGGCACAATCAATATGCTTTCCTGATTGTGATATCAAGAAAGCAATCAAGAACTAGTGACCAAGAACAAAGATGTGAAGAAGCTCAGTTGACTTCTTTCTTGTTGACCAAGAAAGCAATGTTTCAAGCAAGAAAGCAAGGAGGAAATGAAGAAAGGAATCAAGATCCCTTCTGGATTGATTCCAAGCTGTGTTTCCGCTATGTTTCTTTATCTCATGATTGTTTCTTGTCTTGTTTGTTCTTTCATGAGTTCTAACTTGGTCAGTCACAACCACGGGCGCAATCAAAATGCTTTGTTGATTGCGATCTTCATTCTAAAATGTAGTCGAGAACAAACGACCAAGAAGGAAGAAGTCAAGAAGCTCAGTTGACTTCTTTCTTATTGGCCAAGAAAGTAATGTTTCATAATAGAAAATAAGAAAGGAAGAAGCAAATGAAGAAAGGTATCAAGATCCCTTCTTGAATGATTCCAAACTGTGTTTCTTCTTTGTTTCTGTCTCTCATGGTCATTTCTTGTCTTGTTTGTTATTTCATGAGTTCTACCTTGGTCAATCGTAACCACGGACGTAATCAATATGCTTTCTTAATTGCGATCTTCATTCAAGAATGTAGTCAAGAACAAACGACCAAGAAGGAAGAAGTTAAGAAGCTCAGTTGACTTCTTTCTTGTTGACCAAGAAAGCAAGAAGGAAATGAAGAAAGGAGTTAAGATCCCTTCTTGATTGATTCCAAGCTGTGTTTCTTCTTTGTTTCTTTCATTCATGGACGTTTCTTGCCTTATTTTTCTTTCTTGAGTTCTACCTTGGTCAGTCGTAACCATGGGCACAATCAAGATGCTTTCTTGATTGCGATCTTTATTCAAGAAAGCAGTCAAGAACAAGTGACCAAGACGGAAGAAGTCAAGAAAGCAGTCAAAAATAAGCGACCAAGAAGGAAGAAGCCAAGAAGCTCAATTGACTTCTTTCTTTTTGACCAAGAAAGCAATGTATCAAGGAAGAAACCAAGAAAGTAAGGAGGAAATGAAGGAAGGAATCAACAACCCTTCTTGATTAATTCCAAGTTGTGTTTCTGCTTTGTTTCTTTTTTTGATGGTCGTTTCTTGTCTTGTTTGTTCTTTCACGAGTTCTACCTTGGTCAGTCGCAACCATGGGCGCAATCAAAATGCTTTCTTGATTGCGATCTTCATTAAAGAATGTAGTCAAGGACAAGCGACCAAGAAGGAAGCAGTCAAGAAGCTTAGGTGACTTCTTTCTTATTGACCAAGAAAGCAATGTTTCAAGCAAGAAACCAAGAAAGAAAGAAGGAAATGAAGAAGGGAATTAAGATCCCTTAATGATTAATTCCAAGCTGTGTTTCTTCTTTCTTTCTTTCTTTCATAAACGTTTCTTGCCTTGTTTTTCTTTCTTGAGTTCTACCTTGGTCAATCGCTACCATGGGCAAAATCAAGATGCTTTCTTGATTGCTATCTTTATTCAAGAAAGCAATCAAGAACAAGCGACCAAGAAGGAAGAAGTCAAGAAGCTCAGTTGACTTCTTTCTAGTTGACTAAGAAAGCAATGTATCAAGGATAAACCAAGAAAGCAAGGAGGAAATGAAGGTAGGAATTAAGATCCCTTCTTGAGTAATTCCATGCTGTGTTTCTGCTTTGTTTCTTAGTTTCATATTCGTTTATTGTCTTGTTTGTTCTTTTACGAGTTCTACCATGATTAGTCGCAACCATGGGCGCAATCACAATGCTTTTTGGATTACGATCTTCATTCAAGAATGTAGTCAAGGATAATCAGCCAAGAAGGAATCAGTCAAGAAGCTGAGTTGACTTCTTTCTTGTTGACCAAGAAAGCAATGTTTCAAGCAAGAAACCAAGAAAGTAAGAAGGGAATTAAGATCCCTTCTTGATTAATTCCAAGCTGTGTTTCTTCTCTGTTTCTTTCTTTCATAAATAAATGTTTCTTGCCTTGTTTTTCTTTCTTGAGTTCTACCTTTGTCAGTCACAACCATGTTCAAAATCAAGATGCTTTCTTGCTTGCAATCTTGATTCAAGAAAGTAGTCAAGAACAAGCGACCAAGAAGGAAGAAGTCAAGAAGCTCAGTTGACTACTTTCTTGTCGACTAAGAAAGCAATGTATCAAGGAAGAAGCCAAGAAAGCAACGAGGAAATGAAGGTTGGAATCAAGATCCCTTCTTGAGTAATTCCAAGCTGTGTTTCTGCTTTGTTTCTTAGTTTCATGTTCATTTCTTGTCTTGTTTGTTCTTTCACGAGTTCTACCATGGTCAGTCGGAACCATGGGCGCAATCAAAATGCTTTCTGGATTGCGATGTTCATTCAAGAATGTAGTCAAGGATAAGCGACCAAGAAGGAAGCAGTCAAGAAGCTCAGTTGACTTCTTTCTTATTGACCAAGAAAGCAATGTTTCAAGCAAGAAACCAAGAAAGCAAGAAGGAAATGAAAAAAGGAATTAAGATCCCTTCTTAATTGATTCCAAGCTGTGTTTCTTCTTTGTTTCTTACTTTCATGGATGTTTCTTGCCTTATTTTTCTTTCTTGAGTTCTACCTTGGTCAGTTGCAACCATGGGCACAATCAACATACTTTCTCGATTGCAAACTTTATTCAAGAAAGCAGTCAAGTCAAGAAGCTCAGTTGACTTCTTTCTTGCTGTCTAAGAAAGCAATGTGTCAAGGAAGAAACGAAGAAAGCAAGGAGGAAATGTAGAAAGGAATTAAGATCCCTTCTTGATTAATTCGTTGCTGTGTTTCTTCTTTGTTTCTTTCTTTCATGGACGTTTCTTGCCTTGTTTTTCATTCTTGAGTTCTACCTTGGTCAGCCGCAACCATGGGCAAAATCAAGATGCTTTCTTGATTGCGATCTTTATTCAAGAAAGCGGTCAAGAACAAGCGACCAAGAAGGAAGAAGTCAAGAAGCTCAGTTGACTTCTTTCTTGTTGACTAAGAAAGTAATGTATCAAGGATGAAACCAAGAAAGCAAGGAGGAAATGAAGGTAGGAATCAAGATCCCTTCTTAGGTAATTCCAAGCTGTGTTTCTGCTTTGTTTTTTAGTTTCATGTTCGTTTATTGTCTTATTTGTTCTATCGCGAGTTCTACCATGATTAGTCGCAACCAATGGCACAATCAAAATGCTTTTTGGATTGCGATCTTCATTCAAGACTATAGTCAAGGACAAGCGACCAACAAGGAAGCAGTCAGGAAGGTCAGTTGACTTTTTTCTTGTTGACCAAGAAAGCAATTGATCAAGGAAGAAACCAAGAAAGCAAGGAGGAAATGAAGGAAGGAATCAACATCCCTTCTTGATTAATTCCAAGTTGTGTTTCTGCTTTGTTTCTTTTTTTGATGGTCGTTTCTTGTCTTGTTTGTTCTTTCTCACGAGTTCTACCTTGGTCAGTCGCAACCATGGGCGCAATCAAAATGCTTTCTTAATTGCGATCTTTATTCAAGAATGTAGTCAAGCATAAGCGACCAAGAAGGAAGCAGTCAAGAAGCTGAGTTGACTTCTTTCTTGTTGACCAAGAAAGCAATGTTTCAAGCAAGAAACCAAGAAAGCAAGAAGGAAATGAATAAGGGAATTAAGATCCCTTCTTGAATAATTCCAAGTTGTGTTTCTTCTTTGTTTCTTTCTTTCATAAACTTTTCTTGCCTTGTTTTTCTTTCTTGAGTTCTACCTTGGTCAGTCGCAACCATGGGGAAAATCAAGATGCTTTCTTGATTGCTATCTTGATTCAAGAAAGCAGTCAATAACAACCGACCAAGAAGGAAGAAGTCAAGAAGCTCAGTTGACTTCTTTCTGATTGACTAAGAAAGCAATGTATCAGGGAAGAAACCAAGAAAGCAAGGAGGAAATGATGGTAGGAATCAAGATCCCTTCTTGAGTAATTCCAACGCTGTGTTTTTGCTTTGTTTCTTAGTTTCATGTTCGTTTCTTATCTTGTTTGTTCTTGCACGAGTTCTACCATGGTTAGTCGCAACCATGGGCGCAATCAAGATGCTTTCTGGATTACGATCTTCATTCAAGAATGTAGTCAAGGACAAGCGACCAAGAAGGAAGCAGTCAAGAAGCTCAGTTGACTTCTTTCTTGTTGACCAAGAAAGTAATGTTTCAATAAAGAATGCAAGGACATAACGAAGAAAGGAATCAAGATCCCTTCCTGATTGATTCCAAGCCGTGTTTCTTCTTTGTTTCTTTCTCTCGTGGTCGTTTCTAGGCCTCTTTGTTCTTTCGTGAGTTCTACCTCGGTCAATCGCATCCACGGGTGCAATCAAGATGCTTTCTTGATTGCGATCTTGATTCAAGAAAGCAGCCAAGAAAAAGCGACCAAGAAAGAAGAAGTCAAGAAGCTCAGTTAACTTATTTCTTCTTGACCAAGAAAGCAATGTTTCAAGCAAGAAAGCAAAGAGGAAAGGAAGAAAGGAATCAAGATCCCTTCTTGATTGATTCCAAGCTATGTTTCGTCTTTGCTTCTTTCTCTCAAGGTCATTTCATGTCCTCTTTGTTAGTTCTTGAGTTCTACCTTGGTCAATTGTAACCATGGGCGCAATCAAGATGCTTTCTTGATTTCGATCTTTATTCAAGAAAGCAGCCAACAACTAGCAACCAAGAAAGAAGAAGTCAAGAAGCACATTTGACTTCTTTCTTGTTGACCAAGAAAGCAATATTTCAAGCAATAAAGAAAGGAGGAAATGAGGAAAGGAATCATGCTCCCTTCTTGATTGATTCCAAGCCGTCTTTCTATTTTATTTCTTCCTCTCTTGGTCATTTCTGGTCCTCTTTGTTTTTTCTTGAGTTCTACCTTGGTCAACTACAACCACTGGCACAATCAAGATGCTTTCTTGATTGCGATCTTTTTTCAAGAAAGCAGCCAAGAATAAGCGACCAAGAAAGAAGAACTCAAGAAGCTCAGTTGACTTCTTTCTTGTTGACTAGGAAAGTAATGTATCAAGGATGAAACCAAGAAAGCAAGGAGGAAATGAAGGTAGGAATCAAGATCCCTTCTTAAGCAATTCCAAGCTGTGTTTCTGCTTTGTTTCTTAGTTTCATGTTCGTTTCTTGTCTTGTTTGTTCTATCGCGAGTTCTACCATGATTAGTCGCAACCATGCGCGCAATCAAAGTGCTTTCTGGATTGCGATCTTCATTCAAGACTGTTGTCAAGGACAAGCGACCAAGAAGGAAGCAGTCAAGAAGCTCAGTTGACTTCTTTCTTGTTGACCAAGAAAGCAATGGATCAAGGAAGAAACCAAGAAAGCAAGGAGGAAATGAAGGAAGGAATCAACATCCCTTCTTGATTAATTCCAAGTTGTGTTTCTGCTTTGTTTCTTTTTTTGATGGTCGTTTCTTGTCTTGTTTGTTCTTTCTCACGAGTTCTACCTTGGTCAGTCGCAACCATGGGCGCAATCAAAATGCTTTCTTGATTGCGGTCTTCATTCAAGAATGTAGTCAAGGATAAGCGACCAAGAAGGAAGCAGTCAAGAAGCTGAGTTGACTTCTTTCTTGTTGACCAAGAAAGCAATGTTTCAAGCAAGAAACCAAGAAAGCAAGAAGGAAATGAATAAGGGAATTAAGATCCCTTCTTGATTAATTCCAAGCTGTGTTTCTTCTTTGTTTCTTCTTTCATAAACGTTTCTTGCCTTGTTTTTCTTTCTTGAGTTCTACCTTGGTCAGTCGCAACCATGGGCAAAATCAAGATGCTTTCTTGATTCAAGAAAGCAGTCAAGAACAAGCGACCAAGAAGGAAGAAGTCAAGAAGCTCAGTTGACTTCTTTCTGATTGACTAAGAAAGCAATGTATCAAGGAAGAAACCAAGAAAGCAAGGAGGAAATGATGGTAGGAATCAAGATCCCTTCTTGAGTAATTCCAACGCTGTGTTTCTGCTTTGTTTCTTAGTTTCATGTTCGTTTCTTATCTTGTTTGTTCTTGCACGAGTTCTACCATGGTTAGTCGCAACCATGGGCGCAATCAAGATGCTTTCTGGATTACGATCTTCATTCAAGAATGTAGTCAAGGACAAGCGACCAAGAAGGAAGCAGTCAAGAAGCTCAGTTGACTTATTTCTTGTTGACCAAGAAAGTAATGTTTCAATAAAGAATGCAAGGATATAACGAAGAAAGGAATCAAGATCCCTTCCTGATTGATTCCAAGCCGTGTTTCTTCTTTGTTTCTTTCTCTCGTGGTCGTTTCTAGGCCTCTTTGTTCTTTCGTGAGTTCTACCTCGGTCAATCGCATCCACGGGTGCAATCAAGATGCTTTCTTGATTGCGATCTTGATTCAAGAAAGCAGCCATGAAAAAGCGACCAAGAAAGAAGAAGTCAAGAAGCTCAGTTAACTTATTTCTTCTTGACCAAGAAAGCAATGTTTCAAGCAAGAAAGCAAAGAGGAAAGGAAGAAAGGAATCAAGATCCCTTCTTGATTGATTCCAAGCTATGTTTCGTCTTTGCTTCTTTCTCTCAAGGTCATTTCATGTCCTCTTTGTTAGTTCTTGAGTTCTACCTTGGTCAATTGTAACCATGGGCGCAATCAAGATGCTTTCTTGATTTCGATCTTTATTCAAGAAAGCAGCCAACAACTAGCAACCAAGAAAGAAGAAGTCAAGAAGCACATTTGACTTCTTTCTTGTTGACCAAGAAAGCAATATTTCAAGCAATAAAGAAAGGAGGAAATGAGGAAAGGAATCATGCTCCCTTCTTGATTGATTCCAAGCCGTCTTTCTATTTTATTTCTTCCTCTCTTGGTCATTTCTGGTCCTCTTTGTTTTTTCTTGAGTTCTACCTTGGTCAACTACAACCACTGGCACAATCAAGATGCTTTCTTGATTGCGATCTTTTTTCCAGAAAGCAGCCAAGAATAAGCGACCAAGAAAGAAGAACTCAAGAAGCTCAGTTGACTTCTTTCTTGTTGACTAGGAAAGTAATGTATCAAGGATGAAACCAAGAAAGCAAGGAGGAAATGAAGGTAGGAATCAAGATCCCTTCTTAAGCAATTCCAAGCTGTGTTTCTGCTTTGTTTCTTAGTTTCATGTTCGTTTCTTGTCTTGTTTGTTCTATCGCGAGTTCTACCATGATTAGTCGCAACCATGCGCGCAATCAAAGTGCTTTCTGGATTGCGATCTTCATTCAAGACTGTTGTCAAGGACAAGCGACCAAGAAGGAAGCAGTCAAGAAGCTCAGTTGACTTCTTTCTTGTTGACCAAGAAAGCAATGGATCAAGGAAGAAACCAAGAAAGCAAGGAGGAAATGAAGGAAGGAATCAACATCCCTTCTTGATTAATTCCAAGTTGTGTTTCTGCTTTGTTTCTTTTTTTGATGGTCGTTTCTTGTCTTGTTTGTTCTTTCTCACGAGTTCTACCTTGGTCAGTCGCAACCATGGGCGCAATCAAAATGCTTTCTTGATTGCGGTCTTCATTCAAGAATGTAGTCAAGGATAAGCGACCAAGAAGGAAGCAGTCAAGAAGCTGAGTTGACTTCTTTCTTGTTGACCAAGAAAGCAATGTTTCAAGCAAGAAACCAAGAAAGCAAGAAGGAAATGAATAAGGGAATTAAGATCCCTTCTTGATTAATTCCAAGCTGTGTTTCTTCTTTGTTTCTTCTTTCATAAACGTTTCTTGCCTTGTTTTTCTTTCTTGAGTTCTACCTTGGTCAGTCGCAACCATGGGCAAAATCAAGATGCTTTCTTGATTCAAGAAAGCAGTCAAGAACAAGCGACCAAGAAGGAAGAAGTCAAGAAGCTCAGTTGACTTCTTTCTGATTGACTAAGAAAGCAATGTATCAAGGAAGAAACCAAGAAAGCAAGGAGGAAATGATGGTAGGAATCAAGATCCCTTCTTGAGTAATTCCAACGCTGTGTTTCTGCTTTGTTTCTTAGTTTCATGTTCGTTTCTTATCTTGTTTGTTCTTGCACGAGTTCTACCATGGTTAGTCGCAACCATGGGCGCAATCAAGATGCTTTCTGGATTACGATCTTCATTCAAGAATGTAGTCAAGGACAAGCGACCAAGAAGGAAGCAGTCAAGAAGCTCAGTTGACTTATTTCTTGTTGACCAAGAAAGTAATGTTTCAATAAAGAATGCAAGGATATAACGAAGAAAGGAATCAAGATCCCTTCCTGATTGATTCCAAGCCGTGTTTCTTCTTTGTTTCTTTCTCTCGTGGTCGTTTCTAGGCCTCTTTGTTCTTTCGTGAGTTCTACCTCGGTCAATCGCATCCACGGGTGCAATCAAGATGCTTTCTTGATTGCGATCTTGATTCAAGAAAGCAGCCATGAAAAAGCGACCAAGAAAGAAGAAGTCAAGAAGCTCAGTTAACTTATTTCTTCTTGACCAAGAAAGCAATGTTTCAAGCAAGAAAGCAAAGAGGAAAGGAAGAAAGGAATCAAGATCCCTTCTTGATTGATTCCAAGCTATGTTTCGTCTTTGCTTCTTTCTCTCAAGGTCATTTCATGTCCTCTTTGTTAGTTCTTGAGTTCTACCTTGGTCAATTGTAACCATGGGCGCAATCAAGATGCTTTCTTGATTTCGATCTTTATTCAAGAAAGCAGCCAACAACTAGCAACCAAGAAAGAAGAAGTCAAGAAGCACATTTGACTTCTTTCTTGTTGACCAAGAAAGCAATATTTCAAGCAATAAAGAAAGGAGGAAATGAGGAAAGGAATCATGCTCCCTTCTTGATTGATTCCAAGCCGTCTTTCTATTTTATTTCTTCCTCTCTTGGTCATTTCTGGTCCTCTTTGTTTTTTCTTGAGTTCTACCTTGGTCAACTACAACCACTGGCACAATCAAGATGCTTTCTTGATTGCGATCTTTTTTCAAGAAAGCAGCCAAGAATAAGCGACCAAGAAAGAAGAACTCAAGAAGCTCAGTTGACTTCTTTCTTGTTGACTAGGAAAGTAATGTATCAAGGATGAAACCAAGAAAGCAAGGAGGAAATGAAGGTAGGAATCAAGATCCCTTCTTAAGCAATTCCAAGCTGTGTTTCTGCTTTGTTTCTTAGTTTCATGTTCGTTTCTTGTCTTGTTTGTTCTATCGCGAGTTCTACCATGATTAGTCGCAACCATGCGCGCAATCAAAGTGCTTTCTGGATTGCGATCTTCATTCAAGACTGTTGTCAAGGACAAGCGACCAAGAAGGAAGCAGTCAAGAAGCTCAGTTGACTTCTTTCTTGTTGACCAAGAAAGCAATGGATCAAGGAAGAAACCAAGAAAGCAAGGAGGAAATGAAGGAAGGAATCAACATCCCTTCTTGATTAATTCCAAGTTGTGTTTCTGCTTTGTTTCTTTTTTTGATGGTCGTTTCTTGTCTTGTTTGTTCTTTCTCACGAGTTCTACCTTGGTCAGTCGCAACCATGGGCGCAATCAAAATGCTTTCTTGATTGCGGTCTTCATTCAAGAATGTAGTCAAGGATAAGCGACCAAGAAGGAAGCAGTCAAGAAGCTGAGTTGACTTCTTTCTTGTTGACCAAGAAAGCAATGTTTCAAGCAAGAAACCAAGAAAGCAAGAAGGAAATGAATAAGGGAATTAAGATCCCTTCTTGATTAATTCCAAGCTGTGTTTCTTCTTTGTTTCTTCTTTCATAAACGTTTCTTGCCTTGTTTTTCTTTCTTGAGTTCTACCTTGGTCAGTCGCAACCATGGGCAAAATCAAGATGCTTTCTTGATTCAAGAAAGCAGTCAAGAACAAGCGACCAAGAAGGAAGAAGTCAAGAAGCTCAGTTGACTTCTTTCTGATTGACTAAGAAAGCAATGTATCAAGGAAGAAACCAAGAAAGCAAGGAGGAAATGATGGTAGGAATCAAGATCCCTTCTTGAGTAATTCCAACGCTGTGTTTCTGCTTTGTTTCTTAGTTTCATGTTCGTTTCTTATCTTGTTTGTTCTTGCACGAGTTCTACCATGGTTAGTCGCAACCATGGGCGCAATCAAGATGCTTTCTGGATTACGATCTTCATTCAAGAATGTAGTCAAGGACAAGCGACCAAGAAGGAAGCAGTCAAGAAGCTCAGTTGACTTATTTCTTGTTGACCAAGAAAGTAATGTTTCAATAAAGAATGCAAGGATATAACGAAGAAAGGAATCAAGATCCCTTCCTGATTGATTCCAAGCCGTGTTTCTTCTTTGTTTCTTTCTCTCGTGGTCGTTTCTAGGCCTCTTTGTTCTTTCGTGAGTTCTACCTCGGTCAATCGCATCCACGGGTGCAATCAAGATGCTTTCTTGATTGCGATCTTGATTCAAGAAAGCAGCCATGAAAAAGCGACCAAGAAAGAAGAAGTCAAGAAGCTCAGTTAACTTATTTCTTCTTGACCAAGAAAGCAATGTTTCAAGCAAGAAAGCAAAGAGGAAAGGAAGAAAGGAATCAAGATCCCTTCTTGATTGATTCCAAGCTATGTTTCGTCTTTGCTTCTTTCTCTCAAGGTCATTTCATGTCCTCTTTGTTAGTTCTTGAGTTCTACCTTGGTCAATTGTAACCATGGGCGCAATCAAGATGCTTTCTTGATTTCGATCTTTATTCAAGAAAGCAGCCAACAACTAGCAACCAAGAAAGAAGAAGTCAAGAAGCACATTTGACTTCTTTCTTGTTGACCAAGAAAGCAATATTTCAAGCAATAAAGAAAGGAGGAAATGAGGAAAGGAATCATGCTCCCTTCTTGATTGATTCCAAGCCGTCTTTCTATTTTATTTCTTCCTCTCTTGGTCATTTCTGGTCCTCTTTGTTTTTTCTTGAGTTCTACCTTGGTCAACTACAACCACTGGCACAATCAAGATGCTTTCTTGATTGCGATCTTTTTTCCAGAAAGCAGCCAAGAATAAGCGACCAAGAAAGAAGAACTCAAGAAGCTCAGTTGACTTCTTTCTTGTTGACTAGGAAAGTAATGTATCAAGGATGAAACCAAGAAAGCAAGGAGGAAATGAAGGTAGGAATCAAGATCCCTTCTTAAGCAATTCCAAGCTGTGTTTCTGCTTTGTTTCTTAGTTTCATGTTCGTTTCTTGTCTTGTTTGTTCTATCGCGAGTTCTACCATGATTAGTCGCAACCATGCGCGCAATCAAAGTGCTTTCTGGATTGCGATCTTCATTCAAGACTGTTGTCAAGGACAAGCGACCAAGAAGGAAGCAGTCAAGAAGCTCAGTTGACTTCTTTCTTGTTGACCAAGAAAGCAATGGATCAAGGAAGAAACCAAGAAAGCAAGGAGGAAATGAAGGAAGGAATCAACATCCCTTCTTGATTAATTCCAAGTTGTGTTTCTGCTTTGTTTCTTTTTTTGATGGTCGTTTCTTGTCTTGTTTGTTCTTTCTCACGAGTTCTACCTTGGTCAGTCGCAACCATGGGCGCAATCAAAATGCTTTCTTGATTGCGGTCTTCATTCAAGAATGTAGTCAAGGATAAGCGACCAAGAAGGAAGCAGTCAAGAAGCTGAGTTGACTTCTTTCTTGTTGACCAAGAAAGCAATGTTTCAAGCAAGAAACCAAGAAAGCAAGAAGGAAATGAATAAGGGAATTAAGATCCCTTCTTGATTAATTCCAAGCTGTGTTTCTTCTTTGTTTCTTCTTTCATAAACGTTTCTTGCCTTGTTTTTCTTTCTTGAGTTCTACCTTGGTCAGTCGCAACCATGGGCAAAATCAAGATGCTTTCTTGATTCAAGAAAGCAGTCAAGAACAAGCGACCAAGAAGGAAGAAGTCAAGAAGCTCAGTTGACTTCTTTCTGATTGACTAAGAAAGCAATGTATCAAGGAAGAAACCAAGAAAGCAAGGAGGAAATGATGGTAGGAATCAAGATCCCTTCTTGAGTAATTCCAACGCTGTGTTTCTGCTTTGTTTCTTAGTTTCATGTTCGTTTCTTATCTTGTTTGTTCTTGCACGAGTTCTACCATGGTTAGTCGCAACCATGGGCGCAATCAAGATGCTTTCTGGATTACGATCTTCATTCAAGAATGTAGTCAAGGACAAGCGACCAAGAAGGAAGCAGTCAAGAAGCTCAGTTGACTTATTTCTTGTTGACCAAGAAAGTAATGTTTCAATAAAGAATGCAAGGATATAACGAAGAAAGGAATCAAGATCCCTTCCTGATTGATTCCAAGCCGTGTTTCTTCTTTGTTTCTTTCTCTCGTGGTCGTTTCTAGGCCTCTTTGTTCTTTCGTGAGTTCTACCTCGGTCAATCGCATCCACGGGTGCAATCAAGATGCTTTCTTGATTGCGATCTTGATTCAAGAAAGCAGCCATGAAAAAGCGACCAAGAAAGAAGAAGTCAAGAAGCTCAGTTAACTTATTTCTTCTTGACCAAGAAAGCAATGTTTCAAGCAAGAAAGCAAAGAGGAAAGGAAGAAAGGAATCAAGATCCCTTCTTGATTGATTCCAAGCTATGTTTCGTCTTTGCTTCTTTCTCTCAAGGTCATTTCATGTCCTCTTTGTTAGTTCTTGAGTTCTACCTTGGTCAATTGTAACCATGGGCGCAATCAAGATGCTTTCTTGATTTCGATCTTTATTCAAGAAAGCAGCCAACAACTAGCAACCAAGAAAGAAGAAGTCAAGAAGCACATTTGACTTCTTTCTTGTTGACCAAGAAAGCAATATTTCAAGCAATAAAGAAAGGAGGAAATGAGGAAAGGAATCATGCTCCCTTCTTGATTGATTCCAAGCCGTCTTTCTATTTTATTTCTTCCTCTCTTGGTCATTTCTGGTCCTCTTTGTTTTTTCTTGAGTTCTACCTTGGTCAACTACAACCACTGGCACAATCAAGATGCTTTCTTGATTGCGATCTTTTTTCCAGAAAGCAGCCAAGAATAAGCGACCAAGAAAGAAGAACTCAAGAAGCTCAGTTGACTTCTTTCTTGTTGACTAGGAAAGTAATGTATCAAGGATGAAACCAAGAAAGCAAGGAGGAAATGAAGGTAGGAATCAAGATCCCTTCTTAAGCAATTCCAAGCTGTGTTTCTGCTTTGTTTCTTAGTTTCATGTTCGTTTCTTGTCTTATTTGTTCTATCGCGAGTTCTACCATGATTAGTCGCAACCATGCGCGCAATCAAAGTGCTTTCTGGATTGCGATCTTCATTCAAGACTGTTGTCAAGGACAAGCGACCAAGAAGGAAGCAGTCAAGAAGCTCAGTTGACTTCTTTCTTGTTGACCAAGAAAGCAATGGATCAAGGAAGAAACCAAGAAAGCAAGGAGGAAATGAAGGAAGGAATCAACATCCCTTCTTGATTAATTCCAAGTTGTGTTTCTGCTTTGTTTCTTTTTTTGATGGTCGTTTCTTGTCTTGTTTGTTCTTTCTCACGAGTTCTACCTTGGTCAGTCGCAACCATGGGCGCAATCAAAATGCTTTCTTGATTGCGGTCTTCATTCAAGAATGTAGTCAAGGATAAGCGACCAAGAAGGAAGCAGTCAAGAAGCTGAGTTGACTTCTTTCTTGTTGACCAAGAAAGCAATGTTTCAAGCAAGAAACCAAGAAAGCAAGAAGGAAATGAATAAGGGAATTAAGATCCCTTCTTGATTAATTCCAAGCTGTGTTTCTTCTTTGTTTCTTCTTTCATAAACGTTTCTTGCCTTGTTTTTCTTTCTTGAGTTCTACCTTGGTCAGTCGCAACCATGGGCAAAATCAAGATGCTTTCTTGATTCAAGAAAGCAGTCAAGAACAAGCGACCAAGAAGGAAGAAGTCAAGAAGCTCAGTTGACTTCTTTCTGATTGACTAAGAAAGCAATGTATCAAGGAAGAAACCAAGAAAGCAAGGAGGAAATGATGGTAGGAATCAAGATCCCTTCTTGAGTAATTCCAACGCTGTGTTTCTGCTTTGTTTCTTAGTTTCATGTTCGTTTCTTATCTTGTTTGTTCTTGCACGAGTTCTACCATGGTTAGTCGCAACCATGGGCGCAATCAAGATGCTTTCTGGATTACGATCTTCATTCAAGAATGTAGTCAAGGACAAGCGACCAAGAAGGAAGCAGTCAAGAAGCTCAGTTGACTTATTTCTTGTTGACCAAGAAAGTAATGTTTCAATAAAGAATGCAAGGATATAACGAAGAAAGGAATCAAGATCCCTTCCTGATTGATTCCAAGCCGTGTTTCTTCTTTGTTTCTTTCTCTCGTGGTCGTTTCTAGGCCTCTTTGTTCTTTCGTGAGTTCTACCTCGGTCAATCGCATCCACGGGTGCAATCAAGATGCTTTCTTGATTGCGATCTTGATTCAAGAAAGCAGCCATGAAAAAGCGACCAAGAAAGAAGAAGTCAAGAAGCTCAGTTAACTTATTTCTTCTTGACCAAGAAAGCAATGTTTCAAGCAAGAAAGCAAAGAGGAAAGGAAGAAAGGAATCAAGATCCCTTCTTGATTGATTCCAAGCTATGTTTCGTCTTTGCTTCTTTCTCTCAAGGTCATTTCATGTCCTCTTTGTTAGTTCTTGAGTTCTACCTTGGTCAATTGTAACCATGGGCGCAATCAAGATGCTTTCTTGATTTCGATCTTTATTCAAGAAAGCAGCCAACAACTAGCAACCAAGAAAGAAGAAGTCAAGAAGCACATTTGACTTCTTTCTTGTTGACCAAGAAAGCAATATTTCAAGCAATAAAGAAAGGAGGAAATGAGGAAAGGAATCATGCTCCCTTCTTGATTGATTCCAAGCCGTCTTTCTATTTTATTTCTTCCTCTCTTGGTCATTTCTGGTCCTCTTTGTTTTTTCTTGAGTTCTACCTTGGTCAACTACAACCACTGGCACAATCAAGATGCTTTCTTGATTGCGATCTTTTTTCCAGAAAGCAGCCAAGAATAAGCGACCAAGAAAGAAGAACTCAAGAAGCTCAGTTGACTTCTTTCTTGTTGACTAGGAAAGTAATGTATCAAGGATGAAACCAAGAAAGCAAGGAGGAAATGAAGGTAGGAATCAAGATCCCTTCTTAAGCAATTCCAAGCTGTGTTTCTGCTTTGTTTCTTAGTTTCATGTTCGTTTCTTGTCTTGTTTGTTCTATCGCGAGTTCTACCATGATTAGTCGCAACCATGCGCGCAATCAAAGTGCTTTCTGGATTGCGATCTTCATTCAAGACTGTTGTCAAGGACAAGCGACCAAGAAGGAAGCAGTCAGGAAGGTCAGTTGACTTTTTTCTTGTTGACCAAGAAAGCAATTGATCAAGGAAGAAACCAAGAAAGCAAGGAGGAAATGGAGGAAGGAATCAACATCCCTTCTTGATTAATTCCAAGTTGTGTTTCTGCTTTGTTTCTTTTTTTGATGGTCGTTTCTTGTCTTGTTTGTTCTTCCTCACGAGTTCTACCTTGGTCAGTCGCAACCATGGGCGCAATCAAAATGCTTTCTTGATTGCGGTCTTCATTCAAGAATGTAGTCAAGGATAAGCGACCAAGAAGGAAGCAGTCAAGAAGCTGAGTTGACTTCTTTCTTGTTGACCAAGAAAGCAATGTTTCAAGCAAGAAACCAAGAAAGCAAGAAGGAAATGAATAAGGGAATTAAGATCCCTTCTTGATTAATTCCAAGCTGTGTTTCTTCTTTGTTTCTTCTTTCATAAACGTTTCTTGCCTTGTTTTTCTTTCTTGAGTTCTACCTTGGTCAGTCGCAACCATGGGCAAAATCAAGATGCTTTCTTGATTCAAGAAAGCAGTCAAGAACAAGCGACCAAGAAGGAAGAAGTCAAGAAGCTCAGTTGACTTCTTTCTGATTGACTAAGAAAGCAATGTATCAAGGAAGAAACCAAGAAAGCAAGGAGGAAATGAAGGTAGGAATCAAGATCCCTTCTTGAGTAATTCCAACGCTGTGTTTCTGCTTTGTTTCTTAGTTTCATGTTCGTTTCTTATCTTGTTTGTTCTTGCACGAGTTCTACCATGGTTAGTCGCAACCATGGGCGCAATCAAGATGCTTTCTGGATTACGATCTTCATTCAAGAATGTAGTCAAGGACAAGCGACCAAGAAGGAAGCAGTCAAGAAGCTCAATTGACTTCTTTCTTGTTGACCAAGAAAGCAATGTTTCAATAAAGAATGCAAGGACATAACGAAGAAAGGAATCAAAATCCCTTCCTAATTGATTCCAAGCCGTGTTTCTTCTTTGTTTCTTTCTCACGTGGTCGTTTCTAGGCCTCTTTGTTCTTTTGTGAGTTCTACCTCGGTCAATCGCATTCATGGGCGCAATCAAGATGCTTTCCTGATTGCGATCTTGATTCAAGAAAGCAGCCAAGAAAAAGCGACCAAGAAAGAAGAAGTCAAGAAGCTCAGTTAACTTATTTCATGTTGACCAAGAAAGCAATGTTTCAAGCAAGAAAGCAAAGAGGAATGGAAGAAAGGAATCAAGATCCCTTCTTGATTGATTCCAAGCTATGAAAAGTGCTGCGAGCATGATGGTTTTTTATGCTTAAGAATGCACCAGGGATCACGGGGCACCACAACCAAAAAGTCATATTTTCGCACGAAAATTGCACAACCGGCCGAAAATGCACGACGGGAACCAAAATTCGACCATGGGACACCCCGGACCTCAATACCTAAAAGTGCTCTGAGCATTATGGTTTTTTATGCATAAGAATGCACCAGGGATCTCGGGGCACCAAAACCCAAAAGTCTTATTTTCGCATGAAAATTGCAAAAATGGCCGAAAATGCTCCACCGACACCAAAATTGGACCACGGGGCACCTCGGACCTCAAAACTGAAAAGTTCTCTAAGCATTATGGTTTTTTATGCATAAGAATGCACCAGGGATCACATGGCACCAAAACCCAAAAGTCTTATCTTCACACGAAAATTGCACAATGGGCCGAAATTGCACCACGGGCACTAAATTTTGACCAAGGGGCACCTCGGACCTCAATACCTAAAAGTTCTCCGAGCATTATTATTTTTTATGCGTAAGAATGCACCAGGGATCACAGGGCACGAAAACCCAAAAGTCTTATTTTCGAACGAAAATTGCGTAATGGGCCGAAAATGTACCACGGGCACCAAAATTGGAGTGCGGGACACGTCGGACCTCAAAACTGATAAGCGCTCTCAGGATTATGGTGTTTTATGCATAACCATGCACCAGGGATCACAGGGCACAAAAACCCAAAAGTTTTATTTTCGCACGAAAATTGCACAATGGGCTGAAATTGCACCACGGGCACCAAAATTTGACCAAGGGGCACCTCGGACCTCAATACCTAAAAGCGATCCGAGCATTATGGTATTTTATGCAAAAGAATGCACCAGGGATTACGGGGCACCGAAACCTAAAAGTCTTATTTTCGCATGAAAATTGCACAAATGGTAGAAAATGCACCACCGACACCAAAATTGGACAACGGGGCACCGCGGACCTCAAAACTGAAAAGAGTTCCGAGCATTATTGTTTTTTATGCATAAGATTGTGCCAGGGATCACGGGGCACCAAAACCCAAAAGTCTTATTTTCGCACGAAAGTTGCACAATGGGCCGAAAATGCACCACGGGCACCAAAGTTGGACCACGGGGCACGTCGGACCTCAAAACTGAAAAGTGCTCGAAGCATTATGGCTTTTTATGCTTAAGAATGCACCAGGGATCATGGGGAATCAAAATCCAAAAGTCTTATTTTCGTACGAAGATTGCACATTGGGCCGCAATTATACCACGAGCACCAAAATTGGACCACGGGGCACCTAGGACTAGAAAACTGAAAAGTGCTCTGAGCATTATGGTTTTTTATGCTTAAGAATGCACCAGGGATCGCGGGGCACCAAAACCCAAAAGTCTTATTTTCGCACGAAAATTGCACAAATGGCCGAAAATGCACCACTTGCACAAAAATTGGACCACGGGGCACCACGGACCTCAGAACTGAAAAGTTCTCTGAGCATTATGGTTTTTCATGCATAACAATGCACCAAGGATCACAGGGCACCAAAATCCAAAAGTCTTATTTTCGCACAAAAATTGCACGATGGGCCAAAAATGCACCACGGGCACCATAATTGGACCGCGGGGCACGTTGGACCTCAATACTGAAAAGTGCTGCGAGCATGATGGTTTTTTATGCTTAAGAGTGCACCAGGGATCACGGGGCACCACAACCCAAACGTCATATTTTCGCACGAAAATTGCACAACGGGCCGAAAATGAACGACGGGAACCAAAATTCGACCATGGGACACCCCGGACCTCAATACCTAAAAGTGCTCTGAGCATTATGGTTTTTTATGCATAAGAAAGCACCAGGGATCTCGGGGCACCAAAACCCAAAAGTCTTATTTTCGCACGAAAATTGCAAAAATGGCCGAAAATGCTCCACCGGCACCAAAATTGGACCACGGGGCACCTCGGACCTCAAAACTGAAAAGTGCTCTGAGCATTATGGTTTTTTATGCATAAGAATGCACCAGGGATCACATAGCACCAAAACCCAAAAGTCTTATCTTCACACGAAAATTGCACAACGGGCCGAAATTGCACCACGGGCACTAAATTTTGACCAAGGGGCACCTCGGACCTCAATACCTAAAAGTTCTCCGATCATTATTATTTTTTATGCGTAAGAATGCACCAGGGATCACAGGGCACGAAAACCCAAAAGTCTTATTTTCGCACGAAAATTGCATAATGGGCCGAAAATGTACCACGGGCACCAAAATTGGAGCGCGGGACACGTCGGACCTCAAAACTGATAAGCGCTCTCAGCATTATGGTTTTTTATGCATAACCATGCACCAGGGATCACAGGGCACAAAAACCCAAAAGTTTTATTTTCGCACGAAAATTGCACAATGGGCTGAAATTGCACCACGGGCACCAAAATTTGACCAAGGGGCACCTCGGACCTCAATACCTAAAAGCGATCCGAGCATTATGGTATTTTATGCAAAAGAATGCACCAGGGATTACGGGGCACCAAAACCTAAAAGTCTTATTTTCGCATGAAAATTGCACAAATGGTAGAAAATGCACCACCGACACCAAAATTGGACAACGGGGCACCGTGGATCTCAAAACTGAAAAGAGTTCCGAGCATTATTGTTTTTTATGCATAAGATTGTGCCAGGGATCACGGGGCACCAAAACCCAAAAGTCTTATTTTCGCACGAAAGTTGCACAATGGGCCGAAAATGCACCACGGGCACCAAAATTGGACCACGGGGCACGTCGGACCTCAAAACTGAAAAGTGCTCGAAGCATTATGGCGTTTTATGCTTAAGAATGCACCTGGGATCATGGGGAATCAAAATCGAAAAGTCTTATTTTCGTACGAAGATTGCACAATGGGCCGAAATTATACCACGAGCACCAGAATTGGACCACGGGGCACTTAGGACCCCAAAACTGAAAAGTGCTATGAGCATTATGGTTTTTTATGCTTAAGAATGCACCAGGGATCGCGGGGCACCAAAACCCAAAAGTCTTATATTCGGACGAAAATTGCACAATGGGCCGAAAATGCACCACGGGCACCAAAATTGGACAACGGAGCACCTCAGACCTCAAAATTGAAAAATTCTCTGAGCATTATGGTTTTTTATGCATAAGAATGCCCCAAGGATCACAGGGTACCAAAATCCAAAAGTCTTATTTTCGCACGAAAATTGCACGATGGGCCAAAAATGCACCACGGGCACCATAATTGGACCGCGGGGCACGTCGGACCTCAAAACTGAAAAGTGCTGCGAGCATGATGGTTTTTTATGCTTAAGAATGCACCAGGGATCATGGGGCACCACAACCAAAAAGTCATATTTTCGAATGAAAATTGCGCAACGGGCCGAAAATGCACGACGGGAACCAAAATTCGACCATGGGACACCCCAGACCTCAATACCTAAAAGTGCTCCGAGCATTATGGTTTTTTATGCATAAGAATGCACCAGGGATCTCGGGGCACCAAAACCCAAAAGTCTTATTTTCGCACGAAAATTGCAAAAATGGCCGAAAATGCTCCACCGGCACCAAAATTGGACCGCGGGGCACCTCGGACCTCAAAACTGAAAAGTTCTCTGAGCATTATGGTTTTTATGCATAAGAATGCACCAGGAATCACATGGCACCAAAACCCAAAAGTCTTATTTTCACACGAAAATTGCACAATGGGCCGAAATTGCACCACGGGCACCAAAATTTGACCAAGGGGCACCTTGGACCTCAATACCTAAAAGTTCTCCGAGCATTATTATTTTTTATGCATAAGAATGCACCAGGGATCATAGAGCACGAAAACCCAAAAGTCTTATTTTCACACGAAAATTGCATAATGGGTCGAAAATGTACCACGGGCACCAAAATTGGAGCGCGGGACACGTCGGACCTCAAAACTGATAAGCGCTCTCAGCATTATGGTTTTATATGCATAACCATGCACCAGGGATCACAGGGCACAAAAACCCAAAAGTTTTATTTTCGCATGAAAATTGCACAAATGGTAGAAAATGCACCACCGACACCAAAATTGGACAACAGGGCACCGCGGACCTCAAAACTGAAAAGAGTTCCGAGCATTATTGTTTTTTATGCATAAGATTGTTCCAGGGATCACGGGGCACCAAAACCCAAAAGTCTTATTTTCGCACGAAAGTTGCACAATGGGCCGAAAATGCACCACGGGCACCAAAATTGGACCACGGGCACGTCGGACCTCAAAACTGAAAAGTGCTCGAAGAATTATGGCGTTTTATGCTTAAGAATGCACCTGGGATCATGGGGAATCAAAATCGAAAAGTCTTATTTTCGTACGAAGATTGCACAATGGGCCGAAATTATACCACGAGCACCAGAATTGGACCACGGGGCACCTAGGACCCCAAAACTGAAAAGTGCTATGAGCATTATGGCGTTTTATGCTTAAGAATGCACCTGGGATCATGGGGAATCAAAATCGAAAAGTCTTATTTTCGTACGAAGATTGCACAATGGGCCGAAATTATACCACGAGCACTAGAATTGGACCACGGGGCACCTAGGACCCCAAAACTGAAAAGTGCTATGAGCATTATGGTTTTTTATGCTTAAGAATGCACCAGGGATCGCGGGGCACCAAAACCCAAAAGTCTTATTTTCGCGCGAAAATTGCACGATGGGCCAAAAATGCACCACGGGCACCATAATTGGACCGCGGGGCACGTCGGACCTCAAAACTGAAAAGTGCTGCGAGCATGATGGTTTTTTATGCTTAAGAATGCACCAGGGATCACGGGGCACCACAACCAAAAAGTCATATTTTCGAACGAAAATTGCAGAACGGGCCGAAAATGCACGACGGGAACCAAAATTCGACCATGGGACACCCCAGACCTCAATACCTAAAAGTGCTCCGAGCATTATGGTTTTTTATGCATAAGAATGCACCAGGGATCTCGGGGCACCAAAACCCAAAAGTCTAATTTTCGCACGAAAATTGCAAAAATGGCCGAAAATGCTCCACCGGCACCAAAATTGGACCGCGGGGCACCTCGGACCTCAAAACTGAAAAGTTCTCTGAGCATTATGGTTTTTATGCATAAGAATGCACCAGGAATCACATGGCACCAAAACCCAAAAGTCTTATTTTCACACGAAAATTGCACAATGGGCCGAAATTGCACCACGGGCACCAAAATTTGACCAAGGGGCACCTTGGACCTCAATACCTAAAAGTTCTCCGAGCATTATTATTTTTTATGCATAAGAATGCACCAGGGATCATAGAGCACGAAAACCCAAAAGTCTTATTTTCACACGAAAATTGCATAATGGGTCGAAAATGTACCACGGGCACCAAAATTGGAGCGCGGGACACGTCGGACCTCAAAACTGATAAGCGCTCTCAGCATTATGGTTTTATATGCATAACCATGCACCAGGGATCACAGGGCACAAAAACCCAAAAGTTTTATTTTCGCATGAAAATTGCACAAATGGTAGAAAATGCACCACCGACACCAAAATTGGACAACAGGGCACCGCGGACCTCAAAACTGAAAAGAGTTCCGAGCATTATTGTTTTTTATGCATAAGATTGTTCCAGGGATCACGGGGCACCAAAACCCAAAAGTCTTATTTTCGCACGAAAGTTGCACAATGGGCCGAAAATGCACCACGGGCACCAAAATTGGACCACGGGCACGTCGGACCTCAAAACTGAAAAGTGCTCGAAGAATTATGGCGTTTTATGCTTAAGAATGCACCTGGGATCATGGGGAATCAAAATCGAAAAGTCTTATTTTCGTACGAAGATTGCACAATGGGCCGAAATTATACCACGAGCACCAGAATTGGACCACGGGGCACCTAGGACCCCAAAACTGAAAAGTGCTATGAGCATTATGGCGTTTTATGCTTAAGAATGCACCTGGGATCATGGGGAATCAAAATCGAAAAGTCTTATTTTCGTACGAAGATTGCACAATGGGCCGAAATTATACCACGAGCACTAGAATTGGACCACGGGGCACCTAGGACCCCAAAACTGAAAAGTGCTATGAGCATTATGGTTTTTTATGCTTAAGAATGCACCAGGGATCGCGGGGCACCAAAACCCAAAAGTCTTATTTTCGCGCGAAAATTGCACGATGGGCCAAAAATGCACCACGGGCACCATAATTGGACCGCGGGGCACGTCGGACCTCAAAACTGAAAAGTGCTGCGAGCATGATGGTTTTTTATGCTTAAGAATGCACCAGGGATCACGGGGCACCACAACCAAAAAGTCATATTTTCGAACGAAAATTGCAGAACGGGCCGAAAATGCACGACGGGAACCAAAATTCGACCATGGGACACCCCAGACCTCAATACCTAAAAGTGCTCCGAGCATTATGGTTTTTTATGCATAAGAATGCACCAGGGATCTCGGGGCACCAAAACCCAAAAGTCTAATTTTCGCACGAAAATTGCAAAAATGGCCGAAAATGCTCCACCGGCACCAAAATTGGACCGCGGGGCACCTCGGACCTCAAAACTGAAAAGTTCTCTGAGCATTATGGTTTTTATGCATAAGAATGCACCAGGAATCACATGGCACCAAAACCCAAAAGTCTTATTTTCACACGAAAATTGCACAATGGGCCGAAATTGCACCACGGGCACCAAAATTTGACCAAGGGGCACCTTGGACCTCAATACCTAAAAGTTCTCCGAGCATTATTATTTTTTATGCATAAGAATGCACCAGGGATCATAGAGCACGAAAACCCAAAAGTCTTATTTTCACACGAAAATTGCATAATGGGTCGAAAATGTACCACGGGCACCAAAATTGGAGCGCGGGACACGTCGGACCTCAAAACTGATAAGCGCTCTCAGCATTATGGTTTTATATGCATAACCATGCACCAGGGATCACAGGGCACAAAAACCCAAAAGTTTTATTTTCGCATGAAAATTGCACAAATGGTAGAAAATGCACCACCGACACCAAAATTGGACAACAGGGCACCGCGGACCTCAAAACTGAAAAGAGTTCCGAGCATTATTGTTTTTTATGCATAAGATTGTTCCAGGGATCACGGGGCACCAAAACCCAAAAGTCTTATTTTCGCACGAAAGTTGCACAATGGGCCGAAAATGCACCACGGGCACCAAAATTGGACCACGGGCACGTCGGACCTCAAAACTGAAAAGTGCTCGAAGAATTATGGCGTTTTATGCTTAAGAATGCACCTGGGATCATGGGGAATCAAAATCGAAAAGTCTTATTTTCGTACGAAGATTGCACAATGGGCCGAAATTATACCACGAGCACCAGAATTGGACCACGGGGCACCTAGGACCCCAAAACTGAAAAGTGCTATGAGCATTATGGCGTTTTATGCTTAAGAATGCACCTGGGATCATGGGGAATCAAAATCGAAAAGTCTTATTTTCGTACGAAGATTGCACAATGGGCCGAAATTATACCACGAGCACTAGAATTGGACCACGGGGCACCTAGGACCCCAAAACTGAAAAGTGCTATGAGCATTATGGTTTTTTATGCTTAAGAATGCACCAGGGATCGCGGGGCACCAAAACCCAAAAGTCTTATTTTCGCGCGAAAATTGCACGATGGGCCAAAAATGCACCACGGGCACCATAATTTGACCGCGGGGCACGTCGGACCTCAAAACTGAAAAGTGCTGCGAGCATGATGGATTTTTATGCTTAAGAATGCACCAGGGATCATGGGGCACCACAACCAAAAAGTCATATTTTTGAATGAAAATTGCGCAACGGGCCGAAAATGCACGACGGGAACCAAAATTCGACCATGGGACACCCCAGACCTCAATACCTAAAAGTGCTCCGAGCATTATGGTTTTTTATGCATAAGAATGCACCAGGGATCTCGGGGCACCAAAACCCAAAAGTCTTATTTTCGCACGAAAATTGCAAAAATGGCCGAAAATGCTCCACCGGCACCAAAATTGGACCGCGGGGCACCTCGGACCTCAAAACTGAAAAGTTCTCTGAGCATTATGGTTTTTATGCATAAGAATGCACCAGGAATCACATGGCACCAAAACCCAAAAGTCTTATTTTCACACGAAAATTGCACAATGGGCCGAAATTGCACCACGGGCACCAAAATTTGACCAAGGGGCACCTTGGACCTCAATACCTAAAAGTTCTCCGAGCATTATTATTTTTTATGCATAAGAATGCACCAGGGATCATAGAGCACGAAAACCCAAAAGTCTTATTTTCACACGAAAATTGCATAATGGGTCGAAAATGTACCACGGGCACCAAAATTGGAGCGCGGGACACGTCGGACCTCAAAACTGATAAGCGCTCTCAGCATTATGGTTTTATATGCATAACCATGCACCAGGGATCACAGGGCACAAAAACCCAAAAGTTTTATTTTCGCATGAAAATTGCACAAATGGTAGAAAATGCACCACCGACACCACAATTGGACAACAGGGCACCGCGGACCTCAAACCTGAAAAGAGTTCCGAGCATTATTGTTTTTTATGCATAAGATTGTTCCAGGGATCACGGGGCACCAAAACCCAAAAGTCTTATTTTCGCACGAAAGTTGGACAATGGGCCGAAAATGCACCACGGGCACCAAAATTGGACCACGGGCACGTCGGACCTCAAAACTGAAAAGTGCTCGAAGAATTATGGCGTTTTATGCTTAAGAATGCACCTGGGATCATGGGGAATCAAAATCGAAAAGTCTTATTTTCGTACGAAGATTGCACAATGGGCCGAAATTATACCACGAGCACCAGAATTGGACCACGGGGCACCTAGGACCCCAAAACTGAAAAGTGCTATGAGCATTATGGCGTTTTATGCTTAAGAATGCACCTGGGATCATGGGGAATCAAAATCGAAAAGTCTTATTTTCGTACGAAGATTGCACAATGGGCCGAAATTATACCACGAGCACTTGAATTGGACCACGGGGCACCTTGGACCCCAAAACTGAAAAGTGCTATGAGCATTATGGTTTTTTATGCTTAAGAATGCATCAGGGATCGCGGGGCACCAAAACCCAAAAGTCTTATTTTCGCGCGAAAATTGCACAATGGGCCAAAAATGCACCACGGGCACCATAATTGGACCGCGGGGCACGTCGGACCTCAAAACTGAAAAGTGCTGCGAGCATGATGGTTTTTTATGCTTAAGAATGCACCAGGGATCACGGGGCACCACAACCAAAAAGTCATATTTTCGAATGAAAATTGCAGAACGGGCCGAAAATGCACGACGGGAACCAAAATTCGACCATGGGACACCCCAGACCTCAATACCTAAAAGTGCTCCGAGCATTATGGTTTTTTATGCATAAGAATGCACCAGGGATCTCGGGGCACCAAAACCCAAAAGTCTTATTTTCGCACGAAAATTGCAAAAATGGCCGAAAATGCTCCACCGGCACCAAAATTGGACCGCGGGGCACCTCGGACCTCAAAACTGAAAAGTTCTCTGAGCATTATGGTTTTTTATGCATAAGAATGCACCAGGGATCACATGGCACCAAAAGCCAAAAGTCTTATTTTCACACGAAAATTGCACAATGGGCCGAAATTGCACCACGGGCACCAAAATTTGACCAAGGGGCACCTCCGACCTCAATACCTAAAAGTTCTCTGAGCATTATTATTTTTTATGCGTAAGAATGCACCAGGGATCACAGAGCACGAAAACCCAAAAGTCTTATTTTCGCACGAAAATTACATAATGGGCCGAAAATGTACCACGGGCACAAAAATTGGAGTGCGGGACTCGTCGGACCTCAAAACTGATAAGCGCTCTCAGCATTATGGTTTTTTATGCATAACCATGCACCAGGGATCACAGGGCACAAAAACCCAAAAGTTTTATTTTCGCATGAAAATTGCACAAATGGTAGAAAATGCACCACTGACACCATAATTGGACAACGGGGCATCGCGGACCTCAAAATTGAAAAGAGTTCCGAGCATTATTGTTTTTTATGCATAAGATTGTTCCAGGGATCACGGGGCACCAAAACCCAAAAGTCTTATTTTCGCACGAAAGTTGCACAATGGGCCGAAAATGCACCACGGGCACCAAAATTGGACCACGGGGCACGTCGGACCTCAAAACTGAAAAGTGCTCGAAGCATTATGGCGTTTTATGCTTAAGAATGCACCTGGGATCATGGGGAATCAAAATCGAAAAGTCTTATTTTCGTACGAAGATTGCACAATGGGCCGAAATTATACCACGAGCACCAGAATTGGACCACGGGGCACTTAGGACCCCAAAACTGAAAAGTGCTATGAGCATTATGGTTTTTTATGCTTAAGAATGCACCAGGGATCGCGGGGCACCAAAACCCAAAAGTCTTATATTCGGACGAAAATTGCACAATGGGCCGAAAATGCACCACGGGCACCAAAATTGGACAACGGAGCACCTCAGACCTCAAAATTGAAAAATTCTCTGAGCATTATGGTTTTTTATGCATAAGAATGCCCCAAGGATCACAGGGTACCAAAATCCAAAAGTCTTATTTTCGCACGAAAATTGCACGATGGGCCAAAAATGCACCACGGGCACCATAATTGGACCGCGGGGCACGTCGGACCTCAAAACTGAAAAGTGCTGCGAGCATGATGGTTTTTTATGCTTAAGAATGCACCAGGGATCATGGGGCACCACAACCAAAAAGTCATATTTTCGAACGAAAATTGCGCAACGGGCCGAAAATGCATGACGGGAACCAAAATTTGACCATGGGACACCCCGGACCTCAATACCTAAAAGTGCTCTGAGCATTATGGTTTTTTATGCATAAGAATGCACCAGGGATCTCGGGGCACCAAAACCCAAAAGTCTTATTTTCGCACGAAAATTGCAAAAATGGCCGAAAATGCTCCACCGGCACCAAAATTGGACCACGGGGCACCTCGGACCTCAAAACTGAAAAGTTCTCTGAGCATTATGGTTTTTTATGCATAAGAATGCACCAGGGATCACATGGCACCAAAAGCCAAAAGTCTTATTTTCACACGAAAATTGCACAATGGGCCGAAATTGCACCACGGGCACCAAAATTTGACCAAGGGGCACCTCCGACCTCAATACCTAAAAGTTCTCTGAGCATTATTATTTTTTATGCGTAAGAATGCACCAGGGATCACAGAGCACGAAAACCCAAAAGTCTTATTTTCGCACGAAAATTACATAATGGGCCGAAAATGTACCACGGGCACAAAAATTGGAGTGCGGGACTCGTCGGACCTCAAAACTGATAAGCGCTCTCAGCATTATGGTTTTTTATGCATAACCATGCACCAGGGATCACAGGGCAGAAAAACCCAAAAGTTTTATTTTCGCATGAAAATTGCACAAATGGTAGAAAATGCACAACCGACACCAAAATTGGACAACGGGGCACCGCAGACCTCAAAATTGAAAAGAGTTCCGAGAATTATTGTTTTTTATGCATAAGATTGTGCCAGGGATCACGGGGCACCAAAACTCAAAAGTCTTATTTTCGCACGAAAGTTGCACAATGGGCCGAAAATGCACCACGGGCACAAAAATTGGACCACGGGGCACCGCGGACCTCAAAACTGAAAAGTGCTCGAAGCATTATGGCTTTTTATGCTTAAGAATGCACCAGGGATCACGGGGCACCAAAACCCAAAAGTCTTATTTTCACACGAAAATTGCACAAATGGCTGAAAATGCACCACTTGCACCAAAATTGGACCACGGGGCACCACGGACCTCAAAACTGAAAAGTGCTCCGACCAAGATGGTTTTTTGTGCATAAGAATGCACCAGGGATCACGGGGCACCAAAACCCCAAAGTGTTATTTTCGCACGAAAATTGCACAAATTGTCGAAAATGCACCAACGGCACCGAAATTGGACCACGGGGCACCTCGGACCTCAAAACTGAAAAGTTCTCTGAGCATTATGGTTTTTTATGCATAAGAATGCACCAAGGATCACAGGGTACCAAAATCCAAAAGTCTTATTTTCGCGCGAAAATTGCACGATGGGCCAAAAATGCACCACGGGCACCATAATTGGACCGCGGGGCACGTCGGACCTCAAAACTGAAAAGTGCTGCGAGCATGATGGTTTTTTATGCTTAAGAATGCACCAGGGATCACGGGGCACCACAACCAAAAAGTCATATTTTCGAACGAAAATTGCGCAACGGGCCGAAAATGCACGACGGGAACCAAAATTCGACCATGGGACACCCCAGACCTCAATACCTAAAAGTGCTCCGAGCATTATGGTTTTTTATGCATAAGAATGCACCAGGGATCTCGGGGCACCAAAACCCAAAAGTCTTATTTTCGCACGAAAATTGCAAAAATGGCCGAAAATGCTCCACCGGCACCAAAATTGGACCGCGGGGCACCTCGGACCTCAAAACTGAAAAGTTCTCTGAGCATTATGGTTTTTATGCATAAGAATGCACCAGGAATCACATGGCACCAAAACCCAAAAGTCTTATTTCACACGAAAATTGCACAATGGGCCGAAATTGCACCACGGGCACCAAAATTTGACCAAGGGGCACCTCGGACCTCAATACCTAAAAGTTCTCCGAGCATTATTATTTTTTATGCATAAGAATGCACCAGGGATCATAGAGCACGAAAACCCAAAAGTCTTATTTTCACACGAAAATTGCATAATGGGTCGAAAATGTACCACGGGCACCAAAATTGGAGCGCGGGACACGTCGGACCTCAAAACTGATAAGCGCTCTCAGCATTATGGTTTTATATGCATAACCATGCACCAGGGATCACAGGGCACAAAAACCCAAAAGTTTTATTTTCGCATGAAAATTGCACAAATGGTAGAAAATGCACCACCGACACCAAAAGTGGACAACGGGGCACCGCGGACCTCAAAACTGAAAAGAGTTCCGAGCATTATTGTTTTTTATGCATAAGATTGGGCCAGGGATCACGGGGCACCAAAACCCAAAAGTCTTATTTTCGCACGAAAGTTGCACAATGGGCCGAAAATGCACCACGGGCACCAAAATTGGACCACGGGGCACGTCGGACCTCAAAACTGAAAAGTGCTCGAAGCATTATGGCGTTTTATGCTTAAGAATGCACCTGGGATCATGGGGAATCAAAATCGAAATGTCTTATTTTCGTACGAAGATTGCACAATGGGCCGAAATTATACCACGAGCACCAGAATTGGACCACGGGGCACCTAGGACCCCAAAACTGAAAAGTGCTATGAGCATTATGGTTTTTTATGCTTAAGAATGCACCAGGGATCGCGGGGTACCAAAACCCAAAAGTCTTATTTTCGCACGAAAATTGCACAATGGGCCGAAAATGCACCACGGGCACCAAAATTGGACAACGGAGCACCTCAGACCTCAAAATTGAAAAGTTCTCTGAGCATTATGGTTTTTTATGCATAAGAATGCCCCAAGGATCACAGGGTACCAAAATCCAAAAGTCTTATTTTCGCACGAAAATTGCACGATGGGCCAAAAATGCACCACGGGCACCATAATTGGACCGCGGGGCACGTCGGACCTCAAAACTGAAAAGTGCTGCGAGCATGATGGTTTTTTATGCTTAAGAATGCACCAGGGATCATGGGGCACCACAACCAAAAAGTCATATTTTCGAACGAAAATTGCGCAACGGGCCGAAAATGCACGACAGGAACCAAAATTTGACCATGGGACACCCCGGACCTCAATACCTAAAAGTGCTCTGAGCATTATGGTTTTTTATGCATAAGAATGCACCAGGGATCTCGGGGCACCAAAACCCAAAAGTCTTATTTTCGCACGAAAATTGCAAAAATGGCCGAAAATGCTCCACCGGCACCAAAATTGGACCACCGGGCACCTCGGACCTCAAAACTGAAAAGTTCTCTGAGCATTATGGTTTTTTATGCATAAGAATGCACCAGGGATCACATGGCACCAAAAGCCAAAAGTCTTATTTTCACACGAAAATTGCACAATGGGCCGAAATTGCACCACGGGCACCAAAATTTGACCAAGGGGCACCTCCGACCTCAATACCTAAAAGTTCTCCGAGCATTATTATTTTTTATGCGTAAGAATGCACCAGGGATCACAGGGCACGAAAACCCAAAAGTCTTATTTTCGCACGAAAATTGCATAATGGGCCGAAAATGTACCACGGGCACAAAAATTGGAGTGCGGGACTCGTCGGACCTCAAAACTGATAAGCGCTCTCAGCATTATGGTTTTTTATGCATAACCATGCACCAGGGATCACAGGGCAGAAAAACCCAAAAGTTTTATTTTCGCATGAAAATTGCACAAATGGTAGAAAATGCACCACCGACACCAAAATTGGACAACGGGGCACCGCAGACCTCAAAACTGAAAAGAGTTCCGAGCATTATTGTTTTTTATGCATAAGATTGTGCCAGGGATCACGGGGCACCAAAACTCAAAAGTCTTATTTTCGCACGAAAGTTGCACAATGGGCCGAAAATGCACCACGGGCACAAAAATTGGACCACGGGGCACCGCGGACCTCAAAACTGAAAAGTGCTCGAAGCATTATGGCTTTTTATGCTTAAGAATGCACCAGGGATCACGGGGCACCAAAACCCAAAAGTCTTATTTTCACACGAAAATTGCACAAATGGCTGAAAATGCACCACTTGCACCAAAATTGGACCACGGGGCACCACGGTCCTCAAAACTGAAAAGTGCTCCGACCAAGATGGTTTTTTGTGCATAAGAATGCACCAGGGATCACGGGGCACCAAAACCCCAAAGTGTTATTTTCGCACGAAAATTGCACAAATTGTCGAAAATGCACCAACGGCACCGAAATTGGACCACGGGGCACCTCGGACGTCAAAACTGAAAAGTTCTCTGAGCATTATGGTTTTTTATGCATAAGAATGCACCAAGGATCACAGGGTACCAAAATCCAAAAGTCTTATTTTCGCGCGAAAATTGCACGATGGGCCAAAAATGCACCACGGGCACCATAATTGGACCGCGGGGCACGTCGGACCTCAAAACTGAAAAGTGCTGCGAGCATGATGGTTTTTTATGCTTAAGAATGCACCAGGGATCACGGGGCACCACAACCAAAAAGTCATAGTTTCGAACGAAAATTGCGCAACGGGCCGAAAATGCACGACGGGAACCAAAATTCGACCATGGGACACCCCAGACCTCAATACCTAAAAGTGCTCCGAGCATTATGGTTTTTTATGCATAAGAATGCACCAGGGATCTCGGGGCGCCAAAACCCAAAAGTCTTATTTTCGCACGAAAATTGCAAAAATGGCCGAAAATGCTCCACCTGCACCAAAATTGGACCGCGGGGCACCTCGGACCTCAAAACTGAAAAGTTCTCTGAGCATTATGGTTTTTATGCATAAGAATGCACCAGGAATCACATGGCACCAAAACCCAAAAGTCTTATTTCACACGAAAATTGCACAATGGGCCGAAATTGCACCACGGGCACCAAAATTTGACCAAGGGGCACCTCGGACCTCAATACCTAAAAGTTCTCCGAGCATTATTATTTTTTATGCATAAGAATGCACCAGGGATCATAGAGCACGAAAACCCAAAAGTCTTATTTTCACCCGAAAATTGCATAATGGGTCGAAAATGTACCACGGGCACCAAAATTGGAGCGCGGGACACGTCGGACCTCAAAACTGATAAGCGCTCTCTGCATTATGGTTTTATATGCATAACCATGCACCAGGGATCATAGGGCACAAAAACCCAAAAGTTTTATTTTCGCATGAAAATTGCACAAATGGTAGAAAATGCACCACCGACACCAAAATTGGACAACGGGGCACCGCGGACCTCAAAACTGAAAAGAGTTCCGAGCATTATTGTTTTTTATGCATAAGATTGTGCCAGGGATCACGGGGCACCAAAACCCAAAAGTCTTATTTTCGCACGAAAGTTGCACAATGAGCCGAAAATGAACCACGGGCACCAAAATTGGACCACGGGGCACGTCGGACCTCAAAACTGAAAAGTGCTCGAAGCATTATGGCTTTTGATGCTTAAGAATGCACCAGGGATCATGGGGAATCAAAATCCAAAAGTCTTATTTTCGTACGAAGATTGCACAATGGGCCGAAATTATACTACGAGCACCAAAATTGGACCACGGGGCACCTAGGACTCCAAAACTGAAAAGTGCTCTGAGCATTATGGTTTTTTATGCTTAAGAATGCACCAGGGATCGCGGGGCACCAAGACCCAAAAGTCTTATTTTCGCACGAAAATTGCACAAATGGCTGGAAAAGCACCACTTGCACCAAAATTGGACCACGGGGCACCACAGACCTCAAAACTAAAAAGTGCTCCGACCAAGATGGTTTTTTATGCATAAGAATGCACCAGGGTTCACGGGGCACCAAAACCCCAAAGTCTTATTTTCGCACGAAAATTGCTCAAATTCTCAAAACTGCACCACCGGCACCGAAATTGGACCACGGGGCACCTCGGACCTCAAAACTGAAAAGTTCTCTGAGCATTATGGTTTTTTATGCATAAGAATGCACCAGGGATCACATGGCACCAAAACCCAAAAGTCTTATTTTCACACGAAAATTGCACAATGGGCCGAAATTGCACCACGGGACCCAAAATTTGACCAAGGGGCACCTCGGACCTCAATACCTAAAAGTTCTCCGAGCATTATTATTTTTTATGCGTAAGAATGCACCAGGGATCATAGAGCACGAAAACCCAAAAGTCTTATTTTCACACGAAAATTGCATAATGGGTCGAAAATGTACCACGGGCACCAAAATTGGAGCACGGGACACGTCGGACCTCAAAACTGATAAGCGCTCTCAGCATTATGGTTTTTTATGCATAACCATGCACCAGGGATCACAGGGCACAAAAACGCAAAAGTTTTATTTTCGCATGAAAATTTCACAAATGGTAGAAAATGCACCACCGACACCAAAATTGGACAACGGGGCACCGCGGACCTCAAAACTGAAAAGAGTTCCGAGCATTATTGTTTTTTATGCATAAGATTGTGCCAGGGATCACGGGGCACCAAAACCCAAAAGTCTTATTTTCGCACGAAAGTTGCACAATGGGCCGAAAATGCACCACGGGCACCAAAATTGGACCACGGGGCACGTCGGACCTCAAAACTGAAAAGTGCTCGAAGCATTATGGCTTTTTATGCTTAAGAATGCACCAGGGATCATGGGGAATCAAAATCCAAAAGTCTTATTTTCGTACGAAGATTGCACAATGGGCCGAAATTATACTACGAGCACCAAAATTGGACCACGGGGCACTTAGGACTCCAAAACTGAAAAGTGCTCTGAGCATTATGGTTTTTTATGCTTAAGAATGCACCAGGGATCACGGGGCACCAAAACCCAAAAGTCTTATTTTCGCACGAAAATTGCACAAATGGCTGGAAAAGCACCACTTGCACCAAAATTGGACCACGGGGCACCTAGGACTCCAAAACTGAAAAGTGCTCTGAGCATTATGGTTTTTTATGCTTAAGAATGCACCAGGGATCGCGGGGCACCAAGACCCAAAAGTCTTATTTTCGCACGAAAATTGCACAAATGGCTGGAAAAGCACCACTTGCACCAAAATTGGACCACGGGGCACCACAGACCTCAAAACTAAAAAGTGCTCCGACCAAGATGGTTTTTTATGCATAAGAATGCACCAGGGTTCACGGGGCACCAAAACCCCAAAGTCTTATTTTCGCACGAAAATTGCTCAAATTCTCAAAACTGCACCACCGGCACCGAAATTGGACCACGGGGCACCTCGGACCTCAAAACTGAAAAGTTCTCTGAGCATTATGGTTTTTTATGCATAAGAATGCACCAGGGATCACATGGCACCAAAACCCAAAAGTCTTATTTTCACACGAAAATTGCACAATGGGCCGAAATTGCACCACGGGACCCAAAATTTGACCAAGGGGCACCTCGGACCTCAATACCTAAAAGTTCTCCGAGCATTATTATTTTTTATGCGTAAGAATGCACCAGGGATCATAGAGCACGAAAACCCAAAAGTCTTATTTTCACACGAAAATTGCATAATGGGTCGAAAATGTACCACGGGCACCAAAATTGGAGCACGGGACACGTCGGACCTCAAAACTGATAAGCGCTCTCAGCATTATGGTTTTTTATGCATAACCATGCACCAGGGATCACAGGGCACAAAAACGCAAAAGTTTTATTTTCGCATGAAAATTTCACAAATGGTAGAAAATGCACCACCGACACCAAAATTGGACAACGGGGCACCGCGGACCTCAAAACTGAAAAGAGTTCCGAGCATTATTGTTTTTTATGCATAAGATTGTGCCAGGGATCACGGGGCACCAAAACCCAAAAGTCTTATTTTCGCACGAAAGTTGCACAATGGGCCGAAAATGCACCACGGGCACCAAAATTGGACCACGGGGCACGTCGGACCTCAAAACTGAAAAGTGCTCGAAGCATTATGGCTTTTTATGCTTAAGAATGCACCAGGGATCATGGGGAATCAAAATCCAAAAGTCTTATTTTCGTACGAAGATTGCACAATGGGCCGAAATTATACTACGAGCACCAAAATTTGACCACGGGGCACTTAGGACTCCAAAACTGAAAAGTGCTCTGAGCATTATGGTTTTTTATGCTTAAGAATGCACCAGGGATCACGGGGCACCAAAACCCAAAAGTCTTATTTTCGCACGAAAATTGCACAAATGGCTGAAAATGCACCACTTGCACCAAAATTGGACCACGGGGCACCACGGACCTCAAAACTGAAAAGTGCTCCGACCAAGATGGTTTTTTGTGCATAAGAATGCACCAGGGATCACGGGGCACCAAAACCCCAAAGTCTTATTTTCGCACGAAAATTGCACAAATTGTCGAAAATGCACCAACGGCACCGAAATTGGACCACGGGGCACCTCGGACCTCAAAACTGAAAAGTTCTCTGAGCATTATGGTTTTTTATGCATAAGAATGCACCAAGGATCACAGGGTACCAAAATCCAAAAGTCTTATTTTCGCGCGAAAATTGCACGATGGGCCAAAAATGCACCACGGGCACCATAATTGGACCGCGGGGCACGTCGGACCTCAAAACTGAAAAGTGCTGCGAGCATGATGGTTTTTTATGCTTAAGAGTGCACCAGGGATCATGGGGCACCACAACCAAAACGTCATATTTTCGCACGAAAATTGCACAACGGGCCGAAAATGAACGACGGGAACCAAAATTCGACCATGGGACACCCCGGACCTCAATACCTAAAAGTGCTCTGAGCATTATGGCTTTTTATGCATAAGAAAGCACCAGGGATCTCGGGGCACCAAAACCCAAATGTCTTATTTTCGCACGAAAATTGCAAAAATGGCCGAAAATGCTCCACCGGCACCAAAATTGGACCACGGGGCACCTCGGACCTCAAAACTGAAAAGTGCTCTGAGCATTATGGTTTTTTATGCATAAGAATGCACCAGGGATCACATAGCACCAAAACCCAAAAGTCTTATCTTCACACGAAAATTGCACAACGGGCCGAAATTGCACCACGGGCACTAAATTTTGACCAAGGGGCACCTCGGACCTCAATACCTAAAAGTTCTCCGATCATTATTATTTTTTATGCGTAAGAATGCACCAGGGATCACAGGCACGAAAACCCAAAAGTCTTATTTTCGCACGAAAATTGCATAATGGGCCGAAAATGTACCACGGGCACCAAAATTGGAGCGCGGGACACGTCGGACCTCAAAACTGATAAGCGCTCTCAGCATTATGGTTTTTTATGCATAACCATGCACCAGGGATCACAGGGCACAAAAACCCAAAAGTTTTATTTTCGCACGAAAATTGCACAATGGGCTGAAATTGCACCACGGGCACCAAAATTTGACCAAGGGGCACCTCGGACCTCAATACCTAAAAGCGATCCGAGCATTATGGTATTTTATGCAAAAGAATGCACCAGGGATTACGGGGCACCAAAACCTAAAAGTCTTATTTTCGCATGAAAATTGCACAAATGGTAGAAAATGCACCACCGACACCAAAATTGGACAACGGGGCACCGCGAACCTCAAAACTGAAAAGAGTTCCGAGCATTACTGTTTTCTATGCATAAGATTGTGCCAGGGAGCACGGGGCACCAAAACCCAAAAGTCTTATTTTCGCACGAAAGTTGCACAATGGGCCGAAAATGCACCACGGGCACCAAAATTGGACCACGGGGCACGTCGGACCTCAAAACTGAAAAGTGCTCGAAGCATTATGGCTTTTTATGCTTAAGAATGCACCAGGGATCATGGGGAATCAAAATCCAAAAGTCTTATTTTCGTACGAAGATTGCACAATGGGCCGAAATTATACCACGAGCACCAAAATTGGACCACGGGGCACCTAGGACCCCAAAACTGAAAAGTGCTCTGAGCATTATGGTTTTTTATGCTTAAGAATGCACCAGGGATCGCGGGGCACCAGAACCCAAATGTCTTATTTTCGCACGAAAATTGCACAATGGGCCGAAAATGCACCACGGGCACCAAAATTGGACCACGGAGCACCTCGGACCTCAAAATTGAAAAGTTCTCTGAGCATTATGGTTTTTTATGCATAAGAATGCGCCAAGGATCACAGGGTACCAAAATCCAAAAGTCTTATTTCGCACGAAAATTGCACAATAGGCCAAAAATGCACCACGGGCACCATAATTGGACCGCGGGGCACGTCGGACCTCAAAACTGAAAAGTGCTGCGAGCATGATGGTTTTTTATGCTTAAGAATGCATTAGGGATCACGGGGCACCACAACCAAAAAGTCATATTTTCGAACGAAAATTGCGCAATGGGCCGAAAATGCACGACGGGAACCAAAATTCGACCATGGGACACCCCGGACCTCAATACCTAAAAGTGCTCCGAGCATTATGGTTTTTTATGCATAAGAATGCACCAGGGATCTCGGGGCACCAAAACCCAAAAGTCTTATTTTCGCACTAAAATTGCAAAATATGGCCGAAAATGCACCAGCGGCACCAAAATTGGACCACGGGGCACCACAGACCTCAAAACTGAAAAGTGCTCTGAGGATGATGGTTTTTATGCATAAGAATGCACCAGGGATCACGGGGCACCAAAACCCAAAAGTCTTATTTTCGAACGAAAGTTGCACAATGGGTCGAAAATGCACCACGGGACACCAAAATTGGAACACGGGACACCTCCGACCTCAAACACTTTAAAGTGGTCCAAGCATTATGGTTTTTTATACATAAGAGTGCACCAAGGATCATGGGGCACCAAAACCCAAAAGTCTTATTTTCGCACGAAAATTGCAACAATGACCGAAATTTCACCACTAGCACCAAAATTAGACCACGGGACACCACAGACCTCAAAACTGAAAAGTGCTCTGAGCATGATGGTTTTTTATGCATAAGAATGCACCAGGGATCACGGGGCACCAAAACCCAAAAGTCTTATTTTCGCATGAAAATTGCACAAATGGCCGAAAATGCACCACCGACACCAAAATTGGACCACGGGGAACCATGGACCACAAAACTAAAAAGATTTCTGAGCATTATTGTTTTTTATGCATAAGAATGCACCAGGGATCACGGGGCACCAAAACCCAAAAGTCTTACATTCGCACGAAAATTGCATAATGTACCGAAAATGCTCCACAAGCACCAAAGTTGGACCACGGGGCACCTCGGACCTCAACACTGAAAAGTGGTCTAAGCTTTATGGTTTTTATGGATAAGAATGCACCAGGGATCACGGGGCACCAAAACCCAAAATTCTTATTTTCGAACGAAAATTGCATAATGGGCCGAAAATGCACCACCTGCAGCAAAATTGGACCACGGGACACCACGAACCTCAAAACTGAAAAGTGCTTCAAGCATTACGATTTTTTATGCATAAGAATGCACCAGGCATCGCGGGGCAGCAAAACCCAAAATTCTTATTTTCGCACGAAAATTGCACAATGGGCCGAAAATGCACCACCGGCACAAAAATTGGACCACGGGGCACCACGGACCTCAAAACTAAAAAGTGCTCCAAGAATTATGGTTTTATGCATAAGAATACACCATGGATCACGGGGCACCAAAACCGAAAAGTCCTATTTTTGCACGGAAATTGCACAATGGGTCGAAAATGCACCACGGGCACCAAAATTGGACCGCGGGGAACGTCGGACCTCAAAACTGAAAAGTGGTTCGAGCATTATGGTTTTTTATGCATAAGAATGCGCCAGGGATCACGGGGTACCAAAACCCAAAAGTCTTATTTTCGCACGAAAATTGTACAATGGGCCGAAAATGCACCACCGGCACCAAAATTGGACCACGGAGCACCTCGGACCTCAAAAATGAAAAGTTCTCTGAACATTACGGTTGTTTATGCATAAGAATGCACCATGGATCACGGGGCACCAAAACCCAAAAGTCCTATTTTCGCACAAAAATTGCACAATGGGCTGAAGATGCACCACGGGCACCAAAATTCGACCATGGGGCATGTCGGACCTCAAAACTGAAAAGTTCTTTGGGCATTATGGGTTTTTATGCATTAGAATGCACCAGGGTTCACGGCGCACCAAAACCCCAAAGTCTTATTTTCCCACGAAAATTGCACAATGGGCCGAAAATGCACCACGGGCACCAAAATTGGACCATGGGGCACCTCGGACCTCAAAACTGAATAGTGCTATGAGCATTATGGTTTTTTTATGCATAAGAATGCACCAGGGGTCACGGGGCACCAAAACCCAAAAGTCTTATTTTCGCACGAAAATTGCACAATGGGCCAAAAATGCTCACCGGGCACAAAAATTGGACCACGGGGCACCTCGGACCTCAATACTGAAAAGTGTTCCGAGAATTATGGTTTTTTTATGGATAAGAATGCACCAGGGATGAGGGATTACCCAAACCCAAAAGTCTTATTTTCGCATGAAAATTGCACAAACGACTGAAAATGTACCACTGGAACCAAAATTGGACCACGAGTCACCTCGGACCTCAAAACTTAAAAGTGCTCTGAGCATTTTGGTTTTTTATGCACAAGAATGCACCAGGGATCACGGGGCACTAAAACCCAATAGTCTTATTTTTGCACGAAAATTACACAATGGGCCGAAAATGCACCACCGGTACCAAAGTTAGACCACGGGGCACCTCGGACCTCAAAACTGAAAAGTGCTCTGAGCATTATGGTATTTTATGCATAAGAATGCACCAGGGATCACGGGCCACCAAAACCCAAAAGTCTTATTTTCGCATGAAAAATGCACAAATGCCCGAAAATGTACCACAGGCACCAAAATTGGACCACGGGCACCTAGGACATCAAAACTGAAAAGTGCTCCGAGCATTATGCTTTTTTATGCATAAGAATGCACCAGGGATAACGGGGAACCAAAACCCAACAGTCTTATTTACGCACTAAAATTGCAAAATATGGCCGAAAATGCACCAGCGGCACCAAAATTGGACCACGGGACACCACGGACCTCAAAACTGAAAAGTGCTCTGAGCATGATGGTTTTTTATGCATAAGAATGCACCAGGGATCACGGGGCACCAAAACCCAGAAGTCTTATTTTCGCACGAAAGTTTCACAATGGGCCGAAATGAACCACGGGACACCAAAATTGGACCACGGGACACCTCGGACCTCAAACACTTTAAAGTGGTCCAAGCATTATGGTTTTTTATGCATAAGAATGCATCAAGGATCACGGGGCACCGAAATCCAAAAGTCTTATTTTCGCACGAAAATTGCAAAAATGACTGAAAATGCACCACTAGCACCAAAATTAGACCACGGGACACCACGGACCTCAAAACTGAAAAGTGCTATGAGCATGATGGTTTTTTATGCATAAGAATGAACCAGGGATCACGGGGCACCAAAACCCAAAAGTCTTATTTTCGCATGAAAATTGCACAAATGGCCGGAAATGCACCACTGACACCAAAATTGGACCATGGGGAACCATGGACCACAAAACTAAAAAGATTTATGAGCATTATTGTTTTTTATGCATAAGAATGTACCAGGGATCAAGGGGCACCAAAACCCAAAACTCTTACATTCGCACGAAAATTGCACAATGTACTGAAAATGCTCCACAGGCACCAAAATTGGACCACGGTGCACCTCGGACCTCAAAACTGAAAAGTGCTCTAAGCTTTATGGTTTTTATGGATAAGAATGCACCAGGGATCACGAGGCACCAAAACCCAGAATTCTTATTTTCGAACGAAAATTGCACAATGGGCCGAAAATGCACCACCGGCAGCAAAATTGGACCACGGGGCACCACGGACCTCAAAACTTAAAAGTGCTTCAAGCTTTACGATTTTTTATGCATAAGAATGCACCAGGGATTGCGGGGCAGCAAAACCCAAAATTCTTATTTTCGAACGAAAATTGCACAATGGGCCGAAATTGCACTACCAGCACCAAAATTGGACCACGGGGCACCTCGGACCTCAAAACTGAAAAGTGCTCTGAGCATGATGGTTTTTTATGCATAAGAATGCACCAGGGATCACGGGGCACCAAAACCCAAAAGTCTTATTTTCACACGAAAGTTTCACAATGGGCCGAAATGCACCACGGGACACCAAAATTGGACCACGGGACACCTCGGACCTCAAACTCTTTAAAGTGGTCCAAGCATTATGGTTTTTTATGCATAAGAATGCATCAAGGATCACGGGGCACCGAAATCCAAAAGTCTTATTTTCGCACGAAAATTGCAAAAATGAATGAAAATGCACCACTAGCACCAAATTTAGACCACGGGACACCACGGACCTCAAAACTGAAAAGTGCTCTAAGCATGATGGTTTTTTATGCATAAGAATGCACCAGGGATCACGGGGCACCAAAACCCAAAAGTCTTATTTTTGCTTGAAAATTGCACAAATGGCCGAAAATGCACCACTAACACCAAAATTGGACCACGGGGAACCATGGACCACAAAACTAAAAAGATTTCTGAGCATTATTGTTTTTTATGCATAAGAATGTACCAGGGATCATGGGGCACCAAAACCCAAAACTCTTACATTCGCACGAAAATTGCACAATGTACTGAAAATGCTCCACAGGCACCAAAATTGGACCACGGTGCACCTCGGACCTCAAAACTGAAAAGTGCTCTAAGCTTTATGGTTTTTATGGATAAGAATGCACCAGGGATCACGGGGCACCAAAACCCAAAATTCTTATTTTCGAACGAAAATTGCACAATGGGCCATGCACCACCGGCAGCAAAATTGGACCACGGGGCACCACGGACCTCAAAACTTAAAAGTGCTTCAAGCTTTACGATTTTTTATGCATAAGAATGCACCAGGGATTGCGGGGTAGCAAAACCCAAAATTCTTATTTTCGCACGAAAATTGCACAATGGGCTGAAATTGCACCACCAGCACCAAAATTGGACCACGGGGCACCTCGGACCTCAAAACTGAAAAGTTCTCTGAACATTATGGTTTTTTATGCATAAGAATGCACCATGGATCACGGGGCACCAAAACCCAAAAGTCCTATTTTCGCACGAAAATTGCACAATGGGCTGAAGATCCACCACGGGAACCAAAATTGGACCATGGGGCATGTCGGACCTCAAAACTGAAAAGTTCTCCAGGCATTATGGTTATTTATGCATAAGAATGCACTAGGGTTCACGGCGCACCAAAACCCCAAAGTCTTATTTTCCCATGAAAATTGCATAATGGGCCGAAAATGCACCACGGACACCAAAATTGGACCACGGGGCACCTCGGACCTCAAAACTGAATAGTGCTATAAGCATTATGGTTTTTTATGTATAAGAATGCACCAGGGGTCACGGGGCACCAAAACCCAAAAGTCTTATTTTGGCACGAAAATTGCACAATGGGCCGAAAATGCACCACGGGCACAAAAATTGGACCACAGGGCACCTCAGACCTCAAAACTGAAAAGTGCTCCGAGAATTATGGTTTTTTTATGGATAAGAATGTACCAGGGATGACGGTTTACCCAAACCCAAAAGTCTTATTTTCGCATGAAAAATTGCACAAACGGCTGAAAATGTACCACTGGAACCAAAATTGGACCACGAGTCACCCCGGACTTCAAAACTTAAAAGTGCTCCGAGCATTTTGGTTTTTTATGCACAAGAATGCACCATGGATCACGGGGCACCAAAACCCAATAGTCTTATTTTTGCACGAAAATTGCACAATGGGCCAAAAATGCACCACCGGTACCAAAGTTAGACCACGGGCCACCTCGGACCTCAAAATTGAAAAGTGCTCTGAGCATTATGGTATTTTATGCATAAGAATGCACCAGGGATCACGGGGCACCCAAACCCAAAAGTATTATTTTCGCATGAAAATTGCACAAATGGTCGAAAATGCACCACCGGCACCTAAATTGGACCACGGGGCTCCACGGACCTCAAAACTGAAAAGTGCTCCAAGCATTATGGTTTTTTATGCATAAGAATCCACCAGGGATCACGGGGCACCAAAACCCAAAAGTGTTATTTTCGCACGAAAATTGCACAATGGGTCGAAAATGCATTATGGTATTTTATGCATAAGAATGCACCAGGGATCATGGGGCACCTAAACCCAAAATTGTTACTTTCGCATGAAAAATGCATAAATGCCGAAAAATGCACCACCAGCACCAAAATTGGACCACGGGGCACCACGGTCCTCAAAACTAAAAAGTGCTTCAAGCATTATGGTTTTTTATGCAAAGAATGCACTAGGGATCATGGGTCACCAAAACCCAAAAGTCCTATTTTCGCACTAAAATTGTACAATGGGCCGAAAATGCGCCACGGGCACCAAAATTGGACCACAGGGCACGTCGGACCTCAAAACTGAAAAGTTCTCCGAGTATTATGGTTTTTTATGCATAGGAATGCACCAAGGATCATGGGGCACCAAAACCCAAAATTCTTATTTTCATATGAAAATTGCACAAATGGCCGAAAATGCACAATCGACACCAAAATTGGACCACGGGGCACGACGGACCTCCAAACTGAAAAGAGTTCTATGCATTATGGTTTTTTATGCATAACAATCCACCAGGGATCCCGAGGCACCAAAACCCAAAACTCTTATTTTCGCACGAAAATTGCACAATGGACCGAAAATGCAGCAGGGCACCAAAATTTGACCTCGGGGCACCTCGGTCCTCAAAACTGAAAAGTGCTCCAAGCATTATGGTTTTTTATGCATAAGAATGCACCAGGGATCATGGGGCACCAAAACCCAAAAGTCTTATTTTTGCACGAAAATTGCACAATGGGCCGAAAATGCACAACGGGCACCAAAATTGGACCACGGTGCACCTCGGACCTCAAAACTGAAAAGTGCTCCGAGTATTATGGTTTTTTATGCATAAGAATGCACCAGGGATCACGGGGCACCAAAACCCAAAAGTCTTATTTTCGCACGAAAATGGCACAATGGGCCGAAAATGCACTTCGGGCACCAAAATTGGACCACGGGGAACCTCGGACCTCAAAACTGAAAAGTACTCCAAAGCATTATGGTATATTATTTATAATAATGCACCAGGGATCACGGGGCACCAAAACCCAAAAGTCTTATTTTCGCATGAAAATTGCACAAAAGGCCGAAAATGCACCACCGGCACCAAAATTGGACCACGGGGCACCACGGACCGCAAAACTAAAAAGTGCTCAAAGAATTATGGTTTTATGCATAAGAATACACCATGGATCACGGGGCACCAAAACCGAAAAGTCCTATTTTTGCACGGGAATTGCACAATGGGTCGAAAATGCACCATGGGCACCAAAATTGGACCGCGAGGAACGTCGGACCTCAAAACTGAAAAGTGCTTCGAGCATGATGGTTTTTTATGCATAAGAATGCACCAGGGATCACAAGGTACCAAAACCCAAAAGTCTTATTTTCGTACGAAATTTGCACAATGGGCCGAAAATGCACCACCGGCACCAAAATTGGACCACGGGGCACCTCGGACCTCAAAACTGAAAAGTTCTCTGAACATTATGGTTTTTTATACATAAGAATGCACCATGGATCACGGGGCACTAAAACCCAAAAGTCCTATTTTCGCACGAAAATTGCACAATGGGCCGAAGATGCACCACGGGCACCAAAATTGGACCATGGGGCATGTCGGACCTCAAAACTGAAAAGTTCTCCGGGTATTATGGTTATTTATGCATAAGAATGCACCAGGGTTCACGGCGCACCAAAACCCCAAAGTCTTATTTTCCCACGAAAATTGCACAATGGGCCGAAAATGCACCACGGGCACCAAAATTGGACCACGGGGCACCTCGGACCTCAAAACTGAAAAGTGCTCCGAGAATTATGGTTTTTTTATGGATAAGAACGCACCAGGGATAACGGTTTACCCAAACCCTAAAGTCTTATTTTCGCATGAAAATTGCACAAACGGCTGAAAATGTACCACTGGAACCAAAATTGGACTACGAGTCACCTCGGACCTCAAAACTTAAAAGTGCTCCGAGCATTTTGGTTTTTTATGCACAAGAATGCACCATGGATCACGGGGCACCAAAACCCAATAGTCTTATTTTTGCACGAAAATTGCACAATGGGTCGAAAATGCACCACCGGTACCAAAGTTAGACCACGGGGCACGTCGGACCTCAAAACTGAAAAGTACTTTGAGCATTATGGTATTTTATGTATAAGAATGCACCAGGGATCATGGGGCACCCAAACCCAAAAGTATTATTTTCGCATGAAAATTGCACAAATGGTCGAAAATGCACCACCGGCACCTAAATTGGACCACGGGGCTCCACGGACCTCAAAACTGAAAAGTGCTTCAAGCATTATGGTTTTTTATGCATAAGAATCCACCAGGGATCACGGGGCACCAAAACCCAAAAGTTTTATTTTCGCACGAAAATTGCACAATGGGCCCAAAATGCACCACGGGCACCAAAATTGGACCATGGGGTACCTTGGACCTCAAAACTGAAAAGTGCTCCGAAGCATTATGGTATTTTATGCATAAAAATGCACCAGGGATCACGGGGCACCTAAACCCAAAAGTGTTACTTTCGCATGAAAATTGCACAAATGCCAAAAAATGCACCACCAGCACCAAAATTGGACCACGGGGCACCACGGACCTCAAAAATAAAAAGTGCTTCAAGCATTATGGTTTTTTAAGCAAAGAATGCACTAGGGATCATGGGGCACCAAAACCCAAAAGTCCTATTTTTGCACGAAAATTGTACAATGGGCCGAAAATGCGCCATGGGCACCAAAATTGGACCACAGGGCACGTCGGACCTCACAACTGAAAAGTTCTCCGAGTATTATGGTTTTTTATGCATAGCAATGCACCAAGGATCACGGGGCACCAAAACCCAAAATTCTTATTTTCGTATGAAAATTGCACAAATGGCCGAAAATGCCCAATCGACACCAAAATTAGACCACGGGGCACGACGGACCTCCAAACTGAAAAGAGTTCTAAGCATTATGGTTTTTATGCATAACAATCCACCAGGGATCCCGAGGCACCAAAACCCAAAAGTCTTATTTTTGCACGAAAATTACACAATGGACCGAAAATGCAGCAGGGCACTAAAATTTGACCTCGGGGCACCTCAGTCCTCAAAACTGAAAAGTGCTCCAAGCATTATTGTTTTTTATGCATAAGAATGTACCAGGGATCATGGGGCACCAAAACCTAAAAGTCTTATTTTTGCACGAAAATTGCACAATGGGCCGAAAATGCACAATGGGCACCAAAATTGGACCACCGTGCACCTCGGACCTCAAAACTGAAAAGTACTCCGAGTATTATGGTTTTTTATGCATAAGAATGCACCAGGGATCACGGGGCACCAAAACCCAAAAGTCTTATTTTCGCACGAAAATGACACAATGGGCCGAAAATGCACTTCGGGCACAAAAATTGGACCACAGGGAACCTCGGACCTCAAAACTGAAAAGTGCTCCAAAGGATTATGGCATATTATTTATAAGAATGCACCAGGGATCACGGGGCACCAAAACCCAAAAGTCTTATTTTCGCAGGAAAATTGCAAAAATGGCCGAAAATGCACCACCGGCACCAAAATTGGACCACGGGGCACCACGGACCTCAAAACTAAAAAGTGCTCCAAGAATTATGGTTTTATGCATAAGAATACACCATGGATCACGGGGCACCAAAACCCAAAAGTCCTATTTTTGCACGGAAATTGCACAATGGGTCGAAAATGCACCACGGGCACCAAAATTGGACCGCGGGGCACGTCGGACCTCAAAACTGAAAAGTGCTTCGAGCATTATGGTTTTTTATGCATAAGAATGCCCCAGGGATCACGGGGTACCAAAACCCAAAAGTCTTATTTTCGCATTAAAATTGCACAAATGGCCCAAAATGTACCACGACCACAAAAATTGAATCACGGGGCACCTCAGACCTCAAAACTGAAAAATGCTCCTAGCATTATGATTTTTTATGGATAAGAATGCACCAGGGATCACGGGGAACCAAAACCCAAAAGTCTTATTTTCGCACGAAAATTGCACAATGGGCGGAAAATGCACCACGGGCACCAATATTGGAGCACGGGGCACCTCGGACCTCAAAACTGAAAGTTCTCCGAGAATTATGGTTTTTTATGGATAAGAATGCACCATGGATCACGGGGAACCAAAACCAAAAAGTATTATTTTCGTACGAAAATTGCACAAATGGCCGAAAATGCACCATCGGCACCAAAATTGGCCCACGGGGCACCTCGGACCTCAAATCTGAAAAGTGCCTCGAGCATTATTGTTTTTTATGCATAAGAATGCACCAGGGATAACGGGGCACCAAAACCCAAAAGTCTTATTTTCGCACGAAAATTGAACAACGGGCGGAAAATGCACCACGGGCAACAAAGTTGGACCACTGGGCACCTCGGACCTCAAAACTAAAAAGTGCTCCGAGCATTATGGTTTTTTATGCATGAGAATGCACCAGGGATCACGGGGCACCAAAACCCAAAAGTTTTATTTTCGCACGAAAATTGCACAAATGGCCAAAAATGCACGACCGGCACCAAAATTGGACCACTGGGCACCTTGGAACTCAAAATTGAAAGGTTCTCCAAGCATTAGGGTTTTTTATGCATAAGAATGCACCAGCGATCAAGGGTCCCCAAAACCCAAAACTCTTATTTTCGCACGAAAATTACAAAATGGGCAGAAATTGCACCATGGGCACATAATTGGACCACGGGGCACCTCGGACCTCAAAACTGAAAAGTGCTCCGAGCATTCTGGTTTTTTATGCATAAGAATGCTCCAGGGATCACGGGGCACCAAAACCCAAAACTCTTATTTTCGCCCGAAAATTGCACAATGGGCGGAAAATGCACCACTGGCACCAAAATTGAACCACGGGGCACCTCGGACCTCAAAACTGAAAATTTCTCTGAGTATTATTTTTTTTTATGCATAAGAATGCACCAGAGATCATGGGGCACCAAAACCCAAAAGTCTTATTTTCGCACGAAAATTCCACAAATGGCCGAAAATGTACCACGAGCACCAAAATTGGACCACGGGGCACCTCGGACCTCAAAACTGAAAAGTGCTCTGGGCATTATGATTATTTATGGTTAAGAATGCACTATGGATCACGGGGAACCAACACCCAAAAGTCTTTTTTTTCGCACTAAATTGCACAATGGGCCAAAAATGCAACACGGGCACCAAAATTCGTCCACAGGGCACCTCGAACCTCAAAACTGAAAAGTTCTCCGAGCATTGTGGTTTTTTACGGATAAGAATGCACCAGGGCTCAAGGGAACCAAAACCCAAATGTCTTATTTTCGTATGAAAATTGCACAAATGGACGAAAATGTACCACGGGAACAAAAATTCGATCACGGGGAACCTCGGACGTCAAAACTTAAAAGTGCTCATAGCATTATGGTTTTTTATGCATTAGAATGCACCAGGGATCGCGGGGCACCAACACCAAAAAGTCTTATTTTCGCACGAAGATTGCACAATGTGCCGACAATGCACAACCGGCACCAAAATTGGACCACGGGGCACCTCGGACCTCAAAACTGAAAAGTGCTCCGAGCATTGCGGATTTTATGCATAAGAATGCTCCAGGGATCACGGGGCACCAAAACCCAAAACTCTTATTTTCGCCTGAAAATTGCACAATGGGCGAAAAATGCACCACAGGCACCAAAATTGGACCACGGGGCACCTCGGACCTCAAAACTGAAAAGTTCTATGAGTATTATTGTTTTTTATGCATAAGAATGCACCAGAGATCATGGGGCACCAAAACCCAAAAGTCTTATTTTCGTACGAAAATTCCACAAATGGCCGAAAATGTACCACGAGCACCAAAATTGGACCACGGGGCACCTCGGACCTCAAAACTGAAAAGTGCTCTGGGCATTATGATTTTTTATGGTTAAGAATGCACTATGGATCACGAGGAACCAACACCCAAAAGTCTTTTTTTCGCACTAAATTGCACAATGGGCCGAAAATGCAACACGGGCACCAAAATTCGTCCACAGGGCACCTCGAACCTCAAAACTGAAAAGTTCTCCGAGAATTGTGGTTTTTTACGGATAAGAATGCACCAGGGCTCAAGGGAACCAAAACCCAAATGTCTTATTTTCGCATGAAAATTGCACAAATGGACGAAAATGTACGACGGGAACAAAAATTCGATCACGGGGAACCTCGGACGTCAAAACTTAAAAGTGCTCATAGCATTATGGTTTTTTATGCATTAGAATGCACCAGGGATCGCGCGGCACCAACACCCAAAAGTCTTATTTTCGCACGAAGATTGCATAATGTGCCGACAATGCACCACCGGCACCAAAATTGGACCACGGGGCACCTCGGACCTCAAAACTGAAAAGTGCTCCGAGCATTGCGGATTTTATGCATAAGAATGCACCATGGTTCATGGGGCACCAAAATCTGAAAGTCTTATTTTCGCACGAAAATTGCACAAATGGCCGAAAATGCACCATCAACACCAAAATTGGATCACGGGGCACCTTGGACCTCAAAACTGAAAGGTTCTCCAAGCATTATGGTTTTTTATGCATAAGAATGCACCAGGGATCAAGGGGCACCAAAACCCAAAAGTCTGTTTTTCGCACGAAAATTGCACAATGGGCCGAAAATGCAACACGGGCACCAAAATTCAACCACGGGGAACCTCGGACCTCAAAACTGAAAAGTGCTCCGAGCATTGTGCTTTTTTATGGATAAGAATGCACTAGGGATCACGGGGAACCAAAACCAAAAAGTCTTATTTTCGCACAAAAATTGCACAATGGGCGGAAAATGCACCACGGGCACCAATATTGGACCACGGGGCACCTCGGACCTCAAAAACTGAAAGTCCTCCGAGCATTATGGTTTTTTATGGATAAGAATGCACCCGGGATGACGGGGAACCAAAACCCAAAAGTCTTATTTTCGCACGAAAATTGCACAAAAGGCCGAAAATGCACCACTGACACCAAAATTGGACCACGGGGTACGACGGACCTCAAAACTGAAGAGTGCTCCAAGCATGATGGTTTTTTATGCATAAGAATGCAGCATGGATCACGGGGCACCAAAATCCAACAGTCTTAGTTTCGCACAAAAATTGAACAAATGGCCAAAAATGCACCACTGGCATCAAAATTGGAGCACGGGGCACCTCGGACCTCAAATCTGAAAAGTCCTCTGAGCATTATGATTTTTTATGGATAAGAATGCACCAGGGATCACGGGGAACCAAAACCCAAAAGTCTTATTTTCGCACGAAAATTGCACAATGGGCGGAAAATGCACCACGGGCACCAATATTGGAGCACGGGGCACCTCGGACCTCAAAACTGAAAGTTCTCCGAGAATTATGGTTTTTTATGGATAAGAATGCACCATGGATCACGGGGAACCAAAACCAAAAAGTATTATTTTCGTACGAAAATTGCACAAATGGCCGAAAATGCACCATCGGCACCAAAATTGGCCCACGGGGCACCTCGGACCTCAAAACTGAAAAGTGCTTTGAGCATTGTTCTTTTTTATGCATAAGAATGCACCAGGAATAACGGGGCACCAAAACCCAAAAGTCTTATTTTCGCACGAAAATTGCACAATGGGCGGAAAATGCACCACGGGCACCAAAATTGGACCACGGGGCACCTCGGACCTCAAAACTGAAAAGTGCTCCAAGCATTATGGTTTTTTATGCATAAGAATGCACTAGGGATCATGGGGCACCAAAACCCAAAAGTCTTATTTTCGCACAAAAATTCCACAAATGGCCGAAAATGTACCAGGAGCACCAAAATTGGACCACGGGGAACCTCGGACCTCAAAACTGAAAAGTGCTCCGAGCATTATGGTTTTTTATGCATTAGAATGCACCAGGGATCACGGGGCACCAAAATCGAAAAGTCTTATTTTCGCATGAAAATTGCACAAATGGCCGAAAATGCACCACCGACAACAAAATTGAACCACGGGGTACGACGGACCTCAAAACTGAAAAGTGCTCCGAGCATGATGGTTTTTTATGCATAAGAATGCAGCATGGATCACGGGACACCAAAATCCAAGAGTCTTAGTTTCGCACAAAAATTGAACAAATGGCCGAAACTGCACCACCGGCACCAAAATTTGATTACGGGGTACCTCGGACCTCAAAACTGAAAAGTCCTCCGAGCATTATGATTTTTTATGGATATGAATGCACCAGGGATCACGGGGAACCAAAACCCAAAAGTCTTATTTTCTCACAAAAATTGCACAATGGGCGGAAAATGCACCACGGGCACCAATATTGGACCACGGGGTACCTCGGACCTCAAAACTGAAAGTCCTCCGAGCATTATGGTTTTTTATGGATAAGAATGCAATAGGGATCACGGGGAACCAAAACCCAAAAGTCTTATTTTCGCACGAAAATTGCACAAATGGTCGAAAATGCACCACCGACACCAAAATTGGACCACGGGGTACGACGGACCTCAAAACTGAAAAGTGCTCCGAACATGATGGTTTTTTGTGCATAAGAATGCAGCAAGGATCACGGGGCACCAAAACCGAAAAGTCTTATTTTCACATGCAAATTGCACAAATGGCCGAAAATACACCAGTGACACCAAAATTGAACCACGGGGCAGCACGGACCTTAAAACAGAAAAGAGTTCCAAGCATTATGGTTTTTTCTATATAAGAATGCACCAGGAATCACGGGGCACCAAAACCCAAAAGTTTTATTTTCGCACGAAAATTGCACAAATGGCCGAAAATGCACGACCGGCACCAAAATTGGACCACGGGGCACCTTGGAACTCAAAATTGAAAGGTTCTCCAAGCATTAGGGTTTTTTATGCATAAGAATGCACCAGCGATCAAGGGTCCCCAAAACCCAAAACTCTTATTTTCGCACGAAAATTACAAAATGGGCAGAAATTGCACCATGGGCACATAATTGGACCACGGGGCACCTCGGACCTCAAAACTGAAAAGTGCTCCGAGCATTCTGGTTTTTTATGCATAAGAATGCTCCAGGGATCACGGGGCACCAAAACCCAAAACTCTTATTTTCGCCCGAAAATTGCACAATGGGCGGAAAATGCACCACTGGCACCAAAATTGAACCACGGGGCACCTCGGACCTCAAAACTGAAAATTTCTCTGAGTATTATTTTTTTTTATGCATAAGAATGCACCAGAGATCATGGGGCACCAAAACCCAAAAGTCTTATTTTCGCACGAAAATTCCACAAATGGCCGAAAATGTACCACGAGCACCAAAATTGGACCACGGGGCACCTCGGACCTCAAAACTGAAAAGTGCTCTGGGCATTATGATTATTTATGGTTAAGAATGCACTATGGATCACGGGGAACCAACACCCAAAAGTCTTTTTTTTCGCACTAAATTGCACAATGGGCCAAAAATGCAACACGGGCACCAAAATTCATCCACAGGGCACCTCGAACCTCAAAACTGAAAAGTTCTCCGAGCATTGTGGTTTTTTACGGATAAGAATGCACCAGGGCTCAAGGGAACCAAAGCCCAAATGTCTTATTTTCTCATGAAAATTGCACAAATGGACGAAAATGTACCACGGGAACAAAAATTCGATCACGGGGAACCTCGGACGTCAAAACTTAAAAGTGCTCATAGCATTATGGTTTTTTATGCATTAGAATGCACCAGGGATCGCGCGGCACCAACACCCAAAAGTCTTATTTTCGCACGAAGATTGCACAATGTGCCGACAATGCACAACCGGCACCAAAATTGGACCACGGGGCACCTCGGACCTCAAAACTGAAAAGTGCTCCGAGCATTGCGGATTTTATGCATAAGAATGCACCATGGTTCATGGGGCACCAAAATCTGAAAGTCTTATTTTCGCACGAAAATTGCACAAATGGCCGAAAATGCACCATCAACACCAAAATTGGATCACGGGGCACCTTGGACCTCAAAACTGAAAGGTTCTCCAAGCATTATGGTTTTTTATGCATAAGAATGCACCAGGGATCAAGGGGCACCAAAACCCAAAAGTCTGTTTTTCGCACGAAAATTGCACAATGGGCCGAAAATGCAACACGGGCACCAAAATTCAACCACGGGGAACCTCGGACCTCAAAACTGAAAAGTGCTCCGAGCATTGTGCTTTTTTATGGATAAGAATGCACTAGGGATCACGGGGAACCAAAACCAAAAAGTCTTATTTTCGCACAAAAATTGCACAATGGGCGGAAAATGCACCACGGGCACCAATATTGGACCACGGGGCACCTCGGACCTCAAAAACTGAAAGTCCTCCGAGCATTATGGTTTTTTATGGATAAGAATGCACCCGGGATGACGGGGAACCAAAACCCAAAAGTCTTATTTTCGCACGAAAATTGCACAAAAGGCCGAAAATGCACCACTGACACCAAAATTGGACCACGGGGTACGACGGACCTCAAAACTGAAGAGTGCTCCAAGCATGATGGTTTTTTATGCATAAGAATGCAGCATGGATCACGGGGCACCAAAATCCAACAGTCTTAGTTTCGCACAAAAATTGAACAAATGGCCAAAAATGCACCACTGGCATCAAAATTGGAGCACGGGGCACCTCGGACCTCAAATCTGAAAAGTCCTCTGAGCATTATGATTTTTTATGGATAAGAATGCACCAGGGATCACGGGGAACCAAAACCCAAAAGTCTTATTTTCGCACGAAAATTGCACAATGGGCGGAAAATGCACCACGGGCACCAATATTGGAGCACGGGGCACCTCGGACCTCAAAACTGAAAGTTCTCCGAGAATTATGGTTTTTTATGGATAAGAATGCACCATGGATCACGGGGAACCAAAACCAAAAAGTATTATTTTCGTACGAAAATTGCACAAATGGCCGAAAATGCACCATCGGCACCAAAATTGGCCCACGGGGCACCTCGGACCTCAAAACTGAAAAGTGCTTTGAGCATTGTTCTTTTTTATGCATAAGAATGCACCAGGAATAACGGGGCACCAAAACCCAAAAGTCTTATTTTCGCACGAAAATTGCACAATGGGCGGAAAATGCACCACGGGCACCAAAATTGGACCACGGGGCACCTCGGACCTCAAAACTGAAAAGTGCTCCAAGCATTATGGTTTTTTATGCATAAGAATGCACTAGGGATCATGGGGCACCAAAACCCAAAAGTCTTATTTTCGCACAAAAATTCCACAAATGGCCGAAAATGTACCAGGAGCACCAAAATTGGACCACGGGGAACCTCGGACCTCAAAACTGAAAAGTGCTCCGAGCATTATGGTTTTTTATGCATTAGAATGCACCAGGGATCACGGGGCACCAAAATCGAAAAGTCTTATTTTCGCATGAAAATTGCACAAATGGCCGAAAATGCACCACCGACAACAAAATTGAACCACGGGGTACGACGGACCTCAAAACTGAAAAGTGCTCCGAGCATGATGGTTTTTTATGCATAAGAATGCAGCATGGATCACGGGACACCAAAATCCAAGAGTCTTAGTTTCGCACAAAAATTGAACAAATGGCCGAAACTGCACCACCGGCACCAAAATTTGATTACGGGGTACCTCGGACCTCAAAACTGAAAAGTCCTCCGAGCATTATGATTTTTTATGGATATGAATGCACCAGGGATCACGGGGAACCAAAACCCAAAAGTCTTATTTTCTCACAAAAATTGCACAATGGGCGGAAAATGCACCACGGGCACCAATATTGGACCACGGGGTACCTCGGACCTCAAAACTGAAAGTCCTCCGAGCATTATGGTTTTTTATGGATAAGAATGCAATAGGGATCACGGGGAACCAAAACCCAAAAGTCTTATTTTCGCACGAAAATTGCACAAATGGTCGAAAATGCACCACCGACACCAAAATTGGACCACGGGGTACGACGGACCTCAAAACTGAAAAGTGCTCCGAACATGATGGTTTTTTGTGCATAAGAATGCAGCAAGGATCACGGGGCACCAAAACCGAAAAGTCTTATTTTCACATGCAAATTGCACAAATGGCCGAAAATACACCAGTGACACCAAAATTGAACCACGGGGCAGCACGGACCTTAAAACAGAAAAGAGTTCCAAGCATTATGGTTTTTTCTATATAAGAATGCACCAGGAATCACGGGGCACCAAAACCCAAAAGTTTTATTTTCGCACGAAAATTGCACAATGGGCCGAAAATTCACCACGGGCACCAAAATTGAAAAGTGCTTTCAGCATTATGGTTTTTTATGGATAAGAAAGCACAAGGGATAATGGGGCACCAATACCCAAAAGTCTTATTTTCGCACGAAAATTGCACAAATTGGCGAAAATGTACCAAGGGCACCAAAATTTGACCACGGGGTACCTCGGACCTCAAAGTTGAAAAGTGCTCCATTATGGTTTTTTATGCATGAGAATGCAACAGGGTTCACGGGGCACCAAAACCCAAAAGTCTTATTTTTGCACGAAAATTACACAATGGGCCAAAAATGCACCACGGGCACCAAAATTGCAACATGGGGCACCTCGGACCTCAAAACTGAAATGTGCTATGAGCATTATGGTTTTTTATTCGTAAGAATGCACTAGGGTTAACGAGGCACTAAAAACCAAAAGTCTTATTTTCGCACGAAAATTGCACAAATGGCTGAAAATGCACTACTGGCACCAAAATTGTTCCACAAGGCACCACGGACCTCAAAACTGAAAAGTGTTCCAAGCATTACGGTTTTTTATGCATAAGAATGCACTAGGGATCATGGGGCACCAAAATCCAAAAGTCTTATTTTCGCACGAAAATTGCACAAACGACCGAAAATGAACCACGAGCACCAAAATTTGGCCACGGGGCACCTCGGACCTCAAAACAGGAAAGTTCTCCGAGCATTGTGGTTTTTTATGCATAAGAATGCACAAGGGATCACAGGGCACCAAAACCCAAAAGTCTTATTTTCGCATGAAAATTGTACAAATGGTAGAAAATGCACCATCGGCACCAAAATTGGACCACGGGGCACCACGAACCTGAAAACTGAAAAGTGTGTTGAGCATTATGGTTTTTTATGCATAAGAATGCACCATGGATTACGGGGCACCAAAACCCAAAAGTCTTATTTTCGCACTAAGATTGCACGATGGGCCGAAAATGAACAACGGGCACAAAAATTGGACCACGGTGCACGTCGGACCTCAAAACTGAAAAGTGCTTCGAACATTATGGTTTTTTATGCATCAGAATGCACCAGGGATCACGGGCCACCAAAACCCAAAAGTCTTATTTTCACATGAAAATTGCACAAATGGCCGAAAATGCACCACCGACACAAAAATTGGACCACGGGGAAGCACGGACCTTAAAACTTAAAAGAGTTCCAAGCATTATGGTTTTTTATACATATGAATGCACCAGGGATCACGAGGCACCACAACCCAAAAGTCTTATTTTCGCACGAAAATTGCACAATGCGACGAAAATGCACCACGGGCACCAAAATTGAAAAGTACTCTGAGCATTATGGTTTTTTTATGGATAAGAAAGCACCAGGGATCACGCGGCACTAATACCCAAAAGTCTTATTTTTGCACGAAAATTGCACAAAAGGCCGAAAATGCACCACTGACACCAAAATTGGACCACGGGGTACCTCGGACCTTAAAACTGAAAAGTGCTCCAAGCATGATGGTTTTTTATGCATAAGAATGCACTAGGGATCATGGGGCACCAAAACCCAAAAGTCTTATTTTCGCACAAAAATTGAACAAATGGCCGAAACTGCACCACCGGCACCAAAATTGGATTACGGGCACCTCGGACCTCAAAACTGAAAAGTCCTCCGAGCATTATGATTTTTTATGGATATGAATGCACCAGGGATCACGGGGAACCAAAACCCAAAAGTCTTATTTTCTCACGAAAATTGCACAATGGGCGGAAAATGCACCACGGGCACCAATATTGGACCACGGGATACCTCGGACCTCAAAACTGAAAGTCCTCCGAGCATTATGGTTTTTTATGGATAAGAATGCACCAAGGATCACGGGGAACCAATACCCAAAAGTCTTATTTTCGCACGAAAATTGCAGAAATGGCCGAAAATGCACCACCGGCACCAATATTGGACCGCGGGGTACGACAGACCTCAAAACTGAAAAGTGCTCTGAACATGATGGTTTTTTGTGCATAAGAATGCAGCAGGGATCACGGGGCACCAAAACCCAAAAGTCTTATTTTCGCATGAAAATTGCACAAATGGCCGAAAATGCACCACCGACAACAAAATTGAACCATGGGGTACGACGGACCTCAAAACTGAAAAGTGCTCCGAGCATGATGGTTTTTTATGCATAAGAATGCGGCATGGATCACGGGGCACGAAAATCCAAGAGTATTAGTTTCGCACAAAAATTGAACAAATGGCCGAAACTGCACCACCGACACCAAAATTGGATTACGGGCACCTCGGACCTCAAAACTGAAAAGTCCTCCGAGCATTATGATTTTTTATGGATATGAATGCACCAGGGATCACGGGGAACCAAAACCAAAAAGTCTTATTTTCTCACGAAAATTGCACAATGGGCGAAAAATGCACCACGGGCACCAATATTGGACCACGGGGTACCTCGGACCTCAAAACTGAAAGTCCTCTGAGCATTATGGTTTTTTATGGATAAGAATGCACCAAGGATCACGGGGAACCAATACCCAAAAGTCTTATTTTCGCACGAAAATTGCACAAAAGGCCGCAAATGCGCCACCGGCACCAAAATTGGACCACGGGGTACGACGGACCTCAAAACTGAAAAGTGCTCTGAACATGATGGTTTTTTGTGCATAAGAATGCAGCAGGGATCACGGGGCACCAAAATCGAAAAGTCTTATTTTCACATGCAAATTGCACAAATGGCCGAAAATGCACCACCGACACCAAAATTGAACCACGGGGTAGCACGGACCTTAAAACATAAAAGAGTTCCAAGCATTATGGTTTTTTCTATATAAGAATGCACCAGGAATCACGGGGCACCAAAACCCAAAAGTCTTATTTTCGCACGAAAATTGCACATTGGGCCAAAAATGCACCACGGGCACCAAAACTGAAAAGTGCTCTGAGCATTATGGTTTTTTATGGATAAGAAAGCACAAGGGATCACGGGGCACCAATACCCAACAGTCTTATTTTCGCACGAAAATTGCACAAATGGGTGAAAATGTACCAAGGGCACCAAAATTTGACCACGGGTCACCTCGGACCTCAAAGTTGAAAAGTGCTCCGAGAATTATGGTTTTTTATGCATGAGAATGCAACAGGGTTCACGGGGCACCAAAACCCAAAAGTCTTATTTTCGCACGAAATTACACAATGGGCCGAAAATGTACCACGGGCACCAAAATTGCAACATGGGGCACCTCGGACCTCAAAACTGAAAAGTGCTATAAGCATTATGGTTTTTTATTCGTAAGAATGTACCAGTGTTAACGAGGCACCAAAAGCCAAAAGTCTTATTTTCGCACGAAAATTGCACAAATGGCTGAAAATGCACCACTGGCACCAAAATTGGACCACGAGGCACCACGGACCTCAAAACTGAAAAGTGTTCCAAGCATTACGGTTTTTTATGCATAAGAATGCACCAGGGATCATGGGGCACCAAAACCCAAAAGTCTTATTTTCGCACAAAAATTGCACAAATGACCGAAAATGAACCACGGGCACCAAAATTTGGCCACAGGGCACCTCGGACCACAAAACTAGAAAGTTCTCCGAGCATTGTGGTTTTTTATGCATAAGAATGCACCAGGGATCACAGGGCACCAAAACCCAAAAGTCTTATTTTCGCATGAAAATTGTACAAATGGCAGAAAATGCACCATCGGCACCAAAATTGGACCACGGGACACCACGAACCTCAAAACAAGTCCTCCAGGCATTATGGTTTTTTGTGCATAAGAATACACCAGGGATCACGGGGCACCAAAACCCAAAGTCTTGTTTCCGCACGAAAATTGTACAAATGGCCGAAAATGCACCACCGACACAAAAATTGGACCACGGGGCACCACGAACCTGAAAACTGAAAAGTGTGTTGAGCATTATGGTTTTTTATGCATAAGAATGCACCAGGGATTACGGGGCACCAAAACCCAAAAGTCTTATTTTCGCACTAAGATTGCACAATGGGCCGAAAATGAACAACGGGCACAAAAATTGGACCACGGTGCACCTCGGACCTCAAAACTGAAAAGTGCTTTGAACATTATGGTTTTTTATGCATAAGAATGCACCGGGGATCACGAGCCACCAAAATCTAAAAGTCTTATTTTCACATGAAAATTGCACAAATGGCCGAAAATGCACCACCGACACCAAAATTGGACCACGGGGCAGCACGGACCTTAAAACTGAAAATAGTTCCAAGCATTATGGTTTTTTATACATATGAATGCACCAGGGATCACGAGCCATCAAAACCCAAAAGTCTTATTTTCGCACGAAAATTGCAAAATGCGACGAAAATGCACCACGGGCCCCAAAATTGAAAAGTACTCTGAGCATTATGGTTTTTCATCGATAAGAAAGCACCAGGGATCACGCGGCACCAATACCCAAAAGTCTTATTTTCGCACGAAAATTGCACAATGGGTCAAAAATGCACCACGGGGACCAAAATTTGACCACGGGGCACCTCAGACCTCAAAACTGAAAAGTGCTATGAGCTTTATTGTTTTTTATTCATAAGAATGCACCAGGGTTAACGAGGCACCAAAAACCAAAAGTCTTATTTTAGCACGAAAATTGCACAAATGGCTGAAAATGCACCACTGGCTCCAAAATTGGACCACGAGGCACCACGGACCTGAAAATTGATATGTGTTCCGAGCATTACGGTTTTTTATGCATAAGAATGCACCAGGGATCACGGGGCAGCAAAACCCAAAAGTCTTATTTTCGCACGAAAATTGCACAAATGGCTGAAAATGCACCACTGGCACCAAAATTGGACCACGAGGCACCACAAACCTGAAAACTGAAAAGTGTTCCGAGCAGTACGGTTTTTTATGCATAATAATGCACCAGGGGTCACAGGGTACCAAAACCCAAAAGTCTTATTTTCGCACGAAAATTGCACAATGTGCCGAAAATGAACCATGAGCACGAAAATTTGGCCACGGGGCACCTCGGACCTCAAAACTGGAAAGTTCTCCGAGCATTATGGTTTTTTATGCATGAGAATGCAACAGGGATCACGGGGCACCAAAACCAAAAAGTCTTATTTTCGCACGAAAATTACACAATGGGTCAAAAATGCACCACGGGCACCAAAATTGGAACATGAGGCACCTCGGACCTCAAAACTGAAAAGTGCTATGAGCTTTATTGTTTTTTATTCATAAGAATGCACCAGGGTTAACGAGGCACCAAAAACCAAAAGTCTTATTTTCGCACGAAAATTGCACAAATGGCTGAAAATGCACCACGGCTCCAAAATTGGACCACGAGGCACCATGGACCTGAAAATTGATATGTGTTCCGAGCATTACGGTTTTTTATGCATAAGAATGCACCAGGGATCACGGGGCAGCAAAACCCAAAAGTCTTATTTTCACATGAAAATTGCACAAAGGGCCGAAAATGAACCACGGGCACCAAAATTTGGCCACGGGGCACCTCGGACCTCAAAACTGGAAAGTTCTCCGAGCATTGTGGTTTTTTATGCATAAGAATGCACCAGGGATCACGGGGCACCAAAACCCAAAAGTCTTATTTTCGCACGAAAATTTCACAATGGGCTGAAAATGCACCACGGGCACCAAAATTTGACCACGGGGAACCTCGGAACTCAAAACTGGAAAGTTCTGTGGGCATTATAGTTTTTTATGCATAATAATGCGCAAGGGATCAAGGGGCACTAAAACCCAAAAGTCTAATTATCACAAGAATATTGCACAATGGGACGAAAATGCACCACGGGCACCAAAATTGGAACACGGGGCACCTCGGACCTCAAAAATGACAAGTGCTATGAGCATTATGGTTTTTTATTCTTAAGAATGCACCACAGATCACGGGGCACCAAAAACATAAAATCTTATTTTCGCACGAAAATTGCACAAATGGCTGAAAATGCACCACTAGCACCAAAATTGGACCAAGTGCACCACGGACCTCAAAAATGAAAAGTGTTCCGAGCATTATGGTTTTTTATGCATAATAATGCACCAGGGATCACAGGGCACCAAAACCCAAAAGTCTTATTTTCGCACGAAAATTGCACAATAGGCTGAAAATGCACCACGAGCACCAAAGTTGGACCACACCACGGACCTCAAAACTGAAAAGTGTTCCAAGAATTATAGTTTTTTATGCATAAGAATGCACCAGGGATCATGGGTCACCAAAACCCAAAAGTCTTATTTTCGCATGAAATTGCACAATGGACCGAAAATGCACCACAGGAACCAAAATTCGACCACGGGGCACCTTGGACCTCAAAACTGAGAAGTGCTACGAAGCATTATGGTATTTTATGCATAAAAATGCACTAGGGATCACAGGGCACCAAAACCCAAAGGTCTTATTTTCGCATGAAAATTGCACAAATTGTCGAAAATGCACCATTGACACCAAAATTGGACCACGGGACACCACGGACCTCAAAATTGAAAACTCCTCCAGGCATTATGGTTTTTTATGCATAAGAATTCAACAGGGATCACGGGGCACCAAAATCCAAAAGTCTTCTTTCCGCAAGAAAATTGTACAAATGCCGGAAAATGCACCACCGACACAAAAATTGGACCACGGGCCACCGCAAACCTCAAAACTGAAAAGTGTGTCGAGCATTATGGTTGTTTATGCAAAAGAATGAACCAGGGATTACGGGGCACCAAAACCCAAAAGTCTTATTTTTGCACTAAGATTGCACAATGGGCCGAAAATGCACAACGAGCACAAAAATTGGACCACGGTGCACCTCGGACCTCAAAACTGAAAAGTGGTTCGAAAATTATGGTTTTTTATGCATAAGAATGCACCAGGGATCATGGGGCACCAAAACCCAAAAGTCTTATTTTCACATGAAAATTGCACAAATGGCCGAAAATGCACCACCGACACCAAAATTGGACCACGGGGCAGCACGAACCTTAAAACTGAAAAGAGTTCCAAGCATTATGGTTTTTTATTCATAAGAATGCACCAGGGATCACGGGGCACCAAAACCCAAAAGTCTTATTTTCGCACGAAAATTGCACAATGGGCCGAAAATGCACCACGGGCACCAAAATTGAAAAGTGCTATGAGCATTATGGTTTTTTATGGATAAGAAACCACCAGGGATCATGGGGCACCAATACCCAAAACTCTTATTTTTGCACGAAAATTGCACAAATGGGCGAAAATGTACCACGAGCACCAATATTTGACCACGGGACACCTCAAAAGTTAAAAGTGCTCTGAGCATTACGGTTTTTTATGCATAAGAATGCACCAGGGATCACGGGGCACCAAAACCCAAAAGTCTTATTTTCGCACGAAAATTTCACAATAGGCTGAAAATGCACCACGGGCACCAAAATTTGACCACGGGGAACCTCGGAACTCAAAATTGAAAAGTTCTGTGAGCATTATGGTTTGTTATGCATAATAATGCGCAAGGGATCAAGGGGCACTAAAACCCAAAAGTCTAATTTTCGCAAGAATATTGCACAATGGGACGAAAATGCACCACGGGCATCAAAATTGGAACACGGGACACCTCGGACCTCAAAACTGAAAAGTACTGTGAGCATTATAGTTTTTTATTCATAAGAATGCACTAAGGTTAACGGGACACCAATAACCAAAACTCTTATTTTCGCACGAAAATTGCACAAATGGCTGAAAATGCACGACTGGCACCAAAATTGGACCACAAGGCACCACGAACCTCAAAACAGAAAAGTGTTTTGAGCAAGATGGTTTTTCATGCATAAGAATGCACCAGGGATCAAGGGGCACCAAAACCCAAAAGTTTTATTTTCGCAAGAAAATTGCACAATAGGCCGAAAATGAACCACGGGCACCAAAATTATACCACGGGGCACCTTGGACCTCAAAACTTGAAAGTTCTCTGAGCATTATGGTTTTTTATGCATAAGAATGCACTAGGGATCACGGGGAACCAAAACCCAAAAGTATTATTTTCGTGCGAAAATTTCACAACGGGCTGAAAATGCACAAGTGCACCAAAATTTGGCCACGGGGCACCTCGAACTCAAAATTGGAAAGTTCTCCGAGCATTATGGTTTTTTAAGATTAAGAATACGCCAGGGATCAAGGGGCACCAAAACCCAAAAGTCTTATTTTCGCGCGAAAATTTCACAATGGGCTGAAAATGCACCAAGTGCACCAAAATTTTGCCACGGGGCACCTCGAACTCAAAACTGGAAAGTTCTCCGAGCATTATGGTTTTTTAAGATTAAGAATACGCCAGGGATCAAGCGACACCGAAACCCAAAAGTTTTATTTTCGCACGAAAATTGCACAAATGGCTGAAAATGCACCACCGGCACCAAAATTGGACCACGGGGTACCACGGACCTCAAAACTGAAATTTGCTCCAAGCATTATGATTTTTTACGCATAAGAATGCACCTAGGATCACGGGGCACCCAAACCCAAAAGTCTTATTTTCGCACAAAAATTGCACAACGGGCCGAAAATGCACCACGGGCACCAAAATTGGACCACAGGGCACCTCGAACCTCAAAACTGAAAAGTGCTCTGAGCATTATGGTTTTTTATGAATAAGAATGCACCAGGGATGACAAGGCACCAAAACCCAAAAGTCATATTTTCGCACGAAAATTGTACAAATGGTCGAAAATGCACCACCAGCACCAAAATTGGACCACAGGGCACCACGGACCTCAAAACGGAAAAGGGTTTTGAGCTTTATGGTTTTGTATGCATAAGAATGCACCAGGGATCACGAGGCACCAAAATCCAAAAGTCTTATTTTCGCACGAAAATTGCGCAAATGGCAAAAAGTGCACCACCGGCACGAAAATTGGACCACGGGGCACCACGGACCTCAAAACTGAAAGTTGTCTGACCATTATGGTTTTTTATACATAGGAATGCACCTGGGATCACGGGGCACCAAAACCCAAAAGGCTTATTTTCGCACAAAAATTTCACAAATGGCCGAAAATGCAACAATGACACCAAAATTTGACCACGGGACACAACGGACCTCAAAACTGAAAAGTGCTCCATGCATTATGGTTTTTTATGCATAAGAATGCACCAGGGATCATGGGGCACGAAAACCCAAAAGTTTTATTTTCGCACGAAAATTGTACAAATGGTCGAAAATGCACCACCGGCACCAAAATTGGACCCCGGCGCACCTCGGACTTCAAAACTGGAAAGTTCTCCGAGCATTTTGATTTTTAATGCATAAGAATGCACCAGAGATCACGGGGCACCAAAACCCAAAAGTCTTATTTTCGCACGAAAATTACACAAATGGTCGAAATGCACCGCCGGCACCAAAATTGGACCAAGTGGCACCACGGACCTCAAAACTGAAAATTGCTCCAAGCATTATGGTTTTTTACGCATAAGAATGCACCTGGGATCAAGGGGAACCAAAACCCAAAAGACTTATTTTCGCACGAAAATTGCACAATGGGTCGAAAATGCAAAATAAACATGAAAATTGGACCACGGGGCACCACGAACCTCAAAACTGAAAAAGAGTTCCGAGCATTATAATTTTCTTTGCATAAGAATGCACCAGGGATCACGGGGCACCAAAATCCAAAAGTCTTATTTTCGCACGAAAATTTCACAATTGGCCGAATATGCACCATCGGCACCAAAATCGTACCACGGGGCACCACAGACCTCAAAACTGAAAAGTTGTCTAACCGTTATGGTTTTTTATACCTAGGAATGCACCTGGGATCACGGGGCACCAAAACCCAAAAGGCTTATTTTCGCACAAAAATTTCACAAATGGCCGAAAATGCAACAACGACACCAAAATTTGACCACGGGACACAACGGACCTCAAAACTGAAAAGTGCTCCATGCATTATGGTTTTTTATGCATAAGAATGCACCAGGGATCATGGGGCACGAAAATCCAAAAGTTTTATTTTCGCACGAAAATTGTACAAATGGTCGAAAATGCACCACCGGCACCAAAATTGGACCACGGGGCACCACGGACCTCAAAACTGAAAATTGCTCCAAGCATTATGGTTTTTAACGCATAAGAATGCACCTAGGATCAAGGGGCACCAAAACCCAAAAGACTTATTTTCGCACGAAAATTGCACAATGGGCCGAAAATGCAAAATAAACACGAAAATTGGACCACGGGGCACCACGAACCTCAAAACTTAAAAAGAGTTCTGAGCATTATAATTTTTTTTGCATAAGAGTGCACCAGGGATCACGGGGCACCAAAATCCAAAAGTCTTATTTTCGCACGAAAATTGCGCAAATGGCAAAAAATGCACCACCGGCACGAAAATTGGACCACGGGGCACCACGGACCTCAAAACTGAAAAGTGCTCTGACCATTATGGTTTTTTATACATAAGAATGCACCTGGGATCACGGGGCACCAAAACCCAAAAGGCTTATTTTCGCACAAAAATTTCACAAATGGCCGAAAATGCAACAACGACACCAAAATTTGACCACGGGACACAACGGACCTCAAAACTGAAAAGTGCTCCATGCATTATGATTTTTAATGCAGAAGAATGCACCAGGGATCACGGGGCACCAAAACCCAAAAGTCTTATTTTCGCACGAAAATTGCACAAATGGCCGAAATGCACCGCCGGCACCAAAATTGGACCACGGGGCACCACGGACCTCAAAACTGAAAATTGCTCCAAGCATTATGGTTTTTAACGCATAAGAATGCACCTAGGATCAAGGGGCACCAAAAGCCAAAAGACTTATTTTCGCACGAAAATTGCACAATGGGCCGAAAATGCAAAATAAACACGAAAATTGGACCACGGGGCACCACGAACCTCAAAACTTAAAAAGAGTTACGAGCATTATAATTTTTTTTGCATAAGAGTGCACCAGGGATCACGGGGCACCAAAATCCAAAAGTCTTATTTTCGCATGAAAATTTCACAATTGGCCGAATATGCACAATCGGCCCCAAAATCGGACCACGGGGCACCACAGACCTCAAAATGAAAAGTGCTCGAAGAATTATGGTTTTTAATGCATAAGAATGCACCAGGGATCACGGGGCACCAAAATCCAAAAGTCTTATTTTCGCACAAAAATTGCACAATGGGCCGAAAATGCACCACGGGCACCAAAATTGGACCACAGCGCACCTCGAACCTCAAAACTGAAAAGTTCTCCGAGCATTATGGTTTTTTATGCATAAGAATGCACCAGGGATCACGGGGCACCAAAACCCAAAAGTCTTATTTTCGCACGAAAATTGCACAAATGGCCGAAATGCACCACCGACACCAAAATTGGACCACGGGGCACCACGGACCTCAAAACTGAAAATTGCTCTGACCATTATGGTTTTTTATACATAAGAATGCACCTGGGATCACGGGGCACCAAAACCCAAAAGGCTTATTTTCGCACAAAAATTTCACAAATGGCCGAAAATACAACAACGACACCAAAATTTGACCACGGGACACAACGGACCTCAAAACTGAAAAGTGCTCCATGCATTATGGTTTTTTATGCATAAGAATGCACCAGGGATCATGGGGCACGAAAACCCAAAAGTTTTATTTTCGCACGAAAATTGTACAAATGGTCGAAAATGCACCACCGGCACCAAAATTGGACCACGGGGCACCACGGACTTCAAAACTGATAAGGGTTCCGAGCTTTATGGTTTTGCATGCAGAAGAATGCACCAGGGATCACGTGGCACCAAAAACCAAAAGTCTTATTTTCACACGAAAATTTCACAAATCGCCGAAAATGCACCACGGGCACCAAAATTTGACCACGACGCACCTCGGACCTCAAAACTGGAAAGTTCTCCGAGCATTATGATTTTTAATGCATAAGAATGCACCAGGGATCACGGGGCACCAAAACCCAAAAGTCTTATTTTCGCACGAAAATTGCACAAATGGCCGAAATGCACCGCCGGCACCAAAATTGGACCACGGGGCACCACGGACCTCAAAACTGAAAATTGCTCCAAGCATTATGGTTTTTAACGCATAAGAATGCACCTGGGATCAAGGGGCACCAAAACCCAAAAGACTTATTTTCGCACGAAAATTGCACAATGGGTCGAAAATGCAAAATAAACACGAAAATTGGACCGCGGGGCACCACGAACCTCAAAACTGAAAAAGAGTTCCGAGCATTATAATTTTTTTTGCATAAGAACGCACCAGGGATCACGGGGCACCAAAATCCAAAAGTCTGATTTTCGCACGAAAATTTCACAATTGGCCGAATATGCACCATCGGCACCAAAATCGGACCACGAGGCACCACAGACCTCAAAATGAAAAGTGCTCCAAGAATTATGGTTTTTTATGCATAAGAATGCACCAGGGATCACGGGGCACCAAAATCCAAAAGTCTTATTTTCGCACAAAAATTGCATAATGGGCCGAAAATGCACCACGGGCACCAAAATTGGACCACAAGGCACCTCGAACCTCAAAACTGAAAAGTGCTCAGAGGATTATGGTTTTTTATGCATAAGAATGCACCAGGGATGACAGGGCACCAAAACCCAAAAGTCTTATTTTCGCACGAAAATTGTACAAATGGTCGAAAATGCACCACCGGCACCAAAATTGGACCACGGGGCACCACGGACCTCGAAACTGAAAAGGGTTCCGAGCTTTATGGTTTTGTATGCAGAAGAATGCACCAGGGATCAGTGGCACCAAAAACCAAAAGTCTTATTTTCACACGAAAATTTCATAAATCGCCGAAAATGCACCACGGGCACCAAAATTTGACCACGACGCACCTCGGACCTCAAAACTGGAAAGTTCTCCGAGCATTATGATTTTTAATGCATAAGAATGCACCAGGGATCACGGGGCACCAAAACCCAAAAGTCTTATTTTCGCACGAAAATTGCACAAATGGCCGAAATGCACCGCCGGCACCAAAATTGGACCACGGGGCACCACGGACTTCAAAACTGAAAATTGCTCCAAGCATTATGGTTTTTTACGCATAAGAATGCACCTGGGATCAGGGGGCACCAAAACCCAAAAGAGTTATTTTCGTACGAAAATTGCACAATGGGCCGAAAATGCAAAATAAACACGAAAATTGGACCACGGGGCACCACGAACCTCAAAACTGAAAAAGAGTTCCGAGCATTATAATTTTTTTTGCATAAGAACGCACCAGGGATCACGGGGCCCCAAAATCCAAAAGTCTTATTTTCGCACGAAAATTTCACAATTGGTCGAATATGCACCATCGGCACCAAAATCGGACCACGGGGCACCACAGACCTCAAAATGAAAAGTGCTCCAAGAATTATGGTTTTTTATACATAAGAATGCACCAGGGATCACGGGGCACCAAAATCCAAAAGTCTTATTTTCGCACAAAAATTGCACAATGGGCCGAAAATGCACCACGGGCACCAAAATTGGACCACAGGGCACCTCGAACCTCAAAACTGAAAAGTGCTCCGAACATTATGGTTTTTTATGCATAAGAATGCACCAGGGATGACAAGGCACCAAAACCCAAAAGTCTTATTTTCGCACGAAAATTGTACAAATGGTCGAAAATGCACCACCGGCACCAAAATTGGACCACAGGGCACCACAGACCTCAAAACGGAAAAGGGTTTTGAGCTTGATGGTTTTGTATGCATAAGAATGCACCAGGGATCACGAGGCACCAAAATCCAAAAGTCTTATTTTCGCACGAAAATTGCGCAAATGGCAAAAAATGCCCCACCGGCACGAAAATTGGACCACGGGGCACCACGGACCTCAAAACTGAAAAGTGCTCTGTCCATTGTGGTTTTTTATACATAAGAATGCACCTGGGATCATGAGGCACCAAAACCCAAAAGGCTTATTTTCGCACAAAAATTTCACAAATGGCCGAAAATGCAACAACGACACCAAAATTTGACCACGGGACACAACGGACCTCAAAACTGAAAAGTGCTCCATGCATTATGGTTTTTTATGCATAAGAATGCACCAGGGATCATGGGGCACGAAAACCCAAAAGTTTTATTTTCGCACGAAAATTGTACAAATGGTCGAAAATGCACCACCGGCACCAAAATTGGACCACGGGGCACCACGGACCTCAAAACTGAAAAGGGTACCGAGCTTTATGGTTTTGTATGCAGAAGAATGCACCAGGGATCACGTGGCACCAAAAACCAAAAGTCTTATTTTCACACGAAAATTTCACAAATCGCCGAAAATGCACCACGGGCACCAAAATTTGACCACGGCGCACCTCGGACCTCAAAACTGGAAAGTTCTCCGAGCATTATGATTTTTAATGCATAAGAATGCACCAGGGATCACGGGGCACCAAAACCCAAAAGTCTTATTTTCGCACGAAAATTGCACAAATGGCCGAAATGCACCGCCGGCACCAAAATTGGACCACGGGGCACCACGGACTTCAAAACTGAAAATTGCTCCAAGCATTATGGTTTTTTACGCATAAGAATGCACCTGGGATCAGGGGGCACCAAAACCCAAAAGAGTTATTTTCGTACGAAAATTGCACAATGGGCCGAAAATGCAAAATAAACACGAAAATTGGACCACGGGGCACCACGAACCTCAAAACTGAAAAAGAGTTCCGAGCATTATAATTTTTTTTGCATAAGAACGCACCAGGGATCACGGGGCCCCAAAATCCAAAAGTCTTATTTTCGCACGAAAATTTCACAATTGGTCGAATATGCACCATCGGCACCAAAATCGGACCACGGGGCACCACAGACCTCAAAATGAAAAGTGCTCCAAGAATTATGGTTTTTTATGCATACGAATGCACCAGGGATCACGGGGCACCAAAATCCAAAAGTCTTATTTTCGCACAAAAATTGCACAATGGGCCGAAAATGCACCACGGGCACCAAAATTGGACCACAGGGCACCTCGAACCTCAAAACTGAAAAGTGCTCCGAACATTATGGTTTTTTATGCATAAGAATGCACCAGGGATGACAAGGCACCAAAACCCAAAAGTCTTATTTTCGCACGAAAATTGTACAAATGGTCGAAAATGCACCACCGGCACCAAAATTGGACCACAGGGCACCACAGACCTCAAAACGGAAAAGGGTTTTGAGCTTGATGGTTTTGTATGCATAAGAATGCACCAGGGATCACGAGGCACCAAAATCCAAAAGTCTTATTTTCGCACGAAAATTGCGCAAATGGCAAAAAATGCCCCACCGGCACGAAAATTGGACCACGGGGCACCACGGACCTCAAAACTGAAAAGTGCTCTGTCCATTGTGGTTTTTTATACATAAGAATGCACCTGGGATCATGAGGCACCAAAACCCAAAAGGCTTATTTTCGCACAAAAATTTCACAAATGGCCGAAAATGCAACAACGACACCAAAATTTGACCACGGGACACAACGGACCTCAAAACTGAAAAGTGCTCCATGCATTATGGTTTTTTATGCATAAGAATGCATCAGGGATCATGGGGCACGAACACCCAAAAGTTTTATTTTCGCACGAAAATTGTACAAATGGTCGAAAATGCACCACCGGCACCTAAATTGGACCACGGGGCACCACGGACTTCAAAACTGATAAGGGTTCCGAGCTTTATAGTGTTGCATGCAGAAGAATGCACCAGGGATCACGTGGCACCAAAAACCAAAAGTCTTATTTTCGCACGAAAATTTCACAAATCGCCGAAAATGCACCACGGGCACCAAAATTTGACCACGACGCACCTCGGACCTCAAAACTGGAAAGTTCTCCGAGCATTATGATTTTTAATGCATAAGAATGCACCAGGGATCACGGGGCACCAAAACCCAAAAGTCTTATTTTCGCACGAAAATTGCACAAATGGCCGAAATGCACCGCCGGCACCAAAATTGGACCACGGGGCACCACGGACCTCAAAACTGAAAAGGGTTTTGAGCTTTATGGTTTTGTATGCATAAGAATGCACCAGGGATCATGACGCACCAAAATCCAAAAGTCTTATTTTCGCACGAAAATTGCGCAAATGGAAAAAAATGCACCACCGGCACCAAAATTTGACCACGACGCACCTCGGACCTCAAAACTGGAAAGTTCTCCGAGCATTATGGTTTTTTATGCATAAGAATGCACCAGGGATGACAGGGCACCAAAACCCAAAATTCTTATTTTCGCACGAAAATTGTACAAATGGTCGAAAATGCACCACCGGCACCAAAATTGGACCACAGGGCACCACAGACCTCCAAACGGAAAAGGGTTTTGAGCCTTATGGTTTTGTATGCATAAGAATGCACCAGGGATCATGACGCACCAAAATCCAAAAGTCTTATTTTCGCACGAAAATTGCGCAAATGGAAAAAAATGCACCACCGGCACGAAAATTGGACCACGACGCACCTCGGACCTCAAAACTGGAAAGTTCTCCGAGCATTATGATTTTTAATGCATAAGAATGCACCAGGGATCACGGGGCACCAAAACCCAAAAGTCTTATTTTCGCACGAAAATTGCACAAATGGCCGAAATGCACCGCCGGCACCATTGTACAATTTTCGTGCGAAAATAAGTCTTTTGGATTTTGGTGCCCCCTGATCCCAGGTGCATTCTTATGCATAAAAAACCATAATGCTTGGAGCAATTTTCAGTTTTGAGGTTCGTGGTGCCCCGTGGTCCAATTTTGGTGCCGGCGGTGCATTTCGGCCATTTGTGAAATTTTTGTGCGAAAATAAGCCTTTTGGGTTTTGGAGCCCCGTGATCCCAGGTGCATTCTTATGTATATAAAACCATAATGGACAGAGCACTTTTTAGTTTTGAGGTCCGTGGTGCCCCGTGGTCCAATTTTCGTGCCGGTGGTGCATTTTTTTCCATTTGCGCAATTTTCGTGCGAAAATAAGACTTTTGGATTTTGGTGCGTCATGATCCCTGGTGCATTCTTATGCATACAAAACCATAAAGCTCAAAACCCTTTTCCGTTTTGAGGTCCGTGGTGCCCTGTGGTCCAATTTTGGTGCCGGTGGTGCATTTTCGACCATTTGTACAATTTTCGTGCGAAAATAAGAATTTTGGGTTTTGGTGCCCTGTCATCCCTGGTGCATTCTTATGCATAAAAAACCATAATGCTCGGAGCATGTTTCAGTTTTGAGGTTCGAGGTGCCCTGTGGTCCAATTTTGGTGCCCGTGGTGCATTTTCGGCCCATTGTGCAATTTTTGTGCGAAAATAAGACTTTTGGATTTTGGTGCCCCGTGATCCCTGGTGCATTCTTATGCGTAAAAAACCATAATGCTTGGAGCAATTTTCAGTTTTGAGGTCCGTGGTGCCCCGTGGTCCAATTTTGGTGCCGGCGGTGCATTTCGGCCATTTGTGCAATTTTCGTGCGAAAATAAAACTTTTGGGTTTTGGTGCCCCGTGATCCCTGGTGCATTCTTATGCATTAAAAATCATAATGCTCGGAGAACTTTCCAGTTTTGAGGTCCGAGGTGCGTCGTGGTCAAATTTTGGTGCCCGTGGTGCATTTTCGGCGATTTGTGAAATTTCGTGTGAAAATAAGACTTTTGGTTTTTGGTGCCACGTGATCCCTGGTGCATTCTTCTGCATACAAAACCATAAAGCTCGGTACCCTTTTCAGTTTTGAGGTCCGTGGTGCCCCGTGGTCCAATTTTGGTGCCGGTGGTGCATTTTCGACCATTTGTACAATTTTCGTGCGAAAATAAAACTTTTGGGTTTTCGTGCCCCATGATCCCTGGTGCATTCTTATGCATAAAAAACCATAATGCATGGAGCACTTTTCAGTTTTGAGGTTCGTTGTGTCCCGTGGTCAAATTTTGGTGTCGTTGCGTATTCGGCCATTTGTGAAATTTTTGTGCGAAAATAAGCCTTTTGGGTTTTGGTGCCCCGTGATCCCAGGTGCATTCTTATGTATAAAAAACCATAATGGACAGAGCACTTTTCAGTTTTGAGGTCCGTGGTGCCCCGTGGTCCAATTTTCGTGCCGGTGGTGCATTTTTTGCCATTTGCACAATTTTCGTGCGAAAATAAGACTTTTGGATTTTGGTGCCTCGTGATCCCTAGTGCATTCTTCTGCATTCAAAACCCTTTTCCGTTTTGAGGTCCGTGGTGCCCTGTGGTCCAATTTTGGTGCCGGTGGTGCATTTTCGACCATTTGTACAATTTTCGTGCGAAACTAAGACTTTTGGGTTTTGGTGCCCTGTCATCCCTGGTGCATTCTTATGCATAAAAAACCATAATGCTCGGAGCACTTTTCAGTTTTGTGGTTCGAGGTGCCCTGTGGTCCAATTTTGGTGCCCGTGGTGCATTTTCGGCCCATTGTGCAATTTTTGTGTGAAAATAAGACTTTTGGATTTTGGTGCCCCGTGATCCCTGGTGCATTCTTATGCATAAAAAACCATAATTCTTGGAGCACTTTTAATTTTGAGGTCTGGGGTGCCCCGTGGTCCGATTTTGGTGCCGATGGTGCATATTCGGCCAATTCTGAAATTTTCGTGCGAAAATAAGACTTTTGGATTTTGGTGCCCCGTGATCCCTGGTGCGTTCTTATGAAAAAAAAATTATAATGCTCGGAACTCTTTTTCAGTTTTGAGGTTCGTGGTGCCCCGTGGTCCAATTTTCGTGTTTATTTTGCATTTTCGGCCCATTGTGCAATTTTCATGCGAAAATAAGTCTTTTGGGTTTTGTTGCCCCGTGATCCCTGGTGCATTCTTATGCATAAAAAACCATCATGCTTAGAGAACTTTTCAGTTTTGAGGTCCGAGGTGCTCGGTGGTCCAATTTTGGTGTCGATGGTACATTTTCGGCCATTTGTACAATTTTAGTCAGAAAATAAGACTTTTGGGTTTTGGTGCCCCATGATCCCTGGAGCATTCTTATGCATAAAAAACCATCATGCTTGGAGCACTTTTCAGTTTTGAGATCTGTTGTGCCCAGTGGTCCAATTTTGGTGCCGATGGAGCATTTTCGGCAATTTGTACAATTTTCGTGCGAAAATAAGACTTTTGGTTTTTGGTGCCACGTGATCCCTGGTGCATTCTTCTGCATACAAAACCATAAAGCTTGAAACCCTTTTCAGTTTTGAGGTCCGTGGTGCCCCGTGGTCCAATTTTGGTGCCGGTGGTGCATTTTCGACCATTTGTACAATTTTCGTGCGAAAATAAAACTTTTGGGTTTTCGTGCCCCATGATCCCTGGTGCATTCTTATGCATAAAAAACCATAATGCTCAGAGCACTTTTCAGTTTGGAGGTCCGTGGTGCCCGGTGGTGCAATTTAGGTGTCCGTAGTGAATTTTCGGCACATGGTGCAAATTTCGTGCCAAAATAAGACTATTAGGTTTTGGTGCCCCGTGATCCCTGCCCCGTGATCCCTGGTGCATCCTTATGCATAACAATCCATAATGCTTGGAGCACTTTTCATTGTGCAATTTTCGTGCGAAAATATGACTTTCTGGGTTTTGGTGCCCCGTGATCCCTGGTTGATTCTTATACATAAAAAACGGTAATGCTCGGAACACTTTTCAGTTTTGAGGTCCATGGTGCCCCGTGGTCCAATTTTGGTGCTTGTGGTGAATTTTCAACACATGGTGAAATTTTTGTGCCAAAATAAGACTTTTGGGTTTTGGTGCTCCATGATCACTGGTGCACCCTTATGCATAAAAAACCATAATGCTCTGAGCACTTTTCAGTTTTGAGGTCCATGGTGCCCCGTGGTCCAATTTTGGTGCTTGTGGTGAATTTTGAACACATGGTGAAATTTTCGTGCCAAAATAAGACTTTTGGGTTTTTGTGCTCCATGATCCCTGGTGCACCCTTATGCATAAAAAACCATAATGCTCTGAGCACTTTTCAGTTTTGAGGTATGTGGTGCTCCGTGGTCCAATTTTGGTGGTTGTGGTGCATTTCCGACCCATTGTGCAATTTTAGTGCGAATATAAGACCTTTCGGTTTTGGTGCCTCGTGATCCCTGGAGCATTCTTATGCATAAAAAACCATAATGCTTGTAGCACTTTTCAGTTTTGATGTCCGTGGTGCCCCGTCATCCAAATTTGGTGCTGGTGGTGCATTTTCTGCCATTTGTGCAATTTTCGTGCAAAAATAACACGTTTGGGTATTGGTGCCCCATGATCCGTGGTGCATTCTTTTGCATAAAAAAAATAATGCTTGGAGCACTTTTCAGGTTTGAGGTCCGTGGTGCCCCGTGGTCAAATTTTGTTGCCCGTGGTGCATTTTCGGCACATAATGCAACTGTCGTGCCAAAATAAGACTTTTGGGTTTTGGTGCCCCATGATCCCTGGTGCATTCTTATACATAAAAAACAATAATGCTCGGAGGACTTTTCAATTTTAAGGTTCGCCGTGTCCAGTAGTCATATTTTGGTGCCCCGTGGTGCATTTTTGGCCTATGGTGCAATTTCCGCGACAAAATAAGACTTTTAGCTTTTTGTGCCCAGTGATCGTTGGGGCATTCTTAGGCATAAAAAACCATAATTCTCAGAGCACTTTTCAATGTTGAGGTTCGTGGTGCCTCGTGGTCCAATTTTGGTGTCGGTGGTGCATTTTCACCCATTTGTGCAATTTTCGTCTGAAAATAAGACTTTTGGGTTTTGGTGCCCCGTGATTCCTGGTGCATTCTTATGCATAAAAAAGCATAACGCTCGGAGCACTTTTCAGTTTTGAGGTTCATGATCCCCCGTGGTCCAATTTTGGTGCCAGTAGTGCATTTTCGGCCCATTGCGCAATTTTCGTGCGAAAATAAGACTTTTGGGTATTGGTGCCCCGTGATCCCTAGTGTATTGTTATGCATAAAAAACTATAACGCTTGGAGCACTTTTCAGTTTTGAGGTCTGTGGTGCCCCGTGGTACAATTTTGGTGCCGGTGGTGCATTTTTGGCCATTTGTGCAATTTTCGTCCGAAAATAAGACTTTTGGGTTTTGGTGCCCGTGATCCCTGGTGCATTCTTACGCATAAATAACCATAATGCTCGGAGCACTTTTCAGTTTTGAGGTTCGTGGTCCCCCGTGGTCCAATTTTGGTGCCAGTAGTGCATTTTCGGCCTATTGCGCAATTTTCGTGCGAAAATAAGACTTTTGGGTATTGGTGCCCCGTGATCCCTAGTGTATTGTTATGCATAAAAAACTATAACGCTTGGAGCACTTTTCAGTTGTGAGGTCTGTGGTGCCCCGTGGTACAATTTTGGTGCCGGTGGTGCATTTTCGGCCATTTGTGCAATTTTCGTCCGAAAATAAGACTTTTGGGTTTTGGTGCCCCGTGATCCCTGGTGCATTCTTACGCATAAATAAAGATAATGCTCGAAGCACTTTTCAGTTTTGAGGTTCGTGGTCCCCCGTGGTCCAATTTTGGTGCCCGTGGTGAATTTTCGGCACATAGTGCAATTTCTGTGCCAAAATAAGACTTTTGGGTTTTGGTGCCCCGTGATCCCTGGAGCATTCTTATGCATAAAAAACCATAATGCTCAGAGCACTTTTCAGTTTTGAGGTCCATGGTGCCCCGTGGTCCATTTTTGGTCCCCGTGGTGCATTATCGGCACAGGGTCCAATTTTAGTGCCAAAATAAGACTTTGGGTTTTGGTGCCCCGTTATCCCTAGTGCATTCTTATGCATAAAAAACCATAATTCTCATAGCACTTTTCAGTTTTGAGGTCCGTGGTGTCCCGTGGTCCAATTTTGGTGCCGATGGTGCATTTCGGCACATGGCTTAAGTTTCGTGCCAGAATAAGACTTTTGGGTTTTGGTTCCCCATGATCCCTGGTTCATTCTTATGCACAAAAAAACCATAATGCTCAGAGCACTTTTCAGTTTTGAGGTCTGTGGTGCCCCGTGGTCCAATTTTGGTGCTCGTGGTGCATTTTTTGCCACATGGTTTAATTTTCGTGCCAATATAAGACTTTTGATTTTTGGTGCTCCGTTATCCCTAGTGCATTCTTATGCATAAAAAACCATCATGCTCGGAACACTTTTAGGTTTTGAGGTCCGTGGTGTCCAGTGGTCCAATTTTCGAACCCCGTGGTGCTTTTTTGGCAAATGGTGCAATTTTCATGCCAAAATCTGACTTTTGGGTTTTGGTGCCCCGTTATCCCTGGTTCATTCTTATGCATAAAAAACCATCTTACTCGGAGCACTTTTTGGTTTTGAGGTACGTAGTGCCCCGTGGTCAAAATTTGGTGCCTGTGGTGCATTTTCCGCACATGGTGTAATTTTCGTGCAAAAATAAGACTTTTGGGTTTTGGTTCCCCGTGATCCGTGGTGCATTCTTATGCATAAAAAACCATTATGCTCGGAGCACTTTTCAGTTTTGAGGTCCGTGGTGTCCCGTGGTCCAATTTTGGTGCCTGTGGTGCATTTTCGGCATATTGTCCAATTTTCGTGCCAAAATAATACTTTTGGGTTTCGGTGCTTATTGATCCCTGAGTATTCTTACGCATAAAATACCATAAAGCTCGGAGCACTTTTCACTTTTGAGGTCCGTGGTGCCCCGTGGTCCATTTTTGGTGCCCGTGGTCGATTTTCGGCACATGGTCCAATTTTGGTGCCAAAATAAGACTTTTGGGTTTTGGTGCCCATTGATCCCTGGAGCATTCTTATGCATAAAATACCATAATGCTCGAAGCACTTTTCAGTTTTGAGGTCCGTGGTGCCCCGTGGTCCATTTTTGGTGCCCGTGGTGCATTTTCGGCACATGGTCCAATTTTAGTGCCAAAATAAGACTTTTGGGTTTTGGTGCCCCGTGATCCCTGGTGCATTCTTATGCATAAAAAACCATAATGCTCGGAGCACTTTTCAATTTTGAGGTCCGTGGTGCCCCGTGGTTCAATTTTGGTGCTCGTGGTGCATTTCGGCATATGCCTTAATTTTCGTCCCAAAATAAGACTTTTGGGTTTTGGTGCCCCGTGATCCCTGGTGCATTCTTATGCATAAAAAACCATAATGCTCAGAGCACTTTTCAGTTTTGAGGTCCGTTGTGCCCCGTGGTCCAATTTTGATGCTCGTGGTGCATTTTTCGCCAAATGGTTTAATTTTCGTGCCAAAATAAGACTTTTGGTTTTTGGTGCCCTGTTATCCCTAGTGCATTCTTATGCATAAAAACCCATCATGCTCGGATCACTTTTAGGTTTTGAGGTCCGTGGTGTCCAGTGGTCCAATTTTGGTGCCCATTGGTGTCTTTTTGGCATATGGTGCAATTTTCATGCCAAAATCAGACTTTTGGGTTTTCATGCCACGTTATCCATGGTGCATTCTTATGAATAAAAAACCATCATGCTCGCAACACTTTTCAATTTTGAGGTCCATGGTGCCCCGTGATCCAATTTTGGTGCCTGTGGTGCATTTTCGGCACATGGGTCAATTTTCATTCCAAAATAAGACTTTTGGATTTTGGTACCCTGTGATCCTTGGTGCATCCTAATGCATAAAAAACCATAATTCTCTAAGCACTTTTCAGTTTTGAGGTACGTGGTGCCCCGTGGTTCAATTTTGGTGCCCGTGGTACATTTTCGGCCTATTATGCAATTTTCGTGCAAAAATAAGACTTTTGGGTTTCTGTGCCCCGTGATCCATGGAGCATTTTTATGCATAAAAAACCATAATGCTTCGACCACTTTTCAGTTTTGAGGTCCATGGTTCCCCGTGGTCCAATTTTGGAACCCGTGGTGCATTTTCGGCAAATGGTGCAATTTTCGTGCCAAAGTAAGAGTTTTGGGTTTTGGTGCCCCGCGATCCCTGGTGCATCCTTATCCCTAAAAAAACCTTAATGCTTTGAGCACTTTTCATTTTTGAGGTCCGTGGTGTCCAGTGGTCCAATTTTGGTGTCCCAAGGATCACGGGGCCCCAAAACGCAAAAGTCTTATTTTGGCACGAAAATTGCACCATGTGCCGAAAATGCACCACGGGCACCAAAATTGGACCACGGGGCAACACGGACCTGAAAACCTAAAAGTGCTATGAGCATTATGGTTTTTATGCATAAGAATGCAAAAGGAATCACGGGGCACCAAAACCCAAAAGCCTTATTTTGGCAACAAAATTGCACAATGGGCCAAAAATGCACCACGGACCTCAAAACGGGGACCATGGTTTTTTAGTTTTGAGTCCAATTCTGATGCCGGTGGTGCATTTTTGGCCCATTGTACAATTTTCGTGCGAAAGTAAGACTTTTGGGTTTTGGTGCCATGTGATCCCTGGTGCATTCTTATTCATAATATCCCATAATACTTCATAGCACTTTTCATTTTTGAGGTCCGAGGTGCCCCGTGGTCCAATTTTGGTTCCCGTGGTGCATTTTCGGCACATTGTACATTTTTTGTGCGAAAATAAGACTTTTGGATTTTGGTGCCGAGTGATCCCTGGTGCATTATTATGCACAAAAAACCATAATGCTCGAAACTCTTTTCAGTTTGGAGGTCCATGGTGCCCCGTGGTCCAATTTTGGTATCGGTGATGCATTTTTGGCCATTTGTGCAATTTTAATGCGAAAATAAGACTTTTGGGTTTTGGTACCCCGTGATCCCTGGCGCATTCTTATGCATAAAAAACCATAATGCTCGAAGCACTTTTCAGTTTTGAGGTCCGACGTGCCCCGCGGTCCAATTTTGGTGCCCGTGGTGCATTTTCGACCCATTGTGCAATTTCCGTGCAAAAATAGCACTTTTGGGTTTTGGTGCCCCATGATCCCTGGTGTATTCTTAAGCATAAAAAGCCATAATGCTTCGAGCATTTTTCAGTTTTGAGGTCCGACGTGCCCCGTGGTCCAATTTTGGTGCCCGTGGTGCATTTTCGGCCCATTGTGCAACTTTCGTGCGAAAATAAGACTTTTGGGTTTTGGTGCCCCGTGATCCCTGGCACAATCTTATGCATAAAAAACAATAATGCTCAGAACTCTTTTCAGTTTTGAGGTCCGCGGTGCCCCGTTGTCCAATTTTGGTGTCGGTGGTGCATTTTCTACCATTTGTGCAATTTTCATGCGACAATAAAACTTTTGGGTTTTTGTGCCCTGTGATCCCTGGTGCATGGTTATGCATAAAAAACCATAATGCTGAGAGCGCTTTTCAGTTTTGAGGTCCGACGTGTCCCGCGCTCCAATTTTGGTGCCCATGGTACATTTTCGGCCCATTATGCAATTTTCGTGCAAAAATAAGACTTTTGGGTTTTCGTGCCCTGTGATCCCTGGTACATTCTTACGCATAAAAAATAATAATTCTCGGAGAACATTTAGGTATTGAGGTCCGAGGTGCCCCTTAGTCAAAATTTGGTGCCCGTGGTGCAATTTCGGCCCATTGTGCAATTTTCGTGTGAAAATAAGACTTTTGGGTTTTGGTGCCATGTGATCCCTGGTGCATTCTTATGCATAAAAAACCATAATGCTCAGAGAACTTTTCAGTTTTGAGGTCCGAGGTGCCCCGTGGTCCAATTCTAGTGCCGGTGGAGCATTTTCGGCCATTTTTGCAATTTTTGTGCGAAAATAAGACTTTTGGGTTTTGGTGCCCCGAGATCCCTGGTGCATTCTTATGCATAAAAAACCATAATGCTCAGAGCACTTTTAGGTTTTGAGGTCCGGGGTGTCCCATGGTCGAATTTTGGTTCCCGTCGTGCATTTTCGGCCCTTTGTGCAATTTTCGTGCGAAAATATGACTTTTTGGTTGTGGTGCCCCGTGATCCCTGGTGCATTCTTAAGCATAAAAAACCATCATGCTCGCAGCACTTTTCAGTTTTGAGGTCCGACGTGCCCCGCGGTCCAATTATGGTGCCCGTGGTGCATTTTTGGCCCATCGTGCAATTTTCGTGCGAAAATAAGACTTTTGGATTTTGGTACCCTGTGATCCTTGGTGCATTCTTATGCATAAAAAACCATAATGCTCAGAGAACTTTTCAATTTTGAGGTCTGAGGTGCTCCGTGGTCCAATTTTGGTGCCCGTGGTGCATTTTCGGCCCATTATGCAATTTACGTGCGAAAATAAGACTTTTGGGTTTTGGTGCCCCGCGATCCCTGGTGGATTCTTAAGCATAAAAAACCATAATGCTCATAGCACTTTTCAGTTTTGGGGTCCTAGGTGCCCCGTGGTCCAATTCTGGTGCTCGTGGTATAATTTCGGCCCATTGTGCAATCTTCGTACGAAAATAAGGCTTTTGGATTTTGATTCCCCACGATCCCTGGTGCATTCTTAAGCATAAAAAGCCATAATGCTTCGAGCACTTTTCAGTTTTGAGGTCCGACATGCCCCGTGGTCCAATTTTGGTGCCCGTGGTGCATTTTTGGCCCATTGTGCAACTTTCGTGCGAAAATAAGACTTTTGGGTTTTGGTACCCCGTGATCCCTGGCACAATCTTATGCATAAAAAACTATAATGCTCGGAACTCTTTTCAGTTTTGAGGTCCGCGGTGCCCCGTTGTCCAATTTTGGGGTCGGTGGTGCATTTTCTACCATTTGTGCAATTTTCATGCGAAAATAAGACTTTTAGGTTTTGGTGCCCCGTAATCCCTGGTGCATTCTTTTGCATAAAATACCATAATGCTCGGATCGCTTTTAGGTATTGAGGTCCGAGGTGCCCCTTGGTCAAATTTTGGTGCCCATTGTGCAATTTTCGTGCGAAAATAAAACTTTTGGGTTTTTGTGCCCTGTGATCCTTGGTGCATGGTTATGCATAAAAAACCATAATGCTGACAGCGCTTATCAGTTTTGAGGTCCGATGTGTCCCGTGCTCCAATTTTGGTGCCCGTGGTACATTTTCGGCCCATTATGCAATTTTTGTGCGAAAATAAGACTTTTGGGTTTTCGTGGCCTGTGATCCCTGGTGCATTCTTACGCATAAAAAATAATAATGCTCGGAGAACTTTTAGGTATTGAGGTCCGAGGTGCCCCTTGGTCAAATTTTGGTGCCCGTGGTGCAATTTCGACCCATTGTGCAATTTTTGTGTGAAAATAAGACTTTTGGGTTTTGGTTCCATGTGATCCCTGGTGCATTCTTATGCATAAAAAACCATAATGCTCAGAGAACTTTTCAGTTTTGAGGTCCGAGGTGCCCCGTGGTCCAATTTTGGTGCCGGTGGAGCATTGTCGGCCATTTTTGCAATTTTCGTGCGAAAATAAGACTTTTGGGTTTTGGTGCCCCGAGATCCCTGGTGCATTCTTATGCATAAAAAACCATAATGCTCAGAGCACTTTTAGGTATTGAGGTCCGGGGTGTCCCATGGTCGAATTTTGGTTCCCGTCGTGCAATTTCGGCCCGTTGTGTAATTTTCGTGCGAAAATATGACTTTTTGGTTGTGGTGCCCCGTGATCCCTGGTGCATTCTTAAGTATAAAAAACCATCATGCTCGCAGCACTTTTCAGTTTTGAGGTCCGACGTGCCCCGCGGTCCAATTATGGTGCCCGTGGTGCATTTTTGGCCCATCGTGGAATTTTTGTGCGAAAATAAGACTTTTGGATTTTGGTACCCTGTGATCCTTGGTGCATTCTTATGCATAAAAAACCATAATGCTCAGAGAACTTTTCAGTTTTGAGGTCCGAGGTGCCCCGTGGTCCAATTTCGGTGCCCGTGGTGCATTTTCGACAATTTGTGCAATTTTCGTGCGAAAATAAGACTTTGGGGTTTTGGTGCCCCGTGATCCCTGGTGCATTCTTATGCATAAAAAACCATCTTGGTCGGAGCACTTTTCAGTTTTGAGGTCCGTGGTGCCCCGTGGTCCAATTTTGGTGCAAGTGGTGCATTTTCAGCCATTTGTGCAATTTTCGTGCGAAAATAAGACTTTTAGGTTTTGGTGCCCCGCGATCCCTGGTGCATTCTTAAGCATAAAAAACCATAATGCTCAGAGCACTTTTCAGTTTTGGGGTCCTAGGTGCCCCGTGGTCCAATTTTGGTGCTCGTGGTATAATTTCGGCCCATTGTGCAATCTTCGTACGAAAATAAGACTTTTGGATTTTGATTCCCCATGATCCCTGGTGCATTCTTAAGCATAAAAAGCCATAATGCTGCGAGCACTTTTCAGTTTTGAGGTCCGACGTGCCTCGTGGTCCAATTTTGGTGCCCGTGGTGCATTTTCGGCCCATTGTGCAACTTTCGTGCGACAATAAGACTTTTGGGTTTTGGTGCCCTGTGATCCCTGGCACAATCTTATGCATAAAAAACAATAATGCTCGGAACTCTTTTCAGTTTTGAGGTCCGCGGTGCCCCGTTTTCCAATTTTGGTGACGGTGGTGCATTTTCTACCATTTGTGCAATTTTCATGCGAAAATAAGACTTTTAGGTTTTGGTGCCCCGTAATCCCTGGTGCATTCTTTTGCATAAAATAGCATAATGCTCGGATCGCTTTTAGGTATTGAGGTCCAAGGTGCCCCTTGGTCAAATTTTGGTGCCCGTGGTGCAATTTCAGCCCATTGTGCAATTTTCGTGCGAAAATAAAACTTTTGGGTTTTTGTGCCCTGTGATCCCTGGAGAATGGTTATGCATAAAAAACCATAATGCTGAGAGCGCTTTTCAGTTTTGAGGTTCGACGTGTCCCGCGCTCCAATTTTGGTGCCCATGGTACATTTTCGGCCCATTATGCAATTTTCGTGCAAAAATAAGACTTTTGGGTTTTCGTGCCCTATGATCCCTGGTGCATTCTTACGCATAAAAAATAATAATGCTCGGAGAACTTTTAGGTATTGAGGTCCGAGGTGCCCCTTAGTCAAAATTTGGTGCCCGTGGTGCAATTTCGGCCCATTGTGCAATTTTCGTGTGAAAATAAGACTTTTGGGTTTTGGTGCCATGTGATCCCTGGTGCATTCTTATGCATAAAAAACCATAATGCTCAGAGAACTTTTCAGTTTTGAGGTCCGAGGTGCCCCGTGGTCCAACTTTGGTGCCGATGGTGCATTTTCGACAATTTGTGCAATTTTCGTGCGAAAATAAGACTTTGGGGTTTTGGTGTCCCGTGATCCCTGGTGCATTCTTATGCATAAAAAACCATCTTGGTCGGAGCACTTTTCAGTTTTGGGGTCCTAGGTGCCCCGTGGTCCAATTTTGGTGCTCGTGGTATAATTTCGGCCCATTGTGCAATCTTCGTACGAAAATAAGACTGTTGGGTCTTGGTGCCCTATGATCTCTGGTGCATTCTTATGCATAAAAAACCATAATGCTCAGAGAACGTTTCTGTTTTGAGGTCCGAGGTGCCCCGTGGTCCAATTTTGGTGCCGGTAGAGCATTTTCGGCCATTTTTGCAATTTTCGTGCGAAAATAAGACTTTTGGATTTTGGTGCCCCGAGATCCCTAGTGCATTCTTATGCATAAAGAACCATAATGCTCAGAGCACTTTTAGGTATTGAGGTCCGGGGTGTCCCATGGTCGAATTTTGGTTCCCGTCGTGCATTTTCGGCCCGTTGTGCAATTTTCTTGCGAAAATATGACTTTTTGGTTGTGGTGCCCCGTGATCCCTGGTGCATTCTTAAGCATAAAAAACCATCATGCTCGCAGCACTTTTCAGTTTTGAGGTCCGACGTGCCCCGCGGTCCAATTATGGTTCCCGTGGTGCATTTTTGGCCCATCGTGCAATTTTCGTGCGAAAATAAGACTTTTGGATTTTGGTACCCTGTGATCCTTGGTGCATTCTTATGCATAAAAAACCATAATCCTCAGAGAACTTTTCAGCTTTGAGGTCCGAGGTGCCCCGTGGTCCAATTTCGGTGCCCGTTGTGCATTTTCGACAATTTGTACAATTTTCGTGCGAAAATAAGACTTTGGGGTTTTGGTGCCCTGTGAACCCTGGTGCATTCTTATGCATAAAAAACCATCTTGGTCGGAGCACTTTTTAGTTTTGAGGTCTGTGGTGCCCCGTGGTCCAATTTTCGTGCAAGTGGTGCATTTTCAGCCATTTGTGCAATTTTCGTGCGAAAATAAGACTTTTGGGTTTTGGTGCCCCTCGATTCTTGGTGCATTCTTAAGCATAAAAAACCATAATGCTCAGAGCACTTTTCAGTTTTGGGGTCCTAAGTGCCCCGTGATCCAATTTTGGTGCTCGTGGTATAATTTCGGCCCATTGTGCAATCTTCGTACGAAAATAAGACTTTTGGATTTTGATTCCCCATGATCCCTGGTGTATTCTTAAGTTAAAAAAGCCTTAATGCTTCGAGCACTTTTCAGTTTTGAGGTCCGACGTGCCCCGTGATCCAATTTTGGTCCCCGTGGTGCATTTTCGGCCCATTGTGCAACTTTCGTGCGAAAATAAGACTTTTGGCTTTTGGTGCCCTGTGATCCCTGGCACAATCTTATGCATAAAAAACAATAATGCTCGGAACTCTTTTCAGTTTTGAGGTCCGCGGTGCCCCGTTGTCCAATTTTGGTGTCGGTGGTGCATTTTCTACCATTTGTTCAATTTTCATGCGAAAATAAAACTTTTGGGTTTTTGTGCCCTGTGATCCCTGGTGCATGGTTATGCATAAACAACCATAATGCTGAGAGCGCTTATCAGTTTTGAGGTCCGACGTGTCCCGCGCTCCAATTTTGGTGCCCGTGGTACATCTTCGGCCCATTATGCAATTTTCGTGCGAAAATAAGACTTTTGGGTTTTCGTGCCCTATGATCCCTGGTGCATTCTTACGCATAAAAAATAATAATGCTCGGAGAACTTTTAGGTATTGAGGTCCGAGGTGCCCCTTGGTCAAAATTTGGTGCCCGTGGTGCAATTTCGGCCCATTGTGCATTTTTCGTGTGAAAATAAGACTTTTTGGTTGTGGTGCCCCGTGATCCCTGGTGCATTCTTAAGCATAAAAAACCATCATGCTTGCAGCACTTTTCAGTTTTGAGGTCCGACGTGCCCCGCGGTCCAATTATGGTGCCCGTGGTGCATTTTTGGCCCATCGTGCAATTTTCGTGCGAAAATAAGACTTTTGGATTTTGGTACCCTGTGATCCTTGGTGCATTCTTATGCATAAAAAACCATAATGCTCAGAGAACTTTTCAGCTATGAGGTCCGAGGTGCCCCGTGGTCCAATTTCGGTGTCGGTGGTGCATTTTCGACAATTTGTGCAATTTTCTTGCGAAAATAAGACTTTGGGGTTTTGGTGCCCCGTGATCCCTGGTGCATTCTTATGCATAAAAAACCATCTTGGTCGGAGCACTTTTTAGTTTTGGGGTCCTAGGTGCCCCGTGGTCCAATTTTGGTGCTCGTGGTATAATTTCGACCCATTGTGCAATCTTCGTACGAAAATAAGACTTTTGGATTTTGATTCCCCATGATCCCTGGTGTATTCTTAAGCATAAAAAGCCATAATGCTTCGAGCATTTTTCAGTTTTGAGGTCCGACGTGCCCCGTGGTCCAATTTTGGTGCCCGTAGTGCATTTTCGGCCCATTGTGCAACTTTCGTGCGAAAATAAGACTTTTGGGTTTTGGTGCCCCGTGATCCCTGGCACAATCTTATGCATAAAAAACAATAATGCTCAGAACTCTTTTCAGTTTTGAGGTCCGCGGTGCCCGTTGTCCAATTTTGGTGTCGGTGGTGCATTTTCTACCATTTGTGCAATTTTCATGCGACAATAAAACTTTTGGGTTTTTGTGCCCTGTGATCCCTGGTGCATGGTTATGCATAAAAAACCATAATGCTGAGAGCGCTTTTCAGTTTTGAGGTCCGACGTGTCCCGCGCTCCAATTTTGGTGCCCATGGTACATTTTCGGCCCATTAAGCAATTTTCGTGCAAAAATAAGACTTTTGGGTTTTCGTGCCCTGTGATCCCTGGTGCATTCTTACGCATAAAAAATAATAATTCTCGGAGAACATTTAGGTATTGAGGTCCGAGGTGCCCCTTAGTCAAAATTTGGTGCCCGTGGTGCAATTTCGGCCCATTGTGCAATTTTCGTGTGAAAATAAGACTTTTGGGTTTTGGTGCCATGTGATCCCTGGTGCATTCTTATGCATAAAAAACCATAATGCTCAGAGAACTTTTCAGTTTTGAGGTCCGAGGTGCCCCGTGGTCCAATTCTAGTGCCGGTGGAGCATTTTCGGCCATTTTTGCAATTTTTGTGCGAAAATAAGACTTTTGGGTTTTGGTGCCCCGAGATCCCTGGTGCATTCTTATGCATAAAAAACCATAATGCTCAGAGCACTTTTAGGTTTTGAGGTCCGGGGTGTCCCATGGTCGAATTTTGGTTCCCGTCGTGCATTTTCGGCCCTTTGTGCAATTTTCGTGCGAAAATATGACTTTTTGGTTGTGGTGCCCCGTGATCCCTGGTGCATTCTTAAGCATAAAAAACCATCATGCTCGCAGCACTTTTCAGTTTTGAGGTCCGACGTGCCCCGCGGTCCAATTATGGTGCCCGTGGTGCATTTTTGGCCCATCGTGGAATTTTTGTGCGAAAATAAGACTTTTGGATTTTGGTACCCTGTGATCCTTGGTGCATTCTTATGCATAAAAAACCATAATGCTCAGAGCACTTTTCAGTTTTGAGGTCCGAGGTGCCCCGTGGTCCAATTTCGGTGCCGGTGGTGCATTTTCGACAATTTGTGCAATTTTCGTGCGAAAATAAGACTTTGGGGTTTTGGTGCCCCGTGATCCCTGGTGCATTCTTATGCATAAAAAACCATCTTGGTCAGAGCACTTTTCAGTTTTGAGGTCTGTGGTGCCCCGTGGTCCAATTTTGGTGCAAGTGGTGCATTTTCAGCCATTTGTGCAATTTTCGTGCGAAAATAAGACTTTTGGGTTTTGGTGCCCCGCGATCCCTGGTGCATTCTTAAGCATAAAAAACCATAATGCTCAGAGCACTTTTCAGTTTTGGGGTCCTAGGTGCCCCGTGGTCCAATTTTGGTGCTCGTGGTATAATTTCGGCCCATTGTGCAATCTTCGTACGAAAATAAGACTTTTGGATTTTGATTCCCCATGATCCCTGGTGCATTCTTAAGCATAAAAAGCCATAATGCTACGAGCACTTTTCAGTTTTGAAGTCCGACGTGCCTCGTGGTCCAATTTTGGTGCCCGTGGTGCATTTTCGGCCCATTGTGCAACTTTCGTGCGAAAATAAGACTTTTGGGTTTTGGTGCCCTGTGATCCCTGGCACAATCTTATGCATAAAAAACAATAATGCTCGGAACTCTTTTCAGTTTTGAGGTCCGCGGTGCCCCGTTTTCCAATTTTGGTGACGGTGGTGCATTTTCTACCATTTGTGCAATTTTCATGCGAAAATAAGACTTTTAGGGTTTGGTGCCCCGTAATCCCTGGTGCATTCTTTTGCATAAAATAGCATAATGCTCAGATCGCTTTTAGGTATTGAGGTCCGAGGTGCCCCTTGGTCAAATTTTGGTGCCCGTGGTGCAATTTCAGCCCATTGTGCAATTTTCGTGCGAAAATAAAACTTTTGGGTTTTTGTGCCCTGTGATCCCTGGTGCATGGTTATGCATAAAAAACCATAATGCTGAGAGCGCTTATCAGTTTTGAGGTCCGACGTGTCCCGCGCTCCAATTTTGGTGCCCATGGTACATTTTCGGCCCATTATGCAATTTTCGTGCAAAAATAAGACTTTTAGGTTTTCGTGCCCTGTGATCCCTGGTGCATTCTTACGCATAAAAAATAATAATGCTCGGAGAACTTTTGGGTATTGAGGTCCGAGGTGCCCCTTAGTCAAAATTTGGTGCCCGTGGTGCAATTTCGACCCATTATGCAATTTTCGTGTGAAAATAAGACTTTTGGGTTTTGGTGCCATGTGATCCCTGGTGCATTCTTATGCATAAAAAACCATAATTCTCAGAGAACTTTTCAGTTTTGAGGTCCGAGGTGCCCCGTGGTCCAACTTTGGTGCCGATGGTGCATTTTCGACAATTTGTGCAATTTTCGTGCGAAAATAAGACTTTGGGGTTTTGGTGTCCCGTGATCCCTGGTGCATTCTTATGCATAAAAAACCATCTTGGTCGGAGCACTTTTCAGTTTTGGGGTCCTAGGTGCCCCGTGGTCCAATTTTGGTGCTCGTGGTATAATTTCGGCCCATTGTGCAATCTTCGTACGAAAATAAGACTGTTGGGTTTTGGTGCCCTATGATCTCTGGTGCATTCTTATGCATAAAAAACCATAATGCTCAGAGAACTTTTCTGTTTTGAGGTCCGAGGTGCCCCGTGGTCCAATTTTGGTGCCGGTAGAGCATTTTCGGCCATTTTTGCAATTTTCGTGCGAAAATAAGACTTTTGGATTTTGGTGCCCCGAGATCCCTGGTGCATTCTTATGCATAAAGAACCATAATGCTTAGAGCACTTTTAGGTATTGAGGTCCGGCGTGTCCCATGGTCGAATTTTGGTTCCCGTCGTGCATTTTCGGCCCGTTGTGCAATTTTCGTGCGAAAATATGACTTTTTGGTTGTGGTGCCCCGTGATCCCTGGTGCATTCTTAAGCATAAAAAACCATCATGCTCGCAGCACTTTTCAGTTTTGAGGTCCGACGTGCCCCGTGGTCCAATTATGGTGCCCGTGGTGCATTTTTGGCCCATTGTGCAATTTTCGTGCGAAAATAAGACTTTTGGATTTTGGTACCCTGTGATCCTTGGTGCATTCTTATGCATAAAAAACCATAATGCTCAGAGAACTTTTCAGCTTTGAGGTCCGAGGTGCCCCGTGGTCCAATTTCGGTGCCGGTGGTGCATTTTCGACAATTTGTGCAATTTTCGTGCGAAAATAAGACTTTGGGGTTTTGGTGCCCCGTGAACCCTGGTGCATTCTTATGCATAAAAAACCATCTTGGTCGGAGCACTATTTAGTTTTGAGGTCTGTGGTGCCCCGTGGTCCAATTTTCGTGCAAGTGGTGCATTTTCAGCCATTTGTGCAATTTTCGTGCGAAAATAAGACTTTTGGGTTTTGGTGCCCCGCGATTCTTGGTGCATTCTTAAGCATAAAAAACCATAATGCTCAGAGCACTTTTCAGTTTTGGGGTCCTAAGTGCCCCGTGATCCAATTTTGGTGCTCGTGGTATAATTTCGGCCCATTGTGCAATCTTCGTACGAAAATAAGACTTTTGGATTTTGATTCCCCATGATCCCTGGTGCATTCTTAAGTTAAAAAAGCCTTAATGCTTCGAGCACTTTTCAGTTTTGAGGTCCGACGTGCCCCGTGGTCCAATTTTGGTCCCCGTGGTGCATTTTCGGCCCATTGTGCAACTTTCGTGCGAAAATAAGACTTTTGGCTTTTGGTGCCCTGTGATCCCTGGCACAATCTTATGCATAAAAAACAATAATGCTCGGAACTCTTTTCAGTTTTGAGGTCCGCGGTGCCCCGTTGTCCAATTTTGGTGTCGGTGGTGCATTTTCTACCATTTGTGCAATTTTCATGCGAAAATAAAACTTTTGGGTTTTTGTGCCCTGTGATCCCTGGTGCATGGTTATGCATAAACAACCATAATGCTGAGAGCGCTTATCAGTTTTGAGGTCCGACGTGTCCCGCGCTCCAATTTTGGTGCCCGTGGTACATTTTCGGCCCACTATGCAATTTTCCTGCGAAAATAAGACTTTTGGGTTTTCGTGCCCTATGATCCCTGGTGCATTCTTACGCATAAAAAATAATAATGCTCGGAGAACTTTTAGGTATTGAGGTCCGAGGTGCCCCTTTGTCAAAATTTCGTGCCCGTGGTGCAATTTCGGCCCATTGTGCATTTTTCGTGTGAAAATAAGACTTTTTGGTTGTGGTGCCCCGTGATCCCTGGTGCATTCTTAAGCATAAAAAACCATCATGCTTGCAGCACTTTTCAGTTTTGAGGTCCGACGTGCCCCGCGGTCCAATTATGGTGCCCGTGGTGCATTTTTGGCCCATCGTGCAATTTTCGTGCGAAAATAAGACTTTTGGATTTTGGTACCCTGTGATCCTTGGTGCATTCTTATGCATAAAAAACCATAATGCTCAGAGAACTTTTCAGCTATGAGGTCCGAGGTGCCCCGTGGTCCAATTTCGGTGCCGGTGGTGCATTTTCGACAATTTGTTCAATTTTCTTGCGAAAATAAGACTTTGGGGTTTTGGTGCCCCGTGATCCCTGGTGCATTCTTATGCATAAAAAACCATCTTGGTCGGAGCACTTTTTAGTTTTGGGGTCCTAGGTGCGCCGTGGTCCAATTTTGGTGCTCGTGGTATAATTTCGGCCCATTGTGCAATCTTCGTACGAAAATAAGACTTTTGGATTTTGATTCCCCATGATCCCTGGTGTATTCTTAAGCATAAAAAGCCATAATGCTTCGAGCATTTTTCAGTTTTGAGGTCCGACGTGCCCCGTGGTCCAATTTTGGTGCCCGTGGTGCATTTTCGGCCCATTGTGCAACTTTCGTGCGAAAATAAGACTTTTGGGTTTTGGTGCCCCGTGATCCCTGGCACAATCTTATGCATAAAAAACAATAATGCTCAGAACTCTTTTCAGTTTTGAGGTCCGCGGTGCCCCGTTGTCCAATTTTGGTGTCGGTGGTGCATTTTCTACCATTTGTGCAATTTTCACGCGACAATAAAACTTTTGGGTTTTTGTGCCCTGTGATCCCTGGTGCATGGTTATCCATAAAAAACCATAATGCTGAGAGCGCTTTTCAGTTTTGAGGTCCGACGTGTCCCGCGCTCCAATTTTGGTGCCCATGGTACATTTTCGGCCCATTATGCAATTTTCGTGCAAAAATAAGACTTTTGGGTTTTCGTGCCCTGTGATCCCTGGTGCATTCTTACGCATAAAAAATAATAATTCTCGGAGAACATTTAGGTATTGAGGTCCGAGGTGCCCCTTAGTCAAAATTTGGTGCCCGTGGTGCAATTTCGGCCCATTGTGCAATTTTCGTGTGAAAATAAGACTTTTGGGTTTTGGTGCCATGTGATCCCTGGTGCATTCTTATGAATAAAAAACCATAATGCTCAGAGAACTTTTCAGTTTTGAGGTCCGAGGTGCCCCGTGGTCCAATTCTAGTGCAGGTGGAGCATTTTCGGCCATTTTTGCAATTTTTGTGCGAACATAAGACTTTTGGGTTTTGGTGCCCCGAGATCCCTGGTGCATTCCTATGCATAAAAAACCATAATGCTCAGAGCACTTTTAGGTTTTGAGGTCCGGGGTGTCCCATGGTCGAATTTTGGTTCCCGTCGTGCATTTTCGGCCCTTTGTGCAATTTTCGTGCGAAAATATGACTTTTTGGTTGTGGTGCCCCGTGATCCCTGGTGCATTCTTAAGCATAAAAAACCATCATGCTCGCAGCACTTTTCAGTTTTGAGGTCCGACGTGCCCCGCGGTCCAATTATGGTGCCCGTGGTGCGTTTTTGGCCCGTCGTGCAATTTTCGTGCGAAAATAAGACTTTTGGATTTTGGTACCCTGTGATCCTTGGTGCATTCTTATGCATAAAAAACCATAATGCTCAGAGAACTTTTCAGTTTTGAGGTCCGAGATGCCCTGTGGTCCAATTTCGGTGCCGGTGGTGCATTTTCGATAATTTTGCAATTTTCGTGCGAAAATAAGACTTTGGGGTTTTGGTGCCCCGTGATCCCTGGTGCATTCTTATGCACAAAAAACCATCTTGGTCGGAGCACTTTTCAGTTTTGAGGTCCGTGGTGCCCCGTGGTCCAATTTTGGTACAAGTGGTGCATTTTCAGCCATTTGTGCAATTTTCGTGCGAAAATAAGACTTTTGGGTTTTGGTGCCCCGCGATCCCTGGTGCATTCTTAAGCATAAAAAACCATAATGCTCAGAGCACTTTTCAGTTTTGGGGTCCTAGGTGCCCCGTGGTCCAATTTTGGTGCTCGTGGTATAATTTCGGCCCATTGTGCAATCTTCGTACGAAAATAAGACTTTTGGATTTTGATTCCCCATGATCCCTGGTGCAATCTTAAGCATAAAAAGCCATAATGCTTCGAGCACTTTTCAGTTTTGAGGTCCGACGTGCCCCGTGGTCCAATTTTGGTGCTCGTGGTGCATTTTCGACCCATTGTGCAACTTTCGTGCGAAAATAAGACTTTTGGGTTTTGGTGCCCCGAGATCCCTAGTGCATTCTTATGCATAAAAAACCATAATGCTCAGAGCACTTTTAGGTATTGAGGTCCGGGGTGTCCCATGGTCGAAATTTGGTTCCCGTCGTGCATTTTCGGCCCGCTGTGCAATTTTCGTGCGAAAATATGACTTTTTGGTTGTAGTGCCCCGTGATCCCTGGTGCATTCTTAAGCATAAAAAACCATCATGCTCGCAGCACTTTTCAGTTTTGAGGTCCGACGTGCCCCGCGGTCCAATTATGGTGCCCGTGGTGCATTTTTGGCCCATCGTGCAATTTTCGTGCGAAATAAGACTTTTGGATTTTGGTACCCTGTGATCCTTGGTGCATTCTTATGCATAAAAAACCATAATGCTCAGAGAACTTTTCAGTTTTAGTTTTAAGGTCCGAGGTGCCCCGTGGTCCAATTTCGGTGCCGGTGGTGCATTTTCGACAATTTGTGCAATTTTCGTGCGAAAATAAGACTTTGGGGTTTTGGTGCCCCGTGATCCCTGGTGCATTCTTATGCATAAAAAACCATCTTGGTCGGAGCACTTTTCAGTTTTGAGGTCCGTGGTGCCCCGTGGTCCAATTTTGGTGCAAGTGGTCCATTTTCAGCCATTTGTGCAATTTTCGTGCGAAAATAAGACTTTTGGGTTTTGGTGCCCGGCGATCCCTGGTGCATTCTTAAGCATAAAAAACCATAATGCTCAGAGCACTTTTCAGTTTTGGGGTCCTAGGTGCCCCGTGGTCCAATTTTGGTGCTCGTGGTATAATTTTGGCCCATTGTGCAATCTTCGTACGAAAATAAGACTTTTGGATTTTGATTCCCCATGATCCCTGGTGCATTCTTAAGCATAAAAAGCCATAATGCTTCGAGCACTTTTCCGTTTTGAGGTCCGACGTGCCCCGTGGTCCAATTTTGGTGCCCGTGGTGCATTTTCGGCCCATTGTGCAACTTTCGTGCGAAAATAAGACTTTTGGGTTTTGGTGCCCCGTGATCCCTAGCACAATTTTATGCATAAAAAACAATAATGCTCGGAACTCTTTTCAGTTTTGAGGTCCGCGGTGCCCCGTTGTCCAATTTTGGTGTCGGTGGTGCATTTTCTACCATTTGTGCAATTTTCATGCGAAAATAAGACTTTTAGGTTTTGGTGCCCCTAATCCCTGGTGCATTCTTTTGCATAAAATACCATAATGCTCGGATCGCTTTTAGGTATTGAGGTCCGAGGTGCCCCTTGGTCAAATTTTGGTGCCCGTAGTGCAATTTCAGCCCATTGTGCAATTTTCATGCGAAAATAAAACTTTTGGGTTTTTGTGCCCTGTGATCCCTGGTGCATGGTTATGCATAAAAAACCATAATGCTGAGAGCGCTTATCAGTTTTGAGGTCCGACGTGTCCCGCGCTCCAATTTTGGTGCCCGTGGTACATTTTCGGCCCATTATGCAATTTTCGTGCGAAGATAAGACTTTTGGGTTTTGGTGCCATGTGATCTCTGGTGCATTCTTATGCATAAAAAAACATAATGCTCGGAGAACTTTTCAGTTTTGAGGTCCGAGGTGCCCCGTGGTCCAATTTTGGTGCCGGTGGAGCATTTTCGGCCATTTTTGCAATTTTCGTACGAAAATAAGACTTTTGGGTTTTGGTGCCCCGTGATCCCTGGCACAATCTTATGCATAAAAAACAATAATGCTCGGAACTCTTTTCAGTTTTGGTGCCCCGTGATCCCTGGCACAATCTTATGCATAAAAAACAATAATGCTCGGAACTCTTTTCAGTTTTGAGGTCCGCGGTGCCCCGTTGTCCAATTTTGGTGTCGGTGGTGCATTTTCTACCATTTGTGCAATTTTCATGCGAAAATAAGACTTTTAGGTTTTGGTGCCCCGTAATCCCTGGTGCATTCTTTTGCATAAAAAACCATAATGCTCGGATCGCTTTTAGGTATTGAGGTCCGAGGTGCCCCTTGGTCAAAATTTGGTGCTCGTGGTGCAATTTCGGCCCATTGTGCAATTTTCGTGTGAAGATAAGACTTTTGGGTTTTGGACCCATGTGATCCCTGGTGCATTCTTATGCATAATAAACCATAATGCTCAGAGAACTTTTCAGTTTTGAGGTCCGAGGTGCCCCGTGGTCCAATTTTGGTGCCGGTGGAGCATTTTCGGCCATTTTTGCAATTTTCGTGCGAAAATAAGACTTTTGGGTTTTGGTGCCCCGAGATCCCTGGTGCATTCTTATGCATAAAAAACCATAATGCTCAGAGCACTTTTAGGTATTGAGGTCCGGGGTGTCCCATGGTCGAATTTTGGTTCCCGTCGTGCATTTTCGGCCCGCTGTGCAATTTTTGTGCGAAAATATGACTTTTTGGTTGTGGTGCCCCGTGATCCCTGGTGCATTCTTAAGCATAAAAAACCATCATGCTCGCAGCACTTTTCAGTTTTGAGGTCCGACGTGCCCCGCGGTCCAATTATGGTGCCCGTGGTGCATTTTTGGCCCATCGTGCAATTTTCGTGCGAAAATAAGACTTTTGGATTTTGGTACCCTGTGATCCTTGGTGCATTCTTATGCATAAAAAACCATAATGCTCAGAGAACTTTTCAATTTTGAGGTCCGAGGTGCCCCGTGGTCCAATTGCGGTGCTGGTGGTGCATTTTCGACAATTTGTGCAATTTTCGTGCGAAAATAAGACTTTGGGGTTTTGGTGCCCCGTTATCCCTGGTGCATTCTTATGCATAAAAAACCATCTTGGTCGGATCACTTTTCAGTTTTGAGGTCCGTGGTGCCCCGTGGTCCAATTTTGGTGCAAGTGGTGCATTTTCAGCCATTTGTGCAATTTTCGTGCGAAAATAAGACTTTTGGGTTTTGGTGCCCCGCGATCCCTGGTGCATTCTTAAGCATAAAAAACCATAATGCTCAGAGCACTTTTCAGTTTTGGGGTCCTAGGTGCCCCGTGGTCCAATTTTGGTGCTCGTGGTATAATTTCGGTCCATTGTGCAATCTTCGTACGAAAATAAGACTTTTGGATTTTGATTCCCCATGATCCCTGGTGCATTCTTAAGCATAAAAAGCCATAATGCCTCGACCACTTTTCAGTTTTGAGGTCCGACGTGCCCCGTGGTCCAATTTTGGTGCCCGTGGTGCATTTTCGGCCATTGCTGAAATTTTCGTGCGAAAATAAGACTTTTGGGTTTTTGTGCCCTATGAACCCTGGTGCATTCTTATGCATTAAAAACCATAATGCTCATAGAGCTTTTCAGTTTTGAGGTCCAAGGTGCCTCGTGGTCCAATTTTGGTGCCCGTGGTGCATTTTCGGCCCTTTCTGCAATTTTCGTGCGAAAATAAGACTTTTGGGTTTTGGTGCACCATGATCCCTGGTGCATTCTTATGCATAAAAAACAATAATGCTTGGAACACTTTTTAGTTTTGAGGTCCGTGGTGCCCCATGGTCCAATTTTGGCCCATTGTGGAATTTTCATTCGAAAATAGGACTTTTGGGTTTTGGTGCCCCAATATCCCAGGTGCATTCTTATGCATAAAAAACCATAATGCTTGGAGCACTTTCAGTTTTCAGGTCCACAGTGCCCCGTGGTCCAATGTTGGTGCCCGTGGTGCATTTTCGGCCTATTTTGCAATTTTAGTACGAAAATAAGGCTTTTGGGTTTTGCTGCCCCTGATCCCTGGTGTATTCTTATGCATAAAAACCATAATGCTTAGAGTACTTTTCAGTTTTGAGGTCCATGGTGCCCTGTGGTTCAATTTTGGTGCCGGTGGTGCATTTTCGACCATTTGTGAAATTTTCGTGCAAAAATAAGACTTTCGGGTTTTGGTGCCCTGTGATCCCTGGTGCATTCTTTTGCATAAAAAACCATAATACTCATAGTACTTTTCAGTTTTGAGGTTCGAGGTGCCCCGTGGTCCAATTTTGGTGTCCGTGGTGCATTTTCGGCCGTTTGTGCAATTTTCGTGCGAAAATTAGAGATTTGGGTTTTGGTGCCTCGTGATCCTTGGTGCATTCTTATGCATAAAAAACCACAATGCTCGGAACACTTTTCTGTCTTGAGGTCCGTGCTACCTCGTGGTCCAATTTTGGTGCCGGTGGTGCATTCTTTTGCAAAAAAAAAGTATAATTTCTGGAAAACTTTTTAGTTTTCAGGTCCGTGGTGCCCCATGGTCTAATTTTGGTGTCAGGAGTGCATTTTCGGCCATTTGTGCAATTTTCGTGCGAAAATAAGGCTTTTGGGTTTTGGTGCCCCATGATCGCTGGTGCATTCTTATACAGAATAAACCATAATGCTAGTAACACTTTTCAGTTTTGAGGTCCGTGCTACCGCGTGGTCCAATTTTGGTTCCTGTGGTGCATATTCGGCAGATTGAGCAATTTTCGTGCGAAAATAAGACTTTTGGGTTTTGGTGCCCCCTGATCCTTGGTGCATTCTTATACAAAAAAAACCATAATGCTCGGAGCACCTTTCAGTTTTGAGGTCTGAGGTGCCCCATGGTCCAATTTTGGTGCCGGTGGTGCATTTTCGGCTATTTGTGCAATTTTCTTGCGAAAATAAAACTTTGGCGTTTTGGTGCCCCGTGAGCCCTCATGCATTCTTATTCATAAAAACAAAAATGCTTGGAGCACTTTTCAGTTTTGAGGTCCGAGGTGCCCCGTGGTCCAATTTTGGTGCCCGTGGTGCATTTTCGGCCATTGCTGAAATTTTCGTGCGAAAATAAGACTTTTGGGTTTTTGTGCCCTATGAACCCTGGTGCATTCTTATGCATTAAAAACCATAATGCTCATAGAGCTTTTCAGTTTTGAGGTCTGAGGTGCCCCGTGGTCCAATTTTAGTGCCCGTGGTGCATTTTCGGCCCTTTCTGCAATTTTCGTGCGAAAATAAGACTTTTGGGTTTTGGTGCCCCATGATCCCTGGTGCATTCTTATGCATAAAAAACAATAATGCTTGGAAGACTTTTTAGTTTTGAGGTCTGTGGTGCCCCATGGTCCAATTTTGGTGCCCGTGATGCAATGTTGGCCCATTGTGGAATTTTCATTCGAAAATAGGACTTTTGGGTTTTGGTGCCCCAATATCCCAGGTGCATTCTTATGCATAAAAAACCATAATGCTTGGAGCACTTTCAGTTTTCAGGTCCACAGTGCCCCGTGGTCCAATGTTGGTGCCCGTGTTGCATTTTCGGCCTATTTTGCAATTTTCGTACGAAAATAAGGCTTTTGGGTTTTGCTGCCCCCTGATCCCTGGTGCATTCTTATGCATAAAAAACCATAATGCTTGGAGTACTTTTCAGTTTTGAGGTCCATGGTGCCCTGTGGTCCAATTTTGGTGTCGGTGGTGCATTTTCGGCCATTTGTGAAATTTTCGTGCAAAAATAAGACTTTCGGGTTTTGGTGCCCTGTGATCCCTGGTGCATTCTTTTGCATAAAAAACCATAATACTCATAGTACTTTTCAGTTTTGTGGTTCGAGGTGCCCCGTGGTCCAATTTTGGTGCCCGTGGTGCATTTTCGGCCGTTTGTGCAATTTTCGTGCGAAAATTAGAGATTTGGGTTTTGGTGCCTCGTGATCCTTGGTGCATTCTTATGCATAAAAAACCACAATGCTCGGAACACTTTTCTGTCTTGAGGTCCGTGCTACCTCGTGGTCCAATTTTGGTGCCGGTGGTGCATTCTTTTGCAAAAAAAAAAGTATAATTATTGGAAAACTTTTCAGTTTTCAGGTCCGTGGTGCCCCATTGTCTAATTTTGGTGTCGGGAGTGCATTTTTAGCCATTTGTGCAATTTTCGTGCGAAAATAAGACTTTTGGGGTTTTGTGCCCCATGATCCCTGGTGCATTCTTATACAGAATAAACCATAATGCTAGTAACACTTTTCAGTTTTGAGGTCCGTGCTACCGCATGGTCCAATTTTGGTGCCGGTGGTGCATTTTTGACCATTTGTGCAATGTTCGTGCGAAAATAAGACTTTTGGGTTTTGGTGCCCCATGATCCCTGGTGCATTTTTATCCGTAAAAAACCATAATACTCGGAGCATTTTTCAGTTTTGAGGTCCGACGTGGCCCGTGGTGCATTTTCGGTCCATTGTGTAATTTTCGTTCGAAAAGAGGAATTTTTGGTTTTGGTGCCCCGTGATCCCTGGTGCATTCTTATCCTTAAAAAACCATAATGCTTGGTGCGCTTTTCAGTTTTCAGGTCCACGATGCCTCGTGATCCAGTTTTGGTTCCTGTGGTGCATATTCGGCAGATTGAGCAATTTTCGTGCGAAAATAAGACTTTTGGGTTTTGGTGCCCCCTGATCCCTGGTGCATTCTTATGCATAAAAATCCATTATACTCGGAGAACTTTTTAGTTTTGAGGTCTGAGGTGCCCCGAGGTCCAATTTTTGTGCCGGTGGTGCATTTTCGGCCCATTGTGCAATTTTCGTGCGAAAATAAGACTTTTGGGTTTTGGTGCCCTATGATCCCTGGTTCATTCTTATGCATACAAAACCATAATTCTTGGAGCACTTTTTAGTTTTGAAGTTCGAGGTGTCCCGTGGTCCAATTTTGGTGCCCATAATGCATTTTTGGCCAATTGTGCAATTTTCGTGCGAAAATAAGACTTTTGGGATTTGGGGCCCTATGATCGTTTGTGCATTCTTATGCATAAAAAACGATAATGCTCGGAGCACTTTTCAGTTTTGGGGTCCGAAGTGCCCCCTGGTCCAATTTTGGTGCCTGTGGAGCATTTTCGGCCCATTGTGCAATTTTCATGCGAAAATGAAACTTTTGGGTTTTGGTGGCCCGTGATCCCTGGTGCATTTTTATGCATAAAAAACCATATTGCTTAGAACACTTTTCTGTCTTGAGGTCCGTGCTACCTAGTGGTCCAATTTTGGTGCCGGTGGTGCACTCTTTTGCAAAAAAAAAAAGCATAATTATTGGAAAACTTTTCAGTTTTCAGGTCCGTGGTGCCCCATGGTCTAATTTTGGTGTCGGGAGTGCATTTTCGGCCATTTGTGCAATTTTCGTGCAAAAAAAAGACATTTGGGTTTTGGTACCCCATGATCCCTGATGCATTCTTATACAGAATAAACTATAATGCTAGTAACACTTTTCAGTTTTGAGGTCCGTGCTACCGCGTGGTCCAATTTTGGTGCCAGTGGTGCATTTTTTACCATTTGTGCAATGTTCATGCGAAGATAAGACTTTTGGGTTTTGGTGCCCCCTGATCCCTGGTGCATTCTTATGCATAAAAATCCATTATACTCAGAGAACTTTTTAGTTTTGAGGTCTGAGGTGTCCCGTGGTCCAATTTTTGTGCCGGTGGTGCATTTTCGGCCCATTGTGCAATTTTCGTGCGAAAATAAGACTTTTGGGTTTTGGTGCCCCATAATCCCTGGTGCATTCTTATGGATAAAAATCCATAATTCTCGGAGCACTTTTAAGTTTTGAAATTCGTGGTGCCCCGTGGTCCAATTTTGGTGTCCATGATGCATTTTTGGCCCATTGTGCAATTTTTGTGCAAAAATAAGGCTTTTGGATTTGGGGCCCCATGATCGTTAGTGCATTCTTATGCATAAAAAATGATAATGCTCGGAGCACTTTTCAATTTTGAGGTCCGAAGTGCCCCCTTGTCCAATTTTGGTGCCTGTGGGGCATTTTCGGCCCATTGTGCAATTTTCATGCGAAAATGAAACTTTTAGGTTTTGGTACCACGTGATCCCTGGGACTTTCTTATGCATAAAAAACCATAATGCTCGGAGCACTTATCAGTTTTGAGGTCCGAGGTGCCCCGTGGTCCAATTTTGGTGCCAGTGGTGGATTTTCGGCCCATTGTGCAATTTTCGTGCGAAAATAAGACTTTTGGGATTTGGTGCCCCGTGATCCCTGGTGCATTTTTATGCATAAAAAACCGTATTACTCAGAACACTTTTCAGTTTTGAGGTCCGAGGTGCCCCGTGGTCTAATTTTGGTGTCGGTGCTGCATTTTCGGCCCATTGTGCAATTTTCGTGCGAAAATAAGACTTTTGGGTTTTGGTGCACCGTAATCCCTGGTTCATTCTTATGCCTGAAAAACAATAATGCTCGGAGCACTTTTAATTTTTGACGTCCGAGGTTCCCCATGGTCCAATTTTGGTTCCTGTGATGCATTTTCAGCCCATGGTACAATTCTCGTGTGAAAATAAGACTTTTGGATTTTGGTGCCCTGTGATCCCTGGTGCGTTCTTATGCATAAAAAACCATAATGCTTGGAGCACTTTTCAATTTTGAGATCCGACGTACCCCGTGGTCCAATTTTGGTGCCAGTGGTGCATTTTCGGCCCGTTATGCAATTTTCGTGCGAAAATAAGTCTTTTTGGTTTTGGTGCCCCGTGATCCCTAGGGCATTCTTATGCATAAAAACGATACTGCTCGGAGCACTTTTCAATTTTGAGGTCCGAGGTGCCCCGTGGTCCAATGTTGGTGCCCGTGATGCATTTTCGGCCCATTGTGCAATTTTCATGTAAAAATAAGCCTTTTGGGCTTTGGTGCACCGTGATCCCTGGTTCATTCTTATGCATAAAAATCCATAATGCTCGAAGCACCTTTATGTTTTGAGGTACGAGGTGCCTTGTGGTCCAATTTTGGTGCCCGTGGTGCATTTTTGACCCATTGTGTAATTTTCGTGCGAAAATAAGAATTTTGCGTTTTGGTGCCCCATGATCCCTGGTGCATTCTTATGAATAAAAAAACAATAATGCTCGGACCACTTTTAAGTATTGAGGTCCGAGGTACCCCGTGGTCCAATTTTGGTGCCCATCGTGCATTTTCAACCCTTTGTGCAATTTTCGTGCGAAAATAAGACTTTTGGGTTTTGGTGCCCTGTGATCCTTGGTGCATTCTTATGCATAAAAAAACATAATGCTCGAATCACTTTACAGTTTTGAGGTTCGTGGAGCCCCGTGGTCCAACTTTTGTGCTGGTGTTGCATTTTCGGACATTTGTCCAATATTTGTGTGAAAATATGACTTTTGTGTTTTGGTGCCCCGTGATCCCTGGTGCATTCTTATACATAAAAAATGATAATGCTTGGAGCACTTTTCAGTTTTGAGGTCCGAGGTGCCCTGTGGTCCAATTTTGGTGCCCGTGATGCATTTTCGGCCCATTGTGCAATTTTCGTGTAAAAATAAGCCTGTTGGGCTTTGGTGCACCGTGATCCCTGGTTCATTCTTATGCATAAAAATCCATAATGCTCGGAGCACTTTTGAGTTTTGAGGTCCGAGGTGCCCCGTGGTCCAATTTTGGTGCCCGTGGTGCATTTTCGGCCCATTGTGTAATTTTCGTGCGAAAATAAGACTTTTTGGTTTTGGTGCCCCGTGATACCTTGTGCATTCTTACGCATAGAAAAACATAATGCTCGGAACACCTTTCAGTTTTGAGGTCCGTGGTGCCTCGTGGTCCAATTTTGGTGTCGGTGGTTCATTTCCAGTCATTAGTGCAATTTTCATGAGAAAATAGGACTGTTAGGTTTGGTGCCTTATGAACCCTGGTGTATTCTTATGGATAAAAAACCATAATGCTCGTATCACTTTTAAGTTTTGAGGGGCGACGTGCCCCGTGGTGCAATTCCGACCCTTTGTGCAATTTTCGTGCGAAAGTAAGACTTTTGGGTTTTGGTGCCCCGTGATCCTTGGTGCATTCTTATGCATAAAAAAACCATAATGCTCGGAACACTCATCAGTCTTGTGGTTCGTGGTGCCCCGTGGTCCTATTTTAGTGCCGGGGTGCATTTTCGGCCATTTGTGCAATTTTCGTGCGAAAATAAGACTTTTGGGTTATGGTGCCCCCGTGATCCCTAGTGCATTCTTATGCATAAAAAACCATAATGCTCGGAGTACTTTTAGGTTCTGAGGTCCGAGGTGCCCCGTGGTCCAATTTTGGTGCCCGTGGTGCATTTTTGGCCCATCATGCAATTTTCGTACGAAAATAAGACTTTTGGGTTTTGGTTCCCCGTGATCCCTGGTGGATTCTTATGCATAAAAAAGAAGAATGATCGGAACACATTTCAGTTTTGAGGTCTGTGGTGCCCCGTGGTTCAATTTTGATGTCGGTAATGCATTTTCGACCATTTGTGCAATTTTCGAGCGAAAATAAGACTTTTGGGTTTCGGTGCCCCGTGATCCCTGGGGCATTCTTATGCATAAAAACCATAATGCTGGGAGCACTTTTCAGTTTTGAGGTCCATGGTGCCCCATGGTCCAATTTTGGTGACGGTGGTGTATTTTTGGCCATTTGTGCAATTTTTGTGCGAAAATAAGACTTTTGGGTTTTGGTGCCCCGTGATCCTTGGTGCATTCTTTTGCAAAAAAAAAAAAGCATAATTATTGGAAAACTTTTCAGTTTTCAGGTCCGTGGTGCCCCATGGTCTAATTTTGGTGTCGGGGGTGCATTTTCGGCCATTTGTGCAATTTTCGTGCGCAAATAAGACTTTTGGGTTTTGGTGCCCCATGATCCCTGGTGCATTCTTATACAGAATAAACCATAATGCTAGTAACACTTTTCAGTTTTGAGGTTCGTGCTATCGCGTGGTCCAATTTTGGTGCCGGTGGTGCATTTTTGACCATTTGTGCAATGTTCGTGCGAACATAAGACTTTTGGGTTTTGGTGCCCCGTGATCCCTGGTGCATTTTTATGCATAAAAAACCGTAATACTCGGAGCATTTTTCAGTTTTGAGGTCCGACGTGCCCCGTGGTGCATTTTCGACCCATTGTGCAATTTTCATTCGAAAAGAGGAATTTTGGGTTTTGGTGCCCCGTGATCCCTGGTGCATTCTTATCCTTAAAAAACCATAATGCTTGGTGCGCTTTTCAGTTTTCAGGTCCACGGTGCCTCGTGGTCCAATTTTGGTTCCCGTGGTGCATATTCGGCCCATTGAGCAATTTTCGTGCGAAAATAAGACTTTTGGGTTTTGGTGCCCCCTGATCCCTGGTACATTCTTATGCATAAAACACAATAATGCTTGGACCACTTTGCAGTTTTGCGGTCGATGGTGCCCCGTGGTCCAATTTTAGTGCCAATGGTGCATTTTCGTCCAATTGTGCAATTTTCGTTCGAAAATAAGACTTTTTAGTTTTGGTACCTCTTGATCCCTGGTGCATTCTTATGCATAAAAAACTATAATGCTCGGACCACTTTTCAGTTTTGAGGTCCGAGGTGCCCCGTGGTCCAATTTTGGTGCCCGTGGTGCATTTTCGGCCCATTGTGCAATATTCGTGCGAAAATAAAACTTTTGGATTTTGGTGCCCCGTGATCTCTGGTTCATTTTTATGTATAAAAAATCATAATGCTCGGAGCACATTAATGTTTTGAGGTCCGACGTGCCCCGTGGTCCAATTTTGGTCCTCGTGATGCATTTTCGTCCTATTGTGCAATTTTCGTGCGAAAATTAGACTTTTGGGTTTTGGTGCCCCGTGACCCCTGGTGCATTCTTATGCATAAAAAACCATAATGCTTGGAATACTTTTCAGTTTTGAGGTCTGTGGTGCCCTGTGGTCCAATTTTGGTGCCGGTGGTGCATTTTCGGCCAGTTGTGAAATTTTCGTGTGAAAATAAGACTTTTGGGTGTTGGTGCCCCATGATTACTGGTGCATTCTTATGCATAAAAAACCATAATCCATGGAGCACTTTTCAGTTTTGAGGTCCATGGTGCACCGTGCTCCAATTTTGGTGCCGGGGGTGCATCTTCGGCCATATGTGCAATTTTTGTGCGAAAATAAGACTTTTGGGTTTTGGTGCCCCGTGATCCCTGGTGCTTTTTTATGCATAAAAATCGATAATGCTCGTTGCACTTTTCAGTTTTGAGGTCCGAGGAGCCCCGTAGTCCAATTTTGGTGCTTGTGGTTCATTTTTGGCCCATTGTGCAATTTTCGTGCGAAAATATGACTTTTCGGTTTTGGTGCCCCGTAATCCCTGGTGCATTCTTATGCATAAAAATCCATTATACTTGGAGAACTTTTTAGTTTTGAGGTCTGAGGTGCCTCGTGGTGCATATTCGGCCCATTGTGCAATTTTCGTGCGAAAATAAGACTTTTGGGTTTTGGTGCCCCATGATCCCTGGTGCATTCTTATGCATAAAAAACCATAATGCTCGGTGCACTTTTCAGTTTTGAGGTCCGACGTGCCCCGTGGTCTAATTTTGGTGCCCATTGTGCAATTTTCATGCGAAAATAAGACTTTTAGGTTTTGGTGCCCCGTAATCCCTAGTGCATTCTTATGCATAAAAATCCATTATACTCGAAGTAGTTTTTAGTTTTGAGGTCCAAGGTGCCCGTCATCCAATTTTGGTGCCCGTGGTGCATTTTCGGCCCATTGTGCAATTTTCGTGCGAAAATGAGAGTTTTGGGTTTTGGTGCCCCGTGATCCTTGGTGCATTCTTATGCATAAAAAACCATAATGCTTGAAGCACTTTTCAGTTTTGAGGTCCATGGTGCCCCGTGGTCCAATTTTGGTGCCGGTGGTGCATTCTCGGCCCATGGTACAATTCTCGGGCGAAAATAAGACTTTTGGGTTTTGGTGCCCCGTGATCCTTGGTGCGTTCTTATGCATAAAAAACCATAATGCTTGGAGCACCTTTCAGTTTTGAGGTCCGACGTGCCCCGTGGTCCAATTTTGGTGCCATTGGTGCATTTTCGACCCGTTGTGCAATTTTCCTTCGAAAATAAGTCTTTTGGGTTTTGGTGCCCGTGATTCCTGGGGCATTCTTATGCATAAAAATGACACTGCTCGTGGCACTTTTCAGTTTTGAGGTCCGAGGTGCCCCGTGGTCCAACTTTGGTTCCTGTGATGCATTTTCAGCCCATGGTGCAATTTTCGTGCGAAAATAAGACTTTTGGGTTTTGATGCCCCGTGATCCATGGTGCATTCTTATGCATAAAAAACCATAATGCTTGGAGCACTTTTCAGTTTTGAAGTCCAACGTGCCCCGTGGTCCAATTGTGGTGCCCGTGGTGCATTTTCTGCCCGTTGTGCAATTTTCGTGCGAAAATATGACTTTTGTGTTTTGGTGCCCCGTGATCCCTAGTGCATTCTTATACATAAAAAACGATAATGCTTGGAGCACTTTTCAGTTTTGAGGTCCGAGGTGCCCCGTGGTCCAATTTTGGTGGCCGTGATGCATTTTCGGCCCATTGTGCAATTTTCGTGTAAAAGTAAGGCTTTTGGGCTTTGGTGCACCGTGATCCCTGGTTCATTCTTATGAATAAAAGTCCATAATGCTCGGAGCACTTTTAAGTTTTGATGTCCGAGGTGCCCCGTGGTCCAATTTTGGTGCCCGTGGTGCATTTTCGGCCCATTATGTAATTTTCGTGCGAAAATAAGACTTTTGGGTTTTGGTGCACCATGATTCATGGTGCATTCTTATGCATAAAAAAACCATAATGCTCGGAGCATTTTTCAGTTTTGAGGTCCGAGGTGCCCCGTGGTCCAATTTTAGTGCCGGTAATGCATTTTCAGCCCGTTGTACAATTTTTGTGCGAAAATAAGACTTTTGGGTTTTGGTGCTTCGTGATCCCTGGTGCATTTTTATTCATAAAAAACCATAATGCTCGAAACACTTTTCAGTTTTGAGGTCCGTGGTGACCGTGGTGCATTATCGGCCATTTGAGAAATTTTCGTGCGAAAATAAGACTTTTAGGTTTTGGTGCCCCGTCATCCTTGGTGCATTCTAATGCATAAAAAACTATAATGCTTCAAGCACTTTTAAGTTTTGAGTTCCGTGGTGCCCCGTGGTCCAATTTTGGTGTCGGTGGTGCATTTTCGACCATTTGTGAAATTTACGACCGAAAATAAGACTTTTGGGTTTTGGTGCCCCATGATCCATGGTGCATTCTTATGCATAAAAAACCATAATGCTCAGAGCACTTTTCAGTTTTGATGTCCATGGTGCCCCGAGGTCCAATTTTCGTGCCGGTGGTGCATTCTCAGTCATTTGTGAAATTTTCGTGCGAAAATAAGACTTTTGGGTTTTGGTGCCCCGTGATCCTTGGTGCATTCTTATGCATAAAAAACTATAATTCTTGGAGCGCTCTTCAATTTTGAGGTTCGTGGTGCCCCGTGGTCCAATTTTGGTTCCGGTGTTGCATTTTCAGCCATATGTGAAATTTTTGTGCGAAAATAGGACTTTTGGGTTTTGGTACCGAGTGATCCCTGGTGCATTCTTATGCATTAGAAACCATAATGCTTGAAGCACTTTTTAGTTCTGAGGTCCATGGTGCCCCGTGGTCCAATTTTGGTGCCGGTGGTGCATTCTCTGCCATTTGTGAAATTTTCGTGCGAAAATAAGACTTTTGGCTTTTGGTGCCACATGATCCATGGTGCATTCTTATGCATAAAAAACCATGATGCTGGGAGAACTTTTAAGTTTTGAGGTCCGAGGTGCCCCGTGGTCCAATTTTGGTGCTCGTGGCGCATTTTCGGCCCATTGTGTAATTTTCGTGCGAAAATAAGACTTTTGGGTTTCGGTGCCCCGTGATCCCTGCTGCATTCTTATGCATAAAAAACCATAATGCTCATAACACTTTTCAGTTTTGAGGTCCGTGGTGCCCCGTGGTCCAATTTTGGTGCCGATGGTGCATTTTCGGCCTATTGTACAATTTTCGTGCGAAAATAAGACTTTTGGGATTTGATGCCCCGTTTCCCTGGTGCATTCTTATGCATAAAAAGCCATAATGCTCGGACCACTTTTATGTATTGAGGTCCGAGCTACCCCGTGGTTCAATTTTGGTGCCCGTGGTGCATTCTCGACCCTTTTGTGTAAGTTTCGTGCGAAAATAAGACTTTTGTGTTTTGGTGCCCCGTGATCCTTGGTGCATTCTTATGCATAGAAAACCATAATGCTTGAATCACTTTACAGTTTTGAGGTTCGTGGAGCCCCATGGTCCAATTTTGTTGCCGGTGTTGCATTTTCGGACATTTGTCCAATATTCGTGCGAAAATAAGACTTTTGGGTGTTGGTGTTCCGTGATCCCTGGTGCATTCTTATGCATTAAAAACCATAATGCCTGGACCACTTTTAAGTATTGAGGTCCGAGGTGCCCCATGGTCCAATTTTGGTGCCCGTGGTGCATTTTCGGCCCATTGTGCAATTTTCGAGCGAAAATAGGACTTTTGGGTATTGGTGCCCCGTCATTTCTGGTGCATTTTATCCATAAAATGCCACATTGCTCGGAACACTTTTCAGTTTTGAGGTCTGTGGTGCCCCGTGGTCCAATTTTGGTGTCGGTAATGAATTGTCAGCCCATTGTACAATTTTTGTGCGAAAATAAGACTTTTGGGTTTTGGTGCCTCGTGATCCCTGGTGCATTCTTATTCATAAAAAACCATAATGCTAGGAACACTTTTCAGTTTTGAGGTCCGTGGTGCCCGTGGTGCATTTTCGGCCATTTGAGAAATTTTCGTGCGAAAATAAGACTTTTAGGTTTTTGTTCCCCGTGATCCTTGGTGCATTCTAATGCATAAAAAACCATAATGCTTGGAGAACTTTTAAGTTTTGAGTTCCGTGGTGCCCCGTGGACCAATTTTGGTGTCAGTGATGCATTTTCGGCCATTTGTGCAATTTTCGTGCGAAAATAAGACTTTTGGGTTTTGGTGCCCCGTGATCCCTAGTGCATTCTTATGCAAAAAAAACCATAATGCTTAGAGAACTTTTTAGTTTTGAGGTCTGTCATGCCTCGTGGTCCAATTTTGGCGCCTGTGGTGCATTTTCGGTCCATTGTGCAATTTTCATGCGAAAATAAGTCTTTTGGGTTTTGGTGCCCCGTGATCCCGGGGGCATTCTTATGCATAAAATCGATAATGCTCGAAACACTTTTCAGTTTTGAGGTCTGTGGTGCCCAATGGACCAATTTTGGTGCCGATAATGCATTTTCGGCCATTTGTGAAATTTTCTTGTGAAAATAAGACTTTTGGGTTTTGGTGCCCTGTGATCGCTAGTACATTCTTATACATAAAAAACCATAATAGTTGGAGCACTTTTCAGTTTTGAGGTCCACGGTGCCCCGTGGTCCAATTTTGGTTCCCGTGGTGCATTTCTAGCAATTTGTCAAATTTTCGTGCCAAAATAAGAGTTTTGGGTTTTGGTGCCCTGTGATCCCTGGTGGATTCTTATGCATAAAAAACCATAATGCTTGACGAACATTTAAGTTTTGAGTTCCGAGGTGTCCCGCGGTCCAATTTTGGTGCCCGTGATGCATTTTCGGCCCATTGTGCAATTTTCGTGCGAAAATAAGACTTTTAGGTTTTGGTGCCCCGTGATTCCTGGTGAATTCTTATGGATAAAAATCAATAATGGTTGGAACACTTTTAAGTTTTGAGGTCCGAAGTGCCCCGTGGTCTAATTTTTGTGCCCGTGGTGCATTTTCGGTCCATTGTGCAATTTTCGTGCGAAAATAAGACTTTTGGGTTTTGGTGCCCCGTGATCCCTGGTGCATTCTTAGGCATAAAAAACCATAATGCTTGGAGCACTTTTTAGTTTTGAGGTCCGTCGTGCCCCGTCATCCAATTTTGGTGCATGTTGTGCATTTTCGGCCCATTGTGCAATTTTCATGCCAAAATAAGACATTTGGGTTTTGGTGCCCCGTGATTCTTGGTGCATTCTTATGCATAAAAAACCGTAATGCTCGGAACACTTTTCAATCTTGTGGTTCGTGGTGCCCCGTGGTCATATTTCGGTGCTCGTGGTTCATTTTCGACACATTGTGCAATAATCGTGCAAAAATAAGACTTTTGGTTTTTGGTGCCCCGTGATCCCTGGTGCATTCTTACGCATAAAAAATCATAATGTTTGCAACACTTTTCAATTTTGAGGTCTTTGGTGCCCCGTGGTCCAATTTTGGTGCCGGTGGTGCATTTTCGGCCATTTATGCAATTTTCATACGAAAATAAGACTTTTGGGTTTTGGTGCCCCGTGATCCCTGGTGAATTCTTATGCATAAAAAACCATAATACCTAGAGCACTTTTCAGTTTTGATATCCACGGTGCCTCGTGGTCAAAATTTGGTGCCGGTGGTGCATTTTCGGCCATTTGTGAAATTTTCTTGTGAAAATAAGACTTTTGGGTTTTGGTGCCCCGTGAAACCTGTTGCATTCTTATGCATAAAAAACCATAATGCTTGGAACACTTTTTAGTTTTGAGCTCTGTGGTGCCCCGTGGTCCAATTTTGGTATCCATGGTGCATTTTTGGCCCATTGTGCAATTTTCGTGCGAAAATATGACTTTTAGCATTTGGCGCCCCGTCATCCCTGGTGCAATCTTATGCATAAAAAACCATAATGCTAGGATCAATTTAAAGTATTGAGGTCCGACATGCCTCGTGGTCCAATTTTCGTGCCCGTGGTGCATTTTCGGCCCATTGTGCAATTTGCTAATGAAAATAAGACTTATGGGTTTTGGTGTCCCGTGATCCCTGGTGCATTCTTATGCATAAAAAACCATAATGCTCTGACCACTTTTAAGTATTGAGGTCCGAGGTGCCCCGTGGTCCAATTTTGGTGCCCGTGGTGCATTTTCGCCATATTATGCAATTTTCATGCGAAAATAAGACTTTTGGGTGTTGGTTCCCCGTGATCCCTGGTGCATTCTTATGCATAAAAAACCATAATACTCGGAACACTTTTCAGTTTTGCGATCCGTGGTGCCGCGTGGTCCAATTTTTGTGTCGGTGGTGCATTTTCGCCCATTTGTGCAATTTTCATGCCAAAATAAGACTTTTGGGTTTTGGTGCCCCGTGATCCCTGGTGGTTTCTCATGCATAAAAAATCATAATGCTTGGAGCACTTTTCAGTTTTGAGGTCCGAGGTGCCCCGTGGTCCAATTTTGGTGCCCGTCATGCATTTTCGGCCCATTGTGCAATTTTCATGCGAAAATGGGACTTTTGGGTTTTGGTGCCCCGTGATCCCTGGTGCATTCTTATGCATAAAAAACCATGATGCATGGAACACTTTTCAGTTTTGAGGTCCATGGAGCCCCGTGGTACAATTTTGGTGCCGGTAATGCATTTTCAACCATTTGTGCAATTTTCGTGTGAGAATAAGACTATTGGGTGTTGGTGCCCCGTAATCCCTGGCGCATTCTTATGCATAAGAAACCATAATGCTTGGAGCACTTTTAAGTTTTGATGTCCCAGGTGCCCCGTGATCCAATTTTGGTGCCCGTGGTGCATTTTCAGCCCATTATTTAATCTTCGCCCGAAAATAAGACTTTTCGGTTTTGGTGCCCTGTGAACCCTGGGGCATTCTTATGAATAAAAAACCATAATGCTCATAGCACTTTTCTGTTTTGAGGTCGGAGGTGCCCGTGATCCAATTTTGGTGCCTGTGGTGCATTTTCGGTCCATTGTTAAATTTTCGTGCGAATATAAGAGTTTTAGTTTTTTTACCCCTTGATCCTTGGTGCATTCTTATGCATTAAAAAACCATAATGCTCGGAACGCTTTTCAGTCATGAGGTTTGTGGTGCCCCATGGTCCAATTTTGGTGTCGGGGGTACATTTTCGGACATTAGAGCATTTTTCGTGCGAAAATAAGACTTTTGGGTTTTGGTGTCCCGTGATTCCTGATGCATTCTTATGCATAAAAAACCTTAATGCTCGGAGCACTTTTCAGTTTTCAGGTCTGAGGTGCCCCGTGGTCTAATTTTTGTGCCCGTGGTGCATTTTCGGTCCATTGTACAATTTTCGTGCAAAAATAAGACTTTTGGGTTTTAGTGCCCTGTGATCCCTGGTGCATTCTTATGCATAAAAAACAATAATGCTCGAAACACTTTTTAGTTTTGACGAATGTGGTGCCCCGTGGTCCATTTTTGGTGCCGGTGGTGCATTTTCAGCCATTTGTTCAATTTTCATGCGAAAATAAAACTTTTGGGTTTTGGTGCCCCATGAACCTTGGTGCATTCTTATGCATAAAAAACCAGAATGCACGGAACACTTTTCAGTCTTGAAGTTTGTGGTGCACCGTGGTCTAATTTTGGTGTCGGTGGTGCATTTTTGGCCATTTGTGCAATTTTCGTGCGAAAATAAGAATTTTGGGTTTTGGTGCCCCGTGATCCTTGGTGCATTCTTATGCATAAAAAACCATAATGCTTGGAAGACTTTTCAGTCTTGAGGTTCGTGGGGCCTCGTGGTCCAATTTTGGTGTCAGGGGTGCATTTTCGGCCATTTGTGCATTTTTTGGGCGAAAATAAGACTTTTGGGTTTTGGTGCCCCGTGATCCCTGATGCATTCTGATGCGTAAAAAATCTTAATGCTTAGAGCACTTTTAAGTTTTCAGGTCCGAGGTGCTCCGTGGTCTAATTTTGGTGCCGTGGTGCATTTTCGTCCCATTGTGCAATTTTCGTGCGAAAATAAGACTTTTGGATTTTATTGCCCTATAATCCCTGGTGCATTCTTATGATAAAAAACCATAATTCTTGGAGCGCTTTTCATTTTGAGGTCTGTGGTGCCCCGTGGTCCGATTTTGGTGTCGATGGTGCATATTCGGCCAATTGTGAAATTTTCGTGCGAAAATAAGACTTTTGGATTTTGGTGCCCCGTGATCCCTGGTGCGTTCTTATGCAAAAAAAATTATAATGCTCGCAACTCTTTTTCAGTTTTGAGGTTCGTGGTGCCCCGTGGTCCAATTTTCGTGTTTATTTTGCATTTTCGGCCCATTGTGCAATTTTCAGTTTTGAGGTCCGTGTTGCCCCGTTGTACAATATTGGTGCCGGTGGTGCATTTTCGGCCAATTGTGAAATTTTTGTTGCAAAAATAAGACTTTTGGGTTTTGGTGCCCTGTGATCCCTGGTGCATTGTTATGCATAAAAAACCATAATGCTTGGAGGACTTTTAAGTTTTGAGCTCCCAGGTGCCCCGTGGTCCAATTTTGGTGCCCGTGGTGCATTTTGGTGCCCGTGGTGCATTTGGGACCATTGTGCAATCTTCGTGTGAGAATAAGACTTTTGCGTTTTTGTGCCCCGTGATCCCTGGTGCATTCTTATGCATAAAAAAGCATAATGGTCGGAGCACTTTTCAGTTTTGAGGTGCGTGTTGCCCCGTGGTCCAATTTTGGTGCCGGTGGTGCATAAGTCTATGTGTGTAATTTTCATGCGAAAAAAAGACTTTTGGGTTTTGGTGCCCTATGATCATTGGTGGATTCTTATGCATATAAAACCATAATGCTCGGAACACTTTCCAGTCTTGAGGTTCGTCATGCCCCGTTGTCCAATTTTGGTGTCGGGGGTGCATTTTCGGCCATTTGTCCAATTTTCGTGCAAAAAAAAAGACATTTGGGTTTTGGTGCCCCGTGATCCCTGGTGCATTCTTATGCAGAAAAAACCATAATGCTTGGAGCACTTTTCAGTTTTGAGGTCCGTAGTGCCCCGTGGTCCAATTTTGGTGCCTGTGGGGCATTTTCGGCCATTTGTGAAATTTTCGTGCGAAAATAAGACTTTTGTGTTTTGGTGCCCTGTGGTCCCTGGTGCATTCTTATGCATAAAAAACCATAATGTTTGGAGCACTTTTAAGTTTTGAGCTCCCAGGTGTCCCGTGATCCAATTTTGGTGCCCATGGTGCATTTTCGGCCCATTGTGCAATCTTGGCCTGAAAATAAGACTTTTGGGTTTTGCTGCCCTGTGAACCCTGGTGCATTCTTATGCATAAAAAACCATAACGCTCGTAGCACTTTTCTGTTTTGAGGTTCGAAGTGCCCCGTGATCCAATTTTGCTGCCCGTGGTGCATTTTCGGTCCATTGTTCAATATTCGTGCGAAAATAAGACTTTTGGGTTTTTTTGCCCCTTGATCCTTGGTGCACTCTTATGCATAAAAAAACCATACTGCTCGAAACACTTTTCAGTCTTGAGGTTCGTGGTGCCCCGTGGTCCAATTTTGGTGTCAGGGGTACATTTTCGGACATTTGTGCATTTTTCATGCGAAAATAAGACTTATGGGTTTTGGTGTCCCGTAATCCTTGATGCATTCTTTTGCATAAAAAACCTAAATGCTCGGAGCACTTTTCAGTGTTCAGGTCCGAGGTGCCCCGTGGTCTAATTTTTGTACCCGTGATGCATTTTCGGCCCATTGTGCAATTTTCGTGCAAAAATAAGACTTTTGGGTTTTAGTGCCTCGTGATCCCTGGTGCATTCTTATGCATAAAAAACCATAATGCTCGAAACACTTTTCAATTTTGAGGACTGTGGTGCCCGTGGTGCATTTTCGGCCATTTGTGCAATTTTCGTGCGAAAATAAGACTTATGGGTTTTGGTGCCCCATGATCCTTGGTGCATTCTTATGCATGAAAACCCAGAATGCACGGAACACTGTTCAGTCTTGAAGTTTGTGGTGCCCTGTGGTCAAATTTTGGTGCCGGTGGTGCATTTTCGGCCATTTGTTCAATTTTCGTGCGAAGATAAGACTTTCGGGTTTTGGTGCCCCGTGATCCTTGGTGCATTCTTATGCATAAAAAACCATATTGCTCAGAACACTTTTCAGTCTTGAGGTTCGTGGTGCCTCGTGGTCCAATTTTGGAGCCAGGGGTGCATTTTCGGCCATTTGTGCATTTTTCGGGCGAAAATAAGACTTTTGGGTTTGGGTGCCCCGTGATCCCTGGTGCATTCTTATGCATAAAAAATCTTAATACTCAAAGCACTTTTCAGTTTTCAGGTCCGAGGTGCTCCGTGGTCTAACTTTTGTGCCCGTGGTGCATTTTCGGCCCATTGTGCAATTTTCGCGCCAAAATAAGACTTTTGGATTTTATTGCCCCGTGATCCCTGGTGCATTCTTATGATAAAAAACCATAATGCTCGGAGCACTTTTCAGGTTTGAGGTCCGTGTTGCCCCGTGGTACAATTTTGGTGCCGGTGGTGCATTTTCGGCCATTTGTGAAATTTTTGTTGCGAAAATAAGACTTTTGGGTTTTCGTGCCCCGTGATCCCTAGTACATTCTTTTGCGTAAAAAACCATAATGCTTGGAGCACTATTAAGTTTTGAGCTCCCAGGTGCCCCGTGGGGCAATTTTGGTGCCCGTGGTGCATTTTGGGCCTATTATGCAGTCTTCGTTTGAGAATAAGAGTTTTGCGTTTTGGTGCCCCGTGATCCCTGGTGCATTCTTATGCATGAAAAAGCATAATACTTTGAGCACTTTTTAGTTTTGAGGTCCGTGTTACCCCGTGGTCCAATTTTGGTGCCGGTGGTGCATTTTCGGCTTTGTGTAATTTTTGTGCAAAATAAGACTTTTGGGTTTTGGTGCCCCATGATCCTTGGTGGATTGTTATGCATAAAAAACCGTAATGCCCGAAACACTTTCCAGTCTTGAGGTTCGTTGTGCCCCGTTGTCCAATTTTGGTGTCGGGGGTGCATTTTCGACCATTTGTGCAATTTTCGTGCGAAAATAAGACATTTGGGTTTTGGTGCCCCGTGATCCCTGGTGCGTTCTTATGCAGAAAAAACCATAATGCTTGGAGCACTTTTCAGTTTTGAGGTCCGTAGTGCCCCGTGGTCCAATTTTGGTGCCTGTGGGGCATTTTCGGCCATTTGTGAAATTTTCGTGCGAAAATAAGACTTTTGTGTTTTGGTGCCCCGTGATCCCTGGTGCATTCTTATGCATAAAAAACCATAATGCTTGGAGCACTTTTAAGTTTTGAGCTCCCAGGTGCCCCGTGATCCAATTTTGGGCCCGTGGTGCATTTTCGGCCCATTGTGCAATCTTTGCCCGAAAATAAGACTTTTGGGTTTTGGTGTCCTGTGAACCCTGGTGCATTCTTATGCCTAAAAAACCATAATGCTCATAGCACTTTTCTGTTTTGAGGTCCGAGGTGCCCCGTGATGCAATATTGGTGCCTGTGGTGCATTTTCGGTCCATTGTTCAATTTTCGTGCGAAAATAAGACTTTTGGGTTTTTTTGCCCCTTGATCCTTGCTGCATTCTTATGCATAAAAAAAATCATAATGCTCGGAACACTTTTCAATCTTGAGGTTCGTGGTGCCCTGTGGTCCAATTTTGATGCCGGGGGTACATTTCCGGACATTTGTGCATTTTTTGTGCGAAAATAAGACTTTTGGGTTTTGGTGTCCTGTGATCCGTGATGCATTCTTATGCATAAAAAACCTTAATGCTCGGAGCACTTTTCGATTTTCAGGTCCGAGGTGCTCCGTGGTCTAATTTTTGTGCCCGTGGGGTATTTTCGGCCCATTGTCCAATTTTCGTGCGAAAGTAAGACTTTTGGGTTTTGGTGCCCCGTGATCCTTGGTGTATTCTTATGCATAAAAAACCATAATGCTCGGAACACTTTTCAGTCTTGAAGTCCGTAGTGCCTCGTGGTCTAATTTTGGTGCCGGTGGTGCATTTTCGGCCATTTGTTCAATTTTCGTACGAAAATAAGACTTTTGGGTTTTTTTGCCCCTTGATCCTTGGTGCATTCTTATGCATAAAAAACCATAATGCTCGGAACACTTTTCAGTATCGAGGTTCATGGTGCCCCGTGGTCCAATTTTTGTGCCCGTGGTGCATTTTCGTCACATTGTGCAATTTTCATGCGAAATAAAAGACTTTTCGATTTTGGTGCCCCGTGATCCCTGGTGCATTCTTATGCATAAAAACCCATAATGCTCGGAACACTTTTCAGTTTTGAGGCTCGTGGTGCCCCATGGTGCAATTTTGGTGCCTTTGGTGCATTGCCGACCATTTGTGTAGTTTTCGGTCGAAAATAAGACTTTTGGTGCTTCGTGATCCCTGGTGCATTCTTATGCATAAAAAACCAAAATGCTCGGAGCACTTTTAAGTATTGAGGTCCGAGGTGCCTCGTGGTCCAAGTTTTGTGCCCGTGGTGCATTTTCGGCCCATTGTGCAATTTTTGTGCGAAAATAAGACTTTACGGTTTTGGTGCCCCGTGATCCCTAGTGCATTGTTATGCATAAAAACCCATAATGCTCTGAATACTTTTCAATTTTAAGGTTCGTGGTGTCCTGTGGTCCAATTTTGGTGCTTGTGGTGCATTTTCGGCCATTTGTGCAGTTTTCGTGCGAAAATAAGACTTTTGGGTTCTAGTGTTCGTGATCCCTGGTGCATTCTGATGCATAAAAAACATAATGCTAGGAGCACTTTTTAGTTTTGAGATCCGTGGTGCCCCGTGGTCCAAATTTGGTGCCGGTCGTGCATTTTCGGCCATTTGTGAAATTTTCGTCCGAAAGTTAGACTTTTGGGTTTTGGTGCCCCATGATCCTTGGTGCATTCTTATGCATAAAAAACCATAATGCTCGGAACACTTTTTAGTTTTGAGGTTCGTGGTGCCCCGTGGTCCAATTTTGGTGCTGGGGTTGCATTTTCAGCCATTTGTGCAATTTTCGTGCCAAAATAAGACTTTTGGGTTTTGGTGTCCCATGATCCCTGGGGAATCCTTATGAATAAAAATCCATAATCGTCAGAGCACTTTTCAGTTTTGAGGTCTGTGGTGCCCCGTGGTGCATTTTCCACCCATTGTGCAATTTTCGTGCGAAAATAAGACTTTTGGGTTTTGGTGCCCCATGATCCCTAGGGCATTCTTATGCATAAAAAACCATAATTCTTGGAGCACTTTTTAGTTTTGAGGTCCGTGGTGCCCATGGTCCAATTTTGGTGCCAGTCGTGCATTTTCGGCCATTTGTGAAATTTTCGTAAGAAAACAAGACTTTTGGGTTTTGGTGCCCTGTGATCCCTGGTGCATTCTTATGCATAAAAAACCATAATACTGGGAGCACGTTTGTGTTTTGAGGTCCATGGTGCCCCGTGGTCCAATTTTGGTGCCCGTGGTGCATTTTCGGCCCATTGTGCAATTTTTGTGCGAAAATAAGACTTTTGGGTTTTGGTGCCCCATTATCCCTGGTGCATTCTTATACATAAAAAACCGTAATGCTTGGAGTAGTTTTCAGTTTTGGGGTCCGTGGTATCCAGTGGTCCAATTTTGGTGCCCTGTGGTGCATATTTTGCCCATGGTGCAATTCGTCCCAAAATAAGACTTTTGGGCTTTAGTGCCCTGGCATCCTTGGGGCATTCTTATGCATTAAAAACCAAAATACTTGGAGAACTTTTCAGTTTTGAGATCTGTGGTGTCCCGTGGTCCAATTTTGGTGTCGGTGGTGCAATTTCGGCTATTTGTGCAACTTTCGTATGAAAATAAGACTTTTTGGTTTTGGTACCCCGTGAGTCCTGGTGCATTCTAATCAATAAAAAACCATAATGCTCGGAGAACTTTTCAGGTTTGAGGTCCGAGGTGCCCCATGGTCCAATTTTGGTGCCCGTTGTACATTTTCCTTGCGAAAATAAGACTTTTGGGTTTTGGTGCCCCGTGATCCTTGGTGCATTCTTATGCATAAAAAACCATAATGCTCGGAGCACTTTCAGTTTTGAGGTCTGTGGTGCCACGTGGTTCAATTTTGGTGCCAGTGGTGCATTTTCGGCCATTTGCGCAATTTTCATGCGCAAAATAAGACTTTTGGGTTTTGGTGCCCCGTGATCCCTAGTGCATTCTTATGCATAAAAAAACCGTAATGCTCGGAGCACTTTTCAGGTTTGAGGTCCGTGGTCCAACTTTTGTGCCCGTGGTGGATTTTCGGTCTGTGGTCCAATTTTCGTGCCAAAATAAGACTTTTAGGTTTTGGTACCCCGTGATCCTTGGTGCATTCTTATACATAAAACACCATAGTGCTCGGAGCACTTTTCAGTTTTGAGGTCTGTGGTGCCCCGTGGTCCAATTTTGGTGCCCGTGGTGCATTTTCTGCCCATTGTGCATTTTTCGTGCCAAAATAAGACTTCTAGATTTTGGTGCCCCGTGATCCTTAGTGCATCCTTATGCATAAAAAACCATAATGGTCGGAGCACCTTTTAGTTTTGAGGTCCGTGGTGCCTCGTGGTCCAATTTTGGTGCCCGTGGTGCATTTTTGGCCCATCATGCAATTTTTGTGCCAAAATAAAACTTTTGGGTTTTGGTACCCCATGATCCTTGGGGCATCCTTATGCATAAAGAAACCATAATGCTCGAAGCACTTTTTAGGTATGAGGTCCGTGTTGCCCCGTGGTCCAATCTTGGTTCCCGTGGTGCCTTTTTGGCACAAGGAGAAATTTTCGTGCCAACATAAGACTTTTGGTTTTGGGTGCACTCTGATCCTTGGTTCATCCTTATCCATAAAAGACCATAATGCTCGGAGAACTTTTCAGTATTGAGGTCTGTGGTGCCCTGTGGTCCAATTTTGGACCTCGTGGTGCATTGTCGACACTAGTACAATTTTCGTGCCAAAATAAGACTTTTGGGTTTTGGTGCCCCATGATCCCTGGGGCATCTATATGCATAAAAATCCATAATGCTCGGAGCACTTTTCAGTTTTGAGGTCCGTGGTGCCCCGTGGTCCAATTTTGGTGCCCGTGGTTCATTTTCGGCCCATTGTGCAATTTTCGTGCGAAAATAAGACTTTTGGGTTTTGGTGCCCCGTGATCCCTGGTGCATTCTTATGCATAAAAAATGATAATGCTTGGAGCACTTTACAGTTTTGAGGTCCGTGCATCTCGTGGTCCAATTTTGGTGCCGATGGTGCATTTTCAGCTATTTATGCAATTTTCGTACGAAAAAAAGACTTTTGGGTTTTTGTGCCCCATGATCCCTGGTGCATTCTTATGCATAGAAGACCGTAATACTAGTAGCACTTTTATGTTTTGAGGTCCGTGGTCCCCTATGGTCCAATTTTGGTGCCAGTGGTGCATTTTTGTGCAGAAAAAGACTTTTGGGTTTTGGTGCCCCATGATCCCTGGTGAATTCTTAAACATAAAAATCCATAATGCTCGGAGCAATTTTCAGTTTTAAGATCAGTGGTGCCCCGTGGTTCAATTTTGGTGCCCGTCGTGCATCTTTGGCCCATTGTGCAATTTTCGTGCGACAAAAAGACTTTTGGGTTTTGGGGCCCCGTGATCCCTAATGCATTCTTATACATAAAAATCCATAATTCTTGGAGCACTTTTCAGTTTTGAGGTCCGTGGTGTCTAGTGCTAAAATTTTTGTGCCCGTGGTGCAATTTCGGCACATGATAGAATTTTCGTGCTAAATATGACTTTTGGAGGTCCATGGTGCACCTTGGTCCAATTTAGGTGCCCGTGGTGAATTTTCGGCGCATGGTGCAAATTTTGTGCCAAAATAAGACTTTTAGGATTTGGTGCCCCATGATCCCTGGTGCATCCTTATGCATAACAATCCATAATGCTCGGAGCACTTTTCCGTTTTGAGGTTTGTGGTGCCTCGTGGTCCAATTTTTGTGGCCGTGGTAAATTTTTGCCCCATTGTGCAATTTTCGTGCGAAAATAAGAATTTCGGGTTTTGGTGCCTCGTGATCCCTGGTGGATTCTTATGCATAAAAAGACATAATGCTCGGAGCACTTTTTAGTTTTGAGGGCCGTGGTGCCCCGTGGTCCAATTTTTGTGCCCGTGGTGCTTTTTCGCCCCATTGTGAAATTTTTGTGCGAAAATAAGACTTTTGGGTTTGGGTGCCCCGTTGTCCTTGGTGCATTAAAAAACCATAATGCTCAGAGCACTTTTCAGTTTTGAGGTCTGTGGTGCCCCGTGGTCCAATTTTGGTGCCCGTGGTGCATTTTCGGCCCATTGCGCAATTTTTGTGCGAAAATAAGACTTTTGGGTTTTGGTTCCCCGTGATCCCTGCTGCATTCTTATACATAAAAAACCGTAATAATCATAGAACTTTTTAGTTTTGAGGTCCGTCGTGTCCAGTGGTCCAATTTTGGTGCCCGTGGTGCATTTTCGGCCCATCGTGTAATTTTCGTGCGAAAATAAGACTTTTGGGTTTTGGTGCCCCGTAATTCCTGGTGCATTCTTATGCATAAAAATCCATAATGCTTGGAGCACTTTTCAATTTTGAGGTTCGTGGTGTCCGGTGGTCATATTTTGCTGCCCGTGGTGCTTTTTTGGCACATGGTGCAATTTTCGTGCGAAAATAAGACTTTTGGGTTTTGCTGCCCCATGATCCCTGGTGCATTCTTATGCATAAAAAACCATAATGCTAGGAGCACTTTTCAGTTTTGAGGTCCGAGGTGTCCCGCGGTCCAATTTTGGTGCCCGTGGTGCATTTCGGCCCATTGTGCAATTTTCGTGCGAAAATAAGACTTTTGGGTTTTCAGGCCCCGTCATCCCTGTTGCATTCTTATCAATAAAAAACCATAATACTCAGAGCACTTTTCAGTTTTGAGGTCCGTGGTGACCAGTGGTCATAATTTGGTGCCTCGTGGTGCATTTTTGGCCCATGCTGCAATTTCCATGCCAAAATAAGACTTTTGGATTTTGGTGCTCCGTGATCCTTGGGGCATTCTTATGCATAAAATACCATAATTCTCGGAGCACTTTTAAGTTTTGAGGTCCGTGGTGCCCCGTGGTCCAATTTTGGTGCCCATGGGGCATTTCCAGCCCATTGTGCAATTTTCGTGCGAAAATAAGAATATTGGGTTTTGGTGCCCCGTGATCCCCGATGCATTCTTATACATAAAAAACCATAATGCTTGGAGCACTTTTCAGTTTTGAGGTCCGTCGTGTCCAGTGGTCAAATTTTGCTTCCAGTTGTGCATTTTCCGCACATGGTGTAATTTTCGTGCGAAAAGAAGAGTTTTGGGTTTTGGTGCCCCATGATCCCTGGTACATTCTTATGCATTAAAATCCATAATGCTCGGAGCACTTTTCATTTTTGAGGTTCGTGGTGCCCCGTGGTCCAATTTTAGTGCCAGTGGTGCATTTTCGGCCATTTGTGCAATTTTCGTGCAAAAATAAGAGTTTTGGGTTTCGGTGCCCCATGATCCCTGGAGCATTCTTATGCATAAAATACCATAATGCTCGGAGCACTTTTCAGTTTTGAGGTTCGTGTTTCCCCGTGGTCCAATTTTCGTGCCGGTGGTGCATTTTCGACCATTTGTACAATTTTCGTGCGAAAATAATACAATTGGGGTTAGGTGCCCCGTTATCCCTGTTGCATTCTTGTGCATAAAAAACCATAATGCTCGGAGCACATTTCAGTTTTGAGGTCCGTGGTGTCCAGTGGTCATAATTTGGTGCCTCGAGGTGCATTTTTGGCCCATAGTGTAATTTCCGTGCCCAAATAAGACTTTTGGGTTTTGGTGCTCCGTGATCCTTGGGGCATTCTTATGCGTAAAATACCATAATTATCGGAGCACTTTTCAGTTTTGAGGTCTGTGGTGCCCCGTGGTCCAATTTTGGTGCCCGTGGTGCATTTTCGGCCCATTGCGCAATTTTCTTGCGAAAATAAGACTTTTGGGTTTTGGTTCCCCGTGATCCCTGCTGCATTCTTATAGATAAAAAACCAGAATAATCAGAGAACTTTTTAGATTTGAGGTCCGTCGTGTCTAGTGGTCCAATTTTGGTACCCGTGGTGCATTTTTGGCCCATTGTGTAATTTTCGTGCGAAAATAAGACTTTTGGGTTTTGGTGCCCCGTGATCCCTGGTGCATTCTTATGCATAAAAATCCATAATGCTCAGAGCACTTTTCAGTTTTGAGGTTCGTGGTGTCCGGTGGTCATATTTTGCTGCCCGTGGTGCTTTTTCGGCACATGGTGCAATTTTCGTGCGAAAATAAGACTTTTGGGTTTTGCTGCCCCGTGATCCCTGGGGCATTCTTATGCATGAAAATCCATAATTCTCGAAGCCATTTTCAGTTTTGAAGTCTGTGGTTCCCCGTGGTCCAATTTTGGTGTCAGTGGTGTATTTTCGGCCATTTGTGCAATTTTTGTGCGAAAATAAGACTTATGGGTTTTCGTACCCAGTGATCCCTGGAGCATTCTTATGCATAAAAAACCATAATGCTCGGAGCACTTTTCAGTTTTGAGGTCCTTGATGCCCGCTGGTCCAATTTTCGTGCTGGTGGTGTATTTTTGGCCATTAGTGCAATTTTCGTGCGAAAATAAGATTTTGGGTTTTGGTGCCCCGTGATTCTTGGTTCATTCTTATGCATAAAAAACCAAATGGTCGTAGCACTTTTCGGTTTTGAGGTTTGTGGTGTCCAGTGGTCATATTTTGCTGCTCGTGGTGCATTTTCGGCCCATTGTGCAATTTTCGTGCGAAAATAAGACTTTTGGGATTTGGGGCCCCGTGATCCTTGGTATGCTCTTATACATAAAAAAATAAAATGCTTGGAGCACTTTTCAGTTTTGAGGTCCATAGTGTCCAGTGGTCAAATTTTGCTTCCCGTGGTGCATTTTCTGCACATGGTACAATTTTCGTGCGAAAATAAGACTTTTGGGTTTTGGTGCCCCGTGATCCCTGGTGCATTCTTATGCATGAAAATCCATAATGCTCGGAGCACTTTTCGATTTTGAGGTCCGAGGTGCCCCGTGGTCCAATTTTGGTGCCGGTGGTGTATTTTCAGCCATTTATGCAATTTTCGTGCGAAAAAAAGACTTTTGGGTTTGGTACCCCGTGATCCTTGGAGCATTCCTATGCATAAAAAACCATAATGCTAGGAGCACTTTTCAATTTTGAGGTTCGTGTTGCCCCGTGGTCCAATTTTCGTGCCGGTGGTGCATTTTCGGCCATTTGGGCAATTTTCATGCGAAAATAAGACTTTGGGGGTTAGGTGCCCCGTGATCCCTGGTACATTCTTATGCATAAAAAAACATAATGCTCGAAGTACCTTTCTGTTTTGAGGTCCGTGGTGTCCAGTGGTCATATTTTGGTGCCTCGTCGTGCATTTTTGGCCCATGGTGCAATTTTCATGCCAAAATAAGACTTTTGTGTTTCGGTGCCCCGTGATCCTTGGGGCATTCTTATCCATAAAAAACCATAATTGTTGGAGCACTTTTCAGTTTTGAGGTCCGAGGTGTCCCATAGTCCAGTTTTGGTTCCCGTGGTGCATTTTCGGCACATTGTACAATGTTCGTGCCAAAATAAGACTTTTGGGTTTTGGTGCCCCGTAATCCCTGGTGCATAAAAATTGGTAATGCTCGGAGTAATTTTTAGTTTTGAGGTCCATGGTGCCCCGAGGTCAAATTTTGGTGACCCATGTTACATTTTTAGCTCATGGTGCAATTTTCGTGCCAAAATAAGACTTTTGGGTTTTGCTGCCCTATGATCCTTGGGGAATTCTTATGCATAAAAATGCATAATGCTTGGAACACTTTTTAGTTTTGAGGTCCGTGGTGCCCCGTAGTCCAATTTTGGTGTTGGTGGTGCATTGTCGGCCATTTGTGCAATTTTCGTGCGTAAATAAGTCTTTTGGGTTTCGGTGCCCCGTGATCCCTGGTGCATTCTTATGCATAAAAAATCATAATGCTCAGAGCACTTTTCAGTTGTGAGGTCCGAGGTGTCCCGTGGTCCAATTTAGTGCCAGTTGTGCATTTTCGGCCCATTGCGCAATTTTCGTGCGAAAATAAGACTTTTTGGTTTTGGTGCCCCGTGATCCCTGGTGCATTTTGATGCATAAAAAATGGTAATGCTCAGAGAAATTTTCAGCTTTGAGGTCCGTGGTGGCCCGAGGTCAAATTTTGGTGCCCCATGGTACATTTTTAGCTCATGGTGCAACTTTCGTGCCAAAATAAGACTTTTGGATTTTGCTGCCCTATGATCCTTGGGGAATTCTTATGCATAAAAATGCTTGATGCTTGGAGCACTTTTCAGTTTTGAGGTCCGTGGTGCCTCGTGGTCCAATTTTGGTGTCGGTGGTGCATTGTCGGCCATTTGTGCAATTTTTGTGCGTAAATAAGACTTTTGGGTTTCGGTCCCCCGTGATCCCTGGTGCATTCGTAAGCATAAAAAACCATAATGCTCGGAGCACTTTTAAGTTTTGAGGTTCGTGGTGTCCAGTGGTCAAATTTTGCTTCTCGTGGTGCATTTTCGGCCATTTGTGAAATTTTCGTGCGAAAATAAGACTTTTGGGTTTTGGTGCCCCATGATCCCTGGTGCATTCTTATGCATAAAAACCATAATGCTCGCAACACTTTTCAGTTTTCAGGTCTGTGGTGCTCTGTGGTCCAATTTTGGTGCCGGTGGTGCATTTTCGGCCATTTGTCCAATTTTCGTGCGAATATAAGACTTTTGGGTTTTGGTACCCTGTGATCCCTGGTGCATTCTTATGCATAAAAAACCATAATGCTTGGAGCACTTTTCAGTTTTGAGGTCCGACGTACCCCGTGGTCCAATTTTGGTGCCCGTGGTGCATTTTCGTCCCATTGTGCAATTTTCGTGCGAAAATAAGACTCTTTGGTTTTAGTGCCCCGTGATCCCTAGTGCATTCTTTATACATCAAAAACCATAATGCACGGAGTACTTTCCAGTTTTGAGGCCGTGGTGTCCAGTGGTCAAATTTTGCTTCCCATGGTGCAATTTTCGTACGAAAATAAGACCTTTGGGTTTTGGTGCCCCGTGATACCTGGTGCATTCTTATGCATAAAAACCATAATGCTTGAACACTTTTCAGTCTTGAGGTCCTTGGTGCTCCGTGGTCCAATTTTGGTGTCGGTGGTGCATTGTCAGCCACTTGTGCAATTTTCGTGCATAAATAAGACTTTTGGGTTTCGATGCCCCGTGATCCCTGGTGCATTCTTATGCATAAAAAACCATAATGCTCGCAGCACTTTTCAGTTTTAAGGTCCGTGGTGTCCAGTGGTCAAATTTTGTTTCCCGTGGTGCATTTTCGGTCATTTGTGAAATTTTCGTGCGAAAATAAGACTTTTGGGTTTTGGTGCCCCGTGATCCCTGGTGATTTATTATACATAAAAAACCATCATGCTCAGAGCACTTTATAGTCTTGAGGTTCGTGGTGCTCCGTGGTCCAATTTTGGTGCTGGTGGTGCATTTTCGGCCATTTGTGCAATTTTCGTGCGAAAATAAGACTTTTGGATTTAGGTGCCATGTGATCCCTGGTGCATTCTTATGCATAAAAAACCATAATCCTCATAGCACTTTTCAGTTTTGAGGTCTGTGTAGCCCCGTGGTCCAATTTTAGTGCTGGTGGTGCATTTTCGTCCTATTGTGCAATTTTCCTGTGAAAATAAGACTTTTGGGTTTTGGTGCCCCGTGATCCTTGGTGCACTCTTATTCATAAAAAAACTATAATGCTCATAGCACTTTTCAGTTTTGAGTTTCGTAGTGCCCCGTGGTCCAATTTTGGTGCCGGTGGTGCATTTTCGGCCATTTGTGCAATTTTCATGCGAAAATAAGACTTTTGAGTTTTGGTGCCTCGTGATCCCTGGTGCATTCTTATGCATAAAAAACCATAATGCTCGAAGCACTTTTCAGTTTTGAGGTTCGTGGTGTCCAGTGGTCCAATTTTGGTGCCCCGTGGTGCATTTTTGGCCCATGGTGCAATTTTTGTTCCAAAATAAGACTTTGGTGCTTTGGTGCCCCGTGATCCCTGGTGCATTCTTATGCATAAAACACCATAATGCTTGGAACACTTTTCAGTTTTGAGGTTCGTGGTGCCTCGTGGTCCAATTTTGGTGCTCGTAGTGCATTATCGGCACCTGCTGCAATTGTCGTGCCAAAATAAGACTTTTGGATTTTGGTGCCTCGTGATCCTTGGTGCATCCTTATGCATAAAAAACCACAATGCTCAGAGCACTTTTCGGTTTTGAGGTTCGTGGTGCCTCGTGGTCCAATTTTTGTGCCAGTGGCGCATTTTCGGCCTATTATGCAATTTTCGTGCCAAAATAAGACTTTTGGGTTTTGGTGCCCCATGATCCTTGGGGTAACCTTATGCATAAAAAACCATAATGCTCGAAGAACTTTTTGAGTTTGAGGTCCGTGATGCCCCGTGGTCCAATTTTGGTGCCCATGGTGTATTTTCGGCCCATTGTGCAATTTTCGTGCCAAAATAAGACTTTTGGGTTTTGGTGCCCCATGATCCTTGGGGCATCCTTATGCATAAAAAACCATAATTCTCAAAGTACGTTTAGGGCTTGAGGTCTGTGATGCCCCATGGTCCAATTTTGGTGCCTGTGGTGGCTTTCCGGTACATGGGGCAATTTTCGTGCCAAAATTAGACTTTTGGTTTTTTGTGCGCTGGGATTCCTGGGGCATCCTTATGCATAAAAAACCACAATGCTCAGAGAACTTTTAACTATTGAGGTCCGTGGTGCCCCGTGATCCAATTTTGGTGACCATGGTGCATTTTTGACAGTAGTGCAATTTTGTTGCCAAAATAAGACTTTTGGGTTTTGCTGCCTCGTGATCCCAGGTGCATTCTGATGCATAAAAAACCATAATGCTCAGAACACTTTTCAGTTTTGAGGTCCGTGGTGTCCACTGGTCCAATTTTGGTGCCCCGTGGTTCATTTTTGGCCCGTGGTGCATTTTCGTGCAAAAATAAGAATTTTTAGTTTTGGTGCCCCGTGATCCCTAGGGAATTCTTATGCATAAAAAATCGTAATCGTCGATGCACATTTCAGTTTTGAGACCCGTGGTGCGCTATGGTCCAGTTTTTGTGCCTCTGGTGCATTTTCGCCCAATTGTGCAATTTTTGTGCAAAAATAAGACTTTTGGGTTTTGGTGCCCCGTGATCCTTGGTGTATCATTATGCATAAATATCCATAATGCTCGGAGCACTTTTCAATTTTCAGGTCCGTGGTGCCCCGTGGTCCAATTTTGTGCCCCTGGTGCATTTTCAACCCATTGTGCAATTTTCGTGCGAAAAGAAGACTTTTGGGTTTTGGTGCCCCATGATACCTGGTGCATCCTTATGCAAAAAAACCATAATGTTCAGAGCACTTTTCAGTTTTGAGGTTCGTGGAGCCCCGTGGTCCAATTTTGTGCCTGTGGTGCATGTTCGGCCCATGGTGTAATTTTCGTACGAAAATAAGACTTTTGGGTTTTGGTGCCCCGTGATCCCTGGGGCATTGTTATGCATAAAAAACCATAATTCTCAAAGCACTTTTCAGTTTTGAGGTTCGTGGTGCCCCGTGGTCCAATTTTGGTGCCCGTGCTGCATTTTCGGCCCATTATGCAATTTTTGTGCAAAAATAAGACTTTTGGTTTTTGGTGCCCCATGATCCTAGGGGCATCCTTATGAATAAAAAACCATAATGCTCGAAGCACTTTTTAGGTTTGAGGTCTGTGATGCCCCGTGGTCCAATTTTGGCGCCCGTGGTGCCTTTTCAGCACATGGGGCAATTTTCGTGCCAAAATAAAACTTTTGGGTTTTGGTGGCACGAGATCCCTAGTGCATTCTTATGCATAAAAAACCATAATGCTTGCAGCACTTTTCAGATTTGAGGTTCGTGGTGTCCAGTGGTCCAATTTTGGTGCCCCGTGGTGCATTTTCTGCCCATTGTGCAATTTTTGTGCCAAAATAAGACTTCTGGGTTTTGGTGTCCCGTGATCCTTGGGGCATTCTGATGCACAAAAAACCATAATGGTCGATGCACATTTCAGTTTTGAGGTCCGTGGTGCCCCATGGTCCAATTTTGGTGCCAGTGGTTGATTTTCCGCACATGGTGAAATTTTCGTGCCAAAATAAGACTTTTGGGTTTTGGAGCCCCGTGATCCTTGGTGGATTCTTATGCATAAAAAACCATAATGCTCAAAGCACTTTTCAGTTTTGAGGTTCGTGGTGTCCAGTGGTCCAATTTTGATACCCAGTGGGGCATTTTTTTGCCAATGGTGCAATTTTTGTACCAAATAAGACTTTTGTGTTTTGGTGCCCCGTGATCCTTGGTGCATCCTTATACATAAAAAACCATAATTCTCAAAGCACTTTTCAATTTTGAGGTCCGTGGTGCCCCGTGGTCCAATTTTGGTGCCCGTGCTGCATTTTTAGCCCATTATGCAATTTTCGTGCGAAAATAAGACTTTTGGGTTTTGGTGCCCCATGATCCTAGGGGCATCCTTATGCATTAAAAACCATAATGCTCGAAGCACTTTTTAGGTTTGAGGTCCGTGATGCCCCGTGGTCCAATTTTGGCGCCCGTGGTGCCTTTTCGTGCCAAAATAAGACTTTTGGTTTTTGGTGTCCTGTGATCCTTGCTGCATCCTTATGAACAAAAAACCATAGTGCTTGGATAACTTTTCAGTGTTGAGGTCCGTGGTGCCCCGAGGTCCAATTTTGGTGCCCGTGGTACATTTTCGACACCAGTGCAATTTTCGTGCCAAAATAAAACTTTTGGGTTTTGGTGCCACGAGATTTCTAGTGCATCCTTATGCATCAAAAACCATAATACTTGGAGCACTTTTTAGTTTTGAGGTCTGTGGTGCCCCGTGGTCCAATTTCGGTCCCCGTGGTGTATTTTCGGCCCATTATGCAATTTTCGTGCCAAAATAAGACTTTTGCGTTTTGGTGCCCCGTGATCCCTGGTGCATCCTTATGCATAAAAATCCATAATGCTCGGAGCACTTTTCAGTTTTGAGGTCCGTGGTGACCCGTGGTCCAATTTTTGTGCCCGTGGTGCATTTTCGTCCAATTGTGCAATTTTCGTGCGAAAATAAGACTTTTGGGTTTTGGTGCCCCGTGATCCGTGGTGGATTTTTATGCATAAAAAACCATAATGCTCAAAGCACTTTTCAGTTTTGAGGTCCGTGGTGTCCAGTGGTCCAATTTTGATGCCTCGTGGGGGGCATTCTTGGCCAATGGTACAATTTTCGTGCCAAAATAAGACTTTTGGGTTTTGGTGCCCCGTGATCCCTGGTGGATTCTTATGAATAAAAAACCATAATGCTCAAAGCACTTTTTAGTTTTGAGGTTCGTCGTGTCTAGTGGTCCAATTTTGATGCCCCGTGGTGCATTTTTGGTCAATGGTGCAATTTTCGTGACAAAATAAGACTTTTGGGTCTTGGTGCCCTGTGATCCTTGGGGAATTCTTATGCATAAAAAATCATAATGCTTGGAGCACTTTTCAGTTTTGAGGTTCGTGGTACCCCGTGGTCCAATTTTGGTGCCGGTGGTTCATTTTCTTCCATTTCTGCAATTTTTGTGCGAAAATAAGCTTTTGGGTTTTCGTGCCCCGTGATCCCTGGTGCCTTCTTATGCATAAAATATCACAATGCTTGGACCACTTTTTAGTTTTCAGGTCCGTGGTGCCCCGTGGTCAAATTTTGGTACCCGTGGTCCATTTTCGGAACATGGTGCAATTTTCGTGCCAAAATAACACTTTTGGGTCTTGGTGCCCCGTGATCCTTGGGGCATTCTTATGCATAAAAAATCATAATGCTCATATCACTTTTGAGTTTTGAGGTTCATGGTACCCCATGGTCCAATTTTGGTGCCGGTGGTTCATTTTCTTCCATTTCTGCAATTTTCGTGCAAAAATAAGCTTTTGGGTTTTGGTGCCCCGTGATCCCTGGTGCATTCTTATGCATAAAATACCATAATGCTCAGACCACTTTTTAGTTTTGATGTCCGTGGTGCCCCATGGTCCAATTTTGGTGCCCGTGGTGCATTTTCGGCACATGGTGCAATTTTCGTGCCAAAATAAGACTTTTGGGTTTTGGAGCCCCATGATCCTTGGTGCATCCTTATGCATAGAAAACCATAATGCTAGTAGCACTTTTCAGTTTTGAGGTCCGTGGTGCCCCGTGGTTCAATTTTGGTGCCGGTGGTGCATTCTCGGCCCATTATGCAATTTTCGTGCCAAAATAAGACTTTTGGGTTTTGGTGCCCCGTGATCCCTGGTGCATCCTTATGCATAAAAAACCATAATGCTCGGACACTTTTCATTTTTGAGGTCCGTGGTGCCCCGTGGTTCAATTTTGGTGCCGGTGGTGCATTCTCGGCCCATTATGCAATTTTCGTGCCAAAATAAGACTTTTGGATTTTGGTGCCCCGTTATCCCTGGTGGATTCTTATGCGTAAAAAACAATAATGCTCGGACACTTTTCAGTTTTGAGGTCCGTGGTGCCCGGTGGTCCAATTTTGGTACCTGTGGTGAATTTTCGACACATGGTGCAATTTTCGTGCCAAATAAGACTTTTGGGTTTTGGTGCCCCGTGATCCCTGGTGCACCCTAATGCATAAAAAAAACCATAATGCTCTGAGCACTTTTCAGTTTTGAGGTCTGTTGTGCCCCGTGGTCCAATTTTGGTGCGCGTGGTGCATTTTCGACCCATTGTGCAATTTTCGTGCGAAAATAAGACTTTTGGATTTTGGTGCCCCATGATCCCTGGGGTATTCTTATGCATAAATAACAATAATGCTCGGACACTTTTCAGTTTTGAGGTCCATGGTGCCCAGTGGTCCAATTTTGGTGCTCGTGGTGCAATTTTTGTGCCAAAATAAGACTTTTGGGTTTTGGTGCCGCGTGATCCCTAGTGCATCCTTATTCACAAAAAAGCATAATACTTATTAGAGCACTTTTCAGTTTTGAGGTCCGTGGTGCCCCGTGGTTGAATTTTTGTGACCATGGTGCGTGTTCGGCCCATGGTGCAATTTTCGTGCCAATATAAGACTTTTGGGTTTTGGTGCCCCGTGATCCCTAGTGCATTCTTATGCATAAAAAACCATAATGCTTGGAGCACTTTTCACTTTTGAGGTTCGTGGTGTCCGGTGGTACAATTTTGGTGCCCTGTGGTGCATTTTTGGCCCATGGTGCAATTTTCTTGCCAAAACGAGACTTTTAGGTTTTGGTGCCCCGTGATCCCTGGGGCATTGTTATGCATAAAAAACCATAATGCTCGGAGCACTTTTCAGTTTTGAGGTTCATGGTGCCCTGTAACGACCCATCTTCGTTACATATTTGTTATACTAAAACATTTTTTTTAAATATTATGAAACTACATAGAAATTTTTCACTATTTTTTTCACATTTAACACATATATATGTACTACTTTCCTACATATAATGTACATCATCACATCATAAAAGTATTGGGTCTGGCTTTACAAAACTTAAATATATAAATGTGTACATACAATACCAAAATAGTCCTCTTGTAGAGAACATTCATCACAACCTAAGTATTTATATATATGTCCTAAGCTGGTCTCCACACTATGTACATATATACTAGAACATATTCGAAAAGAGGGATCTCATCCCATCTTCAAGATCTACATCCGCTTCAGTCATGAGCGGCCTGAGAACCTGCAGCATCACCACTATCTGCTTCCGTGCCAACCACACGATCATTGCAGTAAAACAACACAAACACAAAAATGCAAGGGTAAGTTTATTTATAACAAGAAGGAAAGGATTTGATCAAAGGAAAATTTAGAATAAATCAACAATAATAATTCAGCTAACATCACACAACAATACATACATCAATCTTATATACTATTTCATTATGCAATGTCGTGCTGACTTGACTCCATGGAGATTTCTACAACTTTTGGGGGGTCCCCATAGGACCCATCCCCTACCATGGTCCCACCTCTGACCATTCAGGGAGTCCCTTGCGCTGATCCTGCGGAGGAAGTGTGGATTTAATCGAATATAGACAAGTGTGGGTATTGGCTTACCTTTGTAAGGTTTGCAAAACCTTCCATCTATAGGAATTCACCCACTTGTCTATTCTATAGGCCCCCCGTTAGCCACCACGAAAACCTCCGGCACTAGGTTGAGAGCCTACCCGGCACCCTCAACTTACGTGCCTACCCATATGCAATGTCATGTAACAAGCCAAACAACTTTTATTGCCACAAGTTCCCTCTATGTTATAAATTCACCATTTTTCTCAAATTATGCTTATGAACCCATCCAGCAGTTCAATAAGCTCAAGTAAGATATTCTCACACTCTGAATCCTTACTTACAACACAACACTAACTTTAACAAAAGGTGAATTTCCAACATAGTTCTAGAACCAAAGTGGTGACCTACCCAACATCCTCATTCAAAACATGATTACAACATCCTACAGTCAAAAGACTGTATCACACAAAACATATTTCAAATATTAAATACTCAAGATTCACATCTCAACAAACAAACATAACCATTCCAATAATTCTATGATATTAACCAAATTGACCAAATAAGGTCGATTTCTCTTTGACAGTACTGAATGTGAGCTCTCACTGATTGTAGCAAATGACCTCGGAATTAAAATTTTTTTATATGGAATTAAATCTCTTGAGTCCTTTTTTTCAAAATGGTATCCCAATTGTAAAATCAACAACTAGAAAATTTTTATAAAATTTTCTAAGTCAGCAGCCCTGGATTTTGAGTGCTCACTGAACATAGCTCAAAGAAATGTAAAATTCTTCCACTTTCCAAATTCTTTTTGAAATGAAATTTTTACAGTAGAAATATAACATCTTTATCTTTCTAAAAAGGTAATCCTTTCCCCCAAATTATTTCCCTACTGTTCCCAGTAAATTTATTTCTAACAGCCTAAGCTTCAGACTCAAAACAGAGCTCAAAACCCTTGCCCTGTTTCTTTTTAGAAGGTTAATTTAGAAATTGGACATGATAATTTTTGTAATTTATATGGTTAAAAATATTGTTTTATCTAGTTTTTAATGGTACAAAAACGAAAAATAAAAATTAATCACACAAGTGGGAATTTGAGAAAAACCGAGACATGTTCCAGGAAAACTCGAAAACAAAACAACTATTTTGGGAGTCATGGATGAACCCAGAAATGAGGTTTTCTCTCCAAGTCGTAAAAATTAAAGTTTCTCCATTTCTTGTCTATTTTTATTCAAAACAAATTTCGTGAAAATCCAACGGTTAGATCTTCCAAAAATCATAAAATCGTGGGGGCTGTACAGAGCTGGACGAACCAAACAGCCACTGCCACTTTGTTTTGTGGTTTGATTTTCACATGCAAAGCTTATCAAATAATTTCAAGAAAATTTGGGCATGGTCTCCTTTGTTTTAGAAGCCTTCCCAATCAATTTCAAAGATTGAAAACAATCTAAGGACAGTACATGCAAATCTCACACAGCCACTGCGAAAGGGTTTCAACCCATTTCATCAACTTTTCACATTCAAGCATTCAAATAAAACACACACAACAGTCCAGATGAGGGGCATTCATGCTGTGTGGTTGAGCCCCCTAACTCTCAACCACACTTAAACTGAAAATAGATAAGCTCCCCTTACCTTTGGGTTTAGTTCCAGCAGAGAGAGAGAAAAAAAAGGGATGAAGAAGAAAAGGAAACTTGGTTGGAATGGTGAAGAGATAATGCTTTGGCTTGCATACAAAGCTTAAAGCAACCAACAACAATGGCTTCTATTGCCTTTTGAGTGCCATGGCCAAGCTTGGAAGGAGGAGAGAGAAGAGAGCTTCGGGAGAAAGGAGGAAGAAATGAAGAAAATCGGAGAATGGAGGCTTGCACGTTCAAATTGGGGTTTTAATTAAGATTTTCACTTTTCGCACCTATACTTCCTCTAAGAACACCCCCTTCTCTTATTTTTTTTTATTTTTTTCCTACAACTTACGGAACTCGCGTAAAAGTCCCAAAAAAATTCACAATAACATTATGGTACATAACAAAACATAGAACTTAAGTTAATTATTATATCAATCAGCAACATTTAAATTTAGTTTACTCTTTCATTATTAATCAAACACTTAATCATATAATTAAGAAAACCATAACGTTACATGCCCCGTGGTCCAATTTTGGTGCCCGTGGTGCATTTTCGGCACCTGGTGCAATTTTCGTGCCAAAATAAGACTTTTGGGTTTTGATGCCCCGTGATCCCTGGTGCATCCTTATGCATAAAAAACCATAATGCTCGGAGCACTTTTCAGTTTTGAGGTCTGTGGTGCCCCGTGGTCCAATTTTGGTGCCCGTGGTGCATTCTCGGCCCATTATGCAATTTTCGTGCCAGAATAAGACTTTTGGGTTTTGGTGCCCCATGATCCTTGCGGCATCCTTATGCATAAAAAACCATAATGCTCAAAGCACTTTATAGGTTTGAGGTCTGTGATGCCCCGTGGTCCAATTTGGGTGCCCGTGGTGCCTTTTCGGCACATGGGGCAATTTTCGTGCCAAAATAAGACTTTTGGTTTTTGGTGCCCTGTGATCCTTGGCGCCTCCTTATGCATAAAAATTCATAATGCTCGGAGAACTTTTCAGTATTGAGGTCCATGGTGCCCCGTGATCCAATTTTGGTGCCCGTGGAGCATTTTCGACACTTGTGCAATTTTCTTGCCAAAATAAGACTTTTGGGTTTTGGTGCCCGGTGATCCCTGGTGCATTCTCATGCATAAAAAACCATAATGCTCATAGCACTTTTCAATTTTGAGGTCCGTGGTGTCCAGTGGTCCAATTTTGGTGCCCCGTGGTGCATTTTTGGCCCATGGTGCAATTTTCGTGCCAAAATAAGACTTTTGGGTTTTGGGGCCCAGTGATCCCTGGGACATTGTTATGCATAAAAAAAAAATAATGGTCAATGCACTTTTCAGTTTTGAGGTCCGTGGTGCCACGTGGTCCAATTTTGGTGCTCTTGGTGGATTTTCTGCACATGTTGCAATTTTCATGCCAAAATAAGACTTTCGGGTTTTGGAGCCCCGTGATCCTTGGTTTATCCTTAAGCATCAAAAACCATAATGCTATGAGCACTTTTCAATTTTAAGGTCTGTGGTTCCCCATGGTCCAATTTTGGTGCCCGTGGTGCATTTTCGGCCATTTGTGCAATTTTCGTGCGAAAATAAGACTTTTGGGTTTTGGTTCACCATGATCCCTGGTGCGCATTCTTATGCATAAATATCCATAATGCTCGGAGCACTTTTCAGTTTTGATGTCCGTGGTGCCCCGTGGTCCAATTTTGTGCCCCTGGTGCATTTTCGTCCCATTGTGCAATTTTCGTGCGAAAAGAAGACTTTTGGGTTTTGGTGCCCCATGATACCTGGTGCATTCTTATGCATACAAAATCATAATGCTTGGAGCACTTTTCATTTTTGAGGTCCGTGGTACCCCGTGGTCCAATTTTGGTGCCGGTGGTGCATTTTCGGCCATTTGTGCAATTTTCGTGCGAAAATAAGACTTTTTGATTGTGGTGCCCCGTGATCCCTAGTGCATTCTTATGCATAAAAAACCATAATTCTTGGAGTACTTTTCATTTTTGAGGTCCGTGGTACCCCGTGGCCCAATTTTGGTGCCGGTGGTGCATTTTCGGCCATTTGTACAATTTTCGTGCGAAAATAAGACTTTTGGATTCTGGTGCCCCGTGATCCCTAGTTCATTCTTATGCATAAAAATCCATAATACTAGGAGCACTTTATGTTTTGAGGTCCGTGGTGCCCCGTGGTCCAATTTTGGTGGTCGTGGTGCATTTTCGTGCGAAAATAAGACTTTAGGGTTTTGGTTCCCCGTGATTCCTTGTGCATTCTTATACATAAAAAACCATAATGCTCAGAGCACATTTCAGTTTTGAGGTCCGTGGTTTCCAATGGTCAAATTTTGGTGCTCGTGGTGCAATTTCGGCACATGGTGCAATTTTCGTGCGAAAATACGACTTTTGCGTTTAGGTGCCCCATGATCCCTGGTGCATTCTTATGCATAAAAAGCCATAATGCTTGGAGCACTTTTAAGTTTCGAGGTCCGTGGTGCCCCGTGCTCCAATTTTGGTGCCAATGGTGCATTTACGGCTATTTATGCAATTTTCGTTTGAAAATAAGACTTTTGGGTTTTGGTGCCCCGTGATCCCTGGTGCATTCTTATGCATAAAAAACCATAATGCTCGGAGCAATTTTAAGTTTTGAGGTCCCAGGTCCCCCGTGGTCCAATTTTGTTGCCCGTGGTGCATTTTAAGCCCATTGTGCAATTTTTGTACGAAAATAAGACTTTTGGGTTTTAGTGCCCCGTGATCTCTGGTGCATTCTTATGCATAAAAAACCATAAGTCTACCATTAGGGTGCACCAAGGATCACGGGGCACCAAAACCCAAAAGTCTTATTTTGGCACGAAAATTGCACCATGTGCCGAAAATTTACCACGGGCACCAAAATTTGACCACTGGACACCACAGACCTCAAAACTGAAAAGTGCTATGAGCATTATAGTTTTTTATGCATAAGAATGCACTAGGCATCATAGGGTACCAAAACCCAAAAGTCTTATTTTCGCACGAAAATTGCACCACGGGCACCAAAATTTGACCACTGGACACCATAGACCTCAAAACTGAAAAGTGCTATGAGCATTATCTTTATTTATATAAGAATCCACCAGGGATCACGGGGCACCAAAACCCAAAAGTCTTATTTTCGCACGAAAATTGCACAAATGGCCGAAAATGCCCCACCGGCACCAAAACTGGACCACGGGGCACCACGGACCTCAAATTTGAAAAGTGCTCCAAGCATGATGGTTTTTTATGCATAAGAATGCACCAGGGATGACGGGGAACCACATACATCAAAACTGAAAAGTGCTTAGAGCATTATGATTTTTTATTCATAAGGGTGCACTAGGGATCACGGGGCACCAAAACCTAAAATTCTTATTTTGGCACGAATATTTCACCATGTGCCAAAATTGACCACGGGCACCAAAATTGGACCACGGGGCACCACGAACCTCAAAGCTGAAAAGTGCTACAAGCATTATGGTTTTTTATGCCTAAGAATCCATCAAGGATCACGGGACACCAAAACCCAAAAGTCTTATTTTCGCACGAAAATTGCACAATGGGGTGAAAATGCACCACAGGCACAAAAATTGGAGCACGGGGCACCACAGACCTCAAAACTGAAAAGTGCTCTGAGCATTATGGTTTTTTATGCATAAGGATGCACCAAGGATCACAGGGCTCCAAAGCACAAAAGTCTTATTTTGGCAAGAAAATTGCATTATGTGCAGAAAATACACCACGGGCACGAAAATTTTACCGCTAGACACCACAGACCTCAAAACTGAAAAGTGCTCCAAGAATTATGGTTTTTTATGTATATGAATGCATTAGGGATCACGGGGCACCAAAACCCAAAAGTCTTATTTTCGCACGAAAATTGCACAATGGGCTGAAAATGCACCACGAGCACCAACATTGGACTACGGGGCAGTACACACCTCAAAACATAAAACTGCTCCCAGCATTATGGTTTGCTATGCAAAAGAATGCACCAGGGATCACGAGGCACCAAAACCAAAAGTGTTATTTTCGCACGATAATTGCACAAATGGTCGAGAATGCACCACCAGCACCGAAATTGGACCATGGGGTTCCAAGGACCTTAAGACTGAAAATTGCTCCCAGCATTATGGATTTTTATGCATAAGGATGCATCAGGGATCACCAGGAACCAAAACCTAAAAGTCTTATTTTGGCACAAAAATTGCATAATGGGCCAAAAATGCACCACGGGCACCAAAATTGGACCACAGGGTACCACGGACCTCAAAATAGAAAAGTGCTCCAAGCATTATGATTTTTTATGCATAAGAATGCAAAAGGGATCATGGGGCAGCAAAACCCAAAAGTCCTATTTTGGAACGACAATTGCACCTTGTGCCGAAAATTCACCATGGGCACCAAAATTGGACCATGGGGCACCACGGTCCGCAAAATTGAGAAGTGCTCCGAGCATTATGGTTTTTTATGCATAAGAATGCACCGGAGATCACGGAGCACCAAAACCCAAAAGTCTTATTTTCACACAAATATTTCACAAATGGCTGAAAATGCACCATCGGCACCATAATTAGACCATGAGGCACCACGAACCTCGAAATTGAAAAGTGCTCTGAGCATTATGGTTTTTTATGCATAAGAATGCACCAGGGATCACGGGGAATCAAAACCCAAAAGTCTTATTTTCACACGAAAATTGCATAATGGGCCGAAAATGCACCACGGGCACCAAAATTGGACATGGGGCACCACTGACCTCAAAACATAAAAGTGCTCCGAGCATTATGGTTTTTTATGCATAAGAATGCACTAGGGATCATGGTGAACCAAAACCCAAAAGTCTTATTTTCGCACGAAAATTACACAAATGACCGAAAATGCACCATGGCCACCAAAATTGGACCACGGGGAACCGCAAACCTCAAAACTGAAAAGTGCTCAGAGCATTATGGTTTTTTATGCTTAAGGATGAACCAAGGATCACGGGGCTCCAAAACCGAAAAGTCTTATTTTGGTACGAAAATGGCAACATGTGCGGAAAATCCACCACGAGCACCAAAATTGGACCACGTGGCACCACGGACCTTAAAACTAAAAAGTGCATCGACCATTATTTTCTTTTATGCATAACAATGTCCCAGGGATCACTGGGCGCCAAAACCCAAAAGTCTTATTTTGGCACGAAAATTGCACCACAGGCAAAAAATGCACCACGGGGCACTAAAATTGGACCACTGGACACCACGAACCTTAAAACTAAAAAGTGCTCTAAGAATTATGGTTTTTTATGCATAAGAATGCACCAGGGATCACCGAGCACCAAAACCCAAAAGTCTTATTTTGGCAAGAAAATTGCACCAATGTCGAAAATGCACCACGGGCACAAAAATTGGACCACAAGGCACCACGGTCCTCAATACTGAAAAGTTCTCCAAGCATTATGGTTTTTTATGCATAAGGATGTTGCAAGGATCATGGGGCATCAAAACCCAAAAGTCTTATTTTGGCACGAAAATTGCATAATGGGCCAAAAATGCACCACGAGAACCAAAATTGGACCACGGGGCACCACGAACCTCAAAACTGAAAAGTGTTCCGAGCATTATGGTTTTTTATGCATAAGAATGCCCGAGGGATCATGGGGCACAAAAACCCAAAAGTCTTATTTTGGCACGAAAATTACACCATGGGCCAAAAATGCACCACGGGGCACCAAAATCGGATCACTGGACACCACGTACCTCAAAACTGAAAAGTGCTTCGAGCATTATGGTTTTTTATGCATAAGAATGCACCAGGGATCATGGGGCACCAAAACCCGGAAGTCTTATTTTGGCACGAAAATTGTACCATGGGCTGAACATGCACCACGGGCACAAAAATTGGACCAGGGGGAACCACGAACCTCAAACCTGAAAAGTGCTATGAGCATTATGGTTTTTTATGCACAAGGATGCTCCAAGGATCACAGGGCACCAAAACCCAAAAGTCTTATTTTGGGACAAAAATTGCACAATGGGCCGAAAATGCCCAACGGGCAACAAAATTGGAACACAGGGAAGCACGAACCTCAAAATTGAAAAGTGCGCCGAGCTTGATGGTTTTTTATGCATAAGAATCCACCAGGGATCACGGGGCACCAAAACCCAAAAGTCTTCTTTTTGCACGAAAATTGCACAATGATCAAAAAATGCACCACGAAGCACAAAAATTGGACCATGTACGAAAATGCTCCACGAGCACCAAAATTCTATCACGGGGCACCACAGATGTAACCCCCCTTTTTTTTATAAAACATAATTTAACTATTTAATTCATTTTATATATTTATTTCAAAGTTCTGATACGATCTCTTACAATCCAAAATATGTTCTGTAATTTACATCATTAAAATTTATATAAACACTGCTACAAAATAATTCTAACTACTACAAATTATTGTCTACCCAAAATAGTCCCATCCTATATGCTCTGGAATTTCTGCATCTTCATCATTTAACTATATCTTCAAGCACCTGCAATTCACACTCCCCTAGAATCTGGGGACAGCATTACAGGATCAGGCATTTAATTTCTCATAGAATTAAAACAATTTCAAACAAATACATATCATAACAATTTAATTAGTTACACACATAATTAAATGCAGTATGATTTATGCAATGCAATTTTTTTGACTCAAATTCGTTTTGACCCTGCTCCATGGAGACTTCCCCTTTGAGTGTTTAGTAAGAAACTGGCCTACCATTACGATCTGTAATTCAGCTATCAGCCCCTACTAAACGCGAATAAACTAAACAGAATTAGGAGGTCAGGATACCCGGAAGGCCACCACGGCAGCATCTCTGTCCAAATTACAGCCACATGTGGAATTGCCAATATCCCTCACCCCACAGACTATATAATCACAGACTATACAGTCCTGTCTAACTTACTCTGCTCACCCATTTCTCAGGACTATCATATTCTCTGTTCATAATCTCAATCATATTTTCAAATACATGACTACCGCAGTCCGGTCAGTCAACACAGTTCTCTGTTCATAATCTCAATCATATTTTCAAATACATGACTACCGCAGTCCGGTCAGTCAACACAGTCCTGGAAATCAATTCCCCCATAAATACTCATTTCTCATTTGAAATCTTTGTATTTTCTAAGAACTCAAGCTTATGCAATATGACAATGATGCTAATAAACAAATAATTAATATTAAGCAATCACATAAAAATTATAAAAATTCACTATTAGGTAAAGTTACTAAAATACCCTTAATCTTTTCTAGAATTCCATCTATGTCCTAAATTTTGAAATGACCAAATTACCCTTGCTCTTTTTCAAAAATTCCCATTTTGTCCCTACATGTAAAATGACCATTTTGCCCTTGATTTTACAAAAATTTCCACATAATATCCCTTGCATTTAGGGCTGGCCGAATGGTCTCACTACCATTCTCAACATATTTTCCAAAGTAACAACTTCCAATTCCAACCAAAAATCAACCAAATCACAAATTCAATCAAAATTCAACAAACCAAATTTCAACCATCACAACACATCAAAAATTCAATCAAACATCATTCCAATCCATGAATTACAATCACAAGCATCAAAAACACAAAACCCCTAAATCAATTTCAAGTTTTCATGATTCTAGGTCAAAATTTTAATCTAAGCCTACAACATGTTTTCTTCTAATTCCAAGGGTTCTAATTGAAATTAAATGCCTAGATCCTTACCTTAAACTCTTTAATTGAAGAAAAAGCCTTGAATTCCTTTCTCCCTCACTCCTTGGTCTTGTAGGAATTTTTGAGATTTTCTCCAATTCTTTCTCTACTAGCCGAATAAGCTTTGTGTTTTGGAAGTTTGGATGGTTTGGTTTCTTAATTTGGGATGAGATGATGAAGTTAAGATGAAATGAAGTCAAGAGCTGCAGCTGCTGGGTAAGGAAGCTCACGGTTCTGTTTTGGAGAGAAAAATAGCTTTTGTGACTTTTTGCCTTTTTTTCTTAAGTTATTTGCTTCATTAAACCAAGAATTAACCAAATTGGATGTTTCCTTCACATCCAGCAGCTCCTGCACGTCCAGCAGCCCCTATTGGCCAAGGGAGATCAGTTCTCCAAGCTTCCCCATCCACTTGGACAGCCAAAGGAGTGCAGCAAGTGACTTGCCTTCCAAAAGGTCAAAAGTCAACATTTGTAGGTAATTTAATGGAATTTTCTAGAATAATTTAGGGCTGTTAATTATCTTACAAACTAATTAGAATTTGAAGAAAATAACACCACCATTGGATTCCTCACTATCAAAAACCTTGGGGTAGTGTCTTACTTATCTCTTAATCCAAGCCTAATTAGCTTAATTTAGTGATCTTAGAAAAGCCTAAGTTGTCACTTTTTGATTGGTTAAGGTTCTAAATTAAATTTTTCTTGGTTAAACATTTTTAATAATTATTCTAAGTATATTACAATTATTAAATAATTTTATAGATGCCCTACAAATTTTCACTTAATTTTCTGTCTTAGAATTTTACCGTAATATTTCCTCAAAGTTCTAACTTTCAGAAAATCCTAACAATTCTGAATAAGCATTTTAATTCTTTATCTGTATATATTTTTAATCTATATTCTATTACCTTTCTTTTAAGTTATAATGGAGTTCAAAATTCTATACTTGAAAATTTATCCTGGACAGCTGTCTGACATAGCAGTCCAGTCAACTATTAATTTCGGCAAAAATAAAGACATTTGGAAATTCAGAAAATTCTTTTGAGTAGAACTGTATTAATTTCATTAAGAGAATATGTACATAAGGTTTCTATAAAATATAGTGCATAAATGTTAATAATATACATATATAAATGCGTACAATTAATAAAATGAGGATGTTACAACAGACCTCAAAACTAACACGTGCTTTGAGCATTATGGTTTTTTATGCATAAGAATTCACTAGGGATCACGGGGCACCAAAATCCAAAAGTCTTATTTTCGCACGAAAATTGCGCAAATGGGCGTAAATGCACCATCGGCACCAAAATTGGACCACGGTGCACCACGGACCTCAAAACTGAAAAGTGCTATGAGCATTATGGTTTTTTATGCATAAGGATGCACCAGGGATCACGGGGCACCAAAATCGAAAAGTCTTATTTTGGCACGAAAATTGCACCATGGGACGAACATGCCCAAGGGGCACAAAAATTGGACCACAAGGCACCACGAACCTCAAAAATTAAAAGTGTTCCGAGCATTATGGATTTTATACATAAGGATGCACTGGGATCATGGGGCACCAAAACCCAAAAGTCTTATTTTCGCACAAAACAATTGGGCGAAAATGCACCACGGGCACCAAAATTGGACCACTGGGCATCACGGACCTCAAACCCAAAAAGTACTTTGAGCATTATTGTTTTTTATGCATAAGGTTACCCGAAGGATCATGGGGCACCAAAACCAGAAAGTCTTATTTTGGCACGAAAATAGCATAATAGGTCGAAAATGCACCACTGGCACAAAAATTGGACCACGGGGTACCACGGACCTCAAAACTGAAAAGTGCTCTAAGAATTATGGTTTTTTATGCATAAGGATGCACCAAGTATCACGGGGCACCAAAATCCAAAAGTCTTATTTTTGGCACGAAAATTGCACCAGGTGCCGAAAATGCACCACGAGCACCAAAATTGGACCACGGGGCACCACGAACCTCAAAACTGAAAAGTGTTCCGAGCATAATGGTTTTTTATGCATAAGGATGCACCTGGGATCACGGGGCACCAAAACCCAAAAGTCTTATTTTGGCACGAAAATTGCATAATAGGCCGAAAATACACCATGGGGATCGAAATTGGAACATGGGGCACCACGGACCTCAAAACTGAAAAGTGCTCCAAGCATTATGGTTTTTGATGCATAAGGAGACTCCAAGGATCACGGGGCTCCAAAACCCAAAAGTCTTATTTTGGCACGAAAATTGCACCATGTGCGGAAAATCAACCACGGGCACTAAAATTGGACCACGGGGCACCACGGACCTCAAAACTGAAAAGTGCTTCGACCATTATGGTTTTTTATGCATCAGAATGCCCGAAGGATAACGGGGCACCAAAACCCAAAAGTCTTATTTTGGCACGAAAATTGCACCATGGGTCAAAAATGCACCACGGGGTACCAAAATTAGACCACTGGACACCACGTACGTCAAAACTGAAAAGTGCTCCAAGCATTATGGTTTTCTTTGCATAAGAATGCACTAGGGATCACGGGGCACCAAAACCCAAAAGTCTTATTTTGACACGAAAATTGCACCATGGGCCAAAAATGCACCACGGGGCACCAAAATTGGACCACCAGACATCACGTACTTCAAAACTGAAAAGTGATCCAAGCATTATGGTCTTTTATGCATAAGAATGCACAAGGGATCACGAGGCACCAAAACCCAAAAGTCTTATTTTGGCACAAAAATTGCAGCAGTGTAGAAAATGAACCATGGGCACCAAAATTGGACCTCGGGGCACCACGGACCTCAATACTGAAAAGTTATTTGAGCACTATGGTTTTTTATGCATAAGGATGCACCAAGGATCACAGGGCACCAAAAACCAAAAGTCTTATTTTGGCAGGAAAATTGCACCATGGGCCAAAAATGCACCACGGGGCACCAAAATTGGACCACTAGACATCACGTACCTCAAAACTGAAAAGGGCTCCAAGCATAATGGTTTTTTATGCATAACAATGCATAAGGGATTACGGGGCACCAAAACCCAAAAGTCTTATTTTGGCACAAAAATTGCACCTGTGGCCAAAATGCACCGTGGGCACCAAAATTGGACCTCGGGGCACCGCGGACCTCAATACTGAAAAGTTATCCGAGCATTATGGTTTTTTATGCATCAGAATGCCCCAAGGATCATGGGGCACCAAAACCCAAAAGTCTTATTTTGGCACGGAAATTGCACCATGGGCCAAAAATGCACCACGGGGCACCAAAATTGGACCATTGGACACCACGGACCGCAAACCTGAAAAGAGCTCCAAGCATCATGGTTTTTTATGTATAGGAATGCACCAGGGATCACAGGGCACCAAAACCCAATAGTCTTATTTTCGCATGAAAATTGCATATATGGTCGAAAATGCACCACCTGCACCAAAATTGGACCACGGGGCACCACGGACCTCAAAACTGAAAAGTCCTATGAGCATTATAGTTTTGTATGCATAAGAAAGCACCAGGGATTACGGGGCACCAAAATCCAAAACTCTTATTTTCGCACGAAAATTGCACCATGTGCCGAAAATGCACCGCGGGGACCAAAATTTGACCACTGGACACCACGGACCTCAAAAATAAAAAGTGCTCCAAGCATTATGGTTTTTTATGTATAAGAATGCACTAGGGATCACGATGCACCAAAACCCAAAAAGTCTTATTTTCTCACGAAAATAGCACAATGGGCCGTAAATGCACGACGGGCACCAAAATTGGACCACGGGTAACACGGACCTCAAAACTGAAAAGTACTCCGAGCATTATGGTTTTTAATGCATAAGAATGCACCAGGGATCACGGGGCACCAAAATCCAAAAGTCTTAATTTTGCACAAAATTTGCACAAATGGCCGAAAATGCGCCACTACCACCAAAATTGGACCACGGGGCACCACGGACCTCAAAACTGAAAAGTGCAATGAGCATTATAGTTTTTATGCATAAGAATGCACCAGGGATCACGGGGCACCAAAACCCAAAGTGTTATTTTCGCACGAAATTTACACAATGGGCCGAAAATGCACCACGGGCACCAAAATTGGACCATGGGACATCTCAGACCTCAAAACTGAAAAGTGCACCAAGCATTATGGTTTTTTATGCATAAGAATGCACCAGGGACCACGGGGCACCAAAACCCATAAGTCTTATTTTCGCACGAAATTGTACATTTGGCCGAAAATGCACCACGGGCACCAATATTGGGCAACGGGGCACCTCGGACCTCAAAACTGAAAAGTGTTCCAAGCATTATGGTTTTTAATGCATAAGAATGCACCAGGGATCATGGGGCACCTAAACCCAAAAGTCCTATTTTCGCATGAAAATTGCACAATGGGCCGAAAATGCACCACGAGTACCAAAATTGGACCACAGGGTACCTCGGACCTCAAAACTGAAAACTGCACACCACAGACCTCAAAACTGAAAAATGCTTTGAGCATTATGGTTTTTTATGTATATGAATGCATCAGGGATCATGGGGCACCAAAACCCAAAAGTCTTATTTTCGCACGAAAATTGCACAATGGGCAGAAAATGCACCACGGGCACCAAAATTGGACCACGGGGCAACACGAACCTCGAAATGGAAAAGTGCTTTGAGGAACATGGTTTTTTATGCATAAGAATGTACCAGGGTTCACGGGGCACCAAAACCAAAAAATCTTCTATTTACAAGAAAATTGCACCATGTGCTGAAAATGACCACGAGCACCAAAATTTGACCACTGGACACCACGAACCTCAAAACTGAAAAGTGCTCTGAGCATTATGGTTTTTTATGTATAAGAATGCACCAGAGATCACGGGGCACCAAAACCCAAAAGTCTTATTTTCGCACGAAAATTGTACGATGGGACGAAAATGCACCACAGGCACCAAAATTGGATCACAGGGCCCCTCGGACCTCAAAACTGAAAAGTGCTATGAGCATTATGGTTTTTTATGCATAAGAATGCAGCATGGATCACGGGCCAAAAAATCCCGAAAGTCTTATTTTTGTACAAAATTTGCAACATGTGCCGAAAATGCCCCACGGGCACCAAATTTTGAGCACTGGACACCACGAACCTCAAAACTGAAAAGTGCTATGAGCATTCTGGTTTTTTATGTATAAGAATGCACCAGGGATCACGGGGCACCAAAACCCAAAAGTCTTATTTTCGCACGAAAATTGCACAATTGGCCGAAAATGCACCACGGGCATCAAAATTGGACCATGGGGCACCTCAGACCTCAAAACTGAAAAGTGCTCCGAGCATTATGATCTTTTATGCAAAAGAATGCACCAGGTATCACGGGGCACCGAAACCCAAAAGTCATATGTTCGCACGAAAATTGCACAAATGGCTGAAAATGCACCACCGGCACCAAAATTGGACCACGGGACACCACGGAACTCAACGCTGAAAAGTTCTCTGAGCAGTATAGTTTTTTATGGGTAAGAATGCACCAGGAATCACGGGGCTCTAAAACCCAAAAGTCTTATTTTCGCATGAAAATTGCAAAATGGGTCGAAAATGCACCACAGGGCACAAAAATTGGACCACTGGACACCATGGGCCTCAAAACTGAAAAGTGCTCCGAGTATTATGGTTTTTTTTTGCATAAGAATGCATCAGGGATCACGGGGAACCAAAACCCAAAAGTCTTATTTTCGCTCGAAAATTGCACAATTGGCTGAAAACGCACCACCGGAACCAAAATTGGACCACAGGGCACCACGGAACTCAAAGCTGAAAAGTTCTCTGAGCATTATAGTTTTTTTATGGATAAGAATGCACCAGGGATCACGGGGGACCAAAACCCAGAAGTCTTATTTTCGTACGAAAGTTGCAAAATGGGTTGGAAATGCACCACAGGGCATAAAAATTGGACCACTGGACACCACGGACCTCAAAACTGAAAAGTGCTCCAAGTATTATGGTTTTTCATGTATAAGAATGCACTAGGGATAACAGGGCACCAAAATCCAAAAGTCTTATTTTCACACGAAAATAGCACAATGGGCCGAAAATGTACCACGGGCACCAAAATTGGACCACCAGGCAAGAAGGTCCTCAAAACTGAAAAATGCTCCGAGCATTATGGTTTTTTATGCATAAGAATGCATCAGGGATCAACGGTCACCAAAATCCAAAAGACTTATTTTGCATGAAAATTGCACAAATGGCCGAAAATGCACCACCGGCACCAAAATTGGACCACGGGGCACTACGGAACTCAAAAATGAAAAGTGCTATGAACATTATAGTTTTTTTATGAATAAGAATGCACCAAGGATCACGGGGCACCAAAACCCAAAAGTCTTATTTTCACAGGAAAATTGCACAATAGGACGAAAATGCACCACCAGCACTAAAATTGGACCACGGGGCTACACAAACCTCAAAAGTGAAAAGTGCTATGAGGATTATGGTTTTTTATGCATAAGAATGCACCAGGGATCACATGGCACCAAAATCCAAAAGTCTTATTTTCGCATGAAAATTGCACAAATGGCCGAAAATGCACCACCAGCACCAAAATTGGACCACGGAGCACCACGAACCTCAAGACTATAAAGTGCTCTGAGGATGATGGTTTTTTATGTATAATAAATCACCAGGGATCACGGGGCACCAAAACCCAAAAGTCTTATTTTCGCACGAAAATTTCACAAATGGCCGAAAATGCACCACGGGAAGCAAAATTTGACCACTGGACACCACGGACCTTAAAACTGAAAAGTGCTGCGAGCATTATGGTTTTTTATGCATAAGAATGCACCAGGGATCACGGGGCACCGAAACCCAAAAGTCTTATTTATGCACGAAAATTGCACAAGTGGCTGACAATGCACCACCGACACCAAAATTGGACCACGGAGCACCAAGGACCTCAAGACTGAAAAGTGTTCGAGCATTATGGTTTTTTATGCATAAGAATGCACCAGGTATCACGGGGCACCAAAACCCAAAGGTCTTATTTTCGTACGAAAATTGCACCATAGGAAGCAAAATTTGACCACTGGACACCACGACCTCAAAACTGGAAAGTACTCCGTGCATTATGGTTTTTGATGTATAAATAATTCACTAGGGATCACGGGGCACCAAAACCAAAGAGTTTTATTTTCGCACGAAAATTGCACAATGGGAAGAAAATGCACCACAGGCACCAAAATTGGACCACGGGGCACCTCGGACCTCAAAACTGAAAAGTGCTTCGAGCATTATGGTTTTTTATGCATAAGAATGCACCAGGGATCACAGGGTACCAAAACCCAAAAGTCTTATTTTCGCACGAAAATTGGAAAAATGGCCGAAAATGCACCACAGGCACTAAAATTGGACCACGGAGCACCACGGACCTGAAAACTGAAAAGTGTTGCGAGCATTATGGTTTTTTATGCATAAGAATGCACCAGGGATCATGGGGCACCAAAACCCAAAAGTCTTCTTTTCGCACGAAAATTTCACAATTGGCCGAAAATGCACCACGGGAAGCAAAATTTGACCACTTGACACCACGGACCTCAAAACTTAAAAGTGCTCTGAGCATTATGGTTTTTTATGCATAAGAATGCACCAGGGATCACGGGGCACCGAAACCCAAAAGTGTTATTTACGCACGAAAATTGCACAAATGTTCAACAATGCACCACCGACACCAAAATTGGACCACGGGTATCACGGAACTCAAAACTGAAAAGTGCTCCAAGCATCATGCATTTTTATGCATAAGAATTCCCCAAGGATCATAGGGCAGCAAAACCCAAAAGTTGCACCATGAGCTAAAAATGTACCATGGGGCACCAAAATTTGACCTCGGGGCACCAAACAACCTCAAAACTGAAAATTTCTCCGAGCATTACCATTTTTTATGCATCAGAATGCACCAGGGATCACGGGGTACCAAAACCCAAAAGTCTTATTTTCGCATGAAAATTGCGCAATGGGCCGAAAATGCACCACCGGCACCAAAATTGGACCACGGGGCTCCACGGACCTCAAAACTGAAAAGTGCTCCGAGAATTATGGTTTTTTATGCATAAGAATGCAGCAGGGATCACGGGAAACCAAAACCCAAAAGTCTTATATTCGTAGAAAATTGCACAAATTGCCAAACATGCACCACCAGCACCAAAATTAGACCACGGAGCAGCACAGACCTCAAGACTAAAAAGTGTTCGAGCATTATGGTTTTTTATGCATAAGAATGCACCAGGTATCACAGGGCACCAAATTGCAAAGGTCTTATTTTTGCACGAAAATTGCTCCATGGGAAGCAAAATTTGACCACTAGACACCACGGACCTCAAAATTGGAAAGTACTCCAGGCATTATATGGTTTTTTATGTATAAAGAATGCACTAGGGATCACGGGGCACTAAAACCAAAGAGTCTTATTTTCGCACGAAAATTGCACAATGGGACGAAAATGCACCACGGGCACCAAAATTGGACCATGGGGTACCTCGGACCTCAAAACTGAAAAGTGCTCCAAGCATTATGGTTTTTTATGCATAAGAATGCACCAGGGATCACAGGGTACCAAAACCCAAAAGTCTTATATTCGCACGAAAATTGGACAAATGGCCGAAAATGCACCACCGGCACCAAAATTGGACCACAGAGCACCACAGACCTGAAGACTGAAAAGTGTTGCGAGCATTATGGTTTTTTATGCTTACGAATGCACCAGTGATCACGGGGGACCAAAACCCAAAAGTCTTATTTACGCACAAAAATTGCACAAATGGCCGACAATGCACCACCGACACCAAAATTGGACCACGGGGCACCACGGACCTCAAAACTGAAAAGTGCTCCAAGCATCATGCATTTTTATGCATAAGAATTCCCCAAGGATCATAGGGCAGCAAAATCCAAAAGTCTTATTTTGGCACGAAAGTTGCACCATGAGCTAAAAATGTACCATGGGGCACCAAAATTTGACCTCGGGCCACCATGGACCTCAAAGCTGAAAATTTCTCTGAGCATTACCATTTTTTATGCATCAGAATGCACCAGGGATCACGGGGTACCAAAACCAAAAAGTCTTATTTTCGCACGAAAATTGCGCAATGGCTGAAAATGCACCACCGGCACCAAAATTGGACCACGGGACACCACGGAACTCAACGCTGAAAAGTTCTCTGAGCAGTATAGTTTTTTATGGGTAAGAATGCACCAGGAATCACGGGGCTCTAAAACCCAAAAGTCTTATTTTCGCATGAAAATTGCAAAATGGGTCGAAAATGCACCACAGGGCACAAAAATTGGACCACTGGACACCATGGGCCTCAAAACTGAAAAGTGCTCCGAGTATTATGGTTTTTTTTTGCATAAGAATGCATCAGGGATCACGGGGAACCAAAACCCAAAAGTCTTATTTTCGCTCGAAAATTACACAATTGGCTGAAAACGCACCACCGGAACCAAAATTGGACCACAGGGCACCACGGAACTCAAAGCTGAAAAGTTCTCTGAGCATTATAGTTTTTTTATGGATAAGAATGCACCAGGGATCACGGGGGACCAAAACCCAGAAGTCTTATTTTCGTACGAAAGTTGCAAAATGGGTTGGAAATGCACCACAGGGCATAAAAATTGGACCACTGGACACCACGGACCTCAAAACTGAAAAGTGCTCCAAGTATTATGGTTTTTCATGTATAAGAATGCACTAGGGATAACAGGGCACCAAAATCCAAAAGTCTTATTTTCACACGAAAATAGCACAATGGGCCGAAAATGTACCACGGGCACCAAAATTGGACCACCAGGCAAGAAGGTCCTCAAAACTGAAAAATGCTCCGAGCATTATGGTTTTTTATGCATAAGAATGCATCAGGGATCAACGGTCACCAAAATCCAAAAGACTTATTTTGCATGAAAATTGCACAAATGGCCGAAAATGCACCACCGGCACCAAAATTGGACCACGGGGCACTACGGAACTCAAAACTGAAAAGTGCTATGAACATTATAGTTTTTTTATGAATAAGAATGCACCAAGGATCACGGGGCACCAAAACCCAAAAGTCTTATTTTCACAGGAAAATTGCACAATAGGACGAAAATGCACCACCAGCACTAAAATTGGACCACGGGGCTACACAAACCTCAAAAGTGAAAAGTGCTATGAGGATTATGGTTTTTTATGCATAAGAATGCACCAGGGATCACATGGCACCAAAATCCAAAAGTCTTATTTTCGCATGAAAATTGCACAAATGGCCGAAAATGCACCACCAGCACCAAAATTGGACCACGGAGCACCACGAACCTCAAGACTATAAAGTGCTCTGAGGATGATGGTTTTTTATGTATAATAAATCACCAGGGATCACGGGGCACCAAAACCCAAAAGTCTTATTTTCGCACGAAAATTTCACAAATGGCCGAAAATGCACCACGGGAAGCAAAATTTGACCACTGGACACCACGGACCTTAAAACTGAAAAGTGCTGCGAGCATTATGGTTTTTTATGCATAAGAATGCACCAGGGATCACGGGGCACCGAAACCCAAAAGTCTTATTTATGCACGAAAATTGCACAAGTGGCTGACAATGCACCACCGACACCAAAATTGGACCACGGAGCACCAAGGACCTCAAGACTGAAAAGTGTTCGAGCATTATGGTTTTTTATGCATAAGAATGCACCAGGTATCACGGGGCACCAAAACCCAAAGGTCTTATTTTCGTACGAAAATTGCACCATAGGAAGCAAAATTTGACCACTGGACACCACGACCTCAAAACTGGAAAGTACTCCGTGCATTATGGTTTTTGATGTATAAATAATTCACTAGGGATCACGGGGCACCAAAACCAAAGAGTTTTATTTTCGCACGAAAATTGCACAATGGGAAGAAAATGCACCACAGGCACCAAAATTGGACCATGGGGCACCTCGGACCTCAAAACTGAAAAGTGCTTCGAGCATTATGGTTTTTTATGCATAAGAATGCACCAGGGATCACAGGGTACCAAAACCCAAAAGTCTTATTTTCGCACGAAAATTGGAAAAATGGCCGAAAATGCACCACAGGCACTAAAATTGGACCACGGAGCACCACGGACCTGAAAACTGAAAAGTGTTGCGAGCATTATGGTTTTTTATGCATAAGAATGCACTAGGGATCATGGGGCACCAAAACCCAAAAGTCTTCTTTTCGCACGAAAATTTCACAATTGGCCGAAAATGCACCACGGGAAGCAAAATTTGACCACTTGACACCACGGACCTCAAAACTTAAAAGTGCTCTGAGCATTATGGTTTTTTATGCATAAGAATGCACCAGGGATCACGGGGCACCGAAACCCAAAAGTGTTATTTACGCACGAAAATTGCACAAATGTTCAACAATGCACCACCGACACCAAAATTGGACCACGGGTATCACGGAACTCAAAACTGAAAAGTGCTCCAAGCATCATGCATTTTTATGCATAAGAATTCCCCAAGGATCATAGGGCAGCAAAACCCAAAAGTTGCACCATGAGCTAAAAATGTACCATGGGGCACCAAAATTTGACCTCGGGGCACCAAACAACCTCAAAACTGAAAATTTCTCCGAGCATTACCATTTTTTATGCATCAGAATGCACCAGGGATCACGGGGTACCAAAACCCAAAAGTCTTATTTTCGCATGAAAATTGCGCAATGGGCCGAAAATGCACCACCGGCACCAAAATTGGACCACGGGGCTCCACGGACCTCAAAACTGAAAAGTGCTCCGAGAATTATGGTTTTTTATGCATAAGAATGCAGCAGGGATCACGGGAAACCAAAACCCAAAAGTCTTATATTCGTAGAAAATTGCACAAATTGCCAAACATGCACCACCAGCACCAAAATTAGACCACGGAGCAGCACAGACCTCAAGACTAAAAAGTGTTCGAGCATTATGGTTTTTTATGCATAAGAATGCACCAGGTATCACAGGGCACCAAATTGCAAAGGTCTTATTTTTGCACGAAAATTGCTCCATGGGAAGCAAAATTTGACCACTAGACACCACGGACCTCAAAATTGGAAAGTACTCCAGGCATTATGGTTTTTTATGTATAAAGAATGCACTAGGGATCACGGGGCACTAAAACCAAAGAGTCTTATTTTCGCACGAAAATTGCACAATGGGACGAAAATGCACCACGGGCACCAAAATTGGACCATGGGGTACCTCGGACCTCAAAACTGAAAAGTGCTCCAAGCATTATGGTTTTTTATGCATAAGAATGCACCAGGGATCACAGGGTACCAAAACCCAAAAGTCTTATATTCGCACGAAAATTGGACAAATGGCCGAAAATGCACCACCGGCACCAAAATTGGACCACAGAGCACCACAGACCTGAAGACTGAAAAGTGTTGCGAGCATTATGGTTTTTTATGCTTACGAATGCACCAGTGATCACGGGGGACCAAAACCCAAAAGTCTTATTTACGCACAAAAATTGCACAAATGGCCGACAATGCACCACCGACACCAAAATTGGACCACGGGGCACCACGGACCTCAAAACTGAAAAGTGCTCCAAGCATCATGCATTTTTATGCATAAGAATTCCCCAAGGATCATAGGGAAGCAAAATCCAAAAGTCTTATTTTGGCACGAAAGTTGCACCATGAGCTAAAAATGTACCATGGGGCACCAAAATTTGACCTCGGGCCACCACGGACCTCAAAGCTGAAAATTTCTCTGAGCATTACCATTTTTTATGCATCAGAATGCACCAGGGATCACGGGGCACCAAAACCAAAAAGTCTTATTTTCGCACGAAAATTGCGCAATGGGCCGAAAATGCACAACTGGCACTAAATTGGACCACGGGACACCTCGAACCTCACAACTGAAAAGTGCTCTGAGCATTATGGTTTTTTATGCATAAGAATGCACCAGGGATCACGGGGCACCGAAACCCAAAAGACTTATTTACGCACGAAAATTGCACAAATGGCCGACAATGCACCACCGACACCAAAATTGGACCACGGGGCACCACGGACCTCAAAACTGAAAAGTGCTCCAAGCGTTATGCATTTTTATGCATAAGAATTCCCCAAGGATCATAGGGCAGCAAAACCCAAAAGTCTTATTTTGGCACGAAAATTGCACCATGAGCTAAAAATATAACATGGGTCACCAAAATTTGACCTCGGGGCACCATGGACCTCGAAACTAAAAATTACTCCGAGCATTACCATTTGTTATGCATCAGAATGCACCAGGGATTACGGGGCACCAAAACCCAAAAGTCTTATTTTGGAACGAACATTGCACAATGTGCCGAAAATGCACCCCGGGAACCAAAACTGGACTACGGGACACCTCGGACCTCAAAACTGAAAAGTGCTCCAACAATTATGGTTTTTTATGGATAAGAATGCCCCAAGGATCACGGGGCACCGAAATACAAAAGTCTTATTTTGGCATGAAAATTGCACCATGGGCCAAAAATGCACGACGAGGCACCAAAATATGACCACTGGACACCACGGACCTCAAAAAAGAAAGGTACTTCGAGCATTATGTTTTTTTATGCGTAAGAATGCACCAGGGATCACGGGGCACCTAACCCCCAAAGTCTTATTTCCGCACGAAAATTGCCCAAATGGCCGAAAATGCACCACCGGCACGAAAATTGGACCACGGGGCAACACGAACCTCAAAATTGAAAAGTGCTCCTAGCATTATGGTTTTTTATGCATAGGAATGCTCCAAGGATCACGGGGTACCAAAACCCAAAAGTCTTTTTTTTCGCACGAAAATTGCATAAATGGCTGAAAATACACCACCGGCACCAAAATTGGACCACGGGGCACCTCGGACCTCAAAATCGAAAAGTGCTCCGAGCATTATGGATTTTCATGCATAAGAATGCACCGGGGATCACGGGGCACCAAAACCCAAAAGTCTTATTTTCGCACGAAAATTGTACCATGTGCAGAAAATGCACCACGGGAAGCAAAATTTGACCACTGGACACTACGAACCTCAAAACTGAAAAGTGCTATGAGCATTTTATTTTTTTATGTATAAGAGCATACCAAGGATCACGGGTCCCAAATCCCAAAAGTCTTATTTTCGCACGAAAATTGCACAATGGGCCGAAAATGCACCACGAGCAGCAAAATATGACCACTGGACACCACAAACCTCAAAACCGAAAAGTGCTACGACCATTTGGTTTTTTATGCATAAGAATGAACCAAGAATCACGGGGCACCAAAACCCAAAATCTTATTTTCGCACGAAAATTGCACAAATGGCCAAAAATACACCACCAGCACGAAAATTGGACCAGCGGGCATCAAGGACCTCAAAACTAAAAAGTGCTCCGAGCATTATGGTTTTTTATGCATAAGAATGCTCTAGGGATCACTGGGTACGAAAACCCATAAGTCTTATTTTCGCACAAAAATTGCACAAATGGCCGAAAATACACCACTGACACCAAAATTGGACCACGGGGAACCACGGACTTCAAAACTAAAAATGGCTTCGAGAATTATGGATTTTCATGCATAAGAATGCACCAGGGATCACGGGGCAGCAAAACCCAAAAGTCTTATTTTCGCACGAAAATTGCACCATGTGCCGAAAAGGCACCACGGGCAGCAAAATATGACCACCGGACACCACGAACCTCAAAACTGAAAAGTGCTCTGAGCATTATGGATTTTTATGCATAAGAATGCACCAGGGATCACGGGGCACCAAAACCCAAAAGTCTTATTTTCACACGAAAATTACACAATGGGCTGAAAATGCACCACGGGCACCAAAAATGGACCACGGGGCACCACAGACCTCAAAACTGAAAAGTGCTCTGAGCATTATGGTTTTTTAATGCACCAAGGACAACGGGGCACCCAAACCCAAAAGTCTTATTTTCGCACAAAAATTTCACAATGGGGCGAAAAAGCACCACGGGCACAAAAATTGGACCACGGGGCACCACGGCCCTCAAAACTAAAAAGTGCTCAGAGCATTATGGCTTTTTATGCATAAGAATCCACCAGGGATCACGAGGCACCAAAACCCGAAATTCTTATTTTCGCACGAAAATTGGACAATGGGCAGAAAATGCACCACGGGCACCACAATTGGACCACGGGGCACGTTGGACCTCAAAACGGAAAAGTGCTCCGAGCATTATGGATTGTTATGCATAAGGATGCACCAGGGATCATGGGGCACCAAATCCTAAAAGTCTTATTTTGGCACAAAATTTGCACCATGCGCCGAAAATTCACCACGGGCACCTAAATTGGACCAAGGGGCATCATGGACCTCCAAAAGTCATATTTAGCACGAAAATTCTATCATGTGCCGAAATTGCACCACGGGCACAAAAATTTTAGCACTAGACACCACGGACCTCAAAACTGAAAAGTGCTCCAAGAATTATGGTTTTTTATGTATAAGAATGCATTAGAGATCACGGGGCCCCAAAACCCAAAAGTCTTTTTGTCGCACGAAAATTGCACAATGGGCCAAAGATGCACGACGGGCACCAAAATTGAACCACGGGGCACCACTGATCTTAAAACTGAAAATTGCTCCGAGCATTATGGATTTTTATGTTTAAGAATTCACCAGGGATCATGGGGCACCAAAACCCAAAAGTCTTTTTCTGCACAAAAATGCACCACTGGCACCAAAATTGGACCATAGGGGACCACGAACCTCAAAACATAAAAGTGCTACTAGTATTACGGTCTTCTATGCATAAGAATGCACCAGGGATCATGGGGCACAAAAACCCAAAAGTCTTTTTTTCGTACGAAAATTGCATAAATAGCTGAAAATGCACCATCGGCACCAAAATTGGACCACGAGATGCACGGACCTCAAAACTGTAAAGTGCTCCAAGCATTATCGTTTTTTATGCATAAGAATGCACCAGGGATCACGGGGCACCAAAACCCAAAAGTCTTATTTTCGCACGAAAATTGCACAATGGGCCGAAAATGAACCACGGGCACCAAAATTGGACCACGGGGGACCACGGGGCACCACGGACCTCAAAACTGAAAAGTGCTTCGAGCATTATGGATTTTTATGCATATGGATGCCCCAGGGATCATGGGGCACCAAAACCCAAAAGTCTTATTTTGGCACGAAAATTGCACCATAGGCCAAAAATGCACCACGGGGCACCAAAATTGGACCACTGGACACCACGGACCTAAAAATTGAAAAGTGCTTCGAGCATTATGGTTTTTTATGCATAAGAATGCACCAAGGATCACGTGGCACCAAAACCCAAAAGTCTTATTTTGGCACGAAAATTGCACCAGTGTCGACAATGCACCACGAGGTCCAAAATTGGACCACGGGGCACCACGGACCTCAATACTGAAAAGTTCTCCGAGCATTATGGTCTTTTATGGATAAGGATGAACCAAGGATCACAGTGCACCCAAAACCAAAAGTCTTATGTTGGCACGAAAATTTCTCCATGTGCCAAAAAGGCACCACGGGTACCAAGATTGGACCACGGATTATGGTTTCTTTATGCATAAGGATGCCCCAAGGATCATGGGGTACCAAAACCCAAAAGTTTTATTTTGGCACAAAAATTGCATGATGGGCCAAAAATGCACCACGGGCACCAAAATTGGACCACGAGGCACCACGGACCTCAAAACTAAAAGGTGCTCCGACCATTATGGTTTTTTATGCATAAGGATGCACCAAGGATCATGGGGCACCAAAATCTAGAAGTCTTATTTTGGCACGAAAAATGCACAATGGGCAGAAAATGCACCACGGGCACCAAAATTGGACCACGGGGCACCACAGACCTCAAAACTGAAAAGTGCTCCAAGCACTATGGTGTTTTATGTATAAGAATGCACCAAGGATCACGGGGTACCAAAACCTAAAAGTCTTATTTTGGCACGAAAATTGGACCACAGGCCGAAAATCCACCACGGGCACAAAAGTTGGACCACGGACCTCAAACCTGAAAAGTGCTCCGAGCATTACGGTTTTTTTATGCATAAGAATGCACTAGGGATCACGGGGCACCAAAATCCAAAAGTCTTATTTTGCGCATGAAAATTGCGCAAATGGCCGAAAATGCATCACTGGCACCAAAATTGAACCACGTGGCACCACAGACCTCAAAACTGAAAGTGCTCCGAGCATTATGGTTTTTTATGCATAAGAATGCACCAAGGATCACGGGGCACCAAAACCCAAAAGTCTTATTTTCGCAAGGAAAATGTACAACGGGCACCAAAATTGGACCATGGGGCACCTCGGACCTCAAACCTGAAAAGTTCTCCGAGCATTATGGTTTTTTATTGATTAGAATGCACCAGGACTCACGGGGTACCAAAACCAAAAAGTCTTATTTTCATACGAAAGTTGCACAAATAGCCGAAATTGCACCACCGGCACCAAAATTGGACCACGGGACACCACAGATCTCAAAACTGAAAAGTTCTCCAAGTATTTTGGTTTTTAATGCATAAGAATGCCCCAAGGATGCCAGGGCACTAAAGCCCAAAAGTATTATTTTGGGACGAATTGCACCATGGGCAAAATATGCACCACAGGGCACCAAAATTGGACCACTGGATACCACGGACCCCAAAACTGAAAACTACTCCAAGCATTACGGTTTTTCATGTATAAGAATGCACCAGGGATCATGGGGCACCAAAACCCAAAAGTCTTATTTTCGCACAAAAATTGCACAATGGGTCGAAAATGCACCACGGGCACCAAAATTGGACCACGGGGCACCATGGACCTCAAAACACAAACGTGCTCCTAGTATTATGGTTTTTTATGCATAAGAATGCACCAGGGATCACGGGGCACCAAAACCCAAAAGTCTTGTTTTCTTACAAAAATTTCACAAATGGCCGAAAATGCACGACTGGCACCAAAATTGGACCATGGGCACCACGGACCTCAAAACTAAAAAGTGCTCCAAGCATTATGGTTTTTTATGCATAAGAATGCCCTAGGGATCATGGGGCACCAAAACCCAAAAGTCTTATTTTCGCACGAAAATTGCACAATGGGTCGAAAATGCACCACGGGGCACCACAGACCTTAAAACTGAAAAGTGCTCCGACGATAATGGATTTTTATTCATAAGGATTCCCCAGGGATTATGGGGCACCAAAACACAAAAGTCTTATTTTGGCACGAAAATTGCACAAATGGCTGAAAATGCAACCCCAGCACCAAAATTGGACCACGGGGCACCACGAACCTCAAAACTAAAAAGTGTTCCGAGCATTATGGTTTTTTATGCATAAGAATGCACCAAGGATCATGGGGCACCAAAACCCAAAAGTCTAATTTTATGCACGACTGGCACCAAATTTAGACCACGGGGCACCACGGATCTCAAAACTAAAAAGTGCTCCTAGCATTATGTTTTTTATGCATCAGACTACACCAGGGATCACGAACACTAGAACCCAAAAGTCTTATTTTCGCACGAAAACTGCACAAATGGCCGAAAATGCACCACAAACACCAAAATTGGACCACAGGACACCACGAACCTTAAAATTGAAAAGTATTCAGAGCATTATGGGTTTTTATGCATAACAATGCACCAGGGATCACGGGGCACCAAAACCGTAAAGTCTTATTTTCGCACAAAAATTGCACAATGGGCGGAAAATGCACCACGGGCACAAAACTTGGACCACGGGGCACCTCGGACCTCAATACTTAAAAGTGCTCCGAGCATTTTGGTTTTTTATGCATAAGAATGCACCAGGGATCATGGAGCACCAAAAGTCTTATTTTCGACCGAAAACTACACAAATGGCCGGCAATGCACCAAAGGCACCAAAATTGCACCATGGGGCACCACGAGCCTCAAAACTGAAAAGTGTTCCGAGCATTATGGGTTTTTATGCATAAGAATGCACCAGGGATCACGGGGCACCAAAATCGAAAAGTCTTTTATTTCGCATGAAAATTGCACACTGTACCGAAAATGCACCACGGGCACAAAAATTGGACCACGGGGCACCACGAACCTCGATACTGAAAAGTGTTCCGAGCATTATGGTTTTTTTATGCATAAGAATGCACCAAGGATCAAGGGGCAAAAAAAACCCAAAAGTCTTATTTTCGTACAAAAATTGAACAAATGGTCGAAAATGCACCACCGGCACCAAAATTAGACCACGAGGCACTACGGACTTCAAGACTGAAAAGTGTTCCGAGCATTATGGTTTTTTATGCATAAGAATGCACCAAGGATCACGGGGTACCAAAACCCAAAAGTCTTACTTTTGCACGAAAATTGGACAATGGGCCGAAAATGCAACACGGGCACAAAAATTAGACCACGGAGCACCTCGGACCTGAAAACCGAAAAGTGCTCCGAGCATTAAGGTTTTTTATGCATAAGAATGCATCACGGATCACAGGACACCAAAACCCAAAAGTCTTATTTTCGCACAAAAAATGCACAAATGTCCGGAAATGTACCCCCGGCATCAAAATTGGACCACAGGGCACCACAAACCTCAAGATTGAAAAGTGTTCCGAGCATTATGATTTTTTTTATGCATAAGAATGCAGCAAGGATCAAGGGGCAAAAAAACCCAAAACTCTTATTTTCGCACGAAAATTGAACAATGGACCGAAAATGCACCACAGGCACCAATGTTGCATCACGGGGCACCTCGGACCTCAAAATAGAAAAGTGCTATGAGCATTATGGTTTTTTATGCATAAGAGTGCACCAGGGTTCACAGGACACCAAAACCCAAAAGTCTTATTTTCGGGCGAAGATTGCACAATGGGCCGAAAATGCACCACGGGCCAAAAATTGGATCACGGGGCACCTGGGAGCTCAAAACTTAAAAGTGCTCCAAGCATTATGGTTTTTTATGCATAAGAATGCACCAGGGATCACGGGGCACCAAAACACAAAAGTCTTATTTTCGCACGAAAATTTCACAAATGGCCGAAAATGCCCCACAGGCACCAAAATTGGACCACGGGGCACTACGAACCTCAAAACTGAAAAGTGCTCCAAGCATTATGGTTTTTTCTGCATAAGAACGCACCAGGGATCACGGGGCACCAAAACCCAAATGTCTTATTTTCGCACGAAAATTGCACAAATGGCCGAAAATGCACCCCCGACACCAAAATTGGACAACGAGGCACAACGAACCTCAAGACTGGAAAGTGTTTCGAGCATTACGGTTTTTTATGCATAACAATCCACCAAGGATCATGGGGCACCAAAACCCAAAATTCTTATTTTGCACAAAAATTACAAAGCCGAAAATGCACCACTGGCACCAAAATTGGACCACGGGGTAACACGGACCTCAAAACTAAAAAGTGCTCAAAGTATTATGCTTTTTCATGCATAAGAATGCACCAGGGATCACGGGGCACCAAAACGCAAAACTCTTATTCTCAAACGAAGACTGCATAATGGGCCCAAAATGCACCACGAGCACCAAAATTGCCCCATGGGGCACCTGGGAGCTCAAAACTTAATAGTGCTCCAAGCATTATGGTTTTTTACGTAAAAGAATGCACTAGGGATCATGGGGCACGAAAACCCAAAAGTCTTATTTTCGCAACGAAAATTTCACAAATGGCCGAAAATGCACCACCGGCACCAAAATTGTACCACGGGGCAACACGGACCTCAAACCTGAAAAGTGCTCCGAGCATTATGGTTTTTTATGCATAAGAATGCACCAAGGATCACGGGGCACCAAAACCCGAAAGTCTTATCTTTGCACGAAAATTGAACAAATGGCCGAAAATGCACCACCGGCACAAAAATTAGACCACAGGGCACCACAAACTTCAAGACTGAATAGTGTTCCGTGCATTCTGGGTTTTTAGGCATAAGAATGCACCAAGGATCATGGGGCACCAAAACCCATAAGTCTTATTTTCGCACGAAAATTGCACAAATGGCCGAAAATGCACCACGGGCACCACAGTCCTCAAAATTGAAAAGTGTTTCGAGCATTATGGTTTTTTATGCATAAGAATGCACCAGGGATCACGAGGCACTAAAACCCAAAAGTCTTATTTTTGCACGAAAATTGCACAATGGGCCGAAAATGCATCACGGGCACAAAAATTAGACCACGGGGCACCTCGGACCTGAACACTGAAAAGTGCTCCGAGCATTTAGGTTTTTTATGCAAAAGAATGCATCAGGGATTACGGGACACCAAATCCCATAAGTCTTATTTTCGCATGAAAAATGCACAAATGTCCGAAAATGTACCCCCGGCACCAAAATTGGACCATGGGGCACCACGAACCTCAAGACTGAAAAGTGTTTCGAGCAGTATGGTTTTTTTATGCATAAGAGTGCACCAAGGATCAAGGGGCAAAAAAACCCAAAAGTCTTATTTTCGCACGAATATTGAAGAATGGACCGAAAATGCACCACGGGCAGCAAAATTGGATCACGGGGCACTTCAAACCTCAAAACAGAAAAGTGCTACGAGCGTTATGGTTTTTTATGCATAAGAATGCACCAGGGTTCACAGGGCACCAAAACCCAAAAGTCTTATTTTCAGGCGAAGATTGCACAATGGGCCGAAAATGCACCATGGGCACCAAAATTGGATGATGGGACACCTGGGAGCTCAAAACTTAAAAGTGCTCCAAACATTATGGTTTTTTATGCATAAGAATGCACCAGGGACCACAGGGCACCAAAACACAAAAGTCTTATTTTCGCACGAAAATTTCACAAATGGCCGAAAATGCCCCACAGGCACCAAAATTGGACCACGGGGCACTACGGACCTGAAAACTGAAAAGTGCTCCAAGCATTATGGTTTTTTCTGCATAAGAATGCACCAGGGATCACGGGGCACCAAAACCCAAATGTCTTTTTTTTTGCACGAAAATTGGACAAATGGCCGAAAATGACCCCCGACACCAAAATTGGACAACGGGGCATGACGAACCTCAAGACTGGAAAGTGTTCCGAGCATTATGGTTTTTTATGCATAAGAATCCACCAATGATCATAGGGCACCAAAACCCAAAAGTCTTTTTTTTGCATGAAAATTACACACATAGACTTATGCACCACCGGCACCAAAATTGGACCACGGGGCAACACGCACCTCAAAACTGAAAAGTGCTCCGACCATTATGCTTTTTTATGCATAAGAATGCACCAGGGATCACGGGGCACAAAAACGCAAAAGTCTTATTCTCACACGAAGATTGCACAATGGTCCCAAAATGCACCACGGGCACCAAAATTGGACCACGGGGCACCTGGGAGCTCAAAACTTAAAAGTTCTCCAAGCATTATGGTTTTTTATGCATAAGAATGCACCAGGGATCACAGGGCACCAAAACCCAAAAGTCTTATTTTTGCAACAAAAATTTCACAATTGGCCGAAAATGCACCACCGGCACCAATATTGTACAACGGGGCAACACGGACCTCAAAACTGAAAAGTGCTTCGAGAATTATGGTTTTTTATCATAAGAATGCACCAGGGATCATAGGGCAATAAAATCCAAAAGTCTTATTTTCGCACGAAAATTGCACAATGGGACGAAAATGCACCACGGGCACCAAAATTAGACCACGGAGCACCTCGGACCTGAAAACTTAAAAGTGCTCTAAGCATTAAGATTTTTTACACATCAGAATGCATCAGGGATCATGGGGCACCAAAACCCAAAAGTCTTATTTTCGCTCAAAAAATGCACAAATGGCCGAAAATGCACTCCTGACACCAAAATTGGACCACGAGGCCCCACGAACCTCAAGACTGAAAAGTCTTCCAAGCATTATGGTTTTTTATGCATAAGAATGCACCAAGGATCATGGGGCACCAAAACCCAAAATTCTTATTTTCGCACGAAAATTGCACAAATGGCCAAAAATGCACCACCGACACCAAAATTAGACCACGGTGCACCACAAACTTCAAGACTGAAAAGTGTTCTGTGCATTCTATTTTTTTATGCATAAGAATGCACCAAGGTTCATGGGGCACCAAAACCCAAAAGTTTTATTTTCGCATGAAAATTGAACAAATGGCCGAAAATGCACCACCGGCACCAAAAATGGACCACGGGGCACCACATACGTCAAAACTGAAAAGTGTTTCAAGCATTATTGTTTTTTATGCATAAGAATGCACCAGGGGTCTCGGGGCACAAAAACCCAAAAGTCTTATTTTTGCACGAAAATTGCACAATGGGCCGAAAATGCACCACGGGCACAAAAATTAGACCACGGGGCACCTCGGACCTGAAAACTGAAAAGTGCTCCGAGCATTAAGGTTTTTTATGCATAAGAATGCATCAGGAATCACGGGACACCAAAACCCAAAAGTCTTATTTTCGCACGAAAAATGCTCTAATGTCCGAAAATGTGCCCCCGACACCAAAATTGGACCATGGGGCACCACAAACCTCAAGACTGAAAAGTATTCCGAGCATTATGGTTTTTTAATGCATAAGAATGCACCAAGGATCAAGGGGTAAAAAAACCAAAACTCTTATTTTCGCACGAAAATTTAACATTGGACCGAAAATGCACCACAGGCACCAAAACTGGATCACGGACACCTCAGACCTCAAAACAGAAAAGTGCTATGAGCATTATGGTTTTTTATTCATAAGAATGCCCCAGGGTTCACAGGCCACCAAAACCGAAAAGTCTTATTTTCGGGCGAAGATTAAATAATGGGCTGAAAATGCACCACGGGCACCAAAATTGGATCACGGGGCACCTGGGACATCAAAACTTAAAAGTGCTCCAAGCATTATGGTTTCTTATGCATAAGAATGCGCCAGGGATTACGGGGCACCAACACCCAAAAGTCTTATTTTCACACGAAAATTGCACAAATGATTGAAAATGCATTACCGGCACCAAAATTGTACCACGGGGCTCCATGGACCTCAAAACTGAAAAGTGTTCCGTGCATCATGGTTTTTTATGCATAAGAATGCACCAGGGATCACGGGGCACCAAAACCCAAAAGTCCCATTTTCGCATGAAAATTGCATAATGGGCCGAAAATGCATGACGGGCACCAAAATTGGACCACGGGGCACCTCGAACCTCAAAACTGAAAAGTGCTCCAAGAATTATGATTTTTTATGCATAAGAAACCACCAGGGATCACGGGGCACCAAAATCCAAAAGTCTTATTTTGGCATGAAAATTGCACAAATGGCCGAAAATGCACCACCGGCACAAAAATTGGACCACGCGGCACCACGGATCGCAAAACTGAAAAGTGTTCCGAGTATTATGGTTTTTTATGCATAAGAATGCACCAGGGATCACGGGGCACCAACACCCAAAAGTCTTATTTTCGCATGAAAATTGCACAATATGGCGAAAATGCACCACGGGCACCAAAATTGGACCACGGGACACCTCGGACCTCAAGACTTAAAGGTGGTCAGAGCATTATGGTTTTTTATGCATAAGAATGCACCAGGGATCACGGGACACCAAAACCCATAAGTCTTATTTTCATTAGCAAATTGCACAATGGGCCGAAAATGCACCATGGGCACAAAAATTGGACCACGAGGCATGTCGGACCTCAATACTTAAAATTGATCCTAGCATTATGGTTTTTTATGCATAAGATTGCACCAGGGATGACGGGGCACCAAATGCTAAAAGTCATATTTTCGCACGAAAATTGCACAATGGGCAAAAATGCACCATGGATACCAAAATTGGACCAAGGGCACCACAGAGCTCAAAACTGAAAAGTGTTCCAAGCATTATGGTTTTTTATGCATAAGAATGCAACAGGTTTCACGGGGCACCAAAACCCAAAAGTCTTATTTTCACAAGAAAATTTCACAAATGGCCGAAAATGCACCACCGGCACCAAATTTTGACCACGAGGCACCATGGATGTCAAAACTGAAAAGTGCTCTAGGTATTATGGTTTTTTATGCATAAGAATGCACCAGGGATCACGGGGCACCAAAACCCAAAAGTCTTATTTTCGTATGAAAATTGCATAAATGGCCGAAAATGCACCACCGGCACCAAAATTGGACCACGGGACACCAAAGACCTCAAAATTGAAATGTGTTGCAAACATTATGATTTTTTATGCATAAGAATGCGCCAGGGATCACGGGGCACCAAAAACCAAAAGTCTTATTTTTGCACGATTATTGCACAATGTGTCGAAAATGAACCACGAGCACCGAAATATGACCACGGGGCACCACGAACCACAAGATTGAAAAGTGTTCCGAGCATTATGGTTTTTTATGCATAAGAATGCTCCAAGAATCACGGGGCACCAAAACCCAAATGTCTTATTTTGGCATGAAAATTGCACAATGGGCCGAAAATGCACAACATGCACCAAAATTGGATGACGGGGCACGACGGACCTCAGAACTAAAAAGTGCTCCAAGAATTATGGTTTTTTATGCCTAAGAATGCACCAGGGATCACGGGGCACCAAAACCCAAAAGTCTTATTTTCACACGAAAATTGCACAATGGACCGAAATTGCACCACGGGCACAAAAATTAGACCACGGGGCACCTCGGACCTCAAAACTTAAAAGTGTTCCAACCATTATTGATTTTTATCCATAAGAATTCACCAGGAATCACGGGGCACCAAAACCTAAAAGTCTTATTTTCGCACGAAAATTGCACAATGGGCCGAAAATGCATCACGGGCACCAAAATTGGACCACGGGACACCTCGGACCTCAAAACTGAAAAGCTCTATCAGCATTATGGTTTTTAATGCATAAGAATGCACCAGGGATCACGGGACACCAAAACCCATAAGTCTTATTTTCATTAGCAAATTGCACAATGGGCCGAAAATGCACCACGGGCACAAAAATTGGACCACGAGGCATGTCGGACCTCAATACTTAAAATTGATCCTAGCATTATGGTTTTTTATGCATAAGATTGCACCAGGGATGACGGGGCACCAAATGCTAAAAGTCATATTTTCGCACGAAAATTGCACAATGGGCCAAAAATGCACCATGGATACCAAAATTGGACCACGGGCACCACAGAGCTCAAAACTGAAAAGTGTTCCAAGCATTATGGTTTTTTATGCATAAGAAGGCAATAGGTTTCACGGGGCACCAAAACCCAAAAGTCTTATTTTCACAAGAAAATTTCACAAATGGCCGAAAATGCACCACCGGCACCAAATTTTGACCACGAGGCACCATGGATGTCAAAACTGAAAAGTGCTCTAGGTATTATGGTTTTTTATGCATAAGAATGCACCAGGGATCACGGGGCACCAAAACCCAAAAGTCTTATTTTTGTATGAAAATTGCATAAATGGCCGAAAATGCACCACCGGCACCAAAATTGGACCACGGGACACCAAAGACCTCAAAATTGAAATGTGTTGCAAACATTATGATTTTTTATGCGTAAGAATGCGCCAGGGATCACGGGGCACCAAAAACCAAAAGTCTTATTTTTGCACGATTATTGCACAATGTGTCGAAAATGAACCACGAGCACCGAAATATGACCACGGGGCACCACGAACCACAAGATTGAAAAGTGTTCCGAGCATTATGGTTTTTTATGCATAAGAATGCACCAAGAATCACGGGGCACCAAAACCCAAATGTCTTATTTTGGCATGAAAATTGCACAATGGGCCGAAAATGCACAACATGCACCAAAATTGGATGACGGGGCACGACGGACCTCAGAACTAAAAAGTGCTCCAAGAATTATGGTTTTTTATGCCTAAGAATGCACCAGGGATCACGGGGCACCAAAACCCAAAAGTCTTATTTTCACACGAAAATTGCACAATGGACCGAAATTGCACCACGGGCACAAAAATTAGACCACGGGGCACCTCGGACCTCAAAACTTAAAAGTGTTCCAACCATTATTGATTTTTATCCATAAGAATTCACCAGGAATCACGGGGCACCAAAACCTAAAAGTCTTATTTTCGCACGAAAATTGCACAATGGGCCGAAAATGCATCACGGGCACCAAAATTGGACCACGGGACACCTCGGACCTCAAAACTGAAAAGCTCTATGAGCATTATGGTTTTTAATGCATAAGAATGCACCAGGGATCACGGGACACCAAAACCCATAAGTCTTATTTTCATTAGCAAATTGCACAATGGGCCGAAAATGCACCACGGGCACAAAAATTGGACCACGAGGCATGTCGGACCTCAATACTTAAAATTGATCCTAGCATTATGGTTTTTTATGCATAAGATTGCACCAGGGATGACGGGGCACCAAATGCTAAAAGTCATATTTTCGCACGAAAATTGCACAATGGGCCAAAAATGCACCATGGATACCAAAATTGGACCACGGGCACCACAGAGCTCAAAACTGAAAAGTGTTCCAAGCATTATGGTTTTTTATGCATAAGAAGGCAATAGGTTTCACGGGGCACCAAAACCCAAAAGTCTTATTTTCACAAGAAAATTTCACAAATGGCCGAAAATGCACCACCGGCACCAAATTTTGACCACGAGGCACCATGGATGTCAAAACTGAAAAGTGCTCTAGGTATTATGGTTTTTTATGCATAAGAATGCACCAGGGATCACGGGGCACCAAAACCCAAAAGTCTTATTTTCGTATGAAAATTGCATAAATGGCCGAAAATGCACCACCGGCACCAAAATTGGACAACGGGACACCAAAGACCTCAAAATTGAAATGTGTTGCAAACATTATGATTTTTTATGCGTAAGAATGCGCCAGGGATCACGGGGCACCAAAAACCAAAAGTCTTATTTTTGCACGATTATTGCACAATGTGTCGAAAATGAACCACGAGCACCGAAATATGACCACGGGGCACCACGAACGACAAGATTGAAAAGTGTTCCGAGCATTATGGTTTTTTATGCATAAGAATGCACCAAGAATCACGGGGCACCAAAACCCAAATGTCTTATTTTGGCATGAAAATTGCACAATGGGCCGAAAATGCACAACATGCACCAAAATTGGATGACGGGGCACGACGGACCTCAGAACTAAAAAGTGCTCCAAGAATTATGGTTTTTTATGCCTAAGAATGCACCAGGGATCACGGGGCACCAAAACCCAAAAGTCTTATTTTCACACGAAAATTGCACAATGGACCGAAATTGCACCACGGGCACAAAAATTAGACCACGGGGCACCTCGGACCTCAAAACTTAAAAGTGTTCCAACCATTATTGATTTTTATCCATAAGAATTCACCAGGAATCACGGGGCACCAAAACCTAAAAGTCTTATTTTCGCACGAAAATTGCACAATGGGCCGAAAATGCATCACGGGCACCAAAATTGGACCACGGGACACCTCGGACCTCAAAACTGAAAAGCTCTATGAGCATTATGGTTTTTAATGCATAAGAATGCACCAGGGATCACGGGACACCAAAACCCATAAGTCTTATTTTCATTAGCAAATTGCACAATGGGCCGAAAATGCACCACGGGCACAAAAATTGGACCACGAGGCATGTCGGACCTCAATACTTAAAATTGATCCTAGCATTATGGTTTTTTATGCATAAGATTGCACCAGGGATGACGGGGCACCAAATGCTAAAAGTCATATTTTCGCACGAAAATTGCACAATGGGCCAAAAATGCACCATGGATACCAAAATTGGACCACGGGCACCACAGAGCTCAAAACTGAAAAGTGTTCCAAGCATTATGGTTTTTTATGCATAAGAATGCAATAGGTTTCACGGGGCACCAAAACCCAAAAGTCTTATTTTCACAAGAAAATTTCACAAATGGCCGAAAATGCACCACCGGCACCAAATTTTGACAACGAGGCACCATGGATGTCAAAACTGAAAAGTGCTCTAGGTATTATGGTTTTTTATGCATAAGAATGCACCAGGGATCACGGGGCACCAAAACCCAAAAGTCTTATTTTCGTATGAAAATTGCATAAATGGCCGAAAATGCACCACCGGCACCAAAATTGGACCACGGGACACCAAAGACCTCAAAATTGAAATGTGTTGCAAACATTATGATTTTTTATGCGTAAGAATGCGCCAGGGATCACGGGGCACCAAAAACCAAAAGTCTTATTTTTGCACGATTATTGCACAATGTGTCGAAAATGAACCACGAGCACCGAAATATGACCACGGGGCACCACGAACCACAAGATTGAAAAGTGTTCCGAGCATTATGGTTTTTTACGCATAAGAATGCACCAAGAATCATGGGCACCAAAACCCAAATGTCTTATTTTGGCATGAAAATTGCACAATGGGCCGAAAATGCACAACATGCACCAAAATTGGATGACGGGGCACGACGGACCTCAGAACTAAAAAGTGCTCCAAGAATTATGGTTTTTTATGCCTAAGAATGCACCAGGGATCACGGGGCACCAAAACCCAAAAGTCTTATTTTCACACGAAAATTGCACAATGGACCGAAATTGCACCACGGGCACAAAAATTAGACCACGGGGCACCTCGGACCTCAAAACTTAAAAGTGTTCCAACCATTATTGATTTTTATCCATAAGAATTCACCAGGAATCACGGGGCACCAAAACCTAAAAGTCTTATTTTCGCACGAAAATTGCACAATGGGCCGAAAATGCATCACGGGCACCAAAATTGGACCACGGGACACCTCGGACCTCAAAACTGAAAAGCTCTATGAGCATTATGGTTTTTAATGCATAAGAATGCACCAGGGATCACGGGACACCAAAACCCATAAGTCTTATTTTCATTAGCAAATTGCACAATGGGCCGAAAATGCACCACGGGCACAAAAATTGGACCACGAGGCATGTCGGACCTCAATACTTAAAATTGATCCTAGCATTATGGTTTTTTATGCATAAGATTGCACCAGGGATGACGGGGCACCAAATGCTAAAAGTCATATTTTCGCACGAAAATTGCACAATGGGCCAAAAATGCACCATGGATACCAAAATTGGACCACGGGCACCACAGAGCTCAAAACTGAAAAGTGTTCCAAGCATTATGGTTTTTTATGCATAAGAATGCAATAGGTTTCACGGGGCACCAAAACCCAAAAGTCTTATTTTCACAAGAAAATTTCACAAATGGCCGAAAATGCACCACCGGCACCAAATTTTGACAACGAGGCACCATGGATGTCAAAACTGAAAAGTGCTCTAGGTATTATGGTTTTTTATGCATAAGAATGCACCAGGGATCACGGGGCACCAAAACCCAAAAGTCTTATTTTCGTATGAAAATTGCATAAATGGCCGAAAATGCACCACCGGCACCAAAATTGGACCACGGGACACCAAAGACCTCAAAATTGAAATGTGTTGCAAACATTATGATTTTTTATGCGTAAGAATGCGCCAGGGATCACGGGGCACCAAAAACCAAAAGTCTTATTTTTGCACGATTATTGCACAATGTGTCGAAAATGAACCACGAGCACCGAAATATGACCACGGGGCACCACGAACCACAAGATTGAAAAGTGTTCCGAGCATTATGGTTTTTTACGCATAAGAATGCACCAAGAATCATGGGGCACCAAAACCCAAATGTCTTATTTTGGCATGAAAATTGCACAATGGGCCGAAAATGCACAACATGCACCAAAATTGGATGACGGGGCACGACGGACCTCAGAACTAAAAAGTGCTCCAAGAATTATGGTTTTTTATGCCTAAGAATGCACCAGGGATCACGGGGCACCAAAACCCAAAAGTCTTATTTTCACACGAAAATTGCACAATGGACCGAAATTGCACCACGGGCACAAAAATTAGACCACGGGGCACCTCGGACCTCAAAACTTAAAAGTGTTCCAACCATTATTGATTTTTATCCATAAGAATTCACCAGGAATCACGGGGCACCAAAACCTAAAAGTCTTATTTTCGCACGAAAATTGCACAATGGGCCGAAAATGCATCACGGGCACCAAAATTGGACCACGGGACACCTCGGACCTCAAAACTGAAAAGCTCTATGAGCATTATGGTTTTTAATGCATAAGAATGCACCAGGGATCACGGGACACCAAAACCCATAAGTCTTATTTTCATTAGCAAATTGCACAATGGGCCGAAAATGCACCACGGGCACAAAAATTGGACCACGAGGCATGTCGGACCTCAATACTTAAAATTGATCCTAGCATTATGGTTTTTTATGCATAAGATTGCACCAGGGATGACGGGGCACCAAATGCTAAAAGTCATATTTTCGCACGAAAATTGCACAATGGGCCAAAAATGCACCATGGATACCAAAATTGGACCACGGGCACCACAGAGCTCAAAACTGAAAAGTGTTCCAAGCATTATGGTTTTTTATGCATAAGAATGCAATAGGTTTCACGGGGCACCAAAACCCAAAAGTCTTATTTTCACAAGAAAATTTCACAAATGGCCGAAAATGCACCACCGGCACCAAATTTTGACAACGAGGCACCATGGATGTCAAAACTGAAAAGTGCTCTAGGTATTATGGTTTTTTATGCATAAGAATGCACCAGGGATCACGGGGCACCAAAACCCAAAAGTCTTATTTTCGTATGAAAATTGCATAAATGGCCGAAAATGCACCACCGGCACCAAAATTGGACCACGGGACACCAAAGACCTCAAAATTGAAATGTGTTGCAAACATTATGATTTTTTATGCGTAAGAATGCGCCAGGGATCACGGGGCACCAAAAACCAAAAGTCTTATTTTTGCACGATTATTGCACAATGTGTCGAAAATGAACCACGAGCACCGAAATATGACCACGGGGCACCACGAACCACAAGATTGAAAAGTGTTCCGAGCATTATGGTTTTTTACGCATAAGAATGCACCAAGAATCATGGGGCACCAAAACCCAAATGTCTTATTTTGGCATGAAAATTGCACAATGGGCCGAAAATGCACAACATGCACCAAAATTGGATGACGGGGCACGACGGACCTCAGAACTAAAAAGTGCTCCAAGAATTATGGTTTTTTATGCCTAAGAATGCACCAGGGATCACGGGGCACCAAAACCCAAAAGTCTTATTTTCACACGAAAATTGCACAATGGACCGAAATTGCACCACGGGCACAAAAATTAGACCACGGGGCACCTCGGACCTCAAAACTTAAAAGTGTTCCAACCATTATTGATTTTTATCCATAAGAATTCACCAGGAATCACGGGGCACCAAAACCTAAAAGTCTTATTTTCGCACGAAAATTGCACAATGGGCCGAAAATGCATCACGGGCACCAAAATTGGACCACGGGACACCTCGGACCTCAAAACTGAAAAGCTCTATGAGCATTATGGTTTTTAATGCATAAGAATGCACCAGGGATCACGGGACACCAAAACCCATAAGTCTTATTTTCATTAGCAAATTGCACAATGGGCCGAAAATGCACCACGGGCACAAAAATTGGACCACGAGGCATGTCGGACCTCAATACTTAAAATTGATCCTAGCATTATGGTTTTTTATGCATAAGATTGCACCAGGGATGACGGGGCACCAAATGCTAAAAGTCATATTTTCGCACGAAAATTGCACAATGGGCCAAAAATGCACCATGGATACCAAAATTGGACCACGGGCACCACAGAGCTCAAAACTGAAAAGTGTTCCAAGCATTATGGTTTTTTATGCATAAGAATGCAATAGGTTTCACGGGGCACCAAAACCCAAAAGTCTTATTTTCACAAGAAAATTTCACAAATGGCCGAAAATGCACCACCGGCACCAAATTTTGACAACGAGGCACCATGGATGTCAAAACTGAAAAGTGCTCTAGGTATTATGGTTTTTTATGCATAAGAATGCACCAGGGATCACGGGGCACCAAAACCCAAAAGTCTTATTTTCGTATGAAAATTGCATAAATGGCCGAAAATGCACCACCGGCACCAAAATTGGACCACGGGACACCAAAGACCTCAAAATTGAAATGTGTTGCAAACATTATGATTTTTTATGCGTAAGAATGCGCCAGGGATCACGGGGCACCAAAAACCAAAAGTCTTATTTTTGCACGATTATTGCACAATGTGTCGAAAATGAACCACGAGCACCGAAATATGACCACGGGGCACCACGAACCACAAGATTGAAAAGTGTTCCGAGCATTATGGTTTTTTACGCATAAGAATGCACCAAGAATCATGGGGCACCAAAACCCAAATGTCTTATTTTGGCATGAAAATTGCACAATGGGCCGAAAATGCACAACATGCACCAAAATTGGATGACGGGGCACGACGGACCTCAGAACTAAAAAGTGCTCCAAGAATTATGGTTTTTTATGCCTAAGAATGCACCAGGGATCACGGGGCACCAAAACCCAAAAGTCTTATTTTCACACGAAAATTGCACAATGGACCGAAATTGCACCACGGGCACAAAAATTAGACCACGGGGCACCTCGGACCTCAAAACTTAAAAGTGTTCCAACCATTATTGATTTTTATCCATAAGAATTCACCAGGAATCACGGGGCACCAAAACCTAAAAGTCTTATTTTCGCACGAAAATTGCACAATGGGCCGAAAATGCATCACGGGCACCAAAATTGGACCACGGGACACCTCGGACCTCAAAACTGAAAAGCTCTATGAGCATTATGGTTTTTAATGCATAAGAATGCACCAGGGATCACGGGACACCAAAACCCATAAGTCTTATTTTCATTAGCAAATTGCACAATGGGCCGAAAATGCACCACGGGCACAAAAATTGGACCACGAGGCATGTCGGACCTCAATACTTAAAATTGATCCTAGCATTATGGTTTTTTATGCATAAGATTGCACCAGGGATGACGGGGCACCAAATGCTAAAAGTCATATTTTCGCACGAAAATTGCACAATGGGCCAAAAATGCACCATGGATACCAAAATTGGACCACGGGCACCACAGAGCTCAAAACTGAAAAGTGTTCCAAGCATTATGGTTTTTTATGCATAAGAATGCAATAGGTTTCACGGGGCACCAAAACCCAAAAGTCTTATTTTCACAAGAAAATTTCACAAATGGCCGAAAATGCACCACCGGCACCAAATTTTGACAACGAGGCACCATGGATGTCAAAACTGAAAAGTGCTCTAGGTATTATGGTTTTTTATGCATAAGAATGCACCAGGGATCACGGGGCACCAAAACCCAAAAGTCTTATTTTCGTATGAAAATTGCATAAATGGCCGAAAATGCACCACCGGCACCAAAATTGGACCACGGGACACCAAAGACCTCAAAATTGAAATGTGTTGCAAACATTATGATTTTTTATGCGTAAGAATGCGCCAGGGATCACGGGGCACCAAAAACCAAAAGTCTTATTTTTGCACGATTATTGCACAATGTGTCGAAAATGAACCACGAGCACCGAAATATGACCATGGGGCACCACGAACCACAAGATTGAAAAGTGTTCCGAGCATTATGGTTTTTTACGCATAAGAATGCACCAAGAATCATGGGGCACCAAAACCCAAATGTCTTATTTTGGCATGAAAATTGCACAATGGGCCGAAAATGCACAACATGCACCAAAATTGGATGACGGGGCACGACGGACCTCAGAACTAAAAAGTGCTCCAAGAATTATGGTTTTTTATGCCTAAGAATGCACCAGGGATCACGGGGCACCAAAACCCAAAAGTCTTATTTTCACACGAAAATTGCACAATGGACCGAAATTGCACCACGGGCACAAAAATTAGACCACGGGGCACCTCGGACCTCAAAACTTAAAAGTGTTCCAACCATTATTGATTTTTATCCATAAGAATTCACCAGGAATCACGGGGCACCAAAACCTAAAAGTCTTATTTTCGCACGAAAATTGCACAATGGGCCGAAAATGCATCACGGGCACCAAAATTGGACCACGGGACACCTCGGACCTCAAAACTGAAAAGCTCTATGAGCATTATGGTTTTTAATGCATAAGAATGCACCAGGGATCACGGGACACCAAAACCCATAAGTCTTATTTTCATTAGCAAATTGCACAATGGGCCGAAAATGCACCACGGGCACAAAAATTGGACCACGAGGCATGTCGGACCTCAATACTTAAAATTGATCCTAGCATTATGGTTTTTTATGCATAAGATTGCACCAGGGATGACGGGGCACCAAATGCTAAAAGTCATATTTTCGCACGAAAATTGCACAATGGGCCAAAAATGCACCATGGATACCAAAATTGGACCACGGGCACCACAGAGCTCAAAACTGAAAAGTGTTCCAAGCATTATGGTTTTTTATGCATAAGAATGCAATAGGTTTCACGGGGCACCAAAACCCAAAAGTCTTATTTTCACAAGAAAATTTCACAAATGGCCGAAAATGCACCACCGGCACCAAATTTTGACAACGAGGCACCATGGATGTCAAAACTGAAAAGTGCTCTAGGTATTATGGTTTTTTATGCATAAGAATGCACCAGGGATCACGGGGCACCAAAACCCAAAAGTCTTATTTTCGTATGAAAATTGCATAAATGGCCGAAAATGCACCACCGGCACCAAAATTGGACCACGGGACACCAAAGACCTCAAAATTGAAATGTGTTGCAAACATTATGATTTTTTATGCGTAAGAATGCGCCAGGGATCACGGGGCACCAAAAACCAAAAGTCTTATTTTTGCACGATTATTGCACAATGTGTCGAAAATGAACCACGAGCACCGAAATATGACCACGGGGCACCACGAACCACAAGATTGAAAAGTGTTCCGAGCATTATGGTTTTTTACGCATAAGAATGCACCAAGAATCATGGGGCACCAAAACCCAAATGTCTTATTTTGGCATGAAAATTGCACAATGGGCCGAAAATGCACAACATGCACCAAAATTGGATGACGGGGCACGACGGACCTCAGAACTAAAAAGTGCTCCAAGAATTATGGTTTTTTATGCCTAAGAATGCACCAGGGATCACGGGGCACCAAAACCCAAAAGTCTTATTTTCACACGAAAATTGCACAATGGACCGAAATTGCACCACGGGCACAAAAATTAGACCACGGGGCACCTCGGACCTCAAAACTTAAAAGTGTTCCAACCATTATTGATTTTTATCCATAAGAATTCACCAGGAATCACGGGGCACCAAAACCTAAAAGTCTTATTTTCGCACGAAAATTGCACAATGGGCCGAAAATGCATCACGGGCACCAAAATTGGACCACGGGACACCTCGGACCTCAAAACTGAAAAGCTCTATGAGCATTATGGTTTTTAATGCATAAGAATGCACCAGGGATCACGGGACACCAAAACCCATAAGTCTTATTTTCATTAGCAAATTGCACAATGGGCCGAAAATGCACCACGGGCACAAAAATTGGACCACGAGGCATGTCGGACCTCAATACTTAAAATTGATCCTAGCATTATGGTTTTTTATGCATAAGATTGCACCAGGGATGACGGGGCACCAAATGCTAAAAGTCATATTTTCGCACGAAAATTGCACAATGGGCCAAAAATGCACCATGGATACCAAAATTGGACCACGGGCACCACAGAGCTCAAAACTGAAAAGTGTTCCAAGCATTATGGTTTTTTATGCATAAGAATGCAATAGGTTTCACGGGGCACCAAAACCCAAAAGTCTTATTTTCACAAGAAAATTTCACAAATGGCCGAAAATGCACCACCGGCACCAAATTTTGACAACGAGGCACCATGGATGTCAAAACTGAAAAGTGCTCTAGGTATTATGGTTTTTTATGCATAAGAATGCACCAGGGATCACGGGGCACCAAAACCCAAAAGTCTTATTTTCGTATGAAAATTGCATAAATGGCCGAAAATGCACCACCGGCACCAAAATTGGACCACGGGACACCAAAGACCTCAAAATTGAAATGTGTTGCAAACATTATGATTTTTTATGCGTAAGAATGCGCCAGGGATCACGGGGCACCAAAAACCAAAAGTCTTATTTTTGCACGATTATTGCACAATGTGTCGAAAATGAACCACGAGCACCGAAATATGACCACGGGGCACCACGAACCACAAGATTGAAAAGTGTTCCGAGCATTATGGTTTTTTACGCATAAGAATGCACCAAGAATCATGGGGCACCAAAACCCAAATGTCTTATTTTGGCATGAAAATTGCACAATGGGCCGAAAATGCACAACATGCACCAAAATTGGATGACGGGGCACGACGGACCTCAGAACTAAAAAGTGCTCCAAGAATTATGGTTTTTTATGCCTAAGAATGCACCAGGGATCACGGGGCACCAAAACCCAAAAGTCTTATTTTCACACGAAAATTGCACAATGGACCGAAATTGCACCACGGGCACAAAAATTAGACCACGGGGCACCTCGGACCTCAAAACTTAAAAGTGTTCCAACCATTATTGATTTTTATCCATAAGAATTCACCAGGAATCACGGGGCACCAAAACCTAAAAGTCTTATTTTCGCACGAAAATTGCACAATGGGCCGAAAATGCATCACGGGCACCAAAATTGGACCACGGGACACCTCGGACCTCAAAACTGAAAAGCTCTATGAGCATTATGGTTTTTAATGCATAAGAATGCACCAGGGATCACGGGACACCAAAACCCATAAGTCTTATTTTCATTAGCAAATTGCACAATGGGCCGAAAATGCACCACGGGCACAAAAATTGGACCACGAGGCATGTCGGACCTCAATACTTAAAATTGATCCTAGCATTATGGTTTTTTATGCATAAGATTGCACCAGGGATGACGGGGCACCAAATGCTAAAAGTCATATTTTCGCACGAAAATTGCACAATGGGCCAAAAATGCACCATGGATACCAAAATTGGACCACGGGCACCACAGAGCTCAAAACTGAAAAGTGTTCCAAGCATTATGGTTTTTTATGCATAAGAATGCAATAGGTTTCACGGGGCACCAAAACCCAAAAGTCTTATTTTCACAAGAAAATTTCACAAATGGCCGAAAATGCACCACCGGCACCAAATTTTGACAACGAGGCACCATGGATGTCAAAACTGAAAAGTGCTCTAGGTATTATGGTTTTTTATGCATAAGAATGCACCAGGGATCACGGGGCACCAAAACCCAAAAGTCTTATTTTCGTATGAAAATTGCATAAATGGCCGAAAATGCACCACCGGCACCAAAATTGGACCACGGGACACCAAAGACCTCAAAATTGAAATGTGTTGCAAACATTATGATTTTTTATGCGTAAGAATGCGCCAGGGATCACGGGGCACCAAAAACCAAAAGTCTTATTTTTGCACGATTATTGCACAATGTGTCGAAAATGAACCACGAGCACCGAAATATGACCACGGGGCACCACGAACCACAAGATTGAAAAGTGTTCCGAGCATTATGGTTTTTTACGCATAAGAATGCACCAAGAATCATGGGGCACCAAAACCCAAATGTCTTATTTTGGCATGAAAATTGCACAATGGGCCGAAAATGCACAACATGCACCAAAATTGGATGACGGGGCACGACGGACCTCAGAACTAAAAAGTGCTCCAAGAATTATGGTTTTTTATGCCTAAGAATGCACCAGGGATCACGGGGCACCAAAACCCAAAAGTCTTATTTTCACACGAAAATTGCACAATGGACCGAAATTGCACCACGGGCACAAAAATTAGACCACGGGGCACCTCGGACCTCAAAACTTAAAAGTGTTCCAACCATTATTGATTTTTATCCATAAGAATTCACCAGGAATCACGGGGCACCAAAACCTAAAAGTCTTATTTTCGCACGAAAATTGCACAATGGGCCGAAAATGCATCACGGGCACCAAAATTGGACCACGGGACACCTCGGACCTCAAAACTGAAAAGCTCTATGAGCATTATGGTTTTTAATGCATAAGAATGCACCAGGGATCACGGGACACCAAAACCCATAAGTCTTATTTTCATTAGCAAATTGCACAATGGGCCGAAAATGCACCACGGGCACAAAAATTGGACCACGAGGCATGTCGGACCTCAATACTTAAAATTGATCCTAGCATTATGGTTTTTTATGCATAAGATTGCACCAGGGATGACGGGGCACCAAATGCTAAAAGTCATATTTTCGCACGAAAATTGCACAATGGGCCAAAAATGCACCATGGATACCAAAATTGGACCACGGGCACCACAGAGCTCAAAACTGAAAAGTGTTCCAAGCATTATGGTTTTTTATGCATAAGAAGGCAATAGGTTTCACGGGGCACCAAAACCCAAAAGTCTTATTTTCACAAGAAAATTTCACAAATGGCCGAAAATGCACCACCGGCACCAAATTTTGACCACGAGGCACCATGGATGTCAAAACTGAAAAGTGCTCTAGGTATTATGGTTTTTTATGCATAAGAATGCACCAGGGATCACGGGGCACCAAAACCCAAAAGTCTTATTTTCGTATGAAAATTGCATAAATGGCCGAAAATGCACCACCGGCACCAAAATTGGACCACGGGACACCAAAGACCTCAAAATTGAAATGTGTTGCAAACATTATGATTTTTTATGCGTAAGAATGCGCCAGGGATCACGGGGCACCAAAAACCAAAAGTCTTATTTTTGCACGATTATTGCACAATGTGTCGAAAATGAACCACGAGCACCGAAATATGACCACGGGGCACCACGAACCACAAGATTGAAAAGTGTTCCGAGCATTATGGTTTTTTATGCATAAGAATGCACCAAGAATCACGGGGCACCAAAACCCAAATGTCTTATTTTGGCATGAAAATTGCACAATGGGCCGAAAATGCACAACATGCACCAAAATTGGATGACGGGGCACGACGGACCTCAGAACTGAAAAGTGCTCCAAGAATTATGGTTTTTTATGCCTAAGAATGCACCAGGGATCACGGGGCACCAAAACCCAAAAGTCTTATTTTCACACGAAAATTGCACAATGGACCGAAATTGCACCACGGGCACAAAAATTAGACCACGGGGCACCTCGGACCTCAAAACTTAAAAGTGTTCCAACCATTATTGATTTTTATCCATAAGAATTCACCAGGAATCACGGGGCACCAAAACCTAAAAGTCTTATTTTCGCACGAAAATTGCACAATGGGCCGAAAATGCATCACGGGCACCAAAATTGGACCACGGGACACCTCGGACCTCAAAACTGAAAAGCTCTATGAGCATTATGGTTTTTAATGCATAAGAATGCACCAGGGATCACGGGACACCAAAACCCATAAGTCTTATTTTCATTAGCAAATTGCACAATGGGCCGAAAATGCACCACGGGCACAAAAATTGGACCACGAGGCATGTCGGACCTCAATACTTAAAATTGATCCTAGCATTATGGTTTTTTATGCATAAGATTGCACCAGGGATGACGGGGCACCAAATGCTAAAAGTCATATTTTCGCACGAAAATTGCACAATGGGCCAAAAATGCACCATGGATACCAAAATTGGACCACGGGCACCACAGAGCTCAAAACTGAAAAGTGTTCCAAGCATTATGGTTTTTTATGCATAAGAATGCAATAGGTTTCACGGGGCACCAAAACCCAAAAGTCTTATTTTCACAAGAAAATTTCACAAATGGCCGAAAATGCACCACCGGCACCAAATTTTGACAACGAGGCACCATGGATGTCAAAACTGAAAAGTGCTCTAGGTATTATGGTTTTTTATGCATAAGAATGCACCAGGGATCACGGGGCACCAAAACCCAAAAGTCTTATTTTCGTATGAAAATTGCATAAATGGCCGAAAATGCACCACCGGCACCAAAATTGGACCACGGGACACCAAAGACCTCAAAATTGAAATGTGTTGCAAACATTATGATTTTTTATGCGTAAGAATGCGCCAGGGATCACGGGGCACCAAAAACCAAAAGTCTTATTTTTGCACGATTATTGCACAATGTGTCGAAAATGAACCACGAGCACCGAAATATGACCACGGGGCACCACGAACCACAAGATTGAAAAGTGTTCCGAGCATTATGGTTTTTTACGCATAAGAATGCACCAAGAATCATGGGGCACCAAAACCCAAATGTCTTATTTTGGCATGAAAATTGCACAATGGGCCGAAAATGCACAACATGCACCAAAATTGGATGACGGGGCACGACGGACCTCAGAACTAAAAAGTGCTCCAAGAATTATGGTTTTTTATGCCTAAGAATGCACCAGGGATCACGGGGCACCAAAACCCAAAAGTCTTATTTTCACACGAAAATTGCACAATGGACCGAAATTGCACCACGGGCACAAAAATTAGACCACGGGGCACCTCGGACCTCAAAACTTAAAAGTGTTCCAACCATTATTGATTTTTATCCATAAGAATTCACCAGGAATCACGGGGCACCAAAACCTAAAAGTCTTATTTTCGCACGAAAATTGCACAATGGGCCGAAAATGCATCACGGGCACCAAAATTGGACCACGGGACACCTCGGACCTCAAAACTGAAAAGCTCTATGAGCATTATGGTTTTTAATGCATAAGAATGCACCAGGGATCACGGGACACCAAAACCCATAAGTCTTATTTTCATTAGCAAATTGCACAATGGGCCGAAAATGCACCACGGGCACAAAAATTGGACCACGAGGCATGTCGGACCTCAATACTTAAAATTGATCCTAGCATTATGGTTTTTTATGCATAAGATTGCACCAGGGATGACGGGGCACCAAATGCTAAAAGTCATATTTTCGCACGAAAATTGCACAATGGGCCAAAAATGCACCATGGATACCAAAATTGGACCACGGGCACCACAGAGCTCAAAACTGAAAAGTGTTCCAAGCATTATGGTTTTTTATGCATAAGAATGCAATAGGTTTCACGGGGCACCAAAACCCAAAAGTCTTATTTTCACAAGAAAATTTCACAAATGGCCGAAAATGCACCACCGGCACCAAATTTTGACAACGAGGCACCATGGATGTCAAAACTGAAAAGTGCTCTAGGTATTATGGTTTTTTATGCATAAGAATGCACCAGGGATCACGGGGCACCAAAACCCAAAAGTCTTATTTTCGTATGAAAATTGCATAAATGGCCGAAAATGCACCACCGGCACCAAAATTGGACCACGGGACACCAAAGACCTCAAAATTGAAATGTGTTGCAAACATTATGATTTTTTATGCGTAAGAATGCGCCAGGGATCACGGGGCACCAAAAACCAAAAGTCTTATTTTTGCACGATTATTGCACAATGTGTCGAAAATGAACCACGAGCACCGAAATATGACCACGGGGCACCACGAACCACAAGATTGAAAAGTGTTCCGAGCATTATGGTTTTTTACGCATAAGAATGCACCAAGAATCATGGGGCACCAAAACCCAAATGTCTTATTTTGGCATGAAAATTGCACAATGGGCCGAAAATGCACAACATGCACCAAAATTGGATGACGGGGCACGACGGACCTCAGAACTAAAAAGTGCTCCAAGAATTATGGTTTTTTATGCCTAAGAATGCACCAGGGATCACGGGGCACCAAAACCCAAAAGTCTTATTTTCACACGAAAATTGCACAATGGACCGAAATTGCACCACGGGCACAAAAATTAGACCACGGGGCACCTCGGACCTCAAAACTTAAAAGTGTTCCAACCATTATTGATTTTTATCCATAAGAATTCACCAGGAATCACGGGGCACCAAAACCTAAAAGTCTTATTTTCGCACGAAAATTGCACAATGGGCCGAAAATGCATCACGGGCACCAAAATTGGACCACGGGACACCTCGGACCTCAAAACTGAAAAGCTCTATGAGCATTATGGTTTTTAATGCATAAGAATGCACCAGGGATCACGGGACACCAAAACCCATAAGTCTTATTTTCATTAGCAAATTGCACAATGGGCCGAAAATGCACCACGGGCACAAAAATTGGACCACGAGGCATGTCGGACCTCAATACTTAAAATTGATCCTAGCATTATGGTTTTTTATGCATAAGATTGCACCAGGGATGACGGGGCACCAAATGCTAAAAGTCATATTTTCGCACGAAAATTGCACAATGGGCCAAAAATGCACCATGGATACCAAAATTGGACCACGGGCACCACAGAGCTCAAAACTGAAAAGTGTTCCAAGCATTATGGTTTTTTATGCATAAGAATGCAATAGGTTTCACGGGGCACCAAAACCCAAAAGTCTTATTTTCACAAGAAAATTTCACAAATGGCCGAAAATGCACCACCGGCACCAAATTTTGACAACGAGGCACCATGGATGTCAAAACTGAAAAGTGCTCTAGGTATTATGGTTTTTTATGCATAAGAATGCACCAGGGATCACGGGGCACCAAAACCCAAAAGTCTTATTTTCGTATGAAAATTGCATAAATGGCCGAAAATGCACCACCGGCACCAAAATTGGACCACGGGACACCAAAGACCTCAAAATTGAAATGTGTTGCAAACATTATGATTTTTTATGCGTAAGAATGCGCCAGGGATCACGGGGCACCAAAAACCAAAAGTCTTATTTTTGCACGATTATTGCACAATGTGTCGAAAATGAACCACGAGCACCGAAATATGACCACGGGGCACCACGAACCACAAGATTGAAAAGTGTTCCGAGCATTATGGTTTTTTACGCATAAGAATGCACCAAGAATCATGGGGCACCAAAACCCAAATGTCTTATTTTGGCATGAAAATTGCACAATGGGCCGAAAATGCACAACATGCACCAAAATTGGATGACGGGGCACGACGGACCTCAGAACTAAAAAGTGCTCCAAGAATTATGGTTTTTTATGCCTAAGAATGCACCAGGGATCACGGGGCACCAAAACCCAAAAGTCTTATTTTCACACGAAAATTGCACAATGGACCGAAATTGCACCACGGGCACAAAAATTAGACCACGGGGCACCTCGGACCTCAAAACTTAAAAGTGTTCCAACCATTATTGATTTTTATCCATAAGAATTCACCAGGAATCACGGGGCACCAAAACCTAAAAGTCTTATTTTCGCACGAAAATTGCACAATGGGCCGAAAATGCATCACGGGCACCAAAATTGGACCACGGGACACCTCGGACCTCAAAACTGAAAAGCTCTATGAGCATTATGGTTTTTAATGCATAAGAATGCACCAGGGATCACGGGACACCAAAACCCATAAGTCTTATTTTCATTAGCAAATTGCACAATGGGCCGAAAATGCACCACGGGCACAAAAATTGGACCACGAGGCATGTCGGACCTCAATACTTAAAATTGATCCTAGCATTATGGTTTTTTATGCATAAGATTGCACCAGGGATGACGGGGCACCAAATGCTAAAAGTCATATTTTCGCACGAAAATTGCACAATGGGCCAAAAATGCACCATGGATACCAAAATTGGACCACGGGCACCACAGAGCTCAAAACTGAAAAGTGTTCCAAGCATTATGGTTTTTTATGCATAAGAATGCAATAGGTTTCACGGGGCACCAAAACCCAAAAGTCTTATTTTCACAAGAAAATTTCACAAATGGCCGAAAATGCACCACCGGCACCAAATTTTGACAACGAGGCACCATGGATGTCAAAACTGAAAAGTGCTCTAGGTATTATGGTTTTTTATGCATAAGAATGCACCAGGGATCACGGGGCACCAAAACCCAAAAGTCTTATTTTCGTATGAAAATTGCATAAATGGCCGAAAATGCACCACCGGCACCAAAATTGGACCACGGGACACCAAAGACCTCAAAATTGAAATGTGTTGCAAACATTATGATTTTTTATGCGTAAGAATGCGCCAGGGATCACGGGGCACCAAAAACCAAAAGTCTTATTTTTGCACGATTATTGCACAATGTGTCGAAAATGAACCACGAGCACCGAAATATGACCACGGGGCACCACGAACCACAAGATTGAAAAGTGTTCCGAGCATTATGGTTTTTTACGCATAAGAATGCACCAAGAATCATGGGGCACCAAAACCCAAATGTCTTATTTTGGCATGAAAATTGCACAATGGGCCGAAAATGCACAACATGCACCAAAATTGGATGACGGGGCACGACGGACCTCAGAACTAAAAAGTGCTCCAAGAATTATGGTTTTTTATGCCTAAGAATGCACCAGGGATCACGGGGCACCAAAACCCAAAAGTCTTATTTTCACACGAAAATTGCACAATGGACCGAAATTGCACCACGGGCACAAAAATTAGACCACGGGGCACCTCGGACCTCAAAACTTAAAAGTGTTCCAACCATTATTGATTTTTATCCATAAGAATTCACCAGGAATCACGGGGCACCAAAACCTAAAAGTCTTATTTTCGCACGAAAATTGCACAATGGGCCGAAAATGCATCACGGGCACCAAAATTGGACCACGGGACACCTCGGACCTCAAAACTGAAAAGCTCTATGAGCATTATGGTTTTTAATGCATAAGAATGCACCAGGGATCACGGGACACCAAAACCCATAAGTCTTATTTTCATTAGCAAATTGCACAATGGGCCGAAAATGCACCACGGGCACAAAAATTGGACCACGAGGCATGTCGGACCTCAATACTTAAAATTGATCCTAGCATTATGGTTTTTTATGCATAAGATTGCACCAGGGATGACGGGGCACCAAATGCTAAAAGTCATATTTTCGCACGAAAATTGCACAATGGGCCAAAAATGCACCATGGATACCAAAATTGGACCACGGGCACCACAGAGCTCAAAACTGAAAAGTGTTCCAAGCATTATGGTTTTTTATGCATAAGAATGCAATAGGTTTCACGGGGCACCAAAACCCAAAAGTCTTATTTTCACAAGAAAATTTCACAAATGGCCGAAAATGCACCACCGGCACCAAATTTTGACAACGAGGCACCATGGATGTCAAAACTGAAAAGTGCTCTAGGTATTATGGTTTTTTATGCATAAGAATGCACCAGGGATCACGGGGCACCAAAACCCAAAAGTCTTATTTTCGTATGAAAATTGCATAAATGGCCGAAAATGCACCACCGGCACCAAAATTGGACCACGGGACACCAAAGACCTCAAAATTGAAATGTGTTGCAAACATTATGATTTTTTATGCGTAAGAATGCGCCAGGGATCACGGGGCACCAAAAACCAAAAGTCTTATTTTTGCACGATTATTGCACAATGTGTCGAAAATGAACCACGAGCACCGAAATATGACCACGGGGCACCACGAACCACAAGATTGAAAAGTGTTCCGAGCATTATGGTTTTTTACGCATAAGAATGCACCAAGAATCATGGGGCACCAAAACCCAAATGTCTTATTTTGGCATGAAAATTGCACAATGGGCCGAAAATGCACAACATGCACCAAAATTGGATGACGGGGCACGACGGACCTCAGAACTAAAAAGTGCTCCAAGAATTATGGTTTTTTATGCCTAAGAATGCACCAGGGATCACGGGGCACCAAAACCCAAAAGTCTTATTTTCACACGAAAATTGCACAATGGACCGAAATTGCACCACGGGCACAAAAATTAGACCACGGGGCACCTCGGACCTCAAAACTTAAAAGTGTTCCAACCATTATTGATTTTTATCCATAAGAATTCACCAGGAATCACGGGGCACCAAAACCTAAAAGTCTTATTTTCGCACGAAAATTGCACAATGGGCCGAAAATGCATCACGGGCACCAAAATTGGACCACGGGACACCTCGGACCTCAAAACTGAAAAGCTCTATGAGCATTATGGTTTTTAATGCATAAGAATGCACCAGGGATCACGGGACACCAAAACCCATAAGTCTTATTTTCATTAGCAAATTGCACAATGGGCCGAAAATGCACCACGGGCACAAAAATTGGACCACGAGGCATGTCGGACCTCAATACTTAAAATTGATCCTAGCATTATGGTTTTTTATGCATAAGATTGCACCAGGGATGACGGGGCACCAAATGCTAAAAGTCATATTTTCGCACGAAAATTGCACAATGGGCCAAAAATGCACCATGGATACCAAAATTGGACCACGGGCACCACAGAGCTCAAAACTGAAAAGTGTTCCAAGCATTATGGTTTTTTATGCATAAGAAGGCAATAGGTTTCACGGGGCACCAAAACCCAAAAGTCTTATTTTCACAAGAAAATTTCACAAATGGCCGAAAATGCACCACCGGCACCAAATTTTGACCACGAGGCACCATGGATGTCAAAACTGAAAAGTGCTCTAGGTATTATGGTTTTTTATGCATAAGAATGCACCAGGGATCACGGGGCACCAAAACCCAAAAGTCTTATTTTCGTATGAAAATTGCATAAATGGCCGAAAATGCACCACCGGCACCAAAATTGGACCACGGGACACCAAAGACCTCAAAATTGAAATGTGTTGCAAACATTATGATTTTTTATGCGTAAGAATGCGCCAGGGATCACGGGGCACCAAAAACCAAAAGTCTTATTTTTGCACGATTATTGCACAATGTGTCGAAAATGAACCACGAGCACCGAAATATGACCACGGGGCACCACGAACCACAAGATTGAAAAGTGTTCCGAGCATTATGGTTTTTTATGCATAAGAATGCACCAAGAATCACGGGGCACCAAAACCCAAATGTCTTATTTTGGCATGAAAATTGCACAATGGGCCGAAAATGCACAACATGCACCAAAATTGGATGACGGGGCACGACGGACCTCAGAACTGAAAAGTGCTCCAAGAATTATGGTTTTTTATGCCTAAGAATGCACCAGGGATCACGGGGCACCAAAACCCAAAAGTCTTATTTTCACACGAAAATTGCACAATGGACCGAAATTGCACCACGGGCACAAAAATTAGACCACGGGGCACCTCGGACCTCAAAACTTAAAAGTGTTCCAACCATTATTGATTTTTATCCATAAGAATTCACCAGGAATCACGGGGCACCAAAACCTAAAAGTCTTATTTTCGCACGAAAATTGCACAATGGGCCGAAAATGCATCACGGGCACCAAAATTGGACCACGGGACACCTCGGACCTCAAAACTGAAAAGCTCTATGAGCATTATGGTTTTTAATGCATAAGAATGCACCAGGGATCACGGGACACCAAAACCCATAAGTCTTATTTTCATTAGCAAATTGCACAATGGGCCGAAAATGCACCACGGGCACAAAAATTGGACCACGAGGCATGTCGGACCTCAATACTTAAAATTGATCCTAGCATTATGGTTTTTTATGCATAAGATTGCACCAGGGATGACGGGGCACCAAATGCTAAAAGTCATATTTTCGCACGAAAATTGCACAATGGGCCAAAAATGCACCATGGATACCAAAATTGGACCACGGGCACCACAGAGCTCAAAACTGAAAAGTGTTCCAAGCATTATGGTTTTTTATGCATAAGAATGCAATAGGTTTCACGGGGCACCAAAACCCAAAAGTCTTATTTTCACAAGAAAATTTCACAAATGGCCGAAAATGCACCACCGGCACCAAATTTTGACAACGAGGCACCATGGATGTCAAAACTGAAAAGTGCTCTAGGTATTATGGTTTTTTATGCATAAGAATGCACCAGGGATCACGGGGCACCAAAACCCAAAAGTCTTATTTTCGTATGAAAATTGCATAAATGGCCGAAAATGCACCACCGGCACCAAAATTGGACCACGGGACACCAAAGACCTCAAAATTGAAATGTGTTGCAAACATTATGATTTTTTATGCGTAAGAATGCGCCAGGGATCACGGGGCACCAAAAACCAAAAGTCTTATTTTTGCACGATTATTGCACAATGTGTCGAAAATGAACCACGAGCACCGAAATATGACCACGGGGCACCACGAACCACAAGATTGAAAAGTGTTCCGAGCATTATGGTTTTTTACGCATAAGAATGCACCAAGAATCATGGGGCACCAAAACCCAAATGTCTTATTTTGGCATGAAAATTGCACAATGGGCCGAAAATGCACAACATGCACCAAAATTGGATGACGGGGCACGACGGACCTCAGAACTAAAAAGTGCTCCAAGCATTATGGTTTTTTATGCCTAAGAATGCACCAGGGATCACGGGGCACCAAAACCCAAAAGTCTTATTTTCGCACGAAAATTGCACAATGGACCGAAAATGCACCACGGGCACAAAAATTAGACCACGGGGCACCTCAGACCTCAAAACTTAAAAGTGTTCCAACCATTATTGATTTTTATCCATAAGAATTCACCAGGAATCACGGGGCACCAAAACCTAAAAGTCTTATTTTCGCACGAAAATTGCACAATGGGCCGAAAATGCATCACGGGCACCAAAATTTGACCACGGGACACCTTGGACCTCAAAACTGAAAAGCTCTATGAGCATTATGGTTTTTAATGCATAAGAATGCACCAGGGTTCATAGGGCACAAAAACCCAAAAGTCTTATTTTGGCACGAAAATTTGACAAATTGCTAAAAATGCACCACGGGAACCAAAATTGGACCACGGGGCACCGTGGACCTCAAAACTGAAAAGTGCTCCAACTATTATGGTTTTTTATGTATAAGAATGTACTAGCGATCACAGGGCACCAAAACCCAAAAGTCTTATTTTCACAAGAAAATTTCACAAATGGCCGAAAATGCATTATAGGCACCAAAATTGGTCCACTGGGCACCACAGACCTCAAAACTGAAAAGTGTTTCGAGCATTATCGTTTTTTATGCATAAGAATGCCCCCGGGATCACGGGGCACCAAAACCCAAAAGACTTATATTCGCATGAAAATTGCACAATGGACCGAAAATGCACCACAGGCGCCAAAATTGGACCACGAGGCACGACAGACCTCAAAACTAAAAAATTCTCTAAGCATTATGGTTTTTTGTGCATAAGAATGCACTAGGGATCACGGGGCACCAAAATCCAAAAGTCTTATTTTCGCACGAAAATTGCACAAATGGCCGAAAATGCATCACTGACACCAAAATTGGTCCACGGGGCACCACGGAACTCAAAACTTAAAAGTTCTCCAAGCATTATGGTTTTTTATGCATTAGAATGCACCAAGGATCATGGGGAACAAAAACCTAAAAGTCTTATTTTCGCACGAAAATTTCTCAAATGGCCGAAAATGCACCACGGGCACCACGGACCTCAAAACTGAAAAGTGTTCCTAGCATTATGGTTTTTTATGAATAAGAATGCACCAGGGATCACGAGCCACCAAAACCCAAAAGTCTTATTTTCGCACAAAAATTGTACAATGGGCTGACAATTCATTACCGGCACCAAAATTGGACCATGGGGCACCACAGACCTCAAAACTGAAAAGTGTTCCGAGCAATGTGGCATTTTATGGATAAAATGCACCGGAAGTGACGGGGCACCAATACCCAAAAGTCCTATTTTCGCCCGAAAATTGCACAATTGGCCGAAAATGCACCACGGGCACCAAAATTGGACCATGGGGCACCTCGGACCTCAATACTTAAAAGTGGTCCAGGCATTATGGTTTTTAATGCATAAGAATGCACCAGGGATCACGGAACACCAACACCTAAAAGCCTTATTTTCACACGAATATTGGACAAATGTCCGAAAATGCAACACCGGCAACAAAATTGGACCATGGGGCTCCACGAACCTCAAAACTGTAAAGTGATTCAAGCATTATGGTTTTCTATGCATAAGAATGCACCAAGGATCACAGGGCACCAAAACACAAAAGTCTTATTTTCGCACGAAACTTACACAAAAGGGTCGAGAATGCACCACGGGCACCAAAATTGAACCACGGGGTACCTCGGACCTCAATACATAAAAGTGGTCCGAGCATTATGGATTTTTATGCATAAGAATGAACCAGGGAAACGGGGCATCAAATCCCAAAAGTCTTATTTTCGCACGAAAATTGTACAATGGACCGAAAATGCACCATCGGCACCAAAATTGGAACACGGGGCACCACGGACCTCAAAACTGAAAAGTGTTATGAGCATTATGGTTTTTTATGCATAAGAATGCAGCAGGGATCACGAGGCATCGAAACCCAAAAGTCTTATTTTCGCACGAAAATTACACAATGGGCCGAAAATGCACCACGAGCACCAAAATTGGACCACGGGGCACCTCGGACCTCAAAACTTAAAAGTTCTCCCAGCATCATGGTTTTTTATGAATAAGAATGCACCATGGATCATGTGGCACCAAAAGCCAAAAGTCTTATTTTCGCACGAAAATTTCACAAATGGCAGAGAATGCACCACCGGCACCAAAATTGGACCACGGGGCACCATGGACCTTAGAACTAAAAAGTGCTTCAAGCATTATGGTTTTTAATGCATAAGAATGCACCAGGGATCACGCGGCACCAAAACCCAAAAGTCCTATTTTCGCACAAAAATTTCACATATGGCCGAAAATGCAACACCGGAACCAAAATTGGACCACGGGGCACCACGAACCTCAAAATTGAAGAGCGCTCCAAGAATTATAGTTTTTTATGCATAAGAATGCACCAAGGATCACGGGGCACCAAAACCCAAAAGTCTTATTTTCGCACGAAAATTTCACAAATGGTCGAGAATGCACCACCGGCACGAAAATTGGACCTCGGGGCACCATGGACATCAAAACTGAAAAGTGCTCTGAGCATTATGGTTTTTTATGCATAAGAATGCACCATGGATCATGGGGCACCAAAACCCAAAAGTCTTATTTTCTGTCGTAAATTTCACAAATGGTCGAAAATGCACCACCGACACCAAAATTGGACCACGGGGCACCACGGAACTCAAAACTTAAAAGTGCTCCAAGCATTATAGTTTTTTATGCATTAAAATGCACCAAGGATGACGGGGCACCAAAACCTAAAAGTCTTATTTTCGCACGAAAATTTCTCAAATGGCCGATAATGTACCACGGGCACCACAGACCTCAAAACTGAAAAGTGTTTCGAGCATTATGGTTTTTTATGAATAAGAATGCACCAGGGATCACGAAGCACCAAAACCCAAAAGTCTTATTTTCGCACAAAAATTGTACAACGGGCTGAAAATGCATTACCGGCACTAAAATTGGACCACGGGGCACCTCGGACCTCAAAACTGAAAAATGCTCCAAGCATTATGGTTTTTTTATGCATAAGAATGCACCATGAATCATGGGGCACCAAAACCCAAAAGTCTTATTTTCGCACGAAAATTACATAATGGGCCGAAAATGCACCACGGGCACCAAAATTGGACCACGGGGCACCTCGGACATCAAAACTTAAAAGTGCTCCGAGCATTATGGATTTTTATTCATAAGAATGAACCAGGGATCACGGTGCACCAAAGCCCAAAAGGCTTATTTTTACACGAAAATTGCACAATGGGCCGAAAATGCATCACGACCACCAAAATTGGACCACGGGGCACCTCGGACCTCAAAACTGAAAAGTGCTCCAAGCATTATGGTTTCTTATGCATAAGAATGCACCAGGGATCACGGGGCATCAAAACCCAAAAGTCTTATTTTCGCACGAAAATTGCACCATGGGCTGAAAATGCATCACAGGAACCAAAGTTGGACCACGGGGCACCTCGGACCTCAAAATTGAAAAGTGCCACGAGCAGTGTCGTTTTTATGCATAAGAATGCCCCAGGAATCACAGGCACCAAAACCCAAAAGACTTATTTTCGAATGAAAATTGCACAACGGGTCGAAAATGCACCAATGGCACCAAAATTGGACCACGGGGCACGTCGGACCTCAAAACTGAAAGGTGCTCCAAGCATTATGGTTTTTTATGCATAAGAACGCACCAAGGATCACGGGGCACCAATACCCAAAAGTCTTATTTTCGCCCGAGAATTGTACCATGGGCCGAGAATGCACCACCGGCACCAAAATTGGACCACGGGGCACCATGGACCTCAGAACTGAAAAGTGCTTCAAGCATTATGGTTTTTTATGCATAAGAATGCACCAGGGATCACGGGGCACCAAAACCCAAAACTCTTATTTTCGCACGAAAATTGCACAATGGGCCGAAAATGCACCACGGGCACCAAAATTGGATGACGGGCACCTTGGACCTCAAAACTAAAAACTGCTCCGAGTATAATGGATTTTTATGCATAAGAATGCACTAGGGATTACGGGGCACCAAAACCTAAAAGTCTTATTTTCGCATGAAAATTGCACAATGGGCACCAAAATTAGACCACGGGGCACCTCGGACCTCAAAACTGAAAAGTGCACCGAGCATTTTTAGTTTTGAGGTCAAAACTGAAAAGTGCACAATGCCCGCCGAAAATGCACCACAGGCGCCAAAATTGGACCACGAGGCACGACAGACCTCAAAACTAAAAAATTCTCTAAGCACTATGGTTTTTTATGCATAAGAATGCACCAAGGATCATGGGGCACCAAAACCCAAAAGTCTTATTTTCGCACAAAATTCCACAATGGGCCGAAAATGCACCACCGACATAAAAATTGGACCACGGGGCACCTCAGACCTCAAAACTAAAAAGTTCTCCGAGTATAATGGATTTTTATGCATAAGAATGCACCAGGGATTACGGGGCACCAAAACCGAAAAGTCATATTTTCGCACGAAAATTGCACAATGGGCCAAAAATGCACCACAAGCACCAAAATTGGACTACGGGGCTCCTCGGACCTCAAAACTGAAAAGTGCAACGAGCATTATCGATTTTTATGCATAAAAAAGCACCAGGGATCACGGGGCACCAAAACCCAAAAGTCTTATTTTCGCACAAAAATTGCACATATGGCCGAAGATGCACCCCTGGCACCAAAATTGGACCACGGTGCACCATGGACCTCAACACTGAAAAGTGCTCCATGGATTATGGTTTTTTATGCATAAGAATGCACCAGCAATCATGGGGCACCAACACCCAAAAGTCTTATTTTCACACGAAAATTTCACAACTGGCCGAAAATGCACCACCGGCACCAAAATTGGACCACAGGGCACCACAGACCTCAAAACTGAAAAGTATTCCAAGCATTATGGTTTTTTATGCATAAGAATGCACCAGGGGTCACGGGGCACCAAAACCCAAAAGTCTAATTTTCGCACGAAAATTGCACAATAGGACGAAAATGCATCACGAGGACCAAAATTGGACCACGGGGCACGTCGGACCTCAAAACATTAAAGTGCTCCGAGCATTATGATTTTTTATACATAAAAATGAACCAGGGATCACGGGGCACCAAAACCCAAAAGTTTTATTTTCGCACGAAAATTGCACAATGGGCCGAAAATGCACCACGGGCACCAAAATTGGACCACGGGGCACCTCGGACCTCAAAACTGAAAAGTGGTCTGAGCATTATAGTTTTTTATGCATAAGAATGCACCAGGGATCAAGAGGTACCAAAACCAAAAAGTCTTGTTTTCGAACGAAAATTGCACAATTGGACGAAAATGCACCATTGGCACCAAAATTGGACCACAGGGCACCATCGACCGCAAAACTGCAAAGTGGTCCAAGCATTATTGTGTTTTATGCATAAGAATGTACCAGGGATCAGGGGGCACCAAAACCAAAAAGTCTTATTTTCGTACGAAAATTGCTCAATGGGCCGAATATGCACCACGGGAACCAAAATTGGACCACGAGGCACCGTGGACCTGAAAACTGAAAAGCGCACCAAGCATTATGGTTTTTTAAGGATAAGAATGCACCAGGGATCACGGGGCACCAAAACCCAAAATTCCTCTTTTCGAATGAAAATTGCACAATGAGTCGAAAATGCACCACGGGGCACGTCGGACCTCAAAACTGAAAAATGCTCCGAGTATTACGGTTTTTTATGCATAAAAATGCACCAGGGATCACGGGGCACCGAAACCCAAAAGTCTTATGTTCGCACGAACATTGCACAAATGGTCAAAAATGCACCACCGGCACCAAAATTGGACCACGAGGTAGCACGGACCTCAAAACTGAAAAGTGTTACTAGCATTATGGTTTATTCTGTATAAGAATGCACCAGGGATCATGGGGCACCAAAACCCAAAAGTCTTATTTGCGCACGAAAATTGCACAAATGGCTGAAAATGCACCCCCGACACCAAAATTAGACCATGGGGCACCACGGACCTGAAAACTGAAAAGTTTTCCAATAATTAAACTTTTTTTTTGCAAAAGAATGCACCAAGGATCACGGGGCACCAAAACCCAAAAGTCTTACTTTCGCATGAAAATTGCACAATGGGCCGAAAATGCACCACGGGCACCAAAATTGGACCATGGGGAACGTCGGACCTCAAAACTGAAAAATGCTCTGAGCATTATGGTTTTTTATTCATAAAAATGCACCAGGGATCACGGGGCACCAAAACCCAAAAGTCTTATTTTCGCACGAAAATTGCACATTTGGCCGAAAATGCACCACGGGGACCAAAATTGGACCACGAGGCACCTCGGACCTCAATACTTAAAAGTGCTCTGAGCATTATGGTTTTTTCTGCATTACAATGCACCAGGGATCATGGAGCACCAAAATGCAAAAGTCTTATTTTCGCACGAAAAATGCACAAATGGCCGAAAATGCACCACCTACAGCAAAATTGGACAACACGGCACCACAGCCTCAAAATTGAAAAGTGTTCCAGCATTATGGTTTTTTATGCATAAGAATGCCCCAAGGATCACGGGTCACCAATACCCAAAAGTCTTATTTTCAGATGAAAATTGCACAATGGGCCGAAAATGCACCACATGCACCAAAATTGGACCACGGGGCACCTCGGACCTCAAAACTGAAAAGTGCTACGAGCATGATGGGTTTTTATGCATAATATTGCACCAGGGATCATGGGGCACCAAAACCCAAAAGTCTTATTTTCGCACAAAAATTGCACAAATGGCCAAAAATACACCACCGTCACCAAAATTGGACCACGGGGCACCATGGACCTCAAAACTGAAAAGTGCTCCAAGCATTATGGTTTTTATGCATAAGAATGCCCCAGGGATCACGGGGCACCGAAACCCAAAAGTCTTATTTTCGCTCGAAAATTGCACAAATGGTCGAAAATGCATTACCGACATCAAAATTGAACCACAGGGCACCACAGACCTCAAAACTGAAAAGTGTTTCGAGCATTCTTCTTTTTTATGCATAAGAATCCACCAGGGATCACGGGGAACCAAAACCCAAAAGTCTTATTTTCGTACGAAAATTGCATGATGGGCCAAAAATGCACTACGGGCACCAAAATTGGACCACGGGGCACCTCGGACCTCAGAACTGAAAAGTACTCCGAGCATTATGGTTTTTTATGCATAAGAATGCACTAGGGATCACGGGGGCACCAAAACCCAAAAGTCTTATTTTCGCACGAAAATTGCACAAATGGCCGAAAATGCACCCCGGCACTAAAATAGGACCACGGGGCACCACGAACCACAAGACTGAAGAGTGTTCCGAGCATTATGGTTTTTTTATGCATAAGAATGCACCAAGGATCACGGGGCACCAAAACCCAAAAGTCTTACTTTCGCACGAAAATTGCACAAAGGGTCGGAATTGCACCACGGGGCACGTCGCCCCTCAAAACTTAAAAGTGATATGAGCATTATGGTTTTTTATCCATAAGAATACACCAGGGTTCATAAGGCACCAAACCTAACAGTCCTATTTTCGCATGAAAATTGCACTAATGACTGGAAATGAACCACCGACACCAAAATTGGACCACGAGGCACCACAGACCTCAAAACTGAAAGGTGTTCCGAGCATTATGTTTTTCTATGCGTAAGAATGCACAAGGTATCACGGGGCACCAAAACCAAAAAGTCTTATTTTCGCACGAAAATTACACAATGGGCCGAAATGCACCACGGGCACCAAAATTGGACCACGGGGCACCTCGGACCTCAAAACTCAAAAGTGCTCCGAGCATTATGGATTTTTATGCATAAGAATGAACCAGGGATCACGGTGCACCAAAGCCCAACAGGCTTATTTTTACACGAAAATTGCACAATGGGCCGAAAATGCATCACGGGCACCAAAATTGGACCACAGGGCACCTCGGACCTCAAAACTGAAAAGTGCTCCAAGCATTATCATTTTTTATGTATAAGAATGCACCAGGGATCACGGGGCACCAAAACACAAAAGTCATATTTTCACACAAATATTGGACAAATGTCCGAAAATGCAACACCAGCACCAAAGTTGGACCACGGGGCTCCACGAACCTCAAAACTATAAAGTGATTCGAGCATTATGTTTTTTTATGCATAAGAATGCACCAAGGATCACGGGGCACCAAAACCCAAAAGTCTTATTTTCGCACGAAAAATGCACAAAGGGTTGAAAATGCACGATGGGCACCAAAATTGGACCACGGGGTACCTCGGACCTCAATACTTAAAAGTGGTCCGAGCATTATGGCTTTTTATGCATAAGAATGCACCAGGGATAACGGGGCACCAAATCCAAAAAGTCTTATTTTCGCACGAAAATTGCACAATGGGCCGAAAATGCACCACCGGCACATTATTGGACCACAAGGCACCTCGGACCTCAAAACTGAAAAATTCTCCGAGCATTATTGTTTTTTTATTCATAAGAATGCACCAGGGATCATGGGGCACCAAAACGCAAAAGTCTTATTTTCGCACGAAAATTACACAATGGGCCGAAAATGCACCACGAGCACCAAAATTGGACCACAAGGCACCTCGTACCTCAAAACATAAAAGTGCTTCGAGCATTATGGATTTTTATGCATAAGAATGAACCAGGGATCACGGTGCACCAAAGCCCAAAAGGCTTATTTTTACATGAAAATTGCACAATGGGCCGAAAATGCATCACGGGCACCAACATTGGACCACGGGGCACCTCGAACCTCTAAACTGAAAAGTGCTCCGAGCATTATCGTTTTTTATGTATAAGAATGCACCAGGGATCACGGGGCACCAAAACACAAAAGTCATATTTTCGCACGAAAATTCCACAACGGGCCGAAAATGCACCACGGGCACCACAATTGGACGACGGGGCACGTTGGACTTCAAAACTGAAAAGTGCTCCAAGCATTATGGTTTTTTTATGCATAAGAATGCACCAGGGATCACGGGGCACCAAAACCCAAAAGTCTTATTTTCGCACGAAAATTGCACCATAGGCTGAAAATGCATCATAGGAACCAAAATTGGACCACGGGGCACCTCGGACCTCAAAATTGAAACGTGCTCCGAGCGGTATCATTTTTATGCATAAGAATGCCCTAGGGATCACGGGGCACCAAAACCAAAAAGACTTATTTTCGCACGAAAATTGCACAACGGGCCGAAAATGCACCACTGGCACCAAAATTGGACAACGGGGTACGTCGGATCTCAAAACTGAAAAGTGCTCCAAGCATTATGGTTTTTTATGCATAAGAACGCACCAGGGATCACGGGGCACCAAAACCCAAAAGTCTTATTTTCACACGAGAATTGTACCATGGGCTGAAAATGCATCACAGGAACCAAAATTAGACCACGGGGAACCTCGGACGTCAAAATTTAAAAGTGCTCCGAGCATTATTGTTTTTCAGGCATAAGAATGAACCAGGGATTACGGTGCACCAAAACCCAAAAGTCTTATTTTCTTACGAAAATTGCACAATGGGCCGAAAATACAGCACCGACACCAAAATTAGACCACGGGGCATCTCGGACCTCAAAACTGAAAAGTGTTCTGAGTAATACAGTTTTTTATGCATAAAATGCACCAGGGATCACGGGGCACCAAATCCCAAAAGTCTTATTTTCGCACGAAAATTGCACAATGGGCCGAAAATCCACCATCGGCACCAAAATTGGACCACGGGGCACCTCGGACCTCAAAACTGATAAGTGCTCCGAGGATTATGGTTTTTTATGCATAAGAAAGTCCTAGGGATCACGTGGTACCAAAACCTAAAAGTTTCATTTTCGCATGAAAATTGCACAATGGGCCGAAAATGCCCCACAGGCACCAAAATTGGACCAGGGGGCACTTCGGACCTCAAAACTGAAAAGTGCTCCGAGCATTATCATTTTTTATGCATAAGAATGCACAAACGATCATGGGGCCCCAAATCCCAAAAGCCTTATTTTCGCACGAAAATTGCACAATGGGCCAAAAATGCATCATGGGCACCAAAATTGGACCACGGGGCACCTCGAACTTCAAAACTTAAAAGTGCTCCGAGAATTATGGTTTTTTATCCATAAGAATGCACCAGGGATTATGGGGCACCAAAATCCAAAAGTCTTATTTTCGCACGAAAATTACACAATGGGCCGAAAATGCACCACCGGCACAAAAATTGGACCACGGGGCACCTCAGACCTCAAAACTAAAAAGTTCTCCGAGTATAATGGATTTTTATGCATAAGAATGCACCAGGGATCAGGGGGCACCAAAGCCCAAAAGTCTTATTTTCGCATGAACATTGCACAAATGGTAAAAAATGCACCACCGGCACCAAAATTGGACCATGCGGTAGCACGGACCTCAAAACTGAAAAGTGTTACTAGCATTATGGTTTATTCTGTATAAGAATGCACCAGGGATCATGGGGCACCAAAACCCAAATGTCTTATTTTCGCACGAAAATTGCACAAATGGCCGAAAATGCACTCCCGACACCAAAATTAGACCATGGGGCACCACGGACCTGAAAACTGAAAAGTTTTCCAATAATTATGCTTTTTTTTTTTGCAAAAGAATGCACCACCGGCACCAAAATTGGACCACGAGGTAGCACGGACCTCAAGACAGAAAAGTGTTCTAAGCAATATGGTTTTTTATGCATAAAAATGCACAAGGGATCACGGGCCACCAAAACCCAAAAGTTTGATTTTCGCATGAAAATTGCACAATGGGCCGAAAATGCCCCACAGGCACCAAAATTGGACCAGGGGGCACTTCGGACCTCAAAACTGAAAAGTGCTCCGAGCATTATCGTTTTTTATGCATAAGAATGCACAAACGATCATAGGGCCCCAAATCCCAAAAGCCTTATTTTCGCACGAAAATTGTACAATGGGCCAAAAATGCATCATGGGCACCAAAATTGGACCACGGGACACCTTGAACTTCAAAACTTAAAAGTGCTCTGAGAATTATGGTTTTTTATGCATAAGAATGAACCAGGGATCATGGGGCACCAAAACCCAAAAGTCTTATTTTCGCACGAAAGTTGCACAATGGGCCGAAAATGCACCACCGGCACAAAAATTGGACCACGGGGCACCTCAGACCTCAAAACTAAAAAGTTCTCCGAGTATAATGGATTTTTATGCATAAGAATGCACCAGGGATCAGGGGGCACCAAAACCCAAAAGTCTTATTTTCGCACGAAAATTGCTCAATCTGCCGAATATGCACCACGGGAACCAAAATTGGATCACGAGGCATCGTGGACCTGAAAACTGAAAAGCGCACCAAGCATTATGGTTTTTTAAGGATAAGAATGCACCAGGGATCACGGGGCACCAAAACCAAAAATTCCTCTTTTTGAACGAAAATTACACAATGGGCCGAAAATGCACCACGGGGCACGTCGGACCTCAAAACTGAAAAATGCTCCGAGTATTATGATTTTTTATGCATAAAAATGCACCAGGGATCACGGGGCACCAAAACCCAAAAGTCTTATTTTCGCACGAACATTGCACAAATGGTCAAAAATGCACCACCGGCACCAAAATTGGACCACGCGGTAGCACGGACCTCAAAACTGAAAAGTGTTACTAGCATTATGGTTTATTCTGTATAAGAATGCACCAGGGATCATGGGGCACCAAAACCCAAAAGTCTTATTTTTGCACGAAAATTGCACAAATGGCCGAAAATGCACTCCCGACACCAAAATTAGACCATGGGGCACCACGGACCTGAAAACTGAAAAGTTTTCCAATAATTATACTTTTTTTTTTGCAAAAGAATGCACCACCGGCACTAAAATTGGACCACGAGGTAGCACGGACCTCAAGACAGAAAAGTGTTCCGAGCATTGTGGTTTTTTATGCATAAGAATGCACCAAGGATCACGAGGCACCAAAACCCAAATCTCTAATTTTCGCACGAAAATTCCACAAACGGCCGAAAATGCACCACGGGCACCAAAATTGGACCACGGGGCACCTCGAACCTCAAAACTGAAAAGTACTATGAGTATTATGGTTTTTTATGCCAAAGAATGCACCAGGGATCACAGGGCACCAAAACCCGAAAGTCTTATTTTTGCACGAAAATTTCACAAATGGTCGAAAATGCACCACCGGCACCAAAATTGGACCACAGGGCATCATGGACCTCAAAACTGTAAAGTACTCCAAGCATTATGGTTTTTTATGCATAAGAATGCACCAGGGATCAGGGGGCAGCAAAACCCAAAAGCCTTATTTTCATAAGAAAATTGCAAAATAGGCCGAAAATGCACCACGGGCACCAACATTGGACCACGGGGCACTGTGGACCTGAAAACTGAAAGTGCTCCAAGCATTATGGTTTTTTATGCATAAGAATGCACCTGGGATATTGGGGCACCAAAACCCAAAACTCCTATTTTCAAATTAAAATTCCACAATGGGCCAACATTGCATCACGGGGCACCAAAATTGGACCATGGGGCACCACGGACCTCAAAACTAAAAAGTGTTCCAAGCATTATTGTTTTTTATGCATAAGAATGCACCAGGGATCATGGGGCACCAAAACCCAAAAGTCTTATTTTCGCACGAAAATTGCAGAAAGGGCCGAAAATGCACCACGGGCACCAAAATTGGACCACGGGGCACCTCGGACCTCAAAACTGAATAGCTCTATGAGCATTATGGTTTTTAATGCATAAGAATGCACCAGGGTTCATAGGGCACAAAAACCCAAAAGTCTTATTTTCGCACGAAAATTTCAGCAATGGCCGAAAATGCACCACGGGCACCAAAATTGGACCACGGGGCACCTCGGACCTCATGAGCATTATGGTTTTTTATGCATAAGAATGCACCAAGGATCACAGGGTACCAAAATCCAAAAGTCTTATTTTCGCACGAAATTGCACGATGGGCAAAAAATGCACCACGGGCACCATAATTGGACCGCGGGGCACGTCGGACCTCAAAACTAAAAAGTGCTGCGAGCATGATGGTTTTTTATGCTTAAGAATGCACCAGGGATCACGGGGCACCACAACCAAAAAGTCATATTTTCAAACGAAAATTGCACAGCGGGCCGAAAATGCACGACGGGAACAAAAATTCGACCATGGGACACCCCGGACCTCAATACCTAAAAGTGCTCTGAGCATTATGGTTTTTTATGCATAAGAATGCACCAGGGATCTCGGGGCACCAAAACCCAAAAGTCTTATTTTCGCACGAAAATTGCAAAAATGGCCGAAAATGCTCCACCGGCTCCAAAATTGGACCACGGGACACCTCGGACCTCAAAACTGAAAAGTTCTCTGAGCATTATGGTTTTTTATGCATAAGAATGCACTAGGGATCACATGGCACCAAAACCCAAAAGTCTTATCTTCACACGAAAATTGCACAATGGGCCGAAATTGCACCACGGGCACCAAATTTTGACCAAGGGGCACCTCGGACCTCAATACCTAAAAGTTCTCCGAGCATTATTATTTTTTATGCGTAAGAATGCACCAGGGATCACAGGGCACGAAAACCCAAAAGTCTTATTTTCGCACGAAAATTGCATAATGGGCCGAAAATGTACCACGGGCACCAAAATTGGAGCGCGGGACACGTCGGACCTCAAAACTGATAAGCGCTCTCAGTATTATGGTTTTTTATGCATAACCATGCACCAGGGATCACAGGGCACAAAAACCCAAAAGTTTTATTTTCGCACGAAAATTGCACAATGGGCTGAAATTGCACCACGGGCACCAAAATTTGACCAAGGGGCACCTCGGACCTCAATACCTAAAAGCGATCCGAGCATTATGGTATTTTATGCAAAAGAATGCACCAGGGATTATGGGGCACCAAAACCTAAAAGTCTTATTTTCGCATGAAAATTGCACAAATGGTAGAAAATGCACCACCGACACCAAAATTGGACAACGGGGCACCGCAGACCTCAAAACTGAAAAGAGTTTCGAGCATTATTGTTTTTTATGCATAAGATTGTGCCAGGGATCACGGGGCACCAAAACCCAAAAGTCTTATTTTCGCACGAAAGTTGCACAATGGGCCGAAAATGCACCACGGGCACCAAAATTGGACCACGGGGCACGTCGGACCTCAAAACTGAAAAGTACTCGAAGCATTATGGCTTTTTATGCTTAAGAATGCACCAGGGATCATGGGGAATCAAAATCCAAAAGTCTTATTTTCGTACGAAGATTGCACAATGGGTCGAAATTATACCACGAGCACCAAAATTGGACCACGGGGCACCTAGGACCCCAAAACTGAAAAGTGCTCTGAGTATTATGGTTTTTTATGCTTAAGAATGCACCAGGGATCGCGGGGCACCAAAACCCAAATGTCTTATTTTCGCACGAAAATTGCACAAATGGCTGAAAATGCACCACTTGGACCAAAATTGGACCACGGGGCACCACGGACCTCAATACTGAAAAGTTCTCCAACCAAGATGGTTTTTTATGCATAAGAATGCACCAGGGATCACGGGGCACCAAAACCCCAAAGTCTTATTTTTGCACGAAAATTGCACAAATTGTCGAAAATGCACCACCGGCACCGAAATTGGACCACGGGGCACCTCGGACCTCAAAACTGAAAAGTTCTCTGAGCATTATGGTTTTTTATGCATAAGAATGCACCAAGGATCACAGGGTACCAAAATCCAAAAGTCTTATTTTCGCACGAAAATTGCACGATGGGCAAAACATGCACCACGGGCACCATAATTGGACCGCGGGGCACGTCGGACCTCAAAACTGAAAAGTGCTACGAGCATGATGGTTTTTTATGCTTAAGAATGTACCAGGGATCACGGGGCACCACAACCAAAAAGTCATATTTTCGAACGAAAATTGCACAGCGGGCCGAAAATGCACGACGGGAACCAAAATTCGACCATGGGACACCCCGGACCTCAATACCTAAAAGTGCTCTGAGCATTATGGTTTTTTATGCATAAGAATGCACCAGGGATCTCGGGGCACCAAAACCCAAAAGTCTTATTTTCGCATGAAAATTGCAAAAATGGCCGAAAATGCTCCACCGACACCAAAATTGGACCACGGGACACCTCGGACCTCAAAACTGAAAAGTTCTCTGAGCATTATGGTTTTTTATGCATAAGAATGCACCAGGGATCACATGGCACCAAAACCCAAAAGTCTTATCTTCACACGAAAATTGCACAATGGGCCGAAATTGCACCACGGGCACTAAATTTTGACCAAGGGGCACCTCAGACCTCAATACCTAAAAGTTCTCCGAGCTTTATTACTTTTTATGCGTAAGAATGCACCAGGGATCACAGGGCACGAAAACCCAAAAGTCTTATTTTCGCACGAAAATTGCATAATGGGCAGAAAATGTACCACGGGCACCAAAATTGGAGCGCGGGACACGTCGGACCTCAAAACTAATAAGCGCTCTCAGCATTATGGTTTTTTATGCATAACCATGCACCAGGGATCACAGGGCACAAAAACCCAAAAGTTTTATTTTCGCACGAAAATTGCACAATGGGCTGAAATTGCACCACGGGCACCAAAATTTGACCAAGGGGCACCTCGGACCTCAATACCTAAAAGCGATCCGAGCATTATGGTATTTTATGCAAAAGAATGCACCAGGGATTACGGGGCATCAAAACCTAAAAGTCTTATTTTCGCATGAAAATTGCACAAATGGTAGAAAATGCACCACCGACACCAAAATTGGACAACGGGGCACCGCGGACCTCAAAACTGAAAAGAGTTCCGAGCATTATTGTTTTTTATGCATAAGATTGTGCCAGGGATCACGGGGCACCAAAACCCAAAAGTCTTATTTTCGCACGAAAGTTGCACAATGGGCCAAAAATGCACCACGGGCACCAAAATTGGACCACGGGGCACGTCGGACCTCAAAACTGAAAAGTGCTCGAAGCATTCTGGCTTTTTATGCTTAAGAATGCACCAGGGATCATGGGGAATCAAAATCCAAAAGTCTTATTTTCGTACGAAGATTGCACAATGGGCTGAAATTATACCACGAGCACCAAAATTGGACCACGGGGCACCTAGGACCCCAAAACTGAAAAGTACTCTGAGCATTATGGTTTTTTATGCTTAAGAATGCACCAGGGATCGCGGGGCACCAAAACCCAAAAGTCTTATTTTCGCACGAAAATTGCACAAATGGCTGAAAATGCACCACTTGCACCAAAATTGGACCACGGGGCACCACGGACCTCAAAACTGAAAAGTGCTCCGACCAAGATGGTTTTTTATGCATAAGAATGCACCAGGGATCACGGGGCACCAAAACCCCAAAGTCTTATTTTCGCACGAAAATTGCACAAATTGTCGAAAATGCACCACCGGCACCGAAATTGGACCACGGGGCACCTCGGACCTCAAAACTGAAAAGTTCTCTGAGCATTATGGTTTTTTATGCATAAGAATGCACCAAGGATCATAGGGTACCAAAATCCAAAAGTCTTATTTTCGCACGAAAATTGCACGATGGGCCAAAAATGCACCACAGGCACCATAATTGGACCGCGGGGCACGTCGGACCTCAAAACTGAAAAGTGCTGCGAGCATGATGGTTTTTTACGCTTAAGAATGCACCAGGGATCACGGGGCACCACAACCAAAAAGTAATATTTTCGCACGAAAATTGCACAGCGGGTCGAAAATGCACGACGAGAACCAAAATTCGACCATGGGACACCCCGGCCCTCAACACCTAAAAGTGCTCTGAGCATTATGGTTTTTTATGCATAAGAATGCACCAGGGATCTCGGGGCACCAAAACCCAAAAGTCTTATTTTCGCACGAAAATTGCAAAAATGGCCGAAAATGCTCCACCGGCACCAAAATTGGACCACGGGGCACCTCGGACCTCAAAACAGAAAAGTTCTCAGAGCATTATGGTTTTTTATGCATAAGAATGCACCAGGGATCACATGGAACCAAAACCCAAAAGTCTTATCTTCAGACAAAAATTGCACAATGGGCCGAAATTGCACCACGGGCACCAAAAATTGACCAAGGGGCACCTCGAACCTCAATACCTAAAAGTTCTCCAAGCATTATTATTTTTTATGCGTAAGAATGCACCAGGGATTACAGGGCACGAAAACCCAAAAGTCTTATTTTCGCACGAAAATTGCCTAATGGGCCGAAAATGTACCACGGGCACCAAAATTGGAGCGCGGGACACGTCGGACCTCAAAACTGATAAGCGCTCTCAGCATTATGGTTTGTTATGCATAACCATGCACCAGGGATCACAGGGCACAAAAACCCAAAAGTTTTATTTTCGCACGAAAATTGCACAATGGGCTGAAATTGCACCACGGGCACCAAAATTTGACCAAGGGGCACCTCGGACCTCAATACCTAAAAGCGATCCGAGCATTATGGTATTTTATGCAAAAGAATGCACCAGGGATTACGGGGCACCAAAACCTAAAAGTCTTATTTTCGCATGAAAATTGCACAAATGGTAGAAAATGCACCACCGACACCAAAATTGGACAACGGGGCACCGCGGACCTCAAAACTGAAAAGAGTTCCGAGCATTATTGTTTTTTATGCATAAGATTGTGCCAGGGATCATGGGGCACCAAAACCCAAAAGTCTTATTTTTGCACGAAAGTTGCACAATGGCCCAAAAATGCACCACGGGCACCAAAATTGGACCACGGGGCACGTCGGACCTCAAAACTGAAAAGTGCTCGAAGCATTATGGCTTTTTATGCTTAAGAATGCACCAGGGATCATGGGGAATCAAAATCCAAAAGTCTTATTTTCGTACGAAGATTGCACAATGGGCCGAAATTATACCACGAGCACCAAAATTGGACCACGGGGCACCTAGGACCCCAAAACTGAAAAGTGCTCTGAGCATTATGGTTTTTTATGCTTAAGAATGCACCAGGGATCGCGGGGCACCAAAACCCAAAAGTCTTATTTTCGCACGAAAATTGCACAAATGGCTGAAAATGCACCACTTGCACCAAAATTGGACCACGGGGCACCACGGACCTCAAAACTGAAAAGTGCTCCGACCAAGATGGTTTTTTATGCATAAGAATGCACCAGGGATCATGGGGCACCAAAACCCCAAAGTCTTATTTTCGCACAAAAATTGCACAAATTGTCGAAAATGCACCACCGGCACCGAAATTGGACCACGGGGCACCTCGGACCCCAAAACTGAAAAGTTCTTTGAGCATTATGGTTTTTTATGCATAAGAATGCACCAAGGATCACAGGGTACCAAAATCCAAAAGTCTTATTTTCGCACGAAAATTACACGATGGGCCAAAAATGCACCACGGGCACCATAATTGGACCGCGGGCACGTCGGATCTCAAAACTGACAAGTGCTGCGAGCATGATGGTTTTTTATGCCTAAGAATGCACCAGGGATAACGGGGCACCACAACCAAAAAGTCATATTTTCGCACGAAAATTGCATAGCGGCCCGAAAATGCACGACGGGAACCAAAATTCGACCATGGGACACTCCGGACCTCAATACCTAAAAGTGCTCTGAGCATTATGGTTTTTTATGCATAAGAATGCACCAGGTATCTCGGGGCACCAAAACCCAAAAGTCTTATTTTCGCACGAAAATTGCAAAAATGGCCGAAAATGCTCCACCGGCACCAAAATTGGACCACGGGGCACCTCGGACCTCAAAACTGAAAAGTTCTCTGAGCATTATGGTTTTTTATGCATAAGAATGCACCAGGGATCACATGGAACCAAAACCCAAAAGTCTTATCTTCACACGAAAATTGCACAATGGGCCGACATTGCACCACGGGTACCAAATTTTGACCAAGGGGCACCTCGGACCTCAATACCTAAAAGTTCTCCAAGCATTATTATTTTTTATGCGTAAGAATGCACCAGGGATCACAGGGCACGAAAACACAAAAGTCTTATTTTTGCACGAAAATTGCATAATGGGCCGAAAATGTACCACGGGCACCAAAATTGGAGCGCGGGACACGTCGGACCTCAAAATTGATAAGCGCTCTCAGCATTATGGTTTTTTATGCATAACCATGCACCAGGGATCACAGCGCACAAAAACCCAAAAGTTTTATTTTCGCACGAAAATTGCACAATGGGCTGAAATTGCACCACGGGCACCAAAATTTGACCAAGGGGCACCTCGGACCTCAATACCTAAAAGCGATCCAAGCATTATGGTATTTTATACAAAAGAATGCACCAGGGATTACGGGGCACCAAAACCTAAAAGTCTTATTTTCGCAAGAAAATTGCACAAATGGTAGAAAATGCACCACCGACACCAAAATTGGACAACGGGGCACCGCGGACCTCAAAACTGAAAAGAGTTCCGAGCATTATTGTCTTTTATGCATAAGATTGTGCCAGGGATCACGGGGCACCAAAACCCAAAAGTCTTATTTTCGCACGAAAGTTGCACAATGGGCCGAAAATGCACCACGGGCACCAAAATTGGACGACGGGGCACGTCGGACCTCAAAACTGAAAAGTGCTCGAAGCATTATGGCATTTTATGCTTAAGAATGCACCAGGGATCATGGGGAATCAAAATCCAAAAGTCTTATTTTCGTACGAAGATTGCACAATGGGCCGAAATTATACCACGAGCACCAAAATTGGACCACAGGGCACCTAGGACCCCAAAACTGAAAAGTGCTCTGAGCATTATGGTTTTTTATGCTCAAGAATGCACCAGGGATCGCGGGGCACCAAAACCCAAAAGTCTTATTTTCGCACGAAAATTGCACAAATGGCTGAAAATGCACCACTTGCACCAAAATTGGACCACGGGGCACCACGGACCTCAAAATTGAAAAGTGCTCCGACCAAGATGGTTTTTTATGCATAAGAATGCACCAGGGATCACGGGGCACCAAAACCCCAAAGTCTTATTTTCGCACGAAAATTGCACAAATTGTCGAAAATGCACCACCGGCACCGAAATTGGACCACGGGGCACCTCGGACCTCAAAACTGAAACGTTCTCTTAGCATTATGGTTTTTCATGCATAAGATTGCACCAAGGATCACAGGGTACCAAAATCCAAAAGTCTTATTTTCGCACGAAAATTGCACGATGGGCCAAAAATGCACCACGGGGACCATAATTGGACCGCAGGGCACCTCAGACCTCAAAACTGAAAAGTGCTCTGAGCATGATGGTTTTTTATGCATAAGAATGCACCAGGGATCACATGGCACCAAAACCCAAAAGTCTTATTGTCACACGAAAATTGCACAATGGGCCGAAATTGCACCACGGGCACCAAAAATTGACCAAGGGGCACCTCGGACCTCTATACCTAAAAGTTCTCCGAGCATTATTATTTTTTATGCGTAAGAATGCACCAGGGATCACAGGGCACGAAAACCCAAAAGTCTTATTTTCGCACGAAAATTGCATAATGGGACGAAAATGTACCACATGCACCAAAATAGGAGCGCGGGACACGTCGGACCTCAAAACTGATAAGCGCTCTCAGCATTATGGTTTTTTATGCATAACCATGCACTAGGGATCACAGGGCACAAAAACCCAAAAGTTTTATTTTCGCACGAAAATTGCACAATGGGCTGAAATTGCACCACGGGCACCAAAATTTGACCAAGGGGCACCTCGGACCTCAATACCTAAAAGCGATCCGAGCATTATGGTATTTTATGCAAAAGAATGCACCAGGGATTACGGGGTACCAAAACCTAAAAGTCTTATTTTCGCATGAAAATTGCACAAATGGTAGAAAATGCACCACCGACACCAAAATTGGACAACGGGGCACCACGGACCTCAAAACTGAAAAGAGTTCTGAGCATTATTGTTTTTTATGCATAAGATTGTGCCAGGGATCACGGGGCACCAAAACCCAAATGTCTTATTTTCGCACGAAAGTTGCACAATGGGCCGAAAATGCACCACGGGCACCAAAATTGGACCACGGGGCACGTCGGACCTCAAAACTGAAAACTGCTCGAATCATTATGGCTTTTTATGCTTAAGAATGCACCAGGGATCATGGGGAATCAAAATCCAAAAGTCTTATTTTCGTACGAAGATTGCACAATGGGCCGAAATTATACCACGAGCACCAAAATTGGACCACGGGGCACCTAGGACCCCAAAACTGAAAAGTGCTCTGAGCATTATGGTTTTTTATGCTTAAGAAAGCTCCAGGGATCGCGGGGCACCAAAACCCAAAAGTCTTATTTTCGCACGAAAATTGCACAAATGGCTGAAAATGCACCACTTGCACCAAAATTGGACCACGGGGCACCACAGACCTCAAAACCGAAAAGTGCTCCGACCAAGATGGTTTTTTATGCATAAGAATGCACCAGGGATCACGGGGCACCAAAACCCCAAAGTCTTATTTTCGCACGAAAATTGCACAAATTGTCGAAAATGCACCACCGGCACCGAAATTGGACCACGGGGCACCTCGGACCTCAAAATTGAAAAGTTCTCCGAGAATTATGGTTTTTCATGCATAACAATGCACCAAGGATCACAGGGTACCAAAATCCAAAAGTCTTATTTTCGCACGAAAATTGCACGATGGGCCAAAAATGCACCACGGGCACCATAATTGGACCGCGGGGCACGTCGGACCTCAAAACTGAAAAGTGTTGCGAGCATGATGGTTTTTTATGCTTAAGAATGCACCAGGGATCACGGGGCACCACAACCAAAAAGTCATATTTTCGCACGAAAATTGCACAAAGGGCCGAAAATGCACGACGGGAACCAAAATTCGACCATGGGACACCCCGGACCTCAATACCTAAAAGTGCTCTGAGCATTATGGTTTTTTATGCATAAGAATGCACCAGGGATCTCGGGGCACCAAAACCCAAAAGTCTTATTTTCGCACGAAAATTGCAAAAATGGCCGAAAATGCTCCACCGGCACCAAAATTGGACCACGGGGCACCTCGGACCTCAAAACTGAAAAGTTCTCTGAGCATTATGGTTTTTTATGCATAAGAATGCACCAGGGATCACATGGCACCAAAACCCAAAAGTCTTATTTTCACACGAAAATTGTACAATGGGCCGAAATTGCACCACGGGCACCAAAATTTGACCAAGGGGCACCTCGGACCTCAATACCTAAAAGTTCTCCGAGCATTATTATTTTTTATGCGTAAGAATGCACCAGGGATCACAGGGCACGAAAACCCAAAAGTCTTATTTTCGCACGAAAATTGCATAATGGGCCGAAAATGTACCACGGGCACAAAAATTGGAGCGCGGGACTCGTCGGACCTCAAAACTGATAAGCGCTCTCAGCATTATGGTTTTTTATGCATAACCATGCACCAGGAATCACAGGGCACAAAAACCCAAAAGTTTTATTTTCGCATGAAAATTGCACAAATGGTAGAAAATGCACCACCGACACCAAAATTGGACAACGGGGCACCGCGGACCTCAAAACTGAAAAGAGTTCCGAGCATTATTGTTTTTTATGCATAAGATTGTGCCAGGGATCACGGGGCACCAAAACCCAAAAGTCTTATTTTTGCACGAAAGTTGCACAATAGGCCAAAAATGCACCACGGGGCACGTCGGACCTCAAAACTGAAAAGTGCTCGAAGCATTATGGCTTTTTATGCTTAAGAATGCACCAGGGATCATGGGGAATCAAAATCCAAAAGTCTTATTTTCGTACGAAGATTGCACAATGGGCCGAAATTATACCACGAGCACCAAAATTGGACCACGGGGCACCTAGGACCCCAAAACTGAAAAGTGCTCTGAGCATTATGGTTTTTTATGCTTAAGAATGCACCAGGGATCGCGGGGCACCAAAACCCAAAAGTCTTATTTTCGCACGAAAATTGCACAAATGGCTGAAAATGCACCACTTGCACCAAAATTGGACCATGGGGCACCACGGACCTCAAAACTGAAAAGTGCTCCGACCAAGATGGTTTTTTGTGCATAAGAATGCATCCGGGATCACGGGGCACCAAAACCCCAAAGTCTTATTTTCGCACGAAAATTGCACAAATTGTCGAAAATGCACCACCGGCACCGAAATTGGACCACGGGGAACCTCGGACCTCAAAACTGAAAAGTTTTCTGAGCATTATGGTGTTTTATGCATAAGAATGCACCAAGGATCACAGGGTACCAAAATCCAAAAGTCTTATTTTCGCACGAAGATTGCACGATGGGCCAAAAATGCACCACGGGCACCACAATTGGACCGCGGGGCACGTCGGACCTCAAAACTGAAAAGTGATGCGAGCATGATGGTTTTTTATGCTTAAGAATACACCAGGGATCACGGGGCACCACAACCAAAAAGTCATATTTTTGCACGAAAATTGCACAACGGGCCGAAAATGCACGACGTGAACCAAAATTCGACCATGGGACACCCCGGACCTCAATACCTAAAAGTGCTCTGAGCATTATGGTTTTTTATGTATAAGAATGCACCAGGGATCTCGGGGCACCAAAACCCAAAAGTCTTATTTTCGCACGAAAATTGCAAAAATGGCCGAAAATGCTCCACCGGCACCAAAATTGGACCACGGGGCACCTCGGACCTCAAAACTGAAAAGTTCTCTGATCATTATGGTTTTTTATGCATAAGAATGCACTAGGGATCACATGGCACCAAAACCCAAAAGTCTTATTTTCACACGAAAATTGCACAATGGGCCGAAATTGCACCATGGGCACCAAAATTTGACCAAGGGGCACCTCGGACCTCAATACCTAAAAGTTCTCCGAGCATTATTATTTTTTATGCGTAAGAATGCACCAGGGATCACAGGGCACGAAAACCCAAAAGTCTTATTTTCGCACGAAAATTGCATAATGGGCCGAAAATGTACCACGGGCACAAAAATTGGAGCGCGGGACTCGTCGGACCTCAAAACTGATAAGCGCTCTCAGCATTATGGTTTTTTATGCATAACCATGCACCAGGGATCACAGGGCACAAAAACCCAAAAGTTTTATTTTCGCAAGAAAATTGCACAAATGGTAGAAAATGCACCACCGACACCAAAATTGGACAACGGGGCACCGCGGACCTCAAAACTGAAAAGAGTTCCGAGCATTATTGTTTTTTATGCATAAGATTGTGCTAGGGATCACGGGGCACCAAAACCCAAAAGTCTTATTTGCGCACTAAAGTTGCACAATGGGCCGAAAATGACCACGGGCACCAAAATTGGACCACGGGGCACGTCGGACCTCAAAACTGAAAAATGCTCGAAGCATTATGGCTTTTTATGCTTAAGAATGCACCAGGGATCATGGGGAATGAAAATCCAAAAGTCTTATTTTCGTACGAAGATTGCACAATGGGCCGAAATTATACCACGAGCACCAAAATTGGACCACGGGGTACTTAGGACCCCAAAACTGAAAAGTGCTCTGAGCATTATGGTTTTTTATGCATAAGAATGCACCAGGGATCTCGGGGCACCAAAACCCAAAAGTCTTATTTTCGCACGAAAATTGCAAAAATGGCCGAAAATGCTCCACCGGCACCAAAATTGGACCACGGGGCACCTCGGACCTCAAAACTGAAAAGTTCTCTGAGCATTATGGTTTTTTATGCATAAGAATGCACCAGGGATCACATGGCACCAAAACCCAAAAGTCTTATTTTCACACGAAAATTGTACAATGGGCCGAAATTGCACCACGGGCACCAAAATTTGACCAAGGGGCACCTCGGACCTCAATACCTAAAAGTTCTCCGAGCATTATTATTTTTTATGCGTAAGAATGCACCAGGGATCACAGGGCACGAAAACCCAAAAGTCTTATTTTCGCACGAAAATTGCATAATGGGCCGAAAATGTACCACGGGCACAAAAATTGGAGCGCGGGACTCGTCGGACCTCAAAACTGATAAGCGCTCTCAGCATTATGGTTTTTTATGCATAACCATGCACCAGGGATCACAGGGCACAAAAACCCAAAAGTTTTATTTTCGCAAGAAAATTGCACAAATGGTAGAAAATGCACCACCGACACCAAAATTGGACAACGGGGCACCGCGGACCTCAAAACTGAAAAGAGTTCCGAGCATTATTGTTTTTTATGCATAAGATTGTGCTAGGGATCACGGGGCACCAAAACCCAAAAGTCTTATTTGCGCACTAAAGTTGCACAATGGGCCGAAAATGACCACGGGCACCAAAATTGGACCACGGGGCACGTCGGACCTCAAAACTGAAAAATGCTCGAAGCATTATGGCTTTTTATGCTTAAGAATGCACCAGGGATCATGGGGAATGAAAATCCAAAAGTCTTATTTTCGTACGAAGATTGCACAATGGGCCGAAATTATACCACGAGCACCAAAATTGGACCACGGGGTACTTAGGACCCCAAAACTGAAAAGTGCTCTGAGCATTATGGTTTTTTATGCTTAAGAATGCACCAAGAATCGCGGGGCACCAAAACCGAAAAGTCTTATTTTCGCACGAAAATTGCACAAATGGCTGAAAATGCACCACTTGCACCAAAATTGGATCACGGGGCACCACGGACCTCAAAACTAAAAAGTGCTCCGACCAAGATGGTTTTTTATGCATAAGAATGCACCAGGGATCACGGGGCACCAAAACCCCCAAGTCTTATTTTCGCACGAAAATTGCACAAATTGTCGAAATTGCACCACCAGCACCGAAATTGGACCACGGGGCACCTCGGACCTCAAAGCTGAAAAGTTCTCTGAGCATTATGGTTTTTTATGCATAAGAATGCACCAAGGATCACAGGGTACCAAAATCCAAAAGTCTTATTTTCGCACGAAAATTGCACGATGGGCCAAAAAATGCACCACGGGCACCATAATTGGACCGCGGGGCACGTCGGACCTCAAAACTAAAAAGTGCTGCGAGCATGATGGTTTTTTTATGGATAAGAATGCACCAGGGATGACGGATTACCCAAACCCAAAAGTCTTATTTTCGCATGAAAATTGCACAAACGGCTAAAAATGTACCACTGGAACCAAAATTGGACCACGAGTCACCTCGGACCTCAAAACTTAAAAGTGCTCTGAGTATTTTGGTTTTTTATGCACAAGAATGCACAAGGGATCACGGGGCACTAAAACCCAATAGTCTTATTTTTGCACGAAAATTGCACAATGGGCCGAAAATGCACCACCGGTACCAAAGTTAGACCACGGGGCACCTCGGACCTCAAAACTGAAAAGTGCTCTGAGCATTATGGTATTTTATGCATAAGAATGCACCAGGGATCACGGGCCACCAAAACCCAAAAGTCTTATTTTCGCATGAAAATTGCACAAATGGCCAAAAATGCACCACCGACACCAAAATTGGACCACGGGGTACGACGGACCTCAAAACTGAAAAGTGCTCCGAACATGATGGTTTTTTGTGCATAAGAATGCAGCAGGGATCACGGGGCACCAAAACTGAAAAGTCTTATTTTCACATGCAAATTGCACAAATGGACGAAAATACACCACCGACACCAAAATTGAACCACGGGGCAGCACGGACCTTAAAACAGAAAAGAGTTCCAAGCAATATGGTTTTTTCTATATAAGAATGCACCAGGAATCACGGGGCACCAAAACCCAAAAGTTTTATTTTCGCACGAAAATTGCACAATGGGCCGAAAATGCACCACGGGCACCAAAACTGAAAAGTGCTCTGAGCATTATGGTTTTTTATGGATAAGAAAGCACAAGGGATCACGGGGCACCAATACCCAACAGTCTTATTTTCGCACGAAAATTGCACAAATGGGCGAAAATGTACCAAGGGCACCAAAATTTGACCACGGGGCACCTCGGACCTCAAAGTTGAAAAGTGCTCCGAGCATTATGGTTTTTTATGCATAAGAATGCAACAGGGTTCACGGGGCACCAAAACCCAAAAGTCTTATTTTCGCACGAAAATTACACAATGGGCCGAAAATGTACCACGGGCACCAAAATTGCAACATGGGGCACCTCGGACCTCAAAACTGAAAAGTGCTATGAGCATTATGGTTTTTTATTCGTAAGAATGCACCAGTGTTAACGAGGCACCAAAAGCCAAAAGTCTTATTTTCGCACGAAAATTGCACAAATGGCTGAAAATGCACCACTGGCACCAAAATTGGACCACGAGGCACCACGGACCTCAAAACTGAAAAGTGTTCCAAGCATTACGGTTTTTTATGCATAAGAATGCACCAGGGACCATGGGGCACCAAAACCCAAAAGTCTTATTTTCGCACAAAAATTGCACAAACGACCGAAAATGAACCACGGGCACCAAAATTTGGCCAAGGGGCACCTCGGACCACAAAACTAGAAAGTTCTCCGAGCATTGTGGTTTTTTATGCATAAGAATGCACCAGGGATCACAGGGCACCAAAACCCAAAAGTCTTATTTTCGCATGAAAATTGTACAAATGGCAGAAAATGCACCATCGGCACCAAAATTGGACCACGGGACACCACGAACCTCAAAACTGAAAAGTCCTCCAGGCATTATGGTTTTTTGTGCATAAGAATACACCAGGGATCACGGGCACCAAAACCCAAAGTCTTGTTTCCGCACGAAAATTGTACAAATGGCCGAAAATGCACCACCGACACAAAAATTGGACCACGGGGCACCACGAACCTGAAAACTGAAAAGTGTGTTGAGCATTATGGTTTTTTATGCATAAGAATGCACCAGGGATTACGGGGCATCGAAACCCAAAAGTCTTATTTTCGCACTAAAATTGCAAAATATGGCCGAAAATGCACCAGCGGCACCAAAATTGGACCACGGGGCACCACAGACCTCAAAACTGAAAAGTGCTCTGAGCATGATGGTTTTTATGCATAAGAATGCACCAGGGATCACGGGGCACCAAAACCCAAAAGTCTTATTTTCGAACGAAAGTTGCACAATATGTCGAAAATGCACCACGGGACACCAAAATTGGACCACGGGACACCTCCGACCTCAAACACTTTAAAGTGGTCCAAGCATTATGGTTTTTTATGCATAAGAGTGCACCAAGGATCATGGGGCACCAAAACCCAAAAGTCTTATTTTCGCACGAAAATTGCAACAATGATCGAAATTTCACCACTAGCACCAAAATTAGACCACGGGACACCACGGACCTCAAAACTGAAAAGTGCTCTGAGCATGATGGTTTTTTATGCATAAGAATGCACCAGGGATCACGGGGCACCAAACCCAAAAGTCTTATTTTCGCATGAAAATTGCACAAATGGCCGAAAATGCACCACCGACACCGAAATTGGACCACGGGGAACCATGGACCACAAAACTAAAAAGATTTCTGAGCATTAATTTTTTTTATGCATAAGAATGCACCAGGGATCACGGGGCACCAAAACCCAAAAGTCTTATTTTCACATGACAATTGCACAAATGGCCGAAAATGCACCACCGACACCAAAATTGGACCACGGGGCAGCACGGACCTTAAAACTGAAAAGAGTTCCAAGCATTATGGTTTTTTATACATATGAATGCACCAGGGATCACGAGGCACCAAAACCCAAAAGTCTTATTTTCGCACGAAAATTGCAAAATGCGACGAAAATGCACCACTGGCACCAAAATTGAAAAGTACTCTGAGCATTATGGTTTTTTATCGATAAGAAAGCACCAGGGATCACGCGGCACCAATACCCAAAAGTCTTATTTTCGCACGAAAATTGCACAATGGGCCGAAAATGCACCATGGGCAATAAAATTTGGCCACGGGGCACCTCGGACCTCAAAACTGGAAAGTTCTCCAAGCATTATGGTTTTTTATGCATGAGAATGCAACAGGAATCACGGGGCACCAAAACCAAAAAGTCTTATTTTCGCACGAAAATTGCACAATGGGTCAAAAATGCACCACGGGCACCAAAATTGGAACATGAGGCACCTCGGACCTCAAAACTTAAAAGTGCTATGAGCTTTATTGTTTTTTATTCATAAGAATGCACCAGGGTTAACGAGGCACCAAAAACCAAAAGTCTTATTTTCGCACGAAAATTGCACAAATGGCTGAAAATGCACCACTGGCTCCAAAATTGGACCACGAGGCACCACGGACCTGAAAATTGATATGTGTTCCGAGCATTACGGTTTTTTATGCATAAGAATGCACCAGGGATCACGGGGCAGCAAAACCCAAAAGTCTTATTTCCGCACGAAAATTGTACAAATGGCCGAAAATGCACCACCGACACAAAAATTGGACCACGGGGCACCACGAACCTGAAAACTGAAAAGTGTGTTGAGCATTATGGTTTTTTATGCATAAGAATGCACCAGGGATTACGGGGCATCAAAACCCAAAAGTCTTATTTTCGCACTAAAATTGCAAAATATGGCCGAAAATGCACCAGCGGCACCAAAATTGGACCATGGGGCACCACAGACCTCAAAACTGAAAAGTGCTCTGAGCATGATGGTTTTTATGCATAAGAATGCACCAGGGATCACGGGGCACCAAAACCCAAAAGTCTTATTTTCGAACGAAAGTTGCACAATATGTCGAAAATGCACCACGGGACACCAAAATTGGACCACGGGACACCTCCGACCTCAAACACTTTAAAGTGGTCCAAGCATTATGGTTTTTTATGCATAAGAGTGCACCAAGGATCATGGGGCACCAAAATCCAAAAGTCTTATTTTCGCACGAAAATTGCAACAATGACCGAAATTTCACCACTAGCACCAAAATTAGACCACGGGACACTACGGACCTCAAAACTGAAAAGTGCTCTGAGCATGATGGTTTTTTATGCATAAGAATGCACCAGGGATCACGGGGCACCAAACCCAAAAGTCTTATTTTCGCATGAAAATTGCACAAATGGCCGAAAATGCACCACCGACACCAAAATTGGACCCACGGGGAACCATGGACCACAAAACTAAAAAGATTTCTGAGCATTAATTTTTTTTATGCATAAGAATGCACCAGGGATCACGGGGCACCAAAACCCAAAAGTCTTATTTTCACATGACAATTGCACAAATGGCCGGAAATGCACCACCGACACCAAAATTGGAACACGGGGCAGCACGGACCTTAAAACTGAAAAGAGTTCCAAGCATTATGGTTTTTTATACATATGAATGCACCAGGGATCACGAGGCACCAAAACCCAAAAGTCTTATTTTCGCACGAAAATTGCAAAATGCGACGAAAATGCACCACTGGCACCAAAATTGAAAAGTACTCTGAGCATTATGGTTTTTTATCGATAAGAAAGCACCAGGGATCACGCGGCACCAATACCCAAAAGTCTTATTTTCGCACGAAAATTGCACAATGGGCCGAAAATGCACCATGGGCAATAAAATTTGGCCACGGGGCACCTCGGACCTCAAAACTGGAAAGTTCTCCAAGCATTATGGTTTTTTATGCATGAGAATGCAACAGGAATCACGGGGCACCAAAACCAAAAAGTCTTATTTTCGCACGAAAATTGCACAATGGGTCAAAAATGCACCACGGGCACCAAAATTGGAACATGAGGCACCTCGGACCTCAAAACTTAAAAGTGCTATGAGCTTTATTGTTTTTTATTCATAAGAATGCACCAGGGTTAACGAGGCACCAAAAACCAAAAGTCTTATTTTCGCACGAAAATTGCACAAATGGCTGAAAATGCACCACTGGCTCCAAAATTGGACCACGAGGCACCACGGACCTGAAAATTGATATGTGTTCCGAGCATTACGGTTTTTTATGCATAAGAATGCACCAGGGATCACGGGGCAGCAAAACCCAAAAGTCTTATTTTCGCACGAAAATTGCACAAATGGCTGAAAATGCACCACTGGCACCAAAATTGGACCACAAGGCACCACAGACCTGAAAACTGAAAAGTGTTCCGAGCAGTACGGTTTTTTATGCATAAGAATGCACCAGGGGTCACAGGGTACCAAAACCCAAAAGTCTTATTTTCGCACGAAAATTGCACAATGTGCCGAAAATGAACCACGGGCACGAAAATTTGGCCATGGGGCACCTCGGACCTCAAAACTGGAAAGTTCTCCGAGCATTATGGTTTTTTATGCATGAGAATGCAACAGGGATCACGGGGCACCAAAACCAAAAAGTCTTATTTTCTCACGAAAATTTCATAATTGGCTAAAAATGCACCACGGGCACCAAAATTTGACCACGGGGAACCTCGGAACTGAAAATTGGAAAGTTCTCTGAGCATTATGGTTTTTTATGCATAATAATGCGCAAGGGATCAAGGGGCACTAAAACCCAATAGTCTAATTATCGCAAGAATATTGCACAATGGGACGAAAATGCACCACGGGCACCAAAATTGGAACACGGGGCACCTCGGACCTCAAAAATGACAAGTGCTATGAGCATTATGGTTTTTTATTCTTAAGAATGCACCACAGATCACGGGGCACCAAAAACATAAAATCTTATTTTCGCACGAAAATTGCACAAATGGCTGAAAATGCACCACTAGCACCAAAATTTGACCAAGTGCACCACGGACCTCAAAACTGAAAAGTGTTCCGAGCATTATGGTTTTTTATGCATAATAATGCACCAGGGATCACAGGGCACCAAAACGCAAAAGTCTTATTTTCGCACGAAAATTGCACAATAGGCCAAAAATGCACCACGGGCACCAAAGTTGGACCACACCACGGACCTCAAAACTGAAAAGTGTTCCAAGAATTATAGTTTTTTATGCATAAGAATGCACCAGGGATCATGGGGCACCAAAACCCAAAAGTCTTATTTTCGCATGAAATTGCACAATGGACCGAAAATGCACCACAGGAACCAAAATTCGACCACGAAGCATTATGGTATTTTATGCATAAAAATGCACTAGGGATCACAGGGCACCAAAACCCAAAGGTCTTATTTTCGCATGAAAATTGCACAAATTGTCGAAAATGCACCATCGACACCAAAATTGGACCACGGGACACCACGGACCTCAAAATTGAAAAGTCCTCCAGGCATTATGGTTTTTTATGCATAAGAATTCAACAGGGATCACGGGGCACCAAAATCCAAAAGTCTTCTTTCCGCACGAAAATTGTACAAATGCCCGAAAATGCACCACCAGCACAAAAATTGGACCACGGGGCACCGCGAACCTCAAAACTGAAAAGTGTGTCGAGCATTATGGTTGTTTATGCATAAGAATGAACCAGCGATTACGGGGCACCAAAACCCAAAAGTCTTATTTTTGCACTAAGATTGCACAATGGGCCGAAAATGCACAACGAGCACAAAAATTGGACCACGGTGCACCTCGGACCTCAAAACTGAAATGTGCTTCGAAAATTATGGTTTTTTATGCATAAGAATGCACCAGGGATCATGGGGCACCAAAACCCAAAAGTCTTATTTTCACATGAAAATTGCACAAATGGCCGAAAATGCACCACCGACACCAAAATTGGACCACGGGGCAGCACGAACCTTAAAACTGAAAAGAGTTCCAAGCATTATGGTTTTTTATTCATAAGAATGCACCAGGGATCACGGGGAACCAAAACCCAAAAGTCTTACTTTCGCACGAAAATTGCACAATGGGCCGAAAATGCACCACGGGCACCAAAATTGAAAAGTGCTATGAGCATTATGGTTTTTTATGGATAAGAAACCACCAGGGATCACGGGGCACCAATACCCAAAACTCTTATTTTCGCACAAAAATTGCACAAATGGGCGAAAATGTACCACGAGCACCAAAATTTGACCACGGGGCACCTCAAAAGTTAAAAGTGCTCCGAGCATTACAGTTTTTTATGCATAAGAATGCACCAGGGATCACGGGGCACCAAAACCCAAAAGTCGTATTTTCGCACGAAAATTTCACAATTGGCTGAAAATGCACCACGGGCACCAAAATTTGACCACGGGGAACCTCGGAACTCAAAACTGGAAAGTTCTCCGAGCATTATGGTTTTTATGCATAAGAATGCACCAGGGATCAAGGGGCACTAAAATCCAAAAGTCTAATTTTTGCAAGAATATTGCACAATGGGATGAAAATGCACCACGGGCACAAAAATTGGAACTCGGGGAACCTTGGACCTTAAAACTGAAAAGTGCTGTGAGCATTATGGTTTTTTATTCAAAAGAATGCACCAGGGATCACGGGGCACCAAAAACCAGAAGTCTTATTTTCGCACGAAAATTGCACAAATGGCTGAAAATGCACCACTGGCACCAAAATTGGACCAAGGGGCACCACAGACCTCAAAACTGAAAAGTGTTCCGAGCATTATGGTTTTTTATGCATAAGAATGCACCAGGGATCACGGGGCACCAAAACCCAAAAGTCTTATTTTTGCACGAAAATTGCACAATGTGCCGAAAATGAACCACGGGCACGAAAATTTGGCCATGGGGCACCTCGGACCTCAAAACTGGAAAGTTCTCCGAGCATTGTGGTTTTTTATGCATAAGAATGCTCCAGGGATCAAGGGGCACCAAAACCCAAAAGTTTTATTTTCGCAAGAAAATTGCACAATAGGCAGAAAATGAACCACGGGCATCAAAATTTTACCACGGGGCACCTTGGACCTCAAAACTGGAAAGTTCTCTGAGCATTATGGTTTTTTATGCATAAGAATGCACCAGGGATCACGGGGAACCAAAACCCAAAAGTATTATTTTCGTGCGAAAATTTCACAATGGGCTGAAAATGCACTAAGTGCACCAAAATTTGGCCACGGGACACCTCGAACTCAAAACTGGAAAGTTCTCCGAGCATTATGGTTTTTTAAGATTAAGAATACGCCAGGGATCAAGGGACACCAAAACCCAAAAGTCTTATTTTCGCGCGAAAATTTCACAATGGGCTGAAAATGCACCAAGTGCACCAAAATTTGGCCACGGGGCACCTCGAACTCAAAACTGGAAAGTTCTCCGAGCATTATGGTTTTTTAAGATTAAGAATACGCCAGGGATCAAGGGGCACCGAAACCCAAAAGTTTTATTTTCGCACGAAAATTGCACAAATGGCCGAAAATGCACCACCGGCACCAAAATTGGACCACGGGATACCACGGACCTCAAAACTGAAATTTGCTCCAAGCATTATGATTTTTTACGCATAAGAATGCACCTGGGATCACGGGGCACCAAAACCCAAAAGTCTTATTTTCGCACGAAAATTGCACAATGGGCCGAAAATGCACCACGGGCACCAAAATTGGACCACAGGGCACCTCAAACCTCAAAACTGAAAAGTGATCCATGCATTATGGTTTTTTATGCATAAGAATGCACTAGGGATCATGGGGCACGAAAACCCAAAAGTTTTATTTTCGCACGAAAATTGTACAAATGGTCGAAAATGCACCATCGGCACCAAAATTGGACCACGGGGCACCACGGTCCTCAAAACTGAAAAGGGTTCCGAGCTTTGTGGTTTTGTATGTAGAAGAATGCACCAGGGATCACGTGGCACCAAAAACCAAAAGTCTTATTTTCACACGAAAATTTCACAAATCGCCGAAAATGCACCACGGGCACCAAAATTTGACCACGGCGCACCTCGGACCTCAAAACTGGAAAGTTCTCCGAGCATTTTGATTTTTAATGCACAAGAATGCACCAGAGATCACGGGGCACCAAAACCCAAAAGTCTTATTTCCGCACGAAAATTGCACAAATGGCCGAAATGCACCGCCGGCACCAAAACTGGACCACGGGGCACCACGGACCTCAAAACTGAAAATTGCTCCAAGCATTATGGTTTTTTACGCATAAGAATGCACCTGGGATCAAGGGGCACCAAAACCCAAAAGACTTATTTTCGCACGAAAATTGCACAATGGGCCGAAAATGCAAAATAAACACGAAAATTGGACCATGGGGCACCACGAACCTCAAAACTGAAAAAGAGTTCCGAGCATTATAATTTTTTTTGCATAAGAATGCACCAGGGATCACGGGGCACCAAAATCCAAAAGTCTTATTTTCGCACGAAAATTTCACAATTGGTCGAATATGCACCATCGGCACCAAAATCGGACCACGGGGCACCACAGACCTCAAAATGAAAAGTGCTCTGACCATTATGGTTTTTTATACATAAGAATGCACCTGGGATCACGGGGCACCAAAACCCAAAAAGCTTATTTTCGCACAAAAATTTCACAAATGGCCGAAAATGCAACAACGACACCAAAATTTGACCACGGGACACAATGGACCTCAAAACTGAAAAGTGCTCCATGCATTATGGTTTTTTATGCATAAGAATGCACCAGGGATCATGGGGCACGAAAACCCAAAAGTTTCATTTTCGCACAAAAATTGTACAAATGGTCGAAAATGCACCACCGGCACCAAAATTGGACCACGGGGCACCACGGACCTCAAAACTGAAAAGGGTTCCGAGCTTTATGGTTTTGTATGCAGAAGAATGCACCAGGGATCACATGCCACCAAAAACCAAAAGTCTTATTTTCACACGAAAATTTCACAAATCTTCGAAAATGCACCACGGGCACCAAAATTTGACCACGGCGCACCTCGGACCTCAAAACTGGAAAGTTCTCCGAGCATTATGATTTTTAATGCATAAGAATGCACCAGGGATCACGGGGCACCAAAACCCAAAAGTCTTATTTTCGCATGAAAATTGCACAATTGGGCGAATATGCACCATCGGCACCAAAATCGGACCACGGGGCACCACAGACCTCAAAATGAAAAGTTCTCCAAGAATTATGGTTTTTTATGCATAAGAATGCACCACGGATCACAGGGTACCAAAATCTAAAAGTCTTATTTTCGCACAAAAATTGCACAATGGGCCGAAAATGCACCACGGGCACCAAAATTAGACCACAGGGAACCTCGAACCTCAAAACTGAAAAGTGCTCCGAGCATTATGGTTTTTTATGCATAAGAATGCACCAGGGATGACAGGGCACCAAAACCCAAAAGTCTTATTTACGCACGAAAATTGTACAAATGGTCGAAAATGCACCACCGGCACCAAAATTGGACCACAGGGCACCACGGACCTCAAAACGGAAAAGGGTTTTGAGCTTTATGGTTTTGTATGCATAAGAATGCACAAGGGATCACGAGGCATCAAAATCCAAAAGTCTTATTTTCGCACGAAAATTGCGCAAATGGCAAAAAATGCACCACCGGCAAGAAAATTGGACCACGGGGCACCACGAACCTCAAAACTGAAAAGTGCTCTGACCATTATGGTTTTTTATACATAAGAATGCAGCTGGGATCACGTGGCACCAAAACCCAAAAGTCTTATTTACGCACGAAAATTGTACAAATGATCGAAAATGCACCACCGGCACCAAAATTGGACCACGGGGCACCACGGTCCTCAAAACTGAAAAGGGTTCCGAGCTTTGTGGTTTTGTATGCAGAAGAATGCACCAGGGATCACGTGGCACCAAAAACCAAAAGTCTTATTTTCACACGAAAATTTCACAAATCGCCGAAAATGCACCACGGGGACCAAAATTTGACCACGGCGCACCTCGGACCTCAAAACTGGAAAGTTCTCCGAGCATTTTGATTTTTAATGCACAAGAATGCACCAGAGATCACGGGGCACCAAAACCCAAAAGTCTTATTTTCGCACGAAAATTGCACAAATGGCCGAAATGCACCGCCGGCACCAAAACTGGACCACGGGGCACCACGGACCTCAAAACTGAAAATTGCTCCAAGCATTATGGTTTTTTACGCATAAGAATGCACCTGGGATCAAGGGGCACCAAAACCCAAAAGACTTATTTTCGCACGAAAATTGCACAATGGGCCGAAAATGCAAAATAAACACGAAAATTAGACCATGGGGCACCACGAACCTCAAAACTGAAAAAGAGTTCCGAGCATTATAATTTTTTTTGCATAAGAATGCACCAGGGATCACGGGGCACCAAAATCCAAAAGTCTTATTTTCGCACGAAAATTTCACAATTGGCCGAATATGCACCATCGGCACCAAAATCGGACCACGGGGCACCACAGACCTCAAAATGAAAAGTTCTCCAAGAATTATGGTTTTTTTTGCATAAGAATGCACCAGGGATCACGGGGCACCAAAATCCGAAAGTCTTATTTTCGCACAAAAATTGCACAATGGGCCGAAAATGCACCACGGGCACCAAAATTGGACCACAGGGCACCTCGAACCTGAAAACTGAAAAGTGCTCCGAGCATTATGGTTTTTTATGCATAAGAATGCACCAGGGATGACAGGGCACCAAAACCCAAAAGTCTTATTTTCGCACGAAAGTTGTACAAATGGTCGAAAATGCACAACCGGCACCAAAATTGGACCACAGGGCACCACGGACCTCAAAACGGAAAAGGATTTTGAGCTTTATGGTTTTGTATGCATAAGAATGCACCAGGGATCACGAGGCACCAAAATCCAAAAGTCTTATTTTCACACGAAAATTGCGCAAATGGCAAAAAATGCACCACCGGCACGAAAATTGGACCACGGGGCACCACGGACCTCAAAACTGAAAAGTGCTCCGACCATTATGGTTTTTTATACATAAGAATGCACCTGGGATCACGGAGCACCAAAACCCAAAAGGCTTATTTTCGCACAAAAATTTCACAAATGGCCGAAAATGCAACAACGACACCAAAATTTGACCACGGGACACAACGGACCTCAAAACTGAAAAGTGCTCCATGCATTATGGTTTTTTATGCATAAGAATGCACCAGGGATCATGGGGCACGAAAACCCAAACGTTTTATTTTCGCACGAAAATTGTACAAATGGTCGAAAATGCACCACCGGCACCAAAATTGGACCACGGGGCTCCACGGACCTCAAAACTGAAAAGGGTTCCGAGCTTTATGGTTTTGTATGCAGAAGAGTGCACCAGGGATCACTTTGCACCAAAAACCAAAAGTCTTATTTTCACACAAAAATTTCACAAATCGCCGAAAATGCACCACGGGCACCAAAATTTGACCACGGCGCACCTCGGACCTCAACACTGGAAAGTTCTCCGACCATTATGATTTTTAATGCATAAGAATGCACCAGGGATCACGGGGCACCAAAACCCAAAAGTCTTATTTTCGCACGAAAATTGCACAAATGGCCGAAATGCACCGCCGGCACCAAAATTGGACCACGGGGTACCACGGACCTCAAAACTGAAAATTGCTCCAAGCATTATGGTTTTTTACGCATAAGAATGCACCTGGGATCAAGGGGCACCAAAACCCAAAAGACTTATTTTCGCACGAAAATTGCACAATGGGCTGAAAATGCAAAATAAACACGAAAATTGGACCACGGGGCACCACGAACCTCAAAACTGAAAAAGAGTTTCGAGCATTATAATTTTTTTTGCATAAGAATGCACCAGGGATCACGGGGCACCAAAATCAAAAAGTCTTATTTTCGCACGAAAATTTCACAACTGGCCAAATATGCACCTTCGGCACCAAAATCGGACCACGGGGCACCACAGACCTCAAAATGAAAAGTTCTCCAAGAATTATGGTTTTTTATGCATAAGAATGCACCAGGGATCACGGGGCACCAAAATCCAAAAGTCTTATTTTCGCACAAAAATTGCACAATGGGCCGAAAATGCACCACGGGCACCAAAATTGGACCACAGGGCACCTCGAACCTGAAAACTGAAAAGTGCTCCGAGCATTATGGTTTTTTATGCATAAGAATGCACCAGGGATGACAGGGCACCAAAACCCAAAAGTCTTATTTTCGCACGAAAATTGTACAAATGGTCGAAAATGCACCACCGGCACCAAAATTGGACCACAGGGCACCACACACCTCAAAACGGAAAAGGGTTTTGAGCTTTATGGTTTTGTATGCATAAGAATGCACCAGGGATCACGAGGCACCAACATCCAAAAGTCTTATTTTCACACGAAAATTGCGCAAATGGCAAAAAATGCACCACCGGCACGAAAATTGGACCACGGGGTACCACGGACCTCAAAACTGAAAAGTGCTCTGACCATTATGGTTTGTTATACATAAAAATGCACCTGGGATCACGGGGCACCAAAACCCAAAAGGCTTATTTTCGCACAAAAATTTCACAAATGGCCGAAAATGCAACAACGACACCAAAATTTGACCACGGGACACAACGGACCTCAAAACTGAAAAGTGCTCCATGCATTATGGTTTTTTATGCATAAGAATGCACCAGGGATCATGGGGCACGAAAACCCAAAAGTTTTATTTTCGCACGAAAATTGTACAAATGGTCGAAAATGCACCACCGGCACCAAAATTGGACCACGGGGCACCACGGACCTCAAAACTGAAAAGGGTTCTGAGCTTTATGGTTTTGTATGCAGAAGAATGCACCAGGGATCACGTGGCACCATAAACCAAAAGTCTTATTTTCACACGAAAATTTCACAAATCGCCGAAAATGCACCACAGGCACCAAAATTTGACCCCGGCGCACCTCGGACCTCAAAACTGGAAAGTTCTCCGAGCATTATGATTTTTAATGCATAAGAATGCACCAGGGATCACGGGGCACCAAAATCCAAAAGTCTTATTTTCGCACGAAAATTGCACAAATGGCCGAAATGCACCGCCGGCACCAAAATTGGACCACGGGGCACCACGGACCTCAAAACTGAAAAGTGCTCCATGCATTATGGTTTTTTATGCATAAGAATGCACCAGGGATCATGGGGCACGAAAACCCAAAAGTTTTATTTTCGCACGAAAATTGTACAAATGGTCGAAAATGCACCACCGGCACCAAAATTGGACCACGGGGCACCACGGACCTCAAAACTGAAAAGGGTTCCGAGCTTTATGGTTTTGTATGCAGAAGAATGCACCAGGGATCACGTGGCACCAAAAACCAAAAGTCTTATTTTCACACGAAAATTTCACAAATCGCCGAAAATGCACCACGGGCACCAAAATTTGACCCCGGCGCACCTCGGACCTCAAAACTGGAAAGTTCTCCGAGCATTATGATTTTTAATGCATAAGAATGCACCAGGGATCACGGGGCACCAAAACCCAGAAGTCTTATTTTCGCACGAAAATTGCACAAATGGCCGAAATGCACCGCCGGCACCAAAATTGGACCACGGGGCACCAAGGACCTCAAAACTGAAAACTGCTCCAAGGATTATGGTTTTTTATGCATAAGAATGCACCTGGGATCAAGGGGCACCAAAACCCAAAAGACTTATTTTCGCACGAAAATTGCACAATGGGCCGAAAATGCAAAATAAACACGAAAATTGGACCACGGGGCACCACGGACCTCAAAACTGAAAAGGAGTTCCAAGCATTATAATTTTTTTTGCATAAGAATGCACCAGGGATCACGGGGCACCAAAATCCAAAAGTCTTATTTTCGCACGAAAATTTCACAATTGGCCGAATATGCACCATCGGCACCAAAATCGGACCACGGGGCACCACAGACCTCAAAATGAAAAGTTCTCCAAGAATTATGGTTTTTTATGCATAAGAATGCACCAGGGATCACGGGGCACCAAAATCCAAAAGTCTTATTTTCGCACAAAAATTGCACAATGGGCCGAAAATGCACCACGGGCACCAAAATTGGACCACAGGGCACCTCGAACCTGAAAACTGAAAAGTGCTCCGAGCATTATGGTTTTTTATGCATAAGAATGCACCAGGGATGACAGGGCACCAAAACCCAAAAGTCTTATTTTCGCACGAAAATTGTACAAATGGTCGAAAATGCACCACCGGCACCAAAATTGGACCACAGGGCACCACACACCTCAAAACGGAAAAGCGTTTTGAGCTTTATGGTTTTGTATGCATAAGAATGCACCAGGGATCACGAGGCACCAAAATCCAAAAGTCTTATTTTCGCACGAAAATTGCGCAAATGGCAAAAAATGCACCACCGGCACGAAAATTGGACCACGGGGCACCACGGACCTCAAAACTGAAAAGTGCTCTGACCATTATGGTTTGTTATACATAAAAATGCACCTGGGATCACGGGGCACCAAAACCCAAAAGGCTTATTTTCGCACAAAAATTTCACAAATGGCCGAAAATGCAACAACGACACCAAAATTTGACCACGGGACACAACGGACCTCAAAACTAAAAAGTGCTCCATGCATTATGGTTTTTTATGCATAAGAATGCACCAGCGATCATGGGGCACGAAAACCCAAAAGTTTTATTTTCGCACGATTTGTACAAATGGTCGAAAATGCACCACCGGCACCAAAATTGGACCACGGGGCACCTCGGACCTCAAAACTGAAAAGGGTTCCGAGCTTTATGGTTTTGTATATAGAAGAATGCACCAGGGATCACGTGGCACCAAAAACCAAAAGTCTTATTTTCACACGAAAATTTCACAAATCGCCGAAAATGCACCACGGGCACCAAAATTTGACCACGGCGCACCTCGGACCTCAAAACTGGAAAGTTCTCCGAGCATTATGATTTTTAATGCATAAGAATGCACCAGGGATCACGGGGTACCAAAACCCAAAAGTCTTATTTTCGCACGAAAATTGCACAAATGGCCGAAATGCACCGCTGGCACCAAAATTGGACCACGGGGCACCACGGACCTCAAAACTGAAAACTGCTCCAAGCATTATGGTTTTTTACGCATAAGAATGCACCTGGGATCAAGGGGCACCAAAACCCAAAAGACTTATTTTCGCATGAAAATTGCACAATGGGCCGAAAATGCAAAATAAACATGAAAATTGGACCACGGGGCACCACGAACCTCAAAACTGAAAAAGAGTTCCGAGCATTATAATTTTTTTTGCATAAGAATGCACCAGGGATCACGGGGCACCAAAATCCAAAAGTCTTATTTTCGCACGAAAATTTCACAATTGGCCGAATATGCACCATCGGCACCAAAATCTGACAACGGGGCACCACAGACCTCAAAATGAAAAGTTCTCCAATAATTATGGTTTTTTATGCATAAGAATGCACCAGGGATCACGGGGCACCAAAATCCAAAAGTCTTATTTTCGCACAAAAATTGCACAATGGGCCGAAAATGCACCACGGGCACCAAAATTGGACCACAGGGCACCTCGAACCTCAAAACTGAAAAGTGCTCCGAGCATTATGGTTTTTTATGCATAAGAATGCACCAGGGATGACAGGGCACCAAAACCCAAAAGTCTTATTTTCGCACGAAAATTGTACAAATGGTCGAAAATGCACCACCGGCACCAAAATTGGACCACAGGGCACCACGGACCTCAAAACGGAAAAGGGTTTTGAGCTTTACGGTTTTGTATGCATAAGAATGCACCAGGGATCACGAGGCACCAAAATCCAAAAGTCTTATTTTCGCACGAAAATTGCGCAAATGGCAAAAAATGCACCACCGGCACGAAAATTGGACCACGAGGCACCACAGACCTCAAAACTGAAAAGTGCTCTGACCATTATGGTTTTTTATACATAAGAATGCACATGGGATCACGGGGCACCAAAACCCAAAAGGCTTATTTTCGCACAAAAATTTCGCAAATGGCCGAAAATGCAACAACGACACCAAAATTTGACCACGGGGACACAACGGACCTCAAAACTGAAAAGTGCTCCATGCATTATGGTTTTTTATGCATAAGAATGCACTAGGGATCATGGGACACGAAAACCCAAAAGTTTTATTTTCGCACGAAAATTGTACAAATGGTCGAAAATGCACCACCGGCACCAAAATTGGACCACGGGGCACCACGGACCTCAAAACTGAAAATTGCTCCAAGCATTATGGTTTTTTACGCATAAGAATGCACCTGGGATCAAGGGGCACCAATACCCAAAAGACTTATTTTCGTACGAAAATTGCACAATGTGCCGAAAATGCAAAATAAACACGAAAATTGGACCACGGGGCACCACGAACATCAAAACTGAAAAAGAGTTCCGAGCATTATAATTTTTTTTGCATAAGAATGCACCAGGGATCACGGGGCACCAAAATCCAAAAGTCTTATTTTCGCCCGAAAATTTCACAATTGGCCGAATATGCACCATCGGCACCAAAATCGGACCACGGGGCACCACAGACCTCAAAATGAAAAGTTCTCCAAGAATTATGGTTTTTTATGCATAACAATGCACCAGGGATCACGGGGCACCAAAATCCAAAAGTCTTATTTTCGCACAAAAATTGCACAATGGGTCGAAAATACACCACGGGCACCAAAATTGGACCACAGGGCACCTCGAACCTCAAAACTGAAAAGTGCTCCGAGCATTATGGTTTTTTATGCATAAGAATGCACCAGGGATTACAGGGCACCAAAACCCAAAAGTCTTATTTTCGCACGAAAATTGTACAAATGGTCGAAAATGCACAACCGGCACCAAAATTGGACCACGGGGCACCACGGACCTCAAAACTGAAAAGGGTTCCGAGCTTTATGGTTTTGTATGCAGAAGAATGCACCAGGGATCACGTGGCACCAAAAACCAAAAGTCTTATTTTCACGCGAAAATTTCACAAATCGCCGAAAATGCACCACGGGCACCAAAATTTGACCACGGCGTACCTCAGACCTCAAAACTGGAAAGTTCTCCGAGCATTATGATTTTTAATGCATAAGAATGCACCATGGATCACGGGGCACAAAAACCCAAAAGTCTTATTTTGGCACGAAAATTGCACAAATGGCCGAAATGCACCGCCGGCACCAAAATTGGACCACGGGGCACCACGGATATCAAAACTGGAAATTACTCCAAGCATTATGGTTTTTTACGCATAAGAATGCACCTGGGATCAAGGGGCACCAAAACCCAAAAGACTTATTTTCGCACGAAAATTGCACAATGGGTAGAAAATGCAAAATAAACACGAAATTGGACCACGGGGCACCACGAACCTCAAAACTGAAAAAGAGTTCCGAGCATTATAATTTTTTTTTGCATAAGAATGCACCAGTGATCACGGGACACCAAAATCCAAAAGTCTTATTTTCGCACGAATATTTCACAATTGGCCGAATATGCACCATTGGCACCAAAATCGGACCACGGGGCACCACAGACCTCAAAATGAAAAGTGCTCCAAGAATTATGGTTTTTTATGCATAAGAATGCACCAGGGATGACAGGGCACCAAAACCCAAAAGTCTTATTTTCGTACGAAAATTGCACAATGGGCCGAAAATGCACCACGGGCACCAAAATTGGACCACAGGGCACCTCGAACCTCAAAACTGAAAAGTGCTCCGAGCATTATGGTTTTTTATGCATAAGAATGTACCAGGGATGACAGGGCACCAAAACCCAAAAGTCTTATTTTCGCACGAAAATTGTACAAATGGTCGAAAATGCACCACCGGCACCAAAATTGGACCACAGGGCACCACGGACCTCAAAACGGAAAAGGGTTTTGAGCTTTATGGTTTTGTATGCATAAGAATGCACCAGGGATCACGAGGCACCAAAATCCAAAAGTCTTATTTTCGCACGAAAATTGCGCAAATGGCAAAAAATGCACCACCGGCACGAAAATTGGACCACGGGGCCCCACGGACCTCAAAACTGAAAAGTGCTCTGACCATTATGCTTTTTTATACATAAGAATGCACATGGGATCACGGGGCACCAAAACCCAAAAGGCTTATTTTCGCACAAAAATTTCACAAATGGCCGAAAATGCAACAACGACACCAAAATTTGACCACGGGACACAACGGACCTCAAAACTGAAAAGTGCTCCATGCATTATGGTTTTTTATGCATAAGAATGCACCAGGGATCAAGGGGCACAAAAACCCAGAAGTTTTATGTTCGCACGAAAATTGTACAAATGGTCGTAAATGCACCACAGGCACCAAAATTGGACCACAGGGCACCACGGACCTCAAAACGGAAAAGGGTTTTGAGCTTTATGGTTTTGTATGCATAAGAATGCACCAAGGATCACGAGGCACCAAAATCCAAAAGTCTTATTTTCACACGAAAATTTCACGAATCGCCGAAAATGCACCACGGGCACCAAAATTTGACCACGGCGCACCTCGGACCTCAAAACTGGAAAGTTCTCCGAGCTTTATGATTTTTAATGCATAAGAATGCACCAGGGATCACGGGGCACCAAAACCCAAAAGTCTTATTTTCGCACGAAAATTGCACAAATGGCCGAAATGCACCGCCGGCACCAAAATTGGACCACGGGGCACCATGGACCTCAAAACTGAAAATTGCTCCAAGCATTATGGTTTTTTACGCATAAGAATGCACATGGGATCAAGGGGCACGAAAACCCAAAAGACTTATTTTCGCACGAAAATTGCACAATGGGCCGAAAATGCAAAATAAACACGAAAATTGGACCACGGGGCACCACGAACCTCAAAACTGAAAAAGAGTTCTGAGCATTATAATTTTTTTTGCATAAGAATGCACCAGGGATCACGGGACACCAAAATCCAAAAGTCTTATTTTCGAACGAAAATTTCACCATTGGCCGAATATGCACCATCGGCACCAAAATCGGACCACGGGGCACCACAGGCCTCAAAATGAAAAGTTCTCCAAGAATTATGGTTTTTTTATGCATAAGAATGCACCAGGGATCACGGGGCACCAAAATCCAAAAGTCTTATTTTCGCACAAAAATTGCACAATGGGCCGAAAATGCACCGCGGGCACCAAAATTGGACCACAGGGCACCTCGAACCTCAAAACTGAAAAGTGCTCCGAGCATTATGGTTTTTTATGCATAAGAATGCACCAGGGATGACAGGGCACCAAAACCCAAAAGTCTTATTTTCGCACGAAAATTGTACAAATGGTCGAAAATGCACCACCGGCACCAAAATTGGACCACAGGGCACCACGGACCTCAAAACGGAAAAGGGTTTTGAGCTTTATGGTTTTGTATGCATAAAAATGCACCAGGGATCACGAGGCACCAAAATCCAAAAGTCTTATTTTCGCACGAAAATTGCGCAAAGGGCAAAAAATGCACCACCGGCACGAAAATTTGACCACGGGGCACCACGAACCTGAAAACTGAAAAGTGCTCTGACCATTATGGTTTTTTATACATAAGAATGCACCTGGGATCACGGGGCACCAAAGCCCAAAAGGCTTATTTTCGCACAAATATTTCACAAATGGCCGAAAATGCAACAACGACACCAAAATTTGACCACGGGGACACAACGGACCTCAAAAATGAAAAGTGCTCCATGCATTATGGTTTTTTATGCATAAGAATGCACCAGGGATCATGGGGCACGAAAACCCAAAAGTTTTATTTTCGCACGAAAATTGTACAAATGGTCGAAAATGGACCACCGGCACCAAAATTGGACCACGGGGCACTACGGACCTCAAAACTGAAAAGGGTTCTGAGCTTTATGGTTTTGTATGCAGAAGAATGCACCAGGGATCACGTGGCACCAAAAACCAAAAGTCTTATTTTCACACGAAAATTTCACAAATCGCCGAAAATGCACCACGGGCACCAAAATTTGACCACGGCGCACCTCGGACCTCAAAACTGGAAAGTTCTCCGACCATTATGATTTTTAATGCATAAGAATGCACCAGGGATCACGGGGCACCAAAACCCAAAAGTCTTATTTTCGCACGAAAATTGCACAAATGGCCGAAATGCACCGCCGGCACCAAAATTGGACCACGGGGCACAACGGACCTCAAAACTGAAAATTGCTCCAAGCATTATGGTTTTTTATGCATAAGAATGCACTTGGGATCAAGGGGCACCAAAACCCAAAAGACTTATTTTCACACGAAAATTGCACAATGGGCCGAAAATGCAAAATAAACACGAAAATTGGACCACGGGGCACCACGAACCTCAAAACTGAAAAAGAATTCCGAGAATTATAATTTTTTTTGCATAAGAATGCACCAGGGATCACGGGGTACGAAAATCCAAAAGTCTTATTTTCGCACGAAAATTTCACAATTGGCCGAATATGCACCACGGCACCAAAATTGGACCACGGGGCACCACAGACCTCAAAATGAAAAGTTCTCCAAGAATTATGGTTTTTTATGTATAAGAATGCACCAGGGATCACGGGGCACCAAAATCCAAAGGTCTTAGTTTCGCACAAAAATTGCACAATGGGCCGAAAATGCACCACGGGCACCAAAATTGGACCACAGGGCACCTCGAACCTGAAAACTGAAAAGTGCTCCGAGCATTATGGTTTTTTATGCATAAGAATGCACCAGGGGTGACAGGGCACCAAAACCCAAAAGTCTTATTTTCGCACGAAAATTGTACAAATGGTCGAAAATGCACCACCGGCACCAAAATTGGACCACAGGGCACCACGGACCTCAAAACGGAAAAGGGTTTTGAGCTTTATGATTTTGTATGCATAAGAATGCACCAGGGATCACGAGGCAGCAAAATCCAAAAGTCTTATTTTCGCACGAAAATTGCGCAAATGGCAAAAAATGCACCACCGGCACGAAAATTGGACCACGGGGCACCACGGACCTCAAAAATGAAAAGTGCTCTGACCATAATGGTTTTTTATACATAAGAATGCACCTGGGATCACGGGGCACCAAAACCCAAAAGGCTTATTTTCGCACAAAAATTTCACAAATGGCCGAAAATGCAACAACGACACCAAAATTTGACCACGGGGACACAACGGACCTCAAAACTGAAAAGTGCTCCATGCATTATGGTTTTTTATGCATAAGAATTGTACAACTGGTTGAAAATGGGGCACGAAAATTTTGGGGCACGAAAACCCAAAAGTTTTATTTTCGCACGAAAATTGTACAAATGGTCGAAAATGCACCACCGGCACCAAAATTTGGTCCCCGCGGTGCATTTTCGGCCCATTGTGCAATTTTTGTGCGAAAATAAGACTTTTGGATTTTGGTGCCCCGTGATCCCTGGTGCATTCTTATGCATAAAAAACCATAATTCTTGGAGAACTTTTCATTTTGAGGCCTGTGGTGCCCCGTGGTCCGATTTTGGTGCCGATGGTGCATATTCGGCCAATTGTGAAATTTTCGTGCGAAACTAAGTCTTTTGGATTTTGGTGTCCCGTGATCCCTGGTGCATTCTTATGCAAAAAAAATTATAATGCTCGGAACTCTTTTTCAGTTTTGAGGTTCGTGGTGCCCCGTGGTCCAATTTTCGTGTTTATTTTGCATTTTCGGCCCATTGTGCAATTTTCGTGCGAAAATAAGTCTTTTGGGTTTTGGTGGCCCCTGATCCCAGGTGCATTCTTATGCGTAAAAAACCATAATGCTTGGAGCAATTTTCAGTTTTGAGGTCCGTGGTGCCCCGTGGTCCAATTTTGGTGCCGGCGGTGCATTTCGGCCATTTGTGCAATTTTCGTGCGAAAATCAGACTTTTGGGTTTTGGTGCCCCGTGATCCCTGGTGCATTCTTATTCATTAAAAATCATAATGCTCGGAGAACTTTCCAGTTTTGAGGTCCGAGGTGCACCGTGGTCAAATTTTGGTGCCCGTGGTGCATTTTCGGCGATTCGTGAAATTTTCGTGTGAAAATAAGACTTTTGGATTTTGGTGCCTCGTGATCCTTGGTGCATTCTTATGCATACAAAACCATAAAGCTCAAAACCCTTTTTCGTTTTGAGGTCCGTGGTGCCCTGTGGTCCAATTTTGGTGCCGATGGTGCATTTACGACCATTTGTACAATTTTCGTGCGAACATAAAACTTCTGGGTTTTTGTGCCCCTTGATCCCTGGTGCATTCTTATGCATAAAAAACCATAATGCATGGAGCACTTTTCAGTTTTGAGGTCCGTTGTGTCCCGTGGTCAAATTTTGGTGTCGTTGTTGCATTTTCGGCCATTTGTGAAATTTTTGTGCGAAAATAAGCCTTTTGGGTTTTGGTGCCCCGCGATCCCTGGTGCATTCTTAAGCATAAAAAACCATAATGCTCAGAGCACTTTTCAGTTTTGAGGTCCGTGGTGCCCCGTGGTCCAATTTTGGTGCTCGTGGTATAATTTCGGCCCATTGTGCAATCTTCGTACGAAAATAAGACTTTTGGATTTTGATTCCCCATGATCCCTGGTGCATTCTTAAGCATAAAAAGCCATAATGCTTCGAGCACTTTTCAGTTTTGAGGTCCGACGTGCCCCGTGGTCCAATTTTGGTGCCCGTGGTGCATTTTCGGCCCATTGTGCAACTTTCGTGCGAAAATAAGACTTTTGGGTTTTGGTGCCCCGTGATCCCTGGGACAATCTTATGCATAAAAAACAATAATGCTCGGAACTCTTTTCAGTTTTGAGGTCCGCGGTGCCCCGTTGTCCAATTTTGGTGTCGGTGGTGCATTTTCTACCATTTGTGCAATTTTCATGCGAAAATAAAACTTTTGGGTTTTTGTGCCCTGTGATCCCTGGTGCATGGTTATGCATAAAAAACCATATACTGAGAGCACTTATCAGTTTTGAGGTCCAACGAGTCCCGCGCTCCAAATATTTGTGCCCGTGGTACATTTTCGGCCCATTATGCAATTTTCGTGCAAAAATAATACTTTTGGGTTTTCGTGTCCTGTGATCCCTGGTTCATTCTTACGCATAAAAAATAATAATGCTCGGAGAACTTTTAGGTATTGAGGTCCGAGGTGCCCCTTGGTCAAATTTTGGTGCCCGTGGTGCAATTTCGGCCCATTGTGCAATTTTCGTGTGAAAATAAGACTTTTGGGTTTTGGTGCCATGTGATCCCTGGTGCATTCTTATGCATAAAAAACCATAATGCTCAGAGAACTTTTCAGTTTTGAGGTCCGAGGTGCCCCGTGGTCCAATTTTGGTGCCGGTGGAGCATTTTCGGCCATTTTTGCAATTTTTGTGCGAAAATAAGACTTTTGGGTTTTGGTGCCCCAAGATCCCTGGTGCATTCTTATGCATAAAAAACCATAATGCTCAGAGCACTTTTAGGTATTGAGGTCCGGGGTGTCCTATGGTCGAATTTTGGTTCCCGTCGTGCATTTTCGGCCCGTTGTGCAATTTTCGTGCGAAAATATGACTTTTTGGTTGTGGTGCCCCGTGATCCCTGGTGCATTCTTAAGCATAAAAAACCATCATGCTTGCAGCACTTTTCAGTTTTGAGGTCCGACGTCCCCCGCGGTCCAATGATGGTGCCCGTGGTGCATTTGTGGCCCATCGTGCAATTTTCGTGCGAAAATAAGACTTTTGGATTTTGGTACCCTGTGATCCTTGGTGCATTGTTATGCATGAAAAACCATAATGCTCAGAGAACTTTTCAATTTTGAGGTCCGAGGTGCCCCGTCGGCCAATTTCGGTGCCGGTGGTGCATTTTCGACAATTTGTGCAATTTTCGTGCGAAAATAAGACTTTGGAGTTTTGGTGCCCCGTGATCCCTGGTGCATTCTTATGCATAAAAAACCATCTTGGTCGGAGCACTTTTCAGTTTTGAGGTCTGTGGTGCCCCGTGGTCCAATTTTGGTGCAAGTGGTGCTTTTTCAGCCATTTGTGCAATTTTCGTGCGAAAATAATACTTTTGGGTTTTGGTGCCCCGCGATCCCTGGTGCATTCTTAAGCATAAAAAACCATAATGCTCAGAGCACTTTTCAGTTTTGGGGTCCTAGGTGCCCCGTGGTCCAATTTTGGTGCTCGTGGTATAATTTCGGCCCATTGTTCAATCTTCGTACGAAAATAAGACTTTTGGATTTTAATTCCCCATGATCCCTGGTGCATTCTTAAGCATAAAAAGCCATAATGCTTCGAGCACTTTTCAGTTTTGAGGTCCGACGTGCCCCGTGGTCCAATTTTGGTGCCCGTGGTGCATTTTCGGCCCATTGTGCAACTTTCGTGCGAAAATAAGACTTTTGGGTTTTGGTGCCCCGTGATCCCTGGCACAATCTTATGCATAAAAAACAATAATGCTCGGAACTCTTTTCAGTTTTGAGGTCCGCGGTGCCCCGTTGTCCAATTTTGGTGTCGGTGGTGCATTTTTTACCATTTGTGCAATTTTCATGCGAAAATAAAACTTTTGGGTTTTTGTGCCCTGTGATCCCTGGTGCACGGTTATGCATAAAAAACCATAATGCTGAGAGCGCTTATCAGTTTTGAGGTCCGACGAGTCCCGCGCTCCAATTTTTGTGCCCGTGGTACATTTTCGGCCCATTATGCAATTTTCGTGCGAAAATAAGACTTTTGGGTTTTCGTGCCCTATGATCCCTGGTGCATTCTTACGCATAGAAAATAATAATGCTCGGAGAACTTTTAGGTATTGAGGTCCGAGGTGCCCCTTGGTCAAATTTTGGTGCCCGTGGTGCAATTTCGGCCCATTGTGCAATTTTCGTGTGAAAATAAGACTTTTGGGTTTTGGTGCCATGTGATCCCTGGTGCATTCTTATGCATAAAAAACCATAATGCTCAGAGAACTTTTCAGTTTTGAGGTCCGAGGTGCCCCGTGGTCCAATTTTGGTGCCGGTCGAGCATTTTCGGCCATTTTTGCAATTTTAGTGCGAAAATAAGACTTTTGGGTTTTGGTGCCCCGCGATCCCTGGTGCATTCTTATGCATAAAAACCATAATGCTCAGAGCACTTTTCAGTTTTTGGGTCCTAGGTGCCTCGTGGTCCAATTTTGGTGCTCGTGGTATAATTTCGGCCCATTGTTCAATCTTCGTACGAAAATAAGACTTTTGGATTTTGATTCCCCATGATCCCTGGTGCATTCTTAAGCATAAAAAGCCACAATGCTTCGAGCACTTTTCAGTTTTGAGGTCCGACGTGCCCCGTGGTCCAATTTTGGTGCCCGTGGTGCATTTTCGGCCCATTGTGCAACTTTCGTGCGAAAATAAGACTTTTGGGTTTTGGTGCCCCGTGATCCCTGGCACAATCTTATGCATAAAAAACAATAATGCTCAGAACTCTTTTCAGTTTTGAGGTCCGCGGTGTCCCGTTGTCCAATTTTGGTGTCGGTGGTGCATTTTTTACCATTTGTGCAATTTTCATGCGAAAATAAAACTTTTGGGTTTTTGTGCCCTGTGATCCCTGGTGCACGGTTATGCATAAAAAACCATAATGCTGAGAGCGCTTATCAGTTTTGAGGTCCGACGTGTCCCGCGCTCCAATTTTGGTGCCCGTGGTACATTTTCGACCCATTATGCAATTTTCGTGCGAAAATAAGACTTTTGGGTTTTCGTGCCCTATGATCCCTGGTACATTCTTACGCATAAAAAAAGTAATGCTCGGAGAACTTTTAGGTATTGAGGTCCAAGGTGCCCCTTGGTCAAATTTTGGTGCCAGTGGTGCAATTTCGGCCCATTGTGCAATTTTCGTGTGAAAATAAGACTTTTGGGTTTTGGTGCCATGTGATCCCTGGTGCATTCTTATGCATAAAAAACCATAATGCTCAGAGAACTTTTCAGTTTTGAGGTCCGAGGTGCCCCGTGGAACAATTTTGGTGCCGGTGGAGCATTTTCGGCCATGTTTGCAATTTTCGTACGAAAATAAGACTTTTGGGTTTTGGTGCCCCGAGATCCCTGGTGCATTCTTATCCATAAAAAACCATAATGCTCAGAGCACTTTTAGGTATTGAGGTCCGAGGTGTCCCATGGTCGAATTTTGGTTCCCGTCGTGCATTTTCGGCCCGTTGTGCAATTTTCGTGCGAAAATATGACTTTTTGGTTGTGGTGCCCCGTGATACCTGGTGCATTCTTAAGCATAAAAAACCATCAAGCTCGCAGTACTTTTCAGTTTTGAGGTCCGACGTGCCCCACGGTCCAATTATGGTGCCCGTGGTGCATTTTTGGCCCATCGTGTAATTTTCGTGCGAAAATAAGACTTTTGGATTTTGGTACCCTGTGATCCTTGGTGCATTCTTATGCATAAAAAACCATAATGCTAAGGGAACTTTTCAGTTTTGAGGTCCGAGGTGCCCCGTGGTCCAATTTCGATGCCAATGGTGCATTTTCGACAATTTGTGCAATTTTCGTGCGAAAATAAGACTTTGGGATTTTGGTGCCCCGTGATCCCTGGTGCATTCTTATGCACAAAAAACCATGTTGGTCGGAGCACTTTTCAGTTTTGAGGTCCATGGTGCCCCGTGGTCCAATTTTGGTGCAAGTGGTGCATTTTCAGCCATTTGTGCAATTTTCGTGCGAAAATAAGACTTTTGGGTTTTGGTGCCCCGCGATCCCTGGTGCATTCTTAAGCATAAAAAACCAGAATGCTCAGAGCACTTTTTAGTTTTGGGGTCCTAGGTGCCCCGTGGTCCAATTTTGGTGCTCGTGGTATAATTTCGGCCCATTGTGCAATCTTCGTACGAAAATAAGACTTTTGGATTTTGATTCCCCATGGTCCCTGGTGCATTCTTAAGCATAAAAAGCCATAATGCTTCGAGCACTTTTCAGTTTTGAGGTCCGACGTGCCCCGTGGTCCAATTTTGGTGCCCGTGGTGCATTTTCGGCCCATTGTGCAACTTTCGTGCGAAAATAAGACTTTTGGGTTTTGGTGCCCCGTGATCCCTGGGACAATCTTATGCATAAAAAACAATAATGCTCGGAACTCTTTTCAGTTTTGAGGTCCGCGGTGCCCCGTTGTCCAATTTTGGTGTGGGTGGTGCATTTTCTACCATTTGTGCAAATTTCATGCGAAAATAAAACTTTTGGGTTTTTGTGCCCTGTGATCCCTGGTGCATGGTTATGCATAAAAAACCATAATGCTGAGAGCGCTTATCAGTTTTGAGGTCCAACGAGTCCCGCGCTCCAAATATTTGTGCCCGTTGTACATTTTCGGCCCATTATGCAATTTTCGTGCGAAAATAATACTTTTGGGTTTTCGTGTCCTGTGATCCCTGGTTCATTCTTACGCATAAAAAATAATAATGCTCGGAGAACTTTTAGGTATTGAGGTCCGAGGTGCCCCTTGGTCAAATTTTGGTGCCCGTGGCGCAATTTCGGCCCATTGTGCAATTTTCGTGTGAAAATAAGACTTTTGGGTTTTGGTGCCATCTGATCCCGGGTGCATTCTTATGCATAAAAAACCATAATGCTCAGAGAACTTTTCAGTTTTGAGGTCCGAGGTGCCCCGTGGTCCAATTCTGGTGCCGGTGGAGCATTTCGGCCATTTTTGCAATTTTTGAGCGAAAATAAGACTTTTGGGTTTTGGTGCCCCGAGATCCCAGGTGCATTCTTATGCATAAAAAACCATAATGCTCAGAGCACTTTTAGGTATTGAGGTCCAGGGTGTCCCATGGTCGAATTTTGGTTCCCGTCGTGCATTTTCGGCCCTTTGTGCAATTTTCGTGCGAAAATATGACTTTTTGGTTGTGGTGCCCCGTGATCCCTGGTGCATTCTTAAGCATAAAAAACCATCATGCAGCAGCACTTTTCAGTTTTGAGGTCCGACGTGCCCCGCGGTCCAATTATGGTGCCCGTGGTGCATTTTTGGCCCATCGTGCAATTTTCGTGCAAAAATAAGACTTTTGGATTTTGGTACCTTGTGATCCTTGGTGCATTGTTATGCATGAAAAACCATAATGCTCAGAGAACTTTTCAATTTTGAGGTCCGAGGTGCCCCGTGGGCCAATTTCGGTGCCGGTGGTGCATTTTCGACAATTTGTGCAATTTTCGTGCGAAAATAAGACTTTGGGGTTTTGGTGCCCCGTGATCCCTGGTGCATTCTTATGCATAAAAAACCATCTTGGTCGGAGCACTTTTCAGTTTTGAGGTCCGTGGTGCCCCGTGGTCCAATTTTGGTGCAAGTGGTGCATTTTCAGCCATTTGTGCAATTTTCGTGCGAAAATAAGACTTTTGGGTTTTGGTGCCCCGCGATCCCTGGTGCATTCTTAAGCATAAAAAACCATAATGCTCCGAGCACTTTTCAGTTTTGGGGTCCTAGGTGCCCCGTGGTCCAATTTTGGTGCTCGTGGTATAATTTCGGCCCATTGTGCAACTTTCGTGCGAAAATAAGACTTTTGGGTTTTGGTGCCCCGTGATCCCTGGCACAATCTTATGCATAAAAAACAATAATGCTCAGAACTCTTTTCAGTTTTGAGGTCCGCGGTGCCCCGTTGTCCAACTTTGGTGTCGGTGGTGCATTTTCTACCATTTGTGCAATTTTCATGCGAAAATAAGACTTTTAGGTTTTGGTGCCCCGTAATCCCTGGTGCATTCTTTTGCATAAAATACCATAATGCTCGGATCGCTTTCAGGTATTGAGGTCCGAGGTGCCCCTTGGTCAAATTTTGGTGCCCGTGGTGCAATTTCGGCCCATTGTGCAATTTTCGTGTGAAAATAAGACTTTTGGGTTTTGGTGCCATCTGATCCCTGGTGCATTCTTATGCATAAAAAACCATAATGCTCAGAGAACTTTTTAGTTTTGAGGTCCGAGGTGCCCCGTGGTCCAATTCTGGTGCCGTTGGAGCATTTTCGGCCATTTTTGCAATTTTTGAGCGAAAATAAGACTTTTGGGTTTTGGTGCCCCGAGATCCCTGGTGCATTCTTATGCATAAAAAACCATAATGCTCAGAGCACTTTTAGGTATTGAGGTCCGGGGTGTCCCATGGTCGAATTTTGGTTCCCGTCGTGCATTTTCGGCCCGTTGTGCAATTTTCGTGCGAAAATATGACTTTTTGGTTGTGGTGCCCCGTAATCCCTGGTGCATTCTTATGCATAAAAAACCATAATGCTCAGAGCACTTTTAGGTATTGAGGTCCGGGGTGTCCCATGGTCGAATTTTGGTTCCCGTCGTGCATTTTCGGCCCGTTGTGCAATTTTCGTGCGAAAATATGACTTTTTGGTTGTGGTGCCCCGTGATCCCTGGTGCATTCTTAAGCATAAAAAACCATCATGCTCGCAACACTTTTTAGTTTTGAGGTCCGACGTGCCCCGCGGTCCAATTATGGTGCCCGTGGTGCATTTTTGGCCCATCGTGCAATTTCCGTGCGAAAATAAGACTTTTGGATTTTGGTACCCTGTGATCCTTGGTGCATTCTTATGCATAAAAAACCATAATGCTCAGAGAACTTTTCAGTTTTGAGGTCCGAGGTGCCCCGTGGTCCAACTTCGGTGTCGGTGGTGCATTTTCGACAATTTGTGCAATTTTCGTGCGAAAATAAGACTTTGGGGTTTTGGTGCCCCGTTATCCCTGGTGCATTCTTATGCATAAAAAATAATAATGCTCGGAGAAATTTTAGGTATTGAGGTCCGAGGTGCCCCTTGGTCAAAATTTGGTGCCCGTGGTGCAATTTCGGCCCGTGGTGCAATTTCGGCCCATTGTGCAATTTTCGTGTGAAGATAAGACTTTTGGGTTTTGGTGCCATGTGATCCCTGGTGCATTCTTATGCATAAAAAACCATAATGCTCAGAGAACTTTTCAGTTTTGAGGTCCGAGGTGCCCCGTGGTCCAATTTTGGTGCCGGTGGAGCATTTTCGTCCATTTTTGCAATTTTCGTGCGAAAATAAGACTTTTGGGTTTGGGTGCCCCGAGATCCCTGGTGCATTCTTATGCATAAAAAACCATAATGCTCAGAGCACTTTTAGGTATTGAGGTCCGGGGTGTCCCATGGTCGAATTTTGGTTCCCGTCGTGCATTTTCGGCCCGCTGTGGAATTTTCGTGCGAAAATATGACTTTTTGGTTGTGGTGCCCCGTGATCCCTGGTGCATTCTTAAGCATAATAAACCATCATGCTCGCAGCACTTTTCAGTTTTGAGGTCCGACGTGCCCCGCAGTCCAATTATGGTGCCCGTGGTGCATTTTTGGCCCGTCGTGCAATTTTCGTGCGAAAATAAGACTTTTGGATTTTGGTACCCTGTGATCCTTGGTGCATTCTTATGCATAAAAAACCATAATGCTCAGAGAACTTTTCAGTTTTGAGGTCCGCGGTGCCCCGTGGTCCAATTTCGGTGCCGGTGGTGCATTTTCGACAATTTGTGCAATTTTTGTGCGAAAATAAGACTTTGGGGTTTTGGTGCCCCGTGATCCCTGGTGCATTCTTATGCATAAAAAACCATCTTGGTCGGAGCACTTTTCAGTTTTGAGGTCCGTGGTGCCTCGTGGTCCAATTTTGGTGCAAGTGGTGCATTTTCAGCCATTTGTGCAATTTTCGTGCGAAAATAAGACTTTTGGGTTTTGGTGCCCCGCGATCCCTGGTGCATTCTTAAGCATAAAAAACCATAATGCTCAAAGCACTTTTCAGTTTTGGGGTCCTAGGTGCCCCGTGGTCCAATTTTGGTGCTCGTGGTATAATTTCGGCCCATTGTGCAATCTTCGTACGAAAATAAGACTTTTGGATTTTGATTCTCCATGATCCCTGGTGCATTCTTAAGCATAAAAAGCCATAATGCTTCGAGCACTTTTCAGTTTTGAGGTCCGACGTGCCCCGTGGTCCAATTTTGGTGCCCGTGGTGCATTTTCGGCCCATTGTGCAACTTTCGTGCGAAAATAAGACTTTTGGGTTTTGGTGCCCCGTGATCCTTGGCACAATCTTATGCATAAAAAACAATAATGCTCAAAACTCTTTTCAGTTTTGAGGTCCGCGGTGCCCCGTTGTCCAATTTTGGTGTCGGTGGTGCATTTTCTACCATTTGTGCAATTTTCATGCGAAAATAAGACTTTTAGGTTTTGGTGCCCTGTAATCCCTGGTGCATTCTTTTGCATAAAATACCATAATGCTCGGATCGCTTTTTGGTATTGAGGTCCGAGGTGCCCCTTGGTCAAATTTTTGTGCCCGTGGTGCAATTTCAGCCCATTGTGCAATTTTCGTGCGAAAATAAAACTTTTGGGTTTTTGTTCCCTGTGATCCCTGGTGCATGGTTATATATAAAAAACCATAATGCTGAGAGCGCTTGTCAGTTTTGAGGTCCGACGTGTCCCGCGCTCCAATTTTGGTGCCCGTGGTACATTTTCGGCCCATTATGCAATTTTCGTGTGAAAATAAGACTTTTGGGTTTTCGTGCCCTGTGATCCCTGGTGCATTCTTACGCATAAAAAATAATAATGCTCGGAGAACTTTTAGGTATTGAGGTCCGAGGGGCCCCTTGGTCAAAATTTGGTGCTCGTGGTGCAATTTCGGCCCATTGTGCAATTTTCGTGTGAAGATAAGACTTTTGGGTTTTGGTGCCATGTGATCCCTGGTGCATTCTTATGCATAAAAAACCATAATGCTCAGAGAAATTTTCAGTTTTGAGGTCCGAGGTGCCCCGTGGTCCAATTTTGGTGCCGGTGGAGCATTTTCGGCCATTTTTGCAATTTTCGTGCGAAAATAAGACTTTTGGGTTTTGGTGCCCCGAGATCCCTGGTGCATTCTTATGCATAAAAAACCATAATGCTCAGAGCACTTTTAGGTATTGAGGTCCGGGGTGTCCCATGGTCGAATTTTGGTTCCCGTCGTGCATTTTCGGCTCGTTGTGCAATTTTCGTGCGAAAATATGTGCCCCATGATCCCTGGTGCATTCTTAAGCATAAAAAACCATCATGCTCGCAGCACTTTTCAGTTTTGAGGTCCGACGTGCCCCGCGGTCCAATTATGGTGCCCGTGGTGCATTTTTGGCCCATCGTGCAATTTTCGTGCGAAAATAAGACTTTTGGATTTTGGTACCCTGTGATCCTTGGTGCATTCTTATGCATAAAAAAACCATAATGCTCAGAGAACTTTTCAGTTTTGAGGTCCGAGGTGCCCCGTGGTCCAATTTCGGTGCCGGTGGTGCATTTTCGACAATTTGTGCAATTTTCGTACGAAAATAAGACTTTGGGGTTTTGGTGCCCCGTGATCCCTGGTGCATTCTTATGCATAAAAAACCATAATACTCAGAGCATTTTTCAGTTTTGAGGTCCGACGTGCCCCGTGGTGCATTTTCGGCCCATTGTGTAATTTTCGTTCGAAAAGAGGAATTTTTGGTTTTGGTGCCCCGTGATCCCTGGTGCATTCTTATCCTTAAAAAACCATAACGCTTGGTGCGCTTTTCAGTTTTCAGGTCCACGATGCCTCGTGATCCAATTTTGGTTCCCGTGGTGCATATTCGGCAGATTGAGCAATTTTCATGCGAAAATAAGACTTTTGGGTTTTGGTGCCCCCTGATCCCTGGTGCATTCTTATGCATAAAAATCCATTATACTCGGAGAACTTTTTAGTTTTGAGGTCTGAGGTGCCCCGTGGTCCAATTTTTGTGTCGGTGGTGCATTTTCGGCCCATTGTGCAATTTTCGTGCGAAAATAAGACTTTTGGGTTTTGGTGCCCCATGATCCCTGGTTCATTCTTATGCATAAAAAACCATAATTCTCGGAGCACTTTTAAGTTTTGAAGTTCGAGGTGTCCCGTGGTCCAATTTTGGTGCCCATGATGCATTTTTGGCCCATTGTGCAACTTTCGTGCGAAAATAAGGCTTTTGGGATTTGGGGCCCTATGATCGTTTGTGCATTCTTATGCATAAAAAACGATAATGCTCGGAGCACTTTTTCAGTTTTGAGGTCCGACGTGCCCCCTGGTCCAATTTTGGTGCCTGTGGGGCATTTTCGGCCCATTGTGCAATTTTCATGCGAAAATGAAACTTTTGGGTTTTGGTGGCCCGTGATCCCTGGTGCATTTTTATGCATAAAAAACCATATTCCTTAGAACACTTTTCTGTCTTGAGGTCCGTGCTACCTCGTGGTCCAATTTTGGTGCCGGTGGTGCATTCTTTTGCAAAAAAAAAAAGCATAATTATTGGAAAACTTTTCAGTTTTCAGGTCCGTGGTGCCCCATGGTCTAATTTTGGTGTCGGGAGTGCATTTTCGGCCATTTGTGCAATTTTCGTGCGAAAATAAGACATTTGGGTTTTGGTGCCCCATGAACCCTGGTGCATTCTTATACAGAATAAACCATAATGCTAGTAACACTTTTCAGTTTTGAGGTCCGTGCTACCGCGTGGTCCAAATTTGGTGCCGGTGGTGCATTTTTTACCATTTGTGCAGTGTTCATGCAAAAGTAAGACTTTTGGGTTTTGGTGCCCCCTGATCCCTGGTGCATTCTTATGCATAAAAATCCATTATACTCGGAGAACTTTTTAGTTTTGAGGTCTGAGGTGCCCCGTGGTCCAATTTTTGTGCCGGTGGTGCATTTTCGGCCCATTGTGCAATTTTCGTGCGAAAATAAGACTTTTGGGTTTTGGTGCCCCATAATCCCTGGTCCATTCTTATGGATAAAAAACCATAATTCTCGAAGCACTTTTAAGTTTTGAAGTTCGAGGTGCCCCGTGGTCCAATTTTGGTGCCCATGATGCATTTTTGGCCCATTGTGCAATTTTCGTGCAAAAATAAGGCTTTTGGGATTTGGGGCCCCATGATCGTTTGTGCATTCTTATGCATAAAAAATGATAATGCTCGGAGCACTTTTCAGTTTTGAGGTCCGAAGTGCCCCCTGGTCCAATTTTGGTACCTGTGGGGCATTTTCGGCCCATTGTGCAATTTTCATGCGAAAATGAAACTTTTAGGTTTTGGTACCACGTGATCCCTGGGACTTTCTTATGCATAAAAAACCATAATGCTCGGAGCACTTATCAGTTTTGAGGTCCGAGGTGCCCCGTGGTGCAATTTTGGTGCCAGTGGTGGATTTTCGGCCCATTGTGCAATTTTCGTGCGAAAATAAGACTTTTGGGATTTGGTGCCCCGTGATCCTTGGTGCATTTTTATGCATAAAAAACCGTATTACTCAGAACACTTTTCAGTTTTGAGGTCCGAGGTGCCCCGTGGTCTAATTTTGGTGTCGGTGCTGCATTTTCGACCCATTGTGCAATTTTCGTGAGAAAATAAGACTTTTGGGTTTTGGTGCACCGTAATCCCTGGTTCATTCTTATGCCTGAAAAACAATAATGCTCGGAGCACTTTTAATTTTTGATGTCCGAGGTTCCCCGTGGTCCAATTTTGGTTCCAATGATGCATTTTCAGCCCATGGTACAATTCTCGTGTGAAAATAAGACTTTTGGGTTTTGGTGCCCCGTGATCCCTAGTGCGTTCTTATGCATAAAAAACCATAATGCTTGGAGAACTTTTCAGTTTTGAGATCCGACGTACCCCGTGGTCCAATTTTGGTGCCAGTGGTGCATTTCCGGCCCGTTGTACAATTTTCGTGCGAAAATAAGTCTTTTTGGTTTTGGTGCCCTGTGATCCGTAGGGCATTCTTATGCATAAAAACGATACTGCTCGGAGCACTTTTCAATTTTGAGGTCTGAGGTGCCCCGTGGTCCAATTTTGGTTCCTATGATGCATTTTCAGCCTATGGTACAATTTTCGTGCGAAAATAAGACTTTTGGGTTTTGGTGCCCCGTGATCCCTGGTGCATTCTTATGCATAAAAAACCATAATGCTTGGAGCACTTTCAGTTTTGAAGTCCAACGTGCCCCGTGGTCCAATTGTGGTGCCCGTGGTGCATTTTCGGCCCGTTGTGCAATTTTCGTGCGAAAATATGACTTTTGTGTTTTGGTGCCCCGTGATCCCTGGTGCATTCTTGTACATAAAAAACGATAATGCTCGGAGCACTTTTCAGTTTTGAGGTTCGAGGTGCCCCGTGGTCCAATGTTGGTGCCCGTGATGCATTTTCGGCGCATTGTGCAATTTTCATGTAAAAATAAGCCTTTTGGGCTTTGGTGCACCGTGCTCCCTGGTTCATTCTTATGCATAAAAATCCATAATGCTCGAAGCACTTTTATGTTTTGAGGTACGAGGTGCCTTGTGGTCCAATTTTGGTGCCAGTGGTGCATTTTCGGCCCATTGTGTAATTTTCGTGCGAAAATAAGACTTTTGCGTTTTGGTGCCCCATGATCCCTGGTGCATTCTTATGAATAAAAAAATAATAATGCTCGGAGCATTTTTCAGTTTTGAGGTCCGAGGTGCCTTGTGGTCCAATAATGTGCCGGTGGTGCATTTTCGGCCCATTGTGCAATTTTCGTGCGAAAATAAGACTTTTTGGATTTGGTGCCCCGTTATCCCTGGTGCATTCTTATGCATAAAAAGCCATAATGCTCGGACCACTTTTAAGTATTGAGGTCCGAGGTACCCCGTGGTCCAATTTTGGTGCCCATCGTGCATTTTCAACCCTTTGTGCAATTTTCGTGCTAAAATAAGACTTTCAGGTTTTGGTGCCCCGTGATCCTTGGTGCATTCTTATGCATAAAAAAACATAATGCTCGAATCACTTTACAGTTTTGAGGTTCGTGGAGCCCCGTGGTCCAACTTTGGTGCTGGTGTTGCATTTTCGGACATTTGTCCAATATTTGTGTGAAAATATGACTTTTGTGTTTTGGTGCCCCGTGATCCCTGGTGCATTCTTATACATAAAAAATGATAATGCTTGGAGCACTTTTCAGTTTTGAGGTCCGAGGTGCCCTGTGGTCCAATTTTGGTGCCCGTGATGCATTTTCGGCCCATTGTGCAATTTTCGTGTAAAAATAAGCATGTTGGGCTTTGGTGCACCGTGATCCCTGGTTCATTCTTATGCATAAAAATGCATAATGCTCGGAGCACTTTTGAGTTTTGAGGTCCGAGGTGCCCCGTGGTCCAATTTTGGTGCCCGTGGTGCATTTTCGGCCCATTGTGTAATTTTCGTGCGAAAATAAGACTTTTTGGTTTTGGTGCCCCGTGATACCTTGTGCATTCTTACGCATAGAAAAACATAATGCTCGGAACACCTTTCAGTTTTGAGGTCCGTGGTGCCTCGTGGTCCAATTTTGGTGTCGGTGGTTCATTTCCAGTCATTAGTGCAATTTTCATGCGAAAATAGGACTGTTAGGTTTGGTGCCTTATGAACCCTGGTGTATTCTTATGGATAAAAAACCATAATTCTCGTATCACTTTTAAGTTTTGAGGGGCGACGTGCCCCGTGGTCCCATTTTGGTGCCCGTGGTGCAATTCCGACCCTTTGTGCAATTTTCGTGCGAAAGTAAGACTTTTGGGTTTTGGTGCCCCGTGATCCTTGGTGCATTCTTATGCATAAAAAAACCATAATGCTCGGAACACTCTTCAGTCTTGTGGTTCGTGGTGCCCCGTGGTCCTATTTTAGTGCCGGGGTTCATTTTCGGCCATTTGTGCAATTTTCGTGCGAAAATAAGACTTTTGGGTTTTGGTGCCCCCGTGATCCCTAGTGCATTCTTATGCATAAAAAACCATAATGCTCGGAGTACTTTTCAGTTCTGAGGTCCGAGGTGCCCCGTGGTCCAATTTTGGTGCCCGTGGTGCATTTTTGGCCCATCATGCAATTTTCGTACGAAAATAAGACTTTTGGGTTTTGGTTCCCCGTGATCCCTGGTGGATTCTTATGCATAAAAAAGAAGAATGCTCGGAACACTTTTCAGTTTTGAGGTCTGTGGTGCCCTGTGGTTCAATTTTGATGTCGGTAATGCATTTTCGACCATTTGTGCAATTTTCGAGCGAAAATAAGACTTTTGGGTTTCGGTGCCCCGTGATCCCTGGGGCATTCTTATGCATAAAAACCATAATGCTTGGAGTACTTTTCAGTTTTGAGGTCCATGGTGCCCCGTGGTCCAATTTTGGTGACGGTGGTGTATTTTTGGCCATTTGTGCAATTTTTGTGCGAAAATAAGACTTTTGGGTTTTGGTGCCCCGTGATCCCTGGTGCAATATTATGTATAAAAACCCATAATGCTCGTTGCACTTTTCAGTTTTGAGGTCCGAGGTGCCCCGTGGTCCAATTTTGGTGCATGTGGTGCATTTTCGGCCCATTGTGCAATTTTCATGTGAAAATAAGACTTTTGGGTATTGGTGACCCGTGATCCTTGGGGCATTCTTATGCATAAAAAACCATAATGCTGGAACACTTTTCAATTTTGAGGCTGTGGTGCCGTGTTGTCCAATTTTGCTGTAGGTGGTGCATTTTCGGCCATTTGTGCATTTTTCGTGCGAAAATAAGACTTTTGCATTTTGGTGCTCCATGATCCCTGGTGCATTGTAATGCATAAAAAACCATAATGCTCAGAGCACTTTTAAGTATTGAGGTCCGAGGTGCCTCGTTTAGGTCCCCGTGGTGCATTTTCGGCCAAATGTGCAATTTTCGTGCGAAAATAAGACTTTTGGGTTTTGGTGCCCCGTGATCCCTGGTGCATTTTTATGAATAAAAACCCATAATGCTCAGAGCATTTTTCAGTTTTGAGGTCCGACGTTCCCCATGGTCCAATTTTGGTGCCCGTGGTGCATTTTCGGCCCATTGTGCAATTTTCATGCGAAAGTAAGACTTTTGGGTTTTGGTGCCCCGTGATCCTTGGTGCATTGTTTTGCAAAAAAAAAAAGTATAATTATTGGAAAACTTTTCAGTTTTCAGGTCCGTGGTGCCCCATGGTCTAATTTTGGTGTCGGGGGTGCATTTTCGGCCATTTGTGCAATTTTCGTGCGCAAATAAGACTTTTGGGTTTTGGTGCCCCATGATCCCTGGTGCATTCTTATACCGAATAAACCATAATGCTAGTAACACTTTTCAGTTTTGAGGTCCGTGCTACCTCGTGGTCCAATTTTGGTGCCGGTGGTGCATTTTTGACCATTTGTGCAATGTTCGTGCGAACATAAGACTTTTGGGTTTTGGTGCCCCGTGATCCCTGGTGCATTTTTATGCATAAAAAACCGTAATACTCGGAGCATTTTTCAGTTTTGAGGTCCGACGTGCCCCGTGGTGCATTTTCGACCCATTGTGCAATTTTCATTCGAAAAGAGGAATTTTGGGTTTTGGTGCCCCGTGATCCCTGGTGCATTCTTATCCTTAAAAAACCATAATGCTTGGTGCGCTTTTCAGTTTTCAGGTCCACGGTGCCTCGTGGTCCAATTTTCGTTCCCGTGGTGCATATTCGGCCCATTGAGCAATTTTCGTGCGAAAATAAGACTTTTGGGTTTTGGTGCCCCCTGATCCCTGGTACATTCTTATGCATAAAACACAATAATGCTTGGACCGCTTTGCAGTTTTGCGGTCGATGGTGCCCCGTGGTCCAATTTTGGTGCCAATGGTGCATTTTCGTCCAATTGTGCAATTTTCGTTCGAAAATAAGACTTTTTGGTTTTGGTACCTCTTGATCCCTGGTGCATTCTTATGCATAAAAAACTATAATGCTCTGACCACTTTTCAGTTTTGAGGTCCGAGGTGCCCCGTGGTCCAATTTTGGTGCCCGTGGTGCATTTTCGGCCCATTGTGCAATTTTCGTGTGAAAATAAAACTTTTGGGTTTTGGTGCCCCGTGATCCCTGGTTCATTTTTATGTATAAAAAATCATAATGCTCGGAGCACTTTAATGTTTTGAGGTCCGACGTGCCCCGTGGTCCAATTTTGGTCCTCGTGATGCATTTTCGTCCTATTGTGCAATTTTCGTACGAAAATTAGACTTTTGGGTTTTGGTGCCCCGTGACCCCTGGTGCATTTTTATGCATAAAAAACCATAATGCTTGGAATACTTTTCAGTTTTGAGGTCTGTGGTGCCCTGTGGTCCAATTTTGGTGCCGGTGGTGCATTTTCGGCCAGTTGTGAAATTTTCGTGTGAAAATAAGACTTTTGGGTGTTGGTGCCCCATGATTGCTGGTGCATTCTTATGCATAAAAAACCATAATCCATTGGGCACTTTTCAGTTTTGAGGTCCATGGTGCACCGTGGTCCAATTTTGGTGCCGGGGGTGCATCTTCGGCCATATGTGCAATTTTTGTGCGAAAATAAGACTTTTGGGTTTTGGTGCCCCGTGATCCCTGGTGCTTTTTTATGCATAAAAATCGACAATGCTGTTTGCACTTTCCAGTTTTGAGGTCCGAGGAGCCCCGTAGTCCAATTTTGGTGCTTGTGGTGCATTTTTGGCCCATTGTGCAATTTTCGTGCGAAAATATGACTTTTCGGTTTTGGTGCCCCGTAATCCCTGGTGCATTCTTATGCATAAAAATCCATTATACTCGGAGAACTTTTTAGTTTTGAGGTCTGAGGTGCCCCGTGGTCCAATTTTTATGCCGGTGGTGCATTTTCGGCCCATTGTGCAATTTTCATTCGAAAAGAGGAATTTTGGGTTTTGGTGCCCCGTGATCCCTGGTGCATTCTTATCCTTAAAAAACCATAATGCTTGGTGCGCTTTTCATTTTTCGGGTCCACGGTGCCTCGTGGTCCAATTTTCGTTCCCGTGGTGCATATTCGGCCCATTGAGCAATTTTTGTGCGAAAATAAGACTTTTGGGTTTTGGTGCCCCTTGATCCCTAGTACATTCTTATGCATAAAACACAATAATGCTTGGACCGCTTTGCAGTTTTGCGGTCGATGGTGCCCCGTGGTCCAATTTTGGTGTCAATGGTGCATTTTCGTCCAATAGTGCAATTTTCGTTCGAAAATAAGACTTTTTGGTTTTGGTACCTCTTGATCCCTGGTGCATTCTTATGCATAAAAAACTATAATGCTCGGACCACTTTTCAATTTTGAGGTCCGAGGTGCCCCGTGGTCCAATTTTGGTGCTCGTGGTGCATTTTCGGCCCATTGTGCAATTTTCGTGTGAAAATAAAACTTTTGGGTTTTGGTGCCCCGTGATCCCTGGTTCATTTTATGTATAGAAAATCATAATGCTCGGAGCACTTTAATGTTTTGAGGTCCGACGTGCCCCGTGGTCCAATTTTGGTCCTCGTGATGCATTTTCGTCCTATTGTGCAATTTTCGTACGAAAATTAGACTTTTGGGTTTTGGTGCCCCGTGACCCCTGGTGCATTCTTATGCATAAAAAACCATAATGCTTGGAATACTTTTCAGTTTTGAGGTCTGTGGTGCCCTGTGGTCCAATTTTGGTGCCGGTGGTGCATTTTCGGCCAGTTGTGAAATTTTCGTGTGAAAATAAGACTTTTGGGTGTTGGTGCCCCATGATTGCTGGTGCATTCTTATGCATAAAAAACCATAATCCATGGAGCACTTTTCAGTTTTGAGGTCCATGGTGCACCGTGGTCCAATTTTGGTGCCGGGGGTGCATCTTCGGCCATATGTGCAATTTTTGTGCGAAAATAAGACTTTTGGGTTTTGGTGCCCCGTGATCCCTGGTACTTTTTTATGCATAAAAATTGACAATGCTCGTTGCACTTTCCAGTTTTGAGGTCCGAGGTGTCCCGTAGTCCAATTTTGGTGCTTGTGGTGCATTTTTGGCCCATTGTGCAATTTTCGTGCGAAAATATGACTTTTCGGTTTTGGTGCCCCGTAATCCCTGGTGCATTCTTATGCATAAAAATCCATTATACTCGGAGAACTTTTTAGTTTTGAGGTCTGAGGTGCCCCGTGGTCCAATTTTTATGCCGGTGGTGCATTTTCGGCCCATTGTGCAATTTTCATTCGAAAAGAGGAATTTTGGGTTTTGGTGCCCCGTGATCCCTGGTGCATTCTTATCCTTAAAACACCATAATGCTTGGTGCGCTTTTCAGTTTTCAGGTCCACGGTGCCTCGTGGTCCAATTTTCGTTCCCGTGGTGCATATTCGGCCCATTGAGCAATTTTCGTGCGAAAATAAGACTTTTGGGTTTTGGTGCCCCTTGATCCCTGGTACATTCTTATGCATAAAACACAATAATGCTTGGACCGCTTTGCAGTTTTGCGGTCGATGGTGCCCCGTGGTCCAATTTTGGTGCCAATGGTGCATTTTCGTCCAATTGTGCAATTTTCGTTCGAAAATAAGACTTTTTGGTTTTGGTACCTCTTGATCCCTGGTGCATTCTTATGCATAAAAAACTATAATGCTCAGACCACTTTTCAGTTTTGAGGTCTGAGGTGCCCCGTGGTCCAATTTTGGTGCCCGTGGTGCATTTTCGGCCCATTGTGCAATTTTCGTGTGAAAATAAAACTTTTGGGTTTTGGTGCCCCGTGATCCCTGGTTCATTTTATGTATAAAAAATCATAATGCTCGGAGCACTTTAATGTTTTGAGGTCCGACGTGCCCCGTGGTCCAATTTTGGTCCTCGTGATGCATTTTCGTCCTATTGTGCAATTTTCGTACGAAAATTAGACTTTTGGGTTTTGGTGCCCCGTGACCCCTGGTGCATTCTTATGCATAAAAAACCATAATTCTTGGAATACTTTTCAGTTTTGAGGTCTGTGGTGCCCTGTGGTCCAATTTTGGTGCCGGTGGTGCATTTTCGGCCAGTTGTGAAATTTTCGTGTGAAAATAAGACTTTTGGGTGTTGGTGCCCCATGATTGCTGGTGCATTCTTATGCATAAAAAACCATAATCCATGGAGCACTTTTCAGTTTTGAGGTCCATGGTGCACCGTGGTCCAATTTTGGTGCCGGGGGTGCATCTTCGGCCATATGTGCAATTTTTGTGCGAAAATAAGACTTTTGGGTTTTGGTGCCCCGTGATCCCTGGTGCTTTTTTATGCATAAAAATCGACAATGCTCGTTGCACTTTCCAGTTTTGAGGTCCGAGGTGTCCCGTAGTCCAATTTTGGTGCTTGTGGTGCATTTTTGGCCCATTGTGCAATTTTCGTGCGAAAATATGACTTTTCGGTTTTGGTGCCCCGTAATCCCTGGTGCATTCTTATGCATAAAAATCCATTATACTCGGAGAACTTTTTAGTTTTGAGGTCTGAGGTGCCCCGTGGTCCAATTTTTATGCCGGTGGTGCATTTTCGGCCCATTGTGCAATTTTCGTGCGAAAATAAGACTTTTGGGTTTTGGTGCCCCATGATCCCTGGTGCATTCTTATGCATAAAAAACCATAATGCTCGGTGCACTTTTCAGTTTTGAGGTCCGAGGTGCCCCGTGGTCTAATTTTGGTGCCCATTGTGCAATTTTCATGCGAAAATAAGACTTTTAGGTTTTGCTGCCCCGTAATCCCTAGTGCATTCTTATGCATAAAAATCCATTATACTCGGAGCAGTTTTTAGTTTTGAGGTCCAAGGTGCCCGTCATCCAATTTTGGTGCCCGTGGTGCATTTTCGGCCCATTGTGCAATTTTCGTGCGAAAATAAGAGTTTTGGGTTTTGGTGCCCCGTGATCCCTGGTGCATTCTTATGCATAAAAAACCATAATGCTTGAAGCACTTTTCAGTTTTGAGGTCCATGGTGCCCCGTGGTCCAATTTTGGTGCCAGTGGTGCATTCTCGGCCCATGGTACAATTCTCGGGCGAAAATAAGACTTTTGGGTTTTGGTGCCCCGTGATCCTTGGTGCGTTCTTATGCATAAAAAACCATAATGCTTGGAGCACCTTTCAGTTTTGAGGTCCGACGTGCTCCGTGGTCCAATTTTGGTGCCATTGGTGCATTGTCGACCCGTTGTGCAATTTTCATTTGAAAATAAGACTTTTGGGTTTTGATGCCCCGTGATCCCTGGTGCATTCTTATGCATAAAAAACCATAATGCTTGGAGCACTTTTCAGTTTTGAAGTCCAACGTGCCCCATGGTCCAATTGTGGTGCCTGTGGTGCATTTTCTGCCCGTTGTGCAATTTTCGTGCGAAAATATGACTTTTGTGTTTTGGTGCCCCGTGATCCCTGGTGCATTCTTATACATAAAAAATGATAATGCTTGGAGTACTTTTCAGTTTTAAGGTCCGAGGTGCCCCGTGGTCCAATTTTGGTGTCCGTGATGCATTTTCGGCCCATTGTGCAATTTTCGTGTAAAAATAAGCCTTTTGGGCTTTGGTGCACCGTGATCCCTGGTTCATTCTTATGAATAAAAATCCATAATGCTCGGAGCACTTTTATGTTTTGATGTCCGAGGTGCCCCGTGGTCCAATTTTGGTGCCCGTGGTGCATTTTCGGCCCTTTATGTAATTTTCGTGCGAAAATAAGACTTTTGGGTTTTGGTGCCCCATGATTCATGGTGCATTCTTATGCATAAAAAAACCATAATGCTCAGAGCATTTTTCAGTTTTGAGGTCCGAGGTGCCCCGTGGTCCAATTTTAGTGCCGGTAATGCATTTTCAGCCCGTTGTACAATTTTTGTGCGAAAATAAGACTTTTGGGTTTTGGTGCTTCGTGATCCCTGGTGCATTCTTATTCATAAAAAACCATAATGCTCGAAACACTTTTCAGTTTTGAGGTCCGTGGTGCCCGTGGTGCATTATCGGCCATTTGAGAAATTTTCGTGCGAAAATAAGACTTTTAGGTTTTGGTGCCCCGTCATCCTTGGTGCATTCTAATGCATAAAAAACTATAATGCTTGGAGCACTTTTAAGTTTTGAGTTCCGTGGTGCCCCGTGGTCCAATTTTGGTGTCGGTGGTGCATTTTCGACCATTTGTGAAAATTTACGACCGAAAATAAGACTTTTGGGTTTTGGTGCCCCATGATCCATGGTGCATTCTTATGCATAAAAAACCATAATGCTCATAGCACTTTTCAGTTTTGATGTCCATGGTGCCCCGAGGTCCAATTTTCGTGCAGGTGGTGCATTCTCGGCCATTTGTGAAATTTTCGTGCGAAAATAAGACTTTTGGGTTTTGGTGCCCCGTGATCCTTGGTGCATTCTTATGCATAAAAAACTATAATTCTTGGAGCACTCTTCAATTTTGAGGTTTGTGGTGCCCCATGGTCCAATTTTGGTTCCGGTGTTGCATTTTCGGCCATATGTGAAATTTTTGTGCGAAAATAGGACTTTTGGGTTTTGGTGCCGCGTGATCCCTGGTGCATTCTTATGCATTAAAAACCATAATGCTTGAAGCACTTTTTAGTTCTGAGGTCCGTGGTGCCCCGTGGTCCAATTTTGGTGCCGGTGGTGCATTCTCTGCCATTTGTGAAATTTTCGTGCGAAAATAAGAGTTTTGGCTTTTGGTGCCACATGATCCATGGTGCATTCTTATGCATAAAAAACCATGATGCTGGGAGAACTTTTAAGTTTTGAGGTCCGAGGTGCCCCGTGGTCCAATTTTGGTGCTCGTGGTGCATTTTCGGCCCATTGTGTAATTTTCGTACGAAAATAAGACTTTTGGGTTTCGGTGCCCCGTGATCCCTGCTGCATTCTTATGCATAAAAAACCATAATGCTCATAACACTTTTCAGTTTTGAGGTCCGTGGTGCCCCGTGGTCCAATTTTGGTGCCGATGGTGCATTTTCGGCCCATTGTACAATTTTCGTGCGAAAAGAAGACTTTTGGGATTTGATGCCCCGTTTCCCTGGTGCATTCTTATGCATAAAAAGCCATAATGCTCGGACCACTTTTATGTATTGAGGTCCGAGGTACCCCGTGGTTCAATTTTGGTGCCCGTGGTGCATTCTCGACCCTTTTGTGTAAGTTTCGTGCGAAAATAAGACTTTTGTGTTTTGGTGCCCCGTGATCCTTGGTGCATTCTTATGCATAGAAAACCATAATGCTTGAATCACTTTACAGTTTTGAGGTTCGTGGAGCCCCATGGTCCAATTTTGTTGCCGGTGTTGCATTTTCGGACATTTGTCCAATATTCGTGCGAAAATAAGGCTTTTGGGTGTTGGTGTTCCGTGATCCCTGGTGCATTCTTATGCATTAAAAACCATAATGCCTGGACCACTTTTAAGTATTGAGGTCCGAGGTGCCCCATGGTCCAATTTTGGTGCCCGTGGTGCATTTTCGGCCTATTGTGCAATTTTCGGGCGAAAATAGGACTTTTGGGTATTGGTGCCCCGTCATTTCCGGTGCATTTTATCCATAAAATGCCACATTGCTCGGAACGCTTTGCAGTTTTGAGGTCTGTGGTGCCCCGTGGTCCAATTTTGGTGCCGGTAACGAATTGTCAGCCCATTGTACAATTTTTGTGGGAAAATAAGACTTTTGGGTTTTGGTGCCTCGTGATCCCTGGTGCATTCTTATTCATAAAAAACCATAATGCTAGGAACACTTTTCAGTTTTGAGGTCCGTGGTGCCCGTGGTGCATTTTCGGCCATTTGAGAAATTTTCGTGCGAAAATAAGACTTTTAGGTTTTTGTTCCCCGTGATCCTTGGTGCATTCTAATGCATAAAAAACCATAATGCTTGGAGAACTTTTAAGTTTTGAGTTCCGTGGTGCCCCGTGGACCAATTTTGGTGTCAGTGATGCATTTTCGGCCATTTGTGCAATTTTCGTGCGAAAATAAGACTTTTGGGTTTTGGAGCCCCGTGATCCCTAGTGCATTCTTATGCACAAAAAACCATAATGCTTAGAGAACTTTTTAGTTTTGAGGTCTGTCGTGCCTCGTGGTCCAATTTTGGCGCCTGTGGTGCATTTTCGGTCCATTGTGCAATTTTCATGCGAAAATAAGTCTTTTGGGTTTTGGTGCCCCGTGATCCCGGGGGCATTCTTATGCATAAAAAACGATAATGCTCGAAACACTTTTCAGTTTTGAGGTCTGTGGTGCCCAGTGGACCAATTTTGGTGCCGATAATCCATTTTCGGCCATTTGTGAAATTTTCTTGCAAAAATAAGACTTTTGGGTTTTGGTGCCCTGTGATCGCTAGTACATTCTTATACATAAAAAACCATAATAGTTGGAGCACTTTTCAGTTTTGAGGTCCACGGTGCCCCGTGGTCCAATTTTGGTTCCCGTGGTGCATTTTTAGCAATTTGTCAAATTTTCGTGCCAAAATAAGAGTTTTGGGTTTTGGTGCCCTGTGATCCCTGGTGGATTCTTATGCATAAAAAACCATAATGCTTGGCGAACATTTAAGTTTTGAGTTCCGAGGTGTCCCATGGTCCAATTTTGGTGCCCGTGATGCATTTTCGGCCCATTGTGCAACTTTCGTGCGAAAATAAGACTTTTAGGTTTTGGTGCCCCGTGATTCCTGGTGAATTCTTATGGATAAAAATCAATAATGGTTGGAACACTTTTAAGTTTTGAGGTCCGAGGTGCCCCGTGGTCTAATTATTGTGCCCGTGGTGCATTTTCGGTCCATTGTGCAATTTTCGTGCGAAAATAAGACTTTTGGGTTTTGGTGCCCCGTGATCCCTGATGCATTCTTAGGCATAAAAAACCATAATGCTTGGAGCAATTTTTAGTTTTGAGGTCCGTCGTGCCCCGTCATCCAATTTTGGTGCATGTTGTGCATTTTCGGCCCATTGTGCAATTTTCATGCCAAAATAAGACATTTGGGTTTTGGTGCCCCGTGATTCTTGGTGCATTCTTATGCATAAAAAACCATAATGCTCGGAACACTTTTCAATCTTGTGGTTCGTGGTGCCCTGTGGTCATATTTCGGTGCTCGTGGTTCATTTTCGACACATTGTGCAATAATCGTGCAAAAATAAGACTTTTGGTTTTTGGTGCCCCGTGATCCCTGGCGCATTCTTACGCATAAAAAATCATAATGTTTGCAACACTTTTCAATTTTGAGGTCTTTGGTGCCCCGTGGTCCAATTTTGGTGCCAGTGGTGCATTTTCGGCCATTTATGCAATTTTCATACGAAAATAAGACTTTTGGGTTTTGGTGCCCCGTGATCCCTGGTGCATTCTTATGCATAAAAAACCATAATACCTAGAGCACTTTTCAGTTTTGACATCCATGGCGCCTCGTGGTCAAAATTTGGTGCCGGTGGTGCATTTTCGGCCATTTGTGAAATTTTCTTGTGAAAATAAGACTTTTGGGTTTTGGTACCCCGTGAAACCTGTTGCATTCTTATGCATAAAAAACCATAATGCTTGGAACACTTTTCAGTTTTGAGCTCTGTGGTGCCCCGTGGTCCAATTTTGGTATCCATGGTGCATTTTTGGCCCATTGTGCAATTTTCGTGCGAAAATATGACTTTTAGCATTTGGTGCCCCGTCATCCCTGGTGCAATCTTATGCATAAAAAACCATAATGCTAGGATCAATTTTAAGTATTGAGGTCCAACATGCCTCGTGGTCCAATTTTTGTGCCCGTGGTGCATTTTCGGCCCATTGTGCAATTTGCTAATGAAAATAAGACTTATGGGTTTTGGTGTCCCATGATCCCTGGTGCATTCTTATGCATAAAAAACCATAATGCTCTGACCACTTTTAAGTATTGAGGTCCGAGGTGCCCCGTGGTCCAATTTTGGTGCCCGTGGTGCATTTTCGCCATATTGTGCAATTTTCATGCGAAAATAAGACTTTTGAGTGTTGGTGCCCCGTGATCCCTGATGCATTCTTATGCATAAAAAACCATAATACTCGGAACACTTTTCAGTTTTACGATCCGTGGTGCCGCGTGGTCCAATTTTTGTGCCGGTGGTGCATTTTCGGCCATTTGTGCAATTTTCATGCCAAAATAAGACTTTTGGGTTTTGGTGCCCCGTGATCCCTGGTGGTTTCTTATGCATAAAAAATCATAATGCTTTGAGCACTTTTCAGTTTTGAGGTCCGAGGTGCCCCGTGGTCCAATTTTGGTGCCCGTCATGCATTTTCGGCCCATTGTGCAATTTTCATGCGAAAAATGGGACTTTTGGGTTTTGGTGCCCCGTGATCCCTGGTGCATTCTTATGCATAAAAAGCCATGATGCACGAAACACTTTTCAGTTTTGAGGTCCATGGAGCCCCGTGGTACAATTTTGGTGCCGGTAATGCATTTTCAACCATTTGTGCAATTTTCGTGTGAAAATAAGACTTTTGGGTGTTGGTGCCCCGTAATCCCTGGCGCATTCTTATGCATAAGAAACCATAATGCTTGGAGCACTTTTAAGTTTTGATGTCCCAGGTGCCCCGTGATCCAATTTTGGTGCCCGTGGTGCATTTTCAGCCCATTATTTAATCTTCGCCCGAAAATAAGACTTTCGGTTTTGGTGCCCTGTGAACCCTGGGGCATTCTTATGAATAAAAAACCATAATGCTCATAGCACTTTTCTGTTTTGAGGTCTGAGGTGCCCGTGATCCAATTTTGGTGCCTGTGGTGCATTTTCGGTCCATTGTTAAATTTTCGTTCGAAAATAAGAGTTTTGGTTTTTTTACCCCTTGATCCTTGGTGCATTCTTATGCATTAAAAAACCATAATGCTCGGAACGCTTTTCAGTCTTGAGGTTTGTGGTGCCCCATGGTCCAATTTTGGTGTCAAGGGTACATTTTCGGACATTAGAGCATTTTTCGTGCGAAAATAAGACTTTTGGGTTTTGGTGTCCCGTGATTCCTGATGTATTCTTATGCATAAAAAACCTTAATGCTCGGAGCACTTTTCAGTTTTCAGGTCCGAGGTGCCCCGTGGTCTAATTTTTGTGCCCGTGGTGCATTTTCGGCCCATTGTGCAATTTTCGTGCAAAAATAAGACTTTTGGGTTTTAGTGCCCCGTGATCCCTGGTGCATTCTTATGCATAAAAAACAATAATGCTCGAAACACTTTTCAGATTTGACGAATGTGGTGCCCCGTGCTCCATTTTAGGTGCCGGTGGTGCATTTTCAGCCATTTGTTCAATTTTCATGCGAAAAAAAGACTTTTGGGTTTTGGTGCCCTATGATCATTGGTGGATTCTTATGCATAAAAAACCATAATGCTCGGAACACTTTCCAGTCTTGAGGTTCGTCATGCCCCGTTGTCCAATTTTGGTGTTGGGGGTGCATTTTCGGCCATTTGTCCAATTTTCGTGCAAAAAAAAAGACATTTGGGTTTTGGTGCCCCGTGATCCCTGGTGCATTCTTATGCATAAAAAACCATAATGCTTGGAGCACTTTTCAGTTTTGAGGTCCGTAGTGCCCCGTGGTCCAATTTTGGTGCCTGTGGGGCATTTTCGGCCATTTGTGAAATTTTCGTGCGAAAATAAGACTTTTGTGTTTTGGTGCCCTGTGGTCCCTGGTGCATTCTTATGCATAAAAAACCATAATGTTTGGAGCACTTTTAAGTTTTGAGCTCCCAGGTGTCCTGTGATCCAATTTTGGTGCCCATGGTGCATTTTCGGCCCATTGTGCAATCTTCGCCTGAAAATAAGACTTTTGGGTTTTGGTGCCCTGTGAACCCTGGTGCATTCTTATGCATAAAAAACCATAACGCTCGTAGCACTTTTCTGTTTTGAGGTTCGAAGTGCCCCGTGATCCAATTTTGCTGCCCGTGGTGCCTTTTCGGTCCATTGTTCAATATTCGTGCGAAAATAAGACTTTTGGGTTTTTTTGCCCCTTGATCCTTGGTGCACTCTTATGCATAAAAAAACCATACTGCTCGAAACACTTTTCAGTCTTGAGGTTCGTGGTGCCCCGTGGTCCAATTTTGGTGCCGGGGGTACATTTTCGGACATTTGTGCATTTTTCATGCGAAAATAAGACTTATGGGTTTTAGTGTCCCGTAATCCCTGATGCATTCTTTTGCATAAAAAACCTAAATGCTCGGAGCACTTTTCAGTGTTCAGGTCCGAGGTGCCCCGTGGTCTAATTTTTGTGCCCGTGATGCATTTTCGGCCCATTGTGCAATTTTCGTGCAAAAATAAGACTTTTGGGTTTTAGTGCCTCGTGATCCCTGGTGCATTCTTATGCATAAAAAACCATAATGCTCGAAACACTTTTCAATTTTGAGGACTGTGGTGCCCGTGGTGTATTTTCGGCCATTTGTGCAATTTTCGTGCGAAAATAAGACTTATGGGTTTTGGTGCCCCATGATCCTTGGTGCATTCTTATGCATAAAAACCCAGAATGCACGGAACACTGTTCAGTCTTGAAGTTTGTGGTGCCCTGTGGTCTAATTTTGGTGCCGGTGGTGCATTTTCAGCCATTTGTTCAATTTTCGTGCGAAGATAAGACTTTCGGGTTTTGGTGCCCCGTGATCCTTGGTGCATTCTTATGCATAAAATACCATATTGCTCGGAACACTTTTCAATCTTGAGGTTCGTGGTGCCTCGTGGTCCAATTTTGGAGCCAGGGGTGCATTTCCGGCCATTTGTGCATTTTTCGGGCGAAAATAAGACTTTTTGGGTTTTGGTGCCCCGTGATCCCTGGTGCATTCTTATGCATAAAAAATCTTAATACTCGAAGCACTTTTCAGTTTTCAGGTCCGAGGTGCTCCGTGGTCTAACTTTTGTGCCCGTGGTGCATTTTCGGCCCATTGTGCAATTTTCGCGCCAAAATAAGACTTTTGGATTTTATTGCCCCGTGATCCCTGGTGCATCTTATGATAAAAATCATAATGCTCGGAGCACTTTTCAGGTTTGAGGTCCGTGTTGCCCCTTGGTACAATTTTGGTGCCGGTGGTGCATTTTCGGCCATTTGTGAAATTTTCGTTGCGAAAATAAGACTTTTGGGTTTTCGTGCCCCGTGATCCCTAGTGCATTCTTTTGCATAAAAAACCATAATGCTTGGAGCACTTTTAAGTTTTGAGCTCCCAGGTGCCCCGTGATCCAATTTTGGGCTCGTGGTGCATTTTCGGGCCATTGTGCAATCTTCGCCCGAAAATAAGACTTTTTGATTTTGGTGTCCTGTGAACCCTGGTGCATTCTTATGCATAAAAAACCATAATGCTCATAGCACTTTTCTGTTTTGAGGTCCGAGGTGCCCCGTGATGCAATATTGGTGCCTGTGGTGCATTTTCGGTCCATTGTTCAATTTTCGTGCGAAAATAAGACTTTTGGGTTTTTTTGCCCCTTGATCCTTGCTGCATTCTTATGCATAAAAAAAATCATAATGCTCAGAAAACTTTTCAATCTTGAGGTTCGTGGAGCCCTGTGGTCCAATTTTGATGTCGGGGGTACATTTCGGACATTTGTGCATTTTTTGTGCGAAAATAAGACTTTTGGGTTTTGGTGTCCTGTGATCCGTGATGCATTCTTATGCATAAAAAACCTTAATGCTCAGAGCACTTTTCGGTTTTCAGGTCCGAGGTGCTCCGTGGTCTAATTTTTGTGCCCGTGGTGCATTTTCGGCCCATTGTCCAATTTTCGTGCGAAAGTAAGACTTTTGGGTTTTGGTGCCCCGTGATCCTTGGTGCATTCTTATGCATAAAAAACCATAATGCTCGGAACACTTTTCAGTCTTGAAGTCCGTAGTGCCTCGTGGTCTAATTTTGGTGCCGGTGGTGCATTTTCGGCCATTTGTTCAATTTTCGTACGAAAATAAGACTTTTGGGTTTTTTTGCCCTTGATCCTTGGTGCATTCTTATGCATAAAAAAACCATAATGCTCGGAACACTTTTCAGTATCGAGGTTCGTGGTGCCCCGTGGTCCAATTTTTGTGCCCGTGGTGCATTTTCGGCACATTGTGCAATTTTCGCGCGAAATAAAAGACTTTTCGATTTTGGTGCCCCGTGATCCCTGGTGCATTCTTATGCATAAAAACCCATAATGCTCGGAACACTTTTCAGTTTTGAGGCTCGTGGTGCCCCATGGTGCAATTTTGGTGCCTTTGGTGCATTGCCGGCCATTTGTGTAGTTTTCGGTCGAAAATAAGACTTTTGGTGCTCCGTGATCCCTGGTGCATTCTTATGCATAAAAAACCAAAATGCTCGGAGCACTTTTAAGTATTGAGGTCCGAGGTGCCCCGTGGTCCAAGTTTTGTGCCCGTGGTGCATTTTCGGCCCATTGTGCAATTTTTGTGCGAAAATAAGACTTTACGGTTTTGGTGCCCCGTGATCCCTGGTGCATTGTTATGCATAAAAACCCATAATGCTCTGAATACTTTTCAATTTTAAGGTTCGTGGTGTCCTGTGGTCCAATTTTGGTGTTTGTGGTGCATTTTCGGCCATTTGTGCAGTTTTCGTGCGAAAATAAGACTTTTGGGTTCTAGTGTTCGTGATCCCTGGTGCATTCTGATGCATAAAAAACATAATGCTAGGAGCACTTTTTAGTTTTGAGATCCGTGGTGCCCCGTGGTCCAAATTTGGTGCCGGTCGTGCATTTTCGGCCATTTGTGAAATTTTCGTTCGAAAATTAGACTTTTGGGTTTTGGTGCCCCATGATCCTTGGTGCATTCTTATGCATAAAAATCCATAATCGTCGGAGCACTTTTCAGTTTTGAGGTCCGTGGTACCCCGTGGTGCATTTTCGACCCATTGTGCAATTTTCGTGCGAAAATAAGACTTTTGGGTTTTGGTGCCCCATGATCCCTAGGGCATTCTTATGTATAAAAAACCATAATGCTTGGAGCACTTTTTAGTTTTGAGGTCCGTGGTGCCCATGGTCTAATTTTGGTGCCAGTCGTGCATTTTCGGCCATTTGTGAAATTTTCGTAAGAAAACAAGACTTTTGGGTTTTGGTGCCCCGTGATCCCTGGTGCATTCTTATGCATAAAAAACCATAATACTAGGAGCACGTTTGTGTTTTGAGGTCCATGGTGCCCCGTGGTCCAATTTTGGTGCCCGTGGTGCATTTTCGGCCCATTGTGCAATTTTTGTGCGAAAATAAGACTTTTGGGTTTTGGTGCCCCATGATCCCTAGGGCATTCTTATGCATAAAAAACCATAATGCTTGGAGCACTTTTTAGTTTTGAGGTCCGTGGTGCCCATGGTCCAATTTTGGTGCCAGTCGTGCATTTTCGGCCATTTGTGAAATTTTCGTAAGAAAACAAGACTTTTGGGTTTTGGTGCCCCGTGATCCCTGGTGCATTCTTATGCATAAAAAACCATAATACTAGGAGCACGTTTGTGTTTTGAGGTCCATGGTGCCCCGTGGTCCAATTTTGGTGCCCGTGGTGCATTTTTGGCCCATTGTGCAATTTTTCTGCGAAAATAAGACTTTTGGGTTTTGGTGCCCCATGATCCCTAGGGCATTCTTATGCATAAAAAACCATAATGCTTGGAGCACTTTTTAGTTTTGAGGTCCGTGGTGCCCATGGTCCAATTTTGGTGCCAGTCGTGCATTTTCGGCCATTTGTGAAATTTTCGTAAGAAAACAAGACTTTTGGGTTTTGGTGCCCCATGATCCCTGGTGCATTCTTATGCATAAAAAACCATAATACTAGGAGCACGTTTGTGTTTTGAGGTCCATGGTGCCCCGTGGTCCAATTTTGGTGCCCGTGGTGCATTTTCGGCCCATTGTGCAATTTTTGTGCGAAAATAAGACTTTTGGGTTTTGGTGCCCCATGATCCCTGGTGCATTCTTATACATAAAAAACTGTAATGCTTGGAGTAGTTTTCAGTTTTGGGGTCCGTGGTATCCAGTGGTCCAATTTTGGTGCCCTGTGGTGCATATTTTGCCCATGGTGCAATTCGTCCCAAAATAAGACTTTTGGGCTTTAGTGCCCTGGCATCCTTGGGGCATTCTTATGCATTAAAAACCAAAATACTTGGAGAACTTTTCAGTTTTGAGATCTGTGGTGTCCCGTGGTCCAATTTTGGTGCCGGTGGTGCAATTTCGGCTATTTGTGCAACTTTCGTATGAAAATAAGACTTTTTGGTTTTGGTACCCCGTGAGTCCTGGTGCATTCTAATCAATAAAAAACCATAATGCTTGGAGAACTTTTCAGGTTTGAGGTCCGAGGTGCCCCATGGTCCAATTTTGGTGCCCGTTGTACATTTTCCTTGCGAAAATAAGACTTTTGGGTTTTGGTGCCCCGTGATCCTTGGTGCATTCTTATGCATAAAAAACCATAATGCTCGGAGCACCTTTTAGTTTTGAGGTCCGTGGTGCCTCGTGGTCCAATTTTGGTGCCCGTGGTGCATTTTTGGCCCATCATGCAATTTTTGTGCCCAAATAAAACTTTCAGTTTTGAGGTCTGTGGTGCCACGTGGTTCAATTTTGGTGGCAGTGGTGCATTTTCGGCCATTTGCGCAATTTTCGTGCGCAAAATAAGACTTTTGGGTTTTGGTGCCCCGTGATCCCTAGTGCATTCTTATGCATAAAAAAACCGAAATGCTCGGAGCACTTTTCAGGTTTGAGGTCCGTGGTCCAACTTTTGTGCCCGTGGTGGATTTTCGGCCTGTGGTCCAATTTTCGTGCCAAAATAAGACTTTTAGGTTTTTGTACCCCGTGATCCTTGGTGCATTCTTATACATAAAACACCATAGAGCTCGGAGAACTTTTCAGTTTTGAGGTCTGTGGTGCCCCGTGGTCCAATTTTGGTGCCCGTGGTGCATTTTGTACCCATTGTGCATTTTTCGTGCCAAAATAAGACTTCTAGATTTTGGTGCCCCGTGATCCTTGGTGCATCCTTATGCATAAAAAACCATAATGCTCGGAGCACCTTTTAGTTTTGAGGTCCGTGGTGCCTCGTGGTCCAATTTTGGTGCCCGTGGTGCATTTTTGGCCCATCATGCAATTTTTGTGCTAAAATAAAACTTTTGGGTTTTGGTACCCCATGATCCTTGGGGCATCCTTATGCATAAAGAAACCATAATGCTCGAAGCACTTTTTAGGTATGAGGTCCGTGTTGCCCCGTGGTCCAATCTTGGTTCCCGTGGTACCTTTTTGGCACATGGAGAAATTTTCATGCCAACATAAGACTTTTGGTTTTGGGTGCACTGTGATCCTTGGTTCATCCTTATCCATAAAAGACCATAATGCTCAGAGAACTTTTCAGTATTGAGGTCCGTGGTGCCCCGTGGTCCAATTTTGGACCTCGTGGTGCATTGTCGACACTGGTGCAATTTTCGTGCCAAAATAAGACTTTTGGATTTTGGTGCCACGTGATCCCTGGTGCATTCTTATGCATAAAAAACCATAATGCTCGAAGCACTTTTCAATTTTTAGGTCCGTGGTGTCCAGTGGTCCAATTTTGGTGCCCCGTGGTGCATTTTTGGCCTATGGTGCAATTTTCGTGCCAAAATAAGACTTTTGGGTTTTGGTGCCCCATGATCCCTGGGGCATCCATATGCATAAAAATCCATAATGCTCGGAGCACTTTTCAGTTTTGAGGTCCGTGGTGCCCCGTGGTCCAATTTTGGTGCCCGTGGTTCATTTTCGGCCCATTGTGCAATTTTCGTGCGAAAATAAGACTTTTGGGTTTTGGTGCCCCGTGATCCCTGGTGCATTCTTATGCATAAAAAATGATAATGCTTGGAGCACTTTACAGTCTTGAGGTCCGTGCATCTCGTGGTCCAATTTTGGTGCCGATGGTGCATTTTCAGCTATTTATGCAATTTTCGTACGAAAAAAAGACTTTTGGGATTTTGTGCCCCATGATCCCTGGTGCATTCTTATGCATAGAAGACCGTAATACTAGTTGCACTTTTATGTTTTGAGGTCCGTGGTCCCCCATGGTCCAATTTTGGTGCCAGTGGTGCATTTTTGTGCAGAAAAAGACTTTTGGGTTTTGGTGCCCCATGATCCCTGATGAATTCTTAAACATAAAAATCCATAATGCTCGGAGCAATTTTCAGTTTTAACATCAGTGGTGCCCCGTGGTTCAATTTTGGTGCCCGTCGTGCATCTTTGGCCCATTGTGCAATTTTCATGCGACAAAAAGACTTTTGGGTTTTGGGGCCCCGTGATCCCTAATGCATTCTTATACATAAAAAACCATAATTCTTGGACCACTTTTCAGTTTTGAGGTCCGTGGTGTCTAGTGCTAAAAATTTTGTGCCTGTGGTGCAATCTCGGCACATGATAGAATTTTCGTGCTAAATATGACTTTTGGAGGTCCATGGTGCCCCTTGGTCCAATTTAGGTGCCCGTGGTGAATTTTCGGCGCATGGTGCAAATTTTGTGCCAAAATAAGACTTTTAGGATTTGGTGCCCCATGATCCCTGGTGCATCCTTATGCATAACAATCCATAATGCTCGAAGCACTTTTCCGTTTTGAGGTCTGTGGTGCCTCGTGGTCCAATTTTTGTGGCCGTGGTAAATTTTTGCCCCATTGTGCAATTTTCGTGCGAAAATAAGAATTTCGGGTTTTGGTGCCTCATGATCCCTGGGGGATTCTTATGCATAAAAAGCCATAATGCTCGGAGCACTTTTTAGTTTTGAGGGCCGTGGTGCCCCGTGGTCCAATTTTTGTGCCCGTGGTGCTTTTTCGCCCCATTGTGAAATTGTCGTGCGAAAATAAGACTTTTGGGTTTGGGTGCCCCGTTGTCCTTGGTGCATTAAAAAACCATAATGCTCAGAGCACTTTTCAGTTTTGAGGTCTGTGGTGCCCCGTGGTCCAATTTTGGTGCCTGTGGTGCATTTTCGGCCCATTGCGCAATTTTCGTGCGAAAATAAGACTTTTGGGTTTTTGTTCCCCGTGATCCCTGCTGCATTCTTATACATAAAAAACCGTAATAATCATAGAACTTTTTAGTTTTGAGGTCCGTCGTGTCCAGTGGTCCAATTTTGGTGCCCGTGGTGCATTTTCGGCCCATCGTGTAATTTTCGTGCGAAAACAAGAGTTTTGGGTTTTGGTGCCCCGTAATTCCTGGTGCATTCTTATGCATAAAAATCCATAATGCTTGGAGCACTTTTCAGTTTTGAGGTTCGTGGTGTCCGGTGGTCATATTTTGCTGCCCGTGGTGCTTTTTCGGCACATGGTGCAACTTTCGTGCGAAAATAAGACTTTTGGGTTTTGATGCCCCGTGATCCCTGGTGCATTCTTATGCATAAAAAACCATAATGCTAGGAACACTTTTCAGTTTTGAGGTCCGAGGTGTCCCGCGGTCCAATTTTGGTGCCCGTGGTGCATTTCGGCCCATTGTGCAATTTTCGTGCGAAAATAAGACTTTTGGGTTTTCTGGCCCCGTCATCCCTGGTGCATTCTTATCAATAAAAAATCATAATACCCAGAGCACTTTTCAGTTTTGAGGTCCGTGGTGACCAGTGGTCATAATTTGGTGCCTCGTGGTGCATTTTTGGCCCATGCTGCAATTTCCGTGCCAAAATAAGACTTTTGGATTTTGGTGCTCCGTGATCCTTGGGGCATTCTTATGCATAAAATACCATAATTCTCGGAGCACTTTTAAGTTTTGAGGTCCGTGGTGCCCCGTGGTCCAATTTTGGTGCCCATGGGGCATTTCCAGCCCATTGTGCAATTTTCGTGCGAAAATAAGAATATTGGGTTTTGGTGCCCCGTGATCCCCAATGCATTCTTATACATAAAAAACCATAATGCTCGGAGCACTTTTCAGTTTTGAGGTCCGTCGTGTCCAGTGGTCAAATTTTGCTTCCAGTTGTGCATTTTCCGCACATGGTGTAATTTCCGTGCGAAAAGAAGAGTTTTGGGTTTTGGTGCCCCATGATCCCTGGTACATTCTTATGCATTAAAATCCATAATGCTCGGAGCACTTTTCATTTTTGAGGTTCGTGGTGCCCTGTGGTCCAATTTTAGTGCCAGTGGTGCATTTTCGGCCATTTGTGCAATTTTCGTGCAAAAATAAGAGTTTTGGGTTTCGGTGCCCCATGATCCCTGGAGCATTCTTATGCATAAAATACCATAATGCTCGGAGCACTTTTCAGTTTTGAGGTCCGTGTTTCCCCGTGGTCCAATTTTCGTGCCGGTGGTGCATTTTCGGCCATTTGTACAATTTTCGTGCGAAAATAATACAATTGGGGTTAGGTGCCCCGTTATCCCTGTTGCATTCTTGTGCATAAAAAACCATAATGCTCGGAGCACATTTCAGTTTTGAGGTCCGTGGTGTCCAGTGGTCATAATTTGGTGCCTCGAGGTGCATTTTTGGCCCATAGTGTAATTTCCGTGCCCAAATAAGACTTTTGGGTTTTCGTGCTCCGTGATCCTTGGGGCATTCTTATGCATAAAATACCATAATTATCGGAGCACTTTTCAGTTTTGAGGTTTGTGGTGCCCCGTGGTCCAATTTTGGTGCCCGTGGTGCATTTTCGGCCCATTGCGCAATTTTCGTGCGAAAATAAGACTTTTGGGTTTTGGTTCCCCGTGATCCCTGCTGCATTCTTATAGATAAAAAACCAGAATAATCAGAGAACTTTTTAGTTTTGAGGTCCGTCGTGTCTAGTGGTCCAATTTTGGTACCCGTGGTGCATTTTCGGCCCATTGTGTAATTTTCGTGCGAAAATAAGACTTTTGTGTTTTGGTGCCCCGTGATCCCTGGTGCATTCTTATGCATAAAAATCCATAATGCTCAGAGCACTTTTCAGTTTTGAGGTTCGTGGTGTCCGGTGGTCATATTTTGCTACCCGTGGTGCTTTTTCGGCACATGGTGCAATTTTCGTGCGAAAATAAGACTTTTGGGTTTTGCTGCCCCGTGATCCCTGGTGCATTCTTATGCATGAAAATCCATAATTCTCGAAGCCATTTTCAGTTTTGAAGTCCGTGGTTCCCCGTGGTCCAATTTTGGTGTCAGTGGTGTATTTTCGGCCATTTGTGCAATTTTTGTGCGAAAATAAGACTTATGGGTTTTTGTACCCAGTGATCCCTGGAGCATTCTTATGCATAAAAAACCATAATGCTCGGAGCACTTTTCAGTTTTGAGGTCCTTGATGCCCGCTGGTCCAATTTTCGTGCTGGTGGTGTATTTTTGGCCATTTGTGCAATTTTCGTGCGAAAATAAGATTTTGGGTTTTGGTGCCCCGTGATTCTTGGTTCATTCTTATGCATAAAAAACCAAATGGTCGTAGCACTTTTCGGTTTTGAGGTTTGTGGTGTCCAGTGGTCATATTTTGCTGCTCGTGGTGCATTTTCGGCCCATTGTGCAATTTTCGTGCGAAAATAAGACTTTTGGGATTTGGGGCCCCGTGATCCTTGGTATGCTCTTATACATAAAAAAATAAAATGCTCGGAGCACTTTTCAGTTTTGAGGTCCGTAGTGTCCAGTGGTCAAATTTTGCTTCCCGTGGTGCATTTTCTGCACATGGTACAATTTTCGTGCGAAAATAAGACTTTTGGGTTTTGGTTCCCCGTGATCCCTGGTGCATTCTTATGCATGAAAATCCATAATGCTCAGAGCACTTTTCGATTTTGAGGTCCGAGGTGCCCCGTGGTCCAATTTTGGTGCCAGTGGTGTATTTTCAGCCATTTATGCAATTTTCGTGCGAAAAAAAGACTTTTGGGTTTTGGTACCCCGTGATCCTTGGAGCATTCCTATGCATAAAAAACCATAATGCTAGGAGCACTTTTCAATTTTGAGGTTCGTGTTGCCCCGTGGTCCAATTTTCGTGCCGGTGGTGCATTTTCGGCCATTTGGGCAATTTTCGTGCGAAAATAAGACTTTGGGGGTTAGGTGCCCCGTGATCCCTGGTGCATTCTTATGCATAAAAAAACATAATGCTCGAAGTACCTTTCTGTTTTGAGGTCCGTGGTGTCCAGTGGTCATATTTTGGTGCCTCGTCGTGCATTTTTGGCCCATGGTGCAATTTTCATGCCAAAATAAGACTTTTGCGTTTCGGTGCCCCGTGATCCTTGGGGCATTCTTATCCATAAAAAACCATAATTGTTGGAGCACTTTTCAGTTTTGAGGTCCGAGGTGTCCCGTAGTCCAGTTTTGGTTCCCGGGGTGCATTTTCGGCACATTGTGCAATGTTCGTGCCAAAATAAGACTTTTGGGTTTTGGTGCCCCGTAATCCCTGGTGCATTCTGATGCATAAAAAATGGTAATGCTCAGAGTAATTTTTAGTTTTGAGGTCCATGGTGCCTCGAGGTCAAATTTTGGTGACCCATGTTACATTTTTAGCTCATGGTGCAATTTTCGTGCCAAAATAAGACTTTTGGGTTTTGCTGCCCTATGATCCTTGGGGAATTCTTATGCATAAAAATGTATAATGCTTGGAACACTTTTCAGTTTTGAGGTCCGTGGTGCCCCGTGGTCCAATTTTGGTGTCGGTGGTGCATTGTCGGCCATTTGTGCAATTTTCGTGCGTAAATAAGTCTTTTGGGTTTCGGTGCCCCGTGATCCCTGGTGCATTCTTATGCATAAAAAACCATAATGCTCAGAGCACTTTTCAGTTGTGAGGTCCGAGGTGTCCCGTGGTCCAATTTAGTCCCAGTTGTGCATTTTCGGCCCATTGCGCAATTTTCGTGCGAAAATAAGACTTTTTGGTTTTGGTACCCCGTGATCCCTGGTGCATTCTGATGCATAAAAAATGGTAATGCTCAGAGAAATTTTTAGCTTTGAGGTCCGTGGTGGCCCGAGGTCAAATTTTGGTGCCCCATGGTACATTTTTAGCTCATGGTGCAACTTTCGTGCCAAAATAAGACTTTTGGATTTTACTGCCCTATGATCCTTGGGGAATTCTTATGCATAAAAATGCATGATGCTTGGAGCACTTTTCAGTTTTGAGGTCCGTGGTGCCCCGTGGTCCAATTTTGGTGTCGGTGGTGCATTGTCGGCCATTTGTGCAATTTTTGTGCGTAAATAAGACTTTTGGGTTTCGGTCCCCCCGTGATCCCTGGTGCATTCGTAAGCATAAAAAACCATAATGCTCGGAGCACTTTTAAGTTTTGAGGTTCGTGGTGTCCAGTGGTCAAATTTTGCTTCCCATGGTGCATTTTCGGCCATTTGTGAAATTTTCGTGCGAAAATAAGACTTTTGGGTTTTGGTGCCCCATGATCCCTGGTGCATTCTTATGCATAAAAAACCATAATGCTCGCAACACTTTTCAATTTTCAGGTCTGTGGTGCTCTGTGGTCCAATTTTGGTGCCGGTGGTGCATTTTCGGCCATTTGTCCAATTTTCGTGCGAATATAAGACTTTTGGGTTTTTGTACCCTGTGATCCCTGGTGCATTCTTATGCATAAAAAACCATAATGCTTGGAGCACTTTTCAGTTTTGAGGTCCGAGGTACCCCGTGGTCCAATTTTGGTGCCCGTGGTGCATTTTCGTCCCATTGTGCAATTTTCGTGCGAAAATAAGACTCTTTGGTTTTAGTGCCCCGTGATCCCTAGTGCATTCTTTATACATAAAAAACCATAATGCATGGAGTACTTTCCAATTTTGAGGTCTGTGGTGTCTAGTGGTCAAATTTTGCTTCCCATGGAGCAATTTTCGTGCAAAAATAAGACCTTTGCAATTTGGTGCCCCATGATACCTGGTGCATTCTTATGCATAAAAAACAATAATGCTCGAACACTTTTTAGTCTTGAGGTCTGTGCTGCTCCGTGGTCCAATTTTGGTGCTGGTGGTGCATGTTTGGCAATTTGTGCAATTTTCTACGAATATAAGACTTTTGGGTTTTGGTTTCCCGTGATCCCTGCTGCATTCTTATGCATAAAAAACCATAATTCTCGGAGCACTTTTCAGTTTTGAGGTCCGTGGTGCCCCGTGGTCCAATTTTGGTGCCGGTGGTGCATTTTCGGCCCATTGCGCAATTTTCATGCGAATATAAGACTTTTGGGTTTTGGTACCCCGTGATCCCTGGTGCATTCAGATGCATAAAAAATGGTAATGCTCGGAGAAATTTTCAGTTTTGAGGTTCCTGGTGCCCCGAGGTCAAATTTTGGTGCCCCATGGTACATTTTTAGCTCATGGTGCAACTTTTAGGTTTTGCTGCCCTATGATCCTTGGGGAATTCTTATGCATAAAAATGCATGATGCTTGGAGCACTTTTCAGTTTTGAGTTCCGTGATACCCGTGGTCCAATTTTGGTGTCCGTGGTGCATTGTTGGCCATTTGTGCAATTTTCGTGCGTAAATAAGACTTTTGGGTTTCGGTGCCCCGTGATCCCTGATGCATTCTTATGCATAAAAAACCATAATGCTCAGAGCACTTTTAAGTTTTGAGGTCCGTGGTGTCAAGTGGTCAAATTTTGCTTCCCGTGGTGCATTTTCGGCCATTTGTGAAATTTTCGTGCGAAAAGAAGACTTTTGGGTTTTGGTGCCCCATGATCCCTGGTGCTTCTGATGCATAAAAAACCATAATGCTCGCAACACTTTTCAGTTTTCAGGTCCGTGGTGCTCCGTGGTCCAATTTTGGTGCCTGTGGTGCATTTTTGGCCATTTTTCCAATTTTCGTGCGAAAATAAGACTTTTGGATTTTGGTACCCTGTGATCCCTGATGCATTCTTATGCATAAAAAATCATAATGCTTGGTGCACTTTTCAGTTTTGAGGTCTGAGATGTCCCATGGTCCAATTTTGGTGCCCGTGGTGCATTTTCGGCCCATTGTGTAAATTTCGTGCGAAAATAACACTTTGGGTTTTGGTGCCCCGTGATCCCTGGTGCATTCTTATGCATAAAAACTATAATGCTCATTGCACTTTTCAGTTTTGAGGTCCGTGGTGCCCCGTGGTCCAATTTTGGTGGTAGTGGCGCATTTTCGGCCATTTGTGCAAATTTTGTGCAAAATTAAGACTTTTGGATTTTGGTGCCCCGTGATCCCTGGTGCATTCTTATGCATTAAAAACCATAATGCTCGGAGTACTTTTCAGTTTTGAGGTCCGTGTTACCCGTGGTCCAATTTTGGTGCCCGTCGTGCATTTACGGCCCATTGTGCTATTTTCGTGAGAAAATAAGACTTTTTGGGTTTTGGTGCATCGTGATCCCTAGTGCATTCTTATACATAAAAAACCATAATGCTTGGAGCACTTTTTATTTTTGAGGTCCGTGGTGTCCAGTGGTCAAATTTTGGTCCCCGCGATGCATTTTCGGCACATGGTGCAATTTTCGTGCGAAAATAAGAGTTTTGGATTTTGGTGCCCCGTAATCCCTGGTGCTTTCTTATGCATACAAAACTATAATGCTCATAGGACTTTTCAGTTTTGAGGTCCGTGGTGCCCCGTGGTCCAATTTTGGTGCAGGTGGTGCATTTTCGGCCATATATGCAATTTTCATGCGAAAATAAGACTATTGGGTTTTGGTGCCCTGTGATCCCTGGTGCATTCCTATACATAAAAAACCATGATGCTTGGAGCTCTTTTCAGGTTTGCGGTCCGTCGTGTCCAGTGGTCCAATTTTGGTGCCCCGTGGTGCATTTTTGGCCCATAGTGCAATTTCCGTGCCAAAATAAGACTTTTGGGTTTTGGTGCCCCATGATCCTTGGGGCATTCTGATGCATAAAAAACCATAGTGCTCGGATAACTTTTCAGTATTGAGGTCCGCGGTGCCCCGAGGTCCAATTTTGGTGCCCATGGTGCATTTTCGCCACCGGTGCAATTTTTGTGCCAAAATAAGACTTTTGGGTTTTGGTGCCCCGTAATCCCTTATGCATTGTTATGCATAAAAAACCATTATGCTTGGAGCCCTTTTCAGTTTTGAGGTACGTGATGTCTAGTGGTCCAATTTTGGTGCCCCGTGGTGCATTTTTGGCCCATGGTGCAATTTTCCTACAAAAATAAGACTTTTGGTTTTTGGTGCCCTGTGATCCTTGGTGCATCCTTATGCATAAAAAACCATAGTGCTCAAATAACTTTTCAGTATTGAGGTCCGTGGTGCCCCGAGGTCCAATTTTGGTGCCCATGTTTCATTTTCTACACTGCTGCAATTTTTGTGCCAAAATAAGACTTTTGGGTTTTGGTGCCTCGTGATCCCTTATGCATTCTTATGCATAAAAGACCATAATGCTTGGATCACTTTTCAGTTTTGAAGTACGTGATGTCTGGTGGTCCAATTTTGGTGCCCCGTGGTGCATTTTTGGCCCATGGTGCAATTTTCGTGTCAAAATAAGACTTTTGGGTTTTGGTGCCCCGTGATCCCTAGTGCATTCTTATGCATAGAAAACCATAATGCTTGGAGCACTTTTTAGTTTTGACGTACGTGGTGTCCAGTGGTCTAATTTTGGTGCCCTGTGGTGCATTTTTGACCCATGGTGCAATTTTCGTGCCAAAATAAGACTTTTGGGTTTTGGTGCCCCGTGATCCTTTGGGCATTCTGATGCATAAAAAACCAGAATGGTCGAAGCACTTTTCAGTTTTGAGGTCCGTGGTGCCCCGTGGTCCAATTTTAGTGCCCGTGGTTGATTTTCCGCACATGGTGCAATTTTCGTGCCAAAATAAGACTTTTGGGTTTTGGAGCCCCGTGATCCTTGGAGTCTCCTTATGCATCAAAAATCATAATGCTTGGAGCACTTTTCAGTTTTGAGGTCCGTGGTGCCCCATGGTCCAATTTCGATCCCCATGGTGTATTTTCGGCCTATTATGCAATTTTCATGCCAAAATAAGACTTTTGGGTTTTGGTGCCCCGTGATCCCAGGTGCATCCTTATGCATAAAAAACCATTATGCTCGGAACACTTTTCAGTTTTGAGGTTCGTGGTGCCCCGTGGTCCAATTTTGGTGCTCGTGGTGCATTTTCGGCACTTGGTGCAATTTTCGTGCCAAAAATAAGACTTTTGGATTTTGGTGCCCCGTGATACTTGGTGCATCCTTATGCATAAAAAACCATAATTCTTAGAGCACTTTTCAGTTTTGAGGTCCGTGGTACCCCGTGGTCCAATTTTTGTGCCAGTGGTGCATTTTCGGCCTATTATGCTATTTTCGTGCCAAAATAAGACTTTCTGGTTTTGGTGCCCCATGATCCTTCGGGTAACCTTATGCATAAAAAACAATAATGCTCAAAGTACTTTTTAGGTTTGAGGTCCGTGATGCCCAGTGGTCCAATTTTGGTGCCCGTGGTGCATTTTCGCCAATTGTTTTGTGCGAAAATAAGACTTTTGGGTTTTTGTGCCCCATGATCCCAGTGCATCCTTATGTATAAAATCCATAATGCTCGGAACACTTTCAATTTTTGAGGTTCGTGGTGCCTTGTGGTCCAATTTTTGTGCCCCTTGGGCATGTTCGTCCCATGGTGCAATTTTCGTGCCAAAATAAGACTTTTCGATTTTGGTGCCCCATGATCCCTGGTGCATCCTTATGCATAAAAAACCATAATGCTCATAGCACTTTTCAGTTTTGAGATCCGTGGTGCACCGTGGTCCAATTTTGGTGCCGATGGTGCATTTACGCCCATTTGTGCAATTTTCGTGCGAAAATAAGACTTTTGGATTTTGGTGCCCCGTGATCCCTAGTACATTCTTATGCATAAAAAACCATAATGCTCAGAGCACGTGTTAGTTTTGAGGTCTGTGGTGCCCCGTGATAGAATTTTGGTGCTCGTGGAGCATTTTCGTACATGGTCCAATTTTTGTGCTTTGTGGTGCATTTTTTGATCATTGTGCAATTTTCGTGCAAAAAGAAGACTTTTGGGTTTTGGTGCCCCGTGATCCCTGGTGGATTCTTATGCATAAAAAACCATCAAGCTCGGCGCACTTTTCAATTTTGAGGTTCGTGCTTCCCCGTGTTCCAATTTTGTTGCCCGTTGGGTATTTTCAGCCCATTGTGCAATTTTTGTCCCAAAATAAGACTTTTGGGTTTTGGTGCCCTGTGATCCTTGGAGCATCCTTGTGCATAAAAAACCATAATGCTTGGAGCACTTTTCAGTTTTGACGTACGTGGTGTCCAGTGGTCTAATTTTGGTGCCCCGTGGTGCATTTTTGACCCATGGTGCAATTTTCGTGCCAAAATAAGACTTTTGGGTTTTGGTGCCCCGTGATCCTTTGGGCATTCTGATGCATAAAAAACCATAATGGTCGAAGCACTTTTCAGTTTTGAGGTCCGTGGTGCCCCGTGGTCCAATTTTAGTTCCCGTGGTTGATTTTCCGCACATGGTGCAATTTTCGTGCCAAAATAAGACTTTTGGGTTTTGGAGCCCCGTGATCCTTGGAGTCTCCTTATGCATCAAAAATCATAATGCTTGGAGCACTTTTCAGTTTTGAGGTCCGTGGTGCCCCATGGTCCAATTTCGATCCCCATGATGTATTTTCGGCCTATTATGCAATTTTCATGCCAAAATAAGACTTTTGGGTTTTGGTGCCCCGTTATCCCAGGTGCATCCTTATGCATAAAAAACCATTATGCTCGGAACACTTTTCAGTTTTGAGGTTCGTGGTGCCCCGTGGTCCAATTTTGGTGCTCGTGGTGCATTTTCGGCACCTGGTGCAATTTTCGTGCCAAAAATAAGACTTTTGGATTTTGGTGCCCCGTGATACTTGGTGCATCCTTATGCATAAAAAACCATAATTCTTAGAGCACTTTTCAGTTTTGAGGTCCGTGGTACCCCGTGGTCCAATTTTTGTGCCAGTGGTGCATTTTCTGCCTATTATGCTATTTTCGTGCCAAAATAAGACTTTCTGGTTTTGGTGCCCCATGATCCTTCGGGTAACCTTATGCATAAAAAACAATAATGCTCAAAGTACTTTTTAGGTTTGAGGTCCGTGATGCCCAGTGGTCCAATTTTGGTGCCCGTGGTGCATTTTCGCCCAATTGTTTTGTGCGAAAATAAGACTTTTGGGTTTTTGTGCCCCATGATCCCAGTGCATCCTTATGTATAAAATCCACAATGCTCGGAACACTTTTAATTTTTGAGGTTCGTGGTGCCTTGTGGTCCAATTTTTGTGCCCCTTGGGCATGTTCGTCCCATGGTGCAATTTTCGTGCCAAGATAAGACTTTTCGATTTTGGTGCCCCGTGATCCCTGGTGCATCCTTATGCATAAAAAACCATAATGCTCATAGCACTTTTCAGTTTTGAGGTCCGTGGTGCACCGTGGTCCAATTTTGGTGCCGATGGTGCATTTACGCCCATTTGTGCAATTTTCGTGCGAAAATAAGACTTTTGGATTTTGGTGCCCCGTGATCCCTAGTGCATTCTTATGCATAAAAAACCATAATGCTCAGAGCACGTGTTAGTTTTGAGGTCTGTGGTGCCCCGTGATAGAATTTTGGTGCTCGTGGAGCACTTTCGTACATGGTCCAATTTTTGTGCTTCGTGGTGCATTTTTTGATCATTGTGCAATTTTCGTGCAAAAAGAAGACTTTTGGGTTTTGGTGCCCCGTGATCCCTGGTGGATTCTTATGCATAAAAAACCATCAAGCTCGGCGCACTTTTCAATTTTGAGGTTCGTGCTTCCCCGTGTTCCAATTTTGTTGCCCGTTGGGCATTTTCAGCCCATTGTGCAATTTTTGTCCCAAAATAAGACTTTTGGATTTTGGTGCCCTGTGATCCTTGGAGCATCCTTGTGCATAAAAAACCATAATGCTCAGAGCACTTTTCAGGTTTGAGGTTCGTGGTGCCCCGTGGTCCAAATTTTGTGCCCGTGGTGCATGTTCAGCCCATGGTACAATTTTCGTGCCAAAATAAGACTTCCGAGTTTTGGTGCCCCATGATCCCTGGTGCATTCTTATGCATAAAAATACCATAATGCTCGAAGCACATTTCAGTTTTGAGGTACGTGGTGTCCAGTGGTCCAATTTTGGTGCCCCGTGGTGCATTTTTGGCCCATGGTGTAATTTTCGTGCCAAAATAAGTCTTTTCGATTTTTGTGCCCCATGATCCCTGGGGCATTCTTACGCATAAAAAACCATAATGCTCGGAACACTTTTCAGTTTTGAGGTTCGTGGTGCCCCGTGGTCCAATTTTGGTTCTCGTGGTGCATTTTTGGCCCATTATGCAATTTTCGTGCCAAAATAAGACTTTTGGGTTTTGATGCCCCATGATCCTTGCAACATCCTTATGCATAAAAAACCATAATGCTTGGAGAACTTTTCAGTATTGAGGACCGTGGTGCCTTGTGGTCCAATTTTTGTGCCCGTGGTGCATTTTCGACATTGGTGCAATTTTCTTGCCAAAATAAGACTTTTGGGTTTTGGTGCTCGGTGATCCCTGGTGCATTCTTATGCATAAAAAACCATAATTCTTAGAGCACTTTTTAGTTTTAAGGTTCGTGGTGTCCAGTGGTCCAATTTTAGTGCCCCGTGGTGCATTTTTTGCTTGTGGTGCAATTTTCGTGCCAAAATAAGACTTTTGGGTTTTGGCGCCTAGTGATCCCTGGGACATTGTTATGCATAAAAGAAAATAATGGTCGATGCACTTTTCAGTTTTGAGGTCCGTGGTGCCACGTGGTCCAATTTTGGTGCTCGTGGTGGATTTTCCGCACATGTTGCAATTTTCGTGCCAAAATAAGACTTTCCGATTTTGGAGCCCCGTGATCCTTGGTTCATCCTTAAGCATAAAAAACCATAATGCTCTGAGCACTTTTCAATTTTGAGGTTTGTGGTTCCCCGTGGTCCAATTTTGGTGGCCATGGTGCATTTTCGGTCATTTGTGCAATTTTCGTGCGAAAATAAGACTTTTGGGTTTTGGTTCACCATGATCCCTAGTGCATTCTTATGCATAAAAAACCATAATGCTCGGAACACTTTTATGTTTTGAGGTCAGTGGTGCCCCATGTCCAATTTTGGTGCCCGTGGTGCATTTTCGGCCCATTATGCAATTTTCGTGTGAAAATAAGACTTTTGGGTTTTGGTTCCCCGTGATCCCTGGTGCATTCTTATGCATAAAAAACCATAATGCTCAGAGCACTTTTCAATTTCGAGGTTCGTGGTGCCTCATGGTCCAATTATGGTGCCGATGGTGCATTTTCAGCCATTTGTGAAATATTTGTGCGAAAATAAGACTTTTGGGTTTTGGTGCTCCGTGATCTCCGGTGCATTCTTATGCATAAAAAACCATAATGCTCGGAGCACTTCTCAATTTTGAGGACCGTGGTGCCCCATGGTCCAATTTTGGTGCCCATGGTGAATTTTCGGCACAAGGTGCAATTGTCGTTCCAAAATAAGACTTTTGGGTTTTGCTGCCCCATGATCCCTGATGCATCCTTATGCATAAAAATCCATAATGCTGGGAGCAATTTTCAGTCTTAAGGTCCGTGGAACCCCGTGGTCCAATTTCGGTGCTGGTGGTGCATTCTCGACCATTTATGCAATTATCGTGCGAAAATAACACTTTTGGTTTTGGTGCCTCGTGATCCATGGTGCATTCTTTTGCATAGCAAACCATAATGCTGGGAGCAGTTTTATGTTTTGAGGTGTGGAGTGCCCCGTAGTCCAATGTTGGTGCTCGTGGTGCATTTTCAGCCCATTGTGCAATTTTCGTGCGAAAATAAGACTTTTGGGTTTTGGTGCCCCGTGATCCCTAATGCATTCATATACATAAAAAACCATAATGCTTGGAGCACTTTTCAGTTTTGAGGTCTGTGGTGTCTAGTGGTAAAATTTTCGTGCTCGTGGTGTATTTTCGGCACATAATGCAATTTTCTTGCCAAAATAAGACTTTTGTGCTTTGGAGCCCTGTGATCCTTGGTGCATCCTTATGCATAAAAAACCATAATGCTCAGAGCACTTTTCAGTTTTGAGGTCTGTGGTGCCCCGTGCTCCAATTTTTGTGCCTGTGGTGCATTTTCACCCCATTGTGCAATTTTCGTGCGAAAATAAGACTTTTGGGTTTTGGTGTCCCGTGATCCTTGATGGATTCTTAGGCATAAAAAACCATAATGCTTGCAGCACTTTTCAGCTTTTAGGTTCGTGGTGCCCCGTGGTCCAATTTTGGTGCCCGTGGTCAATTTTGGCACATGGTGAAATTTTCGTGCCAAAATAAGAATTTTAGGTTTTGGTGCCCCGTGATCCCTGGTGCGCCCTTATGAATAAAAAATCATAATGCTCTAAGCACTTTTCAGTTTTGATGTCCGTGGTTCCCCGTCACCCCTGGTGCATTCTTATGCATAAAAAACCATCATGCTTGGAGCACTTTTCAAATTTGAGGTCCGTGGTGCCCCGTGGTCCAATTTTGGTGCCGGTGGGGCATTTTCGGCCATTTGTGCAATTTTCGTGCGAAAATAAGACTTTTGGGTTTTGGTGCCCCGTGATCCCTGGTGGATTCTTATATAAATAAAGATAACGCTCATAGCACTTTTCAGTTTTGAGGTCTATGGTGTCCAGTGGTCAAATTTTGGTGCCCGTGGTGCAATTTCGGCAGATGGTGCAATTTTCGTGCGAAAATAAGACTTTTGGGTTTTGGTACCCTATGATCCCTAGTGCATTCTTATGCATAAAAAACTATAATGCTCATAGCACTTTTCAGTTTTGAGGTCTGTGGTGTCCAGTGGTCAAATTTTGGTGCCCGTGGTAAATTTTCGGCACATGGTGCAATTTTCGTGCCAAAATAAGACTTTTGGGTTTTTGTGCCCCGTGATCCTTGGTGCACCCTAATGGTAGACTTATGGTTTTTTATGCATAAGAATGCACCAGAGATCACGGGGCACTAAAACCCAAAAGTCTTATTTTCGCACAAAAATTGCACAATGGGCTGAAAATGCACCACGGGCAACAAAATTGGACCACGGGGGACCTGGGACCTCAAAACTTAAAATTGCTCCGAGCATTGTGGTTTTTTATGCATAAGAATGCACCAGGGATCACGGGGCACAAAAACCCAAAAGTCTTATTTTCACACGAAAATTTCATAAATAGCCGTAAATGCACCACTGGCACCAAAATTGGAGCATGGGGCACCACGGACCTCGAAACTTAAAAGTGCTCTAAGCATTATGGCTTTTTATGCATAAGAATGCACCAGGGATCATGGGGCACCAAAACGCAAAAGTCGTATTTTCGCACGAAAATTGCACCATGTGCCGAAATTGCACCACGAGCACCAAAATTTGACCATTGGAAACAACGGACCTTAAAACTGAAATCTGCTCTGAGCATTATGATTTTTTATGTATAAGAATGCACAAGGAATCACGGGGCACCAAAACCCTAAAGTCTTATTTTCGCACGAAAATGAACCACGACCACCAAAATTGGACCACGGGGCACCACGGACCTCAAAACATAAAGTGCTCCTAGTATTATGGATTTTTATGCATAAGAATGAACTAGGGATCACGGGGCACCAGAACCCAAAAGTCTTATTTTCGCACGAAAATTGTACAAATGGCCGAAAATGCACCACCGGCACCAAAATTGGACCACGGGGGTACCACGGACCTCAAAAATGAAAAGTACTCCAAGAATTATGGTTTTCTATGCATAAGAATGCACTAGGGATCACGGGGCACCAAAATCAAAAAGTCTTATTTTCGCACGAAAATTGCACAAATGGCCGAAAATGCACCACCGGCACCAAAATTGGACCACGGGGTACCACGGATCTCAAAAATGAAAAGTGCTCCAAGCATTATGATTTTGTATGCATAAGAATGCACCAGGTATCATGGGGCACCAAAACCCAAAAGTCTTCTTTTCGCACAAAAATTGCACAATGGGACGAAAATGCACCAGGGGCACAAAATTGGACCACGGGGCACCACGGACCTTAAAACTGAAAAGTGCTCATAGCATTATGGTTTTTGATGCTTAAGGATAAACCAAGGATCACGGGGCTCCAAACCCGAAAGTCTTATTTTGGCCTGAAAATTGCAACATGTGTAGAAAATCCACCACGAGCACCAAAATTGGACCACGTGGCACCACGGACCTCAAAACCGAAAAGTGCATTGACCATTATTTTTTTTTATGCATAACAATGTCCCAGGGATCACTGGGCCCCAAAACCCAAAAGTCTTATTTTGGCACGAAAATTGCACCATGGGCAAAAAATGCACCACGGGGCACCAAAATTGGACCACTGGACACCACGAACCTCAAAATTGAAAAGTGCTATGAGCATTATGGTTTTTTATGCATAAGAATGCACCAGGGATCACCGGGCACCAAAACCCAAAAGTCTTATTTTGGCAAGAAAATTGCACAAGTGTCGAAAATGCTCCACGGGCACCAAAATTGGATCACGGGGCACCATGGACCTCAATACTGAAAAGTTCTCCGAGCATTATGAATTTTTATGCATAAGGAGGCGCCAAGGATCACAGGGCACCAAAAACCAAAAGTCTTATTTTGGCACGAAAATTGCCCCATGTGCCGAAAAGGCACCACGGGCACCAAAATTGGACCACGGGGCATCACAGACCTCAAACCTATAAAGTGCTTCGAGCATTATGGTTTTTTATGCATAAGGATGCCGCAAGGATCATGGGGCACCAAAACCCAAAAGTCTTATTCTGGCACGAAAATTGCATAATGGGCCGAGAATGCACCACGGGCACCAAAATTGGACCACGGGGCACCACACACCTCAAAACTGAAAAGTGCTCCGAGCATTATGGTTTTTTATGCATAAGGATGCACCAGGGATCACGGGGCACCAAAACCCAAAAGTCGTATTTTGGAACGAAAATTGCACCATGTGCAGAAAATTCACCACGGGCACCAAAATTGGACCACTGGGCACCACGGAACTCAAAACTGAAAAGTGCTTTGAGCATTATGGTTTTTTATGCATAAGGATGCACCAAGGATCACGGGGCTCCAAAACCCAAAAGTCTTATTTTGGCACGAAAATTGCACCATGTGCCGAAAATGCACCACGGGCACCAAAATTTGACCACGGGGCACCACAGACATCAAAACTAAAAAGTGGTCTGAGCATTATGGTATTTTATGCATAAGAATGCACCAGGGATCACGGGGCACCAAAACCCAAAAGCTTATTTTCGCACGAAAATTGCAGAAATGGAAGAAAATGAACCACCGGCACCAAAATTGGACCATGGGGTACCACGAACCTCAAAACTCAAAAGTGATCTAAGCATTATGATTTTTTATGCATAAGAATGCCCCAAGGATCACGGGGCACCAAGACCCAAAAGTCTTATTTTAGCACGAAAATTGCACCATGTGCCGAAAATGGACCACGGGTACCAAAATTTGACCACGGGGCACCACGAACCTGAAAACTAAAAAGTGGTCCAAGCATTGTGATATTTTATGCATAAGAAGGCACCAGGGATCACGGGGCACGAAAACCCAAAAGCTTATTTTCGCACGAAAATTGCAGAAATGGAAGAACATGCACCACAGGCACAAAAATTGGACCACGGGGCACCACGAACCTCACAACTGAAAAGTGCTCTGAGAGGTTCGTGGTGCCTCGTGGTCCAATTTTTGTGCCTGTGGTGCATGTTCGACCCATGGTGCAATTTTCGTGCCAAAATAAGACTTTTGAGTTTTGGTGCCTCGTGATCCCTGGTGCATTCTTATGCATAAAAAACCATAATGCTCGAAGCACTTTTTAGTTTTGAGGTTCGTGGTGTCCAGTGGTCCAATTTTGGTGCCCCGTGGTGCATTTTTGGCCCATAGTGCAATTTTTGTTCCAAAATAAGACTTTGGTGCTTTGGTACCCCGTGATCCCTGGTGCATTCTTATGCATAAAACACCATAATGCTTGGAACACTTTTCAGTTTTGAGGTTCGTGGTGCCTCGTGGTCCAATTTTGGTGCTCGTAGTGCATTATCAGCACCTGCTGCAATTGTCGTGCCAAAATAAGACTTTTGGATTTTGGTGCCTCGTGATCCTTGGTGCATCCTTATGCATAAAAAACCACAATGCTCAGAGCACTTTTCGGTTTTGAGGTTCGTGGTGCCTCGTGGTCCAATTTTTGTGCCAGTGGCGCATTTTCGGCCTATTATGCAATTTTCGTGCCAAAATAAGACTTTTGGGTTTTGGTGCCCCATGATCCTTGGGGCAACCTTATGCATAAAAAACCATAATGCTCGAAGAACTTTTTGGGTTTGAGGTCCGTGATGCCTCGTGGTCCAATTTTGGTGCCCATGGTGTATTTTCGGCCCATTGTGCAATTTTCGTGCCAAAATAAGACTTTTGGGTTTTGGTGCCCCATGATCCTTGGGGCATCCTTATGCATAAAAAACCATAATGCTCGAAGTACTTTTAGGGCTTGAGGTCTGTGATGCCCCATGGTCCAATTTTGGTGCCCGTGGTGGCTTTCCGGTACATGGGGCAATTTTCGTGCCAAAATTAGACTTTTGGTTTTTTGTGCGCTGGGATTCCTGGGGCATCCTTATGCATAAAAAACCACAATGCTCAGAGAACTTTTAACTATTGAGGTCTGTGGTGCCCCATTATCCAATTTTGGTGATCGTGGTGCATTTTTTACAGTAGTGCAATTTTGTTGCCAAAATAAGACTTTTGGGTTTTGCTGCCTCGTGATCCCAGGTGCATTCTTATGCATAAAAAATCATAATGCTCGGAACACTTTTCAGTTTTGAGGTCCGTGGTGTCCACTGGTCCAATTTTGGTGCCCCGTGGTTCATTTTTGGCCCGTGGTGCATTTTCGTGCAAAAATAAGAATTTTTAGTTTTGGTGCCCCGTGATCCCTAGGGAATTCTTATGCATAAAAAATCGTAATCGTCGATGCACATTTCAGTTTTGAGACCCGTGGTGCGCTGTGGTCCAGTTTTTATGCCTCTGGTGCATTTTCGCCCAATTGTGCAATTTTTGTGCAAAAATAAGACTTTTGGGTTTTGGTGCCCCGTGATCCCTGGTGTATCATTATGCATAAATATCCATAATGCTCGGAGCACTTTTCAGTTTTGAGGTCCGTGGTGCCCCGTGGTCCAATTTTGTGCCCCTGGTGCATTTTCGTCCCATTGTGCAATTTTCGTGCGAAAAGAAGACTTTTGGGTTTTGGTGCCCCATGATACCTGGTGCATCCTTATGCAAAAAAACCATAATGTTCAGAGCACTTTTCAGTTTTGAGGTTCGTGGAGCCCCGTGGTCCAATTTTTGTGCCTGTGGTGCATGTTCGACCCATGGTGTAATTTTCGTACGAAAATAAGACTTTTGGGTTTTGGTGCTCCGTGATCCCTGGGGCATTGTTATGCATAAAAAACCATAATTCTCAAAGCACTTTTCAGTTTTGAGGTTCGTGGTGCCCCGTGGTCCAATTTTGGTGCCCGTGCTGCATTTTCGGCCCATTATGCAATTTTTGTGCAAAAATAAGACTTTTGGGTTTTAGTGCCCCATGATCCTAGGGGCATCCTTATGAATAAAAAACCATAATGCTCGAAGCACTTTTTAGGTTTGAGGTCCGTGATGCCCCGTGGTCCAATTTTGGCGCCCGTGGTGCCTTTTCAGCACATGGGGCAATTTTCGTGCCAAAATAAAACTTTTGGGTTTTGGTGGCACGAGATCCCTAGTGCATTCTTATGCATAAAAAACCATAATGCTTGCAGCACTTTTCAGATTTGAGGTTCGTGGTGTCCAGTGGTCCAATTTTGGTGCCCCGTGGTGCATTTTCTGCCCATTGTGCAATTTTTGTGCCAAAATAAGACTTCTGGGTTTTGGTGTCCCGTGATCCTTGGGGCATTCTGATGCACAAAAAACCATAATGGTCGATGCACATTTCAGTTTTGAGTTCCGTGGTGCCCCGTGGTTCAATTTTGGTGCCGGTGGTGCATTCTCGGCCCATTATGCAATTTTCGTGCCAAAATAAGACTTTTGGGTTTTGGTGCCCCGTGATCCCTGGTGCATCCTTATGCATAAAAAACCATAATGCTCAGACACTTTTCATTTTTGAGGTCCGTGGTGCCCCGTGGTCCAATTTTGGTGCCCGTGGTGCATTCTCGGCCCATTATGCAATTTTCGTGCCAGAATAAGACTTTTGGGTTTTGGTGCCCCATGATCCTTGCGGCATCCTTATGAATAAAAAACCATAATGCTCGAAGCACTTTATAGGTTTGAGGTCTGTGATGCCCCGTGGTCCAATTTTGGTGCCCGTGGTGCCTTTTCGGCACATGGGGCAATTTTCGTGCCAAAATAAGACTTTTGGTTTTTGGTGCCCTGTGATCCTTGGCGCCTCCTTATGCATAAAAATTCATAATGCTCGGAGAACTTTTCAGTATTGAGGTCCATGGTGCCCCGTGATCCAATTTTGGTACCCGTGGAGCATTTTCGACACTTGTGCAATTTTCTTGCCAAAATAAGACTTTTGGGTTTTGGTGCCCGGTGATCCCTGGTGCATTCTTATGCATAAAAAACCATAATGCTCATAGCACTTTTCAATTTTGAGGTCCGTGGTGTCCAGTGGTCCAATTTTGGTGCCCCGTGGTGCATTTTTGGCCCATGGTGCAATTTTCGTGCCAAAATAAGACTTTTGGGTTTTGGAGCCCAGTGATCCCTGGGACATTGTTATGCATAAAAAAAATAATGGTCAATGCACTTTTCAGTTTTGAGGTCCGTGGTGCCACGTGGTCCAATTTTGGTGCTCGTGGTGGATTTTCTGCACATGTTGCAATTTTCATGCCAAAATAAGACTTTCAGGTTTTGGAGCCCCGTGATCCTTGGTTTATCCTTAAGCATCACAAACCATAATGCTATGAGCACTTTTCAGTTTTAAGGTCCATGGTTCCCCATGGTCCAATTTTGGTGCCCGTGGTGCATTTTCGGCCATTTATGCAATTTTCGTGCGAAAATAAGACTTTTGGGTTTTGGTTCACCATGATCCCTGGTGCATTCTTATGCATAAATATCCATAATGCTCGGAGCACTTTTCAGTTTTGATGTCCGTGGTGCCCCGTGGTCCAATTTTGTGCCCCTGGTGCATTTTCGTCCCATTGTGCATTTTTCGTGCGAAAAGAAGACTTTTGGGTTTTGGTGCCCCATGATACCTGGTGCATTCTAATGCATACAAAATCATAATGCTTGGAGCACTTTTCATTTTTGAGGTCCGTGGTACCCCGTGGTCCAATTTTGGTGCCGGTGGTGCATTTTCGGCCATTTGTGCAATTTTCGTGCGAAAATAAGACTTTTTGATTTTGGTGCCCCGTGATCCCTAGTGCATTCTTATGCATAGAAAACCATAATTCTTGGAGTACTTTTCATTTTTGAGGTCCGTGGTACCCCGTGGTCCAATTTTGGTGCCGGTGGTGCATTTTCGGCCATTTGTACAATTTTCGTGCGAAAATAAGACTTTTGGGTTCTAGTGCCCCGTGATCCCTAGTTCATTCTTATGCATAAAAATCCATAATACTAGGAGCACTTTCTGTTTTGAGGTCCGTGGTGCCCCGTGGTCCAATTTTGGTGGTCGTGGTGCATTTTCGTGCGAAAATAAGACTTTAGGATTTTGGTGCCCCGTGATTCCTTGTGCATTCTTATACATAAAAAACCATAATGCTCATAGCACATTTCAGTTTTGAGGTCTGTGGTTTCCAATGGTCAAATTTTGGTGCTCGTGGTGCAATTTCGGCACATGGTGCAATTTTCGTGCGAAAATACGACTTTTGCGTTTTGGTGCCCCATGATCCCTGGTGCATTCTTATGCATAAAAAGCCATAATGCTTGGAGCACTTTTAAGTTTCGAGGTCCGTGGTGCCCCGTGCTCCAATTTTGGTGCCAATGGTGCATTTACGGCTATTTATGCAATTTTCGTGTGAAAATAAGACTTTTGGGTTTTGGTGCCCCGTGATCCCTGGTGCATTCTTATGCATAAAAAACCATAATGCTCGGAGCAATTTTAAGTTTTGAGGTCCCAGGTCCCCCGTGGTCCAATTTTGTTGCCCGTGGTGCATTTTCAGCCCATTGTGCAATTTTTGTGCGAAAATAAGACTTTTGGGTTTTAGTGCCCCGTGATCTCTGGTGCATTCTTATCCATAAAAAACCATAAGTCTACCATTAGGGTGCACCAAGGATCACGGGGCACCAAAACCCAAAAGTCTTATTTTGGCACGAAAATTGCACCATGTGCCGAAAATTTACCACGGGCACCAAAATTTGACCACGGGACACCACAAACCTCAAAACTGAAAAGTGCTATGAGCATTATAGTTTTTTATGCATAAGAATGCACTAGGGATCATACGGTACCAAAACCCAAAAGTATTATTTTCGCACGAAAATTGCACCATCTGCCGAAATTGCACCACGGGCACCAAAATTTGACCACTGGACACCATAGACCTCAAAACTGAAAAGTGCTATGAGCATTATCTTTATTTATATAAGAATCCACCAGGGATCACGGGGCACCAAAACCCAAAAGTCTTATTTTCGCACGAAAATTGCACAAATGGCCGAAAATGCCCCACCGGCACCAAAATTGGACCACGGGGCACCACGGACCTCAAATTTGAAAAGTGCTCCAAGCATGATGGTTTTTTATGCATAAGAATGCACCAGGGGTGACGGGGAACCACGGACATCAAAACTGAAAAGTGCTTAGAGCATTATGATTTTTTATTCATAAGGGTGCATCAGGGATCACGGGGCATCAAAACCTAAAATTCTTATTTTGGCACGAAAATTTCACCATGTGCCAAAATTGACCACGGGCACCAAAATTGGACCACGGGGCACCACGAACCTAAAAGCTGAAAAGTGCTGCAAGCATTATGGTTTTTTATGCCTAAGAATCCATCAAGGATCACGGGACACCAAAACCCAAAAGTCTTATTTTCGCACGAAAATTGCACAATGGGGTGAAAATGCACCACAGGCACAAAAATTGGAGCACGGGGCACCACAGACCTCAAAACTGAAAAGTGCTCTGAGCATTATGGTTTTTTATGCATAAGGATGCACCAAGGATCACAGGGCTCCAAAGCACAAAAGTCTTATTTTGGCAAGAAAATTGCATTATGTGCCGAAAATACACCACGGGCACGAAAATTTTACCACTAGACACCACAGACCTCAAAACTGAAAAGTGCTCCAAGCATTATGGTTTTTTATGTATATGAATGCATTAGGGATCACGGGGCACCAAAACCCAAAAGTCTTATTTTCGCACGAAAATTGCACAATGGGCTGAAAATGCACCACGAGCACCAACATTGGACTACGGGGCACTCCACACCTCAAAACATAAAACTGCTCCCAGCATTATGGTTTGCTATGCAAAAGAATGCACCATGGATCACGAGGCACCAAAACCAAAAGTGTTATTTTCGCACGATAATTGCATAAATGGTCGAGAATGCACCACCAGCACCGAAATTGGACCATGGGGTTCCACGGACCTTAAGACTGAAAATTGCTCCCAGCATTATGGATTTTTATGCATAAGGATGCATCAGGGATCACCGGGCACCAAAACCTAAAAGTCTTATTTTGGCACAAAAATTGCATAATGGGCCAAAAATGCACCACGGGCACCAAAATTGGACCACAGGGCACCACGGACCTCAAAATAGAAAAGTGCTCCAAGCATTATGATTTTTTATGCATAGGAATGCAAAAGGGATCATGGGGCAGCAAAACCCAAAAGTCTTATTTTGGAACGACAATTGCACCTTGTGCCGAAAATTCACCATGGGCACCAAAATTTGACCATGGGGCACCACGGTCCTCAAAATTGAGAAGTGCTTCGAGCATTATGGTTTTTTATGCATAAGAATGCACCGGAGATCACGGAGCACCAAAACCCAAAAGTCTTATTTTCGCACAAATATTTCACAAATGGCTGAAAATGCACCATCGGCACCATAATTGGACCATGAGGCACCACGAACCTCGAAATTGAAAAGTGCTCTGAGCATTATGGTTTTTTATGCATAAGAATGCACCAGGGATCACGGGGAACCAAAACCCAAAAGTCTTATTATCACACGAAAATTGCATAATAGGCCGAAAATGCACCACGGGCACCAAAATTGGACATGGGGCACCACTGACCTCAAAACATAAAAGTGCTCCGAGCATTATGGTTTTTTATGCATAAGAATGCACTAGGGATCATGGTGAACCAAAACCCAAAAGTCTTATTTTCGCACGAAAATTGCACAAATGACCGAAAATGCACCATGGCCACCAAAATTGGACCACGGGGAACCACAAACCTCAAAACTGAAAAGTGCTCAGAGCATTATGGTTTTTTATGCTTAAGGATGAACCAAGGATCACGGGGCTCCAAAACCGGAAAGTCTTATTTTGGCACGAAAATTGCAACATGTGCGGAAAATCCACCACGAGCACCAAAATTGGACCACGTGGCACCACGGACCTCAAAACTGAAAAGTGCATCGACCATTATTTTCTTTTATGCATAACAATGTCCCAAGGATCACTGGGCGCCAAAACCCAAAAGTCTTATTTTGGCACGAAAATTGCACCATAGGCAAAAAATGCACCACGGGGCACTAAAATTGGACCACTGGACACCACGAACCTGAAAACTAAAAAGTGCTCTAAGAATTATGGTTTTTTATGCATAAGAATGCACCAGGGATCACCGAGCACCAAAACCCAAAAGTCTTATTTTGGCAAGAAAATTGCACCAATGTCGAAAATGCACCACGGGCACAAAAATTGGACCACAAGGCACCACGGTCCTCAATACTGAAAAGTTCTCCAAGCATTATGGTTTTTTATGCATAAGGATGTTGCAAGGATCATGGGGCATCAAAACCCAAAAGTCTTATTTTGGCACGAAAATTGCATAATGGGCCAAAAATGCACCACGAGAACCAAAATTGGACCACGGGGCACCACGAACCTCAAAACTGAAAAGTGTTCCGAGCATTATGGTTTTTTATGCATAAGAATGCCCCAGGGATCATGGGGCACAAAAACCGAAAAGACTTATTTTGGCACGAAAATTACACCATGGGCCAAAAATGCACCACGGGGCACCAAAATTGGACCACTGGACACCACGTACCTCAAAACTGAAATGTGCTTCGAGCATTATGGTATTTTTATGCATAAGAATGCACCAGGGATCATGGGGCACCAAAACCCGGAAGTCTTATTTTGGCACGAAAATTGTACCATGGGCTGAACATGCACCACGGGCACAAAAATTGGACCACGGGGCACCACGAACCTCAAACCTGAAAAGTGCTCTGAGCATTATGGTTTTTTATGCACAAGGATGCTCCAAGGATCACAGGGCACCAAAACCCAAAAGTCTTATTTTGGGACAAAAATTGCACAATGGGCCGAAAATGCCCAACGGGCAACAAAATTGGAACACAGGGAAGCACGAACCTCAAAATTGAAAAGTGCGCCGAGCTTGATGGTTTTTTATGCATAAGAATCCACCAGGGATCACGGGGCACCAAAACCCAAAAGTCTTCTTTTTGCACGAAAATTGCACAATGATCAAAAAATGCACCACGAAGCACAAAAATTGGACCATGTACGAAAATGCTCCACGAGCACCAACATTCTATCACGGGGTACCACAGACCTCAAAACTAACACGTGCTCTGAGCATTATGGTTTTTTATGCATAAGAATGCACTAGGGATCACGGGGCACCAAAATCCAAAAGTCTTATTTTCACACGAAAATTGCACAAATGGGCGTAAATGCACCATCGGCACCAAAATTGGACCACGGTGCACCACGGACCTCAAAACTGAAAAGTGCTATGAGCATTATGGTTTTTTATGCATAAGGATGCACCAGGGATCACGGGGCACCAAAATCGAAAAGTCTTATTTTGGCACGAAAATTGCACCATGGGACGAACATGCCCAAGGGGCACAAAAATTGGACCACAAGGCACCACGAACCTCAAAAATTAAAAGTGTTCCGAGCATTATGGATTTTATACATAAGGATGCACTGGGATCATGGGGCACCAAAACCCAAAAGTCTTATTTTCGCACAAAACAATTGGGCGAAAATGCACCACGGGCACCAAAATTGGACCACTGGGCATCACGGACCTCAAACCCAAAAAGTAATTTGAGCATTATTGTTTTTTATGCATAAGGTTACCCGAAGGATCATGGGGCACCAAAACCAGAAAGTCTTATTTTGGCACGAAAATAGCATAATAGGCCGAAAATGCACCACTGGCACAAAAATTGGACCACGGGGTACCACGGACCTCAAAACTGAAAAGTGCTCTAAGAATTATGGTTTTTTATGCATAAGGATGCACCAAGTATTACGGGGCACCAAAATCCAAAAGTCTTATTTTTGGCACGAAAATTGCACCAGGTGCCGAAAATGCACCACGAGCACCAAAATTGGACCACGGGGCACCACGAACCTCAAAACTGAAAAGTGTTCCGAGCATAATGGTTTTTTATGCATAAGGATGCACCTGGGATCACGGGGCACCAAAACCCAAAAGTCTTATTTTGGCACGAAAATTGCATAATAGGCCGAAAATACACCATGGGGATCGAAATTGGACCATGGGGCACCACGGACCTCAAAACTGAAAAGTGCTCCAAGCATTATGATTTTTGATGCATAAGGAGACTCCAAGGATCACGGGGCTCCAAAACCCAAAAGTCTTATTTTGGCACGAAAATTGCACCATGTGCGGAAAATCAACCACTGGCACTAAAATTGGACCACGGGGCACCACGGACCTCAAAACTGAAAAGTGCTTCGACCATTATGGTTTTTAATGCATCAGAATGCCCGAAGGATCACGGGGCACCAAAACCCAAAAGTCTTATTTTGCCACGAAAATTGCACCATGGGTCAAAAATGCACCACGGGGCACCAAAATTAGACCACTGGACACCACGTACGTCAAAACTGAAAAGTGCTCCAAGCATTATGATTTTCTATGCATAAGAATGCACTAGGGATCACGGGGCACCAAAACCCAAAAGTCTTATTTTGACACGAAAATTGCACCATGGGCCAAAAATGCACCACGGGGCACCAAAATTGGACCACCAGACATCACGTACTTCAAAACTGAAAAGTGATCCAAGCATTGTGGTCTTTTATGCATAAGAATGCACAAGGGATCACGAGGCACCAAAACCCAAAAGTCTTATTTTGGCACAAAAATTGCAGCGGTGTAGAAAATGAACCATGGGCACCAAAATTGGACCTCGGGGCCCCACGGACCTCAATACTGAAAAGTTATTTGAGCACTATGGTTTTTTATGCATAAGGATGCACCAAGGATCACAGGGCACCAAAAACCAAAAGTCTTATTTTGGCAGGAAAATTGCACCATGGGCCAAAAATGCACCACGGGGCACCAAAATTGGACCACTAGACATCACGTACCTCAAAACTGAAAAGGGCTCCAAGCATAATGGTTTTTTATGCATAACAATGCATAAGGGATTACGGGACACCAAAACCCAAAAGTCTTATTTTGGCACAAAAATTGCACCGGTGGCGAAAATGCACCATGGGCACCAAAATTGGACCTCGGGGCACCGCGGACCTCAATACTGAAAAGTTATCCGAGCACTATGGTTTTTTATGCATCAGAATGCCCCAAGGATCATGGGGCACCAAAACCCAAAAGTCTTATTTTGGCACGGAAATTGCACCATGGGCCAAAAATGCACCACGGGGCACCAAAATTGGACCACTGGACACCACGGACCGCAAACCTGAAAAGAGCTCCAAGCATCATGGTTTTTTATGTATAGGAATGCACCATGGATCACAGGGCACCAAAACCCAATAGTCTTATTTTCGCATGAAAATTGCATATATGGCCGAAAATGCACCACCTGCACCAAAATTGGACCACGGGGCACCACGGACCTCAAAACTGAAAAGTCCTATGAGCATTATAGTTTTGTATGCATAAGAAAGCACCAGGGATTACGGGGCACCAAAATCCAAAACTCTTATTTTCGCACGAAAATTGCACCATGTGCCGAAAATGCACCGCGGGGACCAAAATTTGACCACTGGACACCACGGACCTCAAAAATAAAAAGTGCTCCAAGCATTATGGTTTTTTATGTATAAGAATGCACTAGGGATCACGATGCACCAAAACCCAAAAAGTCTTATTTTCTCACGAAAATAGTACAATGGGCCGTAAATGCACGACGGGCACCAAATTTGGACCACGGGTAACACGGACCTCAAAACTGAAAAGTACTCCGAGCATTATGGTTTTTAATGCATAAGAATGCACCAGGGATCACGGGGCACCAAAATCCAAAAGTCTTAATTTTGCACAAAATTTGCACAAATGGCCGAAAATGCGCCACTACCACCAAAATTGGACCACGGGGCACCACGGACCTCAAAACTGAAAAGTTGAATGAGCATTATAGTTTTTATGCATAAGAATGCACCAGGGATCACGGGGCACCAAAACCCAAAGTGTTATTTTCGCACGAAATTTACACAATGGGTCGAAAATGCACCACGGGCACCAAAATTGGACCATGGGACATCTCAGACCTCAAAACTGAAAAGTGCACCAAGCATTATGTTTTTTTATGCATAAGAATGCACCAGGGACCACGGGGCACCAAAACCCATAAGTCTTATTTTCGCACGAAATTGTACATTTGGCCGAAAATGCACCACGGGCACCAATATTGGGCAACGGGGCACCTCGGACCTCAAAACTGAAAAGTGCTCCAAGCATTATGGTTTTTAATGCATAAGAATGCACCAGGGATCATGGGGGCACCTAAACCCAAAAGTCCTATTTTCGCATGAAAATTGCACAATGGGCCGAAAATGCACCACGAGCACCAAAATTGGACCACAGGGTACCTCGGACCTCAAAACTGAAAACTGCACACCACAGACCTCAAAACTGAAAAATGCTTTGAGCATTATGGATTTTTATGTATATGAATGCATCAGGGATCATGGGGCACCAAAACCCAAAAGTCTTATTTTCGCACGAAAATTACACAATGGGCAGAAAAAGCACCACGGGAACCAAAATTGGACCACGGGGCAACACGAACCTCGAAACGGAAAAGTGCTTCGAGGAACATGGTTTTTTATGCATAAGAATGTACCAGGGTTCACGGGGCACCAAAACCAAAAAATCTTCTATTTACAAGAAAATTGCACCATGTGCTGAAAATGCACCACGAGCACCAAAATTTGACCACTGGACACCACGAACCTCAAAACTGAAAAGTGCTCTGAGCATTATGGTTTTTTATGTATAAGAATGCACCAGAGATCACGGGGCACCAAAACCCAAAAGTCTTATTTTCGCACGAAAATTGTACGATGGGCCGAAAATGCACCACGGGCACCAAAATTGGATCACAGGGCCCCTCGGACCTCAAAACTGAAAAGTGCTATGAGCATTATGGTTTTTTATGCATAAGAATGCAGCATGGATCACGGGCCACAAAATCCCGAAAGTCTTTTTTTTGTACAAAAATTGCAACATGTGCCGAAAATGCCCCACGGGCACCAAATTTTGAGCACTGGACACCACGAACCTCAAAACTGAAAAGTGCTATGAGCATTCTGGTTTTTTATGTATAAGAATGCACCAGGGATCACGGGGCACCAAAATCCAAAAGTCTTATTTTCGCACGAAAATTGCACAATTGGCCGAAAATGCACCACGGGCATCAAAATTGGACCATGGGGCACCTCGGACCTCAAAACTGAAAAGTGCTCCGAGCATTATGATCTTTTATGCAAAAGAATGCACCAGGGATCACGGGGCACCAAAACCCAAAAGTCATATTTTCGCACGAAAATTGCACAAATGGCTGAAAATGCACCACCGGCACCAAAATTGGACCACAGGACACCACGGAACTCAACGCTGAAAAGTTCTCTGAGCATTATAGTTTTTTATGGGTAAGAATGCACCAGGAATCACGGGGCTCTAAAACCCAAAAGTCTTATTTTCGCATGAAAATTGCAAAATGGGTCGAAAATGCACCACAGGACACAAAAATTGGACCACTGGACACCACGGGCCTCAAAACTGAAAAGTGCTCCGAGTATTATGGTTTTTTTTTGCATAAGAATGCATCAGGGATCACGGGGAACCAAAACCCAAAAGTCTTATTTTCGCTCGAAAATTGCACAATTGGCTGAAAACGCACCACCGGAACCAAAATTGGACCACAGGGCACCACGGAACTCAAAGCTGAAAAGTTCTCTGAGCATTATAGTTTTTTTATGGATAAGAATGCACCAGGGATCACGGGGGACCAAAACCCAGAAGTCTTATTTTCGTACGAAAGTTGCAAAATGGGTTGGAAATGCACCACAGGGCATAAAAATTGGACCACTGGACACCACGGACCTCAAAACTGAAAAGTGCTCCAAGTATTATGGTTTTTCATGTATAAGAATGCACTAGGGATAACGGGGCACCAAAATCCAAAAGTCTTATTTTCACACGAAAATAGCACAATGGGCCGAAAATGTACCACGGGCACCAAAATTGGACCACCAGGCAAGAATGCATCAGGGATCAATGGTCACCAAAATCCAAAAGACTTATTTTCGCATGAAAATTGCACAAATGGCCGAAAATGCACCACTGGCACCAAAATTGGACCACAGGGCACTACGGAACTCAAAACTAAAAAGTGCTATGAGCATTATAGTTTTTTTATGAATAAGAATGCACCAAGGATCACGGGGCACCAAAACCCAAAAGTCTTATTTTCACAGGAAAATTGCACAATAGGACGAAAATGCACCACCAGCACTAAAATTGGACCACGGGGCTACACAGACCTCAAAACTGAAAAGTGCTCTGAGGATTATGGTTTTTTATGCATAAGAATGCACCAGGGATCACATGGCACCAAAATCCAAAAGTCTTATTTTTGCACGAAAATTGCACAAATGGCCGAAAATGCACCACCAGCACCAAAATTGGACCACGGAGCACCACGAACCTCAAGACTATAAAGTGCTCTGAGCATGATGGTTTTTTATGTATAATAAATCACCAGGGATCACGGGGCACCAAAACCCAAAAGTCTTATTTTCGCACGAAAATTTCACAAATGGCCGAAAATGTACCACAGGAAGCAAAATTTGACCACTGGACACCACGGACCTTAAAACTAAAAAGTGCTGCGAGCATTATGGTTTTTTATGCATAAGAATGCACCAGGGATCACGGGGCACTGAAACCCAAAAGTCTTATTTATGCACGAAAATTGCACAAGTGGCTGACAATGCACCACCGACACCAAAATTGGACCACGGAGCACCAAGGACCTCAAGACTGAAAAGTGTTCGAGCATTATGGTTTTTTATGCATAAGAATGCACCAGGTATCACGGGGCACCAAAACCCAAAGGTCTTATTTTCGTACAAAAATTGCACCATGGGAAGCAAAATTTGACCACTGGACACCACGACCTCAAAACTGGAAAGTACTCAGTGCATTATGGTTTTTGATGTATAAAGAATGCACTAGGGATCACGGGGCACCAAAACCAAAGAGTTTTATTTTCGCACGAAAATTGCACAATGGGAAGAAAATGCACCACAGGCAGCAAAATTGGACCACGGGGCACCACGGACCTCAAAACTGAAAAGTGCTTCGAGCATTATGGTTTTTTATGCATAAGAATGCACCAGGGATCACAGGGTACCAAAACCCAAAAGTCTTATTTTCACACGAAAATTGGAAAAATGGCCGAAAATGCACCACAGGCACCAAAATTGGACCACGGAGCACCACGGACCTGAAAACTGAAAAGTGTTGCGAGCATTATGGTTTTTTATGCATAAGAATGCACCAGGGATCATGGGGCACCAAAACCCAAAAGTCTTCTTTTCGCACGAAAATTTCACAAATGGCCGAAAATGCACCACGGGAAGCAAAATTTGACCACTTGACACCACGGACCTCAAAACTTAAAAGTGCTCTGAGCATTATGGTTTTTTATGCATAAGAATGCACCAGGGATCACGGGGCACCGAAACCCAAAAGTCTTATTTACGCACGAAAATTGCACAAATGGCCAACAATGCACCACCGACACCAAAATTGGACCATGGGTATCACGGAACTCAAAACTGAAAAGTGCTCCAAGCATCATGCATTTTTATGCATAAGAATTCCCCAAGGATCATAGGGCAGCAAAACCCAAAAGTTGCACCTTGAGCTAAAAATGTACCATGGGGCACCAAAATTTGACCTCGGGGCACCACGAACCTCAAAACTGAAAATTTCTCCGAGCATTACCATTTTTTATGCATCAGAATGTACCAGGGATCACGGGGGTACCAAAACCCAAAAGTCTTATTTTCGCATGAAAATTGCGCAATGGGCCGAAAATGCACCACCGGCACCAAAATTGGACCACGGGGCACCACGGACCTCAAAACTGAAAAGTGCTCCGAGAATTATGGTTTTTTATGCATAAGAATGCAGCAGGGATCACGGGAAACCAAAACCCAAAAGTCTTATATTCGTAGAAAATTGCACAAATTGCCAAACATGCACCACCAACACCAAAATTGGACCACGGAGCAGGACAGACCTCAAGACTAAAAAGTGTTCGAGCATTATGGTTTTTTATGCATAAGAATGCACCAGGTATCACGGGGCACCAAATTGCAAAGGTCTTATTTTTGCACGAAAATTGCTCCATGGGAAGCAAAATTTGACCACTAGACACCACGGACCTCAAAATTGGAAAGTACTCCATGCATTATGGTTTTTTATGTATAAAGAATGCACTAGCGATCACGGGGCACTAAAACCAAAGAGTCTTATTTTCGCACGAAAATTGCACAATGGGACGAAAATGCACCACGGGCACCAAAATTGGACCACGGGGTACCTCGGACCTCAAAACTGAAAAGTGCTCCAAGCATTATGGTTTTTTATGCATAAGAATGCACCAGGGATCACAGGGTACCAAAACCCAAAAGTCTTATATTCGCACGAAAATTGGACAAATGGCCGAAAATGCACCACCGGCACCAAAATTGGACCACAGAGCACCACAGACCTGAAAACTGAAAAGTGTTGTGAGCATTATGGTTTTTTATGCATAAGAATGCACCAGGGATCATGGGGCACCAAAACCCAAAAGTCTTATTTTCGCACAAAAATTTCACAAATGGCCGAAAATGCACCACGGGAAGCAAAATTTGACCACTGGACACCACGAACCTCAAAACTTAAAAGTGCTCCGAGCATTATGGTTTTTTATGCTTACGGACCTCAAGACAGAAAAGTGTTTCGAGCATTGTGGTTTTTTATGCATAAGAATGCACCAAGGATCACGAGGCACCAAAACCCAAATCTCTAATTTTCGCACGAAAATTCCACAAACGGCCGAAAATGCACCACGGGCACCAAAATTGGACCACGGGGCACCTCGAACCTCAAAACTGAAAAGTACTATGAGTATTATGGTTTTTTATGCAATAGAATGCACCAGGGATCACAGGGGATCAAAACTCGAAAGTCTTATTTTTTCACGAAAATTTCACAAATGGCCGAAAATGCACCACCGGCACCAAAATTGGACCACAGGGCACCATGGACCTCAAAACTGAAAAGTACTCCAAGCATTATGGTTTTTTATGCCTAAGAATGCACCAGGGATCAGGGGGCAGCAAAACCCAAAAGCCTTATTTTCGTACGAAAATTGCAAAATAGGCCGAAAATGCACCACGGGGACCAACATTGGACTACGGGGCACTGTGGACCTGAAAACTAAAAGTGCTCCAAGCATTATGGTTTTTTATGCATAAGAATGCACCTGGGATATTGGGGCACCAAAACCCAAAAGTCCTATTTTCGAATGAAAATTCCACAATGGGCCAACATTGCATCACGGGCACCAAAATTGGACCATGGGGCACCACGGACCTCAAAACTAAAAAGTGTTCCAAGCATTATTGTTTTTTATGCATAAGAATGCACCAGGGATCATGGGGCACCAAAACCCAAAAGTCTTATTTTAGCACGAAAATTGCAGAAAGGGCCGAAAATGCACCACGGGCACCAAAATTGGACCACGGGGCACCTCGGACCTCAAAACTGAAAAGTTCTATGAGCATTATGGTTTTTAATGCATAAGAATGCACCAGGGTTCATAGGGCACAAAAACCCAAAAGTCTTATTTTCGCACGAAAATTTCAGCAATGGCCGAAAATGCACCACGGGCACCAAAATTGGACCACGGGGCACCTCGGACCTCAAAACTGAAAAGTGCTCCAAGCATTTTGGTTTTTATGAATAAGAATGCACGAGGGATCACGGGGCACCAAAACCCAAAAGTCTTATTTTCGCACGAAAATTGGACAAATGGCCGAAAATGCATTACCGGCACCAAAATTGGTACCCGGGGCACCACAGACCTCAAAACTGAAAAGTGTTCCAAGCATTATGGTTTTCTATGCATAAGAATGCGCAAGGGCTCACGGGGCACCAAAACCCCAAAGTTTTATTTTCGCACGAAAATTGCACAAATAGCTGAAAATGCACCATTGGCACCAAAATTGGAGCACGGGGCACCACGAACCTCAAAACTAAAAAGTTTTCCAGGCCTTATGGTATTTTATGCATAAGAATGCACCAGGGATAACGGGGCACCAAAACCCAAAAGTCTTACTTTCGCACGAAAATTGCACAATGGGCCGAAAATGCACCACCGGCACCAAAATTGGACAACGGGGTACCATGGACCTCAAAACTGAAAGTGCTCCAAGCATTATGGTTTTTTATGCATAAGAATGCACCTGGGATATTGGGGCACCAAAACCCAAAAGTCTTATTTTCGAACGAAAATTGAACAATGGGCGGAGAATGCACCATGGGTACCAAAATTGGACCACGGGGCACCACGGACCTCAAAACTGAAAAGTGCTCCGACCAAGATGGTTTTTTATGCATAAGAATGCACCAGGGATCACGGGGCACCAAAACCCCTAAGTCTTATTTTCGCACGAAAATTGCACAAATTGTCGAAAATGCACCACCGGCACCGAAATTGGACCACGGGGCACCTCGAACCTCAAAACTGAATTGTTCTCTGAGCATTATGGTTTTTTATGCATAAGAATGCACCAAGGATCACAGGGTACCAAAATCCAAAAGTCTTATTTTCGCACGAAAATTGCACGATGGGCGAAAAATGCACCACGGGGACCATAATTGGACCGCGGGGCACGTCGGACCTCAAAACTGAAAAGTGCTGCGAGCATGATGGTTTTTTTTATGCTTAAGAATGCACCAGGGATCACGGGGCACCACAACCAAAAAGTCATATTTTCGTATGAAAATTGCACAGCAGGCCGAAAATGCACGATGGGAACCAAAATTCGACCATGGGACACCCCGGACCTCAATACCTAAAAGTGCTCTGAGCATTATGGTTTTTTATGCATAAGAATGCACCAGGGATCTCGGGGCACCAAAACCCAAAAGTCTTATTTTCGCACAAAAATTGCAAAAATGGCCGAAAATGCTCCACCGGCACCAAAATTGGACCACGGGGCACCTCGGACCTCAAAACTGAAAAGTTCTCTGAGCATTATGGTTTTTTGTGCATAATAATGCACCAGGGATCACATGGCACCAAAACCCAAAAGCTTATCTTCACACGAAAATTGCACAATGGGCCGAAATTGCACCACTGGCACCAAATTTTGACCAAGGGGCACCTCGGACCTCAATACCTAAAAGTTCTCCGAGCATTATTATTTTTTATGCGTAAGAATGCACCAGGGATCACAGGGCACGAAAAGCCAAAAGTCTTATTTTCGCACGAAAATTGCATAATGGGCCGAAAATGTACCACGGGCACCAAAATTGGAGCGCGGGACACGTCGGACCTCAAAACTGATAAGCGCTCTCAGCATTATGGTTTTTTATGCATAACCATGCACCAGGGATCACAGGGCACAAAAACCCAAAAGTTTTATTTTCGCACGAAAATTGCACAATGGGCTGAAATTGTACCACGGGCACCAAAATTTGACGAAGGGGCACCTCGGACCTCAATACCTAAAAGCGATCCGAGCATTATGGTATTTTATGCAAAAGAATGCACCAGGGATTACGGGGCACCAAAACCTAAAAGTCTTATTTTCGCATGAAAATTGCACAAATGGTAGAAAATGCACCACCGACACCAAAATTGGACAACGGGGCACCGCGGACCTCAAAACTGAAAAGAGTTCCGAGCATTATTGTTTTTTATGCATAAGATTGTGCCAGGGATCACTGGGCACCAAAACCCAAAAGTCTTATTTTCGCACGAAAGTTGCACAATGGGCCGAAAATGCACCACGGGCACCAAAATTGGACCACGGGGCACGTCGGACCTCAAAACTGAAAAGTGCTCGAAGCATTATGGCTTTTTATGCTTAAGAATGCACCAGGGATCATGGGGAATCAAAATCCAAAAGTCTTATTTTCGTACGAAGATTGCACAATGGGCCGAAATTATACCACGAGCACCAACATTGGACCACGGGGCACCTAGGACCCCAAAACTGAAAAGTGCTATGAGCATTACGGTTTTTTATGCTTAAGAATGCACCAGGGATCGCGGGGCACCAAAACCCAAAAGTCTTATTTTCGCACGAAAATTGCACAAATGGCTGAAAATGCACCACTTGCACCAAAATTGGACCACGGGGCACCACGAACCTCAAAACTGAAAAGTGCTCCGACCAAGATGGTTTTTTATGCATAAGAATGCACCAGGGATCATGGGACACCAAAACCCCAAAGTCTTATTTTTGCACAAAAATTGCACAAATTGTCGAAAATGCACCACCGGCACCGAAATAGGACCACGGGGCACCTCGGACCTCAAAACTGAAAAGTTCTCTGAGCATTATGGTTTTTTATGCATAAGAATGCACCAAGGATCACAGGGTACAAAAATCCAAAAGTCTTATTTTCGCACGAAAATTGCACGATGGGCCAAAAATGCACCACGGGCACCATAATTGGACCGCGGGGCACGTCGGACCTCAAAACTGAAAAGTGCTGCGACCATGATGGTTTTTTTTATGCTTAAGAATGCACCAGGGATCACGGGGCACCACAACCAAAAAGTCATATTTTTGCACGAAAATTGCACAGCAGGCCGAAAATGCACGACGGGAACCAAAATTCGACCATGGGACACCCCGGACCTCAATACCTAAAAGTGCTCTGAGCATTATGGTTTTATATGCATAAGACTGCACCAGGGATCTCGGGGCACCAAAACCCAAAAGTCTTATTTTCGCACGAAAATTGCAAAAATGGCCGAAAATGCTCCACCGGCATCAAAATTGGACCACGGGGCACCTCGGACCTCAAAACTGAAAAGTTCTCTGAGCATTATGGTTTTTTGTGCATAATAATGCACCAGGGATCACATGGCACCAAAACCCAAAAGCTTATCTTCACACGAAAATTGCACAATGGGCCGAAATTGCACCACTGGCACCAAATTTTGACCAAGGGGCACCTCGGACCTCAATACCTAAAAGTTCTCCGAGCATTATTATTTTTTATGCGTAAGAATGCACCAGGGATCACAGGGCACGAAAAGCCAAAAGTCTTATTTTCGCACGAAAATTGCATAATGGGCCGAAAATGTACCACGGGCACCAAAATTGGAGCGCGGGACACGTCGGACCTCAAAACTGATAAGCGCTCTCAGCATTATGGTTTTTTATGCATAACCATGCACCAGGGATCACAGGGCACAAAAACCCAAAAGTTTTATTTTCGCACGAAAATTGCACAATGGGCTGAAATTGTACCACGGGCACCAAAATTTGACGAAGGGGCACCTCGGACCTCAATACCTAAAAGCGATCCGAGCATTATGGTATTTTATGCAAAAGAATGCACCAGGGATTACGGGGCACCAAAACCTAAAAGTCTTATTTTCGCATGAAAATTGCACAAATGGTAGAAAATGCACCACCGACACCAAAATTGGACAACGGGGCACCGCGGACCTCAAAACTGAAAAGAGTTCCGAGCATTATTGTTTTTTATGCATAAGATTGTGCCAGGGATCACTGGGCACCAAAACCCAAAAGTCTTATTTTCGCACGAAAGTTGCACAATGGGCCGAAAATGCACCACGGGCACCAAAATTGGACCACGGGGCACGTCGGACCTCAAAACTGAAAAGTGCTCGAAGCATTATGGCTTTTTATGCTTAAGAATGCACCAGGGATCATGGGGAATCAAAATCCAAAAGTCTTATTTTCGTACGAAGATTGCACAATGGGCCGAAATTATACCACGAGCACCAAAATTGGACCACGGGGCACCTAGGACCCCAAAACTGAAAAGTTCTCTGAGCATTACGGTTTTTTATGCTTAAGAATGCACCAGGGATCGCGGGGCACCAAAACCCAAAAGTCTTATTTTCGCACGAAAATTGCACAAATGGCTGAAAATGCACCACTTGCACCAAAATTGGACCACGGGGCACCACGGACCTCAAAACTGAAAAGTGCTCCGACCAAGATGGTTTTTTATGCATAAGAATGCACCAGGGATCACGGGGCACCAAAACCCCAAAGTCTTATTTTCGCACAAAAATTGCACAAATTGTCGAAAATGCACCACCGGCACCGAAATAGGACCACGGGGCACCTCGGACCTCAAAACTGAAAAGTTCTCTGAGCATTATGGTTTTTTATGCATAAGAATGCACCAAGGATCACAGGGTTCCAAAATCCAAAAGTCTTATTTTCGCACGAAAATTGCACGATGGGCCAAAAATGCACCACGGGCACCATAATTGGACCGCGGGGCACGTCGGACCTCAAAACTGAAAAGTGCTGCGAGCATGATGGTTTTTTTTATGCTTAAGAATGCACCAGGGATCATGGGGCACCACAACCAAAAAGTCATATTTTCGCACAAAAATTGCACAGCAGGCCGAAAATGCACGACGGGAACCAAAATTCGACCATGGGACACCCCAGACCTCAATACCTAAAAGTGCTCCGAGCATTATGGTTTTTTATGCATAAGAATGCACCAGGGATCTTGGGGCACCAAAATCCAAAAGTCTTATTTTCGCACGAAAATTGCTAAATATGGCCGAAAATGCACTAGCGGCGCCAAAATTGGACCACGGGGCACCACAGACCTCAAAACTGAAAAGTGCTCTGAGCATGATGGTTTTTATGCATAAGAATGCACCAGGGATCACGGGGCACCAAAACCCAAAAGTCTTATTTTTGAACGAAAGTTGCACAATGGGTCGAAAATGCACCACGGGACACCAAAATTGGACCACGGGACACCTCCGACCTCAAACACTTTAAAGTGGTCCAAGCATTATGGTTTTTTATACATAAGAGTGCACCAAGGATCATGGGGCACCAAAACCCAAAAGTCTTATTTTCGCACGAAAATTGCAAAATATGGCCGAAAATGCACCAGCGGCACCAAAATTGGACCACGGGGCACCACAGACCTCAAAACTGAAAAGTGCTATGAGCATGATGGTTTTTTATGCATAAGAATGCATCAGGGATCACGGGGCACCAAAACCCAAAAGTCTTATTTTCGCATGAAAATTGCACAAATGGCCAAAAATGCACCACTGACACTAAAATTGGACCACGGGGAACCATGGACCACAAAACTAAAAAGATTTCTGAGCATTATTGTTTTTTATGCATAAGAATGTACCAGGGATCATGGGGCACCAAAACCCAAAACTCTTACATTCGCACGAAAATTGCACAATGTACTGAAAATGCTCCACAGGCACCAAAATTGGACCACGGTGCACCTCGGACCTCAAAACTGAAAAGTTCTCTAAGCTTTATGGTTTTTATGGATAAGAATGCACCAGGGATCACGGGGCACCAAAACCCAAAATTCTTATTTTCGAACGAAAATTGCACAATGGGCCGAAAATGCACCACCGGCAGCAAAATTGGACCACGGGGCACCACGGACCTCAAAACTTAAAAGTGCTTCAAGCTTTACGATTTTTTATGCATAAGAATGCACCAGGGATTGCGGGGCAGCAAAACCCAAAATTCTTATTTTCGCACGAAAATTGCACAATGGGCCGAAATTGCACCACCAGCACCAAAATTGGACCAAGGGGCACCTCGGACCTCAAAACTGAAATTTGCTCTGAGCATGATGGTTTTTTATGCATAAGAATGCACCAGGGATCACGGGGCACCAAAACCCAAAAGTCTTATTTTCACACGAAAGTTTCACAATGGGCCGAAATGCACCACGGGACACCAAAATTGGACCACGGGACACCTCGGACCTCAAACACTTTAAAGTAGTCCAAGCATTATGGTTTTTTATGCATAAGAATGCACCAAGGATCACGGGGCACCAAAATCCAAAAGTCTTATTTTCGCACGAAAATTGCAAAAATGACTGAAAATGCACCACTAGCACCAAAATTAGACCACGGGACACCACGGACCTCAAAACTGAAAAGTGCTCTGAGCATGATGGTTTTTTATGCATAAGAATGCACCAGGGATCACGGGGCACCAAAACCCAAAAGTCTTATTTTTGCATGAAAATTGCACAAATGGCCGAAAATGCACCACTAACACCAAAATTGGACCACGGGGAACCATGGACCACAAAACTAAAAAGATTTCTGAGCATTATTGTTTTTTATGCATAAGAATGTACTAGGGATCATGGGGCACCAAAACCCAAAACTCTTACATTCGCACGAAAATTGCACAATGTATTGAAAATGCTCCACAGGCACCAAAATTGGACCACGGTGCACCTCGGACCTCAAAACTGAAAAGTACTCTAAGCTTTATGGTTTTTATGGATAAGAATGCACCAGGGATCACGGGGCACCAAAACCCAAAATTCTTATTTTCGAACGAAAATTGCACAATGGGCCGAAAATGCACCACCGGCAGCAAAATTGGACCACGGGGCACCACGGACCTCAAAACTTAAAAGTGCTTCAAGCTTTACGATTTTTTATGAATAAGAATGCACCAGGGATTGCGGGGTAGCAAAACCCAAAATTCTTATTTTCGCACGAAAATTGCACAATGGGCCGAAGTTGCACCACCAGCACCAAAATTGGACCACGGGGCACCTCGGACCTCAAAACTGAAAAGTTCTCAGAACATTATGGTTTTGTATGCATAAGAATGCACCATGGATCACGGGGCACCAAAACCCAAAAGTCCTATTTTCGCACGAAAATTGCACAACGGGCTGAAGATCCACCACGGGAACCAAAATTGGACCATGGGGCATGTCGGACCTCAAAACTGAAAAGTTCTCCAAGCATTATGGTTATTTATGCATAAGAATGCACTAGGGTTCACGGCGCACAAAAACCCCAAAGTCTTATTTTCCCATGAAAATTGCATAATGGGCCGAAAATGCACCACGGACACCAAAATTGGACCACGGGGCACCTCGGACCTCAAAACTAAATAGTGCTATAAGCATTATGGTTTTTTATGCATAAGAATGCACCAGGGGTCACGGGGCACCAAAATCCAAAAGTCTTATTTTGGCACGAAAATTGCACAATGGGCCGAAAATGCACCACGGCCACAAAAATTGGACCACGGGGCACCTCAGACCTCAAAACTGAAAAGTGCTCCGAGATTTATGGTTTTTTTAGGGATAAGAATGCACCAGGGATGACGGTTTACCCAGACCCAAAAGTCTTATTTTCGCCCAAAAAATTGCACAAACGGCTGAAAATGTACCACTGGAACCAAAATTGGACCACGAGTCACCCCGGACTTCAAAACTTAAAAGTGCTCCGAGCATTTTGGTTTTTTATGCACAAGAATGCACAAGGGATCACGGGGCACCAAAACCCAATAGTCTTATTTTTGCACGAAAATTGCACAATGGGCCAAAAATGCACCACCGGTACCAAAGTTAGACCACGGGGCACCTCGGACCTCAAAATTGAAAAGTGCTATGAGCATTATGGTATTTTATGCATAAGAATGCACCAGGGATCACGGGGCACCCAAACCCAAAAGTATTATTTTCGCATGAAAATTGCACAAATGGTCGAAAATGCACCACCGGCACCTAAATTGGACCACGGGGCTCCACGGACCTCAAAACTGAAAAGTGCTCCAAGCATTATGGTTTTTTATGCATAAGAATCCACCAGGGATCACGGGGCACCAAAACCCAAAAGTTTTATTTTCGCACGAAAATTGCACAATGGGTCGAAAATGCACCACGGGCACCAAAATTGGACCATGGGGCACCTTGGACCTCAAAACTGAAAAGTGCTCCGAAGAATTATGGTATTTTATGCATAAGAATGCACCAGGGATCATGGGGCACCTAAACCCAAAATTGTTACTTTCGCATGAAAAATGCATAAATGCGGAAAAATGCACCACCAGCACCAAAATTGGACCACGGGGCACCACGGTCCTCAAAACTAAAAAGTACTTCAAGCATTATGGTTTTATATGCAAAGAATGCACTAGGGATCATGGGTCACCAAAACCCAAAAGTCCTATTTTCGCACGAAAATTGTACAATGGGCCGAAAATGCGCCACGGGCACCAAAATTGGACCACAGGGCATGTCGGACCTCAAAACTGAAAAGTTCTCCGAGTATTATGGTTTTTTATGCATAGGAATGCACCAAGGATCATGGGGCACCAAAACCCAAAATTCTTATTTTCGTATGAAAATTGCACAAATGGCCGAAAATGCACAATCGACACCAAAATTGGACCACGGGGCACGACGGACCTCCAAACTGAAAAGAGTTCTATGCATTATGGTTTTTTATGCATAACAATCCACCAGGGATCCCGAGGCACCAAAACCCAAAACTCTTATTTTCGCACGAAAATTGCACAATGGACCGAAAATGCAGCAGGGCACCAAAATTTGACCTCGGGGCACCTCGGTCCTCAAAACTGAAAAGTGCTCCAAGCATTATGGTTTTTTATGCATAAGAATGCACCAGGGATCATGGGGCACCAAAACCCAAAAGTCTTATTTTTGCACGAAAATTGCACAATGGGCCGAAAATGCACAACGGGCACCAAAATTGGACCACGGTGCACCTCGGACCTCAAAACTGAAAAGTGCTCCAAGTATTATGGTTTTTTATGCATAAGAATGCACCAGGGATCACGGGGCACCAAAACCCAAAAGTCTTATTTTCGCACGAAAATGGCACAATGGGCCGAAAATGCACTTCGGGCACCAAAATTGGACCACGGGGAACCTCGGACCTCAAAACTGAAAAGTACTCCAAAGCATTATGGTATATTATTTATAATAATGCACCAGGGATCACGGGGCACCAAAACCCAAAAGTCTTATTTTCGCACGAAAATTGCACAAAAGGCCGAAAATGCACCACCGGCACCAAAATTGGACCACGGGGCACCACGGACCGCAAAACTAAAAAGTGCTCCATGAATTATGGTTTTATGCATAAGAATACACCATGGATCACGAGGCACCAAAACCGAAAAGTCCTATTGTTGCACGGGAATTGCACAATGGGTCGAAAATGCACCACGGGCACCAAAATTGGACCGCGAGGAACGTCGGACCTCAAAACTGAAAAGTGCTTCGAGCAATATGGTTTTTTATGCATAAGAATGCACCAGGGATCATGGGGTACCAAAACCCAAAAGTCTTATTTTCGCACGAAAATTGCACAATGGGCCGAAAATGCACCACCGGCACCAAAATTGGACCACGGGGCACCTCGGACCTCAAAACTGAAAAGTTCTCTGAACATTATGGTTTTTATACATAAGAATGCACCATGGATCACGGGGCACCAAAACCAAAAAGTCCTATTTTCGCACGAAAATTGCACAATGGGCCGAAGATGCACCACGGGCACCAAAATTGGACCATGGGGCATGTCGGACCTCAAAACTAAAAAGTTCTCTGGGTATTATGGTTATTTATGCATAATAATGCACCAGGGTTCACGGCGCACCAAAACTGAAAAGTGCTCCGAGAATTATGGTTTTTTTATGGATAAGAACGCACCAGGGATAACGGTTTACCCAAACCCTAAAGTCTTATTTTCGCATGAAAATTGCACAAACGGCTGAAAATGTACCACTGGAACCAAAATTGGACTACGAGTTACCTCGGACCTCAAACTTAAAAGTGCTCCGAGCATTTTGGTTTTTTATGCACAACAATGCACCAGGGATCACGGGGCACCAAAACCCAATAGTCTTATTTTTGCACGAAAATTGCACAATGGGCCGAAAATGCACCACCGGTACCAAAGTTAGACCACGGGGCACGTCGGACCTCAAAATTGAAAAGTACTTTGAGCATTATGGTATTTTATGTATAAGAATGCACCAGGGATCATGGGGCACCCAAACCCAAAAGTATTATTTTCGCATGAAAATTGCACAAATGGTCGAAAATGCACCACCGGCACCTAAATTGGACCACGGGGCTCAACGGACCTCAAAACTGAAAAGTGCTTCAAGCATTATGGTTTTTTATGCATAAGAATCCACCAGGGATCGCGGTGCACCAAAACCCAAAAGTTTTATTTTCGCACGAAAATTGCACAATGGGCCCAAAATGCACCACGGGCACCAAAATTGGACCATGGGGTACCTTGGACCTCAAAACTGAAAAGTGCTCCGAAGCATTATGGTATTTTATGCATAAAAATGCACCAGGGATAACGGGGAACCTAAACCCAAAAGTGTTACTTTCGCATGAAAATTGCACAAATGCCAAAAAATGCACCACCAGCACCAAAATTGGACCACGGGGCACCATGGACCTCAAAAATAAAAAGTGCTTCAAGCATTACGGTTTTTTAAGCAAAGAATGCACTAGGGATCATGGGGCACCAAAACCCAAAAGTCTTATTTTGGGACGAAAATTAAGGCATGTGCCGAAATGCACCACGAGCACCAAAATTGAACTACGAGGCACCACGGACCTCAAAATTGAAAAGTGCTCCGAGCATTATGGTTTTTTATGCATAAGAATGCACCAGGGATCACGGGGCACCAAAACCCAAAAGTCTTATTTTGGCACTAAAATTGGACCATGTGCCGAAAATGCACCACGGGCACCAAAAATGGACCACGGGGCACCACGGACCTCAAAACTGAAAAGTGCTTAGAGCATTATGGTATTTTATGCATAAGAATGCTCCAGGGATCAATGGGCACCAAAACCCAAAAGTCTTATTTTGGCACAAAAATTAGACCATGTGCCGAAAATCGACCACAGGCACCAAAAATGGACCACGGGGTACCACGGACCTCAAAAGTGAAAAGTGCTCTGAGCTTTATGGTATTTTATGCGTAAGAATACTCAGGGATCAATAAGCACCGAAACCCAAAAGTATTATTTTGGCACGAAAATTGGACAATATGCCGAAAATGCACCATAGGCACCAAAATTGGACCACGGGACACCACGAACCTCAAAACTGAAAAGTGCTCCGAGCATAATGGTTTTTTATGCATAAGAATGCACCACGGATCACGGGGAACCAAAACCCAAAAGTCTTATTTTGGCACGAAAATTACACCATGTGCGGAAAATGCACCACGGGCACCAAATTTGGACCACGGGGCACTACGTACCTCAAAACCAAAAAGTGCTCCGAGTAAGATGGTTTTTTATGCATAAGAATGAACCAGGGATAACGGGGCACCAAAACCCAAAAGTCAGATTTTGGCACGAAAATTGCACCATTTGCCAAAAAAGCACCACGGGGTTCGAAAATTGGACCACTGGACACCACGGACCTCAAAACCTAAAAGTGTTCCGAGCATGATGGTTTTTTATGCATAAGAATGCATTAGGGATAACGGAGCACCAAAAATCAAAAGTCTTATATTGGCACGAAAATTAAACCACGTGGCAAAAAATGCACCACGAGCACCAAAATTGGACCACGGGGCACCAGGGACCTCAAAACTGAAAAGTGCTCTGAGCATTATGGTTTTTTTGTGCATAAGAATGAACCAGGGATCACGGGGAACCAAAACCCAAAAGTCTTATTTTGGCACGAAACTTAAGCCATGTGCCGAAATGCACCATCGGCACCAAAATTAGACCACGGGGCACCACGGACCTCAAAACTAAAAAGTGCTCCGAGAATTATGGTTTTTTATGCATAAGAATGCACTAGGGATAACGGGGCACCAAAACCCAAAAGTCTTATTTTTGGCACTAAAATTGGACCATGTGCCGATAATGCACCACGGGGACCAAAAATGGACCACGGGGTACCATGGACCTCAAAACTGAAAAGTGCTCTGAGCATTATGGTTTTTTATGCATAAGAATGCTCCAAGGATCACGGGGCACCAAAACCCAAAAGTCTTATTTTGGCACAGAAATTGCACTATGTGCCGAAAATTCACCACGGGACCCAAAATTGGACCACGGGGGACCACGAACCTCAAAACTGAAAAGTGCTTCGAGCATTATGGTTATTTATGCGTAAGAATGCACCAGGGATCACGGGGCACCAAAACCCAAAAGTCTTATTTTCGGACGAAAATTGCACAAATGGCCGAAAATGCACCACCGGCACCAAAATTGTACCACGGGGCACCACAGACCTCAAAACTGAAAAGTGCTCCAAGCGTTATATATTTTAATGCATAACAATACACTAGGGATCACGGGGCACCAATACCCAAAAGTCTTATTTTTGCACGAAAATTGCGCAATGGGCCGGAAATGCACTACTGGCACGAAAATTGGACCACGGGGGACCACGAACCTCAAAACTTAAAAGTGCTCCCAGCATTATGGTTATTTATGCGTAAGAATGCACCAGGGATCACGGGTACCAAAACCCAAAAGTCTTATTTTCGGACGAAAATTGCACAAATGGCCAAAAATGCACCACCGGCACCAAAATTGAACCACGGGGCACCACAGACCTCAAAACTGAAAAGTGCTCCAAGCGTTATAGTTTTTTATGCATAACAATACACTAGGGATCACGGGGCACCAATACCCAAAAGTCTTATTTTCGCACGAAAATTGCGCAATGGGCCGAAAATGCACTACTGGCACCAAAATTGGACCACGGGGGACCACGAACCTCAAAACTGAAAAGTGCTCTGAGCGTTATGGTTTTTTATGCATAAAAATGCACCAGGGATCACAGGGCACCAAAACCCAAAAGTCTTATTTTTAGACGAAAATTGCACAAATGGGTGAAAATGCACCACCGACACCAAAATTGGACCACGAGGCACCACGAACCTCAACATTGAAAAGTGCTCAGAGAATTATGGTTTTTTATGCCTAAGAATGCCCCAACGATCACTGGGCACAAAAAGCTAAAAGTCTTATTTTGTCGCAGAAATTGCACCATAGGCCAAAAATGCACCACGAGGCACCAAAATATGACTACTGGACACGGCGAACCTCAAAATTGAAAAGTCCTCCGAGCATTATTGTTTTTTATGTATAAGAATGCACCAGGGATCATGGGGCACCAAAACCCAAAAGTCTTATTTTGGCACGACAGTTGCATTATGTGCCGAAAATGCACCACGGGCAACAAAATTTGACCACGGGGCACCACGGACCTCAAACCTGAAAAGTGCTCCAAGCATTATTTTTTTTTATGCATAAGAATGCACCACGGATCATGGGGCACCAATACGCAAACGTGTTATTTTCGCACGAAAATTGCACAAGAATTATGGGTCGGAAACTGAAAAGTGCTACAAGCATTATGGTTTTTTATGCATAAGAATGCTCCAGGGATCACGAGGCACCAAAACCGAAAGGTCTTATATTCGCACTAAAATTGCACAATGGGTCGGAAATGCACCACAGCCACCAAAATTGGACCACGGAGCACCACATACCTCAAAACTGAAAAGTGCTCAGAGCATTATGGTTTTGGTGCAGAAGAATGCACCAGGGATCACGTGGCACCAAAAACCAAAAGTCTTATTTTCGCTCGAAAATTGTACAAATTGCCGAAAATGCTCCATCGGCACCAAAATTGGACCACCGGGCACAACGGATCTCAAAACTGAAAAGTGCTCCAAGCATGATGGTTTTTTATGCATAAGAATGCTCCAGGGATCATGGGGCACCAAAACCCAAAAGTCTTATTTTCCGACTAAAATTGTACAAATGGCCGAAAATGTACCACCGACACCAAAATTGGACCACCGAGCACCTCGGACCTCAAAACTGAAAAGTTCTCTAAGCATGATGGTTTTTTATGCATAAGAATGCACCAGGGATCACGGGGCAACAAAACCCAAACTCTTTTTTTCCCACAAAAATTGCACAATGGGCCGAAAAGGCACCTCCGGCACCAAAATTGGACCACGGGGCACCTCGGACCTCAAAACTGAAAAGTACTTTGAGCGTTATGGTTGTTTATGCATAAGAATGCACCAAGGATAATGGGGCACCAAAACCCAAAAGTCTTATTTTTGAACGAAGATTGTACAATGGGCCGAAAATGCACGACGGGCACCAAAATCTGTCCACGGGGCACCTCGGACCTCAAAACTAAAAAGTGCTCTGAGCATTATCGTTTTTCATGCAAAAGAATACACCAGGGATCACGGGGGCACCAAAACACAAAAGTCTTATTTTGGCACGAAAATTGAACAAATGGCCGAAAATGCTCCATCGACACCAAAATGGGACCACCGGGCACCACAGACCTTAAAACTGAAAAGTGCTTCGCACATGATGGTTTTTTATGCATAAGAATGCACCAGGGATCACGGGGCACCAAAACCCAAAAGTCTTATTTTCCCACGAAAATTGCACAAATGGCCGAAAATGGACCACTGGCACGAAAATTGGACCACAGGGTACCTCAGACCTCAAAACTGAAAGTTTCTCTAAGCATTATGGTTTTTTATGCATAAGAATGCACCAAGGATCACGGGACACCAAAACCCAAAAGTCTTTTTTTCGCACGAAAATTGCACAATGGGCCGAAAAGGCACCTCCGGCACCAAAATTGGACCACGGGGCACCTTGGACCTCAAAACTGAAAAGTGCTCTGAGCGTTATGGTTGTTTATGCATAAGAATGCCCCAGGAATAATGGGGCACCGAAACCTAAAAGTCTTATTTTCGAACGAAGATTGCACAATGGGCCGAAAATGCACAACGGGCACCAAAATCTGTCCACGGGGCACCTCGGACCTCAAAACTAAAAAGTGCTCTGAGCATTATGGTTTTTTATGCATAAGAATGCACCAGGGATCACGGGGCACCAAAACGCAAAAGTCTTATTTTCCCACTAAAATTGCACAAATGGCCAAAATGGACCACCAGCACCAAAATTGGACCATGGGGCACCTCAAACCTCAAAACTGAAAAGTCCACAAAGCATTATGATTTTTTATGCATAAGAATGCACCAGGGATCACGGGGCACCAAAACCCAAAAGGCTTATTTTCGCACGAAAATTGCAGAAATGGCAAAAAAAGCAACACCGGAACCAAAATTGGACCACGAGGCACCACGAACCTCAAAATTGAAAAGTGTTCCAAGCATTATGGTTCTTTATGCATAAGAATGCACCAGTCATCATGGGGCACCAAAACCCAAAAGGCTTATTTTCGCACGAAAATCGTACAAATGGCAAAAAATGCAACACCGGATTTTGGACCACGAGGCACCACGGACCTCAAAATTGAAAAGTGTTCTGAGCGTTATGGTTCTTTATGCATAAGAATGCACCATGGATCACAGGGCACTAAAACCCAAAAAACTTTTTTTCGCACGAAAATTGCACAAATGGCCGAAAATGCACTACCGACACCAAAATTGGACCACGGGGAACCACAGACCTCAAATAAAAAAAGTCTTCTGAGCATTATGGTTTTATGCATAAGAATGCCCCAGGGATCACGTGGTACCAAAACCCAAAAGTCTTATTTTCGCATGAAAATTGCACAAATGGCCGAAAATGCACCACCGACACCAACATTGGACCATGGGGCACCACACACCTTAAAACTGAAAAGAGTTCCAAGAATTATGGTTTTTTATGCATAAGAATGCACCAGGGATCGCTGGGCACCAAAACCCAAAAGTCTTAGCTTCGCATGAAAATTGCACAAATTTCAGAAAATGTACCATGGGCACCAAAATTGGACCACGGGGCACCTTGGACCTCAAAACTGAAAAGTGGTCTGAGCATTATGGTTTTATATTCATAAGAATGCACCAGGGATCGCGGGGCACAAAAACCCAAAAGTCTTACTTTCGCACGAAAATTGCACAAATGGCCGAAAATGCTCCATTGGCACCAAAATTGGACCACCGGGCACAACGGACCTCAAAACTGGAAAGTGCTCTGAGTATTGTGGTTTTTTATGGACAAGAATGCACCAGGGATCGCGGGGAACCAAAACCCAAAAGTCTTATTTTCTCATGAAAATTGCACAAATGGAAGAAAATGTACCACGGGCAGAAAAATTGGATCACGGGGCACCTCGGACCTCAAAACTGAAAAGTGCTCCTAGCATTATGGTTTTTTATGCATAAGAATGCACCAGGGATCACGGGGCACCAAAACCCAAAAGTCTTATTTTCGCATCAAGATTGCACAATGTGCCGACAATGCAGCACCGACACCAAAATTGGACGACGGGGCACCTCGGACCTCAAAATTGAAAAGTGCTCCGAGCATTGTGGTTTTTTATGCATAAGAATGCACTAGGGATAACGGGGCACTAAAACCCAAAAGTCTTATTTTCGCACGAAAATTGCACAAATCGCCGAAAACATACCACGGGTACCAAAATTGGACCACGGGGCTCCACGGACCTCAAAACTGAAAAGTGCTCCGAGCATGACGGTTTTTTATGCATAAGAATGCACCAAGGATCACGGGGCACCAAAATCCGAAAGTCTTATTTTCGCACGAAAATTGCACAAATGGCCGAAAATACACCACCAGCACCAAAATTGGACAACAGGGCACCTTGGACCTCAAAACTGAAAGGTTCTCCAAGAATTATGGTTTTTTATGCATAAGAATGCACCAGGGATCACGGGGCACCAAAACCCAAAAGTCTTTTTTTCGTACGAAAATTGCACAGTGGGCCGAAAATGCAACACTGGCACCCAAATTCGACCACGGTGCACCTCGAACCCCAAAACTGAAAAGTACTCCGAGCTTTGTGGTTTTTTATGGATAAGAATCCACCAGGGATCACGGGGAACCAAAACCCAAAAGTCTTATTTTCGCATGAAAATTGCACAAATGGCCCAAAATGTACCACGACCACAAAAATTGGATCACGGGGCACCTCAGACCTCAAAACTGAAAAGTGCTCCTAGCATTATGGTTTTTTATGAATAAGATGCACCAGGGATTACGGGGCACCAAAACCCAAAAGTCTTATTTTCGCACGAAGATGCACAATGGGCCGAAAATGCACCACCGGCACTAAAATTGGACCACGGGGCACCTCGGACCTCAAAACTGAAAAGTGCTCTGAGCATTATGGTTTTTTATGCATAAGAATGCACAAGGGTTCATGGGGCACCAAAACCCAAAAGTCTTATTTTCGCACGAAAATTGTACAAATAGCCGAAAATGCACCACCGGTACCAAAATTGGACCACTGGGCACCTCGGACCTCAAATCTGAAAAGTGCTTCGAGCATTATTGTTTTTTATGCATAAGAATGCACCAGGGATAACGGGGCACCAAAACCCAAAAGTCTTATTTTCGCACGAAAATTGAACAACGGGCGGAAAATGCACCACGGGCAACAAAATTGGACCACTGGGCACCTCGGACCTCAAAAGTAAAAAGTGCTCCGAGCATTATGGTTTTTTATGCATGAGAATGCACCAGGGATCACGGGGCACCAAAACCCAAAAGTTTTATTTTCGCACGAAAATTGCACAAATGGCCGAAAATGCACGACCGGCACCAAAATTGGACCACGGGGCACCTTGGAACTCAAAATTGAAAGGTTCTCCAAGCATTAGGGTTTTTTATGCATTAGAATGCACCAGCGATCACGGGTCCCCAAAACCCAAAACTCTTATTTTCGCACGAAAATTACAAAATGGGCAGAAATTGCACCATGGACACATAATTGGACCACGGGGCACCTCGGACCTCAAAACTGAAAAGTGCTCCGAGCATTCATGTTTTTTATGCATAAGAATGCTCCAGGGATCACGGGGCACCAAAACCCAAAACTCTTATTTTCGCCCGAAAATTGCACAATGGGCGGAAAATGCACCACTGGCACCAAAATTGAACCACGGGGCACCTCGGACCTCAAAACTGAAAAGTTCTCTGAGTATTATTGTTTTTTATGCATAAGAATGCACCAGAGATCATGGGGCACCAAAACCCAAAAGTCTTATTTTTGCACGAAAATTCCACAAATGGCCGAAAATGTACCACGAGCACCAAAATTGGACCACGGGGCACCTCGGACCTCAAAACTGAAAAGTGCTCTGGGCATTATGATTTTTTATGGTTAAGAATGCACTATGGATTACGGGGAACCAACACCCAAAAGTCTTTTTTTTCGCACTAAATTGCACAATGGGCCGAAAATGCAACACGGGCACCAAAATTCGTCCACAGGGCACCTCGAACCTCAAAACTGAAAAGTTCTCCGAGCATTGTGGTTTTTTACGGATAAGAATGCACCAGGGCTCAAGGGAACCAAAACCCAAATGTCTTATTTTCGCATGAAAATTGCAGAAGTGGACGAAAATGTACTACGGGAACAAAAATTCGATCACGGGGAACCTCGGACGTCAAAACTTAAAAGTGCTCATAGCATTATGGTTTTTTATGCATTAGAATGCACCAGGGATCGCGGGGCACCAACACCCAAAAGTCTTATTTTCGCACGAAGATTGCACAATGTGCCGACAATGCACAACCGGCACCAAAATTGGACCACGGGGCACCTCGGACCTCAAAACTGTAAAGTGCTCCAAGCATTGCGGATTTTATGCATAAGAATGCTCCAGGGATCACGGGGCACCAAAACCCAAAACTCTTATTTTCGCCTGAAAATTGCACAATGGGCGAAAAATGCACCACAGGCACCAAAATTGGACCACGGGGCACCTCGGACCTCAAAATTGAAAAGTTCTCTGAGTATTATTGTTTTTTATGCATAAGAATGCACCAGAGATCATGGGGCACCAAAACCCAAAAGTCTTATTTTCGTACGAAAATTCTACAAATGGCCGAAAATGTACCACGAGCACCAAAATTGGACCACGGGGCACCTCGGACCTCAAAACTGAAAAGTGCTCTGGGCATTATGATTTTTTATGGTTAAGAATGCACTATGGATCACGGGGAACCAACACCCAAAAGTCTTTTTTTCGCACTAAATTGCACAATGGGCCGAAAATGCAACACGGACACCAAAATTCGTCCACAGGGCACCTCGAACCTCAAAACTGAAAAGTTCTCCGAGCATTGTGGTTTTTTACGGATAAGAATGCACCAGAGCTCAAGGGAACCAAAACCCAAATGTCTTATTTTCGCATGAAAATTGCACAAATGGACGAAAATGTACCACGGGAACAAAAATTCGATCACGGGGAACCTCAGACGTCAAAACTTAAAAGTGCTCATAGCATTATGGTTTTTTATGCATTAGAACGCACCAGGGATCGCGCAGCACCAACACCCAAAAGTCTTATTTTCTCACGAAGATTGCATAATGTGCCGACAATGCACCACCGGTACCAAAATTGGACCACGGGGCACCTCGGACCTCAAAACTGAAAAGTGCTCCGAGCATTGCGGATTTTATGCATAAGAATGCACCATGGTTCATGGGGCACCAAAATCTGAAAGTCTTATTTTCGCACGAAAATTGGACAAATGGCCGAAAATGCACCATCGGCACCAAAATTGGATCACGGGGCACCTTGGACCTCAAAACTGAAAGGTTCTCCAAGCATTATGGTTTTTTATGCATAAGAATGCACCAGGGATCAAGGGGCACCAAAACCCAAAAGTCTTTTTTTCGCACGAAAATTGCACAATGGGCCGAAAATGCAACACGGGCACCAAAATTCAACCACGGGGAACCTCGGACCTCAAAACTGAAAAGTGCTCCGAGCATTGTGGTTTTTTATGGATAAGAATGCACCAGGGATCACAGGGAACCAAAACCAAAAAGTCTTATTTTCGCACGAAAATTGCACAATGGGCGGAAAATGCATCACGGGCACCAATATTGGACCACGGGGCACCTCGGACCTCAAAACTGAAAGTCCTCCGAGCATTATGGTTTTTTATGGATAAGAATGCACCCGGGATGACGGGGAACCAAAACCCAAAAGTCTTATTTTCGCACGAAAATTGTACAAAAGGCCGAAAATGCACCACTGACACCAAAATTGGACCACGGGGTACGACGGACCTCAAAACTCAAGAGTGCTCCAAGCATGATGGTTTTTTATGCATAAGAATGCAGCATGGATCACGGGGCACCAAAATCCAACAGTCTTAGTTTCGCACAAAAATTGAACAAATGGCCAAAAATGCACCACTGGCATCAAAATTGGACCACGGGGCACCTCGGACCTCAAATCTGAAAAGTCCTCCGAGCATTATGATTTTTTATGGATAAGAATGCACCAGGGATCACGGGGAACCAAAACCCAAAAGTCTTATTTTCGCACGAAAATTGCACAATGGGCGGAAAATGCACCACGGGCACCAATATTGGAGCACGGGGCACCTCGGACCTCAAAACTGAAAGTTCTCTGAGAATTATGGTTTTTTATGGATAAGAATGCACCATGGATCACGGGGAACCAAAACCCAAAAGTATTATTTTCGTACGAAAATTGCACAAATGGCCGAAAATGCACCATCGGCACCAAAATTGGACCACGGGGCACCTCGGACCTCAAAACTGAAAAGTGCTCCAAGCATTATGGTTTTTTATGCATAAGAATGCACTAGGGATCATGGGGCACCAAAACCCAAAAGTCTTATTTTCGCACAAATTCCACAAATGGCCGAAAATGTACCAGGAGCACCAAAATTGGACCACGGGGAACCTCGGACCTCAAAACTGAAAAGTGCTCCGAGCATTATGGTTTTTTATGCATTAGAATGCACCAGGGATCACGGGGCACCAAAACCCAAAAGTCTTATTTTCGCATGAAAATTGCACAAATGGCCGAAAATGCACCACCGACAACAAAATTGAACCACGGGGTACGACGGACCTCAAAACTGAAAAGTGCTCCAAGCATGATGGTTTTTTATGCATAAGAATGCAGCATGGATCACGGGACACCAAAATCCAAGGGTCTTAGTTTCGCACAAAAATTGAACAAATGGCCGAAACTGCACCACCGACACCAAAATTGGATTACGGGGTACCTCGGACCTAAAAATTGAAAAGTCCTCCGAGCATTATGATTTTTTATGGATATGAATGCACCAGGGATCACGGGGAACCAAAACCCAAAAGTCTTATTTTCTCACGAAAATTGCACAATGGGCGGAAAATGCACCACGGGCACCAATATTGGACCACGGGGTACGACGGACCTCAAAACTGAAAAGTGCTCCGAACATGATGGTTTTTTGTGCATAAGAATGCAGCAGGGATCACGGGGCACCAAAATCGAAAAGTCTTATTTTCACATGCAAATTGCACAAATGGCCGAAAATACACCACCGACACCAAAATTGAACCACGGGGCAGCACGGACCTTAAAACAGTAAAGAGTTCCAAGCATTGTGGTTTTTTCTATATAAGAATGCACCAGGAATCACGGGGCACCAAAACCCAAAAGTTTTATTTTCGCACGAAAATTGCACAATGGGCCGAAAATGCACCACGGGCACCAAAATTGAAAAGTGCTTTGAGCATTATGGTTTTTTATGGATAAGAAAGCACAAGGGATAACGGGGCACCAATACCCAAAAGTCTTATTTTCGCACGAAAATTGCACAAATTGGCGAAAATGTACCAAGGGCACCAAAATTTGACCACGGGGCACCTCAGACCTCAAAGTTGAAAAGTGCTCCATTATGGTTTTTTATGCATAAGAATGCAACAGGGTTCACGGGGCACCAAAACCCAAAAGTCTTATTTTTGCACGAAAATTACATAATGGGCCGAAAATGCACCACGGGCACCAAAATTGCAACATGGGGCACCTCGGACCTCAAAACTGAAATGTGCTATGAGCATTATGGTTTTTTATTCGTAAGAATGCACCAGGGTTAACGAGGCACCAAAAACCAAAAGTCTTATTTTCGCACGAAAATTGCACAAATGGCTGAAAATGCACTACTGGCACCAAAATTGTTCCACGAGGCACCACGGACCTCAAAACTGAAAAGTGTTCCAAGCATTACGATTTTTTATGCATAAGAATGCACTAGGGATCATGGGGCACCAAAATCCAAAAGTCTTATTTTCGCACGAAAATTGCACAAACGACCGAAAATGAACCACGGGCACCAAAATTTGGCCATGGGGCACCTCGGACCTCAAAACTGGAAAGTTCTCCGAGCATTGTGGTTTTTTATGCATAAGAATGCACAAGGGATCACAGGGCACCAAAACCCAAAAGTCTTATTTTCGCATGAAAATTGTACAAATGGCAGAAAATGCACCATCGGCACCAAAATTGGACCACGGGGCACCACGAACCTGAAAACTGAAAAGTGTGTTGAGCATTATGGTTTTTTATGCATAAGAATGCACCATGGATTACGGGGCACCAAAACCCAAAAGTCTTATTTTCGCACTAAGATTGCACAATGGGCCGAAAATGAACAACGGGCACAAAAATTGGACCACGGTGCACCTCGGACCTCAAAACTGAAAAGTGCTTTGAACATTATGGTTTTTTATGCATAAGAATGCACCGGGGATCACGGGCCACCAAAACCCAAAAGTCTTATTTTCACATGAAAATTGCACAAATGGCCGAAAATGCACCACCGACACCAAAATTGGACCACGGGGCAGCACGGACCTTAAAACTGAAAAAGAGTTCCAAGCATTATGGTTTTTTATACATATGAATGCACCAGGGATCACGAGCCACCAAAACCCAAAAGTCTTATTTTCGCACGAAAATTACAAAATGCGACGAAAATGCACCACGGGCCCCAAAATTGAAAAGTACTCTGAGCATTATGGTTTTTTATCGATAAGAAAGCACCAGGGATCACGCGGCACCAATACCCAAAAGTCTTATTTTCGCACGAAAATTGCACAAATGGGCGAAAATGTACCACGGGGACCAAAATTTGACCACGGGGCACCTCGGACCTCAAAACTTAAAAGTGCTCCGAGCATTATGGTTTTTTATGCGTGAGAATGCAGCAGGGATCACGGGGCACCAAAACCCAAAAGTCTTATTTTCGCACGAAAATTGCACAATGGGCCGAAAATGCACCATGGGCAATAAAATTTGGCCACGGGGCACCTCGGACCTCAAAACTTAAAAGTGCTTCGAACATTATGGTTTTTTATGCATAAGAATGCACCGGGGATCACGGGCCACCAAAACCCAAAAGTCTTATTTTCACATGAAAATTGCACAAATGGCCGAAAATGCACCACCGACACAAAAATTGGACCACGGGGAAGCACGGACCTTAAAACTGAAAAGAGTTCCAAGCATTATGGTTTTTTATACATATGAATGCACCAGGGATCACGAGGCACCACAACCCAAAGTCTTATTTTCGCATGAAAATTGCACAATGCGACGAAAATGGACCACGGGCACCAAAATTGAAAAGTACTCTGAGCATTATGGTTTTTTTATGGATAAGAAAGCACCAGGGATCACGCGGCACTAATACCCAAAAGTCTTATTTTTGCACGAAAATTGCACAAAAGGCCAAAAATGCACCACTGACACCAAAATTGGACCACGGGGTACCTCGGACCTTGAAACTGAAAAGTGCTCCAAGCATTATGGTTTTTTATGCATCAGAATGCACTAGGGATCATGGGGCACCAAAACCCAAAAGTCTTATTTTCGCACAAAAATTGAACAAATGGCCGAAACTGCACCACCGGCACCAAAATTGGATTACGGGCACCTCGGACCTCAAAACTGAAAAGTCCTCCGAGCATTATGATTTTTTATGGATATGAATGCACCAGGGATCACGGGGAACCAAAACCCAAAAGTCTTATTTTCTCACGAAAATTGCACAATGGGCGGAAAATGCACCACGGGCACCAATATTGGACCACGGGATACCTCGGACCTCAAAACTGAAAGTCCTCCGAGCATTATGGTTTTTTATGGATAAGAATGCACCAAGGATCACGGGGAACCAATACCCAAAAGTCTTATTTTCGCACGAAAATTGTAGAAAAGGCCGAAAATGCACCACCGACACCAATATTGGACCACGGGGTACGACGGACCTCAAAACTGAAAAGTGCTCTGAACATGATGGTTTTTTGTGCATAAGAATGCAGCAGGGATCACGGGGCACCAAAACCCAAAAGTCTTATTTTCGCATGAAAATTGCACAAATGGCCGAAAATGCACCACCGACAACAAAATTGAACCATGGGGTACGACGGACCTCAAAACTGAAAAGTGCTCCGAGCATGATGGTTTTTTATGCATAAGAATGCGGCATGGATCACGGGGCAGCAAAATCCAAGAGTATTAGTTTCGTACAAAAATTGAACAAATGGCCGAAACTGCACCACCGACACCAAAATTGGATTACGGGCACCTCGGACCTCAAAACTGAAAAGTCCTCCGAGCATTATGATTTTTATGGATATGAATGCACCAGGGATCACGGGGAACCAAAACCAAAAAATCTTATTTTCTCACGAAAATTGCACAATGGGCGGAAAATGCACCACGGGCACCAATATTGGACCACGGGGTACCTCGGACCTCAAAACTGAAAGTCCTCCGAGCATTATGGTTTTTTATGGATAAGAATGCACCAAGGATCACGGAGAACCAATACCCAAAAGTCTTATTTTCGCACGAAAATTGCACAAAAGGCCGCAAATGCACCACCGGCACGAAAATTGGACCACGGGGTACGACGGACCTCAAAACTGAAAAGTACTCTGAACATGATGGTTTTTTGTGCATAAGAATGCAGCAGGGATCACGGGGCACCAAAATCTAAAAGTCTTATTTTCACATGCAAATTGCACAAATGGTCGAAAATGCACCACCGACACCAAAATTGAACCACGGGGTAGCACGGACCTTAAAACATAAAAGAGTTCCAAGCATTATGGTTTTTTCTATATAAGAATGCACCAGGAATCACGGGGCACCAAAACCCAAAAGTCTTATTTTCGCACGAAATTGCACAATGGGCCAAAAATGCACCACGGGCACCAAAACTGAAAAGTGCTCTGAGCATTATGGTTTTTTATGGTTAAGAAAGCACAAGGGATCACGGGGCACCAATACCCAACAGTCTTATTTTCGCACGAAAATTGCACAAATGGGCGAAAATGTACCAAGGGCACCAAAATTTGACCACGGGTCACCTCGGACCTCAAAGTTGAAAAGTGCTCCGAGCATTATGGTTTTTTATGCATGAGAATGCAACAGGGTTCACAGGGCACCAAAACCCAAAAGTCTTATTTTAGCACGAAAATTATACAATGGGCCGAAAATGTACCACGGGCACCAAAATTGCAACATGGGGCACCTCGGACCTCAAAACTGAAAAGTGCTATGAGCATTATGGTTTTTTATTCGTAAGAATGCACCAGTGTTAACGAGGCACCAAAAGCCAAAAGTCTTATTTTCGCACGAAAATTGCACAAATGGCTGAAAATGCACCACTGGCACCAAAATTGGACCACGAGGCACCACGGACCTCAAAACTGAAAAGAGTTCCAAGCATTACGGTTTTTTATGCATAAGAATGCACCAGGGATCATGGGGCACCAAAACCCAAAAGTCTTATTTTCGCACAAAAATTGCACAAACGACCGAAAATGAACCACGGGCACCAAAATTTGGCCACAGGGCACCTCGGACCACAAAACTAGAAAGTTCTCCGAGCATTGTGGTTTTTTATGCATAAGAATGCACCAGGGATCACAGGGCACCAAAACCCAAAAGTCTTATTTTCGCATGAAAATTGTACAAATGGCAGAAAATGCACCATCGGCACCAAAATTGGACCACGGGACACCACGAACCTCAAAACTGAAAAGTCCTCCAGGCATTATGGTTTTTTGTGCATAAGAATACACCAGGGATCACGGGGCACCAAAACCCAAAGTCTTGTTTCCGCACGAAAATTGTACAAATGGCCGAAAATGCACCACCGACACAAAAATTGGACCACGGGGCACCACGAACCTGAAAACTGAAAAGTGTGTTGAGCATTATGGTTTTTTATGCATTAGAATGCACCAGGGATTACGGGGCACCAAAACCCAAAAGTCTTATTTTCGCACTAAGATTGCACAATGGGCCGAAAATGAACAACGGGCACAAAAATTGGACCACGGTGCACCTCGGACCTCAAAACTGAAAAGTGCTTTGAACATTATGGTTTTTTATGCATAAGAATGCACTGGGGATCACGGGCCACCAAAACCCAAAAGTCTTATTTTCACATGAAAATTGCACAAATGGCCGAAAATGCACCACCGACACCAAAATTGGACCACGGGGCAGCACGGACCTTAAAACTGAAAAGAGTTCCAAGCATTATGGTTTTTTATACATATGAATGCACCAGGGATCACGAGCCACCAAAACCCAAAAGTCTTATTTTCGCACGAAAATTGCAAAATGCGACGAAAATGCACCACGGGCCCCAAAATTGAAAAGTAATCTGAGCATTATGGTTTTTTATCGATAAGAAAGCACCAGGGATCACGCGGCACCAATACCCAAAAGTCTTATTTTCGCACGAAAATTGCACAAATGGGCGAAAATGTACCACGGGGACCAAATTTTGACCACGGGGCACCTCGGACCTCAAAACTTAAAAGTGCTCCGAGCATTATGGATTTTTATGCGTGAGAATGCAACAGGGATCACGGGGCACCAAAACCCAAAAGTCTTATTTTCGCACGAAAATTGCACAATGGGCCGAAAATGCACCATGGGAAATAAAATTTGGCCACGGGGCACCTCGGACCTCAAAACTGGAAAGTTCTCCGAGCATTATGGTTTTTTATGCATGAGAATGCAACAGGGATCACGGGGCACCAAAACCAAAAAGTCTTATTTTCGCACGAAAATTGCACAGTGGGTCAAAAATGCACCACGGGCACCAAAATTGGAACATGAGGCACCTCGGACCTCAAAACTGAAAAGTGCTATGAGCTTTATTGTTTTTTATTCATAAGAATGCACCAGGGTTAACGAGGCACCAAAAACCAAAAGTCTTATTTTCGCACGAAAATTGCACAAATGGCTGAAAATGCACCACTGGCTCCAAAATTGGACCACGAGGCACCACGGACCTGAAAATTGATATGTGTTCCGAGCATTACGGTTTTTTATGCATAAGAATGCACCAGGGATCACGGGGCAGCAAAACCCAAAAGTCTTATTTTCGCCCGAAAATTGCACAAATGGCAGAAAATGCACCACTGGCACCAAAATTGGACCACGAGGCACCACAAACCTGAAAACTAAAAAGTGTTCCGAGCAGTACGATTTTTTATGCATAAGAATGCACCAGGGGTCACTGGGTACCAAAACCCAAAAGTCTTATTTTCGTACGAAAATTGCACAATGTGCCGAAAATGAACCACGAGCACGAAAATTTGGCCACGGGGCACCTCGGACCTCAAAACTGGAAAGTTCTCCGAGCATTATGGTTTTTTATGCATGAGAATGCAACAGGGATCACAGGGCACCAAAACCAGAAAGTCTTATTTTCGCACGAAAATTGCACAATGGGTCAAAAATGCACCACGGGCACCAAAATTGGAACATGAGGCACCTCGGACCTCAAAACTGAAAAGTGCTATGAGCTTTATTGTTTTTTATTCATAATAATGCACCAGGGTTAACGAGGCACCAAAAACCAAAAGTCTTATTTTTGCACGAAAATTGCACAAATGGCTGAAAATGCACCACTGGCTCCAAAATTGGACCACGAGGCACCATGGACCTGAAAATTGATATGTGTTCCGAGCATTACGGTTTTTTATGCATAAGAATGCACCAGGGATCACGGGGCAGCAAAACCCAAAAGTCTTATTTTCACACGAAAATTGCACAAAGGGCCGAAAATGAACCACGGGCACCAAAATTTGGCCACGGGGCACCTCGGACCTCAAAACTGGAAAGTTCTCCGAGCATTGTGGTTTTTTATGCATAAGAATGCACCAGGGATCACGGGGCACCAAAACCCAAAAGTCTTATTTTCGCACGAAAATTTCACAATGGGCTGAAAATGCACCACGGGCACCAAAATTTGACCACGGGGAACCTCGGAACTCAAAACTGGAAAGTTCTGTGGGCATTATGGTTTTTTATGCATAATAATGCGCAAGGGATCAAGGGGCACTAAAACCCAAAAGTCTAATTATCGCAAGAATATTGCACAATGGGACGAAAATGCACCACGGGCACCAAAATTGGAACACGGGGCACCTCGGACCTCAAAAATGACAAGTTCTATGAGCATTATGGTTTTTTATTCTTAAGAATGCACCACAGATCACGGGGCACCAAAAACATAAAATCTTATTTTCGCACGAAAATTGCACAAATGGCTGAAAATGCACCACTAGCACCAAAATTGGACCAAGTGCACCACGGACCTCAAAACTGAAAAGTGTTCCGAGCATTATGGTTTTTTATGCATAATAATGCACCAGGGATCACAGGGCACCAAAACCCAAAAGTCTTAATTTCGCACGAAAATTGCACAATAGGCTGAAAATGCACCACAGGCACCAAAGTTGGACCACACCACGGACCTCAAAACTGAAAAGTGTTCCAAGAATTATAGTTTTTTATGCATAAGAATGCACCAGGGATCATGGGTCACCAACACCCAAAAGTCTTATTTTGGCATGAAATTGCACAATGGACCGAAAATGCACCACAGGAACCAAAATTCGACCATGGGGCACCTTGGACCTCAAAACTGAGAAGTGCTACGAAGCATTATGGTATTTTATGCATAAAAATGCACTAGGGATCACAGGGCACCAAAACCCAAAGGTCTTATTTTCGCATGAAAATTGCACAAATTGTCGAAAATGCACCATTGACACCAAAATTGGACCACGGGACACCACGGACCTCAAAATTGAAAAGTCCTCCAGGCATTATGGTTTTTTATGCATAAGAATTCAACAGGGATCACGGGGCACCAAAATCCAAAAGTCTTCTTTCCGCACGAAAATTGTACAAATGCCGGAAAATGCACCACCGGCACAAAAATTGGACCACGGGGCACCGCAAACCTCAAAACTGAAAAGTGTGTCGAGCATTATGGTTGTTTATGCATAAGAATGAACCAGGGATTACGGGGCACCAAAACCCAAAAGTCTTATTTTTGCACTAAGATTGCACAATGGGCCGAAAATGCACAACGAGCACAAAAATTGGACTACGGTTCACCTCGGACCTCAAAACTGAAAAGTGGTTCGAAAATTATGGTTTTTTATGCATAAGAATGCACCAGGGATCATGGGGCACCAAAACCCAAAAGTCTTATTTTCACATGAAAATTGCACAAATGGCCGAAAATGCACCACCGACACCAAAATTGGACCACGGGGCAGCACGAACCTTAAAACTGAAAAGAGTTCCAAGCATTATGGTTTTTTATTCATAAGAATGCACCAGGGATCACGGGGCACCAAAACCCAAAAGTCTTATTTTCGCACGAAAATTGCACAATGGGCCGAAAATGCAGCACGGGCACCAAAATTGAAAAGTGCTATGAGCATGATGGTTTTTTATGGATATGAAACCACCAGGGATCACGGGGCACCAATACCCAAAACTCTTATTTTCGCACGAAAATTGCACAAATGGGCGAAAATGTACCACGAGCACCAAAATTTGACCACGGGGCACCTCAAAAGTTAAAAGTGCTCCGAGCATTACGGTTTTTTATGCATAAGAATGCACCAGGGATCACGGGGCACCAAAACCCAAAAGTCTTATTTTCGCACGAAAATTTCACAATAGGCTGAAAATGCACCACGGGCACCAAAATTTGACCACGGGGAACCTCGGAACTCAAAATTGAAAAGTTTTGTGAGCATTATGGTTTGTTATGCATAATAATGCGCAAGGGATCAAGGGGCACTAAAACCCAAAAGTCTAATTTTCGCAAGAATATTGCACAATGGGACGAAAATGCACCACGGGCACCAAAATTGGAACACGGGACACCTCGGACCTCAAAACTGAAAAGTACCGTGAGCATTATAGTTTTTTATTCATAAGAATGCACTAGGGTTAACGGGACACCAATAACCAAAAGTCTTATTTTCGCACGAAAATTGCACAAATGGCTGAAAATGCACGACTGGCACCAAAATTGGACCACGAGGCACCACGAACCTCAAAACAGAAAAGTGTTTTGAGCAAGATGGTTTTTCATGCATAAGAATGCACCAGGGATCAAGGGGCACCAAAACCCAAAAGTTTTATTTTCGCAAGAAAATTGCACAATAGGCCGAAAATGAACCACAGGCACCAAAATTATACCACGGGGCACCTTGGACCTCAAAACTGGAAAGTTCTCTGAGCATTATGGTTTTTTATGCATAAGAATGCACTAGGGATCACGGGGAACCAAAACCCAAAAGTATTATTTTCGTGCGAAAATTTCACAATGGGCTGAAAATGCACAAGTGCACCAAAATTTGGCCACGGGGCACCTCGAACTCAAAACTGGAAAGTTCTCCGAGCATTATGGTTTTTTAAGATTAAGAATACGCCAGGGATCAAGGGGCACCAAAACCCAAAAGTCTTATTTTCGCGCGAAAATTTCACAATGGGCTGAAAATGCACCAAGTGCACCAAAATTTGGCCACGGGGCACCTCGAACTCAAAACTGGAAAGTTCTCCGAGCATTATGGTTTTTTAAGATTAAGAATACACCAGGGATCAAGCGGCACCGAAACCCAAAAGTTTTATTTTCGCACGAAAATTGCACAAATGGCCGAAAATGCACCACCGGCACCAAAATTGGACCACGAGGTACCACGGACCTCCAAACTGAAATTTGCTCCAAGCATTATGATTTTTTACGCATAAGAATGCACCTGGGATCACGGGGCACCCAAACCCAAAAGTCTTATTTTCGCACGAAAATTGCACAATGGGCCGAAAATGCACCACGGGCACCAAAATTGGACCACAGGGCACCTCGAACCTCAAAACTGAAAAGTGCTCCGAGCATTATGGTTTTTTTATGAATAAGAATGCACCAGGGATGACAGGGCACCAAAACCCAAAAGTCTTATTTTCGCACGAAAATTGTACAAATGGTCGAAAATGCACCACCGGCACCAAAATTGGACCACAGGGCACCACGGACCTCAAAACGGAAAAGGGTTTTGAGCTTTATGGTTTTGTATGCATAAGAATACACCACGGATCACGAGGCACCAAAATCCAAAAGTCTTATTTTCGCACGAAAATTGCGCAAATGGCAAAAAGTGCACCACCGGCAAGAAAATTGGACCACGGGGCACCACGGACCTCAAAACTGAAAAGTTGTCTGACCATTATGGTTTTTTATACATAGGAATGCACCTGGGATCACGGGGCACCAAAACCCAAAAGGCTTATTTTCGCACAAAAATTTCACAAATGGCCGAAAATGCAACAACGACACCAAAATTTGACCACGGGACACAACGGACCTCAAAACTGAAAAGTGCTCCATGCATTATGGTTTTTTATGCATAAGAATGCACCAGGGATCATGGGGCACGAAAACCCAAAAGTTTTATTTTCGCACGAAAATTGTACAAATGGTCGAAAATGCACCACTGGCACCAAAATTGGACCACGGGGCACCACGGACGTCAAAACTGAAAAGGGTTCCGAGCTTTATGGTTTTGTATGCAGAAGAATGCACCAGGGATCACGTGGCACCAAAAACCAAAAGTCTTATTTTCACACGAAAATTTCATAAATCGCCGAAAATGCACCACGGGCACCAAAATTTGACCACGGCGCACCTCGGACCTCAAAACTTGAAAGTTCTCCGAGCATTTTGATTTTTAATGCATAACAATGCACCAGAGATCACGGGGCACCAAAACCCAAAAGTCTTATTTTCGCACGAAAATTGCACAAATGGCCGAAATGCACCGCCGGCACCAAAATTGGACAACGGGGCACCACGGACCTCAAAACTGAAAATTGCTCCAAGCATTATGGTTTTTCACGCATAAGAATGCCCCTGGGATCAAGGGGAACCAAAACCCAAAAGACTTATTTTCGCACGAAAATTGCACAATGGGCCGAAAATGCAAAATAAACACGAAAATTGGACCACGGGGCACCACGAACCTCAAAACTGAAAAAGAGTTCCGAGCATTATAATTTTTTTTGCGTAAAAATGCACCAGGGATCACGGGGCACCAAAATCCAAAAGTCTTATTTTCGCACGAAAATTTCACAATTGGCCGAAAATGCAACAACGACACCAAAATTTGACCACGGGACACAACGGACCTCAAAACTGAAAAGTGCTCCATGCATTATGGTTTTTTATGCATAAGAATGCACCAGGGATCATGGGGCACGAAAACCCAAAAGTTTTATTTTCGCACGAAAATTGTACAAATGGTCGAAAATGCACCACTGGCACCAAAATTGGACCACGGGGCACCACGGACGTCAAAACTGAAAAGGGTTCCGAGCTTTATGGTTTTGTATGCAGAAGAATGCACCAGGGATCACGTGGCACCAAAAACCAAAAGTCTTATTTTCACACGAAAATTTCATAAATCGCCGAAAATGCACCACGGGCACCAAAATTTGACCACGGCGCACCTCGGACCTCAAAACTTGAAAGTTCTCCGAGCATTTTGATTTTTAATGCATAACAATGCACCAGAGATCACGGGGCACCAAAACCCAAAAGTCTTATTTTCGCACGAAAATTGCACAAATGGCCGAAATGCACCGCCGGCACCAAAATTGGACAACGGGGCACCACGGACCTCAAAACTGAAAATTGCTCCAAGCATTATGGTTTTTCACGCATAAGAATGCACCTGGGATCAAGGGGAACCAAAACCCAAAAGACTTATTTTCGCACGAAAATTGCACAATGGGCCGAAAATGCAAAATAAACACGAAAATTGGACCACGGGGCACCACGAACCTCAAAACTGAAAAAGAGTTTCGAGCATTATAATTTTTTTTGCGTAAAAATGCACCAGGGATCACGGGGCACCAAAATCCAAAAGTCTTATTTTCGCACGAAAATTTCACAATTGGCCGAAAATGCAACAACGACACCAAAATTTGACCACGGGACACAACGGACCTCAAAACTGAAAAGTGCTTTATGGTTTTTTATGCATAAGAATGCACCAGGGATCATGGGGCACGAAAACCCAAAAGTTTTATTTTCGCACGAAAATTGTACAAATGGTCGAAAATGCACCACCGGCACCAAAATTGGACCACGGGGCACCACGGACCTAAAAATTGAAAAGGGCTTCGAGCTTTATGGTTTTGTATGCAGAAGAATGCACCAGCGATCACGTGGCACCAAAAACCAAAAGTCTTATTTTCACACGAAAATTTCACAAATCGCCGAAAATGCACCACGGGCACCAAAATTTGACCACGGCGCACCTCGGACCTCAAAACTGGAAAGTTCTCCGAGCATTATGATTTTTAATGCATAAGAATGCACCAGGGATCACAGGGCACCAAAACCCAAAAGTCTTATTTTCGCACGAAAATTGCACAAATGGCCGAAATGCACCGCCGGCACCAAAATTGGACCACGGGGCACCACGGACCTCAAAACTGAAAATTGCTCCAAGCATTATGGTTTTTCACGCATAAGAATGCACCTGGGATCAAGGGGCACCAAAACCCAAAAGACTTATTTTCGCACGAAAATTGCACAATGGGCCGAAAATGCAAAATAAACACGAAAATTGGACCACGGGGCACCACGAACCTCAAAACTGAAAAAGAGTTCCGAGCATTATAATTTTTTTTGCATAAGAACGCACCAGGGATCACTGGGCACCAAAATCCAAAAGTCTTATTTTCGCACGAAAATTTCACAATTGGTCGAATATGCACCATCGGCACCAAAATCGGACCACGGGGCACCACAGACCTCAAACTGAAAAGTGCTCCAAGAATTATGGTTTTTTATTCATAAGAATGCACCAGGGATCACGGGGCACCAAAATCCAAAAGTCTTATTTTCGCACAAAAATTGCACAATGGGCCGAAAATGTACCACGGGCACCAAAATTGGACCACAGGGCACCTCGAACCTCAAAACTGAAAAGTTCTCCGAGCATTATGGTTTTTTATGCAAAAGAATGCACCAAGATGACAGGGCACCAAAACCCATAAGTCTTATTTTCGCACGAAAATTGTACAAATGGTCGAAAATGCACCACCAGCACCAAAATTGGACCACGGGGCACCACGGACCTCAAAACTGAAAAGTGCTCTGACCATTATGGTTTTTTATACATAAGAATGCACCTGGGATCACGGGGCACCAAAACCCAAAAGGCTTTTTTTCGCATAAAAATTTCACAAATGGCCGAAAATGCAACAACGACACCAAAATTTGACCACTGGACACAACGGACCTCAAAACTGAAAAGTGCTCCATGCATTATGGTTTTTTATGCATAAGAATGCACCAGCGATCATGGGGCACGAAAACCCAAAAGTTTTATTTTCGCACGAAAATTGTACAAATGGTCGAAAATGCACCACCAGCACCAAAATTGGACCACGGGGCACCACGGACCTCAAAACTGAAAAGGGTTCCGAGCTTTATGGTTTTGTATGCAGAAGAATGCACCAGGGATCACGTGGCACCAAAAACCAAAAGTCTTATTTTCACACGAAAATTTCCCAAATCGCCGAAAATGCACCACGGGCACCAAAATTTGACCACGGCGTACCTCGGACCTCAAAACTGGAAAGTTCTCCGAGCATTATGATTTTTAATGCATAAGAATGCACCAGGGATCACGGGGCACCAAAACCCAAAAGTCTTATTTTCGCACGAAAATTGCACAAATGGCCGAAATGCACCGCCGGCACCAAAATTGGACCACGGGGCACCACGGACCTCAAAACTGGAAAGTTCTCCGAGCATTATGATTTTTAAGGTTCGAGGTGCCCTGTGGTCCAATTTTGGTGCCCGTGGTGCATTTTCGGCCCATTGTGCAATTTTTGTGCGAAAATAAGACTTTTGGATTTTGGTGCCCCGTGATCCCTGGTGCATTCTTATGAATAAAAAACCATAATTCTTGGAGCACTTTTCAGTTTGAGGTCTGTGGTGCCCCGTGGTCCGATTTTGGTGCCGATGGTGCATATTCGGCCAATTGTGAAATTTTCGTGCGAAAATAAGACTTTTGGATTTTGGTGCCCAGTGATCCCTGGTGCGTTCTTATACAAGAAAAATTATAATGCTCGGAACTCTTTTTCAGTTTTGAGGTTCGTGGTGCCCCGGGGTCCAATTTTCGTGTTTATTTTGCATTTTCGGCCCATTGTGCAATTTTCGTGCGAAAATAAGTCTTTTGGGTTTTGGTGCCCCTTGATCCCAGGTGCATTCTTATGCGTGAAAAACCATAATGCTTGGAGCACTTTTCATTTTGAGGTTTGTGGTGCCCCGTGGTCCGATTTTGGTGCCGATGGTGCATATTCGGCCAATTGTGAAATTTTCGTGCGAAAATAAGACTTTTGGATTTTGGTGCCCTGCGATCCCTGGTGCATTCTTATGCAAAAAAAAGTATAATGCTCGGAACTCTTTTTCAGTTTTGAGGTTCGTGGTGCCCCGTGGTACAATTTTCGTGTTTATTTTGCATTTTCGGCCCATTGTGCAATTTTCGTGCGAAAATAAGTCTTTTGGGTTTTGGTGCCCCTTGATCCCAGGTGCATTCTTATGCGTGAAAAACCATAATGCTTGGAGCACTTTTCATTTTGAGGTCTGTGGTGCCCCGTGGTCCGATTTTGGTGCCGATGGTGCATATTCGGCCAACTGTGAAATTTTCGTGCGAAAATAAGACTTTTGGATTTTGGTGCCCAGTGATCCCTGGTGCGTTCTTATGCAAAAAAAATTATAATGCTCGGAACTCTTTTTCAATTTTGAGGTTCGTGGTGCCCCGTGGTCCAATTTTCGTTTTATTTTGCATTTTCGGCCCATTGTGCAATTTTCTTGCGAAAATAAGTCTTTTGTGTTTTGGTGCCCCTTGATCCCAGGTGCATTCTTATGCATAAAAAACCATAATGCTCGGAGCACTTTTCAGTTTTGAGGTTCGAGGTGCCCTGTGGTCCAATTTTGGTGCCCGTGGTGCATTTTCGGCCCATTGTGCAATTTTTGTGCGAAAATAAGACTTTTGGATTTTGGTGTCCCGTGATCCCTGGTGCATTCTTATGCATAAAAAACCATAATTCTTGGAGCACTTTTCATTTTGAGGTCTGGGGTGCCCCGTGGTCCGATTTTGGTGCCGATGGTGCATATTCGGCCAATTGTGAAATTTTCGTGCGAAAATAAGACTTTTTGATTTTGGTGCCCCGTGATCCCTGGTGCGTTCTTATGCAAAAAAAATTATAATGCTCGGAACTCTTTTTCAGTTTTGAGGTTCGTGGTGCCCCGTGGTCCAATTTTCGTGTTTATTTTGCATTTTCGGCCCATTGTGCAATTTTCGTGCGAAAATAAGTCTTTTGGGTTTTGGTGCCCCCTGATCCCAGGTGCATTCTTATGCGTAAAAAACCATAATGCTTGGAGCAATTTTTAGTTTTGAAGTTCGTGGTGCCCCGTGGTCCAATTTTGGTGCCGGCGGTGCATTTCAGCTATTTGTGCAATTTTCGTGCGAAAATAAGACTTTTGGGTTTTGGTGCCCCGTCATCCCTGGTGTATTCTTATGCATTAAAAATCATAATGCTCGGAGAACTTTCCTGTTTTGAGGCCCGAGGTGCGCCGAGGTCAAATTTTGGTGCCGGTGGTGCATTTTGGGTGATTTGTGAAATTTTCGTGTGAAAATAAGACTTTTGGTTTTTGGTGCCACGTGATCCCTGGTGCATTCTTCTGCATACAAAACCATAAAGCTCGGAACCCTTTTCAGTTTTGTGGTTTGTGGTGCCCCGTGGTCCAATTTTGGTGCCGGTGGTGCATTTTCGACCATTTGTACAATTTTCGTGCGAAAATAAAACTTTTGGGTTTTTGTACCCCATGATCGCTGGTGCATTCTTATGCATAAAAAACCATAATGCATGGAGCACTTTTCAGTTTTGAGGTCCGTTGTGTCCAGTGGTCAAATTTTGGTGTCGTTGTTGCATTTTCGGCCATTTGTGAAATTTTTGTGCGAAAATAAGCCTTTTGGGTTTTGGTGCCCCGTGATCCCAGGTGCATTCTTATGTATAACAAACCATAATGGTCAGAGCACTTTTCAGTTTTGAGGTCCGTGGTGCCCCGTGGTCCAATTTTCGTGCCGGTGGTGCATTTTTTGCCATTTGCGCAATTTTCGTGCGAAAATAAGACTTTTGGATTTTCGTGCCTCGTGATCCCTGGTGCATTCTTATGCATACAAAACCATAAAGCTCAAAACCCTTTTCCGTTTTGAGGTCCGTGGTGTCCTGTGGTCCCATTTTGATGCCGGTGGTGCATTTTCGACCATTTGTACAATTTTCGTGCGAAAATAAGACTTTTGGGTTTTGGTGCCCTGTCATCCCTGGTGCATTCTTATGCATAAAAAACCATAATGCTCGGAGCACTTTTCAGTTTTGAGGTTCGAGGTGCCCTGTGGTCCAATTTTGGTGCCCGTGGTGCATTTTCGGCCCATTGTGCAATTTTTGTGCGAAAATAAGACTTTTGGATTTTGGTGCCCCGTGATCCCTGGTGCATTCTTATGCATAAAAAACCATAATTCTTGGAGCACTTTTCATTTTGAGGTCTGTGGTGCCCCGTGGTGCGATTTTGGTGCCGATTGTGCATATTCGGCCAATTGTGAAATTTTCGTGCGAAAATAAGACTTTTGGATTTTGGTGCCCCGTGATCCCTGGTGCTTTCTAATGCAAAAAAAATTATAATGCTCGGAACTCTTTTTCAGTTTTGAGGTTCGTGGTGCCCCGTGGTCCAATTTTCGTGTTTATTTTGCATTTTCGGCCCATTGTGCAATTTTCGTGCGAAAATAAGACTTTTGGGTTTTGGTGCCCCATGATCGCTGGTGCATTCTTATGCATAAAAAACTATAATGCATGGAGCACTTTTCAGTTTTGAGGTCTGTTGTGTCCCGTGGTCAACTTTTGTTGTCGTTGTTGCATTTTCGGCCATTTGTGAAATTTTTGGGCGAAAATAAGCCTTTTGGGTTTTGGTGCCCCGTAATCCCAGGTGCATTCTTATGTATAAAAAACCATGATGGTTAGAGCAATTTTCAGTTTTGAGGTCCGTGGTGCCCCGTGGTCCAATTTTGGTGCCGGCGGTGCATTTCGGCCATTTGTGCAATTTTCGTGCGAAAATAAGACTTTTGGGTTTTGGTGCCCCGTGATCCCTGGTGCATTCTTATGCATTAAAAATCATAATGCTCGGAGAACTTTCCAGTTTTTAGGTCCGAGGTGCGACGTGGTCAAAATTTGGTGCCCGTGGTGCATTTTCGGCGATTTGTGAAATTTTCGTGTGAAAATAAGACTTTTGGTTTTTGGTGCCACGTGATCCCTGGTGCATTCTTTTGCATACAAAACCATAAAGCTCGGTACCGTTTTCAGTTTTGAGGTCCGTGGTGCCCCGTGGTCCAATTTTGGTGCCGGTGGTGCATTTTCGACCATTTGTACAATTTTCGTGCGAAAATAAAACTTTTGGGTTTTCGTGCCCCATGATCGCTGGTGCATTCTTATGCATAAAAAACCATAATGCATGGAGCACTTTTCACTTTTGAGGTCCGTTGTGTCCCGTGGTCAAATTTTGGTGTCGTTGTTGCATTTTCGGCCATTTGTGAAATTTTTGTGCGAAAATAAGCCTTTTGGGTTTTGGTGCCCCGTGATCCCAGGTGCATTCTTATGTATAAAAAACCATAATGGTCAGAGCACTTTTCAGTTTTGAGGTCCGTGGTGCCCCGTGGTCCAATTTTCGTGCTGGTGGTGCATTTTTTGCCATTTGCGCAATTTTCGTGCGAAAGTAAGACTTTTGGATTTTGGTGCCTCATGATCCCTGGTGCATTCTTATGCATACAAAACCATAAAGCTCAAAACCCTTTTCCGTTTTGAGGTCCGTGGTGCCCTGTGGTCCAATTTTGGTGCCGGTGGTGCATTTTCGACCATTTGTACAATTTTCGTGCGAAAATAAGACTTTTGGGTTTTGGTGCCCTGTCATCCCTGGTGCATTCTTATGCATAAAAAACCATAATGCTCGAAGCACTTTTCATTTTTGAGGTTCGAGGTGCCCTGTGGTCCAATTTTGGTGCCCGTGGTGCATTTTCGGCCCATTGTGAAATTTTTGTGCGAAAATAAGACTTTTGGATTTTGGTGCCCCGTGATCCCTGGTGCATTCTTATGCATAAAAAACCATAATTCTTGGAGCACTTTTCATTTTGAGGTCTGTGGTGCCCCGTGGTCCGATTTTGGTGCCGATGGTGCATATTCGGCCAATTGTGAAATTTTCGTGCGAAAATAAGACTTTTGGATTTTGGTACCCCGTGATCCCTGGTGCGTTCTTATGCAAAAAAAATTATAATGCTCGGAACTCTTTTTCAGTTTTGAGGTTCGTGGTGCCCCGTGGTCCAATTTTCGTGTTTATTTTGCATTTTCGGCCCATTGTGCAATTTTCGTGCGAAAATAAGTCTTTTGGGTTTTGGTGCCCCTTGATCCTAGGTGTATTCTTATGCGTAAAAAACCATAATGCTTGGAGCAATTTTCAGTTTTGAGGTCCGCGGTGCCCCGTGGTCCAATTTTCGTGCCGGCGGTGCATTTTGGCCATTTGTGCAATTTTCGTGCGAAAATAAGACTTTTGGGTTTTGGTGCCCCGTGATCCCTGGTGCATTCTTATGCATTAAAAATCATAATGCTCGGAGAACTTTCCAGTTTTGAGGTCCGAGGTGCGCCGTGGTCAAAATTTGGTGCCCGTGGTGCATTTTCGACGATTTGTGAAATTTTCATGTGAAAATAAGACTTTTGGTTTTTGGTGCCACGTGATCCCTGGTGCATTCTTCTGCATACAAAACCATAAAGCTCGGAACCCTTTTCTGTTTTGAGGTCTGTGGTGCCCCGTGGTCCAATTTTGGTGCCAGTGGTGCATTTTCGACCATTAGTACAATTTTCGTGCGAAAATAAAACTTTTGGGTTTTCGTGCCCCATGATCGCTGGTGCATTCTTATGCATAAAAAACCATAATGCATGGAGCACTTTTCAGTTTTGAGGTCCATTGTGTCCCGTGGTCAAATTTTGGTGTCGTTGTTGCATTTTCGGCCATTTGTGAAATTTTTGTGCGAAAATATGCCTTTTGGGTTTTGGTACCCCGTGATCCCAGGTGCATTATAAAAAACCATAATGGTCAGAGCACTTTTCAGTTTTGAGGTCCGTCGTGCCCCGTGGTCCAATTTTCGTGCCGGTGGTGCATTTTTTGCCATTTGCGCAATTTTCGTGCGAAAATAAGACTTTTGGATTTTCGTGCCTCGTGATCCCTGGTGCATTCTTATGCATACAAAACCATAAAGCTCAAAACCCTTTTCCGTTTTGAGGTCCGTGGTGCCCTGTGGTCCAATTTTGGTGCCGGTGGTGCATTTTCGACCATTTGTACAATTTTCGTGCGAAAATAAGACTTTTGGGTTTTGGTGCCCTGTCATCCCTGGTGCATTCTTATGCATAAAAAATCATAATGCTCGGAGCACTTTTCAGTTTTGAGGTTTAAGGTGCCCTGTGGTCCAATTTTGGTGCCCGTGGTGCATTTTCGGCCCATTGTGCAATTTTTGTGCGAAAATAAGACTTTTGGATTTTGGTGCCCCGTGATCCCTGGTGCATTCTTATGCATAAAAAACCATAATTCTTGGAGCACTTTTCATTTTGAGGTCTGTGGTGCCCCGTGGTCCGATTTTGGTGCCGATGGTGCATATTCGGCCAATTGTGAAATTTTCGTGCGAAAATAAGACTTTTGGATTTTGGTGCCCCGTCATCCCTGGTGCGTTCTTATGCAAAAACAATTATAATGCTCGGAACTCTTTTTCAGTTTTGAGGTTCGTGGTGCCCCGTGGTCCAATTTTTGTGTTTATTTTGCATTTTCGGCCCATTGTGCAATTTTCGTGCGAAAATAAGTCTTTTGGGTTTTCGTGCCCCTTGATCCCAGGTGCATTCTTATGCGTAAAAAACCATAATGCTTGGAACAATTTTCAGTTTTGAGGTCCGTGGTGCCCCGTGGTCCAATTTTGGTGTCGACGGTGCATTTCGGCCATTTGTACAATTTTCGTGCGAAAATAAGACTTTTGGGTTTTGGTGCCCCTTGATCCCTGGTGCATTCTTATGCATTAAAAATCATAATGCTCTGAGAACTTTCCAGTTTTGAGGTCCGAGGTACGCCGTGGTCAAATTTTGGTGCCCGTGGTGCATTTTCGGCGATTTGTGAAATTTTCGTGTGAAAATAAGACTTTTGGTTTTTGGTGCCACGTGATCCCTGGTGCGTTCTTCTACATACGAAACCATAAAGCTCGGAACCCTTTTTAGTTTTGAGGTCCGTGGTGCCCCGTGGTCCAATTTTGGTGCCAGTGGTGCATTTTCGACCATTTGTACAATTTTCGTGCGAAAATAAAACTTTTGGGTTTTCGTGCCCCATGATCCCTGGTGCATTCTTATGCATAAAAAATCATAATGCATGGAGCACTTTTCAGTTTTGAGGTCCATTGTGTCCCGTGGTCAAATTTTGGTGTCGTTGTTGCATTTTCGGCCATTTGTGAAATTTTTGTGCGAAAATATGCCTTTTGGGTTTTGGTACCCCGTGATCCCAGGTGCATTATAAAAAACCATAATGGTCAGAGCACTTTTCAGTTTTGAGGTCCGTCGTGCCCCGTGGTCCAATTTTCGTGCCGGTGGTGCATTTTTTGCCATTTGCGCAATTTTCGTGCGAAAATAAGACTTTTGGATTTTCGTGCCTCGTGATCCCTGGTGCATTCTTATGCATACAAAACCATAAAGCTCAAAACCCTTTTCCGTTTTGAGGTCCGTGGTGCCCTGTGGTCCAATTTTGGTGCCGGTGGTGCATTTTCGACCATTTGTACAATTTTCGTGCGAAAATAAGACTTTTGGGTTTTGGTGCCCTGTCATCCCTGGTGCATTCTTATGCATAAAAAATCATAATGCTCGGAGCACTTTTCAGTTTTGAGGTTTAAGGTGCCCTGTGGTCCAATTTTGGTGCCCGTGGTGCATTTTCGGCCCATTGTGCAATTTTTGTGCGAAAATAAGACTTTTGGATTTTGGTGCCCCGTGATCCCTGGTGCATTCTTATGCATAAAAAACCATAATTCTTGGAGCACTTTTCATTTTGAGGTCTGTGGTGCCCCGTGGTCCGATTTTGGTGCCGATGGTGCATATTCGGCCAATTGTGAAATTTTCGTGCGAAAATAAGACTTTTGGATTTTGGTGCCCCGTCATCCCTGGTGCGTTCTTATGCAAAAACAATTATAATGCTCGGAACTCTTTTTCAGTTTTGAGGTTCGTGGTGCCCCGTGGTCCAATTTTTGTGTTTATTTTGCATTTTCGGCCCATTGTGCAATTTTCGTGCGAAAATAAGTCTTTTGGGTTTTCGTGCCCCTTGATCCCAGGTGCATTCTTATGCGTAAAAAACCATAATGCTTGGAGCAATTTTCAGTTTTGAGGTCCGTGGTGCCCCGTGGTCCAATTTTGGTGTCGACGGTGCATTTCGGCCATTTGTACAATTTTCGTGCGAAAATAAGACTTGTGGGTTTTGGTGCCCCTTGATCCCTGGTGCATTCTTATGCATTAAAAATCATAATGCTCTGAGAACTTTCCAGTTTTGAGGTCCGAGGTACGCCGTGGTCAAATTTTGGTGCCCGTGGTGCATTTTCGGCGATTTGTGAAATTTTCGTGTGAAAATAAGACTTTTGGTTTTTGGTGCCACGTGATCCCTGGTGCGTTCTTCTACATACGAAACCATAAAGCTCGGAACCCTTTTTAGTTTTGAGGTCCGTGGTGCCCCGTGGTCCAATTTTGGTGCCAGTGGTGCATTTTCGACCATTTGTACAATTTTCGTGCGAAAATAAAACTTTTGGGTTTTCGTGCCCCATGATCCCTGGTGCATTCTTATGCATAAAAAATCATAATGCATGGAGCACTTTTCAGTTTTGAGGTCCATTGTGTCCCGTAGTCAAATTTTGGTGTCGTTGTTGCATTTTCGGCCATTTGTGAAATTTTTGTGCGAAAATATGCCTTTTGGGTTTTGGTACCCCGTGATCCCAGGTGCATTATAAAAAACCATAATGGTCAGAGCACTTTTCAGTTTTGAGGTCCGTCGTGCCCCGTGGTCCAATTTTCGTGCCGGTGGTGCATTTTTTGCCATTTGCGCAATTTTCGTGCGAAAATAAGACTTTTGGATTTTCGTGCCTCGTGATCCCTGGTGCATTCTTATGCATACAAAACCATAAAGCTCAAAACCCTTTTCCGTTTTGAGGTCCGTGGTGCCCTGTGGTCCAATTTTGGTGCCGGTGGTGCATTTTCGACCATTTGTACAATTTTCGTGCGAAAATAAGACTTTTGGGTTTTGGTGCCCTGTCATCCCTGGTGCATTCTTATGCATAAAAAATCATAATGCTCGGAGCACTTTTCAGTTTTGAGGTTTAAGGTGCCCTGTGGTCCAATTTTGGTGCCCGTGGTGCATTTTCGGCCCATTGTGCAATTTTTGTGCGAAAATAAGACTTTTGGATTTTGGTGCCCCGTGATCCCTGGTGCATTCTTATGCATAAAAAACCATAATTCTTGGAGCACTTTTCATTTTGAGGTCTGTGGTGCCCCGTGGTCCGATTTTGGTGCCGATGGTGCATATTCGGCCAATTGTGAAATTTTCGTGCGAAAATAAGACTTTTGGATTTTGGTGCCCCGTCATCCCTGGTGCGTTCTTATGCAAAAACAATTATAATGCTCGGAACTCTTTTTCAGTTTTGAGGTTCGTGGTGCCCCGTGGTCCAATTTTTGTGTTTATTTTGCATTTTCGGCCCATTGTGCAATTTTCGTGCGAAAATAAGTCTTTTGGGTTTTCGTGCCCCTTGATCCCAGGTGCATTCTTATGCGTAAAAAACCATAATGCTTGGAACAATTTTCAGTTTTGAGGTCCGTGGTGCCCCGTGGTCCAATTTTGGTGTCGACGGTGCATTCGGCCATTTGTACAATTTTCGTGCGAAAATAAGACTTTTGGGTTTTGGTGCCCCTTGATCCCTGGTGCATTCTTATGCATTAAAAATCATAATGCTCTGAGAACTTTCCAGTTTTGAGGTCCGAGGTACGCCGTGGTCAAATTTTGGTGCCCGTGGTGCATTTTCGGCGATTTGTGAAATTTTCGTGTGAAAATAAGACTTTTGGTTTTTGGTGCCACGTGATCCCTGGTGCGTTCTTCTACATACGAAACCATAAAGCTCGGAACCCTTTTTAGTTTTGAGGTCCGTGGTGCCCCGTGGTCCAATTTTGGTGCCAGTGGTGCATTTTCGACCATTTGTACAATTTTCGTGCGAAAATAAAACTTTTGGGTTTTCGTGCCCCATGATCCCTGGTGCATTCTTATGCATAAAAAATCATAATGCATGGAGCACTTTTCAGTTTTGAGGTCCATTGTGTCCCGTGGTCAAATTTTGGTGTCGTTGTTGCATTTTCGGCCATTTGTGAAATTTTTGTGCGAAAATATGCCTTTTGGGTTTTGGTACCCCGTGATCCCAGGTGCATTATAAAAAACCATAATGGTCAGAGCACTTTTCAGTTTTGAGGTCCGTCGTGCCCCGTGGTCCAATTTTCGTGCCGGTGGTGCATTTTTTGCCATTTGCGCAATTTTCGTGCGAAAATAAGACTTTTGGATTTTCGTGCCTCGTGATCCCTGGTGCATTCTTATGCATACAAAACCATAAAGCTCAAAACCCTTTTCCGTTTTGAGGTCCGTGGTGCCCTGTGGTCCAATTTTGGTGCCGGTGGTGCATTTTCGACCATTTGTACAATTTTCGTGCGAAAATAAGACTTTTGGGTTTTGGTGCCCTGTCATCCCTGGTGCATTCTTATGCATAAAAAATCATAATGCTCGGAGCACTTTTCAGTTTTGAGGTTTAAGGTGCCCTGTGGTCCAATTTTGGTGCCCGTGGTGCATTTTCGGCCCATTGTGCAATTTTTGTGCGAAAATAAGACTTTTGGATTTTGGTGCCCCGTGATCCCTGGTGCATTCTTATGCATAAAAAACCATAATTCTTGGAGCACTTTTCATTTTGAGGTCTGTGGTGCCCCGTGGTCCGATTTTGGTGCCGATGGTGCATATTCGGCCAATTGTGAAATTTTCGTGCGAAAATAAGACTTTTGGATTTTGGTGCCCCGTCATCCCTGGTGCGTTCTTATGCAAAAACAATTATAATGCTCGGAACTCTTTTTCAGTTTTGAGGTTCGTGGTGCCCCGTGGTCCAATTTTTGTGTTTATTTTGCATTTTCGGCCCATTGTGCAATTTTCGTGCGAAAATAAGTCTTTTGGGTTTTCGTGCCCCTTGATCCCAGGTGCATTCTTATGCGTAAAAAACCATAATGCTTGGAACAATTTTCAGTTTTGAGGTCCGTGGTGCCCCGTGGTCCAATTTTGGTGTCGACGGTGCATTTCGGCCATTTGTACAATTTTCGTGCGAAAATAAGACTTGTGGGTTTTGGTGCCCCTTGATCCCTGGTGCATTCTTATGCATTAAAAATCATAATGCTCTGAGAACTTTCCAGTTTTGAGGTCCGAGGTACGCCGTGGTCAAATTTTGGTGCCCGTGGTGCATTTTCGGCGATTTGTGAAATTTTCGTGTGAAAATAAGACTTTTGGTTTTTGGTGCCACGTGATCCCTGGTGCGTTCTTCTACATACGAAACCATAAAGCTCGGAACCCTTTTTAGTTTTGAGGTCCGTGGTGCCCCGTGGTCCAATTTTGGTGCCAGTGGTGCATTTTCGACCATTTGTACAATTTTCGTGCGAAAATAAAACTTTTGGGTTTTCGTGCCCCATGATCCCTGGTGCATTCTTATGCATAAAAAATCATAATGCATGGAGCACTTTTCAGTTTTGAGGTCCATTGTGTCCCGTGGTCAAATTTTGGTGTCGTTGTTGCATTTTCGGCCATTTGTGAAATTTTTGTGCGAAAATATGCCTTTTGGGTTTTGGTACCCCGTGATCCCAGGTGCATTATAAAAAACCATAATGGTCAGAGCACTTTTCAGTTTTGAGGTCCGTCGTGCCCCGTGGTCCAATTTTCGTGCCGGTGGTGCATTTTTTGCCATTTGCGCAATTTTCGTGCGAAAATAAGACTTTTGGATTTTCGTGCCTCGTGATCCCTGGTGCATTCTTATGCATACAAAACCATAAAGCTCAAAACCCTTTTCCGTTTTGAGGTCCGTGGTGCCCTGTGGTCCAATTTTGGTGCCGGTGGTGCATTTTCGACCATTTGTACAATTTTCGTGCGAAAATAAGACTTTTGGGTTTTGGTGCCCTGTCATCCCTGGTGCATTCTTATGCATAAAAAATCATAATGCTCGGAGCACTTTTCAGTTTTGAGGTTTAAGGTGCCCTGTGGTCCAATTTTGGTGCCCGTGGTGCATTTTCGGCCCATTGTGCAATTTTTGTGCGAAAATAAGACTTTTGGATTTTGGTGCCCCGTGATCCCTGGTGCATTCTTATGCATAAAAAACCATAATTCTTGGAGCACTTTTCATTTTGAGGTCTGTGGTGCCCCGTGGTCCGATTTTGGTGCCGATGGTGCATATTCGGCCAATTGTGAAATTTTCGTGCGAAAATAAGACTTTTGGATTTTGGTGCCCCGTCATCCCTGGTGCGTTCTTATGCAAAAACAATTATAATGCTCGGAACTCTTTTTCAGTTTTGAGGTTCGTGGTGCCCCGTGGTCCAATTTTTGTGTTTATTTTGCATTTTCGGCCCATTGTGCAATTTTCGTGCGAAAATAAGTCTTTTGGGTTTTCGTGCCCCTTGATCCCAGGTGCATTCTTATGCGTAAAAAACCATAATGCTTGGAGCAATTTTCAGTTTTGAGGTCCGTGGTGCCCCGTGGTCCAATTTTGGTGTCGACGGTGCATTTCGGCCATTTGTACAATTTTCGTGCGAAAATAAGACTTTTGGGTTTTGGTGCCCCTTGATCCCTGGTGCATTCTTATGCATTAAAAATCATAATGCTCTGAGAACTTTCCAGTTTTGAGGTCCGAGGTACGCCGTGGTCAAATTTTGGTGCCCGTGGTGCATTTTCGGCGATTTGTGAAATTTTCGTGTGAAAATAAGACTTTTGGTTTTTGGTGCCACGTGATCCCTGGTGCGTTCTTCTACATACGAAACCATAAAGCTCGGAACCCTTTTTAGTTTTGAGGTCCGTGGTGCCCCGTGGTCCAATTTTGGTGCCAGTGGTGCATTTTCGACCATTTGTACAATTTTCGTGCGAAAATAAAACTTTTGGGTTTTCGTGCCCCATGATCCCTGGTGCATTCTTATGCATAAAAAATCATAATGCATGGAGCACTTTTCAGTTTTGAGGTCCATTGTGTCCCGTGGTCAAATTTTGGTGTCGTTGTTGCATTTTCGGCCATTTGTGAAATTTTTGTGCGAAAATATGCCTTTTGGGTTTTGGTACCCCGTGATCCCAGGTGCATTATAAAAAACCATAATGGTCAGAGCACTTTTCAGTTTTGAGGTCCGTCGTGCCCCGTGGTCCAATTTTCGTGCCGGTGGTGCATTTTTTGCCATTTGCGCAATTTTCGTGCGAAAATAAGACTTTTGGATTTTCGTGCCTCGTGATCCCTGGTGCATTCTTATGCATACAAAACCATAAAGCTCAAAACCCTTTTCCGTTTTGAGGTCCGTGGTGCCCTGTGGTCCAATTTTGGTGCCGGTGGTGCATTTTCGACCATTTGTACAATTTTCGTGCGAAAATAAGACTTTTGGGTTTTGGTGCCCTGTCATCCCTGGTGCATTCTTATGCATAAAAAATCATAATGCTCGGAGCACTTTTCAGTTTTGAGGTTTAAGGTGCCCTGTGGTCCAATTTTGGTGCCCGTGGTGCATTTTCGGCCCATTGTGCAATTTTTGTGCGAAAATAAGACTTTTGGATTTTGGTGCCCCGTGATCCCTGGTGCATTCTTATGCATAAAAAACCATAATTCTTGGAGCACTTTTCATTTTGAGGTCTGTGGTGCCCCGTGGTCCGATTTTGGTGCCGATGGTGCATATTCGGCCAATTGTGAAATTTTCGTGCGAAAATAAGACTTTTGGATTTTGGTGCCCCGTCATCCCTGGTGCGTTCTTATGCAAAAACAATTATAATGCTCGGAACTCTTTTTCAGTTTTGAGGTTCGTGGTGCCCCGTGGTCCAATTTTTGTGTTTATTTTGCATTTTCGGCCCATTGTGCAATTTTCGTGCGAAAATAAGTCTTTTGGGTTTTCGTGCCCCTTGATCCCAGGTGCATTCTTATGCGTAAAAAACCATAATGCTTGGAGCAATTTTCAGTTTTGAGGTCCGTGGTGCCCCGTGGTCCAATTTTGGTGTCGACGGTGCATTTCGGCCATTTGTACAATTTTCGTGCGAAAATAAGACTTGTGGGTTTTGGTGCCCCTTGATCCCTGGTGCATTCTTATGCATTAAAAATCATAATGCTCTGAGAACTTTCCAGTTTTGAGGTCCGAGGTACGCCGTGGTCAAATTTTGGTGCCCGTGGTGCATTTTCGGCGATTTGTGAAATTTTCGTGTGAAAATAAGACTTTTGGTTTTTGGTGCCACGTGATCCCTGGTGCGTTCTTCTACATACGAAACCATAAAGCTCGGAACCCTTTTTAGTTTTGAGGTCCGTGGTGCCCCGTGGTCCAATTTTGGTGCCAGTGGTGCATTTTCGACCATTTGTACAATTTTCGTGCGAAAATAAAACTTTTGGGTTTTCGTGCCCCATGATCCCTGGTGCATTCTTATGCATAAAAAATCATAATGCATGGAGCACTTTTCAGTTTTGAGGTCCATTGTGTCCCGTGGTCAAATTTTGGTGTCGTTGTTGCATTTTCGGCCATTTGTGAAATTTTTGTGCGAAAATATGCCTTTTGGGTTTTGGTACCCCGTGATCCCAGGTGCATTATAAAAAACCATAATGGTCAGAGCACTTTTCAGTTTTGAGGTCCGTCGTGCCCCGTGGTCCAATTTTCGTGCCGGTGGTGCATTTTTTGCCATTTGCGCAATTTTCGTGCGAAAATAAGACTTTTGGATTTTCGTGCCTCGTGATCCCTGGTGCATTCTTATGCATACAAAACCATAAAGCTCAAAACCCTTTTCCGTTTTGAGGTCCGTGGTGCCCTGTGGTCCAATTTTGGTGCCGGTGGTGCATTTTCGACCATTTGTACAATTTTCGTGCGAAAATAAGACTTTTGGGTTTTGGTGCCCTGTCATCCCTGGTGCATTCTTATGCATAAAAAATCATAATGCTCGGAGCACTTTTCAGTTTTGAGGTTTAAGGTGCCCTGTGGTCCAATTTTGGTGCCCGTGGTGCATTTTCGGCCCATTGTGCAATTTTTGTGCGAAAATAAGACTTTTGGATTTTGGTGCCCCGTGATCCCTGGTGCATTCTTATGCATAAAAAACCATAATTCTTGGAGCACTTTTCATTTTGAGGTCTGTGGTGCCCCGTGGTCCGATTTTGGTGCCGATGGTGCATATTCGGCCAATTGTGAAATTTTCGTGCGAAAATAAGACTTTTGGATTTTGGTGCCCCGTCATCCCTGGTGCGTTCTTATGCAAAAACAATTATAATGCTCGGAACTCTTTTTCAGTTTTGAGGTTCGTGGTGCCCCGTGGTCCAATTTTTGTGTTTATTTTGCATTTTCGGCCCATTGTGCAATTTTCGTGCGAAAATAAGTCTTTTGGGTTTTCGTGCCCCTTGATCCCAGGTGCATTCTTATGCGTAAAAAACCATAATGCTTGGAGCAATTTTCAGTTTTGAGGTCCGTGGTGCCCCGTGGTCCAATTTTGGTGTCGACGGTGCATTTCGGCCATTTGTACAATTTTCGTGCGAAAATAAGACTTTTGGGTTTTGGTGCCCCTTGATCCCTGGTGCATTCTTATGCATTAAAAATCATAATGCTCTGAGAACTTTCCAGTTTTGAGGTCCGAGGTACGCCGTGGTCAAATTTTGGTGCCCGTGGTGCATTTTCGGCGATTTGTGAAATTTTCGTGTGAAAATAAGACTTTTGGTTTTTGGTGCCACGTGATCCCTGGTGCGTTCTTCTACATACGAAACCATAAAGCTCGGAACCCTTTTTAGTTTTGAGGTCCGTGGTGCCCCGTGGTCCAATTTTGGTGCCAGTGGTGCATTTTCGACCATTTGTACAATTTTCGTGCGAAAATAAAACTTTTGGGTTTTCGTGCCCCATGATCCCTGGTGCATTCTTATGCATAAAAAATCATAATGCATGGAGCACTTTTCAGTTTTGAGGTCCATTGTGTCCCGTGGTCAAATTTTGGTGTCGTTGTTGCATTTTCGGCCATTTGTGAAATTTTTGTGCGAAAATATGCCTTTTGGGTTTTGGTACCCCGTGATCCCAGGTGCATTATAAAAAACCATAATGGTCAGAGCACTTTTCAGTTTTGAGGTCCGTCGTGCCCCGTGGTCCAATTTTCGTGCCGGTGGTGCATTTTTTGCCATTTGCGCAATTTTCGTGCGAAAATAAGACTTTTGGATTTTCGTGCCTCGTGATCCCTGGTGCATTCTTATGCATACAAAACCATAAAGCTCAAAACCCTTTTCCGTTTTGAGGTCCGTGGTGCCCTGTGGTCCAATTTTGGTGCCGGTGGTGCATTTTCGACCATTTGTACAATTTTCGTGCGAAAATAAGACTTTTGGGTTTTGGTGCCCTGTCATCCCTGGTGCATTCTTATGCATAAAAAATCATAATGCTCGGAGCACTTTTCAGTTTTGAGGTTTAAGGTGCCCTGTGGTCCAATTTTGGTGCCCGTGGTGCATTTTCGGCCCATTGTGCAATTTTTGTGCGAAAATAAGACTTTTGGATTTTGGTGCCCCGTGATCCCTGGTGCATTCTTATGCATAAAAAACCATAATTCTTGGAGCACTTTTCATTTTGAGGTCTGTGGTGCCCCGTGGTCCGATTTTGGTGCCGATGGTGCATATTCGGCCAATTGTGAAATTTTCGTGCGAAAATAAGACTTTTGGATTTTGGTGCCCCGTCATCCCTGGTGCGTTCTTATGCAAAAACAATTATAATGCTCGGAACTCTTTTTCAGTTTTGAGGTTCGTGGTGCCCCGTGGTCCAATTTTTGTGTTTATTTTGCATTTTCGGCCCATTGTGCAATTTTCGTGCGAAAATAAGTCTTTTGGGTTTTCGTGCCCCTTGATCCCAGGTGCATTCTTATGCGTAAAAAACCATAATGCTTGGAGCAATTTTCAGTTTTGAGGTCCGTGGTGCCCCGTGGTCCAATTTTGGTGTCGACGGTGCATTTCGGCCATTTGTACAATTTTCGTGCGAAAATAAGACTTGTGGGTTTTGGTGCCCCTTGATCCCTGGTGCATTCTTATGCATTAAAAATCATAATGCTCTGAGAACTTTCCAGTTTTGAGGTCCGAGGTACGCCGTGGTCAAATTTTGGTGCCCGTGGTGCATTTTCGGCGATTTGTGAAATTTTCGTGTGAAAATAAGACTTTTGGTTTTTGGTGCCACGTGATCCCTGGTGCGTTCTTCTACATACGAAACCATAAAGCTCGGAACCCTTTTTAGTTTTGAGGTCCGTGGTGCCCCGTGGTCCAATTTTGGTGCCAGTGGTGCATTTTCGACCATTTGTACAATTTTCGTGCGAAAATAAAACTTTTGGGTTTTCGTGCCCCATGATCCCTGGTGCATTCTTATGCATAAAAAATCATAATGCATGGAGCACTTTTCAGTTTTGAGGTCCATTGTGTCCCGTGGTCAAATTTTGGTGTCGTTGTTGCATTTTCGGCCATTTGTGAAATTTTTGTGCGAAAATATGCCTTTTGGGTTTTGGTACCCCGTGATCCCAGGTGCATTATAAAAAACCATAATGGTCAGAGCACTTTTCAGTTTTGAGGTCCGTCGTGCCCCGTGGTCCAATTTTCGTGCCGGTGGTGCATTTTTTGCCATTTGCGCAATTTTCGTGCGAAAATAAGACTTTTGGATTTTCGTGCCTCGTGATCCCTGGTGCATTCTTATGCATACAAAACCATAAAGCTCAAAACCCTTTTCCGTTTTGAGGTCCGTGGTGCCCTGTGGTCCAATTTTGGTGCCGGTGGTGCATTTTCGACCATTTGTACAATTTTCGTGCGAAAATAAGACTTTTGGGTTTTGGTGCCCTGTCATCCCTGGTGCATTCTTATGCATAAAAAATCATAATGCTCGGAGCACTTTTCAGTTTTGAGGTTTAAGGTGCCCTGTGGTCCAATTTTGGTGCCCGTGGTGCATTTTCGGCCCATTGTGCAATTTTTGTGCGAAAATAAGACTTTTGGATTTTGGTGCCCCGTGATCCCTGGTGCATTCTTATGCATAAAAAACCATAATTCTTGGAGCACTTTTCATTTTGAGGTCTGTGGTGCCCCGTGGTCCGATTTTGGTGCCGATGGTGCATATTCGGCCAATTGTGAAATTTTCGTGCGAAAATAAGACTTTTGGATTTTGGTGCCCCGTCATCCCTGGTGCGTTCTTATGCAAAAACAATTATAATGCTCGGAACTCTTTTTCAGTTTTGAGGTTCGTGGTGCCCCGTGGTCCAATTTTTGTGTTTATTTTGCATTTTCGGCCCATTGTGCAATTTTCGTGCGAAAATAAGTCTTTTGGGTTTTCGTGCCCCTTGATCCCAGGTGCATTCTTATGCGTAAAAAACCATAATGCTTGGAGCAATTTTCAGTTTTGAGGTCCGTGGTGCCCCGTGGTCCAATTTTGGTGTCGACGGTGCATTTCGGCCATTTGTACAATTTTCGTGCGAAAATAAGACTTTTGGGTTTTGGTGCCCCTTGATCCCTGGTGCATTCTTATGCATTAAAAATCATAATGCTCTGAGAACTTTCCAGTTTTGAGGTCCGAGGTACGCCGTGGTCAAATTTTGGTGCCCGTGGTGCATTTTCGGCGATTTGTGAAATTTTCGTGTGAAAATAAGACTTTTGGTTTTTGGTGCCACGTGATCCCTGGTGCGTTCTTCTACATACGAAACCATAAAGCTCGGAACCCTTTTTAGTTTTGAGGTCCGTGGTGCCCCGTGGTCCAATTTTGGTGCCAGTGGTGCATTTTCGACCATTTGTACAATTTTCGTGCGAAAATAAAACTTTTGGGTTTTCGTGCCCCATGATCCCTGGTGCATTCTTATGCATAAAAAATCATAATGCATGGAGCACTTTTCAGTTTTGAGGTCCATTGTGTCCCGTGGTCAAATTTTGGTGTCGTTGTTGCATTTTCGGCCATTTGTGAAATTTTTGTGCGAAAATATGCCTTTTGGGTTTTGGTACCCCGTGATCCCAGGTGCATTATAAAAAACCATAATGGTCAGAGCACTTTTCAGTTTTGAGGTCCGTCGTGCCCCGTGGTCCAATTTTCGTGCCGGTGGTGCATTTTTTGCCATTTGCGCAATTTTCGTGCGAAAATAAGACTTTTGGATTTTCGTGCCTCGTGATCCCTGGTGCATTCTTATGCATACAAAACCATAAAGCTCAAAACCCTTTTCCGTTTTGAGGTCCGTGGTGCCCTGTGGTCCAATTTTGGTGCCGGTGGTGCATTTTCGACCATTTGTACAATTTTCGTGCGAAAATAAGACTTTTGGGTTTTGGTGCCCTGTCATCCCTGGTGCATTCTTATGCATAAAAAATCATAATGCTCGGAGCACTTTTCAGTTTTGAGGTTTAAGGTGCCCTGTGGTCCAATTTTGGTGCCCGTGGTGCATTTTCGGCCCATTGTGCAATTTTTGTGCGAAAATAAGACTTTTGGATTTTGGTGCCCCGTGATCCCTGGTGCATTCTTATGCATAAAAAACCATAATTCTTGGAGCACTTTTCATTTTGAGGTCTGTGGTGCCCCGTGGTCCGATTTTGGTGCCGATGGTGCATATTCGGCCAATTGTGAAATTTTCGTGCGAAAATAAGACTTTTGGATTTTGGTGCCCCGTCATCCCTGGTGCGTTCTTATGCAAAAACAATTATAATGCTCGGAACTCTTTTTCAGTTTTGAGGTTCGTGGTGCCCCGTGGTCCAATTTTTGTGTTTATTTTGCATTTTCGGCCCATTGTGCAATTTTCGTGCGAAAATAAGTCTTTTGGGTTTTCGTGCCCCTTGATCCCAGGTGCATTCTTATGCGTAAAAAACCATAATGCTTGGAGCAATTTTCAGTTTTGAGGTCCGTGGTGCCCCGTGGTCCAATTTTGGTGTCGACGGTGCATTTCGGCCATTTGTACAATTTTCGTGCGAAAATAAGACTTGTGGGTTTTGGTGCCCCTTGATCCCTGGTGCATTCTTATGCATTAAAAATCATAATGCTCTGAGAACTTTCCAGTTTTGAGGTCCGAGGTACGCCGTGGTCAAATTTTGGTGCCCGTGGTGCATTTTCGGCGATTTGTGAAATTTTCGTGTGAAAATAAGACTTTTGGTTTTTGGTGCCACGTGATCCCTGGTGCGTTCTTCTACATACGAAACCATAAAGCTCGGAACCCTTTTTAGTTTTGAGGTCCGTGGTGCCCCGTGGTCCAATTTTGGTGCCAGTGGTGCATTTTCGACCATTTGTACAATTTTCGTGCGAAAATAAAACTTTTGGGTTTTCGTGCCCCATGATCCCTGGTGCATTCTTATGCATAAAAAATCATAATGCATGGAGCACTTTTCAGTTTTGAGGTCCATTGTGTCCCGTGGTCAAATTTTGGTGTCGTTGTTGCATTTTCGGCCATTTGTGAAATTTTTGTGCGAAAATATGCCTTTTGGGTTTTGGTACCCCGTGATCCCAGGTGCATTATAAAAAACCATAATGGTCAGAGCACTTTTCAGTTTTGAGGTCCGTCGTGCCCCGTGGTCCAATTTTCGTGCCGGTGGTGCATTTTTTGCCATTTGCGCAATTTTCGTGCGAAAATAAGACTTTTGGATTTTCGTGCCTCGTGATCCCTGGTGCATTCTTATGCATACAAAACCATAAAGCTCAAAACCCTTTTCCGTTTTGAGGTCCGTGGTGCCCTGTGGTCCAATTTTGGTGCCGGTGGTGCATTTTCGACCATTTGTACAATTTTCGTGCGAAAATAAGACTTTTGGGTTTTGGTGCCCTGTCATCCCTGGTGCATTCTTATGCATAAAAAATCATAATGCTCGGAGCACTTTTCAGTTTTGAGGTTTAAGGTGCCCTGTGGTCCAATTTTGGTGCCCGTGGTGCATTTTCGGCCCATTGTGCAATTTTTGTGCGAAAATAAGACTTTTGGATTTTGGTGCCCCGTGATCCCTGGTGCATTCTTATGCATAAAAAACCATAATTCTTGGAGCACTTTTCATTTTGAGGTCTGTGGTGCCCCGTGGTCCGATTTTGGTGCCGATGGTGCATATTCGGCCAATTGTGAAATTTTCGTGCGAAAATAAGACTTTTGGATTTTGGTGCCCCGTCATCCCTGGTGCGTTCTTATGCAAAAACAATTATAATGCTCGGAACTCTTTTTCAGTTTTGAGGTTCGTGGTGCCCCGTGGTCCAATTTTTGTGTTTATTTTGCATTTTCGGCCCATTGTGCAATTTTCGTGCGAAAATAAGTCTTTTGGGTTTTCGTGCCCCTTGATCCCAGGTGCATTCTTATGCGTAAAAAACCATAATGCTTGGAGCAATTTTCAGTTTTGAGGTCCGTGGTGCCCCGTGGTCCAATTTTGGTGTCGACGGTGCATTTCGGCCATTTGTACAATTTTCGTGCGAAAATAAGACTTGTGGGTTTTGGTGCCCCTTGATCCCTGGTGCATTCTTATGCATTAAAAATCATAATGCTCTGAGAACTTTCCAGTTTTGAGGTCCGAGGTACGCCGTGGTCAAATTTTGGTGCCCGTGGTGCATTTTCGGCGATTTGTGAAATTTTCGTGTGAAAATAAGACTTTTGGTTTTTGGTGCCACGTGATCCCTGGTGCGTTCTTCTACATACGAAACCATAAAGCTCGGAACCCTTTTTAGTTTTGAGGTCCGTGGTGCCCCGTGGTCCAATTTTGGTGCCAGTGGTGCATTTTCGACCATTTGTACAATTTTCGTGCGAAAATAAAACTTTTGGGTTTTCGTGCCCCATGATCCCTGGTGCATTCTTATGCATAAAAAATCATAATGCATGGAGCACTTTTCAGTTTTGAGGTCCATTGTGTCCCGTGGTCAAATTTTGGTGTCGTTGTTGCATTTTCGGCCATTTGTGAAATTTTTGTGCGAAAATATGCCTTTTGGGTTTTGGTACCCCGTGATCCCAGGTGCATTATAAAAAACCATAATGGTCAGAGCACTTTTCAGTTTTGAGGTCCGTCGTGCCCCGTGGTCCAATTTTCGTGCCGGTGGTGCATTTTTTGCCATTTGCGCAATTTTCGTGCGAAAATAAGACTTTTGGATTTTCGTGCCTCGTGATCCCTGGTGCATTCTTATGCATACAAAACCATAAAGCTCAAAACCCTTTTCCGTTTTGAGGTCCGTGGTGCCCTGTGGTCCAATTTTGGTGCCGGTGGTGCATTTTCGACCATTTGTACAATTTTCGTGCGAAAATAAGACTTTTGGGTTTTGGTGCCCTGTCATCCCTGGTGCATTCTTATGCATAAAAAATCATAATGCTCGGAGCACTTTTCAGTTTTGAGGTTTAAGGTGCCCTGTGGTCCAATTTTGGTGCCCGTGGTGCATTTTCGGCCCATTGTGCAATTTTTGTGCGAAAATAAGACTTTTGGATTTTGGTGCCCCGTGATCCCTGGTGCATTCTTATGCATAAAAAACCATAATTCTTGGAGCACTTTTCATTTTGAGGTCTGTGGTGCCCCGTGGTCCGATTTTGGTGCCGATGGTGCATATTCGGCCAATTGTGAAATTTTCGTGCGAAAATAAGACTTTTGGATTTTGGTGCCCCGTCATCCCTGGTGCGTTCTTATGCAAAAACAATTATAATGCTCGGAACTCTTTTTCAGTTTTGAGGTTCGTGGTGCCCCGTGGTCCAATTTTTGTGTTTATTTTGCATTTTCGGCCCATTGTGCAATTTTCGTGCGAAAATAAGTCTTTTGGGTTTTCGTGCCCCTCGATCCCAGGTGCATTCTTATGCGTAAAAAACCATAATGCTTGGAGCAATTTTCAGTTTTGAGGTCCGTGGTGCCCCGTGGTCCAATTTTGGTGTCGACGGTGCATTTCGGCCATTTGTACAATTTTCGTGCGAAAATAAGACTTTTGGGTTTTGGTGCCCCTTGATCCCTGGTGCATTCTTATGCATTAAAAATCATAATGCTCTGAGAACTTTCCAGTTTTGAGGTCCGAGGTACGCCGTGGTCAAATTTTGGTGCCCGTGGTGCATTTTCGGCGATTTGTGAAATTTTCGTGTGAAAATAAGACTTTTGGTTTTTGGTGCCACGTGATCCCTGGTGCGTTCTTCTACATACGAAACCATAAAGCTCGGAACCCTTTTTAGTTTTGAGGTCCGTGGTGCCCCGTGGTCCAATTTTGGTGCCAGTGGTGCATTTTCGACCATTTGTACAATTTTCGTGCGAAAATAAAACTTTTGGGTTTTCGTGCCCCATGATCCCTGGTGCATTCTTATGCATAAAAAATCATAATGCATGGAGCACTTTTCAGTTTTGAGGTCCGTTGTGTCCCGTGGTCAAATTTTGGTGTCGTTGTTGCATTTTCGGCCATTTGTGAAATTTTTGTGCGAAAATATGCCTTTTGGGTTTTGGTACCCCGTGATCCCAGGTGCATTATAAAAAACCATAATGGTCAGAGCACTTTTCAGTTTTGAGGTCCGTCGTGCCCCGTGGTCCAATTTTCGTGCCGGTGGTGCATTTTTTGCCATTTGCGCAATTTTCGTGCGAAAATAAGACTTTTGGATTTTCGTGCCTCGTGATCCCTGGTGCATTCTTATGCATACAAAACCATAAAGCTCAAAACCCTTTTCCGTTTTGAGGTCCGTGGTGCCCTGTGGTCCAATTTTGGTGCCGGTGGTGCATTTTCGACCATTTGTACAATTTTCGTGCGAAAATAAGACTTTTGGGTTTTGGTGCCCTGTCATCCCTGGTGCATTCTTATGCATAAAAAATCATAATGCTCGGAGCACTTTTCAGTTTTGAGGTTTAAGGTGCCCTGTGGTCCAATTTTGGTGCCCGTGGTGCATTTTCGGCCCATTGTGCAATTTTTGTGCGAAAATAAGACTTTTGGATTTTGGTGCCCCGTGATCCCTGGTGCATTCTTATGCATAAACAACCATAATTCTTGGAGCACTTTTCATTTTGAGGTCTGTGGTGCCCCGTGGTCCGATTTTGGTGCCGATGGTGCATATTCGGCCAATTGTGAAATTTTCGTGCGAAAATAAGACTTTTGGATTTTGGTGCCCCGTCATCCCTGGTGCGTTCTTATGCAAAAACAATTATAATGCTCGGAACTCTTTTTCAGTTTTGAGGTTCGTGGTGCCCCGTGGTCCAATTTTTGTGTTTATTTTGCATTTTCGGCCCATTGTGCAATTTTCGTGCGAAAATAAGTCTTTTGGGTTTTCGTGCCCCTCGATCCCAGGTGCATTCTTATGCGTAAAAAACCATAATGCTTGGAGCAATTTTCAGTTTTGAGGTCCGTGGTGCCCCGTGGTCCAATTTTGGTGTCGACGGTGCATTTCGGCCATTTGTACAATTTTCGTGCGAAAATAAGACTTTTGGGTTTTGGTGCCCCTTGATCCCTGGTGCATTCTTATGCATTAAAAATCATAATGCTCTGAGAACTTTCCAGTTTTGAGGTCCGAGGTACGCCGTGGTCAAATTTTGGTGCCCGTGGTGCATTTTCGGCGATTTGTGAAATTTTCGTGTGAAAATAAGACTTTTGGTTTTTGGTGCCACGTGATCCCTGGTGCGTTCTTCTACATACGAAACCATAAAGCTCGGAACCCTTTTTAGTTTTGAGGTCCGTGGTGCCCCGTGGTCCAATTTTGGTGCCAGTGGTGCATTTTCGACCATTTGTACAATTTTCGTGCGAAAATAAAACTTTTGGGTTTTCGTGCCCCATGATCCCTGGTGCATTCTTATGCATAAAAAATCATAATGCATGGAGCACTTTTCAGTTTTGAGGTCCATTGTGTCCCGTGGTCAAATTTTGGTGTCGTTGTTGCATTTTCGGCCATTTGTGAAATTTTTGTGCGAAAATATGCCTTTTGGGTTTTGGTACCCCGTGATCCCAGGTGCATTATAAAAAACCATAATGGTCAGAGCACTTTTCAGTTTTGAGGTCCGTCGTGCCCCGTGGTCCAATTTTCGTGCCGGTGGTGCATTTTTTGCCATTTGCGCAATTTTCGTGCGAAAATAAGACTTTTGGATTTTCGTGCCTCGTGATCCCTGGTGCATTCTTATGCATACAAAACCATAAAGCTCAAAACCCTTTTCCGTTTTGAGGTCCGTGGTGCCCTGTGGTCCAATTTTGGTGCCGGTGGTGCATTTTCGACCATTTGTACAATTTTCGTGCGAAAATAAGACTTTTGGGTTTTGGTGCCCTGTCATCCCTGGTGCATTCTTATGCATAAAAAATCATAATGCTCGGAGCACTTTTCAGTTTTGAGGTTTAAGGTGCCCTGTGGTCCAATTTTGGTGCCCGTGGTGCATTTTCGGCCCATTGTGCAATTTTTGTGCGAAAATAAGACTTTTGGATTTTGGTGCCCCGTGATCCCTGGTGCATTCTTATGCATAAAAAACCATAATTCTTGGAGCACTTTTCATTTTGAGGTCTGTGGTGCCCCGTGGTCCGATTTTGGTGCCGATGGTGCATATTCGGCCAATTGTGAAATTTTCGTGCGAAAATAAGACTTTTGGATTTTGGTGCCCCGTCATCCCTGGTGCGTTCTTATGCAAAAACAATTATAATGCTCGGAACTCTTTTTCAGTTTTGAGGTTCGTGGTGCCCCGTGGTCCAATTTTTGTGTTTATTTTGCATTTTCGGCCCATTGTGCAATTTTCGTGCGAAAATAAGTCTTTTGGGTTTTCGTGCCCCTCGATCCCAGGTGCATTCTTATGCGTAAAAAACCATAATGCTTGGAGCAATTTTCAGTTTTGAGGTCCGTGGTGCCCCGTGGTCCAATTTTGGTGTCGACGGTGCATTTCGGCCATTTGTACAATTTTCGTGCGAAAATAAGACTTTTGGGTTTTGGTGCCCCTTGATCCCTGGTGCATTCTTATGCATTAAAAATCATAATGCTCTGAGAACTTTCCAGTTTTGAGGTCCGAGGTACGCCGTGGTCAAATTTTGGTGCCCGTGGTGCATTTTCGGCGATTTGTGAAATTTTCGTGTGAAAATAAGACTTTTGGTTTTTGGTGCCACGTGATCCCTGGTGCGTTCTTCTACATACGAAACCATAAAGCTCGGAACCCTTTTTAGTTTTGAGGTCCGTGGTGCCCCGTGGTCCAATTTTGGTGCCAGTGGTGCATTTTCGACCATTTGTACAATTTTCGTGCGAAAATAAAACTTTTGGGTTTTCGTGCCCCATGATCCCTGGTGCATTCTTATGCATAAAAAATCATAATGCATGGAGCACTTTTCAGTTTTGAGGTCCGTTGTGTCCCGTGGTCAAATTTTGGTGTCGTTGTTGCATTTTCGGCCATTTGTGAAATTTTTGTGCGAAAATATGCCTTTTGGGTTTTGGTACCCCGTGATCCCAGGTGCATTATAAAAAACCATAATGGTCAGAGCACTTTTCAGTTTTGAGGTCCGTCGTGCCCCGTGGTCCAATTTTCGTGCCGGTGGTGCATTTTTTGCCATTTGCGCAATTTTCGTGCGAAAATAAGACTTTTGGATTTTCGTGCCTCGTGATCCCTGGTGCATTCTTATGCATACAAAACCATAAAGCTCAAAACCCTTTTCCGTTTTGAGGTCCGTGGTGCCCTGTGGTCCAATTTTGGTGCCGGTGGTGCATTTTCGACCATTTGTACAATTTTCGTGCGAAAATAAGACTTTTGGGTTTTGGTGCCCTGTCATCCCTGGTGCATTCTTATGCATAAAAAATCATAATGCTCGGAGCACTTTTCAGTTTTGAGGTTTAAGGTGCCCTGTGGTCCAATTTTGGTGCCCGTGGTGCATTTTCGGCCCATTGTGCAATTTTTGTGCGAAAATAAGACTTTTGGATTTTGGTGCCCCGTGATCCCTGGTGCATTCTTATGCATAAAAAACCATAATTCTTGGAGCACTTTTCATTTTGAGGTCTGTGGTGCCCCGTGGTCCGATTTTGGTGCCGATGGTGCATATTCGGCCAATTGTGAAATTTTCGTGCGAAAATAAGACTTTTGGATTTTGGTGCCCCGTCATCCCTGGTGCGTTCTTATGCAAAAACAATTATAATGCTCGGAACTCTTTTTCAGTTTTGAGGTTCGTGGTGCCCCGTGGTCCAATTTTTGTGTTTATTTTGCATTTTCGGCCCATTGTGCAATTTTCGTGCGAAAATAAGTCTTTTGGGTTTTCGTGCCCCTCGATCCCAGGTGCATTCTTATGCGTAAAAAACCATAATGCTTGGAGCAATTTTCAGTTTTGAGGTCCGTGGTGCCCCGTGGTCCAATTTTGGTGTCGACGGTGCATTTCGGCCATTTGTACAATTTTCGTGCGAAAATAAGACTTTTGGGTTTTGGTGCCCCTTGATCCCTGGTGCATTCTTATGCATTAAAAATCATAATGCTCTGAGAACTTTCCAGTTTTGAGGTCCGAGGTACGCCGTGGTCAAATTTTGGTGCCCGTGGTGCATTTTCGGCGATTTGTGAAATTTTCGTGTGAAAATAAGACTTTTGGTTTTTGGTGCCACGTGATCCCTGGTGCGTTCTTCTACATACGAAACCATAAAGCTCGGAACCCTTTTTAGTTTTGAGGTCCGTGGTGCCCCGTGGTCCAATTTTGGTGCCAGTGGTGCATTTTCGACCATTTGTACAATTTTCGTGCGAAAATAAAACTTTTGGGTTTTCGTGCCCCATGATCCCTGGTGCATTCTTATGCATAAAAAATCATAATGCATGGAGCACTTTTCAGTTTTGAGGTCCGTTGTGTCCCGTGGTCAAATTTTGGTGTCGTTGTTGCATTTTCGGCCATTTGTGAAATTTTTGTGCGAAAATATGCCTTTTGGGTTTTGGTACCCCGTGATCCCAGGTGCATTATAAAAAACCATAATGGTCAGAGCACTTTTCAGTTTTGAGGTCCGTCGTGCCCCGTGGTCCAATTTTCGTGCCGGTGGTGCATTTTTTGCCATTTGCGCAATTTTCGTGCGAAAATAAGACTTTTGGATTTTCGTGCCTCGTGATCCCTGGTGCATTCTTATGCATACAAAACCATAAAGCTCAAAACCCTTTTCCGTTTTGAGGTCCGTGGTGCCCTGTGGTCCAATTTTGGTGCCGGTGGTGCATTTTCGACCATTTGTACAATTTTCGTGCGAAAATAAGACTTTTGGGTTTTGGTGCCCTGTCATCCCTGGTGCATTCTTATGCATAAAAAATCATAATGCTCGGAGCACTTTTCAGTTTTGAGGTTTAAGGTGCCCTGTGGTCCAATTTTGGTGCCCGTGGTGCATTTTCGGCCCATTGTGCAATTTTTGTGCGAAAATAAGACTTTTGGATTTTGGTGCCCCGTGATCCCTGGTGCATTCTTATGCATAAAAAACCATAATTCTTGGAGCACTTTTCATTTTGAGGTCTGTGGTGCCCCGTGGTCCGATTTTGGTGCCGATGGTGCATATTCGGCCAATTGTGAAATTTTCGTGCGAAAATAAGACTTTTGGATTTTGGTGCCCCGTCATCCCTGGTGCGTTCTTATGCAAAAACAATTATAATGCTCGGAACTCTTTTTCAGTTTTGAGGTTCGTGGTGCCCCGTGGTCCAATTTTTGTGTTTATTTTGCATTTTCGGCCCATTGTGCAATTTTCGTGCGAAAATAAGTCTTTTGGGTTTTCGTGCCCCTCGATCCCAGGTGCATTCTTATGCGTAAAAAACCATAATGCTTGGAGCAATTTTCAGTTTTGAGGTCCGTGGTGCCCCGTGGTCCAATTTTGGTGTCGACGGTGCATTTCGGCCATTTGTACAATTTTCGTGCGAAAATAAGACTTTTGGGTTTTGGTGCCCCTTGATCCCTGGTGCATTCTTATGCATTAAAAATCATAATGCTCTGAGAACTTTCCAGTTTTGAGGTCCGAGGTACGCCGTGGTCAAATTTTGGTGCCCGTGGTGCATTTTCGGCGATTTGTGAAATTTTCGTGTGAAAATAAGACTTTTGGTTTTTGGTGCCACGTGATCCCTGGTGCGTTCTTCTACATACGAAACCATAAAGCTCGGAACCCTTTTTAGTTTTGAGGTCCGTGGTGCCCCGTGGTCCAATTTTGGTGCCAGTGGTGCATTTTCGACCATTTGTACAATTTTCGTGCGAAAATAAAACTTTTGGGTTTTCGTGCCCCATGATCCCTGGTGCATTCTTATGCATAAAAAATCATAATGCATGGAGCACTTTTCAGTTTTGAGGTCCATTGTGTCCCGTGGTCAAATTTTGGTGTCGTTGTTGCATTTTCGGCCATTTGTGAAATTTTTGTGCGAAAATATGCCTTTTGGGTTTTGGTACCCCGTGATCCCAGGTGCATTATAAAAAACCATAATGGTCAGAGCACTTTTCAGTTTTGAGGTCCGTCGTGCCCCGTGGTCCAATTTTCGTGCCGGTGGTGCATTTTTTGCCATTTGCGCAATTTTCGTGCGAAAATAAGACTTTTGGATTTTCGTGCCTCGTGATCCCTGGTGCATTCTTATGCATACAAAACCATAAAGCTCAAAACCCTTTTCCGTTTTGAGGTCCGTGGTGCCCTGTGGTCCAATTTTGGTGCCGGTGGTGCATTTTCGACCATTTGTACAATTTTCGTGCGAAAATAAGACTTTTGGGTTTTGGTGCCCTGTCATCCCTGGTGCATTCTTATGCATAAAAAATCATAATGCTCGGAGCACTTTTCAGTTTTGAGGTTTAAGGTGCCCTGTGGTCCAATTTTGGTGCCCGTGGTGCATTTTCGGCCCATTGTGCAATTTTTGTGCGAAAATAAGACTTTTGGATTTTGGTGCCCCGTGATCCCTGGTGCATTCTTATGCATAAAAAACCATAATTCTTGGAGCACTTTTCATTTTGAGGTCTGTGGTGCCCCGTGGTCCGATTTTGGTGCCGATGGTGCATATTCGGCCAATTGTGAAATTTTCGTGCGAAAATAAGACTTTTGGATTTTGGTGCCCCGTCATCCCTGGTGCGTTCTTATGCAAAAACAATTATAATGCTCGGAACTCTTTTTCAGTTTTGAGGTTCGTGGTGCCCCGTGGTCCAATTTTTGTGTTTATTTTGCATTTTCGGCCCATTGTGCAATTTTCGTGCGAAAATAAGTCTTTTGGGTTTTCGTGCCCCTCGATCCCAGGTGCATTCTTATGCGTAAAAAACCATAATGCTTGGAGCAATTTTCAGTTTTGAGGTCCGTGGTGCCCCGTGGTCCAATTTTGGTGTCGACGGTGCATTTCGGCCATTTGTACAATTTTCGTGCGAAAATAAGACTTGTGGGTTTTGGTGCCCCTTGATCCCTGGTGCATTCTTATGCATTAAAAATCATAATGCTCTGAGAACTTTCCAGTTTTGAGGTCCGAGGTACGCCGTGGTCAAATTTTGGTGCCCGTGGTGCATTTTCGGCGATTTGTGAAATTTTCGTGTGAAAATAAGACTTTTGGTTTTTGGTGCCACGTGATCCCTGGTGCGTTCTTCTACATACGAAACCATAAAGCTCGGAACCCTTTTTAGTTTTGAGGTCCGTGGTGCCCCGTGGTCCAATTTTGGTGCCAGTGGTGCATTTTCGACCATTTGTACAATTTTCGTGCGAAAATAAAACTTTTGGGTTTTCGTGCCCCATGATCCCTGGTGCATTCTTATGCATAAAAAATCATAATGCATGGAGCACTTTTCAGTTTTGAGGTCCATTGTGTCCCGTGGTCAAATTTTGGTGTCGTTGTTGCATTTTCGGCCATTTGTGAAATTTTTGTGCGAAAATATGCCTTTTGGGTTTTGGTACCCCGTGATCCCAGGTGCATTATAAAAAACCATAATGGTCAGAGCACTTTTCAGTTTTGAGGTCCGTCGTGCCCCGTGGTCCAATTTTCGTGCCGGTGGTGCATTTTTTGCCATTTGCGCAATTTTCGTGCGAAAATAAGACTTTTGGATTTTCGTGCCTCGTGATCCCTGGTGCATTCTTATGCATACAAAACCATAAAGCTCAAAACCCTTTTCCGTTTTGAGGTCCGTGGTGCCCTGTGGTCCAATTTTGGTGCCGGTGGTGCATTTTCGACCATTTGTACAATTTTCGTGCGAAAATAAGACTTTTGGGTTTTGGTGCCCTGTCATCCCTGGTGCATTCTTATGCATAAAAAATCATAATGCTCGGAGCACTTTTCAGTTTTGAGGTTTAAGGTGCCCTGTGGTCCAATTTTGGTGCCCGTGGTGCATTTTCGGCCCATTGTGCAATTTTTGTGCGAAAATAAGACTTTTGGATTTTGGTGCCCCGTGATCCCTGGTGCATTCTTATGCATAAAAAACCATAATTCTTGGAGCACTTTTCATTTTGAGGTCTGTGGTGCCCCGTGGTCCGATTTTGGTGCCGATGGTGCATATTCGGCCAATTGTGAAATTTTCGTGCGAAAATAAGACTTTTGGATTTTGGTGCCCCGTCATCCCTGGTGCGTTCTTATGCAAAAACAATTATAATGCTCGGAACTCTTTTTCAGTTTTGAGGTTCGTGGTGCCCCGTGGTCCAATTTTTGTGTTTATTTTGCATTTTCGGCCCATTGTGCAATTTTCGTGCGAAAATAAGTCTTTTGGGTTTTCGTGCCCCTCGATCCCAGGTGCATTCTTATGCGTAAAAAACCATAATGCTTGGAGCAATTTTCAGTTTTGAGGTCCGTGGTGCCCCGTGGTCCAATTTTGGTGTCGACGGTGCATTTCGGCCATTTGTACAATTTTCGTGCGAAAATAAGACTTTTGGGTTTTGGTGCCCCTTGATCCCTGGTGCATTCTTATGCATTAAAAATCATAATGCTCTGAGAACTTTCCAGTTTTGAGGTCCGAGGTACGCCGTGGTCAAATTTTGGTGCCCGTGGTGCATTTTCGACGATTTGTGAAATTTTCGTGTGAAAATAAGACTTTTGGTTTTTGGTGCCACGTGATCCCTGGTGCGTTCTTCTACATACGAAACCATAAAGCTCGGAACCCTTTTTAGTTTTGAGGTCCGTGGTGCCCCGTGGTCCAATTTTGGTGCCAGTGGTGCATTTTCGACCATTTGTACAATTTTCGTGCGAAAATAAAACTTTTGGGTTTTCGTGCCCCATGATCCCTGGTGCATTCTTATGCATAAAAAATCATAATGCATGGAGCACTTTTCAGTTTTGAGGTCCGTTGTGTCCCGTGGTCAAATTTTGGTGTCGTTGTTGCATTTTCGGCCATTTGTGAAATTTTTGTGCGAAAATATGCCTTTTGGGTTTTGGTACCCCGTGATCCCAGGTGCATTATAAAAAACCATAATGGTCAGAGCACTTTTCAGTTTTGAGGTCCGTCGTGCCCCGTGGTCCAATTTTCGTGCCGGTGGTGCATTTTTTGCCATTTGCGCAATTTTCGTGCGAAAATAAGACTTTTGGATTTTCGTGCCTCGTGATCCCTGGTGCATTCTTATGCATACAAAACCATAAAGCTCAAAACCCTTTTCCGTTTTGAGGTCCGTGGTGCCCTGTGGTCCAATTTTGGTGCCGGTGGTGCATTTTCGACCATTTGTACAATTTTCGTGCGAAAATAAGACTTTTGGGTTTTGGTGCCCTGTCATCCCTGGTGCATTCTTATGCATAAAAAATCATAATGCTCGGAGCACTTTTCAGTTTTGAGGTTTAAGGTGCCCTGTGGTCCAATTTTGGTGCCCGTGGTGCATTTTCGGCCCATTGTGCAATTTTTGTGCGAAAATAAGACTTTTGGATTTTGGTGCCCCGTGATCCCTGGTGCATTCTTATGCATAAAAAACCATAATTCTTGGAGCACTTTTCATTTTGAGGTCTGTGGTGCCCCGTGGTCCGATTTTGGTGCCGATGGTGCATATTCGGCCAATTGTGAAATTTTCGTGCGAAAATAAGACTTTTGGATTTTGGTGCCCCGTCATCCCTGGTGCGTTCTTATGCAAAAACAATTATAATGCTCGGAACTCTTTTTCAGTTTTGAGGTTCGTGGTGCCCCGTGGTCCAATTTTTGTGTTTATTTTGCATTTTCGGCCCATTGTGCAATTTTCGTGCGAAAATAAGTCTTTTGGGTTTTCGTGCCCCTCGATCCCAGGTGCATTCTTATGCGTAAAAAACCATAATGCTTGGAGCAATTTTCAGTTTTGAGGTCCGTGGTGCCCCGTGGTCCAATTTTGGTGTCGACGGTGCATTTCGGCCATTTGTACAATTTTCGTGCGAAAATAAGACTTTTGGGTTTTGGTGCCCCTTGATCCCTGGTGCATTCTTATGCATTAAAAATCATAATGCTCTGAGAACTTTCCAGTTTTGAGGTCCGAGGTACGCCGTGGTCAAATTTTGGTGCCCGTGGTGCATTTTCGGCGATTTGTGAAATTTTCGTGTGAAAATAAGACTTTTGGTTTTTGGTGCCACGTGATCCCTGGTGCGTTCTTCTACATACGAAACCATAAAGCTCGGAACCCTTTTTAGTTTTGAGGTCCGTGGTGCCCCGTGGTCCAATTTTGGTGCCAGTGGTGCATTTTCGACCATTTGTACAATTTTCGTGCGAAAATAAAACTTTTGGGTTTTCGTGCCCCATGATCCCTGGTGCATTCTTATGCATAAAAAATCATAATGCATGGAGCACTTTTCAGTTTTGAGGTCCGTTGTGTCCCGTGGTCAAATTTTGGTGTCGTTGTTGCATTTTCGGCCATTTGTGAAATTTTTGTGCGAAAATATGCCTTTTGGGTTTTGGTACCCCGTGATCCCAGGTGCATTATAAAAAACCATAATGGTCAGAGCACTTTTCAGTTTTGAGGTCCGTCGTGCCCCGTGGTCCAATTTTCGTGCCGGTGGTGCATTTTTTGCCATTTGCGCAATTTTCGTGCGAAAATAAGACTTTTGGATTTTCGTGCCTCGTGATCCCTGGTGCATTCTTATGCATACAAAACCATAAAGCTCAAAACCCTTTTCCGTTTTGAGGTCCGTGGTGCCCTGTGGTCCAATTTTGGTGCCGGTGGTGCATTTTCGACCATTTGTACAATTTTCGTGCGAAAATAAGACTTTTGGGTTTTGGTGCCCTGTCATCCCTGGTGCATTCTTATGCATAAAAAATCATAATGCTCGGAGCACTTTTCAGTTTTGAGGTTTAAGGTGCCCTGTGGTCCAATTTTGGTGCCCGTGGTGCATTTTCGGCCCATTGTGCAATTTTTGTGCGAAAATAAGACTTTTGGATTTTGGTGCCCCGTGATCCCTGGTGCATTCTTATGCATAAAAAACCATAATTCTTGGAGCACTTTTCATTTTGAGGTCTGTGGTGCCCCGTGGTCCGATTTTGGTGCCGATGGTGCATATTCGGCCAATTGTGAAATTTTCGTGCGAAAATAAGACTTTTGGATTTTGGTGCCCCGTCATCCCTGGTGCGTTCTTATGCAAAAACAATTATAATGCTCGGAACTCTTTTTCAGTTTTGAGGTTCGTGGTGCCCCGTGGTCCAATTTTTGTGTTTATTTTGCATTTTCGGCCCATTGTGCAATTTTCGTGCGAAAATAAGTCTTTTGGGTTTTCGTGCCCCTTGATCCCAGGTGCATTCTTATGCGTAAAAAACCATAATGCTTGGAGCAATTTTCAGTTTTGAGGTCCGTGGTGCCCCGTGGTCCAATTTTGGTGTCGACGGTGCATTTCGGCCATTTGTACAATTTTCGTGCGAAAATAAGACTTTTGGGTTTTGGTGCCCCTTGATCCCTGGTGCATTCTTATGCATTAAAAATCATAATGCTCTGAGAACTTTCCAGTTTTGAGGTCCGAGGTACGCCGTGGTCAAATTTTGGTGCCCGTGGTGCATTTTCGACGATTTGTGAAATTTTCGTGTGAAAATAAGACTTTTGGTTTTTGGTGCCACGTGATCCCTGGTGCGTTCTTCTACATACGAAACCATAAAGCTCGGAACCCTTTTTAGTTTTGAGGTCCGTGGTGCCCCGTGGTCCAATTTTGGTGCCAGTGGTGCATTTTCGACCATTTGTACAATTTTCGTGCGAAAATAAAACTTTTGGGTTTTCGTGCCCCATGATCCCTGGTGCATTCTTATGCATAAAAAATCATAATGCATGGAGCACTTTTCAGTTTTGAGGTCCATTGTGTCCCGTGGTCAAATTTTGGTGTCGTTGTTGCATTTTCGGCCATTTGTGAAATTTTTGTGCGAAAATATGCCTTTTGGGTTTTGGTACCCCGTGATCCCAGGTGCATTATAAAAAACCATAATGGTCAGAGCACTTTTCAGTTTTGAGGTCCGTCGTGCCCCGTGGTCCAATTTTCGTGCCGGTGGTGCATTTTTTGCCATTTGCGCAATTTTCGTGCGAAAATAAGACTTTTGGATTTTCGTGCCTCGTGATCCCTGGTGCATTCTTATGCATACAAAACCATAAAGCTCAAAACCCTTTTCCGTTTTGAGGTCCGTGGTGCCCTGTGGTCCAATTTTGGTGCCGGTGGTGCATTTTCGACCATTTGTACAATTTTCGTGCGAAAATAAGACTTTTGGGTTTTGGTGCCCTGTCATCCCTGGTGCATTCTTATGCATAAAAAATCATAATGCTCGGAGCACTTTTCAGTTTTGAGGTTTAAGGTGCCCTGTGGTCCAATTTTGGTGCCCGTGGTGCATTTTCGGCCCATTGTGCAATTTTTGTGCGAAAATAAGACTTTTGGATTTTGGTGCCCCGTGATCCCTGGTGCATTCTTATGCATAAAAAACCATAATTCTTGGAGCACTTTTCATTTTGAGGTCTGTGGTGCCCCGTGGTCCGATTTTGGTGCCGATGGTGCATATTCGGCCAATTGTGAAATTTTCGTGCGAAAATAAGACTTTTGGATTTTGGTGCCCCGTCATCCCTGGTGCGTTCTTATGCAAAAACAATTATAATGCTCGGAACTCTTTTTCAGTTTTGAGGTTCGTGGTGCCCCGTGGTCCAATTTTTGTGTTTATTTTGCATTTTCGGCCCATTGTGCAATTTTCGTGCGAAAATAAGTCTTTTGGGTTTTCGTGCCCCTCGATCCCAGGTGCATTCTTATGCGTAAAAAACCATAATGCTTGGAGCAATTTTCAGTTTTGAGGTCCGTGGTGCCCCGTGGTCCAATTTTGGTGTCGACGGTGCATTTCGGCCATTTGTACAATTTTCGTGCGAAAATAAGACTTTTGGGTTTTGGTGCCCCTTGATCCCTGGTGCATTCTTATGCATTAAAAATCATAATGCTCTGAGAACTTTCCAGTTTTGAGGTCCGAGGTACGCCGTGGTCAAATTTTGGTGCCCGTGGTGCATTTTCGGCGATTTGTGAAATTTTCGTGTGAAAATAAGACTTTTGGTTTTTGGTGCCACGTGATCCCTGGTGCGTTCTTCTACATACGAAACCATAAAGCTCGGAACCCTTTTTAGTTTTGAGGTCCGTGGTGCCCCGTGGTCCAATTTTGGTGCCAGTGGTGCATTTTCGACCATTTGTACAATTTTCGTGCGAAAATAAAACTTTTGGGTTTTCGTGCCCCATGATCCCTGGTGCATTCTTATGCATAAAAAATCATAATGCATGGAGCACTTTTCAGTTTTGAGGTCCGTTGTGTCCCGTGGTCAAATTTTGGTGTCGTTGTTGCATTTTCGGCCATTTGTGAAATTTTTGTGCGAAAATATGCCTTTTGGGTTTTGGTACCCCGTGATCCCAGGTGCATTATAAAAAACCATAATGGTCAGAGCACTTTTCAGTTTTGAGGTCCGTCGTGCCCCGTGGTCCAATTTTCGTGCCGGTGGTGCATTTTTTGCCATTTGCGCAATTTTCGTGCGAAAATAAGACTTTTGGATTTTCGTGCCTCGTGATCCCTGGTGCATTCTTATGCATACAAAACCATAAAGCTCAAAACCCTTTTCCGTTTTGAGGTCCGTGGTGCCCTGTGGTCCAATTTTGGTGCCGGTGGTGCATTTTCGACCATTTGTACAATTTTCGTGCGAAAATAAGACTTTTGGGTTTTGGTGCCCTGTCATCCCTGGTGCATTCTTATGCATAAAAAATCATAATGCTCGGAGCACTTTTCAGTTTTGAGGTTTAAGGTGCCCTGTGGTCCAATTTTGGTGCCCGTGGTGCATTTTCGGCCCATTGTGCAATTTTTGTGCGAAAATAAGACTTTTGGATTTTGGTGCCCCGTGATCCCTGGTGCATTCTTATGCATAAACAACCATAATTCTTGGAGCACTTTTCATTTTGAGGTCTGTGGTGCCCCGTGGTCCGATTTTGGTGCCGATGGTGCATATTCGGCCAATTGTGAAATTTTCGTGCGAAAATAAGACTTTTGGATTTTGGTGCCCCGTCATCCCTGGTGCGTTCTTATGCAAAAACAATTATAATGCTCGGAACTCTTTTTCAGTTTTGAGGTTCGTGGTGCCCCGTGGTCCAATTTTTGTGTTTATTTTGCATTTTCGGCCCATTGTGCAATTTTCGTGCGAAAATAAGTCTTTTGGGTTTTCGTGCCCCTCGATCCCAGGTGCATTCTTATGCGTAAAAAACCATAATGCTTGGAGCAATTTTCAGTTTTGAGGTCCGTGGTGCCCCGTGGTCCAATTTTGGTGTCGACGGTGCATTTCGGCCATTTGTACAATTTTCGTGCGAAAATAAGACTTTTGGGTTTTGGTGCCCCTTGATCCCTGGTGCATTCTTATGCATTAAAAATCATAATGCTCTGAGAACTTTCCAGTTTTGAGGTCCGAGGTACGCCGTGGTCAAATTTTGGTGCCCGTGGTGCATTTTCGGCGATTTGTGAAATTTTCGTGTGAAAATAAGACTTTTGGTTTTTGGTGCCACGTGATCCCTGGTGCGTTCTTCTACATACGAAACCATAAAGCTCGGAACCCTTTTTAGTTTTGAGGTCCGTGGTGCCCCGTGGTCCAATTTTGGTGCCAGTGGTGCATTTTCGACCATTTGTACAATTTTCGTGCGAAAATAAAACTTTTGGGTTTTCGTGCCCCATGATCCCTGGTGCATTCTTATGCATAAAAAATCATAATGCATGGAGCACTTTTCAGTTTTGAGGTCCGTTGTGTCCCGTGGTCAAATTTTGGTGTCGTTGTTGCATTTTCGGCCATTTGTGAAATTTTTGTGCGAAAATATGCCTTTTGGGTTTTGGTACCCCGTGATCCCAGGTGCATTATAAAAAACCATAATGGTCAGAGCACTTTTCAGTTTTGAGGTCCGTCGTGCCCCGTGGTCCAATTTTCGTGCCGGTGGTGCATTTTTTGCCATTTGCGCAATTTTCGTGCGAAAATAAGACTTTTGGATTTTCGTGCCTCGTGATCCCTGGTGCATTCTTATGCATACAAAACCATAAAGCTCAAAACCCTTTTCCGTTTTGAGGTCCGTGGTGCCCTGTGGTCCAATTTTGGTGCCGGTGGTGCATTTTCGACCATTTGTACAATTTTCGTGCGAAAATAAGACTTTTGGGTTTTGGTGCCCTGTCATCCCTGGTGCATTCTTATGCATAAAAAATCATAATGCTCGGAGCACTTTTCAGTTTTGAGGTTTAAGGTGCCCTGTGGTCCAATTTTGGTGCCCGTGGTGCATTTTCGGCCCATTGTGCAATTTTTGTGCGAAAATAAGACTTTTGGATTTTGGTGCCCCGTGATCCCTGGTGCATTCTTATGCATAAAAAACCATAATTCTTGGAGCACTTTTCATTTTGAGGTCTGTGGTGCCCCGTGGTCCGATTTTGGTGCCGATGGTGCATATTCGGCCAATTGTGAAATTTTCGTGCGAAAATAAGACTTTTGGATTTTGGTGCCCCGTCATCCCTGGTGCGTTCTTATGCAAAAACAATTATAATGCTCGGAACTCTTTTTCAGTTTTGAGGTTCGTGGTGCCCCGTGGTCCAATTTTTGTGTTTATTTTGCATTTTCGGCCCATTGTGCAATTTTCGTGCGAAAATAAGTCTTTTGGGTTTTCGTGCCCCTTGATCCCAGGTGCATTCTTATGCGTAAAAAACCATAATGCTTGGAGCAATTTTCAGTTTTGAGGTCCGTGGTGCCCCGTGGTCCAATTTTGGTGTCGACGGTGCATTTCGGCCATTTGTACAATTTTCGTGCGAAAATAAGACTTGTGGGTTTTGGTGCCCCTTGATCCCTGGTGCATTCTTATGCATTAAAAATCATAATGCTCTGAGAACTTTCCAGTTTTGAGGTCCGAGGTACGCCGTGGTCAAATTTTGGTGCCCGTGGTGCATTTTCGGCGATTTGTGAAATTTTCGTGTGAAAATAAGACTTTTGGTTTTTGGTGCCACGTGATCCCTGGTGCGTTCTTCTACATACGAAACCATAAAGCTCGGAACCCTTTTTAGTTTTGAGGTCCGTGGTGCCCCGTGGTCCAATTTTGGTGCCAGTGGTGCATTTTCGACCATTTGTACAATTTTCGTGCGAAAATAAAACTTTTGGGTTTTCGTGCCCCATGATCCCTGGTGCATTCTTATGCATAAAAAATCATAATGCATGGAGCACTTTTCAGTTTTGAGGTCCATTGTGTCCCGTGGTCAAATTTTGGTGTCGTTGTTGCATTTTCGGCCATTTGTGAAATTTTTGTGCGAAAATATGCCTTTTGGGTTTTGGTACCCCGTGATCCCAGGTGCATTATAAAAAACCATAATGGTCAGAGCACTTTTCAGTTTTGAGGTCCGTCGTGCCCCGTGGTCCAATTTTCGTGCCGGTGGTGCATTTTTTGCCATTTGCGCAATTTTCGTGCGAAAATAAGACTTTTGGATTTTCGTGCCTCGTGATCCCTGGTGCATTCTTATGCATACAAAACCATAAAGCTCAAAACCCTTTTCCGTTTTGAGGTCCGTGGTGCCCTGTGGTCCAATTTTGGTGCCGGTGGTGCATTTTCGACCATTTGTACAATTTTCGTGCGAAAATAAGACTTTTGGGTTTTGGTGCCCTGTCATCCCTGGTGCATTCTTATGCATAAAAAATCATAATGCTCGGAGCACTTTTCAGTTTTGAGGTTTAAGGTGCCCTGTGGTCCAATTTTGGTGCCCGTGGTGCATTTTCGGCCCATTGTGCAATTTTTGTGCGAAAATAAGACTTTTGGATTTTGGTGCCCCGTGATCCCTGGTGCATTCTTATGCATAAAAAACCATAATTCTTGGAGCACTTTTCATTTTGAGGTCTGTGGTGCCCCGTGGTCCGATTTTGGTGCCGATGGTGCATATTCGGCCAATTGTGAAATTTTCGTGCGAAAATAAGACTTTTGGATTTTGGTGCCCCGTCATCCCTGGTGCGTTCTTATGCAAAAACAATTATAATGCTCGGAACTCTTTTTCAGTTTTGAGGTTCGTGGTGCCCCGTGGTCCAATTTTTGTGTTTATTTTGCATTTTCGGCCCATTGTGCAATTTTCGTGCGAAAATAAGTCTTTTGGGTTTTCGTGCCCCTCGATCCCAGGTGCATTCTTATGCGTAAAAAACCATAATGCTTGGAGCAATTTTCAGTTTTGAGGTCCGTGGTGCCCCGTGGTCCAATTTTGGTGTCGACGGTGCATTTCGGCCATTTGTACAATTTTCGTGCGAAAATAAGACTTTTGGGTTTTGGTGCCCCTTGATCCCTGGTGCATTCTTATGCATTAAAAATCATAATGCTCTGAGAACTTTCCAGTTTTGAGGTCCGAGGTACGCCGTGGTCAAATTTTGGTGCCCGTGGTGCATTTTCGGCGATTTGTGAAATTTTCGTGTGAAAATAAGACTTTTGGTTTTTGGTGCCACGTGATCCCTGGTGCGTTCTTCTACATACGAAACCATAAAGCTCGGAACCCTTTTTAGTTTTGAGGTCCGTGGTGCCCCGTGGTCCAATTTTGGTGCCAGTGGTGCATTTTCGACCATTTGTACAATTTTCGTGCGAAAATAAAACTTTTGGGTTTTCGTGCCCCATGATCCCTGGTGCATTCTTATGCATAAAAAATCATAATGCATGGAGCACTTTTCAGTTTTGAGGTCCGTTGTGTCCCGTGGTCAAATTTTGGTGTCGTTGTTGCATTTTCGGCCATTTGTGAAATTTTTGTGCGAAAATATGCCTTTTGGGTTTTGGTACCCCGTGATCCCAGGTGCATTATAAAAAACCATAATGGTCAGAGCACTTTTCAGTTTTGAGGTCCGTCGTGCCCCGTGGTCCAATTTTCGTGCCGGTGGTGCATTTTTTGCCATTTGCGCAATTTTCGTGCGAAAATAAGACTTTTGGATTTTCGTGCCTCGTGATCCCTGGTGCATTCTTATGCATACAAAACCATAAAGCTCAAAACCCTTTTCCGTTTTGAGGTCCGTGGTGCCCTGTGGTCCAATTTTGGTGCCGGTGGTGCATTTTCGACCATTTGTACAATTTTCGTGCGAAAATAAGACTTTTGGGTTTTGGTGCCCTGTCATCCCTGGTGCATTCTTATGCATAAAAAATCATAATGCTCGGAGCACTTTTCAGTTTTGAGGTTTAAGGTGCCCTGTGGTCCAATTTTGGTGCCCGTGGTGCATTTTCGGCCCATTGTGCAATTTTTGTGCGAAAATAAGACTTTTGGATTTTGGTGCCCCGTGATCCCTGGTGCATTCTTATGCATAAAAAACCATAATTCTTGGAGCACTTTTCATTTTGAGGTCTGTGGTGCCCCGTGGTCCGATTTTGGTGCCGATGGTGCATATTCGGCCAATTGTGAAATTTTCGTGCGAAAATAAGACTTTTGGATTTTGGTGCCCCGTCATCCCTGGTGCGTTCTTATGCAAAAACAATTATAATGCTCGGAACTCTTTTTCAGTTTTGAGGTTCGTGGTGCCCCGTGGTCCAATTTTTGTGTTTATTTTGCATTTTCGGCCCATTGTGCAATTTTCGTGCGAAAATAAGTCTTTTGGGTTTTCGTGCCCCTTGATCCCAGGTGCATTCTTATGCGTAAAAAACCATAATGCTTGGAGCAATTTTCAGTTTTGAGGTCCGTGGTGCCCCGTGGTCCAATTTTGGTGTCGACGGTGCATTTCGGCCATTTGTACAATTTTCGTGCGAAAATAAGACTTTTGGGTTTTGGTGCCCCTTGATCCCTGGTGCATTCTTATGCATTAAAAATCATAATGCTCTGAGAACTTTCCAGTTTTGAGGTCCGAGGTACGCCGTGGTCAAATTTTGGTGCCCGTGGTGCATTTTCGGCGATTTGTGAAATTTTCGTGTGAAAATAAGACTTTTGGTTTTTGGTGCCACGTGATCCCTGGTGCGTTCTTCTACATACGAAACCATAAAGCTCGGAACCCTTTTTAGTTTTGAGGTCCGTGGTGCCCCGTGGTCCAATTTTGGTGCCAGTGGTGCATTTTCGACCATTTGTACAATTTTCGTGCGAAAATAAAACTTTTGGGTTTTCGTGCCCCATGATCCCTGGTGCATTCTTATGCATAAAAAATCATAATGCATGGAGCACTTTTCAGTTTTGAGGTCCATTGTGTCCCGTGGTCAAATTTTGGTGTCGTTGTTGCATTTTCGGCCATTTGTGAAATTTTTGTGCGAAAATATGCCTTTTGGGTTTTGGTACCCCGTGATCCCAGGTGCATTATAAAAAACCATAATGGTCAGAGCACTTTTCAGTTTTGAGGTCCGTCGTGCCCCGTGGTCCAATTTTCGTGCCGGTGGTGCATTTTTTGCCATTTGCGCAATTTTCGTGCGAAAATAAGACTTTTGGATTTTCGTGCCTCGTGATCCCTGGTGCATTCTTATGCATACAAAACCATAAAGCTCAAAACCCTTTTCCGTTTTGAGGTCCGTGGTGCCCTGTGGTCCAATTTTGGTGCCGGTGGTGCATTTTCGACCATTTGTACAATTTTCGTGCGAAAATAAGACTTTTGGGTTTTGGTGCCCTGTCATCCCTGGTGCATTCTTATGCATAAAAAATCATAATGCTCGGAGCACTTTTCAGTTTTGAGGTTTAAGGTGCCCTGTGGTCCAATTTTGGTGCCCGTGGTGCATTTTCGGCCCATTGTGCAATTTTTGTGCGAAAATAAGACTTTTGGATTTTGGTGCCCCGTGATCCCTGGTGCATTCTTATGCATAAAAAACCATAATTCTTGGAGCACTTTTCATTTTGAGGTCTGTGGTGCCCCGTGGTCCGATTTTGGTGCCGATGGTGCATATTCGGCCAATTGTGAAATTTTCGTGCGAAAATAAGACTTTTGGATTTTGGTGCCCCGTCATCCCTGGTGCGTTCTTATGCAAAAACAATTATAATGCTCGGAACTCTTTTTCAGTTTTGAGGTTCGTGGTGCCCCGTGGTCCAATTTTTGTGTTTATTTTGCATTTTCGGCCCATTGTGCAATTTTCGTGCGAAAATAAGTCTTTTGGGTTTTCGTGCCCCTTGATCCCAGGTGCATTCTTATGCGTAAAAAACCATAATGCTTGGAGCAATTTTCAGTTTTGAGGTCCGTGGTGCCCCGTGGTCCAATTTTGGTGTCGACGGTGCATTTCGGCCATTTGTACAATTTTCGTGCGAAAATAAGACTTTTGGGTTTTGGTGCCCCTTGATCCCTGGTGCATTCTTATGCATTAAAAATCATAATGCTCTGAGAACTTTCCAGTTTTGAGGTCCGAGGTACGCCGTGGTCAAATTTTGGTGCCCGTGGTGCATTTTCGGCGATTTGTGAAATTTTCGTGTGAAAATAAGACTTTTGGTTTTTGGTGCCACGTGATCCCTGGTGCGTTCTTCTACATACGAAACCATAAAGCTCGGAACCCTTTTTAGTTTTGAGGTCCGTGGTGCCCCGTGGTCCAATTTTGGTGCCAGTGGTGCATTTTCGACCATTTGTACAATTTTCGTGCGAAAATAAAACTTTTGGGTTTTCGTGCCCCATGATCCCTGGTGCATTCTTATGCATAAAAAATCATAATGCATGGAGCACTTTTCAGTTTTGAGGTCCGTTGTGTCCCGTGGTCAAATTTTGGTGTCGTTGTTGCATTTTCGGCCATTTGTGAAATTTTTGTGCGAAAATATGCCTTTTGGGTTTTGGTACCCCGTGATCCCAGGTGCATTATAAAAAACCATAATGGTCAGAGCACTTTTCAGTTTTGAGGTCCGTCGTGCCCCGTGGTCCAATTTTCGTGCCGGTGGTGCATTTTTTGCCATTTGCGCAATTTTCGTGCGAAAATAAGACTTTTGGATTTTCGTGCCTCGTGATCCCTGGTGCATTCTTATGCATACAAAACCATAAAGCTCAAAACCCTTTTCCGTTTTGAGGTCCGTGGTGCCCTGTGGTCCAATTTTGGTGCCGGTGGTGCATTTTCGACCATTTGTACAATTTTCGTGCGAAAATAAGACTTTTGGGTTTTGGTGCCCTGTCATCCCTGGTGCATTCTTATGCATAAAAAATCATAATGCTCGGAGCACTTTTCAGTTTTGAGGTTTAAGGTGCCCTGTGGTCCAATTTTGGTGCCCGTGGTGCATTTTCGGCCCATTGTGCAATTTTTGTGCGAAAATAAGACTTTTGGATTTTGGTGCCCCGTGATCCCTGGTGCATTCTTATGCATAAAAAACCATAATTCTTGGAGCACTTTTCATTTTGAGGTCTGTGGTGCCCCGTGGTCCGATTTTGGTGCCGATGGTGCATATTCGGCCAATTGTGAAATTTTCGTGCGAAAATAAGACTTTTGGATTTTGGTGCCCCGTCATCCCTGGTGCGTTCTTATGCAAAAACAATTATAATGCTCGGAACTCTTTTTCAGTTTTGAGGTTCGTGGTGCCCCGTGGTCCAATTTTTGTGTTTATTTTGCATTTTCGGCCCATTGTGCAATTTTCGTGCGAAAATAAGTCTTTTGGGTTTTCGTGCCCCTTGATCCCAGGTGCATTCTTATGCGTAAAAAACCATAATGCTTGGAGCAATTTTCAGTTTTGAGGTCCGTGGTGCCCCGTGGTCCAATTTTGGTGTCGACGGTGCATTTCGGCCATTTGTACAATTTTCGTGCGAAAATAAGACTTTTGGGTTTTGGTGCCCCTTGATCCCTGGTGCATTCTTATGCATTAAAAATCATAATGCTCTGAGAACTTTCCAGTTTTGAGGTCCGAGGTACGCCGTGGTCAAATTTTGGTGCCCGTGGTGCATTTTCGACGATTTGTGAAATTTTCGTGTGAAAATAAGACTTTTGGTTTTTGGTGCCACGTGATCCCTGGTGCGTTCTTCTACATACGAAACCATAAAGCTCGGAACCCTTTTTAGTTTTGAGGTCCGTGGTGCCCCGTGGTCCAATTTTGGTGCCAGTGGTGCATTTTCGACCATTTGTACAATTTTCGTGCGAAAATAAAACTTTTGGGTTTTCGTGCCCCATGATCCCTGGTGCATTCTTATGCATAAAAAATCATAATGCATGGAGCACTTTTTAGTTTTGAGGTCCATTGTGTCCCGTGGTCAAATTTTGGTGTCGTTGTTGCATTTTCGGCCATTTGTGAAATTTTTGTGCGAAAATATGGCTTTTGGGTTTTGGTACCCCGTGATCCCAGGTGCATTATAAAAAACCATAATGGTCAGAGCACTTTTCAGTTTTGAGGTCCGTCGTGCCCCGTGGTCCAATTTTCGTGCCGGTGGTGCATTTTTTGCCATTTGCGCAATTTTCGTGCGAAAATAAGACTTTTGGATTTTCGTGCCTCGTGATCCCTGGTGCATTCTTATGCATACAAAACCATAAAGCTCAAAACCCTTTTCCGTTTTGAGGTCCGTGGTGCCCTGTGGTCCAATTTTGGTGCCGGTGGTGCATTTTCGACCATTTGTACAATTTTCGTGCGAAAATAAGACTTTTGGGTTTTGGTGCCCTGTCATCCCTGGTGCATTCTTATGCATAAAAAATCATAATGCTCGGAGCACTTTTCAGTTTTGAGGTTTAAGGTGCCCTGTGGTCCAATTTTGGTGCCCGTGGTGCATTTTCGGCCCATTGTGCAATTTTTGTGCGAAAATAAGACTTTTGGATTTTGGTGCCCCGTGATCCCTGGTGCATTCTTATGCATAAAAAACCATAATTCTTGGAGCACTTTTCATTTTGAGGTCTGTGGTGCCCCGTGGTCCGATTTTGGTGCCGATGGTGCATATTCGGCCAATTGTGAAATTTTCGTGCGAAAATAAGACTTTTGGATTTTGGTGCCCCGTCATCCCTGGTGCGTTCTTATGCAAAAACAATTATAATGCTCGGAACTCTTTTTCAGTTTTGAGGTTCGTGGTGCCCCGTGGTCCAATTTTTGTGTTTATTTTGCATTTTCGGCCCATTGTGCAATTTTCGTGCGAAAATAAGTCTTTTGGGTTTTCGTGCCCCTTGATCCCAGGTGCATTCTTATGCGTAAAAAACCATAATGCTTGGAGCAATTTTCAGTTTTGAGGTCCGTGGTGCCCCGTGGTCCAATTTTGGTGTCGACGGTGCATTTCGGCCATTTGTACAATTTTCGTGCGAAAATAAGACTTTTGGGTTTTGGTGCCCCTTGATCCCTGGTGCATTCTTATGCATTAAAAATCATAATGCTCTGAGAACTTTCCAGTTTTGAGGTCCGAGGTACGCCGTGGTCAAATTTTGGTGCCCGTGGTGCATTTTCGGCGATTTGTGAAATTTTCGTGTGAAAATAAGACTTTTGGTTTTTGGTGCCACGTGATCCCTGGTGCGTTCTTCTACATACGAAACCATAAAGCTCGGAACCCTTTTTAGTTTTGAGGTCCGTGGTGCCCCGTGGTCCAATTTTGGTGCCAGTGGTGCATTTTCGACCATTTGTACAATTTTCGTGCGAAAATAAAACTTTTGGGTTTTCGTGCCCCATGATCCCTGGTGCATTCTTATGCATAAAAAATCATAATGCATGGAGCACTTTTCAGTTTTGAGGTCCATTGTGTCCCGTGGTCAAATTTTGGTGTCGTTGTTGCATTTTCGGCCATTTGTGAAATTTTTGTGCGAAAATATGCCTTTTGGGTTTTGGTACCCCGTGATCCCAGGTGCATTATAAAAAACCATAATGGTCAGAGCACTTTTCAGTTTTGAGGTCCGTCGTGCCCCGTGGTCCAATTTTCGTGCCGGTGGTGCATTTTTTGCCATTTGCGCAATTTTCGTGCGAAAATAAGACTTTTGGATTTTCGTGCCTCGTGATCCCTGGTGCATTCTTATGCATACAAAACCATAAAGCTCAAAACCCTTTTCCGTTTTGAGGTCCGTGGTGCCCTGTGGTCCAATTTTGGTGCCGGTGGTGCATTTTCGACCATTTGTACAATTTTCGTGCGAAAATAAGACTTTTGGGTTTTGGTGCCCTGTCATCCCTGGTGCATTCTTATGCATAAAAAATCATAATGCTCGGAGCACTTTTCAGTTTTGAGGTTTAAGGTGCCCTGTGGTCCAATTTTGGTGCCCGTGGTGCATTTTCGGCCCATTGTGCAATTTTTGTGCGAAAATAAGACTTTTGGATTTTGGTGCCCCGTGATCCCTGGTGCATTCTTATGCATAAAAAACCATAATTCTTGGAGCACTTTTCATTTTGAGGTCTGTGGTGCCCCGTGGTCCGATTTTGGTGCCGATGGTGCATATTCGGCCAATTGTGAAATTTTCGTGCGAAAATAAGACTTTTGGATTTTGGTGCCCCGTCATCCCTGGTGCGTTCTTATGCAAAAACAATTATAATGCTCGGAACTCTTTTTCAGTTTTGAGGTTCGTGGTGCCCCGTGGTCCAATTTTTGTGTTTATTTTGCATTTTCGGCCCATTGTGCAATTTTCGTGCGAAAATAAGTCTTTTGGGTTTTCGTGCCCCTTGATCCCAGGTGCATTCTTATGCGTAAAAAACCATAATGCTTGGAGCAATTTTCAGTTTTGAGGTCCGTGGTGCCCCGTGGTCCAATTTTGGTGTCGACGGTGCATTTCGGCCATTTGTACAATTTTCGTGCGAAAATAAGACTTTTGGGTTTTGGTGCCCCTTGATCCCTGGTGCATTCTTATGCATTAAAAATCATAATGCTCTGAGAACTTTCCAGTTTTGAGGTCCGAGGTACGCCGTGGTCAAATTTTGGTGCCCGTGGTGCATTTTCGACGATTTGTGAAATTTTCGTGTGAAAATAAGACTTTTGGTTTTTGGTGCCACGTGATCCCTGGTGCGTTCTTCTACATACGAAACCATAAAGCTCGGAACCCTTTTTAGTTTTGAGGTCCGTGGTGCCCCGTGGTCCAATTTTGGTGCCAGTGGTGCATTTTCGACCATTTGTACAATTTTCGTGCGAAAATAAAACTTTTGGGTTTTCGTGCCCCATGATCCCTGGTGCATTCTTATGCATAAAAAATCATAATGCATGGAGCACTTTTTAGTTTTGAGGTCCATTGTGTCCCGTGGTCAAATTTTGGTGTCGTTGTTGCATTTTCGGCCATTTGTGAAATTTTTGTGCGAAAATATGGCTTTTGGGTTTTGGTACCCCGTGATCCCAGGTGCATTATAAAAAACCATAATGGTCAGAGCACTTTTCAGTTTTGAGGTCCGTCGTGCCCCGTGGTCCAATTTTCGTGCCGGTGGTGCATTTTTTGCCATTTGCGCAATTTTCGTGCGAAAATAAGACTTTTGGATTTTCGTGCCTCGTGATCCCTGGTGCATTCTTATGCATACAAAACCATAAAGCTCAAAACCCTTTTCCGTTTTGAGGTCCGTGGTGCCCTGTGGTCCAATTTTGGTGCCGGTGGTGCATTTTCGACCATTTGTACAATTTTCGTGCGAAAATAAGACTTTTGGGTTTTGGTGCCCTGTCATCCCTGGTGCATTCTTATGCATAAAAAATCATAATGCTCGGAGCACTTTTCAGTTTTGAGGTTTAAGGTGCCCTGTGGTCCAATTTTGGTGCCCGTGGTGCATTTTCGGCCCATTGTGCAATTTTTGTGCGAAAATAAGACTTTTGGATTTTGGTGCCCCGTGATCCCTGGTGCATTCTTATGCATAAAAAACCATAATTCTTGGAGCACTTTTCATTTTGAGGTCTGTGGTGCCCCGTGGTCCGATTTTGGTGCCGATGGTGCATATTCGGCCAATTGTGAAATTTTCGTGCGAAAATAAGACTTTTGGATTTTGGTGCCCCGTCATCCCTGGTGCGTTCTTATGCAAAAACAATTATAATGCTCGGAACTCTTTTTCAGTTTTGAGGTTCGTGGTGCCCCGTGGTCCAATTTTTGTGTTTATTTTGCATTTTCGGCCCATTGTGCAATTTTCGTGCGAAAATAAGTCTTTTGGGTTTTCGTGCCCCTTGATCCCAGGTGCATTCTTATGCGTAAAAAACCATAATGCTTGGAGCAATTTTCAGTTTTGAGGTCCGTGGTGCCCCGTGGTCCAATTTTGGTGTCGACGGTGCATTTCGGCCATTTGTACAATTTTCGTGCGAAAATAAGACTTTTGGGTTTTGGTGCCCCTTGATCCCTGGTGCATTCTTATGCATTAAAAATCATAATGCTCTGAGAACTTTCCAGTTTTGAGGTCCGAGGTACGCCGTGGTCAAATTTTGGTGCCCGTGGTGCATTTTCGACGATTTGTGAAATTTTCGTGTGAAAATAAGACTTTTGGTTTTTGGTGCCACGTGATCCCTGGTGCGTTCTTCTACATACGAAACCATAAAGCTCGGAACCCTTTTTAGTTTTGAGGTCCGTGGTGCCCCGTGGTCCAATTTTGGTGCCAGTGGTGCATTTTCGACCATTTGTACAATTTTCGTGCGAAAATAAAACTTTTGGGTTTTCGTGCCCCATGATCCCTGGTGCATTCTTATGCATAAAAAATCATAATGCATGGAGCACTTTTTAGTTTTGAGGTCCATTGTGTCCCGTGGTCAAATTTTGGTGTCGTTGTTGCATTTTCGGCCATTTGTGAAATTTTTGTGCGAAAATATGCCTTTTGGGTTTTGGTACCCCGTGATCCCAGGTGCATTATAAAAAACCATAATGGTCAGAGCACTTTTCAGTTTTGAGGTCCGTCGTGCCCCGTGGTCCAATTTTCGTGCCGGTGGTGCATTTTTTGCCATTTGCGCAATTTTCGTGCGAAAATAAGACTTTTGGATTTTCGTGCCTCGTGATCCCTGGTGCATTCTTATGCATACAAAACCATAAAGCTCAAAACCATTTTCCGTTTTGAGGTCCGTGGTGCCCTGTGGTCCAATTTTGGTGCCGGTGGTGCATTTTCGACCATTTGTACAATTTTCGTGCGAAAATAAGACTTTTGGGTTTTGGTGCCCTGTCATCCCTGGTGCATTCTTATGCATAAAAAATCATAATGCTCGGAGCACTTTTCAGTTTTGAGGTTTAAGGTGCCCTGTGGTCCAATTTTGGTGCCCGTGGTGCATTTTCGGCCCATTGTGCAATTTTTGTGCGAAAATAAGACTTTTGGATTTTGGTGCCCCGTGATCCCTGGTGCATTCTTATGCATAAAAAACCATAATTCTTGGAGCACTTTTCATTTTGAGGTCTGTGGTGCCCCGTGGTCCGATTTTGGTGCCGATGGTGCATATTCGGCCAATTGTGAAATTTTCGTGCGAAAATAAGACTTTTGGATTTTGGTGCCCCGTCATCCCTGGTGCGTTCTTATGCAAAAACAATTATAATGCTCGGAACTCTTTTTCAGTTTTGAGGTTCGTGGTGCCCCGTGGTCCAATTTTTGTGTTTATTTTGCATTTTCGGCCCATTGTGCAATTTTCGTGCGAAAATAAGTCTTTTGGGTTTTCGTGCCCCTTGATCCCAGGTGCATTCTTATGCGTAAAAAACCATAATGCTTGGAGCAATTTTCAGTTTTGAGGTCCGTGGTGCCCCGTGGTCCAATTTTGGTGTCGACGGTGCATTTCGGCCATTTGTACAATTTTCGTGCGAAAATAAGACTTTTGGGTTTTGGTGCCCCTTGATCCCTGGTGCATTCTTATGCATTAAAAATCATAATGCTCTGAGAACTTTCCAGTTTTGAGGTCCGAGGTACGCCGTGGTCAAATTTTGGTGCCCGTGGTGCATTTTCGGCGATTTGTGAAATTTTCGTGTGAAAATAAGACTTTTGGTTTTTGGTGCCACGTGATCCCTGGTGCGTTCTTCTACATACGAAACCATAAAGCTCGGAACCCTTTTTAGTTTTGAGGTCCGTGGTGCCCCGTGGTCCAATTTTGGTGCCAGTGGTGCATTTTCGACCATTTGTACAATTTTCGTGCGAAAATAAAACTTTTGGGTTTTCGTGCCCCATGATCGCTGGTGCATTCTTATGCATTAAAAACCATAATGCATGGAGCACTTTTCAGTTTTGAGGTTCGTTGTGTCCCGTGGTCAAATTCTGGTGTCGTTGTTGCATTTTCGGCCATTTGTGAAATTTTTGTGCGAAAATAAGCTTTTTGTGTTTTGGTGCCCCGTGATCCCAGCTGCACTCGTATGTATAAAAAACCATAATGGTCAGAGCACTTTTTAGCTTTGAGGTCCGTGGTGCCCCGTGGTCCAATTTTCGTGCCGGTGCTGCATTTTTTGCCATTTGCGCAATTTTCGTGCGAAAATAAGACTTTTGGATTTTGGTGCCTCGTGATCCCTGGTGCATTCTTATGCATACAAAACCATAAAGCTCAAAACCCTTTTCTGTTTTGATCCGTGGTGCCCTGTGGTCCAATTTTGGTGCCGGTGGTGCATTTTCGACCATTTGTACAATTTTCGTGCGAAAATAAGATTTTTGGGTTTTGGTGCCCTGTCATCCCTGGTGCATTCTTATGCATAAAAAACCATAATGCTCGGAGCACTTTTCAGTTTTGAGGTTCGAGGTGCCCTGTGGTCCAATTTTGGTGCCCGTGGTGCATTTTCGGCCCATTGTGCAATTTTTGTGCGAAAATAAGACTTTTGGATTTTGGTGCCCCGTGATCCCTGGTGCATTCTTATGTATAAAAAACCATAATTCTTGGAGCGCTTTTCATTTTGAGGTCTGTGGTGCCCCGTGGTCCGATTTTGGTGCCGATGGTGCATATTCGGCCAATTGTGAAATTTTCGTGCGAAAATAAGACTTTTGGATTTTGGTGCCCCGTGATCCCTGGTGCGTTCTTATGCAAAAAAAATTATAATGCTCGCAACTCTTTTTCAGTTTTGAGGTTCGTGGTGCCCCGTGGTCCAATTTTCGTGTTTATTTTGCATTTTCGGCCCATTGTACAATTTTTGTGCGAAAATAAGTCTTTTGAGTTTTGGTGCCCCTTGATCCCAGGTGCCTTCTTATTCGTAAAAAACCATAATGCTTGGAGCAATTTTCAGTTTTGAGGTCCGTGGTGCCCCGTGGTCCAATTTTGGTGTCGGCGGTGCATTTCGGCCTTTTGTGCAATTTTCGTGCGAAAATAAGACTTTTGGGTTTTGGTGCCCCGTGATACCTGGTGCATTCTTATGCATTAAAAATCATAATGCTCGGAGAACTTTCCAGTTTTGAGGTCCGAGGTACGCCGTGGTCAAATTTTGGTGCCCGTGGTGCATTTTCGGCGATTTGTGAAATTTTCGTGTGAAAATATGACTTTTGGTTTTTGGTGCCACGTGATCCCTGGTGTATTCTTCTGCATACAAAACCATAAAGCTCGGAACCCTTTTCAGTTTTGAGGTCCGTGGTGCCCCGTGGTCCAATTTTGGTGTCGGTGGTGCATTTTCGACCATTTGTACAAATCGTGCGAAAATAAAACTTTTGGGTTTTCGTGCCCCATGATCCCTGGTGCATTCTTATGCATAAAAAACCATAATGCATGGAGCACTTTTCAGTTTTGAGGTCCGTTGTGTCCCGTGGTCAAATTTTGGTGTCGTTGTTGCATTTTCGGCCATTTGTGAAATTTTTGTGCGAATATAAGCCTTTTGGGTTTTGGTGCCCCGTGATCCCAGGTGCATTCTTATGTACAAAAAACCATAATGGTCAGAGTACTTTTCAGTTTTGAGGTCCGTGGTGCCCCGTGGTCCAATTTTCGTGCCGGTGGTGCATTTTTTGCCATTTGCGCAATTTTCGTGTGAAAATAAGACTTTTGGATTTTGGTGCCTCGTGATCCCTGGTGCATTCTTATGCATACAAAACCATAAAGCTCAAAACCCTTTTCCGTTTTGAGGTCCGTGGTGCCCTGTGGTCCAATTTTTGTGCCGGTGGTGCATTTTCGACCATTTGTACAATTTTCGTGCGAAAATAAGACTTTTGGGTTCTGGTGCCCTGTCATCCCAGGTGCATTCTTATGCAAAAAAAACCATAATGCTCGGAGCACTTTTCAGTTTTGAGGTTCGAGGTGCCCTGTGGTCCAATTTTGGTGCCCGTGGTGCATTTTCGGCCCATTGTGCAATTTTTGTGCGAAAATAAGACTTCTGGATTTTGGTGCCTCGTGATCCGTGGTGCATTCTTATGCATAAAAAACCATAATTCTTGGAGAACTTTTCATTTTGAGGTCTGTGGTGCCCCGTGGTCCGATTTTGGTGCCGATGGTGCATATTCGGCCAATTGTGAAATTTTCGTGCGAAAATAAGACTTTTGGATTTTGGTGCCCCGTGATCCCTGGTGCGTTCTTATGCAAAAAAAAATTATAATGCTCGGAACTCTTTTTCAGTTTTGAGGTTCGTGGTGCCCCGTGGTCCAATTTCCGTGTTTATTTTGCATTTTCGGCCCATTGTGCAATTTTCGTGCGAAAATAAGTCATTTGGGTTTTGGTGCCCCTTGATCCCAGGTGCATTCTTATGCGTAAAAAACCATAATGCTTGGAGCAATTTTCAGTTTTGAGGTCCGTGGTGCCCCGTGGTCCAATTTTGGTACCGGCGGTGCATTTCGGCCATTTGTGCAATTTTCGTGCGAAAATCAGACTTTTGGGTTTTGGTGCCCCGTGATCCCTGGTGCATTCTTATTCATTAAAAATCATAATGCTCGGAGAACTTTCCAGTTTTGAGGTCCGAGGTGCACCGTGGTCAAATTTTGGTGCCCGTGGTGCATTTTCGGCGATTCGTGAAATTTTCGTGTGAAAATAAGACTTTTGGATTTTGGTGCCTCGTGATCCTTGGTGCATTCTTATGCATACAAAACCATAAAGCTCAAAACCCTTTTTCGTTTTGAGGTCCGTGGTGCCCTGTGGTCCAATTTTGGTGCCGATGGTGCATTTACGACCATTTGTACAATTTTCGTGCGAACATAAAACTTCTGGGTTTTTGTGCCCCTTGATCCCTGGTGCATTCTTATGCATAAAAAACCATAATGCATGGAGCACTTTTCAGTTTTGAGGTCCATTGTGTCCCGTGGTCAAATTTTGGTGTCGTTGTTGCATTTTCGGCCATTTGTGAAATTTTTGTGCGAAAATAAGCCTTTTGGGTTTTGGTGCCCCGCGATCCCTAGTGCATTCTTAAGCATAAAAAACCATAATGCTCAGAGCACTTTTCAGTTTTTGGGTCCTAGGTGCCCCGTGGTCCAATTTTGGTGCTCGTGGTATAATTTCGGCCCATTGTGCAATCTTCGTACGAAAATAAGACTTTTGGATTTTGATTCCCCATGATCCCTGGTGCATTCTTAAGCATAAAAAGCCATAATGCTTCGAGCACTTTTCAGTTTTGAGGTCCGACGTGCCCCGTGGTCCAATTTTGGTGCCCGTGGTGCATTTTCGGCCCATTGTGCAACTTTCGTGCGAAAATAAGACTTTTGGGTTTTGGTGCCCCGTGATCCCTGGGACAATCTTATGCATAAAAAACAATAATGCTCGGAACTCTTTTCAGTTTTGAGGTCCGCGGTGCCCCGTTGTCCAATTTTGGTGTCGGTGGTGCATTTTCTACCATTTGTGCAATTTTCATGCGAAAATAAAACTTTTGGGTTTTTGTGCCCTGTGATCCCTGGTGCATGGTTATGCATAAAAAACCATATACTGAGAGCACTTATCAGTTTTGAGGTCCAACGAGTCCCGCGCTCCAAATATTTGTGCCCGTGGTACATTTTCGGCCCATTATGCAATTTTCGTGCGAAAATAATACTTTTGGGTTTTCGTGTCCTGTGATCCCTGGTTCATTCTTACGCATAAAAAATAATAATGCTCGGAGAACTTTTAGGTATTGAGGTCCGAGGTGCCCCTTGGTCAAATTTTGGTGCCCGTGGTGCAATTTCGGCCCATTGTGCAATTTTCGTGTGAAAATAAGACTTTTGGGTTTTGGTGCCATGTGATCCCTGGTGCATTCTTATGCATAAAAAACCATAATGCTCAGAGAACTTTTCAGTTTTGAGGTCCGAGGTGCCCCGTGGTCCAATTTTGGTGCCGGTGGAGCATTTTCGGCCATTTTTGCAATTTTTGTGCGAAAATAAGACTTTTGGGTTTTGGTGCCCCAAGATCCCTGGTGCATTCTTATGCATAAAAAACCATAATGCTCAGAGCACTTTTAGGTATTGAGGTCCGGGGTGTCCTATGGTCGAATTTTGGTTCCCGTCGTGCATTTTCGGCCCGTTGTGCAATTTTCGTGCGAAAATATGACTTTTTGGTTGTGGTGCCCCGTGATCCCTGGTGCATTCTTAAGCATAAAAAACCATCATGCTTGCAGCACTTTTCAGTTTTGAGGTCCGACGTCCCCCGCGGTCCAATGATGGTGCCCGTGGTGCATTTTTGGCCCATCGTGCAATTTTTGTGCGAAAATAAGACTTTTGGATTTTGGTACCCTGTGATCCTTGGTGCATTGTTATGCATGAAAAACCATAATGCTCAGAGAACTTTTCAATTTTGAGGTCCGAGGTGCCCCGTCGGCCAATTTCGGTGCCGGTGGTGCATTTTCGACAATTTGTGCAATTTTCGTGCGAAAATAAGACTTTGGAGTTTTGGTGCCCCGTGATCCCTGGTGCATTCTTATGCATAAAAAACCATCTTGGTCGGAGCACTTTTCAGTTTTGAGGTCTGTGGTGCCCCGTGGTCCAATTTTGGTGCAAGTGGTGCTTTTTCAGCCATTTGTGCAATTTTCGTGCGAAAATAATACTTTTGGGTTTTGGTGCCCCGCGATCCCTGGTGCATTCTTAAGCATAAAAAACCATAATGCTCAGAGCACTTTTCAGTTTTGGGGTCCTAGGTGCCCCGTGGTCCAATTTTGGTGCTCGTGGTATAATTTCGGCCCATTGTTCAATCTTCGTACGAAAATAAGACTTTTGGATTTTAATTCCCCATGATCCCTGGTGCATTCTTAAGCATAAAAAGCCATAATGCTTCGAGCACTTTTCAGTTTTGAGGTCCGACGTGCCCCGTGGTCCAATTTTGGTGCCCGTGGTGCATTTTCGGCCCATTGTGCAACTTTCGTGCGAAAATAAGACTTTTGGGTTTTGGTGCCCCGTGATCCCTGGCACAATCTTATGCATAAAAAACAATAATGCTCGGAACTCTTTTCAGTTTTGAGGTCCGCGGTGCCCCGTTGTCCAATTTTGGTGTCGGTGGTGCATTTTTTACCATTTGTGCAATTTTCATGCGAAAATAAAACTTTTGGGTTTTTGTGCCCTGTGATCCCTGGTGCACGGTTATGCATAAAAAACCATAATGCTGAGAGCGCTTATCAGTTTTGAGGTCCGACGAGTCCCGCGCTCCAATTTTTGTGCCCGTGGTACATTTTCGGCCCATTATGCAATTTTCGTGCGAAAATAAGACTTTTGGGTTTTCGTGCCCTATGATCCCTGGTGCATTCTTACGCATAGAAAATAATAATGCTCGGAGAACTTTTAGGTATTGAGGTCCGAGGTGCCCCTTGGTCAAATTTTGGTGCCCGTGGTGCAATTTCGGCCCATTGTGCAATTTTCGTGTGAAAATAAGACTTTTGGGTTTTGGTGCCATGTGATCCCTGGTGCATTCTTATGCATAAAAAACCATAATGCTCAGAGAACTTTTCAGTTTTGAGGTCCGAGGTGCCCCGTGGTCCAATTTTGGTGCCGGTCGAGCATTTTCGGCCATTTTTGCAATTTTAGTGCGAAAATAAGACTTTTGGGTTTTGGTGCCCCGCGATCCCTGGTGCATTCTTATGCATAAAAAACCATAATGCTCAGAGCACTTTTCAGTTTTGGGGTCCTAGGTGCCTCGTGGTCCAATTTTGGTGCTCGTGGTATAATTTCGGCCCATTGTTCAATCTTCGTACAAAAATAAGACTTTTGGATTTTGATTCCCCATGATCCCTGGTGCATTATTAAGCATAAAAAGCCACAATGCTTCGAGCACTTTTCAGTTTTGAGGTCCGACGTGCCCCGTGGTACAATTTTGGTGCCCGTGGTGCATTTTCGGCCCATTGTGCAACTTTCGTGCGAAAATAAGACTTTTGGGTTTTGGTGCCCCGTGATCCCTGGCACAATCTTATGCATAAAAAACAATAATGCTCAGAACTCTTTTCAGTTTTGAGGTCCGCGGTGTCCCGTTGTCCAATTTTGGTGTCGGTGGTGCATTTTTTACCATTTGTGCAATTTTCATGCGAAAATAAAACTTTTGGGTTTTTGTGCCCTGTGATCCCTGGTGCACGGTTATGCATAAAAAACCATAATGCTGAGAGCGCTTATCAGTTTTGAGGTCCGACGTGTCCCGCGCTCCAATTTTGGTGCCCGTGGTACATTTTCGACCCATTATGCAATTTTCGTGCGAAAATAAGACTTTTGGGTTTTCGTGCCCTATGATCCCTGGTACATTCTTACGCATAAAAAAAGTAATGCTCGGAGAACTTTTAGGTATTGAGGTCCAAGGTGCCCCTTGGTCAAATTTTGGTGCCAGTGGTGCAATTTCGGCCCATTGTGCAATTTTCGTGTGAAAATAAGACTTTTGGGTTTTGGTGCCATGTGATCCCTGGTGCATTCTTATGCATAAAAAACCATAATGCTCAGAGAACTTTTCAGTTTTGAGGTCCGAGGTGCCCCGTGGAACAATTTTGGTGCCGGTGGAGCATTTTCGGCCATGTTTGCAATTTTCGTACGAAAATAAGACTTTTGGGTTTTGGTGCCCCGAGATCCCTGGTGCATTCTTATCCATAAAAAACCATAATGCTCAGAGCACTTTTAGGTATTGAGGTCCGGGGTGTCCCATGGTCGAATTTTGGTTCCCGTCGTGCATTTTCGGCCCGTTGTGCAATTTTCGTGCGAAAATATGACTTTTTGGTTGTGGTGCCCCGTGATACCTGGTGCATTCTTAAGCATAAAAAACCATCAAGCTCGCAGTACTTTTCAGTTTTGAGGTCCGACGTGCCCCACGGTCCAATTATGGTGCCCGTGGTGCATTTTTGGCCCATCGTGTAATTTTCGTGCGAAAATAAGACTTTTGGATTTTGGTACCCTGTGATCCTTGGTGCATTCTTATGCATAAAAAACCATAATGCTAAGGGAACTTTTCAGTTTTGAGGTCCGAGGTGCCCCGTGGTCCAATTTCGATGCCAATGGTGCATTTTCGACAATTTGTGCAATTTTCGTGCGAAAATAAGACTTTGGGGTTTTGGTGCCCCGTGATCCCTGGTGCATTCTTATGCACAAAAAACCATGTTGGTCGGAGCACTTTTCAGTTTTGAGGTCCATGGTGCCCCGTGGTCCAATTTTGGTGCAAGTGGTGCATTTTCAGCCATTTGTGCAATTTTCGTGCGAAAATAAGACTTTTGGGTTTTGGTGCCCCGCGATCCCTGGTGCATTCTTAAGCATAAAAAACCAGAATGCTCAGAGCACTTTTTAGTTTTGGGGTCCTAGGTGCCCCGTGGTCCAATTTTGGTGCTCGTGGTATAATTTCGGCCCATTGTGCAATCTTCGTACGAAAATAAGACTTTTGGATTTTGATTCCCCATGATCCCTGGTGCATTCTTAAGCATAAAAAGCCATAATGCTTCGAGCACTTTTCAGTTTTGAGGTCCGACGTGCCCCGTGGTCCAATTTTGGTGCCCGTGGTGCATTTTCGGCCCATTGTGCAACTTTCGTGCGAAAATAAGACTTTTGGGTTTTGGTGCCCCGTGATCCCTGGGACAATCTTATGCATAAAAAACAATAATGCTCGGAACTCTTTTCAGTTTTGAGGTCCGCGGTGCCCCGTTGTCCAATTTTGGTGTGGGTGGTGCATTTTCTACCATTTGTGCAAATTTCATGCGAAAATAAAACTTTTGGGTTTTTGTGCCCTGTGATCCCTGGTGCATGGTTATGCATAAAAAACCATAATGCTGAGAGCGCTTATCAGTTTTGAGGTCCAACGAGTCCCGCGCTCCAAATATTTGTGCCCGTTGTACATTTTCGGCCCATTATGCAATTTTCGTGCGAAAATAATACTTTTGGGTTTTCGTGTCCTGTGATCCCTGGTTCATTCTTACGCATAAAAAATAATAATGCTCAGAGAACTTTTAGGTATTGAGGTCCGAGGTGCCCCTTGGTCAAATTTTGGTGCCCGTGGCGCAATTTCGGCCCATTGTGCAATTTTCGTGTGAAAATAAGACTTTTGGGTTTTGGTGCCATCTGATCCCGGGTGCATTCTTATGCATAAAAAACCATAATGCTCAGAGAACTTTTCAGTTTTGAGGTCCGAGGTGCCTCGTGGTCCAATTCTGGTGCCGGTGGAGCATTTTCGGCCATTTTTGCAATTTTTGAGCGAAAATAAGACTTTTGGGTTTTGGTGCCCCGAGATCCCAGGTGCATTCTTATGCATAAAAAACCATAATGCTCAGAGCACTTTTAGGTATTGAGGTCCAGGGTGTCCCATGGTCGAATTTTGGTTCCCGTCGTGCATTTTCGGCCCTTTGTGCAATTTTCGTGCGAAAATATGACTTTTTGGTTGTGGTGCCCCGTGATCCCTGGTGCATTCTTAAGCATAAAAAACCATCATGCAGCAGCACTTTTCAGTTTTGAGGTCCGATGTGCCCCGCGGTCCAATTATGGTGCCCGTGGTGCATTTTTGGCCCATCGTGCAATTTTCGTGCGAAAATAAGACTTTTGGATTTTGGTACCTTGTGATCCTTGGTGCATTGTTATGCATGAAAAACCATAATGCTCAGAGAACTTTTCAATTTTGAGGTCCGAGGTGCCCCGTGGGCCAATTTCGGTGCCGGTGGTGCATTTTCGACAATTTGTGCAATTTTCGTGCGAAAATAAGACTTTGGGGTTTTGGTGCCCCGTGATCCCTGGTGCATTCTTATGCATAAAAAACCATCTTGGTCGGAGCACTTTTCAGTTTTGAGGTCCGTGGTGCCCCGTGGTCCAATTTTGGTGCAAGTGGTGCATTTTCAGCCATTTGTGCAATTTTCGTGCGAAAATAAGACTTTTGGGTTTTGGTGCCCCGCGATCCCTGGTGCATTCTTAAGCATAAAAAACCATAATGCTCTGAGCACTTTTCAGTTTTGGGGTCCTAGGTGCCCCGTGGTCCAATTTTGGTGCTCGTGGTATAATTTCGGCCCATTGTGCAACTTTCGTGCGAAAATAAGACTTTTGGGTTTTGGTGCCCCGTGATCCCTGGCACAATCTTATGCATAAAAAACAATAATGCTCAGAACTCTTTTCAGTTTTGAGGTCCGCGGTGCCCCGTTGTCCAACTTTGGTGTCGGTGGTGCATTTTCTACCATTTGTGCAATTTTCATGCGAAAATAAGACTTTTAGGTTTTGGTGCCCCGTAATCCCTGGTGCATTCTTTTGCATAAAATACCATAATGCTCGGATCGCTTTCAGGTATTGAGGTCCGAGGTGCCCCTTGGTCAAATTTTGGTGCCCGTGGTGCAATTTCGGCCCATTGTGCAATTTTCGTGTGAAAATAAGACTTTTGGGTTTTGGTGCCATCTGATCCCTGGTGCATTCTTATGCATAAAAAACCATAATGCTCAGAGAACTTTTTAGTTTTGAGGTCCGAGGTGCCCCGTGGTCCAATTCTGGTGCCGTTGGAGCATTTTCGGCCATTTTTGCAATTTTTGAGCGAAAATAAGACTTTTGGGTTTTGGTGCCCCGAGATCCCTGGTGCATTCTTATGCATAAAAAACCATAATGCTCAGAGCACTTTTAGGTATTGAGGTCCGGGGTGTCCCATGGTCGAATTTTGGTTCCCGTCGTGCATTTTCGGCCCGTTGTGCAATTTTCGTGCGAAAATATGACTTTTTGGTTGTGGTGCCCCGTAATCCCTGGTGCATTCTTATGCATAAAAAACCATAATGCTCAGAGCACTTTTAGGTATTGAGGTCCGGGGTGTCCCATGGTCGAATTTTGGTTCCCGTCGTGCATTTTCGGCCCGTTGTGCAATTTTCGTGCGAAAATATGACTTTTTGGTTGTGGTGCCCCGTGATCCCTGGTGCATTCTTAAGCATAAAAAACCATCATGCTCGCAACACTTTTTAGTTTTGAGGTCCGACGTGCCCCGCGGTCCAATTATGGTGCCCGTGGTGCATTTTTGGCCCATCGTGCAATTTCCGTGCGAAAATAAGACTTTTGGATTTTGGTACCCTGTGATCCTTGGTGCATTCTTATGCATAAAAAACCATAATGCTCAGAGAACTTTTCAGTTTTGAGGTCCGAGGTGCCCCGTGGTCCAACTTCGGTGTCGGTGGTGCATTTTCGACAATTTGTGCAATTTTCGTGCGAAAATAAGACTTTGGGGTTTTGGTGCCCCGTTATCCCTGGTGCATTCTTATGCATAAAAAATAATAATGCTCGGAGAAATTTTAGGTATTGAGGTCCGAGGTGCCCCTTGGTCAAAATTTGGTGCCCGTGGTGCAATTTCGGCCCGTGGTGCAATTTCGGCCCATTGTGCAATTTTCGTGTGAAGATAAGACTTTTGGGTTTTGGTGCCATGTGATCCCTGGTGCATTCTTATGCATAAAAAACCATAATGCTCAGAGAACTTTTCAGTTTTGAGGTCCGAGGTGCCCCGTGGTCCAATTTTGGTGCCGGTGGAGCATTTTCGTCCATTTTTGCAATTTTCGTGCGAAAATAAGACTTTTGGGTTTGGGTGCCCCGAGATCCCTGGTGCATTCTTATGCATAAAAAACCATAATGCTCAGAGCACTTTTAGGTATTGAGGTCCGGGGTGTCCCATGGTCGAATTTTGGTTCCCGTCGTGCATTTTCGGCCCGCTGTGGAATTTTCGTGCGAAAATATGACTTTTTGGTTGTGGTGCCCCGTGATCCCTGGTGCATTCTTAAGCATAATAAACCATCATGCTCGCAGCACTTTTCAGTTTTGAGGTCCGACGTGCCCCGCAGTCCAATTATGGTGCCCGTGGTGCATTTTTGGCCCGTCGTGCAATTTTCGTGCGAAAATAAGACTTTTGGATTTTGGTACCCTGTGATCCTTGGTGCATTCTTATGCATAAAAAACCATAATGCTCAGAGAACTTTTCAGTTTTGAGGTCCGCGGTGCCCCGTGGTCCAATTTCGGTGCCGGTGGTGCATTTTCGACAATTTGTGCAATTTTTGTGCGAAAATAAGACTTTGGGGTTTTGGTGCCCCGTGATCCCTGGTGCATTCTTATGCATAAAAAACCATCTTGGTCGGAGCACTTTTCAGTTTTGAGGTCCGTGGTGCCCCGTGGTCCAATTTTGGTGCAAGTGGTGCATTTTCAGCCATTTGTGCAATTTTCGTGCGAAAATAAGACTTTTGGGTTTTGGTGCCCCGCGATCCCTGGTGCATTCTTAAGCATAAAAAACCATAATGCTCAGAGCACTTTTCAGTTTTGGGGTCCTAGGTGCCCCGTGGTCCAATTTTGGTGCTCGTGGTATAATTTCGGCCCATTGTGCAATCTTCGTACGAAAATAAGACTTTTGGATTTTGATTCTCCATGATCCCTGGTGCATTCTTAAGCATAAAAAGCCATAATGCTTCGAGCACTTTTCAGTTTTGAGGTCCGACGTGCCCCGTGGTCCAATTTTGGTGCCCGTGGTGCATTTTCGGCCCATTGTGCAACTTTCGTGCGAAAATAAGACTTTTGGGTTTTGGTGCCCCGTGATCCTTGGCACAATCTTATGCATAAAAAACAATAATGCTCAAAACTCTTTTCAGTTTTGAGGTCCGCGGTGCCCCGTTGTCCAATTTTGGTGTCGGTGGTGCATTTTCTACCATTTGTGCAATTTTCATGCGAAAATAAGACTTTTAGGTTTTGGTGCCCTGTAATCCCTGGTGCATTCTTTTGCATAAAATACCATAATGCTCGGATCGCTTTTTGGTATTGAGGTCCGAGGTGCCCCTTGGTCAAATTTTGGTGCCCGTGGTGCAATTTCAGCCCATTGTGCAATTTTCGTGCGAAAATAAAACTTTTGGGTTTTTGTTCCCTGTGATCCCTGGTGCATGGTTATATATAAAAAACCATAATGCTGAGAGCGCTTGTCAGTTTTGAGGTCCGACGTGTCCCGCGCTCCAATTTTGGTGCCCGTGGTACATTTTCGGCCCATTATGCAATTTTCGTGTGAAAATAAGACTTTTGGGTTTTCGTGCCCTGTGATCCCTGGTGCATTCTTACGCATAAAAAATAATAATGCTCGGAGAACTTTTAGGTATTGAGGTCCGAGGGGCCCCTTGGTCAAAATTTGGTGCTCGTGGTGCAATTTCGGCCCATTGTGCAATTTTCGTGTGAAGATAAGACTTTTGGGTTTTGGTGCCATGTGATCCCTGGTGCATTCTTATGCATAAAAAACCATAATGCTCAGAGAAATTTTCAGTTTTGAGGTCCGAGGTGCCCCGTGGTCCAATTTTGGTGCCGGTGGAGCATTTTCGGCCATTTTTGCAATTTTCGTGCGAAAATAAGACTTTTGGGTTTTGGTGCCCCGAGATCCCTGGTGCATTCTTATGCATAAAAAACCATAATGCTCAGAGCACTTTTAGGTATTGAGGTCCGGGGTGTCCCATGGTCGAATTTTGGTTCCCGTCGTGCATTTTCGGCTCGTTGTGCAATTTTCGTGCGAAAATATGTGCCCCGTGATCCCTGGTGCATTCTTAAGCATAAAAAACCATCATGCTCGCAGCACTTTTCAGTTTTGAGGTCCGACGTGCCCCGCGGTCCAATTATGGTGCCCGTGGTGCATTTTTGGCCCATCGTGCAATTTTCGTGCGAAAATAAGACTTTTGGATTTTGGTACCCTGTGATCCTTGGTGCATTCTTATGCATAAAAAACCATAATGCTCAGAGAACTTTTCAGTTTTGAGGTCCGAGGTGCCCCGTGGTCCAATTTCGGTGCCGGTGGTGCATTTTCGACAATTTGTGCAATTTTCGTACGAAAATAAGACTTTGGGGTTTTGGTGCCCCGTGATCCCTGGTGCATTCTTATGCATAAAAAACCATAATACTCAGAGCATTTTTCAGTTTTGAGGTCCGACGTGCCCCGTGGTGCATTTTCGGCCCATTGTGTAATTTTCGTTCGAAAAGAGGAATTTTTGGTTTTGGTGCCCCGTGATCCCTGGTGCATTCTTATCCTTAAAAAACCATAACGCTTGGTGCGCTTTTCAGTTTTCAGGTCCACGATGCCTCGTGATCCAATTTTGGTTCCCGTGGTGCATATTCGGCAGATTGAGCAATTTTCATGCGAAAATAAGACTTTTGGGTTTTGGTGCCCCCTGATCCCTGGTGCATTCTTATGCATAAAAATCCATTATACTCGGAGAACTTTTTAGTTTTGAGGTCTGAGGTGCCCCGTGGTCCAATTTTTGTGTCGGTGGTGCATTTTCGGCCCATTGTGCAATTTTCGTGCGAAAATAAGACTTTTGGGTTTTGGTGCCCCATGATCCCTGGTTCATTCTTATGCATAAAAAACCATAATTCTCGGAGCACTTTTAAGTTTTGAAGTTCGAGGTGTCCCGTGGTCCAATTTTGGTGCCCATGATGCATTTTTGGCCCATTGTGCAACTTTCGTGCGAAAATAAGGCTTTTGGGATTTGGGGCCCTATGATCGTTTGTGCATTCTTATGCATAAAAAACGATAATGCTCGGAGCACTTTTTCAGTTTTGAGGTCCGACGTGCCCCCTGGTCCAATTTTGGTGCCTGTGGGGCATTTTCGGCCCATTGTGCAATTTTCATGCGAAAATGAAACTTTTGGGTTTTGGTGGCCCGTGATCCCTGGTGCATTTTTATGCATAAAAAACCATATTCCTTAGAACACTTTTCTGTCTTGAGGTCCGTGCTACCTCGTGGTCCAATTTTGGTGCCGGTGGTGCATTCTTTTGCAAAAAAAAAAAGCATAATTATTGGAAAACTTTTCAGTTTTCAGGTCCGTGGTGCCCCATGGTCTAATTTTGGTGTCGGGAGTGCATTTTCGGCCATTTGTGCAATTTTCGTGCGAAAATAAGACATTTGGGTTTTGGTGCCCCATGAACCCTGGTGCATTCTTATACAGAATAAACCATAATGCTAGTAACACTTTTCAGTTTTGAGGTCCGTGCTACCGCGTGGTCCAAATTTGGTGCCGGTGGTGCATTTTTTACCATTTGTGCAGTGTTCATGCAAAAATAAGACTTTTGGGTTTTGGTGCCCCCTGATCCCTGGTGCATTCTTATGCATAAAAATCCATTATACTCGGAGAACTTTTTAGTTTTGAGGTCTGAGGTGCCCCGTGGTCCAATTTTTGTGCCGGTGGTGCATTTTCGGCCCATTGTGCAATTTTCGTGCGAAAATAAGACTTTTGGGTTTTGGTGCCCCATAATCCCTGGTCCATTCTTATGGATAAAAAACCATAATTCTCGAAGCACTTTTAAGTTTTGAAGTTCGAGGTGCCCCGTGGTCCAATTTTGGTGCCCATGATGCATTTTTGGCCCATTGTGCAATTTTCGTGCGAAAATAAGGCTTTTGGGATTTGGGGCCCCATGATCGTTTGTGCATTCTTATGCATAAAAAATGATAATGCTCGGAGCACTTTTCAGTTTTGAGGTCCGAAGTGCCCCCTGGTCCAATTTTGGTACCTGTGGGGCATTTTCGGCCCATTGTGCAATTTTCATGCGAAAATGAAACTTTTAGGTTTTGGTACCACGTGATCCCTGGGACTTTCTTATGCATAAAAAACCATAATGCTCGGAGCACTTATCAGTTTTGAGGTCCGAGGTGCCCCGTGGTGCAATTTTGGTGCCAGTGGTGGATTTTCGGCCCATTGTGCAATTTTCGTGCGAAAATAAGACTTTTGGGATTTGGTGCCCCGTGATCCTTGGTGCATTTTTATGCATAAAAAACCGTATTACTCAGAACACTTTTCAGTTTTGAGGTCCGAGGTGCCTCGTGGTCTAATTTTGGTGTCGGTGCTGCATGTTCGACCCATTGTGCAATTTTCGTGAGAAAATAAGACTTTTGGGTTTTGGTGCACCGTAATCCCTGGTTCATTCTTATGCCTGAAAAACAATAATGCTCGGAGCACTTTTAATTTTTGACGTCCGAGGTTCCCCGTGGTCCAATTTTGGTTCCAATGATGCATTTTCAGCCCATGGTACAATTCTCGTGTGAAAATAAGACTTTTGGGTTTTGGTGCCCCGTGATCCCTAGTGCGTTCTTATGCATAAAAAACCATAATGCTTGGAGAACTTTTCAGTTTTGAGATCCGACGTACCCCGTGGTCCAATTTTGGTGCCAGTGGTGCATTTCCGGCCCGTTGTACAATTTTCGTGCGAAAATAAGTCTTTTTGGTTTTGGTGCCCTGTGATCCGTAGGGCATTCTTATGCATAAAAACGATACTGCTCGGAGCACTTTTCAATTTTGAGGTCTGAGGTGCCCCGTGGTCCAATTTTGGTTCCTATGATGCATTTTCAGCCTATGGTACAATTTTCGTGCGAAAATAAGACTTTTGGGTTTTGGTGCCCCGTGATCCCTGGTGCATTCTTATGCATAAAAAACCATAATGCTTGGAGCACTTTCAGTTTTGAAGTCCAACGTGCCCCGTGGTCCAATTGTGGTGCCCGTGGTGCATTTTCGGCCCGTTGTGCAATTTTCGTGCGAAAATATGACTTTTGTGTTTTGGTGCCCCGTGATCCCTGGTGCATTCTTGTACATAAAAAACGATAATGCTCGGAGCACTTTTCAGTTTTGAGGTTCGAGGTGCCCCGTGGTCCAATGTTGGTGCCCGTGATGCATTTTCGGCGCATTGTGCAATTTTCATGTAAAAATAAGCCTTTTGGGCTTTGGTGCACCGTGCTCCCTGGTTCATTCTTATGCATAAAAATCCATAATGCTCGAAGCACTTTTATGTTTTGAGGTACGAGGTGCCTTGTGGTCCAATTTTGGTGCCAGTGGTGCATTTTCGGCCCATTGTGTAATTTTCGTGCGAAAATAAGACTTTTGCGTTTTGGTGCCCCATGATCCCTGGTGCATTCTTATGAATAAAAAAATAATAATGCTCGGAGCATTTTTCAGTTTTGAGGTCCGAGGTGCCTTGTGGTCCAATAATGTGCCGGTGGTGCATTTTCGGCCCATTGTGCAATTTTCGTGCGAAAATAAGACTTTTTGGATTTGGTGCCCCGTTATCCCTGGTGCATTCTTATGCATAAAAAGCCATAATGCTCGGACCACTTTTAAGTATTGAGGTCCGAGGTACCCCGTGGTCCAATTTTGGTGCCCATCGTGCATTTTCAACCCTTTGTGCAATTTTCGTGCTAAAATAAGACTTTCAGGTTTTGGTGCCCCGTGATCCTTGGTGCATTCTTATGCATAAAAAAACATAATGCTCGAATCACTTTACAGTTTTGAGGTTCGTGGAGCCCCGTGGTCCAACTTTGGTGCTGGTGTTGCATTTTCGGACATTTGTCCAATATTTGTGTGAAAATATGACTTTTGTGTTTTGGTGCCCCGTGATCCCTGGTGCATTCTTATACATAAAAAATGATAATGCTTGGAGCACTTTTCAGTTTTGAGGTCCGAGGTGCCCTGTGGTCCAATTTTGGTGCCCGTGATGCATTTTCGGCCCATTGTGCAATTTTCGTGTAAAAATAAGCATGTTGGGCTTTGGTGCACCGTGATCCCTGGTTCATTCTTATGCATAAAAATGCATAATGCTCGGAGCACTTTTGAGTTTTGAGGTCCGAGGTGCCCCGTGGTCCAATTTTGGTGCCCGTGGTGCATTTTCGGCCCATTGTGTAATTTTCGTGCGAAAATAAGACTTTTTGGTTTTGGTGCCCCGTGATACCTTGTGCATTCTTACGCATAGAAAAACATAATGCTCGGAACACCTTTCAGTTTTGAGGTCCGTGGTGCCTCGTGGTCCAATTTTGGTGTCGGTGGTTCATTTCCAGTCATTAGTGCAATTTTCATGCGAAAATAGGACTGTTAGGTTTGGTGCCTTATGAACCCTGGTGTATTCTTATGGATAAAAAACCATAATTCTCGTATCACTTTTAAGTTTTGAGGGGCGACGTGCCCCGTGGTCCCATTTTGGTGCCCGTGGTGCAATTCCGACCCTTTGTGCAATTTTCGTGCGAAAGTAAGACTTTTGGGTTTTGGTGCCCCGTGATCCTTGGTGCATTCTTATGCATAAAAAAACCATAATGCTCGGAACACTCTTCAGTCTTGTGGTTCGTGGTGCCCCGTGGTCCTATTTTAGTGCCGGGGTTCATTTTCGGCCATTTGTGCAATTTTCGTGCGAAAATAAGACTTTTGGGTTTTGGTGCCCCCGTGATCCCTAGTGCATTCTTATGCATAAAAAACCATAATGCTCGGAGTACTTTTCAGTTCTGAGGTCCGAGGTGCCCCGTGGTCCAATTTTGGTGCCCGTGGTGCATTTTTGGCCCATCATGCAATTTTCGTACGAAAATAAGACTTTTGGGTTTTGGTTCCCCGTGATCCCTGGTGGATTCTTATGCATAAAAAAGAAGAATGCTCGGAACACTTTTCAGTTTTGAGGTCTGTGGTGCCCTGTGGTTCAATTTTGATGTCGGTAATGCATTTTCGACCATTTGTGCAATTTTCGAGCGAAAATAAGACTTTTGGGTTTCGGTGCCCCGTGATCCCTGGGGCATTCTTATGCATAAAAACCATAATGCTTGGAGTACTTTTCAGTTTTGAGGTCCATGGTGCCCCGTGGTCCAATTTTGGTGACGGTGGTGTATTTTTGGCCATTTGTGCAATTTTTGTGCGAAAATAAGACTTTTGGGTTTTGGTGCCCCGTGATCCCTGGTGCAATATTATGTATAAAAACCCATAATGCTCGTTGCACTTTTCAGTTTTGAGGTCCGAGGTGCCCCGTGGTCCAATTTTGGTGCATGTGGTGCATTTTCGGCCCATTGTGCAATTTTCATGTGAAAATAAGACTTTTGGGTATTGGTGACCCGTGATCCTTGGGGCATTCTTATGCATAAAAAACCATAATGCTGGAACACTTTTCAATTTTGAGGCTGTGGTGCCGTGTTGTCCAATTTTGCTGTAGGTGGTGCATTTTCGGCCATTTGTGCATTTTTCGTGCGAAAATAAGACTTTTGCATTTTGGTGCTCCATGATCCCTGGTGCATTGTAATGCATAAAAAACCATAATGCTCAGAGCACTTTTAAGTATTGAGGTCCGAGGTGCCTCGTTTAGGTCCCCGTGGTGCATTTTCGGCCAAATGTGCAATTTTCGTGCGAAAATAAGACTTTTGGGTTTTGGTGCCCCGTGATCCCTGGTGCATTTTTATGAATAAAAACCCATAATGCTCAGAGCATTTTTCAGTTTTGAGGTCCGACGTTCCCCATGGTCCAATTTTGGTGCCCGTGGTGCATTTTCGGCCCATTGTGCAATTTTCATGCGAAAGTAAGACTTTTGGGTTTTGGTGCCCCGTGATCCTTGGTGCATTGTTTTGCAAAAAAAAAAGTATAATTATTGGAAAACTTTTCAGTTTTCAGGTCCGTGGTGCCCCATGGTCTAATTTTGGTGTCGGGGGTGCATTTTCGGCCATTTGTGCAATTTTCGTGCGCAAATAAGACTTTTGGGTTTTGGTGCCCCATGATCCCTGGTGCATTCTTATACCGAATAAACCATAATGCTAGTAACACTTTTCAGTTTTGAGGTCCGTGCTACCTCGTGGTCCAATTTTGGTGCCGGTGGTGCATTTTTGACCATTTGTGCAATGTTCGTGCGAACATAAGACTTTTGGGTTTTGGTGCCCCGTGATCCCTGGTGCATTTTTATGCATAAAAAACCGTAATACTCGGAGCATTTTTCAGTTTTGAGGTCCGACGTGCCCCGTGGTGCATTTTCGACCCATTGTGCAATTTTCATTCGAAAAGAGGAATTTTGGGTTTTGGTGCCCCGTGATCCCTGGTGCATTCTTATCCTTAAAAAACCATAATGCTTGGTGCGCTTTTCAGTTTTCAGGTCCACGGTGCCTCGTGGTCCAATTTTCGTTCCCGTGGTGCATATTCGGCCCATTGAGCAATTTTCGTGCGAAAATAAGACTTTTGGGTTTTGGTGCCCCCTGATCCCTGGTACATTCTTATGCATAAAACACAATAATGCTTGGACCGCTTTGCAGTTTTGCGGTCGATGGTGCCCCGTGGTCCAATTTTGGTGCCAATGGTGCATTTTCGTCCAATTGTGCAATTTTCGTTCGAAAATAAGACTTTTTGGTTTTGGTACCTCTTGATCCCTGGTGCATTCTTATGCATAAAAAACTATAATGCTCTGACCACTTTTCAGTTTTGAGGTCCGAGGTGCCCCGTGGTCCAATTTTGGTGCCCGTGGTGCATTTTCGGCCCATTGTGCAATTTTCGTGTGAAAATAAAACTTTTGGGTTTTGGTGCCCCGTGATCCCTGGTTCATTTTTATGTATAAAAAATCATAATGCTCGGAGCACTTTAATGTTTTGAGGTCCGACGTGCCCCGTGGTCCAATTTTGGTCCTCGTGATGCATTTTCGTCCTATTGTGCAATTTTCGTACGAAAATTAGACTTTTGGGTTTTGGTGCCCCGTGACCCCTGGTGCATTTTTATGCATAAAAAACCATAATGCTTGGAATACTTTTCAGTTTTGAGGTCTGTGGTGCCCTGTGGTCCAATTTTGGTGCCGGTGGTGCATTTTCGGCCAGTTGTGAAATTTTCGTGTGAAAATAAGACTTTTGGGTGTTGGTGCCCCATGATTGCTGGTGCATTCTTATGCATAAAAAACCATAATCCATTGGGCACTTTTCAGTTTTGAGGTCCATGGTGCACCGTGGTCCAATTTTGGTGCCGGGGGTGCATCTTCGGCCATATGTGCAATTTTTGTGCGAAAATAAGACTTTTGGGTTTTGGTGCCCCGTGATCCCTGGTGCTTTTTTATGCATAAAAATCGACAATGCTGTTTGCACTTTCCAGTTTTGAGGTCCGAGGAGCCCCGTAGTCCAATTTTGGTGCTTGTGGTGCATTTTTGGCCCATTGTACAATTTTCGTGCGAAAATATGACTTTTCGGTTTTGGTGCCCCGTAATCCCTGGTGCATTCTTATGCATAAAAATCCATTATACTCGGAGAACTTTTTAGTTTTGAGGTCTGAGGTGCCCCGTGGTCCAATTTTTATGCCGGTGGTGCATTTTCGGCCCATTGTGCAATTTTCATTCGAAAAGAGGAATTTTGGGTTTTGGTGCCCCGTGATCCCTGGTGCATTCTTATCCTTAAAAAACCATAATGCTTGGTGCGCTTTTCATTTTTCGGGTCCACGGTGCCTCGTGGTCCAATTTTCGTTCCCGTGGTGCATATTCGGCCCATTGAGCAATTTTTGTGCGAAAATAAGACTTTTGGGTTTTGGTGCCCCTTGATCCCTAGTACATTCTTATGCATAAAACACAATAATGCTTGGACCGCTTTGCAGTTTTGCGGTCGATGGTGCCCCGTGGTCCAATTTTGGTGTCAATGGTGCATTTTCGTCCAATAGTGCAATTTTCGTTCGAAAATAAGACTTTTTGGTTTTGGTACCTCTTGATCCCTGGTGCATTCTTATGCATAAAAAACTATAATGCTCGGACCACTTTTCAGTTTTGAGGTCCGAGGTGCCCCGTGGTCCAATTTTGGTGCTCGTGGTGCATTTTCGGCCCATTGTGCAATTTTCGTGTGAAAATAAAACTTTTGGGTTTTGGTGCCCCGTGATCCCTGGTTCATTTTATGTATAGAAAATCATAATGCTCGGAGCACTTTAATGTTTTGAGGTCCGACGTGCCCCGTGGTCCAATTTTGGTCCTCGTGATGCATTTTCGTCCTATTGTGCAATTTTCGTACGAAAATTAGACTTTTGGGTTTTGGTGCCCCGTGACCCCTGGTGCATTCTTATGCATAAAAAACCATAATGCTTGGAATACTTTTCAGTTTTGAGGTCTGTGGTGCCCTGTGGTCCAATTTTGGTGCCGGTGGTGCATTTTCGGCCAGTTGTGAAATTTTCGTGTGAAAATAAGACTTTTGGGTGTTGGTGCCCCATGATTGCTGGTGCATTCTTATGCATAAAAAACCATAATCCATGGAGCACTTTTCAGTTTTGAGGTCCATGGTGCACCGTGGTCCAATTTTGGTGCCGGGGGTGCATCTTCGGCCATATGTGCAATTTTTGTGCGAAAATAAGACTTTTGGGTTTTGGTGCCCCGTGATCCCTGGTGCTTTTTTATGCATAAAAATTGACAATGCTCGTTGCACTTTCCAGTTTTGAGGTCCGAGGTGTCCCGTAGTCCAATTTTGGTGCTTGTGGTGCATTTTTGGCCCATTGTGCAATTTTCGTGCGAAAATATGACTTTTCGGTTTTGGTGCCCTGTAATCCCTGGTGCATTCTTATGCATAAAAATCCATTATACTCGGAGAACTTTTTAGTTTTGAGGTCTGAGGTGCCCCGTGGTCCAATTTTTATGCCGGTGGTGCATTTTCGGCCCATTGTGCAATTTTCATTCGAAAAGAGGAATTTTGGGTTTTGGTGCCCCGTGATCCCTGGTGCATTCTTATCCTTAAAACACCATAATGCTTGGTGCGCTTTTCAGTTTTCAGGTCCACGGTGCCTCGTGGTCCAATTTTCGTTCCCGTGGTGCATATTCGGCCCATTGAGCAATTTTCGTGCGAAAATAAGACTTTTGGGTTTTGGTGCCCCTTGATCCCTGGTACATTCTTATGCATAAAACACAATAATGCTTGGACCGCTTTGCAGTTTTGCGGTCGATGGTGCCCCGTGGTCCAATTTTGGTGCCAATGGTGCATTTTCGTCCAATTGTGCAATTTTCGTTCGAAAATAAGACTTTTTGGTTTTGGTACCTCTTGATCCCTGGTGCATTCTTATGCATAAAAAACTATAATGCTCGGACCACTTTTCAGTTTTGAGGTCTGAGGTGCCCCGTGGTCCAATTTTGGTGCCCGTGGTGCATTTTCGGCCCATTGTGCAATTTTCGTGTGAAAATAAAACTTTTGGGTTTTGGTGCCCCGTGATCCCTGGTTCATTTTATGTATAAAAAATCATAATGCTCGGAGCACTTTAATGTTTTGAGGTCCGACGTGCCCCGTGGTCCAATTTTGGTCCTCGTGATGCATTTTCGTCCTATTGTGCAATTTTCGTACGAAAATTAGACTTTTGGGTTTTGGTGCCCCGTGACCCCTGGTGCATTCTTATGCATAAAAAACCATAATGCTTGGAATACTTTTCAGTTTTGAGGTCTGTGGTGCCCTGTGGTCCAATTTTGGTGCCGGTGGTGCATTTTCGGCCAGTTGTGAAAATAAGACTTTTGGGTGTTGGTGCCCCATGATTGCTGGTGCATTCTTATGCATAAAAAACCATAATCCATGGAGCACTTTTCAGTTTTGAGGTCCATGGTGCACCGTGGTCCAATTTTGGTGCCGGGGGTGCATCTTCGGCCATATGTGCAATTTTTGTGCGAAAATAAGACTTTTGGGTTTTGGTGCCCCGTGATCCCTGGTGCTTTTTTATGCATAAAAATCGACAATGCTCGTTGCACTTTCCAGTTTTGAGGTCCGAGGTGTCCCGTAGTCCAATTTTGGTGCTTGTGGTGCATTTTTGGCCCATTGTGCAATTTTCGTGCGAAAATATGACTTTTCGGTTTTGGTGCCCCGTAATCCCTGGTGCATTCTTATGCATAAAAATCCATTATACTCGGAGAACTTTTTAGTTTTGAGGTCTGAGGTGCCCCGTGGTCCAATTTTTATGCCGGTGGTGCATTTTCGGCCCATTGTGCAATTTTCGTGCGAAAATAAGACTTTTGGGTTTTGGTGCCCCATGATCCCTGGTGCATTCTTATGCATAAAAAACCATAATGCTCGGTGCACTTTTCAGTTTTGAGGTCCGAGGTGCCCCGTGGTCTAATTTTGGTGCCCATTGTGCAATTTTCATGCGAAAATAAGACTTTTAGGTTTTGCTGCCCCGTAATCCCTAGTGCATTCTTATGCATAAAAATCCATTATACTCGGAGCAGTTTTTAGTTTTGAGGTCCAAGGTGCCCGTCATCCAATTTTGGTGCCCGTGGTGCATTTTCGGCCCATTGTGCAATTTTCGTGCGAAAATAAGAGTTTTGGGTTTTGGTGCCCCGTGATCCCTGGTGCATTCTTATGCATAAAAAACCATAATGCTTGAAGCACTTTTCAGTTTTGAGGTCCATGGTGCCCCGTGGTCCAATTTTGGTGCCAGTGGTGCATTCTCGGCCCATGGTACAATTCTCGGGCGAAAATAAGACTTTTGGGTTTTGGTGCCCCGTGATCCTTGGTGCGTTCTTATGCATAAAAAACCATAATGCTTGGAGCACCTTTCAGTTTTGAGGTCCGACGTGCTCCGTGGTCCAATTTTGGTGCCATTGGTGCATTTTCGACCCGTTGTGGAATTTTCATTTGAAAATAAGACTTTTGGGTTTTGATGCCCCGTGATCCCTGGTGCATTCTTATGCATAAAAAACCATAATGCTTGGAGCACTTTTCAGTTTTGAAGTCCAACGTGCCCCATGGTCCAATTGTGGTGCCTGTGGTGCATTTTCTGCCCGTTGTGCAATTTTCGTGCGAAAATATGACTTTTGTGTTTTGGTGCCCCGTGATCCCTGGTGCATTCTTATACATAAAAAATGATAATGCTTGGAGTACTTTTCAGTTTTAAGGTCCGAGGTGCCCCGTGGTCCAATTTTGGTGGCCGTGATGCATTTTCGGCCCATTGTGCAATTTTCGTGTAAAAATAAGCCTTTTGGGCTTTGGTGCACCGTGATCCCTGGTTCATTCTTATGAATAAAAATCCATAATGCTCGGAGCACTTTTATGTTTTGATGTCCGAGGTGCCCCGTGGTCCAATTTTGGTGCCCGTGGTGCATTTTCGGCCCTTTATGTAATTTTCGTGCGAAAATAAGACTTTTGGGTTTTGGTGCCCCATGATTCATGGTGCATTCTTATGCATAAAAAAACCATAATGCTCAGAGCATTTTTCAGTTTTGAGGTCCGAGGTGCCCCGTGGTCCAATTTTAGTGCCGGTAATGCATTTTCAGCCCGTTGTACAATTTTTGTGCGAAAATAAGACTTTTGGGTTTTGGTGCTTCGTGATCCCTGGTGCATTCTTATTCATAAAAAACCATAATGCTCGAAACACTTTTCAGTTTTGAGGTCCGTGGTGCCCGTGGTGCATTATCGGCCATTTGAGAAATTTTCGTGCGAAAATAAGACTTTTAGGTTTTGGTGCCCCGTCATCCTTGGTGCATTCTAATGCATAAAAAACTATAATGCTTGGAGCACTTTTAAGTTTTGAGTTCCGTGGTGCCCCGTGGTCCAATTTTGGTGTCGGTGGTGCATTTTCGACCATTTGTGAAAATTTACGACCGAAAATAAGACTTTTGGGTTTTGGTGCCCCATGATCCATGGTGCATTCTTATGCATAAAAAACCATAATGCTCATAGCACTTTTCAGTTTTGATGTCCATGGTGCCCCGAGGTCCAATTTTCGTGCAGGTGGTGCATTCTCGGCCATTTGTGAACTTTTCGTGCGAAAATAAGACTTTTGGGTTTTGGTGCCCCGTGATCCTTGGTGCATTCTTATGCATAAAAAACTATAATTCTTGGAGCACTCTTCAATTTTGAGGTTTGTGGTGCCCCATGGTCCAATTTTGGTTCCGGTGTTGCATTTTCGGCCATATGTGAAATTTTTGTGCGAAAATAGGACTTTTGGGTTTTGGTGCCGCGTGATCCCTGGTGCATTCTTATGCATTAAAAACCATAATGCTTGAAGCACTTTTTAGTTCTGAGGTCCATGGTGCCCCGTGGTCCAATTTTGGTGCCGGTGGTGCATTCTCTGCCATTTGTGAAATTTTCGTGCGAAAATAAGAGTTTTGGCTTTTGGTGCCACATGATCCATGGTGCATTCTTATGCATAAAAAACCATGATGCTGGGAGAACTTTTAAGTTTTGAGGTCCGAGGTGCCCCGTGGTCCAATTTTGGTGCTCGTGGTGCATTTTCGGCCCATTGTGTAATTTTCGTACGAAAATAAGACTTTTGGGTTTCGGTGCCCCGTGATCCCTGCTGCATTCTTATGCATAAAAAACCATAATGCTCATAACACTTTTCAGTTTTGAGGTCCGTGGTGCCCCGTGGTCCAATTTTGGTGCCGATGGTGCATTTTCGGCCCATTGTACAATTTTCGTGCGAAAAGAAGACTTTTGGGATTTGATGCCCCGTTTCCCTGGTGCATTCTTATGCATAAAAAGCCATAATGCTCGGACCACTTTTATGTATTGAGGTCCGAGGTACCCCGTGGTTCAATTTTGGTGCCCGTGGTGCATTCTCGACCCTTTTGTGTAAGTTTCGTGCGAAAATAAGACTTTTGTGTTTTGGTGCCCCGTGATCCTTGGTGCATTCTTATGCATAGAAAACCATAATGCTTGAATCACTTTACAGTTTTGAGGTTCGTGGAGCCCCATGGTCCAATTTTGTTGCCGGTGTTGCATTTTCGGACATTTGTCCAATATTCGTGCGAAAATAAGGCTTTTGGGTGTTGGTGTTCCGTGATCCCTGGTGCATTCTTATGCATTAAAAACCATAATGCCTGGACCACTTTTAAGTATTGAGGTCCGAGGTGCCCCATGGTCCAATTTTGGTGCCCGTGGTGCATTTTCGGCCTATTGTGCAATTTTCGGGCGAAAATAGGACTTTTGGGTATTGGTGCCCCGTCATTTCCGGTGCATTTTATCCATAAAATGCCACATTGCTCGGAACACTTTTCAGTTTTGAGGTCTGTGGTGCCCCGTGGTCCAATTTTGGTGCCGGTAACGAATTGTCAGCCCATTGTACAATTTTTGTGGGAAAATAAGACTTTTGGGTTTTGGTGCCTCGTGATCCCTGGTGCATTCTTATTCATAAAAAACCATAATGCTAGGAACACTTTTCAGTTTTGAGGTCCGTGGTGCCCGTGGTGCATTTTCGGCCATTTGAGAAATTTTCGTGCGAAAATAAGACTTTTAGGTTTTTGTTCCCCGTGATCCTTGGTGCATTCTAATGCATAAAAAACCATAATGCTTGGAGAACTTTTAAGTTTTGAGTTCCGTGGTGCCCCGTGGACCAATTTTGGTGTCAGTGATGCATTTTCGGCCATTTGTGCAATTTTCGTGCGAAAATAAGACTTTTGGGTTTTGGAGCCCCGTGATCCCTAGTGCATTCTTATGCACAAAAAACCATAATGCTTAGAGAACTTTTTAGTTTTGAGGTCTGTCGTGCCTCGTGGTCCAATTTTGGCGCCTGTGGTGCATTTTCGGTCCATTGTGCAATTTTCATGCGAAAATAAGTCTTTTGGGTTTTGGTGCCCCGTGATCCCGGGGGCATTCTTATGCATAAAAAACGATAATGCTCGAAACACTTTTCAGTTTTGAGGTCTGTGGTGCCCAGTGGACCAATTTTGGTGCCGATAATCCATTTTCGGCCATTTGTGAAATTTTCTTGCAAAAATAAGACTTTTGGGTTTTGGTGCCCTATGATCGCTAGTACATTCTTATACATAAAAAACCATAATAGTTGGAGCACTTTTCAGTTTTGAGGTCCACGGTGCCCCGTGGTCCAATTTTGGTTCCCGTGGTGCATTTTTAGCAATTTGTCAAATTTTCGTGCCAAAATAAGAGTTTTGGGTTTTGGTGCCCTGTGATCCCTGGTGGATTCTTATGCATAAAAAACCATAATTCTTGGCGAACATTTAAGTTTTGAGTTCCGAGGTGTCCCATGGTCCAATTTTGGTGCCCGTGATGCATTTTCGGCCCATTGTGCAACTTTCGTGCGAAAATAAGACTTTTAGGTTTTGGTGCCCCGTGATTCCTGGTGAATTCTTATGGATAAAAATCAATAATGGTTGGAACACTTTTAAGTTTTGAGGTCCGAGGTGCCCCGTGGTCTAATTATTGTGCCCGTGGTGCATTTTCGGTCCATTGTGCAATTTTCGTGCGAAAATAAGACTTTTGGGTTTTGGTGCCCCGTGATCCCTGATGCATTCTTAGTCATAAAAAACCATAATGCTTGGAGCAATTTTTAGTTTTGAGGTCCGTCGTGCCCCGTCATCCAATTTTGGTGCATGTTGTGCATTTTCGGCCCATTGTGCAATTTTCATGCCAAAATAAGACATTTGGGTTTTGGTGCCCCGTGATTCTTGGTGCATTCTTATGCATAAAAAACCATAATGCTCGGAACACTTTTCAATCTTGTGGTTCGTGGTGCCCTGTGGTCATATTTCGGTGCTCGTGGTTCATTTTCGACACATTGTGCAATAATCGTGCAAAAATAAGACTTTTGGTTTTTGGTGCCCCGTGATCCCTGGCGCATTCTTACGCATAAAAAATCATAATGTTTGCAACACTTTTCAATTTTGAGGTCTTTGGTGCCCCGTGGTCCAATTTTGGTGCCAGTGGTGCATTTTCGGCCATTTATGCAATTTTCATACGAAAATAAGACTTTTGGGTTTTGGTGCCCCGTGATCCCTGGTGCATTCTTATGCATAAAAAACCATAATACCTAGAGCACTTTTCAGTTTTGACATCCATGGCGCCTCGTGGTCAAAATTTGGTGCCGGTGGTGCATTTTCGGCCATTTGTGAAATTTTCTTGTGAAAATAAGACTTTTGGGTTTTGGTACCCCGTGAAACCTGTTGCATTCTTATGCATAAAAAACCATAATGCTTGGAACACTTTTCAGTTTTGAGCTCTGTGGTGCCCCGTGGTCCAATTTTGGTATCCATGGTGCATTTTTGGCCCATTGTGCAATTTTCGTGCGAAAATATGACTTTTAGCATTTGGTGCCCCGTCATCCCTGGTGCAATCTTATGCATAAAAAACCATAATGCTAGGATCAATTTTAAGTATTGAGGTCCAACATGCCTCGTGGTCCAATTTTTGTGCCCGTGGTGCATTTTCGGCCCATTGTGCAATTTGCTAATGAAAATAAGACTTATGGGTTTTGGTGTCCCATGATCCCAGGTGCATTCTTATGCATAAAAAACCATAATGCTCTGACCACTTTTAAGTATTGAGGTCCGAGGTGCCCCGTGGTCCAATTTTGGTGCCCGTGGTGCATTTTCGCCATATTGTGCAATTTTCATGCGAAAATAAGACTTTTGAGTGTTGGTGCCCCGTGATCCCTGATGCATTCTTATGCATAAAAAACCATAATACTCGGAACACCTTTCAGTTTTACGATCCGTGGTGCCGCGTGGTCCAATTTTTGTGCCGGTGGTGCATTTTCGGCCATTTGTGCAATTTTCATGCCAAAATAAGACTTTTGGGTTTTGGTGCCCCGTGATCCCTGGTGGTTTCTTATGCATAAAAAATCATAATGCTTTGAGCACTTTTCAGTTTTGAGGTCCGAGGTGCCCCGTGGTCCAATTTTGGTGCCCGTCATGCATTTTCGGCCCATTGTGCAATTTTCATGCGAAAAATGGGACTTTTGGGTTTTGGTGCCCCGTGATCCCTGGTGCATTCTTATGCATAAAAAACCATGATGCACGAAACACTTTTCAGTTTTGAGGTCCATGGAGCCCCGTGGTACAATTTTGGTGCCGGTAATGCATTTTCAACCATTTGTGCAATTTTCGTGTGAAAATAAGACTTTTGGGTGTTGGTGCCCCGTAATCCCTGGCGCATTCTTATGCATAAGAAACCATAATGCTTGGAGCACTTTTAAGTTTTGATGTCCCAGGTGCCCCGTGATCCAATTTTGGTGCCCGTGGTGCATTTTCAGCCCATTATTTAATCTTCGCCCGAAAATAAGACTTTCGGTTTTGGTGCCCTGTGAACCCTGGGGCATTCTTATGAATAAAAAACCATAATGCTCATAGCACTTTTCTGTTTTGAGGTCTGAGGTGCCCGTGATCCAATTTTGGTGCCTGTGGTGCATTTTCGGTCCATTGTTAAATTTTCGTTCGAAAATAAGAGTTTTGGTTTTTTTACCCCTTGATCCTTGGTGCATTCTTATGCATTAAAAAACCATAATGCTCGGAACGCTTTTCAGTCTTGAGGTTTGTGGTGCCCCATGGTCCAATTTTGGTGTCAAGGGTACATTTTCGGACATTAGAGCATTTTTCGTGCGAAAATAAGACTTTTGGGTTTTGGTGTCCCGTGATTCCTGATGTATTCTTATGCATAAAAAACCTTAATGCTCGGAGCACTTTTCAGTTTTCAGGTCCGAGGTGCCCCGTGGTCTAATTTTTGTGCCCGTGGTGCATTTTCGGCCCATTGTGCAATTTTCGTGCAAAAATAAGACTTTTGGGTTTTAGTGCCCCGTGATCCCTGGTGCATTCTTATGCATAAAAAACAATAATGCTCGAAACACTTTTCAGATTTGACGAATGTGGTGCCCCGTGCTCCATTTTAGGTGCCGGTGGTGCATTTTCAGCCATTTGTTCAATTTTCATGCGAAAAAAAGACTTTTGGGTTTTGGTGCCCTATGATCATTGGTGGATTCTTATGCATAAAAAACCATAATGCTCGGAACACTTTCCAGTCTTGAGGTTCGTCATGCCCCGTTGTCCAATTTTGGTGTTGGGGGTGCATTTTCGGCCATTTGTCCAATTTTCGTGCAAAAAAAAAGACATTTGGGTTTTGGTGCCCCGTGATCCCTGGTGCATTCTTATGCATAAAAAACCATAATGCTTGGAGCACTTTTCAGTTTTGAGGTCCGTAGTGCCCCGTGGTCCAATTTTGGTGCCTGTGGGGCATTTTCGGCCATTTGTGAAATTTTCGTGCGAAAATAAGACTTTTGTGTTTTGGTGCCCTGTGGTCCCTGGTGCATTCTTATGCATAAAAAACCATAATGTTTGGAGCACTTTTAAGTTTTGAGCTCCCAGGTGTCCTGTGATCCAATTTTGGTGCCCATGGTGCATTTTCGGCCCATTGTGCAATCTTCGCCTGAAAATAAGACTTTTGGGTTTTGGTGCCCTGTGAACCCTGGTGCATTCTTATGCATAAAAAACCATAACGCTCGTAGCACTTTTCTGTTTTGAGGTTCGAAGTGCCCCGTGATCCAATTTTGCTGCCCGTGGTGCCTTTTCGGTCCATTGTTCAATATTCGTGCGAAAATAAGACTTTTGGGTTTTTTTGCCCCTTGATCCTTGGTGCACTCTTATGCATAAAAAAACCATACTGCTCGAAACACTTTTCAGTCTTGAGGTTCGTGGTGCCCCGTGGTCCAATTTTGGTGCCGGGGGTACATTTTCGGACATTTGTGCATTTTTCATGCGAAAATAAGACTTATGGGTTTTAGTGTCCCGTAATCCCTGATGCATTCTTTTGCATAAAAAACCTAAATGCTCGGAGCACTTTTCAGTGTTCAGGTCCGAGGTGCCCCGTGGTCTAATTTTTGTGCCCGTGATGCATTTTCGGCCCATTGTGCAATTTTCGTGCAAAAATAAGACTTTTGGGTTTTAGTGCCTCGTGATCCCTGGTGCATTCTTATGCATAAAAAACCATAATGCTCGAAACACTTTTCAATTTTGAGGACTGTGGTGCCCGTGGTGCATTTTCGGCCATTTGTGCAATTTTCGTGCGAAAATAAGACTTATGGGTTTTGGTGCCCCATGATCCTTGGTGCATTCTTATGCATAAAAACCCAGAATGCACGGAACACTGTTCAGTCTTGAAGTTTGTGGTGCCCTGTGGTCTAATTTTGGTGCCGGTGGTGCATTTTCAGCCATTTGTTCAATTTTCGTGCGAAGATAAGACTTTCGGGTTTTGGTGCCCCGTGATCCTTGGTGCATTCTTATGCATAAAATACCATATTGCTCGGAACACTTTTCAATCTTGAGGTTCGTGGTGCCTCGTGGTCCAATTTTGGAGCCAGGGGTGCATTTCCGGCCATTTGTGCATTTTTCGGGCGAAAATAAGACTTTTTGGGTTTTGGTGCCCCGTGATCCCTGGTGCATTCTTATGCATAAAAAATCTTAATACTCGAAGCACTTTTCAGTTTTCAGGTCCGAGGTGCTCCGTGGTCTAACTTTTGTGCCCGTGGTGCATTTTCGGCCCATTGTGCAATTTTCGCGCCAAAATAAGACTTTTGGATTTTATTGCCCCGTGATCCCTGGTGCATCTTATGATAAAAAACCATAATGCTCGGAGCACTTTTCAGGTTTGAGGTCCGTGTTGCCCCTTGGTACAATTTTGGTGCCGGTGGTGCATTTTCGGCCATTTGTCAAATTTTCGTTGCGAAAATAAGACTTTTGGGTTTTCGTGCCCCGTGATCCCTAGTGCATTCTTTTGCATAAAAAACCATAATGCTTGGAGCACTTTTAAGTTTTGAGCTCCCAGGTGCCCCGTGATCCAATTTTGGGCTCGTGGTGCATTTTCGGGCCATTGTGCAATCTTCGCCCGAAAATAAGACTTTTTGGTTTTGGTGTCCTGTGAACCCTGGTGCATTCTTATGCATAAAAAACCATAATGCTCATAGCACTTTTCTGTTTTGAGGTCCGAGGTGCCCCGTGATGCAATATTGGTGCCTGTGGTGCATTTTCGGTCCATTGTTCAATTTTCGTGCGAAAATAAGACTTTTGGGTTTTTTTGCCCCTTGATCCTTGCTGCATTCTTATGCATAAAAAAAATCATAATGCTCGGAAAACTTTTCAATCTTGAGGTTCGTGGTGCCCTGTGGTCCAATTTTGATGTCGGGGGTACATTTCGGACATTTGTGCATTTTTTGTGCGAAAATAAGACTTCTGGGTTTTGGTGTCCTGTGATCCGTGATGCATTCTTATGCATAAAAAACCTTAATGCTCAGAGCACTTTTCGGTTTTCAGGTCCGAGGTGCTCCGTGGTCTAATTTTTGTGCCCGTGGTGCATTTTCGGCCCATTGTCCAATTTTCGTGCGAAAGTAAGACTTTTGGGTTTTGGTGCCCCGTGATCCTTGGTGCATTCTTATGCATAAAAAACCATAATGCTCGGAACACTTTTCAGTCTTGAAGTCCGTAGTGCCTCGTGGTCTAATTTTGGTGCCGGTGGTGCATTTTCGGCCATTTGTTCAATTTTCGTACGAAAATAAGACTTTTGGGTTTTTTTGCCCTTGATCCTTGGTGCATTCTTATGCATAAAAAAACCATAATGCTCGGAACACTTTTCAGTATCGAGGTTCGTGGTGCCCCGTGGTCCAATTTTTGTGCCCGTGGTGCATTTTCGGCACATTGTGCAATTTTCGCGCGAAATAAAAGACTTTTCGATTTTGGTGCCCCGTGATCCCTGGTGCATTCTTATGCATAAAAACCCATAATGCTCGGAACACTTTTCAGTTTTGAGGCTCGTGGTGCCCCATGGTGCAATTTTGGTGCCTTTGGTGCATTGCCGGCCATTTGTGTAGTTTTCGGTCGAAAATAAGACTTTTGGTGCTCCGTGATCCCTGGTGCATTCTTATGCATAAAAAACCAAAATGCTCGGAGCACTTTTAAGTATTGAGGTCCGAGGTGCCCCGTGGTCCAAGTTTTGTGCCCGTGGTGCATTTTCGGCCCATTGTGCAATTTTTGTGCGAAAATAAGACTTTACGGTTTTGGTGCCCCGTGATCCCTGGTGCATTGTTATGCATAAAAACCCATAATGCTCTGAATACTTTTCAATTTTAAGGTTCGTGGTGTCCTGTGGTCCAATTTTGGTGTTTGTGGTGCATTTTCGGCCATTTGTGCAGTTTTCGTGCGAAAATAAGACTTTTGGGTTCTAGTGTTCGTGATCCCTGGTGCATTCTGATGCATAAAAAACATAATGCTAGGAGCACTTTTTAGTTTTGAGATCCGTGGTGCCCCGTGGTCCAAATTTGGTGCCGGTCGTGCATTTTCGGCCATTTGTGAAATTTTCGTTCGAAAATTAGACTTTTGGGTTTTGGTGCCCCATGATCCTTGGTGCATTCTTATGCATAAAAATCCATAATCGTCGGAGCACTTTTCAGTTTTGAGGTCCGTGGTACCCCGTGGTGCATTTTCGACCCATTGTGCAATTTTCGTACGAAAATAAGACTTTTGGGTTTTGGTGCCCCATGATCCCTAGGGCATTCTTATGTATAAAAAACCATAATGCTTGGAGCACTTTTTAGTTTTGAGGTCCGTGGTGCCCATGGTCTAATTTTGGTGCCAGTCGTGCATTTTCGGCCATTTGTGAAATTTTCGTAAGAAAACAAGACTTTTGGGTTTTGGTGCCCCGTGATCCCTGGTGCATTCTTATGCATAAAAAACCATAATACTAGGAGCACGTTTGTGTTTTGAGGTCCATGGTGCCCCGTGGTCCAATTTTGGTGCCCGTGGTGCATTTTCGGCCCATTGTGCAATTTTTGTGCGAAAATAAGACTTTTGGGTTTTGGTGCCCCATGATCCCTAGGGCATTCTTATGCATAAAAAACCATAATGCTTGGAGCACTTTTTAGTTTTGAGGTCCGTGGTGCCCATGGTCCAATTTTGGTGCCAGTCGTGCATTTTCGGCCATTTGTGAAATTTTCGTAAGAAAACAAGACTTTTGGGTTTTGGTGCCCCGTGATCCCTGGTGCATTCTTATGCATAAAAAACCATAATACTAGGAGCACGTTTGTGTTTTGAGGTCCATGGTGCCCCGTGGTCCAATTTTGGTGCCCGTGGTGCATTTTCGGCCCATTGTGCAATTTTTGTGCGAAAATAAGACTTTTGGGTTTTGGTGCCCCATGATCCCTAGGGCATTCTTATGCATAAAAAACCATAATGCTTGGAGCACTTTTTAGTTTTGAGGTCCGTGGTGCCCATGGTCCAATTTTGGTGCCAGTCGTGCATTTTCGGCCATTTGTGAAATTTTCGTAAGAAAACAAGACTTTTGGGTTTTGGTGCCCCATGATCCCTGGTGCATTCTTATGCATAAAAAACCATAATACTAGGAGCACGTTTGTGTTTTGAGGTCCATGGTGCCCCGTGGTCCAATTTTGGTGCCCGTGGTGCATTTTCGGCCCATTGTGCAATTTTTGTGCGAAAATAAGACTTTTGGGTTTTGGTGCCCCATGATCCCTGGTGCATTCTTATACATAAAAAACCGTAATGCTTGGAGTAGTTTTCAGTTTTGGGGTCCGTGGTATCCAGTGGTCCAATTTTGGTGCCCTGTGGTGCATATTTTGCCCATGGTGCAATTCGTCCCAAAATAAGACTTTTGGGCTTTAGTGCCCTGGCATCCTTGGGGCATTCTTATGCATTAAAAACCAAAATACTTGGAGAACTTTTCAGTTTTGAGATCTGTGGTGTCCCGTGGTCCAATTTTGGTGCCGGTGGTGCAATTTCGGCTATTTGTGCAACTTTCGTATGAAAATAAGACTTTTTGGTTTTGGTACCCCGTGAGTCCTGGTGCATTCTAATCAATAAAAAACCATAATGCTTGGAGAACTTTTCAGGTTTGAGGTCCGAGGTGCCCCATGGTCCAATTTTGGTGCCCGTTGTACATTTTCCTTGCGAAAATAAGACTTTTGGGTTTTGGTGCCCCGTGATCCTTGGTGCATTCTTATGCATAAAAAACCATAATGCTCGGAGCACCTTTTAGTTTTGAGGTCCGTGGTGCCTCGTGGTCCAATTTTGGTGCCCGTGGTGCATTTTTGGCCCATCATGCAATTTTTGTGCCAAAATAAAACTTTCAGTTTTGAGGTCTGTGGTGCCACGTGGTTCAATTTTGGTGGCAGTGGTGCATTTTCGGCCATTTGCGCAATTTTCGTGCGCAAAATAAGACTTTTGGGTTTTGGTGCCCCGTGATCCCTAGTGCATTCTTATGCATAAAAAAACCGAAATGCTCGGAGCACTTTTCAGGTTTGAGGTCCGTGGTCCAACTTTTGTGCCCGTGGTGGATTTTCGGCCTGTGGTCCAATTTTCGTGCCAAAATAAGACTTTTAGGTTTTTGTACCCCGTGATCCTTGGTGCATTCTTATACATAAAACACCATAGAGCTCGGAGAACTTTTCAGTTTTGAGGTCTGTGGTGCCCCGTGGTCCAATTTTGGTGCCCGTGGTGCATTTTGTACCCATTGTGCATTTTTCGTGCCAAAATAAGACTTCTAGATTTTGGTGCCCCGTGATCCTTGGTGCATCCTTATGCATAAAAAACCATAATGCTCGGAGCACCTTTTAGTTTTGAGGTCCGTGGTGCCTCGTGGTCCAATTTTGGTGCCCGTGGTGCATTTTTGGCCCATCATGCAATTTTTGTGCTAAAATAAAACTTTTGGGTTTTGGTACCCCATGATCCTTGGGGCATCCTTATGCATAAAGAAACCATAATGCTCGAAGCACTTTTTAGGTATGAGGTCCGTGTTGCCCCGTGGTCCAATCTTGGTTCCCGTGGTACCTTTTTGGCACATGGAGAAATTTTCATGCCAACATAAGACTTTTGGTTTTGGGTGCACTGTGATCCTTGGTTCATCCTTATCCATAAAAGACCATAATGCTCAGAGAACTTTTCAGTATTGAGGTCCGTGGTGCCCCGTGGTCCAATTTTGGACCTCGTGGTGCATTGTCGACACTGGTGCAATTTTCGTGCCAAAATAAGACTTTTGGATTTTGGTGCCACGTGATCCCTGGTGCATTCTTATGCATAAAAAACCATAATGCTCGAAGCACTTTTCAATTTTTAGGTCCGTGGTGTCCAGTGGTCCAATTTTGGTGCCCCGTGGTGCATTTTTGGCCTATGGTGCAATTTTCGTGCCAAAATAAGACTTTTGGGTTTTGGTGCCCCATGATCCCTGGGGCATCCATATGCATAAAAATCCATAATGCTCGGAGCACTTTTCAGTTTTGAGGTCCGTGGTGCCCCGTGGTCCAATTTTGGTGCCCGTGGTTCATTTTCGGCCCATTGTGCAATTTTCGTGCGAAAATAAGACTTTTGGGTTTTGGTGCCCCGTGATCCCTGGTGCATTCTTATGCATAAAAAATGATAATGCTTGGAGCACTTTACAGTCTTGAGGTCCGTGCATCTCGTGGTCCAATTTTGGTGCCGATGGTGCATTTTCAGCTATTTATGCAATTTTCGTACGAAAAAAAGACTTTTGGGATTTTGTGCCCCATGATCCCTGGTGCATTCTTATGCATAGAAGACCGTAATACTAGTTGCACTTTTATGTTTTGAGGTCCGTGGTCCCCCATGGTCCAATTTTGGTGCCAGTGGTGCATTTTTGTGCAGAAAAAGACTTTTGGGTTTTGGTGCCCCATGATCCCTGATGAATTCTTAAACATAAAAATCCATAATGCTCGGAGCAATTTTCAGTTTTAACATCAGTGGTGCCCCGTGGTTCAATTTTGGTGCCCGTCGTGCATCTTTGGCCCATTGTGCAATTTTCATGCGACAAAAAGACTTTTGGGTTTTGGGGCCCCGTGATCCCTAATGCATTCTTATACATAAAAAACCATAATTCTTGGACCACTTTTCAGTTTTGAGGTCCGTGGTGTCTAGTGCTAAAAATTTTGTGCCTGTGGTGCAATCTCGGCACATGATAGAATTTTCGTGCTAAATATGACTTTTGGAGGTCCATGGTGCCCCTTGGTCCAATTTAGGTGCCCGTGGTGAATTTTCGGCGCATGGTGCAAATTTTGTGCCAAAATAAGACTTTTAGGATTTGGTGCCCCATGATCCCTGGTGCATCCTTATGCATAACAATCCATAATGCTCAGAGCACTTTTCCGTTTTGAGGTCTGTGGTGCCTCGTGGTCCAATTTTTGTGGCCGTGGTAAATTTTTGCCCCATTGTGCAATTTTCGTGCGAAAATAAGAATTTCGGGTTTTGGTGCCTCATGATCCCTGGGGGATTCTTATGCATAAAAAGCCATAATGCTCGGAGCACTTTTTAGTTTTGAGGGCCGTGGTGCCCCGTGGTCCAATTTTTGTGCCCGTGGTGCTTTTTCGCCCCATTGTGAAATTGTCGTGCGAAAATAAGACTTTTGGGTTTGGGTGCCCCGTTGTCCTTGGTGCATTAAAAAACCATAATGCTCAGAGCACTTTTCAGTTTTGAGGTCTGTGGTGCCCCGTGGTCCAATTTTGGTGCCTGTGGTGCATTTTCGGCCCATTGCGCAATTTTCGTGCGAAAATAAGACTTTTGGGTTTTTGTTCCCCGTGATCCCTGCTGCATTCTTATACATAAAAAACCGTAATAATCATAGAACTTTTTAGTTTTGAGGTCCGTCGTGTCCAGTGGTCCAATTTTGGTGCCCGTGGTGCATTTTCGGCCCATCGTGTAATTTTCGTGCGAAAACAAGAGTTTTGGGTTTTGGTGCCCCGTAATTCCTGGTGCATTCTTATGCATAAAAATCCATAATGCTTGGAGCACTTTTCAGTTTTGAGGTTCGTGGTGTCCGGTGGTCATATTTTGCTGCCCGTGGTGCTTTTTCGGCACATGGTGCAACTTTCGTGCGAAAATAAGACTTTTGGGTTTTGATGCCCCGTGATCCCTAGTGCATTCTTATGCATAAAAAACCATAATGCTAGGAACACTTTTCAATTTTGAGGTCCGAGGTGTCCCGCGGTCCAATTTTGGTGCCCGTGGTGCATTTCGGCCCATTGTGCAATTTTCGTGCGAAAATAAGACTTTTGGGTTTTCTGGCCCCGTCATCCCTGGTGCATTCTTATCAATAAAAAATCATAATACTCAGAGCACTTTTCAGTTTTGAGGTCCGTGGTGACCAGTGGTCATAATTTGGTGCCTCGTGGTGCATTTTTGGCCCATGCTGCAATTTCCGTGCCAAAATAAGACTTTTGGATTTTGGTGCTCCGTGATCCTTGGGGCATTCTTATGCATAAAATACCATAATTCTCGGAGCACTTTTAAGTTTTGAGGTCCGTGGTGCCCCGTGGTCCAATTTTGGTGCCCATGGGGCATTTCCAGCCCATTGTGCAATTTTCGTGCGAAAATAAGAATATTGGGTTTTGGTGCCCCGTGATCCCCAATGAATTCTTATACATAAAAAACCATAATGCTCGGAGCACTTTTCAGTTTTGAGGTCCGTCGTGTCCAGTGGTCAAATTTTGCTTCCAGTTGTGCATTTTCCGCACATGGTGTAATTTCCGTGCGAAAAGAAGAGTTTTGGGTTTTGGTGCCCCATGATCCCTGGTACATTCTTATGCATTAAAATCCATAATGCTCGGAGCACTTTTCATTTTTGAGGTTCGTGGTGCCCTGTGGTCCAATTTTAGTGCCAGTGGTGCATTTTCGGCCATTTGTGCAATTTTCGTGCAAAAATAAGAGTTTTGGGTTTCGGTGCCCCATGATCCCTGGAGCATTCTTATGCATAAAATACCATAATGCTCGGAGCACTTTTCAGTTTTGAGGTCCGTGTTTCCCCGTGGTCCAATTTTCGTGCCGGTGGTGCATTTTCGGCCATTTGTACAATTTTCGTGCGAAAATAATACAATTGGGGTTAGGTGCCCCGTTATCCCTGTTGCATTCTTGTGCATAAAAAACCATAATGCTCGGAGCACATTTCAGTTTTGAGGTCCGTGGTGTCCAGTGGTCATAATTTGGTGCCTCGAGGTGCATTTTTGGCCCATAGTGTAATTTCCGTGCCCAAATAAGACTTTTGGGTTTTCGTGCTCCGTGATCCTTGGGGCATTCTTATGCATAAAATACCATAATTATCGGAGCACTTTTCAGTTTTGAGGTTTGTGGTGCCCCGTGGTCCAATTTTGGTGCCCGTGGTGCATTTTCGGCCCATTGCGCAATTTTCGTGCGAAAATAAGACTTTTGGGTTTTGGTTCCCCGTGATCCCTGCTGCATTCTTATAGATAAAAAACCAGAATAATCAGAGAACTTTTTAGTTTTGAGGTCCGTCGTGTCTAGTGGTCCAATTTTGGTACCCGTGGTGCATTTTCGGCCCATTGTGTAATTTTCGTGCGAAAATAAGACTTTTGTGTTTTGGTGCCCCGTGATCCCTGGTGCATTCTTATGCATAAAAATCCATAATGCTCAGAGCACTTTTCAGTTTTGAGGTTCGTGGTGTCCGGTGGTCATATTTTGCTACCCGTGGTGCTTTTTCGGCACATGGTGCAATTTTCGTGCGAAAATAAGACTTTTGGGTTTTGCTGCCCCGTGATCCCTGGTGCATTCTTATGCATGAAAATCCATAATTCTCGAAGCCATTTTCAGTTTTGAAGTCCGTGGTTCCCCGTGGTCCAATTTTGGTGTCAGTGGTGTATTTTCGGCCATTTGTGCAATTTTTGTGCGAAAATAAGACTTATGGGTTTTTGTACCCAGTGATCCCTGGAGCATTCTTATGCATAAAAAACCATAATGCTCGGAGCACTTTTCAGTTTTGAGGTCCTTGATGCCCGCTGGTCCAATTTTCGTGCTGGTGGTGTATTTTTGGCCATTTGTGCAATTTTCGTGCGAAAATAAGATTTTGGGTTTTGGTGCCCCGTGATTCTTGGTTCATTCTTATGCATAAAAAACCAAATGGTCGTAGCACTTTTCGGTTTTGAGGTTTGTGGTGTCCAGTGGTCATATTTTGCTGCTCGTGGTGCATTTTCGGCCCATTGTGCAATTTTCGTGCGAAAATAAGACTTTTGGGATTTGGGGCCCCGTGATCCTTGGTATGCTCTTATACATAAAAAAATAAAATGCTCGGAGCACTTTTCAGTTTTGAGGTCCGTAGTGTCCAGTGGTCAAATTTTGCTTCCCGTGGTGCATTTTCTGCACATGGTACAATTTTCGTGCGAAAATAAGACTTTTGGGTTTTGGTTCCCCGTGATCCCTGGTGCATTCTTATGCATGAAAATCCATAATGCTCAGAGCACTTTTCGATTTTGAGGTCCGAGGTGCCCCGTGGTCCAATTTTGGTGCCAGTGGTGTATTTTCAGCCATTTATGCAATTTTCGTGCGAAAAAAAGACTTTTGGGTTTTGGTACCCCGTGATCCTTGGAGCATTCCTATGCATAAAAAACCATAATGCTAGGAGCACTTTTCAATTTTGAGGTTCGTGTTGCCCCGTGGTCCAATTTTCGTGCCGGTGGTGCATTTTCGGCCATTTGGGCAATTTTCGTGCGAAAATAAGACTTTGGGGGTTAGGTGCCCCGTGATCCCTGGTGCATTCTTATGCATAAAAAAACATAATGCTCGAAGTACCTTTCTGTTTTGAGGTCCGTGGTGTCCAGTGGTCATATTTTGGTGCCTCGTCGTGCATTTTTGGCCCATGGTGCAATTTTCATGCCAAAATAAGACTTTTGCGTTTCGGTGCCCCGTGATCCTTGGGGCATTCTTATCCATAAAAAACCATAATTGTTGGAGCACTTTTCAGTTTTGAGGTCCGAGGTGTCCCGTAGTCCAGTTTTGGTTCCCGGGGTGCATTTTCGGCACATTGTGCAATGTTCGTGCCAAAATAAGACTTTTGGGTTTTGGTGCCCCGTAATCCCTGGTGCATTCTGATGCATAAAAAATGGTAATGCTCAGAGTAATTTTTAGTTTTGAGGTCCATGGTGCCTCGAGGTCAAATTTTGGTGACCCATGTTACATTTTTAGCTCATGGTGCAATTTTCGTGCCAAAATAAGACTTTTGGGTTTTGCTGCCCTATGATCCTTGGGGAATTCTTATGCATAAAAATGTATAATGCTTGGAACACTTTTCAGTTTTGAGGTCCGTGGTGCCCCGTGGTCCAATTTTGGTGTCGGTGGTGCATTGTCGGCCATTTGTGCAATTTTCGTGCGTAAATAAGTCTTTTGGGTTTCGGTGCCCCGTGATCCCTGGTGCATTCTTATGCATAAAAAACCATAATGCTCAGAGCACTTTTCAGTTGTGAGGTCCGAGGTGTCCCGTGGTCCAATTTAGTCCCAGTTGTGCATTTTCGGCCCATTGCGCAATTTTCGTGCGAAAATAAGACTTTTTGGTTTTGGTACCCCGTGATCCCTGGTGCATTCTGATGCATAAAAAATGGTAATGCTCAGAGAAATTTTTAGCTTTGAGGTCCGTGGTGGCCCGAGGTCAAATTTTGGTGCCCCATGGTACATTTTTAGCTCATGGTGCAACTTTCGTGCCAAAATAAGACTTTTGGATTTTACTGCCCTATGATCCTTGGGGAATTCTTATGCATAAAAATGCATGATGCTTGGAGCACTTTTCAGTTTTGAGGTCCGTGGTGCCCCGTGGTCCAATTTTGGTGTCGGTGGTGCATTGTCGGCCATTTGTGCAATTTTTGTGCGTAAATAAGACTTTTGGGTTTCGGTCCCCCGTGATCCCTGGTGCATTCGTAAGCATAAAAAACCATAATGCTCGGAGCACTTTTAAGTTTTGAGGTTCGTGGTGTCCAGTGGTCAAATTTTGCTTCCCATGGTGCATTTTCGGCCATTTGTGAAATTTTCGTGCGAAAATAAGACTTTTGGGTTTTGGTGCCCCATGATCCCTGGTGCATTCTTATGCATAAAAAACCATAATGCTCGCAACACTTTTCAATTTTCAGGTCTGTGGTGCTCTGTGGTCCAATTTTGGTGCCGGTGGTGCATTTTCGGCCATTTGTCCAATTTTCGTGCGAATATAAGACTTTTGGGTTTTTGTACCCTGTGATCCCTGGTGCATTCTTATGCATAAAAAACCATAATGCTTGGAGCACTTTTCAGTTTTGAGGTCCGAGGTACCCCGTGGTCCAATTTTGGTGCCCGTGGTGCATTTTCGTCCCATTGTGCAATTTTCGTGCGAAAATAAGACTCTTTGGTTTTAGTGCCGCGTGATCCCTAGTGCATTCTTTATACATAAAAAACCATAATGCATGGAGTACTTTCCAATTTTGAGGTCTGTGGTGTCTAGTGGTCAAATTTTGCTTCCCATGGAGCAATTTTCGTGCAGAAATAAGACCTTTGCAATTTGGTGCCCCATGATACCTGGTGCATTCTTATGCATAAAAAACAATAATGCTCGAACACTTTTTAGTCTTGAGGTCTGTGCTGCTCCGTGGTCCAATTTTGGTGCTGGTGGTGCATGTTTGGCAATTTGTGCAATTTTCTACGAATATAAGACTTTTGGGTTTCGGTGCCCCGTGATCCCTGCTGCATTCTTATGCATAAAAAACCATAATTCTCGGAGCACTTTTCAGTTTTGAGGTCCGTGGTGTCAAGTGGTCAAATTTTGCTTCCCGTGGTGCATTTTCGGCCATTTGTGAAATTTTCGTGCGAAAAGAAGACTTTTGGGTTTTGGTGCCCCATGATCCCTGGTGCTTCTGATGCATAAAAAACCATAATGCTCGCAACACTTTTCAGTTTTCAGGTCCGTGGTGCTCCGTGGTCCAATTTTGGTGCCTGTGGTGCATTTTTGGCCATTTTTCCAATTTTCGTGCGAAAATAAGACTTTTGGGTTTTGGTACCCTGTGATCCCTGATGCATTCTTATGCATAAAAAATCATAATGCTTGGTGCACTTTTCAGTTTTGAGGTCTGAGATGTCCCATGGTCCAATTTTGGTGCCCGTGGTGCATTTTCGGCCCATTGTGTAAATTTCGTGCGAAAATAACACTTTGGGTTTTGGTGCCCCGTGATCCCTGGTGCATTCTTATGCATAAAAACTATAATGCTCATTGCACTTTTCAGTTTTGAGGTCCGTGGTGCCCCGTGGTCCAATTTTGGTGGTAGTGGCGCATTTTCGGCCATTTGTGCAAATTTTGTGCAAAATTAAGACTTTTGGATTTTGGTGCCCCGTGATCCCTGGTGCATTCTTATGCATTAAAAACCATAATGCTCGGAGTACTTTTCAGTTTTGAGGTCCGTGTTACCCGTGGTCCAATTTTGGTGCCCGTCGTGCATTTACGGCCCATTGTGCTATTTTCGTGAGAAAATAAGACTTTTTGGGTTTTGGTGCATCGTGATCCCTAGTGCATTCTTATACATAAAAAACCATAATGCTTGGAGCACTTTTTATTTTTGAGGTCCGTGGTGTCCAGTGGTCAAATTTTGGTCCCCGCGGTGCATTTTCGGCACATGGTGCAATTTTCGTGCGAAAATAAGAGTTTTGGATTTTGGTGCCCCGTAATCCCTGGTGCTTTCTTATGCATACAAAACTATAATGCTCATAGGACTTTTCAGTTTTGAGGTCCGTGGTGCCCCGTGGTCCAATTTTGGTGCAGGTGGTGCATTTTCGGCCATATATGCAATTTTCATGCGAAAATAAGACTATTGGGTTTTGGTGCCCTGTGATCCCTGGTGCATTCCTATACATAAAAAACCATGATGCTTGGAGCTCTTTTCAGGTTTGCGGTCCGTCGTGTCCAGTGGTCCAATTTTGGTGCCCCGTGGTGCATTTTTGGCCCATAGTGCAATTTCCGTGCCAAAATAAGACTTTTGGGTTTTGGTGCCCCATGATCCTTGGGGCATTCTGATGCATAAAAAACCATAGTGCTCGAATAACTTTTCAGTATTGAGGTCCGCGGTGCCCCGAGGTCCAATTTTGGTGCCCATGGTGCATTTTCGCCACCGGTGCAATTTTTGTGCCAAAATAAGACTTTTGGGTTTTGGTGCCCCGTAATCCCTTATGCATTGTTATGCATAAAAAACCATTATGCTTGGAGCCCTTTTCAGTTTTGAGGTACGTGATGTCTAGTGGTCCAATTTTGGTGCCCCGTGGTGCATTTTTGGCCCATGGTGCAATTTTCCTACAAAAATAAGACTTTTGGTTTTTGGTGCCCTGTGATCCTTGGTGCATCCTTATGCATAAAAAACCATAGTGCTCAAATAACTTTTCAGTATTGAGGTCCGTGGTGCCCCGAGGTCCAATTTTGGTGCCCATGTTTCATTTTCTACACTGCTGCAATTTTTGTGCCAAAATAAGACTTTTGGGTTTTGGTGCCTCGTGATCCCTTATGCATTCTTATGCATAAAAGACCATAATGCTTGGATCACTTTTCAGTTTTGAAGTACGTGATGTCTGGTGGTCCAATTTTGGTGCCCCGTGGTGCATTTTTGGCCCATGGTGCAATTTTCGTGTCAAAATAAGACTTTTGGGTTTTGGTGCCCCGTGATCCCTAGTGCATTCTTATGCATAGAAAACCATAATGCTTGGAGCACTTTTCAGTTTTGACGTACGTGGTGTCCAGTGGTCTAATTTTGGTGCCCTGTGGTGCATTTTTGACCCATGGTGCAATTTTCGTGCCAAAATAAGACTTTTGGGTTTTGGTGCCCCGTGATCCTTTGGGCATTCTGATGCATAAAAAACCAGAATGGTCGAAGCACTTTTCAGTTTTGAGGTCCGTGGTGCCCCGTGGTCCAATTTTAGTGCCCGTGGTTGATTTTCCGCACATCGTGCAATTTTCGTGCCAAAATAAGACTTTTGGGTTTTGGAGCCCCGTGATCCTTGGAGTCTCCTTATGCATCAAAAATCATAATGCTTGGAGCACTTTTCAGTTTTGAGGTCCGTGGTGCCCCATGGTCCAATTTCGATCCCCATGGTGTATTTTCGGCCTATTATGCAATTTTCATGCCAAAATAAGACTTTTGGGTTTTGGTGCCCCGTGATCCCAGGTGCATCCTTATGCATAAAAAACCATTATGCTCGGAACACTTTTCAGTTTTGAGGTTCGTGGTGCCCCGTGGTCCAATTTTGGTGCTCGTGGTGCATTTTCGGCACTTGGTGCAATTTTCGTGCCAAAAATAAGACTTTTGGATTTTGGTGCCCCGTGATACTTGGTGCATCCTTATGCATAAAAAACCATAATTCTTAGAGCACTTTTCAGTTTTGAGGTCCGTGGTACCCCGTGGTCCAATTTTTGTGCCAGTGGTGCATTTTCGGCCTATTATGCTATTTTCGTGCCAAAATAAGACTTTCTGGTTTTGGTGCCCCATGATCCTTCGGGTAACCTTATGCATAAAAAACAATAATGCTCAAAGTACTTTTTAGGTTTGAGGTCCGTGATGCCCAGTGGTCCAATTTTGGTGCCCGTGGTGCATTTTCGCCAATTGTTTTGTGCGAAAATAAGACTTTTGGGTTTTTGTGCCCCATGATCCCAGTGCATCCTTATGTATAAAATCCATAATGCTCGGAACACTTTCAATTTTTGAGGTTCGTGGTGCCTTGTGGTCCAATTTTTGTGCCCCTTGGGCATGTTCGTCCCATGGTGCAATTTTCGTGCCAAAATAAGACTTTTCGATTTTGGTGCCCCATGATCCCTGGTGCATCCTTATGCATAAAAAACCATAATGCTCATAGCACTTTTCAGTTTTGAGATCCGTGGTGCACCGTGGTCCAATTTTGGTGCCGATGGTGCATTTACGCCCATTTGTGCAATTTTCGTGCGAAAATAAGACTTTTGGATTTTGGTGCCCCGTGATCCCTAGTACATTCTTATGCATAAAAAACCATAATGCTCAGAGCACGTGTTAGTTTTGAGGTCTGTGGTGCCCCGTGATAGAATTTTGGTGCTCGTGGAGCATTTTCGTACATGGTCCAATTTTTGTGCTTTGTGGTGCATTTTTTGATCATTGTGCAATTTTCGTGCAAAAAGAAGACTTTTGGGTTTTGGTGCCCCGTGATCCCTGGTGGATTCTTATGCATAAAAAACCATCAAGCTCGGCGCACTTTTCAATTTTGAGGTTCGTGCTTCCTCGTGTTCCAATTTTGTTGCCCGTTGGGTATTTTCAGCCCATTGTGCAATTTTTGTCCCAAAATAAGACTTTTGGGTTTTGGTGCCCTGTGATCCTTGGAGCATCCTTGTGCATAAAAAACCATAATGCTTGGAGCACTTTTCAGTTTTGACGTACGTGGTGTCCAGTGGTCTAATTTTGGTGCCCCGTGGTGCATTTTTGACCCATGGTGCAATTTTCGTGCCAAAATAAGACTTTTGGGTTTTGGTGCCCCGTGATCCTTTGGGCATTCTGATGCATAAAAAACCATAATGGTCGAAGCACTTTTCAGTTTTGAGGTCCGTGGTGCCCCGTGGTCCAATTTTAGTTCCCGTGGTTGATTTTCCGCACATGGTGCAATTTTCGTGCCAAAATAAGACTTTTGGGTTTTGGAGCCCCGTGATCCTTGGAGTCTCCTTATGCATCAAAAATCATAATGCTTGGAGCACTTTTCAGTTTTGAGGTCCGTGGTGCCCCATGGTCCAATTTCGATCCCCATGATGTATTTTCGGCCTATTATGCAATTTTCATGCCAAAATAAGACTTTTGGGTTTTGGTGCCCCGTTATCCCAGGTGCATCCTTATGCATAAAAAACCATTATGCTCGGAACACTTTTCAGTTTTGAGGTTCGTGGTGCCCCGTGGTCCAATTTTGGTGCTCGTGGTGCATTTTCGGCACCTGGTGCAATTTTCGTGCCAAAAATAAGACTTTTGGATTTTGGTGCCCCGTGATACTTGGTGCATCCTTATGCATAAAAAACCATAATTCTTAGAGCACTTTTCAGTTTTGAGGTCCGTGGTACCCCGTGGTCCAATTTTTGTGCCAGTGGTGCATTTTCTGCCTATTATGCTATTTTCGTGCCAAAATAAGACTTTCTGGTTTTGGTGCCCCATGATCCTTCGGGTAACCTTATGCATAAAAAACAATAATGCTCAAAGTACTTTTTAGGTTTGAGGTCCGTGATGCCCAGTGGTCCAATTTTGGTGCCCGTGGTGCATTTTCGCCCAATTGTTTTGTGCGAAAATAAGACTTTTGGGTTTTTGTGCCCCATGATCCCAGTGCATCCTTATGTATAAAATCCACAATGCTCGGAACACTTTTAATTTTTGAGGTTCGTGGTGCCTTGTGGTCCAATTTTTGTGCCCCTTGGGCATGTTCGTCCCATGGTGCAATTTTCGTGCCAAGATAAGACTTTTCGATTTTGGTGCCCCGTGATCCCTGGTGCATCCTTATGCATAAAAAACCATAATGCTCATAGCACTTTTCAGTTTTGAGGTCCGTGGTGCACCGTGGTCCAATTTTGGTGCCGATGGTGCATTTACGCCCATTTGTGCAATTTTCGTGCGAAAATAAGACTTTTGGATTTTGGTGCCCCGTGATCCCTAGTGCATTCTTATGCATAAAAAACCATAATGCTCAGAGCACGTGTTAGTTTTGAGGTCTGTGGTGCCCCGTGATAGAATTTTGGTGCTCGTGGAGCACTTTCGTACATGGTCCAATTTTTGTGCTTCGTGGTGCATTTTTTGATCATTGTGCAATTTTCGTGCAAAAAGAAGACTTTTGGGTTTTGGTGCCCCGTGATCCCTGGTGGATTCTTATGCATAAAAAACCATCAAGCTCGGCGCACTTTTCAATTTTGAGGTTCGTGCTTCCCCGTGTTCCAATTTTGTTGCCCGTTGGGCATTTTCAGCCCATTGTGCAATTTTTGTCCCAAAATAAGACTTTTGGATTTTGGTGCCCTGTGATCCTTGGAGCATCCTTGTGCATAAAAAACCATAATGCTCAGAGCACTTTTCAGGTTTGAGGTTCGTGGTGCCCCGTGGTCCAAATTTTGTGCCCGTGGTGCATGTTCAGCCCATGGTACAATTTTCGTGCCAAAATAAGACTTCCGGGTTTTGGTGCCCCATGATCCCTGGTGCATTCTTATGCATAAAAATACCATAATGCTCGAAGCACATTTCAGTTTTGAGGTACGTGGTGTCCAGTGGTCCAATTTTGGTGCCCCGTGGTGCATTTTTGGCCCATGGTGTAATTTTCGTGCCAAAATAAGTCTTTTCGGTTTTTGTGCCCCATGATCCCTGGGGCATTCTTACGCATAAAAAACCATAATGCTCGGAACACTTTTCAGTTTTGAGGTTCGTGGTGCCCCGTGGTCCAATTTTGGTTCTCGTGGTGCATTTTTGGCCCATTATGCAATTTTCGTGCCAAAATAAGACTTTTGGGTTTTGATGCCCCATGATCCTTGCAACATCCTTATGCATAAAAAACCATAATGCTTGGAGAACTTTTCAGTATTGAGGACCGTGGTGCCTTGTGGTCCAATTTTTGTGCCCGTGGTGCATTTTCGACATTGGTGCAATTTTCTTGCCAAAATAAGACTTTTGGGTTTTGGTGCTCGGTGATCCCTGGTGCATTCTTATGCATAAAAAACCATAATTCTTAGAGCACTTTTTAGTTTTAAGGTTCGTGGTGTCCAGTGGTCCAATTTTAGTGCCCCGTGGTGCATTTTTTGCTTGTGGTGCAATTTTCGTGCCAAAATAAGACTTTTGGGTTTTGGCGCCTAGTGATCCCTGGGACATTGTTATGCATAAAAGAAAATAATGGTCGATGCACTTTTCAGTTTTGAGGTCCGTGGTGCCACGTGGTCCAATTTTGGTGCTCGTGGTGGATTTTCCGCACATGTTGCAATTTTCGTGCCAAAATAAGACTTTCCGATTTTGGAGCCCCGTGATCCTTGGTTCATCCTTAAGCATAAAAAACCATAATGCTCTGAGCACTTTTCAATTTTGAGGTTTGTGGTTCCCCGTGGTCCAATTTTGGTGGCCATGGTGCATTTTCGGTCATTTGTGCAATTTTCGTGCGAAAATAAGACTTTTGGGTTTTGGTTCACCATGATCCCTAGTGCATTCTTATGCATAAAAAACCATAATGCTCGGAACACTTTTATGTTTTGAGGTCAGTGGTGCCCCATGTCCAATTTTGGTGCCCGTGGTGCATTTTCGGCCCATTATGCAATTTTCGTGTGAAAATAAGACTTTTGGGTTTTGGTTCCCCGTGATCCCTGGTGCATTCTTATGCATAAAAAACCATAATGCTCAGAGCACTTTTCAATTTCGAGGTTCGTGGTGCCTCATGGTCCAATTATGGTGCCGATGGTGCATTTTCAGCCATTTGTGAAATATTTGTGCGAAAATAAGACTTTTGGGTTTTGGTGCTCCGTGATCTCCGGTGCATTCTTATGCATAAAAAACCATAATGCTCGGAGCACTTCTCAATTTTGAGGACCGTGGTGCCCCATGGTCCAATTTTGGTGCCCATGGTGAATTTTCGGCACAAGGTGCAATTGTCGTTCCAAAATAAGACTTTTGGGTTTTGCTGCCCCATGATCCCTGATGCATCCTTATGCATAAAAATCCATAATGCTGGGAGCAATTTTCAGTCTTAAGGTCCGTGGAACCCCATGGTCCAATTTCGGTGCTGGTGGTGCATTCTCGACCATTTATGCAATTATCGTGCGAAAATAACACTTTTGGTTTTGGTGCCTCGTGATCCATGGTGCATTCTTTTGCATAGCAAACCATAATGCTGGGAGCAGTTTTATGTTTTGAGGTGTGGAGTGCCCCGTAGTCCAATGTTGGTGCTCGTGGTGCATTTTCAGCCCATTGTGCAATTTTCGTGCGAAAATAAGACTTTTGGGTTTTGGTGCCCCGTGATCCCTAATGCATTCATATACATAAAAAACCATAATGCTTGGAGCACTTTTCAGTTTTGAGGTCTGTGGTGTCTAGTGGTAAAATTTTCGTGCCCGTGGTGTATTTTCGGCACATAATGCAATTTTCTTGCCAAAATAAGACTTTTGTGCTTTGGAGCCCTGTGATCCTTGGTGCATCCTTATGCATAAAAAACCATAATGCTCAGAGCACTTTTCAGTTTTGAGGTCTGTGGTGCCCCGTGCTCCAATTTTTGTGCCTGTGGTGCATTTTCACCCCATTGTGCAATTTTCGTGCGAAAATAAGACTTTTGGGTTTTGGTGTCCCGTGATCCTTGATGGATTCTTAGGCATAAAAAACCATAATGCTTGCAGCACTTTTCAGCTTTTAGGTTCGTGGTGCCCCGTGGTCCAATTTTGGTGCCCGTGGTCAATTTTGGCACATGGTGAAATTTTCGTGCCAAAATAAGAATTTTAGGTTTTGGTGCCCCGTGATCCCTGGTGCACCCTTATGAATAAAAAATCATAATGCTCTAAGCACTTTTCAGTTTTGATGTCCGTGGTTCCCCGTCACCCCTGGTGCATTCTTATGCATAAAAAACCATCATGCTTGGAGCACTTTTCAAATTTGAGGTCCGTGGTGCCCCGTGGTCCAATTTTGGTGCCAGTGGGGCATTTTCGGCCATTTGTGCAATTTTCGTGCGAAAATAAGACTTTTGGGTTTTGGTGCCCCGTGATCCCTGGTGGATTCTTATATAAATAAAGATAACGCTCATAGCACTTTTCAGTTTTGAGGTCTATGGTGTCCAGTGGTCAAATTTTGGTGCCCGTGGTGCAATTTCGGCAGATGGTGCAATTTTCGTGCGAAAATAAGACTTTTGGGTTTTGGTACCCTATGATCCCTAGTGCATTCTTATGCATAAAAAACTATAATGCTCATAGCACTTTTCAGTTTTGAGGTCTGTGGTGTCCGGTGGTCAAATTTTGGTGCCCGTGGTAAATTTTCGGCACATGGTGCAATTTTCGTGCCAAAATAAGACTTTTGGGTTTTTGTGCCCCGTGATCCTTGGTGCACCCTAATGGTAGACTTATGGTTTTTTATGCATAAGAATGCACCAGAGATCACGGGGCACTAAAACCCAAAAGTCTTATTTTCGCACAAAAATTGCACAATGGGCTGAAAATGCACCACGGGCAACAAAATTGGACCACGGGGGACCTGGGACCTCAAAACTTAAAATTGCTCTGAGCATTGTGGTTTTTTATGCATAAGAATGCACCAGGGATCACGGGGCACCAAAACCCAAAAGTCTTATTTTCACACGAAAATTTCATAAATAGCCGTAAATGCACCACTGGCACCAAAATTGGAGCATGGGGCACCACGGACCTCGAAACTTAAAAGTGCTCTAAGCATTATGGCTTTTTATGCATAAGAATGCACCAGGGATCATGGGGCACCAAAACACAAAAGTCGTATTTTCGCACGAAAATTGCACCATGTGCCGAAATTGCACCACGAGCACCAAAATTTGACCATTGGAAACAACGGACCTTAAAACTGAAATGTGCTCTGAGCATTATGATTTTTTATGTATAAGAATGCACAAGGAATCACGGGGCACCAAAACCCTAAAGTCTTATTTTCGCACGAAAATGAACCACGACCACCAAAATTGGACCACGGGGCACCACGGACCTCAAAACATAAAGTGCTCCTAGTATTATGGATTTTTATGCATAAGAATGAACTAGGGATCACGGGGCACCAGAACCCAAAAGTCTTATTTTCGCACGAAAATTGTACAAATGGCCGAAAATGCACCACCGGCACCAAAATTGGACCACGGGGTACCACGGACCTCAAAAATGAAAAGTACTCCAAGAATTATGGTTTTCTATGCATAAGAATGCACTAGGGATCACGGGGCACCAAAATCAAAAAGTCTTATTTTCGCACGAAAATTGCACAAATGGCCGAAAATGCACCACCGGCACCAAAATTGGACCACGGGGTACCACGGATCTCAAAAATGAAAAGTGCTCCAAGCATTATGATTTTGTATGCATAAGAATGCACCAGGTATCATGGGGCACCAAAACCCAAAAGTCTTCTTTTCGCACAAAAATTGCACAATGGGACGAAAATGCACCAGGGGCACAAAATTGGACCACGGGGCACCACGGACATCAAAACTGAAAAGTGCTCCGAGCATTATGGATATTTATGCATAAGAATGCACCAGGGATCATGGTGAACCAAAACCCAAAAGTCTTATTTTCGCACGAAAATTGCATAAATGGCCGAAAATGCACCACGGGCACCAAAATTGGACCATGGGGAACCATGGACCTTAAAACTGAAAAGTGCTCATAGCATTATGGTTTGTGATGCTTAAGGATAAACCAAGGATCACGGGGCTCCAAAACCTGAAAGTCTTATTTTGGCATGAAAATTGCAACAAGTGCAGAAAATCCACCACGAGCACCAAAATTGGACCACGTGGCACCACGGACCTCAAAACTGAAAAGTGCATTGACCATTATTTTTTTTATGCATAACAATGTCCCAGGGATCACTGGGCTCCAAAACCCAAAAGTCTTATTTTGGCACGAAAATTGCACCATGGGCCAAAAATGCACCACGGGGCACCAAAATTGGACCACTGGACACCACGGACCTCAAAATTGAAAAGTGCTATGAGCATTATGGTTTTTTATGCATAAGAATGCACCAGGGATCACCGGGCACCAAAACCCAAAAGTCTTATTTTGGCAAGAAAATTGCACAAGTGTCGAAAATGCTCCACGGGCACCAAAATTGGATCACGGGGCACCATGGACCTCAATACTGAAAAGTTCTCCGAGCATTATGAATTTTTATGCATAAGGAGGCGCCAAGGATCACAGGGCACCAAAAACCAAAAGTCTTATTTTGGCACGAAAATTGCCCCATGTGCCGAAAAGGCACCACGGGCACCAAAATTGGACCACGGGGCATCACAGACCTCAAACCTATAAAGTGCTTCGAGCATTATGGTTTTTTTATGCATAAGGATGCCGCAAGGATCATGGGGCACCAAAACCCAAAAGTCTTATTCTGGCACGAAAATTGCATAATGGGCCGAGAATGCACCACGGGCACCAAAATTGGACCACGGGGCACCACACACCTCAAAACTGAAAAGTGCTCCGAGCATTATGGTTTTTTATGCATAAGGATGCACCAGGGATCACGGGGCACCAAAACCCAAAAGTCGTATTTTGGAACGAAAATTGCACCATGTGCAGAAAATTCACCACGGGCACCAAAATTGGACCACTGGGCACCACGGAACTCAAAACTGAAAAGTGCTTTGAGCATTATGGTTTTTTATGCATAAGGATGCACCAAGGATCACGGGGCTCCAAAACCCAAAAGTCTTATTTTGGCACGAAAATTGCACCATGTGCCGAAAATGCACCACGGGCACCAAAATTTGACCACGGGGCACCACAGACATCAAAACTAAAAAGTGGTCTGAGCATTATGGTATTTTATGCATAAGAATGCACCAGGGATCACGGGGCACCAAAACCCAAAAGCTTATTTTCGCACGAAAATTGCAGAAATGGAAGAAAATGAACCACCGGCACCAAAATTGGACCATGGGGTACCACGAACCTCAAAACTCAAAAGTGATCTAAGCATTATGATTTTTTATGCATAAGAATGCCCCAAGGATCACGGGGCACCAAGACCCAAAAGTCTTATTTTAGCACGAAAATTGCACCATGTGCCGAAAATGGACCACGGGTACCAAAATTTGACCACGGGGCACCACGAACCTGAAAACTAAAAAGTGGTCCAAGCATTGTGATATTTTATGCATAAGAAGGCACCAGGGATCACGGGGCACGAAAACCCAAAAGCTTATTTTCGCACGAAAATTGCAGAAATGGAAGAACATGCACCACAGGCACAAAAATTGGACCACGGGGCACCACGAACCTCACAACTGAAAAGTGCTCTGAGAGGTTCGTGGTGCCTCGTGGTCCAATTTTTGTGCCTGTGGTGCATGTTCGACCCATGGTGCAATTTTCGTGCCAAAATAAGACTTTTGAGTTTTGGTGCCTCGTGATCCCTGGTGCATTCTTATGCATAAAAAACCATAATGCTCGAAGCACTTTTTAGTTTTGAGGTTCGTGGTGTCCAGTGGTCCAATTTTGGTGCCCCGTGGTGCATTTTTGGCCCATAGTGCAATTTTTGTTCCAAAATAAGACTTTGGTGCTTTGGTACCCCGTGATCCCTGGTGCATTCTTATGCATAAAACACCATAATGCTTGGAACACTTTTCAGTTTTGAGGTTCGTGGTGCCTCGTGGTCCAATTTTGGTGCTCGTAGTGCATTATCAGCACCTGCTGCAATTGTCGTGCCAAAATAAGACTTTTGGATTTTGGTGCCTCGTGATCCTTGGTGCATCCTTATGCATAAAAAACCACAATGCTCAGAGCACTTTTCGGTTTTGAGGTTCGTGGTGCCTCGTGGTCCAATTTTTGTGCCAGTGGCGCATTTTCGGCCTATTATGCAATTTTCGTGCCAAAATAAGACTTTTGGGTTTTGGTGCCCCATGATCCTTGGGGCAACCTTATGCATAAAAAACCATAATGCTCGAAGAACTTTTTGGGTTTGAGGTCCGTGATGCCTCGTGGTCCAATTTTGGTGCCCATGGTGTATTTTCGGCCCATTGTGCAATTTTCGTGCCAAAATAAGACTTTTGGGTTTTGGTGCCCCATGATCCTTGGGGCATCCTTATGCATAAAAAACCATAATGCTCGAAGTACTTTTAGGGCTTGAGGTCTGTGATGCCCCATGGTCCAATTTTGGTGCCCGTGGTGGCTTTCCGGTACATGGGGCAATTTTCGTGCCAAAATTAGACTTTTGGTTTTTTGTGCGCTGGGATTCCTGGGGCATCCTTATGCATAAAAAACCACAATGCTCAGAGAACTTTTAACTATTGAGGTCCGTGGTGCCCCATTATCCAATTTTGGTGATCGTGGTGCATTTTTGACAGTAGTGCAATTTTGTTGCCAAAATAAGACTTTTGGGTTTTGCTGCCTCGTGATCCCAGGTGCATTCTTATGCATAAAAAATCATAATGCTCGGAACACTTTTCAGTTTTGAGGTCCGTGGTGTCCACTGGTCCAATTTTGGTGCCCCGTGGTTCATTTTTGGCCCGTGGTGCATTTTCGTGCAAAAATAAGAATTTTTAGTTTTGGTGCCCCGTGATCCCTAGGGAATTCTTATGCATAAAAAATCGTAATCGTCGATGCACATTTCAGTTTTGAGACCCGTGGTGCGCTGTGGTCCAGTTTTTATGCCTCTGGTGCATTTTCGCCCAATTGTGCAATTTTTGTGCAAAAATAAGACTTTTGGGTTTTGGTGCCCCGTGATCCCTGGTGTATCATTATGCATAAATATCCATAATGCTCGGAGCACTTTTCAGTTTTGAGGTCCGTGGTGCCCCGTGGTCCAATTTTGTGCCCCTGGTGCATTTTCGTCCCATTGTGCAATTTTCGTGCGAAAAGAAGACTTTTGGGTTTTGGTGCCCCATGATACCTGGTGCATCCTTATGCAAAAAAACCATAATGTTCAGAGCACTTTTCAGTTTTGAGGTTCGTGGAGCCCCGTGGTCCAATTTTTGTGCCTGTGGTGCATGTTCGACCCATGGTGTAATTTTCGTACGAAAATAAGACTTTTGGGTTTTGGTGCTCCGTGATCCCTGGGGCATTGTTATGCATAAAAAACCATAATTCTCAAAGCACTTTTCAGTTTTGAGGTTCGTGGTGCCTCGTGGTCCAATTTTGGTGCCCGTGCTGCATTTTCGGCCCATTATGCAATTTTTGTGCAAAAATAAGACTTTTGGGTTTTAGTGCCCCATGATCCTAGGGGCATCCTTATGAATAAAAAACCATAATGCTCGAAGCACTTTTTAGGTTTGAGGTCCGTGATGCCCCGTGGTCCAATTTTGGCGCCCGTGGTGCCTTTTCAGCACATGGGGCAATTTTCGTGCCAAAATAAAACTTTTGGGTTTTGGTGGCACGAGATCCCTAGTGCATTCTTATGCATAAAAAACCATAATGCTTGCAGCACTTTTCAGATTTGAGGTTCGTGGTGTCCAGTGGTCCAATTTTGGTGCCCCGTGGTGCATTTTCTGCCCATTGTGCAATTTTTGTGCCAAAATAAGACTTCTGGGTTTTGGTGTCCCGTGATCCTTGGGGCATTCTGATGCACAAAAAACCATAATGGTCGATGCACATTTCAGTTTTGAGTTCCGTGGTGCCCCGTGGTTCAATTTTGGTGCCGGTGGTGCATTCTCGGCCCATTATGCAATTTTCGTGCCAAAATAAGACTTTTGGGTTTTGGTGCCCCGTGATCCCTGGTGCATCCTTATGCATAAAAAACCATAATGCTCAGACACTTTTCATTTTTGAGGTCCGTGGTGCCCCGTGGTCCAATTTTGGTGCCCGTGGTGCATTCTCGGCCCATTATGCAATTTTCGTGCCAGAATAAGACTTTTGGGTTTTGGTGCCCCATGATCCTTGCGGCATCCTTATGAATAAAAAACCATAATGCTCGAAGCACTTTATAGGTTTGAGGTCTGTGATGCCCCGTGGTCCAATTTTGGTGCCCGTGGTGCCTTTTCGGCACATGGGGCAATTTTCGTGCCAAAATAAGACTTTTGGTTTTTGGTGCCCTGTGATCCTTGGCGCCTCCTTATGCATAAAAATTCATAATGCTCGGAGAACTTTTCAGTATTGAGGTCCATGGTGCCCCGTGATCCAATTTTGGTGCCCGTGGAGCATTTTCGACACTTGTGCAATTTTCTTGCCAAAATAAGACTTTTGGGTTTTGGTGCCCGGTGATCCCTGGTGCATTCTTATGCATAAAAAACCATAATGCTCATAGCACTTTTCAATTTTGAGGTCCGTGGTGTCCAGTGGTCCAATTTTGGTGCCCCGTGGTGCATTTTTGGCCCATGGTGCAATTTTCGTGCCAAAATAAGACTTTTGGGTTTTGGAGCCCAGTGATCCCTGGGACATTGTTATGCATAAAAAAAATAATGGTCAATGCACTTTTCAGTTTTGAGGTCCGTGGTGCCACGTGGTCCAATTTTGGTGCTCGTGGTGGATTTTCTGCACTTGTTGCAATTTTCATGCCAAAATAAGACTTTCAGGTTTTGGAGCCCCGTGATCCTTGGTTTATCCTTAAGCATCACAAACCATAATGCTATGAGCACTTTTCAGTTTTAAGGTCCATGGTTCCCCATGGTCCAATTTTGGTGCCCGTGGTGCATTTTCGGCCATTTATGCAATTTTCGTGCGAAAATAAGACTTTTGGGTTTTGGTTCACCATGATCCCTGGTGCATTCTTATGCATAAATATCCATAATGCTCGGAGCACTTTTCAGTTTTGATGTCCGTGGTGCCCCGTGGTCCAATTTTGTGCCCCTGGTGCATTTTCGTCCCATTGTGCATTTTTCGTGCGAAAAGAAGACTTTTGGGTTTTGGTGCCCCATGATACCTGGTGCATTCTAATGCATACAAAATCATAATGCTTGGAGCACTTTTCATTTTTGAGGTCCGTGGTACCCCGTGGTCCAATTTTGGTGCCGGTGGTGCATTTTCGGCCATTTGTGCAATTTTCGTGCGAAAATAAGACTTTTTGATTTTGGTGCCCCGTGATCCCTAGTGCATTCTTATGCATAGAAAACCATAATTCTTGGAGTACTTTTCATTTTTGAGGTCCGTGGTACCCCGTGGTCCAATTTTGGTGCCGGTGGTGCATTTTCGGCCATTTGTACAATTTTCGTGCGAAAATAAGACTTTTGGGTTCTAGTGCCCCGTGATCCCTAGTTCATTCTTATGCATAAAAATCCATAATACTAGGAGCACTTTATGTTTTGAGGTCCGTGGTGCCCCGTGGTCCAATTTTGGTGGTCGTGGTGCATTTTCGTGCGAAAATAAGACTTTAGGATTTTGGTGCCCCGTGATTCCTTGTGCATTCTTATACATAAAAAACCATAATGCTCATAGCACATTTCAGTTTTGAGGTCTGTGGTTTCCAATGGTCAAATTTTGGTGCTCGTGGTGCAATTTCGGCACATGGTGCAATTTTCGTGCGAAAATACGACTTTTGCGTTTTGGTGCCCCATGATCCCTGGTGCATTCTTATGCATAAAAAGCCATAATGCTTGGAGCACTTTTAAGTTTCGAGGTCCGTGGTGCCCCGTGCTCCAATTTTGGTGCCAATGGTGCATTTACGGCTATTTATGCAATTTTCGTTTGAAAATAAGACTTTTGGGTTTTGGTGCCCCGTGATCCCTGGTGCATTCTTATGCATAAAAAACCATAATGCTCGGAGCAATTTTAAGTTTTGAGGTCCCAGGTCCCCCGTGGTCCAATTTTGTTGCCTGTGGTGCATTTTCAGCCCATTGTGCAATTTTTGTGCGAAAATAAGACTTTTGGGTTTTAGTGCCCCGTGATCTCTGGTGCATTCTTATCCATAAAAAACCATAAGTCTACCATTAGGGTGCACCAAGGATCACGGGGCACCAAAACCCAAAAGTCTTATTTTGGCACGAAAATTGCACCATGTGCCGAAAATTTACCATGGCACCAAAATTTGACCACGGGACACCACAAACCTCAAAACTGAAAAGTGCTATGAGCATTATAGTTTTTTATGCATAAGAATGCACTAGGGATCATACGGTACCAAAACCCAAAAGTATTATTTTCGCACGAAAATTGCACCATCTGCCGAAATTGCACCACGGGCACCAAAATTTGACCACTGGACACCATAGACCTCAAAACTGAAAAGTGCTATGAGCATTATCTTTATTTATATAAGAATCCACCAGGGATCACGGGGCACCAAAACCCAAAAGTCTTATTTTCGCACGAAAATTGCACAAATGGCCGAAAATGCCCCACCGGCACCAAAATTGGACCACGGGGCACCACGGACCTCAAATTTGAAAAGTGCTCCAAGCATGATGGTTTTTTATGCATAAGAATGCACCAGGGGTGACGGGGAACCACGGACATCAAAACTGAAAAGTGCTTAGAGCATTATGATTTTTTATTCATAAGGGTGCACCAGGGATCACGGGGCACCAAAACCTAAAATTCTTATTTTGGCACGAAAATTTCACCATGTGCCAAAATTGACCACGGGCACCAAAATTGGACCACGGTGCACCACGAACCTAAAAGCTGAAAAGTGCTGCAAGCATTATGGTTTTTTATGCCTAAGAATCCATCAAGGATCACGGGACACCAAAACCCAAAAGTCTTATTTTCGCACGAAAATTGCACAATGGGGTGAAAATGCACCACAGGCACAAAAATTGGAGCACGGGGCACCACAGACCTCAAAACTGAAAAGTGCTCTGAGCATTATGGTTTTTTATGCATAAGGATGCACCAAGGATCACAGGGCTCCAAAGCACAAAAGTCTTATTTTGGCAAGAAAATTGCATTATGTGCCGAAAATACACCACGGGCACGAAAATTTTACCACTAGACACCACAGACCTCAAAACTGAAAAGTGCTCCAAGCATTATGGTTTTTTATGTATATGAATGCATTAGGGATCACGGGGCACCAAAACCCAAAAGTCTTATTTTCGCACGAAAATTGCACAATGGGCTGAAAATGCACCACGAGCACCAACATTGGACTACGGGGCACTCCACACCTCAAAACATAAAACTGCTCCCAGCATTATGGTTTGCTATGCAAAAGAATGCACCATGGATCACGAGGCACCAAAACCAAAAGTGTTATTTTCGCACGATAATTGCATAAATGGTCGAGAATGCACCACCAGCACCGAAATTGGACCATGGGGTTCCACGGACCTTAAGACTGAAAATTGCTCCCAGCATTATGGATTTTTATGCATAAGGATGCATCAGGGATCACCGGGCACCAAAACCTAAAAGTCTTATTTTGGCACAAAAATTGCATAATGGGCCAAAAATGCACCACGGGCACCAAAATTGGACCACAGGGCACCACGGACCTCAAAATAGAAAAGTGCTCCAAGCATTATGATTTTTTATGCATAGGAATGCAAAAGGGATCATGGGGCAGCAAAACCCAAAAGTCTTATTTTGGAACGACAATTGCACCTTGTGCCGAAAATTCACCATGGGCACCAAAATTTGACCATGGGGCACCACGGTCCTCAAAATTGAGAAGTGCTTCGAGCATTATGGTTTTTTATGCATAAGAATGCACCGGAGATCACGGAGCACCAAAACCCAAAAGTCTTATTTTCGCACAAATATTTCACAAATGGCTGAAAATGCACCATCGGCACCATAATTGGACCATGAGGCACCACGAACCTCGAAATTGAAAAGTGCTCTGAGCATTATGGTTTTTTATGCATAAGAATGCACCAGGGATCACGGGGAACCAAAACCCAAAAGTCTTATTATCACACGAAAATTGCATAATAGGCCGAAAATGCACCACGGGCACCAAAATTGGACATGGGGCACCACTGACCTCAAAACATAAAAGTGCTCCGAGCATTATGGTTTTTTATGCATAAGAATGCACTAGGGATCATGGTGAACCAAAATCCAAAAGTCTTATTTTCGCACGAAAATTGCACAAATGACCGAAAATGCACCATGGCCACCAAAATTGGACCACGGGGAACCACAAACCTCAAAACTGAAAAGTGCTCAGAGCATTATGGTTTTTTATGCTTAAGGATGAATCAAGGATCACGGGGCTCCAAAACCGGAAAGTCTTATTTTGGCACGAAAATTGCAACATGTGCGGAAAATCCACCACGAGCACCAAAATTGGACCACGTGGCACCACGGACCTCAAAACTGAAAAGTGCATCGACCATTATTTTCTTTTATGCATAACAATGTCCCAAGGATCACTGGGCGCCAAAACCCAAAAGTCTTATTTTGGCACGAAAATTGCACCATAGGCAAAAAATGCACCACGGGGCACTAAAATTGGACCACTGGACACCACGAACCTGAAAACTAAAAAGTGCTCTAAGAATTATGGTTTTTTATGCATAAGAATGCACCAGGGATCACCGAGCACCAAAACCCAAAAGTCTTATTTTGGCAAGAAAATTGCACCAATGTCGAAAATGCACCACGGGCACAAAAATTGGACCACAAGGCACCACGGTCCTCAATACTGAAAAGTTCTCCAAGCATTATGGTTTTTTATGCATAAGGATGTTGCAAGGATCATGGGGCATCAAAACCCAAAAGTCTTATTTTGGCACGAAAATTGCATAATGGGCCAAAAATGCACCACGAGAACCAAAATTGGACCACGGGGCACCACGAACCTCAAAACTGAAAAGTGTTCCGAGCATTATGGTTTTTTATGCATAAGAATGCCCCAGGGATCATGGGGCACAAAAACCGAAAAGACTTATTTTGGCACGAAAATTACACCATGGGCCAAAAATGCACCACGGGGCACCAAAATTGGACCACTGGACACCACGTACCTCAAAACTGAAATGTGCTTCGAGCATTATGGTATTTTTATGCATAAGAATGCACCAGGGATCATGGGGCACCAAAACCCGGAAGTCTTATTTTGGCACGAAAATTGTACCATGGGCTGAACATGCACCACGGGCACAAAAATTGGACCACGGGGCACCACGAACCTCAAACCTGAAAAGTGCTCTGAGCATTATGGTTTTTTATGCACAAGGATGCTCCAAGGATCACAGGGCACCAAAACCCAAAAGTCTTATTTTGGGACAAAAATTGCACAATGGGCCGAAAATGCCCAACGGGCAACAAAATTGGAACACAGGGAAGCACGAACCTCAAAATTGAAAAGTGCGCCGAGCTTGATGGTTTTTTATGCATAAGAATCCACCAGGGATCACGGGGCACCAAAACCCAAAAGTCTTCTTTTTGCACGAAAATTGCACAATGATCAAAAAATGCACCACGAAGCACAAAAATTGGACCATGTACGAAAATGCTCCACGAGCACCAACATTCTATCACGGGGTACCACAGACCTCAAAACTAACACGTGCTCTGAGCATTATGGTTTTTTTTGCATAAGAATGCACTAGGGATCACGGGGCACCAAAATCCAAAAGTCTTATTTTCACACGAAAATTGCACAAATGGGCGTAAATGCACCATCGGCACCAAAATTGGACCACGGTGCACCACGGACCTCAAAACTGAAAAGTGCTATGAGCATTATGGTTTTTTATGCATAAGGATGCACCAGGGATCACGGGGCACCAAAATCGAAAAGTCTTATTTTGGCACGAAAATTGCACCATGGGACGAACATGCCCAAGGGGCACAAAAATTGGACCACAAGGCACCACGAACCTCAAAAATTAAAAGTGTTCCGAGCATTATGGATTTTATACATAAGGATGCACTGGGATCATGGGGCACCAAAACCCAAAAGTCTTATTTTCGCACAAAACAATTGGGCGAAAATGCACCACGGGCACCAAAATTGGACCACTGGGCATCACGGACCTCAAACCCAAAAAGTACTTTGAGCATTATTGTTTTTTATGCATAAGGTTACCCGAAGGATCATGGGGCACCAAAACCAGAAAGTCTTATTTTGGCACGAAAATAGCATAATAGGCCGAAAATGCACCACTGGCACAAAAATTGGACCACGGGGTACCACGGACCTCAAAACTGAAAAGTGCTCTAAGAATTATGGTTTTTTATGCATAAGGATGCACCAAGTATTACGGGGCACCAAAATCCAAAAGTCTTATTTTTGGCACGAAAATTGCACCAGGTGCCGAAAATGCACCACGAGCACCAAAATTGGACCACGGGGCACCACGAACCTCAAAACTGAAAAGTGTTCCGAGCATAATGGTTTTTTATGCATAAGGATGCACCTGGGATCACGGGGCACCAAAACCCAAAAGTCTTATTTTGGCACGAAAATTGCATAATAGGCCGAAAATACACCATGGGGATCGAAATTGGACCATGGGGCACCACGGACCTCAAAACTGAAAAGTGCTCCAAGCATTATGATTTTTGATGCATAAGGAGACTCCAAGGATCACGGGGCTCCAAAACCCAAAAGTCTTATTTTGGCACGAAAATTGCACCATGTGCGGAAAATCAACCACTGGCACTAAAATTGGACCACGGGGCACCACGGACCTCAAAACTGAAAAGTGCTTCGACCATTATGGTTTTTAATGCATCAGAATGCCCGAAGGATCACGGGGCACCAAAACCCAAAAGTCTTATTTTGCCACGAAAATTGCACCATGGGTCAAAAATGCACCACGGGGCACCAAAATTAGACCACTGGACGCCACGTACGTCAAAACTGAAAAGTGCTCCAAGCATTATGGTTTTCTATGCATAAGAATGCACTAGGGATCACGGGGCACCAAAACCCAAAAGTCTTATTTTGACACGAAAATTGCACCATGGGCCAAAAATGCACCACGGGGCACCAAAATTGGACCACCAGACATCACGTACTTCAAAACTGAAAAGTGATCCAAGCATTGTGGTCTTTTATGCATAAGAATGCACAAGGGATCACGAGGCACCAAAACCCAAAAGTCTTATTTTGGCACAAAAATTGCAGCGGTGTAGAAAATGAACCATGGGCACCAAAATTGGACCTCGGGGCCCCACGGACCTCAATACTGAAAAGTTATTTGAGCACTATGGTTTTTTATGCATAAGGATGCACCAAGGATCACAGGGCACCAAAAACCAAAAGTCTTATTTTGGCAGGAAAATTGCACCATGGGCCAAAAATGCACCACGGGGCACCAAAATTGGACCACTAGACATCACGTACCTCAAAACTGAAAAGGGCTCCAAGCATAATGGTTTTTTATGCATAACAATGCATAAGGGATTACGGGACACCAAAACCCAAAAGTCTTATTTTGGCACAAAAATTGCACCGGTGGCGAAAATGCACCATGGGCACCAAAATTGGACCTCGGGGCACCGCGGACCTCAATACTGAAAAGTTATCCGAGCACTATGGTTTTTTATGCATCAGAATGCCCCAAGGATCATGGGGCACCAAAACCCAAAAGTCTTATTTTGGCACGGAAATTGCACCATGGGCCAAAAATGCACCACGGGGCACCAAAATTGGACCACTGGACACCACGGACCGCAAACCTGAAAAGAGCTCCAAGCATCATGGTTTTTTATGTATAGGAATGCACCATGGATCACAGGGCACCAAAACCCAATAGTCTTATTTTCGCATGAAAATTGCATATATGGCCGAAAATGCACCACCTGCACCAAAATTGGACCACGGGGCACCACGGACCTCAAAACTGAAAAGTCCTATGAGCATTATAGTTTTGTATGCATAAGAAAGCACCAGGGATTACGGGGCACCAAAATCCAAAACTCTTATTTTCGCACGAAAATTGCACCATGTGCCGAAAATGCACCGCGGGGACCAAAATTTGACCACTGGACACCACGGACCTCAAAAATAAAAAGTGCTCCAAGCATTATGGTTTTTTATGTATAAGAATGCACTAGGGATCACGATGCACCAAAACCCAAAAAGTCTTATTTTCTCACGAAAATAGTACAATGGGCCGTAAATGCACGACGGGCACCAAATTTGGACCACGGGTAACACGGACCTCAAAACTGAAAAGTACTCCGAGCATTATGGTTTTTAATGCATAAGAATGCACCAGGGATCACGGGGCACCAAAATCCAAAAGTCTTAATTTTGCACAAAATTTGCACAAATGGCCGAAAATGCGCCACTACCACCAAAATTGGACCACGGGGCACCACGGACCTCAAAACTGAAAAGTGCAATGAGCATTATAGTTTTTATGCATAAGAATGCACCAGGGATCACGGGGCACCAAAACCCAAAGTGTTATTTTCGCACGAAATTTACACAATGGGTCGAAAATGCACCACGGGCATCAAAATTGGACCATGGGACATCTCAGACCTCAAAACTGAAAAGTGCACCAAGCATTATGTTTTTTTATGCATAAGAATGCACCAGGGACCACGGGGCACCAAAACCCATAAGTCTTATTTTCGCACGAAATTGTACATTTGGCCGAAAATGCACCACGGGCACCAATATTGGGCAACGGGGCACCTCGGACCTCAAAACTGAAAAGTGCTCCAAGCATTATGGTTTTTAATGCATAAGAATGCACCAGGGATCATGGGGGCACCTAAACCCAAAAGTCCTATTTTCGCATGAAAATTGCACAATGGGCCGAAAATGCACCACGAGCACCAAAATTGGACCACAGGGTACCTCGGACCTCAAAACTGAAAACTGCACACCACAGACCTCAAAACTGAAAAATGCTTTGAGCATTATGGATTTTTATGTATATGAATGCATCAGGGATCATGGGGCACCAAAACCCAAAAGTCTTATTTTCGCACGAAAATTACACAATGGGCAGAAAAAGCACCACGGGAACCAAAATTGGACCACGGGGCAACACGAACCTCGAAACGGAAAAGTGCTTCGAGGAACATGGTTTTTTATGCATAAGAATGTACCAGGGTTCACGGGGCACCAAAACCAAAAAATCTTCTATTTACAAGAAAATTGCACCATGTGCTGAAAATGCACCACGAGCACCAAAATTTGACCACTGGACACCACGAACCTCAAAACTGAAAAGTGCTCTGAGCATTATGGTTTTTTATGTATAAGAATGCACCAGAGATCACGGGGCACCAAAACCCAAAAGTCTTATTTTCGCACGAAAATTGTACGATGGGCCGAAAATGCACCACGGGCACCAAAATTGGATCACAGGGCCCCTCGGACCTCAAAACTGAAAAGTGCTATGAGCATTATGGTTTTTTATGCATAAGAATGCAGCATGGATCACGGGCCACAAAATCCCGAAAGTCTTTTTTTTGTACAAAAATTGCAACATGTGCCGAAAATGCCCCACGGGCACCAAATTTTGAGCACTGGACACCACGAACCTCAAAACTGAAAAGTGCTATGAGCATTCTGGTTTTTTATGTATAAGAATGCACCAGGGATCACGGGGCACCAAAACCCAAAAGTCTTATTTTCGCACGAAAATTGCACAATTGGCCGAATGCACCACGGGCATCAAAATTGGACCATGGGGCACCTCGGACCTCAAAACTGAAAAGTGCTCCGAGCATTATGATCTTTTATGCAAAAGAATGCACCAGGGATCACGGGGCACCAAAACCCAAAAGTCATATTTTCGCACGAAAATTGCACAAATGGCTGAAAATGCACCACCGGCACCAAAATTGGACCACAGGACACCACGGAACTCAACGCTGAAAAGTTCTCTGAGCATTATAGTTTTTTATGGGTAAGAATGCACCAGGAATCACGGGGCTCTAAAACCCAAAAGTCTTATTTTCGCATGAAAATTGCAAAATGGGTCGAAAATGCACCACAGGACACAAAAATTGGACCACTGGACACCACGGGCCTCAAAACTGAAAAGTGCTCCGAGTATTATGGTTTTTTTTTGCATAAGAATGCATCAGGGATCACGGGGAACCAAAACCCAAAAGTCTTATTTTCGCTCGAAAATTGCACAATTGGCTGAAAACGCACCACCGGAACCAAAATTGGACCACAGGGCACCACGGAACTCAAAGCTGAAAAGTTCTCTGAGCATTATAGTTTTTTTATGGATAAGAATGCACCAGTGATCACGGGGGACCAAAACCCAGAAGTCTTATTTTCGTACGAAAGTTGCAAAATGGGTTGGAAATGCACCACAGGGCATAAAAATTGGACCACTGGACACCACGGACCTCAAAACTGAAAAGTGCTCCAAGTATTATGGTTTTTCATGTATAAGAATGCACTAGGGATAACGGGGCACCAAAATCCAAAAGTCTTATTTTCACACGAAAATAGCACAATGGGCCGAAAATGTACCACGGGCACCAAAATTGGACCACCAGGCAAGAATGCATCAGGGATCAATGGTCACCAAAATCCAAAAGACTTATTTTCGCATGAAAATTGCACAAATGGCCGAAAATGCACCACTGGCACCAAAATTGGACCACAGGGCACTACGGAACTCAAAACTAAAAAGTGCTATGAGCATTATAGTTTTTTTATGAATAAGAATGCACCAAGGATCACGGGGCACCAAAACCCAAAAGTCTTATTTTCACAGGAAAATTGCACAATAGGACGAAAATGCACCACCAGCACTAAAATTGGACCACGGGGCTACACAGACCTCAAAACTGAAAAGTGCTCTGAGGATTATGGTTTTTTATGCATAAGAATGCACCAGGGATCACATGGCACCAAAATCCAAAAGTCTTATTTTTGCACGAAAATTGCACAAATGGCCGAAAATGCACCACCAGCACCAAAATTGGACCACGGAGCACCACGAACCTCAAGACTATAAAGTGCTCTGAGCATGATGGTTTTTTATGTATAATAAATCACCACGGATCACGGGGCACCAAAACCCAAAAGTCTTATTTTCGCACGAAAATTTCACAAATGGCCGAAAATGTACCACAGGAAGCAAAATTTGACCACTGGACACCACGGACCTTAAAACTAAAAAGTGCTGCGAGCATTATGGTTTTTTATCCATAAGAATGCACCAGGGATCACGGGGCACTGAAACCCAAAAGTCTTATTTATGCACGAAAATTGCACAAGTGGCTGACAATGCACCACCGACACCAAAATTGGACCACGGAGCACCAAGGACCTCAAGACTGAAAAGTGTTCGAGCATTATGGTTTTTTATGCATAAGAATGCACCAGGTATCACGGGGCACCAAAACCCAAAGGTCTTATTTTCGTACAAAAATTGCACCATGGGAAGCAAAATTTGACCACTGGACACCACGACCTCAAAACTGGAAAGTACTCAGTGCATTATGGTTTTTGATGTATAAAGAATGCACTAGGGATCACGGGGCACCAAAACCAAAGAGTTTTATTTTCGCACGAAAATTGCACAATGGGAAGAAAATGCACCACAGGCAGCAAAATTGGACCACGGGGCACCACGGACCTCAAAACTGAAAAGTGCTTCGAGCATTATGGTTTTTTATGCATAAGAATGCACCAGGGATCACAGGGTACCAAAACCCAAAAGTCTTATTTTCACACGAAAATTGGAAAAATGGCCGAAAATGCACCACAGGCACCAAAATTGGACCACGGAGCACCACGGACCTGAAAACTGAAAAGTGTTACGAGCATTATGGTTTTTTATGCATAAGAATGCACCAGGGATCATGGGGCACCAAAACCCAAAAGTCTTCTTTTCGCACGAAAATTTCACAAATGGCCGAAAATGCACCACGGGAAGCAAAATTTGACCACTTGACACCACGGACCTCAAAACTTAAAAGTGCTCTGAGCATTATGGTTTTTTATGCATAAGAATGCACCAGGGATCACGGGGCACCGAAACCCAAAAGTCTTATTTACGCACGAAAATTGCACAAATGGCCAACAATGCACCACCGACACCAAAATTGGACCACGGGTATCACGGAACTCAAAACTGAAAAGTGCTCCAAGCATCATGCATTTTTATGCATAAGAATTCCCCAAGGATCATAGGGCAGCAAAACCCAAAAGTTGCACCTTGAGCTAAAAATGTACCATGGGGCACCAAAATTTGACCTCGGGGCACCACGAACCTCAAAACTGAAAATTTCTCCGAGCATTACCATTTTTTATGCATCAGAATGTACCAGGGATCACGGGGTACCAAAACCCAAAAGTCTTATTTTCGCATGAAAATTGCGCAATGGGCCGAAAATGCACCACCGGCACCAAAATTGGACCACGGGGCACCACGGACCTCAAAACTGAAAAGTGCTCCGAGAATTATGGTTTTTTATGCATAAGAATGCAGCAGGGATCACGGGAAACCAAAACCCAAAAGTCTTATATTCGTAGAAAATTGCACAAATTGCCAAACATGCACCACCAACACCAAAATTGGACCACGGAGCAGGACAGACCTCAAGACTAAAAAGTGTTCGAGCATTATGGTTTTTTATGCATAAGAATGCACCAGGTATCACGGGGCACCAAATTGCAAAGGTCTTATTTTTGCACGAAAATTGCTCCATGGGAAGCAAAATTTGACCACTAGACACCACGGACCTCAAAATTGGAAAGTACTCCATGCATTATGGTTTTTTATGTATAAAGAATGCACTAGCGATCACGGGGCACTAAAACCAAAGAGTCTTATTTTCGCACGAAAATTGCACAATGGGACGAAAATGCACCACGGGCACCAAAATTGGACCACGGGGTACCTCGGACCTCAAAACTGAAAAGTGCTCCAAGCATTATGGTTTTTTATGCATAAGAATGCACCAGGGATCACAGGGTACCAAAACCCAAAAGTCTTATATTCGCACGAAAATTGGACAAATGGCCGAAAATGCACCACCGGCACCAAAATTGGACCACAGAGCACCACAGACCTGAAAACTGAAAAGTGTTGTGAGCATTATGGTTTTTTATGCATAAGAATGCACCAGGGATCATGGGGCACCAAAACCCAAAAGTCTTATTTTCGCACAAAAATTTCACAAATGGCCGAAAATGCACCACGGGAAGCAAAATTTGACCACTGGACACCACGAACCTCAAAACTTAAAAGTGCTCCGAGCATTATGGTTTTTTATGCTTACGGACCTCAAGACAGAAAAGTGTTTCGAGCATTGTGGTTTTTTATGCATAAGAATGCACCAAGGATCACGAGGCACCAAAACCCAAATCTCTAATTTTCGCACGAAAATTCCACAAACGGCCGAAAATGCACCACGGGCACCAAAATTGGACCACGGGGCACCTCGAACCTCAAAACTGAAAAGTACTATGAGTATTATGGTTTTTTATGCAATAGAATGCACCAGGGATCACAGGGGATCAAAACTCGAAAGTCTTATTTTTTCACGAAAATTTCACAAATGGCCGAAAATGCACCACCGGCACCAAAATTGGACCACAGGGCACCATGGACCTCAAAACTGAAAAGTACTCCAAGCATTATGGTTTTTTATGCCTAAGAATGCACCAGGGATCAGGGGGCAGCAAAACCCAAAAGCCTTATTTTCGTACGAAAATTGCAAAATAGGCCGAAAATGCACCACGGGCACCAACATTGGACTACGGGGCACTGTGGACCTGAAAACTAAAAGTGCTCCAAGCATTATGGTTTTTTATGCATAAGAATGCACCTGGGATATTGGGGCACCAAAACCCAAAAGTCCTATTTTCGAATGAAAATTCCACAATGGGCCAACATTGCATCACGGGCACCAAAATTGGACCATGGGGCACCACGGACCTCAAAACTAAAAAGTGTTCCAAGCATTATTGTTTTTTATGCATAAGAATGCACCAGGGATCATGGGGCACCAAAACCCAAAAGTCTTATTTTAGCACGAAAATTGCAGAAAGGGCCGAAAATGCACCACGGGCACCAAAATTGGACCACGGGGCACCTCGGACCTCAAAACTGAAAAGTTCTATGAGCATTATGGTTTTTAATGCATAAGAATGCACCAGGGTTCATAGGGCACAAAAACCCAAAAGTCTTATTTTCGCACGAAAATTTCAGCAATGGCCGAAAATGCACCACGGGCACCAAAATTGGACCACGGGGCACCTCGGACCTCAAAACTGAAAAGTGCTCCAAGCATTTTGGTTTTTATGAATAAGAATGCACGAGGGATCACGGGGCACCAAAACCCAAAAGTCTTATTTTCGCACGAAAATTGGACAAATGGCCGAAAATGCATTACCGGCACCAAAATTGGTACCCGGGGGCACCACAGACCTCAAAACTGAAAAGTGTTCCAAGCATTATGGTTTTCTATGCATAAGAATGCGCAAGGGCTCACGGGGCACCAAAACCCCAAAGTTTTATTTTCGCACGAAAATTGCACAAATAGCTGAAAATGCACCATTGGCACCAAAATTGGAGCACGGGGCACCACGAACCTCAAAACTAAAAAGTTTTCCAGGCCTTATGGTATTTTATGCATAAGAATGCACCAGGGATAACGGGGCACCAAAACCCAAAAGTCTTACTTTCGCACGAAAATTGCACAATGGGCCGAAAATGCACCACCGGCACCAAAATTGGACAACGGGGTACCATGGACCTCAAAACTGAAAGTGCTCCAAGCATTATGGTTTTTTATGCATAAGAATGCACCTGGGATATTGGGGCACCAAAACCCAAAAGTCTTATTTTCGAACGAAAATTGAACAATGGGCGGAGAATGCACCATGGGTACCAAAATTGGACCACGGGGCACCACGGACCTCAAAACTGAAAAGTGCTCCGACCAAGATGGTTTTTTATGCATAAGAATGCACCAGGGATCACGGGGCACCAAAACCCCTAAGTCTTATTTTCGCACGAAAATTGCACAAATTGTCGAAAATGCACCACCGGCACCGAAATTGGACCACGGGGCACCTCGAACCTCAAAACTGAATTGTTCTCTGAGCATTATGGTTTTTTATGCATAAGAATGCACCAAGGATCACAGGGTACCAAAATCCAAAAGTCTTATTTTCGCACGAAAATTGCACGATGGGCGAAAAATGCACCACGGGGACCATAATTGGACCGCGGGGCACGTCGGACCTCAAAGCTGAAAAGTGCTGCGAGCATGATGGTTTTTTTTATGCTTAAGAATGCACCAGGGATCACGGGGCACCACAACCAAAAAGTCATATTTTCGTATGAAAATTGCACAGCAGGCCGAAAATGCACGACGGGAACCAAAATTCGACCATGGGACACCCCGGACCTCAATACCTAAAAGTGCTCTGAGCATTATGGTTTTTTATGCATAAGAATGCACCAGGGATCTCGGGGGCACCAAAACCCAAAAGTCTTATTTTCGCACAAAAATTGCAAAAATGGCCGAAAATGCTCCACCGGCACCAAAATTGGACCACGGGGCACCTCGGACCTCAAAACTGAAAAGTTCTCTGAGCATTATGGTTTTTTGTGCATAATAATGCACCAGGGATCACATGGCACCAAAACCCAAAAGCTTATCTTCACACGAAAATTGCACAATGGGCCGAAATTGCACCACTGGCACCAAATTTTGACCAAGGGGCACCTCGGACCTCAATACCTAAAAGTTCTCCGAGCATTATTATTTTTATGCGTAAGAATGCACCAGGGATCACAGGGCACGAAAAGCCAAAAGTCTTATTTTCGCACGAAAATTGCATAATGGGCCGAAAATGTACCACGGGCACCAAAATTGGAGCGCGGGACACGTCGGACCTCAAAACTGATAAGCGCTCTCAGCATTATGGTTTTTTATGCATAACCATGCACCAGGGATCACAGGGCACAAAAACCCAAAAGTTTTATTTTCGCACGAAAATTGCACAATGGGCTGAAATTGCACCACGGGCACCAAAATTTGACCAAGGGGCACCTCGGACCTCAATACCTAAAAGCGATCCGAGCATTATGGTATTTTATGCAAAAGAATGCACCAGGGATTACGGGGCACCAAAACCTAAAAGTCTTATTTTCGCATGAAAATTGCACAAATGGTAGAAAATGCACCACCGACACCAAAATTGGACAACGGGGCACCGCGGACCTCAAAACTGAAAAGAGTTCCGAGCATTATTGTTTTTTATGCATAAGATTGTGCCAGGGATCACGGGGCACCAAAACCCAAAAGTCTTATTTTCGCACGAAAGTTGCACAATGGGCCGAAAATGCACCACGGGCACCAAAATTGGACCACGGGGCACGTCGGACCTCAAAACTGAAAAGTGCTCGAAGCATTATGGCTTTTTATGCTTAAGAATGCACCAGGGATCATGGGGAATCAAAATCCAAAAGTCTTATTTTCGTACGAAGATTGCACAATGGGCCGAAATTATACCACGAGCACCAAAATTGGACCACGGGGCACCTAGGACCCCAAAACTGAAAAGTGCTCTGAGCATTACGGTTTTTTTTGCTTAAGAATGCACCAGGGATCGCGGGGCACCAAAACCCAAAAGTCTTATTTTCGCACGAAAATTGCACAAATGGCTGAAAATGCACCACTTGCACCAAAATTGGACCACGGGGCACCACGGACCTCAAAACTGAAAAGTGCTCCGACCAAGATGGTTTTTTATGCATAAGAATGCACCAGGGATCACGGGACACCAAAACCCCAAAGTCTTATTTTTGCACAAAAATTGCACAAATTGTCGAAAATGCACCACCGGCACCGAAATAGGACCACGGGGCACCTCGGACCTCAAAACTGAAAAGTTCTCTGAGCATTATGGTTTTTTATGCATAAGAATGCACCAAGGATCACAGGGTACAAAAATCCAAAAGTCTTATTTTCGCACGAAAATTGCACGATGGGCCAAAAATGCACCACGGGCACCATAATTGGACCGCGGGGCACGTCGGACCTCAAAACTGAAAAGTGCTGCGACCATGATGGTTTTTTTTATGCTTAAGAATGCACCAGGGATCACGGTGCACCACAACCAAAAAGTCATATTTTTGCACGAAAATTGCACAGCAGGCCGAAAATGCACAACGGGAACCAAAATTCGACCATGGGACACCCCGGACCTCAATACCTAAAAGTGCTCTGAGCATTATGGTTTTTTATGCATAAGAATGCACCAGGGATCTCGGGGCACCAAAACCCAAAAGTCTTATTTTCGCACAAAAATTGCAAAAATGGCCGAAAATGCTCCACCGGCACCAAAATTGGACCACGGGGCACCTCGGACCTCAAAACTGAAAAGTTCTCTGAGCATTATGGTTTTTTGTGCATAATAATGCACCGGGGATCACATGGCACCAAAACCCAAAAGCTTATCTTCACACGAAAATTGCACAATGGGCCGAAATTGCACCACTGGCACCAAATTTTGACCAAGGGGCACCTCGGACCTCAATACCTAAAAGTTCTCCGAGCATTATTATTTTTTATGCGTAAGAATGCACCAGGGATCACAGGGCACGAAAACCCAAAAGTCTTATTTTCGCACGAAAATTGCATAATGGGCCGAAAATGTACCACGGGCACCAAAATTGGAGCGCGGGACACGTCGGACCTCAAAACTGATAAGCGCTCTCAGCATTATGGTTTTTTATGCATAACCATGCACCAGGGATCACAGGGCACAAAAACCCAAAAGTTTTATTTTCGCACGAAAATTGCACAATGGGCTGAAATTGTACCACGGGCACCAAAATTTGACGAAGGGGCACCTCGGACCTCAATACCTAAAAGCGATCCGAGCATTATGGTATTTTATGCAAAAGAATGCACCAGGGATTACGGGGCACCAAAACCTAAAAGTCTTATTTTCGCATGAAAATTGCACAAATGGTAGAAAATGCACCACCGACACCAAAATTGGACAACGGGGCACCGCGGACCTCAAAACTGAAAAGAGTTCCGAGCATTATTGTTTTTTATGCATAAGATTGTGCCAGGGATCACTGGGCACCAAAACCCAAAAGTCTTATTTTCGCACGAAAGTTGCACAATGGGCCGAAAATGCACCACGGGCACCAAAATTGGACCACGGGGCACGTCGGACCTCAAAACTGAAAAGTGCTCCAAGCATTATGGCTTTTTATGCTTAAGAATGCACCAGGGATCATGGGGAATCAAAATCCAAAAGTCTTATTTTCGTACGAAGATTGCACAATGGGCCGAAATTATACCACGAGCACCAAAATTGGACCACGGGGCACCTAGGACCCCAAAACTGAAAAGTTCTCTGAGCATTACGGTTTTTTATGCTTAAGAATGCACCAGGGATCGCGGGGCACCAAAACCCAAAAGTCTTATTTTCGCACGAAAATTGCACAAATGGCTGAAAATGCACCACTTGCACCAAAATTGGACCACGGGGCACCACGGACCTCAAAACTGAAAAGTGCTCCGACCAAGATGGTTTTTTATGCATAAGAATGCACCAGGGATCACGGGGCACCAAAACCCCAAAGTCTTATTTTCGCACAAAAATTGCACAAATTGTCGAAAATGCACCACCGGCACCGAAATAGGACCACGGGGCACCTCGGACCTCAAAACTGAAAAGTTCTCTGAGCATTATGGTTTTTTATGCTTAAGAATGCACCAAGGATCACAGGGTTCCAAAATCCAAAAGTCTTATTTTCGCACGAAAATTGCACGATGGGCCAAAAATGCACCACGGGCACCATAATTGGACCGCGGGGCACGTCGGACCTCAAAACTGAAAAGTGCTGCGAGCATGATGGTTTTTTTTATGCTTAAAGGGATCATGGGGCACCACAACCAAAAAGTCATATTTTCGCACGAAAATTGCACAGCAGGCCGAAAATGCACGACGGGAACCAAAATTCGACCATGGGACACCCCAGACCTCAATACCTAAAAGTGCTCCGAGCATTATGGTTTTTTATGCATAAGAATGCACCAGGGATCTTGGGGCACCAAAATCCAAAAGTCTTATTTTCGCACGAAAATTGCTAAATATGGCCGAAAATGCACTAGCGGCGCCAAAATTGGACCACGGGGCACCACAGACCTCAAAACTGAAAAGTGCTCTGAGCATGATGGTTTTTATGCATAAGAATGCACCAGGGATCACGGGGCACCAAAACCCAAAAGTCTTATTTTTGAACGAAAGTTGCACAATGGGTCGAAAATGCACCACGGGACACCAAAATTGGACCACGGGACACCTCCGACCTCAAACACTTTAAAGTGGTCCAAGCATTATGGTTTTTTATACATAAGAGTGCACCAAGGATCATGGGGCACCAAAACCCAAAAGTCTTATTTTCGCACGAAAATTGCAAAATATGGCCGAAAATGCACCAGCGGCACCAAAATTGGACCACGGGGCACCACAGACCTCAAAACTGAAAAGTGCTCTGAGCATGATGGTTTTTTATGCATAAGAATGCATCAGGGATCACGGGGCACCAAAACCCAAAAGTCTTATTTTCGCATGAAAATTGCACAAATGGCCAAAAATGCACCACTGACACTAAAATTGGACCACGGGGAACCATGGACCACAAAACTAAAAAGATTTCTGAGCATTATTGTTTTTTATGCATAAGAATGTACCAGGGATCATGGGGCACCAAAACCCAAAACTCTTACATTCGCACGAAAATTGCACAATGTACTGAAAATGCTCCACAGGCACCAAAATTGGACCACGGTGCACCTCGGACCTCAAAACTGAAAAGTTCTCTAAGCTTTATGGTTTTTATGGATAAGAATGCACCAGGGATCACGGGGCACCAAAACCCAAAATTCTTATTTTCGAACGAAAATTGCACAATGGGCCGAAAATGCACCACCGGCAGCAAAATTGGACCACGGGGCACCACGGACCTCAAAACTTAAAAGTGCTTCAAGCTTTACGATTTTTTATGCATAAGAATGCACCAGGGATTGCGGGGCAGCAAAACCCAAAATTCTTATTTTCGCACGAAAATTGCACAATGGGCCGAAATTGCACCACCAGCACCAAAATTGGACCAAGGGGCACCTCGGACCTCAAAACTGAAATTTGCTCTGAGCATGATGGTTTTTTATGCATAAGAATGCACCAGGGATCACGGGGCACCAAAACCCAAAAGTCTTATTTTCACACAAAAGTTTCACAATGGGCCGAAATGCACCACGGGACACCAAAATTGGACCACGGGACACCTCGGACCTCAAACACTTTAAAGTGGTCCAAGCATTATGGTTTTTTATGCATAAGAATGCACCAAGGATCACGGGGCACCAAAATCCAAAAGTCTTATTTTCGCACGAAAATTGCAAAAATGACTGAAAATGCACCACTAGCACCAAAATTAGACCATGGGAGACCACGGACCTCAAAACTGAAAAGTGCTCTGAGCATGATGGTTTTTTATGCATAAGAATGCACCAGGGATCACGGGGCACCAAAACCCAAAAGTCTTATTTTTGCATGAAAATTGCACAAATGGCCGAAAATGCACCACTAACACCAAAATTGGACCACGGGGAACCATGGACCACAAAACTAAAAAGATTTCTGAGCATTATTGTTTTTTATGCATAAGAATGTACCAGGGATCATGGGGCACCAAAACCCAAAACTCTTACATTCGCACGAAAATTGCACAATGTATTGAAAATGCTCCACAGGCACCAAAATTGGACCACGGTGCACCTCGGACCTCAAAACTGAAAAGTACTCTAAGCTTTATGGTTTTTATGGATAAGAATGCACCAGGGATCACGGGGCACCAAAACCCAAAATTCTTATTTTCGAACGAAAATTGCACAATGGGCCGAAAATGCACCACCGGCAGCAAAATTGGACCACGGGGCACCACAGACCTCAAAACTTAAAAGTGCTTCAAGCTTTACGATTTTTTATGAATAAGAATGCACCAGGGATTGCGGGGTAGCAAAACCCAAAATTCTTATTTTCGCACGAAAATTGCACAATGGGCCGAAGTTGCACCACCAGCACCAAAATTGGACCACGGGGCACCTCAGACCTCAAAACTGAAAAGTTCTCTGAACATTATGGTTTTTTATGCATAAGAATGCACCATGGATCACGGGGCACCAAAACCCAAAAGTCCTATTTTCGCACGAAAATTGCACAACGGGCTGAAGATCCACCACGGGAACCAAAATTGGACCATGGGGCATGTCGGACCTCAAAACTGAAAAGTTCTCCAAGCATTATGGTTATTTATGCATAAGAATGCACTAGGGTTCACGGCGCACAAAAACCCCAAAGTCTTATTTTCCCATGAAAATTGCATAATGGGCCGAAAATGCACCACGGACACCAAAATTGGACCACGGGGCACCTCGGACCTCAAAACTAAATAGTGCTATAAGCATTATGGTTTTTTATGCATAAGAATGCACCAGGGGTCACGGGGCACCAAAATCCAAAAGTCTTATTTTGGCACGAAAATTGCACAATGGGCCGAAAATGCACCACGGCCACAAAAATTGGACCACGGGGCACCTCGGACCTCAAAACTGAAAAGTGCTCCGAGATTTATGGTTTTTTTAGGGATAAGAATGCACCAGGGATGACGGTTTACCCAGACCCAAAAGTCTTATTTTCGCCCAAAAAATTGCACAAACGGCTGAAAATGTACCACTGGAACCAAAATTGGACCACGAGTCACCCCGGACTTCAAAACTTAAAAGTGCTCCGAGCATTTTGGTTTTTTATGCACAAGAATGCACAAGGGATCACGGGGCACCAAAACCCAATAGTCTTATTTTTGCACGAAAATTGCACAATGGGCCAAAAATGCACCACCGGTACCAAAGTTAGACCACGGGGCACCTCGGACCTCAAAATTGAAAAGTGCTCTGAGCATTATGGTATTTTATGCATAAGAATGCACCAGGGATCACGGGGCACCCAAACCCAAAAGTATTATTTTCGCATGAAAATTGCACAAATGGTCGAAAATGCACCACCAGCACCTAAATTGGACCACGGGGCTCCACGGACCTCAAAACTGAAAAGTGCTCCAAGCATTATGGTTTTTTATGCATAAGAATCCACCAGGGATCACGGGGCACCAAAACCCAAAAGTTTTATTTTCGCACGAAAATTGCACAATGGGTCGAAAATGCACCACGGGCACCAAAATTGGACCATGGGGCACCTTGGACCTCAAAACTGAAAAGTGCTCCGAAGAATTATGGTATTTTATGCATAAGAATGCACCAGGGATCATGGGGCACCTAAACCCAAAATTGTTACTTTCGCATGAAAAATGCATAAATGCGGAAAAATGCACCACCAGCACCAAAATTGGACCACGGGGCACCACGGTCCTCAAAACTAAAAAGTACTTCAAGCATTATGGTTTTTTATGCAAAGAATGCACTAGGGATCATGGGTCACCAAAACCCAAAAGTCCTATTTTCGCACGAAAATTGTACAATGGGCCGAAAATGCGCCACGGGCACCAAAATTGGACCACAGGGCATGTCGGACCTCAAAACTGAAAAGTTCTCCGAGTATTATGGTTTTTTATGCATAGGAATGCACCAAGGATCATGGGGCACCAAAACCCAAAATTCTTATTTTCGTATGAAAATTGCACAAATGGCCGAAAATGCACAATCGACACCAAAATTGGACCACGGGGCACGACGGACCTCCAAACTGAAAAGAGTTCTATGCATTATGGTTTTTTATGCATAACAATCCACCAGGGATCCCGAGGCACCAAAACCCAAAACTCTTATTTTCGCACGAAAATTGCACAATGGACCGAAAATGCAGCAGGGCACCAAAATTTGACCTCGGGGCACCTCGGTCCTCAAAACTGAAAAGTGCTCCAAGCATTATGGTTTTTTATGCATAAGAATGCACCAGGGATCATGGGGCACCAAAACCCAAAAGTCTTATTTTTGCACGAAAATTGCACAATGGGCCGAAAATGCACAACGGGCACCAAAATTGGACCACGGTGCACCTCGGACCTCAAAACTGAAAAGTGCTCCAAGTATTATGGTTTTTTATGCATAAGAATGCACCAGGGATCACGGGGCACCAAAACCCAAAAGTCTTATTTTCGCACGAAAATGGCACAATGGGCCGAAAATGCACTTCGGGCACCAAAATTGGACCACGGGGAACCTCGGACCTCAAAACTGAAAAGTACTCCAAAGCATTATGGTATATTATTTATAATAATGCACCAGGGATCACGGGGCACCAAAACCCAAAAGTCTTATTTTCGCACGAAAATTGCACAAAAGGCCGAAAATGCACCACCGGCACCAAAATTGGACCACGGGGCACCACGGACCGCAAAACTAAAAAGTGCTCCATGAATTATGGTTTTATGCATAAGAATACACCATGGATCACGGGGCACCAAAACCGAAAAGTCCTATTGTTGCACGGGAATTGCACAATGGGTCGAAAATGCACCACGGGCACCAAAATTGGACCGCGAGGAACGTCGGACCTCAAAACTGAAAAGTGCTTCGAGCAATATGGTTTTTTATGCATAAGAATGCACCAGGGATCATGGGGTACCAAAACCCAAAAGTCTTATTTTCGCACGAAAATTGCACAATGGGCCGAAAATGCACCACCGGCACCAAAATTGGACCACGGGGCACCTCGGACCTCAAAACTGAAAAGTTCTCTGAACATTATGGTTTTTATACATAAGAATGCACCATGGATCACGGGGCACCAAAACCAAAAAGTCCTATTTTCGCACGAAAATTGCACAATGGGCCGAAGATGCACCACGGGCACCAAAATTGGACCATGGGGCATGTCGGACCTCAAAACTAAAAAGTTCTCTGGGTATTATGGTTATTTATGCATAAGAATGCACCAGGGTTCACGGCGCACCAAAACTGAAAAGTGCTCCGAGAATTATGGTTTTTTTATGGATAAGAACGCACCAGGGATAACGGTTTACCCAAACCCTAAAGTCTTATTTTCGCATGAAAATTGCACAAACGGCTGAAAATGTACCACTGGAACCAAAATTGGACTACGAGTTACCTCGGACCTCAAAACTTAAAAGTGCTCCGAGCATTTTGGTTTTTTATGCACAACAATGCACCAGGGATCACGGGGCACCAAAACCCAATAGTCTTATTTTTGCACGAAAATTGCACAATGGGCCGAAAATGCACCACCGGTACCAAAGTTAGACCACGGGGCACGTCGGACCTCAAAATTGAAAAGTACTTTGAGCATTATGGTATTTTATGTATAAGAATGCACCAGGGATCATGGGGCACCCAAACCCAAAAGTATTATTTTCGCATGAAAATTGCACAAATGGTCGAAAATGCACCACCGGCACCTAAATTGGACCACGGGGCTCAACGGACCTCAAAACTGAAAAGTGCTTCAAGCATTATGGTTTTTTATGCATAAGAATCCACCAGGGATCGCGGTGCACCAAAACCCAAAAGTTTTATTTTCGCACGAAAATTGCACAATGGGCCCAAAATGCACCACGGGCACCAAAATTGGACCATGGGGTACCTTGGACCTCAAAACTGAAAAGTGCTCCGAAGCATTATGGTATTTTATGCATAAAAATGCACCAGGGATAACGGGGAACCTAAACCCAAAAGTGTTACTTTCGCATGAAAATTGCACAAATGCCAAAAAATGCACCACCAGCACCAAAATTGGACCACGGGGCACCACGGACCTCAAAAATAAAAAGTGCTTCAAGCATTACGGTTTTTTAAGCAAAGAATGCACTAGGGATCATGGGGCACCAAAACCCAAAAGTCTTATTTTGGGACGAAAATTAAGGCATGTGCTGAAATGCACCACGAGCACCAAAATTGAACTACGAGGCACCACGGACCTCAAAATTGAAAAGTGCTCCGAGCATTATGGTTTTTTATGCATAAGAATGCACCAGGGATCACGGGGCACCAAAACCCAAAAGTCTTATTTTGGCACTAAAATTGGACCATGTGCCGAAAATGCACCACGGGCACCAAAAATGGACCACGGGGCACCACGGACCTCAAAACTGAAAAGTGCTTAGAGCATTATGGTATTTTATGCATAAGAATGCTCCAGGGATCAATGGGCACCAAAACCCAAAAGTCTTATTTTGGCACAAAAATTAGACCATGTGCCGAAAATCGACCACAGGCACCAAAAATGGACCACGGGGTACCACGGACCTCAAAAGTGAAAAGTGCTCCGAGCTTTATGGTATTTTATGCGTAAGAATACTCAGGGATCAATAAGCACCGAAACCCAAAAGTATTATTTTGGCACGAAAATTGGACAATATGCCGAAAATGCACCATAGGCACCAAAATTGGACCACGGGACACCACGAACCTCAAAACTGAAAAGTGCTCCGAGCATAATGGTTTTTTATGCATAAGAATGCACCACGGATCACGGGGAACCAAAACCCAAAAGTCTTATTTTGGCACGAAAATTACACCATGTGCGGAAAATGCACCACGGGCACCAAATTTGGACCACGGGGCACTACGTACCTCAAAACCAAAAAGTGCTCCGAGTAAGATGGTTTTTTATGCATAAGAATGAACCAGGGATAACGGGGCACCTAAACCCAAAAGTCAGATTTTGGCACGAAAATTGCACCATTTGCCAAAAAAGCACCACGGGGTTCGAAAATTGGACCACTGGACACCACGGACCTCAAAACCTAAAAGTGTTCCGAGCATGATGGTTTTTTATGCATAAGAATGCATTAGGGATAACGGAGCACCAAAAATCAAAAGTCTTATATTGGCACGAAAATTAAACCACGTGGCAAAAAATGCACCACGAGCACCAAAATTGGACCACGGGGCACCAGGGACCTCAAAACTGAAAAGTGCTCTGAGCATTATGGTTTTTTTGTGCATAAGAATGAACCAGGGATCACGGGGAACCAAAACCCAAAAGTCTTATTTTGGCACGAAACTTAAGCCATGTGCCGAAATGCACCATCGGCACCAAAATTAGACCACGGGGCACCACGGACCTCAAAACTAAAAAGTGCTCCGAGAATTATGGTTTTTTATGCATAAGAATGCACTAGGGATAACGGGGCACCAAAACCCAAAAGTCTTATTTTTGGCACTAAAATTGGACCATGTGCCGATAATGCACCACGGGGACCAAAAATGGACCACGGGGTACCATGGACCTCAAAACTGAAAAGTGCTCTGAGCATTATGGTTTTTTATGCATAAGAATGCTCCAAGGATCACGGGGCACCAAAACCCAAAAGTCTTATTTTGGCACAGAAATTGCACTATGTGCCGAAAATTCACCACGGGACCCAAAATTGGACCACGGGGGACCACGAACCTCAAAACTGAAAAGTGCTTCGAGCATTATGGTTATTTATGCGTAAGAATGCACCAGGGATCACGGGGCACCAAAACCCAAAAGTCTTATTTTCGGACGAAAATTGCACAAATGGCCGAAAATGCACCACCGGCACCAAAATTGTACCACGGGACACCACAGACCTCAAAACTGAAAAGTGCTCCAAGCGTTATAGTTTTTTATGCATAACAATACACTAGGGATCACGGGGCACCAATACCCAAAAGTCTTATTTTTGCACGAAAATTGCGCAATGGGCCGGAAATGCACTACTGGCACGAAAATTGGACCACGGGGGACCACGAACCTCAAAACTTAAAAGTGCTCCCAGCATTATGGTTATTTATGCGTAAGAATGCACCAGGGATCACGGGTACCAAAACCCAAAAGTCTTATTTTCGGACGAAAATTGCACAAATGGCCAAAAATGCACCACCGGCACCAAAATTGAACCACGGGGCACCACAGACCTCAAAACTGAAAAGTGCTCCAAGCGTTATAGTTTTTTATGCATAACAATACACTAGGGATCACGGGGCACCAATACCCAAAAGTCTTATTTTCGCACGAAAATTGCGCAATGGGCCGAAAATGCACTACTGGCACCAAAATTGGACCACGGGGGACCACGAACCTCAAAACTGAAAAGTGCTCTGAGCGTTATGGTTTTTTATGCATAAAAATGCACCAGGGATCACAGGGCACCAAAACCCAAAAGTCTTATTTTTAGACGAAAATTGCACAAATGGGTGAAAATGCACCACCGACACCAAAATTGGACCACGAGGCACCACGAACCTCAACATTGAAAAGTGCTCAGAGAATTATGGTTTTTTATGCCTAAGAATGCCCCAACGATCACTGGGCACAAAAAGCTAAAAGTCTTATTTTGTCGCAGAAATTGCACCATAGGCCAAAAATGCACCACGGGGCACCAAAATATGACTACTGGACATGGCGAACCTCAAAATTGAAAAGTCCTCCGAGCATTATTGTTTTTTATGTATAAGAATGCACCAGGGATCATGGGGCACCAAAACCCAAAAGTCTTATTTTGGCACGACAGTTGCATTATGTGCCGAAAATGCACCACGGGCAACAAAATTTGACCACGGGGCACCACGGACCTCAAACCTGAAAAGTGCTCCAAGCATTATTTTTTTTTATGCATAAGAATGCACCACGGATCATGGGGCACCAATACGCAAACGTGTTATTTTCGCACGAAAATTGCACAAGAATTATGGGTCGGAAACTGAAAAGTGCTACAAGCATTATGGTTTTTTATGCATAAGAATGCTCCAGGGATCACGAGGCACCAAAACCGAAAGGTCTTATATTCGCACTAAAATTGCACAATGGGTCGGAAATGCACCACAGCCACCAAAATTGGACCACGGAGCACCACATACCTCAAAACTGAAAAGTGCTCAGAGCATTATGGTTTTGGTGCAGAAGAATGCACCAGGGATCACGTGGCACCAAAAATCAAAAGTCTTATTTTCGCTCGAAAATTGTACAAATTGCCGAAAATGCTCCATCGGCACCAAAATTGGACCACCGGGCACAACGGATCTCAAAACTGAAAAGTGCTCCAAGCATGATGGTTTTTTATGCATAAGAATGCTCCAGGGATCATGGGGCACCAAAACCCAAAAGTCTTATTTTCCGACTAAAATTGTACAAATGGCCGAAAATGTACCACCGACACCAAAATTGGACCACCGAGCACCTCGGACCTCAAAACTGAAAAGTTCTCTAAGCATGATGGTTTTTTATGCATAAGAATGCACCAGGGATCACGGGGCAACAAAACCCAAACTCTTTTTTTCCCACAAAAATTGCACAATGGGCCGAAAAGGCACCTCCGGCACCAAAATTGGACCACGGGGCACCTCGGACCTCAAAACTGAAAAGTACTTTGAGCGTTATGGTTGTTTATGCATAAGAATGCACCAAGGATAATGGGGCACCAAAACCCAAAAGTCTTATTTTTGAACGAAGATTGTACAATGGGCCGAAAATGCACGACGGGCACCAAAATCTGTCCACGGGGCACCTCGGACCTCAAAACTAAAAAGTGCTCTGAGCATTATCGTTTTTCATGCAAAAGAATACACCAGGGATCACGGGGGCACCAAAACACAAAAGTCTTATTTTGGCACGAAAATTGAACAAATGGCCGAAAATGCTCCATCGACACCAAAATGGGACCACCGGGCACCACAGACCTTAAAACTGAAAAGTGCTTCGCACATGATGGTTTTTTATGCATAAGAATGCACCAGGGATCACGGGGCACCAAAACCCAAAAGTCTTATTTTCCCACGAAAATTGCACAAATGGCCGAAAATGGACCACTGGCACGAAAATTGGACCACAGGGTACCTCAGACCTCAAAACTGAAAGGTTCTCTAAGCATTATGGTTTTTTATGCATAAGAATGCACCAAGGATCACGGGACACCAAAACCCAAAAGTCTTTTTTTCGCACGAAAATTGCACAATGGGCCGAAAAGGCACCTCCGGCACCAAAATTGGACCACGGGGCACCTTGGACCTCAAAACTGAAAAGTGCTCTGAGCGTTATGGTTGTTTATGCATAAGAATGCCCCAGGAATAATGGGGCACCGAAACCTAAAAGTCTTATTTTCGAACGAAGATTGCACAATGGGCCGAAAATGCACAACGGGCACCAAAATCTGTCCACGGGGCACCTCGGACCTCAAAACTAAAAAGTGCTCTGAGCATTATGGTTTTTTATGCATAAGAATGCACCAGGGATCACGGGGCACCAAAACGCAAAAGTCTTATTTTCCCACTAAAATTGCACAAATGGCCAAAATGGACCACCAGCACCAAAATTGGACCACGGGGCACCTCAAACCTCAAAACTGAAAAGTCCACAAAGCATTATGATTTTTTATGCATAAGAATGCACCAGGGATCACGGGGCACCAAAACCCAAAAGGCTTATTTTCGCACGAAAATTGCAGAAATGGCAAAAAAAGCAACACCGGAACCAAAATTGGACCACGAGGCACCACGAACCTCAAAATTGAAAAGTGTTCCAAGCATTATGGTTCTTTATGCATAAGAATGCACCAGTCATCATGGGGCACCAAAACCCAAAAGGCTTATTTTCGCACGAAAATCGTACAAATGGCAAAAAATGCAACACCGGATTTTGGACCACGAGGCACCACGGACCTCAAAATTGAAAAGTGTTCTGAGCGTTATGGTTCTTTATGCATAAGAATGCACCATGGATCACAGGGCACTAAAACCCAAAAAACTTTTTTTCGCACGAAAATTGCACAAATGGCCGAAAATGCACTACCGACACCAAAATTGGACCACGGGGAACCACAGACCTCAAATAAAAAAAGTCTTCTGAGCATTATGGTTTTATGCATAAGAATGCCCCAGGGATCACGTGGTACCAAAACCCAAAAGTCTTATTTTCGCATGAAAATTGCACAAATGGCCGAAAATGCACCACCGACACCAACATTGGACCATGGGGCACCACACACCTTAAAACTGGAAAGAGTTCCAAGCATTATGGTTTTTTATGCATAAGAATGCACCAGGGATCGCTGGGCACCAAAACCCAAAAGTCTTAGCTTCGCATGAAAATTGCACAAATTTCAGAAAATGTACCATGGGCACCAAAATTGGACCACGGGGCACCTTGGACCTCAAAACTGAAAAGTGGTCTGAGCATTATGGTTTTATATTCATAAGAATGCACCAGGGATCGCGGGGCACAAAAACCCAAAAGTCTTACTTTCGCACGAAAATTGCACAAATGGCCGAAAATGCTCCATTGGCACCAAAATTGGACCACCGGGCACAACGGACCTCAAAACTGGAAAGTGCTCTGAGTATTGTGGTTTTTTATGGACAAGAATGCACCAGGGATCGCGGGGAACCAAAACCCAAAAGTCTTATTTTCTCATGAAAATTGCACAAATGGAAGAAAATGTACCACGGGCAGAAAAATTGGATCACGGGGCACCTCGGACCTCAAAACTGAAAAGTGCTCCTAGCATTATGGTTTTTTATGCATAAGAATGCACCAGGGATCACGGGGCACCAAAACCCAAAAGTCTTATTTTCGCATCAAGATTGCACAATGTGCCGACAATGCAGCACCGACACCAAAATTGGACGACGGGGTACCTCGGACCTCAAAATTGAAAAGTGCTCCGAGCATTGTGGTTTTTTATGCATAAGAATGCACTAGGGATAACGGGGCACTAAAACCCAAAAGTCTTATTTTCGCACGAAAATTGCACAAATCGCCGAAAACATACCACGGGTACCAAAATTGGACCACGGGGCTCCACGGACCTCAAAACTGAAAAGTGCTCCGAGCATGACGGTTTTTTATGCATAAGAATGCACCAAGGATCACGGGGCACCAAAATCCGAAAGTCTTATTTTCGCACGAAAATTGCACAAATGGCCGAAAATACACCACCAGCACCAAAATTGGACAACAGGGCACCTTGGACCTCAAAACTGAAAGGTTCTCCAAGAATTATGGTTTTTTATGCATAAGAATGCACCAGGGATCACGGGGCACCAAAACCCAAAAGTCTTTTTTTCGTACGAAAATTGCACAGTGGGCCGAAAATGCAACACTGGCACCCAAATTCGACCACGGTGCACCTCGAACCCCAAAACTGAAAAGTACTCCGAGCTTTGTGGTTTTTTATGGATAAGAATCCACCAGGGATCACGGGGAACCAAAACCCAAAAGTCTTATTTTCGCATGAAAATTGCACAAATGGCCCAAAATGTACCACGACCACAAAAATTGGATCACGGGGCACCTCAGACCTCAAAACTGAAAAGTGCTCCTAGCATTATGGTTTTTTATGAATAAGATGCACCAGGGATTACGGGGCACCAAAACCCAAAAGTCTTATTTTCGCACGAAGATGCACAATGGGCCGAAAATGCACCACCGGCACTAAAATTGGACCACGGGGCACCTCGGACCTCAAAACTGAAAAGTGCTCCGAGCATTATGGTTTTTTATGCATAAGAATGCACAAGGGTTCATGGGGCACCAAAACCCAAAAGTCTTATTTTCGCACGAAAATTGTACAAATAGCCGAAAATGCACCACCGGTACCAAAATTGGACCACTGGGCACCTCGGACCTCAAATCTGAAAAGTGCTTCGAGCATTATTGTTTTTTATGCATAAGAATGCACCAGGGATAACGGGGCACCAAAACCCAAAAGTCTTATTTTCGCACGAAAATTGAACAACGGGCGGAAAATGCACCACGGGCAACAAAATTGGACCACTGGGCACCTCGGACCTCAAAAGTAAAAAGTGCTCCGAGCATTATGGTTTTTTATGCATGAGAATGCACCAGGGATCACGGGGCACCAAAACCCAAAAGTTTTATTTTCGCACGAAAATTGCACAAATGGCCGAAAATGCACGACCGGCACCAAAATTGGACCACGGGGCACCTTGGAACTCAAAATTGAAAGGTTCTCCAAGCATTAGGGTTTTTTATGCATAAGAATGCACCAGCAATCACGGGTCCCCAAAACCCAAAACTCTTATTTTCGCACGAAAATTACAAAATGGGCAGAAATTGCACCATGGACACATAATTGGACCACGGGGCACCTCGGACCTCAAAACTGAAAAGTGCTCCGAGCATTCATGTTTTTTATGCATAAGAATGCTCCAGGGATCACGGGGCACCAAAACCCAAAACTCTTATTTTCGCCCGAAAATTGCACAATGGGCGGAAAATGCACCACTGGCACCAAAATTGAACCACGGGGCACCTCGGACCTCAAAACTGAAAAGTTCTCTGAGTATTATTATTTTTTATGCATAAGAATGCACCAGAGATCATGGGGCACCAAAACCCAAAAGTCTTATTTTTGCACGAAAATTCCACAAATGGCCGAAAATGTACCACGAGCACCAAAATTGGACCACGGGGCACCTCGGACCTCAAAACTGAAAAGTGCTCTGGGCATTATGATTTTTTATGGTTAAGAATGCACTATGGATTACGGGAAACCAACACCCAAAAGTCTTTTTTTTCGCACTAAATTGCACAATGGGCCAAAAATGCAACACGGGCACCAAAATTCGTCCACAGGGCACCTCGAACCTCAAAACTGAAAAGTTCTCCGAGCATTGTGGTTTTTTACGGATAAGAATGCACCAGGGCTCAAGGGAACCAAAACCCAAATGTCTTATTTTCGCATGAAAATTGCAGAAGTGGACGAAAATGTACCACGGGAACAAAAATTCGATCACGGGGAACCTCGGACGTCAAAACTTAAAAGTGCTCATAGCATTATGGTTTTTTATGCATTAGAATGCACCAGGGATCGCGGGGCACCAACACCCAAAAGTCTTATTTTCGCACGAAGATTGCACAATGTGCCGACAATGCACAACCGGCACCAAAATTGGACCACGGGGCACCTCGGACCTCAAAACTGTAAAGTGCTCCGAGCATTGCGGATTTTATGCATAAGAATGCTCCAGGGATCACGGGGCACCAAAACCCAAAACTCTTATTTTCGCCTGAAAATTGCACAATGGGCGAAAAATGCACCACAGGCACCAAAATTGGACCACGGGGCACCTCGGACCTCAAAATTGAAAAGTTCTCTGAGTATTATTGTTTTTTATGCATAAGAATGCACCAGAGATCATGGGGCACCAAAACCCAAAAGTCTTATTTTTGTACGAAAATTCTACAAATGGCCGAAAATGTACCACGAGCACCAAAATTGGACCACGGGGCACCTCGGACCTCAAAACTGAAAAGTGCTCTGGGCATTATGATTTTTTATGGTTAAGAATGCACTATGAATCACGGGGAACCAACACCCAAAAGTCTTTTTTTCGCACTAAATTGCACAATGGGCCGAAAATGCAACACGGACACCAAAATTCGTCCACAGGGCACCTCGAACCTCAAAACTGAAAAGTTCTCCGAGCATTGTGGTTTTTTACGGATAAGAATGCACCAGAGCTCAAGGGAACCAAAACCCAAATGTCTTATTTTCGCATGAAAATTGCACAAATGGACGAAAATGTACCACGGGAACAAAAATTCGATCACGGGGAACCTCAGACGTCAAAACTTAAAAGTGCTCATAGCATTATGGTTTTTTATGCATTAGAACGCACCAGGGATCGCGCAGCACCAACACCCAAAAGTCTTATTTTCTCACGAAGATTGCATAATGTGCCGACAATGCACCACCGGTACCAAAATTGGACCACGGGGCACCTCGGACCTCAAAACTGAAAAGTGCTCCGAGCATTGCGGATTTTATGCATAAGAATGCACCATGGTTCATGGGGCACCAAAATCTGAAAGTCTTATTTTCGCACGAAAATTGGACAAATGGCCGAAAATGCACCATCGTCACCAAAATTGGATCACGGGGCACCTTGGACCTCAAAACTGAAAGGTTCTCCAAGCATTATGGTTTTTTATGCATAAGAATGCACCAGGGATCAAGGGGCACCAAAACCCAAAAGTCTTTTTTTCGCACGAAAATTGCACAATGGGCCGAAAATGCAACACGGGCACCAAAATTCAACCACGGGGAACCTCGGACCTCAAAACTGAAAAGTGCTCCGAGCATTGTGGTTTTTTATGGATAAGAATGCACCAGGGATCACAGGGAACCAAAACCAAAAAGTCTTATTTTCGCACGAAAATTGCACAATGGGCGGAAAATGCATCACGGGCACCAATATTGGACCACGGGGCACCTCGGACCTCAAAACTGAAAGTCCTCCGAGCATTATGGTTTTTTATGGATAAGAATGCACCCGGGATGACGGGGAACCAAAACCCAAAAGTCTTATTTTCGCACGAAAATTGTACAAAAGGCCGAAAATGCACCACTGACACCAAAATTGGACCACGGGGTACGACGGACCTCAAAACTCAAGAGTGCTCCAAGCATGATGGTTTTTTATGCATAAGAATGCAGCATGGATCACGGGGCACCAAAATCCAACAGTCTTAGTTTCGCATAAAAATTGAACAAATGGCCAAAAATGCACCACTGGCATCAAAATTGGACCACGGGGCACCTCGGACCTCAAATCTGAAAAGTCCTCCGAGCATTATGATTTTTTATGGATAAGAATGCACCAGGGATCACGGGGAACCAAAACCCAAAAGTCTTATTTTCGCACGAAAATTGCACAATGGGCGGAAAATGCACCACGGGCACCAATATTGGAGCACGGGGCACCTCGGACCTCAAAACTGAAAGTTCTCCGAGAATTATGGTTTTTTATGGATAAGAATGCACCATGGATCACGGGGAACCAAAACCCAAAAGTATTATTTTCGTACGAAAATTGCACAAATGGCCGAAAATGCACCATCGGCACCAAAATTGGACCACGGGGCACCTCGGACCTCAAAACTGAAAAGTGCTCCAAGCATTATGGTTTTTTATGCATAAGAATGCACTAGGGATCATGGGGCACCAAAACCCAAAAGTCTTATTTTCGCACAAATTCCACAAATGGCCGAAAATGTACCAGGAGCACCAAAATTGGACCACGGGGAACCTCGGACCTCAAAACTGAAAAGTGCTCCGAGCATTATGGTTTTTTATGTATTAGAATGCACCAGGGATCACGGGGCACCAAAACCCAAAAGTCTTATTTTCGCATGAAAATTGCACAAATGGCCGAAAATGCACCACCGACAACAAAATTGAACCACGGGGTACGACGGACCTCAAAACTGAAAAGTGCTCCAAGCATGATGGTTTTTTATGCATAAGAATGCAGCATGGATCACGGGACACCAAAATCCAAGGGTCTTAGTTTCGCACAAAAATTGAACAAATGGCCGAAACTGCACCACCGACACCAAAATTGGATTACGGGGTACCTCGGACCTAAAAATTGAAAAGTCCTCCGAGCATTATGATTTTTTATGGATATGAATGCACCAGGGATCATGGGGAACCAAAACCCAAAAGTCTTATTTTCTCACGAAAATTGCACAATGGGCGGAAAATGCACCACGGGCACCAATATTGGACCACGGGGTACGACGGACCTCAAAACTGAAAAGTGCTCCGAACATGATGGTTTTTTGTGCATAAGAATGCAGCAGGGATCACGGGGCACCAAAATCGAAAAGTCTTATTTTCACATGCAAATTGCACAAATGGCCGAAAATACACCACCGACACCAAAATTGAACCACGGGGCAGCACGGACCTTAAAACAGTAAAGAGTTCCAAGCATTGTGGTTTTTTCTATATAAGAATGCACCAGGAATCACGGGGCACCAAAACCCAAAAGTTTTATTTTCGCACGAAAATTGCACAATGGGCCGAAAATGCACCACGGGCACCAAAATTGAAAAGTGCTTTGAGCATTATGGTTTTTTATGGATAAGAAAGCACAAGGGATAACGGGGCACCAATACCCAAAAGTCTTATTTTCGCACGAAAATTGCACAAATTGGCGAAAATGTACCAAGGGCACCAAAATTTGACCACGGGGCACCTCAGACCTCAAAGTTGAAAAGTGCTCCATTATGGTTTTTTATGCATAAGAATGCAACAGGGTTCACGGGGCACCAAAACCCAAAAGTCTTATTTTTGCACGAAAATTACATAATGGGCCGAAAATGCACCACGGGCACCAAAATTGCAACATGGGGCACCTCGGACCTCAAAACTGAAATGTGCTATGAGCATTATGGTTTTTTATTCGTAAGAATGCACCAGGGTTAACGAGGCACCAAAAACCAAAAGTCTTATTTTCGCACGAAAATTGCACAAATGGCTGAAAATGCACTACTGGCACCAAAATTGTTCCACGAGGCACCACGGACCTCAAAACTGAAAAGTGTTCCAAGCATTACGATTTTTTATGCATAAGAATGCACTAGGGATCATGGGGCACCAAAATCCAAAAGTCTTATTTTCGCACGAAAATTGCACAAACGACCGAAAATGAACCACGGGCACCAAAATTTGGCCATGGGGCACCTCGGACCTCAAAACTGGAAAGTTCTCCGAGCATTGTGGTTTTTTATGCATAAGAATGCACAAGGGATCACAGGGCACCAAAACCCAAAAGTCTTATTTTCGCATGAAAATTGTACAAATGGCAGAAAATGCACCATCGGCACCAAAATTGGACCACGGGGCACCACGAACCTGAAAACTGAAAAGTGTGTTGAGCATTATGGTTTTTTATGCATAAGAATGCACCATGGATTACGGGGCACCAAAACCCAAAAGTCTTATTTTCGCACTAAGATTGCACAATGGGCCGAAAATGAACAACGGGCACAAAAATTGGACCACGGTGCACCTCGGACCTCAAAACTGAAAAGTGCTTTGAACATTATGGTTTTTTATGCATAAGAATGCACCGGGGATCACGGGCCACCAAAACCCAAAAGTCTTATTTTCACATGAAAATTGCACAAATGGCCGAAAATGCACCACCGACACCAAAATTGGACCACGGGGCAGCACGGACCTTAAAACTGAAAAAGAGTTCCAAGCATTATGGTTTTTTATACATATGAATGCACCAGGGATCACGAGCCACCAAAACCCAAAAGTCTTATTTTCGCACGAAAATTACAAAATGCGACGAAAATGCACCACGGGCCCCAAAATTGAAAAGTACTCTGAGCATTATGGTTTTTTATCGATAAGAAAGCACCAGGGATCACGCGGCACCAATACCCAAAAGTCTTATTTTCGCACGAAAATTGCACAAATGGGCGAAAATGTACCACGGGGACCAAAATTTGACCACGGGGCACCTCGGACCTCAAAACTTAAAAGTGCTCCGAGCATTATGGTTTTTTATGCGTGAGAATGCAGCAGGGATCACGGGGCACCAAAACCCAAAAGTCTTATTTTCGCACGAAAATTGCACAATGGGCCGAAAATGCACCATGGGCAATAAAATTTGGCCACGGGGCACCTCGGACCTCAAAACTTAAAAGTGCTTCGAACATTATGGTTTTTTATGCATAAGAATGCACCGGGGATCACGGGCCACCAAAACCCAAAAGTCTTATTTTCACATGAAAATTGCACAAATGGCCGAAAATGCACCACCGACACAAAAATTGGACCACGGGGAAGCACGGACCTTAAAACTGAAAAGAGTTCCAAGCATTATGGTTTTTTATACATATGAATGCACCAGGGATCACGAGGCACCACAACCCAAAAGTCTTATTTTCGCATGAAAATTGCACAATGCGACGAAAATGGACCACGGGCACCAAAATTGAAAAGTACTATGAGCATTATGGTTTTTTTATGGATAAGAAAGCACCAGGGATCACGCGGCACTAATACCCAAAAGTCTTATTTTTGCACGAAAATTGCACAAAAGGCCAAAAATGCACCACTGACACCAAAATTGGACCACGGGGTACCTCGGACCTTAAAACTGAAAAGTGCTCCAAGCATTATGGTTTTTTATGCATCAGAATGCACTAGGGATCATGGGGCACCAAAACCCAAAAGTCTTATTTTCGCACAAAAATTGAACAAATGGCCGAAACTGCACCACCGGCACCAAAATTGGATTACGGGCACCTCGGACCTCAAAACTGAAAAGTCCTCCGAGCATTATGATTTTTTATGGATATGAATGCACCAGGGATCACGGGGAACCAAAACCCAAAAGTCTTATTTTCTCACGAAAATTGCACAATGGGCGGAAAATGCACCACGGGCACCAATATTGGACCACGGGATACCTCGGACCTCAAAACTGAAAGTCCTCCGAGCATTATGGTTTTTTATGGATAAGAATGCACCAAGGATCACGGGGAACCAATACCCAAAAGTCTTATTTTCGCACGAAAATTGTAGAAAAGGCCGAAAATGCACCACCGACACCAATATTGGACCACGGGGTACGACGGACCTCAAAACTGAAAAGTGCTCTGAACATGATGGTTTTTTGTGCATAAGAATGCAGCAGGGATCACGGGGCACCAAAACCCAAAAGTCTTATTTTCGCATGAAAATTGCACAAATGGCCGAAAATGCACCACCGACAACAAAATTGAACCATGGGGTACGACGGACCTCAAAACTGAAAAGTGCTCCGAGCATGATGGTTTTTTATGCATAAGAATGCGGCATGGATCACGGGGCAGCAAAATCCAAGAGTATTAGTTTCGTACAAAAATTGAACAAATGGCCGAAACTGCACCACCGACACCAAAATTGGATTACGGGCACCTCGGACCTCAAAACTGAAAAGTCCTCCGAGCATTATGATTTTTATGGATATGAATGCACCAGGGATCACGGGGAACCAAAACCAAAAAATCTTATTTTCTCACGAAAATTGCACAATGGGCGGAAAATGCACCACGGGCACCAATATTGGACCACGGGGTACCTCGGACCTCAAAACTGAAAGTCCTCCGAGCATTATGGTTTTTTATGGATAAGAATGCACCAAGGATCACGGAGAACCAATACCCAAAAGTCTTATTTTCGCACGAAAATTGCACAAAAGGCCGCAAATGCACCACCGGCACGAAAATTGGACCACGGGGTACGACGGACCTCAAAACTGAAAAGTACTCTGAACATGATGGTTTTTTGTGCATAAGAATGCAGCAGGGATCACGGGGCACCAAAATCTAAAAGTCTTATTTTCACATGCAAATTGCACAAATGGTCGAAAATGCACCACCGACACCAAAATTGAACCACGGGGTAGCACGGACCTTAAAACATAAAAGAGTTCCAAGCATTATGGTTTTTTCTATATAAGAATGCACCAGGAATCACGGGGCACCAAAACCCAAAAGTCTTATTTTCGCACGAAATTGCACAATGGGCCAAAAATGCACCACGGGCACCAAAACTGAAAAGTGCTCTGAGCATTATGGTTTTTTATGGTTAAGAAAGCACAAGGGATCACGGGGCACCAATACCCAACAGTCTTATTTTCGCACGAAAATTGCACAAATGGGCGAAAATGTACCAAGGGCACCAAAATTTGACCACGGGTCACCTCGGACCTCAAAGTTGAAAAGTGCTCCGAGCATTATGGTTTTTTATGCATGAGAATGCAACAGGGTTCACAGGGCACCAAAACCCAAAAGTCTTATTTTAGCACGAAAATTATACAATGGGCCGAAAATGTACCACGGGAACCAAAATTGCAACATGGGGCACCTCGGACCTCAAAACTGAAAAGTGCTATGAGCATTATCGTTTTTTATTCGTAAGAATGCACCAGTGTTAACGAGGCACCAAAAGCCAAAAGTCTTATTTTCGCACGAAAATTGCACAAATGGCTGAAAATGCACCACTGGCACCAAAATTGGACCACGAGGCACCACGGACCTCAAAACTGAAAAGAGTTCCAAGCATTACGGTTTTTTATGCATAAGAATGCACCAGGGATCATGGGGCACCAAAACCCAAAAGTCTTATTTTCGCACAAAAATTGCACAAACGACCGAAAATGAACCACGGGCACCAAAATTTGGCCACAGGGCACCTCGGACCACAAAACTAGAAAGTTCTCCGAGCATTGTGGTTTTTTATGCATAAGAATGCACCAGGGATCACAGGGCACCAAAACCCAAAAGTCTTATTTTCGCATGAAAATTGTACAAATGGCAGAAAATGCACCATCGGCACCAAAATTGGACCACGGGACACCACGAACCTCAAAACTGAAAAGTCCTCCAGGCATTATGGTTTTTTGTGCATAAGAATACACCAGGGATCACGGGGCACCAAAACCCAAAGTCTTGTTTCCGCACGAAAATTGTACAAATGGCCGAAAATGCACCACCGACACAAAAATTGGACCACGGGGCACCACGAACCTGAAAACTGAAAAGTGTGTTGAGCATTATGGTTTTTTATGCATTAGAATGCACCAGGGATTACGGGGCACCAAAACCCAAAAGTCTTATTTTCGCACTAAGATTGCACAATGGGCCGAAAATGAACAACGGGCACAAAAATTGGACCACGGTGCACCTCGGACCTCAAAACTGAAAAGTGCTTTGAACATTATGGTTTTTTATGCATAAGAATGCACTGGGGATCACGGGCCACCAAAACCCAAAAGTCTTATTTTCACATGAAAATTGCACAAATGGCCGAAAATGCACCACCGACACCAAAATTGGACCACGGGACAGCACGGACCTTAAAACTGAAAAGAGTTCCAAGCATTATGGTTTTTTATACATATGAATGCACCAGGGATCACGAGCCACCAAAACCCAAAAGTCTTATTTTCGCACGAAAATTGCAAAATGCGACGAAAATGCACCACGGGCCCCAAAATTGAAAAGTAATCTGAGCATTATGGTTTTTTATCGATAAGAAAGCACCAGGGATCACGCGGCACCAATACCCAAAAGTCTTATTTTCGCACGAAAATTGCACAAATGGGCGAAAATGTACCACGAGGACCAAATTTTGACCACGGGGCACCTCGGACCTCAAAACTTAAAAGTGCTCCGAGCATTATGGATTTTTATGCGTGAGAATGCAACAGGGATCACGGGGCACCAAAACCAAAAAGTCTTATTTTCGCACGAAAATTGCACAGTGGGTCAAAAATGCACCACGGGCACCAAAATTGGAACATGAGGCACCTTGGACCTCAAAACTGAAAAGTGCTATGAGCTTTATTGTTTTTTATGCATGAGAATGCACCAGGGTTAACGAGGCACCAAAAACCAAAAGTCTTATTTTCGCACGAAAATTGCACAAATGGCTGAAAATGCACCACTGGCTCCAAAATTGGACCACGAGGCACCACGGACCTGAAAATTGATATGTGTTCCGAGCATTACGGTTTTTTATGCATAAGAATGCACCAGGGATCACGGGGCAGCAAAACCCAAAAGTCTTATTTTCGCCCGAAAATTGCACAAATGGCTGAAAATGCACCACTGGCACCAAAATTGGACCACGAGGCACCACAAACCTGAAAACTAAAAAGTGTTCCGAGCAGTACGATTTTTTATGCATAAGAATGCACCAGGGGTCACTGGGTACCAAAACCCAAAAGTCTTATTTTCGTACGAAAATTGCACAATGTGCCGAAAATGAACCACGAGCACGAAAATTTGGCCACGGGGCACCTCGGACCTCAAAACTGGAAAGTTCTCCGAGCATTATGGTTTTTTATGCATGAGAATGCAACAGGGATCACAGGGCACCAAAACCAGAAAGTCTTATTTTCGCACGAAAATTGCACAATGGGTCAAAAATGCACCACGGGCACCAAAATTGGAACATGAGGCACCTCGGACCTCAAAACTGAAAAGTGCTATGAGCTTTATTGTTTTTTATTCATAAGAATGCACCAGGGTTAACGAGGCACCAAAAACCAAAAGTCTTATTTTTGCACGAAAATTGCACAAATGGCTGAAAATGCACCACTGGCTCCAAAATTGGACCACGAGGCACCATGGACCTGAAAATTGATATGTGTTCCGAGCATTACGGTTTTTTATGCATAAGAATGCACCAGGGATCACGGGGCAGCAAAACCCAAAAGTCTTATTTTCACACGAAAATTGCACAAAGGGCCGAAAATGAACCACGGGCACCAAAATTTGGCCACGGGGCACCTCGGACCTCAAAACTGGAAAGTTCTCCGAGCATTGTGGTTTTTTATGCATAAGAATGCACCAGGGATCACGGGGCACCAAAACCCAAAAGTCTTATTTTCGCACGAAAATTTCACAATGGGCTGAAAATGCACCACGGGCACCAAAATTTGACCACGGGGAACCTCGGAACTCAAAACTGGAAAGTTCTGTGGGCATTATGGTTTTTTATGCATAATAATGCGCAAGGGATCAAGGGGCACTAAAACCCAAAAGTCTAATTATCGCAAGAATATTGCACAATGGGACGAAAATGCACCACGGGCACCAAAATTGGAACACGGGGCACCTCGGACCTCAAAAATGACAAGTTCTATGAGCATTATGGTTTTTTATTCTTAAGAATGCACCACAGATCACGGGGCACCAAAAACATAAAATCTTATTTTCGCACGAAAATTGCACAAATGGCTGAAAATGCACCACTAGCACCAAAATTGGACCAAGTGCACCACGGACCTCAAAACTGAAAAGTGTTCCAAGCATTATGGTTTTTTATGCATAATAATGCACCAGGGATCACAGGGCACCAAAACCCAAAAGTCTTAATTTCGCACGAAAATTGCACAATAGGCTGAAAATGCACCACAGGCACCAAAGTTGGACCACACCACGGACCTCAAAACTGAAAAGTGTTCCAAGAATTATAGTTTTTTATGCATAAGAATGCACCAGGGATCATGGGTCACCAACACCCAAAAGTCTTATTTTCGCATGAAATTGCACAATGGACCGAAAATGCACCACAGGAACCAAAATTCGACCATGGGGCACCTTGGACCTCAAAACTGAGAAGTGCTACGAAGCATTATGGTATTTTATGCATAAAAATGCACTAGGGATCACAGGGCACCAAAACCCAAAGGTCTTATTTTCGCATGAAAATTGCACAAATTGTCGAAAATGCACCATTGACACCAAAATTGGACCACGGGACACCACGGACCTCAAAATTGAAAAGTCCTCCAGGCATTATGGTTTTTTATGCATAAGAATTCAACAGGGATCACGGGGCACCAAAATCCAAAAGTCTTCTTTCCGCACGAAAATTGTACAAATGCCGGAAAATGCACCACCGGCACAAAAATTGGACCACGGGGCACCGCAAACCTCAAAACTGAAAAGTGTGTCGAGCATTATGGTTGTTTATGCATAAGAATGAACCAGGGATTACGGGGCACCAAAACCCAAAAGTCTTATTTTTGCACTAAGATTGCACAATGGGCCGAAAATGCACAACGAGCACAAAAATTGGACTACGGTTCACCTCGGACCTCAAAACTGAAAAGTGGTTCGAAAATTATGGTTTTTTATGCATAAGAATGCACCAGGGATCATGGGGCACCAAAACCCAAAAGTCTTATTTTCACATGAAAATTGCACAAATGGCCGAAAATGCACCACCGACACCAAAATTGGACCACGGGGCAGCACGAACCTTAAAACTGAAAAGAGTTCCAAGCATTATGGTTTTTTATTCATAAGAATGCACCAGGGATCACGGGGCACCAAAACCCAAAAGTCTTATTTTCGCACGAAAATTGCACAATGGGCCGAAAATGCAGCACGGGCACCAAAATTGAAAAGTGCTATGAGCATGATGGTTTTTTATGGATATGAAACCACCAGGGATCACGGGGCACCAATACCCAAAACTCTTATTTTCGCACGAAAATTGCACAAATGGGCGAAAATGTACCACGAGCACCAAAATTTGACCACGGGGCACCTCAAAAGTTAAAAGTGCTCCGAGCATTACGGTTTTTTATGCATAAGAATGCACCAGGGATCACGGGGCACCAAAACCCAAAAGTCTTATTTTCGCACGAAAATTTCACAATAGGCTGAAAATGCACCACGGGCACCAAAATTTGACCACGGGGAACCTCGGAACTCAAAATTGAAAAGTTTTGTGAGCATTATGGTTTGTTATGCATAATAATGCGCAAGGGATCAAGGGGCACTAAAACCCAAAAGTCTAATTTTCGCAAGAATATTGCACAATGGGACGAAAATGCACCACGGGCACCAAAATTGGAACACGGGACACCTCGGACCTCAAAACTGAAAAGTACCGTGAGCATTATAGTTTTTTATTCATAAGAATGCACTAGGGTTAACGGGACACCAATAACCAAAAGTCTTATTTTCGCACGAAAATTGCACAAATGGCTGAAAATGCACGACTGGCACCAAAATTGGACCACGAGGCACCACGAACCTCAAAATAGAAAAGTGTTTTGAGCAAGATGGTTTTTCATGCATAAGAATGCACCAGGGATCAAGGGGCACCAAAACCCAAAAGTTTTATTTTCGCAAGAAAATTGCACAATAGGCCGAAAATGAACCACAGGCACCAAAATTATACCACGGGGCACCTTGGACCTCAAAACTGGAAAGTTCTCTGAGCATTATGGTTTTTTATGCATAAGAATGCACTAGGGATCACGGGGAACCAAAACCCAAAAGTATTATTTTCGTGCGAAAATTTCACAATGGGCTGAAAATGCACAAGTGCACCAAAATTTGGCCACGGGGCACCTCGAACTCAAAACTGGAAAGTTCTCCGAGCATTATGGTTTTTTAAGATTAAGAATACGCCAGGGATCAAGGGGCACCAAAACCCAAAAGTCTTATTTTCGCGCGAAAATTTCACAATGGGCTGAAAATGCACCAAGTGCACCAAAATTTGGCCACGGGGCACCTCGAACTCAAAACTGGAAAGTTCTCCGAGCATTATGGTTTTTTAAGATTAAGAATACACCAGGGATCAAGCGGCACCGAAACCCAAAAGTTTTATTTTCGCACGAAAATTGCACAAATGGCCGAAAATGCACCACCAGCACCAAAATTGGACCACGAGGTACCACGGACCTCCAAACTGAAATTTGCTCCAAGCATTATGATTTTTTACGCATAAGAATGCACCTGGGATCACGGGGCACCCAAACCCAAAAGTCTTATTTTCGCACGAAAATTGCACAATGGGCCGAAAATGCACCACGGGCACCAAAATTGGACCACAGGGCACCTCGAACCTCAAAACTGAAAAGTGCTCCGAGCATTATGGTTTTTTATGAATAAGAATGCACCAGGGATGACAGGGCACCAAAACCCAAAAGTCTTATTTTCGCACGAAAATTGTACAAATGGTCGAAAATGCACCACCGGCACCAAAATTGGACCACAGGGCACCACGGACCTCAAAACGGAAAAGGGTTTTGAGCTTTATGGTTTTGTATGCATAAGAATGCACCACGGATCACGAGGCACCAAAATCCAAAAGTCTTATTTTCGCACGAAAATTGCGCAAATGGCAAAAAGTGCACCACCGGCAAGAAAATTGGACCACGGGGCACCACGGACCTCAAAACTGAAAAGTTGTCTGACCATTATGGTTTTTTATACATAGGAATGCACCTGGGATCACGGGGCACCAAAACCCAAAAGGCTTATTTTCGCACAAAAATTTCACAAATGGCCGAAAATGCAACAACGACACCAAAATTTGACCACGGGACACAACGGACCTCAAAACTGAAAAGTGCTCCATGCATTATGGTTTTTTATGCATAAGAATGCACCAGGGATCATGGGGCACGAAAACCCAAAAGTTTTATTTTCGCACGAAAATTGTACAAATGGTCGAAAATGCACCACTGGCACCAAAATTGGACCACGAGGCACCACGGACGTCAAAACTGAAAAGGGTTCCGAGCTTTATGGTTTTGTATGCAGAAGAATGCACCAGGGATCACGTGGCACCAAAAACCAAAAGTCTTATTTTCACACGAAAATTTCATAAATCGCCGAAAATGCACCACGGGCACCAAAATTTGACCACGGCGCACCTCGGACCTCAAAACTTGAAAGTTCTCCGAGCATTTTGATTTTTAATGCATAACAATGCACCAGAGATCACGGGGCACCAAAACCCAAAAGTCTTATTTTCGCACGAAAATTGCACAAATGGCCGAAATGCACCGCCGGCACCAAAATTGGACAACGGGGCACCACGGACCTCAAAACTGAAAATTGCTCCAAGCATTATGGTTTTTCACGCATAAGAATGCACCTGGGATCAAGGGGAACCAAAACCCAAAAGACTTATTTTCGCACGAAAATTGCACAATGGGCCGAAAATGCAAAATAAACACGAAAATTGGACCACGGGGCACCACGAACCTCAAAACTGAAAAATAGTTCCGAGCATTATAATTTTTTTTGCGTAAAAATGCACCAGGGATCACGGGGCACCAAAATCCAAAAGTCTTATTTTCGCACGAAAATTTCACAATTGGCCGAAAATGCAACAACGACACCAAAATTTGACCACGGGACACAACGGACCTCAAAACTGAAAAGTGCTCCATGCATTATGGTTTTTTATGCATAAGAATGCACCAGGGATCATGGGGCACGAAAACCCAAAAGTTTTATTTTCGCACGAAAATTGTACAAATGGTCGAAAATGCACCACTGGCACCAAAATTGGACCACGGGGCACCACGGACGTCAAAACTGAAAAGGGTTCCGAGCTTTATGGTTTTGTATGCAGAAGAATGCACCAGGGATCACGTGGCACCAAAAACCAAAAGTCTTATTTTCACACGAAAATTTCATAAATCGCCGAAAATGCACCACGGGCACCAAAATTTGACCACGGCGCACCTCGGACCTCAAAACTTGAAAGTTCTCCGAGCATTTTGATTTTTAATGCATAACAATGCACCAGAGATCACGGGGCACCAAAACCCAAAAGTCTTATTTTCGCACGAAAATTGCACAAATGGCCGAAATGCACCGCCGGCACCAAAATTGGACAACGGGGCACCACGGACCTCAAAACTGAAAATTGCTCCAAGCATTATGGTTTTTCACGCATAAGAATGCACCTGGGATCAAGGGGAACCAAAACCCAAAAGACTTATTTTCGCACGAAAATTGCACAATGGGCCGAAAATGCAAAATAAACACGAAAATTGGACCACGGGGCACCACGAACCTCAAAACTGAAAAAGAGTTTCGAGCATTATAATTTTTTTTGCGTAAAAATGCACCAGGGATCACGGGGCACCAAAATCCAAAAGTCTTATTTTCGCACGAAAATTTCACAATTGGCCGAAAATGCAACAACGACACCAAAATTTGACCACGGGACACAACGGACCTCAAAACTGAAAAGTGCTTTATGGTTTTTTATGCATAAGAATGCACCAGGGATCATGGGGCACGAAAACCCAAAAGTTTTATTTTCGCACGAAAATTGTACAAATGGTCGAAAATGCACCACCGGCACCAAAATTGGACCACGGGGCACCACGGACCTAAAAATTGAAAAGGGCTTCGAGCTTTATGGTTTTGTATGCAGAAGAATGCACCAGCGATCACGTGGCACCAAAAACCAAAAGTCTTATTTTCACACGAAAATTTCACAAATCGCCGAAAATGCACCACGGGCACCAAAATTTGACCACGGCGCACCTCGGACCTCAAAACTGGAAAGTTCTCCGAGCATTATGATTTTTAATGCATAAGAATGCACCAGGGATCACAGGGCACCAAAACCCAAAAGTCTTATTTTCGCACGAAAATTGCACAAATGGCCGAAATGCACCGCCGGCACCAAAATTGGACCACGGGGCACCACGGACCTCAAAACTGAAAATTGCTCCAAGCATTATGGTTTTTCACGCATAAGAATGCACCTGGGATCAAGGGGCACCAAAACCCAAAAGACTTATTTTCGCACGAAAATTGCACAATGGGCCGAAAATGCAAAATAAACACGAAAATTGGACCACGGGGCACCACGAACCTCAAAACTGAAAAAGAGTTCCGAGCATTATAATTTTTTTTGCATAAGAACGCACCAGGGATCACTGGGCACCAAAATCCAAAAGTCTTATTTTCGCACGAAAATTTCACAATTGGCCGAAAATGCAACAACGACACCAAAATTTGACCACGGGACACAACGGACCTCAAAACTGAAAAGTGCTCCATGCATTATGGTTTTTTATGCATAAGAATGCACCAGGGATCACGGGGCACCAAAATCCAAAAGTCTTATTTTCGCACAAAAATTGCACAATGGGCCGAAAATGTACCACGGGCACCAAAATTGGACCACAGGGCACCTCGAACCTCAAAACTGAAAAGTTCTCCGAGCATTATGGTTTTTTATGCAAAAGAATGCACCAAGATGACAGGGCACCAAAACCCATAAGTCTTATTTTCGCACGAAAATTGTACAAATGGTCGAAAATGCACCACCAGCACCAAAATTGGACCACGGGGCACCACGGACCTCAAAACTGAAAAGTGCTCTGACCATTATGGTTTTTTATACATAAGAATGCACCTGGGATCACGGGGCACCAAAACCCAAAAGGCTTTTCTTCGCATAAAAATTTCACAAATGGCCGAAAATGCAACAACGACACCAAAATTTGACCACTGGACACAACGGACCTCAAAACTGAAAAGTGCTCCATGCATTATGGTTTTTTATGCATAAGAATGCACCAGCGATCATGGGGCACGAAAACCCAAAAGTTTTATTTTCGCACGAAAATTGTACAAATGGTCGAAAATGCACCACCAGCACCAAAATTGGACCACGGGGCACCACGGACCTCAAAACTGAAAAGGGTTCCGAGCTTTATGGTTTTGTATGCAGAAGAATGCACCAGGGATCACGTGGCACCAAAAACCAAAAGTCTTATTTTCACACGAAAATTTCCCAAATCGCCGAAAATGCACCACGGGCACCAAAATTTGACCACGGCGTACCTCGGACCTCAAAACTGGAAAGTTCTCCGAGCATTATGATTTTTAATGCATAAGAATGCACCAGGGATCACGGGGCACCAAAACCCAAAAGTCTTATTTTCGCACGAAAATTGCACAAATGGCCGAAATGCACCGCCGGCACCAAAATTGGACCACGGGGCACCACGGACCTCAAAACTGGAAAGTTCTCCGAGCATTATGATTTTTAAGGTTCGAGGTGCCCTGTGGTCCAATTTTGGTGCCCGTGGTGCATTTTCGGCCCATTGTGCAATTTTTGTGCGAAAATAAGACTTTTGGATTTTGGTGCCCCGTGATCCCTGGTGCATTCTTATGAATAAAAAATCATAATTCTTGGAGCACTTTTCAGTTTGAGGTCTGTGGTGCCCCGTGGTCCAATTTTGGTGCCGATGGTGCATATTCGGCCAATTGTGAAATTTTCGTGCGAAAATAAGACTTTTGGATTTTGGTGCCCAGTGATCCCTGGTGCGTTCTTATACAAGAAAAATTATAATGCTCGGAACTCTTTTTCAGTTTTGAGGTTCGTGGTGCCCCGTGGTCCAATTTTCGTGTTTATTTTGCATTTTCGGCCCATTGTGCAATTTTCGTGCGAAAATAAGTCTTTTGGGTTTTGGTGCCCCTTGATCCCAGGTGCATTCTTATGCGTGAAAAACCATAATGCTTGGAGCACTTTTCATTTTGAGGTTTGTGGTGCCCCGTGGTCCGATTTTGGTGCCGATGGTGCATATTCGGCCAATTGTGAAATTTTCGTGCGAAAATAAGACTTTTGGATTTTGGTGCCCTGTGATCCCTGGTGCATTCTTATGCAAAAAAAAGTATAATGCTCGGAACTCTTTTTCAGTTTTGAGGTTCGTGGTGCCCCGTGGTACAATTTTCGTGTTTATTTTGCATTTTCGGCCCATTGTGCAATTTTCGTGCGAAAATAAGTCTTTTGGGTTTTGGTGCCCCTTGATCCCAGGTGCATTCTTATGCGTGAAAAACCATAATGCTTGGAGCACTTTTCATTTTGAGGTCTGTGGTGCCCCGTGGTCCGATTTTGGTGCCGATGGTGCATATTCGGCCAACTGTGAAATTTTCGTGCGAAAATAAGACTTTTGGATTTTGGTGCCCAGTGATCCCTGGTGCGTTCTTATGCAAAAAAAATTATAATGCTCGGAACTCTTTTTCAATTTTGAGGTTCGTGGTGCCCCGTGGTCCAATTTTCGTGTTTATTTTGCATTTTCGGCCCATTGTGCAATTTTCTTGCGGAAATAAGTCTTTTGTGTTTTGGTGCCCCTTGATCCCAGGTGCATTCTTATGCATAAAAAACCATAATGCTCGGAGCACTTTTCAGTTTTGAGGTTCGAGGTGCCCTGTGGTCCAATTTTGGTGCCCGTGGTGCATTTTCGGCCCATTGTGCAATTTTTGTGCGAAAATAAGACTTTTGGATTTTGGTGTCCCGTGATCCCTGGTGCATTCTTATGCATAAAAAACCATAATTCTTGGAGCACTTTTCATTTTGAGGTCTGGGGTGCCCCGTGGTCCGATTTTGGTGCCGATGGTGCATATTCGGCCAATTGTGAAATTTTCGTGCGAAAATAAGACTTTTTGATTTTGGTGCCCCGTGATCCCTGGTGCGTTCTTATGCAAAAAAAATTATAATGCTCGGAACTCTTTTTCAGTTTTGAGGTTCGTGGTGCCCCGTGGTCCAATTTTCGTGTTTATTTTGCATTTTCGGCCCATTGTGCAATTTTCGTGCGAAAATAAGTCTTTTGGGTTTTGGTGCCCCCTGATCCCAGGTGCATTCTTATGCGTAAAAAACCATAATGCTTGGAGCAATTTTTAGTTTTGAAGTTCGTGGTGCCCCGTGGTCCAATTTTGGTGCCGGCGGTGCATTTCAGCTATTTGTGCAATTTTCGTGCGAAAATAAGACTTTTGGGTTTTGGTGCCCCGTCATCCCTGGTGTATTCTTATGCATTAAAAATCATAATGCTCGGAGAACTTTCCTGTTTTGAGGCCCGAGGTGCGCCGAGGTCAAATTTTGGTGCCGGTGGTGCATTTTGGGTGATTTGTGAAATTTTCGTGTGAAAATAAGACTTTTGGTTTTTGGTGCCACGTGATCCCTGGTGCATTCTTCTGCATACAAAACCATAAAGCTTGGAACCCTTTTCAGTTTTGTGGTTTGTCGTGCCCCGTGGTCCAATTTTGGTGCCGGTGGTGCATTTTCGACCATTTGTACAATTTTCGTGCGAAAATAAAACTTTTGGGTTTTTGTACCCCATGATCGCTGGTGCATTCTTATGCATAAAAAACCATAATGCATGGAGCACTTTTCAGTTTTGAGGTCCGTTGTGTCCAGTGGTCAAATTTTGGTGTCGTTGTTGCATTTTCGGCCATTTGTTAAATTTTTGTGCGAAAATAAGCCTTTTGGGTTTTGGTGCCCCGTGATCCCAGGTGCATTCTTATGTATAAAAAACCATAATGGTCAGAGCACTTTTCAGTTTTGAGGTCCGTGGTGCCCCGTGGTCCAATTTTCGTGCCGGTGGTGCATTTTTTGCCATTTGCGCAATTTTCGTGCGAAAATAAGACTTTTGGATTTTGGTGCCTCGTGATCCCTGGTGCGTTCTTATGCATACAAAACCATAAAGATGAAAACCCTTTTCCGTTTTGAGGTCTGTGGTGCCCTATGGTCCAATTTTGGTGTCGGTGGTGCATTTTCGACCATTTGTACAATTTTCGTGCGAAAATAAGACTTTTGGGTTTTGGTGCCCGGTCATCCCTGGTGCATTCTTATGCATAAAAAACCATAATGCTCGGAGCACTTTTCAGTTTTGAGGTTCGAGGTGCCCTGTGGTCCAATTTTGGTGCCCGTGGTGCATTTTCGGCCCATTGTGCAATTTTTGTACGAAAATAAGACTTTTGGATTTTGGTGCCCCGTGATCCCTGGTGCATTCTTATGCATAAAAAACCATAATTCTTGGAGCACTTTTCATTTTGAGGTCTGTGGTGCCCCGTGGTCCGATTTTGGTGCCGATGGTGCATATTCGGCCAACTGTGAAATTTTCGTGCGAAAATAAGACTTTTGGATTTTGGTGCCCAGTGATCCCTGGTGCGTTCGTATGCAAAAAAAATTATAATGCTCAGAACTCTTTTTCAATTTTGAGGTTCGTGGTGCCCCGTGGTCCAATTTTCGTGTTTATTTTGCATTTTCGGCCCATTGTGCAATTTTCTTGCGAAAACAAGTCTTTTGTGTTTTGGTGCCCCTTGATCCCAGGTGCATTCTTATGCATAAAAAACCATAATGCTCGGAGCAGTTTTCAGTTTTGAGGTTCGAGGTGCCCTGTGGTCCAATTTTGGTGCCCGTGGTGCATTTTCGGCCCATTGTGCAATTTTTGTGCGAAAATAAGACTTTTGGATTTTGGTGCCCCGTAATCCCTGGTGCATTCTTATGCATAAAAAACCATAATTCTTGGAGCACTTTTCATTTTGAGGTCTGTGGTGCCCCGTGGTCCGATTTTGGTGCCGATGGTGCATATTCGGCCAATTGTGAAATTTTCGTGCGAAAATAAGACTTTTGGATATTGGTGCCCAGTGATCCCTGGTGCTTTCTTATGCAAAAAAAAGTATAATGCTCGGAACTCTTTTTCAGTTTTGAGGTTCGTGGTGCCCCGTGGTCCAATTTTCGTGTTTATTTTGCATTTTCGGCCCATTGTGCAATTTTCGTGCGAAAATAAGTCTTTTGGGTTTTGGTGCCCCCTGATCCCAGGTGCATTCTTATGCGTAAAAAACCATAATGCTTGGAGCAATTTTCAGTTTTGAGGTCCGTGGTGCCCCGTGGTCCAATTTTGGTGCCGGCGGTGCATTTCGGCTATTTGTGCAATTTTCGTGCGAAAATAAGACTTTTGGGTTTTGGAGCCCCGTCATCCCTGGTGTATTCTTATGCATTAAAAATCATAATGCTTGGAGAACTTTCCAGTTTTGAGGCCCGAGGTGCGCCGAGGTCAAATTTTGGTGCCGGTGGTGCATTTTCGACGATTTGTGAAATTTTCGTGTGAAAATAAGACTTTTGGTTTTTGGTGCCACGTGATCCCTGGTGCATTCTTCTGCATACAAAACCATAAAGCTCGGTACCCTTTTCAGTTTTGAGGTTTGTGGTGCCCCGTGGTCCAATTTTGGTGCCGGTGGTGCATTTTCGACCATTTGTACAATTTTCGTGCGAAAATAAAACTTTTGGGTTTTCATGCCCCATGATCCCTGGTGCATTCTTATGCGTAAAAAACCATAATGCATGGAGCACTTTTCAGTTTTGAGGTCCGTTGTGTCCCGTGGTCAAATTTTGGTGTCGTTGCTGCATTTTCGGCCATTTGTGAAATTTTTGTGCGAAAATAAGCCTTTTGGGTTTTGGTGCCCCGTGATCCCAGGTGCATTCTTATGTATAAAAAACCATAATGGTCAGAGCACTTTTCAATTTTGAGGTCCGTGGTGCCCCGTGGTCCAATTTTCGTGCCGGTGGTGCATTTTTTGCCATTTGCGCAATTTTCGTGCGAAAATAAGACTTTTGGATTTTGGTGCCTCGTGATCCCTGGTGCATTCTTATGCATACAAAACCATAAAGATGAAAACCCTTTTCCGTTTTGAGGTCTGTGGTGCCCTATGGTCCAATTTTGGTGTCGGTGGTGCATTTTCGACCATTTGTACAATTTTCGTGCGAAAATAAGACTTTTGGGTTTTTGTGCCCGATCATCCCTGGTGCATTCTTATGCATAAAAAACCATAATGCTCGGAGCACTTTCCAGTTTTGAGGTTCGAGGTGCCCTGTGGTCCAATTTTGGTGCCCGTGGTGCATTTTCGGCCCATTGTGCAATTTTTGTGCGAAAATAAGACTTTTGGATTTTGGTGCCCCGTGATCCCTGGTGCATTCTTATGCATAAAAAACCATAATTCTTGGAGCACTTTTCATTTTGAGGTCTGTGGTGCCCCGTGGTCCGATTTTGGTGCCGATGGTGCATATTCGGCCAACTATGAAATTTTCGTGCGAAAATAAGACTTTTGGATTTTGGTGCCCAGTGATCCCTGGTGCGTTCTTATGCAAAAAAAATTATAATGCTCGGAACTCTTTTTCAATTTTGAGGTTCGTGGTGCCCCGTGGTCCAATTTTCGTGTTTATTTTGCATTTTCGGCCCATTGTGCAATTTTCGTGCGAAAATAAGTCTTTTGGGTTTTGGTGCCCCTTGATCCCAGATGCATTCTTATGCGTAAAAAACCATAATGCTTGGAGCAATTTTCAGTTTTGAGGTCCGTGGTGCCCCGTGGTCCAATTTTGGTGCCGGCGGTGCATTTCGGCCATTTGTGCAATTTTCGTGCGAAAATAAGTCTTTTGGGTTTTGGTGCCCCATGATCGCTGATGTATTCTTATGCATAAAAAACCATAATGCATGGAACACTTTTCAGTTTTGAGGTCTGTTGTGTCCCGTGGTCAACTTTTGTTGTCGTTGTTGCATTTTCGGCCATTTGTGAAATTTTTGTGCGAAAATAAGCCTTTTGGGTTTTGGTGCCCCGTGATCCCAGGTGCATTCTTATGTATAAAAAACCATAATGGTCAGAGCACTTTTCAGTTTTGACGTTCGTGGTGCCCCGTGGTCCAATTTTCGTTCCGGTGGTGCATTTTTTGCCATTTGCGCAATTTTCGTGCGAAAATAAGAATTTTGGATTTTGGTGCCTCGTGATCCCTGGTGCATTCTTATGCATACAAAACCATAAAGCTCAAAACCCTTTTCCGTTTTCAGGTCCGTCGTGCCCTGTGGTCCAATTTTGGTGCCAGTAATGCATTTTCGACCATTTGTACAATTTTCGTGCGAAAATAAGACTTTTGGGTTTTGGTGCCTGTCATCCCTGCTGCATTCTTATGCATAAAAAACCATAATGCTCGGAGCACTTTTCAGTTTTGAGGTTCGAGGTGCCCTGTGGTCCAATTTTGGTGCCCGTCGTGCATTTTCGGACAATTGTCCAATTTTTGTGCGAAAATAACACTTTTGGATTTTGGTGCCCCGTGATCCCTGGTGCATTCTTATGCATAAAAAACCATAATTCTTGGAGCACTTTTCATTTTGAGGTCTGTGGTGCCCCGTGGTCCGATTTTGGTGCCGATGGTGCATATTCGACCAATTGTGAAATTTTCGTGCGAAAATAAGACTTTTGGATTTTGGTGCCCCGTGATCCCTGGTGCGTTCTTATGCATAAAAAACCATAATCCATGGAGCACTTTTCAGTTTTGAGGTCCGTTGTGTCCCGTGGTCAAATTTTGGTGTCGTTGTTGCATTTTCGGCCATTTGTGAAATTTTTGTGCGAAAATAAGCCTTTTGGGTTTTGGTGCCCCGTGATCCCAGGTGCATTCTTATGTATAAAAAACCATAATGGTCAGAGCACTTTTCAGTTTTGAGGTCCGTGGTGCCCCGTGGTCCAATTTTCGTGCCGGTGGTGCATTTTTTGCCATTTGCGCAATTTTCATGCGAAAATAAGACTTTTGGATTTTGGTGCCTCGTGATCCCTGGTGCATTCTTATGCATACAAAACCATAAAGCTCAAAACCCTTTTCCGTTTTGAGGTCCGTGGTGCCCTGTGGCCCAATTTTGGTGCCGGTGGTGCATTTTCGACCATTTGTACAATTTTCGTGCGAAAATAAGACTTTTGGGTTTTGGTGCCCTGTCATCCCTAGTGCATTCTTATGCATAAAAAACCATAATGCTCGAAGCACTTTTCATTTTTGAGGTTCGAGGTGCCCTGTGGTCCAATTTTGGTGCCCGTGGTGCATTTTCGGCCCATTGTGAAATTTTTGTGCGAAAATAAGACTTTTGGATTTTGGTGCCCCATGATCCCTGGTGCATTCTTATGCATAAAAAACCATAATTCTTGGAGCACTTTTCATTTTGAGGTCTGTGGTGCCCCGTGGTCCGATTTTGGTGCCGATGGTGCATATTCGGCCAATTGTGAAATTTTCGTGCGAAAATAAGACTTTTGGATTTTGGTACCCCGTGATCCCTGGTGCGTTCTTATGCAAAAAAAATTATAATGCTCGGAACTCTTTTTCAGTTTTGAGGTTCGCGGTGCCCCGTGGTCCAATTTTCGTGTTTATTTTGCATTTTCGGCCCATTGTGCAATTTTCGTGCGAAAATAAGTCTTTTGGGTTTTGGTGCCCCTTGATCCTAGGTGCATTCTTATGCGTAAAAAACCATAATGCTTGGAGCAATTTTCAGTTTTGAGGTCCGCGGTGCCCCGTGGTCCAATTTTCGTGCCGGCGGTGCATTTTGGCCATTTGTGCAATTTTCGTGCGAAAATAAGACTTTTGGGTTTTGGTGCCCCGTGATCCCTGGTGCATTCTTATGCATTAAAAATCATAATGCTCGGAGAACTTTCCAGTTTTGAGGTCCGAGGTGCGCCGTGGTCAAAATTTGGTGCCCGTGGTGCATTTTCGGCGATTTGTGAAATTTTCATGTGAAAATAAGACTTTTGGTTTTTGGTGCCACGTGATCCCTGGTGCATTCTTCTGCATACAAAACCATAAAGCTCGGAACCCTTTTCAGTTTTGAGGTCTGTGGTGCCCCGTGGTCCAATTTTGGTGCCAGTGGTGCATTTTCGACCATTAGTACAATTTTCGTGCGAAAATAAAACTTTTGGGTTTTCGTGCCCCATGATCGCTGGTGCATTCTTATGCATAAAAAACCATAATGCATGGAGCACTTTTCAGTTTTGAGGTCCATTGTGTCCCGTGGTCAAATTTTGGTGTCGTTGTTGCATTTTCGGCCATTTGTAAAATTTTTGTGCGAAAATATGCCTTTTGGGTTTTGGTACCCCGTGATCCCAGGTGCATTATAAAAAACCATAATGGTCAGAGCACTTTTCAGTTTTGAGGTCCGTCGTGCCCCGTGGTCCAATTTTCGTGCCGGTGGTGCATTTTTTGCCATTTGCGCAATTTTCGTGCGAAAATAAGACTTTTGGATTTTCGTGCCTCGTGATCCCTGGTGCATTCTTATGCATACAAAACCATAAAGCTCAAAACCCTTTTCCGTTTTGAGGTCCGTGGTGCCCTGTGGTCCAATTTTGGTGCCGGTGGTGCATTTTCGACCATTTGTACAATTTTCGTGCGAAAATAAGACTTTTGGGTTTTGGTGCCCTGTCATCCCTGGTGCATTCTTATGCATAAAAAATCATAATGCTCGGAGCACTTTTCAGTTTTGAGGTTTAAGGTTCCCTGTGGTCCAATTTTGGTGCCCGTGGTGCATTTTCGGCCCATTGTGCAATTTTTGTGCGAAAATAAGACTTTTGGATTTTGGTGCCCCGTGATCCCTGGTGCATTCTTATGCATAAAAAACCATAATTCTTGGAGCACTTTTCATTTTGAGGTCTGTGGTGCCCCGTGGTCCGATTTTGGTGCCGATGGTGCATATTCGGCCAATTGTGAAATTTTCGTGCGAAAATAAGACTTTTGGATTTTGGTGCCCCGTGATCCCTGGTGCGTTCTTATGCATAAAAAACCATAATTCTTGGAGCACTTTTCATTTTGAGGTCTGTGGTGCCCCGTGGTCCGATTTTGGTGCCGATGGTGCATATTCGGCCAATTGTGAAATTTTCGTGCGAAAATAAGACTTTTGGATTTTGGTACCCCGTGATCCCTGGTGCGTTCTTATGCAAAAAAAATTATAATGCTCGGAACTCTTTTTCAGTTTTGAGGTTCGCGGTGCCCCGTGGTCCAATTTTCGTGTTTATTTTGCATTTTCGGCCCATTGTGCAATTTTCGTGCGAAAATAAGTCTTTTGGGTTTTGGTGCCCCTTGATCCTAGGTGCATTCTTATGCGTAAAAAACCATAATGCTTGGAGCAATTTTCAGTTTTGAGGTCCGCGGTGCCCCGTGGTCCAATTTTCGTGCCGGCGGTGCATTTTGGCCATTTGTGCAATTTTCGTGCGAAAATAAGACTTTTGGGTTTTGGTGCCCCGTGATCCCTGGTGCATTCTTATGCATTAAAAATCATAATGCTCGGAGAACTTTCCAGTTTTGAGGTCCGAGGTGCGCCGTGGTCAAAATTTGGTGCCCGTGGTGCATTTTCGGCGATTTGTGAAATTTTCATGTGAAAATAAGACTTTTGGTTTTTGGTGCCACGTGATCCCTGGTGCATTCTTCTGCATACAAAACCATAAAGCTCGGAACCCTTTTCAGTTTTGAGGTCTGTGGTGCCCCGTGGTCCAATTTTGGTGCCAGTGGTGCATTTTCGACCATTAGTACAATTTTCGTGCGAAAATAAAACTTTTGGGTTTTCGTGCCCCATGATCGCTGGTGCATTCTTATGCATAAAAAACCATAATGCATGGAGCACTTTTCAGTTTTGAGGTCCATTGTGTCCCGTGGTCAAATTTTGGTGTCGTTGTTGCATTTTCGGCCATTTGTAAAATTTTTGTGCGAAAATATGCCTTTTGGGTTTTGGTACCCCGTGATCCCAGGTGCATTATAAAAAACCATAATGGTCAGAGCACTTTTCAGTTTTGAGGTCCGTCGTGCCCCGTGGTCCAATTTTCGTGCCGGTGGTGCATTTTTTGCCATTTGCGCAATTTTCGTGCGAAAATAAGACTTTTGGATTTTCGTGCCTCGTGATCCCTGGTGCATTCTTATGCATACAAAACCATAAAGCTCAAAATCCTTTTCCGTTTTGAGGTCCGTGGTGCCCTGTGGTCCAATTTTGGTGCCGGTGGTGCATTTTCGACCATTTGTACAATTTTCGTGCGAAAATAAGACTTTTGGGTTTTGGTGCCCTGTCATCCCTGGTGCATTCTTATGCATAAAAAATCATAATGCTCGGAGCACTTTTCAGTTTTGAGGTTTAAGGTTCCCTGTGGTCCAATTTTGGTGCCCGTGGTGCATTTTCGGCCCATTGTGCAATTTTTGTGCGAAAATAAGACTTTTGGATTTTGGTGCCCCGTGATCCCTGGTGCATTCTTATGCATAAAAAACCATAATTCTTGGAGCACTTTTCATTTTGAGGTCTGTGGTGCCCCGTGGTCCGATTTTGGTGCCGATGGTGCATATTCGGCCAATTGTGAAATTTTCGTGCGAAAATAAGACTTTTGGATTTTGGTGCCCCGTCATCCCTGGTGCGTTCTTATGCAAAAACAATTATAATGCTCGGAACTCTTTTTCAGTTTTGAGGTTCGTGGTGCCCCGTGGTCCAATTTTTGTGTTTATTTTGCATTTTCGGCCCATTGTGCAATTTTCGTGCGAAAATAAGTCTTTTGGGTTTTCGTGCCCCTTGATCCCAGGTGCATTCTTATGCGTAAAAAACCATAATGCTTGGAGCAATTTTCAGTTTTGAGGTCCGTGGTGCCCCGTGGTCCAATTTTGGTGTCGACGGTGCATTTCGGCCATTTGTACAATTTTCGTGCGAAAATAAGACTTTTGGGTTTTGGTGCCCCTTGATCCCTGGTGCATTCTTATGCATTAAAAATCATAATGCTCTGAGAACTTTCCAGTTTTGAGGTCCGAGGTACGCCGTGGTCAAATTTTGGTGCCCGTGGTGCATTTTCGGCGATTTGTGAAATTTTCGTGTGAAAATAAGACTTTTGGTTTTTGGTGCCACGTGATCCCTGGTGCGTTCTTCTACATACGAAACCATAAAGCTCGGAACCCTTTTTAGTTTTGAGGTCCGTGGTGCCCCGTGGTCCAATTTTTGTGCCAGTGGTGCATTTTCGACCATTTGTACAATTTTCGTGCGAAAATAAAACTTTTGGGTTTTCGTGCCCCATGATCCCTGGTGCATTCTTATGCATAAAAAATCATAATGCATGGAGCACTTTTCAGTTTTGAGGTCCATTGTGTCCCGTGGTCAAATTTTGGTGTCGTTGTTGCATTTTCGGCCATTTGTGAAATTTTTGTGCGAAAATATGCCTTTTGGGTTTTGGTACCCCGTGATCCCAGGTGCATTATAAAAAACCATAATGGTCAGAGCACTTTTCAGTTTTGAGGTCCGTCGTGCCCCGTGGTCCAATTTTCGTGCCGGTGGTGCATTTTTTGCCATTTGCGCAATTTTCGTGCGAAAATAAGACTTTTGGATTTTCGTGCCTCGTGATCCCTGGTGCATTCTTATGCATACAAAACCATAAAGCTCAAAACCCTTTTCCATTTTGAGGTCCGTGGTGCCCTGTGGTCCAATTTTGGTGCCGGTGGTGCATTTTCGACCATTTGTACAATTTTCGTGCGAAAATAAGACTTTTGGGTTTTGGTGCCCTGTCATCCCTGGTGCATTCTTATGCATAAAAAATCATAATGCTCGGAGCACTTTTCAGTTTTGAGGTTTAAGGTGCCCTGTGGTCCAATTTTGGTGCCCGTGGTGCATTTTCGGCCCATTGTGCAATTTTTGTGCGAAAATAAGACTTTTGGATTTTGGTGCCCCGTGATCCCTGGTGCATTCTTATGCATAAAAAACCATAATTCTTGGAGCACTTTTCATTTTGAGGTCTGTGGTGCCCCGTGGTCCGATTTTGGTGCCGATGGTGCATATTCGGCCAATTGTGAAATTTTCGTGCGAAAATAAGACTTTTGGATTTTGGTGCCCCGTCATCCCTGGTGCGTTCTTATGCAAAAACAATTATAATGCTCGGAACTCTTTTTCAGTTTTGAGGTTCGTGGTGCCCCGTGGTCCAATTTTTGTGTTTATTTTGCATTTTCGGCCCATTGTGCAATTTTCGTGCGAAAATAAGTCTTTTGGGTTTTCGTGCCCCTTGATCCCAGGTGCATTCTTATGCGTAGAAAACCATAATGCTTGGAGCAATTTTCAGTTTTGAGGTCCGTGGTGCCCCGTGGTCCAATTTTGGTGTCGACGGTGCATTTCGGCCATTTGTACAATTTTCGTGCGAAAATAAGACTTTTGGGTTTTGGTGCCCCTTGATCCCTGGTGCATTCTTATGCATTAAAAATCATAATGCTCTGAGAACTTTCCAGTTTTGAGGTCCGAGGTACGCCGTGGTCAAATTTTGGTGCCCGTGGTGCATTTTCGGCGATTTGTGAAATTTTCGTGTGAAAATAAGACTTTTGGTTTTTGGTGCCACGTGATCCCTGGTGCGTTCTTCTACATACGAAACCATAAAGCTCGGAACCCTTTTTAGTTTTGAGGTCCGTGGTGCCCCGTGGTCCAATTTTGGTGCCAGTGGTGCATTTTCGACCATTTGTACAATTTTCGTGCGAAAATAAAACTTTTGGGTTTTCGTGCCCCATGATCGCTGGTGCATTCTTATGCATTAAAAACCATAATGCATGGAGCACTTTTCAGTTTTGAGGTTCGTTGTGTCCCGTGGTCAAATTTTGGTGTCGTTGTTGCATTTTCGGCCATTTGTGAAATTTTTGTGCGAAAATAAGCCTTTTGTGTTTTGGTGCCCCGTGATCCCAGCTGCACTCGTATGTATAAAAAACCATAATGGTCAGAGCACTTTTTAGCTTTGAGGTCCGTGGTGCCCCGTGGTCCAATTTTCGTGCCGGTGCTGCATTTTTTGCCATTTGCGCAATTTTCGTGCGAAAATAAGACTTTTGGATTTTGGTGCCTCGTGATCCCTGGTGCATTCTTATGCATACAAAACCATAAAGCTCAAAACCCTTTTCTGTTTTGATCCGTGGTGCCCTGTGGTCCAATTTTGGTGCCGGTGGTGCATTTTCGACCATTTGTACAATTTTCGTGCGAAAATAAGACTTTTGGGTTTTGGTGCCCTGTCATCCCTGGTGCATTCTTATGCATAAAAAACCATAATGCTCGGAGCACTTTTCAGTTTTGAGGTTCGAGGTGCCCTGTGGTCCAATTTTGGTGCCCGTGGTGCATTTTCGGCCCATTGTGCAATTTTTGTGCGAAAATAAGACTTTTGGATTTTGGTGCCCCGTGATCCCTGGTGCATTCTTATGTATAAAAAACCATAATTCTTGGAGCGCTTTTCATTTTGAGGTCTGTGGTGCCCCGTGGTCCGATTTTGGTGCCGATGGTGCATATTCGGCCAATTGTGAAATTTTCGTGCGAAAATAAGACTTTTGGATTTTGGTGCCCCGTGATCCCTGGTGCGTTCTTATGCAAAAAAAATTATAATGCTCGCAACTCTTTTTCAGTTTTGAGGTTCGTGGTGCCCCGTGGTCCAATTTTCGTGTTTATTTTGCATTTTCGGCCCATTGTACAATTTTTGTGCGAAAATAAGTCTTTTGAGTTTTGGTGCCCCTTGATCCCAGGTGCCTTCTTATTCGTAAAAAACCATAATGCTTGGAGCAATTTTCAGTTTTGAGGTCCGTGGTGCCCCGTGGTCCAATTTTGGTGTCGGCGGTGCATTTCGGCCTTTTGTGCAATTTTCGTGCGAAAATAAGACTTTTGGGTTTTGGTGCCCCGTGATACCTGGTGCATTCTTATGCATTAAAAATCATAATGCTCGGAGAACTTTCCAGTTTTGAGGTCCGAGGTACGCCGTGGTCAAATTTTGGTGCCCGTGGTGCATTTTCGGCGATTTGTGAAATTTTCGTGTGAAAATATGACTTTTGGTTTTTGGTGCCACGTGATCCCTGGTGTATTCTTCTGCATACAAAACCATAAAGCTCGGAACCCTTTTCAGTTTTGAGGTCCGTGGTGCCCCGTGGTCCAATTTTGGTGCCGGTGGTGCATTTTCGACCATTTGTACAAATCGTGCGAAAATAAAACTTTTGGGTTTTCGTGCCCCATGATCCCTGGTGCATTCTTATGCATAAAAAACCATAATGCATGGAGCACTTTTCAGTTTTGAGGTCCGTTGTGTCCCGTGGTCAAATTTTGGTGTCGTTGTTGCATTTTCGGCCATTTGTGAAATTTTTGTGCGAATATAAGCCTTTTGGGTTTTGGTGCCCCGTGATCCCAGGTGCATTCTTATGTACAAAAAACCATAATGGTCAGAGTACTTTTCAGTTTTGAGGTCCGTGGTGCCCCGTGGTCCAATTTTCGTGCCGGTGGTGCATTTTTTGCCATTTGCGCAATTTTCGTGTGAAAATAAGACTTTTGGATTTTGGTGCCTCGTGATCCCTGGTGCATTCTTATGCATACAAAACCATAAAGCTCAAAACCCTTTTCCGTTTTGAGGTCTGTGGTGCCCTGTGGTCCAATTTTTGTGCCAGTGGTGCATTTTCGACCATTTGTACAATTTTCGTGCGAAAATAAGACTTTTGGGTTCTGGTGCCCTGTCATCCCAGGTGCATTCTTATGCAAAAAAAACCATAATGCTCGGAGCACTTTTCAGTTTTGAGGTTCGAGGTGCCCTGTGGTCCAATTTTGGTGCCCGTGGTGCATTTTCGGCCCATTGTGCAATTTTTGTGCGAAAATAAGACTTCTGGATTTTGGTGCCCCGTGATCCGTGGTGCATTCTTATGCATAAAAAACCATAATTCTTGGAGAACTTTTCATTTTGAGGTCTGTGGTGCCCCGTGGTCCGATTTTGGTGCCGATGGTGCATATTCGGCCAATTGTGAAATTTTCGTGCGAAAATAAGACTTTTGGATTTTGGTGCCCCGTGATCCCTGGTGCGTTCTTATGCAAAAAAAAATTATAATGCTCGGAACTCTTTTTCAGTTTTGAGGTTCGTGGTGGCCCGTGGTCCAATTTCCGTGTTTATTTTGCATTTTCGGCCCATTGTGCAATTTTCGTGCGAAAATAAGTCATTTGGGTTTTGGTGCCCCTTGATCCCAGGTGCATTCTTATGCGTAAAAAACCATAATGCTTGGAGCAATTTTCAATTTTGAGGTCCGTGGTGCCCCGTGTTCCAATTTTGGTGCCAGCGGTGCATTTCGGCCATTTGTGCAATTTTCGTGCGAAAATAAGACTTTTGGGTTTTGGTGCCCTGTGATCTCTGGTGCATTCTTATGCATTAAAAATCAAAACGCTCGGAGAACTTTCCAGTTTTGAGGTCCGAGGTGCGCCGTGGTCAAATTTTGGTGCCCGTGGTGCATTTTCGGCGATTTGTGAAATTTTCGTGTGAAAATAAGTATTTTGGTTTTTGGTGCCACGTGATCCCTGGTGCATTCTTCTGCATACAAAACCATAAAGCTCGGAACCCTTTTCAGTTTTGAGGTCCGTGGTGCCCCGTGGTCCAATTTTGGTGCCGGTGGTGCATTTTCGACCATTTGTACAATTTTCGTGCGAAAATAAAACTTTTGGGTTTTCGTGCCCCATGATCCCTGGTGCATTCTTATGCATAAAAAACCATAATGCATGGAGCACTTTTCAGTTTTGAGGTCCGTTGTGTCCAGTGGTCAAATTTTGGGGTCGTTGTTGCATTTTCGGCCATTTGTGAAATTTTTGTGCGAAAATAAGCCTTTTGGGTTTTGGTGCCCCGTGATCCTAGGTGCATTCCTATGTATAAAAAACCATAATGGTCAGACAACTTTTCAGTTTTGAGGTCCGTGGTGCCCCGTGGTCCAATTTTCATACCGGTGGTGCACTTTTTGCCATTTGCGCAATTTTCGTGCGAAAATAAGACTTTTGGATTTTGGTGCCTCATGATCCCTGGTGCATTCTTATGCATACAAAACCATAATGCTTGGAGAACCTTTCAGTTTTGAGGTCCAAGGTGCCCCGTGATCCAATTTTGGTGCTGATGGTGCATTTTCGGCCATTTGTGCAATTTTCGTGCGAAAATAAGACTTTCAGATTTTGGTGCCCCATGAACCATGGTGCATTCTTATGCATAAAATCCGCAATGCTCGGAGCACTTTTCAGTTTTGAGGTCCGAGGTGCCCCGTGGTCCAATTTTGGTGCCGGTGGTGCATTGTCGGCACATTATGCAATCTTCGTGGGAAAATAAGACTTTTGGGTGTTGGTGCCGGGCGATCCCTGGTGCATTCTAATGCATAAAAAACCATAATGCTATGAGCACTTTTAAGTTTTGACGTCCGAGGTTCCCCGTGATCGAATTTTTGTTCCCGTGGTACATTTTCGTCCATTTGTGCAATTTTCATGCGAAAATAAGACATTTGGGTTTTGGTTCCCTTGAGCCCTGGTGCATTCTTATCCGTAAAAAACCACAATGCTCGGAGAATTTTTCAGTTTTGAGGTTCGAGGTGCCCTGTGGACGAATTTTGGTGCCCGTGTTGCATTTTCGGCCCATTGTGCAATTTAGTGCGAAAAGAAGACTTTTGGGTGTTGGTTCCCCGTGATCCATAGTGCATTCTTAACCATAAAAAATCATAATGCCCAGAGCACTTTTCAGTTTTGAGGTCCGAGGTGCCCCGTGGTCCAATTTTGTTGCTCGTGGTACATTTTCGGCCATTTGTGGAATTTTCGTACGAAAATAAGACTTTTGGGTTTTGGTGCCCCGTGATCTCTGGTGCATTCTTATGCATAAAAAACAATAATACTCAGAGAACTTTTCAGTTTTGAGGTCTGAGGTGCCCCGTGGTCCCATTTTGGTGCCTATGGTGCATTTTCCGCCCATTGTGCAATTTTCAGGCGAAAATAAGAGTTTTGGGTTTTGGTGCCCCGTCATCCCTGGAGCATTCTTATTGATAAAATCCGCAATGCTCGGAGCACTTTTCAGTTTTGAGGTCCGAGGTGCCCCGTGGTCCAATTTTGGTGCCGGTTGTGCATTGTCGGCACATTGTGCAATCTTCGTGCGAAAATAAGACTTTTGGGTGTTGGTGCCCCGCGATCCCTGGTGCATTCTAATGCATAAAAAACCATAATGCTATGAGCACTTTTAAGTTTTGACGTCTGAGGTTCCCCGTGATCGAATTTTTGTTCCCGTGGTACATTTTCGTCCACTTCTGCAATTTTCATGCGAAAATAAGACATTTGGGTTTTGGTTCCCTTGAGCCCTGGTGCATTCTTATCCGTAAAAAACCACAATGCTCGGAGAACTTTTCAGTTTTGACGTTCGAGGTGCCCTGTGGACGAATTTTGGTGCCCGTGTTACATTTTCGGCCCATTGTGCAATTTAGTGCGAAAAAAAAGACTTTTGGGTGTTGGTTCCCCGTGATCCATAGTGCATTCTTAACCATAAAAAATCATAATGCCCAGAGCACTTTTCAGTTTTGAGGTCCGAGGTGCCCCGTGGTCCAATTTTGGTGCTCGTGGTACATTTTCGGCCATTTGTGGAATTTTCGTGCGAAAATAAGACTTTTGGGTTTTGGTGCCCCATGAGCTCTGGTGCATTCTTATGAATAAAAAACAATAATACTCAGAGAACTTTTCAGTTTTGAGGTCCGAGGTGCCCCGTGGTTCAATTTTGGTGCCAGTGGTGCATTTTCCGCCCATTGTGCAATTTTCGGGCGAAAATAAGAGTTTTGGGTTTTGGTGCCCCGTGATCCCTGGAGCATTCTTATGCATAAAAAACCTGAATGCTCGGAGCACTTTTCAGTTTTGAGGTCCGAGGTGCCCCGTGGTCCAATTATGTGCCCATGGTGCAATTTCTGCCCATTTTGGAATTTTCGTGCGAAAATAAGAGTTTTGGATTTTGGGGACCCGTGATCGCTGGTGCATTCTTATGCATAAAAAACCCTAATGCTTGGATAACCTTTCAATTTTGAGTTCCAAGGTGCCCCGTGGTCCAATTTTGGTGCCGGTCGTGCATTTTCGGCCATTTGTGCAATTTTCGTGCGAAAATAAAACTTTTGGGTTTTGGTGCCCCGTGATCCCTGGTGCATTCTCATGCATAAAAAAACCATAATGCTCGGAGCACTTTTTAGTTTTGAGGTCCGACGTGCCCAGTGGTCCAATTTTGTTGCCCGTGGAGCATTTTCCGCCCGTTGTTCAATTTTCGTGCGAAAATAAGACTTTTGGGTTTTGGTGCCCCGTTATCCCTGGTGCATTCTTATGCATAAAAAACAATAATGGTTGAAGCACTTTTCAGATTTGAGGTCCGAGGTGCCCCGTGGTCCAATTTTGGTACCGGTGGTTCATTTTCGGCCATTTGTACAATTTTCGTGTGAAAATAAGACTTTTGGATTTTGGTGCCCCATGAACCCTTGTGCATTCTTATGCATAAAAAACCATAATGCTCGGAGCACTTTTCAGTTTTGAGGTCCGAGGTGCCCCGTGGTCCAATTTTAGTGCCGGTGGTGCATTTTCGGCCCATTGTGCATCTTCGTACGAAAATAAGACTTTTGGGTTTTGGTGCCCCGTAATCCCTGGTGCATCTTATTCATAAAAAACCATAATACTAGGAGCACTTTTCAGTTTTGAGGTCTGAGGTGCCCCGTGATCCAATTTTTGTGGTCGTGGTACATTTTGGGCCATTTGTGCAATTTTCATGCGAAAATAAGAATTTTGGGTTTTGGTTCCCCGTGATCCCTGGTGCATTCTTATCCATAAAAAACTACAAAGCTCGGAGTACTTTTCAGTTTTGGGGTTCGAGGTGCACCGTGGTCGAATTTGGGTGCCAGTGTTGCATTTTCGGCCCACTGTGCAATTTTCGTACGAAAAAAAGACTTTTGGGTTTTGGTGCCCCGTGATCCCTGGTGCATTCTTATGCATAAAAAACCATAATTCTTGGAGAACCTTTCAGTTTTGAGGTCCAAGGTGCCCTGTTGTCCCATTTTGGTGCTGGTGGTGTATTTTCGGCCATTTGTGCAATTTTCGTGCGAAAATAAGACTTTCGGATTTTGGTGCCCCGTGATCCTTGGTGCATTCTTATGCATAAAAAACCATCATGCTCGGAGCACTTTTCAGTTTTGAGGTCCGTGGTGCCTCGTGGTCCAATTTTGGTACCCGTGGTACGTTTTCGGCGATTTATGCAATTTTCGTGCGAAAATAAGACTTTTGGGTTTTAGTGCCCCGTTATCCCTAGTGCATTCTTATGCATAAAAAACCACAATGCTCGGAGCACTTTTCAGTTTTGAGGTCCGAGGTGCCCCGTCGTCCAATTTTGGTGCCGGTGCTGCATTGTCGGCACATTGTGCAATCTTGATGCGAAAATAAGACTTTTGGGTTTTGGTGCCCCGTGATCCCTGGTGCATTCTTATGCATGAAAAACCATAATGCTAGGAGCACTTTTCAGTTTTGAGGTCCGAGGTGCCCTGTGATCCAATTTTTGTGCCCGTGGTACATTTTCTTCCATTTGTGCAATTTTCATGAGAAAATAAGACTTTTGGGTTTTGGTTCCCCGCGATCCCTGGTGCATTCTTGTGCATAAAAAACCACAATGCTCAGAGCACTTTCCAGTTTTGAGGTCCGTTGTGCCCGGTGGTCCAATTTTGGTGCCAATGGAGCATTTTCGGCCATTTGTGCAATTTTCGTGGGAAAGTAAGACTTCTGGGTTTTTGTGCCCCGCGATCCCTGGTGCATTCTTATGAATATAAAACCATAATGCTCAGACCACTTTTCAGTTTTGAGGTCCAAGGTGCCCCGTGGTCCAATTTTGGTTCCCATGGTATATTTTCTGAAATTTGTGCAATTTTCATGCGAAGCTAAGACTTTTGGGTTTTGGTGCCCAGCGATCCCTGGTGAATTCTTATGCATAAAAAACCATAATGCTTGGAACTCTTTTCAGTTTTAAGGTGTGTGGTGCCCCATGGTCCAATTTTGGTGTCGGTGGTGCATTTTCGGCCATTTGTGCAATTTTCATGCGAAAATAAGACTTTTGGGTTTTGGTACCCCGTGATCCCTGGGGCATTCTTATGCATAAAACCATAATGCTCAGAAGACTTTTTTTATTTGAGGTCTGTGGTTCCCTGTGGTCCAATTTTGGTGTTGGTAGTGCATTTTCGGCCATTTGTGCAATTTTCGTGCGAAAAAAAGTTTTTTGGGTTTTAGTGCCCTGTGATCCATGGTGCATTCTTATGCATAAAGAACCATAACGCTCAGAACACTTTTCAATTTTGAGGTCCGTGGTGCCTCGTGGTCCAAAATCCGGTGTTGCATTTTTTGCCATTTGTACGATTTTCGTGCGAAAATAAGCATTTTAGGTTTTGGTGCCCCATGATGACTGGTGCATTCTTATGAATAAAGAACCATAATGCTCGGAACACTTTTCAATTTTGAGGTTCGTGGTGCCTCGTTGTCCAATTTTGGTTCCGGTGTTGCATTTTTTGCCATTTCTGCAATTTTCGTGCGAAAATAAGCCTTTTGGGTTTTGGTGCCCCGTGATCCCTGGTGCATTCTTATGCATAAAAAATCATAATGCTTTGTGGACTTTTCAGTTTTGAGGTTTGAGGTGCCCCGTGGTCCAATTTTGGTGCTGGTGGTCCATTTTGGCCATTTGTGCAATTTTAGTGGGAAAATAAGACTTTTGCGTTTTGGTGCCCCGTGATCCCTGGTGCATTCTTATGCATAAAAAACCATCATGCGTAGAGCACTTTTCAGTTTTGAGGTCCGTGGTGCCCGGTGGTCCAATTTTGGTGCCGATGGAGCATTTTCAGCCATTTGTGCAATTTTCGTGCCAAAATAAGACTTTTGTGTTTTGGTGCCCCGTGATCCCTGTTGCATTCTTATGCATAAAAAACCATAATGCTCAGAGCACTTTTTAGTTTTGAGGTCCGAGGTGCCCCGTGGACAGATTTTGGTGCCCGTCGTGCATTTTTGGCCCATTGTGCAATCTTCGTGCGAAAATAAGACTTTTAGGTTTCGGTGCCCCATTATTCCTGGGGCATTCTTATGCATAAACAACCATAACGCTCAGAGCACTTTTCAGTTTTGAGGTCCAAGGTGCCCCGTGGTCCAATTTTGGTGCCGGAGGTGCCTTTTCGGCCCATTGTGCAATTTTCGTGCGAAAAAAAGACTTTTGGGTTTTGGTGTCCCGTGATCGTTGGTGCATTCTTATGCATAAAAAACCATAATGCTCAGAGAACCTTTCAGTTTTGAGGTCCGAGGTACCCTGTGGTCCAATTTTCGTGCCAGTGGTCCATTTTCGGCCATTTGTGCAATTTTCGTGGGAAAATAAGACTTTTGGGTTTTGGTGCCCCGTGATCCCTGGTGCATTCTTATGCATAAAAAACCATCATGCGCGAAGCACTTTTCAGTTTTAAGGTCTGTGGTGCCCGGTGGTCCCATTTTGGTGTCGATGGAGCATTTTCGGCCATTTGTTCAATTTTCGTGCCAAAATAAGGCTTTTGTGTTTTGGTGCCCCGTGATCCCTGGTGTATTCTTTTGCATGAAAAACGATAATGCTCAGAGCACTTTTTAGTTTTGAGGTCCGAGGTGCCCCGTGGACAGATTTTGGTGCCCGTCGTGCATTTTCGGCCCATTGTACAATCTTCGTTCAAAAATAAGATTTTGGGTTTCGGTGCCCCATTATCCCTGGTGCATTCTTATGCATAAACAACCATAACGCTCAAAGTACTTTTCAGTTTTGAGGTCCGAGGTGCCCCATGGTCCAATTTTGGTGCCGGAGGTGCCTTTTCGGCCCATTGTGCAATTTTTGTGGGAAAAACAGAGTTTGGGTTTTGTTGCCCCGTGATCCCTGGTGCATTCTTATGCATAAAAAACCATCATGCTTAGAGAACTTTTCAGTTTTGAGGTCCGAGGTGCTCGGTGGTCCAATTTTGGTGTCGGTGGTACATTTTCGGCCATTTGTACAATTTTAGTCGAAAAATAAGACTTTTGGGTTTTGGTGCCCCATGATCCCTGGAGCATTCTTATGCACAAAAAACCATCATGCTCGGAGCACTTTTCAATTTTGAGGTCCGTGGTGCCCCGTGGTTCAATTTTGGTGCCGATTGAGCATTTTCGGCAATTTGTACAATTTTCGTGCCAAAATAAGACTTTTGGTTTTTGGTGCCACGTGATCCCTGGTGCATTCTTCTGCATACAAAACCTTAAAGCTTGAAACCCTTTTCAGTTTTGAGGTCCGTGGTGCCCCGTGGTCCAATTTTGGTGCCGGTGGTGCATTTTCGACCATTTGTACAATTTTCGTGCGAAAATAAAACTTTTGGGTTTTCGTGCCCCATGATCCCTGGTGCATTCTTATGCATAAAAAACCATATTGCTCGGAGCACTTTTCAGTTTGGAGGTCCGTGGTGCCCGGTGGTGCAATTTAGGTTTCCGTAGTGAATTTTCGGCACATGGTGCAAATTTCGTGCCAAAATAAGACTATTAGGTTTTGGTGCCCCGTGATCCCTGCCCCGTGATCCCTGGTGCATCCTTATGCATAACAATCCATAATGCTTGGAGCACTTTTCATTGTGCAATTTTCGTTGTGCAATGTTTGTGCGAAAATATGACTTTCTGGGTTTTGGTGCCCCGTGATCCCTGGTTGATTCTTACACATAAAAAACGGTAATGCTCGGAACACTTTTCAGTTTTGAGGTCCATGGTGCCCCGTGGTCCAATTTTGGTGCTTGTGGTGAATTTTCAACACATGGTGAAATTTTTGTGCCAAAATAAGACTTTTGGGTTTTGGTGCTCCATGATCACTGGTGCACCCTTATGCATAAAAAACCATAATGCTCTGAGCACTTTTCAGTTTTGAGGTCCATGGTGCCCCGTGGTCCAATTTTGGTGCTTGTGAATTTTCAACACATGGTGAAATTTTCGTGCCAAAATAAGACTTTTGGGTTTTGGTGCTCCATGATCCCTGGTGCACCCTTATGCATAAAAAACCATAATGCTCTGAGCACTTTTCAGTTTTGAGGTATGTGGTGCTTCGTGGTCCAATTTTGGTGGCTGTGGTGCATTTCCGACCCATTGTGCAATTTTAGTGCGAATATAAGACCTTTCGGTTTTGGTGCCTCGTGATCCCTGGAGCATTCTTATGCATAAAAAACCATAATGCTTGTAGCACTTTTCAGTTTTGATGTCCGTGGTGCCCCGTCATCCAAATTTGGTGCCGGTGGTGCATTTTCTGCCATTTGTGCAATTTTCGTGCGAAAATAACACGTTTGGGTATTGGTGCCCCATGATCCGTGGTGCATTCTTATGCATAAAAAAAATAATGCTTGGAGCACTTTTCAGGTTTGAGGTCCGTGGTGCCCCGTGGTCAAATTTTATTGCCCGTGGTGCATTTTCGGCACATAATGCAACTGTCGTGCCAAAATAAGACTTTTGGGTTTTGGTGCCCCATGATCCCTGGTGCATTCTTATACATAAAAAACAATAATGCTCGGAGGACTTTTCAATTTTGAGGTTCGCCGTGTCCAGTAGTCATATTTTGGTGCCCCGTGGTGCATTTTTGGCCTATGGTGCAATTTCCGCGACAAAATAAGACTTTTAGCTTTTTGTGCCCAGTGATCGTTGGGGCATTCTTAGGCATAAAAAACCATAATTCTCAGAGCACTTTTCAATGTTGAGGTTCGTGGTGCCTCGTGGTCCAATTTTGGTGTCGGTGGTGCATTTTCACCCATTTGTGCAATTTTCGTCTAAAAATAAGACTTTTGGGTTTTGGTGCCCCATGATCCCTGGTGCATTCTTACGCATAAATAACCATAACGCTCGGAGCACTTTTCAGTTTTGAGGTTCCTGGTCCCCCCGTGGTCCAATTTTGGTGCCAGTAGTGCATTTTCGGCCCATTGCGCAATTTTCGTGCGAAAATAAGACTTTTGGGTATTGGTGCCCCGTGATCCCTAGTGTATTGTTATGCATAAAAAACTATAACGCTTGGAGCACTTTTCAGTTTTGAGGTCTGTGGTGCCCCGTGGTACAATTTTGGTGCCGGTGGTGCATTTTTGGCCATTTGTGCAATTTTCGTCCGAAAATAAGACTTTTGGGTTTTGGTACCCGTGATCCCTGGTGCATTCTTACGCATAAATAACCATAATGCTTGGAGCACTTTTAAGTTTTGAGGTTCGTGGTCCCCCGTGGTCCAATTTTGGTGCCAGTAGTGCATTTCCGGCCCATTGCGCAATTTTCGTGCGAAAATAAGACTTTTGGGTATTGGTGCCCCGTGATCCCTAGTGTATTGTTATGCATAAAAAACTATAACGCTTGGAGCACTTTTCAGTTTTGAGGTCTGTGGTGCCCCGTGGTACAATTTTGGTGCCGGTGGTGCATTTTCGGCCATTTGTGCAATTTTCGTCCGAAAATAAGACTTTTGGGTTTTGGTGCCCCGTGATCCCTAGTGCATTCTTACGCATAAATAACCATAATGCTTGAAGCACTTTTTAGTTTTGAGGTTCGTGGTCCCCCGTGGTCCAATTTTGGTGCCCGTGGTGAATTTTCGGCACATAGTGCAATTTCTATGCCAAAATAAGACTTTTGGGTTTTGGTGCCCCGTGATCCCTGGAGCATTCTTATGCATAAAAAACCATAATGCTCAGAGCACTTTTCAGTTTTGAGGTCCATGGTGCCCCGTGGTCCATTTTTGGTCCCCGTGGTGCGTTATCGGCACATGGTCCAATTTTAGTGCCAAAATAAGACTTTTGGGTTTTGGTGCCCCGTTATCCCTAGTGCATTCTTATGCATAAAAAACCATAATTCTCAGAGCACTTTTTAGTTTTGAGGTCCGTGGTGCCCCGTGGTCTAATTTTCGTGCCGATGGTGCATTTCGGCACATGGCTTAAGTTTCGTGCCAAAATAAGACTTTTGGGTTTTGGTTCCCCGTGATCCCTGGTTCATTCCTATGCACAAAAAAACCATAATGCTCAGAGCACTTTTCAGTTTTGAGGTCCCTGGTGCCCCGTGGTCCAATTTTGGTGCTCGTTGTGCATTTTTTGCCACGTGGTTTAATTTTCGTGCCAATATAAGACTTTTGATTTTTGGTGCTCCGTTATCCCTAGTGCATTCTTATGCATAAAAAACCATCATGCTCGGAACACTTTTAGGTTTTGAGGTCCGTGGTGTCCAGTGGTCCAATTTTCGAACCCCGTGGTGCTTTTTTTGCAAATGGTGCAATTTTCGTGCCAAAATCTGACTTTTGGGTTTTGGTGCCCCGTTATCCCTGGTTCATTCTTATGCATAAAAAACCATCTTACTCGGAGCACTTTTTGGTTTTGAGGTACGTAGTGCCCCGTGGTCCAAATTTGGTGCCCGTGGTGCATTTTCCGTACATGGTGTAATTTTCGTGCCAAAATAAGACTTTTGGGTTTTGGTTCCCCGTGATCCGTGGTGCATTCTTATGCAAAAAAAAACCATTATGCTCGGAGCACTTTTCAGTTTTGAGGTCCGTGGTGTCCTGTGGTCCAATTTTGGTGCCTGTGGTGCATTTTCGGCATATTGTCCAATTTTTGTGCCAAAATAATACTTTTGGGTTTCGGTGCTTATTGATCCCTGAGTATTCTTACGCATAAAATACCATAAAGCTCGGAGCACTTTTCACTTTTGAGGTCCGTGGTGCCCCGTGGTCCATTTTTGGTGCCCGTGGTCGATTTTCGGCACATGGTCTAATTTTTGTGCCAAAATAAGACTTTTGGGTTTTGGTGCCCATTGATCCCTGGAGCATTCTTATGCATAAAATACCATAATGCTCTAAGCACTTTTCAGTTTTGAGGTCCGTGGTGCCCCGTGGTCCATTTTTGGTGCCCGTGGTGCATTTTCGGCACATGGTCCAATTTTAGTGCCAAAATAAGACTTTTGGGTTTTGGTGCCCCGTGATCCCTGGTGCATTCTTATGCATAAAAAACCATAATGCTCGGAGCACTTTTCAATTTTGAGGTCCGTGGTGCCCCGTGGTTCAATTTTGGTGCTCGTGGTGCATTTCGGCACATGCCTTAATTTTCGTCCCAAAATAAGACTTTTGGGTTTTGGTGCCCCGTGATCCCTGGTCCATTCTTATGCATAAAAAAGTATAATGCTCAGAGCACTTTTCAGTTTTGAGGTCCGTGGTGCCCCGTGGTCCAATTTTGATGCTCGTGGTGCATTTTTCGCCACATGGTTTAATTTTCGTGCCAAAATAAGACTTTTGGTTTTTGGTGCCCTGTTATCCCTAGTGCATTCTTATGCATAAAAACCCATCATGCTCGGATCTCTTTTAGGTTTTGAGGTCCGTGGTGTCCAGTGGTCCAATTTTGGTGCCCATTGGTGTCTTTTTGGCATATGGTGCAATTTTCATGCCAAAATCAGACTTTTGGGTTTTCATGCCACGTTATCCCTGGTGCATTCTTATGAATAAAAAACCATCATGCTCGCAACACTTTTCAATTTTGAGGTCCATGGTGCCCCGTGATCCAACTTTGGTGCCTGTGGTGCATTTTCGGCACATGGGTCAATTTTCATTCCAAAATAAGACTTTTGGATTTTGGTACCCTGTGATCCTTGGTGCATCCTAATGCATAAAAAACCATAATTCTCTAAGCACTTTTCAGTTTTGAGGTACGTGGTGCCCCGTGGTTCAATTTTGGTGCCCGTGGTGCATTTTCGGCCTATTATGCAATTTTCGTGCAAAAATAAGACTTTTGGGTTTCTGTGCCCCATGATCCATGGAGCATTTTTATGCATAAAAAACCATAATGCTTCGACCACTTTTCAGTTTTGAGGTCCATGGTTCCCCGTGGTCCAATTTTGGAACCCGTGGTGCATTTTCGGCAAATGGTGCAATTTTCGTGCCAAAGTAAGAGTTTTGGGTTTTGGTGCCCCGCGATCCCTGGTGCATCCTTATCCCTAAAAAAACCCTAATGCTTTGAGCACTTTTCATTTTTGAGGTCCGTGGTGTCCAGTGGTCCAATTTTGGTGTCCCAAGGATCACGGGGCCCCAAAACGCAAAAGTCTTATTTTGGCACGAAAATTGCACCATGTGCCGAAAATGCACCACGGGCACCAAAATTGGACCACGGGGCACCACGGACCTGAAAACCTAAAAGTGCTATGAGCATTATGGTTTTTATGCATAAGAATGCAAAAGGAATCATGGGGCACCAAAACCCAAAAGCCTTATTTTGGCAACAAAATTACACAATGGGCCAAAAATGCACCACGGACCTCAAAACGGGGACCATGGTTTTTTAGTTTTGAGTCCAATTCTGATGCCGGTGGTGCATTTTTGGCCCATTGTACAATTTTCGCGCGAAAGTAAGACTTTTGGGTTTTGGTGCCATGTGATCCCTGGTGCATTCTTATTCATAATATACCATAATACTTCATAGCACTTTTCAGTTTTGAGGTCCGAGGTGCCCTGTGGTCCAATTTTGGTTCCCGTGGTGCATTTTCGACACATTGTACATTTTTCGTGCGAAAATAAGACTTTTGGATTTTGGTGCCGAGTGATCCCTGGTGCATTCTTATGCACAAAAAACCATAATGCTCGAAACTCTTTTCAGTTTGGAGGTCCATGGTGCCCCGTGGTCCAATTTTGGTATCGGTGATGCATTTTTGGCCATTTGCGCAATTTTAATGCGAAAATAAGACTTTTGGGTTTTGGTACCCCGTGATCCATGGCGCATTCTTATGCATAAAAAACCATAATGCTCGAACCACTTTCCAGTTTTGAGGTCTGACGTGCCCCGCGGTCCAATTTTGGTGCCCGTGGTGCATTTTCGACCCATTGTGCAATTTCCGTGCAAAAATAGGACTTTTGGGTTTTGGTGCCCCATGATCCATGGTGTATTCTTATGCATAAAACCATAATTCTTGGAGCACTTTTTAGTTTTGAGGTCCGTGGTGCCCCGTGGTCCAATTTTGGTGCTGGTGGTGCATTTTCGGCCATTTGTGCAATTTTCGTGCGAAAATAAGACTTTTGGGTTTTGGTGCCCCGTGATCCCTGGTGCATTCTTATAAATAATATGCCATAATCCTTTGGAGCACTTTTCAGTTTTGAGGTCCGAGGTTCCCTGTGGTCCAATTTTGGTGCCCGAAGTGCATTTTCGGCCCGTTGTGTCATTTTCGTGCGAAAATAAGACTTTTGGGTTTTGGTGCCCCGTGATCCCTGGTGCATTCTTATGCATAAAAAACCATAATACTCGGAGTACTTTTCAATTTTGAGGTCCGAGGTGCACTGTGGTCCAATTTTGGTGCCCGTTGTGCATTTTCGGCCCATTGTGCAATTTTCGTGCAAAAATAAGACTTTTGGGTTTTGGTGCCCCATGATCCTTGGTGCACTCTTATGTATAAAAAACCATAATGCTTGGACCACTTTAAAGTGTTTGAGGTTGGAGGTGTCCCGTGGTCCAATTTTGGTGTCAGTGGTGCATTTTCGGCCATTTGTGCAATTTTCATGCGAAAATAAGACTTTTGGGTTTTGGTGCCTCGTGATCCCTGGTGCATTCTTATGCATAAAAAACCATCATGCTCAGAGCACTTTTCAGTTTTGAGGTCTGTGGTGTCCCGTGGTCTAATTTTGGTGCTAGTGGTGCATTTTCAGTCATTTTTGCAATTTTCGTGCGAAAATAAGACGTTTGGATTTCGGTGCCCCGTGATCCTTGGTGCATTCTTATGCATAAAAAACCATAATGCTTGGACCACTTTAAAGTGTTTGAGGTCCGAGGTGTCCCGTGGTCCAATTTTGGTGTCCCGTGGTGCATTTCGGCCCATTGTGAAACTTTCGTGCGAAAATAAGACTTTTGGGTTTTGGTGCCCCGTGATCCCTGGTGCATTCTTATGCATAAAAAACCATCATGCTCAGAGCACTTTTCAGTTTTGAGGTCCGTGGTGTCCCGTGGTCCAATTTTGGTGCCGCTGGTGCATTTTCGGCCATATTTTGCAATTTTAGTGCGTAAATAAGACTGTTGGGTTTTGGTTCCCCGTGATCCCTGGTGCATTCTTATGCATAAAAAAGCATAATGCTCGGAGCACTTTTCAGTTTTGATGTCCTAGATGCCCGTGGTCCAATTTTGGTGCCCGTGGTACATTTTGGGGCATTTGTGCATTTTTCATGCGAAAATAAGACTTTTGGGTTTTGGTGGCCCGTGATCCCTGGTGCATTCTTATGCATAAAATACCATAATGCTCAGAGCACTTTTCAGTTTTGAGGTCCGAGGTGCCCCGTGGTCTAACTTTGGTACCGGTGGTGCATTTTCGGCCCATTGTGCAATTTTCGTGCAAAAATAAGACTATTGGGTTTTAGTGCCCCGTGATCCCTGGTGCATTCTTGTGCATAAAAAACCAAAATGCTCATAGCACTTTTAAGTTTTGAGGTCCGAGGTGACTCGTGGTCCAATTTTGGTTCCAGTGGTACATTTTCAGCCGTTTGTGCAATTTTCATGCGAAAATAAGACTTTTGGGTTTGGGTAATCCGTCATCCCTGGTGCATTCTTATCCATAAAAAAACAATAATTATCAGAACACTTTTCAGTTTTGAGGTCCGAGGTGCCCCGTGGTCCAATTTTTGTGCCCGGTGAGCATTTTTGGCCCATTGTGCAATTTTCGTGCGAAAATAAGACTTTTGGGTTTTGGTGCCCCGTGACCCCTGGTGCATTCTTATGCATAAAAAAACCATAATGCTTATAGCACTATTCAGTTTTGAGGTCCGAGGTGCCCCATGGTCCAATTTTGGTGCCCGTGGTGCATTTTCGGCCCATTGTGCAATTTTCGTGGGAAAATAAGACTTTGGGGTTTTGGTGCGCCGTGAACCCTGGTGCATTCTTATGCATAAAAACCCATAATGCCTGAAGAACTTTTCAGTTTTGAGGTCCGAGATGCCCCATGGTCCAATTTTGGTGCCCGTGGTGCATCTTCAGCCCATTGTGCATTTTTTGTGCGAAAATAGGACTTTTGGGTTTTGGTGCCCCGTGATCCATGGTACATTCTTATGCATAAACAACCATAATGTTTAGAGAACTTTTCATTTTTGAGGTCCGAGGTGCTCCGTGGTCCAATTTTGGTGACGGTGGTGCATTTTCGGCCCATTGTGCAATTTTCGTGCGAAAATAAGACTTTTGGGTTTTGGTACCCCGTGATCCCTGGCGCATTCTTATGCATAAAAAACCATAATGCTTGAACCACTTTCCAGTTTTGAGGTCTGACGTGCCTCGCGGTCCAATTTTGGTGCCCGTGGTGCATTTTCGACCCATTGTGCAATTTCCGTGCAAAAATAGGACTTTTGGGTTTTGGTGCCCCGTGATCCATGGTGTATTCTTATGCATAAAACCATAATTCTTGGAGCACTTTTTAGTTTTGAGGTCCGTGGTGCCCCGTGGTCCAATTTTGGTGCTGGTGGTGCATTTTCGGCCATTTGTGCAATTTTCGTGCGAAAATAAGACTTTTGGGTTTTGGTGCCCCGTGATCCCTGGTGCATTCTTATAAATAATATGCCATAATCCTTTGGAGCACTTTTCAGTTTTGAGGTCCGAGGTTCCCTGTGGTCCAATTTTGGTGCCCGAAGTGCATTTTCGGCCCGTTGTGTCATTTTCGTGCGAAAATAAGACTTTTGGGTTTTGGTTCCCCGTGATCCCTGGTGCATTCTTATGCATTAAAAATCATAATGCTCGGAGAACTTTCCAGTTTTGAGGTCCGAGGTGCGCCGTGGTCAAATTTTGGTGCCCGTGGTGCATTTTCGGCGATTTGTGAAATTTTCGTGTGAAAATAAGACTTTTGGTTTTTGGTGCCACGTGATCCCTGGTGCATTCTTCTGCATACAAAACCATAAAGCTCTGAACCCTTTTCAGTTTTGAGGTCCGTGGTGCCCCGTGGTCCAATTTTGGTGCCGGTGGTGCATTTTCGACCATCTGTACAATTTTCGTGCGAAAATAAAACTTTCCGGTTCTTGGGCCCCATGATGGCTGGTGCATTCTTATGCATAAAAAACCATAATGCATGGAGCACTTTTTAGTTTTGAGGTCCGTTGTGTCCCGTGGTCAAATTTTGGTGTCGTTGTTGCATTTTCGGCCATTTGTGAAATTTTTGTGCGAAAATAAGCCTTTTGGGTTTTGGTGCCCCGTGATTCCAGGTGCATTCTTATGTATAAAAAACCATAATGGCCAGAGCAGTTTTCAGTTTTGAGGTCCGTGGTGCCCCGTGGTCCAATTTTCGTGCCGGTGGTGCATTTTTTGCCATTTGCGCAATTTTCGTGCGAAAATAAGACTTTTGGATTTTGGAACCTCGTGATCCCTGGTGCATTCTTATGCATACAAAACCATAAAGCCCAAAACCCTTTTCCGTTTTGAGGTCCGTGGTGCCCTGTGGTCCAATTTTGGTGCCGGTGGTGCATTTTCGACCATTTGTACAATTTTCGTGCGAAAATAAGACTTTTGGGTTTTGGTGCCCTGTCATCCCTGGTGCATTCTTATGCATAAAAAACCATAATGCTTGGAGCACTTTTCAGTTTTGAGGTTCGAGGTGCCCTGTGGTCCAATTTTGGTGCCTGTGGTGCATTTTCGGCCCATTGTGCAATTTTTGTGCGAAAATCAGACTTTTGGATTTTGGTGCCCTGTGATCCCTGGTGCATTCTTATGCATAAAAAACCATAATTCTTGGAGCACTTTTCATTTTGAGGTCTGTGGTGCCCCATGGTCCGATTTTGGTGCCGATGGTGCATATTCGGCCAATTGTGAAATTTTCGTGCGAAAATAAGACTTTTGGAATTTGGTGCCCCGTCATCCCTGGTGCGTTCTTATGCAAAAAAAATTATAATGCTCGGAACACATTTTCAGTTTTGAGGTTCGTGGTGCCCCGTGGTCCAATTTTCGTGTTTATTTTGCATTTTCGGCCCATTGTGCAATTTTCGTGCGACAATAAGTCTTTTGGGTTTTGGTGCCCCTTGATCCCAGGTGCATTGTTATGCGTAAAAAACCATAATGCTTGGAGCAATTTTCAGTTTTGAGGTCCGTGGTGCCCCGTGGTCCAATTTTGGTGCCGGCGGTGCATTTCGGCCATTTGTGCAATTTTCGTGCGAAAATAAGACTTTTGGATTTTGGTGCCCCGTGATCCCTGGTGCATTCTTATGCATTGAAAATCATAATGCTCGGAGAACTTTCCAGTTTTGAGGTCCGAGGTGCGCCGTGGACAAATTTTGGTGCCCGTGGTGCATTTTCGGTGATTTGTGAAATTTTCGTGTGAAAATAAGACTTTTGGTTTTTGGTGCCACGTGATCCCTGGTGCATTCTTCTGCATACAAAACCATAAAGCTCGGAACCCTTTTCAGTTTTGAGGTCCGTGGTGCCCCGTGGTCCAATTTTGGTGCCGGTGGTGCATTTTCGACCATTTGTACAATTTTCGTGCGAAAATAAAACTTTTGGGTTTTCGTGCCCCATGATCGCTGGTGCATTCTTATGCATAAAAAACCATAATGCATGGAGCACTTTTCAGTTTTGAGGTCCGTTGTGTCCCGTGGTCAAATTTTGGTGTCGTTGTTGCATTTTCGGCCATTTGTGAAATTTTTGTGCGAAAATAAGCCTTTTGGGTTTTGGTGCCCCGTGATCCCAGGTGTATTCTTATGTATAAAAAACCATAATGGTCAGAGCACTTTTCAGTTTTGAGGTTCGTGGTGCCCCGTGGTCCAATTTTCGTGCCGGTGGTGCATTTTTTTCCATTTGCGCAATTTTCGTGCGAAAATAAGACTTTTGGATTTTGGTGCCTCGTGATCCCTGGTGTATTCTTATGCATACAAAACCATAAATCTCAAAACCCTTTTCCGTTTTGAGGTCCGTGGTGCCCTGTGGTCCAATTTTGGTGCCGGTGGTGCATTTTCGACCATTTGTACAATTTTCGTGCGAAAATAAGACTTTTGGGTTTTGGTGCCCTGTCATCCCTGGTGCATTCTTATGCATAAAAAACCATAATGCTCGGACCACTTTTCAGTTTTGAGGTTCGAGGTGCCCTGTGGTCCAATTTTGGTGCCCGTGGTGCATTTTCGGCCCATTGTGCAATTTTTGTGCGAAAATAAGATTTTTAGATTTTGGTGCCCCGTGATCCCTGGTGCATTCTTATGCATAAAAAACCATAATTCTTGGAGCACTTTTCATTTTGAGGTCTGGGGTGCCCCGTGGTCCGATTTTGGTGCCGATGGTGCATATTCGGCCAATTGTGAAATTTTCGTGCGAATATAAGACTTTTGGAATTTGGTGCCCCGTGATTCCTGGTGCATTCTTATGCAAAAAAACTTATAATGCTCGGAACTCTTTTTCAGTTTTGAGGTTCGTGGTGCCCCGTGGTCCAATTTTCGTGTTTATTTTGCATTTTCGGCCCATTGTGCAATTTTCGTGCGAAAATAAGTCTTTTGGGTTTTGGTGCCCCTTGATCCCAGGTGCATTCTAATGCGTAAAAAACCATAATGCTTGGAGCAATTTTCAGTTTTGAGGTCCGTGGTGCCCCGTGGTCCAATTTTGGTGCCGGCGGTGCATTTCGGCCATTTGTGCAATTTTCGTGCGAAAATAAGACTTTTGGATTTTGGTGCCCCGTGATCCCTGGTGCATTCTTATGCATTAAAAATCATAATGCTCGGAGAACTTTCCAGTTTTGAGGTCCGAGGTGCGCCGTGGTCAAATTTTGGTGCCCGTGGTGCATTTTCGGCCCTTTGTGCAATTTTTGTGCGAAAATAAGACTTTTGGATTTTGGTGCCCCGTGATCCCTGGTGCATTCTTATGCATAAAAAACCATAATTCTTGGAGCACTTTTCATTTTGAGGTCTGTGGTGCCCCATGGTCCGATTTTGGTGCCGATGGTGCATATTCGGCCAATTGTGAAATTTTCGTGCGAAAATAAGACTTTTGGAATTTGGTGCCCCGTCATCCCTGGTGCGTTCTTATGCAAAAAAAATTATAATGCTCGGAACACATTTTCAGTTTTGAGGTTCGTGGTGCCCCGTGGTCCAATTTTCGTGTTTATTTTGCATTTTCGGCCCATTGTGCAATTTTCGTGCGAAAATAAGTCTTTTGGGTTTTGGTGCCCCTTGATCCCAGGTGCATTCTAATGCGTAAAAAACCATAATGCTTGGAGCAATTTTCAGTTTTGAGGTCCGTGGTGCCCCGTGGTCCAATTTTGGTGCCGGCGGTGCATTTCGGCCATTTGTGCAATTTTCGTGCGAAAATAAGACTTTTGGATTTTGGTGCCCCGTGATCCCTGGTGCATTCTTATGCATTAAAAATCATAATGCTCGGAGAACTTTCCAGTTTTGAGGTCCGAGGTGCGCCGTGGTCAAATTTTGGTGCCCGTGGTGCATTTTCGGCCCTTTGTGCAATTTTTGTGCGAAAATAAGACTTTTGGATTTTGGTGTCCCGTGATCCCTGGTGCATTCTTATGCATAAAAAACCATAATTCTTGGAGCACTTTTCATTTTGAGGTCTGTGGTGCCCCATGGTCCGATTTTGGTGCCGATGGTGCATATTCGGCCAATTGTGAAATTTTCGTGCGAAAATAAGACTTTTGGAATTTGGTGCCCCGTCATCCCTGGTGCGTTCTTATGCAAAAAAAATTATAATGCTCGGAACACATTTTCAGTTTTGAAGTTCGTGGTGCCCCGTGGTCCAATTTTCGTGTTTATTTTGCATTTTCGGCCCATTGTGCAATTTTCGTGCGACAATAAGTCTTTTGGGTTTTGGTGCCCCTTGATCCCAGGTGCATTGTTATGCGTAAAAAACCATAATGCTTGGAGCAATTTTCAGTTTTGAGGTCCTTGGTGCCCCGTGGTCCAATTTTGGTGCCGGCGGTGCACTTCGGCCATTTGTGCAATTTTCGTGCGAAAATAAGACTTTTGGATTTTGGTGCCCCGTGATCCCTGGTGCATTCTTATGCATTAAAAATCATAATGCTCGGAGAACTTTCCAGTTTTGAGGTCCGAGGTGCGCCGTGGTCAAATTTTGGTGCCCGTGGTGCATTTTCGGTGATTTGTGAAATTTTCGTGTGAAAATAAGACTTTTGGTTTTTGGTGCCACGTGATCCCTGGTGCATTCTTCTGCACACAAAACTATAAAGCTCGGAACCCTTTTCAGTTTTGAGGTCCGTGGTGCCCCGTGGTTCAATTTTGGTGCCGGTGGTGCATTTTCGACCATTTGTACAATTTTCGTGCGAAAATAAAACTTTTGGGTTTTCGTGCCCCATGATCGCTGGTGCATTCTTATGCATAAAAAACCATAATGCATGGAGCACTTTTCAGTTTTGAGGTCCGATGTGTCCCGTGGTCAAATTTTGGTGTCGTTGTTGCATTTTCGGCCATTTGTGAAATTTTTGTGCGAAAATAAGCCTTTTGGGTTTTGGTGCCCCGTGATCCCAGGTGTATTCTTATGTATAAAAAACCATAATGGTCAGAGCACTTTTCAGTTTTGAGGTTCGTGGTGCCCCGTGGTCCAATTTTCGTGCCGGTGGTGCATTTTTTTCCATTTGCGCAATTTTCGTGCGAAAATAAGACTTTTGGATTTTGGTGCCTCGTGATCCCTGGTGTATTCTTATGCATACAAAACCATAAATCTCAAAACCCTTTTCCGTTTTGAGGTCCGTGGTGCCCTGTGGTCCAATTTTGGTGCCGGTGGTGCATTTTCGACCATTTGTACAATTTTCGTGCGAAAATAAGACTTTTGGGTTTTGGTGCCCTGTCATCCCTGGTGCATTCTTATGCATAAAAAACCATAATGCTCGGACCACTTTTCAGTTTTGAGGTTCGAGGTGCCCTGTGGTCCAATTTTGGTGCCCGTGGTGCATTTTCGGCCCATTGTGCAATTTTTGTGCGAAAATAAGATTTTTAGATTTTGGTGCCCCGTGATCCCTGGTGCATTCTTATGCATAAAAAACCATAATTCTTGGAGCACTTTTCATTTTGAGGTCTGGGGTGCCCCGTGGTCCGATTTTGGTGCCGATGGTGCATATTCGGCCAATTGTGAAATTTTCGTGCGAATATAAGACTTTTGGAATTTGGTGCCCCGTGATTCCTGGTGCATTCTTATGCAAAAAAACTTATAATGCTCAGAACTCTTTTTCAGTTTTGAGGTTCGTGGTGCCCCGTGGTCCAATTTTCGTGTTTATTTTGCATTTTCGGCCCATTGTGCAATTTTCGTGCGAAAATAAGTCTTTTGGGTTTTGGTGCCCCTTGATCCCAGGTGCATTCTAATGCGTAAAAAACCATAATGCTTGGAGCAATTTTCAGTTTTGAGGTCCGTGGTGCCCCGTGGTCCAATTTTGGTGCCGGCGGTGCATTTCGGCCATTTGTGCAATTTTCGTGCGAAAATAAGACTTTTGGATTTTGGTGCCCCGTGATCCCTGGTGCATTCTTATGCATTAAAAATCATAATGCTCGGAGAACTTTCCAGTTTTGAGGTCCGAGGTGCGCCGTGGTCAAATTTTGGTGCCCGTGGTGCATTTTCGGCCCATTGTGCAATTTTTGTGCGAAAATAAGACTTTTGGATTTTGGTGCCCCGTGATCCCTGGTGCATTGTTATGCATAAAAAACCATAATTCTTGGAGCACTTTTCATTTTGAAGTCTATGGTGCCCCATGGTCCGATTTTGGTGCCGATGGTGCATATTCGGCCAATTGTGAAATTTTCGTGCGAAAATAAGACTTTTGGAATTTGGTGCCTCGTCATCCCTGGTGCGTTCTTATGCAAAAAAAATTATAATGCTCGGAACACATTTTCAGTTTTGAGGTTCGTGGTGCCCCGTGGTCCAATTTTCGTGTTTATTTTGCATTTTCGGCCCATTGTGCAATTTTCGTGCGACAATAAATCTTTTGGGTTTTGGTGCCCCTTGATCCCAGGTGCATTGTTATGCGTAAAAAACCATAATGCTTGGAGCAATTTTCAGTTTTGAGGTCCGTGGTGCCCCGTGGTCCAATTTTGGTGCCGGCGGTGCATTTCGGCCATTCGTGCAATTTTCGTGCGAAAATAAGACTTTTGGATTTTGGTGCCCCGTGATCCCTGGTGCATTCTTATGCATTAAAAATCATAATGCTCGGAGAACTTTCCAGTTTTGAGGTCCGAGGTGCGCCGTGGTCAAATTTTGGTGCCCGTGGTGCATTTTCGGTGATTTGTGAAATTTTCGTGTGAAAATAAGACTTTTGGTTTTTGGTGCCACGTGATCCCTGGTGCATTCTTCTGCACACAAAACTATAAAGCTCGGAACCCTTTTCAGTTTTGAGGTCCGTGGTGCCCCGTGGTTCAATTTTGGTGCCGGTGGTGCATTTTCGACCATTTGTACAATTTTCGTGCGAAAATAAAACTTTTGGGTTTTCGTGCCCCATGATCGCTGGTGCATTCTTATGCATAAAAAACCATAATGCATGGAGCACTTTTCAGTTTTGAGGTCCGTTGTGTCCCGTGGTCAAATTTTGGTGTCGTTGTTGCATTTTCGGCCATTTGTGAAATTTTTGTGCGAAAATAAGCCTTTTGGGTTTTGGTGCCCCGTGCTCCCAGGTGTATTCTTATGTATAAAAAACCATAATGGTCAGAGCACTTTTCAGTTTTGAGGTTCGTGGTGCCCCGTGGTCCAATTTTCGTGCCGGTGGTGCATTTTTTTCCATTTGCGCAATTTTCGTGCGAAAATAAGACTTTTGGATTTTGGTGCCTCGTGATCCCTGGTGTATTCTTATGCATACAAAACCATAAATCTCAAAACCCTTTTCCGTTTTGAGGTCCGTGGTGCCCTGTGGTCCAATTTTGGTGCCGGTGGTGCATTTTCGACCATTTGTACAATTTTCGTGCGAAAATAAGACTTTTGGGTTTTGGTGCCCTGTCATCCCTGGTGCATTCTTATGCATAAAAAACCATAATGCTCGGACCACTTTTCAGTTTTGAGGTTCGAGGTGCCCTGTGGTCCAATTTTGGTGCCCGTGGTGCATTTTCGGCCCATTGTGCAATTTTTGTGCGAAAATAAGATTTTTAGATTTTGGTGCCCCGTGATCCCTGGTGCATTCTTATGCATAAAAAACCATAATTCTTGGAGCACTTTTCATTTTGAGGTCTGGGGTGCCCCGTGGTCCGATTTTGGTGCCGATGGTGCATATTCGGCCAATTGTGAAATTTTCGTGCGAATATAAGACTTTTGGAATTTGGTGCCCCGTGATTCCTGGTGCATTCTTATGCAAAAAAACTTATAATGCTCAGAACTCTTTTTCAGTTTTGAGGTTCGTGGTGCCCCGTGGTCCAATTTTCGTGTTTATTTTGCATTTTCGGCCCATTGTGCAATTTTCGTGCGAAAATAAGTCTTTTGGGTTTTGGTGCCCCTTGATCCCAGGTGCATTCTAATGCGTAAAAAACCATAATGCTTGGAGCAATTTTCAGTTTTGAGGTCCGTGGTGCCCCGTGGTCCAATTTTGGTGCCGGCGGTGCATTTCGGCCATTTGTGCAATTTTCGTGCGAAAATAAGACTTTTGGATTTTGGTGCCCCGTGATCCCTGGTGCATTCTTATGCATTAAAAATCATAATGCTCGGAGAACTTTCCAGTTTTGAGGTCCGAGGTGCGCCGTGGTCAAATTTTGGTGCCCGTGGTGCATTTTCGGCCCATTGTGCAATTTTTGTGCGAAAATAAGACTTTTGGATTTTGGTGCCCCGTGATCCCTGGTGCATTGTTATGCATAAAAAACCATAATTCTTGGAGCACTTTTCATTTTGAAGTCTATGGTGCCCCATGGTCCGATTTTGGTGCCGATGGTGCATATTCGGCCAATTGTGAAATTTTCGTGCGAAAATAAGACTTTTGGAATTTGGTGCCTCGTCATCCCTGGTGCGTTCTTATGCAAAAAAAATTATAATGCTCGGAACACATTTTCAGTTTTGAGGTTCGTGGTGCCCCGTGGTCCAATTTTCGTGTTTATTTTGCATTTTCGGCCCATTGTGCAATTTTCGTGCGACAATAAGTCTTTTGGGTTTTGGTGCCCCTTGATCCCAGGTGCATTGTTATGCGTAAAAAACCATAATGCTTGGAGCAATTTTCAGTTTTGAGGTCCGTGGTGCCCCGTGGTCCAATTTTGGTGCCGGCGGTGCATTTCGGCCATTCGTGCAATTTTCGTGCGAAAATAAGACTTTTGGATTTTGGTGCCCCGTGATCCCTGGTGCATTCTTATGCATTAAAAATCATAATGCTCGGAGAACTTTCCAGTTTTGAGGTCCGAGGTGCGCCGTGGTCAAATTTTGGTGCCCGTGGTGCATTTTCGGTGATTTGTGAAATTTTCGTGTGAAAATAAGACTTTTGGTTTTTGGTGCCACGTGATCCCTGGTGCATTCTTCTGCACACAAAACTATAAAGCTCGGAACCCTTTTCAGTTTTGAGGTCCGTGGTGCCCCGTGGTTCAATTTTGGTGCCGGTGGTGCATTTTCGACCATTTGTACAATTTTCGTGCGAAAATAAAACTTTTGGGTTTTCGTGCCCCATGATCGCTGGTGCATTCTTATGCATAAAAAACCATAATGCATGGAGCACTTTTCAGTTTTGAGGTCCGTTGTGTCCCGTGGTCAAATTTTGGTGTCGTTGTTGCATTTTCGGCCATTTGTGAAATTTTTGTGCGAAAATAAGCCTTTTGGGTTTTGGTGCCCCGTGCTCCCAGGTGTATTCTTATGTATAAAAAACCATAATGGTCAGAGCACTTTTCAGTTTTGAGGTTCGTGGTGCCCCGTGGTCCAATTTTCGTGCCGGTGGTGCATTTTTTTCCATTTGCGCAATTTTCGTGCGAAAATAAGACTTTTGGATTTTGGTGCCTCGTGATCCCTGGTGTATTCTTATGCATACAAAACCATAAATCTCAAAACCCTTTTCCGTTTTGAGGTCCGTGGTGCCCTGTGGTCCAATTTTGGTGCCGGTGGTGCATTTTCGACCATTTGTACAATTTTCGTGCGAAAATAAGACTTTTGGGTTTTGGTGCCCTGTCATCCCTGGTGCATTCTTATGCATAAAAAACCATAATGCTCGGACCACTTTTCAGTTTTGAGGTTCGAGGTGCCCTGTGGTCCAATTTTGGTGCCCGTGGTGCATTTTCGGCCCATTGTGCAATTTTTGTGCGAAAATAAGATTTTTAGATTTTGGTGCCCCGTGATCCCTGGTGCATTCTTATGCATAAAAAACCATAATTCTTGGAGCACTTTTCATTTTGAGGTCTGGGGTGCCCCGTGGTCCGATTTTGGTGCCGATGGTGCATATTCGGCCAATTGTGAAATTTTCGTGCGAAAATAAGACTTTTGGAATTTGGTGCCCCGTCATCCCTGGTGCGTTCTTATGCAAAAAAAATTATAATGCTCGGAACACATTTTCAGTTTTGAGGTTCGTGGTGCCCCGTGGTCCAATTTTCGTGTTTATTTTGCATTTTCGGCCCATTGTGCAATTTTCGTGCGACAATAAGTCTTTTGGGTTTTGGTGCCCCTTGATCCCAGGTGCATTGTTATGCGTAAAAAACCATAATGCTTGGAGCAATTTTCAGTTTTGAGGTCCTTGGTGCCCCGTGGTCCAATTTTGGTGCCGGCGGTGCACTTCGGCCATTTGTGCAATTTTCGTGCGAAAATAAGACTTTTGGATTTTGGTGCCCCGTGATCCCTGGTGCATTCTTATGCATTAAAAATCATAATGCTCGGAGAACTTTCCAGTTTTGAGGTCCGAGGTGCGCCGTGGTCAAATTTTGGTGCCCGTGGTGCATTTTCGGTGATTTGTGAAATTTTCGTGTGAAAATAAGACTTTTGGTTTTTGGTGCCACGTGATCCCTGGTGCATTCTTCTGCACACAAAACTATAAAGCTCGGAACCCTTTTCAGTTTTGAGGTCCGTGGTGCCCCGTGGTTCAATTTTGGTGCCGGTGGTGCATTTTCGACCATTTGTACAATTTTCGTGCGAAAATAAAACTTTTGGGTTTTCGTGCCCCATGATCGCTGGTGCATTCTTATGCATAAAAAACCATAATGCATGGAGCACTTTTCAGTTTTGAGGTCCGATGTGTCCCGTGGTCAAATTTTGGTGTCGTTGTTGCATTTTCGGCCATTTGTGAAATTTTTGTGCGAAAATAAGCCTTTTGGGTTTTGGTGCCCCGTGATCCCAGGTGTATTCTTATGTATAAAAAACCATAATGGTCAGAGCACTTTTCAGTTTTGAGGTTCGTGGTGCCCCGTGGTCCAATTTTCGTGCCGGTGGTGCATTTTTTTCCATTTGCGCAATTTTCGTGCGAAAATAAGACTTTTGGATTTTGGTGCCTCGTGATCCCTGGTGTATTCTTATGCATACAAAACCATAAATCTCAAAACCCTTTTCCGTTTTGAGGTCCGTGGTGCCCTGTGGTCCAATTTTGGTGCCGGTGGTGCATTTTCGACCATTTGTACAATTTTCGTGCGAAAATAAGACTTTTGGGTTTTGGTGCCCTGTCATCCCTGGTGCATTCTTATGCATAAAAAACCATAATGCTCGGACCACTTTTCAGTTTTGAGGTTCGAGGTGCCCTGTGGTCCAATTTTGGTGCCCGTGGTGCATTTTCGGCCCATTGTGCAATTTTTGTGCGAAAATAAGATTTTTAGATTTTGGTGCCCCGTGATCCCTGGTGCATTCTTATGCATAAAAAACCATAATTCTTGGAGCACTTTTCATTTTGAGGTCTGGGGTGCCCCGTGGTCCGATTTTGGTGCCGATGGTGCATATTCGGCCAATTGTGAAATTTTCGTGCGAATATAAGACTTTTGGAATTTGGTGCCCCGTGATTCCTGGTGCATTCTTATGCAAAAAAACTTATAATGCTCAGAACTCTTTTTCAGTTTTGAGGTTCGTGGTGCCCCGTGGTCCAATTTTCGTGTTTATTTTGCATTTTCGGCCCATTGTGCAATTTTCGTGCGAAAATAAGTCTTTTGGGTTTTGGTGCCCCTTGATCCCAGGTGCATTCTAATGCGTAAAAAACCATAATGCTTGGAGCAATTTTCAGTTTTGAGGTCCGTGGTGCCCCGTGGTCCAATTTTGGTGCCGGCGGTGCATTTCGGCCATTTGTGCAATTTTCGTGCGAAAATAAGACTTTTGGATTTTGGTGCCCCGTGATCCCTGGTGCATTCTTATGCATTAAAAATCATAATGCTCGGAGAACTTTCCAGTTTTGAGGTCCGAGGTGCGCCGTGGTCAAATTTTGGTGCCCGTGGTGCATTTTCGGCCCATTGTGCAATTTTTGTGCGAAAATAAGACTTTTGGATTTTGGTGCCCCGTGATCCCTGGTGCATTGTTATGCATAAAAAACCATAATTCTTGGAGCACTTTTCATTTTGAAGTCTATGGTGCCCCATGGTCCGATTTTGGTGCCGATGGTGCATATTCGGCCAATTGTGAAATTTTCGTGCGAAAATAAGACTTTTGGAATTTGGTGCCTCGTCATCCCTGGTGCGTTCTTATGCAAAAAAAATTATAATGCTCGGAACACATTTTCAGTTTTGAGGTTCGTGGTGCCCCGTGGTCCAATTTTCGTGTTTATTTTGCATTTTCGGCCCATTGTGCAATTTTCGTGCGACAATAAGTCTTTTGGGTTTTGGTGCCCCTTGATCCCAGGTGCATTGTTATGCGTAAAAAACCATAATGCTTGGAGCAATTTTCAGTTTTGAGGTCCGTGGTGCCCCGTGGTCCAATTTTGGTGCCGGCGGTGCATTTCGGCCATTCGTGCAATTTTCGTGCGAAAATAAGACTTTTGGATTTTGGTGCCCCGTGATCCCTGGTGCATTCTTATGCATTAAAAATCATAATGCTCGGAGAACTTTCCAGTTTTGAGGTCCGAGGTGCGCCGTGGTCAAATTTTGGTGCCCGTGGTGCATTTTCGGTGATTTGTGAAATTTTCGTGTGAAAATAAGACTTTTGGTTTTTGGTGCCACGTGATCCCTGGTGCATTCTTCTGCACACAAAACTATAAAGCTCGGAACCCTTTTCAGTTTTGAGGTCCGTGGTGCCCCGTGGTTCAATTTTGGTGCCGGTGGTGCATTTTCGACCATTTGTACAATTTTCGTGCGAAAATAAAACTTTTGGGTTTTCGTGCCCCATGATCGCTGGTGCATTCTTATGCATAAAAAACCATAATGCATGGAGCACTTTTCAGTTTTGAGGTCCGTTGTGTCCCGTGGTCAAATTTTGGTGTCGTTGTTGCATTTTCGGCCATTTGTGAAATTTTTGTGCGAAAATAAGCCTTTTGGGTTTTGGTGCCCCGTGCTCCCAGGTGTATTCTTATGTATAAAAAACCATAATGGTCAGAGCACTTTTCAGTTTTGAGGTTCGTGGTGCCCCGTGGTCCAATTTTCGTGCCGGTGGTGCATTTTTTTCCATTTGCGCAATTTTCGTGCGAAAATAAGACTTTTGGATTTTGGTGCCTCGTGATCCCTGGTGTATTCTTATGCATACAAAACCATAAATCTCAAAACCCTTTTCCGTTTTGAGGTCCGTGGTGCCCTGTGGTCCAATTTTGGTGCCGGTGGTGCATTTTCGACCATTTGTACAATTTTCGTGCGAAAATAAGACTTTTGGGTTTTGGTGCCCTGTCATCCCTGGTGCATTCTTATGCATAAAAAACCATAATGCTCGGACCACTTTTCAGTTTTGAGGTTCGAGGTGCCCTGTGGTCCAATTTTGGTGCCCGTGGTGCATTTTCGGCCCATTGTGCAATTTTTGTGCGAAAATAAGATTTTTAGATTTTGGTGCCCCGTGATCCCTGGTGCATTCTTATGCATAAAAAACCATAATTCTTGGAGCACTTTTCATTTTGAGGTCTGGGGTGCCCCGTGGTCCGATTTTGGTGCCGATGGTGCATATTCGGCCAATTGTGAAATTTTCGTGCGAATATAAGACTTTTGGAATTTGGTGCCCCGTGATTCCTGGTGCATTCTTATGCAAAAAAACTTATAATGCTCAGAACTCTTTTTCAGTTTTGAGGTTCGTGGTGCCCCGTGGTCCAATTTTCGTGTTTATTTTGCATTTTCGGCCCATTGTGCAATTTTCGTGCGAAAATAAGTCTTTTGGGTTTTGGTGCCCCTTGATCCCAGGTGCATTCTAATGCGTAAAAAACCATAATGCTTGGAGCAATTTTCAGTTTTGAGGTCCGTGGTGCCCCGTGGTCCAATTTTGGTGCCGGCGGTGCATTTCGGCCATTTGTGCAATTTTCGTGCGAAAATAAGACTTTTGGATTTTGGTGCCCCGTGATCCCTGGTGCATTCTTATGCATTAAAAATCATAATGCTCGGAGAACTTTCCAGTTTTGAGGTCCGAGGTGCGCCGTGGTCAAATTTTGGTGCCCGTGGTGCATTTTCGGCCCATTGTGCAATTTTTGTGCGAAAATAAGACTTTTGGATTTTGGTGCCCCGTGATCCCTGGTGCATTGTTATGCATAAAAAACCATAATTCTTGGAGCACTTTTCATTTTGAAGTCTATGGTGCCCCATGGTCCGATTTTGGTGCCGATGGTGCATATTCGGCCAATTGTGAAATTTTCGTGCGAAAATAAGACTTTTGGAATTTGGTGCCTCGTCATCCCTGGTGCGTTCTTATGCAAAAAAAATTATAATGCTCGGAACACATTTTCAGTTTTGAGGTTCGTGGTGCCCCGTGGTCCAATTTTCGTGTTTATTTTGCATTTTCGGCCCATTGTGCAATTTTCGTGCGACAATAAGTCTTTTGGGTTTTGGTGCCCCTTGATCCCAGGTGCATTGTTATGCGTAAAAAACCATAATGCTTGGAGCAATTTTCAGTTTTGAGGTCCGTGGTGCCCCGTGGTCCAATTTTGGTGCCGGCGGTGCATTTCGGCCATTCGTGCAATTTTCGTGCGAAAATAAGACTTTTGGATTTTGGTGCCCCGTGATCCCTGGTGCATTCTTATGCATTAAAAATCATAATGCTCGGAGAACTTTCCAGTTTTGAGGTCCGAGGTGCGCCGTGGTCAAATTTTGGTGCCCGTGGTGCATTTTCGGTGATTTGTGAAATTTTCGTGTGAAAATAAGACTTTTGGTTTTTGGTGCCACGTGATCCCTGGTGCATTCTTCTGCACACAAAACTATAAAGCTCGGAACCCTTTTCAGTTTTGAGGTCCGTGGTGCCCCGTGGTTCAATTTTGGTGCCGGTGGTGCATTTTCGACCATTTGTACAATTTTCGTGCGAAAATAAAACTTTTGGGTTTTCGTGCCCCATGATCGCTGGTGCATTCTTATGCATAAAAAACCATAATGCATGGAGCACTTTTCAGTTTTGAGGTCCGTTGTGTCCCGTGGTCAAATTTTGGTGTCGTTGTTGCATTTTCGGCCATTTGTGAAATTTTTGTGCGAAAATAAGCCTTTTGGGTTTTGGTGCCCCGTGCTCCCAGGTGTATTCTTATGTATAAAAAACCATAATGGTCAGAGCACTTTTCAGTTTTGAGGTTCGTGGTGCCCCGTGGTCCAATTTTCGTGCCGGTGGTGCATTTTTTTCCATTTGCGCAATTTTCGTGCGAAAATAAGACTTTTGGATTTTGGTGCCTCGTGATCCCTGGTGTATTCTTATGCATACAAAACCATAAATCTCAAAACCCTTTTCCGTTTTGAGGTCCGTGGTGCCCTGTGGTCCAATTTTGGTGCCGGTGGTGCATTTTCGACCATTTGTACAATTTTCGTGCGAAAATAAGACTTTTGGGTTTTGGTGCCCTGTCATCCCTGGTGCATTCTTATGCATAAAAAACCATAATGCTCGGACCACTTTTCAGTTTTGAGGTTCGAGGTGCCCTGTGGTCCAATTTTGGTGCCCGTGGTGCATTTTCGGCCCATTGTGCAATTTTTGTGCGAAAATAAGATTTTTAGATTTTGGTGCCCCGTGATCCCTGGTGCATTCTTATGCATAAAAAACCATAATTCTTGGAGCACTTTTCATTTTGAGGTCTGGGGTGCCCCGTGGTCCGATTTTGGTGCCGATGGTGCATATTCGGCCAATTGTGAAATTTTCGTGCGAAAATAAGACTTTTGGAATTTGGTGCCCCGTCATCCCTGGTGCGTTCTTATGCAAAAAAAATTATAATGCTCGGAACACATTTTCAGTTTTGAGGTTCGTGGTGCCCCGTGGTCCAATTTTCGTGTTTATTTTGCATTTTCGGCCCATTGTGCAATTTTCGTGCGACAATAAGTCTTTTGGGTTTTGGTGCCCCTTGATCCCAGGTGCATTGTTATGCGTAAAAAACCATAATGCTTGGAGCAATTTTCAGTTTTGAGGTCCTTGGTGCCCCGTGGTCCAATTTTGGTGCCGGCGGTGCACTTCGGCCATTTGTGCAATTTTCGTGCGAAAATAAGACTTTTGGATTTTGGTGCCCCGTGATCCCTGGTGCATTCTTATGCATTAAAAATCATAATGCTCGGAGAACTTTCCAGTTTTGAGGTCCGAGGTGCGCCGTGGTCAAATTTTGGTGCCCGTGGTGCATTTTCGGTGATTTGTGAAATTTTCGTGTGAAAATAAGACTTTTGGTTTTTGGTGCCACGTGATCCCTGGTGCATTCTTCTGCACACAAAACTATAAAGCTCGGAACCCTTTTCAGTTTTGAGGTCCGTGGTGCCCCGTGGTTCAATTTTGGTGCCGGTGGTGCATTTTCGACCATTTGTACAATTTTCGTGCGAAAATAAAACTTTTGGGTTTTCGTGCCCCATGATCGCTGGTGCATTCTTATGCATAAAAAACCATAATGCATGGAGCACTTTTCAGTTTTGAGGTCCGATGTGTCCCGTGGTCAAATTTTGGTGTCGTTGTTGCATTTTCGGCCATTTGTGAAATTTTTGTGCGAAAATAAGCCTTTTGGGTTTTGGTGCCCCGTGATCCCAGGTGTATTCTTATGTATAAAAAACCATAATGGTCAGAGCACTTTTCAGTTTTGAGGTTCGTGGTGCCCCGTGGTCCAATTTTCGTGCCGGTGGTGCATTTTTTTCCATTTGCGCAATTTTCGTGCGAAAATAAGACTTTTGGATTTTGGTGCCTCGTGATCCCTGGTGTATTCTTATGCATACAAAACCATAAATCTCAAAACCCTTTTCCGTTTTGAGGTCCGTGGTGCCCTGTGGTCCAATTTTGGTGCCGGTGGTGCATTTTCGACCATTTGTACAATTTTCGTGCGAAAATAAGACTTTTGGGTTTTGGTGCCCTGTCATCCCTGGTGCATTCTTATGCATAAAAAACCATAATGCTCGGACCACTTTTCAGTTTTGAGGTTCGAGGTGCCCTGTGGTCCAATTTTGGTGCCCGTGGTGCATTTTCGGCCCATTGTGCAATTTTTGTGCGAAAATAAGATTTTTAGATTTTGGTGCCCCGTGATCCCTGGTGCATTCTTATGCATAAAAAACCATAATTCTTGGAGCACTTTTCATTTTGAGGTCTGGGGTGCCCCGTGGTCCGATTTTGGTGCCGATGGTGCATATTCGGCCAATTGTGAAATTTTCGTGCGAATATAAGACTTTTGGAATTTGGTGCCCCGTGATTCCTGGTGCATTCTTATGCAAAAAAACTTATAATGCTCAGAACTCTTTTTCAGTTTTGAGGTTCGTGGTGCCCCGTGGTCCAATTTTCGTGTTTATTTTGCATTTTCGGCCCATTGTGCAATTTTCGTGCGAAAATAAGTCTTTTGGGTTTTGGTGCCCCTTGATCCCAGGTGCATTCTAATGCGTAAAAAACCATAATGCTTGGAGCAATTTTCAGTTTTGAGGTCCGTGGTGCCCCGTGGTCCAATTTTGGTGCCGGCGGTGCATTTCGGCCATTTGTGCAATTTTCGTGCGAAAATAAGACTTTTGGATTTTGGTGCCCCGTGATCCCTGGTGCATTCTTATGCATTAAAAATCATAATGCTCGGAGAACTTTCCAGTTTTGAGGTCCGAGGTGCGCCGTGGTCAAATTTTGGTGCCCGTGGTGCATTTTCGGCCCATTGTGCAATTTTTGTGCGAAAATAAGACTTTTGGATTTTGGTGCCCCGTGATCCCTGGTGCATTGTTATGCATAAAAAACCATAATTCTTGGAGCACTTTTCATTTTGAAGTCTATGGTGCCCCATGGTCCGATTTTGGTGCCGATGGTGCATATTCGGCCAATTGTGAAATTTTCGTGCGAAAATAAGACTTTTGGAATTTGGTGCCTCGTCATCCCTGGTGCGTTCTTATGCAAAAAAAATTATAATGCTCGGAACACATTTTCAGTTTTGAGGTTCGTGGTGCCCCGTGGTCCAATTTTCGTGTTTATTTTGCATTTTCGGCCCATTGTGCAATTTTCGTGCGACAATAAGTCTTTTGGGTTTTGGTGCCCCTTGATCCCAGGTGCATTGTTATGCGTAAAAAACCATAATGCTTGGAGCAATTTTCAGTTTTGAGGTCCGTGGTGCCCCGTGGTCCAATTTTGGTGCCGGCGGTGCATTTCGGCCATTCGTGCAATTTTCGTGCGAAAATAAGACTTTTGGATTTTGGTGCCCCGTGATCCCTGGTGCATTCTTATGCATTAAAAATCATAATGCTCGGAGAACTTTCCAGTTTTGAGGTCCGAGGTGCGCCGTGGTCAAATTTTGGTGCCCGTGGTGCATTTTCGGTGATTTGTGAAATTTTCGTGTGAAAATAAGACTTTTGGTTTTTGGTGCCACGTGATCCCTGGTGCATTCTTCTGCACACAAAACTATAAAGCTCGGAACCCTTTTCAGTTTTGAGGTCCGTGGTGCCCCGTGGTTCAATTTTGGTGCCAGTGGTGCATTTTCGACCATTTGTACAATTTTCGTGCGAAAATAAAACTTTTGGGTTTTCGTGCCCCATGATCGCTGGTGCATTCTTATGCATAAAAAACCATAATGCATGGAGCACTTTTCAGTTTTGAGGTCCGTTGTGTCCCGTGGTCAAATTTTGGTGTCGTTGTTGCATTTTCGGCCATTTGTGAAATTTTTGTGCGAAAATAAGCCTTTTGGGTTTTGGTGCCCCGTGCTCCCAGGTGTATTCTTATGTATAAAAAACCATAATGGTCAGAGCACTTTTCAGTTTTGAGGTTCGTGGTGCCCCGTGGTCCAATTTTCGTGCCGGTGGTGCATTTTTTTCCATTTGCGCAATTTTCGTGCGAAAATAAGACTTTTGGATTTTGGTGCCTCGTGATCCCTGGTGTATTCTTATGCATACAAAACCATAAATCTCAAAACCCTTTTCCGTTTTGAGGTCCGTGGTGCCCTGTGGTCCAATTTTGGTGCCGGTGGTGCATTTTCGACCATTTGTACAATTTTCGTGCGAAAATAAGACTTTTGGGTTTTGGTGCCCTGTCATCCCTGGTGCATTCTTATGCATAAAAAACCATAATGCTCGGACCACTTTTCAGTTTTGAGGTTCGAGGTGCCCTGTGGTCCAATTTTGGTGCCCGTGGTGCATTTTCGGCCCATTGTGCAATTTTTGTGCGAAAATAAGATTTTTAGATTTTGGTGCCCCGTGATCCCTGGTGCATTCTTATGCATAAAAAACCATAATTCTTGGAGCACTTTTCATTTTGAGGTCTGGGGTGCCCCGTGGTCCGATTTTGGTGCCGATGGTGCATATTCGGCCAATTGTGAAATTTTCGTGCGAATATAAGACTTTTGGAATTTGGTGCCCCGTGATTCCTGGTGCATTCTTATGCAAAAAAACTTATAATGCTCAGAACTCTTTTTCAGTTTTGAGGTTCGTGGTGCCCCGTGGTCCAATTTTCGTGTTTATTTTGCATTTTCGGCCCATTGTGCAATTTTCGTGCGAAAATAAGTCTTTTGGGTTTTGGTGCCCCTTGATCCCAGGTGCATTCTAATGCGTAAAAAACCATAATGCTTGGAGCAATTTTCAGTTTTGAGGTCCGTGGTGCCCCGTGGTCCAATTTTGGTGCCGGCGGTGCATTTCGGCCATTTGTGCAATTTTCGTGCGAAAATAAGACTTTTGGATTTTGGTGCCCCGTGATCCCTGGTGCATTCTTATGCATTAAAAATCATAATGCTCGGAGAACTTTCCAGTTTTGAGGTCCGAGGTGCGCCGTGGTCAAATTTTGGTGCCCGTGGTGCATTTTCGGCCCATTGTGCAATTTTTGTGCGAAAATAAGACTTTTGGATTTTGGTGCCCCGTGATCCCTGGTGCATTGTTATGCATAAAAAACCATAATTCTTGGAGCACTTTTCATTTTGAAGTCTATGGTGCCCCATGGTCCGATTTTGGTGCCGATGGTGCATATTCGGCCAATTGTGAAATTTTCGTGCGAAAATAAGACTTTTGGAATTTGGTGCCTCGTCATCCCTGGTGCGTTCTTATGCAAAAAAAATTATAATGCTCGGAACACATTTTCAGTTTTGAGGTTCGTGGTGCCCCGTGGTCCAATTTTCGTGTTTATTTTGCATTTTCGGCCCATTGTGCAATTTTCGTGCGACAATAAGTCTTTTGGGTTTTGGTGCCCCTTGATCCCAGGTGCATTGTTATGCGTAAAAAACCATAATGCTTGGAGCAATTTTCAGTTTTGAGGTCCGTGGTGCCCCGTGGTCCAATTTTGGTGCCGGCGGTGCATTTCGGCCATTCGTGCAATTTTCGTGCGAAAATAAGACTTTTGGATTTTGGTGCCCCGTGATCCCTGGTGCATTCTTATGCATTAAAAATCATAATGCTCGGAGAACTTTCCAGTTTTGAGGTCCGAGGTGCGCCGTGGTCAAATTTTGGTGCCCGTGGTGCATTTTCGGTGATTTGTGAAATTTTCGTGTGAAAATAAGACTTTTGGTTTTTGGTGCCACGTGATCCCTGGTGCATTCTTCTGCACACAAAACTATAAAGCTCGGAACCCTTTTCAGTTTTGAGGTCCGTGGTGCCCCGTGGTTCAATTTTGGTGCCGGTGGTGCATTTTCGACCATTTGTACAATTTTCGTGCGAAAATAAAACTTTTGGGTTTTCGTGCCCCATGATCGCTGGTGCATTCTTATGCATAAAAAACCATAATGCATGGAGCACTTTTCAGTTTTGAGGTCCGTTGTGTCCCGTGGTCAAATTTTGGTGTCGTTGTTGCATTTTCGGCCATTTGTGAAATTTTTGTGCGAAAATAAGCCTTTTGGGTTTTGGTGCCCCGTGCTCCCAGGTGTATTCTTATGTATAAAAAACCATAATGGTCAGAGCACTTTTCAGTTTTGAGGTTCGTGGTGCCCCGTGGTCCAATTTTCGTGCCGGTGGTGCATTTTTTTCCATTTGCGCAATTTTCGTGCGAAAATAAGACTTTTGGATTTTGGTGCCTCGTGATCCCTGGTGTATTCTTATGCATACAAAACCATAAATCTCAAAACCCTTTTCCGTTTTGAGGTCCGTGGTGCCCTGTGGTCCAATTTTGGTGCCGGTGGTGCATTTTCGACCATTTGTACAATTTTCGTGCGAAAATAAGACTTTTGGGTTTTGGTGCCCTGTCATCCCTGGTGCATTCTTATGCATAAAAAACCATAATGCTCGGACCACTTTTCAGTTTTGAGGTTCGAGGTGCCCTGTGGTCCAATTTTGGTGCCCGTGGTGCATTTTCGGCCCATTGTGCAATTTTTGTGCGAAAATAAGATTTTTAGATTTTGGTGCCCCGTGATCCCTGGTGCATTCTTATGCATAAAAAACCATAATTCTTGGAGCACTTTTCATTTTGAGGTCTGGGGTGCCCCGTGGTCCGATTTTGGTGCCGATGGTGCATATTCGGCCAATTGTGAAATTTTCGTGCGAATATAAGACTTTTGGAATTTGGTGCCCCGTGATTCCTGGTGCATTCTTATGCAAAAAAACTTATAATGCTCGGAACTCTTTTTCAGTTTTGAGGTTCGTGGTGCCCCGTGGTCCAATTTTCGTGTTTATTTTGCATTTTCGGCCCATTGTGCAATTTTCGTGCGAAAATAAGTCTTTTGGGTTTTGGTGCCCCTTGATCCCAGGTGCATTCTAATGCGTAAAAAACCATAATGCTTGGAGCAATTTTCAGTTTTGAGGTCCGTGGTGCCCCGTGGTCCAATTTTGGTGCCGGCGGTGCATTTCGGCCATTTGTGCAATTTTCGTGCGAAAATAAGACTTTTGGATTTTGGTGCCCCGTGATCCCTGGTGCATTCTTATGCATTAAAAATCATAATGCTCGGAGAACTTTCCAGTTTTGAGGTCCGAGGTGCGCCGTGGTCAAATTTTGGTGCCCGTGGTGCATTTTCGGCCCATTGTGCAATTTTTGTGCGAAAATAAGACTTTTGGATTTTGGTGCCCCGTGATCCCTGGTGCATTCTTATGCATAAAAAACCATAATTCTTGGAGCACTTTTCATTTTGAGGTCTGTGGTGCCCCATGGTCCGATTTTGGTGCCGATGGTGCATATTCGGCCAATTGTGAAATTTTCGTGCGAAAATAAGACTTTTGGAATTTGGTGCCCCATCATCCCTGGTGCGTTCTTATGCAAAAAAAATTATAATGCTCGGAACACATTTTCAGTTTTGAGGTTCGTGGTTCCCGTTGGTCCAATTTTCGTGTTTATTTTGCATTTTCGGCCCATTGTGCAATTTTCGTGCGACAATAAGTCTTTTGGGTTTTGGTGCCCCTTGATCCCAGGTGCATTGTTATGCGTAAAAAACCATAATGCTTGGAGCAATTTTCAGTTTTGAGGTCCGTGGTGCCCCGTGGTCCAATTTTGGTGCCGGCGGTGCATTTCGGCCGTTTGTGCAATTTTCGTGCGAAAATAAGACTTTTGGGTTTTGGTGCCCTGTGATCCCTGGTGCCTTCTTATGCATTAAAAATCCTAATGCTCGGAGAACTTTCCTGTTTTGAGGTCCGAGGTGCGCCGTGGTCAAATTTTGGTGCCCGTGGTGCATTTTCGGCGATTTGTGAAATTTTCGTGTGAAAATAAGACTTTTGGTTTTTGGTGCCACGTGATCCCTAGTGCATTCTTCTGCATACAACACAATAAAGCTCGGAACCCTTTTCAGTTTTGAGGTCCGTGGTGCCCCGTGGTCCAATTTTGGTGCCGGTGGTGCATTTTCGACCATTTGTACAATTTTCGTGCGAAAATAAAACTTTTGGGTTTTCGTGCCCCATGATCGCTGGTGCATTCTTATGCATAAAAAACCATAATGCATGGAGCACTTTTCAGTTTTGAGGTCTGTTGTGTCCCGTGGTCAAATTTTGGTGTCGTTGTTGCATTTTCGGCCATTTGTGAAATTTTTGTGCGAAAATAAGCCTTTTGGGTTTTGGTGCCCCGTGATCCCCGGTGCATTCTTATGTATAAAAAACCATAATGGTCAGAGCACTTTTCAGTTTTGAGGTCCGTGGTTCCCCGTGGTCCAATTTTCGTGCCGGTGGTGCATTTTTTGCCATTTGCGCAATTTTCATGCGAAAATAAGACTTTTGGATTTTGGTGCCTCTTGATCCCTGGTGCATTCTTATGCATACAAAACCATAAAGCTCAAAACCCTTTTCCGTTTTGAGGTCCGTGGTGCCCTGTAGTCCAATTTTGGTGCCGGCGGTGCATTTTCGGCCATTTGTTCAATTTTCGTGCGAAAATAAGACTTTTGGGTTTTGGTGCCCTGTCATCCCTGGTGTATTCTTATGCATAAAAAACCATAATGCTCGGAGTACTTTTCAGTTTTGAGGTTCGAGGTGCCCTGTGGTCCAATTTTGGTGCCCGTGGTGCATTTTCGGCCCATTGTGCAATTTTTGTGCGAAGATAAGACTTTTGGATTTTGGTGCCCCGTGATCCCTGGTGCATTCTTATGCATAAAAAACCGTAATTCTTGGAGCACTTTTCATTTTGAGGTCTGTGGTGCCCCGTGGCCCGATTTTGGTGCCGATGGTGCATATTCGGCCAATTGTGAAATTTTCGTGACAAAATAAGACTTTTGGAATTTGGTGCCCCGTGATTCCTGGTGCATTCTTATGCAAAAAAACTTATAATGCTCGGAACTCTTTTTCAGTTTTGAGGTTCGTGGTGCCCCGTGGTCCAATTTTCGTGTTTATTTTGCATTTTCGGCCCATTGTGCAATTTTCGTGCGAAAATAAGTCTTTTGGGTTTTGGTGCCCCTTGATCCCAGGTGCATTCTAATGCGTAAAAAACCATAATGCTTGGAGCAATTTTCAGTTTTGAGGTCCGTGGTGCCCCGTGGTCCAATTTTGGTGCCGGCGGTGCATTTCGGCCGTTTGTGCAATTTTCGTGCGAAAATAAGACTTTTGGGTTTTGGTGCCCTGTGATCCCTGGTGCCTTCTTATGCATTAAAAATCCTAATGCTCGGAGAACTTTCCTGTTTTGAGGTCCGAGGTGCGCCGTGGTCAAATTTTGGTGCCCGTGGTGCATTTTCGGCGATTTGTGAAATTTTCGTGTGAAAATAAGACTTTTGGTTTTTGGTGCCACGTGATCCCTAGTGCATTCTTCTGCATACAACACAATAAAGCTCGGAACCCTTTTCAGTTTTGAGGTCCGTGGTGCCCCGTGGTCCAATTTTGGTGCCGGTGGTGCATTTTCGACCATTTGTACAATTTTCGTGCGAAAATAAAACTTTTGGGTTTTCGTGCCCCATGATCGCTGGTGCATTCTTATGCATAAAAAACCATAATGCATGGAGCACTTTTCAGTTTTGAGGTCTGTTGTGTCCCGTGGTCAAATTTTGGTGTCGTTGTTGCATTTTCGGCCATTTGTGAAATTTTTGTGCGAAAATAAGCCTTTTGGGTTTTGGTGCCCCGTGATCCCCGGTGCATTCTTATGTATAAAAAACCATAATGGTCAGAGCACTTTTCAGTTTTGAGGTCCGTGGTTCCCCGTGGTCCAATTTTCGTGCCGGTGGTGCATTTTTTGCCATTTGCGCAATTTTCATGCGAAAATAAGACTTTTGGATTTTGGTGCCTCTTGATCCCTGGTGCATTCTTATGCATACAAAACCATAAAGCTCAAAACCCTTTTCCGTTTTGAGGTCCGTGGTGCCCTGTAGTCCAATTTTGGTGCCGGCGGTGCATTTTCGGCCATTTGTTCAATTTTCGTGCGAAAATAAGACTTTTGGGTTTTGGTGCCCTGTCATCCCTGGTGTATTCTTATGCATAAAAAACCATAATGCTCGGAGTACTTTTCAGTTTTGAGGTTCGAGGTGCCCTGTGGTCCAATTTTGGTGCCCGTGGTGCATTTTCGGCCCATTGTGCAATTTTTGTGCGAAGATAAGACTTTTGGATTTTGGTGCCCCGTGATCCCTGGTGCATTCTTATGCATAAAAAACCGTAATTCTTGGAGCACTTTTCATTTTGAGGTCTGTGGTGCCCCGTGGCCCGATTTTGGTGCCGATGGTGCATATTCGGCCAATTGTGAAATTTTCGTGACAAAATAAGACTTTTGGATTTTGGTGCCCCGTGATCCCTGGTGCATTCTTATGCAAAAAAAATTATAATGCTCGGAACTCTTTTTCAGTTTTGAGGTTCGTGGTGCCCCGTGGATTAATTTTCGTGTTTAGTTTACTTTTTCGGTCCATTGTGCAATTTTCGTGCGAAAATAAGTCTTTTGGGTTTTGGTGCCCCTTGATCCCAGGTGCATTCTTATGCGTAAAAAACCATAATGATTGGAGCAATTTTCAGTTTTGAGGTCCGTGGTGCCCCGTGGTCCAATTTTGGTGCCGGCGGTGCATTTCGGCCATTTGTGCAATTTTCGTGCGAAAATAAGACTTTTGGGTTTTGGTGTCCCGTGATCCCTGGTGCATTCTTATGCATTAAAAATCATAATGCTCAGAGAACTTTCCAGTTTTGAGGTCCGAGGTGCGCCGTGGTCAAATTTTTGTGCCCGTGGTGCATTTTCGGCGATTTGTGAAATTTTCGTGTGAAAATAAGACTTTTGGTTTTTGGTGCCACGTGATCCCTAGTGCAATCTTCTGCATACAAAACCATAAAGCTCGGAACCCTTTTCAGTTTTGAGGTCCGTGGTGCCCCGTGGTCCAATTTTGGTGCCGGTGGTGCATTTTCGACCATTTGTACAATTTTCGTGCGAAAATAAAACTTTCGGGTTTTCGTGCCCCATGATGGCTGGTGCATTCTTATGCATAAAAAACCATAATGCATGGAGCACTTTTTAGTTTTGAGGTCCGTTGTGTCCCGTGGTCAAATTTTTGTGTCGTTGTTGCATTTTCGGCCATTTGTGAAATTTTTGTGCGAAAATAAGCCTTTTGGGTTTTGGTGCCCCGTGATTCCAGGTGCATTCTTATGTATAAAAAACCATAATGTCCAGAGCACTCTTCAGTTTTGAGGTCCGTGGTGCCCCGTGGTCCAATTTTCGTGCCGGTGGTGCATTTTTTGCCATTTGCGCAATTTTCGTGCAAAAATAAGACTTTTGGATTTTGGTACCTCGTGATCCCTGGTTCATTCTTATGCATACAAAACCATAAAGCCCAAAACCCTTTTCCGTTTTGAGGTCCGTGGTGCCCCGTGGTCCAATTTTCGTGCCGGTGGTGCATTTTTTGCCATTTGCGCAATTTTCGTGCAAAAATAAGACTTTTGGATTTTGGTACCTCGTGATCCCTGGTTCATTCTTATGCATACAAAACCATAAAGCCCAAAACCCTTTTCCGTTTTGAGGTCCGTGGTGCCCTGTGGTCCAATTTTGGTGCCGGTGGTGCATTTTCGACCATTTGTACAATTTTCGTGCGAAAATAAGACTTTTGGGTTTTGGTGCCCTGTCATCCCTGGTGCATTCTTATGCATAAAAAACCATAATGCTCGGAGCACTTTTCAGTTTTGAGGTTCGAGGTGCCCTGTGGTCCAATTTTGGTGCCCGTGGTGCATTTTCGGCCCATTGTGCAATTTTTGTGCGAAAATAAGACTTTTGGATTTTGGTGCCCCGTGATCCCTGGTGCATTCTTATGCATAAAAAACCACAATTCTTTGAGCACTTTTCATTTTGAAGTCTGTGGTGCCCCGTGGTCCGATTTTGGTGCCGATGGTGCACATTCGTCCAATTGTGAAATTTTCGTGCGAAAATAAGACTTTTGGATTTTGGTGCCCCGTGATCCCTGGTGCGTTCTTATGCAAAAAAAATTATAATGCTCGGAACTCTTTTTCAGTTTTGAGGTTCGTGGTGCCCCGTGGTCCAATTTTTGTGTTTACTTTGCATTTTCGGCCCATTGTGCAATTTTCGTGCGAAAATAAGTCTTTTGGGTTTTGGTGCCCCTTGATCCCAGGTGCATTCTTATGCGTAAAAAACCGTAATGCTAGGAGCAATTTTCAGTTTTGAGGTCCGTGGTGCCCCGTGGTCCAATTTTGGTACCGGCGGTGCATTTCGGCCATTTGTGCAATTTTCGTGCGAAAATAAGACTTTTGGGTTTTGGTGCCCCGTGATCCTTGGTGCATTCTTATGCATTAAAAATCATAATGCTCGGAGAACTTTCCAGTTTTGAGGTCCGAGGTGCGCCGTGGTCAAATTTTGGTGCCCGTGGTGCATTTTCGGCGATTTGTGAAATTTTTGTGTGAAAATAAGACTTTAGGTTTTTGGTGCCACATGATCCCTGGTGCATTCTTCTGCATACAAAACCATAAAGCTCGGAATCCTTTTCAGTTTTGAGGTCCATGGTGCCCCGTGGTCCAATTTTGGTGCCGGTGGTGCATTTTCGACCATTTGTACAATTTTCATGCGAAAATAAAACTTTTGGGTTTTCTTGCCCCATGATCGCTGGTGCATTCTTATGCATAAATAACCATAATGCATGGAGCACTTTTCAGTTTTGAGGTCCATTGTGTCCCGTGGTCAAATTTTGGTGTCGTTGTTGCATTTTCGGCCATTTGTGAAATTTTTGTGCGAAAATAAGCCTTTTGGGTTTTGGTGCCCCATGATCCCAGGTGCATTCTTATGTATAAAAAACCAAAATGTTCAGAGCACTTTTCAGTTATGAGGTCCGTGGTGCCCCATGGTCCAATTTTCGTGCCGGTGGTGCATTTTTTGCCATTTGCGCAATCTTCGTGCGAAAATAAGACTTTTGGATTTTGGTGCCTCGTGATCCCTGGTGCATTCTTATGCATACAAAACCATAAAGCTCAAAACCCTTTTCCGTTTTGAGGTCCGTGGTGCCCTGTGGTCCAATTTTGGTGCCGGTGGTGCATTTTCGACCATTTGTACAATTTTCATGCGAAAATAAGACTTTTGGGTTTTGGTGCCCTGTCATCCCTGGTGCATTCTTATGCATAAAAAACCATAATGCTCAGAGCACTTTTCAGTTTTGAGGATCGAGGTGCCCTGTGGTTCAATTTTGGTGCCCGTGGTGCATTTTCGGCCCATTGTGCAATTCTTGTGAGAAAATAAGACTTTTGGATTTTGGTGCCCCGTGATCCCTGGTGCATTCTTATGCATAAAAAACCATAATTCTTGGAGCACTTTTCATTTTGAGGTCTGTGGTGCCCCGTGGTCCGATTTTGGTGCCGATGGTGCATATTCGGCCAATTGTGAAATTTTCGTGCGAAAATAAGACTTTTGGATTTTGGTGCCCCGTGATCCGTGGTGCGTTCTTATACAAAAAAAATTATAATGCTCGGAACTCTTTTTCAGTTTTGAGGTTCGTGGTGCCCCGTGGTCCAATTTTCGTGTTTATTTTGCATTTTCGGCCCATTGTGCAATTTTCGTGCGAAAATAAGTCTTTTGGGTTTTGGTGCCCCTTGATCCCAAGTGCATTCTTATGCGTAAAAAACCATAATGCTTGGAGCAATTTTCAGTTTTGAGGTCCGTGGTGCCCCGTGGTCCAATTTTGGTGCCGGCGGTGCATTTCGGCCATTTGTGCAATTTTCGTGCGAAAATAAGACTTTTGGGTTTTGGTGCCCCGTGATCCCTGGTGCATTCTTATGCATTAAAAATCATAATGCTCGGAGAACTTTCCAGTTTTGAGGTCCGAGGTGCGCCGTGGTCAAATTTTGGTGCCCGTGGTGCATTTTCTACGATTTGTGAAATTTTCGTGTGAAAATAAGACTTTTGGTTTTTGGTGCCACGTGATCCCTGGTGCATTCTTCTGCATACAAAACCATAAAGCTCTGAACCCTTTTCAGTTTTGAGGTCCGTGGTGCCCCGTGGTCCAATTCTGGTGCCGGTGGTGCATTTTCGACCATTTGTACAATTTTTGTGCGAAAATAAAACTTTTGGGTTTTCGTGCCCCATGATCCCTGGTGCATTCTTATGCATAAAAAACCATAATGCATGGAGCACTTTTAAGTTTTGAGGTTCGTTGTGTCCCGTGGTCAAGTTTTGGTGTCGTTGTTGCATTTTCGGTCATTTGTGAAATTTTTGTGCGAAAATAAGCCTTTTGGGTTTTGGTGCCCCGTGATCCCAGGTGCATTCTTATGTATAAAAAACCATAATGGTCAGAGCACTTTTCAGTTTTGAGGTCCGTGGTGCCCCGTGGTCCAATTTTCGTGCCGGTGGTGCAGTTTTTGCCATTTGCGCAATTTTCGTGCGAAAATAAGACTTTTGGATTTTGGTGCCTCGTGATCCCTGGTGCATTCTTATGCATACAAAACCATAAAGCTCAAAACCCTTTTCCGTTTTGAGGTCCATGGTTCCCTGTGGTCCAATTTTGGTGCCGGTGGTGCATTTTCGACCATTTGTACAATTTTCGTGCGAAAATAAGACTTTTGGGTTTTGGTGCCCCGTGATCCCTGCTGCATTCTTATGCACAAAAAACCATCATGTTCAGAGCACTTTTCAGTTTTGAGGTCCGTCGTAGCCCATGGTCCAATATTGGTGCCGGTGGTGCATTTTTGGCCTTTTGTGCAATTTTCGTGCGAAAATAAGACTTTTGGGTATTGGTTCACCGTGATCCTTGGTGCATTCTTATCCATAAAAAACCATAATGCTCGGAGGACTTTCAGTTTTGAGGTCCGAGGTACCCCGTGGTCCAATATTGGTGCCCGTGGTGCATTTTCCGCCCATTGTGCAATTTTCGCGAGAAAATAAGACTTTTGGGTTTTGGTTCCCCGTGATCCTTGGTGCATTCATATCCATAAAAAATCATAATGCTCGGAGGACTTTTTAGTTTTGAGGTCCGAGGTGCCCGTAATCCAATTTTGGTGCCGGTGGTGCAGTTTCGGCCATTTGTTCAATTTTTGTGCGAAAATAAGACTTTTGGGTTTTGGTGCCCCATGATCCCTAGTGCATTCTTATGCATAAAAAACCATAATGCTTGGAGCACTTTTCAGTTTTAAGGTCCGAGGTACCCCGTGGTCCAATTTTGGTGTCAGTGGTGCATTTTCGGCCTTTTGTGCAATTTTCGTGCAAAAATAAGACTTTTGGGTATTGGTGCCGCGTGATCCCTGGTGCTTTCTTATCCATAAAAAAACCATAATGCTTGTAACTCTTTTCAGTTTTAAGGTCTGTGCTTCCCCGTGGTCCAATTTTTGTGTCGGTGGTGCATTTTCGGCCATTTGTGCAATTTTCATGTGAAAATAAGACTTTTGGGTTTTGGTGGCCCGTGATCCCTGGTGCATTCTTATGCATAAAAAACCATAATGTTCGAAGCACTTTTCAGTTTTGAGGTCCGAGGTGCACCGTGGTCCAATTTTTGTGCCCGTTGTTCATTTTCGGCCCATTGTGCAATCTTAGTGCGAAAATAAGACTTTTGGGTTTTGGTGCCCCGTAATCCATGGTGCATTCTTATGCATAAAAAACCATAATGCTCAACACACTTTTCAGTTTTCAGGTTCGTGGTGCCCCGTGGTCCAATTTTGGTGCCGATGGTGCATTTTCTGCCATTTGTACAAGTTTCATGCGAAAATAAGACTTTTGGGTTTTGGTGCCCTGTGATCCCTGGTGCATTCCTATGCATAAAAACCCACAATGCTCGGAGAACTTTCCATTTTTGAGCTCTGAGGTGCCCCGTTGCCAAATTTTGGTGCCCGTGGTTCATTTTCGGTCGTTTGTGCAATTTTCGTGCGAAAATAAGACTTTTGGATTTTGGTGCCCCATGATCCCTAGTGCATTCTTATGCATAAAAAACCGTAATGCTTGGAACACTTTTCAGTTTTGAGGTCCGTGGTGCCTCGTGGAACAATTTTGGTGCCAGTGGTGCATTTTCAGCCATTTGTGCAATTTTCGTGCGAAAATAAGACTTTTGGTTTTTGGTGCCTCGTTAACCCTGGTGCATTCTTACGAATAAAAAACCATAATGCTCGTAGCACATTTCAGTTTTGAGGTCCGAGGTGCCCCATGTTGCAATTTTGGTGCCCGTGGTGCATTTTCGGCCCATTGTGTAATTTTCGTGCAAAAATAAGACTTTTGGGTTTTGGTTCCCCGTGAACCCTGTTGCATTCTCATGCATAAAAAACCATAATGGAGCACTTTTCAACTTTGAGGTCCGAGGTGCCCCGTGGTCAAATTTTGGTGCCCTTGGTACATTTTCGCCAATTTGTGCAATTTTCGTGCGAAAATAAGACTTTTGGGTATTGGTGCCCCGTTATCCCTTGTGCTTTCTTATCCATAAAAAACCATAATGCTCAAAGCACTTTTCAATTTTGGTGCCCGTGGTGCATTTTCGGCCCATTGTGCAATTTTCGTGCGAAAATAAAACTTTTGGGTTTTGGTGCCCCGTGATTCCTGGTGCATTCTTATATAGAAAAAACCATAATGCTTGGAACTCTTTTCTGTTTTAAGGTCCGTGCTACCCCGTGGTTCAATTTTAGTGTCGGTGGTGTATTTTCGGCCATTTGTGCAATTTGCATGTGAAAATAAGACTTTTCGATTTTGGTGCCCCGTGATCCATGCTGCATTCTTATGCACAAAAAACCATCATGTTCGGAGCACTTTTCAGTTTTGAGGTCCGTCGTAACCCGTGGTCCAATTTTGGTGTCGGTGGTGCATTTTCGGCCATTTGTGCAATTTTCGTGAGAAAATAAGACTTTTGGGTTTTGGTTCTCCGTGATCCCTGGTGCATTCATATCCATAAAAAATCATAATGCTCGGAGGACTTTTCAGTTTTGAGGTCCGAGGTACCCCGTAATCCAATTTTGGTGCTGGTGGTGCAGTTTCGGCCATTTGTTCAATTTTTGTGCAAAACTAAGACTCTTGGATTTTGGTGTCCCGTGATCCATGCTGCATTCTTATGCATAAAAAACCATCATGCTCGGAGCACTTTTCAGTTTTGAGGTCCGTCGTACCCCGTGGTTCAATTTTGTTGTCGGTGGTGCATTTTCGGCCATTTGTGCAATTTTCATGCGAAAATAAGACTTTTGGGTTTTGGTGCCCCGTGATCCCTGGTGCATTCTAATGCATAAAAAACCATAATGCTCGGAGCACTTTTCAGTTTTGAGGTCCGAGGTTCCCCGTGGTCCAATTTTGGTCCTCCTGGTACATTTTCGGCCATTTGTGGAATTTTTGTGCGAAAATAAGACTTTTGGGTTTTGGTGCCCCATGATCCCTAGTGCATTCTTATGCATAAAAAACCATAATGCTTGGAGCACTTTTCAGTTTTGAGGTCCGAGGTGCCCCGTGGTCCAATTTTGGTGCCCGTGGTACATTTTTCGCCCATTGTGCAATTTTCGTGCGAAAATAAGACTTTTGGGTTTTGGTGCCCCGTTATTCCTGGTGCATTCTTATGCATAAAAAAGAACAATGCTCAAAGCACTTTTCAGTTTTGAGGTCCGAGGTGCCCCGTGGTCCAATTTTGGTGCCGATGGTGCATTTTCGGCCATTTGTGCAATTTTCGTACGAAAATAATACTTTTGGGTTTTGGTTCCCCGTGATCCATGGTGCATTCTTATCCATTAAAAACCATAATTCTCGGAGAACTTTCAGTTTTGAGGTCCGAGGTGCCCCGTGCTCCAATATTGGTGCCCGTGGTGCATTTTCCGCCCATTGTGCAATTTTCGTGCGAAAATAAGACTTTTGGGTTTTGGTTCCCCGTGATCCCTGGTGCATTCTTATCCATAAACAATCATAATGCTCAGAGGACTTTTCAGATTTGAGGTCCGAGGTGCCCCGTGGTCCAATTTTGATGCCAGTGGTGCATTTTTGGCCATTTGTTCAATTTTTGTGCGAAACTAACACTGTTGGATTTTGGTGCCCCATGATCCATGCTGCATTCTTATGCATAAAAAACCATCATGCTTGGAGCACTCTTCAGTTTTGAGGTCCGTCGTACCCCGTGGTCCAATTTTGGTGTCAGTGGTGCATTTTCGGCCTTTTGTGCAATTTTCGTGCGAAAATAAGACTTTTGGGTTTTGGTTCCCCCGTCATCCCGGGTGCATTCTTATCCATAAAAAACCATAATGCTTGGAGGACTTTCAGTTTTGAGGTCTGAGGTGCCCCGTGGTCCAATATTGGTGCCCGTGGTGCATTTTCCGCCCATTGTGCAATGTTTGTGCGAAAACAAGACTTTTTGGTTTTGGTTCCCCGTGATCCCTGGTGCATTCTTATCCATAAAAAACCACAATGCTCGGAGCACTTTTCAGTTTTGAGGTCCGAGGTTCCCCGTGGTTGAATTTTGGTGCCCGTGTTGCATTTTCAGCCCATTGTGCAATTTTCGTGCGAAAAAAAGACTTTTGGGTTTTGGTGCCCCTTGATCCCTGGTGCACTCTTATGCATAAAAAACCATAATGCTTGGAGAACCTTTCAGTTTTGAGGTCCAAGGTGCCCCGTGATCCAATTTTGGTGCTGATGGTGCATTTTCAGCCATTTGTGCAATTTTCGTGCGAAAATAAGACTTTCGGATTTTGGTGCCCCATGAACCATGGTGCATTCTTATGCATAAAATTCGCAATGCTCGGAGCGCTTTTCAGTTTTGAGGTCCGAGGTGCCCCGTGGTCCAATTTTGGTGCCGGTGGTGCATTGTCGGCACATTGTGCAATCTTCGTGCGAAAATAAGACTTTTGGGTGTTGGTGCCCCGCGATCCCTGGTGCATTCTAATGCATAAAAAACCATAATGCTATGAGCACTTTTAAGTTTTGACGTCCGAGGTTCCCCGTGATCGAATTTTTGTTCCCGTGGTACATTTTCGTCCATTTATCCAATTTTCATGTGAAAATAAGACATTTGGGTTTTGGTTCCCTTGAGCCCTGGTGCATTCTTATCCGTAAAAAACCACAATGTTCAGAAAACTTTTCAGTTTTGAGGTTCGAGGTGCCCTGTGGACGAAGTTTGGTGCACGTGTTGCATTTTCGGCCCATTGTGCAATTTAGGGCAAAAAAAAGACTTTTGGGTGTTGGTTCCCCGTGATCCATAGTGCATTCTTAACCATAAAAAATCATAATGCCCAGAGCACTTTTCAGTTTTGAGGTCCGAGGTGCCCCGTGGTCCAATTTTGGTGCTCGTGGTACATTTTCGGCCATTTGTGGAATTTTCGTGCGAAAATAAGACTTTTGGGTTTTGGTGCCCCATGATCTCTGGTGCATTGTTATGCATAAAAAACAATAATACTCAGAGAACTTTTCAGTTTTGAGGTCCGAGGTGCCCCGTGGTCCAATTTTGGTGCCCGTGGTGCATTTTCCGCCCATTGTGCAATTTTTGTGCGAAAATAAGACTTTTGGGTTTTGGTGCCCCGTTATCCCTAGTGCATTCTTATGCATAAAAAACAATAATGCTCGAAGCACTTTTCAGATTTGAGGTTCGAGGTGCCCCGTGGTCCAATTTAGGTACCGGTGGTGCATTTTCGGCCATTTGTACAATTTTCGTGCGAAAATAAGACTTTTGGGTTTTGGTGCCCCATGAACCCTTGTGCATTCTTATGCATAAAAAACCATAATGCTCGGAGCACTTTTCATATTTGAGGTCCGAGGTGCCCCGTGGTCCAATTTTAGTGCCGGTGGTGCATTTTCGGCCCATTGTGCATCTTCGTGCGAAAATAAGACTTTTGGGTTTTGGTGCCCCGTAATCCCTGGTGCATTCTTATTCATAAAAAACCATAATGCTAGGAGCACTTTTCAGTTTTGAGGTCTGAGGTGCCCCGTGATCCAATTTTTGTGGTCGTGGTACATTTTGGGCCATTTGTGCCATTTTCATGCGAAAATAAGACTTTTAGGTTTTGGTTCCCCGTGCTCCCTGGTGCATTCTTATCCATAAAAAACCACAAAGCTCGGAGTACTTTTCAGTTTTGGGGTTCGAGGTGCACCGTGGTCGAATTTGGGTGCCAGTGTTGCATTTTTGGCCCACTGTGCAATTTTCGTACGAAAAAAAGACCTTTGGGTTTTGGTGCCCCGTGATCCCTGGTGCATTCTTATGCATAAAAAACCATAATTCTTGGAGAACCTTTCCGTTTTGAGGTCCAAGGTTCCCTGTTGTCCAATTTTGGTGCTGGTGGTGTATTTTCGGCCATTTATGCAATTTTCGTGCGAAAATAAGACTTTCGGATTTTGGTGCCCCGTGATCCTTGGTGCATTCTTATGCATAAAAAACCATCATGCTCGGAGCACTTTTCAGTTTTGAGGTCCGTGGTTCCCCGTGGTCCAATTTTGGTACCCGTGGTACGTTTTCGGCGATTTGTGCAATTTTCGTGCGAAAATAAGACTTTTGGGTTTTAGTGCTCCTTTATCCCTAGTGCATTCTTATGCATAAAAAACCACAATGCTCGGAGCACTTTTCAGTTTTGAGGTCCGAGGTGCCCCGTCGTCCAATTTTGGTGCTGGTGCTGCATTGTCGGCACATTGTGCAATCTTGATGCGAAAATAAGACTTTTGGGTTTTGGTGCCCCGTGATCCCTGGTGCATTCTTATGCATAAAAAACCATAATGCTAGGAGCACTTTTCAGTTTTGAGGTCCGAGGTGCCCCGTGATCCAATTTTTGTGCCCGTGGTACATTTTCTTCCATTTGTGCAATTTTCATGAGAAAATAAGACTTTTGGGTTTTGGTTCCCCGTGATCCCTGGTGCATTCTTGTCCATAAAAAACCACAATGCTTAGAGCACTTTCCAGTTTTGAGGTCCGTTGTGCCCGGTGGTCCAATTTTGGTGCCAATGAAGCATTTTCGGCCATTTGTGCAATTTTCGTACGAAAGTAAGACTTTTGGGTTTTTGTGCCCCGCGATCCCTGGTGCATTCTTATGAATATAAAACCATAATGCTCAAACCACTTTTCAGTTTTGAGGTCCAAGGTGCCCCGTGGTCCAATTTTGGTGCCCATGGTACATTTTCTGAAATTTGTGCAATTTTCATGCGAAGCTAAGACTTTTGGGTTTTGGTGCCCAGCGATCCCTGGTGCATTCTTATGCATAAAAAAACATAATGCTTGGAACTCTTTTCAGTTTTAAGGTGTGTGGTGCCCCATGGTCCAATTTTGGTGTCGGTGGTGCATTTTCGGCCATTTGTGCAATTTTCATGCGAAAATATAAGACTTTTGGTTTTGGTACCTCGTGATCCCTGGGGCATTCTTATGCATAAAACCATAATGCTCAGAAGACTTTTTGTATTTGAGGTCTGTGGTTCCCCGTGGTCCAATTTTGGTGTCGGTAGTGCATTTTCGGCCATTTGTGCAATTTTCGTGCGAAAAAAAGTTTTTTGGGTTTTAGTGCCCTGTGATCCATGGTACATTCTTATGCATAAAGAACCATAACGCTCAGAACACTTTTCAATTTTGAGGTCCGTGGTGCCTCGTGGTCCAAAATCCGGTGTTGCATTTTTTGCCATTTGTACGATTTTCGTGCGAAAATAAGCCTTTTGGGTGTTGGTGCCCCATGATGCCTGGTGCATTCTTATGCATAAAAAGCCATAATGCTCGGAACACTTTTCAATTTTGAGGTTCGTGGTGCCTCGTGGTCCAATTTTGGTTCCGGTGTTGCATTTTTTGCCATTTCTGCAATTTTCGTGCGAAAATAAGCCTTTTGGGTTTTGGTGCCCCGTGATCCCTGGTGCATTCTTATGCATAAAAAATCATAATGCTTTGTGGACTTTTCAGTTTTGAGGTTTGAGGTGCCCCGTGGTCCAATTTTGGTGCTCGTGGTATAATTTCGGCCCATTGTGCAATCTTCGTACGAAAATAAGACTTTTGGATTTTGATTCCCCATGATCCCTGGTGCATTCTTAAGCATAAAAAGCCATAATGCTTCGAACACTTTTCAGTTTTGAGGTCCGACGTGCCCCGTGGTCCAATTTTGGTGCCCGTGGTGCATTTTCGGCCCATTGTGCAACTTTCGTGCGAAAATAAGACTTTTGGGTTTTGGTGCCCCGTGATCCCTGGCACAATCTTATGCATAAAAAACAATAATGCTCGGAACTCTTTTCAGTTTTGAGGTCCGCGGTGCCCCATTGTCCAATTTTGGTGTCGGTGGTGCATTTTCTACCATTTGTGCAATTTTCATGCGAAAATAAGACTTTTAGGTTTTGGTGCCCCGTAATCCCTGGTGCATTCTTTTGCATAAAATACCATAATGCTCGGATCGCTTTTAGGTATTGAGGTCCGAGGTGCCCCTTGGTCAAATTTTGGTGCCCGTGGTGCAATTTCAGCCCATTGTGCAATTTTCGTGCGAAAATAAATCTTTTGGGTTTTTTTTGCCCTGTGATCCCTGGTGCATGGTTATGCATAAAAAACCATAATGCTGAGAGCGCTTATCAGTTTTGAGGTCCGACGTGTCCCGCGCCTCAATTTTGGTGCCCGTGGTACATTTTCGGCCCATTATGCAATTTTCGTGCGAAAATAAGACTTTTGGGTTTTCGTGCCCTATGATCCCTGGTGCATTCTTACGCATAAAAAATAATAATGCTCGGAGAACTTTTAGGTATTGAGGTCCGAGGTGCCCCTTGGTCAAAATTTGGTGCCCGTGGTGCAATTTCGTCCCATTGTGCAATTTTCGTGTGAAGATAAGACTTTTGGTTTTTGGTGCCATGTGATCCCTGGTGCATTCCTATGCATAAAAAACCATAATGCTCAGAGAACTTTTCAGTTTTGAGGTCCGAGGTGCCCCATGGTCCAATTTTGGTGCCGGTGGAGCATTTTCAGCCATTTTTGCAATTGTCGTGCGAAAATAAGACTTTTGGGTTTTGGTGCCCCGAGATCCCTGGTGCATTCTTATGCATAAAAAACCATAATGCTCAGAGCACTTTTAGGTATTGAGGTCCGGGGTGTCCCATGGTCGAATTTTGGTTCCCGTCGTGCATTTTCGGCCCGCTGTGCAATTTTCGTGCGAAAATATGACTTTTTGGTTGTGGTGCCCCGTGATCCCTGGTGCATTCTTAAGAATAAAAAACCATCATGCTCGCAGCACTTTTCAGTTTTGAGGTCCGACGTGCCCCGCGGTCCAATTTTGGTGCCCGTGGTGCATTTTTGGCCCATCGTGCAATTTTCGTGCGAAAATAAGACTTTTGGATTTTGGTACCCTGTGATCCTTGGTGCATTCTTATGCATAAAAAACCATAATGCTCAGAGAAATTTTCAGTTTTGAGGTCCGAGGTGCCCCGTGGTCCAATTTCGGTGCCGGTGGTGCATTTTCGACAATTTGTGCAATTTTCGTGCGAAAATAAGACTTTGGGGTTTTGGTGCCCCGTGATCCCTGGTGCATTCTTATACATAAAAAACCATCTTGGTCGGAGCACTTTTCAGTTTTGAGGTCCGTGGTGCCCCATGGTCCAATTTTGGTGCAAGTGGTGCATTTTCAGCCATTTGTGCAATGTTCGTGCGAAAATAAGACTTTTGGGTTTTGGTGCCCCGCGATCCCTGGTGCATTCTTAAGCATAAAAAACCATAATGCTCAGAGCACTTTTCAGTTTTGGGGTCCTAGGTGCCCCGTGGTCCAATTTTGGTGCTCGTGGTATAATTTCGGCCCATTGTGCAATCTTCGTACGAAAATAAGACTTTTGGATTTTGATTCCCCATGATCCCTGGTGCATTCTTAAGCATAAAAAGCCATAATGCTTCGAGCACTTTTCAGTTTTGAGGTCCGACGTGCCCCGTGGTCCAATTTTGGTGCCCGTGGTGCATTTTCGGCCCATTGTGCAACTTTCGTGCGAAAATAAGACTTTTAGGTTTTGGTGCCCCGTGATCCCTGGCACAATCTTATGCATAAAAAACAATAATGCTCGGAACTCTTTTCAGTTTTGAGGTCCGAGGTGCCCCTTGGTCAAATTTTGGTGCCCGTGGTGCAATTTTAGCCCATTGTGCAATTTTCGTGCGAAAATAAAACTTTTGGGTTTTTGTACCCTGTGATCCTGGTGCATGGTTATGCATAAAAAACCATAATGCTGAGAGCGCTTATCAGTTTTGAGGTCCGACGTGTCCCGCGCTCCGATTTTGGTGCCCGTGGTACATTTTCGGCCCATTATGCAATTTTCGTGCGAAAATAAGACTTTTGGGTTTTCGTGCCCTGTGATCCCTGGTGCATTCTTACGCATAAAAAATAATAATGCTCGGAGAACTTTTAGGTATTGAGGTCCGAGGTGCCCCTTGGTCAAAATTTGGTGCCCGTGGTGCAATTTCGACCCATTGTGCAATTTTCGTGTGAAGATAAGACTTTTGGGTTTTGGTGCCATGTGATCCCTGGTGCATTCTTATGCATTAAAAACCATAATGCTCAGAGAACTTTTCAGTTTTGAGGTCCGAGGTGCCCCGTGGTCCAATTTTGGTGCCGTGGAGCATTTTCGGCCATTTTTGCAATTTTCGTGCGAAAATAAGACTTTTGGGTTTTGGTGCCCCGAGATCCTTGGTGCATTCTTATGCATAAAAAACCATAATGCTCAGAGCACTTTTAGGTATTGAGGTCCGGGGTGTCCCATGGTCGAATTTTGGTTCCCGTCGTGCATTTTCGGCCCGCTGTGCAATTTTCGTGCGAAAATATGACTTTTTGGTTGTGGTGCCCCGTGATCCCTGGTGCATTCTTAAGCATAAAAAACCATCATGCTCGCAGCACTTTTCAGTTTTGAGGTCCGACGTGCCCCACGGTCCAATTATGGTGCCCGTGGTTCATTTTTGGCCCATCGTGCAATTGTCGTGCGAAGATAAGACTTTTGGATTTTGGTACCCTGTGATCCTTGGTGCATTCTTATGCATAAAAAACCATAATGCTCAGAGAACTTTTCAGTTTTGAGGTCCGAGGTGCCCCGTGGTCCAATTTCGGTGCCGGTGGTGCATTTTCGACAATTTGTGCAATTTTCGTGCGAAAATAAGACTTTGGGGTTTTGGTGCCCCGTGATCCCTGGTGCATTCTTATGCATAAAAAACCATCTTGGTCGGAGCACTTTTCAGTTTTGAGGTCCGTGGTGCCCCATGGTCCAATTTTGGTGCAAGTGGTGCATTTTCAGCCATTTGTGCAATGTTCGTGCGAAAATAAGACTTTTGGGTTTTGGTGCCCCGCGATCCCTGGTGCATTCTTAAGCATAAAAAACCATAATGCTCAGAGCACTTTTCAGTTTTGGGGTCCTAGGTGCCCCGTGGTCCAATTTTGGTGCTCGTGGTATAATTTCGGCCCATTGTGCAATCTTCGTACGAAAATAAGACTTTTGGATTTTGATTCCCCATGATCCCTGGTGCATTCTTAAGCATAAAAAGCCATAATGCTTCGAGCACTTTTCAGTTTTGAGGTCCGACGTGCCCCGTGGTCCAATTTTGGTGCCCGTGGTGCATTTTCGGCCCATTGTGCAACTTTCGTGCGAAAATAAGACTTTTAGGTTTTGGTGCCCCGTGATCCCTGGCACAATCTTATGCATAAAAAACAATAATGCTCGGAACTCTTTTCAGTTTTGAGGTCCGAGGTGCCCCTTGGTCAAATTTTGGTGCCCGTGGTGCAATTTTAGCCCATTGTGCAATTTTCGTGCGAAAATAAAACTTTTGGGTTTTTGTACCCTGTGATCCTGGTGCATGGTTATGCATAAAAAACCATAATGCTGAGAGCGCTTATCAGTTTTGAGGTCCGACGTGTCCCGCGCTCCGATTTTGGTGCCCGTGGTACATTTTCGGCCCATTATGCAATTTTCGTGCGAAAATAAGACTTTTGGGTTTTCGTGCCCTGTGATCCCTGGTGCATTCTTACGCATAAAAAATAATAATGCTCGGAGAACTTTTAGGTATTGAGGTCCGAGGTGCCCCTTGGTCAAAATTTGGTGCCCGTGGTGCAATTTCGACCCATTGTGCAATTTTCGTGTGAAGATAAGACTTTTGGGTTTTGGTGCCATGTGATCCCTGGTGCATTCTTATGCATTAAAAACCATAATGCTCAGAGAACTTTTCAGTTTTGAGGTCCGAGGTGCCCCGTGGTCCAATTTTGGTGCCGTGGAGCATTTTCGGCCATTTTTGCAATTTTCGTGCGAAAATAAGACTTTTGGGTTTTGGTGCCCCGAGATCCTTGGTGCATTCTTATGCATAAAAAACCATAATGCTCAGAGCACTTTTAGGTATTGAGGTCCGGGGTGTCCCATGGTCGAATTTTGGTTCCCGTCGTGCATTTTCGGCCCGCTGTGCAATTTTCGTGCGAAAATATGACTTTTTGGTTGTGGTGCCCCGTGATCCCTGGTGCATTCTTAAGCATAAAAAACCATCATGCTCGCAGCACTTTTCAGTTTTGAGGTCCGACGTGCCCCACGGTCCAATTATGGTGCCCGTGGTTCATTTTTGGCCCATCGTGCAATTGTCGTGCGAAGATAAGACTTTTGGATTTTGGTACCCTGTGATCCTTGGTGCATTCTTATGCATAAAAAACCATAATGCTCAGAGAACTTTTCAGTTTTGAGGTCCGAGGTGCCCCGTGGTCCAATTTCGGTGCCGGTGGTGCATTTTCGACAATTTGTGCAATTTTCGTGCGAAAATAAGACTTTGGGGTTTTGGTGCCCCGTGATCCCTGGTGCATTCTTATGCATAAAAAACCATCTTGGTCGGAGCACTTTTCAGTTTTGAGGTCCGTGGTGCCCCATGGTCCAATTTTGGTGCAAGTGGTGCATTTTCAGCCATTTGTGCAATGTTCGTGCGAAAATAAGACTTTTGGGTTTTGGTGCCCCGCGATCCCTGGTGCATTCTTAAGCATAAAAAACCATAATGCTCAGAGCACTTTTCAGTTTTGGGGTCCTAGGTGCCCCGTGGTCCAATTTTGGTGCTCGTGGTATAATTTCGGCCCATTGTGCAATCTTCGTACGAAAATAAGACTTTTGGATTTTGATTCCCCATGATCCCTGGTGCATTCTTAAGCATAAAAAGCCATAATGCTTCGAGCACTTTTCAGTTTTGAGGTCCGACGTGCCCCGTGGTCCAATTTTGGTGCCCGTGGTGCATTTTCGGCCCATTGTGCAACTTTCGTGCGAAAATAAGACTTTTAGGTTTTGGTGCCCCGTGATCCCTGGCACAATCTTATGCATAAAAAACAATAATGCTCGGAACTCTTTTCAGTTTTGAGGTCCGAGGTGCCCCTTGGTCAAATTTTGGTGCCCGTGGTGCAATTTTAGCCCATTGTGCAATTTTCGTGCGAAAATAAAACTTTTGGGTTTTTGTACCCTGTGATCCTGGTGCATGGTTATGCATAAAAAACCATAATGCTGAGAGCGCTTATCAGTTTTGAGGTCCGACGTGTCCCGCGCTCCGATTTTGGTGCCCGTGGTACATTTTCGGCCCATTATGCAATTTTCGTGCGAAAATAAGACTTTTGGGTTTTCGTGCCCTGTGATCCCTGGTGCATTCTTACGCATAAAAAATAATAATGCTCGGAGAACTTTTAGGTATTGAGGTCCGAGGTGCCCCTTGGTCAAAATTTGGTGCCCGTGGTGCAATTTCGACCCATTGTGCAATTTTCGTGTGAAGATAAGACTTTTGGGTTTTGGTGCCATGTGATCCCTGGTGCATTCTTATGCATTAAAAACCATAATGCTCAGAGAACTTTTCAGTTTTGAGGTCCGAGGTGCCCCGTGGTCCAATTTTGGTGCCGTGGAGCATTTTCGGCCATTTTTGCAATTTTCGTGCGAAAATAAGACTTTTGGGTTTTGGTGCCCCGAGATCCTTGGTGCATTCTTATGCATAAAAAACCATAATGCTCAGAGCACTTTTAGGTATTGAGGTCCGGGGTGTCCCATGGTCGAATTTTGGTTCCCGTCGTGCATTTTCGGCCCGCTGTGCAATTTTCGTGCGAAAATATGACTTTTTGGTTGTGGTGCCCCGTGATCCCTGGTGCATTCTTAAGCATAAAAAACCATCATGCTCGCAGCACTTTTCAGTTTTGAGGTCCGACGTGCCCCACGGTCCAATTATGGTGCCCGTGGTTCATTTTTGGCCCATCGTGCAATTGTCGTGCGAAGATAAGACTTTTGGATTTTGGTACCCTGTGATCCTTGGTGCATTCTTATGCATAAAAAACCATAATGCTCAGAGAACTTTTCAGTTTTGAGGTCCGAGGTGCCCCGTGGTCCAATTTCGGTGCCGGTGGTGCATTTTCGACAATTTGTGCAATTTTCGTGCGAAAATAAGACTTTGGGGTTTTGGTGCCCCGTGATCCCTGGTGCATTCTTATGCATAAAAAACCATCTTGGTCGGAGCACTTTTCAGTTTTGAGGTCCGTGGTGCCCCATGGTCCAATTTTGGTGCAAGTGGTGCATTTTCAGCCATTTGTGCAATGTTCGTGCGAAAATAAGACTTTTGGGTTTTGGTGCCCCGCGATCCCTGGTGCATTCTTAAGCATAAAAAACCATAATGCTCAGAGCACTTTTCAGTTTTGGGGTCCTAGGTGCCCCGTGGTCCAATTTTGGTGCTCGTGGTATAATTTCGGCCCATTGTGCAATCTTCGTACGAAAATAAGACTTTTGGATTTTGATTCCCCATGATCCCTGGTGCATTCTTAAGCATAAAAAGCCATAATGCTTCGAGCACTTTTCAGTTTTGAGGTCCGACGTGCCCCGTGGTCCAATTTTGGTGCCCGTGGTGCATTTTCGGCCCATTGTGCAACTTTCGTGCGAAAATAAGACTTTTAGGTTTTGGTGCCCCGTGATCCCTGGCACAATCTTATGCATAAAAAACAATAATGCTCGGAACTCTTTTCAGTTTTGAGGTCCGAGGTGCCCCTTGGTCAAATTTTGGTGCCCGTGGTGCAATTTTAGCCCATTGTGCAATTTTCGTGCGAAAATAAAACTTTTGGGTTTTTGTACCCTGTGATCCTGGTGCATGGTTATGCATAAAAAACCATAATGCTGAGAGCGCTTATCAGTTTTGAGGTCCGACGTGTCCCGCGCTCCGATTTTGGTGCCCGTGGTACATTTTCGGCCCATTATGCAATTTTCGTGCGAAAATAAGACTTTTGGGTTTTCGTGCCCTGTGATCCCTGGTGCATTCTTACGCATAAAAAATAATAATGCTCGGAGAACTTTTAGGTATTGAGGTCCGAGGTGCCCCTTGGTCAAAATTTGGTGCCCGTGGTGCAATTTCGACCCATTGTGCAATTTTCGTGTGAAGATAAGACTTTTGGGTTTTGGTGCCATGTGATCCCTGGTGCATTCTTATGCATTAAAAACCATAATGCTCAGAGAACTTTTCAGTTTTGAGGTCCGAGGTGCCCCGTGGTCCAATTTTGGTGCCGTGGAGCATTTTCGGCCATTTTTGCAATTTTCGTGCGAAAATAAGACTTTTGGGTTTTGGTGCCCCGAGATCCTTGGTGCATTCTTATGCATAAAAAACCATAATGCTCAGAGCACTTTTAGGTATTGAGGTCCGGGGTGTCCCATGGTCGAATTTTGGTTCCCGTCGTGCATTTTCGGCCCGCTGTGCAATTTTCGTGCGAAAATATGACTTTTTGGTTGTGGTGCCCCGTGATCCCTGGTGCATTCTTAAGCATAAAAAACCATCATGCTCGCAGCACTTTTCAGTTTTGAGGTCCGACGTGCCCCACGGTCCAATTATGGTGCCCGTGGTTCATTTTTGGCCCATCGTGCAATTGTCGTGCGAAGATAAGACTTTTGGATTTTGGTACCCTGTGATCCTTGGTGCATTCTTATGCATAAAAAACCATAATGCTCAGAGAACTTTTCAGTTTTGAGGTCCGAGGTGCCCCGTGGTCCAATTTCGGTGCCGGTGGTGCATTTTCGACAATTTGTGCAATTTTCGTGCGAAAATAAGACTTTGGGGTTTTGGTGCCCCGTGATCCCTGGTGCATTCTTATGCATAAAAAACCATCTTGGTCGGAGCACTTTTCAGTTTTGAGGTCCGTGGTGCCCCATGGTCCAATTTTGGTGCAAGTGGTGCATTTTCAGCCATTTGTGCAATGTTCGTGCGAAAATAAGACTTTTGGGTTTTGGTGCCCCGCGATCCCTGGTGCATTCTTAAGCATAAAAAACCATAATGCTCAGAGCACTTTTCAGTTTTGGGGTCCTAGGTGCCCCGTGGTCCAATTTTGGTGCTCGTGGTATAATTTCGGCCCATTGTGCAATCTTCGTACGAAAATAAGACTTTTGGATTTTGATTCCCCATGATCCCTGGTGCATTCTTAAGCATAAAAAGCCATAATGCTTCGAGCACTTTTCAGTTTTGAGGTCCGACGTGCCCCGTGGTCCAATTTTGGTGCCCGTGGTGCATTTTCGGCCCATTGTGCAACTTTCGTGCGAAAATAAGACTTTTAGGTTTTGGTGCCCCGTGATCCCTGGCACAATCTTATGCATAAAAAACAATAATGCTCGGAACTCTTTTCAGTTTTGAGGTCCGAGGTGCCCCTTGGTCAAATTTTGGTGCCCGTGGTGCAATTTTAGCCCATTGTGCAATTTTCGTGCGAAAATAAAACTTTTGGGTTTTTGTACCCTGTGATCCTGGTGCATGGTTATGCATAAAAAACCATAATGCTGAGAGCGCTTATCAGTTTTGAGGTCCGACGTGTCCCGCGCTCCGATTTTGGTGCCCGTGGTACATTTTCGGCCCATTATGCAATTTTCGTGCGAAAATAAGACTTTTGGGTTTTCGTGCCCTGTGATCCCTGGTGCATTCTTACGCATAAAAAATAATAATGCTCGGAGAACTTTTAGGTATTGAGGTCCGAGGTGCCCCTTGGTCAAAATTTGGTGCCCGTGGTGCAATTTCGACCCATTGTGCAATTTTCGTGTGAAGATAAGACTTTTGGGTTTTGGTGCCATGTGATCCCTGGTGCATTCTTATGCATTAAAAACCATAATGCTCAGAGAACTTTTCAGTTTTGAGGTCCGAGGTGCCCCGTGGTCCAATTTTGGTGCCGTGGAGCATTTTCGGCCATTTTTGCAATTTTCGTGCGAAAATAAGACTTTTGGGTTTTGGTGCCCCGAGATCCTTGGTGCATTCTTATGCATAAAAAACCATAATGCTCAGAGCACTTTTAGGTATTGAGGTCCGGGGTGTCCCATGGTCGAATTTTGGTTCCCGTCGTGCATTTTCGGCCCGCTGTGCAATTTTCGTGCGAAAATATGACTTTTTGGTTGTGGTGCCCCGTGATCCCTGGTGCATTCTTAAGCATAAAAAACCATCATGCTCGCAGCACTTTTCAGTTTTGAGGTCCGACGTGCCCCACGGTCCAATTATGGTGCCCGTGGTTCATTTTTGGCCCATCGTGCAATTGTCGTGCGAAGATAAGACTTTTGGATTTTGGTACCCTGTGATCCTTGGTGCATTCTTATGCATAAAAAACCATAATGCTCAGAGAACTTTTCAGTTTTGAGGTCCGAGGTGCCCCGTGGTCCAATTTCGGTGCCGGTGGTGCATTTTCGACAATTTGTGCAATTTTCGTGCGAAAATAAGACTTTGGGGTTTTGGTGCCCCGTGATCCCTGGTGCATTCTTATGCATAAAAAACCATCTTGGTCGGAGCACTTTTCAGTTTTGAGGTCCGTGGTGCCCCATGGTCCAATTTTGGTGCAAGTGGTGCATTTTCAGCCATTTGTGCAATGTTCGTGCGAAAATAAGACTTTTGGGTTTTGGTGCCCCGCGATCCCTGGTGCATTCTTAAGCATAAAAAACCATAATGCTCAGAGCACTTTTCAGTTTTGGGGTCCTAGGTGCCCCGTGGTCCAATTTTGGTGCTCGTGGTATAATTTCGGCCCATTGTGCAATCTTCGTACGAAAATAAGACTTTTGGATTTTGATTCCCCATGATCCCTGGTGCATTCTTAAGCATAAAAAGCCATAATGCTTCGAGCACTTTTCAGTTTTGAGGTCCGACGTGCCCCGTGGTCCAATTTTGGTGCCCGTGGTGCATTTTCGGCCCATTGTGCAACTTTCGTGCGAAAATAAGACTTTTAGGTTTTGGTGCCCCGTGATCCCTGGCACAATCTTATGCATAAAAAACAATAATGCTCGGAACTCTTTTCAGTTTTGAGGTCCGAGGTGCCCCTTGGTCAAATTTTGGTGCCCGTGGTGCAATTTTAGCCCATTGTGCAATTTTCGTGCGAAAATAAAACTTTTGGGTTTTTGTACCCTGTGATCCTGGTGCATGGTTATGCATAAAAAACCATAATGCTGAGAGCGCTTATCAGTTTTGAGGTCCGACGTGTCCCGCGCTCCGATTTTGGTGCCCGTGGTACATTTTCGGCCCATTATGCAATTTTCGTGCGAAAATAAGACTTTTGGGTTTTCGTGCCCTGTGATCCCTGGTGCATTCTTACGCATAAAAAATAATAATGCTCGGAGAACTTTTAGGTATTGAGGTCCGAGGTGCCCCTTGGTCAAAATTTGGTGCCCGTGGTGCAATTTCGACCCATTGTGCAATTTTCGTGTGAAGATAAGACTTTTGGGTTTTGGTGCCATGTGATCCCTGGTGCATTCTTATGCATTAAAAACCATAATGCTCAGAGAACTTTTCAGTTTTGAGGTCCGAGGTGCCCCGTGGTCCAATTTTGGTGCCGTGGAGCATTTTCGGCCATTTTTGCAATTTTCGTGCGAAAATAAGACTTTTGGGTTTTGGTGCCCCGAGATCCTTGGTGCATTCTTATGCATAAAAAACCATAATGCTCAGAGCACTTTTAGGTATTGAGGTCCGGGGTGTCCCATGGTCGAATTTTGGTTCCCGTCGTGCATTTTCGGCCCGCTGTGCAATTTTCGTGCGAAAATATGACTTTTTGGTTGTGGTGCCCCGTGATCCCTGGTGCATTCTTAAGCATAAAAAACCATCATGCTCGCAGCACTTTTCAGTTTTGAGGTCCGACGTGCCCCACGGTCCAATTATGGTGCCCGTGGTTCATTTTTGGCCCATCGTGCAATTGTCGTGCGAAGATAAGACTTTTGGATTTTGGTACCCTGTGATCCTTGGTGCATTCTTATGCATAAAAAACCATAATGCTCAGAGAACTTTTCAGTTTTGAGGTCCGAGGTGCCCCGTGGTCCAATTTCGGTGCCGGTGGTGCATTTTCGACAATTTGTGCAATTTTCGTGCGAAAATAAGACTTTGGGGTTTTGGTGCCCCGTGATCCCTGGTGCATTCTTATGCATAAAAAACCATCTTGGTCGGAGCACTTTTCAGTTTTGAGGTCCGTGGTGCCCCGTGGTCCAATTTTTGTGCAAGTGGTGCATTTTCAGCCATTTGTGCAATTTTCGTGCGAAAATAAGACTTTTGGGTTTTGGTGCCTCGCGATCCCTGGTGCATTCTTAAGCATAAAAAACCATAATGCTCAGAGAACTTTTCAGTTTTGAGGTCCGAGGTGCCCCGTGGTCCAATTTCGGTGCCGGTGGTGCATTTTCGACAATTTGTGCAATTTTCGTGCGAAAATAAGACTTTGGGATTTTGGTGCCCCGTGATCCCTGGTGCATTCTTATGCATAAAAAACCATCTTGGTCGGAGCACTTTTTAGTTTTGAGGTCCGTGGTGCCCCGTGGTCCAATTTTTGTGCAAGTGGTGCATTTTCAGCCATTTGTGCAATTTTCGTGCGAAAATAAGACTTTTGGGTTTTGGTGCCCCGCGATCCCTGGTGCATTCTTAAGCATAAAAAACCATAATGCTCAGAGCACTTTTCAGTTTTGGGGTCCTAGGTGCCCCGTGGTCCAATTTTGGTGCTCGTGGTATAATTTCGCCCCATTGTGCAATCTTCATACGAAAATAAGACTTTTGGATTTTGATTCCCCATCATCCCTGGTGCATTCTTAAGCATAAAAAGCCATAATGCTTCAAGCACTTTTCAGTTTTGAGGTCCGACGTGCCCCGTGGTCCAATTTTGGTGCCCGTGGTGCATTTTCGGCCATTGCTGAAATTTTCGTGCGAAAATAAGACTTTTGGGTTTTTGTGCCCTATGAACCCTGGTGCATTCTTATGCATTAAAAACCATAATGCTCATAGAGCTTTTCAGTTTTGAGGTCCGAGGTGCCCCGTGGTCCAATTTTGGTGCTCGTGGTGCATTTTCGGCCATTTGTGCAATTTTCGTACGAAAATAAGACTTATGGGTTTTGGTGCCCCATGATCCTTGGTGCATTCTTATGCATAAAAACCCAGAATGCACGGAACACTGTTCAGTCTTGAAGTTTGTGGTGCCCTGTGGCCTAATTTTGATGCCGGTGGTGCATTTTTGGCCATTTGTTCAATTTTCGTGCGAAGATAAGACTTTCGGGTTTTGGTGCCCCGTGATCCTTGGTGCATTCTTATGCATAAAAAACCATATTGCTCGGAACACTTTTCAGTCTTGAGGTTCGTGGTGCCTCGTGGTCCAATTTTGGAGCCAGGGGTGCATTTTCGGCCATTTGTGCATTTTTCGGGCGAAAATAAGACTTTTGGGTTTTGGTGCCCCGTGATCCCTGGTGCATTCTTATGCATAAAAAATCGTAATACTCAAAGCACTTTTCAGTTTTCAGGTCCGAGGTGCTCCGTGGTCTAACTTTTGTGCCCGTGGTGCATTTCGGCCCATTGTGCAATTTTCGCGCCAAAATAAGACTTTTAGATTTTATTGCCCCGTGATCCCTGGTGCATTCTTATGATAAAAAACCATAATGCTCGGAGCACTTTTCAGGTTTGAGGTCCGTGTTGCCCCGTGGTACAATTTTGGTGCCGGTGGTGAATTTTCGGCCATTTGTGAAATTTTTGTTGCGAAAATAAGACTTTTGGGTTTTCGTGCCCCGTGATCCCTAGTGCATTCTTTTGCGTAAAAAACCATAATGCTTGGAGCACTATTAAGTTTTGAGCTCCCAAGTGCCCCGTGGGGCAATTTTGGTGCCCGTGGTGCATTTTGGGCCCATTATGCAGTCTTCGTTTGAGAATAAGAGTTTTGCGTTTTGGTGCCCCGTGATCCCTGGTGCATTCTTATGCATGAAAAAGCATAATACTTTGAGCACTTTTTAGTTTTGAGGTCCGTGTTACCCCGTGGTCCAATTTTGGTGCCGGTGGTGCATTTTCGGCTTTGTGTAATTTTTGTGCAAAATAAGACTTTTGGGTTTTGGTGCCCCATGATCCTTGGTGGATTGTTATGCATAAAAAACCGTAATGCTCGAAACACTTTCCAGTCTTGAGGTTCGTTGTGCCCCGTTGTCCAATTTTGGTGTCGGGGGTGCCTTTTCGGCCGTTTGTGCAATTTTCGTGCGAAAATAAGACATTTGGGTTTTGGTGCCCCGTGATCCCTGGTGCGTTCTTATGCAGAAAAAACCATAATGCTTAGAGCACTTTTCAGTTTTGAGGTCCGTAGTTTCCCGTGGTCCAATTTTGGTGCCTGTGGGGCATTTTCGGCCATTTGTGAAATTTTCGTGCGAAAATAAGACTTTTGTGTTTTGGTGCCCCGTGATCCCTGGTGCATTCTTATGCATAAAAAACCATAATGCTTGGAGCACTTTTAAGTTTTGAGCTCCCAGGTGCCCCGTGATCCAATTTTGGGCCCGTGGTGCATTTTCGGCCCATTGTGCAATCTTCGCCCGAAAATAAGACTTTTGGGTTTTGGTGTCCTGTGAACCCTGGTGCATTCTTATGCATAAAAAACCATAATGCTCATAGCACTTTTCTGTTTTGAGGTCCGAGGTGCCCCGTGATGCAATATTGGTGCCTGTGGTGCATTTTTGGTCCACTGTTCAATTTTCGTGCGAAAATAAGACTTTTGGGTTTTTTTGCCCCTTCATCCTTGCTGGATTCTTATGCATAAAAAAAATCATAATGCTCGGAACACTTTTCAATCTTGAGGTTCATGGTGCCCTGTGGTCCAATTTTGATGCCGGGGGTACATTTCCGAACATTTGTGCATTTTTTGTGCGAAAATAAGACTTTTGGGTTTTGGTGTCCTGTGATCCGTGATGCATTCTTATGCATAAAAAACCTTAATGCTCAGAGCACTTTTCGGTTTTCAGGTCCGAGGTGCTCCGTGGTCTAATTTTTGTGCCCGTGGTGCATTTTCGGCCCATTGTCGAATTTTCGTGCGAAAGTAAGACTTTTGGGTTTTGGTGCCCCGTGATCCTTGGTGCATTCTTATGCATAAAAAACCATAATGCTCGGAACACTTTTCAGTCTTGAAGTCCGTAGTGCCTCGTGGTCTAATTTTGGTGCCGGTGGTGCATTTTCGGCCATTTGTTCAATTTTCGTACGAAAATAAGACTTTTGGGTTTTTTTGCCCCTTGATCCTTGGTGCATTCTTATGCATAAAAAACCATAATGCTCGGAACACTTTTCAGTATCGAGGTTCGTGGTGCCCCGTGGTCCAATTTTTGTGCCCGTGGTGCATTTTCGGCACATTGTGCAATTTTCATGCGAAATAAAAGACTTTTCGATTTTGGTGCCCCGTGATCCCTGGTGCATTCTTATGCATAAAAACCCATAATGCTCGGAACACTTTTCAGTTTTGAGGCTCGTGGTGCCCCATGGTGCAATTTTGGTGCCTTTGGTGCATTGCCGGCCATTTGTGTAGTTTTCGGTCGAAAATAAGACTTTTGGTGCTCCGTGATCCCTGGTGCATTCTTATGCATAAAAAACCAAAATGCTCGGAGCACTTTTAAGTATTGAGGTCCGAGGTGCCCCGTGGTCCAAGTTTTGTGCCCGTGGTGCATTTTCGGCCCATTGTGCAATTTTTGTGCGAAAATAAGACTTTACGATTTTGGTGCCCCGTGATCCCTAGTGCATTGTTATGCATAAAAACCCATAATGCTCTGAATACTTTTCAATTTTAAGGTTCGTGGTGTCCTGTGGTCCCATTTTGGTGTTTGTAGTGCATTTTCGGCCATTTGTGCAGTTTTCGTGCGAAAATAAGACTTTTGGGTTCTATTGTTCATGATCCCTGGTGCATTCTGATGCATAAAAAAATAATGCTAGGAGCACTTTTTAGTTTTGAGATCCGTGGTGCCCCGTGGTCCAAATTTGGTGCCGGTCGTGCATTTTCGGCCATTTGTGAAATTTTCGTTCGAAAATTAGACTTTTGGGTTTTGGTGCCCCATGATCCTTGGTGCATTCTTATGCATAAAAAACCATAATGCTCGGAACACTTTTTAGTTTTGAGGTTCGTGGTGCCCCGTGGTCCAATTTTGGTGCTGGGGTTGCATTTTCAGCCATTTGTGCAATTTTCGTGCCAAAATAAGACTTTTGGGTTTTGGTGCCCCATGATCCCTGGGGAATCCTTATGAATAAAAATCCATAATCATCGGAGCACTTTTCAGTTTTGAGGTCCGTGGTGCCCCGTGGTGCATTTTCGACCCATTGTGCAATTTTCGTGCGAAAATAAGACTTTTGGGTTTTGGTGCCCCATGATCCCTAGGGCATTCTTATGCATAAAAAACCATAATTCTTGGAGCACTTTTTAGTTTTGAGGTCCATGGTGCCCAGGGTCCAATTTTGGTGCCAGTCGTGCATTTTCGGCCATTTGTGAAATTTTCGTAAGAAAACAAGACTTTTGGGTTTTGGTGCCCCGTGATCCCTGGTGCATTCTTATGCATAAAAAACCATAATACTGGGAGCACGTTTGTGTTTTGAGGTCCATGATGCCCCGTGGTCCAATTTTGGTGCCCGTGGTGCATTTTCGGCCCATTGTGCAATTTTTGTGCGAAAATAAGACTTTTGGGTTTTGGTGTCCCATGATCCCTGGTGCATTCTTATACTTATACATAAAAAACCGTAATGCTTGGAGTAGTTTTCAGTTTTGGGGTCCGTGGTATCCAGTGGTCCAATTTTGGTGCCCTGTGGTGCATATTTTGCCCATGGTGCAATTCGTCCCAAAATAAGACTTTTGGGCTTTAGTGCCCTGGCATCCTTGGGGCATTCTTATGCATTAAAAACCAAAATACTTGGAGAACTTTTCAGTTTTGAGATCTGTGGTGTCCCGTGGTCCAATTTTGGTGCCGGTGGTGCAATTTCGGCTATTTGTGCAACTTTCGTATGAAAATAAGACTTTTTGGTTTTGGTACCCCGTGAGTCCTGGTGCATTCTAATCAATAAAAAACCATAATGCTCGGAGAACTTTTCAGGTTTGAGGTCCGAGGTGCCCCATGGTCCAATTTTGGTGCCCGTTGTACATTTTCCTTGCAAAAATAAGACTTTTGGGTTTTGGTGCCCCGTGATCCTTGGTGCATTCTTATGCATAAAAAACCATAATGCTCGGGGCACTTTCAGTTTTGAGGTTTGTGGTGCCACGTGGTTCAATTTTGGTGCCAGTGGTGCATTTTCGGCCATTTGCGCAATTTTCGTGCGCAAAATAAGACTTTTGGGTTTGGTGCCCCGTGATCCCTAGTGCTTTCTTATGCATAAAAAAACCGTAATGCTCGGAGCACTTTTCAGGTTTGAGGTCCGTGGTCCAACTTTTGTGCCCGTGGTGGATTTTCGGCCTGTGGTCCAATTTTCGTGCCAAAATAAGACTTTTAGGTTTTGGTACCCCGTGATCCTTGGTGCATTCTTATACATAAAACACCATAGTGCTCGGAGCACTTTTCAGTTTTGAGGTCTGTGGTACCCCGTGGTCCAATTTTGGTGCCCGTGGTGCATTTTCTGCCCATTGTGCATTTTTCGTGCCAAAATAAGACTTCTAGATTTTGGTGCCCCGTGATCCTTGGTGCATCCTTATGCATAAAAAACCATAATGCTCGAAGCACCTTTTAGTTTTGAGGTCCGTGGTGCCTCGTGGTCCAATTTTGGTGCCCGTGGTGCATTTTTGGCCCATCATGCAATTTTTGTGCCAAAATAAAACTTTTGGGTTTTGGTACCCCATGATCCTTGGGGCATCCTTATGCATAAAGAAACCATAATGCTCGAAGCACTTTTTAGGTATGAGGTCCGTGTTGCCCCGTGGTGCCTTTTTGGCACATGGAGAAATTTTCGTGCCAACATAAGACTTTTGGTTTTGGGTGCACTGTGATCCTTGGTTCATCCTTATCCATAAAAGACCATAATGCTCGGAGAACTTTTCAGTATTGAGGTCCGTGGTGCCCCGTGGTCCAATTTTGGACCTCGTGGTGCATTGTCGACACTGGTGCAATTTTCGTGCCAAAATAAGACTTTTGGGTTTTGGTGCCCCATGATCCCTGGGGCATCCATATGCATAAAAATCAATAATGCTCGGAGCACTTTTCAGTTTTGAGGTCCGTGGTGCCCCGTGGTCCAATTTTGGTGCCCGTGGTTCATTTTCGGCCCATTGTGCAATTTTCGTGCGAAAATAAGACTTTTGGGTTTTGGTGCCCCGTGATCCCTGGTGCATTCTTATGCATAAAAAACGATAATGCTTGGAGCACTTTACAGTTTTGAGGTCCGTGCATCTCGTGGTCCAATTTTGGTGCCGATGGTGCATTTTCAGCTATTTATGCAATTTTCGTACGAAAAAAAGACTTTTGGGTTTTTGTGCCCCATGATCCCTGGTGCATTCTTATGCATAGAAGACCGTAATACTAGTAGCACTTTTATGTTTTGAGGTCTGTGGTCCCCTATGGTCCAATTTTGGTGCCAGTGGTGCATTTTTGTGCAGAAAAAGACTTTTGGGTTTTGGTGCCCCATGATCCCTGGTGAATTCTTAAACATAAAAATCCATAATGCTCGGAGCAATTTTCAGTTTTAAGATCAGTGGTGCCCCGTGGTTCAATTTTGGTGCCCGTCGTGCATCTTTGGCCCATTGTGCAATTTTCGTGCGACAAAAAGACTTTTAGGTTTTGGGGCCCCGTGATCCCTAATGCATTCTTATACATAAAAAACCATAATTCTTGGACCACTTTTCAGTTTTGAGGTCCGTGGTGTCTAGTGCTAAAATTTTTGTGCCCGTGGTGCAATTTCGGCACATGATAGAATTTTCGTGCTAAATATGACTTTTGGAGGTCCATGGTGCCCCTTGGTCCAATTTAGGTGCCCGTGGTGAATTTTCGGCGCATGGTGCAAATTTTGTGCCAAAATAAGACTTTTAGGATTTGGTGCCCCATGATCCCTGGTGCATCCTTATGCATAACAATCCATAATGCTCGGAGCACTTTTCCGTTTTGAGGTCTGTGGTGCCTTGTGGTCCAATTTTTGTGGCCGTGGTAAATTTTTGCCCCATTGTGCAATTTTCGTGCGAAAATAAGAATTTCGGGTTTTGGTGCCTCGTGATCCCTGGTGGATTCTTATGCATAAAAAGCCATAATGCTCGGAGCACTTTTTAGTTTTGAGGGCCGTGGTGCCCCGTGGTCCAATTTTTGTGCCCGTGGTGCTTTTTCGCCCCATTGTGAAATTTTCGTGCGAAAGTAAGACTTTTGGGTTTGGGTGCCCCATTGTCCTTGGTGCATTAAAAAATCATAATGCTCAGAGCACATTTCAGTTTTGAGGTCTGTGGTGCCCCGTGGTCCAATTTTGGTACCCGTGGTGCATTTTCGGCCCATTGCGCAATTTTCGTGCGAAAATAAGACTTTTGGGTTTTGGTTCCCCGTGATCCCTGTTGCATTCTTATACATAAAAAACCGTAATAGTCATAGAACATTTTAGTTTTGAGGTCCGTCGTGTTCAGTGGTCCAATTTTGGTGCCCGTGGTGCATTTTCGGCCCATCGTGTAATTTTCGTGCGAAAATAAGACTTTTGGGTTTTGGTGCCCCGTAATTCCTGGTGCATTCTTATGCATAAAAATCCATAATGCTTGGAGCACTTTTCAGTTTTGAGGTTCGTGGTGTCCGGTGGTCATATTTTGCTGCCCGTGGTGCTTTTTCGGCACATGGTGCAATTTTCGTGCGAAAATAAGACTTTTGGGTTTTGCTGCCCCGTGATCCCTGGTGCATTCTTATGCATAAAAAACCATAATGCTAGGAGCACTTTTCAGTTTTGAGGTCCGAGGTGTCCCGCGGTCCAATTTTGGTGCCCGTGGTGCATTTCGGCCCATTGTGCAATTTTCGTGCGAAAATAAGACTTTTGGGTTTTCTGGACCCGTCATCCCTGGTGCATTCTTATCAATAAAAAACCATAATACTCAGAGCACTTTTCAGTTTTGAGGTCTGTGGTGACCAGTGGTCATAATTTGGTGCCTCGTGGTGCATTTTTGGCCCATGCTGCAATTTCCGTGCCAAAATAAGACTTTTGGATTTTGGTGCTCGGTGATCCTTGGGGCATTCTTATGCATAAAATACCATAATTCTCGGAGCACTTTTAAGTTTTGAGGTCCGTGATGCCCCGTGGTCCAATTTTGGTGCCCATGGGGCATTTCCAGCTCATTGTGCAATTTTCGTGCGAAAATAAGAATATTGGGTTTTGGTGCCCCGTGATCCCCGATGCATTCTTATACATAAAAAACCATAATGCTTGGAGCACTTTTCAGTTTTGAGGTCCGTCGTGTCCAGTGGTCAAATTTTGCTTCCAGTTGTGCATTTTCCGCACATGGTGTAATTTTCGTGCGAAAAGAAGAGTTTTGGGTTTTGGTGCCCCATGATCCCTGGTACATTCTTATGCATTAAAATCCATAATGCTCGGAGCACTTTTCATTTTTGAGGTTCGTGGTGCCCCGTGGTCCAATTTCAGTGCCAGTGGTGCATTTTCGGCCATTTGTGCAATTTTCGTGCAAAAATAAGAGTTTTGGGTTTCGGTGCCCCATGATCCCTGGAGCATTCTTATGCATAAAATACCATAATGCTCGGAGCACTTTTCAGTTTTGAGGTCCGTGTTTCCCCGTGGTCCAATTTTCGTGTCGGTGGTGCATTTTCGGCCATTTGTACAATTTTTGTGCGAAAATAATACAATTGGGGTTAGGTGCCCCGTTATCCCTGTTGCATTCTTGTGCATAAAAAACCATAATGCTCGGAGCACATTTCAGTTTTGAGGTCCGTGGTGTCCAGTGGTCATAATTTGGTGCCTCGAGGTGCATTTTTGGCCCATAGTGTAATTTTCGTGCCCAAATAAGACTTTTGGGTTTTGGTGCTCCGTGATCCTTGGGGCATTCTTATGCGTAAAATACCATAATTATCGGAGCACTTTTCAGTTTTGAGGTCTGTGGTGCCCCGTGGTCCAATTTTGGTGCCCGTGGTGCATTTTCGGCCCATTGCGCAATTTTCGTGCGAAAATAAGACTTTTGGGTTTTGGTTCCCCGTGATCCCTGTTGCATTCTTATAGATAAAAAACCAGAATAATCAGAGAACTTTTTAGTTTTGAGGTCCGTCGTGTCTAGTGGTCCAATTTTGGTACCCGTGGTGCATTTTCGGCCCATTGTGTAATTTTCGTGTGAAAATAAGACTTTTGGGTTTTGGTGCCCCGTGATCCCTGGTGCATTCTTATGCATAAAAATCCATAATGCTCAGAGCACTTTTCAGTTTTGAGGTTCGTGGTGTCCGGTGGTCATATTTTGCTGCCCGTGGTGCTTTTTCGGCACATGGTGCAATTTTCGTGCGAAAATAAGACTTTTGGGTTTTGCTGCCCCGTGATCCCTGGTGCATTCTTATGCATGAAAATCCATAATTCTCGAAGCCATTTTCAGTTTTGAAGTCCGTGGTTCCCCGTGGTCCAATTTTGGTGTCAGTGGTGTATTTTCGGCCATTTGTGCAATTTTTGTGCGAAAATAAGACTTATGGGTTTTCATACCCAGTGATCCCTGGAGCATTCTTATGCATAAAAAACCATAATGCTCAGAGCACTTTTCAGTTTTGAGGTCCTTGATGCCCACTGGTCCAATTTTCGTGCTGGTGGTGTATTTTTGGCCATTTGTGCAATTTTCGTGCGAAAATAAGATTTTGGGTTTTGGTGCCCCGTGATTCTTGGTTCATTCTTATGCATAAAAAACCAAATGGTCGTAGCACTTTTCGGTTTTGAGGTTTGTGGTGTCCAGTGGTCATATTTTGCTGCTCGTGGTGCATTTTCGGCCCATTGTGCAATTTTCGTGCGAAAATAAGACTTTTGGGATTTGGGGCCCCGTGATCCTTGGTATGCTCTTATACATAAAAAAATAAAATGCTTGGAGCACTTTTCAGTTTTGAGGTCCGTAGTGTCCAGTGGTCAAATTTTGGTTCCCGTGGTGCATTTTCTGCACTTGGTACAATTTTCGTGCGAAAATAAGACTTTTGGGTTTTGGTGCCCCGTGATCCCTGGTGCATTCTTATGCATGAAAATCCATAATGCTCAGAGCACTTTTCGATTTTGAGGTCCGAGGTGCCCCGTGGTCCAATTTTGGTGCCGGTGGTGTATTTTCAGCCATTTATGCAATTTTCGAGCGAAAAAAAGACTTTTTGGTTTGGTACCCCCGTGATCCTTGGAGCATTCCTATGCATAAAAAACCATAATGCTAGGAGTACTTTTCAATTTTGAGGTTTGTGTTGCCCCGTGGTCCAATTTTCGTGCCGGTGGTGCATTTTCGGCCATTTGGGCAATTTTCGTGCGAAAATAAGACTTTGGGGGTTAGGTGCCCCGTGATCCCTGGTGCATTCTTATGCATAAAAAAACATAATGCTCGAAGTACCTTTCTGTTTTGAGGTCCGTGGTGTCCAGTGGTCATATTTTGGTGCCTCGTCGTGCATTTTTGGCCCATGGTGCAATTTTCATGCCAAAATAAGACTTTTGTGTTTCGGTGCCCCGTGATCCTTGGGGCATTCTTATCCATAAAAAACCATAATTGTTGGAGCACTTTTCAGTTTTGAGGTCCGAGGTGTCCCGTAGTCCAGTTTTGGTTCCCGGGGTGCATTTTCGGCACATTGTACAATGTTCGTGCCAAAATAAGACTTTTGGGTTTTGGTGCCCCGTAATCCCTGGTGCATTCTAATGCATAAAAAATGGTAATGCTCGGAGTAATTTTTAGTTTTGAGGTCCATGGTGCCCCGAGGTCAAATTTTGGTGACCCATGTTACATTTTTAGCTCATGGTGCAATTTTCGTGCCAAAATAAGACTTTTGGGTTTTGCTGCCCTATGATCCTTGGGGAATTCTTATGCATAAAAATGCATAATGCTTGGAACACTTTTCAGTTTTGAGGTCCGTGGTGCCCCGTGGTCCAATTTTGGTGTCGGTGGTGCATTGTCGGCCATTTGTGCAATTTTCGTGCGTAAATAAGTCTTTTGGGTTTCGGTGCCCCGTGATCCCTGGTGCATTCTTATGCATAAAAAACCATAATGCTCAAAGCACTTTTCAGTTGTGAGGTCCGAGGTGTCCCGTGGTCCAATTTAGTGCCAGTTGTGCATTTTCGGCCCATTGCGCAATTTTCGTGCGAACATAAGACTTTTTGGTTTTGGTGCCCCGTGATCCCTGGTGCATTCTGATGCATAAAAAATGGTAATGCTCAGAGAAATTTTCAGCTTTGAGGTCTGTGGTGGCCCGAGGTCAAATTTTGGTGCCCCATGGTACATTTTTAGCTCATGGTGCAACTTTCGTGCCAAAATACGACTTTTGGATTTTGCTGCCCTATGATCCTTGGGGAATTCTTATGCATAAAAATGCATGATGCTTGGAGCACTTTTCAGTTTTGAGGTCCGTGGTGCCCCGTGGTCCAATTTTGGTGTCGGTGGTGTATTGTCGGCCATTTGTGCAATTTTGGTGCGTAAATAAGACTTTTGGGTTTCGGTCCCCCGTGATCCCTGGTGCATTCGTAAGCATAAAAAACCATAATGCTCGGAGTACTTTTAAGTTTTGAGGTTCGTGGTGTCCAGTGGTCAAATTTTGCTTCCCGGGGTGCATTTTCGGCCATTTGTGAAATTTTCGTGCGCAAATAAGACTTTTGGGTTTTGGTGCCCCATGATCCTTGGTGCATTCTTATGCATAAAAAACCATAATGCTTGGAGCACTTTTCAGTTTTGAGGTCCGAGGTGCCCCGTGGTCCAATTTTGGTGCCCGTGGTGCATTTTCGTCCCATTGTGCAATTTTCGTGCGAAAATAAGACTCTTTGGTTTTAGTGCCCCGTGATCCCTAGTGCATTCTTTATACATAAAAAACCATAATGCATGGAGTACTTTCCAATTTTGAGGTCCGTGGTGTCTAGTGGTCAAATTTTGCTTCCCATGGAGCAATTTTCGTGCAAAAATAAGACCTTTGCAATTTCGTGCCCCGTGATACCTGGTGCATTCTTATGCATAAAAAACCATAATGCTCGAACACTTTTTAGTCTTGAGGTCTGTGCTGCTCCGTGGTCCAATTTTGGTGCTGGTGGTGCATGTTTGGCAATTTGTGCAATTTTCTACGAATATAAGACTTTTGGGTTTTGGTTTCCCGTGATCCCTGCTGCATTCTTATGCATAAAAAACCATAATTCTCGGAGCACTTTTCAGTTTTGAGGTCCGTGGTGCCCCGTGGTCCAATTTTGGTGTCGGTGGTGCATTTTCGGCCCATTGCGCAATTTTCATGCGAAAATAAGACTTTTGGGTTTTGGTACCCCGTGATCCCTGGTGCATTCTGATGCATAAAAAATGGTAATGCTCGGAGAAATTTTCAGTTTTGAGGTTCGTGGTGCCCCGAGGTCAAATTTTGGTGCCCCATGGTACATTTTTAGCTCATGGTGCAACTTTTGGGTTTTGCTGCCCTATGATCCTTGGGGAATTCTTATGCATAAAAATGCATGATGCTTGGAGCACTTTTCAGTTTTGAGTTCCGTGATATCCGTGGTCCAATTTTGGTGTCGGTGGTGCATTGTTGGCCATTTGTGCAATTTTCGTGCGTAAATAAGACTTTTAGGTTTCGGTGCCCCATGATCCCTGGTGCATTCTTATGCATAAAAAACCATAATGCTCAGAGCACTTTTAAGTTTTGAGGTCCATGGTGTCAAGTGGTCAAATTTTGCTTCCCGTGGTGCATTTTCGGCCATTTGTGAAATTTTCGTGCGAAAAGAAGACTTTTGGGTTTTGGTGCCCCATGATCCCTGGTGCATTCTTATGCATAAAAAACCATAATGCTCGCAACACTTTTCAGTTTTCAGGTCCGTGGTGCTCCGTGGTCCAATTTTGGTGCCTGTGGTGCATTTTCGGCCATTTTTCCAATTTTCGTGCGAAAATAAGACTTTTGGGTTTTGGTACCCTGTGATCCCTGGTGCATTCTTATGCATAAAAAACCATAATGCTCGAAGCACTTTTCAGTTTTGAGGTCCGAGGTGCCCCGTGGTCCAATTTTGGTGCCTGTGGTGCATTTTCTTCCCATTGTGCAATTTTCGTGCGAAAATAAAACTCTTTGGTTTTGGTGCCCCGTGATCCCTAGTGCATTCTTTATACATCAAAAACAATAATGCACAGAGTACTTTCCAGTTTTGAGGCCGTGGTGTCCAGTGGTCAAATTTTGCTTCCCATGGTGCAATATTCGTACGAAAATAAGACCTTTGGGTTTTGGTGCCCCGTGATACCTGGTGCATTCTTATGCATAAAAAACCATAATGCTTGAACACTTTTCAGTCTTGAGGTCCTTGGTGCTCCGTGGTCCAATTTTGGTGTCGGTGGTGCATTGTCAGCCACTTGTGCAATTTTCGTGCATAAATAAGACTTTTGGGTTTCGGTGCCCCGTGATCCCTGGTGCATTCTTATGCATAAAAAACCATAATGCTCGCAACACTTTTCAGTTTTAAGGTCTGTGGTGTCCAGTGGTCAAATTTTGCTTCCCGTGGTGCATTTTCGGCCATTTGTGAAATTTTCGTGCGAAAATAAGACTTTTGGGTTTTGGTGCCCCGTGATCCCTGGTGATTTATTATACATAAAAAACCATCATGCTCAGAGCACTTTATAGTCTTGAGGTTCGTGGTGCTCCGTGGTCCAATTTTGGTGCTGGTGGTGCATTTTCGGCCATTTGTGCAATTTTCGTGCGAAAATAAGACTTTTGGATTTTGGTGCCATGTGATCCCTGGTGCATTCTTATGCATAAAAAACCATAATGCTCGGAGCACTTTTCAGTTTTGAGGTCCTTGATGCCCGCTGGTCCAATTTTCGTGCTGGTGGTGTATTTTTGGCCATTTGTGCAATTTTCGTGCGAAAGTAAGATTTTGGGTTTTGGTGCCCCGTGATTCTTGGTTCATTCTTATGCATAAAAAACCAAATGGTCGTAGCACTTTTCGGTTTTGAGGTTTGTGGTGTCCAGTGGTCATATTTTGCTGCTCGTGGTGCATTTTCGGCCCATTGTGCAATTTTCGTGCGAAAATAAGACTTTTGGGATTTGGGGCCCCGTGATCCTTGGTATGCTCTTATACATAAAAAAATAAAATGCTTGGAGCACTTTTCAGTTTTGAGGTCCGTAGTGTCCAGTGGTCAAATTTTGGTTCCCGTGGTGCATTTTCTGCACTTGGTACAATTTTCGTGCGAAAATAAGACTTTTGGGTTTTGGTGCCCCGTGATCCCTGGTGCATTCTTATGCATGAAAATCCATAATGCTCAGAGCACTTTTCGATTTTGAGGTCCGAGGTGCCCCGTGGTCCAATTTTGGTGCCGGTGGTGTATTTTCAGCCATTTATGCAATTTTCGAGCGAAAAAAAGACTTTTTGGTTTGGTACCCCCGTGATCCTTGGAGCATTCCTATGCATAAAAAACCATAATGCTAGGAGTACTTTTCAATTTTGAGGTTTGTGTTGCCCCGTGGTCCAATTTTCGTGCCGGTGGTGCATTTTCGGCCATTTGGGCAATTTTCGTGCGAAAATAAGACTTTGGGGGTTAGGTGCCCCGTGATCCCTGGTGCATTCTTATGCATAAAAAAACATAATGCTCGAAGTACCTTTCTGTTTTGAGGTCCGTGGTGTCCAGTGGTCATATTTTGGTGCCTCGTCGTGCATTTTTGGCCCATGGTGCAATTTTCATGCCAAAATAAGACTTTTGTGTTTCGGTGCCCCGTGATCCTTGGGGCATTCTTATCCATAAAAAACCATAATTGTTGGAGCACTTTTCAGTTTTGAGGTCCGAGGTGTCCCGTAGTCCAGTTTTGGTTCCCGGAGTGCATTTTCGGCACATTGTACAATGTTCGTGCCAAAATAAGACTTTTGGGTTTTGGTGCCCCGTAATCCCTGGTGCATTCTAATGCATAAAAAATGGTAATGCTCGGAGTAATTTTTAGTTTTGAGGTCCATGGTGCCCCGAGGTCAAATTTTGGTGACCCATGTTACATTTTTAGCTCATGGTGCAATTTTCGTGCCAAAATAAGACTTTTGGGTTTTGCTGCCCTATGATCCTTGGGGAATTCTTATGCATAAAAATGCATAATGCTTGGAACACTTTTCAGTTTTGAGGTCCGTGGTGCCCCGTGGTCCAATTTTGGTGTCGGTGGTGCATTGTCGGCCATTTGTGCAATTTTCGTGCGTAAATAAGTCTTTTGGGTTTCGGTGCCCCGTGATCCCTGGTGCATTCTTATGCATAAAAAACCATAATGCTCAAAGCACTTTTCAGTTGTGAGGTCCGAGGTGTCCCGTGGTCCAATTTAGTGCCAGTTGTGCATTTTCGGCCCATTGCGCAATTTTCGTGCGAACATAAGACTTTTTGGTTTTGGTGCCCCGTGATCCCTGGTGCATTCTGATGCATAAAAAATGGTAATGCTCAGAGAAATTTTCAGCTTTGAGGTCTGTGGTGGCCCGAGGTCAAATTTTGGTGCCCCATGGTACATTTTTAGCTCATGGTGCAACTTTCGTGCCAAAATACGACTTTTGGATTTTGCTGCCCTATGATCCTTGGGGAATTCTTATGCATAAAAATGCATGATGCTTGGAGCACTTTTCAGTTTTGAGGTCCGTGGTGCCCCGTGGTCCAATTTTGGTGTCGGTGGTGCATTGTCGGCCATTTGTGCAATTTTGGTGCGTAAATAAGACTTTTGGGTTTCGGTCCCCCGTGATCCCTGGTGCATTCGTAAGCATAAAAAACCATAATGCTCGGAGCACTTTTAAGTTTTGAGGTTCGTGGTGTCCAGTGGTCAAATTTTGCTTCCCGTGGTGCATTTTCGGCCATTTGTGAAATTTTCGTGCGCAAATAAGACTTTTGGGTTTTGGTGCCCCATGATCCCTGGTGCATTCTTATGCATAAAAAACCATAATGCTCGCAACACTTTTCAGTTTTCAGGTCTGTGGTGCTCTGTGGTCCAATTTTGGTGTCGGTGGTGCATTTTCGGCCATTTGTCCAATTTTCGTGCGAATATAAGACTTTTGGGTTTTGGTACCCTGTGATCCCTGGTGCATTCTTATGCATAAAAAACCATAATGCTTGGAGCACTTTTCAATTTTGAGGTCCGAGGTGCCCCGTGGTCCAATTTTGGTGCCCGTGGTGCATTTTCGTCCCATTGTGCAATTTTCGTGCGAAAATAAGACTCTTTGGTTTTAGTGCCCCGTGATCCCTAGTGCATTCTTTATACATAAAAAACCATAATGCATGGAGTACTTTCCAATTTTGAGGTCCGTGGTGTCTAGTGGTCAAATTTTGCTTCCCATGGAGCAATTTTCGTGCAAAAATAAGACCTTTGCAATTTGGTGCCCCGTGATACCCGGTGCATTCTTATGCATAAAAAACCATAATGCTCGAACACTTTTTAGTCTTGAGGTCTGTGCTGCTCCGTGGTCCAATTTTGGTGCTGGTGGTGCATGTTTGGCAATTTGTGCAATTTTCTACGAATATAAGACTTTTGGGTTTTGGTTTCCCGTGATCCCTGCTGCATTCTTATGCATAAAAAACCATAATTCTCGGAGCACTTTTCAGTTTTGAGGTCCGTGGTGCCCCGTGGTCCAATTTTGGTGTCGGTGGTGCATTTTCGGCCCATTGCGCAATTTTCATGCGAAAATAAGACTTTTGGGTTTTGGTACCCCGTGATCCCTGGTGCATTCTGATGCATAAAAAATGGTAATGCTCGGAGAAATTTTCAGTTTTGAGGTTCGTGGTGCCCCGAGGTCAAATTTTGGTGCCCCATGGTACATTTTTAGCTCATGGTGCAACTTTTGGGTTTTGCTGCCCTATGATCCTTGGGGAATTCTTATGCATAAAAATGCATGATGCTTGGAGCACTTTTCAGTTTTGAGTTCCGTGATACCCGTGGTCCAATTTTGGTGTCGGTGGTGCATTGTTGGCCATTTGTGCAATTTTCGTGCGTAAATAAGACTTTTAGGTTTCGGTGCCCCATGATCCCTGGTGCATTCTTATGCATAAAAAACCATAATGCTCAGAGCACTTTTAAGTTTTGAGGTCCATGGTGTCAAGTGGTCAAATTTTGCTTCCCGTGGTGCATTTTCGGCCATTTGTGAAATTTTCGTGCGAAAAGAAGACTTTTGGGTTTTGGTGCCCCATGATCCCTGGTGCATTCTTATGCATAAAAAACCATAATGCTCGCAACACTTTTCAGTTTTCAGGTCCGTGGTGCTCCGTGGTCCAATTTTGGTGCCTGTGGTGCATTTTCGGCCATTTTTCCAATTTTCGTGCGAAAATAAGACTTTTGGGTTTTGGTACCCTGTGATCCCTGGTGCATTCTTATGCATAAAAAACCATAATGCTCGAAGCACTTTTCAGTTTTGAGGTCCGAGGTGCCCCGTGGTCCAATTTTGGTGCCTGTGGTGCATTTTCTTCCCATTGTGCAATTTTCGTGCGAAAATAAAACTCTTTGGTTTTGGTGCCCCGTGATCCCTAGTGCATTCTTTATACATCAAAAACAATAATGCACAGAGTACTTTCCAGTTTTGAGGCCGTGGTGTCCAGTGGTCAAATTTTGCTTCCCATGGTGCAATATTCGTACGAAAATAAGACCTTTGGGTTTTGGTGCCCCGTGATACCTGGTGCATTCTTATGCATAAAAAACCATAATGCTTGAACACTTTTCAGTCTTGAGGTCCTTGGTGCTCCGTGGTCCAATTTTGGTGTCGGTGGTGCATTGTCAGCCACTTGTGCAATTTTCGTGCATAAATAAGACTTTTGGGTTTCGGTGCCCCGTGATCCCTGGTGCATTCTTATGCATAAAAAACCATAATGCTCGCAGCACTTTTCAGTTTTAAGGTCTGTGGTGTCCAGTGGTCAAATTTTGCTTCCCGTGGTGCATTTTCGGCCATTTGTGAAATTTTCGTGCGAAAATAAGACTTTTGGGTTTTGGTGCCCCGTGATCCCTGGTGATTTATTATACATAAAAAACCATCATGCTCAGAGCACTTTATAGTCTTGAGGTTCGTGGTGCTCCGTGGTCCAATTTTGGTGCTGGTGGTGCATTTTCGGCCATTTGTGCAATTTTCGTGCGAAAATAAGACTTTTGGATTTTGGTGCCATGTGATCCCTGGTGCATTCTTATGCATAAAAAATCATAATGCTCGGAGCACTTTTCAGTTTTGAGGTCCTTGATGCCCGCTGGTCCAATTTTCGTGCTGGTGGTGTATTTTTGGCCATTTGTGCAATTTTCGTGCGAAAGTAAGATTTTGGGTTTTGGTGCCCCGTGATTCTTGGTTCATTCTTATGCATAAAAAACCAAATGGTCGTAGCACTTTTCGGTTTTGAGGTTTGTGGTGTCCAGTGGTCATATTTTGCTGCTCGTGGTGCATTTTCGGCCCATTGTGCAATTTTCGTGCGAAAATAAGACTTTTGGGATTTGGGGCCCCGTGATCCTTGGTATGCTCTTATACATAAAAAAATAAAATGCTTGGAGCACTTTTCAGTTTTGAGGTCCGTAGTGTCCAGTGGTCAAATTTTGGTTCCCGTGGTGCATTTTCTGCACTTGGTACAATTTTCGTGCGAAAATAAGACTTTTGGGTTTTGGTGCCCCGTGATCCCTGGTGCATTCTTATGCATGAAAATCCATAATGCTCAGAGCACTTTTCGATTTTGAGGTCCGAGGTGCCCCGTGGTCCAATTTTGGTGCCGGTGGTGTATTTTCAGCCATTTATGCAATTTTCGAGCGAAAAAAAGACTTTTTGGTTTGGTACCCCGTGATCCTTGGAGCATTCCTATGCATAAAAAACCATAATGCTAGGAGTACTTTTCAATTTTGAGGTTTGTGTTGCCCTGTGGTCCAATTTTCGTGCCGGTGGTGCATTTTCGGCCATTTGGGCAATTTTCGTGCGAAAATAAGACTTTGGGGGTTAGGTGCCCCGTGATCCCTGGTGCATTCTTATGCATAAAAAAACATAATGCTCGAAGTACCTTTCTGTTTTGAGGTCCGTGGTGTCCAGTGGTCATATTTTGGTGCCTCGTCGTGCATTTTTGGCCCATGGTGCAATTTTCATGCCAAAATAAGACTTTTGTGTTTCGGTGCCCCGTGATCCTTGGGGCATTCTTATCCATAAAAAACCATAATTGTTGGAGCACTTTTCAGTTTTGAGGTCCGAGGTGTCCCGTAGTCCAGTTTTGGTTCCCGGGGTGCATTTTCGGCACATTGTACAATGTTCGTGCCAAAATAAGACTTTTGGGTTTTGGTGCCCCGTAATCCCTGGTGCATTCTAATGCATAAAAAATGGTAATGCTCGGAGTAATTTTTAGTTTTGAGGTCCATGGTGCCCCGAGGTCAAATTTTGGTGACCCATGTTACATTTTTAGCTCATGGTGCAATTTTCGTGCCAAAATAAGACTTTTGGGTATTGCTGCCCTATGATCCTTGGGGAATTCTTATGCATAAAAATGCATAATGCTTGGAACACTTTTCAGTTTTGAGGTCCGTGGTGCCCCGTGGTCCAATTTTGGTGTCGGTGGTGCATTGTCGGCCATTTGTGCAATTTTCGTGCGTAAATAAGTCTTTTGGGTTTCGGTGCCCCGTGATCCCTGGTGCATTCTTATGCATAAAAAACCATAATGCTCAAAGCACTTTTCAGTTGTGAGGTCCGAGGTGTCCCGTGGTCCAATTTAGTGCCAGTTGTGCATTTTCGGCCCATTGCGCAATTTTCGTGCGAACATAAGACTTTTTGGTTTTGGTGCCCCGTGATCCCTGGTGCATTCTGATGCATAAAAAATGGTAATGCTCAGAGAAATTTTCAGCTTTGAGGTCTGTGGTGGCCCGAGGTCAAATTTTGGTGCCCCATGGTACATTTTTAGCTCATGGTGCAACTTTCGTGCCAAAATACGACTTTTGGATTTTGCTGCCCTATGATCCTTGGGGAATTCTTATGCATAAAAATGCATGATGCTTGGAGCACTTTTCAGTTTTGAGGTCCGTGGTGCCCCGTGGTCCAATTTTGGTGTCGGTGGTGCATTGTCGGCCATTTGTGCAATTTTGGTGCGTAAATAAGACTTTTGGGTTTCGGTCCCCCGTGATCCCTGGTGCATTCGTAAGCATAAAAAACCATAATGCTCGGAGCACTTTTAAGTTTTGAGGTTCGTGGTGTCCAGTGGTCAAATTTTGCTTCCCGTGGTGCATTTTCGGCCATTTGTGAAATTTTCGTGCGCAAATAAGACTTTTGGGTTTTGGTGCCCCATGATCCCTGGTGCATTCTTATGCATAAAAAACCATAATGCTCGCAACACTTTTCAGTTTTCAGGTCTGTGGTGCTCTGTGGTCCAATTTTGGTGTCGGTGGTGCATTTTCGGCCATTTGTCCAATTTTCGTGCGAATATAAGACTTTTGGGTTTTGGTACCCTGTGATCCCTGGTGCATTCTTATGCATAAAAAACCATAATGCTTGGAGCACTTTTCAGTTTTGAGGTCCGAGGTGCCCCGTGGTCCAATTTTGGTGCCCGTGGTGCATTTTCGTCCCATTGTGCAATTTTCGTGCGAAAATAAGACTCTTTGGTTTTAGTGCCCCGTGATCCCTAGTGCATTCTTTATACATAAAAAACCATAATGCATGGAGTACTTTCCAATTTTGAGGTCCGTGGTGTCTAGTGGTCAAATTTTGCTTCCCATGGAGCAATTTTCGTGCAAAAATAAGACCTTTGCAATTTGGTGCCCCGTGATACCCGGTGCATTCTTATGCATAAAAAACCATAATGCTCGAACACTTTTTAGTCTTGAGGTCTGTGCTGCTCCGTGGTCCAATTTTGGTGCTGGTGGTGCATGTTTGGCAATTTGTGCAATTTTCTACGAATATAAGACTTTTGGGTTTTGGTTTCCCGTGATCCCTGCTGCATTCTTATGCATAAAAAACCATAATTCTCGGAGCACTTTTCAGTTTTGAGGTCCGTGGTGCCCCGTGGTCCAATTTTGGTGTCGGTGGTGCATTTTCGGCCCATTGCGCAATTTTCATGCGAAAATAAGACTTTTGGGTTTTGGTACCCCGTGATCCCTGGTGCATTCTGATGCATAAAAAATGGTAATGCTCGGAGAAATTTTCAGTTTTGAGGTTCGTGGTGCCCCGAGGTCAAATTTTGGTGCCCCATGGTACATTTTTAGCTCATGGTGCAACTTTTGGGTTTTGCTGCCCTATGATCCTTGGGGAATTCTTATGCATAAAAATGCATGATGCTTGGAGCACTTTTCAGTTTTGAGTTCCGTGATACCCGTGGTCCAATTTTGGTGTCGGTGGTGCATTGTTGGCCATTTGTGCAATTTTCGTGCGTAAATAAGACTTTTAGGTTTCGGTGCCCCATGATCCCTGGTGCATTCTTATGCATAAAAAACCATAATGCTCAGAGCACTTTTAAGTTTTGAGGTCCATGGTGTCAAGTGGTCAAATTTTGCTTCCCGTGGTGCATTTTCGGCCATTTGTGAAATTTTCGTGCGAAAAGAAGACTTTTGGGTTTTGGTGCCCCATGATCCCTGGTGCATTCTTATGCATAAAAAACCATAATGCTCGCAACACTTTTCAGTTTTCAGGTCCGTGGTGCTCCGTGGTCCAATTTTGGTGCCTGTGGTGCATTTTCGGCCATTTTTCCAATTTTCGTGCGAAAATAAGACTTTTGGGTTTTGGTACCCTGTGATCCCTGGTGCATTCTTATGCATAAAAAACCATAATGCTCGAAGCACTTTTCAGTTTTGAGGTCCGAGGTGCCCCGTGGTCCAATTTTGGTGCCTGTGGTGCATTTTCTTCCCATTGTGCAATTTTCGTGCGAAAATAAAACTCTTTGGTTTTGGTGCCCCGTGACCCCTAGTGCATTCTTTATACATCAAAAACAATAATGCACAGAGTACTTTCCAGTTTTGAGGCCGTGGTGTCCAGTGGTCAAATTTTGCTTCCCATGGTGCAATATTCGTACGAAAATAAGACCTTTGGGTTTTGGTGCCCCGTGATACCTGGTGCATTCTTATGCATAAAAAACCATAATGCTTGAACACTTTTCAGTCTTGAGGTCCTTGGTGCTCCGTGGTCCAATTTTGGTGTCGGTGGTGCATTGTCAGCCACTTGTGCAATTTTCGTGCATAAATAAGACTTTTGGGTTTCGGTGCCCCGTGATCCCTGGTGCATTCTTATGCATAAAAAACCATAATGCTCGCAGCACTTTTCAGTTTTAAGGTCTGTGGTGTCCAGTGGTCAAATTTTGCTTCCCGTGGTGCATTTTCGGCCATTTGTGAAATTTTCGTGCGAAAATAAGACTTTTGGGTTTTGGTGCCCCGTGATCCCTGGTGATTTATTATACATAAAAAACCATCATGCTCAGAGCACTTTATAGTCTTGAGGTTCGTGGTGCTCCGTGGTCCAATTTTGGTGCTGGTGGTGCATTTTCGGCCATTTGTGCAATTTTCGTGCGAAAATAAGACTTTTGGATTTTGGTGCCATGTGATCCCTGGTGCATTCTTATGCATAAAAAACCATAATGCTCGGAGCACTTTTCAGTTTTGAGGTCCTTGATGCCCGCTGGTCCAATTTTCGTGCTGGTGGTGTATTTTTGGCCATTTGTGCAATTTTCGTGCGAAAGTAAGATTTTGGGTTTTGGTGCCCCGTGATTCTTGGTTCATTCTTATGCATAAAAAACCAAATGGTCGTAGCACTTTTCGGTTTTGAGGTTTGTGGTGTCCAGTGGTCATATTTTGCTGCTCGTGGTGCATTTTCGGCCCATTGTGCAATTTTCGTGCGAAAATAAGACTTTTGGGATTTGGGGCCCCGTGATCCTTGGTATGCTCTTATACATAAAAAAATAAAATGCTTGGAGCACTTTTCAGTTTTGAGGTCCGTAGTGTCCAGTGGTCAAATTTTGGTTCCCGTGGTGCATTTTCTGCACTTGGTACAATTTTCGTGCGAAAATAAGACTTTTGGGTTTTGGTGCCCCGTGATCCCTGGTGCATTCTTATGCATGAAAATCCATAATGCTCAGAGCACTTTTCGATTTTGAGGTCCGAGGTGCCCCGTGGTCCAATTTTGGTGCCGGTGGTGTATTTTCAGCCATTTATGCAATTTTCGAGCGAAAAAAAGACTTTTTGGTTTGGTACCCCGTGATCCTTGGAGCATTCCTATGCATAAAAAACCATAATGCTAGGAGTACTTTTCAATTTTGAGGTTTGTGTTGCCCCGTGGTCCAATTTTCGTGCCGGTGGTGCATTTTCGGCCATTTGGGCAATTTTCGTGCGAAAATAAGACTTTGGGGGTTAGGTGCCCCGTGATCCCTGGTGCATTCTTATGCATAAAAAAACATAATGCTCGAAGTACCTTTCTGTTTTGAGGTCCGTGGTGTCCAGTGGTCATATTTTGGTGCCTCGTCGTGCATTTTTGGCCCATGGTGCAATTTTCATGCCAAAATAAGACTTTTGTGTTTCGGTGCCCCGTGATCCTTGGGGCATTCTTATCCATAAAAAACCATAATTGTTGGAGCACTTTTCAGTTTTGAGGTCCGAGGTGTCCCGTAGTCCAGTTTTGGTTCCCGGAGTGCATTTTCGGCACATTGTACAATGTTCGTGCCAAAATAAGACTTTTGGGTTTTGGTGCCCCGTAATCCCTGGTGCATTCTAATGCATAAAAAATGGTAATGCTCGGAGTAATTTTTAGTTTTGAGGTCCATGGTGCCCCGAGGTCAAATTTTGGTGACCCATGTTACATTTTTAGCTCATGGTGCAATTTTCGTGCCAAAATAAGACTTTTGGGTTTTGCTGCCCTATGATCCTTGGGGAATTCTTATGCATAAAAATGCATAATGCTTGGAACACTTTTCAGTTTTGAGGTCCGTGGTGCCCCGTGGTCCAATTTTGGTGTCGGTGGTGCATTGTCGGCCATTTGTGCAATTTTCGTGCGTAAATAAGTCTTTTGGGTTTCGGTGCCCCGTGATCCCTGGTGCATTCTTATGCATAAAAAACCATAATGCTCAAAGCACTTTTCAGTTGTGAGGTCCGAGGTGTCCCGTGGTCCAATTTAGTGCCAGTTGTGCATTTTCGGCCCATTGCGCAATTTTCGTGCGAACATAAGACTTTTTGGTTTTGGTGCCCCGTGATCCCTGGTGCATTCTGATGCATAAAAAATGGTAATGCTCAGAGAAATTTTCAGCTTTGAGGTCTGTGGTGGCCCGAGGTCAAATTTTGGTGCCCCATGGTACATTTTTAGCTCATGGTGCAACTTTCGTGCCAAAATACGACTTTTGTATTTTGCTGCCCTATGATCCTTGGGGAATTCTTATGCATAAAAATGCATGATGCTTGGAGCACTTTTCAGTTTTGAGGTCCGTGGTGCCCCGTGGTCCAATTTTGGTGTCGGTGGTGCATTGTCGGCCATTTGTGCAATTTTGGTGCGTAAATAAGACTTTTGGGTTTCGGTCCCCCGTGATCCCTGGTGCATTCGTAAGCATAAAAAACCATAATGCTCGGAGCACTTTTAAGTTTTGAGGTTCGTGGTGTCCAGTGGTCAAATTTTGCTTCCCGTGGTGCATTTTCGGCCATTTGTGAAATTTTCGTGCACAAATAAGACTTTTGGGTTTTGGTGCCCCATGATCCTTGGTGCATTCTTATGCATAAAAAACCATAATGCTTGGAGCACTTTTCAGTTTTGAGGTCCGAGGTGCCCCGTGGTCCAATTTTGGTGCCCGTGGTGCATTTTCGTCCCATTGTGCAATTTTCGTGCGAAAATAAGACTCTTTGGTTTTAGTGCCCCGTGATCCCTAGTGCATTCTTTATACATAAAAAACCATAATGCATGGAGTACTTTCCAATTTTGAGGTCCGTGGTGTCTAGTGGTCAAATTTTGCTTCCCATGGAGCAATTTTCGTGCAAAAATAAGACCTTTGCAATTTGGTGCCCCGTGATACCTGGTGCATTCTTATGCATAAAAAACCATAATGCTCGAACACTTTTTAGTCTTGAGGTCTGTGCTGCTCCGTGGTCCAATTTAGGTGCCCCATGGTACATTTTTAGCTCATGGTGCAACTTTCGTGCCAAAATAAGACTTTTGGATTTTGCTGCCCTATGATCCTTGGGGAATTCTTATGCATAAAAATGCATGATGCTTGGAGCACTTTTCAGTTTTGAGGTCCGTGGTGCCCCGTGGTCAAATTTTGGTGTCGGTGGTGCATTGTCGGCCATTTGTGCAATTTTTGTGCATAAATAAGACTTTTGGGTTTCGGTCCCCCGTGATCCCTGGTGCATTCGTAAGCATAAAAAACCATAATGCTCGGAGCACTTTTAAGTTTTGAGGTTCGTGGTGTCCAGTGGTCAAATTTTGCTTCCCGTGGTGCATTTTCGGCCATTTGTGAAATTTTCGTGCGAAAATAAGACTTTTGGGTTTTGGTGCCCCATGATCCCTGGTGCATTCTTATGCATAAAAAACCATAATGGTCATAGCACTTTTCAGTTTTGAGGTCCGTGGTGCCCCGTGGTCCAATTTTCGTGCCGGTGGTGCATTTTTTGCCATTTGCGCAATTTTCGTTCGAAAATAAGACTTTTGGATGTTGGTGCCTCGTGATCCCTGGTGCATTCTTATGCATACAAAACCATAAAGCTCAAAACCCTTTTCCGTTTTGAGGTCCGTGGTGCCCTGTGGTCCAATTTTGGTGCCGGTGGTGCATTTTCGACCATTTGTACAATTTTCGTGCGAAAATAAGACTTTTGGGTTTTGGTGTCCTGTCATCCCTGGTGCATTCTTATGCATAAAAAACCATAATGCTCAGAGCACTTTTCAGTTTTGAGGTTCGAGGTGCCCTGTGGTCCAATTTTGGTGCCCGTGGTGCATTTTTGGCCCATTGTGCAATTTTTGTGCAAAAATAAGACTTTTGGATTTTGGTGCCCCGTGATCCCTGGTGCATTCTTATGCATAAAAAACCATAATTCTTGGAGAACTTTTCATTTTGAGGTCTATGGTGCCCCGTGGTCCGATTTTGGTGCCGATGGTGCATATTCGGCCAATTGTGAAATTTTCGTGCGAAAATAAGACTTTTGGATTTTGGTGCCCCGTGATCCCTGGTGCATTCTTATGCAAAAAAAATTATAATGCTCGGAACTCTTTTTCAGTTTTGAGGTTCGTGGTGCCCCGTGGTCCAATTTTCTTGTTTATTTTGCATTTTCGGCCCATTGTGCAATTTTCGTACGAAAATAAGTCTTTTGGGTTTTGGTGCCCCTTGATCCCAGGTGCATTCTTATGCGTAAAAAACCATAATGCTTGGAGCAATTTCCAGTTTTGAGGTCTGTGGTGCCCCGTGGTCCAATTTTGGTGTCGGCGGTGCATTTCGGCCATTTGTGCAATTTTCGTGCGAAAATAAGACTTTTGGATTTTGGTGCCCCGTGATCCCTGGTGCATTCTTATGCAAAAAAAATTATAATGCTCGGAACTCTTTTTCAGTTTTGAGGTTCATGGTGCCCGGTGGTCCAATTTTCGTGTTTATTTTGCATTTTCGGCCCATTGTGCAATTTTCGTGCGAAAATAACTTTTTTGGGTTTTGGTGCCCCTTGATCCCAGGTGCATTCTTATGCGTAAAAAACCATAATGCTTGGAGCAATTTTCAGTTTTGAGGTCCGTGGTGCCCCGTGGTCCAATTTTGGTGCCGGCGGTGCATTTCGGCCATTTGTGCAATTTTCGTACGAAAATAAGACTTTTGGGTTTTGGTGCCCCGTGATCCCTAGTGCATTCTTATGCATTAAAAATCATAATGCTCGGAGAACTTTCCAGTTTTGAGGTCCGAGGTGCGCCGTGGTCAAATTTTGGTGCCCGTGGTGCATTTTCGGCGATTTGTGAAATTTTCGTGTGAAAATAAGACTTTTGGTTTTTGGTGCCTCGTGATCCCTGGTGCATTCTTCTGCATACAAAACCATAAAGCTCGGAACCCTTTTCAGTTTTGAGGTTCGTGGTGCCCCGTGGTCCAATTTTGGTGCTGGTGGTGCATTTTCGACCATTTGTACAATTTTCGTGCGAAAATAAAACTTTTGGGTTTTCGAGCCCCATGATCCCTGGTGTATTCTTATGCATAAAAAACCATAATGCATGGAGCACTTTTCAGTTTTGAGGTCCGTTGTGTCCCCGTGGTCAAATTTTGGTGTCATTGTTGCATTTTCGGCCATTTGTGAAATTTTTGTGCGAAAATAAGCCTTTTGGGCTTTGGTGCCCCGTGATCCCAGGTGCATTCTTATGTATAAAAAACCATAATGGTTAGAGCACTTTTCAGTTTTTAGGTCCGTGGTGCCCCGTGGTCCAATTTTCGTGCCGGTGGTGCATTTTTTGCCATTTGCGCAATTTTCGTGCGAAAATAAGACTTTTGGATTTTGGTGCCTCGTGATTCCTGGTGCATATTTATGCATACAAAACCATAAAGCTCAAAACCCTTTTCCGTTTTGAGGTCCGTGGTGCCCTGTGGTCCAATTTTGGTGCCGGTGGTGCATTTTCGACCATTTGTACAATTTTCGGGCGAAAATAAGACTTTTGGGTTCTGGTGCCCTGTCATCCCTAGTGCATTCTTATGCATAAAAAACCATAATGCTAGGAGCACTTTTCAGTTTTGAGGTTCGAGGTGCCCTGTGGTCCAATTTTGGTGCCCGTGGTGCATTTTCGGCCCATTGTGCAATTTTTGTGCGAAAATAAGACTTTTGGATTTTGGTGCCCCGTGATCCCTGGTGCATTCTTATGCATAAAAAACCATAATTCTTGGAGAACTTTTCATTTTGAGGTCTGTGGTGCCCCGTGGTCCGATTTTGGTGCCGATGGTGCATATTCGGCCAATTGTGAAATTTTTGTGCGAAAATAAGACTTTTGCATTTTGCTGCCCCGTGATCCCTGGTGCATTCTTATGCAAAAAAAATTATAATGCTCGGAACTCTTTTTCAGTTTAGAGGTTCGTGGTGCCCCGTGGTCCAATTTTCGTGTTTATTTTGCATTTTCGGCCCATTGTGCAATTTTCGTGCAAAAATAAGTCTTTTGGGTTTTGGTGCCCCTTGATCCCAGGTGCATTCTTATGCGTAAAAACCATAATGCTTGGAGCAATTTTCAGTTTTGAGGTCCGTGGTGCCCCGTGGTCCAATTTTGGTGCCGGCGGTGCATTTCGGCCATTTGTTCAATTTTCGTGCGAAAATAAGACTTTTGGGTTTTAGTGCCCCGTGATCCCTGGTGCATTCTTATGCATTAAAAATCATAATGCTCGGAGAAATTTCCAGTTTTAAGGTCCGAGGTGCGCCGTGGTCAAATTTTGGTGCCCGTGGTGCATTTTCGGCGATTTGTGAAATTTTCGTGTGAAAATAAGACTTTTGGTTTTTGGTGCCACGTTATCCCTGGTGCATTCTTCTGCATACAAAACCATAAAGCTAGGAACCCTTTTCAATTTTGAGGTCCGTGGTGCCCCGTGGTGCAATTTTGGTGCCGGTGGTGCATTTTCGACCATTTGTACAATTTTCGTGCGAAAATAAAACTTTTGGGTTTTCGTGCCCCATGATCCCTGGTGCATTCTTATGCATAAAAAACCATAAAGCTCAAAACCCTTTTCCGTTTTGAGGTCCGTGGTGCCCTGTGGTCCAATTTTGGTGCCGGTGGTGCATTTTCGACCATTTGTACAACTTTCGTGCGAAAATAAGAATTTTGGGTTTTGGTGCCCTGTCATCCCTGGTGCATTCTTATGCATAAAAAACCATAATGCTCGGAGCACTTTTCAGTTTTGAGGTTCGAGGTGCCCTGTGGTCCAATTTTGGTGCCCGTGGTGCATTTTCGGCCCATTGTGCAATTTTTGTACGAAAATAAGACTTTTGGAATTTGGTGCCCCGTGATCCCTGGTGCATTCTTATGCATAAAAAACCATAATTCTTGGAGAACTTTTCATTTTGAGGTATGAGGTGCCCCGTGGTCCGATTTTGGTGCCGATGGTGCATATTCGGCCAATTGTGAAATTTTCGTGCGAAAATAAGACTTTTGGATTTTGGTGCCCCATGATCCCTGGTGCATTCTTATGCAAAAAAAATTATAATGCTCGGAACTCTTTTTCAGTTTTGAGGTTCGTGGTGCCCTGTGGTCCAATATTCGTGTTTATTTTGCATTTTCGGCTCGTTGTGCAATTTTTGTGCGAAAATAAGTCGTTTGGGTTTTGGTGCCCCTTGATCCTGGGTGCATTCTTATGCGTAAAAAACCATAATGCTTGGAGCAATTTTCAGTTTTGAGGTCTGTGGTGCCCCGTGGTCCAATTTTGGTGCCGGCGGTGCATTTCGGCCATTTGTGCAATTTTCGTGGGAAAAGAAGACTTTTGGGTTTTGGTGCCCCTTGATCCCAGGTGCATTCTTATGCGTAAAAAACCATAATGCTTGGAGCAATTTTCAGTTTTGAGGTCCGTGGTGCCCCGTGTTCCAATTTTGGTGCCGGCGGTGCATTTCGGCGATTAGTGCAATTTTCGTGCGAAAATAAGACTTTTGGGTTTTGGTGCCCCGTGATCCCTGGTGCATTCTTATGCATTAAAAATCATAATGCTCGGAGAACTTTCCAGTTTTGAGGTCCGAGGTGCGCCGTGGTCAAATTTTGGTGCCCGTGGTGCGTTTTCGGCGATTTGTGAAATTTTCGTGTGAAAATAAGACTTTTGGTTTTTGGTGCCACATGATCCCTGGTGCATTCTTCTGCATACAAAACCATAAAGCTCGGAACCCTTTTCGGTTTTGAGGTCCGTGGTGCCCCGTGGTCCAATTTTGGTGCCGGTGGTGTATTTTCGACCATTTGTACAATTTTCGTGCGAAACTAAAACTTTTGGATTTTCGTGCCCCATGATCGCTGGTGCATTCTTATGCATAAAAAACCATAATGCATGGAGCACTTTTCAGTTTTGAGGTCCGTTGTGTCCCGTGGTCAAATTTTGGTGTCGTTGTTGCATTTTCGGCCATTTGTGAAATTTTTGTGCGAAAATAAGCCTTTTGGGTTTTGGTGCCCCGTGATCCCAGGTGCATTCTTATGTATAAAAAACCATAATGGTTAGAGCACTTTTCAGTTTTGAGGTCCGTGGTGCCCCGTGGTCCAATTTTTGTGCCGGTGGTGCATTTTTTGCCATTTGTGCAATTTTCGTGCGAAACTAAGACTTTTGGGTTTTGGTGCCCCGTGATCCCTGGTGCAGTCTTATGCGTTAAAAATCATAATGCTCGGGGAACTTTCCAATTTTGAGGTCCGAGGTGCGCCGTGGTCAAATTTTGGTGCCCGTGGTGCATTTTCGGCGATTTCTGAAATTTTCTTGTGAAAATAAGACTTTTGGTTTTGGGTGCCACGTGATCCCTGGTGCATTCTTCTGCATACAAAACCATAAAGCTCGGAACCCTTTTCAATTTTGAGGTCCGTGGTGCCCCGTGGTCCAATTTTGGTGCCGGTGGTGCATTTTCGACCATTTGTACAAATCGTGCGAAAATAAAACTTTTGGGTTTTCGTGCCCCATGATCCCTGGTGCATTCTTATGCATAAAAAACCATAATGCATGGAGCACTTTTCAGTTTTGAGGTCCGTTGTGGCCCGTGGTCAAATTTTGGTGTCGTTGTTGCATTTTCGGCCATTTGTGAAATTTTTGTGCGAAAATAAGCCTTTTGGGTTTTGGTGCCCCGTGATCCCAGGTGCATTCTTATGTATAAAAAACCATAATGGTCAGAGCACTTTTCAGTTTTGAGGTCCGTGGTGCCCCGTGGTCCAATTTTCGTGCCGGTGGTGCATTTTTTTCCATTTGCGCAATTTTCGTGCGAAAATAAGACTTTTGGATTTTGGTGCCTCGTGATCCCTGGTGCATTCTTATGCATACAAAACCATAAAGCTCAAAACCCTTTTTCGTTTTGAGGTCCGTGGTGCCCTGTGGTCCAATTTTGGTGCCGGTGGTGCATTTTCGACCATTTGTACAATTTTCGTGCGAAAATAAGACTTTTGGGTTTTGATGCCCTGTCAACCTCGGTGCATTCTTATGCATAAAAAACCATAATGCTCGGAGCACTTTTCAGTTTTGAGGTTCCAGGTGCCCTGTGGTCCAATTTTGGTGCCAATGGTGCATTTTCGGCCCATTGTGCAATTTTTGTGCGAAAATAAGACTTTTGGATTTTGGTGCCCCGTGATCCCTGGTGCATTCTTATGTATAAAAAACCATAATTCTTGGAGCACTTTTCATTTTGAGGTCTGTGGTGCCCCGTGGTCCGATTTTGGTGCCGATGGTGCATATTCGGCCAATTGTTAAATTTTCGTGCGAAAATAAGACTTTTGGATTTTGGTGCCCCGTGATCCCTGGTGCGTTCTTATGCAAAAAAAATTATAATGCTCGGAACTCTTTTTCAGTTTTGAGGTTCGTGGTGCCCCGTGGTCCAATTTTCGTGCCGGTGGTGCATTTTTTGCCATTTGCGCAATTTTTGTGCGAAAATAAGACTTTTGGATTTTGGTGCCTCGTGATCCCTGGTGCATTCTTATGCATACAAAACCATAAAGCTCAAAACCCTTTTCCGTTTTGAGGTCTGTGGTGCCCTGTGGTCCAATTTTGTTGCCGGTGGTGCATCTTCGACCATTTGTACAATTTTCGTGCGAAAATAAGACTTTTGGGTTTTGGTGCCCTGTCATCCCTGGTGCATTCTTATGCATAAAAAACCATAATGCTCGGAGCACTTTTCAGTTTTGAGGTTCGAGGTGCCCTGTGGTCCAATTTTGGTGCCCGTGGCGCATTTTTGGCCCATTGTGCAATTTTTGTGCGAAAATAAGACTTTTTGATTTTGGTGCCCCATCATCCCTGGTGCATTCTTATGCATAAAAAACCATAATGCATGGAGCACTTTTAAGTTTTGAGGTCCGTTGGGTCTCGTGGTCAAATATTGGTGTCGTTGTTGCATTTTCGGCCATTTGTGAAATTTTTGTGCGAAAATAAGCCTTTTGGGTTTTGGTGCCCCGTGATCCCAGGTCCATTCTTATGTATAAACAACCATAATGGTCAGAGCACTTTTCATTTTTGAGGTCCGTGGTGCCCCGTGGTCCAATTTTCGTGCCGGTGGTGCATTTTTTGCCATTTGCGCAATTTTCGTGCGAAAATAAGACTTTTGGATTTTGGTGCCTCGTGATCCCTGGTGCATTCTTATGCATACAAAACCATAAAGCTCAAAACCCTTTTCCGTTTTGAGGTCCGTGGTGCCCTGTGGTCCAATTTTGGTGCCGGTGGTGCATTTTCGACCATTTGTACAATTTTCGTGCGAAAATAAGACTTTTGGGTTTTGGTGCCCTGTCATCCCTGGTGCATTCTTATGCATAAAAAACCATAATGCTCGGAGCACTTTTCAGTTTTGAGGTTCGAGGTGCCCTGTGGTCCAATTTTGGTGCCCGTGGTGCATTTTCGGCCCATTGTGCAATTTTCGTGCGAAAATAAGACTTTTGGATTTTGGTGCCCCGTCATCCCTGGTGCATTCTTATGCATAAAAAACCATAATGCATGGAGCACTTTTCAGTTTTGAGGTCCGTTGTGTCCCGTGGTCAAATTTTGGTGTCGTTGTTGCATTTTCGGCCATTTGTGAAATTTTTGTGCGAAAATAAGCCTTTTGGGTTTTGGTGCCCCGTGATCCCAGGTCCATTCTTATGTATAAAAAACCATAATGGTCAGAGCACTTTTCATTTTTGAGGTCCGTGGTGCCCCGTGGTCCAATTTTCGTGCCGGTGGTGCATTTTTTGCCATTTGCGCAATTTTCGTGCGAAAATAAGACTTTTGGATTTTGGTGCCTCGTGATCCCTGGTGCATTCTTATGCATACAAAACCATAAAGCTCAAAACCCTTTTCCGTTTTGAGGTCCGTGGTGCCCTGTGGTCCAATTTTGGTGCCGGTGGTGCATTTTCGACCATTTGTACAATTTTCGTGCGAAAATAAGACTTTTGGGTTTTGGTGCCCTGTCATCCCTGGTGCATTCTTATGCATAAAAAACCATAATGCTCGGAGCACTTTTCAGTTTTGAGGTTCGAGGTGCCCTGTGGTCCAATTTTGGTGCCCGTGGTGCATTTTCGGCCCATTGTGCAATTTTCGTGCGAAAATAAGACTTTTGGATTTTGGTGCCTCGTGATTCCTGGTGCATTCTTATGCATAGAAAACCATAAAGCTCAAAACCCTTTTCCGTTTTGAGGTCCGTGGTGCCCTGTGGTCCAATTTTGGTGCCAGTGGTGCATTTTCGACCATTTGTACAATTTTCGTGCGAAAATAAGACTTTTGGGTTTTGATGCCCTGTCATCCCTGGTGCATTCTTATGCATAAAAAACCATAATGCTCGGAGCACTTTTCAGTTTTGAGGTTCGAGGTGCCCTGTGGTCCAAATTTGGTGCCAATGGTGCATTTTCGGCCCATTGTGCAATTTTTGTGCGAAAATAAGACTTTTGGATTTTGGTGCCCCGTGATCCCTGGTGCATTCTTATGTATAAAAAACCATAATTCTTGGAGCACTTTTCATTTTGAGGTCTGTGGTGCCCCGTGGTCCGATTTTGGTGCCGATGGTGCATATTCGGCCAATTGTGAAATTTTCGTGAGAAAATAAGACTTTTGGATTTTGGTGCCCCGTGATCCCTGGTGCATTCTTATGCAAAAAAAATTATAATGCTCGGAACTCTTTTTCAGTTTTGAGGTTCGTGGTGCCCCGTGGTCCAATTTTTGTGTTTATTTTGCATTTTCGGCCCATTGTGCAATTTTCGTGCGAAAATAAGTCTTTTGGGTTTGGGTGCCCCTTGATCCCAGGTGCATTCTTATGCGTAAAAAACCATAATGCTTGGAGCAATTTTCAGTTTTGAGGTTCGTGGTGCCCCGTGGTCCAATTTTGGTGTCGGCGGTGCATTTCGGCCATTTGTGCCATTTTCGTGCGAAAATAAGACTTTTGGGTTTTGGTGCCCCTTGATCCCAGATGCATTCTTATGCGTAAAAAACCATAATGCTTGGAGCAATTTTCAGTTTTGAGGTCCGTGGTGCCCCGTTGTCCAATTTTGGTGCCGGCGGTGCATTTCGGCCATTTATGCAATTTACGTGCGAAAATAAGACTTTTGGGTTTTGGTGCCCCGTGATCCCTGGTGCATTCTTATGCATTAAAAATCATAATGCTTGGAGAACTTTCCAGTTTTGAGGTCCGAGGTGCGCCGTGGTCAAATTTTGGTGCCCGTGGTGCATTTTCGGCGATTTGTGAAATTTTCGTGTGAAAATAAGACTTTTGGTTTTTGGTGCCACGTGATCCCTGGTGCATTCTTCTGCATACAAAACCATAAAGCTCGGAACCCTTTTCGGTTTTGAGGTCCGTGGTGCCCCGTGGTCCAATTTTGGTGCCGGTGGTGCATTTTCGACCATTTGTACAATTTTTGTGCGAAAATAAAACTTTTGGGTTTTCGTGCCCCATGATCCCTGGTGCATTCTTATGCATAAAAAACCATAATGCATGGAGCACATTTCAGTTTTGAGGTCCGTTGTGTCCCGTGGTCAAATTTTGGTGTCGTTGTTGCATTTTCGGCCATTTGTGAAATTTTTGTGCGAAAATAAGCCTTTTGGGTTTTGGTGCCCCGTGATCCGAGGTGCATTCTTATGTATAAAAAACCATAATGGTCAGAGCACTTTTCAGTTTTGAGGTCCGTGGTGCCCCGTGGTCCAATTTTCGTGCCGGTGGTGCATTTTTTGCCATTTGCGCAATTTTCATGCGAAAATAAGACTTTTGGATTTTGGTGCCTCGTGATCCCTGGTGCATTCTTATGCATACAAAACCATAAAGCTCAAAACCCTTTTCCGTTTTGAGGTCCGTGGTGCCCTGTGGTCCAATTTTGGTGCCGGTGGTGCATTTTCGACCATTTGTACAATTTTCGTGCGAAAATAAGACTTTTGGGTTTTGGTACCCCGTGATCCCTGGTGCATTCTTATGCATTAAAAATCATAATGCTCGGAAAACTTTCCAGTTTTGAGGTCCGAGGTGTGCTGTGGTCAAATTTTGGTGCCCGTGGTGCATTTTCGGTGATTTGTGAAATTTTCGTGTGAAAATAAGACTTTTGGTTTTTGGTGCCACGTGATCCCTAGTGCATTCTTCTGCATACAAAACCATAATGGTCAGAGCACTTTTCAGTTTTGAGGTCCGTGGTGCCCCGTGGTCCAATTTTCGTGCCGGTGGTGCATTTTTTGCCATTTGCGCAATTTTTGTGCGAAAATAAGACTTTTGGATTTTGGTGCCTCGTGATCCCTGGTGCATTCTTATGCATACAAAACCATAAAGCTCAAAACCCTTTTCCGTTTTGAGGTCCGTGGTGCCCTGTGGTCCAATTTTGTTGCCGGTGGTGCATCTTCGACCATTTGTACAATTTTCGTGCGAAAATAAGACTTTTGGGTTTTGGTGCCCTGTCATCCCTGGTGCATTCTTATGCATAAAAAACCATAATGCTCGGAGCACTTTTCAGTTTTGAGGTTCGAGGTGCCCTGTGGTCCAATTTTGGTGCCCGTGGCGCATTTTTGGCCCAGTGTGCAATTTTTGTGCGAAAATAAGACTTTTTGATTTTGGTGCCCCGTGATCCCTGGTGCATTCTTATGCATAAAAAACCATAATTCTTGGAGCACTTTTCATTTTGAGGTATGTGGTGCCCCGTGGTCCGATTTTGGTGCCGATGGTGCATATTCGGCCAATTGTGAAATTTTCGTGAGAAAATAAGACTTTTGGATTTTGGTGCCCCGTGATCCCTGGTGCATTCTTATAGAAAAAAAATTATAATGCTCGGAACTCTTTTTCAGTTTTGAGGTTCGTGGTGCCCCGTGGTCCAATTTTCGTGTTTATTTTGCATTTTCGGCCCATTGTGCAATTTTCGTGCGAAAATAAGTCTTTTGGGTTTTGGTGCCCCTTGATCCCAGGTGCATTCTTATGCGTAAAAAACCATAATGCTTGGAGTAATTTTCAGTTTTGAGGTCCGTGGTGCCCCGTGGTCCAATTTTGGTGCCGGCGGTGCATTTCGGCCATTTGTGCAATTTTCGTGCGAAAATAAGACTTTTGGGTTTTGGTGCCCCGTGATCCCTAGTGCATTCTTATGCATTAAAAATCATAATGCTCGGAGAACTTTCCAGTTTTGAGGTCCGAGGTGCGCCGTGGTCAAATTTTGGTGCCCGTGGTGCATTTTCGGCGATTTGTGAAATTTTCGTGTGAAAATAAGACTTTTGGTTTTTGGTGCCACGTGATCCCTGGTGCATTCTTCTGCATACAAAACCATAAAGCTCGGAACCCTTTTCAGTTTTGAGGTCCGTGGTGCCCCGTGGTCCAATTTTGGTGCTGGTGGTGCATTTTCGACCATTTGTACAATTTTCGTGCGAAAATAAAACTTTTGGGTTTTCGTGCCCCATGATCCCTGGTGCATTCTTATGCATAAAAAACCATAATGCATGGAGCACTTTTCAGTTTTGAGGTCCGTTGTGTCCCCGTGGTCAAATTTTGGTGTCGTTGTTGCATTTTCGGCCATTTCTGAATTTTTTGTGCGAAAATAAGCCTTTTGGGCTTTGGTGCCCCGTGATCCCAGGTGCATTCTTATGTATAAAAAACCATAATGGTCAGAGCACTTTTCAGTTTTGAGGTCCGTGGTGCCCCGTGGTCCAATTTTCGTGCCGGTGGTGCATTTTTTGCCATTTGCGCAATTTTCGTGCGAAAATAAGACTTTTGGATTTTGGTGCCTCGTGATCCATGGTGCATTCTTATGCATACAAAACCATAAAGCTCAAAACCCTTTTTCGTTTTGAGGTCTGTGGTTCCCTGTGGTCCAATTTTGGTGCCGGTGGTGCATTTTGGACCATTGTACAATTTTCATGCGAAAATATGACTTTTGGGTTTTGGTGCCCTGTCATCCCTGGTGCATTCTTATGCATAAAAAACCATAATGCTCGGAGCACTTTTCAGTTTTGAGGTTCGAGGTGCCCTGTGGTCCAATTTTGGTGCCCGTGGTGCATTTTCGGCCCATTGTGCAATTTTCGTGCGAAAATAAGACTTTTGGATTTTGGTGCCCCGTGATCCCTGGTGCGTTCTTATGCAAAAAAAATTATAATGCTCGGAACTCTTTTTCAGTTTTGAGGTTCGTGGTGCCCCGTGGTCCAATTTTCGTGTTTATTTTGCATTTTCGGCCCATTGTGCAATTTTCGTGCGAAAATAAGTCTTTAGGGTTTTGGTGCCCCTTGATCCCAGGTGCATTCTTAAGCGTAAAAAACTGTAATGCTTGGAGCAATTTTCAGTTTTGAGGTCCGTGGTGCCCCGTGGTCCAATTTTGGTGCCGGCGGTGCATTTCGGCCATTTGTGCAATTTTCGTGCGAAAATAAGACTTTTGGATTTTGGTGCCCCGTGATCCCTGGTGCATTCTTATGCATTAAAAATCATAATGCTCGGAGAACTTTCCAGTTTTGAGGTTCGAGGTGCGCCGTAGTCAAATTTTGGTGCCCGTGGTGCATTTTCGGCGATTTGTGAAATTTTTGTGTGAAAATAAGACTTTAGGTTTTTGGTGCCACGTGATCCCTGGTGCATTCTTCTGCATACAAAACCATAAAGCTCGGAACCCTTTTCAGTTTTGAGGTCCGTGGTGCCCCGTGTTCCAATTTTGGTGCCGGTGGTGAATTTTCGACCATTTGTACAATTTTCGTGCGAAAATAAAACTTTTGGGTTTTCGTTCCCCATGATCCCTGGTGCATTCTTATGCATAAAAAACCATAATGCATGGAGCACTTTTCAGTTTTGAGGTCCGTTGTGTCCCGTGGTCAAATTTTGGTGTCGTTGTTGCATTTTCGGCCATTTGTGAAATTTTTGTGCGAAAATAAGCCTTTTGGGTTTGGGTGCCCCATGATCCCAGGTGCATTCTTATGTATAAAAAACCATAATGGTCAGAGCACTTTTCAGTTTTGAGGTCTGTGGTGCCCCGTGGTCTAATTTTCGTGTCGGTGGTGCATTTTTTGCCATTTGCGCAATTTTCGTGCGAAAATCAGACTTTTGGATTTTGGTGCCTCATGATCCATGGTGCATTCTTATGCATACAAAACAATAAAGCTCAAAACCCTTTTCCGTTTTGAGGTCCGTGGTGCCCTGTGGTCCAATTTTGGTGCCGGTGGTGCATTTTCGACCATTTGTAGAATTTTCATGCGAAAATAAGACTTTTGGGTTTTGGTTCCCCTTGCTCCCAGGTGCATTGTTATGCGTAAAAAACCATAATGCTTGGAGCACTTTTCAGTTTTGAGGTTCGAGGTGCCCTGTGGTCCAATTTTGGTGCCCGTGGTGCATTTTCGGCCCACTGTGCAATTTTTGTGTGAAAATAAGTCTTTTGGGTTTTGGTGCCCCTTGATCCCAGGTGCATTCTTATGCGTAAAAAACCATAATGCTTGGAGCAATTTTCAGTTTTGAGGTCCGTGGTGCCCCGTGGTCCAATTTTGGTGCTGGCGGTGCATTTCGGCCATTTGTGCAATTTTCGTGCGAAAATAAGACTTTTGGGTGTTGGTGCCCCTTGATCCCAAGTGCATTCTTATGCGTAAAAAACCATAATGCTTGGAGCAATTTTAAGTTTTGAGGTCCGTGGTCCCCCGTGGTCCAATTTTCGTGCCGGCGGTGCATTTCGGCCATTTGTGCAATTTTCGTGCGAAAATAAGACTTTTGGGTTTTGGTACCCCGTGATCCCTGGTGCATTCTTATGCATTAAAAATCATAATGCTCGGAGAACTTTCCAGTTTTGAGGTCCGAGGTGCGCCGTGGTGCATTTTCGGCGATTTGTGAAATTTTCGTGTGAAAATAAGACTTTTGGTTTTTGGTGCCACGTGATCCCTGGTGCATTCTTCTGCATACAAAACCATAAAGCTCGGAACCCTTTTCAGTTTTGAGGTCCGTGGTGCCCCGTGGTCCAATTTTGGTGCCGATGGTGCATTTTCGACCATTTGTACAATTTTCGTGCGAAAATAAAACTTTTGGTTTTTCGTGCCCCATGATCCCTGGTGCATTCTTATGCATAAAAAACCATAATGCATGGAGCACTTTTCAGTTTTGAGGTCCGTTGTGTCCCGTGGTCAAATTTTGGTGTCATTGTTGCATTTTCGGCCATTTGTGAAATTTTTGTGCGAAAATAAGCCTTTTGGGTTTTGGTGCCCCGTGATCCCAGGTGCATTCTTATGTATAAAAAACCATAATGGTCAGAGCACTTTTCAGTTTTGAGGTCCGTGGTGCCCCGTGGTCCAATTTTCGTGCCGGTGGTGCATTTTTTGCCATTTGCGCAATTTTCGTGAGAAAATAAGACTTTTGGATTTTTGGTGCCTCGTGATCCCTGGTGCATTCTTATGCATACAAAACCATAAAGCTCAAAATCCTTTTCCATTTTGAGGTCTGTGGTGCCCTGTGGTCCAATTTTGGTGCCGGTGGTGCATTTTCGACCATTTGTACAATTTTCGTGCGAAAATAAGACTTTTGGGTTTTGGTGCCCTGTCATCCCTGGTGCATTCTTATGCATAAAAAACCATAATGCTCGGAGCACTTTTCAGTTTTGAGGTTCGAGGTGCCCTGTGGTCCAATTTTGGTGCCCGTGGTGCATTTTCGGCCCATTGTGCAATTTTTGTGCGAAAATAAGACTTTTGGATTTTGGTACCCCGTGATCCCTGCTGCATTCTTATGCATAAAAAACCATAATTCTTGGAGAACTTTTCATTTTGAGGTCTGTGGTGCCCCGTGGTTCGATTTTGGTGCCGATGGTGCATATTCGGCCAAGTGTGAAATTTTCATGTGAAAATAAGACTTTTGGATTTTGGTGCCCCGTGATCCCTGGTGCATTCTTATGCAAAAAAAATTATAATGCTCGGAACTCTTTTTCAGTTTTGATGTTCGTGGTTCCCCGTGGTCCAATTTTCGTGTTTATTTTACATTTTCGGCCCAATGTGCAATTTTCGTGCGAAAATAAGTCTTTTGGGTATTGGTGCCCCTTGATCCCAGGTGCATTCTTATGCGTAAAAAACCATAATGATTGGAGCAATTTTCAGTTTTGAGGTCCGTGGTGCCCCGTGGTCCAATTTTGGTGCTGGCGGTGCATTTCGGCCATTTGTGCAATTTTCGTTCGAAAATAAGACTTTTGGGTGTTGGTGCCCCTTGATCCCAGGTGCATTCTTATGCGTAAAAAACCATAATGCTTGGAGCAATTTTAAGTTTTGAGGTCCGTGGTGCCCGGTGGTCCAATTTTGGTGCCGGCGGTGCATTTCGGCCATTTGTGCAATTTTCTTGCGAAAATAAGACTTTTGGGTTTTGGTGCCCCGTGATCCCTGGTGCATTCTTATGCATTAAAAATCATAATGCTCGGAGAACTTTCCAGTTTTGAGGTCCGAGGTGCGCCGTGGTGCATTTTCGGCGATTTGTGAAATTTTCGTGTGAAAATAAGACTTTTGGGTGTTGGTGCCCCTTGATCCCAGGTGCATTCTTATGCGTAAAAAACCATAATGCTTGGAGCAATTTTAAGTTTTGAGGTCCGTGGTCCCCCGTGGTCCAATTTTGGTGCCGGCGGTGCAATTCGGCCATTTGTGCAATTTTCGTGCGAAAATAAGACTTTTGGGTTTTGGTGCCCCGTGATCCCTGGTGCATTCTTATGCATTAAAAATCATAATGCTCGGAGAACTTTCCAGTTTTGAGGTCCGAGGTGCGTCGTGGTGCATTTTCGGCGATTTGTGAAATTTTCGTGTGAAAATAAGACTTTTGGTTTTTGGTGCCACGTGATCCCTGGTGCATTCTTCTGCATACAAAACCATAAAGCTCGGAACCCTTTTCAGTTTTGAGGTCCGTGGTGCCCCGTGGTCCAATTTTGGTGCCGGTGGTGCATTTTCGACCATTTGTACAATTTTCGTGCGAAAATAAAACTTTTGGTTTTTCGTGCCCCATGATCCCTGGCGCATTCTTATGCATAAAAAACCATAATGCATGGAGCACTGTTCAGTTTTGAGGTCCGTTGTGTCCCGTGGTCAAATTTTGGTGTCATTGTTGCATTTTCGGCCATTTGTGAAATTTTTGTGCGAAAATAAGCCTTTTGGGTTTTGGTGCCCCGTGATCCCAGGTGCATTCTTATGTATAAAAAACCATAATGGTCAGAGCACTTTTCAGTTTTGAGGTCCGTGGTGCCCCGTGGTCCAATTTTTGTGCCGGTGGTGCATTTTTTGCCATTTGCGCAATTTTCGTGCGAAAATAAGACTTTTGGATTTTGGTGCCTCGTGATCCCTGGTGCATTCTTGTGCATACAAAACCATAAAGCTCAAAACCCTTTTCCGTTTTGAGGTCCGTGGTGCCCTGTGGTCCAATTTTGGTGCCGGTGGTGCATTTTCGACCATTTGTACAATTTTCGTGCGAAAATAAGACTTTTGGGTTTTGGTGCCCTGTCATCCCTGGTGCATTCTTATGCATAAAAAACCATAATGCTCGGAGCACTTTTCAGTTTTGAGGTTCGAGGTGCCCCGTGGTCCAATTTTGGTGCCCGTGGTGCATTTTCGGCCCATTGTGCAATTTTTGTGCGAAAATAAGACTTTTGGATTTTGGTGCCCCGTAATCCCTGGTGCATTCTTATGCATAAAAAACCATAATTCTTGGAGCACTTTTCATTTTGAGGTCTGTGGTGCCCCGTGGTCCGATTTTGGTGCCGATGGTGCATATTCGGCTAATTGTGAAATTTTCGTGAGAAAATAAGACTTTTGGATTTTTGTGCCCCGTGATCCCTGGTGCATTCTTATGCAAAAAAAATTATAATGCTCGAAACCCTTTTTCAGTTTTGAGGTTCGTGGTTCCCCGTGGTCCAATTTTCGTGTTTATTTTGCATTTTCGGCCCATTGTGCAATTTTCGTGCGAAAATAAGTCTTTTGGGTTTTGGTGCCCCTTGATCCCAGGTGCATTCTTATGCGTAAAAAACCATAATGCTTGGAGCAATTTTCAGTTTTGAGGTCCGTGGTGCCCCGTTGTCCAATTTTGGTGCCGGCGGTGCATTTCGGCCATTTGTGCAATTTACGTGCGAAAATAAGACTTTTGGGTTTTTGTGCCCCGTGATCCCTGGTGCATTCTTATGCATTAAAAATCATAATGCTCAGAGAACTTTCCAGTTTTGAGGTCCGAGGTGCGCCGTGGTCAAATTTTGGTGCCCGTGGTGCATTTTCGACGATTTGTGAAATTTTCGTGTGAAAATAAGACTTTTGGTTTTTGGTGCCACGTGATCCCTGGTGCATTCTTCTGCATACAAAACCATAAATCTCGGAACCCTTTTCAGTTTTGAGGTCCGTGGTGCCCCGTGGTCCAATTTTTGTGCCGGTGGTGCATTTTCAACCATTTGTACAATTTTCGTGCGAAAATAAAACTTTTGGGTTTTCGTGCCCCATGATCCCTGGTGCATTCTTATGCATAAAAAACCATAATGCATGGAGCACTTTTCAGTTTTGGGGTCCGTTGTGTCCCGTGGTCAAATTTTGGTGTCGTTGTTGCATTTTCGGCCATTTGTGAAATTTTTCTGCGAAAATAAGCCTTTTGGGTTTTGGTGCCCCGTGATCCCAGGTGCATTCTTATGTATAAAAAACCATAATGGTCAGAGCACTTTTCAGTTTTGAGGTCCGTGGTGCCCCGTGGTCCAATTTTCGTGCCAGTGGTGCATTTTTTGCCATTTGCGCAATTTTCGTGCGAAAATAAGACTTTTGGATTTTGGTGCCTCGTGATCCCTGGTGCATTCTTATGCATACAAAACCATAAAGCTCAAAATCCTTTTCCGTTTTGAGGTCTGTGGTGCCCTGTGGTCCAATTCTGGTGCCGGTGGTGCATTTTCGACCATTTGTACAATTTTCGTGCGAAATTAAGACTTTTGGGTTTTGGTGCCCTGTCATCCCTGGTGCATTCTTATGCATAAAAAACCATAATGCTCGAAGCACTTTTCAGTTTTGAGGTTCGAGGTGCCCTGTGGTCCAATTTTGGTGCCCGTGGTGCATTTTCGGCCCATTGTGCAATTTTTGTGCGAAAATAAGACTTTTGGATTTTGGTGCCCCGTGATCCCTGGTGCATTCTTATGCATAAAAAACCGTAATTCTTGGAGAACTTTTCATTTTGAGGTCTGTGGTGCCCCGTGGTTCGATTTTGGTGCCGATGGTGCATATTCGGCCAAGTGTGAAATTTTCGTGCGAAAATAAGACTTTTGGATTTTTGTGCCCCGTGATCCCTGGTGCATTCTTATGCAAAAAAAATTATAATGCTCGGAACTCTTTTTCAGTTTTGATGTTCGTGGTGCCCCGTGGTCCAATTTTCGTGTTTATTTTGCATTTTCGGCCCATTGTGCAATTTTCGTGCGAAAATAAGTCTTTTGGGTATTGGTGCCCCTTGATCCCAGGTGCATTCTTATGCGTAAAAAACCATAATGCTTGGAGCAATTTTCAGTTTTGAGGTCAGTGGTGCCCCGTGGTCCAATTTTGGTGTCGGCGGTGCATTTCGGCCATTTGTGCAATTTTCGTGCGAAAATAAGACTTTTGGGTTTTGGTGCCCCGTGATCCCTGGTGCAGTCTTATGCGTTAAAAATCATAATGCTCGGAGAACTTTCCAGTTTTGAGGTCCGAGGTGCGCCGTGGTCAAATTTTGGTGCCCGTGGTGCATTTTCGGCGATTTCTGAAATTTTCATGTCAAAATAAGACTTTTGGTTTTTGGTGCCACGTGATCCCTGGTGCATTCTTCTGCATACAAAACCATAAAGCTCGGAACCCTTTTCAATTTTGTGGTCTGTGGTGCCCCGTGGTCCAATTTTGGTGCCGGTGGTGCATTTTCGACCATTTGTACAATTTTCGTGCGAAAATAAAACTTTTGGTTTTTCGTGCCCATGATCCCTGGCGCATTCTTATGCATAAAAAACCATAATGCATGGAGCACTGTTCAGTTTTGAGGTCCGTTGTGTCCCGTGGTCAAATTTTGGTGTCATTGTTGCATTTTCGGCCATTTGTGAAATTTTTGTGCGAAAATAAGCCTTTTGGGTTTTGGTGCCCCGTGATCCCAGGTGCATTCTTATGTATAAAAAACCATAATGGTCAGAGCACTTTTCAGTTTTGAGGTCCGTGGTGCCCCGTGGTCCAATTTTTGTGCCGGTGCTGCATTTTTTGCCATTTGCGCAATTTTCGTGCGAAAATAAGACTTTTGGATTTTAGTGCCTCGTGATCCCTGGTGCATTCTTGTGCATACAAAACCATAAAGCTCAAAACCCTTTTCCGTTTTGAGGTCCGTGGTGCCCTGTGGTCCAATTTTGGTGCCGGTGGTGCATTTTCGACCATTTGTACAATTTTCGTGCGAAAATAAGACTTTTGGGTTTTGGTGCCCTGTCATCCCTGGTGCATTCTTATGCATACAAAACCATAAAGCTCAAAACCCTTTTCCGTTTTGAGGTCCGTGGTGCCCTGTGGTCCAATTTTGGTGCCGGTGGTGCATTTTCGACCATTTGTACAATTTTCGTGCGAAAATAAGACTTTTGGGTTTTGGTGCCCTGTCATCCCTGGTGCATTCTTATGCATAAAAAACCATAATGCTCGGAGCACTTTTCAGTTTTGAGGTTCGAGGTGCCCTGTGGTCCAATTTTGGTGCCCGTGGTGCATTTTCGGCCCATTGTGCAATTTTTGTGCGAAAATAAGACTTTTGGATTTTGGTGCCCCGTGATCCCTGGTGCATTCTTATGCATAAAAAACCATAATTCTTGGAGAACTTTTCATTTTGAGGTCTGTGGTGCCCCGTGGTTCGATTTTGGTGCCGATGGTGCATATTCGGCCAAGTGTGAAATTTTCGTGCGAAAACAAGACTTTTGGATTTTGGTGCCCCGTGATCCCTGGTGCATTCTTATGCAAAAAAAATTATAATGCTCGGAACTCTTTTTCAGTTTTGATGTTCGTGGTGCCCCGTCGTCCAATTTTCGTCTTTATTTTGCATTTTCGGCCCATTGTGAAATTTACGTGCGAAAATAAGTCTTTTGGGTATTGGTGCCCCTTGATCCCAGGTGCATTCTTATGCGTAAAAAACCATAATGCTTGGAGCAATTTTCAGTTTTGAGGTCAGTGGTGCCCCGTGGTCCAATTTTGGTGCCGGCGGTGCATTTCGGCCATTTGTGCAATTTTCGTGCGAAAATAAGACTTTTGGGTTTTGGTGCCCCGTGATCCCTGGTGCAGTCTTATGCGTTAAAAATCATAATGCTCGGAGAACTTTCCAGTTTTGAGGTCCGAGGTGCGCCGTGGTCAAATTTTGGTGCCCGTGGTGCATTTTCGGCAATTTCTGAAATTTTCATGTGAAAATAAGACTTTTGGTTTTTGGTGCCACGTGATCCCTGGTGCATTCTTCTGCATACAAAACCATAAAGCTCGGAACCCGTTTCAATTTTGAGGTCCGTGGTGCCCCGTGGTCCAATCTTGGTGCCGGTGGTGCATTTTCGACCATTGGTACAAATCTTGCGAAAATAAAACTTTTGGGTTTTCGTGCCCCATGATCCCTGGTGCATTCTTATGCATAAAAAACCATAATGCATGGAGCACTTTTCAGTTTTGAGGTCCGTTGTGTCCCGTGGTCAAATTTTGGTGTCGTTGCATTTTCGGCCATTTGTGAAATTTTTGTGCGAAAATAAGCCTTTTGGGTTTTGGTGCCCCGTGATCCCAGGTGCATTCTTATGTATAAAAAACAATAATGGTCAGAGCACTTTTCATTTTTGAGGTCCGTGGTGCCCCGTGGTTCAATTTTCATGCCGGTGGTGCATTTTTTGCCATTTGCGCAATTTTCGTGCGAAAATAAGACTTTTGGATTTTGGTGCCTCGTGATCCCTGGTGCATTTTTATGCATACAAAACCATAAAGCTCAAAACCCTTTTCCGTTTTGAGGTCCGTGGTGCCCTGTGGTCCAATTTTGGTGCCGGTGGTGCATTTTCGACCATTTGTACAATTTTCGTGCGAAAATAAGACTTTTGGGTTTTGGTGCCCTGTCATCCCTGGTGCATTCTTATGCATAAAAAACCATAATGCTCGGAGCACTTTTCAATTTTGAGGTTCGAGGTGCCCTGTGGTCCAATTTTGGTGCCCGTGGTGCATTTTCGGCCCATTGTGCAATTGTTGTGCGAAAATAAGACTTTTGGATTTTGGTGCCCCGTGATCCCTGGTGCATTCTTATGCATAAAAAACCATAATTCTTGGAGCACTTTTCATTTTGAGGTCTGTGGTGCCCCATGGTCCGATTTTGGTGCCGATGGTGCATATTCGGCCAATTGTGAAATTTTCGTGCGAAAATAAGACTTTTGGATTTTGGTGCCCCGTGATCCCTGGTGCGCTCTTATGCAAAAAAAATTATAATGCTCGGAACTCTTTTTCAGTTTTGAGGTTCGTGGTGCCCCGTGGTCCAATTTTCGTGTTTATTTTGCATTTTCGGCCCATTGTGCAATTTTCGTGCGAAAATAAGACTTTTGGGTTTTGGTGCCCTGTCATCCCTGGTGCATTCTTATGCATAAAAAACCATATTGCTCGGAGCACTTTTCAGTTTTGAGGTTCGAGGTGCCCTGTGGTCCAATTTTGGTGCCCGTGGTGCATTTTCGGCCCATTGTGCAATTTTTGTGTGAAAATAAGACTTTTGGATTTTGGTGCCCCGTGATCCCTGGTGCATTCTTATGCATAAAAAACCATAATTCTTGGAGCACTTTTGATTTTGAGGTCTGTGGTGCCCCGTGGTCCGATTTTGGTGCCGATGGTGCATATTCGGCCAATTGTGAAATTTTCGTGCGAAAATAAGACTTTTGGATTTTGGTGCCCCGTGATCCCTGGTGCGCTCTTACGCAAAAAAAATTATAATGCTCGGAACTCTTTTTCAGTTTTGAGGTTCGTGGTGCCCCGTGGTCCAATTTTCGTGTTTATTTTGCATTTTCGGCCCATTGTGCAATTTTCGTGCGAAAATAAGTCTTTTGGGTTTTGGTGCCCCTTGATCCCAGGTGCATTCTTATGCGTAAAAAACCATAATGCTTGGAGCAATTTTCAGTTTTGAGGTCCGTGGTGCCCCGTGGTCCAATTTTGGTGCCGGCGGTGCATTTCGGCCATTTGTGCAATTTTCGTGCGAAAATAAGACTTTTGGGTTTTTGTGCCCCGTGATCCCTGGTGCATTCTTATGCATTAAAAATCATAATGCTCGGAGAACTTTCCAGTTTTGAGGTCCGAGGTACGCCGTGGTCAAATTTTGGTCCCCGTGGTGCATTTTCGGCGATTTGTGAAACTTTCGTGTGAAAATAAGACTATTGGTTTTTGGTGCCACGTGATCCCTGGTGCATTCTTCTGCATTCAAAACCATAAAGCTCGGAACCCTTTTCAGTTTTGAGGTCCGTGGTGCCCCGTGGTCCAATTTTGGTGCCGGTGGTGCATTTTCAACCATTTGTACAATTTTCGTGCGAAAATAAGACTTTTGGGTTTTGGTTCCCCGTGATCCCTGGTGCATTCATATCCATAAAAAATCATAATGCTCGGAGGACTTTTCAGTTTTGAGGTCCGAGGTACCCCGTAATCCAATTTTGGTGCCGGTGGTGCAGTTTCGGCCATTTGTTCAATTTTTGTGCGAAACTAAGACTCTTGGATTTTGGTGTCCCGTGATCCATGCTGCATTCTTATGCATAAAAAACCATCATGCTCGGAGCACTTTTCAGTTTTGAGGTCCGTCGTACCCCGTGGTTCAATTTTGTTGTCGGTGGTGCATTTTCGGCCATTTGTCCAATTTTCATGCAAAAATAAGACTTTTGGGTTTTGGTGCCCCGTGATCGCTGGTGCATTCTAATGCATAAAAAACCATAATGCTCGGAGCACTTTTCAGTTTTGAGGTCCGAGGTTCCCCGTGGTCCAATTTTGGTGCTCCTGGTACATTTTCGGCCATTTGTGGAAATTTTGTGCGAAAATAAGACTTTTGGGTTTTGGCGCCCCATGATCCCTAGTGCATTTTTATGCATAAAAAACCATAATGCTTGGAGCACTTTTCAGTTTTGAGGTCCGAGGTGCCCCGTGGTCCAATTTTGGTGCCCGTGGTGCATTTTCTGCCCATTGTGCAATTTTCGTGCGAAAATAAGACTTTTGGGTTTTGGTGCCCCGTTATTCCTGGTGCATTCTTCTGCATAAAAAAGAACAATGCTCAAAGTACTTTTCAGTTTTGAGGTCCGAGGTGCCCCGTGGTCCAATTTTGGTGCCGATGGTGCATTTTCGGCCATTTGTGCAATTTTCGTACGAAAATAATACTTTTGGGTTTTGGTTCCCCGTGATCCATGGTGTATTCTTATCCATAAAAAACCATAATTCTCGGAGAACTTTCAGTTTTGAGGTCCGAGGTGCGCCGTGCTCCAATATTGGTGCCCGTGGTGCATTTTCCGCCCATTGTGCAATTTTCGTACGAAAATAAGACTTTTGGGTTTTGGTTCCCCGTGATCCCTGGTGCATTCTTATCCATAAAAAATCATAATGCTCGGAGGAATTTTCAGATTTGAGGTCCGAGGTGCCCCGTGGTCCAATTTTGATGCCAGTGGTGCATTTTTGGCCATTTGTTCAATTTTTGTGCGAAACTAAGACTATTGGATTTTGGTGCCCCGTGATCCATGCTGCATTCTTATGCATAAAAAACCATCATGCTTGGAGCACTCTTCAGTTTTGAGGTCCGTCGTACCCCGTGGTCCAATTTTGGTGTCAGTGGTGCATTTTCGGCCTTTTCTGTAATTTTCGTGCGAAAATAAGTCTTTTGGGTTTTGGTTCCCCGTCATCCCTGGTGCATTCTTATCCATAAAAAACCATAATGCTCGGATGACTTTCAATTTTGAGGTCCGAGGTGCCCCGTGGTCCAATATTGGTGCCCGTGGTGCATTTTCCGCCCATTGTGCAATTTTCGTGCGAAAATAAGACTTTTGGGTTTTGGTTCCCCGTCATCCCGGGTGCATTCTTATCCAAAAAAAACCATAATGCTCAGAGGACTTTTAGTTTTGAGGTCCGAGGTGCCCCGTTGTCCAATATTGGTGCCCGTGGTGCATTTTCGGCCCATTGTGCAATTTTCGTACGAAAAAAAGACTTTTGGGTTTTGGTGCCCCTTGATCCCTGGTGCATTCTTATGCATTAAAAACCATAATGCTTGGAGAACCCTTTAGTTTTGAGGTCCAAGGTGCCCCGTGATCCAATTTTGGTGCTGATGGTGCATTTTCGGCCATTTGTGCAATTTTCGTGCGAAAATAAGACTTTCGGATTTTGGTGCCCCATGAACCATGGTGCATTCTTATGCATAAAATCCGCAATGCTAGGAGCACTTTTCAGTTTTGAGGTCCGAGGTGCCCCGTGGTCCAATTTTGGTACCGGTGGTACATTGTCGGCACATTGTGCAATCTTCGTGCGAAAATAAGACTTTTGGGTGTTGGTGCCCCGCGATCCCTGGTGCATTCTAATGCATAAAAAACCATAATGCTATGAGCACTTTTAAGTTTTGACGTCCGAGGTTCCCGGTGATCGAATTTTTGTTCCCGTGGTACATTTTCATCCATTTATCCAATTTTCATGCGAAAATAAGACATTTGGGTTTTGGTTCCCTTGAGCCCTGGTGCATTCTTATCCGTAAAAAACCACAATGCTCAGAAAACTTTTCAGTTTTGAGGTTCGAGGTGCCCTGTGGACGAAGTTTGGTGCCCGTGTTGCATTTTCGGCCCATTGTGCAATTTATTGCGAAAAAAAGACTTTTGGGTGTTGGTTCCCCGTGATCCATAGTGCATTCTTAACCATAAAAAATCATAATGCCCAGAGCACTTTTCAGTTTTGAGGTCCGAGGTGCCCCGTGGTCCAATTTTGGTGCTCGTGGTACATTTTCGGCCATTTGTGGAATTTTCGTGCGAAAATAAGACTTTTGGGTTTTGGTGCCCCATGATCTCTTGTGCATTCTTATGCATAAAAAACAATATGTGAAATTTTTGTGCGAAAATAGGACTTTTGGGTTTTGGTGCCGCGTGATCCCTGGTGCATTCTTATGCATTAAAAACCATAATGCTTGAAGCACTTTTTAGTTCTGAGGTCCATGGTGCCCCGTGGTCCAATTTTGGTGCCGGTGGTGCATTCTCTGCCATTTGTGAAATTTTCGTGCGAAAATAAGACTTTTAGCTTTTGGTGCCACATGATCAATGGTGCATTCTTATTCATAAAAAACCATGATGCTGGGAGAACTTTTAAGTTTTGAGGTCCGAGATGCCCCGTGGTCCAATTTTGGTGCTCGTGGTGCATTTTCGGCCCATTGTGTAATTTTCGTGCGAAAATAAGACTTTTGGGTTTCGGTGCCTCGTGATCCCTGCTGCATTCTTATGCATAAAAAACCATAATGCTCATAACACTTTTCAGTTTTGAGGTCCGTGGTGCCCCGTGTTCCAATTTTGGTGCCGATGGTGCATTTTCGGCCCATTGTACAATTTTCGTGCGAAAATAAGACTTTTGGGATTTGATGCCCCGTTTCCCTGGTGCATTCTTATGCATAAAAAGCCATAATGCTCGGACCACTTTTATGTATTGAGGTCCGAGGTACCCCGTGGTTCAATTTTGGTGCCCGTGGTGATTCTCGACCCTTTTGTGTAAGTTTCGTGCGAAAATAAGACTTTTGTGTTTTGGTGCCCCGTGATCCTTGGTGCATTCTTATGCATAGAAAACCATAATGCTTGAATCACTTTACAGTTTTGAGGTTCGTGGAGCCCCATGGTCCAATTTTGGTGCCCGTGGTGCATTTTCGGCCAATTGTGCAATTTTCGGGCGAAAATAGGACTTTTGGGTATTGGTGCCCCGTCATTTCCAGTGCATTTTATCCATAAAATGCCACATTGCTTGGAACACTTTTCAGTTTTGAGGTCTGTGGTGCCCCATGGTCCAATTTTGGTGCCGGTAATGAATTGTCAGCCCATTGTACAATTTTTGTGCAAAAATAAGACTTTTGGATTTTGGTGCCTCGTGATCCCTGGTGCATTCTTATTCATAAAAAACCATAATGCTAGGAACACTTTTCAGTTTTGAGGTCCGTGGTGCCCGTGGTGCATTTTCGGCCATTTGAGAAATTTTCGTGCGAAAATAAGACTTTTAGGTTTTTGTTCCCCGTGATCCTTGGTGCATTCTAATGCATAAAAAACCATAATGCTTGGAGAAATTTTAAGTTTTGAGTTCCGTGGTGCCCCGTGGACCAATTTTGGTGTCAGTGATGCATTTTCGGCCATTTGTGCAATTTTCGTGCGAAAATAAGACTTTTGGGTTTTGGTGCCCCGTGATCCCTAGTGCATTCTTATGCACAAAAAACCATAATGCTTAGAGAATTTTTTAGTTTTGAGGTCTGTCGTGCCTCGTGGTCCAATTTTGGCGCCTGTGGTGCATTTTCGGTCCATTGTGCAATTTTCATGCGAAAATAAGTCTTTTGGGTTTTGGTGCCCCGTGATCCCGAGGGCATTCTTATGCATAAAAAACGATAATGGTTGAAACACTTTTCAGTTTTGAGGTCTGTGGTGCCCAGTAGACCAATTTTGGTGCCGATAATGCATTTTCGGCCATTTGTGAAATTTTCTTGCGAAAATAAGACTTTTGGGTTTTGGTGCCCTGTGATCGCTAGTACATTCTTATACATAAAAAACCATAATAGTTGGAGCACTTTTCAGTTTTGAGGTCCACGGTGCCCCGTGGTCCAATTTTGGTTCCCGTGGTGCATTTTTAGCAATTTGTCAAATTTTCGTGCCAAAATAAGACTTTTGGGTTTTTGTGCCCTATGAACCCTGGTGCATTCTTATGCATTAAAAACCATAATGCTCATAGAGCTTTTCAGTTTTGAGGTCCGAGGTGTCCCGTGGTCCAATTTTGGTGCCCGTGATGCATTTTTGGCCCATTGTGCAATTTTCGTGCGAAAATAAGACTTTTAGGTTTTGGTGCCCCGTGATTCCTGGTGAATTCTTATGGATAAAAATCAATAATGGTTGGAACACTTTTAAGTTTTGAGGTCCGAGGTGCCCCGTGGTCTAATTTTTGTGCCTGTGGTGCATTTTCGGTCCATTGTGCAATTTTCGTGCGAAAATAAGACTTTTGGGTTTTGGTGCCCCGTGATCCCTGGTGCATTCTTAGGCATAAAAAACCATAATGCTTGGAGCATTTTTTAGTTTTGAGGTCCGTCGTGCCCCGTCATCCAATTTTGGTGCATGTTGCGCATTTTCGGCCCATTGTGCAATTTTCATGCCAAAATAAGACATTTGGGTTTTGGTGCCCCGTGATTCTTGGTGCATTCTTATGCATAAAAAACCATAATGCTCGGAACACTTTTCAATCTTGTGGTTCGTGGTGCCCCGTGGTCATATTTCGGTGCTCGTGGTTCATTTTCGACACATTGTGCAATAATCGTGCAAAAATAAGACTTTTGGTTTTTGGTGCCCCGTGATCCCTGGCGCATTCTTACGCATAAAAAATCATAATGTTTGCAACACTTTTCAATTTTGAGGTCTTTGGTGCCCCGTGGTCCAATTTTGGTGCCGGTGGTGCATTTTCGGCCATTTATGCAATTTTCATACGAAAATAAGACTTTTGGGTTTTGGTGCCCCGTGATCCCTGGTGCATTCTTATGCATAAAAAACCATAATACCTAGAGCACTTTTCAGTTTTGACATCCATGGTGCCTCGTGGTCAAAATTTGGTGCCGGTGGTGCATTTTCGGCCATTTGTGAAATTTTCTTGTGAAAATAAGACTTTTTGGTTTTGGTGCCCCGTGAAACCTGTTGCATTCTTATGCATAAAAAACCATAATGCTTGGAACACTTTTCAGTTTTGAGCTCTGTGGTGCCCCGTGGTCCAATTTTGGTATCCATGGTGCATTTTTGGCCCATTGTGCAATTTTCGTGCGAAAATATGACTTTTAGCATTTGGTGCCCCGTCATCCCTGGTGCAATCTTATGCATAAAAAACCATAATGCTAGGATCAATTTTAAGTATTGAGGTCCGACATGCCTCGTGGTCCAATTTTTGTGCCCGTGGTGCATTTTCGGCCCATTGTGCAATTTGCTAATGAAAATAAGACTTATGGGTTTTGGTGTCCCGTGATCCCTGGTGCATTCTTATGCATAAAAAACCATAATACCTAGAGCACTTTTCAGTTTTGACATCCATGGTGCCTCGTGGTCAAAATTTGGTGTCGGTGGTGCATTTTCGGCCATTTGTGAAATTTTCTTGTGAAAATAAGACTTTTTGGTTTTGGTGCCCCGTGAAACCTGTTGCATTCTTATGCATAAAAAACCATAATGCTTGGAACACTTTTCAGTTTTGAGCTCTGTGGTGCCCCGTTGTCGAATTTTGGTATCCATGGTGCATTTTTGGCCCATTGTGCAATTTTCGTGCGAAAATATGACTTTTAGCATTTGGTGCCCCGTCATCCCTGGTGCAATCTTATGCATAAAAAACCATAATGCTAGGATCAATTTTAAGTATTGAGGTCCGACATGCCTCGTGGTCCAATTTTTGTGCCCGTGGTGCATTTTCGGCCCATTGTGCAATTTGCTAATGAAAATAAGACTTATGGGTTTTGGTGTCCCGTGATCCCTGGTGCATTCTTATGCATAAAAAACCATAATGCTCTGACCACTTTTAAGTATTGAGGTCCGAGGTGCCCCGTGGTCCAATTTTGGTGCCTGTGGAGCATTTTCGCCATATTGTGCAATTTTCATGCGAAAATAAGACTTTTGGGTGTTGGTGCCCCGTGATCCCTGGTGCATTCTTATGCATAAAAAACCATAATACTCGGAACACTTTTCAGTTTTGCGATCCGTGGTGCCGCGTGGTCCAATTTTTGTGCCGGTGGTGCATTTTCGGCCATTTGTGCAATTTTCATGCCAAAATAAGACTTTTGGGTTTTGGTGCCCCGTGATCCCTGGTGGTTTCTTATGCATAAAAAATCATAATGCTTGGAGCACTTTTCAGTTTTGAGGTCCGAGGTGCCCCGTGGTCCAATTTTGGTGCCCGTGATGCATTTTCGGCCCATTGTGCAATTTTCATGCGAAAATGGGACTTTTGGGTTTTGGTTCCCCGTGATCCCTGGTGCATTCTTATGCATAAAAAACCATGATGCACGGAACACTTTTCAGTTTTGAGGTCCATGGAGCCCCGTGGTACAATTTTGGTGCCGGTAATGCATTTTCAACCATTTGTGCAATTTTCGTGTGAAAATAAGACTTTTGGGTGTTGGTGTCCCGTAATCCCTGGCGCATTCTTATGCATAAGAAACCATAATGCTTGGAGCACTTTTAAGTTTTGATGTCCCAGGTGCCCCGTGATCCAATTTTGGTGCCCGTGGTGCATTTTCAGCCCATTATTTAATCTTCGCCCGAAAATAAGACTTTTCGGTTTTGGTGCCCTGTGAACCCTGGGGCATTCTTATGAATACCATAATGCTCATAGCACTTTTCTGTTTTGAGGTCTGAGGTGCCCGTGATCCAATTTTGGTGCCTGTGGTGCATTTTCGGTCCATTGTTAAATTTTCGTGCGAAAATAAGAGTTTTGGTTTTTTTACCCCTTGATCCTTGGTGCATTCTTATGCATTAAAAAACCATAATGCTCGGAACGCTTTTCAGTCTTGAGGTTTGTGGTGCCCCATGGTCCAATTTTGGTGTCGGGGGTACATTTTCGGACATTAGAGCATTTTTCGTGCGAAAATAAGACTTTTGGGTTTTGGTGTCCCGTGATTCCTGATGCATTCTTATGCATAAAAAACCTTAATGCTCGGAGCACTTTTCAGTTTTCAGGTCCGAGGTGCCCCGTGGTCTAATTTTTGTGCCCGTGGTGCATTTTTGGCCCATTGTGCAATTTTCGTGCAAAAATAAGACTTTTGGGTTTTAGTGCCCCGAGACCCCTGGTGCATTCTTATGCATAAAAAACAATAATGCTCGAAACACTTTTCAATTTTGACGAATGTGGTGCCCCGTGGTCCATTTTTGGTGCCGGTGGTGCATTTTCGGCCATTTGTTCAATTTTCATGCGAAAATAAAACTTTTGGGTTTTGGTGCCCCATGAACCTTGGTGCATTCTTATGCATAAAAAAACAGAATGCACGGAACACTTTTCAGTCTTGAAGTTTGTGGTGCACCATGGTCTAATTTTGGTGTCGGTGGTGCATTTTTGGCCATTTGTACAATTTTCGTGCGAAAATAAGTATTTTGGGTTTTGGTGCCCCGTGATCCTTGGTGCATTCTTATGCATAAAAAACTATAATGCTTGGAAGACTTTTCAGTCTTGAGGTTCGTGGGGCCTCGTGGTCCAATTTTGGTGTCAGGGGTGCATTTTCGGCCATTTGTGCATTTTTTGGGCGAAAATAAGACTTTTGGGTTTTGGTTCCCCGTGATCCCTGATGCATTCTGATGCGTAAAAAATCTTAATGCTTAGAGCACTTTTAAGTTTTCAGGTCCGAGGTGCTCCGTGGTCTAATTTTGGTGCCCGTGGTGCATTTTCGTCCCATTCTGCAATTTTCGTGCGAAAATAAGACTTTTGGATTTTATTGCCCTATGATCCCTGGTGCATTCTTATGATAAAAAACCATAATTCTCGAAGCACTTTTCAGTTTTGAGGTCCGTGTTGCCCCGTTGTACAATATTGGTGCCGGTGGTGCATTTTCAGCCAATTGTGAAATTTTTGTTGCAAAAATAAGACTTTTGGGTTTTGTTGCCCTGTGATCCCTGGTGCATTCTTATGCATAAAAAACCATAATGCTTGGAGAACTTTTAAGTTTTGAGCTCCCAGGTGCCCCGTGGTCCAATTTTGGTGCCCGTGGTGCATTTTGGTGCCCGTGGTGCATTTTGGGACCATTGTGCAATCTTCGTGTGAGAATAAGACTTTTGCGTTTTTGTGCCCCGTGATCCCTGGTGCATTCTTATGCATAAAAAAGCATAATGGTCGGAGCACTTTTCAGTTTTGAGGTGCGTGTTGCCCCGTGGTCCAATTTTGGTGCCGGTGGTGCATAAGTCTATGTGTGTAATTTTCATGCGAAAAAAAGACTTTTGGGTTTTGGTGCCCTATGATCATTGGTGGATTCTTATGCATAAAAAACCATAATGCTCGGAACACTTTCCAGTCTTGAGGTTCGTCATGCCCGGTTGTCCAATTTTGGTGTCGGGGGTCATTTTCGGCCATTTGTCCAATTTTCGTGCAAAAAAAAAGACATTTGGGTTTTGGTGCCCCGTGATCCCTGGTGCATTCTTATGCAGAAAAAACCATAATGCTTGGAGCACTTTTCAGTTTTCAGGTCCGTAGTGCCCCGTGGTCCAATTTTGGTGCCTGTGGGGCATTTTCGGCCATTTGTGAAATTTTCGTGCGAAAATAAGACTTTTGTGTTTTGGTGCCCTGTGGTCCCTGGTGCATTCTTATGCATAAAAAACCATAATGTTTGGAGCACTTTTCTGTTTTGAGGTTCGAAGTGCCTCGTGATCCAATTTTGCTGCCCGTGGTGCATTTTCGGTCCATTCTTCAATATTCGTGCGAAAATAAGACTTTTGGGTTTTTTTGCCCCTTGATCCTTGGTGCACTCTTATGCATAAAAAAACCATACTGCTCGAAACACTTTTCAGTCTTGAGGTTCGTGGTGCCCCATGGTCCAATTTTGGTACCGGGGGTACATTTTCGGACATTTGTGCATTTTTCATGCGAAAATAAGACTTATGGGATTTGGTGTCCCGTAATCCCTGATGCATTCTTTTGCATAAAAAACCTAAATGCTCGGAGCACTTTTCAGTGTTCAGGTCCGAGGTGCCCCGTGGTCTAATTTTTGTGCCCGTGATGCATTTTCGGCCCATTGTGCAATTTTCGTGCAAAAATAAGACTTTTGGCTTTTAGTGCCTCGTGATCCCTTGTGCATTCTTATGCATAAAAAACCATAATGCTCGAAACACTTTTCAATTTTGAGGACTGTGGTGCCCGTGGTGCATTTTCGGCCATTTGTGCAATTTTCGTGCGAAAATAAGACTTATGGGTTTTGGTGCCCCATGATCCTTGGTGCATTCTTATGCATAAAAACCCAGAATGCACGGAACACTGTTCAGTCTTGAAGTTTGTGGTGCCCTGTGGTCTAACTTTGGTGCCGGTGGTGCATTTTCGGCCATTTGTTCAATTTTCGTGCGAAGATAAGACTTTCGGGTTTTGGTGCCCCGTGATCCTTGGTGCATTCTTATGCATAAAAAATCATATTGCTCGGAACACTTATCAGTCTTGAGGTTCGTGGTGCCTCGTGGTCCAATTTTGGAGCCAGGGGTGCATTTTCGGCCATTTGTGCATTTTTCGGGCGAAAATAAGACTTTTGGGTTTTGGTGCCCCGTGATCCCTGGTGCATTCTTATGCATAAAAAATCTTAATACTCAACGTACTTTTCAGTTTTCAGGTCCGAGGTGCTCCGTGGTCTAACTTTTGTGCCCGTGGTGCATTTTCGGCCCATTGTGCAATTTTCGCGCCAAAATAAGACTTTTGGATTTTATTGCCCCGTGATCCCTGGTGCATTCTTATGATAAAAAACCATAATGCTCGGAGCACTTTTCAGGTTTGAGGTCCGTGTTGCCCCGTGGTACAATTTTGGTGCCGGTGGTGCATTTTCGGCCATTTGTGAAATTTTCGTTGCGAAAATAAGACTTTTGGGTTTTCGTGCCCCATGATCCCTAGTGGATTCTTTTGCGTAAAAAACCATAATGCTTGGAGCACTATTAAGTTTTGAGCTCCTAGGTGCCCCGTGGGGCATTTTGGGCCTATTATGCAGTCTTCGTTTGAGAATAAGAGTTTTGCGTTTTGGTGCCCCGTGATCCCTGGTGCATTCTTATGCATGAAAAAGCATAATACTTTGAGCACTTTTTAGTTTTGAGGTCCGTGTTACCCCGTGGTCCAATTTTGGTGCCGGTGGTGCATTTTCGGCTTTGTGTAATTTTTGTGCAAAATAAGACTTTTGGGTTTTGGTGCCCCATGATCCTTGGTGGATTGTTATGCATAAAAAACCGTAATGCTCGAAACACTTTCCAGTCTTGAGGTTCGTTGTGCCCCGTTGTCCAATTTTGGTGTCGGGGGTGCATTTTTGGCCATTTGTGCAATTTTCGTGCGAAAATAAGACATTTGGGTTTTGGTGCCCCGTGATCCCTGGTGCGTTCTTATGCAGAAAAAACCATAATGCTTGGAGTACTTTTCAGTTTTGAGGTCCGTAGTGCCCCGTGGTCCAATTTTGGTGCCTGTGGGGCATTTTCGGCCATTTGTGAAATTTTCGTGCGAAAATAAGACTTTTGTGTTTTGGTGCCCCGTGATCCCTGGTGCATTCTTATGCATAAAAAACCATAATGCTTGGAGCACTTTTAAGTTTTGAGCTCCAAGGTGCCCCGTGATCCAATTTTTGGCCCGTGGTGCATTTTCGGCCCATTGTGCAATCTTCGCCCGAAAATAAGACTTTTGGGTTTTGGTGTCCTGTGAACCCTGGTGCATTCTTATGCATAAAAAACCATAATGCTCATAGCACTTTTCTGTTTTGAGGTCCGAGGTGCCCCGTGATGCAACATTGGTGCCTGTGGTGCATTTTCGGTCCATTGTTCAATTTTCGTGCGAAAATAAGACTTTTGGGTTTTTTTGCCCCTTGATCCTTGCTGCATTCTTATGCATAAAAAAAATCATAATGCTCGGAACACTTTTCAATCTTGAGGTTCGTGGTGCCCCATGGTGCAATTTTGGTACCTTTGCTGCATTGCCGGCCATTTGTGTAGTTTTCGGTCAAAAATAAGACTTTTGGTGCTCCGTGATCCCTGGTGCATTCTTATGCATAAAAAACCAAAATGCTCGGAGCACTTTTAAGTATTGAGGTCCGAGGTGCCCCGTGGTCCAAGTTTTGTGCCCGTGGTGCATTTTCGGCCTATTGTGCAATTTTTGTGCGAAAATAAGACTTTACGGTTTTGGTGCCCCGTGATCCCTGGTGCATTGTTATGCATAAAAACCCATAATGCTCTGAATACTTTTCAATTTTAAGGTTCGTGGTGTCCTGTGGTCCAATTTTGGTGTTTGTGGTGCATTTTCGACCATTTGTGCAGTTTTCGTGCGAAAATAAGACTTTTGGGTTCTAGTGTCATGTGATCCGTGATGCATTCTTATGCATAAAAAACCTTAATGCTCGGAGCACTTTTCGGTTTTCAGGTCCGAGGTGCTCCGTGGTCTAATTTTTGTGCCCGTGGTACATTTTCGGCCCATTGTCCAATTTTCGTGCGAAAGTAAGACTTTTGGGTTTTGGTGCCCCGTGATCCTTGGTGCATTCTTATGCATAAAAAACCATAATGCTCGGAACACTTTTCAGTATCGAGGTTCGTGGTGCCCCGTGGTCCAATTTTTGTGCCCGTGGTGCATTTTCGGCACATTGTGCAATTTTCATTCGAAATAAAAGACTTTTCGATTTTTGTGCCCCGTGATCCCTGGTGCTTTCTTATGCATAAAAAACCATAATGCTCGGAACACTTTTCAGTTTTGAGGCTCGTGGTGCCCCATGGTGCAATTTTGGTACCTTTGCTGCATTGCCGGCCATTTGTGTAGTTTTCGGTCGAAAATAAGACTTTTGGTGCTCCGTGATCCCTGGTGCATTCTTATGCATAAAAAACCAAAATGCTCGGAGCACTTTTAAGTATTGAGGTCCGAGGTGCCCCGTGGTCCAAGTTTTGTGCCCGTGGTGCATTTTCGGCCTATTGTGCAATTTTTGTGCGAAAATAAGACTTTACGGTTTTGGTGCCCCGTGATCCCTGGTGCATTGTTATGCATAAAAACCCATAATGCTCTGAATACTTTTCAATTTTAAGGTTCGTGGTGTCCTGTGGTCCAATTTTGGTGTTTGTGGTGCATTTTCGACCATTTGTGCAGTTTTCGTGCGAAAATAAGACTTTTGGGTTCTAGTGTTCGTGATCCCTGGTGCATTCTGATGCATAAAAAACATAATCCTAGGAGCACTTTTTAGTTTTGAGATCCGTGGTGCCCCGTGGTCCAAATTTGGTGCCGGTCGTGCATTTTCGGCCATTTGTGAAATTTTCGTTCGAAAATTAGACTTTTGGGTTTTGGTGCCCCATGATCCTTGGTGCATTCTTATGCATAAAAAACCATAATGCTCAGAACACTTTTTAGTTTTGAGGTTCGTGGTGCCCCGTGGTCCAATTTTGGTGCTGGGGTTGCATTTTCAGCCATTTGTGCAATTTTCGTGCCAAAATAAGACTTTTGGGTTTTGGTGCCCCATGATCCCTGGGGAATCCTTATGAATAAAAATCCATAATCGTCGGAGCACTTTTCAGTTTTAAGGTCCGTGGTGCCCCATGGTGCATTTTCGACCCATTGTGCAATTTTCGTGCGAAAATAAGACTTTTGGGTTTTGGTGCCCCATGATCCCTAGGGCATTCTTATGCATAAAAAACCATAATGCTTGGAGCACTTTTTAGTTTTGAGGTCCGTGGTGCCCATGGTCCAATTTTGGTGCCAGTCGTGCATTTTCGGCCATTTGTGAAATTTTCGTAAGAAAACAAGACTTTTGGGTTTTGGTGCCCCGTGATCCCTGGTGCATTCTTATGCATAAAAAACCATAATACTGGGAGCACGTTTGTGTTTTGAGGTCCATGGTGCCCCGTGGTCCAATTTTGGTGCCCGTGGTGCATTTTCGGCCCATTGTGCAATTTTTGTACGAAAATAAGACTTTTGGGTTTTGGTGCCCCATGATCCCTGGTGCATTCTTATACATGAAAAATCGTAATGCTTGGAGTAGTTTTCAGTTTTGGGGTCCGTGGTATCCAGTGGTCCAATTTTGGTGCCCTGTGGTGCATATTTTGCCCATGGTGCAATTCGTCCCAAAATAAGACTTTTGGGCTTTAGTGCCCTGGCATCCTTGGGGCATTCTTATGCATTAAAAACCAAAATACTTGGAGAACTTTTCAGTTTTGAGATCTGTGGTGTCCCGTGGTCCAATTTTGGTGCCGGTGGTGCAATTTCGGCTATTTGTGCAACTTTCGTATGAAAATAAGACTTTTTGGTTTTAGTACCCCGTGAGTCCTGGTGCATTCTAATCAATAAAAAACCATAATGCTCGGAGAACTTTTCAGGTTTGAGGTCCGAGGTGCCCCATGATCCAATTTTGGTGCCCGTTGTACATTTTCCTTGCGAAAATAAGACTTTTGGGTTTTGGTGCCCCGTGATCCTTGGTGCATTCTTATGCATAAAAAACCATAATGCTCGGAGCACTTTCAGTTTTGAGGTCTGTGGTGCCACGTGGTTCAATTTTGGTGCCAGTGGTGCATTTTCGGCCATTTGCGCAATTTTCGTGCGCAAAATAAGACTTTTGGGTTTTGGTGCCCCGTGATCCCTAGTGCATTCTTATGCATAAAAAAACCGTAATGCTCGGAGCACTTTTCAGGTTTGAGGTCCGTGGTCCAACTTTTGTGCCCGTGGTGGATTTTCGGCCCGTGGTCCAATTTTCGTGCCAAAATAAGACTTTTAGGTTTTAGTACCGCGTGATCCTTGGTGCATTCTTATACATAAAACACCATAGTGCTCGGAGCACTTTTCAGTTTTGAGGTCTGTGGTGCCCCGTGGTCCAATTTTGGTGCCCGTGGTGCATTTTCTGCCCATTGTTCATTTTTCGTGCCAAAATAAGACTTCTAGATTTTGGTCCCCCGTGATCCTTGGTGCATCCTTATGCATAAAAAACCATAATGCTAGGAGCACCTTTTAGTTTTGAGGTCCGTGGTGCCTCGTGGTCCAATTTTGGTGCCGTGGTGCATTTTTGGCCCATCATGCAATTTTTGTGCCAAAATAAAACTTTTGGGTTTTGGTACCCCATGATCCTTGGGGCATCCTTATGCATAAAGAAACCATAATGCTCGAAGCCCTTTTTAGGTATGAGGTCCGTGTTGCCCCGTGGTCCAATCTTGGTTCCCGTGGTGCCTTTTTGGCACATGGAGAAATTTTCGTGCCAACATAAGACTTTTGGTTTTGGGTGCACTGTGATCCTTGGTTCATCCTTATCCATAAAAGACCATAATGCTCGGAGAACTTTTCAGTATTGAGGTCCGTGGTGCCCCGTGGTCCAATTTTGGACCTCGTGGTGCATTGTCGACACTGGTGCAATTTTCGTGCCAAAATAAGACTTTTGGGTTTTGGTGCCACGTGATCCCTGGTGCATTCTTATTCATAAAAAACCATAATGCTCGAAGCACTTTTCAATTTTTAGGTCCGTGGTGTCCAGTGGTCCAATTTTGGTGCCCCGTGGTGCATTTTTGGCCTATGGTGCAATTTTCGTGCCAAAATAAGACTTTTGGGTTTTGGTGCCCCATGATCCCTGGGGCATCCATATGCATAAAAATCCATAATGCTCGGAGCACTTTTCAGTTTTGAAGTCCGTGGTGCCCCGTGGTCCAATTTTGGTGCTCGTGGTTCATTTTCGGCCCATTGTGCAATTTTCGTGCGAAAATAAGACTTTTGGGTTTTGGTGCCCCGTGATCCCTGGTGCATTCTTATGCATAAAAAACGATAATGCTTGGAGCACTTTACAGTTTTGAGGTCCGTGCATCTCGTGGTCCAATTTTGGTGCCGATGGTGCATTTTCAGCTATTTATGCAATTTTCGTTCGAAAAAATGACTTTTGGGTTTTTGTGCCCCATGATCTCTGGTGCATTCTTATGCATAGAAGACCGTAATACTAGTAGCACTTTTATGTTTTGAGGTCCGTGGTCCCCTATGGTCCAATTTTGGTGCCAGTGGTGCATTTTTGTGCAGAAAAGACTTTTGGGTTTTGGTGCCCCATGATCCCTGGTGAATTCTTAAACATAAAAATCCATAATGCTCGGAGCAATTTTCAGTTTTAAGATTAGTGGTGCCCCGTGGTTCAATTTTGGTGCCCGTCGTGCGTCTTTGGCCCATTGTGCAATTTTCGTGCAACAAAAAGACTTTTGGGTTTTGGGGCCCCGTGATCCCTAATGCATTCTTATACATAAAAAACCATAATTCTTGGAGCACTTTTCAGTTTTGAGGTCCGTGGTGTCTAGTGCTAAAATTTTTGTGCCCGTGGTGCAATTTCGGCACATGATAGAATTTTCGTGCTAAATATGACTTTTGGAGGTCCATCGTGCCCCTTGGTCCAATTTAGGTGCCCGTGGTGAATTTTCGGCGCATGGTGCAAATTTTGTGCCAAAATAAGACTTTTAGGATTTGGTGCCCCATGATCCCTGGTGCATCCTTATGCATAACAATCCATAATGCTCGGAGCACTTTTCCGTTTTGAGGTCCAACGTGCCCCGTGGTCCAATTGTGGTGCCCGTGGTGCATTTTCTGCCCGTTGTGCAATTTTCGTGCGAAAATAAGAATTTTGGGTTTTGGTGCCTCGTGATCCCTGGTGGATTCTTACGCATAAAAAGCCATAATGCTCGGAGCACTTTTTAGTTTTAAGGGCCGTGGTGCCCCGTGGTCCAATTTTTGTGCCCGTGGTGCTTTTTCGCCCCATTGTGAAATTTTCGTGCGAAAATAAGACTTTTGGGTTTGGGTGCTCCGTTGTCCTTGGTGCATTAAAAAACCATAATGCTCAGAGCACTTTTCAGTTTTGAGGTCTGTGGTGCCCCGTGGTCCAATTTTGGTGCCCGTGGTGCATTTTCGGCCCATTGTGTAATTTTCGTGCGAAAATAAGACTTTTGGGTTTTGGTGCCCCGTGATCCCTGGTGCATTCTTATGCATAAAAATCCATAATGCTCAGAGCACTTTTCAGTTTTGAGGTTCGTGGTGTCCGGTGGTCATATTTTGCTGCCCGTGGTGCTTTTTCGGCACATGGTGCAATTTTCGTGCGAAAATAAGACTTTTGGGTTTTGCTGCCCCGTGATCCCTGGTGCATTCTTATGCATGAAAATCCATAATTCTCGAAGCCATTTTTAGTTTTGAAGTCTGTGGTTCCCCATGGTCCAATTTTGGTTTCAGTGGTGTATTTTCGGCCATTTGTGCAACTTTTCTGCGAAAATAAGACTTATGGGTTTTCGTACCCAGTGATCCCTGGAGCATTCTTATGCATAAAAAACCATAATGCTCAGAGCACTTTTCAGTTTTGAGGTCCTTGATGCCCGCTGGTCCAATTTTCGTGCTGGTGGTGTATTTTTGGCCATTTGTGCAATTTTCGTGCGAAAATAAGATTTTGGGTTTTGGTGCCCCGTGATTCTTGGTTCATTCTTATGCATAAAAAACCAAATGGTCGTAGCACTTTTCGGTTTTGAGGTTTGTGGTGTCCAGTGGTCATATTTTGCTGCTCGTGGTGCATTTTCGGCCCATTGTGCAATTTTTGTGCGAAAATAAGACTTTTGGGATTTGGGGCCCCGTGATCCTTGGTATGCTCTTATACATAAAAAAATAAAATGCTCGGAGCACTTTTCAGTTTTGAGGTCCGTAGTGTCCAGTGGTCAAATTTTGCTTCCCGTGGTGCATTTTCTGCACATGGTACAATTTTCGTGCGAAAATAAGACTTTTGGGTTTTGGTGCCCCGTGATCCCTAGTGCATTCTTATGCATGAAAATCCATAATGCTCGGAGCACTTTTCGATTTTGAGGTCCGAGGTGCCCCGTGGTCCAATTTTGGTGCCGGTGGTGTATTTTCAGCCATTTATGCAATTTTCGTGCGAAAAAAAAGACTTTTGGGTTTTGGTACCCCGTGATCCTTGGAGCATTCCTATGCATAAAAAACCATAATGCTAGGAGCACTTTTCAATTTTGAGGTTCGTGTTGCCCCGTGGTCCAATTTTCGTGTCGGTGGTGCATTTTCGCCCATTTGGGCAATTTTCGTGCGAAAATAAGACTTTGGGGGTTAGGTGCCCCGTGATCCCTGGTGCATTCTTATGCATAAAAAAACATAATGCTCGAAGTACCTTTCTGTTTTGAGGTCCGTGGTGTCCAGTGGTCATATTTTGGTGCCTCGTCGTGCATTTTTGGCCCATGGTGCAATTTTCATGCCAAAATAAGACTTTTGTGTTTCGGTGCCCCGTGATCCTTGGGGCATTCTTATCCATAAAAAACCATAATTGTTGGAGCACTTTTCAGTTTTGAGGTCCGAGGTGTCCCGTAGTCCAGTTTTGGTTTCCGGGGTGCATTTTCGGCACATTGTGCAATGTTCGTTCCAAAATAAGACTTTTGGGTTTTGGTGCCCCGTAATCCCTGGTGCATTCTGATGCATAAAAAATGGTAATGCTCGGAGTAATTTTTAGTTTTGAGGTCCATGGTGCCCCGAGGTCAAATTTTGGTGACCCATGTTACATTTTTAGCTCATGGTGCAAATTTCGTGCCAAAATAAGACTTTTGGGTTTTGCTGCCCTATGATCCTTGGGGAATTCTTATGCATAAAAATGCATAATGCTTGGAGCACTTTTCAGTTTTGAGGTCCGTGGTGCCCCGTGGTCCAATTTTGGTGTCGGTGGTGCATTGTCGGCCATTTGTGCAATTTTCGTGCGTAAATAAGTCTTTTGGGTTTCGGTGCCCCGTGATCCCTGGTGCATTCTTATGCATAAAAAACCATAATGCTCAGAGCACTTTTCAGTTGTGAGGTCCGAGGTGTCCCGTGGTCCAATTTAGTGCCAGTTGTGCATTTTCGGCCCATTGCACAATTTTCGTGCGAAAATAAGACTTTTTGGTTTTGGTGCCCCGTGATCCCTGGTGCATTCTGATGCATAAAAAATGGTAATGCTCAGAGAAATTTTCAGCTTTGAGGTCCGTGGTGGCCCGAGGTCAAATTTTGGTGCCCCATGGTACATTTTTAGCTCATGGTGCAACTTTCGTGCCAAAATAAGACTTTTGGATTTTGCTGCCCTATGATCCTTGGGGAATTCTTATGCATAAAAATGCATGATGCTTGGAGCACTTTTCAGTTTTGAGGTCCGTGGTGCCCCGTGGTCCAATTTTGGTGTCGGTGGTGCATTGTCGGCCATTTGTGCAATTTTTGTGCGTAAATAAGACTTTTGGGTTTCGGTCCCCCATGATCCCTGGTGCATTCGTAAGCATAAAAAACCATAATGCTCGCAACACTTTTCAGTTTTCAGGTCTGTGGTCCAATTTTGGTGCCGGTGGTGCATTTTCGGCCATTTGTCCAATTTTCGTGCGAATATAAGACTTTTGGGTTTTGGTACCCTGTGATCCCTGGTGCATTCTTATGCATAAAAAACCATAATGCTTGGAGCACTTTTCAGTTTTGAGGTCCGAGGTACCCCGTGGTCCAATTTTGGTGCCCGTGGTGCATTTTCGTCCCATTGTGCAATTTTCGTGCGAAAATAAGACTCTTTGGTTTTAGTTCCCCGTGATCCCTAGTGCATTCTTTATACATAAAAAACCATAATGCATGGAGTACTTTCCAATTTTGAGGTCCGTGGTGTCTAGTGGTCAAATTTTGCTTCCCATGGAGCAATTTTCGTGCAAAAATAAGACCTTTGCAATTTGGTGCCCCGTGATACCTGGTGCATTCTTATGCATAAAAAACCATAATGCTCGAACACTTTTTAGTCTTGAGGTCTGTGCTGCTCCGTGGTCCAATTTTGGTGCTGGTGGTGCATGTTTGGCAATTTGTGCAATTTTCTACGAATATAAGACTTTTGGGTTTTGGTTTCCCGTGATCCCTGCTGCATTCTTATGCATAAAAAACCATAATTCTCGTAGCAATTTTCAGTTTTGAGGTCCGTGGTGCCCCGTGGTCAAATTTTGCTTCCCGTGGTGCATTTTCGGCCATTTGTGAAATTTTCGTGCGAAAAGAAGACTTTTGGGTTTTGGTACCCCGTGATCCCTGGTGCATTCTGATGGATAAAAAACAATAATGCTCGCAACACTTTTCAGTTTTCAGGTCTGTGGTGCTCCATGGTCCAATTTTGGTGCCTGTGGTGCATTTTCGGCCATTTTTCCAGTTTTCGTGCGAAAATAAGACTTTTGGGTTTTGGTACCCTGTGATCCCTGGTGCATTCTTATGCATAAAAAACCATAATGCTCGAAGCACTTTTCAGTTTTGAGGTCCGAGGTGCCCCGTGGTCCAATTTTGGTGCCTGTGGTGCATTTTCTTCCCATTGTGCAATTTTCGTGCGAAAATAAAACTCTTTGGTTTTGGTGCCCCGTGATCCCTAGTGCATTATTTATACATCAAAAACCATAATGCACGGAGTACTTTCCAGTTTTGAGGCCGTGGTGTCCAGTGGTCAAATTTTGCTTCCCATGGTGCAATTTTCGTACGAAAATAAGACCTTTGGGTTTTGGTGCCCCGTGATACCTGGTGCATTCTTATGCATAAAAAACCATAATGCTCGAACACTTTTCAGTCTTGAGGTCCTTGGTGCTCCGTGGTCCAATTTTGGTGTCAGTGGTGCATTGTCAGCCACTTGTGCAATTTTCGTGCATTAATAAGACTTTTGGGTTTCGGTGCCCCGTGATCCCTGGTGCATTCTTATGCATAAAAAACCATAATGCTCGCAGCACTTTTCAGTTTTAAGGTCCGTGGTGTCCAGTGGTCAAATTTTGCTTCCCGTGGTGCATTTTCGGCCATTTGTGAAATTTTCGTGCGAAAATAAGACTTTTGGGTTTTGGTGCCCCGTGATCCCTGGTGATTTATTATACATAAAAACCATCATGCTCAGAGCACTTTATAGTCTTGAGGTTCGTGGTGCTCCGTGGTCCAATTTTGGTGCTGGTGGTGCATTTTCGGCCATTTGTGCAATTTTCGTGCGAAAATAAGACTTTTGGATTTTGGTGCCATGTGATCCCTGGTGCATTCTTATGCATAAAAAATCATAATCCTCATAGCACTTTTCACTTTTGAGGTCTGTGTAGCCCCGTGGTCCAATTTTAGTGCTGGTGGTGCATTTTCGTCCTATTGTGCAATTTTCCTGTGAAAATAAGACTTTTGGGTTTTGGTGCCCCGTGATCATTGGTGCATTCTTATTCATAAAAAAACTATAATGCTCATAGCACTTTTCAGTTTTGAGTTCCGTAGTGCCCCGTGGTCCAATTTTGGTGCCGGTGGTGCATTTTCGGCCATTTGTGCAATTTTCATGCGAAAATAAGTCTTTTGGATTTTGGTGACCGTTGATCCCTGATGCATTCTTATGCATAAAAAACCATAATGCTCGGAGCATTTTTCAGTTTTGAGGTCCCTCTTGCCTGGTGGTCCAATTTTGGTGCCCGTGGTACATTTTCGGCCCATTGTGCTATTTTCGTGTGAAAATAAGACTTTTGGATTTTGGTGCCCCGTTATCCCTAGTGCATTCTTATACATGAAAAATCATAATACTTGGAGCACTTTTCAGTTTTGAGGTCCGTGATGTCCAGTGGTCCAATTTTTATGCCCTGTGGTGCATTTCCAACCCATTTGGCAACTTTCGTACGAAAATAAGACTTCTGGGTTTTGGTCCCCCGTGATCCCTGGTGCATTCTTATCCATAAAAAAACTATAATGCTCAGAGAACTTTTCAGCTTTGAGTTCCGTGGTGCCCTGTGGTCCAAATTTGGTTCCGGTGGTGCGTTTTCAGCCAATTGTGCAATTTTCGAGCGAAAATAAGACTTTTGGGTTTTGGTTCCCCGTGATCCCTGATGCATTCTTATGCAAAAAAAAAAACCATAATACTCGGAGCACTTTTCAGTTTTGAGGCCCATGGTGTCCAGTGGTCCAATTTTTGTGCCCTGTGGTGCCTCTTCGACCCATTTTGCAATTTTCATGCGAAAATAAGACTTTTGGGTTTTAGAGCCCCATGATTCCTGGTGCATTCTTACCCATAAAAAACTATACTGCTCAGAGAACTTTTCAGCGTTGAGTTCCGTGGTGTCCCGTGGTCCATTTTGGTGCCGGTGGTGCATTTTTAGCCATTTGTGCAATTTTCGTGCGAAAATATGACTTTTGGGTTTCGGTGCCCCATGATACTTGGTGCATTCTTTTGCATAAAAGATCATAATGCTCGGAGCACTTTTCATTTTTGAGGTCCGAGGTGCCCCATGGTCCAATTTTGATGCCCGTGGTGCATTTTCGGCCAATTGTGCAATTTTCGTGCGAAAATAAGACTTTTGGGGGATTGGTGCCCCGTGATCCCTGGTGCATTCTTATACATAAAAAACCAGAATGCTCATAGCACTTTTCAGTTTTGAGGTTCGTGGTGTCCAGTGCTCAAAATTTGGTGCCCGTGGGGCATTTTCGGCACATGTTGCAAATTTTGTACAAAAATAAGACTTTCGGGATTTTGTGGCCCGTGATCCATGCTGCATTCTTATGTATAAAAAACCATAATGCTCATAGCACTTTTCAGTTTTGAGGTCCGAGGGGCCCTGTGATCCAATTTTGGTGCCCGTGGTGCATTTTCGTCCCATCTTACAATTTTCGTGCGAAAATAAGACTTTTGGGTTTTGGTGCCCCGTGATCTCTGGTGCATTCTTATACATAAAAAACCATAATGCTCAAAGCACTTTTCAGTTTTGAGGTTCGTGGTGTCCAGTGGTCAAATTTTGGTGCTCGTGGTGCATTTTCAGCACATGGTGCAATTTTCTTGTAAATAGAAGATTTTTTGGTTTTGGTGCCCCGTGAACCCTGGTACATTCTTATGCATAAAAAACCATGTTCCTCGAAGCACTTTTCCGTTTCGAGGTTCGTGTTGCCCCGTGGTCCAATTTTGGTGCCCGTGGTGCATTTTCTGCCCATTGTGCAATTTTCGTGCGAAAATAAGACTTTTGGGTTTTGGTGCCCCGTGATCCCTGATGCATTCATATACATAAAAAACCATAATGCTCAAAGCATTTTTCAGTTTTGAGGTCTGTGGTGTGCAGTTTTTAGTTTTGAGGTCCGAGGTACCCTGTGGTCCAATTTTGGTACTCGTGGTGCATTTTCGGCCCATTGTGCAATTTTCATGCGAAAATAGGACTTTTGGGTTTAGGTGCCCCATGATCCCTGGTGCATTCTTATGCATTAAAAACCATAATGCTTGGAGCACTTTTCAGTTTTGAGGTCCGAGGTGCCCCGTTGCCCAATATTGGTGCCTGTGGTGCATTTTCGGCCAAATGTACAATTTCGTGCGAAAATAAGACTTATGGGTTTTGGTGCCCCGTGGTCCCTGGTGCATTCTTATGCATAAAAAACCATAATGCTTGGTGCACTTTTCAGTTTTGAGGTATGAGATGTCCCATGGTCCAATTTTGGTGCCCGTGGTGCATTTTCGGCCCATTGTGTAAATTTCGTGCGAAAATAACACTTTGGGTTTTGGTGCCCCGTGATCCCTGGTGCATTGTTATGCATAAAAACTATAATGCTCATTGCACTTTTCAGTTTTGAGGTCCGTGGTGCCCCGTGGTCCAATTTTGGTGGTAGTGGCGCATTTTCGGCCATTTGTGCAAATTTTGTGCAAAATTAAGACTTTTGGATTTTGGTGCCCCGTGATCCCTGGTGCATTCTTATGCATTAAAAACCATAATGCTCGGAGTACTTTTCAGTTTTGAGGTCCGTGTTACCCGTGGTCCAATTTTGGTGTCCATCGTGCATTTACGGCCCATTGTGCTATTTTCGTGAGAAAATAAGACTTTTTGGATTTTGGTGCATCGTGATCCCTAGTGCATTCTTATACATAAAAAACCATAATGCTTGGAGCACTTTTTATTTTTGAGGTCCGTGGTGTCCAGTGGTCAAATTTTGGTCCCCGCGGTGCATTTTCGGCACATGGTGCAATTTTCGTGCGAAAATAAGAGTTTTGGATTTTGGTGCCCCGTAATCCCTGGTGCTTTCTTATGCATACAAAACTATAATGCTCATAGGACTTTTCAGTTTTGAGGTCCGTGGTGCCCCGTGGTCCAATTTTGGTGCAGGTGGTGCATTTTCGACCATATATGCAATTTTCATGCGAAAATAAGACTATTGGGTTTTGGTGCCCTGTGATCCCTGGTGCATTCCTATACATAAAAAACCATGATGCTTGGAGCTCTTTTCAGGTTTGCGGTCCGTGGTGTCCAGTGGTCCAATTTTGGTGCCCCGTGGTGCATTTTTGGCCCATGGTGCAATTTCCGTGCCAAAATAAGACTTTTGGGTTTTGGTGCCCCATGATCCTTGGGGCATTCTGATGCATAAAAAACCATAGTGCTCGGATAACTTTTCAGTATTGAGGTCCGCGGTGCCCCGAGGTCCAATTTTGGTGCCCATGGTGCATTTTCGCCACCGGTGCAATTTTTGTGCCAAAATAAGACTTTTGGGTTTTGGTGCCCCGTAATCCCTTATGCATTGTTATGCATAAAAAACCATTATGCTTGGAGCCCTTTTCAGTTTTGAGGTACGTGATGTCTAGTGGTCCAATTTTGGTGCCCCGTGGTGCATTTTTGGCCCATGGTGCAATTTTCCTGCCGAAATAAGACTTTTGGTTTTTGGTGCCCTGTGATCCTTGGTGCATCCTTATGCATAAAAAACCATAGTGCTCAAATAAATTTTCAGTATTGAGGTCTGTGGTGCCTCGAGGTCCAATTTTGGTGCCCATGGTTCATTTTCTACACCGCTGCAATTTTTGTGCCAAAATAAGACTTTTGGATTTTGGTGCCTCGTGATCCCTTGTGCATTCTTATGCATAAAAGACCATAATGCTTGGATCACTTTTCAGTTTTGAAGTACGTGATGTCTGGTGGTCCAATTTTGGTGCCCCGTGGTGCATTTTTGGCCCATGGTGCAATTTTCGTGTCAAAATAAGACTTTTGGGTTTTGGTGCCCCGTGATCCCTAGTGCATTCTTATGCATAGAAAACCATAATGCTTGGAGCACTTTTCAGTTTTGACGTACGTGGTGTCCAGTGGTCTAATTTTGGTGCCCCGTGGTGCATTTTTGACCCATGGTGCAATTTTCGTGCCAAAATAAAACTTTTGGGTTTTGGTGCCCCATTATCCTTCGGGCATTCTGATGCATAAAAAACCATAATGGTCGAAGCACTTTTCAGTTTTGAGGTCCGTGGTGCCCCGTGGTCCAATTTTAGTGCCCGTGGTTGATTTTCCGCACATGGTGCAACTTTCGTGCCAAAATAAGACTTTTGGATTTTGGAGCCCCGTGATCCTTGGAGTCTCCTTATGCATCAAAAACCATAACGCTTGGAGCACTTTTCAGTTTTGAGGTCCGTGGTGCCCCATGGTCCAATTTCGATCCCCATGGTGTATTTTCGGCCTATTATGCAATTTTCGTGCCAAAATAAGACTTTTGGGTTTTGGTGCCCCGTGATCCCAGGTGCATCCTTATGCATAAAAAACCATTATGCTCGGAACACTTTTCAGTTTTGAGGTTCGTGGTGCCCCGTGGTCCAATTTTGGTGCTCGTGGTGCATTTTCGGCACCTGGTGCAATTTTCGTGCCAAAAATAAGACTTTTGGATTTTGGTGCCCCGTGATACTTGGTGCATCCTTATGCATAAAAAACCATAATTCTTAGAGCACTTTTCAGTTTTGAGGTCCGTGGTACCCCGTGGTCCAATTTTTGTGCCAGTGGTGCATTTTCGGCCTATTATGCTATTTTCGTGCCAAAATAAGACTTTCTGGTTTTGGTGCCCCATGATCCTTCGGGTAACCTTATGCATAAAAAACAATAATGCTCAAAGTACTTTTTGGGTTTGAGGTCCGTGATGCCCAGTGGTCCAATTTTGGTGCCCGTGGTGCATTTTCGCCCAATTGTTTTGTGCGAAAATAAGACTTTTGGGTTTTGGTGCCCCATGATCCCAGTGCATCCTTATGTATAAAATCCATAATGCTCGGAACACTTTTAATTTTTGAGGTTCGTGGGGCCTTGTGGTCCAATTTTTGTGCCCCTTGGGCATGTTCGTCCCATGGTGCAATTTTCGTGCCAAAATAAGACTTTTCGATTTTGGTGCCCCGTGATCCCTGGTGCATCCTTATGCATAAAAAACCATAATGCTCATAGCACTTTTCAGTTTTGAGGTCCGTGGTGCACCGTGGTCCAATTTTGGTGCCGATGGTGCATTTACGCCCATTTGTGCAATTTTCGTGCGAAAATAAGACTTTTGGATTTTGGTGCCCCGTGATCCCTAGTGCATTCTTATGCATAAAAAACCATAATGCTCAGAGCACGTGTTAGTTTTGAGGTCTGTGGTTCCCCGTGATAGAATTTTGGTGCTCGTGGAGCATTTTCGTACATGGTCCAATTTTTGTGCTTCGTGGTGCATTTTTTGATCATTGTGCAATTTTCGTGCAAAAAGAAGACTTTTGGGTTTTGGTGCCCCGTGATCCCTGGTGGATTCTTATGCATAAAAAACCATCAAGCTCGGCGCACTTTTTAATTTTGAGGTTCGTGCTTCCCCGTGTTCCAATTTTGTTGCCCGTTGGGCATTTTCAGCCCATTGTGCAATTTTTGTCCCAAAATAAGACTTTTGGGTTTTGGTGCCCTGTGATCCTTGGAGCATCCTTGTGCATAAAAAACCATAATGCTCAGAGCACTTTTCAGGTTTGAGGTTCGTGGTGCCCCGTGGTCCAATTTTTGTGCCCGTGGTGCATGTTCAGCCCATGGTACAATTTTCGTGCCAAAATAAGACTTCCGGGTTTTGGTGCCCCATGATCCCTGGTGCATTCTTATGCATAAAAAAACCATAATGCTCGAAGCACATTTCAGTTTTGAGGTACGTGGTGTCCAGTGGTCCAATTTTGGTGCCCCGTGGTGCATTTTTGGCCCATGGTGTAATTTTCGTGCCAAAATAAGACTTTTGGGTTTTTGTGCCCCATGATCCCTGGGCATTCTTATGCATAAAAAACCATAATGCTGGGAACACTTTTCAGTTTTGAGGTTCGTGGTGCCCCGTGGTCCAATTTTGGTTCTCGTGGTGCATTTTTGGCCCATTATGCAATTTTCGTGCCAAAATAAGACTTTTGGGTTTTGATGCCCCATGATCCTTGCAACATCCTTATGCATAAAAAACCATAATGCTTGGAGAACTTTTCAGTATTGAGGACCGTGGTGCCTTGTGGTCCAATTTTTGTGCCTGTGGTGCATTTTCGACATTGGTGCAATTTTCTTGCCAAAATAAGACTTTTGGGTTTTGCTGCTCGGTGATCCCTGGTGCATTCTTATGCATAAAAAACCATAATTCTTAGAGCACTTTTTAGTTTTAAGGTTCGTGGTGTCCAGTGGTCCAATTTTAGTGCCCCGTGGTGCATTTTTTGCCTGTGGTGCAATTTTTGTGCCAAAATAAGACTTTTGGGTTTTGGCGCCCAGTGATCCCTGGGACATTGTCATGCATAAAAGAAAATAATGGTCGATGCACTTTTCAGTTTTGAGGTCCGTGGTGCCACGTGGTCCAATTTTGGTGCTCGTGGTGGATTTTCCGCACATGTTGCAATTTTCGTGCCAAAATAAGACTTTCTGGTTTTGGAGCCCCGTGATCCTTGGTTCATCCTTAAGCATAAAAAACCATAATGCTCTGAGTACTTTTCAGTTTTGAGGTTTGTGGTTCCCCGTGGTCCAATTTTGGTGGCCATGGTGCATTTTCGGTCATTTGTGCAATTTTCGTGCGAAAATAAGACTTTTGGGTTTTGGTTCACCATGATCCCTAGTGCATTCTTATGCATAAAAAACCATAATGCTCGGAGCACTTTTATGTTTTGAGGTCAGTGGTGCCCCATGTCCAATTTTGGTGCCCGTGGTGCATTTTCGGCCCATTATGCAATTTTCGTGTGAAAATAAGACTTTTGGGTTTTGGTTCCCCGTGATCCCTGGTGCATTCTTATGCATAAAAAACCATAATGCTCAGAGCACTTTTCAATTTCGAGGTTCGTGGTGCCTCATGGTCCAATTATGGTGCCGATGGTGCATTTTCAGCCATTTGTGAAATATTTGTGCGAAAATAAGACTTTTGGGTTTTGGTGCTCCGTGATCTCCAGTGCATTCTTATGCATAAAAAACCATAATGCTCGGAGCACTTCTCAATTTTGAGGACCGTGGTGCCCCATGGTCCAATTTTGGTGCCCATGGTGAATTTTCGGCACAAGGTGCAATTGTCGTTCCAAAATAAGACTTTTGGGTTTTGCTGCCCCATGATCCCTTTTGCATTCTTATGCATAAAAAATCATAATGCTTGGAGCACTTTTCTATTTTGAGGTCTGTGGTGCCCTGTGGTCCAATTTTGGTGCCCGTGGTGCATTTTTGGCCCATTATGTAATTTTTGTGCCAAAATAAGACTTTTAGGTTTTGGTGCCCGGTGATCCCTGATGCATCCTTATGCATAAAAATCCATAATGCTGGGAGCAATTTTCAGTCTTAAGGTCCGTGGAACCCCATGGTCCAATTTCGGTGCTGGTGGTGCATTCTCGACCATTTGTGCAATTATCGTGCGAAAATAACACTTTTGGTTTTGGTGCCTTGTGATCCCTGGTGCATTCTTTTGCATAGCAAACCATAATGCTGGGAGCAGTTTTATGTTTTGAGGTGTGTAGTGCCCCGTAGTCCAATTTTGGTGCTCGTGGTGCATTTTCAGCCCATTGTGCAATTTTCGTGCGAAAATAAGACTTTTGGGTTTTGGTGCCCCGTGATCCCTAATGCATTCATATATATAAAAAACCATAATGCTTGGAGCACTTTTCAGTTTTGAGGTCTGTGGTGTCTAGTGGTAAAATTTTCGTGCCCGTGGTGTATTTTCGGCACATAATGCAATTTTCTTGCCAAAATAAGACTTTTGTGCTTTGGAGCCCTGTGATCCTTGGTGCATCCTTATGCATAAAAAACCATAATGCTCAGAGCACTTTTCAGTTTTGAGGTCTGTGGTGCCCCGTGCTCCAATTTTTGTGCCTGTGGTGCATTTTCACCCCATTGTGCAATTTTCGTGCGAAAATAAGACTTTTGGCTTTTGGTGTCCCGTGATCCTTGATGGATTCTTAGGCATAAAAAACCATAATGCTTGTAGCACTTTTCAGCTTTGAGGTTCGTGGTGCCCCGTGGTCCAATTTTGGTGCTCGTGGTCAATTTTGGCACATGGTGAAATTTTTGTGCCAAAATAAGAATTTTAGGTTTTGGTGCCCCGTGATCCCTGGTGCACCCTTATGAATAAAAAATCATAATGCTCTAAGCACTTTTCAGTTTTGATGTCCGTGGTTCCCCGTCATCCCTGGTGCATTCTTATGCATAAAAAACCATCATGCTTGGAGCACTTTTCAAATTTGAGGTCCGTGGTGCCCCGTGGTCCAATTTTGGTGCCGGTGGGGCATTTTCGGCCATTTGTGCAATTTTCGTGCGAAAATAAGACTTTTGGGTTTTGGTGCCCCGTGATCCCTGGTGGATTCTTATATAAATAAAGATAATGCTCATAGCACTTTTCAGTTTTGAGGTCTATGGTGTCCAGTGGTCAAATTTTAGTGCCCGTGGTGCAATTTCGGCAGATGGTGCAATTTTCGTGTGAAAATAAGACTTTTGGGTTTTGGTACCCTATGATGCCTAGTGCATTCTTATGCATAAAAAACTATAATGCTCATAGCATTTTTCAGTTTTGAGGTCTGTGGTGTCCAGTGGTCAAATTTTGGTGCCCGTGGTAAATTTTCGGCACATGGTGCAATTTTCGTGCCAAAATAAGACTTTTGGGTTTTGGTGCCCCGTGATCCTTGGTGCACCCTAATGGTAGACTTATGGTTTTTTATGCATAAGAATGCACCAGAGATCACGGGGCACTAAAACCCAAAAGTCTTATTTTCGCACAAAAATTGCACAATGGGCTGAAAATGCACCACGGGCAACAAAATTGGACCACGGGGGACCTGGGACCTCAAAACTTAAAATTGCTCCGAGCATTATGGTTTTTTATGCATAAGAATGCACCAGGGATCACGGGGCACCAAAACCCAAAAGTCTTATTTTCACACGAAAATTGCATAAATAGCCGTAAATGCACCACTGGCACCAAAATTGGAGCACGGGGCACCACGGACCTCGAAACTTAAAAGTGCTCCAAGCATTATGGCTTTTTATGCATAATAATGCACCAGGGATCATGGGGCACCAAAACGCAAAAGTCGTATTTTCGCACGAAAATTGCACCATGTGCCGAAATTGCACCACGAGCACCAAAATTTGACCATTGGAAACGACGGACCTCAAAACTGAAATGTGCTCTGAGCATTATGGTTTTTTATGTATAAGAATGCACAAGGAATCACGGGGCACCAAAACCCTAAAGTCTTATTTTTGCACGAAAATGCACCACGACCACCAAAATTGGACCACGGGGCACCACGGACCTCAAAACATAAAGTGCTCCTAGTATTATGGATTTTTATGCATAAGAATGAACTAGGGATCACGGGGCACCAGAACCCAAAAGTCTTATTTTCGCACGAAAATTGTACAAATGGCCGAAAATGCACCACCGGCACCAAAATTGGACCACGGGGTACCACGGACCTCAATAATGAAAAGTACTCCAAGAATTATGGTTTTCGATGCATAAGAATGCACTAGGGATTACGGGGCACCAAAATCAAAAAGTCTTATTTTCGCACGAAAATTGCACAAATGGTCGAAAATGCACCACCGGCACCAAAATTGGACCACGGGGTACCACGGACCTCAAAAATGAAAAGTGCTCCAAGCATTATGATTTTGTATGCATAAGAATGCACCAGGTATCATGGGGCACCAAAACCCAAAAGTCTTCTTTTCGCACGAAAATTGCACAATGGTACCCCGTGGTCCAATTTTGGTGCCGGTGGTTCATTTTCTTCCATTTCTGCAATTTTCGTGCGAAAATAAGCTTTTGGGTTTTCGTGCCCCGTGATCCCTGGTGCCTTCTTATGCATAAAATATCACAATGCTTGGACCACTTTTTAGTTTTCAGGTCCGTGGTGCCCCGTGGTCAAATTTTGGTACCCGTGGTCCATTTTCGGCACATGGTGCAATTTTCGTGCCAAAATAAGACTTTTGGGTCTTGGTGCCCCGTGATCCTTGGGGCATTCTTACGCATAAAAAATCATAATGCTCATATCACTTTTGAGTTTTGAGGTTCGTGGTACCCCATGGTCCAATTTTGGTGCCGGTGGTTCATTTTCTTCCATTTCTGCAATTTTCGTGCGAAAATAAGCTTTTGGGTTTTGGTGCCCCGTGATCCCTGGTGCATTCTTATGCATAAAATACCATAATGCTCAGACCACTTTTTAGTTTTGATGTCCGTGGTGCCCCGTGGTCAAATTTTGGTGCCTGTGGTGCATTTTCGGCACATGGTGCAATTTTCGTGCCAAAATAAGACTTTTGGATTTTGGAGCCCCGTGATCCTTGGTGCATCCTTATGCATAAAAAACCATAATGCTCAAAGCACTTTTCAGTTTTGAGTTCCGTGGTGCCCGGTGGTCCAATTTTGGTGCCCGTGGTGAATTTTCTGCACATGGTGCAATTTTCGTTCCAAAATACGACTTTTGGGTTTTGGTGCCCCGTGATCCTTGGGGCATTCTTATGCATAAAAAACCATAATGGTCGAAGCACTTTTGCAATTTTGAGGTCCGTGGTGCCCCGTGGTCAAATTTTGGTACCCGTGGCGCATTTTCGGCACATGGTGCAATTTTCGTGCCAAAATAAGACTTTTGGGTTTTGGAGCCCCATGATCCTTGGTGCATCCTTATGCATAGAAAATCATAATGCTAGTAGCACTTTTCAGTTTTGAGGTCCGTGGTGCCCCGTGGTTCAATTTGGTGCCGGTGGTGCATTCTCGGCCCATTATGCAATTTTCGTGCCAAAATAAGACTTTTGGATTTTGGTGCCCCGTTATCCCTGGTGGATTCTTATGCGTAAAAAACAATAATGCTCGGACACTTTTCAGTTTTGAGGTCCGTGGTGCCCGGTGGTCCAATTTTGGTACTTGTGGTGAATTTTCGACACATGGTACAATTTTCGTGCCAAATAAGACTTTTGGGTTTTGGTGCCCCGTGATCCCTGGTGCACCCTAATGCATAAAAAAACCATAATGCTCTGAGCACTTTTCAGTTTTGAGGTCTGTTGTGCCCCGTGGTCCAATTTTGGTGCGCGTGGTGCATTTTCGACCCATTGTGCAATTTTCGTGCGAAAATAAGACTTTTGGATTTTGGTGCCCCATGATCCCTGGGGTATTCTTATGCATAAATAACAATAATGCTCGGATACTTTTCAGTTTTGAGGTCCATGGTGCCCAGTGGTCCAATTTTGGTGCTCGTGGTGCAATTTTTGTGCCAAAATAAGACTTTTGGGTTTTGGTGCCGCGTGATCCCTAGTGTATCCTTATTCACAAAAAACCATAATACTTATTAGAGCACTTTTCAGTTTTGAGGTCCGTGGTGCCCCGTGGTTGAATTTTTGTGACCATGGTGCGTGTTCGGCCCATGGTGCAATTTTCGTGCCAATATAAGACTTTTGGGTTTTGGTGCCCCGTGATCCCTAGTGCATTCTTATGCATAAAAAACCATAATGCTTGGAGCACTTTTCAGTTTTGAGGTCTGTTGTGCCCCGTGGTCCAATTTTGGTGCGCGTGGTGCATTTTCGACCCATTGTGCAATTTTTGTGCGAAAATAAGACTTTTGGATTTTGGTGCCCCATGATCCCTGGGGTATTCTTATGCATAAATAACAATAATGCTCGGATACTTTTCAGTTTTGAGGTCCATGGTGCCCAGTGGTCCAATTTTGGTGCTCGTGGTGCAATTTTTGTGCCAAAATAAGACTTTTGGGTTTTGGTGCCGCGTGATCCCTAGTGCATCCTTATTCACAAAAAACCATAATACTTATTAGAGCACTTTTCAGTTTTGAGGTCCGTGGTGCCCCGTGGTTGAATTTTTGTGACCATGGTGCGTGTTCGGCCCATGGTGCAATTTTCGTGCCAATATAAGACTTTTGGGTTTTGGTGCCCCGTGATCCCTAGTGCATTCTTATGCATAAAAAACCATAATGCTTGGAGCACTTTTCACTTTTGAGGTCCGTGGTGTCCAGTGGTACAATTTTGGTGCCCTGTGGTGCATTTTTGGCCCATGGTGCAATTTTCTTGCCAAAACGAGACTTTTAGGTTTTGGTGCCCCGTGATCCCTGGGGCATTGTTATGCATAAAAAACCATAATGCTCGGAGCACTTTTCAGTTTTGAGGTTCATGGTGCCCTGTAACGACCCATCTTCGTTACATATTTGTTATACTAAAACATTTTTTTTAAATATTATGAAACTACATAGAAATTTTTCACTATTTTTTTCACATTTAACACATATATATGTACTACTTTCCTACATATAATGTACATCATCACATCATAAAAGTATTGGGTCTGGCTTTACAAAACTTAAATATATAAATGTGTACATACAATACCAAAATAGTCCTCTTGTAGAGAACATTCATCACAACCTAAGTATTTATATATATGTCCTAAGCTGGTCTCCACACTATGTACATATATACTAGAACATATTCGAAAAGAGGGATCTCATCCCATCTTCAAGATCTACATCCGCTTCAGTCATGAGCGGCCTGAGAACTTGCAGCATCACCACTATCTGCTTCCGTGCCAACCACACGATCATTGCAGTAAAACAACACAAACACAAAAATGCAAGGGTAAGTTTATTTATAACAAGAAGGATAGGATTTGATCAAAGGAAAATTTAGAATAAATCAACAATAATAATTCAGCTAACATCACACAACAATACATACATCAATCTTATATACTATTTCATTATGCAATGTCGTGCTGACTTGACTCCATGGAGATTTCTACAACTTTTGGGGGGTCCCCATAGGACCCATCCCCTACCATGGTCCCACCTCTGACCATTCAGGGAGTCCCTTGCGCTGATCCTGCGGAGGAAGTGTGGATTTAATCGAATATAGACAAGTGTGGGTATTGGCTTACCTTTGTAAGGTTTGCAAAACCTTCCATCTATAGGAATTCACCCACTTGTCTATTCTATAGGCCCCCCGTTAGCCACCACGAAAACCTCCGGCACTAGGTTGAGAGCCTACCCGGGACCCTCAACTTACGTGCCTACCCATATGCAATGTCATGTAACAAGCCAAACAACTTTTATTGCCACAAGTTCCCTCTATGTTATAAATTCACCATTTTTCTCAAATTATGCTTATGAACCCATCCAGCAGTTCAATAAGCTCAAGTAAGATATTCTCACACTCTGAATCCTTACTTACAACACAGCACTAACTTTAACAAAAGGTGAATTTCCAACATAGTTCTGGAACCAAAGTGGTGACCTACCCAACATCCTCATTCAAAACATGATTACAACATCCTACAGTCAAAAGACTGTATCACACAAAACATATTTCAAATATTAAATACTCAAGATTCACATCTCAACAAACAAACATAACCATTCCAATAATTCTATCATATTAACCAAATTGACCAAATAAGGTCGATTTCTCTTTGACAGTACTAAATGTGAGCTCTCACTGATTGTAGCAAATGACCTCGGAATTAAATTTTTTTTATATGGAATTAAATCTCTTGAGTCCTTTTTTTCAAAATGGTATCCCAATTGTAAAATCAACAACTAGAAAATTTTTATAAAATTTTCTAAGTCAGCAGCCCTGGATTTTGAGTGCTCACTGAACATAGCTCAAAGAAATGTAAAATTCTTCCACTTTCCAAATTCTTTTTGAAATGAAATTTTTACAGTAGAAATATAAAATCTTTATCTTTCTAAAAAGGTAATCCTTTCCCCCAAATTATTTCCCTACTGTTCCCAGTAAATTTATTTCTAACAGCCTAAGCTTCAGACTCAAAACAGAGCTCAAAACCCTTGCCCTGTTTCTTTTTAGAAGGTTAATTTAGAAATTGGACATGATAATTTTTGTAATTTATATGGTTAAAAATCTTGTTTTATCTAGTTTTTAATGGTAGAAAAACGAAAAATAAAAATTAATCACACAAGTAGGAATTTGAGAAAAACCGAGACATGTTCCAGGAAAACTCGAAAACAAAACAACCATTTTGGGAGTCATGGATGAACCCAGAGATGAGGTTTTCTCTCCAAGTCGTAAAAATTAAAGTTTCTCCATTTCGTGTCTATTTTTATTCAAAACAAATTTCGTGAAAATCCAACGGTTAGATCTTCCAAAAATCATAAAATCGTGGGGGCTGTACAGAGCTGGACGAACCAAACAGCCACTGCCACTTTGTTTTGTGGTTTGATTTTCACATGCAAAGCTTATCAAATAATTTCAAGAAAATTTGGACATGGTCTCCTTTGTTTTAGAAGCCTTCCCAATCAATTTCAAAGATTGAAAACAATCCAAGGACAGTACATGCAAATCTCACACAGCCACTGCCAAAGGTTTTCAACCCATTTCATCAACTTTTCACATTCAAGCATTCAAATAAAACACACACAACAGTCCAGATGAGGGGCATTCATGCTGTGTGGTTGAGCCCCCTAACTCTCAACCACACTTAAACTGAAAATAGATAAGCTCCCCTTACCTTTGGGTTTAGTTCCAGCAGAGAGAGAGAAAAAAAAGGGATGAAGAAGAAAAGGAAACTTGGTTGGAATGGTGAAGAGATGATGCTTTGGCTTGCATACAAAGCTTAAAGCAACCAACAACAATGGCTTCTATTGCCTTTTGAGTGCCATGGCCAAGCTTGGAAGGAGGAGAGAGAAGAGAGCTTCGGGAGAAAGGAGGAAGAAATGAAGAAAATCGGAGAATGGAGGCTTGCACGTTCAAATTGGGGTTTTAATTAAGATTTTCACTTTTCGCACCTATACTTCCTCTAAGAACACCCCATTCTCTTATTTTTTTTTATTTTTTTCCTACAACTTACGGAACTCGCGTAAAAGTCCCAAAAAAATTCACAATAACACTATGGCACATAACAAAACATAGAACTTAAGTTAATTATTATATCAATCAGCAACAATTAAATTTAGTTTGCTCTTTCATTATTAATCAAACACTTAATCATATAATTAAGAAAACCATAACGTTACATGCCCCGTGGTCCAATTTTGGTGCCCGTGGTGCATTTTCGGCACCTGGTGCAATTTTCGTGCCAAAATAAGACTTTTGGGTTTTGGTGCCCCGTGATCCCTGGTGCATCCTTATGCATAAAAAACCATAATGCTCGGAGCACTTTTCAGTTTGGAGGTCTGTGGTGCCCCGTGGTCCAATTTTGGTGCCCGTGGTGCATTCTCGGCCCATTATGCAATTTTCGTGCCATAATAAGACTTTTGGGTTTTGGTGCCCCATGATCCTTGCGGCATCCTTATGCATAAAAAACCATAATGCTCGAAGCACTTTATAGGTTTGAGGTCTGTGATGCCCCGTGGTCCAATTTTGGTGCCCGTGGTGCCTTTTCGGCACATGGGGCAATTTTCGTGCCAAAATAAGACTTTTGGTTTTTGGTGCCCTGTGATCCTTGGTGCCTCCTTATGCATAAAAATTCATAATGCTCGGAGAACTTTTCAGTATTGAGGTCCATGGTGCCCCGTGATCCAATTTTGGTGCCCGTGGAGCATTTTCGACACTTGTGCAATTTTCTTGCCAAAATAAGACTTTTGGGTTTTGGTGCCCGGTGATCTCTGGTGCATTCTTATGCATAAAAAACCATAATGCTCATAGCACTTTTCAATTTTGAGGTCCGTGGTGTCCAGTGGTCCAATTTTGGTGCCCCGTGGTGCATTTTTGGCCCATGGTGCAATTTTCGTGCCAAAATAAGACTTTTGGGTTTTGGGGCCCAGTGATCCCTGGGACATTGTTATGCATAAAAAAAAATAATGGTCAATGCACTTTTCAATTTTGAGGTCCGTGGTGCCACGTGGTCTAATTTTGGTGCTCGTGGTGGATTTTCTGCACATGTTGCAATTTTCATGCCAAAATAAGACTTTCGGGTTTTGGAGCCCCGTGATCCTTGGTTTATCCTTAAGCATCAAAAACCATAATGCTATGAGCACTTTTCAATTTTAAGGTCCGTGGTTCCCCATGGTCCAATTTTGGTGCCCGTGGTGCATTTTCGGCCATTTGTGCAATTTTCGTGCGAAAATAAGACTTTTGGGTTTTGGTTCACCATGATCCCTGGTGCATTCTTATGTATAAATATCCATAATGCTCGGAGCACTTTTCAATTTTGATGTCCGTGGTGCCCCGTGGTCCAATTTTGTGCCCCTGATGCATTTTCGTCCCATTGTGCAATTTTCGTGCGAAAAGAAGACTTTTGGGTTTTGGTGCCCCATGATACCTGGTGCATTCTTATGCATACAAAATCATAATGCTTGGAGCACTTTTCATTTTTGAGGTCCGTGGTACCCCGTGGTCCAATTTTGGTGTCGGTGGTGCATTTTCGGCCATTTGTGCAATTTTCGTGCGAAAATAAGACTTTTTGATTTTTGTGCCCCGTGATCCCTAGTGCATTCTTATGCATAAAAAACCATAATTCTTGGAGTACTTTTCATTTTTGAGGTCCGTGGTACCCCGTGGTCCAATTTTGGTGCCGGTGGTGCATTTTCGGCCATTTGTGCAATTTTCGTGCGAAAATAAGACTTTTTGATTTTGGTGCCCCGTGATCCCTAGTGCATTCTTATGCATAGAAAACCATAATTCTTGGAGTACTTTTCATTTTTGAGGTCCGTGGTACCCCGTGGTCCAATTTTGGTGCCGGTGGTGCATTTTCGGCCATTTGTACAATTTTCGTGCGAAAATAAGACTTTTGGGTTCTGGTGCCCCGTGATCCCTAGTTCATTCTTATGCATAAAAATCCATAATACTAGGAGCACTTTATGTTTTGAGGTCCGTGGTGCCCCGTGGTCCAATTTTGGTGGTCGTGGTGCATTTTCGTGCGAAAATAAGACTTTAGGGTTTTGGTGCCCCGTGATTCTTTGTGCATTCTTATACATAAAAAACCATAATGCTCAGAGCACATTTCAGTTTTGAGGTCCGTGGTTTCTAATGGTCAAATTTTGGTGCTCGTGGTGCAATTTCGGCACATGGTGCAATTTTCGTGCGAAAATACGACTTTTGCGTTTTGGTGCCCCATGATCCCTGGTGCGTTCTTATGCATAAAAAGCCATAATGCTTGGAGCACTTTTAAGTTTCGAGGTCCGTGGTGCCCCGTGCTCCAATTTTGGTGCCAATGGTGCATTTACGGCTATTTATGCAATTTTCGTGTGAAAATAAGACTTTTGGGTTGTGGTGCCCCGTGATCCCTGGTGCATTCTTATGCATAAAAAACCATAATGCTCGGAGCAATTTTAAGTTTTGAGGTCCCAGGTCCCCCGTGGTCCAATTTTGTTGCCCGTGGTGCATTTTCAACCCATTGTGCAATTTTTGTGCGAAAATAAGACTTTTGGATTTTAGTGCCCCGTGATCTCTGGTGCATTCTTATGCATAAAAAACCATAAGTCTACCATTAGGGTGCACCAAGGATCACGGGGCACCAAAACCCAAAAGTCTTATTTTGGCACGAAAATTGCACCATGTGCCGAAAATTTACCACGGGCACCAAAATTTGACCACTGGACACCACAGACCTCAAAACTGAAAAGTGCTATGAGCATTATAGTTTTTCTATGCATAAGAATGCACTAGGCATCATAGGGTACCAAAACCCAAAAGTCTTATTTTTGCACGAAAATTGCACCATCTGCCGAAATTGCACCACGGGCACCAAAATTTGACCACTGGACACCATAGACCTCAAAACTGAAAAGTGCTATGAGCATTATCTTTATTTATATAAGAATCCACCAGGGATCACGGGGCACCAAAACCCAAAAGTCTTATTTTCGCACGAAAATTGCACAAATGGCCGAAAATGCCCCACCGGCACCAAAATTGGACCACGGGGCACCACGGACCTCAAATTTGAAAAGTGCTCCAAGCATGATGGTTTTTTATGCATAAGAATGCACCAGGGATGACGGGGAACCACGAACATCAAAACTGAAAAGTGCTTAGAGCATTATGATTTTTTATTCATAAGGGTGCACCAGGGATCACGGGGCACCAAAACCTAAAATTCTTATTTTGGCACGAAAATTTCACCATGTGCCAAAATTGACCACGGGCACGAAAATTTTACCACTAGACACCACAGACCACAAAACTGAAAAGTGCTCCAAGCATTATGGTTTTTTATGTATATGAATGCATTAGGGATCACGGGGCACCAAAACCCAAAAGTCTTATTTTCGCCACAAATGACCGAAAATGCACCATGGCCACCAAAATTGGACCACGGGGAACCACAAACCTCAAAACTGAAACGTGCTCAGAGCATTATGGTTTTTTATGCTTAAGGATGAACCAAGGATCACGGGGCTCCAAAATCGGAAAGTCTTATTTTGGCACGAAAATTGCAACATGTGCGGAAAATCCACCACGAGCACCAAAATTGGACCACGTGGCACCACGGACCTCAAAACTGAAAAGTGCATCGACCATTATTTTCTTTTATGCATAACAATGTCCCAGGGATCACTGGGCGCCAAAACCCAAAAGTCTTATTTTGGCACGAAAATTGCACCACAGGCAAAAAATGCACCACGGGGCACTAAAATTGGACCACTGGACACCACGAACCTTAAAACTAAAAAGTGCTCTAAGAATTATGTTTTTTTATGCATAAGAATGCACCAGGGATCACCGAGCACCAAAACCCAAAAGTCTTATTTTGGCAAGAAAATTGCACCAATGTCGAAAATGCATCACGGGCACAAAAATTAGACCACAAGGCACCACGGTCCTCAATACTGAAAAGTTCTCCAAGCATTATGGTTTTTTATGCATAAGGATGTTGCAAGGATCATGGGGCATCAAAACCCAAAAGTCTTATTTTGGCACGAAAATTGCATAATGGGCCAAAAATGCACCACGAGAACCAAAATTGGACCACGGGGCACCACGAACCTCAAAACTGAAAAGTGTTCCGAGCATTATGGTTTTTTATGCATAAGAATGCCCCAGGGATCATGGGGCACAAAAACCCAAAAGTCTTATTTTGGCACGAAAATTACACCATGGGCCAAAAATGCACCACGGGGCACCAAAATTGGACCACTGGACACCACGTACCTCAAAACTGAAAAGTGCTTCGAGCATTATGGTTTATTATGCATAAGAATGCACCAGGGATCATGGGGCACCAAAACCCGGAAGTCTTATTTTGGCACGAAAATTGTACCATGGGCTGAACATGCACCACGGGCACAAAAATTGGACCACGGGGCACCACGAACCTCAAACCTGAAAAGTGCTCTGAGCATTATGGTTTTTTATGCACAAGGATGCTCCAAGGATCACAGGGCACCAAAACCCAAAAGTCTTATTTTGGGACAAAAATTGCACAATGGGCTGAAAATGCCCAACGGGCAACAAAATTGGAACACGGGGAAGCACGAACCTCAAAATTGAAAAGTACGCCGAGCTTGATGGTTTTTTATGCATAAGAATCCACCAGGGATCACGGGGCACCAAAATCCAAAAGTCTTCTTTTTGCACGAAAATGGCACAATGATCAAAAAATGCACCACAAAGCACAAAAATTGGACCATGTACGAAAATGCTCCACGAGCACCAAAATTCTATCACGGGGCACCACAGACCTCAAAACTAACACGTGCTCTGAGCATTATGGTTTTTTATGCATAAGAATGCACTAGGGATCACGGGGCACCAAAATCCAAAAGTCTTATTTTCGCACGAAAATTGCACAAATGGGCGTAAATGCACCATCGGCACCAAAATTGGACCACGGTGCACCACGGACCTCAAAACTGAAAAGTGCTATGAGCATTATGGTTTTTTATGCATAAGGATGCACCAGGGATCACGGGGCACCAAAATCGAAAAGTCTTATTTTGGCACGAAAATTGCACCATGGGACGAACATGCCCAAGGGGCACAAAAATGGGTCCACAAGGCACCACGAACCTCAAAAATTAAAAGCGTTCCTAGCATTATGGATTTTATACATAAGGATGCACTGGGATCATGGGACACCAAAACCCAAATGTCTTATTTTCGCACAAAACAATTGGGCGAAAATGCACCACGGGCACCAAAATTGGACCACTGGGCATCACGGACCTCAAACCCAAAAAGTACTTTGAGCATTATTGTTTTTTTATGCATAAGGTTACCCGAAGGATCATGGGGCACCAAAACCAGAAAGTCTTATTTTGGCACGAAAATAGCATAATAGGCCGAAAATGCACCACTGGCACAAAAATTGGACCACAGGGTACCACAGACCTCAAAACTGAAAAGTGCTCTAAGAATTATGGTTTTTTATGCATAAGGATGCACCAAGTATCACGGGGCACCAAAATCCAAAAGTCTTATTTTTGGCACGAAAATTGCACCAGGTGCCGAAAATGCACCACGAGCACCAAAATTGGACCACGGGGCACCACGAACCTCAAAACTGAAAAGTGTTTCGAGCATAATGGTTTTTTATGCATAAGGATGCACCTGGAATCACGGGGCACCAAAACCCAAAAGTCTTATTTTGGCACGAAAATTGCATAATAGGCCGAAAATACACCATGGGGATCGAAATTGGACCATGGGGCACCACGGACCTCAAAACTGAAAAGGGCTCCAAGCATTATGGTTTTTGATGCATAAGGAGACTCCAAGGATCACGGGGCTCCAAAACCCAAAAGTCTTATTTTGGCACGAAAATTGCACCATGTGCGGAAAATCAACCACGGGCACTAAAATTGGACCACGGGGCACCACGGACCTCAAAACTGAAAAGTGCTTCGACCTTTATGGTTTTTTATGCATCAGAATGCCCGAAGGATCACGGGGCACCAAAACCCAAAAGTCTTATTTTGGCACGAAAATTGCACCATGGGTCAAAAATGCACCACGGGGCACCAAAATTAGACCACTGGACACCACGTACGTCAAAACTGAAAAGTGCTCCAAGCATTATGGTTTTCTATGCATAAGAATGCACTAGGGATCACGGGGCACCAAAACCCAAAAGTCTTATTTTGACACGAAAATTGCACCATGGGCCAAAAATGCACCACGGGGCACCAAAATTGGACCACCAGACATCACGTACTTCAAAAATGAAAAGTGATCCAAGCATTATGGTCTTTTATGCATAAGAATGCAGAAGGGATCACGAGGCACCAAAACCCAAAAGTCTTATTTTGGCACAAAAATTGCAGCGGTGTAGAAAATGAACCATGGGCACCAAAATTGGACCTCGAGGCACGACGGACCTCAATACTGAAAAGTTATTTGAGCACTATGGTTTTTTATGCATAAGGATGCACCAAGGATCACAGGGCACCAAAAACCAAAAGTCTTATTTTGGCAGGAAAATTGCACCATGGGCCAAAAATGCACCACGGGGCACCAAAATTGGACCACTAGACATCACGTACCTCAAAACTGAAAAGGGCTCCAAGCATAATGGTTTTTTATGCATAACAATGCATAAGGGATTACGGGGCACCAAAACCCAAAAGTCTTATTTTGGCACAAAAATTGCACCGGTGGCGAAAATGCACCATGGGCACCAAAATTGGACCTCGGGGCACCGCGGACCTCATTACTGAAAAGTTATCCGAGCACTATGGTTTTTTATGCATCAGAATGCCCCAAGGATCATGGGGCACCAAAACCCAAAAGTCTTATTTTGGCACGAAAATTGCATAATAGGTCGAAAATACACCATGGGGATCGAAATTGGACCATGGGGCACCACGGACCTCAAAACTAAAAAGTGCTCTAAGCATTATGGTTTTTGATGCATAAGGAGACTCCAAGGATCACGGGGCTCCAAAACCCAAAAGTCTTATTTTGGCACGAAAATTGCACCATGTGCGGAAAATCAACCACGGGCACTAAAATTGGACCACGGGGCACCACGGACCTCAAAACTGAAAAGTGCTTCGACCTTTATGGTTTTTTATGCATCAGAATGCCCGAAGGATCACGGGGCACCAAAACCCAAAAGTCTTATTTTGGCACGAAAATTGCACCATGGGTCAAAAATGCACCACGGGGCACCAAAATTAGACCACTGGACACCACGTACGTCAAAACTGAAAAGTGCTCCAAGCATTATGGTTTTCTATGCATAAGAATGCACTAGGGATCACGGGGCACCAAAACCCAAAAGTCTTATTTTGACACGAAAATTGCACCATGGGCCAAAAATGCACCACGGGGCACCAAAATTGGACCACCAGACATCACGTACTTCAAAAATGAAAAGTGATCCAAGCATTATGGTCTTTTATGCATAAGAATGCAGAAGGGATCACGAGGCACCAAAACCCAAAAGTCTTATTTTGGCACAAAAATTGCAGCGGTGTAGAAAATGAACCATGGGCACCAAAATTGGACCTCGAGGCACGACGGACCTCAATACTGAAAAGTTATTTGAGCACTATGGTTTTTTATGCATAAGGATGCACCAAGGATCACAGGGCACCAAAAACCAAAAGTCTTATTTTGGCAGGAAAATTGCACCATGGGCCAAAAATGCACCACGGGGCACCAAAATTGGACCACTAGACATCACGTACCTCAAAACTGAAAAGGGCTCCAAGCATAATGGTTTTTTATGCATAACAATGCATAAGGGATTACGGGGCACCAAAACCCAAAAGTCTTATTTTGGCACAAAAATTGCACCGGTGGCGAAAATGCACCATGGGCACCAAAATTGGACCTCGGGGCACCGCGGACCTCATTACTGAAAAGTTATCCGAGCACTATGGTTTTTTATGCATCAGAATGCCCCAAGGATCATGGGGCACCAAAACCCAAAAGTCTTATTTTGGCACGAAAATTGCATAATAGGTCGAAAATACACCATGGGGATCGAAATTGGACCATGGGGCACCACGGACCTCAAAACTAAAAAGTGCTCTAAGCATTATGGTTTTTGATGCATAAGGAGACTCCAAGGATCACGGGGCTCCAAAACCCAAAAGTCTTATTTTGGCACGAAAATTGCACCATGTGCGGAAAATCAACCACGGGCACTAAAATTGGACCACGGGGCACCACGGACCTCAAAACTGAAAAGTGCTTCTACCATTATGGTTTTTTATGCATCAGAATGCCCGAAGGATCACGGGGCACCAAAACCCAAAAGTCTTATTTTGGCACAGAAATTGCACCATGGGCCAAAAATGCACCACGGGGCACCAAAATTGGACCACTGGACACCACGGACCGCAAACCTGAAAAGAGCTCCAAGCATCATGGTTTTTTATGTATAGGAATGCACCAGGGATCACAGGGCACCAAAACCCAATAGTCTTATTTTCGCATGAAAATTGCATATATGGCCGAAAATGCACCACCTGCACCAAAATTGGACCACGGGGCACCACGGACCTCAAAACTGAAAATTCCTATGAGCATTATAGTTTTGTATGCATAAGAAAGCACCAGGGATTACGGGGCACCAAAATCCAAAACTCTTATTTTCGCACGAAAATTGCACCATGTGCCGAAAATGCACCGCGGGGACCAAAATTTGACCACTGGACACCACAGACCTCAAAAATAAAAAGTGCTCCAAGCATTATGGTTTTTTATGTATAAGAATGCACTAGGGATCACGATGCACCAAAACCCAAAAAGTCTTATTTTCTCACAAAAATAGCACAATGGGCCGTAAATGCACGACGGGCACCAAAATTGGACCACGGGTAACACGGACCTCAAAACTGAAAAGTACTCCGAGCATTATGGTTTTTAATGCATAAGAATGCACCAGGGATCACGGGGCACCAAAATCCAAAAGTCTTAATTTTGCACAAAATTTGCACAAATGGCCGAAAATGAGCCACTACCACCAAAATTGGACCACGGGCCACCACGGACCTCAAAACTGAAAAGTGCAATGAGCATTATAGTTTTTATGCATAAGAATGCACCAGGGATCACGGGGCACCAAAACCCAAAGTGTTATTTTCGCACGAAATTTACACAATGGGCCGAAAATGCACCACGGGCACCAAAATTGGACCATGGGACATCTCAGACCTCAAAACTGAAAAGTGCACCAAGCATTACGGTTTTTTATGCATAAGAATGCACCAGGGACCACGGGGCACCAAAACCCATAAGTCTTATTTTCGCACGAAATTGTACATTTGGCCGAAAATGCACCACAGGCACCAATATTGAGCAACGGGGCACCTCGGACCTCAAAACTGAAAAGTGCTCCAAGCATTATGGTTTTTAATGCATAAGAATGCACCAGAGATCACGGGGCACCAAAACCCAAAAGTCTTATTTTCGCACGAAAATTGTACGATGGGCCGAAAATGCACCACGGGCACCAAAATTGGATCACAGGGCCTCTCGGACCTCAAAACTAAAAAGTGCTATGAGCATTATGGTTTTTTATGCATAAGAATGCAGCATGGATCACGGGCCACAAAATCCCAAAAGTCTTATTTTTGTACAAAAATTGCAACATCTGCCGAAAATGCCCCACGGGCACCAAATTTTGAGCACTGGACACCACGAACCTCAAAACTGAAAAGTGCTATGAGCATTCTGGTTTTTTATGTATAAGAATGCACCAGGGATCACGGGGCACCAAAACCCAAAAGTCTTATTTTCGCACGAAAATTGCACAATTGGCCGAAAAATGCACCACGGGCATCAAAATTGGACCATGGGGCACCTCGGACCTCAAAACTAAAAAGTGATCCGAGCATTATGATCTTTTATGCAAAAGAATGCACCAGGGATCACGGGGCACCGAAACCCAAAAGTCATATTTTCGCACGAAAATTGCGCAAATGGCTGAAAATGCACCACCGGAACCAAAATTGGACCACGGGACACCACGGAACTCAACGCTGAAAAGTTCTCTGAGCATTATAGTTTTTTATGGGTAAGAATGCACCAGGAATCACGGGGCTCTAAAATCCAAAAGTCTTATTTTCGCATGAAAATTGCAAAATGGGTCGAAAATGCACCACAGGGCACAAAAATTGGACCACTGGACACCACGGGCCTCAAAACTGAAAAGTGCTCCGAGTATTATGGTTTTTTTTGCATAAGAATGCATCAGGGATCACGGGGAACCAAAACCCAAAAGTCTTATTTTCGCTCGAAAATTGCACAATTGGCTGAAAACGCACCACCGGAACCAAAATTGGACCACAGGGCACCACGGAACTCAAAGCTGAAAAGTTCTCTGAGCATTATAGTTTTTTTATGGATAAGAATGCACCAGGGATCACGGGGGACCAAAACCCAGAAGTCTTATTTTCGTACGAAAGTTGCAAAATGGGTTGGAAATGCACCACAGGGCATAAAAATTGGACCACTGGACACCACGGACCTCAAAACTGAAAAGTGCTCCAAGTATTATGGTTTTTCATGTATAAGAATGCACTAGGGATAACGAGGCACCAAAATCCAAAAGTCTTATTTTCACACGAAAATAGCACAATGGGCCGAAAATGTACCACGGGCACCAAAATTGGACCACCAGGCAAGAGGGACCTCAAAACTGAAAAATGCTCCGAGCATTATGGTTTTTTATGCATAAGAATGCATCAGGGATCAATGGTCACCAAAATCCAAAAGACTTATTTTCGCATGAAAATTGCACAAATGGCCGAAAATGCACCACCGGCACCAAAATTGGACCACGGGGCACTACGGAACTCAAAACTGAAGAGTGCTATAAGCATTATAGTTTTTTTATGAATAAGAATGCACCAAGGATCACGGGGCACCAAAACCCAAAAGTCTTATTTTCAAAGGAAAATTGCACAATAGGACGAAAATGCACCACCAGCACTAAAATTGGACCACGGGGCTACACAGACCTCAAAACTGAAAAGTGCTATGAGGATTATGGTTTTTTATGCATAAGAATGCACCAGGGATCACATGGCACCAAAATCCAAAAGTCTTATTTCCGCACGAAAATTGCACAAATGGCCGAAAATGCACCACCAGCACCAAAATTGGACCACGGAGCACCACGAACCTCAAGACTATAAAGTGCTCTGAGCATGATGGTTTTTTATGTATAATAAATCACCAGGGATCACGGGGCACCAAAACCCAAAAGTCTTATTTTCGCACGAAAATTTCACAAATGGCCGAATATGCACCACGGGAAGCAAAATTTGACCACTGGACACCACGGACCTTAAAACTGAAAAGTGCTGCGAGCATTATGGTTTTTTATGCATAAGAATGCACCAGGGATCACGGGGCACCGAAACCCAAAAGTCTTATTTATGTACGAAAATTGCACAAGTGGCTGACAATGCACCACCGACACCAAAATTGGACCACGGAGCACCAAGGACCTCAAGACTGAAAAGTGTTCAAGCATTATGGTTTTTTATGCATAAGAATGCACCAGGTATCACGGGGCACCAAAACCCAAAGGTCTTATTTTCGTCCGAAAATTGCACCATGGGAAGCAAAATTTGACCACTGGACACCACGGCCTCAAAACTGGAAAGTACTTCGTGCATTATGGTTTTTGATGTATAAAGAATGCACTAGGGATCACGGGGCACCAAAACCAAAGAGTTTTATTTTCGCACGAAAATTGCACAATGGGAAGAAAATGCACCACGGGCACCAGAATTGGACCACGGGGCACCTCGGACCTCAAAACTGAAAAGTGCTTCGAGCATTATGGTTTTTTATTCATAAGAATGCACCAGGGATCACAGGGTACCAAAACCCAAAAGTCTTATTTTCGCACGAAAATTGGAAAAATGGCCGAAAATGCACCACAGGCACCAAAATTGGACCACGGAGCACCACGGACCTGAAAACTGAAAAGTGTTGCGAGCATGATGGTTTTTTATGCATAAGAATGCACCAGGGATCATGGGGCACCAAAATCCAAAAGTCTTCTTTTCGCACGAAAATTTCACAAATGGCCGAAAATGCACCACGGGAAGCAAAATTTGACCACTTGACACCACGGACCTCAAAACTTAAAAGTGCTATGAGCATTACGGTTTTTTATGCATAAGAATGCACCAGGGATCATGGGGCACCGAAACCTAAAAGTCTTATTTACGCACGAAAATTGCACAAATGGCCAACAATGCACCACCGACACAAAAATTGGACCACGGGTATCACGGAACTCAAAACTGAAAAGTGCTCCAAGCATCATGCATTTTTATGCATAAGAATTCCCCAAGGATCATAGGGCAGCAAAACCCAAAAGTTGCACCATGAGCTAAAAATGTACCATGGGGCACCAAAATTTGACCTCGGGGCACCACGAACCTCAAAACAGAAAATTTCTCCGAGCATTACCATTTTTTATGCATCAGAATGCACCAGGGATCACGGGGTACCAAAACCCAAAAGTCTTATTTTCGCATGAAAATTGCGCAATGGGCCGAAAATGCACCACCGACACCAAAATTGGACCACGGGGCACTACGGACCTCAAAACTGAAAAGTGCTACGAGAATTATGGTTTTTTATGCATAAGAATGCAGCAGGGATCACGGGAAACCAAAACCCAAAAGTCTTATATTCGTAGAAAATTGCACAAATTGCCAAAAATGCACCACCAGCACCAAATTGGACCACGGAGCAGCACAGACCTCAAGACTAAAAAGTGTTCGAGCATTATGGTTTTTTATGCATAAGAATGCACCAGGTATCACGGGGCACCAAATTGCAAAGGTCTTATTTTTGCACGAAAATTGCTCCATGGGAAGCAAAATTTGACCACTAGACACCACGGACCTCAAAATTGGAAAGTACTCCATGCATTATGGTTTTTTATGTATAAAGAATGCACTAGGGATCACGGGGCACTAAAACCAAAGAGTCTTATTTTCGCACGAAAATTGCACAATGGGACGAAAATGCACCACGGGCACCAAAATTGGACCACGGGGTACCTCGGACCTCAAAACTGAAAAGTGCTCCAAGCATTATGGTTTTTTATGCATAAGAATGCACCAAGGATCACAGGGTACCAAAACCCAAAAGTCTTATATTCGCACGAAAATTGGACAAATGGCCGAAAATGCACCACCGGCACCAAAATTGGACCACAGAGCACCACAGACCTGAAAACTGAAAAGTGTTGCGAGCATTATGGTTTTTTATGCATAAGAATGCACCAGGGATCATGGGGCACCAAAACCCAAAAGTCTTATTTTCGCACGAAAATTTCACAAATGGCCGAAAATGCACCACGGGAAGCAAAATTTGACCACTGGACACCACGAACCTCAAAACTTAAAAGTGCTCCGAGCATTATGGTTTTTTATGCTTACGAATGCACCAGGGATCACGGGGGACTGAAACCCAAAAGTCTTATTTACGCACAAAAATTGCACAAATGGCCGACAATGCACCACCGACACCAAAATTGGACCACGGGGCACCACGGACCTCAAAACTGAAAAGTGCTCCAAGCATCATGCATTTTTATGCATAAGAATTCCCCAAGGATCATAGGGCAGCAAAATCCAAAAGTCTTATTTTGGCACGAAAGTTGCACCATGAGCTAAAAATGTACCATGGGGCACCAAAATTTGACCTCGGGCCACCACGGACCTCAAAGCTGAAAATTTCTCTAAGCATTACCATTTTTTATGCATCAGAATGCACCAGGGATCACGGGGCACCAAAACCAAAAAGTCTTATTTTCGCACGAAAATTGCGCAATGGGCCGAAAATGCACAACTGGCACTAAATTGGACCACGGGACACCTCGGACCTCACAATTGAAAAGTGCTCTGAGCATTATGGTTTTTTATGCATAAGAATGCACCAGGGATCACGGGACACCGAAACCCAAAAGACTTATTTACGCACGAAAATTGCACAAATGGCCGACAATGCACCACCGACACCAAAATTGGACCACGGGGCACCACGGACCTCAAAACTGAAAAGTGTTCCAAGCATTATGCATTTTTATGCATAAGAATTCCCCAAGGATCATAGGGCAGCAAAACCCAAAAGTCTTATTTTGGCACGAAAATTGCACCATGAGCTAAAAATGTAACATGGGTCACCAAAATTTGACCTCGGGGCACCATGGACCTCAAAACTAAAAATTACTCCGAGCATTACCATTTTTTATGCACCAGGGATTACGAGGCACCAAAACCCAAAAGTCTTATTTTGGCACGAACATTGTACAATGTGCCGAAAATGCACCCCGGGAACCAAAACTGGACTACGGGACACCTCGGACCTCAAAACTGAAAAGTGCTCCAACAATTATGGTTTTTTATGGATAAGAATGCCCCAAGGATCACGGGGCACCGAAACACAAAAGTCTTATTTTGGCATGAAAATTGCACCATGGGCCAAAAATGCACGACGAGGCACCAAAATATGACCATTGGACACCACGGACCTCAAAACAGAAAGGTACTTCGAGCATTATGTTTTTTTATGCATAAGAATGCACCAGGGATCACGGGGCACCTAACCTCCAAAGTCTTATTTTCGCACGAAAATTGCCCAAATGGCCGAAAATGCACCACCGGCACGAAAATTGGACCACGGGGCAACACGAACCTCAAAATTGAAAAGTGCTCCTTGCATTATGGTTTTTTATGCATAGGAATGCTCCAAGGATCACGGGGTACCAAACCCAAAAGTCTTTTTTTCGCACGAAAATTGCATAAATGGCTGAAAATACACCACCGGCACTAAAATTGGACCACGGGGAACCACGGACTTCAAAACTGAAAATGGCTTCGAGAATTATGGATTTTCATGCATAAGAATGCACCAGGGATCACGGGGCAGCAAAACCCAAAAGTCTTATTTTCGCACGAAAATTGCACCATGTGCCGAAAAAGCACCACAGGCAGCAAAATATGACCACTGGACACCACGAACCTCAAAACTGAAAAGTGCTCTGAGTATTATGGATTTTTATGCATAAGAATGCACCAGGGATCACGGGGCACCAAAACCCAAAAGTCTTATTTTCGCACGAAAATTACACAATGGGCCGAAAATGCACCACGGGTACCAAAATTGGACCACTAGACACGACGGACCTCAAAACTAAAAAGTTCTCTGATTATTCTGGTTTTTTATCTATAAGAATGCAGCAGGGATCACGGGGAACCAAAACCCAAAAGTCTTATTTTCGCACGAAAATTGCGCAATGGGCCGAAAATGCACCACGGGCACCAAAATTGGACCACGGGGCACCACAGACCTCAAAACTGAAAAGTGCTCCGTAATTATGGTATTTTAAGCATAAGAATGCCCCAAGGATCACGGAGCACCAAAACCCAAAAGTCTTATTTGGGCACGGAAATTACACTATGGGCCAAAAATGCACCTCGAGGCACCAAATTATGACCACTGGACACCACGGACCTCAAAACTGAAATGTGCTCCAAGCATTATGGTTTTTTATGCACAAGAATGCAATAGGGATAACGGGGCACCTAACCCCAATTGTATTATTTTCGCACGAAAATTGTACAAATGGCCGAAAATGCACCACCGGCACGAAATTTGGACCACGGGGAAACACGGACCTCAAAACTGAAAAGTGCTCCGAGCATTATGGTATTTTATGCATAAGAATGCTCCAGGGATCATGGGGCACCGAAACCCAAAACTCTTATTTTTGCACGAAAGTTGCACAAATGGCCGAAAATGCACCACTAGCACTAAAATTGGACCACGGGGCACCACGAACCTCAAAAATGAAAAGTGCTCCGAGCATTATGGATTTTAATGCATAAGAATGTACCAGGGATCATGGGGCACCAAAACCCAAAACTCTTCTTTTCGCACGAAAATTACACCATGTGCGGAAAATGCACAACTGGAAGCAAAATTTGACCACTGGACACGACGGACCTCAAAACTGAAAAGTGCTCCGAGCATTATGGTTTTTTATGTATAAGAATGCATCGGGGATCATGGGGCACCAAAACCCAATATTCTTATTTTCGCACGAAAATTGCACAATGGGCTGGAAATGCCCCATGGGCACCAAAATTGGACCACGGGGCACCACGGACCTCAAAACTTAAAAGTGCTCTGAGAATTATGGTATTTTATGCATAAGAATGCCCCAAGGATCACGGAGCACCAAAATCCAAAAGTCTTATTTTGGCACGGAAATTGCAGCATGGGCCAAAAATGCACCATGAGGCACCAAATTATGACCACTGGTCACCACAGACCTCAAAACTGAAAAGTGCTCTGAGTATTATGGTTTTTATTGATAAAAATGCACCAGGGATGACGGGGCCAGAAAACCCAAAAGTCTTATTTTCGCACGAAAATTGCACAATGGGCCGAAATGCACCACGGGCACCAAAATTGGACCGCGGGACACCTCGGACCTCAAAACTGAAAAGTGCTCCTAGCATTATGGTTTTTTATGCATAAGAATGCACCAGGGATCATGGGGCAGCAAAACCCAAAAGTCTTATTTTCGCACGAAAATTGCACCATGTGCCGAAAAAGCACCATGGGCAGCAAAATATGACCACCGGACACCACGAACCTCAAAACTGAAAAGTGCTCCAAGCATTATGGATTTTTATGCATAAGAATGCACCAGGAATTACGGGGCACCAAAATCCAAAAGTCTTATTTTCGCACGAAAATTACACGATGGGCCGAAAATGCACCACGGGCACCAAAATTGGACCACTGGACACGACGGACCTCAAAACTAAAAAGTTCTATGATTATTACGGTTTTTTATGTATAAGAATGCAGCAGGGATCACGGGGAACCAAAACCCAAAAGTCTTATTTTCGCACGAAAATTGCGCAATGGGCCGAAAATGCACCACGGGCACCAAAATTGGACCACGGGGCACCACAGACCTCAAAACTGAAAAGTGCTCTGAGCATTATGGTTTTTTAATGCACCAAGGACAACGGGGCACCCAAACCCAAAAGTCTTATTTTCGCGCGAAAATTTCTTAATGGGGCGAAAAAGCACCACGGGCACAAAAATTGGACCACGGGGCACCACGGCCCTCAAAACTAAAAAGTGCTCCGAGCATTATGGCTTTTTATGCATAAGAATCCACCAGGGATCACGAGGCACCAAAACCCGAAATTCTTATTTTCGCACGAAAATTGCACAATGGGGCAAAAATTTACCACGGCCACAAAAATTGGACCACGAGGCACCACAGACCTCAAAACGGAAAAGTGCTCCGAGCATTATGGATTGTTATGCATAAGGATGCACCAGGGATCATGGGGCACCAAATCCTAAAAGTCTTATTTTGGCACAAAATTTGCACCATGCGCCGAAAATTCACCACGGGCACCTAAATTGGACCAAGGGGCACCATGGACCTCCAAAAGTCATATTTAGCACGAAAATTCTATCATGTGCCGAAATTGCACCACGGGCACAAAATTTTTAGCACTAGACACCACGGACCTCAAAACTGAAAAGTGCTCCAAGAATTATGGTTTTTTATGTATAAGAATGCATTAGGGATCACGGGACCCCAAAACCCAAAAGTCTTTTTGTCGCACGAAAATTGCACAATGGGCCAAAGATGCACGACGGGCACCAAAATTGAACCACGGGGCACCACTGATCTTAAAACTGAAAATTGCTCCGAGCATTATGGATTTTTATGTTTAAGAATTCACCAGGGATCATGGGGCACCAAAACCCAAAAGTCTTTTTCTGCAGAAAAATGCACCACTGGCACCAAAATTGGACCATAGGGGACCACGGACCTCAAAACATAAAAGTGCTACTAGTATTACGGTCTTCTATGCATAAGAATGCACCAGGGATCATGGGGCACAAAAACCCAAAAGTCTTTTTTTCGTACGAAAATTGCATAAATAGCTGAAAATGCACCATCGGCACCAAAATTGGACCACGAGATGCACGGACCTCAAAACTATAAAGTGCTCCAAGCATTATCGCTTTTTATGCATAAGAATGCACCAGGGATCACGGGGCACCAAAACCCAAAAGTCTTATTTTCGCACGAAAATTGCACAATGGGCCGAAAATGAACCACGGGCACCAAAATTGGACTACGGGGCACCACGGACCTCAAAACTGAAAAGTGCTCCGAGCATTATGGATTTTTATGCATATGGATGCCCCAGGGATCATGGGGCACCAAAACCCAAAAGTCTTATTTTGGCACGAAAATTGCACCAGTGTCGACAATGCACCACGAGGTCCAAAATTGGACCACGGGGCACCACGGACCTCAATACTGAAAAGTTCTCCGAGCATTATGGTCTTTTATGGATAAGGATGAACCAAGGATCACAGTGCACCCAAAACCAAAAGTCTTATGTTGGCACGAAAATTTCTCCATGTGCCAAAAAGGCACCACGGGAACCAAGATTGGACCACGGGGCAACACGGACCTCATACCTAAAAAGTGCTTCGAGCATTATGGTTTCTTTATGCATAAGGATGCCCCAAGGATCATGGGGTACCAAAACCCAAAAGTTTTATTTTGGCACAAAAATTGCATGATGGGCCAAAAATGCACCACGGGCACCAAAATTGGACCACGAGGCACCACGGACCTCAAAACTAAAAGGTGCTCCGAGCATTATGGTTTTTTATGCATAAGGATGCACCAAGGATCACGGGGCACCAAAATCTAGAAGTCTTATTTTGGCACGAAAAATGCACAATGGGCAGAAAATGCACCACGGGCACCAAAATTGGACCACGGGGCACCACAGACCTCAAAACTGAAAAGTGCTCCGAGCACTATGGTGTTTTATGTATAAGAATGCACCAAGGATCACGGGGGTACCAAAACCTAAAAGTCTTATTTTGGCACGAAAATTGGACCACAGGCCGAAAATCCACCACGGGCACAAAAGTTGGACCACGGACCTCAAACCTGAAAAGTGCTCCGAGCATTACGGTTTTTTTATGCATAAGAAAGCACTAGGGATCACGGGGCACCAAAACCCAAATGTCTTATTTTGCGCACGAAAATTGCGCAAATGGCCGAAAATGCACCACTGGCACCAAAATTGAACCACGTGGCACCACAGACCTCAAAACTGAAAGTGCTCCGAGCATTATGGTTTTTTATGCATAAGAATGCACCAAGGATCACGGGGCACCAAAATCCAAAAGTCTTATTTTCGCAAGGAAAATGTACAACGGGCACCAAAATTGGACCATGGGGCACCAAAACCCAAAAGTCTTATTTTCGGTCGTAAATTTCACAAATGGTCGAAAATGCACCACCGACACCAAAATTGGACCACGGGGCACCACGGAACTCAAAACTTAAAAGTGCTTGAAGCATTATAGTTTTTTATGCATTAGAATGCACCAAGGATGACGGGGCACCAAAACCTAAAAGTCTTATTTTCGCACGAAAATTTCTCAAATGGCCGATAATGCACCACGGTCACCACGGACCTCAAAACTGAAAAGTGTTTCGAGCATTATGGTTTTTTATGAATAAGAATGCACCAGGGATCACGAAGCACCAAAACCCAAAAGTCTTATTTTCGCACAAAAATTGTACAACGGGCTGAAAATGCATTACCGGCACTAAAATTGGACCACGGGGCACCTCGGACCTCAAAACTGAAAAATGCTCCGAGCATTATGGTTATTTTATGCATAAGAATGCACCATGAATCATGGGGCACCAAAACCCAAAAGTCTTATTTTCGCACGAAAATTACATAATGGGCCGAAAATGCACCACGGGCACCAAAATTGGACCACGGGGCACCTCGGACATCAAAACTTAAAAGTGCTCCGAGCATTATGGATTTTTATTCATAAGAATGAACCAGGGATCACGGTGCACCAAAGCCCAAAAGGCTTACTTTTACACGAAAATTGCACAATGGGCCGAAAATGCATCACGCGCACCAAAATTGGACCACGGGGCACCTCGGACCTCAAAATTGAAAAGTGCTCCAAGCATTATCGTTTTTTATGTATAAGAATGCACCAGGGATCACGGGACACCAAAACACAAAAGTCATATTTTCGCACGAAAATTGCACAACGGGCAGAAAATGCACCACGGGCACCACAATTGGACCACGGGGCACGTTGGACTTCAAAACTGAAAAGTGCTCCAAGAATTATGGTTTTTTATGCATAAGAATGCACCAGGGATCACGGGGCATCAAAACCCAAAAGTCTTATTTTCGAACGAAAATTGCACCATGGGCTGAAAATGCATCACAGGAACCAAAGTTGGACCACGGGGCACCTCGGACTTCAAAACTGAAAAGTGCCACGAGCAGTGTCATTTTTATGCATAAGAATGCCCCAGGAATCACGGGCACCAAAACCCAAAAGACTTATTTTCGAATGAAAATTGCACAACAGGTCGAAAATGCACCAATGGCACCAAAATTGGACCACGGGGCACGTCGGACCTCAAAACTGAAAGGTGCTCCAAGCATTATGGTTTTTTATGCATAAGAACGCACCAAGGATCACGGGGCACCAAAACCCAAAAGTCTTATTTTCGCCCGAGAATTGTACCATGGGCCGAGAATGCACCACCGGCACCAAAATTGGACCACGGGGCACCATGGACCTCAAAACTGAAAAGTGCTTCAAGCATTATGGTTTTTTATGCATAAGAATGCACCAGGGATCACGGGGCACCAAAACCCAAAAGTCTTATTTTCGCATGAACATTGCACAAATGGTAAAAAATGCACCACCGGCACCAAAATTGGACCACGCGGTAGCACGGACCTCAAAACTGAAAAGTGTTACTAGCATTATGGTTTATTCTGTATAAGAATGCATCAGGGATCACGGGGCACCAAAACCAAAAATTCCTCTTTTCGAACGACAATTACACAATGGACCTAAAATGCACAACGGGGCACGTCGGACCTCAAAACTGAAAAATGCTCCGAGTATTATGGTTTTTTATGCATAAAAATGCACCAGGGATCACGGGGCACCAAAATCCAAAAGTCTTATTTTCGCACGAACATTGCACAAATGGTCAAAAATGCACCACCGGCACCAAAATTGGACCACGCGGTAGCACGGACCTCAAAACTGTAAAGTGTTACTAGCATTATGGTTTATTCTGTATAAGAATGCACCAGGGATCATGGGGCACCAAAACCCAAAAGTCTTATTTTCGCACGAAAATTGCACAAATGGCCGTAAATGCACTCCCGACACCAAAATTAGACCATGGGGCACCACGGACCTGAAAACTGAAAAGTTTTCCAATAATTATACTTTTTTTTTTGCAAAAGAATGCACCACCGGCACCAAAATTGGACCACGAGGTAGCACGGACCTCAAGACAGAAAAGTGTTCTAAGCAATATGGTTTTTTATGCATAAAAATACACCAGGGATCACGGGGCACCAAAATCCAAAAGTCTTATTTTCGCACGAACATTGCACAAATGGTCAAAAATGCACCACCGGCACCAAAATTGGACCACGCGGTAGCACGGACCTCAAAACTGTAAAGTGTTACTAGCATTATGGTTTATTCTGTATAAGAATGCACCAGGGATCATGGGGCACCAAAACCCAAAAGTCTTATTTTCCCACGAAAATTGCACAAATGGCCGAAAATGCACTCCCGACACCAAAATTAGACCATGGGGCACCACGGACCTGAAAACTGAAAAGTTTTCCAATAATTATACTTTTTTTTTTGCAAAAGAATGCACCACCGGCACCAAAATTGGACCACGAGGTAGCACGGACCTCAAGACAGAAAAGTGTTCTAAGCAATATGGTTTTTTATGCATAAAAATGCACCAGGGATCACGGGCCACCAAAATCCAAAAGTCTTATTTTCGCACGAACATTGCACAAATGGTCAAAAATGCACCACCGGCACCAAAATTGGACCACGCGGTAGCACGGACCTCAAAACTGTAAAGTGTTACTAGCATTATGGTTTATTCTGTATAAGAATGCACCAGGGATCATGGGGCACCAAAACCCAAAAGTCTTATTTTCGCACGAAAATTGCACAAATGGCCGAAAATGCACTCCCGACACCAAAATTAGACCATGGGGCACCACGGACCTGAAAACTGAAAAGTTTTCCAATAATTATACTTTTTTTTTTGCAAAAGAATGCACCACCGGCACCAAAATTGGACCACAAGGTAGCACGGACCTCAAGACAGAAAAGTGTTCTAAGCAATATGGTTTTTTATGCATAAAAATGCACCAGGGATCACAGGCCACCAAAACCCAAAAGTTTCATTTTCGCATGAAAATTGCACAATGGGCCGAAAATGCCCCACAGGCACCAAAATTGGACCAGGGGGCACTTCGGACCTCAAAACTGAAAAGTGCTCCGAGCATTATCGTTTTTTATGCATAAGAATGCACAAACGATCATCGGGCCCCAAATCCCAAAAGCCTTATTTTCGCACGAAAATTGCACAATGGGCCAAAAATGCATCATGGGCACCAAAATTGGACCACGGGACACCTCGAACTTCAAAACTTAAAAGTGCTCCGAGAATTATGGTTTTTTATGCATAAGAATGAACCAGGGATCATAGGGCACCAAAACCCAAAAGTCTTATTTTCGCACGAAAATTGCACAATGGGCCGAAAATGCACCACCGGCACAAAAATTGGACCACGGGGCACCTCAGACCTCAAAACTAAAAAGTTCTCCGAGTATAATGGATTTTTATGCATAAGAATGCACCAGGGATCAGGGGGCACCAAAACCCAAAAGTCTTATTTTCGCACGAAAATTGCTCAATCTGCCGAATATGCACCACGGGAACCAAAACTGGATCACGAGGCATCGTGGACCTGAAAACTGAAAAGCGCACCAAGCATTATGGTTTTTTAAGGATAAGAATGCACCAGGATCACGGGGCACCAAAACCAAAAATTCCTCTTTTCGAACGAAAATTACACAATGGGCCGAAAATGCACCACGTGGCACGTCGGACCTCAAAACTGAAAAATGCTCCGAGTATTATGGTTTTTTATGCATAAAAATGCACCAGGGATCACGGGGCACCAAAACCCAAAAGTCTTATTTTCGCACGAACATTGCACAAATGGTCAAAAATGCACCACCGACACCAAAATTGGACCACACGGTAGCACGGACCTCAAAACTGTAAAGTGTTACTAGCATTATGGTTTATTCTGTATAAGAATGCACCAGGGATCATGGGGCACCAAAACCCAAAAGTCTTATTTTCGCACGAAAATTGCACAAATGGCCGAAAATGCACTCCCGACACCAAAATTAGACCATGGGGCACCACGGACCTGAAAACTGAAAAGTTTTCCAATAATTATACTTTTTTTTTGCAAAAGAATGCACCACCGGCACCAAAATTGGACCACAAGGTAGCACGGACCTCAAGACAGAAAAGTGTTCCGAGCATTGTGGTTTTTTAGGCATAAGAATGCACCATGGATCACGAGGCACCAAAACCCAAATCTCTAATTTTCGCACGAAAATTGCACAAACGGCCGAAAATGCACCACGGGCACCAAAATTGGACCACGGGGCACCTCGAACCTCAAAACTGAAAAGTACTATGAGTATTATGGTTTTTTATGCAAAAGAATGCACCAGGGATCATAGGGCACCAAAACCCGAAAGTCGTATTTTTGCACGAAAATTTCACAAATGGCCGAAAATGCACCACCGGCACCAAAATTGGACCACAGGGCACCATGGACCTCAAAACTGAAAAGTACTCCAAGCATTATGGTTTTTTATGCATAAGAATGCACCAGGGATCAGGGGGCAGCAAAACCCAAAAGCCTTATTTTCGTACGAAAATTGCAAAATAGGCCGAAAATGCACCACGGGCACCAACATTGGACCACGGGGCACTGTGGACCTGAAAACTGAAAGTGCTCCAAGCATTATGGTTTTTTATGCATAAGAATGCACCTGGGATATTGGGGCACCAAAACCCAAAAGTCCTATTTTCGAATGAAAATTCCACAATGGGCCAACATTGCATCACGGGCACCAAAATTGGACCATGGGGCACCACGGACCTCAAAACTAAAAAGTGTTCCAAACATTATTGTTTTTTATGCATAAGAATGCACCAGGGATCATGGGGCACCAAAACCCAAAAGTCTTATTTTCGCACGAAAATTGCAGAAAGGGCCGAAAATGCACCACGGGCACCAAAATTGGACCACGGGTCACCTCGGACCTCAAAAATGAAAAGTTCTATGAGCATTATGGTTTTTAATGCATAAGAATGCACCAGGGTTCATAGGGCACAAAAACCCAAAAGTCTTATTTTCGCACGAATATTTCAACAATGGCCGAAAATGCACCACGGGCACCAAAATTGGACCACGGGGCACCTCGGACCTCAAAACTGAAAAGTGCTCCAAGAATTTTGGTTTTTATGAATAAGAATGCACGAGGGATCACGGGGCACCAAAACCCAAAAGTCTTATTTTCGCACGAAAATTGGACAAATAGCTGAAAATGCACCATCGGCACCAAAATTGGAGCACGGGGCACCACGTACTTCAAAACTAAAAAGTTTTCCAGGCCTTATGGTACTTTATGCATAAGAATGCACCAGGGATAACGGGGCACCAAAACCCAAAAGTCTTACTTTCGCACGAAAATTGCACAATGGGCCGTAAATGCACCACCGGCACCAAAATTGGACAACGGGGTACCACGGACCTCAAAACTGAAAGTGCTCCAAGCATTATGGTTTTTTATGCATAAGAATGCACCTGGGATATTGGGGCACCAAAACCCAGAAGTCTTATTTTCGAACAAAAATTGAATAATGGGCGGAAAATGCACCATGGGTACCAAAATTTGACCATGGGGCACCTCGGACCTCAAAACTGAAAGGTGCTCCGAGCATTATGGTGTTTTTTGTATAAGAATGCACCAGGGATCAGGGGGCACCAAAACCCAAAAGTCTTATTTTCGAACGAAAATTGCTCAATCTACCGAATATGCACCACGGGAACCAAAATTGGACCACGAGGCATCGTGGACCTGAAAACTGAAAAGCGCACCAAGCATTATGGTTTTTTAAGGATAAGAATGCACCAGGGATCACGGGGCACCAAAACCAAAAATTCCTCTTTTCGAACGAAAATTACACAATGGGCCGAAAATGCACCACGAGGCACGTCGGACCTCAAAACTGAAAAATGCTCCGAGTATTATGGTTTTTTATGCATAAAAATGCACCAGGGATCACGGGGCACCAAAACCCAAAAGTCTTATTTTCGCACGAACATTGCACAAATGGTCAAAAATGCACCACCGGCACCAAAATTGGACCACGCGGTAGCACGGACCTCAAAACTGAAAAGTGTTACTAGCATTATGGTTTATTCTATATAAGAATGCACCAGGGATCATGGGGCACCAAAACCCAAAAGTCTTATTTTCGCACGTAAATTGCACAAATGGCCGAAAATGCACTCCCGACACCAAAATTAGACCATGGGGCACCACGGACCTGAAAACTGAAAAGTTTTCCAATAATTATACTTTTTTTTTTTTGCAAAAGAATGCACCACCGGCACCAAAATTGGACCACGAGGTAGCACGGACCTCAAGACAGAAAAGTGTTCCGAGCATTATGGTTTTTTATGCATAAGAATGCACCAAGGATCACGAGGCACCAAAACCCAAATCTCTAATTTTCGCACGAAAATTGCACAAACGGCCGAAAATGCACCACGGGCACCAAAATTGGACCACGGGGCACCTCGAACCTCAAAACTGAAAAGTACTATGAGTATTATGGTTTTTTATGCAAAAGAATGCACCAGGGATCACAGGGCACCAAAACCCAAAAGTCTTATTTTTGCACGAAAATTTCACAAATGGCCGAAAATGCACCACCAGCACCAAAATTGGACCACAGGGCACCATGGACCTCAAAACTGAAAAGTACTCCAAGCATTATGGTTTTTTATGCATAAGAATGCACCAGGGATCAGGGGGCAACAAAACCCAAAAGCCTTATTTGCGTACGAAAATTGCAAAATAGGCCAAAAATGCAACACGGGCACCAACATTGGACCACAGGGCACTGTGGACCTGAAAACTGAAAGTGTTCCAAGCATTATGGTTTTTTATGCATAAGAATGCACCTGGGATATTGGGGTACCAAAACCCAAAAGTCCTATTTTCGAATGAAAATTCCACAATGGGCCAACATTGCATCACGGGCACCAAAATTCGACCATGGGGCACCACGGACCTCAAAACTAAAAAGTGTTCCAAGCATTATTGTTTTTTATGCATAAGAATGCACCAGGGATCATGGGGCACCAAAACCCAAAAGTCTTATTTTCGCACGAAAATTGCAGAAAGGGCCGAAAATGAACCACGGGCACCAAAATTGGACCACGGGGCACCTCGGACCTCAAAACTGAAAAGCTCTATGAGCATTATGGTTTTTAATGCATAAGAATGCACCAGGGTTCATAGGGCACAAAAAACCAAAAGTCTTATTTTCGCACGAAAATTTCAGCAATGGCCGAAAATGCACCACGGGCACCAAAATTGGACCACGGGGCAACTCGGACATCAAAACTGAAAAGTGCTCCAAGCATTTTTGTTTTTATGAATAAGAATGCACGAGGGCTCACGGGGCACCAAAACCCCAAAGTTTAATTTTCAAAAGAAAATTGCACAAATAGCCGAAAATGCACCACCGGCACCAAAATTGGAGCACGGGGCACCACGAACCTCAAAACTAAAAAGTTTTCCAGGCCTTATGGTATTTTATGCATAAGAATGCACCAGGGATAACGAGGCACCAAAACCCAAAAGTCTTACTTTCGCACGAAAATTGCACAATGGGCCGAAAATGCACCACCGTCACCAAAATTGGACAACGGGGGTACCACGGACCTCAAAACTGAAAGTGCTCCAAGCATTATGGTTTTTTATGCATAAGAATGCACCTGGGATGTTGGGGCACCAAAACCCAAAAGTCTTATTTTCGAACGAAAATTGAATAATGGGCGGAAAATGCACCATGGGTACCAAAATTGGACTATGGGTACCAAAATTGGACAATGGGGCACCTCAGACCTCAAAATTGAAAGGTGCTCCGAGCATTATGGTTTTTTTTTATAAGAATGCACCAGGGATCAGGGGGCACCAAAACCCAAAAGTCTTATTTTCGCACGAAAATTGCTCAATCTGCCGAATATGCACCACGGGAACCAAAATTGGACCACGAGGCATCGTGGACCTGAAAACTGAAAAGCGCACCAAGCATTATGGTTTTTTAAGGATAAGAATGCACCAGGGATCACGGGGCACCAAAACCCAAAAGTCTTATTTTCGCACGAAAGTTGCACAATGGGCCGAAAATGCACCACGGGCACCAAAATTGGACCACGGGGCACGTCGGACCTCAAAACTGAAAAGTGCTCGAAGCATTATGGCTTTTTATGCTTAAGAATGCACCAGGGATCATGGGGAATCAAAATCCAAAAGTCTTATTTTCGTACGAAGATTGCACAGTGGGCCGAAATTATACCACGAGCACCAAAATTGCACCACGGGGCACCTAGGACCCCAAAACTGAAAAGTGCTCTGAGCATTATGGTTTTTTATGCTTAAGAATGCACCAGGGATCGCGGGGCACCAAAACCCAAAAGTCTTATTTTCGCACAAAAATTGCACAAATGGCTGAAAATGCACCACTTGCACCAAAATTGGACCACGGGGCACCACAGACCTCAAAACTGAAAAGTGCTCCGACCAAGATGGTTTTTTATGCATAAGAATGCACCAGGGATCACGGGGCACCAAAACCCCAAAGTCTTATTTTCGCACGAAAATTGCACAAATTGTCGAAAATGCACCACCGGCACCGAAATTGGACCACGGGGCACCTCGGACCTCAAAACTGAAAAGTTCTCTGAGCATTATGGTTTTTTATGCATAAGAATGCACCAAGGATCACAGGGTACCAAAATCCAAAAGTCTTATTTTCGCACAAAAATTGCACGATGGGCCAAAAATGCACCACGGGTACCATAATTGGACCGCGGGGCACGTCGGACCTCAAAACTGAAAAGTGCTGCGAGCATGATGGTTTTTTATGCTTAAGAATGCACCAGGGATCACGGGGCACCACAACCAAAAAGTCATTTTTTCGCACGAAAATTACACAACGGGCCGAAATTGCACGACGGGAACCAAAATTCGACCATGGGACACCCCGGACCTCAATACCTAAAAGTGCTCTGAGCATTATGGTTTTTTATGCATAAGAATGCACCAGGGATCTCGGGGCACCAAAACCCAAAAGTCTTATTTTCGCACGAAAATTGCAAAAATGGCCGACAATGCTCCACCGGCACCAAAATTGGACCACTGGGCACCTCGGACCTCAAAACTGAAAATTTCTCTGAGCATTATGGTTTTTTATGCATAAGAATGCACCAGGGATCACATGGCACCAAAACCCAAAAGTCTTATTTTCACACAAAAATTGCACAATGGGTCGAAATTGCACCACGGGCACCAAAATTTGACCAAGGGGCACCTAGGACCTCAATACCTAAAAGTTCTCCGAGCATTATTATTTTTTATGCGTAAGAATGCACCAGGGATCACAGGGCACGAAAACTCAAAAGTCTTATTTTCGCACGAAAATTGCATAATGGGTCGAAAATGTACCACGGGCACCAAAATTGGAGCGCGGGACACATCGGACCTCAAAACTGATAAGCGCTCTCAGCATTATGGTTTTTTATGCATAACCATGCACCAGGGATCACAGGGCACAAAAACCCAAAAGTTTTATTTTCGCACGAAAATTGCACAATGGGCTGAAATTGCACCACAGGCACCAAAATTTGACCAAGGGGCACCTCGGACCTCAATACCTAAAAGCGATCCGAGCATTATGGTATTTTATGCAAAAGAATGCACCAAGGATTACGGGGCACCAAAACCTAAAAGTCTTATTTTCGCATGAAAATTGCACAAATGGTAGAAAATGCACCACCGACACCAAAATTGGACAACGGTGCACCGCGGACCTCAAAACTGAAAAGAGTTCTGAGAATTATTGTTTTTTATGCATAAGATTGTGCCAGGGATCACGGGGCACCAAAACCCAAAAGTCTTATTTTCGCACGAAAGTTGCACAATGGGCCGAAAATGCACCACGGGCACCAAAATTGGACCACGGGGCACGTCGGACATCAAAACTAAAAAGTGCTCGTAGCATGATGGCTTTTTATGCTTAAGAATGCACCAGGGATCATGGGGAATCAAAATCCAAAAGTCTTATTTTCGTACGAAGATTGCACAATGGGCCGAAATTATACCACGAGCACCAGAATTGGACCACGGGGCACCTAGGACCCCAAAACTGAAAAGTGCTATGAGCATTATGGTTTTTTATGCTTAAGAATGCACCAGGGATCGCGGGGCACCAAAACCCCAAAGTCTTATTTTCGCACGAAAATTGCACAATGGGCCGAAAATGCACCACGGGCACCAAAATTGGACCACGGAGCACCTCAGACCTCAAAATTGAAAAGTTCTCTGAGCATTATGTTTTTTTATGCATAAGAATGCACCAAGGATCACAGGGTACCAAAATCCAAAAGTCTTATTTTCGTACGAAAATTGCACGATGGGCCAAAAATGCACCACGGGCACCATAATTGGACCGCGGGGCACGTCGGACCTCAAAACTGAAAAGTGCTGCGAGCATGATGGTTTTTTATGCTTAAGAATGCACCAGGGATCACGGGGCACCACAACCAAAAAGTCATATTTTCGAACGAAAATTGCGCAACGGGCCGAAAATGCACGACGGGAACCAAAATTCGACCATGGGACACCCCGGACCTCAATACCAAAAAGTGCTCCGAGCATTATGGTTTTTTATGCATAAGAATGCACCAGGGATCTCGGGGCACCAAAACCCAAAAGTCTTATTTTCGCACTAAAATTGCAAAATATGGCCGAAAATGCACCAGCGACACCAAAATTGGACCACGGGGCACCACAGACCTCAAAACTGAAAAGTGCTCTGAGCATGATGGTTTTTATGCATAAGAATGCACCAGGGATCACGGGGCACCAAAACCCAAAAGTCTTATTTTCGAACGAAAGTTGCACAATGGGTCGAAAATGCACCACGGGACACCAAAATTGGACCACGGGACACCAAAATTGGACCACGGGACACCTCCGACCTCAAACACTTTAAAGTGGTCCAAGCATTATGGTTTTTTATGCATAAGAGTGCCCCAAGGATCATGGGGCACCAAAACCTAAAAGTCTTATTTTCGTACGAAAATTGTGACAATGACCGAAATTTCACCACTAGCACCAAAATTAGACCACGGGACACCACGGACCTCAAAACTGAAAAGTGCTCTGAGCATGATGGTTTTTTATGCATAAGAATGCACCAGGGATCACGGGGCACCAAAACCCAAAAGTCTTATTTTCGCATGAAAATTGCACAAATTGCCGAAAATGCACCACCGACACCAAAATTGGACCACGGGGAACCATGGACCACAAAACTAAAAAGATTTCTGAGCATTATTGTTTTTTATGCATAAGAATGCACCAGGGATCACGCGGCACCAAAACCCAAAAATGCTTACATTCGCACGAAAATTGCATAATGGACCGAAAATGCTCCACAAGCACCAAAATTGGACCACGGGGCACCTCGGACCTCAACACTGAAAAGTGGTCTAAGCTTTATGGTTTTTATGGATAAGAATGCACCAGGGATCACGGGGCACCAAAACCCAAAATTCTTATTTTCGAACGAAAATTGCATAATGGGCCGAAAATGCACCACCGGCAGCAAAATTGGACCACGGGACACCACGAACCTCAAAACTGAAAAGTGCTTCAAGCATTACGATTTTTTATGCATAAGAATGCACCAGGCATCGCGGGGCAGCAAAACCCAAAATTCTTATTTTCGCACGAAAATTGCACAATGGGCCGAAAATGCACCACCAGCACGAAAATTGGACCACGGGGCACCACGGACCTCAAAACTAAAAAGTGCTCCAAGAATTATGGTTTTATGCATAAGAATACACCATGGATCACGGGGCACCAAAATCGAAAAGTCCTATTTTTGCACGGAAATTGCACAATGGGTCGAAAATGCACCACGGGCACCAAAATTGGACCGCGGGGAACGTCGGACCTCAAAACTGAAAAGTGGTTCAAGCATTATAGTTTTTTATGCATAAGAATGAGCCAGGGATCACGGGGTACCAAAACCGAAAAGTCTTATTTTCGCACGAAAATTGCACAATGGGCCGAAAATGCACCACCGGCACCAAAATTGGACCACGGAGCACCTCGGACCTCAAAAATGAAAAGTTCTCTGAACATTATGGTTGTTTATGCATAAGAATGCACCATGGATCATGGGGCACCAAAACCCAAAAGTCCTATTTTCGCACAAAAATTGCACAATGGGCTGAAGATGCACCACAGGCACCAAAATTGGACCATGGGGCATGTCGGACCTCAAAACTGAAAAGTTCTTTGGGCATTATGGGTTTTTATGCATAAGAATGCACCAGGGTTCACGGCGCACCAAAACCCCAAAGTCTTTTTTTCCCACGAAAATTGCACAATGGGCCGAAAATGCACCACGGGCACCAAAATTGGACCATGGGGCACCTCGGACCTCAAAACTGAATAGTGCTATGAGCATTATGGTTTTTTATGCATAAGAATGCACCAGGGGTCACGGGGCACCAAAACCCAAAAGTCTTATTTTCGCACGAAAATTGCACAATGGGCCAAAAATGCTCACCGGGCACAAAAATTGGACCACGGGGCACCTCGGACCTCAAAACTGAAAAGTGTTCCGAGAATTATGGTTTTTTTATGGATAAGAATGCACCAGGGATGACGGATTACCCAAACCCAAAAGTCTTATTTTCGCATGAAAATTGCACAAACGGCTGAAAATGTACCACTGGAACCAAAATTGGACCACGGGGCACCTCGGACCTCAAAACTGAAAAGTGCTCTGAGCATTATGGTATTTTATGCATAAGAATGCACCAGGGATCACGGGCCACCAAAACCCAAAAGTCTTATTTTCGCATGAAAAATGCACAAATGCCCGAAAATGTACCACGGGCACCAAAATTGGACCACGGGTACCTAGGACATCAAAACTGAAAAGTGCTCCGAGCATTATGCTTTTTTATGCATAAGAATGCACCAGGGATCACGGGGAACCAAAACCCAACAGTCTTATTTACGCACTAAAATTGCAAAATTTGGCCGAAAATGCACCAGCGGCACCAAAATTGGACCACGGGACACCACGGACCTCAAAACTGAAAAGTGCTCTGAGCATGATAGTTTTTTATGCATAAGAATGCACCAGGGATCACGGGGCACCAAAACCCAAAAGTCTTATTTTCGCACGAAAGTTTAACAATGGGCCGAAATGCACCACGGGACACCTCGGACCTCAAACACTTTAAAGTGGTCCAAGCATTATGGTTTTTTATGCATAAGAATGCACCAAGGATCACGGGGCACCGAAATCCAAAAGTCTTATTTTCGCACGAAAATTGCAAAAATGACTGAAAATGCACCACTAGCACCAAAATTAGACCACGGGACACCACGGACCTCAAAACTGAAAAGTGCTCTGAGCATGATGGTTTTTTATGCATAAGAATGCACCAGGGATCACGGGGCACCAAAACCCAAAAGTCTTATTTTCGCATGAAAATTGCACAAATGGCCGAAAATGCACCACTGACACCAAAATTGGACCACGGGGAACCATGGACCACAAAACTAAAAAGATTTCTGAGCATTATTGTTTTTTATGCATAAGAATGCACCAGGGATCATGGGGCACCAAAACCCAAAACTCTTACATTCGCACGAAAATTGCACAATGTACTGAAAATGCTCCACAAGCACCAAAATTGGACCACGGTGCACCTCGGACCTCAAAACTGAAAAGTGCTCTAAGCTTTATGGTTTTTATGGATAAGAATGCACCAGGGATCACGGGGCACCAAAACCCAAAATTCTTATTTTCGAACGAAAATTGCACAATGGGCCAAAAATGCACCACTGGCAGCAAAATTGGACCACGGGGCACCACAGACCTCAAAACTTAAAAGTGCTTCAAGCTTTACGATTTTTTATGCATAAGAATGCACCAGGGATTGCGGGGCAGCAAAACCCAAAATTCTTATTTTCGCACGAAAATTGCACAATGGGCCGAAATTGCACCACCAACACCAAAATTGGACCACGGGGCACCTCGGACCTCAAAACTGAAAAGTGCTCCGAGAATTATGGTTTTTTTATGGATAAGAATGCACCAGGGATGACGGTTTACCCAAACCCAAAAGTCTTATTTTCGCATGAAAAATTGCACAAATGGCTGAAAATGTACCACTGGAACCAAAATTGGACCACGAGTCACCCCGGACTTCAAAACTTAAAAGTGCTCCGAGCATTTTGGTTTTTTATGCACAAGAATGCACCAGGGATCACGGGGTACCAAAACCCAATAGTCTTATTTTTGCACGAAAATTGCACAATGGGCCAAAAATGCACCACCGGTACCAAAGTTAGACCACGGGGCACCTCGGACCTCAAAATTGAAAAGTGCTCTGAGCATTATGGTATTTTATGCATAAGAATGCACCAGGGATCACGGGGCACCCAAACCCAAAAGTATTATTTTCGCATGAAAATTGCACAAATGGTCGAAAATGCACCACCGGCACCTAAATTGGACCACGGGGCTCCACAGACCTCTAAACTGAAAAGTGCTCCAAGCATTATGGTTTTTTATGCATAAGAATCCACCAGGGATCACGGGGCACCAAAACCCAAAAGTTTTATTTTCGCACGAAAATTGCACAATGGGCCGAAAATGCACCACGGGCACCAAAATTGGACCATGGGGCACCTTGGACCTCAAAACTGAAAAGTGCTCCGAAGCATTATGGTATTTTATGCATAAGAATGCACCAGGGATCACGGGGCACCTAAACCCAAAAGTGTTACTTTCGCATGAAAAATGCATAAATGCAGAAAAATGCACCACCAGCACCAAAATTGGACCACGGGGCACCACGGTCCTCAAAACTAAAAAGTGCTTCAAGCATTATGGTTTTTTATGCAAAGAATGCACTAGGGATCATGGGGCACCAAAACCCAAAAGTCCTATTTTCGCACGAAAATTGTACAATGGGCCGAAAATGCGCAACGGGCACCAAAATTGGCCCACAGGGCACGTCGGACCTCAAAACTGAAAAGTTCTCCGAGTATTATGGTTTTTTAAGCATAGGAATGCACCAAGGATCATGGGGGCACCAAAACCCAAAATTCTTATTTTCGTATGAAAATTGCACAAATGGCCGAAAATGCACAATCGACACCAAAATTGGACCACGGGGCACGACGGACCTCCAAACTGAAATGAGTTCTATGCATTATGGCTTTTTATGCATAACAATCCACCAGGGATCCCGAGGCACCAAAACCCAAAACTCTTATTTTCGCACGAAAATTGCACAATGGACCGAAAATGCAGTAGGGCACCAAAATTTGACCTCGGGGCACCTCGGTCCTCAAAACTGAAAAGTGCTCCAAGCATTATGGTTTTTTATGCATAAGAATGCACCAGGGATCATGGGGCACCAAAACCCAAAAGTCTTATTTTTGCACGAAAATTGCACAATGGGCCAAAACCCTGGTGCATTCTTGGCCCATTGTGCAATTTTGTTGCCAAAATAAGGCTTTTGGGTTTTGGTGCCCCGTGATTCCTTTTGCATTCTTATGCATAAAAACCATAATGCTCATAGCACTTTTAGGTTTTCAGGTCCGTGTTGCCCCGTGGTCCAATTTTGGTGCCCGTGGTGCATTTTCGGCACATGGTGCAATTTTCGTGCCAAAATAAGACTTTTGCGTTTTGGGGCCCCGTGATCCTTGGGACACCAAAATTGGACCACTGGACACCACGGACCTCAAAAATGAAAAGTGCTCAAAGCATTAGGGTTTTTTTAGGGATAAGGATGCACCAGGGATCGCGGGGCACCAAAACCCAAAACTCTTACTTTGGCACGAAAATTGCACCATTTGCCGAAAATGCACCACGGGTTCCAAAATTGGACCACGGGGAACCATGGACCTCAAAACTGAAAAGTGGTCGAAGCATTATGGTTTTTTATGCATAAAAATGCTCCATGGATCACGGGGCACAGAAACCCAAAAGTCTTATTTTTGCACGAAAATTGCATAATAGGCCGAAAATGCACCACGGGCACCAAAATTGAACCACGGGGCACCACGTACCTCAAAACTGAAAAGTGCTTAGAGAATTATGGTTTTTTATGCATTAGGATGCACCAAGGATCACAGGGTACCAAAATCCAAAAGTCTTATTTTGGAATGAAAATTGACCCATGTGCCGAAAATGCACCACAGGCACCAAAATTGGATCACGGGGCACCATGGACCTCAAAATTGAAAAGTGTTGCGAGCATGATGGTTTTATATTCATAAGAATGCACCAGGGATAACGTGGCATGAAAACCCAAAAGTCCGATTTTGGCATGAAAATTGCACCATATGCCAAAAAGACACCAATGGGCACCAAAATTGGACCACTGGACACCACGGACCTCAAAACCTAAAAGTGATCCGAGCATGATGAGTTTTTATGCATAAGAATGCACTAGGGATAACAGGGCACCAAAAATCAAAAGTCTTATTTTGGCACGAAAATTAAACCATGTGGCGAAAAATGCACCACGAGCATCAAAATTGGACCACGGGGCACAACGGACCTCAAAACTGAAAAGTGCTATGAGCATTATGGTTTTTTATGCATAAGAATGCACCAGGGATCACGGGGCACCAAAACCCAAAAGTCTTATTTTGGGACGAAAATTAAGGCATATGCCGAAATGCACCACGAGCACCAAAATTGAACCACGGGGCACCACGGACCTCAAAATTGAAAAGTGCTCCGAGCATTATGGTTTTTTATGCATAAGAATGCACCAGGGATCACGGGGCACCAAAACCCAAAAGTCTTATTTTGGCACTAAAATTGGACCATGTGCCGAAAATGCACCACGGGCACCACGGACCTCAAAACTGAAAAGTGCTTCGAGCATTATGGTATTTTATGCATAAGAATGCTCCAGGGATCAATGGGCACCAAAACCCAAAAGTCTTATTTTGGCACAAAAATTGGACCATGTGCCGAAAATGGACCACGGGCACCAAAAATGGACCACGGGGCACCACAGACCTCAAAAGTGAAAAGTGCTCCGAGCTTTATGGTATTTTATGCGTAAGAATACTCAGGGATCAATAAGCACCGAAACCCAAAAGTATTATTTTGGCACGAAAATTGGACAATATGCCGAAAATGCACCACAGGCACCAAAATTGGACCACGGGACATCACGGACCTCAAAACTGAAAAGTGCTCCGAGCATAATGGTTTTTTATGCATAAGAATGCACCACGGATCACGGGGAACCAAAACCCAAAAGTCCTATTTTGGCACGAACATTACACCATGTGCGGAAAATGCACCACGGGCACGAAATTTGGACCACGGGGCACTACGTACGTCAAAACCAAAAAGTGCTCCGAGTAAGATGGTTTTTTATGCATAAGAATGAACCAGGGATAACGGGGCACCAAAACCCAAAAGTCAGATTTTGGCACGAAAATTGCACCATTTGCCAAAAAAGCACCACGGGGTTCGAAAATTGGACCACTGGACACCACGGACCTCAAAACCTAAAAGTGTTCCGAGCATGATGGTTTTTTATGCATAAGAATGCACTAGGGATAACGGAGCACCAAAAATCAAAAGTCTTATATTGGCACGAAAATTAAACCATGTGGCAAAAAATGCACCACGAGCACCAAAATTGGACCACGGGGCACCACGGACCTCAAAACTGAAAAGTGCTCTGAGCATTATGGTTTTTTTGTGCATAAGAATGAACCAGGGATCACGGGGAACCAAAACCCAAAAGTCTTATTTTGGCACGAAACTTAAGCCATGTGCCGAAATGCACCATCGGCTCCAAAATTGGACCACGGGGCACCACGGACCTCAAAACTGAAAAGTGCTCCGAGAATTATGGTTTTTTATGCATAAGAATGCACTAGGGATAACGGGGCACCAAAACCCAAAGTCTTATTTTGGCACTAAAATTGGACCATGTGCCGATAATGCACCACGGGGACCAAAAATGGACCACGGGGCACCATGGACCTCAAAACTGAAAAGTGCTCTGAGCATTATGGTTTTTTATGCATAAGAATGCTCCAGGGATCACGGGGCACCAAAACCCAAAAGTCTTATTTTGGCACAGAAATTGCACTGTGCCGAAAATTCACCACGGGCACCAAAATTGGACCACGGGGGACCACGAACCTCAAAACTGAAAAGTGCTTCGAGCATTATGGTTATTTATGCGTAAGAATGCACCAGGGATCACGGGGCACCAAAACCCAAAAGTCTTATTTTCGGACGAAAATTGCACAAATGGCCGAAAATGAACCACCGACACCAAAATTGTACCACGGGGCACCACAGACCTCAAAACTGAAAAGTGCTCCAAGCGTTATAGTTTTTTATGCATAACAATACACTAGGGATCACGGGGCACCAATACCCAAAAGTCTTATTTTCGCACGAAAATTGCGCAATGGGCCGAAAATGCACTACTGGCACCAAAATTGGACCACGGGGGGACCACGAACCTCAAAACTGAAAAGTGCTCCGAGCATTATGGTTATTTATGCGTAAGAATGCACCAGGGATCACGGGCACCAAAACCCAAAAGTCTTATTTTCGGACGAAAATTGCACAAATAGCCAAAAATGCACCACCGGCACCAAAATTGTACCACGGGGCACCACAGACCTCAAAACTGAAAAGTGCTCCAAGCGTTATAGTTTTTTATGCATAACAATACACTAGGGATCACGGGGCACCAATACCCAAAAGTCTTATTTTCGCACGAAAATTGCGCAATGGGCCGAAAATGCACTACTGGCACCAAAATTGGATCACGGGGGACCACGAACCTCAAAACTGAAAAGTGCTCCGAGCGTTATGGTTTTGTATGCATAAGAATGCACCAGGGATCACGGGGCACCAAAACCCAAAAGTCTTATTTTCAGACGAAAATTGCACAAATGGGTGAAAATGCACCACCGACACCAAAATTGGACCACGAGGCACCACGAACCTGAACATTGAAAAGTGCTATGAGAATTATGGTTTTTTATGCCTAAGAATGCCCCAACGATCACTTGGCACAAAAAGCTAAAAGTCTTATTTTGTCGCGGAAATTGCACCATAGGCCAAAAATGCACCACGGGGCACCAAAATATGACTACTGGACACGGCGAACCTCAAAATTGAAAAGTCCTCAGAGCATTATTGTTTTTTATGTATAAGAATGCACCAGGGATCATGGGGCACCAAAACCCAAAAGTCTTATTTTGGCACGACAGTTGCATTATGTGCCGAAAATGCACCACGGGCAACAAAATTTGACCACGGGGCACCACGGACCTCAAACCTGAAAAGTGCTCCAAGCATTATTTTTTTCATGCATAAGAATGCACCACGGATCATGGGGCACCAATACCCAAACGTGTTATTTTCGCACGAAAATTGCACAAATGGCAGAAAATGCACCACCAGCACCAAATTTGGATGACGGGGCACCACGGACATCAAAACTGAAAAGTGCTACAAGCATTATGGTTTTTTATGCATAAGAATGCTCCAGGGATCACGAGGCACCAAAACCGAAAGGTCTTATATTCGCACTAAAATTGCACAATGGGTCGGAAATGCACCACAGCCACCAAAGTTGGACCACGGAGCACCACATACCTCAAAACTGAAAAGTGCTCAGAGCATTATGGTTTTTTATGCATAAGGGTGCACCAGGGATCATGGAGCACCAAAACCCAAAAGTCTTATTTTGGCACGAAAATTTCACCATGTGTTGAAAATTCACCACAAGCACCAAAATTGAACCACGGGGCACCATGGACCTCAAAACTGAAAAGTGCTCAGAGCATTATGGTTTTTTATGCATAAGGGTGCACCAGTGATCATGGAGCACCAAAACCCAAAAGTCTTATTTTGGCACAAAAATTTCACCATGTGTTGAAAATTCACCACAAGCACCAAAATTGGACCACGGGGCACCATGGACCTCAAAACTGAAAAGTGTTCCGAGCATTACCGTTTTTTATGTATAAGAATCAACCAGGGATCACGGGGCACCAAAACCCAGAAAGTCATATTTTCGCACGAAAATTGCACAATGAAAAGTGCTCCAAGCATTATGGATTGTTACGCATAAGGATGCACCAGGGATCACGGGGCAGGGATCACGGGGCACCAAAACCTATTAGTCTTATTTTGGCACGAAATTTGCACCATGTGCCGAAAATTCACTACGGACACCTAAATTGCACCACCGGGCACCACGGACCTCCAAACTGAAAAGTGCTCCAAGCATTATGGTTTTTTATGCATAAGAATGCACCAGGGATCATGGGGCACGAAAACCCAAAAGTTTTATTTTCGCACGAAAATTGTACAAATGGTCGAAAATGCACCACCGGCACCAAAATTGGACCACGGGGCACCACGGACCTCAAAACTGAAAAGGGTTTCAAGCTTTATGGTTTTGTATGCAGAAGAATGCACCAGGGATCACGTGGCACCAAAAACCAAAAGTCTTATTTTCGCACGAAAATTGTACAAATTGCCGAAAATGCTCCATCGGCACCAAAATTGGACCACCGGGCACAACGGATCTCAAAACTGAAAAGTGCTCCAAGCATGATGGTTTTTTATGCATAAGAATGCTCCAGGGATCATGGGGAACCAAAACCCAAAAGTCTTATTTTCCGACTAAAATTGTACAAATAGCCGAAAATGTACCACCGACACCAAAATTGGACCACCGAGCACCTCGGACCTCAAAACTGAAAAGTTCTCTAAGCATGATGGTTTTTTATGCATAAGAATGCACCAGGGATCACGGGGCAACAAAACCCAAACTCTTTTTTTCGCACAAAAATTGCACAATGTGCCGAAAAGGCACCTCCGGCACCAAAATTGGACCACGGAGCACCTCGGACCTCAAAACTGAAAAGTACTTTGAGCGTTATGGTTGTTTATGCATAAGAATGCACCAGGGATAATGGGGCACCGAAACCCAAAAGTCTTATTTTTGCACGAAGATTGTACAATGGGCCGAAAATGCACGACGGGCACCAAAATCTGTCCACGGGGCACCTCGGACCTCAAAACTAAAAAGTGCTATGAGCATTGTCGTTTTTCATGCAAAAGAATACACCAGGGATTACGGGGCACCAAAACACAAAAGTCTTATTTTGGCACGAAAATTGGACAAATGGCCGAAAATGCTCCATCGACACCAAAATGGGACCACCGGGCACCACAGACCTTAAAACTGAAAAGTGCTTCACGCATGATGGTTTTTTATGCATAAGAATGCACCAGGGATCACGGGGCACCAAAACCCAAAAGTCTTATTTTCCCACGAAAATTGCACAAATGGCCGAAAATGGACCACTGGCACGAAAATTGGACCACAGGGTACCTCGGACCTCAAAACTGAAAGGTTCTCTGAGCATTATGGTTTTTTATGCATAAGAATGCACCAAGGATCACGGGACACCAAAACCCAAAAGTCTTTTTTTCGCACGAAAATTGCACAATGGGCCGAAAAGGCACCTCTGGCACCAAAATTGGACCACCGGGCACCTTGGACCTTAAAACTGAAAAGTGCTCTAAGCGTTATGGTTGTTTATGCATAAGAATGCCCCAGGAATAATGGGGCACCGAAACCTAAAAGTCTTATTTTCGCACGAAGATTGCACAATGGGCCGAAAATGCACGACGGGCACCAAAATCTGTCCACGGGGCACCTCGGACATCAAAACTAAAAAGTGCTCTGAGCATTATGGTTTTTTATGCATAAGAATGCACCAGGGATCACGGGGCACCAAAACACAAAAGTCTTATTTTGGCACGAAAATTGCACAAATGGCCGAAAATGCTCCATCGGCACCAAAATTGGACCACCGGGCACCACGGACCTCAAAACTGAAAAGTGCTCTACGCATGATGGTTTTCTATGCATAAGAATGCACCAGGGATCACGGGGCACCAAAACGCAAAAGTCTTATTTTCCCACTAAAATTGCACAAATGGCCAAAATCGACCACCGGCACCAAAATTGGACCACGGGGCACCTCAAACCTCAAAACTGAAAAGTCCACAAAGCATTATGATTTTTTATGCATAAGAATGCACTAGGGATCACGGGGCACCAAAACCCAAAAGGCTTAATTTCGCACGAAAATTGCAGAAATGGCAAAAAATGCAACACCGGAACCAAAATTGGACCACGAGGCACCAGGAACCTCAAAATTGAAAAGTGTTCCGCGCATTATGGTTCTTTTTGCATAAGAATGCACCAGGCATCATGGGGCACCAAAACCCAAAAGGCTTATTTTCGCACGAAAATCGTACAAATGGCAAAAAATGCAACACCGGATTTTGGACCACGAGGCACCACGGACCTCAAAATTGAAAAGTGTTCCGAGCGTTATGGTTCTTTATGCATAAGAATGCACCATGGATCACAAGGCACTAAAACCGAAAAAACTTTTTTTCGCACGAAAATTGCACAAATGGCCGAAAATGCACTACCGACACCAAAATTGGACCACGGGGAACCACAGACCTCAAATACAAAAAGTCTTATGAGCATTATGGTTTTATGCATAAGAATGCCCCAGGGATCACGGGGTACCAAAACCCAAAAGTCTTATTTTCGCATGAAAATTGCACAAATGGCCGAAAATGCACCACTGACACCAAAATTGGACCATGGGGCACCACACACCTTAAAACTGAAAAGAGTTCCAAGCATTATGTTTTTTTATGCATAAGAATGCACCAGGGATCGCTGGGCACCAAAACCCAAAAGTCTTAGCTTCGCATGAAAATTGCACAAATTTCAGAAAATGTACCATGGGCACCAAAATTGGACCACGGGGCACCTTGGACCTCAAAACTGAAAAGTGGTATGAGCATTATGGTTTTATATTCATAAGAATGCACCAGGGATCGCGGGGCACAAAAACCCAAAAGTCTTACTTTCGCACGAAAATTGCACAAATGGCCGGAAATGCTTCATTGGCACCAAAATTGGACCACCGGGCACAACGGACCTCAAAACTGGAAAGTGCTCTGAGCATTGTGGTTTTTTATGGACAAGAATGCACCAGGGATCGCGGGGAACCAAAACCCAAAAGTCTTATTTTCTCATGAAAATTGCACAAATGGAAGAAAATGTACCACGGGCACAAAAATTGGATCACGGGGCACCTCGGACCTCAAAACTGAAAAGTGCTCCTAGCATTATGGTTTTTTATGCATAAGAATGCACCAGGGATCACAAGGCACCAAAACCCTAAAGTCTTATTTTCGCATCAAGATTGCACAATGTGCCGACAATGCAGCACCGGCACCAAAATTGGACGACGGGGCACCTCGGACCTCAAAACTGAAAAGTGCTCCGAGCATTGTGGTTTTTTATGCATAAGAGTGCACTAGGGATAACGGGGCACTAAAACCCAAAAGTCTTATTTTCGCACGAAAATTGCACAAATCGCCGAAAACGTACCACGGGTACCAAAATTGGACCACGGGGCACCACGGACCTCAAAACTGAAAAGTGCTCCGAGCATGATGGTTTTTTATGCATAAGAATGCACCAAGGATCACGGGGCACCAAAACCCGAAAGTCTTATTTTCGCACGAAAATTGCACAAATAGCCGAAAATACACCACCAGCACCAAAATTGGACAACAGGACACCTTGGACCTCAAAACGGAAAGGTTCTCCAAGAATTATGGTTTTTTATGCATAAGAATGCACCAGGGATCACGGGGCACCAAAACCCAAAAGTCTTTTTTTCGTACGAAAATTGAACAGTGGGCCGAAAATGCAATACTGGCACCCAAATTCGACCACGGTGCACCTCGAACCCCAAAACTGAAAAGTACTCCGAGCTTTGTGGTTTTTTATGGATAAGAATGCACCAGGGATCACGGGGAACCAAAACCCAAAAGTCTTATTTTCGCATGAAAATTGCACAAATGGCCCAAAATGTACCACGACCACAAAAATTGGATCACGGGGCACCTCAGACCTCAAAACTGAAAAGTGCTTCTAGCATTATGGTTTTTTATGAATAAGAATGCACCAGGGATTACGGGGCACCAAAACCCAAAAGTCTTATTTTCGCACGAAGATGCACAATGGGCCGAAAATGCACCACCGGCACTAAAATTGGACCACGGGGCACCTCGGACCTCAAAACTGAAAAGTTCTCTGAGTATTATTGTTTTTTATGCATAAGAATGCACCAGAGATCATGGGGTACCAAAACCCAAAAGTCTTATTTTCGCACGAAAATTCCACAAATGGCCGAAAATGTACCACGAGCACCAAAATTGGACCACGGGGCACCTCGGACCTCAAAACTGAAAAGTGCTATGGGCATTATGATTTTGTATGGTTAAGAATGCACTATGGATCACGGGGAACCAACACCCAAAAGTCTTTTTTTTGCACTAAATTGCACAATGGGCCGAAAATGCAACACGGGCACCAAACTTCGTCCACAGGGCACCTCGAACCTCAAAACTGAAAAGTTTTCTGAGCATTGTGGTTTTTTACGGATAAGAATGCACCAGGGCTCAAGGGAACCAAAACCCAAATGTCTTATTTTCGCATGAAAATTGGATAAATGGACGAAAATGTACCACGGGAACAAAAATTCAATCACGGGGAACCTCGGACGTCAAAACTTAAAAGTGCTCATAGCATTATGGTTTTTTATGCATTAGAATGCACCAGGGATCGCGGGGCACCAACACCCAAAAGTCTTATTTTCGCACGAAGATTGCACAATGTGCCGACAATGCACCACCGGCACCAAAATTGGACCACGGGGCACCTCGGACCTCAAAACTGAAAAGTGCTCCGAGCATTGCGGATTTTATGCATAAGAATGCACCATGGTTCATGGGGCACCAAAATCCGAAAGTCTTATTTTCGCACGAAAATTGCACAAATGGCCGAAAATGCACCATCAGCACCAAAATTGGATCACGGGGCACCTTGGACCTCAAAACTGAAAGGTTCTCCAAGCATTATGGTTTTTTATGCATAAGAATGCACCAGGGATCAAGGGGCACCAAAACCCAAAAGTCTTTTTTTCGCACGAAAATTGCACAATGGGCCGAAAATGCACCACGGGCACCAATATTGGACCACGGGGCACCTCGGACCTCAAAACTAAAAGTCCTCCGAGCATTATGGTTTTTTATGGATAAGAATGCACCCGGGATGACGGGGAACCAAAACCCAAAAGTCTTATTTTCGCACGAAAATTGCACAATGGGCGGAAAATGCACCACGGGCACCAATATTGGACCACAGGGCACCTCGGACCTCAAAAATGAAAGTCCTCCGAGCATTATGGTTTTTTATGGATAAGAATGCACCTGGGATGACGGGGAACCAAAACCCAAAAGTCTTATTTTCGCACGAAAATTGCACAAAAGGCCGAAAATGCACCACTGACACCAAAATTGGACCACGGGATACGACGGACCTCAAACCTGAAGAGTGCTCCAAGCATGATGGTTCTTTATGCATAAGAATGCAGCATGGATCACGGGGTACCAAAATCCAACAGTCTTAGTTTCGCACAAAAATTGAACAAATGGCCAAAAATGCACCACTGGCATCAAAATTGGACCACGGGGCACCTCGGACCTCAAATCTGAAAAGTTCTTTGAGCATTGTTCTTTTTTATGCATAAGAATGCACCAGGAATAACGGGGCACCAAAACCCAAAAGTCTTATTTTCGCACAAAAATTGCACAATGAGCGGAAAATGCACCACGGAAACCAAAATTGGACCACGGGGCACCTCGGACCTCAAAACTAAAAAGTGCTCCAAGCATTATGGTTTTTTATGCATAAGAATGCACTAGGGATCATGGGGCGCCAAAACCCAAAAGTCTTATTTTCGCACAAAAATTCCACAAATGGCCGAAAATGCACCAGGAGCACCAAAATTGGACCACGGGGAACCTCAGACCTCAAAACTGAAAAGTGCTCCGAGCATTATGGTTTTTTATGCATTAGAATGCACTAGGGATCACGGGGCACCAAAACCCAAAAGTCTTATTTTCGCATGAAAATTGCACAAATGGCCGAAAATGCACCACCGACAACAAAATTGAACCACGGGGTACGACGGACCTCAAAACTGAAAAGTGCTCCGAGCATGATGGTTTTTTATGCATAAGAATGCAGCATGGATCACGGGACACCAAAATCTAAGAGTCTTAGTTTCGCACAAAAATTGAACAAATGGCCGAAACTGCACCACCGGCACCAAAATTGGATTACGGGGTACCTCGGACCTCAAAACTGAAAAGTCCTCCGAGCATTATGATTTTTTATGGATAAGAATGCACTAGGGATCACGGGGAACCAAAACCCAAAAGTCTTATTTTCGCACGAAAATTGCACAAATGGCCGAAAATGCACCACCGACACCAAAATTGGACCACGGGGTACGACGGACCTCAAAACTGAAAAGTGCTCCGAACATGATGGTTTTTTGTGCATAAGAATGCAGCAGGGATCACGGGGCACCAAATCCGAAAAGTCTTATTTTCACATGCAAATTGCACAAATGGCCGAAAATACACCACCGACACTAAAATTGAACCACGGGGCAGCACGGACCTTAAAACAGAAAAGAGTTCCAAGCATTATGGTTTTTTCTATATAAGAATGCACCAGGAATCACGGGGCACCAAAACCCAAAAGTTGTATTTTCGCACGAAAATTGCACAATGGGCCGAAAATGCACCACGGGCACCAAAATTGAAAAGTGCTTTGAGCATTATGGTTTTTTATGGATAAGAAAGCACAAGGGATAACGGGGCACCAATACCCAAAAGTCTTATTTTCGCACGAAAATTGCACAAATTGGCGAAAATGTACCAAGGGCACCAAAATTTGACCACGGGGCACCTCGGACCTCAAAGTTGAAAAGTGCTCCATTATGGTTTTTTATGCATGAGAATGCAACAGGGTTCATGGGGCACCAAAACCCAAAAGTGTTATTTTTGCACGAAAATTACACAATGGGCCGAAAATGCACCACGGGCACCAAAATTGCAACATGGGGCACCTTGGACCTCAAAACTGAAATGTGCTATGAGCATTATGGTTTTTTATTCGTAAGAATGCACCAGGGTTAACGAGGCACCAAAAACCAAAAGTCTTATTTTCGCACGAAAATTGTACAAATGGCTGAAAATGCACCACTGGCACCAAAATTGTTCCACGAGGCACCACGGACCTCAAAACTGAAAAGTGTTCCAAGCATTACGGTTTTTTATGCATAAGAATGCACTAGGGATCATTGGGCACCAAAATCCAAAAGTCTTATTTTCGCACGAAAATTGCACAAACGACCGAAAATGAACCACAGGCACCAAAATTTGGCAACGGGGCACCTCGGACCTCAAAACTGGAAAGTTCTCCGAGCATTATGGTTTTTTATGCATAAGAATGCACCAGGGATCACAGGGCACCAAAACCCAAAAGTCTTATTTTCGCATGAAAATTGTACAAATGGCAGAAAATGCACCATCGGCACAAAAATTGGACCACGGGGCACCACGAACCTAAAAACTGAAAAGTGTGTTGAGCATTATGGTTTTTTATGCATAAGAATGCACCATGGATTACGGGGCACCAAAACCCAAAAGTGTTATATTCGCACTAAGATTGCACAATGGGCCGAAAATGAACAACGGGCACAAAAATTGGACCACGGTGCACCTCGGAACTCAAAACTGAAAAGTGCTTCGAACATTATGGTTTTTTATGCATAAGAATGCAGCAGGGATCACGGGCCACCAAAACCCAAAAGTCTTACTTTCACATGAAAATTGCACAAATGGCCGAAAATGCACCACCGACACAAAAATTGGACCACGGGGAAGCACGGACCTTAAAACTGAAAAGAGTTCCAAGCATTATGGTTTTTGATACATATGAATGCACCAGGGATCACGAGGCACCACAACCCAAGAGTCTTATTTTCGCACGAAAATTGCGCAATGCGACGAAAATGCACCACGGGCACCAAAATTGAAAAGTACTCTGAGCATTATGGTTTTTTTATGGATAAGAAAGCACCAGGGATCACGCGGCACTAATACACAAAAGTCTTATTTTTGCACGAAAATTGCACAAAAGGCCGAAAATGCACCACTGACACCAAAATTGGACCACGGGGTACCTCGGACCTTAAAACTGAAAAGTGCTCCAAGCATTATGGTTTTTTATGCATAAGAATGCACTAGGGATCATGGGGCACCAAAACCCAAAAGTCTTATTTTCGCACAAAAAATGCACAAATGGCCGAAACTGCACCACCGGCACCAAAATTGGATTACGGGCACCTCGGACCTCAAAACTAAAAAGTCCTCCGAGCATTATGATTTTTTATGGATATGAATGCACCAGGGATCACGGGGAACCAAAACCCAAAAGTCTTATTTTCTCGCGAAAATTGCACAATGGGCGGAAAATGCACCACGGGCACCAATATTGGACCACCGGGTACCTCGGACCTCAAAACTGAAAGTCCTCCGAGCATTATGGTTTTTTATGGATAAGAATGCACCAAGGATCACGGGGAACCAACACCCAAAAGTCTTATTTTCGCACGAAAATTGCACAAAAGGCCGAAAATGCACCACCGGCACCAATATTGCACCATGGGGTACGACGGACCTCAAAACTGAAAAGCGCTCTGAACATGATGGTTTTTTGTGCATAAGAATGCAGCAGGGATCACGGGGCACCAAAACCCAAAAGTCTTATTTTCGCACGAAAATTGTACAAATGGTCGAAAATGCACCACCGGCACCAAAATTGGACCACAGGGAACCATGGACCTCAAAACGGAAAAGAGTTTTGAGCTTTATGGTTTTGTATGCATAAGAATGCACCAGGGATCACGAGGCACCAAAATCCAAAAGTCTTATTTTCGCACGAAAATTGCGCAAATGGCAAAAAATGCACCACCGGCACGAAAATTGGACCACGGGGCACCACGGACCTCAAAACTGAAAAGTGCTCTGACCATTATGGTTTTTTATACATAAGAATGCACCTGGGATCACGGGGGACCAAAACCCAAAAGGCTTATTTTCGCACAAAAATTTCACAAATGGCCGAAAATGCAACAACGACACCAAAATTTGACCACGGGACACAACGGACCCCAAAACTGAAAAGTGCTCCATGCATTATGGTTTTGTATGCATAAGAATGCACCAGGGATCATGGGGCACGAAAACCCAAACGTTTTATTTTCGCACGAAAATTGTACAAATGGTCGAAAATGCACCACCGGCACCAAAATTGGACCACGGGGCACCACGGACCTCAAAACTGAAAAGGGTTCCGAGCTTTATGGTTTTGTATGCAGAAGAATGCACCAGGGATCATGTGGCACCAAAAACCAAAAGTCTTATTTTCACACGAAAATTTCACAAATCGCAGAAAATGCACCACGGGCACCAAAATTTGACCACGGTGCACCTCGGACCTCAAAACTAGAAAGTTCTCCGAGCATTATGATTTTTAATGCATAACAATACACCAGGGATCACGGGGCACCAAAACCCAAAAGTCTTACTTTCGCACGAAAATTGCACAAATGGCCGAAATGCACCGCCGGCACCAAAATTGGACCACGGGGCACCACGAACCTCAAAACTGAAAATTGCTCCAAGCATTATGGTTTTTTACGCATAAGAATGCACCTGGGATCAAGGGGCACCAAAACCCAAAAGACTTATTTTCGCACGAAAATTGCACAATGGCCCGAAAATGCAAAATAAACACGAAAATTGGACCACGGGGCACCACGAACCTCAAAATTGAAAAAGAGTTCCGAGCATTATAATTTTTTTTGCAAAAGAACGCTCCAGGGATCACGGGGCACCAAAATCCAAAAGTCTTATTTTCGCACGAAAATTTCACAATTGGCCGAATATGCACCATCGGCACCAAAATCGGACCACGGGGCACCACAGACCTCAAAATGAAAAGTGCTCCAAGAATTATGGTTTCTTATGAATAAGAATGCACCAGGGATCATGGGGCACCAAAATCCAAAAGTCTTATTTTCGTACAAAAATTGCACAATGGGCCGAAAATACACCACGGGCACCAAAATTGGACCACAGGGCACCTCGAACCTCAAAACTGAAAATTGCTCCAAGCATTATGGTTTTTTACGCATAAGAATGCACCTGGGATCAAGGGGCACCAAAACCCAAAAGACTTATTTTCGCACGAAAATTGCACAATGGGCCGAAAATGCAAAATAAACACGAAAATTGGACCACGGGGCACCACGAACCTCAAAACTGAAAAAGAGTTCCGAGCATTATAATTTTTTTTGCATAAGAACGCACCAGGGATCACGGGGCACCAAAATCCAAAAGTCTTATTTTCGCATGAAAATTTCACAATTGGCCGAATATGCACCATCGACACCAAAATCGGACCACGGGGCACCACATACCTCAAAGTGAAAAGTGCTCCAAGAATTATGGTTTTTTATGCATAAGAATGCACCAGGGATCATGAGGCACCAAAATCCAAAAGTCTTATTTTCGCACAAAAATTGCACAATGGGCCGAAAATGCACCACGGGCACCAAAATTGGACCACAGGGCACCTCGAACCTCAAAACTGAAAAGTGCTCCAAGCATTATGGTTTTTTATGCATAAGAATGCACCAGGGATGACAGGGCACCAAAACCCAAAAGTCTTATTTTCGCACGAAAATTGTACAAATGGTCGAAAATGCACCACCGGCACCAAAATTGGACCACAAGGCACCACGGACCTCAAAACGGAAAAGGGTTTTGAGCTTTATGGTTTTGTATGCATTAGAATGCACCAAGGATCACGAGGAACCAAAATCCAAAAGTCTTATTTTCGCACGAAAATTGCGCAAATGGCAAAAAATGCACCACCGGCACGAAAATTGGACCACGGGGCACCACGGACCTCAAAACTGAAAAGTGCTCTGACCATTATGGTTTTTTATACATAAGAATGCACCTGGGATCACGGGGCACCAAAACCCAAAAGGCTTATTTTCGCACAAAATTTCACAAATGGCCGAAAATGCAACAACGACACCAAAATTTGACCACGGGACACAACAGACCCCAAAACTGAAAAGTGCTCCATGCATTATGGTTTTTTATGCATAAGAATGCACCAGGGATCATGGGGCACGAAAACCCAAAAGTTTTATTTTCGCACGAAAATTGTACAAATGGTTGAAAATGCACCACCGGCACCAAAATTGGACCACGGGGCACCACGGACCTCAAAACTGAAAAGGGTTCCAAGCTTTATGGTTTTGTATGCAGAAGAATGCACCAGGGATCACGTGGCACCAAAAACCAAAAGTCTTATTTTCACACGAAAATTTCACAAATCGCCGAAAATGCACCACGGGCACAAAAATTTGACCACGGCGCACCTCGGACCTCAAAACTGGAAAGTTCTCCGAGCATTATGATTTTTAATGCATAAGAATGCACCAGGGATCACGGGGCACCAAAACCCAAAAGTCTTATTTTCGCACGAAAATTGCACAAATGGCCAAAATGCACCGCCGGCACCAAAATTGGACCACGGGGCACCACGGACCTCAAAACTGAAAATTGCTCCAAGCATTATGGTTTTTTACGCATAAGAATGCACCTGGGATCAAAGGGCACCAAAACCCAAAAGACTTATTTTCGCACGAAAATTGCACAATGGGCCAAAAATGCAAAATAAACACGAAAATTGCACCACGGGGCAGCACAAACCTCAAAACTGAAAAAGAGTTCCGAGCATTATAATTTTTTTTAAATAAGAGTGCACCAGGGATCACGGGGCACCAAAATCCAAAAGTCTTATTTTCGCACGAAAATTTCACAATTGGCCGAATATGCACCATCGACACCAAAATCGGACCACGGGGCACCACAGACCTCAAAGTGAAAATTGCTCCAAGAATTACGGTTTTTTATGCATAAGAATGCACCAGGGATCACGGGGCACCAAAATCCAAAAGTCTTATTTTCGCACAAAAATTGCACAATGGGCCGAAAATGCACCACGGGCACGAAAATTGGACCACAGGGCACCTCGAACCTCAAAACTGAAAAGTGGTCCGAGCATTATGGTTTTTTATGCATAAGAATGCACAGGGATGACAGGGCACCAAAACCCAAAAGTCTTATTTTCGCACGAAAATTGTACAAATGGTCGAAAATGCACCACCGGCACCAAAATTGGACCACAGGGCACCACGGACCTCAAAACGGAAAAGGGTTTTGAGCTTTATGGTTTTGTATGCATAAGAATGCACCAGGGATCACGAGGCACCAAAATCCAAAAGTCTTATTTTCGCACAAAAATTGCGCAAATGGCAAAAAATGCACCACCGGCACGAAAATTGGACCACGGGGCACCACGGACCTCAAAACTGAAAAGTGCTATGACCATTATGGTTTTTTATACATAAGAATGCACCTGGGATCACGGGGGACCAAAACCCAAAAGGCTTATTTTCGCACAAAAATTTCACAAATGGCCGAAAATGCAACAACGACACCAAAATTTGACCACGGGACACAACGGACCCCAAAACTGAAAAGTGCTCCATGCATTATGGTTTTGTATGCATAAGAATGCACCAGGGATCATGGGGCACGAAAACCCAAACGTTTTATTTTCGCACGAAAATTGTACAAATGGTCGAAAATGCACCACCGGCACCAAAATTGGACCACGGGGCACCACGGACCTCAAAACTGAAAAGGGTTCCGAGCTTTATGGTTTTGTATGCAGAAGAATGCACTAGGGATCACGTGGCACCAAAAACCAAAAGTCTTATTTTCACACGAAAATTTCACAAATCGCCGAAAATGCACCACGGGCACCAAAATTTGACCACGGTGCACCTCGGACCTCAAAACTGGAAAGTTCTCCGAGCATTATGATTTTTAATGCATAAGAATGCACCAGGGATCACGGGGCACCAAAACCCAAAAGTCTTATTTTCGCACGAAAGTTGCACAAATGGCCGAAATGCACCGCCGGCACCAAAATTGGACCACGGGGCACCACGGACCTCAAAACTGAAAATTGCTCCAAGCATTATGGTTTTTTACACATAAGAATGCACCTGGGATCAAGGGGCACCAAAACCCAAAAGACTTATTTTCGCACGAAAATTGCACAATGGGCCGAAAATGCAAAATAAACACGAAAATTGGACCATGGGGCACCACGAACCTCAAAACTGAAACAGAGTTCCGAGCATTATAATTTTTTTTGCATAAGAACGCACCAGGGATCACGAAGTACCAAAATCCAAAAGTCTTATTTTCGTAGGAAAATTTCACAATTGGCTGAATATGCACCATCGGCACCAAAATCGGACCACGGGGCACCATAGACCTCAAAATGAAAAGTGCTCCAAGAATTATGGTTTTTTATGCATAAGAATGCACCAGGGATCACGGGGCACCAAAATCCAAAAGTCTTATTTTCGCACAAAAATTGCACAATGGGCCGAAAATGCACCACGGGCACCAAAATTGGACCACAGGGCACCTCGAACCTCAAAACTGAAAAATGCTCCGAGCATTATGGTTTTTTATGCATAAGAATGCACCAGGGATTAGAGGGCACCAAAACCCAAAAGTCTTATTTTCGCACGAAAATTGTACAAATGGTCGAAAATGCACCACAGGCACCAAAATTGGACCACAGGGCACCACGGACCTCAAAACGGAAAAGGGTTTTGAGCTTTATGGTTTTGTATGCATTAGAATGCACCAAGGATCACGAGGAACCAAAATCCAAAAGTCTTATTTTCGCACGAAAATTGCGCAAATGGCAAAAAATGCACCACCGGCACGAAAATTGGACCACGGGGCACCACGGACCTCAAAACTGAAAAGTGCTCTGACCATTATGGTTTTTTATACATAAGAATGCACCTGGGATCACGGGGCACCAAAACCCAAAAGGCTTATTTTCGCACAAAATTTCACAAATGGCCGAAAATTCAACAACGACACCAAAATTTGACCACGGGACACAACAGACCCCAAAACTGAAAAGTGCTCCATGCATTATGGTTTTTTATGCATAAGAATGCACCAGGGATCATGGGGCACGAAAACCCAAAAGTTTTATTTTCGCACGAAAATTGTACAAATGGTTGAAAATGCACCACCGGCACCAAAATTGGACCACGGGGCACCACGGACCTCAAAACTGAAAAGGGTTCCAAGCTTTATGGTTTTGTATGCAGAAGAATGCACCAGGGATCACGTGGCACCAAAAACCAAAAGTCTTATTTTCACACGAAAATTTCACAAATCGCCGAAAATGCACCACGGGCACAAAAATTTGACCACGGCGCACCTCGGACCTCAAAACTGGAAAGTTCTCCGAGCATTATGATTTTTAATGCATAAGAATGCACCAGGGATCACGGGGCACCAAAACCCAAAAGTCTTATTTTCGCACGAAAATTGCACAAATGGCCAAAATGCACCGCCGGCACCAAAATTGGACCACGGGGCACCACGGACCTCAAAACTGAAAATTGCTCCAAGCATTATGGTTTTTTACGCATAAGAATGCACCTGGGATCAAAGGGCACCAAAACCCAAAAGACTTATTTTCGCACGAAAATTGCACAATGGGCCAAAAATGCAAAATAAACACGAAAATTGCACCACGGGGCAGCACAAACCTCAAAACTGAAAAAGAGTTCCGAGCATTATAATTTTTTTTAAATAAGAGTGCACCAGGGATCACGGGGCACCAAAATCCAAAAGTCTTATTTTCGCACGAAAATTTCACAATTGGCCGAATATGCACCATCGACACCAAAATCGGACCACGGGGCACCACAGACCTCAAAGTGAAAATTGCTCCAAGAATTACGGTTTTTTATGCATAAGAATGCACCAGGGATCACGGGGCACCAAAATCCAAAAGTCTTATTTTCGCACAAAAATTGCACAATGGGCCGAAAATGCACCACGGGCACGAAAATTGGACCACAGGGCACCTCGAACCTCAAAACTGAAAAGTGGTCCGAGCATTATGGTTTTTTATGCATAAGAATGCACAGGGATGACAGGGCACCAAAACCCAAAAGTCTTATTTTCGCACGAAAATTGTACAAATGGTCGAAAATGCACCACCGGCACCAAAATTGGACCACAGGGCACCACGGACCTCAAAACGGAAAAGGGTTTTGAGCTTTATGGTTTTGTATGCATAAGAATGCACCAGGGATCACGAGGCACCAAAATCCAAAAGTCTTATTTTCGCACAAAAATTGCGCAAATGGCAAAAAATGCACCACCGGCACGAAAATTGGACCACGGGGCACCACGGACCTCAAAACTGAAAAGTGCTATGACCATTATGGTTTTTTATACATAAGAATGCACCTGGGATCACGGGGGACCAAAACCCAAAAGGCTTATTTTCGCACAAAAATTTCACAAATGGCCGAAAATGCAACAACGACACCAAAATTTGACCACGGGACACAACGGACCCCAAAACTGAAAAGTGCTCCATGCATTATGGTTTTGTATGCATAAGAATGCACCAGGGATCATGGGGCACGAAAACCCAAACGTTTTATTTTCGCACGAAAATTGTACAAATGGTCGAAAATGCACCACCGGCACCAAAATTGGACCACGGGGCACCACGGACCTCAAAACTGAAAAGGGTTCCGAGCTTTATGGTTTTGTATGCAGAAGAATGCACTAGGGATCACGTGGCACCAAAAACCAAAAGTCTTATTTTCACACGAAAATTTCACAAATCGCCGAAAATGCACCACGGGCACCAAAATTTGACCACGGTGCACCTCGGACCTCAAAACTGGAAAGTTCTCCGAGCATTATGATTTTTAATGCATAAGAATGCACCAGGGATCACGGGGCACCAAAACCCAAAAGTCTTATTTTCGCACGAAAGTTGCACAAATGGCCGAAATGCACCGCCGGCACCAAAATTGGACCACGGGGCACCACGGACCTCAAAACTGAAAATTGCTCCAAGCATTATGGTTTTTTACACATAAGAATGCACCTGGGATCAAGGGGCACCAAAACCCAAAAGACTTATTTTCGCACGAAAATTGCACAATGGGCCGAAAATGCAAAATAAACACGAAAATTGGACCATGGGGCACCACGAACCTCAAAACTGAAACAGAGTTCCGAGCATTATAATTTTTTTTGCATAAGAACGCACCAGGGATCACGAAGTACCAAAATCCAAAAGTCTTATTTTCGTAGGAAAATTTCACAATTGGCTGAATATGCACCATCGGCACCAAAATCGGACCACGGGGCACCATAGACCTCAAAATGAAAAGTGCTCCAAGAATTATGGTTTTTTATGCATAAGAATGCACCAGGGATCACGGGGCACCAAAATCCAAAAGTCTTATTTTCGCACAAAAATTGCACAATGGGCCGAAAATGCACCACGGGCACCAAAATTGGACCACAGGGCACCTCGAACCTCAAAACTGAAAAGTGCTCCGAGCATTATGGTTTTTTATGCATAAGAATGCACCAGGGATGACAGGGCACCAAAACCCAAAAGTCTTATTTTCGCACGAAAATTGTACAAATGGTCGAAAATGCACCACCGGCACCAAAATTGGACCACAGGGCACCACGGACCTCAAAATGGAAAAGGGTTTTGAGCTTTATAGTTTTGTATGCATAAGAATGCACCAGGGATCACGAGGCACCAAAATCCAAAAGTCTTATTTTCGCACGAAAATTGCGCAAATGGCAAAAAATGCACCACCGGCACGAAAATTGGACCACGGGGCACCACGGACCTCAAAAATGAAAAGTGCTCTGACCATTATGGTTTTTTATACATAAGAATGCACCTGGGATCACGGGGCACCAAAACCCAAAAGGCTTATTTTCGCACAAAAATTTCACAAATGGCCAAAAATGCAACAACGACACCAAAATTTGACCACGGGACACAACGGACCTCAAAACTTAAAAGTGCTCCATGCATTATGGTTTTTTATGCATAAGAATGCACCAGCGATCATTGGGCATGAAAACCCAAAAGTTTTATTTTCGCACGAAAATTGTACAAATGGTCGAAAATGCACCACCGGCACCAAAATTGGACCACGGGGCACCACAGACCTCAAAACTGAAAAGGGTTCCGAGCTTTATGGTTTTGTATGCAGAAGAATGCACCAGGGATCACGTGGCACCAAAAACCAAAAGTCTTATTTTCACACGAAAATTTCACAAATCTCCGAAAATGCACCACTGGCACCAAAATTTGACCACGGCGCACCTCGGACCTCAAAACTGGAAAGTTCTCCGAGCATTATGATTTTTAATGCATAAGAATACACCAGGGATCACGGGGCACCAAAACCCAAAAGTCTTACTTTCGCACGAAAATTGCACAAATGGCCGAAATGCACCACCGGCACCAAAATTGGACCACGGGGCACCACGGACCCCAAAACTGAAAATTGCTCTAAGCATTATGGTTTTTTACGCATAAGAATGCACCTAGGATCAAGGAGCACCAAAACCCAAAAGACTTATTTTCGCACGAAAATTGCACAATGGGCCGAAAATGCAAAATAAACACGAAAATTCGACCATGGGGCACCACGAACCTCAAAACTGAAACAGAGTTCCGAGCATTATAATTTGTTTTGCATAAGAACGCACCAGGGATCACGAAGCACCAAAATCCAAAAGTCTTATTTTCGTAGGAAAATTTCACAATTGGCTGAATATGCACCATCGGCACCAAAATCGGACCACGGGGCACCACAGACCTCAAAATGAAAAGTACTCCAAGAATTATGGTTTTTTATGCATAAGAATGCACCAGGGATCACGGGGCACCAAAATCCAAAAGTCTTATTTTCGCACAAAAATTGCACAATGGGCCGAAAATGCACCACCGGCACCAAAATTGGACCACGGGGCACCACAGACCTCAAAACTGAAAAGGGTTCCGAGCTTTATGGTTTTGTATGCAGAAGAATGCACCAGGGATCACGTGGCACCAAAAACCAGAAGTCTTATTTTCACACGAAAATTTCACAAATCTCCGAAAATGCACCACGGGCACCAAAATTTGACCACGGCGCACCTCGGACCTCAAAACTGGAAAGTTCTCCGAGCATTATGATTTTTAATGCATAAGAATAAACCAGGGATCACGGGGCACCAAAACCCAAAAGTCTTACTTTCGCACGAAAATTGCACAAATGGCCGAAATGCACCGCCGGCACCAAAATTGGACCACGGGGCACCACGGACCTCAAAACTGAAAATTGCTCCAAGCATTATGGTTTTTTACGCATAAGAATGCACCTGGGATCAAGGGGAACCAAAACCCAAAAGACTTATTTTCGCACGAAAATTGCACAATGGGCCGAAAATGCAAAATAAACACGAAAATTGGACCACGGGGAACCACAAACCTCAAAACTGAAAAAGAGTTCCGAGCATTATAATTTTTTTTGCATAAGAGTGCACCAGGGATCACGGGGCACCAAAATCCAAAAGTCTTATTTTCGCACGAAAATTTCACAATTGGCCGAATATGCACCATCGGCACCAAAATCGGACCACGGGGCACCACAGACCTCAAAATGAAAAGTGCTCCAAGAATTATGGTTTTTTATGCATAAGAATGCACCAGGGATCACGGGGCACCAAAATCCAAAAGTCTTATTTTCGCACAAAAATTGCACAATGGGCCGAAAATGCACCACGGGCACCAAAATTGGACCACGGGGCACCACGGACCTCAAAAATGAAAAGTGCTCTGACCATTATGGTTTTTTATACATAAGAATGCACCTGGGATCACGGGGCACCAAAACCCAAAAGGCTTATTTTCGCACAAAAATTTCACAAATGGCCAAAAATGCAACAACGACACCAAAATTTGACCACGGGACACAACGGACCTCAAAACTTAAAAGTGCTCCATGCATTATGGTTTTTTATGCATAAGAATGCACCAGCGATCATTGGGCATGAAAACCCAAAAGTTTTATTTTCGCACGAAAATTGTACAAATGGTCGAAAATGCACCACCGGCACCAAAATTGGACCACGGGGCACCACAGACCTCAAAACTGAAAAGGGTTCTGAGCTTTATGGTTTTGTATGCAGAAGAATGCACCAGGGATCACGTGGCACCAAAAACCAAAAGTCTTATTTTCACACGAAAATTTCACAAATCTCCGAAAATGCACCACGGGCACCAAAATTTGACCACGGCGCACCTCGGACCTCAAAACTGGAAATTTCTCCAAGCATTATGATTTTTAATGCATAAGAATACTCCAGAGATCACGGGGCACCAAAACCCAAAAGTCTTACTTTCGCACGAAAATTGCACAAATGGCCGAAATGCACCGCCGGCACCAAAATTGGACCACGGGGTACCACGGACCTCAAAACTGAAAATTGCTCCAAGCATTATGGTTTTTTACGCATAAGAATGCACCTGGGATCAAGGGGAACCAAAACCCAAAAGACTTATTTTCGCACGAAAATTGCACAATGGGCCGAAAATGCAAAATATACACGAAAATTGGACCACGGGGAACCACGAACCTCAAAACTGAAAAAGAGTTCCGAGCATTATAATTTTTTTTGCATAAGAGTGCACCAGGGATCACGGGGCACCAAAATCCAAAAGTCTTATTTTCGCACGAAAAATTCACAATTGGCCGAATATGCACCATCGGCACCAAAATCGGACCACGGGGCACCACAGACCTCAAAATGAAAAGTGCTCCAAGAATTATGGTTTTTTATGCATAAGAATGCACCAGGGATCACGGGGCACCAAAATCCAAAAGTCTTATTTTCGCACAAAAATTGCACAATGGGCCGAAAATGCACCACGGGCACCAAAATTGGACCACAGGGCACCTCGAACCTCAAAACTGAAAAGTGCTCCGAGCATTATGGTTTTTTATGCATAAGAATGCACCAGGGATGACAGGGCACCAAAACCCAAAAGTCTTATTTTCGCACGAAAATTGTACAAATGGTCGAAAATGCACCACCGGCACCAAAATTGGACCACAGGGCACCACGGACCTCAAAATGGAAAAGGGTTTTGAGCTTTATAGTTTTGTATGCATAAGAATGCACCAGGGATCACGAGGCACCAAAATCCAAAAGTCTTATTTTCGCACGAAAATTGCGCAAATGGCAAAAAATGCACCACCGGCACGAAAATTGGACCACGGGGCACCACAGACCTCAAAAATGAAAAGTGCTCTGACCATTATGGTTTTTTATACATAAGAATGCACCTGGGATCACGGGGCACCAAAACCCAAAAGGCTTATTTTCGCACAAAAATTTCACAAATGGCCGAAAATGCAACAACGACACCAAAATTTGACCACGGGACACAACGGACCTCAAAACTGAAAAGTGCTCCATGCGTTATGATTTTTTATGCATAAGAATGCACCAGGGATCATGGGGCACGAAAACCCAAAAGTTTTATTTTCGCACGAAAATTGTACAAATGGTCGAAAATGCACCACCGGCACCAAAATTGGACCACAGGGCACCACATACCTCAAAACTGAAAAGGGTTCTGAGCTTTATGGTTTTGTATGCAGAAGAATGCACTAGGGATCACGTGACACCAAAAACCAAAAGTCTTTTTCACACGAAAATTTCACAAATCGCCGAAAATGCACCACGGGCACCAAAATTTGACCACGGCGCACCTCGGACCTCAAAACTGGAAAGTTCTCCGAGCATTATGATTTTTAATGCATAAGAATGCACCAGGGATGACGGGGCACCAAAACCCAAAAGTCTTATTTTCGCACGAAAATTGCACAAATGGCTGAAATGCACCGCCGGCACCAAAATTGGACCACGGGGCACCACAGACCTCAAAACTGAAAATTGCTCCAAGCATTATGGTTTTTTACGCATGAGAATGCACCTGGGATCAAGGGGCACCAAAACCCAAAAGACTTATTTTCGCACGAAAATTGCACAATGGGCCGAAAATGCAAAATAAACACGAAAATTGGACCACGGGGCACCACGAACCTCAAAACTGAAAAAGAGTTCCGAGCATTATAATTTTTTTTTGCATAAGAACGTACCAGGGATCACGGGGCACCAAAATCCAAAAGTCTTATTTTCGCACGAAAATTTCACAATTGGCCGAATATGCACCATCGGCACCAAAATCGGACCACGGGGCACCACAGACCTCAAAATGAAAAGTGCTCCAAGAATTATGGTTTTTTATGCATAAGAATGCACCAGGGATCACGGGGCACCAAAATCCAAAAGTCTTATTTTCGCACAAAAATTGCACAATGGGCCGAAAATGCACCACGGGCACCAAAATTGGACCACAGGGCACCTCGAACCTCAAAACTGAAAAATGCTCCGAGCATTATGGTTTTTTATGCATAAGAATGCACCAGGGATTAGAGGGCACCAAAACCCAAAAGTCTTATTTTCGCACGAAAATTGTACAAATGGTCGAAAATGCACCACAGGCACCAAAATTGGACCACAGGGCACCACGGACCTCAAAACGGAAAAGGGTTTTGAGCTTTATGGTTTTGTATGCATAAGAATGCACCAGGGATCACGAGGCACCAAAATCCAAAAGTCTTATTTTCGCACGAAAATTGCTCAAATGGCAAAAAAAGCACCACCGGCACGAAAATTGGACCACGGGGCACCACGGACCTCAAAACTGAAAATTGTTCCAAGCATTATGGTTTTTTACGCATAAGAATGCACCTGGGATCAAGGGGCACCAAAACCCAAAAGACTTATTTTCGCACGAAAATTGCACAATGGGCCGAAAATGCAAAATAAACACGAAAATTGGACCACGGGGCACCACGAACCTCAAAACTGAAAAAGAGTTCCGAGCATTATAATTTTTTTTTGCATAAGAACGCACCAGGGATCACGGGGCACCAAAATCCAAAAGTCTTATTTTCGCACGAAAATTTCACAATTGGCCGAATATGCACCATCGGCACCAAAATCGGACCACGGGGCACCACAGACCTCAAAATGAAAAGTGCTCCAAGAATTATGGTTTTTTATGCATAAGAATGCACCAGGGATCACGGGGCACCAAAATCCAAAAGTCTTATTTTCGCACAAAAATTGCACAATGGGCCGAAAATGCACCACGGGCACCAAAATTGGACCACAGGGCACCTCGAACCTCAAAACTGAAAAGTGCTCCGAGCATTATGGTTTTTTATGCATAAGAATGCACCAGGGATGACAGGGCACCAAAACCCAAAAGTCTTATTTTCGCACGAAAATTGTACAAATGGTCGAAAATGCACCACCGGCACCAAAATTGGACCACAGGGCACCACGGACCTCAAAATGGAAAAGGGTTTTGAGCTTTATAGTTTTGTATGCATAAGAATGCACCAGGGATCACGAGGCACCAAAATCCAAAAGTCTTATTTTCGCACGAAAATTGCGCAAATGGCAAAAAATGCACCACCGGCACGAAAATTGGACCATGGGGCACCACAGACCTCAAAAATGAAAAGTGCTCTGACCATTATGGTTTTTTATACATAAGAATGCACCTGGGATCACGGGGCACCAAAACCCAAAAGGCTTATTTTCGCACAAAAATTTCACAAATGGCCGAAAATGCAACAACGACACCAAAATTTGACCACGGGACACAACGGACCTCAAAACTGAAAAGTGCTCCATGCGTTATGATTTTTTATGCATAAGAATGCACCAGGGATCATGGGGCACGAAAACCCAAAAGTTTTATTTTCGCACGAAAATTGTACAAATGGTCGAAAATGCACCACCGGCACCAAAATTGGACCACGGGGCACCACATACCTCAAAACTGAAAAGGGTTCTGAGCTTTATGGTTTTGTATGCAGAAGAATGCACTAGGGATCACGTGACACCAAAAACCAAAAGTCTTTTTCACACGAAAATTTCACAAATCGCCGAAAATGCACCACGGGCACCAAAATTTGACCACGGCACACCTCGGACCTCAAAACTGGAAAGTTCTCCGAGCATTATGATTTTTAATGCATAAGAATGCACCAGGGATGACGGGGCACCAAAACCCAAAAGTCTTATTTTCGCACGAAAATTGCACAAATGGCTGAAATGCACCGCCGGCACCAAAATTGGACCACGGGGCACCACAGACCTCAAAACCGAAAATTGCTCCAAGCATTATGGTTTTTTACGCATGAGAATGCACCTGGGATCAAGGGGCACCAAAACCCAAAAGACTTATTTTCGCACGAAAATTGCACAATGGGCCGAAAATGCAAAATAAACACGAAAATTGGACCACGGGGCACCACGAACCTCAAAACTGAAAAAGAGTTCCGAGCATTATAATTTTTTTTTGCATAAGAACGCACCAGGGATCACGGGGCACCAAAATCCAAAAGTCTTATTTTCGCACGAAAATTTCACAATTGGCCGAATATGCACCATCGGCACCAAAATCGGACCACGGGGCACCACAGACCTCAAAATGAAAAGTGCTCCAAGAATTATGGTTTTTTATGCATAAGAATGCACCAGGGATCACGGGGCACCAAAATCCAAAAGTCTTATTTTCGCACAAAAATTGCACAATGGGCCGAAAATGCACCACGGGCACCAAAATTGGACCACAAGGCACCTCGAACCTCAAAACTGAAAAATGCTCTGAGCATTATGGTTTTTTATGCATAAGAATGCACCAGGGATTAGAGGGCACCAAAACCCAAAAGTCTTATTTTCGCACGAAAATTGTACAAATGGTCGAAAATGCACCACAGGCACCAAAATTGGACCACAGGGCACCACGGACCTCAAAACGGAAAAGGGTTTTGAGCTTTATGGTTTTGTATGCATAAGAATGCACCAGGGATCACGAGGCACCAAAATCCAAAAGTCTTATTTTCGCACGAAAATTGCTCAAATGGCAAAAAAAGCACCACCGGCACGAAAATTGGACCACGGGGCACCACGGACCTCAAAACTGAAAATTGCTCCAAGCATTATGGTTTTTTACGCATAAGAATGCACCTGGGATCAAGGGGCACCAAAACCCAAAAGACTTATTTTCGCACGAAAATTGCACAATGGGCCGAAAATGCAAAATAAACACGAAAATTGGACCAGGGGGCACCACGAACCTCAAAACTGAAAAAGAGTTCCGAGCATTATAATTTTTTTTTGCATAAGAATGCACCAGGGATCACGGGGCACCAAAATCCAAAAGTCTTATTTTCGCACGAAAATTTCACAATTGGCCGAATATGCACTATCGGCACCAAAATCGGACCACGGGGCACCACAGACCTCAAAATGAAAAGTTCTCCAAGAATTATGGTTTTTTATGCATAAGAATGCACCAGGGATCACGGGGCACCAAAATCCAAAAGTCTTATTTTCGCACAAAAATTGCACAATGGGCCGAAAATGCACCACGGGCACCAAAATTGGACCACAGGGCACCTCGAACCTCAAAACTGAAAAATGCTCCGAGCATTATGGTTTTTTATGCATAAGAATGCACCAGGGATTAGAGGGCACCAAAACCCAAAAGTCTTATTTTCGCACGAAAATTGTACAAATGGTCGAAAATGCACCACAGGCACCAAAATTGGACCACAGGGCACCACGGACCTCAAAACGGAAAAGGGTTTTGAGCTTTATGGTTTTGTATGCATAAGAATGCACCAGGGATCACGAGGCACCAAAATCCAAAAGTCTTATTTTCGCACGAAAATTGCTCAAATGGCAAAAAAAGCACCACCGGCACGAAAATTGGACCACGGGGCACCACGGACCTCAAAACTGAAAATTGCTCCAAGCATTATGGTTTTTTACGCATAAGAATGCACCTGGGATCAAGGGGCACCAAAACCCAAAAGACTTATTTTCGCACGAAAATTGCACAATGGGCCGAAAATGCAAAATAAACACAAAAATTGGACCACGGGGCACCACGAACCTCAAAACTGAAAAAGAGTTCCGAGCATTATAATTTTTTTTGCATAAGAACGCACCAGGGATCACGAGGCACGAAAATCCAAAAGTCTTATTTTCGCACGAATATTTCACAATTGGCCGAATATGCACCATCGGCACCAAAATCGGACCACGGGGCACCACAGACCTCAAAATGAAAAGTGCTCCAAGAATTATGGTTTTTTATGCGTAAGAATGCACCAGGGATCACGGGGCACCAAAATCCAAAAGTCTTATTTTCGCACAAAAATTGCACAATGGGCCGAAAATGCACCACGGGCACCAAAATTGGACCACAGGGCACCTCGAACCTCAAAACTGAAGAGTGCTCCGAGCATTATGGTTTTTTATGCATAAGAATGCACCAGGGATGACAGGGCACCAAAACCCAAAAGTCTTATTTTCGCACGAAAATTGTACAAATGGTCGAAAATGCACCACCGGCACCAAAATTGGACCACAGGGCACCATGGACCTCAAAACTGAAAAGTGCTCGAAGCATTATGGCGTTTTATGCTTAAGAATGCACCAGGGATCATGGGGAATCAAAATCCAAAAGTCTTATTTTTGTACGAAGATTGCATAATGGGCCGAAATTATACCACGAGCACCAGAATTGGACCACGGGGCACCTAGGACCCCATAACTGAAAAGTGCTATGAGCATTATGGTTTTTTATGCTTAAGAATGCACCAGGGATCGCGGGGCACCAAAACCCAAGAGTCTTATTTTCGCACGAAAATTGTACAAATGGCTGAAAATGCAGCACTTGCACCAAAATTGGACCACGGGGCACCACGGACCTCAAAACTGAAAAGTGCTCTGACCAAGATGGTTTTTTATGCATAAGAATGCACCAGGGATCACGGGGCACCCAAACCCCAAAGTCTTATTTTCGCACGAAAATTGCACAAATTGTCGAAAATGCACCAACGGCACCGAAATTGGACCACGGGGCACCTCGGACCTCAAAACTGAAAAGTTCTCTGAGCATTATGGTTTTTATGCATAAGAATGCACCAAGGATCACAGGGTACCAAAATCCAAAAGTCTTATTTTCGCGCGAAAATTGCACGATGGGCCAAAAATGCACCACGGGCACCATAATTGGACCGCGGGGCACGTCGGACCTGAAAACTGAAAAGTGCTGCGAGCATGATGGTTTTTTATGCTTAAGAATGCACCAGGGATCACGGGGCACCACAACCAAAAAGTCATATTTTCGCACGAAAATTGTACAACGGGTCGAAAATGCACGACGGGAACCAAAATTCGACCATGGGACACCCCGGACCTCAATACCTAAAAGTGCTCTGAGCATTATGGTTTTTTATGCATAAGAATGCACCAGGGATCTCGGGGCACCAAAACCCAAAAGTCTTATTTTCGCACGAAAATTGCAAAAATGGCCGAAAATGCTCCACCGGCACCAAAATTGGACCACGGGGCACCTCGGACCTCAAAACTGAAAAGTTCTCTGAGCATTATGGTTTTTTATGCATAAGAATGCACCAGGGATCACATGGCACCAAAACCCAAAAGTCTTATTTTCACACAAAAATTGCACAATGGGCCGAAATTGCACCACGGGCACCAAAATTTGACCAAGGGGCACCTCGGACCTCAATACCTAAAAGTTCTCCGAGCATTATTATTTTTTATGCGTAAGAATGCACCAGGGATCACAGGGCACGAAAACCCAAAAGTCTTATTTTCGCACGAAAATTGCATAATGGGCCGAAAATGTACCACGGGCACCAAAATTGGAGCGCGGGACACATCGGACCTCAAAACTGATAAGTGCTCTCAGCATTATGGTTTTTTATGCATAACCATGCACCAGGGATCACAGGGCACAAAAACCCAAAAGTTTTATTTTCGCACGAAAATTGCACAATAGGCTGAAATTGCACCACGGGCACCAAAATTTGACCAAGGGGCAACTCGGACCTCAATACCTAAAAGCGATCCGAGCATTATGGTATTTTATGCAAAAGAATGCACCAGGGATTACGGGGCACCAAAACCTAAAAGTCTTATTTTCGCATGAAAATTGCACAAATGGTAGAAAATGCACCACCGACACCAAAATTGGACTACGGGGCACCGCGGACCTCAAAACTGAAAAGAGTTACGAGCATTATTGTTTTTTATGCATAAGATTGTGCCAGGGAGCACGGGGCACCAAAACCCATTCGCACGAAAGTTGCACAATGGGCCGAAAATGCACCACGGGCACCAAAATTGGACCACGGGGCACGTCGGACCTCAAAACTGAAAAGTGCTCGAAGCATTATGGCTTTTTATGCTTAAGAATGCACCAAGGATCACAGGGTACCAAAATCCAAAAGTCTTATTTTCGCACGAAAATTGCAAAAATGGCCGAAAATGCTCCACCGGCACCAAAATTGGACCACGGGGCACCTCGGACCTCAAAACTGAAAAGTTCTCTGAGCATTATGGTTTTTTATGCATAAGAATGCACCAGGGATCACATGGAACCAAAACCCAAAAGTCTTATCTTCACACGAAAATTGCACAATGGGCCGACATTGCACCACAGGCACCAAATTTTGACCAAGGGGCACCTCGGACCTCAATACCTAAAAGTTCTCCGAGCATTATTATTTTTTATGTGTAAGAATGCACCAGGGATCACAGGGCACAAAAACCCAAAAGTCTTATTTTCGCACGAAAATTGCATAATGGGCCGAAAATGTACCACGGGCACCAAAATTGGAGCGCGGGACACGTCGGACCTCAAAACTGATAAGCGCTCTCAGCATTATGGTTTTTTATGCATAACCATGCACCAGGGATCACAGGGCACAAAAACCCAAAAGTTTTATTTTCGCACGAAAATTGCACAATGGGCTGAAATTGCACCACGGGCACCAAAATTTGACCAAGGGGCACCTCGGACCTCAATACCTAAAAGCGATCCGAGCATTATGGTATTTTATGCAAAAGAATGCACCAGGAATTACGGGGCACCAAAACCTAAAAGTCTTATTTTCGCATGAAAATTGCACAAATGGTAGAAAATGCACCACCGACACCAAAATTGGACAACGGGGCACCGCAGACCTCAAAACTGAAAAGAGTTCCAAGCATTATTGTTTTTTATGCCTAAGATTGTGCCAAGGAGCACGGGGCACCAAAATCCAAAAGTCTTATTTTCGTACGAAGATTGCACAATGGGCCGAAATTATACCACGAGCACCAGAATGGGACCACGGGGCACCTAGGACCCCAAAACTGAAAAGTGCTATGAGCATTATGGTTTTTTATGCTTAAGAATGCACCAGGGATCGCGGGGCACCAAAACCCAAAAGTCTTATTTTCGCACGAAAATTGCATAATGGGCCGAAAATGCACCACGGGCACCAAAATTGGACCACGGAGCACCTCGGACCTCAAAATTGAAAAGTTCTCTGAGCATTATGGTTTTTTATGCATAAGAATGCACCAAGGATCACAGGGTACCAAAATCCATAAGTCTTATTTTCGCACGAAAATTGCACAATAGGCCAAAAATGCACCACGGGCACCATAATTGGACCGCGGGGCACATCGGACCTCAAAACTGAAAAGTGCTGCGAGCATGATGGTTTTTTATGCTTAAGAATGCATCAGGGATCACGGGGCACCACAACCAAAAAGTCATATTTTCGAACGAAAATTGCGCAACGGGCCGAAAATGCACGAAGGGAACCAAAATTCGACCATGGGACACCCCGGACCTCAATACCTAAAAGTGCTCCGAGCATTATGGTTTTTTATGCATAAGAATGCACCAGGGATCTCGGGGCACCAAAACCCAAAAGTCTTATTTTCGCACTAAAATTGCAAAATATGGCCGAAAATGCACTAGCGGCACCAAAATTGGACCAAGGGGCACCACATACCTCAAAACTGAAAAGTGCTCTGAGCATGATGGTTTTTATGCATAAGAATGCACCAGGGATCACGGGGCACCAAAATCCAAAAGTCTTATTTTCGAACGAAAGTTGCACAATGGGTCGAAAATGCACCACGAGACACCAAAATTGGACCACGGGACACCTCCGACCTCAAACACTTTAAAGTGGTCCAAGCATTATGGTTTTTTATACATAAGAGTGCACCAAGGATCATGGGGCACCAAAACCCAAAAGTCTTATTTTCGCACGAAAATTGCAACAATGACCGAAATTTCACCACTAGCACCAAAATTAGACCACAGGACACCACGGACCTCAAAACTGAAAAGTGCTCTGAGCATGATGGTTTTTTATGCATAAGAATGCACCAGGGATCACGGGGCACCAAAACCCAAAAGTCTTATTTTTGCATGAAAATTGCACAAATGGCCGAAAATGCACCACCGACACCAAAATTGGACCACGGGGAACCATGGACCACAAAACTAAAAAGATTTCTGAGCAGTATTGTTTTGTATGCATGAGAATGCACCAGGGATCACGGGGCACCAAAACCCAAAAGTCTTACATTCGCACGAAAATTGCATAATGGACCGAAAATGCTCCACAAGCACCAAAGTTGGACCACGGGGCACCTCGGACCTCAACACTGAAAAGTGGTCTAACCTTTATGGTTTTTATGGATAAGAATGCACCAGGGATCACGGGGCACCAAAACCCAAAATTCTTATTTTCGAACGAAAATTGCATAATGGGCCGAAAATGCACCACCGGCAGTAAAATTGGACCACGGGACACCACGAACCTCAAAACTGAAAAGTGCTTCAAGCATTACGATTTTTTATGCATAAGAATGCACCAGGCATCACGGGGCAGCAAAACCCAAAATTCTTATTTTCGCACGAAAATTGCACAATGGGCCGAAAATGCACCACCGGCACAAAAATTGGACCACGGGGCACCACGGACCTCAAAACTAAAAAGTGCTCCAAGAATTATGGTTTTATGCATAAGAATACACCATGGATCATGGGGCACCAAAACCGAAAAGTCCTATTTTTGCACGGAAATTGCACAATGGGTCGAAAATGCACCACGGGCACCAAAATTGGACCGCGGGGAACGTCGGACCTCAAAATTGAAAAGTGGTTCAAGAATTATGGTTTTTTATGCATAAGAATGCGCCAAGGATCATGGGGTACCAAAACCCAAAAGTCTTATTTTCGCACGAAAATTGCACAATGGGCCGAAAATGCACCACCGGCACCAAAATTGGACCACGGAGCACCTCGGACCTCAAAAATGAAAAGTTCTCCGAACATTATGGTTGTTTATGCATAAGAATGCACCATGGATCACGGGGCACCAAAACCCAAAAGTCCTATTTTCGCACAAAAATTGCACAATGGGCTGAAGATGCACCACGGGCACCAAAATTGGACCATGGGGCATGTCGGACCTCAAAACTGAAAAGTTCTTCGGGCATTATGGGTTTTTATGCATAAGAATGCACCAGGGTTCACGGCGCACCAAAACCCCAAAGTCTTATTTTCCAACAAAAATTGCACAATGGGCCGAAAATGCACCACGAGCACCAAAATTGGACCATGAGGCACCTCGGACCTCAAAACTGAATAGTGCTATGAGAATTATGGTTTTTTTATGCATAAGAATGCACCAGGGGTCACGGGGCACCAAAACCCAAAAGTCTTATTTTCGCACGAAAATTGCACAATGGGCCAAAAATGCTCACCGGGCACAAAAATTGGACCACGGGGCACCTCGGACCTCAAAACTGAAAAGTGTTCCGAGAATTATGGTTTTTTTATGGATAAGAATGCACCAGGGATGACGGATTACCTAAACCCAAAAGTCTTATTTTCGCATGAAAATTGCACAAACGGCTGAAAATGTACCACTGGAACCAAAATTGGACCACGAGTCACCTCGGACCTCAAAACTTAAAAGTGCTCTGAGCATTTTGATTTTTTATGCACAAGAATGCACCAGGGATCACGGGGCACTAAAACCCAATAGTCTTATTTTTGCACGAAAATTGCACAATGGGCCGAAAATGCACCACCGGTACCAAAGTTAGACCACGGGGCACCTCGGACCTCAAAACTGAAAAGTGCTCTGAGCATTATGGTATTTTATGCATAAGAATGCACCAGGGATCACGGGCCACCAAAACCCAAAAGTCTTATTTTCGCATGAAAAATGCACAAATTCCCGAAAATGTACCACGGGCACCAAAATTGGACCACGGGCACCTAGGACATCAAAACTGAAAAGTGCTCCGAGCATTATACTTTTTTATGCATAAGAATGCACCAGGGATCACGGGGAACCAAAACCCAACAGTCTTATTTACGCACTAAAATTGCAAAATATGGCCGAAAATGCACCAGCGGCACCAAAATTGGACCACGGGACACCACGGACCTCAAAACCGAAAAGTGCTCTGAGCATGATGGTTTTTTATGCATAAGAATGCACCAGGGATCACGGGGCACCAAAAGCCAAAAGTCTTATTTTCGCACAAAAGTTTCACAATGGGCCGAAATGCACCACGGGACACCAAAATTGGACCACGGGACACCTCGGACCTCAAACACTTTAAAGTGGTCCAAGCATTATGGTTTTTTATGCATAAGAATGCACCAAGGATCACGGGGCACCGAAATCCAAAAGTCTTATTTTCGCACGAAAATCGCAAAAATGACTGAAAATGCACCACTAGCACCAAAATTAGACCACGGGACACCACGGACCTCAAAACTGAAAAGTGCTCTGAGCATGATGGTTTTTTATGCATAAGAATGCACCAGGGATCATGGGGCACCAAAACCCAAAAGTCTTATTTTCGCATGAAAATTGCACAAATGGTCGAAAATGCACCACTGACACCAAAATTGGACCACGGGACACCTCCAACCTCAAACACTTTAAAGTGGTCCAAGCATTATGGTTTTTTATTCATAAGAGTGCACCAAGGATCATGGGGCACCAAAACCCAAAAGTCTTATTTTTGCACGAAAATTGCACAATGGGCCGAAAATGCACAAGGGGCACCAAAATTGGACCACAGTGCACCTCGGACCTCAAAACTGAAAAGTACTCCGAGTATTATGGTTTTTTATGCATAAGATTGCACCACGGATCACGGGGCACCAAAACCCAAAAGTCTTATTTTCGCACGAAAATGACACAATGGGCCGAAAATGCACTTCGGGCACCAAAATAGGACCACAGGGAACCTCGGACCTCAAAACTGAAAAGTGCTCCAAAGGATTATGGCATATTATTTATAAGACTGCACCAGGGATCACGGGGCACCAAAACCCAAAAGTCTTATTTTCGCACGAAAATTGCACAAATGGCTGAAAATGCACCACCGGCACCAAAATTGGACCACGGGGCACCACGGACCTCAAAACTAAAAAGTGCTCCAAGAATTATGGTTTTATGCATAAGAATACACCATGGATCACTGGGCACCAAAACCCAAAAGTCCTATTTTTGCACGGAAATTGCACAATGGGTCGAAAATGCACCACGGGCACCAAAATTGGACCGCGGGGCACGTCAGACCTCAAAACGGAAAAGTGCTTCGAGCATTATGGTTTTTTATGCATAAGAATGCGCTAGGGATCACGGGGTACCAAAACCCAAAAGTCTTATTTTCGCATTAAAATTGCACAAATGGCCCAAAATGCATCACCGATACCAAAATTGGACCACGGGGCACCATGGACCTCCAAACTGAAAAGAGTTTCGAGCATTATGGTTTTTTCTGCATAAGAATGCACCAGGGATCACTCGGCACCAAAATCCAAAAGTCTTATTTTCGCACGAAAAATGTACAATGTGCCGAAAATGCACCACGGGAACCAAAATTGGACCACGGGACACCTCGGAACTCAAAACTGAAAAGTGCTATGAAGTATTATGGTATATTATGAATAAGAATGCACCAGGGATCACATGGCACCAAAACCCAAAAGTCTTACTTTCGCGCGAAAATTGTACAATGGGCCAAAAATGCACCACCGGCATCAGAATTGGACTCAAAACTAAAAAACCATGGTCCCCGTTTTGAGGTCCGTGGTGCATTTTTGGCCCATTGTGCAATTTTGTTGCCAAAATAAGGCTTTTGGATTTTGGTGCCCCGTGATTCCTTTTGCATTCTTATCCATAAAAACCATAATGCTCATAGCACTTTTAGGTTTTCAGGTCCGTGGTGCCCCGTGGTCCAATTTTGGTGCCCGTGGTGCATTTTCGGCACATGGTGCAATTTTCGTGCCAAAATAAGACTTTTGCGTTTTGGGGCCCCGTGATCCTTGGGACACCAAAATTGGACCACTGGACACCACGGACCTCAAAAATGAAAAGTGCTCAAAGCATTAGGGTTTTTTTAGGGATAAGGATGCACCAGGGATCGCGGGGCACTAAAACCCAAAACTCTTACTTTGGCACGAAAATTGCACCATTTGCCGAAAATGCACCGCGGGTTCCAAAATTGGACCACGGGGAACCATGGACCTCAAAACTGAAAAGTGGTCGAAGCATTATGGTTTTTTATGCATAAAAATGCTCCATGGATCATGGGGCACAGAAACCCAAAAGTCTTATTTTTGCACGAAAATTGCATAATAGGCCGAAAATGCACCACGGGCACCAAAATTGAACCACGGGGCACCACGTACCTCAAAACTGAAAAGTGCTTAGAGAATTATGGTTTTTTATGCATTAGGATGCACCAAGGATCACAGGGTACCAAAATCCAAAAGTCTTATTTTGGAATGAAAATTGACCCATGTGCCGAAAATGCACCACAGGCACCAAAGTTGGATCACGGGGCACCATGGACCTCAAAATTGAAAAGTGTTGCGAGCATGATGGTTTTTTATTCATAAGAATGCACCATGGATAACGTGGCATGAAAACCCAAAAGTCTGATTTTGGCATGAAAATTGCACCATATGCCAAAAAGACACCAATGGGCACCAAAATTGGACCACTGGACACCACGGACCTCAAAACCTAAAAGTGATCCGAGCATGATGGGTTTTTATGCATAAGAATGCACTAGGGATAACAGGGCACCAAAAACCAAAAGTCTTATTTTAGCACGAAAAATGCACCACGAGCATCAAAATTGGACCACGGGGCACAACGGACCTCAAAACTGAAAAGTGCTCTGAGCATTATGGTTTTTTATGCATAAGAATGCACCAGGGATCACGGGGCACCAAAACCCAAAAGTCTTATTTTGGGACAAAAATTAAGGCATATGCCGAAATGCACCACGAGCACCAAAATTGAACCACGGGGCACCACGGACCTCAAAATTGAAAAGTGCTCCGAGCATTATGGTTTTTTATGCATAAGAATGCACCAGGGATCACGGGGCACCAAAACCCAAAATCTTATTTTGGCACTAAAATTGGACCATGTGCCGAAAATGCACCACGGGCACCAAAAATGGACCACGGGGCACCACGGACCTCAAAATTGAAAAGTGCTCCAAGCATTATGGTTTTTTATGCATAAGAATGCACCAGGGATCACGGGGCACCAAAACCCAAAAGTCTTATTTTGGCACTAAAATTGGACCATGTGCCGAAAATGCACCACGGGCACCAAAAATGGACCACGGGGCACCACGGACCTCAAAACTGAAAACTGCTTAGAGCATTATGGTATTTTATGCATAAGAATGCTCCAGGGATCAATGGGCACCAAAACCCAAAAGTCTTATTTTGGCACAAAAATTAGACCATGTGCCGAAAATCGACCACGGGCACCAAAAATGGACCACGGGGCACCACGGACCTCAAAAGTGAAAAGTGCTCCGAGCTTTTTGGTATTTTATGCGTAAGAATACTCAGGGATCAATAAGCACCGAAACCCAAAAGTATTATTTTGGCACGAAAATTGGACAATATGCCGAAAATGCACCACAGGCACCAAAATTGGACCACGGGACACCACGGACCTCAAAACTGAAAAGTGCTCAGAGCATAATGGTTTTTTATGCATAAGAATGCACCGCGGATCACGGGGAACCAAAACCCAAAAGTCTTATTTTGGCACGAAAATTACACCATGTGCGGAAAATGCACCACGGGCACCAAATTTGGACCACGGGGCACTACGTACCTCAAAACCAAAAAGTGCTCCGAGTAAGATGGTTTTTTATGCATAAGAATGAACCAGGGATAACGGGGCACCAAAACCCAAAAGTCAGATTTTGGCACGAAAATTGCACCATTTGCCAAAAAAGCACCACGTGGTTCGAAAATTGGACCACTGGACACCACGGACCTCAAAACCTAAAAGTGTTCCGAGCATGATAGTTTTTTATGCATAAGAATGCACTAGGGATAACGGAGCACCAAAAATCAAAAGTCTTATATTGGCACGAAAATTAAACCACGTGGCAAAAAATGCACCACGAGCACCAAAATTGGACCACGGGGCACCATGGACCTCAAAACTGAAAAGTGCTCTGAGCATTATGGTTTTTTATGCATAAGAATGCTCCAGGGATCACGGGGCACCAAAATCCAAAAGTCTTATTTTGGCACAGAAATTGCACTATGTGCCGAAAATTCACCACGGGCACCAAAATTGGACCACGGGGGACCACGAACCTCAAAACTGAAAAGTGCTTCGAGCATTATGGTTATTTATGCGTAAGAATGCACCAGGGATCACGGGGAACCAAAACCCAAAAGTCTTATTTTCGGACGAAAATTGCACAAATGGCCGAAAATGCACCACCGGCACCAAAATTGTACCACGGGGCACCACAGACCTCAAAACTGAAAAGTGCTCCAAGCGTTATAGTTTTTTATGCATAACAATACACTAGGGATCACGGGGCACCAATACCCAAAAGTCTTATTTTCGCACAAAAATTACGCAATGGGCCGGAAATGCACTACTGGCACCAAAATTGGACCACGGGGGACCACGAACCTCAAAACATAAAAGTGCTCCGAGCATTATGGTTATTTATGCGTAAGAATGCACCAGGGATCATGGGTACCAAAACCCAAAAGTCTTATTTTCGGACGAAAATTGCACAAATGGCCAAAAATGCACCACCGGCACCAAAATTGTACCACGGGGCACCACAGACCTCAAAACTGAAAAGTGCTCCAAGCGTTATAGTTTTTTATGCATAACAATACACTAGGGATCACGGGGCACCAATACCCAAAAGTCTTATTTTCGCACGAAAATTGCGCAATGGGCCGAAAATGCACTACTGGCACCAAAATTGGACCACGGGGGACCCCGAACCTCAAAACTGAAAAATGCTCCGAGCGTTATGGTTATTTATACGTAAGAATGCACCAGGGATCATGGGGCACCAAAACCCAAAAGTCTTATTTTTAGACGAAAATTGCACAAATGGGTGAAAATGCACCACCGACACCAAAATTGGACCACGAGGCACCACGAACCTCAACATTGAAAAGTGCTCTGAGAATTATGGTTTTTTATGCCTAAGAATGCCCCAACGATCACTGGGCACAAAAATCTAAAAGTCTTATTTTGTCGCGGAAATTGCACCATAGGCCAAAAATGCACCACGGGGCACCAAAATATGACTACTGGACACGGCGAACCTCAAAATTGAAAAGTCCTCTGAGCATTATTGTTTTTTATGTATAAGAATGCACCAGGGATCATGGGGCACCAAAACCCAAAAGTCTTATTTTGGCACGACAGTTGCATTATGTGCCGAAAATGCACCACGGGCAACAAAATTTCACCACGGGGCACCACGGACCTCAAACCTGAAAAGTGCTCCAAGCATTAGATTTTTTATGCATAAGAATGCACCATGGATCATGGGGCACCAATACCCAAACGTGTTATTTTCGCACGAAAATTGCACAAATGGCAGAAAATGCACCACCGGCACCAAATTTGGATGACGGGGCACCACGGACAGAAAAACTGAAAAGTGCTACAAGCATTATGGTTTTTTATGCATAAGAATGCTCCAGGGATCACGAGGCACCAAAACCGAAAGGTGTTATATTCGCACTAAAATTGCACAATGGGTCGGAAATGCACCACAGCCACCAAAATTGGACCACGGAGCACCACATACCTCAAAACTGAAAAGTGCTCAGAGCATTATGCTTTTTTATGCATAAGGGTGCACCAGGGATCATGGAGCACCAAAACCCAAAAGTCTTATTTTGGCACGAAAATTTCACCATGTGTTGAAAATTCACCACAAGCACCAAAATTGGACCACGGGGCACCATGGACCTCAAAACTGAAAAGTGCTCAGAGCATTATGGTTTTTTATGCATAAGGGTGCACCAGTGATCATGGAGCACCAAAACCCAAAAGTCTTATTTTGGCACAAAAATTTCACCATGTGTTGAAAATTCACCACAAGCACCAAAATTGGACCACGGGGCACCATGGACCTCAAAACTGAAAAGTGTTCCGAGCATTACCGTTTTTTATGTATAAGAATCAACCAGGGATCACGGGGCACCAAAACCCAGAAAGTCATATTTTCGCACAAAAATTGCACAATGAAAAGTGCTCCAAGCATTATGGATTGTTATGCATAAGGATGCACCAGGGATCACGGGGCAGGGATCACGGGGCACCAAAACCTAATAGTCTTATTTTGGCACGAAATTTGCACCATGTGCCGAAAATTCACTACGGACACCTAAATTGCACCACCGGGCACCACGAACCTCCAAACTGAAAAGTGCTCCGAGCATTATGGTTTTTTATGCATAAGAATGCACCAGGGATCATGGGGCATGAAAACCCAAAAGTTTTATTTTAGCACGAAAATTGTACAAATGGTCGAAAATGCACCACCGGCACCAAAATTGGACCACGGGGCACCACGGACCTCAAAACTGAAAAGGGTTTCAAGCTTTATGGTTTTGTATGCAGAAGAATGCACCAGGGATCACGTGGCACCAAAAACCAAAAGTCTTATTTTCGCACGAAAATTGTACAAATTGCCGAAAATGCTCCATCGGCACCAAAATTGGACCACTGGGCACAACGGATCTCAAAACTGAAAAGTGCTCTTAGCATGATGGTTTTTTATGCATAAGAATGCTCCAGGGATCATGGGGCACCAAAACCCAAAAGTCTTATTTTCCGACTAAAATTGTACAAATGGCCGAAAATGTACCACCGACACCAAAATTGGACCACCGAGCACCTCGGACCTCAAAACTGAAAAGTTCTCTAAGCATGATGGTTTTTTATGCATAAGAATGCACCAGGGATCACGGGGCAACAAAACCCAAACTCTTTTTTTCCCACAAAAATTGCACAATGGGCCGAAAAGGCACCTCCGGCACCAAAATTGGACCACGGGGCACCTCGGACCTCAAAACTGAAAAGTACTTTGAGCGTTATGGTTGTTTATGCATAAGAATGCACCAGGGATAATGGGGCGCCGAAACCCAAAAGTCTTATTTTTGAACGAAGATTGTACAATGGACCGAAAATGCGCGACGGGCACCAAAATCTGTCCACGGGGAACCTCGGACCTCAAAACTAAAAAGTGATCTGAGCATTATAATTTTTCATGCAAAAGAATACACCAGGGATCACGGGGCACCAAAACACAAAAGTCTTATTTTGGCACGAAAATTGAACAAATGGCCGAAAATGCTCCATCGACACCAAAATGGGACCACCGGGCACCACAGACCTTAAAACTGAAAAGTGCTTCGCACATGATGGTTTTTTATGCATAAGAATGCACCAGGGATCACAGGGCACCAAAACCCAAAAGTCTTATTTTCCCACGAAAATTGCACAAATGGCCGAAAATGGACCACTGACACGAAAATTGGACCACAGGGTACCTCGGACCTCAAAACTGAAAGGTTCTTTGAGCATTATGGTTTTTTATGCATAAGAATGCACCAAGGATCACGAGACACCAAAACCCAAAAGTCTTTTTTTCGCACAAAAATTGCACAATGGGCCGAAAAGGCACCTCCGGCACCAAAATTGGACCACGGGGCACCTTGGACCTCAAAACTGAAAAGTGCTATGAGCATTATGGTTTTTTATGCATAAGAATGCACCAAGGATCATGGGACACCAAAACACAAAAGTCTTATTTTGGCACGAAAATTGCACAAATGGCCGAAAATGCTCCATCGGCACCAAAATTGGACCACCGGGCACCACGGACCTCAAAACTGAAAAGTGCTCTATGCATGATGGTTTTTTATGCATAAGAATGCACCAGGGATCACGGGGCACCAAAACGCAAAAGTCTTATTTTCCCACTAAAATTGCACAAATGGCCAAAATGGAGCACCAGCACCAAAATTGGACCACGGGGCACCTCAAACCTCAAAACTGAAAAGTCCACAAAGCATTATGATTTTTTATGCATAAGAATGCACCAGGGATCACGGGGCACCAAAATCCAAAAGGCTTATTTTCGCACGAAAATTGCAGAAATGGCAAAAAATCCAACACCGGAACCAAAATTGGACCACGAGGCACCACGAACCTCAAAATTGAAAAGTGTTCCGAGCATTATGGTTCTTTATGCATAAGAATGCACCAGTCATCATGGGGCACCAAAACCCAAAAGGCTTATTTTCGCACGAAAATCGTACGAATGGCAAAAAATGCAACACCGGATTTTGGACCACGAGGCACCACGGACCTCAAAATTGAAAAGTGTTCTGAGCGTTATGGTTCTTTATGCATAAGAATGCACCATGGATCACAGGGCACTAAAACCCAAAAAACTTTTTTTCGCACGAAAATTGCACAAATGGCCGAAAATGCACTACCGACACCAAAATTGGACCACGGGGAACCACAAAGCTCAAATAAAAAAAGTCTTCTGAGCATTATGATTTTATGCATAAGAATGCCCCAGGGATCACGGGGTACCAAAACCCAAAAGTCTTATTTTCGCATGAAAATTGCACAAATGGCTTTAAATGCACCACCGACACCAAAATTGGACCATGGGGCACCACACACTTTAAAACTGAAAAGAGTTCCAAGCATTATGGTTTTTTATGCATAAGAATGCACCAGGGATCGCTGGGCACCAAAACCCAAAAGTCTTAGCTTCGCATGAAAATTGCACAAATTTCAGAAAATGTACCATGGGCACCAAAATTGGACCACGGGGCACCTTGGACCTCAAAACTGAAAAGTGGTCTGAGCATTATGGTTTTATATTTATAAGAATGCACCAGGAACCCGGGGCACAAAAACCCAAAAGTCTTACTTTCGCACGAAAATTGCACAAATGGCCGAAAATGCTCCATTGGCACCAAAATTGGACCACCGGGCACAACGGACCTCAAAACTGGAAAGTGCTCTGAGCATTGTGGTTTTTTATGGACAAGAATGCACCAGGGATCGCGGGGAACCAAAACCCAAAAGTCTTATTTTCTCATGAAAATTGCACAAATGGAAGAAAATGTACCACAGGCACAAAAATTGGATCACGGGGCACCTCGGACCTCAAAACTGAAAAGTGCTCCTAGCATTATGGTTTTTTATGCATAAGAATTCACCAGGGATCACGGGGCACCAAAATCCAAAAGTCTTATTTTCGCATCAAGATTTCACAATGTGCCGACAATGCAGCACCGGCACCAAAATTAGACGACGGGGCACCTCGGACCTCAAAACTGAAAAGTGCTCCGAGCATTGTGGTTTTTTATGCATAAGAATGCACTAGGGATAACGGGGCACTAAAACCCAAAAGTCTTATTTTCGCACGAAAATTGCACAAATCGCCGAAAACGTACCACGGGTACCAAAATTGGACCACGGGGCACCACGGACCTCAAAACTGAAAAGTGCTCCGAGCATGATGGTTTTTTATGCATAAGAATGCACCAAGAATCACGGGGCACCAAAATCCGAAAGTCTTATTTTCGCACGAAAATTGCACAAATGGCCGAAAATACACCACCAGCACCAAAATGGGACAACAGGGCACCTTGGACCTCAAAACTGAAAGGTTCTCCAAGAATTATGGTTTTTTATGCAAAAGAATGCACCAGGGATCATGGGGCACCAAAACCCAAAAGTCTTTTTTTCGTACGAAAATTGCACAGTGGGCCGAAAATGCAACACTGGCACCCAAATTCGACCACGGTGCACCTCGAACCCCAAAACTGAAAAGTACTCCGAGCTTTGTGGTTTTTTATGGATAAGAATGCACCAGGGATCACGGGGAACCAAAACCCAAAAGTCTTATTTTCGCATGAAAATTGCACAAATGGCCCAAAATGTACCACGACCACAAAAATTGGATCACGGGGCACCTCAGACCTCAAAACTGAAAAGTGCTCCTAGCATTATGGTTTTTTATGAATAAGATGCACCAGGGATTACGGGGCACCAAAACCCAAAAGTCTTATTTTCGCACGAAGATGCACAATGGGCCGAAAATGCACCACCGGCACTAAAATTGGACCACGGGGCACCTCGGACCTCAAAACTGAAAAGTGCTCCGAGCATTATGGTTTTTTATGCATAAGAATGCACAAGGGTTCATGGGGCACCAAAACCCAAAAGTCTTATTTTCGCACGAAAATTGTACAAATGGCCGAAAATGCACCATCGGTACCAAAATTGGACCACGGGGCACCTCGGACCTCAAATCTGAAAAGTGCTTCGAGCATTATTGTTTTTTATGCATAAGAATGCACCAGGGATAACGGGGCACCAAAACCCAAAAGTCTTATTTTTGCACGAAAATTGAACAACGGGCGGAAAATGCACCACGGGCAACAAAATTGGACCACTGGGCACCTCGGACCTCAAAACTAAAAAGTGCTCCGAGCATTATGGTTTTTTATGCATGAGAATACACCAGGGATCACGGGGCACCAAAACCCAAAAGTTTTATTTTCACACGAAAATTGCACAAATGGCCGAAAATGCACAACCGGCACCAAAATTGGACCACGGGGCACCTTGGAACTCAAAATTGAAAGGTTCTCCAAGCATTAGGGATTTTTATGCATAAGAATGCACCAGCGATCACGGGTCCCCAAAACCCAAAACTCTTATTTTCGCACGAAAATTACAAAATGGGCAGAAATTGCACCATGGGCACATAATTGGACCACGGGGCACCTCGGACCTCAAAACTGAAAAGTGCTCCGAGCATTCAGGTTTTTTATGCATAAGAATGCTCCAGGGATCACGGGGCACCAAACCCCAAAACTCTTATTTTTGCCCGAAAATTGCACAATGGGCGGAAAATGCACCACTGGCACCAAAATTGAACCACGGGGCACCTCGGACCTCAAAACTGAAAAGTTCTCTGAGTATTATTGTTTTTTATGCATAAGAATGCACCAGAGATCATGGGGCACCAAAACCCAAAAGTCTTATTTTCGCACGAAAATTCCACAAATGGCCGAAAATGTACCACGAGCACCAAAATTGGACCACGGGGCACCTCGGACCTCAAAACTGAAAAGTGCTCTGGGCATTATGATTTTTTATGGTTAAGAATGCACTATGGATCACGGGGAACCAACACCCAAAAGTCTTTTTTTTCGCACTAAATTGCACAATGGGCCGAAAATGCAACACGGGCACCAAAATTCGTCCACAGGGCACCTCGAACCTCAAAACTGAAAAGTTCTCCGAGCATTGTGGTTTTTTACGGATAAGAATGCACCAGGGCTCAAGGGAACCAAAACCCAAATGTCTTATTTTCGCATGAAAATTGCAGAAGTGGACGAAAATGTACCACGGGAACAAAAATTCGATCACGGGGAACCTCGGACGTCAAAACTTAAAAGTGCTCATAGCATTATGGTTTTTTATGCATTGGAATGCACCAGGGATCGCGGGGCACCAACACCCAAAAGTCTTATTTTCGCACGAAGATTGCACAATGTGCCGACAATGCACAACCGGCACCAAAATTGGACCACGGGGCACCTCGGACCTCAAAACTGAAAAGTGCTCCGAGCTTTGCGGATTTTATGCATAAGAATGCTCCAGGGATCACGGGGCACCAAAACCCAAAACTCTTATTTTCGCCTGAAAATTGCACAATGGGCGGAAAATGCACCACAGGCACCAAAATTGGACCACGGGGCACCTCGGACCTCAAAACTGAAAAGTTCTTTGAGTATTATTGTTTTTTATGCATAAGAATGAACCAGAGATCATGGGGCACCAAAACCCAAAAGTCTTATTTTCGTACGAAAATTCCACAAATGGCCGAAAATGTACCACGAGCACCAAAATTGGACCACGGGGCACCTCGGACCTCAAAACTGAAAAGTGCTCTGGGCATTATGATTTTTTATGGTTAAGAATGCACTATGGATCACGAGGAACCAACACCCAAAAGTCTTTTTTTCGCACTAAATTGCACAATGGGCCGAAAATGCAACACGGGCACCAAAATTCGTCCACAGGGCACCTCGAACCTCAAAACTGAAAAGTTCTCCGAGTATTGTGGTTTTTTACGGATAAGAATGCACCAGGGCTCAAGGGAACCAAAACCCAAATGTCTTATTTTCGCGTGAAAATTGCACAAATGGACGAAAATGTACCACGGGAACAAAAATTCGATCACAGGGAACCTCGGACGTCAAAACTTAAAAGTGCTCATAGCATTATGGTTTTTTATGCATTAGAATGCACCAGGGATCGCGCGGCACCAACACCCAAAAGTCTTATTTTCGCACGAAGATTGCATAATGTGCTGACAATGCACCACCGGCACCAAAATTGGACCACGGGGAACGTCGGACCTCAAAACTGAAAAGTGCTCCGAGCATTGCGGATTTTATGCATAAGAATGCACCATGGTTCATGGGGCACCAAAATCTGAAAGTCTTATTTTCGCACGAAAATTGCACAAATGGCCGAAAATGCACCATCAGCACCAAAATTGGATCACGGGGCACCTTGGACCTCAAAACTGAAAGGTTCTCCAAGCATTATGGTTTTTTATGCATAAGAATGCACCAGGGATCAAGGGGAACCAAAACCCAAAAGTCTTTTTTTCGCACGAAAATTGCACAATGGGCCGAAAATGCAACACGGGCACCAAAATTCAACCACGGGGAACCTCGGACCTCAAAACTGAAAAGTGCTCCGAGCATTGTGGTTTTTAATGGATAAGAATGCACCAGGGATCACGGGGAACCAAAACCAAAAAGTCTTATTTTCGCACGAAAATTGCACAATGGGCAGAAAATGCACCACGGGCACCAATATTGGACCACGGGGCACCTCGGACCTCAAAACTGAAAGTCCTCCGAGCATTATGGTTTTTTATGGATAAGAATGCACCCGGGATGACAGGGAACCAAAACCCAAAAGTCTTATTTTCGCACAAAAATTGCACAAAAGGCCGAAAATGCACCACTGACACCAAAATTGGACCACGGGGTACGACGGACCTCAAAACTGAAGAGTGCTCCAAGCATGATGGTTTTTTATGCATAAGAATGCAGCATGGATCACGGGGCACCAAAATCCAACAGTCTTAGTTTCGCACAAAAATTGAACAAATGGCCAAAAATGCACCATTGGCATCAAAATTGGACCACGGGGCACCTCGGACCTCAAATCTGAAAAGTCCTCCGAGCATTATGATTTTTTATGGATAAGAATGCACTAGGGATCACGGGGAACCAAAACCCAAAAGTCTTATTTTCGCACGAAAATTGCACAATGGGCGGAAAATGCACCACGGGCACCAATATTGGAGCACGGGGCACCTCGGACCTCAAAACTGAAAGTTCTCTGAGAATTATTGTTTTTTATGGATAAGAATGCACCATGGATCACGGGGAACCAAAACCCAAAAGTATTATTTTCGTACGAAAATTGCACAAATGGCCGAAAATGCACCATCGGCACCAAAATTGGACCACGGGGCACCTCGAACCTCAAAACTGAAAAGTGCTTTGAGCATTGTTCTTTTTTATGCATAAGAATGCACCAGGAATAACGGGGCACCAAAACCCAAAAGTCTTATTTTCGCACGAAAATTGCACAATGGGCGGAAAATGCACCACGGGCACCAAAATTGGACCACGGGGCACCTCGGACCTCAAAATTGAAAAGTGCTCCAAGCATTATGGTTTTTTATGCATAAGAATGCACTAGGGATCATGGGGCACCAAAACCCAAAAGTCTTATTTTCGCACAAAAATTCCACAAATGGCCGAAAATGTACCATGAGCACCAAAATTGGACCACCGGGAACCTCGGACCTCAAAACAGAAAAGTGCTCTGAGCATTATGGTTTTTTATGCATTAGAATGCACCAGGGATCACGGGGCACCAAAATCCAAAAGTCTTATTTTCGCATGAAAATTGCACAAATGGCCGAAAATGCACCACCGACAACAAAATTGAACCACGGGGTACGACGGACCTGAAAACTGAAAAGTGCTCCGAGCATGATGGTTTTTTATGCATAAGAATGCAGCATGGATGACGGGACACCAAAATCCAAGAGTCTTAGTTTCGCACAAAAATTGAACAAATGGCCGAAACTGCACCACCGGCACCAAAATTGGATTACGGGGTACCTCGGACCTCAAAACTGAAAAGTCCTCCGAGCATTATGATTTTTTATGGATATGAATGCACGAGGGATCACGGGGAACCAAAACCAAAAAGTCTTATTTTCTCACGAAAATTGCACAATGGGCGGAAAATGCACCACGGGCACCAATATTGGACCACGGGGCACCTCGGACCTCAAAACTGAAAGTCCTCCGAGCATTATGGTTTTTTATGGATAAGAATGCACCCGGGATGACAGGGAACCAAAACCCAAAAGTCTTATTTTCGCACAAAAATTGCACAAAAGGCCGAAAATGCACCACTGACACCAAAATTGGACCACGGGGTACGACGGACCTCAAAACTGAAGAGTGCTCCAAGCATGATGGTTTTTTATGCATAAGAATGCAGCATGGATCACGGGGCACCAAAATCCAACAGTCTTAGTTTCGCACAAAAATTGAACAAATGGCCAAAAATGCACCATTGGCATCAAAATTGGACCACGGGGCACCTCGGACCTCAAATCTGAAAAGTCCTCCGAGCATTATGATTTTTTATGGATAAGAATGCACTAGGGATCACGGGGAACCAAAACCCAAAAGTCTTATTTTCGCACGAAAATTGCACAATGGGCGGAAAATGCACCACGGGCACCAATATTGGAGCACGGGGCACCTCGGACCTCAAAACTGAAAGTTCTCCGAGAATTATTGTTTTTTATGGATAAGAATGCACCATGGATCACGGGGAACCAAAACCCAAAAGTATTATTTTCGTACGAAAATTGCACAAATGGCCGAAAATGCACCATCGGCACCAAAATTGGACCACGGGGCACCTCGAACCTCAAAACTGAAAAGTGCTTTGAGCATTGTTCTTTTTTATGCATAAGAATGCACCAGGAATAACGGGGCACCAAAACCCAAAAGTCTTATTTTCGCACGAAAATTGCACAATGGGCGGAAAATGCACCACGGACACCAAAATTGGACCACGGGGCACCTCGGACCTCAAAATTGAAAAGTGCTCCAAGCATTATGGTTTTTTATGCATAAGAATGCACTAGGGATCATGGGGCACCAAAACCCAAAAGTCTTATTTTCGCACAAAAATTCCACAAATGGCCGAAAATGTACCATGAGCACCAAAATTGGACCACCGGGAACCTCGGACCTCAAAACAGAAAAGTGCTCTGAGCATTATGGTTTTTTATGCATTAGAATGCACCAGGGATCACGGGGCACCAAAATCCAAAAGTCTTATTTTCGCATGAAAATTGCACAAATGGCCGAAAATGCACCACCGACAACAAAATTGAACCACGGGGTACGACGGACCTGAAAACTGAAAAGTGCTCCGAGCATGATGGTTTTTTATGCATATGAATGCAGCATGGATGACGGGACACCAAAATCCAAGAGTCTTAGTTTCGCACAAAAATTGAACAAATGGCCGAAACTGCACCACCGGCACCAAAATTGGATTACGGGGTACCTCGGACCTCAAAACTGAAAAGTCCTCCGAGCATTATGATTTTTTATGGATATGAATGCACGAGGGATCACGGGGAACCAAAACCAAAAAGTCTTATTTTCTCACGAAAATTGCACAATGGGCGGAAAATGCACCACGGGCACCAATATTGGACCACGGGGTACCTCGGACCTCAAAACTGAAAGTCCTCCGAGCATTATGTTTTTTATGTATAAGAATGCACCAGGGATCACGGGGAACCAAAACCCAAAAGTCTTATTTTCGCACAAAAATTGCACAAATAGCCGAAAATGCACCACCGACACCAAAATTGGACCACGGGGTACGACGGACCTCAAAACTGAAAAGTGCTCCGAACATGATGGTTTTTTGTGCATAAGAATGCAGCAGGGATCACGGGGCACCAAAACCGAAAAGTCTTATTTTCACATGCAAATTGCACAAATGGCCGAAAATACACCACCGACACCAAAATTGAACCACGGGCAGCACAGACCTTAAAACAGAAAAGAGTTCCAAGCATTATGGTTTTTTCTATATAAGAATGCACCAGGAATCACGGGGCACCAAAACCCAAAAGTTTTATTTTCGCACGAAAATTGCACAATAGGCCGAAAATGCACCACGGACACCAAAATTGAAAAGTGCTTTGAGCATTATGGTTTTTTATGGATAAGAAAGCACAAGGGATAACGGGGCACCAATACCCAAAAGTCTTATTTTCGCACGAAAATTGAACAAATTGGCGAAAATGTACCAAGGGCACCAAAATTTGACCACGGGGCACCTCAGACCTCAAAGTTGAAAAGTGCTCCATTATGGTTTTTTATGCATAAGAATGCAACAGGGTTCACGGGGCACCGAAACCCAAAAGTCTTATTTTTGCACGAAAATTACACAATGGGCCGAAAATGCACCACGGGCACCAAAATTGCAAAATGGGGCACCTCGGACCTCAAAACTGAAATGTGCTATGAGCATTATGGTTTTTTATTCGTAAGAATGCACCAGGGTTAACGAGGCACCAAAAACCAAAAGTCTTATTTTCGCACGAAAATTGCACAAATGGCTGAAAATGCACTACTGGCACCAAAATTGTTCCACGAGGCACCACGGACCTCAAAACTGATAAGTGTTCCAAGCATTACGGTTTTTTATGCATAAGAATGCACTAGGGATCATGGGGCACCAAAATCCAAAAGTCTTATTTTTGCACGAATATTGCACAAACGACCGAAAATGAACCACGGGCACCAAAATTTGGCCACGGGGCACCTCGGACCTCAAAACTGGAAAGTTCTCCGAGCATTGTGGTTTTTTATGCATAAGAATGCACAAGGGATCACAGGGCACCAAAACCCAAAAGTCTTATTTTCGCATGAAAATTGTACAAATGGCAGAAAATGCACCATCGGCACCAAAATTGGACCACGGGGCACCACGAACCTGAAAACTGAAAAGTGTGTTGAGCATTATGGTTTTTTATGCATAAGAATGCACCATGGATTACGGGGCACCAAAACCCAAAAGTCTTATTTTCGCACTAAGATTGCACAATGGGCCGAAAATGAACAACGGGCACAAAAATTGGACCACGGTGCACCTCGGACCTCAAAACTGAAAAGTGCTTCGAACATTATGGTTTTTTATGCATAAGAATGCACCAGGGATCACGGGCCACCAAAACCCAAAAGTCTTATTTTCACATGAAAATTGCACAAATGGCCGAAAATGCACCACCGACACAAAAATTGGACCACGGGGAAGCACGGACCTTAAAACTTAAAAGAGTTCCAAGCATTATGGTATTTTATACATATGAATGCACCAGGGATCACGAGGCACCACAACCCAAAAGTCTTATTTTCACACGAAAATTGCACAATGCGACGAAAATGCACCACGGGCACCAAAATTGAAAAGTACTCTGAGCATTATGGTTTTTTTATGGATAAGAAAGCACCAGGGATCACGCGGCACTAATACCCAAAAGTCTTATTTTTGCACGAAAATTGCACAAAAGGCCGAAAATGCACCACTGACACCAAAATTGGACCACGGGGTACCTCGGACCTTAAAAATGAAAAGTGCTCCAAGCATTATGGTTTTTTATGCATAAGAATGCACTAGGGATCATGGGGCACGAAAACCTAAAAGTCTTATTTTCGCACAAAAATTGAACAAATGGCCGAAACTGCACCACCGGCACCAAAATTGGATTACGGGCACCTCGGACCTCAAAATTGAAAAGTCCTCTGAGCATTATGATTTTTTATGGATATGAATGCACCAGGGATCACGGGGAACCAAAACCCAAAAGTCTTATTTTCTCGCGAAAATTGCACAATGGGCGGAAAATGCACCACGGGCACCAATATTGGACCACGGGATACCTCGGACCTCAAAACTGAAAGTCCTCCGAGCATTATGGTTTTTTATGGATAACAATGCACCAAGGATCACGGGGAACCAATACCCAAAATTCTTATTTTCGCACGAAAATTGCACAAAAGGCCGAAAATGCACCACCAGCACCAATATTGGACCACGGGGTACGACGGACCTCAAAACTGAAAAGTGCTCTGAACATGATGGTTTTTTGTGCATAAGAATGCAGCAGGGATCACGGGGCACCAAAACCGAAAAGTCTTATTTTCGCATGAAAATTGCACAAATGGCCGAAAATGCACCACCGACAACAAAATTGAACCATGGGGTACGACGAACCTCAAAACTGAAAAGTGCTCCGAGCATGATGGTTTTTTATGCATAAGAATGCGGCATGGATCACGGGGCACCAAAATCCAAGAGTATTAGTTTCGCACAAAAATTGAATAAATGGCCGAAACTGCACCACCGACACCAAAATTGGATTACGGGCACCTCGGACCTCAAAACGTAAAAGTCCTCCGAGCATTATGATTTTTTATGGATATGAATGCACTAGGGATCACGGGGAACCAAAACCCAAAAGTCTTATTTTCTCACGAAAATTGCACAATAGGCGGAAAATGCACCACGGGCACCAATATTGGACCACGGGGTACCTCGGACCTCAAAACTGAAAGTCCTCCGAGCATTATGGTTTTTTATGGATAAGAATGCACCAAGGATCACGGGGAACCAATACCCAAAAGTCTTATTTTCGCACGAAAATTGCACAAAAGGCTGAAAATGCACCACCGGCACCAAAATTGGACCACGGGGTACGACGGACCTCAAAACTGAAAAGTGCTTTGAACATGATGGTTTTTTGTGCATAAGAATGCAGCAGGGATCACGGGGCACCAAAATCGAAAAGTCTTATTTTCACAAGCAAATTGCACAAATGGCCGAAAATGCACCACCAACACCAAAATTGAACCACGGGGTAGCACGGACCTTAAAACAAAAAAGAGTTCCAAGCATTATGGTTTTTTCTATATAAGAATGCACCAGGAATCACGGGGCACCAAAACCCAAAAGTCTTATTTTCGCACGAAAATGCACCACGGGCACCAAAACTGAAAAGTGCTCTGAGCATTATGGTTTTTTATGGATAAGAAAGCAAAAGGGATCACGGGGCACCAATACCCAACAGTCTTATTTTCGCACGAAAATTGCACAAATGGGCGAAAATGTACCAAGGGCACCAAAATTTGACCACGGGTCACCTCGGACCTCAAAGTTGAAAAGTGCTCCGAGCATTATGGTTTTTTATGCATGAGAATGCAACAGGGTTCACGGGGCACCAAAACCCAAAAGTCTTATTTTCGCACGAAAATTACACAATGGGCCGAAAATGTACCACGGGCACCAAAATTGCAACATGGGGCACCTCGGACCTCAAAACTGAAAAGTGCTATGAGCATTATGGTTTTTTATTCGTAAGAATGCACCAGTGTTAACGAGGCACCAAAAGCCAAAAGTCTTATTTTCGCACGAAAATTGCACAAATGGCTGAAAATGCACCACTGGCACGAAAATTGGACCACGAGGCACCACGGACCACAAAACTGAAAAGTGTTCCAAGCATTACGGTTTTTTATGCATAAGAATGCACCAGGGATCATGGGGCACCAAAACCCAAAAGTCTTATTTTCGCACAAAAATTGCACAAACGACCGAAAATGAACCACGGGCACCAAAATTTGGCCACAGGGCACCTCGGACCACAAAACTAGAAAGTTCTCCGAGCATTGTGGTTTTTTATGCATAAGAATGCACCAGGGATCACAGGGCACCAAAACCCAAAAGTCTTATTTTCGCACGAAAATTGTACAAATGGCCGAAAATGCACCACCGACACAAAAATTGGACCACGGGGCACCATGAACCTGAAAACTGAAAAGCGTGTTGAGCATTATGGTTTTTTATGCATAAGAATGCACCAGGGATTATGGGGCACCAAAACCCAAAAGTCTTATTTTCGCACTAAGATTGCACAATGGGCCGAAAATGAACAACGGGCACAAAAATTGGACCACGGTGCACCTCGGACCGCAAAACTGAAAAGTGCTTTGAACATTATGGTTTTTTATGCATAAGAATGCACCGGGGATCACGGGCCACCAAAACCCAAAAGTCTTATTTTCACATGAAAATTGCACAAATGGCCGAAAATGCACCACCAACACCAAAATTGGACCACGGGGCAGCACAGACCTTAAAACTGAAAAGAGTTCCAAGCATTATGGTTTTTTATACATATGAATGCACCAGGGATCACGAGCCACCAAAACCCAAAAGTCTTATTTTCGCATGAAAATTGCAAAATGCGACGAAAATGCACCACGGGCCCCAAAATTGAAAAGTACTCTGAGCATTATGGTTTTTTATCGATAAGAAAGCACCAGGGATCACGCGGCACCAATACCCAAAAGTCTTATTTTCGCACGAAAATTGCACAAATGGGCGAAAATGTACCACGGGGACCAAAATTTGACCACGGGGCACCTCGGACCTCAAAACTTAAAAGTGCTCCGAGCATTATGGTTTTTTATGCGTGAGAATGCAACAGGGATCACGGGGCACCAAAACCCAAAAGTCTTATTTTCGCACGAAAATTGCACAATGGGCCGAAAATGCACCATGGGCAATAAAATTTGGCCACGGGGCACCTCGGACCTCAAAACTGGAAAGTTCTCCGAGCATTATGGTTTTTTATGCATGAGAATGCAACAGTGATCACGGGGCACCAAAACCAAAAAGTCTTATTTTCACACGAAAATTGCACAATGGGTCAAAAATGCACCACGGGCACCAAAATTGGAACATGAGGCACCTCGAACCTCAAAACTAAAAAGTGCTATGAGCTTTATTGTTTTTTATTCATAAGAATGCACCAGGGTTAACGAGGCACCAAAAACCAAAAGTCTTATTTTCGCACGAAAATTGCACAAATGGCTGAAAATGCATCACTGGCTCCAAAATTGGACCACGAGGCACCACGGACCTGAAAATTGATATGTGTTCCGAGCATTACGGTTTTTTATGCATAAGAATGCACCAGGTATCACGGGGCAGCAAAACCCAAAAGTCTTATTTTCGCACGAAAATTGCACAAATGGCTGAAAATGCACCACTGGCACCAAAATTGGACCACGAGGCACCATAAACCTGAAAACTGAAAAGTGTTCCGAGCAGTACAGTTTTTTATGCATAAGAATGCACCAGGGGTCACAGGGTACCAAAACCCAAAAGTCTTATTTTCGCACGAAAATTGCACAATGTGCCGAAAATGAACCACGAGCACGAAAATTTGGCCACGGGGCACCTCGGACCTCAAAACTGGAAAGTTCTCCGAGCATTATGGGTTTTTATGCATGAGAATGCAACAGGGATCATGGGGCACCAAAACCAAAAAGTCTTATTTTCGCACGAAAATTGCACAATGGGTCAAAAATGCACCACGGGCACCAAAATTGGAACATGAGGCACCTCGGACCTCAAAACTGAAAAGTGCTATGAGCTTTATTGTTTTTTATTCATAAGAATGCACCAGGGTTAACGAGGCACCAAAAACCAAAAGTCTTATTTTCGCACGAAAATTGCACAAATGGCTGAAAATGCACCACTGGCTCCAAAATTGGACCACGAGGCACCATGGACCTGAAAATTGATATGTGTTCTGAGCATTACGGTTTTTTATGCATAAGAATGCACCAGGGATCACGGGGCAGCAAAACCCAAAAGTCTTATTTTCACACGAAAATTGCACAAAGGGCCGAAAATGAACCACGGGCACCAAAATTTGGCCACGGGGCACCTCGGACCTCAAAACTGGAAAGTTCTCCGAGCATTGTGGTTTTTTATGCATAAGAATGCACCAGGGATCACGGGGCACCAAAACCCAAAAGTCTTATTTTCGCACGAAAATTTCACAATGGGTTGAAAATGCACCACGGGCACCAAAATTTGACCACGGGGAACCTCGGAACTCAAAACTGGAAAGTTCTCTGGGCATTATGGTTTTTTATGCATAATAATGCGCAAGGGATCAAGGGGCACTAAAACCCAAAAGTCTAATTATCGCAAGAATATTGCACAATGGGACGAAAATGCACCAGGGCACCAAAATTGGAACACGGGGCACCTCGGACCTCAAAAATGACAAGTGCTATGAGCATTACGGTTTTTTATTCTTAAGATGCACCACAGATCACGGGGCACCAAAAACATAAAATCTTATTTTCGCACGAAAATTGCACAAATGGCTGAAAATGCACCACTAGCACCAAAATTGGACCAAGTGCACCACGAACCTCAAAACTGAAAAGTGTTCCAAGAATTATAGTTTTTTATGCATAAGAATGCACCAGGGATCATGGGTCACCAAAACCCAAAAGTCTTATTTTCGTATGAAATTGCACAATGGACCAAAAATGCACCACAGGAACCAAAATTCGACCACGGGGCACCTTGGACCTCAAAACTGAGAAGTGCTACGAAGCATTATGGTATTTTATGCATAAAAATGCACTAGGGATCACAGGGCACCAAAACCCAAAGGTCTTATTTTCGCATGAAAATTGCACAAATTGTCGAAAATGCGCCATCGACACCAAAATTGGACCACGGGACACCACGGACCTCAAAATTGAAAAGTCCTCCAGGCATTATGGTTTTTTATGCATAAGAATTCAACAGGGATCACGGGGCACCAAAATCCAAAAGTCTTCTTTCCGCACGAAAATTGTACAAATGCCGGAAAATGCACCACCGGCACAAAAATTGGACCACGGGGCACCGCAAACCTCAAAACTGAAAAGTGTGTCGAGCATTATGGTTGTTTATGCATAAGAATGAACCAGGGATTACGGGGCACCAAAACCCAAAAGTCTTATTTTTGCACTAAGATTGCACAATGGGCCGAAAATGCACAACGAGCACAAAAATTGGACCACGGTGCACCTCGGACCTCAAAACTGAAAAGTGCTTCGAAAATTATGGTTTTTTATGCATAAGAATGCACCAGGGATCATGGGGCACCAAAACCCAAAAGTCTTATTTTCACATGAAAATTGCACAAATGGCCGAAAATGCACCACCGACACCAAAATTGGACCACGGGGCAGCACGAACCTTAAAACTGAAAAGAGTTCCAAGCATTATGGTTTTTTATTCATAAGAATGCACCAGGGATCACGGGGCACCAAAACCCAAAAGTCTTATTTTCGCACGAAAATTGCACAATGGGCCGAAAATGCACCACGGGCACCAAAATTGAAAAGTGCTATGAGCATTATGGTTTTTTTATGGATAAGAAACCACCAGGGATCACGGGGCACCAATACCCAAAACTCTTATTTTCGCACGAAAATTGCACAAATGGGCGAAAATGTACCACGAGCACCAAAATTTGACCACGGGGCACCTCAAAAGTTAAAAGTGCTCCGAGCATTACGGTTTTTTATGCATAAGAATGCACCAGGGATCACGGGGCACCAAAACCCAAAAGTCTTATTTTCGCACGAAAATTTCACAATAGGCTGAAAATGCACCACGGGCACCAAAATTTGACCACGGGGAACCTCGGAACTCAAAATTGAAAAGTTCTGTGAGCATTATGGTTTGTTATGCATAATAATGTGTAAGGGATCAAGGGGCACTAAAACCCAAAAGTCTAATTTTCGTAAGAATATTGCACAATGGGACGAAAATGCACCACGGGCACCAAAATTGGAACACGGGACACCTCGGACCTCAAAACTGAAAAGTGCTGTGAGCATTATAGTTTTTTATTCATAAGAATGCACTAGGGTTAACGGGACACCAATAACCAAAAGTCTTATTTTCACACGAAAATTGCACAAATGGCTGAAAATGCACGACTGGCACCAAAATTGGACCACGAGGCACCACGAACCTCAAAATAGAAAAGTGTTTTGAGCAAGATGATTTTTCATGCATAAGAATGCACCAGGGATCAAGGGGCACCAAAACCCAAAAGTTTTATTTTCGCAAGAAAATTGCACAATAGGCCAAAAATGAACCACGGGCACCAAAATTATACCACGGGGCACCTTGGACCTCAAAACTGGAAAGTTCTCTGAGTATTATGGTTTTTTATGCATAAGAATGCACTAGGGATCACGGGGAACCAAAACCCAAAAGTATTATTTTCGTGCGAAAATTTCACAATGGGCTGAAAATGCACCAAGTGCACCAAAATTTGGCCACGGGGCACCTCGAAACTGAAAATTGCTCCAAGCATTATGGTTTTTTACACATAAGAATGCACCTGGGATCAAGGGGCACCAAAACCCAAAAGACTTATTTTCGCACGAAAATTGCACAATGGGCCGAAAATGCAAAATAAACACGAAAATTGGACCACGGGGCACCACGAACCTCAAAACTGAAAAAGAGTTCCGAGCATTATAATTTTTTTTTGCATAAGAATGCACCAGGGATCACGGGACACCAAAATCCAAAAGTCTTATTTTCGCACGAAAATTTCACAATTGGCCGAATATGCACCATCGGCACCAAAATCGAACCACGGGGCACCACAGACCTCAAAATGAAAAGTTCTCCAAGAATTATTGTTTTTTATGCATAAGAATGCACCAGGGATCACGGGGCACCAAAATCCACAAGTCTTATTTTCGCACAAAAATTGCACAATGGGCCGAAAATGCACCACGGGCACCAAAATTGGACCACAGGGCACCTCGAACCTCAAAACTGAAAAGTGCTCTGAGCATTATGGTTTTTTATGCATAAGAATGCACCAGGGATGACAGGGCACCAGAACCCAAAAATCTTATTTTCGCACGAAAATTGTACAAATGGTCGAAAATGCACCACCGGCACCAACATTGGACCACAGGGCACCACGGACCTCAAAATGGAAAAGGGTTTTGAGCTTTATGGTTTTGTATGCATAAGAATGCACCAGGGATCACGAGGCACCAAAATCCAAATGTCTTATTTTCGCACGAAAATTTCGCAAATGGCAAAAAATGCACCACCGGCACGAAAAATGGACCACGGGGCACCACGGACCTCAAAACTGAAAAGTGCTCTGACCATTATGGTTTTTTATACATAAGAATGCACCTGGGATCACGGGGCACCAAAACCCAAAAGGCTTATTTTCGCACAAAAATTTCACAAATGGCCGAAAATGCAGCAACGACACCAAAATTTGACCACGGGACACAACGGACCTCAAAACTGAAAAGTGCTCCATGCATTTTGGTTTTTTATGCATAAGAATGCACCAGGGATCATCGGGCACGAAAACCCAAAAGTTTTATTTTCGCACGATTTGTACAAATGGTCGAAAATGCACCACCGGCACCAAAATTGGACCACGGGGCACCGCGGACCTCAAAACTGAAAAGGGTTCTGAGCTTTATGGTTTTGTATGCAGAAGAATGCACCAGGGATCACGTGGCACCAAAAACCAAAAGTCTTATTTTCACACGAAAATTTCACAAATCGCCGAAAATGCACCACGGGCACCAAAATTTGACCACGGCGTACCTCGGACCTCAAAACTGGAAAGTTCTCCGAGCATTATGATTTTTAATGCATAAGAATGCACCAGGGATCACGGGGCACCAAAACCCAAAAGTCTTATTTTCGCACGAAAATTGCACAAATGGCCGAAATGCACCACCGGCACCAAAATTGGACCACGGGGCACCACGGACCTCAAAACTGAAAATTGCTCCAAGCATTATGGTTTTTTACGCATAAGAATGCACTTGGGATCAAGGGGCACCAAAACCCAAAAGACTTATTTTCGCACGAAAATTGCACAATGGGCCGAAAATGCAAAATAAACACGAAAATTGGACCACGGGGCACCACGAACCTCAAAACTGAAAAAGAGTTCCGAGCATTATAATTTTTTTTGCATAAGAACGCACCAGGGATCACGGGGCACCAAAATCCAAAAGTCTTATTTTCGTACGAAAATTTCACAATTGGCCGAATATGCACCATCGGCACCAAAATTGGACCACGGGGCACCACAGACCTCAAAATGAAAAGTGCTCCAAGAATTATGGTTTTTTATGCATAAGAATGCACCAGGGATGACGGGGCACCAAAATCCAAAAGTCTTATTTTCGCACAAAAATTGCACAATGGGCCGAAAATGCACCACGGGCACCAAAATTGGACCACAGGGCACCTCGAACCTCAAAACTGAAAAGTGCTCCGAGCATTATGGTTTTTTATGCATAAGAATGCACCAGGGATGACAGGGCACCAAAACCCAAAAGTCTTATTTTTGCACGAAAATTGTACAAATGGTCGAAAATGCACCACCGGCACCAAAATTGGACCACAGGGCACCACGGACCTCAAAACGGAAAAGGGTTTTGAGCTTTATGGTTTTGTATGCATAAGAATGCACCAGGGATCACGAGGCACCAAAATCCAAAAGTCTTATTTTCGCACGAAAATTGCGCAAATGGCAAAAAATGCACCACCGGCACGAAAATTGGACCACGGGGCACCACGGACCTGAAAACTGAAAAGTGCTCTATCCATTATGGTTTTTTATACATAAGAATGCACCTGGGATCACGGGGCACCAAAACCCAAAAGGCTTATTTTCGCACAAAAATTTCACAAATGGCCGAAATGCACCGCCGGCACCAAAATTGGACCACGGGGCACCACGGACCTCAAAACTGAAAATTGCTCCAAGCATTATGGTTTTTTACGCATAAGAATGCACCTGGGATTAGGGGGCACCAAAACCCAAAAGACTTATTTTCGCACGAAAATTGCACAATGGTGCCGGCGGTGCATTTCGTCCATTTGTGCAATTTTCGTGCGAAAATAAGACTTTTGGGTTTTGGTGCCCCATGACCCTGGTGCATTCTTATGCATTAAAAATCATAATGCTCAGAGAACTTTCCAGTTTTGAGGTCCGAGGTGCGCCGTGGTCAAATTTTGGTGCCCGTGGTGCATTTTCGGTGATTTGTGAAATTTTCGTGTGAAAATAAGACTTTTGGTTTTTGGTGCCACGTGATCCCTGGTGCATTCTTCTGCATACAAAACCATAAAGCTCGGAACCCTTTTCAGTTTTGAGGTCCGTGGTGCCCCGTGGTCCAATTTTGGTGCCGGTGGTGCATTTTCGACCATTTGTACAAATCGTGCGAAAATAAAACTTTTGGGTTTTCGTGCCCCATGATCCCTGGTGCATTCTTATGCATAAAAAACCATAATGCATGGAGCACTTTTCAGTTTTGAGGTCCGTTGTGTCCCGTGGCCAAATTTTGGAGTCGTTGTTGCATTTTCGGCCATTTGTGAAATTTTTGTGCAAAAATAAGCCTTTTGGGTTTTGGTGCCCCGTGAACCCAGGTGCATCCTTATGTATAAAAAACCATAATGGTCAGAGCACTTTTCAGTTTTGAGGTCTGTGGTGCCCCGTGGTCCAATTTTCGTGTCGGTGGTGCATTTTTTGCCATTTGCGCAATTTTCGTGCGAAAATAAGACTTTTGGATTTTGGTGCCTCGTGATCCTTGGTGCATTCTTATGCATACAAAACCATAAAGCTCAAAACCCTTTTCCGTTTTGAGGTCCGTGGTGCCCTATGGTCCAATTTTGGTGCCGGTGGTGCATTTTCGACCATTTGTACAATTTTCGTGCGAAAATAAGACTTTTGGGTTTTGGTGCCCTGTCATCCCTGGTGCATTCTTATGCATAAAAAACCGTAATGCTCAGAGCACTTTTCAGTTTTGAGGTTCGAGGTGCCCTGTGGTCCAATTTTGGTGCCCGTGGTGCATTTTAGGCCCAATGTGCAATTTTTGTGCGAAAATAAGACTTTTGGATTTTGGTGCCCCGTGATCCCTACTGCATTCTTATGCATAAAAAACCATAATTCTTGGAGCACTTTTCATTTTGAGGTCTGGGGTGCCCCGTGGTCCGATTTTGGTGCCAATGGTGCATATTCGGCCAATTGTGAAATTTTCGTGCGAAAATAAGACTTTTGGATTTTGGTGCCCCGTGATCCCTGGTGCGTTCTTATGCAAAAAAAATTATAATGCTCGGAACTCTTCTTCAGTTTTGAGGTTCGTGGTGCCCCGTGGTCCAATTTTCGTGTTTATTTTGCATTTTCGGCCCATTGTGCAATTTTCGTGCGAAAATAAGTCTTTTGGGTTTTGGTGCCCCCTGATCCCAGGTGCATGCTTATGCGTAAAAAACCATAATGCTTGGAGCAATTTTCAGTTTTGAGGTCCGTGGTTCCCCGTGGTCCAATTTTGGTGCCGGCGGTGCATTTCGGCCATTTGTGCAATTTTCGTGCGAAAATAAGACTTTTGGGTTTTGGTGCCCCGTGATCCCTGGTGCATTCTTATGCATTAAAAATCATAATGCTCGGAGAACTTTCCAGTTTTGAGGTCCGAGGTGCGTCGTGGTCAAATTTTGGTGCCATGGTGCATTTTCGGCGATTTGTGAAATTTTCGTGTGAAAATAAGACTTTTGGTTTTTGGTGCCACGTGATCCCTGGTGCATTCTTCTGCATACAAAACCATAAAGCTCGGTACCCTTTTCAGTTTTGAGGTCCGTGGTGCCCCGTGGTCCAATTTTGGTGCCGGTGGTGCATTTTCGACCATTTGTACAATTTTCGTGCGAAAATAAAACTTTTGGGTTTTCGTGCCCCATGATCCCTGGTGCATTCTTATGCATAAAAAACCATAATGCATGGAGCACTTTTCAATTTTGAGGTCCGTTCTGTCCCGTGGTCAAATTTTGGTGTCGTTGTTGCACTTTCGACCATTTGTGAAATTTTTGTGCGAAAATAAGCCTTTTGGGTTTTGGTGCCGCGTGATCCCAGGTGCATTCTTATGTATAAAAAACCATAATGGACAGAGCACTTTTCAATTTTGAGGTCTGTGGTGCCCCGTGGTCCAATTTTTGTGCCGGTGGTGCATTGTTTGCCATTTGCGCAATTTTTGTGCGAAAATAAGACTTTTGGATTTTGGTGCCTCGTGATCCCTGGTGCATTCTTATGCATACAAAACCATAAAGCTCAAAACCCTTTTCCGTTTTGAGGTCCGTGGTGCCCTGTGGTCCAATTTTGGTGCCGGTGGTGCATTTTCGTCCATTTGTACAATTTTCGTGCGAAAATAAGACTTTTGGGTTTTGGTGCCCTGTCATCCCTTGGGCATTCTTATGTATAAAAAACCATAATGCTCGGAGCACTTTTCAGTTTTGAGGTTCGAGGTGCCCTATGGTCCAATTTTGGTGCCCGTGGTGCATTTTCGACCCATTGTGCAATTTTTGTGCGAAAATAAGACTTTTGGATTTTGGTGCCGCGTGATCCCTGGTGCATTGTTATGCATAAAAAACCATAATTCTTGGAGCACTTTTCATTTTGAGGTCTGGGGTGCCCCGTGGTCCGATTTTGGTGCCGATGGTGCATATTCGGCCAATTGTGAAATTTTCGTGCGAAAATAAGACTTTTGGATTTTGGTGCCCCGTGATCCCTGGTGCATTCATATGCAAAAAAATTTATAATGCTCGGAACTCTTTTTCAGTTTTGAGGTTCGTGGTGCCCCGTGGTCCAATTTTCGTGTTTATTTTGCATTTTCGGCCAATTGTGCAATTTTCGTGCGAAAATAAGTCGTTTGGGTTTTGGTGCCCCCTGATCCCAGGTGCATTCTTATACGTAAAAAACCATAATGCTTGGAGCAATTTTCAGTTTTGAGGTCCGTGGTGCCTCGTTGTCCAATTTTGGTGCCGGCGGTGCATTTCGGCCATTTGTGCAATTTTCGTGCGAAAATAAGACTTTTGGGTTTTGGTGCCCCGTGATCCCTGGTGCATTCTTATGAATTAAAAATCATAACGCTCGGAGAACTTTCCAGTTTTGAGGTCCGAGGTACGCCGTGGTCAAATTTTGGTGCCCGTGGTGCGTTTTCGGCGATTTGTGAAATTTTCGTGTGAAAATAAGACTTTTGGTTTTTGGTGCCACGTGATCCCTGGTGCATTCTTCTGCATACAAAACCATAAAGCTCGAAACCCTTTTCAGTTTTGAGGTCCGTGGTGCCCCGTGGTCCAATTTTGGTGCCGGTGGTGCATTTTCGACCATTTGTACAATTTTCATGCGAAAATACAACTTTTGGGTTTTCGTGCCCCATGATCCCTGGTGCATTCTTATGCATAAAAAACCATAATGCATGGAGCACTTTTAAGTTTTGAGGTCTGTGGTGCCCCGTGGTACAATTTTGGTGCCGGTGGTGCATTTTTGGCCATTTGTGCAATTTTCGTCCGAAAATAAGACTTTTGGGTTTTGGTGCCCTGTCATCCCTGGTGCATTCTTATGCATAAAAAACCATAATGCTCGGAGCACTTTTAAGTTTTGAGGGTCGAGGTGCCCTGTGGTCCAATTTTGGTGCCCGTGGTGCATTTTCGGCCCATTGTGCAATTGTTGTGCGAAAATAAGACTTTTGGATTTTGGTGCCCCGTGATCCCTACTGCATTCTTATGCATAAAAAACCATAATTCTTGGAGCACTTTTCATTTTGAGGTCTGGGGTGCCCCGTGGTCCGATTTTGGTGCCGATGGTGCATATTCGGCCAATTGTGAAATTTTCGTGCGAAAATAAGACTTTTGGATTTTGGTGCCCCGTGATCCCTGGTGCGTTCTTATGCAAAAAAAATTATAATGCTCGGAACTCTTTTTCAGTTTTGAGGTTCGTAGTGCCCCGTGGTCCAATTTTCGTGTTTATTTTGCATTTTCGGCCCATTGTGCAATTTTCGTGCGAAAATAAGTCTTTTGGGTTTTGGTGCCCCCTGATCCCAGGTGCATTCTTATGCGTAAAAAACCATAATGCTTGGAGCAATTTTCAGTTTTGAGGTCAGTGGTGCCCCGTGGTCCAATTTTGGTGCCGGCGGTGCATTTCGGCCATTTGTGCAATTTTCGTGCGAAAATAAGACTTTTGGGTTTTGGTGCCCCGTGATCCCTGGTGCATTCTTATGCATTAAAAATCATAATGCTCGGAGAACTTTCCAGTTTTGAGGTCCGAGGTGCGCCGTGGTCAAATTTTGGTGCCCGTGGTGCATTTTCGGCGATTTGTGAAATTTTCGGGTGAAAATAAGACTTTTGGTTTTTGGTGCCACGTGATCCCTGGTGCATTCTTCTGCATACAAAACCATAAAGCTCGGTACCCTTTTCAGTTTTGAGGTCCGTGGTGCCCCGTGGTCCAATTTTGGTGCCGGTGGTGCATTTTCGACCATTTGTACAATTTTCGTGCGAAAATACAACTTTTGGGTTTTCGTGCCCCATGATCCCTGGTGCATTCTTATGCATAAAAAACCATAATGCATGGAGCACTTTTCAGTTTTGAGGTCCGGTGTGTCCCGTGGTCAAATTTTGGTGTCGTTGTTGCATTTTCGGCCATTTGTGAAATTTTTGTGCGAAAATAAGCCATTTGGGTTTTGGTGCCCCGTGATCCCCGGTATATTCTTATGTATAAAAAACCATAATGGACAGAGCACTTTTCAGTTTTGAGGTCCGTGGTGCCCCGTGGTCCAATTTTGGTGCCGGCGGTGCATTTCGGCCATTTGTGCAATTTTCGTGCGAAAATAAGACTTTTGGGTTTTGGTGCCCCGTGATCCCTGGTGCATTCTTATGAATTAAAAATCATAACGCTCGGAGAACTTTCCAGTTTTGAGGTCCGAGGTACGCCGTGGTCAAATTTTGGTGCCCGTGGTGCGTTTTCGGCGATTTGTGAAATTTTCGTGTGAAAATAAGACTTTTGGTTTTTGGTGCCACGTGATCCCTGGTGCATTCTTCTGCATACAAAACCATAAAGCTCGAAACCCTTTTCAGTTTTGAGGTCCGTGGTGCCCCGTGGTCCAATTTTGGTGCCGGTGGTGCATTTTCGACCATTTGTACAATTTTCATGCGAAAATACAACTTTTGGGTTTTCGTGCCCCATGATCCCTGGTGCATTCTTATGCATAAAAAACCATAATGCATGGAGCACTTTTAAGTTTTGAGGTCTGTGGTGCCCCGTGGTACAATTTTGGTGCCGGTGGTGCATTTTTGGCCATTTGTGCAATTTTCGTCCGAAAATAAGACTTTTGGGTTTTGGTGCCCTGTCATCCCTGGTGCATTCTTATGCATAAAAAACCATAATGCTCGGAGCACTTTTAAGTTTTGAGGGTCGAGGTGCCCTGTGGTCCAATTTTGGTGCCCGTGGTGCATTTTCGGCCCATTGTGCAATTGTTGTGCGAAAATAAGACTTTTGGATTTTGGTGCCCCGTGATCCCTACTGCATTCTTATGCATAAAAAACCATAATTCTTGGAGCACTTTTCATTTTGAGGTCTGGGGTGCCCCGTGGTCCGATTTTGGTGCCGATGGTGCATATTCGGCCAATTGTGAAATTTTCGTGCGAAAATAAGACTTTTGGATTTTGGTGCCCCGTGATCCCTGGTGCGTTCTTATGCAAAAAAAATTATAATGCTCGGAACTCTTTTTCAGTTTTGAGGTTCGTAGTGCCCCGTGGTCCAATTTTCGTGTTTATTTTGCATTTTCGGCCCATTGTGCAATTTTCGTGCGAAAATAAGTCTTTTGGGTTTTGGTGCCCCCTGATCCCAGGTGCATTCTTATGCGTAAAAAACCATAATGCTTGGAGCAATTTTCAGTTTTGAGGTCAGTGGTGCCCCGTGGTCCAATTTTGGTGCCGGCGGTGCATTTCGGCCATTTGTGCAATTTTCGTGCGAAAATAAGACTTTTGGGTTTTGGTGCCCCGTGATCCCTGGTGCATTCTTATGCATTAAAAATCATAATGCTCGGAGAACTTTCCAGTTTTGAGGTCCGAGGTGCGCCGTGGTCAAATTTTGGTGCCCGTGGTGCATTTTCGGCGATTTGTGAAATTTTCGGGTGAAAATAAGACTTTTGGTTTTTGGTGCCACGTGATCCCTGGTGCATTCTTCTGCATACAAAACCATAAAGCTCGGTACCCTTTTCAGTTTTGAGGTCCGTGGTGCCCCGTGGTCCAATTTTGGTGCCGGTGGTGCATTTTCGACCATTTGTACAATTTTCGTGCGAAAATACAACTTTTGGGTTTTCGTGCCCCATGATCCCTGGTGCATTCTTATGCATAAAAAACCATAATGCATGGAGCACTTTTCAGTTTTGAGGTCCGGTGTGTCCCGTGGTCAAATTTTGGTGTCGTTGTTGCATTTTCGGCCATTTGTGAAATTTTTGTGCGAAAATAAGCCATTTGGGTTTTGGTGCCCCGTGATCCCCGGTATATTCTTATGTATAAAAAACCATAATGGACAGAGCACTTTTCAGTTTTGAGGTCCGTGGTGCCCCGTGGTCCAATTTTGGTGCCGGCGGTGCATTTCGGCCATTTGTGCAATTTTCGTGCGAAAATAAGACTTTTGGGTTTTGGTGCCCCGTGATCCCTGGTGCATTCTTATGCATTAAAAATCATAATGCTCGGAGAACTTTCCAGTTTTGAGGTCCGAGGTGCGCCGTGGTCAAATTTTGGTGCCCGTGGTGCATTTTCGGCGATTTGTGAAATTTTCGGGTGAAAATAAGACTTTTGGTTTTTGGTGCCACGTGATCCCTGGTGCATTCTTCTGCATACAAAACCATAAAGCTCGGTACCCTTTTCAATTTTGAGGTCCGTGGTGCCCCGTGGTCCAATTTTGGTGCCGGTGGTGCATTTTCGACCATTTGTACAATTTTCGTGCGAAAATACAACTTTTGGGTTTTCATGCCCCATGATCCCTGGTGCATTCTTATGCATAAAAAACCATAATGCATGGAGCACTTTTCAGTTTTGAGGTCTGTGGTGCCCCGTGGTACAATTTTGGTGCCGGTGGTGCATTTTTGGCCATTTGTGCAATTTTCGTCCGAAAATAAGACTTTTGGGTTTTGGTGCCCTGTCATCCCTGGTGAATTCTTATGCATAAAAAACCATAATGCTCGGAGCACTTTTAAGTTTTGAGGTTCGAGGTGCCCTGTGGTCCAATTTTGGTGCCCGTGGTGCATTTTCGGCCCATTGTGCAATTGTTGTGCGAAAATAAGACTTTTGGATTTTGGTGCCCCGTGATCCCTACTGCATTCTTATGCATAAAAAACCATAATTCTTGGAGCACTTTTCATTTTGAGGTCTGGGGTGCCCCGTGGTCCGATTTTGGTGCCGATGGTGCATATTCGGCCAATTGTGAAATTTTCGTGCGAAAATAAGACTTTTGGATTTTGGTGCCCCGTGATCCCTGGTGCGTTCTTATGCAAAAAAAATTATAATGCTCGGAACTCTTTTTCAGTTTTGAGGTTCGTGGTGCCCCGTGGTCCAATTTTCGTGTTTATTTTGCATTTTCGGCCCATTGTGCAATTTTCGTGCGAAAATAAGTCTTTTGGGTTTTGGTGCCCCCTGATCCCAGGTGCATTCTTATGCGTAAAAACCATAATGCTTGGAGCAATTTTCAGTTTTGAGGTCCGTGGTGCCCCGTGGTCCAATTTTGGTGCCCGCGGTGCATTTCGGCCATTTGTGCAATTTTCGTGCGAAAATAAGACTTTTGGGTTTTGGTGCCCCGTGATCCCTGGTGCATTCTTATGCATTAAAAATCATAATGCTCGGAGAACTTTCCAGTTTTGAGGTCCGAGGTGCGCCGTGGTCAAATTTTGGTGCCCGTGGCGCATTTTCGACGATTTGTGAAATTTTCGGGTGAAAATAAGACTTTTGGTTTTTGGTGCCACGTGATCCCTGGTGCATTCTTCTGCATACAAAACCATAAAGCTCGGAACCCTTTTCGGTTTTGAGGTTCGTGGTGCCCCGTGGTCCAATTTTGGTGCCGGTGGTGCATTTTCGACCATTTGTACAATTTTCGTGCGATAATACAACTTTTGGGTTTTCGTGCCCCATGATCCCTGGTGCATTCTTATGCATAAAAAACCATAATGCATGGAGCACTTTTCAGTTTTGAGGTCCGTTGTGTCCCGTGGTCAAATTTTGGTGTCGTTGTTGCATTTTCGGCCATTTGTGAAATTTTTGTGCGAAAATAAGCCTTTTGGGTTTTGGTGCCCCGTGATCCCCGGTACATTCTTATGTATAAAAAACCATAATGGACAGAGCACTTTTCAATTTTGAGGTCCGTAGTGCCCCGTGGTCCAATTTTCGTGCCGGTGGTGCATTTTTTGCCATTTGCGCAATTTTCGTGTGAAGATAAGACTTTTGGATTTTGGTGCGTCATGATCCCTGGTGCATTCTTATGCATACAAAACCATAAAGCTCAAAACCCTTTTCCGTTTTGAGGTCCGTGGTGCCCTATGGTCCAATTTTGGTGCCGGTGGTGCAATTTCGACCATTTGTACAATTTTCGTGCGAAAATAAGACTTTTCGGTTTTGGTACCCTGTCATCCCTGGTGCATTCTTATGCATAAAAAACCATAATGCTCGGAGCACTTTTAAGTTTTGAGGTTCGAGGTGCCCTGTGGTCCAATTTTGGTGCCCGTGGTGCATTTTCGGCCAATTGTGCAATTGTTGTGCGAAAATAAGACTTTTGGATTTTGGTGCCCCGTGATCCCTGGTTCATTCTTATGCATAAAAACCCATCATTCTTGGAGCACTTTTCATTTTGAGGTCTGTGGTGCCCCGTGGTCCGATTTTTGTGCCGATGGTGCATATTCGGCCAATTGTGAAATTTTCGTGCGAAAATAAGACTTTTGGATTTTGGTGCCCCGTGATCCCTGGTGCGTTCTTATGCAAAAAAAATTATAATGCTCGGAACTCTTTTTCAGTTTTGAGGTTCGTGGTGCCCCGCGGTCCAATTTTCGTGTTGATTTTGCATTTTCGGCCCATTGTACAATTTTCGTGCGAAAATAAGTCTTTTGGGTTTTGGTGCCCCTTGATCCCTGGTGCATTCTTATGCGTTAAAAACCATAATGCTTGGAGCAATTTTCAGTTTTGAGGTCCGTGGTGCCCGTGGTCCAATTTTGGTGCCGGCCGTGCATTTCGGCCATTTGTGCAATTTTCGTGCGAAAATAAGACTTTTGGGTTTTGGTGCCCCGTGATCCCTGGTGCATTCTTATGCATTAAAAATCATAATGCTCGGAGAACTTTCAAGTGTTGAGGTCCGAGGTGCGCCGTGGTCAAATTTTGGTGCCCGTGGTGCATTTTCGGCGATTTGTGAAATTTTCGTGTGAAAATAAGACTTTTGGTTTTTGGTGCCACGTGATCCCTGGTGCATTCTTCTGCATACAAAACCATAAAGCTCGGAACCCTTTTCGGTTTTGAGGTTCGTGGTGCCCCGTGGTCCAATTTTGGTGCCGGTGGTGCATTTTCGACCATTTGTACAATTTTCGTGCGAAAATAAAACTTTTGGGTTTTCGTGCCCCATGATCCCTGGTGCATTCTTATGCATAAAAAACCATAATGCATGGAGCACTTTTCAGTTTTGAGGTCCGTTGTGTCCCGTGGTCAAATTTTGGTGTCGTTGTTGCATTTTCGGCCATTTGTGAAATTTTTGTGCGAAAATAAGCCTTTTGGGTTTTGGTGCCCCGTGATCCCAGGTGCATTCTTATGTATAAAAAACCATAATGGTCAGAGCACTTTTCAGTTTTGAGGTCCGTGGTGCCCCGTGGTCCAATTTTCGTGCCGGTGGTGCATTTTTTGCCATTTGCGCAATTTTCGTGCGAAAATAAAACTTTTGGATTTTGGTGCCTCGTGATCCCTGGTGCATTCTTATGCATACAAAACCATAAAGCTCACAACCCTTTTCCGTTTTGAGGTCCGTGGTGCCCTGTGGTCCAATTTTGGTGCCGGTGGTGCATTTTCGACCATTTGTACAATTTTCGTGCGAAAATAAGACTTTTGGGTTTTGGTGCCCTGTCATCCCTGGTGCATTCTTATGCATAAAAAACCATAATGCTCGGAGCACTTTTCAGTTTTGAGGTTCGAGGTGCCCTGTGGTCCAATTTTGGGGCCCGTGGTGCATTTTCGGCCCATTGTTCAATTTTTGAGCGAAAATAAGACTTTTGGATTTTGGTGCCCCGTGATCCCTGGTGCATTCTTATGCATAAAAAACCATAATTCTTGGAGCACTTTTCATTTTGAGGTCTGTGGTGCCCCGTGGTCCGATTTTGGTGCCGATGGTGCATATTCGGCCAATTGTGAAATTTTCGTGCGAAAATATGACTTTTGGATTTTGGTGCCCCGTGATCCCTGGTGCGTTCTTATGCAAAAAAAATTATAATGCTCGGAACTCGTTTTCAGTTTTGAGCTTCGTGGTGCCCCGTGGTCCAATTTTCGTGTTTATTTTGCATTTTCGGCCCATTGTGCAATTTTCGTGCGAAAATAAGTCTTTTGGGTTTTGGTGCCCCTTGATCCCAGGTGCATTCTTATGCGTAAAAACCCATAATGCTTGGAGCAATTTTCAGTTTTGAGGTCCGTGGTGCCCCGTGGTCCAATTTTGGTGCCGGCGGTGCATTTCGGCCATTTGTGCAATTTTCGTGCGAAAATAAGACTTTTGGGTTTGGTGCCCCGTGATCCCTGGTGCATTCTTATGCGTTAAAAATCATAATGCTCGGAGAACTTTCCAGTTTTGAGGTCCGAGGTGCGCCGTGGTCAAATTTTGGTGCCCGTGGTGCATTTTCGGCGATTTGTGAACTTTTCGTGTGAAAATAAGACTTTTGGTTTTTGGTGCCACGTGATCCCTGGTGCATTCTTCTGCATACAAAACCATAAAGCTCGGAACCCTTTTCAGTTTCGAGGTCCGTGGTGCCCCGTGGTCCAATTTTGGTGCCGGTGGTGCATTTTCGACCATTTGTACAATTTTCGTGCGAAAATAAAACTTTTGAGTTTTCGTGCCCCATGATCGCTGGTGCATTCTTATGCATAAAAACCCATAATGCATGGAGCACTTTTCAGTTTTGAGGTCCGTTGTGTCCCGTGGTCAAATTTTGGTGTCGTTGTTGCATTTTCGGCCATTTGTGAAATTTTTGTGCAAAAATAAGCCTTTTGGGTTTTGGTGCCCCGTGATCCCAGGTGCATTCCTATGTATAAAAAACCATAATGGTCAAACAACTTTTCAGTTTTGAGGTCCGTGGTGCCCCGTGGTCCAATTTTCGTGCCGGTGGTGCATTTTTTGCCATTTGCGCAATTTTCGTGCGAAAATAAGACTTTTGGATTTTCGTGCCTCGTGATCCCTGGTGCATTCTTATGCATACAAAACCATAAAGCTCAAAACCCTTTTCCGTTTTGAGGTCCGTGGTGCCCTGCGGTCCAATTTTGGTGCCGGTGGTGCATTTTCGACCATTTGTACAATTTTCGTGCGAAAATAAGACTTTTGGGTTTTGGTGCCCCGTAATCCATGGTGCATTCTTATGCATAAAAAACCATAATGCTCAACACACTTTTCAGTTTTCAGGTTCGTGGTGCCCCGTGGTCCAATTTTGGTGCCGATGGTGCATTTTCTGCCATTTGTACAATTTTCATGCGAAAATAAGACTTTTGGGTTTTGGTGCCCTGTGATCCCTTGTGCATTCTTATGCATAAAAAACCACAATGCTCGGAGAACTTTCCAGTTTTGAGGTCCGAGGTGCCCCGTGGCCAAATTTTGGTGCCCGTGGTTCATTTTCGGTCGTTTGTGCAATTTTCGTGCGAAAATAAGACTTTTGGATTTTGGTGCCCCATGATCCCTAGTGCATTCTTATGCATAAAAAACCGTAATGCCTGGAACACTTTTCAGTTTTGAGGTCCGTGGTGCCTCGTGGAACAATTTTGGTGCTAGTAGTGCATTTTCAGCCATTTGTGCAATTTTCGTGCGAAAATAAGACTTTTGGGTATTGGTGCCCTGTTATCCCTTGTGCTTTCTTATCAATAAAAAACTATAATGCTCAAAGCACTTTTCAATTTTGGTGCCCGTGGTGCATTTTCGGCCCATTGTGCAATTTTCGTGCGAAAATAAAACTTTTGGGTTTTGGTGCCCCGTGATTCCTGGTGCATTCTTATATAGAAAAAACCATAATGCTTGGAACTCTTTTCTGTTTTAAGGTCCGTGCTGCCCCGTGGTTCAATTTTGGTGTCAGTGGTGTATTTTCGGCCATTTGTGCAATTTGCATGTGAAAATAAGACTTTTCGGTTTTGGTGCCCCGTTGATCCGCTGTCCCGCACTGATCAAAACGAGTGATTTTGAAAATATAGTTACGGCAACGACAACTCGAGTATCGTTCTCAAGGATTCTTGTATTATTATAAATCAATACAGTAACTATTAATGGGGGGGTTTTGATTACGATATCAAGAAAAAGGGATTAAAATAAATTGTGATTATCGAATAAGCTAAAGCGAATCAACCTACTGTATTGACTTCCAACTTATCATTGATCCCTATAAGTTCCAATTCCCTAAACGGATCTGATCCTATTCGACTATAATAACCACTGACAAGCGCAATAGAATTTATACGGCATATTTTCCTGAATTCCGGATTAAGCAAACGCAATCCGATCAAACGCGATAATGCAAAAGCTACGTTAACGCGAAATTGATTCAAGATCAAATAACCAATCGAATTTAAGAATTATATCCTATAACAACAATCAAATTAAGAAATTAATTGAGATTATTGGAATAAATCAAAGGAAACAGATTGATATGGAATTTATAAAAGAACCTCAAAGTGGAATCCGATTACAGTAGATCGATTCTTCGGAAATTAGTTCTCCATTACAATTGCTCAAAACTTTCCAAAGTAATTTCGTGAACAGTGAACGAGTCCACCTACGCGCCCTAGAGTCTATATTTATAAAGTTTTAAACTGCTGACGCGGATCACCACGGCCGTGCTGATCAGATGACCACGGCCGTGGTCCTTGCATAGTCTGGAGGTCCAATCTGCGTGCATTACGAGCACGGTCGTGGTAAATTAACCACGGCTGTGCTCGGAAAGTTGACGCTGATGCAAAATTTTCAGTGATTTCTGCTTGGCCGTGGTTATTTCACCGCGGCTGTGGTGGCTTAGCACGGCCGTGCTTAGGCTACCACGGCCGTGGTATTCCAGACAAAGGTTTCCAACGAATATTAGAACGCCTCAATCCGATTCCTGTAGCTCCAGTTATGAATTTTCCATTGAAAGCTGCTATTGCTGAAAATAAAATACGAAAATTAAATAAAGCTAGAAACAAACTTAAATATGAAAACACACTAAAATGGTGAAACTAATGAAATAAACTAAGGAAATGCCTAAGAATAACAGTAGAAGAATGTGCATGAAGATGCACTGATCACCCGTGATCCCTGCTGCATTCTTATGCACAAAAAACCATCATGTTCGGAGCACTTTTCAGTTTTGAGGTCCATCGTACCCCGTGGTCCAATTTTGGTGTCGGTGGTGCATTTTCGGCCATTTGTGAAATTTCGTGCGAAAATAAGACTTTTGGGTTTTGGTTCCCCGTGATCCCTGGTGCATTCTTATCCATAAAAAACCATAATGCTCGGAGGACTTTCAGTTTTGAGGTCCGAGGTACCCCGTGGTCCAATATTGGTGCCCGTGGTGCATTTTCCGCCCATTGTGCAATTTTCGTGAGAAAATAAGACTTTTGGGTTTTGGTTCCCTGTGATCCCTGGTGCATTCATATCCATAAAAATTCATAATGCTCGGGGGACTTTTCAGTTTTGAGGTCCGAGGTACCCCGTAATCCAATTTTGGTGCCGGTGGTGCAGTTTCGGCCATTTGTTCAATTTTTGTGCGAAACTAAGACTCTTGGATTTTAGTGTCCCGTGATCCATGCTGCATTCTTATGCATAAAAAACCATCATGCTCGGAGCACTTTTCAGTTTTGAGGTCCGTCGTACCCCGTGGTTCAATTTTGTTGTCGGTGGTGCATTTTCGGCCATTTGTGCAATTTTCATGCGAAAATAAGACTTTTGGGTTTTGGTGCCCCGTGATCCCTGGTGCATTCTAATGCATAAAAAACCATAATGCTCGGAGCACTTTTCAGTTTTGAGGTCCGAGGTTCCCCGTGGTCCAATTTTGGTGCTCCTGGTACATTTTCGGCCATTTGTGGAATTTTTGTGCGAAAATAAGACTTTTGGGTTTTGGTGCCCCATGATCCCTAGTGCATTCTTATGCATAAAAAACCATAATGCTTGGAGCACTTTTCAGTTTTGAGGTCCGAGGTGCCCCGTGGTCCAATTTTGGTGCCCGTGGTGCATTTTCCGCCCATTGTGCGATTTTCGTGCGAAAATAAGACTTTTGGGTTTTGGTGCCCCGTTATTCCTGGTGCATTCTTATGCATAAAAAAGAACAATGCTCAAAGCACTTTTCAGTTTTGAGGTCCGAGGTGCCCCGTGGTCCAATTTTGGTGCCGATGGTGCATTTTCGGCCATTTGTGCAATTTTCGTACGAAAATAATACTTTTGGGTTTTGGTTCCCCGTGATCCATGGTGCATTCTTATCCATAAAAAACCATAATTCTCGAAGAACTTTCCGTTTTGAGGTCCGAGGTGCCCCGTGCTCCAATATTGGTGCCCGTGGTGCATTTTCCGCCCATTGTGCAATTTTCGTGCGAAAATAAGACTTTTGGGTTTTGGTTCCCCGTGATCCCTGGTGCATTCTTATCCATAAAAAATCATAATGCTCGGAGGACTTTTCAGATTTGAGGTCCGAGGTGCCCCGTGGTCCAATTTTGATGCCAGTGGTGCATTTTTGGCCATTTGTTCAATTTTTGTGCGAAACTAAGACTGTTGGATTTTGGTGCCCCGTGATCCATGCTGCATTCTTATGCATAAAAAACCATCATGCTTGGAGCACTCTTCAGTTTTGAGGTCCGTCGTACCCCGTGGTCCAATTTTGGTGTCAGTGGTGCATTTTCGGCCTTTTGTGCAATTTTCGTGCGAAAATAAGACTTTTGAGTTTTGGTTCCCCGTCATCCCGGGTGCATTCTTATCCATAAAAAACCATAATGCTAGGAGGACTTTCAGTTTTGAGGTCTGAGGTGCCCCGTGGTCCAATATTGGTGCCCGTGGTGCATTTTCCGCCCATTGTGCAATTTTCGTGCGAAAATAAGACTTTTTGGTTTTGGTTCCCCGAGATCCCTGGTGCATTCTTATCCATAAAAAACCACAATGCTCGGAGCACTTTTCAGTTTTGAGGTCCGAGGTTCCCCGTGGTTGAATTTTGGTGCCCGTGTTGCATTTTCGGCCCATTGTGCAATTTTCGTGCGAAAAAAAGACTTTTGGGTTTTGGTGCCCCTTGATCCCTGGTGCATTCTTATGCATAAAAAACCATAATGCTTGGAGAACCTTTCAGTTTTGAGGTCCAAGGTGCCCCGTGATCCAATTTTGGTGCTGATGGTGCATTTTCGGCCATTTGTGCAATTTTCGTGCGAAAATAAGACTTTCAGATTTTGGTGCCCCATGAACCATGGTGCATTCTTATGCATAAAATCCGCAATGCTCGGAGCACTTTTCAGTTTTGAGGTCCGAGGTGCCCCGTGGTCCAATTTTGGTGCCGGTGTTGCATTGTCGGTACATTATGCAATCTTCGTGCGAAAATAAGACTTTTTGGTGTTGGTGCCGCGCGATCCCTGGTGCATTCTAATGCATAAAAAACCATAATGCTATGAGCACTTTTAAGTTTTGACGTCCGAGGTTCCCCGTGATCGAATTTTTGTTCCCGTGGTACATTTTCGTCCTTTTGTGCAATTTTCATGCGAAAATAAGACATTTGGGTTTTGGTTCCCTTGAGCCCTGGTGCATTCTTATCCGTAAAAAACCACAATGCTCGGAGAACTTTTCAGTTTTGAGGTTCGAGGTGCCCTGTGGACGAATTTTGGTGCCCGTGTTGCATTTTCGGCCCATTGTGCAATTTAGTGCGAAAAAAAGACTTTTGGCTGTTGGTTCCCCGTGATCCATAGTGGATTCTTAACCATAAAAAATCATAATGCCCAGAGCACTTTTCAGTTTTGAGGTCCGAGGTGCCCCGTGGTCCAATTTTGGTGCTCGTGGTACATTTTCGGCCATTTGTGGAATTTTCATACGAAAATAAGACTTTTGGGTTTTGGTGCCCCATGATCTCTGGTGCATTCTTATGCATAAAAAACAATAATACTCAGAGAACTTTTCAGTTTTGAGGTCCGAGGTGCCTCGTGGTCCAATTTTGGTGCCAGTGGTGCATTTTCCGCCCATTGTGCAATTTTCGGGCGAAAATAAGAGTTTTGGGTTTTGGTGCCCCGTGATCCCTGGAGCATTCTTATGTATAAAAAACCTGAATGCTCGAAGCACTTTTCATTTTTGAGGTCCGAGGTGCCCCGTGGTCCAATTATGTGCCCATGGTGCAATTTCTGCCCATTTTGTAATTTTCGTGCGAAAATAAGAGTTTTGGGTTTTGGGGACCCGTGATCGCTGGTGCATTCTTATGCATAAAAAACCCTAATGCTTGGAGAACCTTTCAATTTTGAGTTCCAAGGTGCCCCGTGGTCTAATTTTGGTGCCGGTCGTGCATTTTCGGCCATTTGTGCAATTTTCGTGCGAAAATAAAACTTTTGGATTTTGGTGCCCCGTGATCCCTAGTGCATTCTCATGCATAAAAAACCATAATGCTCAGAGCACTTTTTAGTTTTGAGGTCCGAGGTGCCCAGTGGTCCAATTTTGTTGCCCGTGGTGCATTTTTCGCCCGTTGTTCAATTTTCGTGCGAAAATAAGACTTTTGGGTTTTGGTGCCCCGTTATCCCTGGTGCATTCTTATGCATAAAAAACAATAATACTCGAAGCACTTTTCAGATTTGAGGTCCGAGGTGCCCCGTGGTCCAATTTTGGTACCGGTGGTGCATTTTCGGCCATTTGTACAATTTTCGTGCGAAAATAAGACTTTTGGGTTTTGGTGCCCCATGAACCCTTGTGCATTCTTATGCATAAAAAACCATAATGCTCGGAGCACTTTTCAGTTTTGAGGTCCGAGGTGCCCCGTGGTCCAATTTTAGTGCCGGTGGTGCATTTTCGGCCCATTGTGCATCTTCGTGCGAAAATAAGACTTTTGGGTTTTGGTGCCCCGTAATCCCTGGTGCATCTTATTCATAAAAAACCATAATGCTAGGAGCACTTTTCAGTTTTGAGGTCTGAGGTGCCCCGTGATCCAATTTTTGTGGTCGTGGTACATTTTGGGCCATTTTTGCAATTTTCATGCGTAAATAAGACTTTTGGGTTTTGGTTCCCCGTGATCCCTGGTGCATTCTTATCCATAAAAAACCACAAAGCTCGGAGTACTTTTCAGTTTTGGGGTTCGAGGTGCACCGTGGTCGAATTTGGGTGCCAGTGTTGCATTTTCGGCCCACTGTGCAAATTTCGTACGAAAAAAAGACTTTTGGGTTTTGGTGCCCCGTGATCCCTGGTGCATTCTTATGCATAAAAAACCATAATTCTTGGAGAACCTTTCAGTTTTGAGGTCCAAGGTGCCCTGTTGTCCAATTTTGGTGCTGGTGGTGTATTTTCGGCCATTTGTGCAATTTTCGTGCGAAAATAAGACTTTCGGATTTTGGTGCCCCATGATCCTTGGTGCATTCTTATGCATAAAAAACCATCATGCTCGGAGCACTTTTCAGTTTTGAGGTCCGTGGTGCCCCGTGGTCCAATTTTGGTACCCGTGGTACGTTTTCGGCGATTTGTGCAATTTTCGTGCAAAAATAAGACTTTTGGGTTTTAGTGCCCCGTTATCCCTAGTGCATTCTTATGCATAAAAAACCACAATGCTCGGAGCACTTTTCAGTTTTGAGGTCCGAGGTGCCCCGTCGTCCAATTTTGGTGCCGGTGCTGCATTGTCGGCACATTGTCCAATCTTGATGCGAAAATAAGACTTTTTGGTTTTGGTGCCCCGTGATCCCTGGTGCATTCTTATGCATAAAAAACCATAATGCTAGGAGCACTTTTCAGTTTTGAGGTCCGAGGTGTCCCGTGATCCAATTTTTGTGCCCGTGGTACATTTTCTTCCATTTGTGCAATTTTCATGAGAAAATAAGACTTTTGGGTTTTGGTTCCCCGCGATCCCTGGTGCATTCTTGTCCATAAAAAACCACAATGCTCAGAGCACTTTCCAGTTTTGAGGTCCGTTGTGCCCGGTGGTCCAATTTTGGTGCCAATGGAGCATTTTCGGCCATTTGTGCAATTTTCGTGCGAAAGTAAGACTTTTGGGTTTTTGTGCCCCGCGATCCCTGGTGCATTCTTATGAATATAAAACCATAATGCTCAGACCACTTTTCAGTTTTGAGGTCCAAGGTGCCCCGTGGTCCAATTTTGGTGCCCATGGTACATTTTCTGAAATTTGTGCAATTTTCATGCGAAGCTAAGACTTTTGGGTTTTGGTGCCCAGCGATCCCTGGTGCATTCTTATGCATAAAAAACCATAATGCTTGGAACTCTTTTCAGTTTTAAGGTGTGTGGTGCCCCATGGTCCAATTTTGGTGTCGGTGGTGCATTTTCGACCATTTGTGCAATTTTCATGCGAAAATAAGACTTTTGGGTTTGGAGCACTTTTAAGTTTTGAGCTCCCAGGTGTCCCGTGATCCAATTTTGGTGCCCATGATGCATTTTCGACCCATTGTGCAATCTTCGCCTGAAAATAAGACTTTTGGGTTTTGGTGCCCTGTGAACCCTGGTGCATTCTTATGCATAAAAAATGATAACGCTCGTAGCACTTTTCTGTTTTGAGGTTCGAAGTGCCCCGTGATCCAATTTTGCTGCCCGTGGTGCATTTTCGGTCCATTGTTCAATATTCGTGCGAAAATAAGACTTTTGGGTTTTTTTGCCCCTTGATCCTTGGTGCACTCTTATGCATAAAAAAACCATACTGCTTGAAACACTTTTCAGTCTTGAGGTTCGTGGTGCCCCGTGGTCCAATTTTGGTGCCGGGGGTACATTTTCGGACATTTGTGCATTTTTCATGCGAAAATAAGACTTATGGGTTTTGGTGTCCCGTAATCCCTGATGCATTCTTTTGCATAACAAACCTAAATGCTCGGAGCACTTTTCAGTGTTCAGGTCCGAGGTGCCCCGTGGTCTAATTTTTGTGCCCGTGATGCATTTTCGGCCCATTGTGCAATTTTCGTGCAAAAATAAGACTTTTGGGTTTTAGTGCCTCGTGATCCCTGGTGCATTCTTATGCATAAAAAACCATAATGCTCAAAACACTTTTCAATTTTGAGGACTGTGGTGCCCGTGGTGCATTTTCGGCCATTTGTGCAATTTTCGTGCGAAAATAAGACTTATGGGTTTTGGTGCCCCATGATCCTTGGTGCATTCTTATGCATAAAAACCCAGAATGCACGGAACACTGTTCAGTCTTGAAGTTTGTGGTGCCCTGTGGTCTAATTTTGGTGCCGGTGGTGCATTTTCGGCCATTTGTTCAATTTTCGTGCGAAGATAAGACTTTCGGGTTTTGGTGCCCCGTGATCCTTGGTGCATTCTTATGCATAAAAAACCATATTGCTCGGAACACTTTTCAGTCTTGAGGTTCGTGGTGCCTCGTGGTCCAATTTTGGAGCCAGGGGTGCATTTTCGGCCATTTGTGCATTTTTCGGGCGAAAATAAGACTTTTGGGTTTTGGTGCCCCGTGATCCCTGGTGCATTCTTATGCATAAAAAATCTTAATACTCAAAGAACTTTTCAGTTTTCAGGTCCGAGGTGCTCCGTGGTCTAACTTTTGTGCCCGTGGTGCATTTTCGGCCCATTGTGCAATTTTTCGCGCCAAAATAAGACTTTTGGATTTTATTGCCCCGTGATCCCTGGTGCATTCTTATGATAAAAAACCATAATGCTCGGAGCACTTTTCAGGTTTGAGGTCCGTGTTGCCCCGTGGTACAATTTTGGTGCCGGTGGTGAATTTTCGGCCATTTGTGAAATTTTCGTTGCGAAAATAAGACTTTTGGGTTTTCGTGCCCCGTGATCCCTAGTGCATTCTTTTGCGTAAAAAACCATAATGCTTGGAGCACTATTAAGTTTTGAGCTCCCAGGTGCCCCGTGGGGCAATTTTGGTGCCCGTGGTGCATTTTGGGCCCATTATGCAGTCTTCCTTTGAGAATAAGAGTTTTGCGTTTTGGTGCCCCGTGATCCCTGGTGCATTCTTATGCATAAAAAATCTTAATACTCAAAGAACTTTTCAGTTTTCAGGTCCGAGGTGCTCCGTGGTCTAACTTTTGTGCCCGTGGTGCATTTTCGGCCCATTGTGCAATTTTTCGCGCCAAAATAAGACTTTTGGATTTTATTGCCCCGTGATCCCTGGTGCATTCTTATGATAAAAAACCATAATGCTCGGAGCACTTTTCAGGTTTGAGGTCCGTGTTGCCCCGTGGTACAATTTTGGTGCCGGTGGTGAATTTTCGGCCATTTGTGAAATTTTCGTTGCGAAAATAAGACTTTTGGGTTTTCGTGCCCCGTGATCCCTAGTGCATTCTTTTGCGTAAAAAACCATAATGCTTGGAGCACTATTAAGTTTTGAGCTCCCAGGTGCCCCGTGGGGCAATTTTGGTGCCCGTGGTGCATTTTGGGCCCATTATGCAGTCTTCCTTTGAGAATAAGAGTTTTGCGTTTTGGTGCCCCGTGATCCCTGGTGCATTCTTATGCATGAAAAAGCATAATACTTTGAGCACTTTTTAGTTTTGAGGTCCGTGTTACCCCGTGGTCCAATTTTGGTGCCGTGGTGCATTTTCGGCTTTGTGTAATTTTTGTGCAAAATAAGACTTTTGGGTTTTGGTGCCCCATGATCCTTGGTGGATTGTTATGCATAAAAAACCGTAATGCTCGAAACACTTTCCAGTCTTGAGGTTCGTTGTGCCCCGTTGTCCAATTTTGGTGTCGGGGGTGCATTTTCGGCCATTTGTGCAATTTTCGTGCGAAAATAAGACATTTGGGTTTTGGTGCCCCGTGATCCCTGGTGCGTTCTTATGCAGAAAAAACCATAATGCTTGGAGCACTTTTTAGTTTTGAGGTCCGTAGTGCCCCGTGGTCCAATTTTGGTGCCTGTGGGGCATTTTCGGCCATTTGTGAAATTTTCGTGCGAAAATAAGACTTTTGTGTTTTGGTGCCCCGTGATCCCTGGTGCATTCTTATGCATAAAAAACCATAATGCTTGGAGCACTTTTAAGTTTTGAGCTCCCAGGTGCCCCGTGATCCAATTTTGGACCCGTGGTGCATTTTCGGCCCATTGTGCAATCTTCGCCCGAAAATAAGACTTTTGGGTTTTGGTGTCCTGTGAACCCTGGTGCATTCTTATGCATAAAAAACCATAATGCTCATAGCACTTTTCTGTTTTGAGGTCCGAGGTGCCTCGTGATGCAATATTGGTGCCTGTGGTGCATTTTCGGTCCACTGTTCAATTTTCGTGCGAAAATAAGACTTTTGGGTTTTTTTGCCCCTTGATCCTTGCTGCATTCTTATGCATAAAAAAAATCATAATGCTCGGAACACTTTTCAATCTTGAGGTTCATGGTGCCCTGTGGTCCAATTTTGATGCCGGGGGTACATTTCCGGACATTTGTGCATTTTTTGTGCGAAAATAAGACTTTTGGGTTTTGGTGTCCTGTGATCTGTGATGCATTCTTATACATAAAAAACCTTAATGCTCGGAGCACTTTTCGGTTTTCAGGTCCGAGGTGCTCCGTGGTCTAATTTTTGTGCCCGTAGTGCATTTTCGGCCCATTGTCCAATTTTCGTGCAAAAGTAAGACTTTTGGGTTTTGGTGCCCCGTGATCCTTGGTGCATTCTTATGCATAAAAAACCATAATGCTCGGACCACTTTTCAGTCTTGAAGTCCGTAGTGCCTCGTGGTCTAATTTTGGTGCCGGTGGTGCATTTTCGGCCATTTGTTCAATTTTCGTACGAAAATAAGACTTTTGGGTTTTTTTGCCCCTTGATCCTTGGTGCATTCTTATGCATAAAAAACCATAATGCTCAGAACACTTTTCAGTATCGAGGTTCGTGGTGCCCCGTGGTCCAATTTTTGTGCCCGTGGTGCATTTTCGGCACATTGTGCAATTTTCATGCGAAATAAAAGACTTTTCGATTTTGGTGCCCCATGATCCCTGGTGCATTCTTATGCATAAAAACCCATAATGCTTGGAACACTTTTCAGTTTTGAGGCTCATGGTGCCCCATGGTGCAATTTTGGTGCCTTTGGTGCATTGCCGGCCATTTGTGTAGTTTTCGGTCGAAAATAAGACTTTTGGTGCTCCGTGATCCCTGGTGCATTCTTATGCATAAAAAACCAAAATGCTCGGAGCACTTTTAAGTATTGAGGTCCGAGGTGCCCCGTGGTCCAAGTTTTGTGCCCGTGGTGCATTTTCGGCCCATTGTGCAATTTTTGTGCGAAAATAAGACTTTACGGTTTTGGTGCCCCGTAATCCCTAGTGCATTGTTATGCATAAAAACCCATAATGCTCTGAATACTTTTCAATTTTAAGGTTCGTGGTGTCTTGTGGTCCCATTTTGGTGTTTGTGGTGCATTTTCGGCCATTTGTGCAGTTTTCGTGCGAAAATAAGACTTTTGGGTTCTAGTGTTCGTGATCCCTGGTGCATTCTGATGCATAAAAAACATAATGCTAGGAGCACTTTTTAGTTTTGAGATCCGTGGTGCCCCGTGGTCCAAATTTGGTGCCGGTCGTGCATTTTCGGCCATTTGTGAAATTTTCGTTCGAAAATTAGACTTTTGGGTTTTGGTGCCCCATGATCCTTGGTGCATTCTTATGCATAAAAAACCATAATGCTCGGAACACTTTTTAGTTTTGAGGTTCGTGGTGCCCCGTGGTCCAATTTTGGTTCTGGGGTTGCATTTTCAGCCATTTGTGCAATTTTCGTGCCAAAATAAGACTTTTGGGTTTTGGTGCCCCATGATCCCTGGGGAATCCTTATGAATAAAAATCCATAATCGTCGGAGCACTTTTCAGTTTTGAGGTCCGTGGTGCCCCGTGGTGCATTTTCGACCCATTGTGCAATTTTCGTGCGAAAATAAGACTTTTGGGTTTTGGTGCCCCATGATCCCTAGGGCATTCTTATGCATAAAAAACCATAATTCTTGGAGCACTTTTTAGTTTTGAGGTCCGTGGTGCCCATGGTCCAATTTTGGTGCCAGTCGTGCATTTTCGGCCATTTGTGAAATTTTCGTAAGAAAACAAGACTTTTGGGTTTTGGTGCCCCGTGATCCCTGGTGCATTCTTATGCATAAAAAACCATAATACTGGGAGCATGTTTGTGTTTTGAGGTCCATGGTGCCCCGTGGTCCAATTTTGGTGCCCGTGGTGCATTTTCGGCCCATTGTGCAATTTTTGTGCGAAAATAAGACTTTTGGGTTTTGGTGCCCCATGATCCCTGGTGCATTCTTATACATAAAAAACCGTAATGCTTGGAGTAGTTTTCAGTTTTGGGGTCCGTGGTATCCAGTGGTCCAATTTTGGTGCCCTATGGTGCATATTTTGCCCATGGTGCAATTCGTCCCAAAATAAGACTTTGGGGCTTTAGTGCCCTGGCATCCTTGGGGCATTCTTATGCATTAAAAACCAAAATACTTGGAGAACTTTTCAGTTTTGAGATCTGTGGTGTCCCGTGGTCCAATTTTGGTGCCGGTGGTGCAATTTCGGCTATTTGTGCAACTTTCATATGAAAATAAGACTTTTTGATTTTGGTATCCCGTGAGTCCTGGTGCATTCTAATCAATAAAAAACCATAATGCTCGGAGAACTTTTCAGGTTTGAGGTCCGAGGTGCCCCATGGTCCAATTTTGGTGCCCATTGTACATTTTCCTTGCGAAAATAAGACTTTTGGGTTTTGGTGCCCCGTGATCCTTGGTGCATTCTTATGCATAAAAAACCATAATGCTCGGAGCACTTTCAGTTTTGAGGTCTGTGGTGCCACGTGGTTCAATTTTGGTGCCAGTGGTGCATTTTCGGCCATTTGCGCAATTTTCGTGCGCAAAATAAGACTTTTGGGTTTTGGTGCCCCGTGATCCCTAGTGCTTTCTTATGCATAAAAAAACCGTAATGCTCGGAGCACTTTTCAAGTTTGAGGTCCGTGGTCCAACTTTTGTGCCCGTGGTGGATTTTCGGCCTGTGGTCCAATTTTTGTGCCAAAATAAGACTTTTAGGTTTTGGTACCCCGTGATCCTTGGTGCATTCTTATACATAAAACACCATAGTGCTCAGAGCACTTTTCAGTTTTGAGGTCTGTGGTGCCCCGTGGTCCAATTTTGGTGCCTGTGGTGCATTTTCTGCCCATTGTGCATTTTTCGTGCCAAAATAAGACTTCTAGATTTTGGTGCCCCGTGATCCTTGGTGCAACCTTATGCATAAAAAACCATAATGCTCGGAGCACCTTTTAGTTTTGAGGTCCGTGGTGCCTCATGGTCCAATTTTGGTGCCCGTGGTGCCTTTTTTGCCCATCATGCAATTTTTGTGCCAAAATAAAACTTTTGGGTTTTGGTACCCCATGATCCTTGGGGCATCCTTATGCATAAAGAAACCATAATGCTTGAAGCACTTTTTAGGTATGAGGTCCGTGTTGCCCCGTGGTCCAATCTTGGTTCCCGTGGTGCCTTTTTGGCATATGGAGAAATTTTCGTGCCAACATAAGACTTTTGGTTTTGGGTGCACTGTGATCCTTGGTTCATCCTTATCCATAAAAGACCATAATGCTCGGAGAACTTTTCAGTATTGAGGTCCGTGGTGCCCCGTGGTCCAATTTTGGACCTCGTGGTGCATTGTCGACACTGGTGCAATTTTCGTGCCAAAATAAGACTTTTGGGTTTTGGTGCCCCATGATCCCTGGGGCATCCATATGCATAAAAATCCATAATGCTCGGAGCACTTTTCAGTTTTGAGGTCCGTGGTGCCCCGTGGTCCAATTTTGGTGCCCGTGGTTCATTTTCGGCCCATTGTGCAATTTTCGTGCGAAAATAAGACTTTTGGGTTTTGGTGCCCCGTGATCCCTGGTGCATTCTTATGCATAAAAAACGATAATGCTTGGAGCACTTTACAGTTTTGAGGTCCGTGCATCTCGTGGTCCAATTTTGGTGCCGATGGTGCATTTTCAGCTATTTATGCAATTTTCGTACGAAAAAAAGACTTTTGGGTTTTTGTGCCCCATGATCCCTGGTGCATTCTTATGCATAGAAGACCGTAATACTAGTAGCACTTTTATGTTTTGAGGTCCGTGGTCCCCTATGGTCCAATTTTGGTGCCAGTGGTGCATTTTTGTGCAGAAAAAGACTTTTGGGTTTTGGTGCCCCATGATCCCTGGTGAATTCTTAAACATAAAAATCCATAATGCTCGGAGCAATTTTCAGTTTTAAGATCAGTGGTGCCCCGTGGTTCAATTTTGGTGCCCGTCGTGCATCTTTGGCCCATTGTGCAATTTTCGTGCGACAACAAGACTTTTGGGTTTTGGGGCCCCGTGATCCCTAATGCATTCTTATACATAAAAAACCATAATTCTTGGAGCACTTTTCAGTTTTGAGGTCCGTGGTGTCTAGTGCTAAAATTTTTGTGCCCGTGGTGCAATTTCGGCACATGATAGAATTTTCGTGCTAAATATGACTTTTGGAGGTCCATGGTGCCCCTTGGTCCAATTTAGGTGCCTGTGGTGAATTTTCGGCGCATGGTGCAAATTTTGTGCCAAAATAAGACTTTTAGGATTTGGTGCCCCATGATCCCTGGTGCATCCTTATGCATAACAATCCATAATGCTCGGAGCACTTTTCCGTTTTGAGGTCTGTGGTGCCTCGTGGTCCAATTTTTGTGGCCGTGGTAAATTTTTGCCCTATTGTACAATTTTCGTGCGAAAATAAGAATTTCGGGTTTTGGTGCCTCATGATCCCTGGTGGATTCTTATGCATAAAAAGCCATAATGCTCGGAGCACTTTTTAGTTTTGAGGGCCGTGGTGCCCCGTGGTCCAATTTTTGTGCCCGTGGTGCTTTTTCGCCCCATTGTGAAATTTTCGTGCGAAAGTAAGACTTTTGGGTTTGGTACCCCGTGATCCTTGGAGCATTCCTATGCATAAAAAACCATAATGCTAGGAGCACTTTTCAATTTTGAGGTTTGTGTTGCCCCGTGGTCCAATTTTCGCGCCGGTGGTGCATTTTCGGCCATTTGGGCAATTTTCGTGCGAAAATAAGACTTTGGGGGTTAGGTGCCCCGTGATCCCTGGTGCATTCTTATGCATAAAAAAACATAATGCTCGAAGTACCTTTCTGTTTTGAGGTCTGTGGTGTCCAGTGGTCATATTTTGGTGCCTCGTCGTGCATTTTTGGCCCATGGTGCAATTTTCATGCCAAAATAAGACTTTTGTGTTTCGGTGCCCCGTGATCCTTGGGGCATTCTTATCCATAAAAAACCATAATTGTTGGAGCACTTTTCAGTTTTGAGGTCCGAGGTGTCCCGTAGTCCAGTTTTGGTTCCCGGGGTGCATTTTCGGCACAATGTACAATGTTCGTGCCAAAATAAGACTTTTGGGTTTTGGTGCCCCGTAATCCCTGGTGCATTCTGATGCATAAAAAATGGTAATGCTCGGAGTAATTTTTAGTTTTGAGGTCCATGGTGCCCCGAGGTCAAATTTTGGTGACCCATGTTACATTTTTAGCTCATGGTGCAATTTTCGTGCCAAAATAAGACTTTTGGGTTTTGCTGCCCTATGATCCTTGGGGAATTCTTATGCATAAAAATGCATAATGCTTGGAACACTTTTCAGTTTTGAGGTCCGTGATGCCCCGTGGTCCAATTTTGGTGTCGGTGGTGCATTGTCGGCCATTTGTGCAATTTTCGTGCGTAAATAAGTCTTTTGGGTTTCGGTGCCCCGTGATCCCTGGTGCATTCTTATGCATAAAAAACCATAATGCTCAGAGCACTTTTCAGTTGTGAGGTCCGAGGTGTCCCGTGGTCCAATTTAGTGCCAGTTGTGCATTTTCGGCCCATTGCGCAATTTTCGTGCGAACATAAGACTTTTTGGTTTTGGTGCCCCGTGATCCCTGGTGCATTCTGATGCATAAAAAATGGTAATGCTCAGAGAAATTTTCAGCTTTGAGGTCTGTGGTGGCCCGAGGTCAAATTTTGGTGCCCCATGGTACATTTTTAGCTCATGGTGCAACTTTCGTGCCAAAATAAGACTTTTGGATTTTGCTGCCCTATGATCCTTGGGGAATTCTTATGCATAAAAATGCATGATGCTTGGAGCACTTTTCAGTTTTGAGGTCCGTGGTGCCCCGTGGTCCAATTTTGGTGTCGGTGGTGCATTGTCGGTCATTTGTGCAATTTTTGTGCGTAAATAAGACTTTTGGGTTTCGGTCCCCCGTGATCCCTAGTGCATTCGTAAGCATAAAAAACCATAATGCTCGGAGCACTTTTAAGTTTTGAGGTTCGTGGTGTCCAGTGGTCAAATTTTGCTTCCCGTGGTGCATTTTCGGCCATTTGTGAAATTTTCGTGCGAAAATAAGACTTTTGGGTTTTGGTGCCCCATGATCCCTGGTGCATTCTTATGCATAAAAAACCATAATGCTCGCAACACTTTTCAGTTTTCAGGTCTCTGGTGCTCTGTGGTCCAATTTTGGTGCCGGTGGTGCATTTTCGGCCATTTGTCCAATTTTCGTGCGAATATAAGACTTTTGGGTTTTGGTACCCTGTGATCCCTGGTGCATTCTTATGCATAAAAAACCATAATGCTTGGAGCACTTTTTAGTTTTGAGGTCCGAGGTGCCCCGTGGTCCAATTTTGGTGCCCGTGGTGCATTTTCGTCCCATTGTGCAATTTTCGTGCGAAAATAAGACTCTTTGGTTTTAGTGCCCCGTGATCCCTAGTGCATTCTTTATACATAAAAAACCATAATGCATGGAGTACTTTCCAATTTTGAGGTCCGTGGTGTCTAGTGGTCAAATTTTGCTTCCCATGGAGCAATTTTCGTGCAAAAATAAGACCTTTGCAATTTGGTGCCCCGTGATACCTGGTGCATTCTTATGCATAAAAAACCATAATGCTCGAACACTTTTTAGTCTTGAGGTCTGTGCTGCTCCGTGGTCCAATTTTGGTGCTGGTGGTGCATGTTTGGCAATTTGTGCAATTTTCTACGAATATAAGACTTTTGGGTTTTGGTTTCCCGTGATCCCTGCTGCATTCTTATGCATACAAAACCATAAAGCTCAAAACCCTTTTCCGTTTTGAGGTCCGTGGTGCCCTGTGGTCCAATTTTGGTGTCGGTGGTGCATTTTCGACCATTTGTACAATTTTCGTGCGAAAATAAGACTTTTGGGTTTTGGTGCCCCGTAATCCATGGTGCATTCTTATGCATAAAAAACCATAATGCTTGGAGAACCTTTCAGTTTTGAGGTCCAAGGTGCCCCGTGATCCAATTTTGGTGCTGATGGTGCATTTTCGGCCATTTGTGCAATTTTCGTGCGGAAATAAGACTTTCGGATTTTGGTGCCCCATGAACCATGGTGCATTCTTATGCATAAAATCCGTAATGCTCGGAGCACTTTTCAGTTTTGAGGTCCGAGGTGCCCCGTGGTCCAATTTTGGTACCGGTGGTGCATTGTCGGCACATTGTGCAATCTTCGTGCGAAAATAAGACTTTTGGGTGTTGGTGCCCCGCGATCCCTGGTGCATTCTAATGCATAAAAAACCATAATGCTATGAGCACTTTTAAGTTTTGACGTCCGAGGTTCCCCGTGATCGAATTTTTGTTCCCGTGGTACATTTTCGTCCATTTATCCAATTTTCATGCGAAAATAAGACATTTGGGTTTTGGTTCCCTTGAGCCCTGGTGCATTCTTATCCGTAAAAAACCACAATGCTCAGAAAACTTTTCAGTTTTGAGGTTCGAGGTGCCCTGTGGACGAAGTTTGGTGCCCGTGTTGCATTTTCGGCCCATTGTGCAATTTAGTGCGAAAAAAAGACTTTTGGGTGTTGGTTCCCCATGATCCATAGTGCATTCTTAACCATAAAAAATCATAATGCCTAGAGCACTTTTCAGTTTTGAGGTCCGAGGTGCCCCGTGGTCCAATTTTTGTGCTCGTGGTACATTTTCGGCCATTTGTGGAATTTTCGAGCGAAAATAAGACTTTTGGGTTTTGGTGCCCCATGATCTCTGGTGCATTCTTATGCATAAAAAACAATAATACTCAGAGAACTTTTCAGTTTTGAGGTCCGAGGTGCCTCGTGGTCCAATTTTGGTGCCCGTGGTGCATTTTTCGCCCATTGTGCAATTTTCGTGCGAAAATAAGACTTTTGGGTTTTGGTGCCCCGTTATCCCTGGTGCATTCTTATGCATAAAAAACAATAATGCTTGAAGCACTTTTCAGATTTGAGGTCCGAGGTGCCCCGTGGTCCAATTTTGGTACCGGTGGTGCATTTTCGGCCATTTGTACAATTTTCGTGCGAAAATAAGACTTTTGGGTTTTGGTGCCCCATGAACCCTTGTGCATTCTTATGCATAAGAAAGCATAATGCTCGGAACACTTTTCGGTTTTGAGGTCCGAGGTGCCCCGTGGTCCAATTTTAGTGCCGGTGGTGCATTTTCGGCCCATTGTGCATCTTCGTGCGAAAATAAGACTTTTGGGTTTTGGTGCCCCGTAATCCCTGGTGCATTCTTATTCATAAAAAACCATAATGCTAGGAGCACTTTTCAGTTTTGAGGTCTGAGGTGCCCCGTGATCCAATTTTTGTGGTCGTGGTACATTTTGGGCCATTTGTGCAATTTTCATGCGAAAATAAGACTTTTGGATTTTGGTTCCCCGTGATCCCTGGTGCATTCTTATCCATAAAAAATGACAAAGCTCGGAGTACTTTTCAGTTTTGGGGTTCGAGGTGCACCGTGGTCAAATTTGGGTGCCAGTGTTGCATTTTCGGCCCACTGTGCAATTTTCGTACGAAAAAAAGACTTTTGGGTTTTGGTGCCCCGTGATCCCTGGTGCATTCTTATGCATAAAAAACCATAATTCTTGGAGAACCTTTCCGTTTTGAGGTCCAAGGTGCCCTGTTGTCCAATTTTGGTGCTGGTGGTGTATTTTCGGCCATTTGTGCAATTTTCGTGCGAAAATAAGACTTTCGGATTTTGGTGCCCCGTGATCCTTGGTGCATTCTTATGCATAAAAAACCATCATGCTCGGAGCACTTTTCAGTTTTGAGGTCCGTGGTGCCCTGTGGTCCAATTTTGGTACCCGTGGTACGTTTTCGGCGATTTGTGCAATTTTCGTGCGAAAATAAGACTTTTGGGTTTTAGTGCCCCGTTATCCCTAGTGCATTCTTATGCATAAAAAACCACAATGCTCGGAGCACTTTTCAGTTTTGAGGTCCGAGGTGCCCCGTCGTCCAATTTTGGTGCCGGTGCTGCATTGTCGGCACATTGTGCAATCTTGATGCGAAAATAAGACTTTTGGGTTTTGGTGCCCCGTGATCCCTGGTGCATTCGTATGCATAAAAAACCATAATGCTAGGAGCACTTTTCAGTTTTGAGGTCCGAGGTGCCCCGTGATCCAATTTTTGTGCCCGTGGTACATTTTCTTCCATTTGTGCAATTTTCATGAGAAAATAAGACTTTTGGGTTTTGGTTCCCCGCGATCCCTGGTGCATTCTTGTCCATAAAAAACCACAATGCTCAGAGCACTTTCCAGTTTTGAGGTCCGTTGTGCCCGGTGGTCCAATTTTGGTGCCAATGAAGCATTTTCGGCCATTTGTGCAATTTTCGTGCGAAAGTAAGACTTTTGGGTTTTTGTGCCCCGCGATCCCTGGTGCATTCTTATGAATATAAAACCATAATGCTCAGACCACTTTTCAGTTTTGAGGTCCAAGGTGCCCCGTGGTCCAATTTTGGTGCCCATGGTACATTTTCTGAAATTTGTGCAATTTTCATGCGAAGCTAAGACTTTTGGGTTTTGGTGCCCAGCGATCCCTGGTGCATTCTTATGCATAAAAAAAACATAATGCTTGGAACTCTTTTCAGTTTTAAGGTGTGTGGTGCCCCATGGTCCAATTTGGTGTCGGTGGTGCATTTTCGGCCATTTGTGCAATTTTCATGCGAAAATAAGACTTTTGGGTTTTGGTACCCCGTGATCCCTGGGGCATTCTTATGCATAAAACCATAATGCTCAGAAGACTTTTTGTATTTGAGGTCTGTGGTTCCCCGTGGTCCAATTTTGGTGTCGGTAGTGCATTTTCGGTCATTTGTGCAATTTTCGTGCGAAAAAAAGTTTTTTGGGTTTTAGTGCCCTGTGATCCATGGTGCATTCTTATGCATAAAGAACCATAACGCTCGGAACACTTTTCAATTTTGAGGTCCGTGGTGCCACATGGTCCAAAATCCGGTGTTGCATTTTTTGCCATTTGTACGATTTTCGTGCGAAAATAAGCCTTTTGGGTTTTGGTGCCCCCATGATGCCTGGTGCATTCTTATGCATAAAGAACCATAATGCTCGGAACACTTTTCAATTTTGAGGTTCGTGGTGCCTCGTGGTCCAATTTTGGTTCCGGTGTTGCATTTTTTGCCATTTCTGCAATTTTCGTACGAAAATAAGCCTTTTGGGTTTTGGTGCCCCGTGATCCCTGGTGCATTCTTATGCATAAAAAATCATAATTCTTTGTGGACTTTTCAGTTTTGAGGTTTGAGGTGCCCCGTGGTCCAATTTTGGTGCCGGTGGTCCATTTTGGCCATTTGTGCAATTTTAGTGGGAAAATAAGACTTTTGCGTTTTGGTGCCCCCGTGATCCCTGGTGCATTCTTATGCATAAAAAACCATCATGCGTAGAGCACTTTTCAGTTTTGAGGTCCGTGGTGCCCGATGGTCGAATTTTGGTGCCGATGAAGCATTTTCGGCCATTTGTGCAATTTTCGTGCCAAAATAAGACTTTTGTGTTTTGGTGCCCCGTGATCCCTGGTGCATTCTTATGCATAAAAAACCATAATGCTCAGAGCACTTTTTAGTTTTGAGGTCCGAGGTGCCCCGTGGACAGATTTTGGTGCCCGTCGTGCATTTTCGGCCCATTGTGCAATCTTCGTGCGAAAATAAGACTTTTAGGTTTCGGTGCCCCATTATTCCTGGGGCATTCTTATGCATAAACAACCACTCAGAGCACTTTTCAGTTTTAAGGTCCAAGGTTCCCGGTGGTCCAATTTTGGTGCCGGAGGTGCCTTTTCGGCCCATTGTGCAATTTTCGTGCGAAAAAAAGACTTTTGGGTTTTGGTGTCCCGTGATCCTTGGTGCATTCTTATGCATAAAAAACCATAATGCTCAAAGAACCTTTCAGTTTTGAGGTCCGAGGTACCCTGTGGTCCAATTTTCGTGCCAGTGGTCCATTTTCGGCCATTTGTGCAATTTTCGTGGGAAAATAAGACTTTTGGGTTTTGGTGCCCCGTGATCCCTGGTGCATTCTTATGCATAAAAAACCATCATGCGTGAAGCACTTTTCAGTTTTAAGGTCTGTGGTGCCCGGTGGTCCCATTTTGGTGTCGATGGAGCATTTTCGGCCATTTGTCCAATTTTCGTGCCAAAATAAGACTTTTGTGTTTTGGTGCCCCTTGATCCCTGGTGTATTCTTTTGCATGAAAAACGACAATGCTCAGAGCACTTTTTAGTTTTGAGGTCCGAGATGCCCCGTGGACAGATTTTGGTGCCCGTCGTGCATTTTCGGCCCATTGTACAATCTTCGTGCAAAAATAAGACTTTTGGGTTTCGGTGCCCCATTATCCCTGGTGCATTCTTATGCATAAACAACCATAACGCTCAAAGTACTTTTCAGTTTTGAGGTCCGAGGTGCCCCGTGGTCCAATTTTTGTGCTGGAGGTGCCTTTTCGGCCCATTGTGCAATTTTTGTGCGAAAAAAAGAGTTTGGTTTTTGTTGCCCCGTGATCCCTGGTGCATTCTTATGCATAAAAAACCATCATGCTTAGAGAAGTTTTCAGTTTTGAGGTCCGAGGTGCTCGGTGGTCCAATTTTGGTATCGGTGGTACATTTTCGGCCATTTGTACAATTTTAGTCGGAAAATAAGACTTTTGGGTTTTGGTGCCCCATGATCCCTGGAGCATTCTTATGCATAAAAAACCATCATGCTTGGAGCACTTTTTAGTTTTGAGATCCGTTGTGCCAGGTGGTCCAATTTTGGTGCCGATGGAGCATTTTCGGCAATTTGTACAATTTTCGTGTGAAAATAAGACTTTTGGTTTTTGGTGCCACGTGATCCCTGGTGCATTCTTCTGCATACAAAACAATAAAGCTTGAAACCCTTTTCTGTTTTGAGGTCCGTGGTGCCCCGTGGTCCAATTTTGGTGCCGGTGGTGCATTTTCGACCATTTGTACAATTTTCGTGCGAAAATAAAACTTTTGGGTTTTCGTGCCCCATGATCCCTGGTGCATTCTTATGCATAAAAAACCATAATGCTCGGAGCACTTTTCAGTTTGGAGGTTCGTGGTGCCCGGTGGTGCAATTTAGGTGTCCGTAGTGAATTTTCGGCACATGGTGCAAATTTCGTGCCAAAATAAGACTATTAGGTTTTGGTGCCCCGTGATCCCTGCCCCGTGATCCCTGGTGCATCCTTATGCATAACAATCCATAATGCTTGGAGCACTTTTCATTGTGCAATTTTCGTGCGAAAATATGACTTTCTGGGTTTTGGTGCCCCGTGATCCCTGGTTGATTCTTATACATAAAAAACGGTAATACTCGGAACACTTTTCAGTTTTGAGGTCCATGGTGCCCCGTGGTCCAATTTTGGTGCTTGTGGTGAATTTTCAACACATGGTGAAATTTTTGTGCCAAAATAAGACTTTTGGGTTTTGGTGCTCCATGATCACTGGTGCACCCTTATGCATAAAAAACCATAATGCTCTGAGCACTTTTCAATTTTGAGGTCCATGGTGCCCCGTGGTCCAATTTTGGTGCTTGTGGTGAATTTTCAACACATGGTGAAATTTTCGTGCCAAAATAAGACTTTTGGGTTTTGGTGCTCCATGATCCCTGGTGCACCCTTATGCATAAAAAACCATAATGCTCTGAGCACTTTTCAGTTTTGAGGTATGTGGTGCTCCGTGGTCCAATTTTGGTGGCTGTGGTGCATTTCCGACCCATTGTGCAATTTTAGTGCGAATATAACACCTTTCGGTTTTGGTGCCTCGTGATCCCTGGAGCATTCTTATGCATAAAAAACCATAATGCTTGTAGCACTTTTCAGTTTTTCTGTCCGTGGTGCCCCGTCATCCAAATTTGGTGCCGGTGGTGCATTTTCTGCCATTTGTGCAATTTTCGTGCGAAAATAACACGTTTGGGTATTGGTGCCCCATGATCCATGGTGCATTCTTATGCATAAAAAATCTAATGCTTGGAGCACTTTTCAGGTTTGAGGTCCGTGGTGCCCCGTGGTGAAATTTTGTTGCCCGTGGTGCATTTTCGACACATAATGCAACTGTCGTGCCAAAATAAGACTTTTGGGTTTTGGTGCCCCATGATCCCTGGTGCATTCTTATACATAAAAAACAATAATGCTCAGAGGACTTTTCAATTTTGAGGTTCGCCGTGTCCAGTAGTCATATTTTGGTGCCCCGTGGTGCATTTTTGGCCTATGGTGCAATTTCCGCGACAAAATAAGACTTTTAGATTTTTGTGCCCAGTGATCGTTGGGGCATTCTTAGGCATAAAAAACCATAATTCTCAGAGCACTTTTCAATGTTGAGGTTCGTGGTGCCTCGTGGTCCAATTTTGGTGTCGGTGGTGCATTTTCACCCATTTGTGCAATTTTCGTCTAAAAATAAGACTTTTGGGTTTTGGTGTCGTTGGGGCATTCTTAGGCATAAAAAACCATAATTCTCAGGGATAACGGGGCACCAAAACCCAAAAGTCAGATTTTGGCACGAAAATTGCACCATTTGCCAAAAAAGCACCACGTGGTTCGAAAATTGGACCACTGGACACCACGGACCTCAAAACCTAAAAGTGTTCCGAGCATGATAGTTTTTTATGCATAAGAATGCACTAGGGATAACGGAGCACCAAAAATCAAAAGTCTTATATTGGCACGAAAATTAAACCACGTGGCAAAAAATGCACCACGAGCACCAAAATTGGACCACGGGGCACCATGGACCTCAAAACTGAAAAGTGCTCTGAGCATTATGGTTTTTTATGCATAAGAATGCTCCAGGGATCACGGGGCACCAAAACCCAAAAGTCTTATTTTGGCACAGAAATTGCACTATGTGCCGAAAATTCACCACGGGCACCAAAATTGGACCACGGGGGACCACGAACCTCAAAACTGAAAAGTGCTTCGAGCATTATGGTTATTTATGCGTAAGAATGCACCAGGGATCACGGGGAACCAAAACCCAAAAGTCTTATTTTCGGACGAAAATTGCACAAATGGCCGAAAATGCACCACCGGCACCAAAATTGTACCACGGGGCACCACAGACCTCAAAACTGAAAAGTGCTCCAAGCGTTATAGTTTTTTATGCATAACAATACACTAGGGATCACGGGGCACCAATACCCAAAAGTCTTATTTTCGCACAAAAATTACGCAATGGGCCGGAAATGCACTACTGGCACCAAAATTGGACCACGGGGGACCACGAACCTCAAAACATAAAAGTGCTCCGAGCATTATGGTTATTTATGCGTAAGAATGCACCAGGGATCATGGGTACCAAAACCCAAAAGTCTTATTTTCGGACGAAAATTGCACAAATGGCCAAAAATGCACCACCGGCACCAAAATTGTACCACGGGGCACCACAGACCTCAAAACTGAAAAGTGCTCCAAGCGTTATAGTTTTTTATGCATAACAATACACTAGGGATCACGGGGCACCAATACCCAAAAGTCTTATTTTCGCACGAAAATTGCGCAATGGGCCGAAAATGCACTACTGGCACCAAAATTGGACCACGGGGGACCCCGAACCTCAAAACTGAAAAGTGCTCCGAGCGTTATGGTTATTTATGCGTAAGAATGCACCAGGGATCATGGGGCACCAAAACCCAAAAGTCTTATTTTTAGACGAAAATTGCACAAATGGGTGAAAATGCACCACCGACACCAAAATTGGACCACGAGGCACCACGAACCTCAACATTGAAAAGTGCTCTGAGAATTATGGTTTTTTATGCCTAAGAATGCCCCAACGATCACTGGGCACAAAAATCTAAAAGTCTTATTTTGTCGCGGAAATTGCACCATAGGCCAAAAATGCACCACGGGGCACCAAAATATGACTACTGGACACGGCGAACCTCAAAATTGAAAAGTCCTCTGAGCATTATTGTTTTTTATGTATAAGAATGCACCAGGAATCATGGGGCACCAAAACCCAAAAGTCTTATTTTGGCACGACAGTTGCATTATGTGCCGAAAATGCACCACGGGCAACAAAATTTCACCACGGGGCACCACGGACCTCAAACCTGAAAAGTGCTCCAAGCATTAGATTTTTTATGCATAAGAATGCACCATGGATCATGGGGCACCAATACCCAAACGTGTTATTTTCGCACGAAAATTGCACAAATGGCAGAAAATGCACCACCGGCACCAAATTTGGATGACGGGGCACCACGGACAGAAAAACTGAAAAGTGCTACAAGCATTATGGTTTTTTATGCATAAGAATGCTCCAGGGATCACGAGGCACCAAAACCGAAAGGTGTTATATTCGCACTAAAATTGCACAATGGGTCGGAAATGCACCACAGCCACCAAAATTGGACCACGGAGCACCACATACCTCAAAACTGAAAAGTGCTCAGAGCATTATGGTTTTTTATGCATAAGGGTGCACCAGGGATCATGGAGCACCAAAACCCAAAAGTCTTATTTTGGCACGAAAATTTCACCATGTGTTGAAAATTCACCACAAGCACCAAAATTGGACCACGGGGCACCATGGACCTCAAAATTGAAAAGTGCTCAGAGCATTATGGTTTTTTATGCATAAGGGTGCACCAGTGATCATGGAGCACCAAAACCCAAAAGTCTTATTTTGGCACAAAAATTTCACCATGTGTTGAAAATTCACCACAAGCACCAAAATTGGACCACGGGGCACCATGGACCTCAAAACTGAAAAGTGTTCCGAGTATTACCGTTTTTTATGTATAAGAATCAACCAGGGATCACGGGGCACCAAAACCCAGAAAGTCATATTTTCGCACGAAAATTGCACAATGAAAAGTGCTCCAAGCATTATGGATTGTTATGCATAAGGATGCACCAGGGATCACGGGGCAGGGATCACGGGGCACCAAAACCTAATAGTCTTATTTTGGCACGAAATTTGCACCATGTGCCGAAAATTCACTACGGACACCTAAATTGCACCACCGGGCACCACAGACCTCCAAACTGAAAAGTGCTCCGAGCATTATGGTTTTTTATGCATAAGAATGCACCAGGGATCATGGGGCACGAAAACCCAAAAGTTTTATTTTCGCACGAAAATTGTACAAATGGTCGAAAATGCACCACCGGCACCAAAATTGGACCACGGGGCACCACGGACCTCAAAACAGAAAAGGGTTTCAAGCTTTATTGTTTTGTATGCAGAAGAATGCACCAGGGATCACGTGGCACCAAAAACCAAAAGTCTTATTTTCACACGAAAATTGTACAAATTGCCGAAAATGCTCCATCGGCACCAAAATTGGACCACCGGGCACAACGGATCTCAAAACTAAAAAGTGCTCCAAGCATGATGGTTTTTTATGCATAAGAATGCTCCAGGGATCATGGGGCACCAAAACCCAAAAGTCTTATTTTCCGACTAAAATTGTACAAATGGCCGAAAATGTACCACCGACACCAAAATTGGACCACCGAGCACCTCGGACCTCAAAACTGAAAACTTCTCTAAGCATGATGGTTTTTTATGCATAAGAATGCACCAGGGATCACGGGGCAACAAAAACCAAACTCTTTTTTTCGCACAAAAATTGCACAATGGGCCGAAAAGGCACCTCCGGCACCAAAATTGGACCACGGGGCACCTCGGACCTCAAAACTGAAAAGTACTTTGAGCGTTATGGTTGTTTATGCATAAGAATGCACCAGGGATAATGGGGCACCGAAACCCAAAAGTCTTATTTTTGCACGAAGATTGTACAATGGGCCGAAAATGCACGACGGGCACCAAAATCTGTCCACGGGGCATCTCGGACCTCAAAACTAAAAAGTGCTCTGAGCATTGTCGTTTTTCATGCAAAAGAATACACCAGGGATCAAGGGGCACCAAAACACAAAAGTCTTATTTTGGCACGAAAATTGGACAAATGGCCGAAAATGCTCCATCGACACCAAAATGGGACCACCGGGCACCACAGACCTTAAAACTGAAAAGTGCTTCACGCATGATGGTTTTTTATGCATAAGAATGCACCAGGGATCACGGGGCACCAAAACCCAAAAGTCTTATTTTCCCACGAAAATTGCACAAATGGCCGAAAATGGACCACTGGCACGAAAATTGGACCACAGGGTACCTCGGACCTCAAAACTGAAAGGTTCTTTGAGCATTATGGTTTTTTATGCATAAGAATGCACCAAGGATCACGGGACACCAAAACCCAAAAGTCTTTTTTTTCGCACGAAAATTGCACAATGGGCCGAAAAGGCACCTCCGGCACCAAAATTGGACCACCGGGCACCTTGGACCTTAAAACTGAAAAGTGCTCTGAGTGGTTGTTTATGCATAAGAATGCCCCAGGAATAATGGGGCACCGAAACCTAAAAGTCTTATTTTCGCACGAAGATTGCACAATGGGCCGAAAATGCACGACGGGCACCAAAATCTGTCCACAGGGCACCTCGGACCTCAAAACTAAAAAGTGCTCTGAGCATTATGGTTTTTTATGCATAAGAATGCACCAGGGATCACGGGGCACCAAAACACAAAAGTCTTATTTTGGCACGAAAATTGCACAAATGGCCGAAAATGCTCCATCGGCACCAAAATTCGACCATCGGGCACCACGGACCTCAAAACTGAAAAGTGCTCTACGCATGATGGTTTTTTATGCATAAGAATGCACCAGGGATCACGGGGCACCAAAACGCAAAAGTCTTATTTTCCCACTAAAATTGCACAAATGGCCAAAATGGACCACCGGCACCAAAATTGGACCACGGGGCACCTCAAACCTCAAAACTGAAAAGTCCACAAAGCATTATGATTTTTTATGCATAAGAATGCACCAGGGATCACGGGGCACCAAAACCCAAAAGGCTTATTTTCGTACGAAAATTGCAGAAATGGCAAAAAATGCAACACCGGAACCAAAATTGGACCACGAGGCACCACGAACCTCAAAATTGAAAAGTGTTCCGAGCATTATGGTTCTTTATGCATAAGAATGCACCAGGCATCATGGGGGCACCAAAACCCAAAAGGCTTATTTTCGCACGAAAATCGTACAAATGGCAAAAAATGCAACACCGGATTTTGGACCATGTGGCACCACGGACCTCAAAATTGAAAAGTGTTCCGAGCGTTATGGTTCTTTATGCATAAGAATGCACCATGGATCACAGGGCACTAAAACCCAAAAAACTTTTTTTCGCACGAAAATTGCACAAATGACCGAAAATGCACTACCGACACCAAAATTGGACCACGGGGAACCACAGACCTCAAATACAAAAAGTCTTCTGAGCATTATGGTTTTATGCATAAGAATGCCCCAGGGATCACGGGGTACCAAAACCCAAAAGTCTTATTTTCGCATGAAAATTGCACAAATGGCCGAAAATGCACCACCGACACCAAAATTGGACCATGGGGCACCACACACCTTAAAACTGAAAAGAGTTCCAAGCATTATGTTTTTTTATGCATAAGAATGCACCAGGGATCGCTGGGCACCAAAACCCAAAAGTCTTAGCTTCGCATGAAAATTGCACAAATTTCAGAAAATGTACCATGGGCACCAAAATTGGACCACGGGGCACCTTGGACCTCAAAACTGAAAAGTGGTCTGAGCATTATGGTTTTATATTCATAAGAATGCACCAGGGATCACGGGGCACAAAAACCCAAAAGTCTTACTTTCGCACGAAAATTGCACAAATGGCCGAAAATGCTTCATTGGCACCAAAATTGGACCACCGGGCACAACGGACCTCAAAACTGGAAAGTGCTCTGAGCATTGTGGTTTTTTATGGACAAGAATGCACCAGGGATCGCGGGGAACCAAAACCCAAAAGTCTTATTTTCTCATGAAAATTGCACAAATGGAAGAAAATGTACCACGGGCACAAAAATTGGATCATGGGGCACCTCGGACCTCAAAACTGAAAAGTGCTCCTAGCATTATGGTTTTTTATGCATACGAATGCACCAGGGATCACGGGGCACCAAAACCCAAAAGTCTTATTTTCGCATCAAGATTGCACAATGTGCCGACAATGCAGCACCGGCACCAAAATTGGACGACGGGGCACCTCGGACCTCAAAACTGAAAAGTGCTCCGAGCATTGTGGTTTTTTATGCATAAGAATGCACTAGGGATAACGGGGCACTAAAACCCAAAAGTCTTATTTTCGCACGAAAATTGCACAAATCGCCGAAAACGTACCACGGGTACCAAAATTGGACCACGGGGCACCACGGACCTCAAAACTGAAAAGTGCTCCGAGCATGATGGTTTTTTATGCATAAGAATGCACCAAGGATCACGGGGCACCCAAATCCGAAAGTCTTATTTTCGCACGAAAATTGCACAAATGGCCGAAAATACACCACCAGCACCAAAATTGGACAACAGGGCACCTTGGACCTCAAAACGGAAAGGTTCTCCAAGAATTATGGTTTTTTATGCATAAGAATGCACCAGGGATCACGGGGCACCAAAACCCAAAAGTCTTTTTTTCGTACGAAAATTGCATAGTGGGCCGAAAATGCAACACTGGCACCCAAATTTGACCACGGTGCACCTCGAACCCCAAAACTGAAAAGTACTCCGAGCTTTGTCATTTTTTATGGATAAGAATGCACCAGGGATCACGGGGAACCAAAATCCAAAAGTCTTATTTTCGCATGAAAATTGCACAAATGGCCCAAAATGTACCACGACCACAAAAATTGGATCACGGGGCACCTCAGACCTCAAAACTGAAAAGTGCTCCTAGCATTATGGTTTTTTATGAATAAGAATGCACCAGGGATTACGGGGCACCAAAACCCAAAAGTCTTATTTTCGCACGAAGATGCACAATGGGCCGAAAATGCACCACCGGCACTAAAATTGGACCACGGGGCACCTCGGACCTCAAAACTGAAAAGTGTTCCGAGCATTATGCTTTTTTATGCATAAGAATGCACAAGGGTTCATGGGGCACCAAAACCCAAAAGTCTTATTTTCGCACGAAAATTGTACAAATGGCCGAAAATGCACCACCGGTACCAAAATTGGACCACGGGGCACCTCGGACCTCAAATCTGAAAAGTGCTTCGAGCATTATTGTTTTTTATGCATAAGAATGCACCAGGGATAACGGGGCACCAAAACCCAAAAGTCTTATTTTCGCACGAAAATTGCACAATGGGCGAAAAATGCACCACGGGCACCAAAATTGGACCACGGGGCACCTCGGACCTCAAAACTGAAAAGTTCTCTGAGTATTATTGTTTTTTATGCATAAGAATGCACCAGAGATCATGGGGCACCAAAACCCAAAAGTCTTATTTTCGCACGAAAATTCCACAAATGGCCGAAAATGTACCACGAGCACAAAAATTGGACCACGGGGCACCTCGGACCTCAAAACTGAAAAGTGCTCTGGGCATTATGATTTTTTATGGTTAAGAATGCACTATGGATCATGGGGAACCAACACCCAAAAGTCTTTTTTTCGCACTAAATTGCACAATGGGCCGAAAATGCAACACGGGCACCAAACTTCGTCCACAGGGCACCTCGAACCTCAAAACTGAAAAGTTTTCTGAGCATTGTGGTTTTTTACGGATAAGAATGCACCAGGGCTCAAGGGAACCAAAACCCAAATGTCTTATTTTCGCATGAAAATTGGATAAATGGACGAAAATGTACCACGGGAACAAAAATTCGATCACGGGGAACCTCGGACGTCAAAACTTAAAAGTGCTCATAGCATTATGGTTTTTTATGCATTAGAATGCACCAGGGATCGCGGGGCACCAACACCCAAAAGTCTTATTTTCGCACGAAGATTGCACAATGTGCCGACAATGCACCACCGGTACCAAAATTGGACCACGGGGCACCTCGGACCTCAAAACTGAAAAGTGCTCCGAGCATTACGGATTTTATGCATAAGAATGCACCATGGTTCATGGGGCACCAAAATCCGAAAGTCTTATTTCCGCACGAAAATTGCACAAATGGTCGAAAATGCACCATCAGCACCAAAATTGGATCACGGGGCACCTTGGACCTCAAAACTGAAAGGTTCTCCAAGCATTATGGTTTTTTATGCATAAGAATGCACCATGGATTACGGGGCACCAAAACCCAAAAGTCTTATTTTCGCACGAAAATTGTACAAATGGTCGAAAATGCACCACCGGCACCAAAATTGGACCACAGGGCACCACGGACCTCAAAACGGAAAAGGGTTTTGAGCTTTATGGTTTTGTATGCATAAGAATGCAGCAGGGATCACGGGAAACCAAAACCCAAAAGTCTTATATTCGTAGAAAATTGCACAAATTGCCAAACATGCACCACCAGCACCAAAATTGGACCACGGAGCAGCACAGACCTCAAGACTAAAAAGTGTTCGAGCATTATGGTTTTTTATGCATAAGAATGCACCAGGTATCACGGGGCACCAAATTGCAAAGGTCTTATTTTTGCACGAAAATTGCTCCATGGGAAGCAAAATTTGACCACTAGACACCACGGACCTCAAAATTGGAAAGTACTCCATGCATTATGGTTTTTTATGTATAAAGAATGCACTAGGGATCACGGGGCACTAAAACCAAAGAGTCTTATTTTCGCACGAAAATTGCACAATGGGACGAAAATGCACCACAGGCACCAAAATTGGACCACGGGGCACCTCGGACCTCAAAACTAAAAAGTGCTCCAAACATTATGGTTTTTTATGCATAAGAATGCACCAGGGATCACAGGGTACCAAAACCCAAAAGTCTTATATTCGCACGAAAATTGGACAAATGGCCGAAAATGCACCACCGGCACCAAAATTGGACCACAGAGCACCAGAGACCTGAAAACTGAAAAGTGTTGCGAGCATTATGGTTTTTTATGCATAAGAATGCACCAGGGATCATGGGGCACCAAAACCCAAAAGTCTTATTTTCGCACGAAAATTTCACAAATGGCCGAAAATGCACCACGGGAAGCAAAATTTGACCACTGGACACCACGAACCTCAAAACTTAAAAGTGCTCCGAGCATTATGGTTTTTTATGCTTACGAATGCACTAGGGATCACGGGGGACCGAAACCCAAAAGTCTTATTTACGCACAAAAATTGCACAAATGGCCGACAATGCACCACCGACACCAAAATTGGACCACGGGGCACCACGGACCTCAAAACTGAAAAGTGCTCCAAGCATCATGCATTTTTATGCATAAGAATTCCCCAAGGATCATAGGGCAGCAAAATCCAAAAGTCTTATTTTGGCACGAAAGTTGCACCATGAGCTAAAAATGTACCATGGGGCACCAAAATTTGACCTCGGGCCACCACAGACCTCAAAGCTGAAAATTTCTCTGAGCATTACCATTTTTTATGCATCAGAATGCACCAGGGATCACGGGGCACCAAAACCAAAAAGTCTTATGTTCGCACGAAAATTGCGCAATGGGCCGAAAATGCACAACTGGCACTAAATTGGACCACGGGACACCTCGGACCTCACAACTGAAAAGTGCTCTGAGCATTATGGTTTTTTATGCATAAGAATGCACCAGGGATCACGGGGCACCGAAACCCAAAAGACTTATTTACGCACGAAAATTGCACAAATGGCCGACAATGCACCACCGACACCAAAATTGGACCACGGGGCATCACGGACCTCAAAACTGAAAAGTGTTCCAAGCATTATGCATTTTTATGCATAAGAATTCCCCAAGGATCATAGGGCAGCAAAACCCAAAAGTCTTATTTTGGCACGAAAATTGCACCATGAGCTAAAAATGTAACATGGGTCACCAAAATTTGACCTCGGGGCACCATGGACCTCAAAACTAAAAATTACTCCGAGCATTACCATTTTTTATGCATCAGAATGCACCAGGGATTACGGGGCACCAAAACCCAAAAGTCTTATTTTGGCACGAACATTGTACATTGTGCCGAAAATGCACCCCGGGAACCAAAACTGGACTACGGGACACCTCGGACCTCAAAACTGAAAAGTGCTCCAACAATTATGGTTTTTTATGGATAAGAATGCCCCAAGGATCACGGGGCACCGAAACACAAAAGTCTTATTTTGGCATGAAAATTGCACCATGGGCCAAAAATGCACGACGAGGCACCAAAATATGACCACTGGACACCACAGACCTCAAAACAGAAAGGTACTTCGAGCATTATGTTTTTTTATGCATAAGAATGCACCAGGGATCACGGGGCACCTAACCCCCAAAGTCTTATTTTCGCACGAAAATTGCCCAAATGGCCGAAAATGCACCACCGGCGCGAAAATTGGACCACGGGGCAACACAAACCTCAAAATTGAAAAGTGCTCCTAGCATTATGGTTTTTTATGCATAGGAATGCTCCAAGGATCACGGGGTACCAAACCCAAAAGTCTTACTTTCGCACGAAAATTTCACAATGGGGCGAAAAAGCACCACGGGCACAAAAATTGGACCACGGGGCACCACGGCCCTCAAAACTAAAAAGTGCTCCGAGCATTATGGCTTTTTATGCATAAGAATCCACCAGGGATCATGAGGCACCAAAACCCGAAATTCTTATTTTCGCACGAAAATTGTACAATAGGGCAAAAATTTACCACGGCCACAAAAATTGGACCACGAGGCACCACAGACCTCAAAACGGAAAAGTGCTCCGAGCATTATGGATTGTTATGCATAAGGATGCACCAGGGATCATGGGGCACCAAATCCTAAAAGTCTTATTTTGGCACAAAATTTGCACCATGCGCCGAAAATTCACCACAGGCACCTAAATTGGACCAAGGGGCACCATGGACCTCCAAAAGTCATATTTAGCACGAAAATTCTATCATGTGCCGAAATTGCACCACGGGCACAAAAATTTTAGCACTAGACACCACGGACCTCAAAACTGAAAAGTGCTCCAAGAATTATGGTTTTTTATGTATAAGAATGCATTAGGGATCACGGGGCCCCAAAACCCAAAAGTCTTTTTGTCGCACGAAAATTGCACAATGGGCCAAAGATGCACGACGGGCACCAAAATTGAACCACGGGGCACCACTGATCTTAAAACTGAAAATTGCTCCGAGCATTATGGATTTTTATGTTTAAGAATTCACCAGGGATCATGGGGCACCAAAACCCAAAAGTCTTTTTCTGCACAAAAATGCACCACTGGCACCAAAATTGGACCATAGGGGACCACGGACCTCAAAACATAAAAGTGCTACTAGTATTATGGTCTTCTATGCATAAGAATGCACCAGGGATCATGGGGCACAAAAACCCAAAAGTCTTTTTTTCGTACGAAAATTGCATAAATAGCTGAAAATGCACCATCGGCACCAAAATTGGACCACGAGATGCACGGACCTCAAAACTGTAAAGTGCTCCAAGCATTATCGTTTTTTATGCATAAGAATGCACCAGGGATCACGGGGCACCAAAACCCAAAAGTCTTATTTTCGCACGAAAATTGCACAATGGGCCGAAAATGAACCACGGGCACCAAAATTGGACCACGGGGCACCACGGACCTCAAAACTGAAAAGTGCTCCGAGCATTATGGATTTTTATGCATATGGATGCCCCAGGGATCATGGGGCACCAAAACCCAAAAGTCTTATTTTGGCACGAAAATTGCACCAGTGTCGACAATGCACCACGAGGTCCAAAATTGGACCACGGGGCACCACGGACCTCAATACTGAAAAGTTCTCCGAGCATTATGGTCTTTTATGGATAAGGATGAACCAAGGATCACAGTGCACCCAAAACCAAAAGTCTTATGTTGGCACGAAAATTTCTCCATGTGCCAAAAAGGCACCACGGGAACCAAGATTGGACCACGGGGCAACACGGACCTCATACCTAAAAAGTGCTTCGAGCATTATGGTTTCTTTATGCATAAGGATGCCCCAAGGATCATGGGGTACCAAAACCCAAAAGTTTTATTTTGGCACAAAAATTGCATGATGGGCAAAAAAGGCACCACGGGCACCAAAATTGGACCATGAGGCACCACGGACCTCAAAACTAAAAGGTGCTCCGAGCATTATGGTTTTTTATGCATAAGGTTGCACCAAGGATCACGGGGCACCAAAATCTAGAAGTCTTATTTTGGCACGAAAAATGCACAATGGGCAGAAAATGCACCACAGGCACCAAAATTGGACCACGGGGCACCACAGACCTCAAAACTGAAAAGTGCTCTGAGCACTATGGTGTTTTATGTATAAGAATGCACCAAGGATCACGGGGTACCAAAACCTAAAAGTCTTATTTTGGCACAAAAATTGGACCACAGGCCGAAAATCCACCACGGGCACAAAAGTTGGACCACGGACCTCAAACTTGAAAAGTGCTCCGAGCATTACGGTTTTTTTATGCATAAGAAAGCACTAGGGATCACGGGGCACCAAAACCCAAAAGTCTTATTTTGCGCACGAAAATTGCGCAAATGGCCGAAAATGCACCACTGGCACCAAAATTGAACCACGTGGCACCACAGACCTCAAAACTGAAAGTGCTCCGAGCATTATGGTTTTTTATGCATAAGAATGCACCAAGGATCACGGGGCACCAAAACCCAAAAGTCTTATTTTCGCAAGGAAAATGTACAACGGGCACCAAAATTGGACCATGGGGCACCTCGGACCTCAAACCTGAAAAGTTCTCCGAGCATTATGGTTTTTTATTGATTAGAATGCACCAGGACTCACGGGATACCAAAATCAAAAAGTCTTATTTTCATATGAAAGTTGCACAAATAGCCGAAATTGCACCACCGGCACCAAAATTGGACCACGGGACACCACAGATCTCAAAACTGAAAAGTTCTCCAAGTATTTTGGTTTTTAATGCATAAGAATGCCCCAAGGATGCCAGGGCACTAAAGCCCCAAAGTCTTATTTTGGGACGAATTGCACCATGGGCAAAATATGCACCATAGGGCACCAAAATTGGACCACTGGATACCACGGACCCCAAAACTGAAAACTACTCCAAGCATTACGGTTTTTTATGTATAAGAATGCACCAGGGATCATGGGGTACCAAAACCCAAAAGTCTTATTTTCGCACAAAAATTGCACAATGGGCCGAAAATGCACCACGGGCACCAAAATTGGACCACGGGGCACCATGGACCTCAAAACACAAACGTGCTCCCAGTATTATGGTTTTTTATGCATAAGAATGCACCAGGGATCACGGGGCACCAAAACCCAAAAGTCTTGTTTTCTTACGAAAATTTCACAAATGGCCGAAAATGCACGACTGGCACCAAAATTGGACCATGGGCACCACGGACCTCAAAACTAAAAAGTGCTCCAAGAATTATGGTTTTTTATGCATAAGAATGCCCTAGGGATCATGGGGCACCAAAACCCAAAAGTCTTATTTTCGCACGAAAATTGCACAATGGGTCGAAAATGCACCACGGGGCACCACGGACCTCAAAACTGAAAAGTGCTCCGACGATTATGGATTTTTATTCATAAGGATTCCCCAGGGATCATGGGGCACCAAAACCCAAAAGTCTTATTTTGGCACGAAAATTGCACAAATGGCTGAAAATGCAACCCCAGAACCAAAATTGGACCACGGGGCACCACGAACCTCAAAACTAAAAAGTGTTCCGAGCATTATGGTTTTTTATGCATAAGAATGCACCAAGGATCATGGGGCACCAAAACCCAAAAGTCTAATTTTCGAACGAAAATTTCACAAATGGCCGAAAATGCACGACCGGCACCAAATTTGGACCACGGGGCACCACGGATCTCAAAACTAAAAAGTGCTCCTAGCATTATGTTTTTTATGCATCAGAATGCACCAGGGATCACGAACACTAGAACCCAAAAGTCTTATTTTCGCACGAAAACTGCACAAATGGCCGAAAATGCACCACAAACACCAAAATGGGACCACAAGACACCACGAACCTTAAAATTGAAAAGTATTCAGAGCATTATGGGTTTTTATGCATAACAATGCACTAGGGATCACGGGGCACCAAAACCGTAAAGTCTTATTTTCGCACAAAAATTGCACAATGGGCCGAAAATGCACCACGGGCACAAAACTTGGACCACGGGGCACCTCGGACCTCAATACTTAAAAGTGCTCTGAGCATTTTGGTTTTTTATGCATAAGAATGCACCAGGGATCACGGAGCACCAAAAGTCTTATTTTCGACCGAAAACTACACAAATGGCCGGCAATGCACCAAAGGCACCAAAATTGCACCATGGGGCACCACGAGCCTCAAAACTGAAAAGTGTTCCAAGCATTATGGGTTTTTATGCATAAGAATGCACCAGGGATCACGGGGCACCAAAATCGAAAAGTCTTTTATTTCGCATGAAAATTGCACAATGTGCCGAAAATGCACCACGGGCACAAAAATTGGACCACGGGGCACCACGAACCTCGATACTGAAAAGTGTTCTGAGCATTATGGTTTTTTATGCATAAGAATGCACCAAGGATCAAGGGGCAAAAAAACCCAAAAGTCTTATTTTCGTACGAAAATTGAACAAATGGCCGAAAATGCACCACCGGCACCAAAATTAGACCACGAGGCACTACGGACTTCAAGACTGAAAAGTGGTCCAAGCATTATGGTTTTTTATGCATAAGAATGCACCAAGGATCACGGGGCACCAAAACCCAAAAGTCTTACTTTTGCACGAAAATTGGACAATGGGCCGAAAATGCACTACGGGCACAAAAATTAGACCACGGAGCACCTCGGACCTGAAAACCGAAAAGTGCTCCGAGCATTAAGGTTTTTTATGTATAAGAATGCATCACGGATCACAGGACACCAAAACCCAAAAGTCTTATTTTCGCACAAAAAATGCACAAATGTCCGGAAATGTACCCCCGGCATCAAAATTGGACCACAGGGCACCATGAACCTCAAGATTGAAAAGTGTTCCGAGCATTATGATTTTTTTTATGCATAAGAATGCAGCAAGGATCAAGGGGAAAAAAAACCCAAAAGTCTTATTTTCGCACGAAAATTGAACAGTGGACCGAAAATGCACCACAGGCACCAATATTGCATCACGAGGCACCTCGGACCTCAAAACAGAAAAGTGCTATGAGCATTATGGTTTTTTTATGCATAAGAATGCACCAGGGTTCACAGGACACCAAAACCCAAAAGTCTTATTTTCGGGCGAAGATTGCACAATGGGCCGAAAATGCACCACGGGTCCAAAATTGGATCACGGGGCACCTGGGAGCTCAAAACTTAAAAGTGCTCCAAGCATTATGGTTTTTTATGCATAAGAATGCACCAGGGATCACGGGGCACCAAAACACAAAAGTCTTATTTTCGCACGAAAATTTCACAAATGGCCGAAAATGCCCCACAGGCACCAAAATTGGACCACGGGGCACTACGGACCTCAAAACTAAAAAGTGCTCCAAGCATTATGGTTTTTTCTGCATAAGAACGCACCAGGGATCACGGGGCACCAAAACCCAAATGTCTTATTTTCGCACGAAAATTGCACAAATGGCCGAAAATGCACCCCCGACACCAAAATTGGACAACGGGGCACAACGAACCTCAAGACTGGAAAGTGTTTCGAGCATTACGGTTTTTTATGCATAACAATCCACCAAGGATCATGGGGCACCAAAACCCAAAAGTCTTATTTTGCACAAAAATTACACAAAGCCGAAAATGCACCACGGCACCAAAATTGGACCACGGGGTAACACGGACCTCAAAACTAAAAAGTGCTCAAAGTATTATGCTTTTTCATGCATAAGAATGCACCAGGGATCACGGGGCACCAAAACGCAAAACTCTTATTCTCAAAGGAAGACTGCATAATGGGCCCAAAATGCACCACGGGCACCAAAATTGCCCCACGGGGCACCTGGGAGCTCAAAACTTAATAGTGCTCCAAGCATTATGGTTTTTTACGCAAAAGAATGCACTAGGGATCACGGGGCACGAAAACCCAAAAGTCTTATTTTCGCAACGAAAATTTCACAAATGGCCGAAAATTCACCACCGGCACCAAAATTGTACCACGGGGCAACACGGACCTCAAACCTGAAAAGTGCTCCGAGCATTATGGTTTTTTATCATAAGAATGCACCAGGGATCACGGGGCAATAAAATCCAAAAGTCTTATTTTGGCGCGAAAAATTGCACAATGGGCCGAAAATGCACCACGGGCACAAAAGTTAGACCACGGAGCACCTCGGACCTGAAAACTGAAAAGTTCTTTGAGTATTAAGATTTTTTATGCATAAGAATGCACCAGGGATCACGGGGCACCAAAACCCAAAAGTCTTATTTTCGCCCGAAAAATGCACAAATGGCCGAAAATGCACCCCTGGCTCCAAAATTGGACCACGAGGCACCACGAACCTCAAGACTGAAAAGTGTTCCGAGCAATATGGTTTTTTATGCATAAGAATGCACCAAGGATCACGGGGCACCAAAACCCGAAAGTCTTATCTTCGCACGAAAATTGAACAAATGGCCGAAAATGCACCACCGGCACCAAAATTAGACCACAGGGCACCACAAACTTCAAGACTGAACAGTGTTCCGTGCATTCTGGGTTTTTATGCATAAGAATGCACCAAGGATCATGGGGCACCAAAACCCATAAGTCTTATTTTCGCACGAAAATTGCACAAATGGCCGAAAATGCACCACGGGCACCACAGTCCTCAAAATTGAAAAGTGTTTTGAGCATTATGGTTTTTTATGCATAAGAATGCACCAGGGATCACGAGGCACTAAAACCCAAAAGTCTTATTTTTGCCACGAAAATTGCACAATGGGCCGAAAATGCATCACGGGCACAAAAATTAGACCACTGGGGCACCTCGGACCTGAACACTGAAAAGTGCTCCGAGCATTTAGGTTTTTTTATGCAAAAGAATGCATCAGGGATTACGGGACACCAAAACCCATAAGTCTTATTTTCGCATGAAAAATGCACAAATGTCCGAAAATGTACCCCCGGCACCAAAATTGGACCACGGGGCACCACGAACCTCAAGACTGAAAAGTGTTTCAAGCAGTATGGTTTTTTTATGCATAAGAGTGCACCAAGGATCAAGGGGCAAAAAAAACCCAAAAGTCTTATTTTCACACGAATATTGAACAATGGACCGAAAATGCACCACGGGCAGAAAAAATTGGATCACGGGGCACTTCGAACCTCAAAACAGAAAAGTGCTACGAGCGTTATCGTTTTTTTATGCATAAGAATGCACCAGGGTTCACAGGGGCACCAAAACCCAAAAGTCTTATTTTCAGGCGAAGATTGCACAATGGGTCGAAAATGCATCATGGGCACCAAAATTGGATCACGGGACACCTGGGAGCTCAAAACTTAAAAAGTGCTCCAAACCCAAAAGTCTTATTTTCGCATGAAAAATTGCACAAATGGCCGAAAATGCACCACCGACACCAAAATTGGACCATGGGGCACCACACACCTTAAAACTGAAAAGAGTTCCAAGCATTATGGTTTTTTATGCATAAGAATGCACCAGGGATCGCTGGGCACCAAAACCCAAAAGTCTTAGCTTCGTATGAAAATTGCACAAATTTCAGAAAATGTACCATGGGCACCAAAATTGGACCACGGGGCACCTTGGACCTCAAAACTGAAAAGTGGTCTGAGCATTATGGTTTTATATTCATAAGAATGCACCAGGGATCGCGGGGCACAAAAACCCAAAAGTCTTACTTTCGCACGAAAATTGCACAAATGGGCCGAAAATGCTCCATTGGCACCAAAATTGGACCACCGGGCACAACGGACCTCAAAACTGGAAAGTGCTCTGAGCATTGTGGTTTTTTATGGACAAGAATGCACAGGGATCGCGGGGAACCAAAACCCAAAAGTCTTATTTTCTCATGAAAATTGCACAAATGGAAGAAAATGTACCCACGGGCACAAAAATTGGATCACGGGACACCTCGGACCTCAAAACTGAAAAGTGCTCCTAGCATTATGGTTTTTTTATGCATAAGAATGCACCAGGGATCACGGGGCACCAAAACCAAAAAGTCTTATTTTCGCATCAAGATTGGACAATGTGCCGACAATGCAGCACCGGCACCAAAATTGGACGACGGGGGCACCTCGGACCTCAAAACTGAAAAAGTGCTCCGAGCATTGTGGTTTTTTATGCATAAGAATGCACTAGGGATAACGGGGCACTAAAACCCAAAAGTCTTATTTTTGCACGAAAATTGCACAAATCGCCGAAAACGTACCACGGGTACCAAAATTGGACCACGGGGCACCACGGACCTCAAAACTGAAAAGTGCTCCGAGCATGATGGTTTTTTATGCATAAGAATGCACCAAGGATCATGGGGCACCAAAATCCGAAAGTCTTATTTTCGCACGAAAATTGAACAAATGGCCGAAAATACCACCACCAGCACCAAAATTGGACAACAGGGCACCTTGGACCTCAAAACTGAAAGGTTCTCCAAGAATTATGGTTTTTTATGCATAAGAATGCACCAGGGATCACGGGGCATCCAAAACCCAAAAGTCTTTTTTTCGTACGAAATTTGCACAGTGGGCCGAAAATGCAACACTGGCACCCAAATTCGACCTACGGTGCACCTCGAACCCCAAAACTGAAAAGTACTCCGAGCTTTGTGGTTTTTTATGGATAAGAATGCACCAGGGATCACGGGGAACCAAAACCCCAAAAGTCTTATTTACGCATGAAAATTGCAAAAAATGGCCCAAAATGTACCACGACCACAAAAATTGGATCACGGGGCACCTCAGACCTCAAAACTGAAAAGTGCTCCTAGCATTATGGTTTTTTTATGAATAAGATGCACCAGGGATTACGGGGCAACCGAAAACCCAAAAGTCTTATTTTCGACGAAGATGCACAATGGGCCGAAAATGCACCACCCGGCACTAAAATTGGGACCACGGGGCACCTCGGACCTCAAAACTGAAAAGTGCTCCGAGCATTATGGTTTTTTATGCATAAGAATGCACAAGGGTTCATGGGGGCACCAAAACCCAAAAGTCTTATTTTCGCACGAAAATTGTACAAATGGCCGAAAATGCACCACCGGTACCAAAATTGGACCACGGGGCACCTCGGACCTCAAAATCTGAAAAGTGCTTCGAGTATTATTGTTTTTTATGCATAAGAATGCACCAGGGATAACGGGGCACCAAAACCCAAAAGTCTTATTTTTCGCACGAAAATTGAACAACCGGGCGAAAAAATGGCACCACGGGCAACAAAATTGGACCACTGGGCACCTCGGACCTCAAAACTAAAAAGTGCTCTGAGCATTATGGTTTTTTATGCATGAGAATGCACTAGGGATCACGGGGCACCAAAATCCAAAAGTTTTATTTTCGCACGAAAAATTGCACAAATGAGCCGAAAATGCACGACCGGCACCAAAATTAGACCACGGGGCACCTTGGAACTCAAAATTGAAAGGTTCTCCAAGCATTAGGGTTTTTTATGCATAAGAATGCACCAGCGATCACGGGTCCCCAAAACCCAAAACTCTTATTTTCGCACGAAAATTACAAAATGGGCAGAAATTGCACCATGGGCACATAATTGGACCACGGGGCACCTCGGACCTCAAAAATGAAAAGTGCTTCGAGCATTCAGGTTTTTTATACATAAGAATGCTCCAGGGATCACGGGGCACCAAAACCCAAAACTCTTATTTTCGCCCGAAAATTGCACAATGGGCGGAAAATGCACCACTGGCACCAAAATTGGACCACGAGGCACCTCGGACCTCAAAACTGAAAAGTTCTCTGAGTATTATTGTTTTTTTATGCATAAGAATGCACCAGAGATCATGGGGCACCAAAACCCAAAAGTCTTATTTTCGTAATGAAAATTCCACAAATGGCCGAAAATGTACCACGAGCACCAAAATTGGACCACGGGGCACCTCGGACCTCAAAACTGAAAAGTGCTCTGGGCATTATGATTTTTTATGGTTAAGAATCCACTATGGATCACGGGGAACACAACAGCCAAAAGTCTTTTTTTTCGCACTAAATTGCACAATGGGCCGAAAATGCAACACGGGCACCAAAATTCGTTCCACAGGGCACCTCGAACCTCAAAACTGAAAAGTTCTCCGAGCATTGTGGTTTTTTACGGATAAGAATGCACCAGGGCTCAAGGGAACCAAAACCCAAATGTCTTATTTTCGCATGAAAATTGCACAAAAGGACGAAAATGTACCACGGGAACAAAAAATTCGATCACGGGGAACCTCGGACGTCAAAACTTAAAAGTGCTCATAGCATTATGGTTTTTTATGCATTAGAATGCACCAGGGATCGCGCGGCATCCAACACCAAAAAGTCTTATTTTCGCACGAAGATTGCATAATGTGCCGACAATGCAACACCGGCACCAAAATTGGACACGGGGCACCTCGGACCTCAAAACTGAAAAGTGCTCCGAGCATTGCGGATTTTATGCATAAGAATGCACCATGGTTCATGGGGCAACCAAAATCTGAAAGTCTTATTTTCGCACGAAAATTGCACAAATGGCCGAAAATGCACCATCAGCACCAAAATTGGATCACGGGGCACCTTGGACCTCAAAACTGAAAGGTTCTCCAAGCATTATGGTTTTTTATGCATAAGAATGCACCAGGGATCAAGGGGCACCAAAACCCAAAAGTCTTTTTTTCGCACGAAAATTGCACAATGGGCCGAAAATGCAACACGGGCACCAAAATTCAACCACGGGGAACCTCGGACCTCAAAACTGAAAAGTGCTCCGAGCATTGTGGTTTTTTATGGATAAGAATGCACCAGGGATCTCGGGGAACCAAAACCAAAAAGTCTTATTTTCGCACGAAAATTGCACAATGGGCGGAAAATGCACCACGGGCACCAATATTGGACCACGGGGCACCTCAGACCTCAAAACTGAAAGTCCTCCTAGCATTATGGTTTTTTATGGATAAGAATGCACCCGGGATGACGGGGAACCAAAACTCAAAAGTCTTATTTTCGCACGAAAATTGCACAAAAGGCCGAAAATGCACCACTGACACCAAAATTGGACCACGGGGTACGACGGACCTCAAAACTGAAGAGTGCTCCAAGCATGATGGTTTTTTATGCATAAGAATGCAGCATGGATCACGGGGCACCAAAATCCAACAGTCTTAGTTTCGCACAAAAATTGAACAAATGGCCAAAAATGCACCACTGGCATCAAAATTGGACCACGGGGCACCTCGGACCTCAAATCTGAAAAGTCCTCTGAGCATTATGATTTTTTATGGATAAGAATGCACCAGGGATCACGGGGAACCAAAACCCAAAAGTCTTATTTTCGCACGAAAATTGCACAATGGGCGGAAAATGCACCACGGGCACCAATATTGGAGCACGGGGCACCTCGGACCTCAAAACGGAAAGTTCTTCGAGAATTATGGTTTTTTATGGATAAGAATGCACCATGGATCACGGGGAACCAAAACCCAAAAGTATTATTTTCGTACGAAAATTGCACAAATGGCCGAAAATGCACCATCGGCACCAAAATTGGACCACGGGGCACCTCGGACCTCAAAACTGAAAAGTGCTTTGAGCATTGTTCTTTTTTATGCATAAGAATGCACCAGGAATAACGGGGCACCAAAACCCAAAAGTCTTATTTTCGCACGAAAATCGCACAATGGGCGGAAAATGCACCACGGGCACCAAAATTGGACCACGGGGCACCTCGGACCTCAAAACTGAAAAGTGCTCCAAGCATTATGGTTTTTTATGCATAAGAATGCACTAGGGATCATGGGGCACCAAAACCCAAAAGTCTTATTTTCGCACAAAAATTCCACAAATGGCCGAAAATGTACCAGGAGCACCAAAATTGGACCACGGGGAACCTCGGACCTCAAAACTGAAAAGTGCTCCGAGCATTATGGTTTTTTATGCATTAGAATGCACCAGGGATCACGGGGCACCAAAACCCAAAAGTCTTATTTTCGCATGAAAATTGCACAAATGGCCGAAAATGCACCACCGACAACAAAATTGAACCACGGGGTACGACGGACCTCAAAACTGAAAAGTGCTCCGAGCATGATGGTTTTTTATGCATAAGAATGCAGCATGGATCACGGGACACTAAAATCCAAGAGTCTTAGTTTCATACAAAAATTGAACAAATGGCCGAAACTGCACCACCGGCACCAAAATTGGATTACGGGGTACCTCGGACCTCAAAACTGAAAAGTCCCCCGAGCATTATGAATTTTTATGGATATGAATGCACCAGGGATCACGGGGAACCAAAACCCAAAAGTCTTATTTTCTCACGAAAATTGCACAATGGGCAGAAAATGCACCACGGGCACCAATATTGGACCACGGGGTACCTCGGACCTCAAAACTGAAAGTCCTCCGAGCATTATGGTTTTTTATGGATAAGAATGCACCAGGGATCACGGGGAACCAAAACCCAAAAGTCTTATTTTCGCACGAAATTTCACATATGGCCGAAAATGCACCACCGACACCAAAATTGGACCACGGGGTACGATGGACCTCAAAACTGAAAAGTGCTCCGAACATGATGGTTTTTTGTGCATAAGAATGCAGCAGGGATCACGGGTGATCAGTGCATCTTCATGCACATTCTTCTACTGTTATTCTTAGGCATTTCCTTAGTTTATTTCATTAGTTTCACCATTTTAGTGTGTTTTCATATTTAAGTTTGTTTCTAGCTTTATTTAATTTTCGTATTTTATTTTCAGCAATAGCAGCTTTCAATGGAAAATTCATAACTGGAGCTACAGGAATCGGATTGAGGCGTTCTAATATTCGTTGGAAACCTTTGTCTGGAATACCACGGCCGTGGTAGCCTAAGCACGGCCGTGCTAAGCCACCACAGCCGCGGTGAAATAACCACGGCCAAGCAGAAATCACTGAAAATTTTGCATCAGCGTCAACTTTCCGAGCACAGCCGTGGTTAATTTACCACGACCGTGCTCGTAATGCACGCAGATTGGACCTCCAGACTATGCAAGGACCACGGCCGTGGTCATCTGATCAGCACGGCCGTGGTGATCCGCGTCAGCAGTTTAAAACTTTATAAATATAGACTCTAGGGCGCGTAGGTGGACTCGTTCACTGTTCACGAAATTACTTTGGAAAGTTTTGAGCAATTGTAATGGAGAACTAATTTCCGAAGAATCGATCTACTGTAATCGGATTCCACTTTGAGGTTCTTTTATAAATTCCATATCAATCTGTTTCCTTTGATTTATTCCAATAATCTCAATTAATTTCTTAATTTGATTGTTGTTATAGGATATAATTCTTAAATTCGATTGGTTATTTGATCTTGAATCAATTTCGCGTTAACGTAGCTTTTGCATTATCGCGTTTGATCGGATTGCGTTTGCTTAATCCGGAATTCAGGAAAATATGCCGTATAAATTCTATTGCGCTTGTCAGTGGTTATTATAGTCGAATAGGATCAGATCCGTTTAGGGAATTGGAACTTATAGGGATCAATGATAAGTTGGAAGTCAATACAGTAGGTTGATTCGCTTTAGCTTATTCGATAATCACAATTTATTTTAATCCCTTTTTCTTGATATCGTAATCAAAACCCCCCCATTAATAGTTACTGTATTGATTTATAATAATACAAGAATCCTTGAGAACGATACTCGAGTTGTCGTTGCCGTAACTATATTTTCAAAATCACTCGTTTTGATCAGTGCGGGACAGCGGATCAACGGGGCACCAAAACCGAAAAGTCTTATTTTCACATGCAAATTGCACAAATGGCCGAAAATACACCACTGACACCAAAATTGAACCACGGGGCAGCACAGATTTTTCTATATAAGAATGCACCAGGAATCACGGGGCACCAAAACCCAAAAGTTTTATTTTCGCACGAAAATTGCACAATGGGCCGAAAATGCACCACGGGCACCAAAATTGAAAAGTGCTTTGAGCATTATAGTTTTTTATTGATAAGAAAGCACAAGGGATAACAGGGCACCAATACCCAAAAGTCTTATTTTCGCACGAAAATTGCACAAATGGCTGAAAATGCACTACTGGCACCAAAATTGTTCCACGAGGCACCACGGACCTCAAAACTGAAAAGTGTTCCAGGCATTACGGTTTTTTATGCATAAGAATGCACTAGGGATCATGGGGCACCAAAATCCAAAAGTCTTATTTTCGCACGAAAATTGCACAAACGACCGAAAATGAACCACGGGCACCAAAATTTGGCCACGGGGCACCTCGGACCTCAAAACTGGAAAGTTCTCCGAGCATTGTGGTTTTTTATGCATAAGAATGCACAAGGGATCACAGGGCACCAAAACCCAAAAGTCTTATTTTCGCATGAAAATTGTACAAATGGCAGAAAATGCACCATCGGCACCAAAATTGGACCACGGGGCACCACGAACCTGAAAACTGAAAAGTGTGTTGAGCATTATGGTTTTTTATGCATAAGAATGCACCATGGATTACGGGGCACCAAAACCCAAAAGTCTTATTTTCGCACGAAAATTGTACAAATGGTCGAAAATGCACCACCGGCACCAAAATTGGACCGCAGGGCACCACGGACCTCAAAATGGAAAAGGGTTTTGAGCTTTATGGTTTTGTATGCATAAGAATGCACCAGGGATCACGAGGCACGAAAATCCAAAAGTCTTATTTTCGCACGAAAATTGCGCAAATGGCAAAAAATGCACCACCGGCACGAAAATTGGACCACGGGGCACCACGGACCTCAAAACTGAAAAGTTGTTTGACCATTATGGTTTTTTTATACATAGGAATGCACCTGGGATCACGGGGCACCAAAACCCAAAAGGCTTATTTTCGCACAAAAATTTCACAAATGGCCGAAAATGCAACGACGACACCAAAATTTGACCACGGGACACAACGGACCTCAAAACTGAAAAGTGCTCCATGCATTATGGTTTTTTATGCATAAGAATGCACCAGCGATCATGGGGCACGAAAACCCAAAAGTTTTATTTTCGCACAAAAATTGTACAAATGGTCGAAAATGCACCACCGGCACCAAAATTGGACCACGGGGCACCACGGACCTCGAAACTGAAAAGGGTTTCGAGCTTTATGGTTTTGTATGCAGAAGAATGCACCAGGGATCACGTGGCACCAAAAACCAAAAGTCTTATTTTCACACGAAAAGTTCACAAATCGCCGAAAATGCACCACGGGCACCAAAATTGACCACGGCGCACCTCGGACCTCAAAACTGGAAAGTTCTCCGAGCATTATGATTTTTAATGCATAAGAATGCACCAGGGATCACGGGGCACCAAACCCAAAAGTCTTATTTTCGCACGAAAATTGCACAAATGGCCGAAATGCACCGCCGGCACCAAAATTGGACCACGGGGCACCACGGACCTCAAAACTGAAAATTGCTCCAAGCATTATGGGTTTTTACGCTTAAGAATGCACCTGGGATCAAGGGGCACCAAAACCCAAAAGACTTATTTTCGCACGAAAATTGCACAATGGGCCGAAAATGCAAAATAAACACGAAAATTGGACCACGGGGCACCACGAAGCTCAAAACTGAAAACGAGTTCCGAGCATTATAATCTTTTTTGCATAAGAACGCACCAGGGATCACGGGGCACCAAAATCCAAAAGTCATATTTTCGCACGAAAATTTCACAATTGGCCGAATATGCACCATCGGCACCAAAATCGGACCACGGGGCACCACAGACCTCAAAATGAAAAGTGCTCCAAGAATTATGGTTTTTTATGCATAAGAATGCACCAGGGATCACGGGGCACCAAAATCCAAAAGTCTTATTTTCGCACAAAAATTGAACAATGGGCCGAAAATGCACCACGGGCACCAAAATTGGACCACAGGGCACCTCGAACCTCAAAACTGAAAAGTGCTCCGAGCATTATGGTTTTTTATGCATAAGAATGCACCAGGGATGAGAGGCCACCAAAACCCAAAAGTCTTATTTTCGCACAAAAATTGAACAATGGGCCGAAAATGCACCACGGGCACCAAAATTGGACCACAGGGCACCTCGAACCTCAAAACTGAAAAGTGCTCCGAGCATTATGGTTTTTTATGCATAAGAATGCACCAGGGATGAGAGGCCACCAAAACCCAAAAGTCTTATTTTCGCACGAAAATTGTACAAATGGTCGAAAATGCACCACCGGCACCAAAATTGGACCACAGGGCACCACGGACCTCAAAACGGAAAAGGGTTGTGAGCTTTATGGTTTTGTATGCATAAGAATGCACCAGGGATCACGAGGCACCAAAATCCAAAAGTTTTATTTTCGCACGAAAATTGCGCAAATGGCAAAAAATGCACCACCGGCACGAAAATTGGACCACGGGGCACCACGGACCTCAAAACTGAAAAGTTCTCTGACCATTATGGTTTTTTATACATAAGAATGCACCTGGGATCACGGGGCACCAAAACCCAAAAGGCTTATTTTCGCACAAAAATTTCACAAATGGCCGAAAATGCAACAACGACACCAAAATTTGACCACGGGACACAACGGACCTCAAAACTGAAAAGTGCTCCATGCATTATGGTTTTTTATGCATAAGAATGCACCAGGGATCATGGGGCACGAAAACCCAAAAGTTTTATTTTCGCACGAAAATTGTACAAATGGTCGAAAATGCACCACCGGCACCAAAATTGGACCACGGGGCACCACGAACCTCAAAACCGAAAAGGGTTCCGAGCTTTATGGTTTTGTATGCAGAAGAATGCACCAGGGATCACGTGGCACCAAAAACCAAAAGTCTTATTTTCACACGAAAATTTCACAAATCGCCGAAAATGCACCACGGGCACCAAAATTTGACCACGGCGCACCTCGGACCTCAACACTTGAAAGTTCTCCGAGCATTATGATTTTTAATGCATAAGAATGCACCAGGGATCACGGGGCACCAAAACCCAAAAGTCTTATTTTCGCACGAAAATTGCACAAATGGCCGAAATGCACCGCCGGCACCAAAAATTGGACCACGGGGCACCACGGACCTCAAAACTGAAAATTGCTCCAAGCATTATGGTTTTTAACGCATACGAATGCACCAGGGATCAAGGGGCACCAAAACCCAAAAGACTTATTTTCGCACGAAAATTGCACAATGGGCCGAAAATGCAAAATCAACACGAAAATTGGACCGCGGGGCACCACGAACCTCAAAACTGAAAAAGAGTTCCGAGAATTATAATTTTTTTTGCATAAGAACGCACCAGGGATCACGGGGCACCAAAATCCAAAAGTCTTATTTTCGCACGAAAATTTCACAATTGGCCGAATATGCACCATCGACACCAAAATCGGACCACGGGGCACCACAGACCTCAAAATGAAAAGTGCTCCAAGAATGATGGGTTTTTATGCATAAGAATGAACCAGGGATCACGGGGCACCAAAATCCAAAAGTCTTATTTTCGCACAACAATTGCACAATTGGCCGAAAATGCACCACGGGCACCAAAATTGGACCACAGGGCACCTCGAACCTCAAAACTTAAAAGTGCTCCGAGCATTATGGTTTTTTATGCATAAGAATGCACCAGGGATGATAGGGTACCAAAACCGAAAAGTCTTATTTTCGCACGAAAATTGTACAAATGGTCGAAAATGCACCACCGGCACCAAAATTGGACCACAGGGCACCACGGACCTCAAAACGGAAAAGGGTTTTGAGCTTTATGGTTTTGTATGCATAAGAATGCACCAGGGATCATGACGCACCAAAATCCAAAAGTCTTATCTTCACACGAAAATTGCGCAAATGGCAAAAAATGCACCACCGGCACGAAAATTGGACCACGGGGCACTACGGACCTCAAAATTGAAAAGTGCTCTGTCCATTATGGTTTTTTATACATAAGAATGTACCGGGGATCACGGGGCACCAAAACCCAAAAGGCTTATTTTCGCACAAAAATTTCACAAATGGCCGAAAATGCAACAACGACACCAAAATTTGACCACGGGACACAACGGACCTCAAAACTGAAAAGTGCTCCATGCATTATGGTTTTTTATGCATAAGAATGCACCAGGGATCATGGGGCACGAAAACCCAAAAGTTGTATTATCGCACGAAAATTGTACAAATGGTCGAAAATGCACCACCGGCACCAAAATTGGACCACAGGGCACCACGGACCTCAAAACTGAAAAGGGTACCGAGCTTTATGGTTTTGTATGCAGAAGAATGCACCAGGGATCACGTGGCACCAAAAACCAAAAGTCTTATTTTCACCCGAAAATTTCACAAATCGCCGAAAATGCGCCACGGGCACCAAGAATTTGACCACGGCGCACCTCGGACCTCAAAACTGGAAAGTTCTCCGAGCATTATGATTTTTAATGCATAAGAATGCACCAGGGATCACGGGGCACCAAAACCCAAAAGTCTTATTTTCGCACGAAAATTGCACAAATGGCCGAAATGCACCGCGGGCACCAAAATTGGACCACGGGGCACCACGGACCTCAAAACTGAAAATTGCTCCAAGCATTATGGTTTTTTACGCATAAGAATGCACTTGGGATCAAGGGGGCACCAAAACCCAAAAGACTTATTTTCGCACGAAAATTGCACAATGGGCCGAAAATGCAAAATAAACACGAAAATTGGACCACGGGGCACCACGAACCTCAAAACTGAAAAAGAGTTCCGAGCATTATAATTTTTTTTGCATAAGAACGCACCAGGGATCACGGGGCACCAAAATCCAAAAGTCTTATTTTCGTACGAAAATTTCACAATTGGCCGAATATGCACCATCGGCACCAAAATCGGACCACGGGGCACCACAGACCTCAAAATGAAAAGTGCTCCAAGAATTATGGTTTTTTATGCATAAGAATGCACCAGGGATCACGGGGCACCAAAATCCAAAAGTCTTATTTTCGCACAAAAATTGCACAATGGGCCGAAAATGCACCACGGGCACCAAAATTGGACCACAGGGCACCTCGAACCTCAAAACTGAAAAGTGCTCCGAGCATTATGGTTTTTTATGCATAAGAATGCACCAGGGATGACAGGGCACCAAAACCCAAAAGTCTTATTTTCGCACGAAAATTGTACAAATGGTCGAAAATGCACCACCGGCACCAAAATTGGACCACAGGGCACCACGGACCTCAAAACGGAAAAGGGTTGTGAGCTTTATGGTTTTGTATGCATAAGAATGCACCAGGGATCACGAGGCACCAAAATCCAAAAGTTTTATTTTCGCACGAAAATTGCGCAAATGGCAAAAAATGCACCACCGGCACGAAAATTGGACCACGGGGCACCACGGACCTCAAAACTGAAAAGTTCTCTGACCATTATGGTTTTTTATACATAAGAATGCACCTGGGATCACGGGGCACCAAAACCCAAAAGGCTTATTTTCGCACAAAAATTTCACAAATGGCCGAAAATGCAACAACGACACCAAAATTTGACCACGGGACACAACGGACCTCAAAACTGAAAAGTGCTCCATGCATTATGGTTTTTTATGCATAAGAATGCACCAGGGATCATGGGGCACGAAAACCCAAAAGTTTTATTTTCGCACGAAAATTGTACAAATGGTCGAAAATGCACCACCGGCACCAAAATTGGACCACGGGGCACCACGAACCTCAAAACCGAAAAGGGTTCCGAGCTTTATGGTTTTGTATGCAGAAGAATGCACCAGGGATCACGTGGCACCAAAAACCAAAAGTCTTATTTTCACACGAAAATTTCACAAATCGCCGAAAATGCACCACGGGCACCAAAATTTGACCACGGCGCACCTCGGACCTCAACACTTGAAAGTTCTCCGAGCATTATGATTTTTAATGCATAAGAATGCACCAGGGATCACGGGGCACCAAAACCCAAAAGTCTTATTTTCGCACGAAAATTGCACAAATGGCCGAAATGCACCGCGGGCACCAAAATTGGACCACGGGGCACCACGGACCTCAAAACTGAAAATTGCTCCAAGCATTATGGTTTTTTACGCATAAGAATGCACTTGGGATCAAGGGGCACCAAAACCCAAAAGACTTATTTTCGCACGAAAATTGCACAATGGGCCGAAAATGCAAAATAAACACGAAAATTGGACCACGGGGCACCACGAACCTCAAAACTGAAAAAGAGTTCCGAGCATTATAATTTTTTTTGCATAAGAACGCACCAGGGATCACGGGGCACCAAAATCCAAAAGTCTTATTTTCGTACGAAAATTTCACAATTGGCCGAATATGCACCATCGGCACCAAAATCGGACCACGGGGCACCACAGACCTCAAAATGAAAAGTGCTCCAAGAATTATGGTTTTTTATGCATAAGAATGCACCAGGGATCACGGGGCACCAAAATCCAAAAGTCTTATTTTCGCACAAAAATTGCACAATGGGCCGAAAATGCACCACGGGCACCAAAATTGGACCACAGGGCACCTCGAACCTCAAAACTGAAAAGTGCTCCGAGCATTATGGTTTTTTATGCATAAGAATGCACCAGGGATGACAGGGCACCAAAACCCAAAAGTCTTATTTTCGCACGAAAATTGTACAAATGGTCGAAAATGCACCACCGGCACCAAAATTGGACCACAGGGCACCACGAACCTCAAAACGGAAAAGGGTTGTGAGCTTTATGGTTTTGTATGCATAAGAATGCACCAGGGATCACGAGGCACCAAAATCCAAAAGTTTTATTTTCGCACGAAAATTGCGCAAATGGCAAAAAATGCACCACCGGCACGAAAATTGGACCACGGGGCACCACGGACCTCAAAACTGAAAAGGGTTTCGAGCTTTATGGTTTTGTATGCAGAAGAATGCACCAGGGATCACGTGGCACCAAAAACCAAAAGTCTTATTTTCACACGAAAATTTCACAAATCGCCGAAAACGCACCACGGGCACCAAAATTTGACCACGGCGTACCTCGGACCTCAAAACTGGAAAGTTCTCCGAGCGTTATGATTTTTAATTCATAAGAATGCACCAGGGATCACGGGGCACCAAAACCCAAAAGTCTTATTTTCGCACGAAAATTGCACAAATGGCCGAAATGCACCGCCGGCACCAAAATTGGACAACGAGGCACCACGGACCTCAAAACTGAAAATTGCTCCAAGCATTATGGTTTTTTACGTATAAGAATGCACCTGGGATCAGGGGGCACCAAAACCCAAAAGACTTATTTTCGCACGAAAATTGCACAATTGGCCGAAAATGCAAAATAAACACGAAAATTGGACCACGAGGCACCACGAACCTCAAAACTGAAAAAGAGTTCCGAGCATTATAAATTTTTTTGCATAAGAATGCACCAGGGATCACGGGGCACCAAAATCCAAAAGTCTTATTTTCGCACGAAAATTTCACAATTGGCCGAATATGCACCATCGGCACCAAAATCGGACCACGGGGCACCCCAGACCTCAAAATGAATAGTGCTCCAAGAATTATGGTTTTTTATGCATAAGAATGCACCAGGGATCACGCGGCACCAAAATCCAAAAGTCTTATTTTCGCACAAAAATTGCACAATGGGCCGAAAATGCACCACGGGCACCAAAATTGGACCATAGGGCACCTCGAACCTCAAAACTGAAAAGTGCTCCGAGCATTATGGTTTTTTATACATAAGAATGCCCAAGGGATGACAGGGCACCAAAACCCAAAAGTCTTATTTTCGCACGAAAATTGTACAAATGGACGAAAATGCACCACCGGCACCAAAATTGGACCACAGGGCACCACGGACCTCAAAACGGAAAAGGGTTTTGAGCTTTATGGTTTTGTATGCATAAGAATGCACCAGGGATCACGAGGCACCAAAATCCAAAAGTCTTATTTTCGCACAAAAATTGCGCAAATGGCAAACAATGCACCACCGGCACAAAAATTGGACCACGGGGCACCACAGACCTCAAAATTGAAAAGTGCTCTGTCCATTATGGTTTTTTATACATAAGAATGCACCTGGGATCACGCGGCACCAAAACCCAAAAGGCTTATTTTCGCACAAAAATTTCACAAATGGTCGAAAGTGCAACAACGACACCAAAATTTGACCACGGGACAGAACGGACCTCAAAATTGAAAAGTGCTCCATGCATTATGGTTTTTTATGCATAAGAATGCACCAGGGATCATGGGGCGCGAAAACACAAAAGTTTTATTTTCGCACGAAAATTGTACAAATGGTCGAAAATGCACCACCGGCACCAAAATTGGACCACGGACCTCAAAACTGAAAAGGGTACCGAGCTTTATGGTTTTGTATGCAGAAGAATGCACCAGGGATCACGTGGCACCAAAAACCAAAAGTCTTATTTTCACACGAAAATTTCACAAATCGCCGAAAATGCACCACGGGCACCAAAATTTGACCACGACGCACCTCGGACCTCAAAACTGGAAAGTTCTCCGAGCATTATGATTTTTAATGCATAAGAATGCACCAGGGATCACGGGGCACCAAAACCCAAAAGTCTTATTTTCGCACGAAAATTGCACAAATGGCCGAAATGCACCGCCGGCACCAAAATTGGACCACGGGGAACCACGGACCTCAAAACTGAAAATTGCTCCAAGCATTATGGTTTTTTACGCATAAGCATGCACCTGGGATCAGGGGGCACCAAAACCCAAAAGACTTATTTTCGCACGAAAATTGTACAATGGGCCGAAAATGCAAAATAAACACGAAAATTGGACCACGGGGCACCACGAACCTCAAAACTGAAGAAGAGTTCCGAGCATTATAATTTTTTTTGCATAAGAACGCACCAGGGATCACGGGGCACCAAAATCCAAAAGTCTTATTTTCGCACGAAAATTTCACAATTGGCCGAATATGCACCATTGGCACCAAAATCGGACCACGGGGCACCCCAGACCTCAAAATGAAAAGTGCTCCAAGAATTATGGTTTTTTATGCATAAGAATGCAGTAGGGATCACGGGGCACCAAAATCCAAAAGTCTTATTTTCGCACAAAAATTGCACATTGGGCCTAAAATGCACCACGGGCACCAAAATTGGACCACAGGGCACCTCGAACCTCAAAACTGAAAAGTGCTCCGAGCATTACGGTTTTTTATGCATAAGAATGCACCAGGGATGACAGGGCACCAAAACCCAAAAGTCTTATTTTCGCACGAAAATTGTACAAATGGTCGAAAATGCACCACCGGCACCAAAATTGGACCATAGGGCACCACGGACCTCAAAACGGAAAAGGGTTTTGAGCTTTATGGTTTTGTATGCATAAGAATGCACCAAGGATCATGAGGCACCAAAATCCAAAAGTCTTATTTTCGCACGAAAATTGCGCAAATGGCAAAAAATGCACCACCGACACGAAAATTGGACCACGGGGCACCACGGACCTCAAAACTGAAAAGTGCTCTGACCATTATGGTTTTTTATACATAAGGATGCACCTGGGTTCACGGGGCACCAAAACCCAAAAGGCTTATTTTTGCACAAAAATTTCACAAATGGCCGAAAATGCAACAACGACTCCAAAATTTGGCCACGGGACACAACGGACCTCAAAACTGAAAAGTGCTCCATGCATTATGGTTTTTTATGCATAAGAATGCACCAGGGATCATGGGGCACGAAAACCCAAAAGTTTTATTTTCGCACGATTTGTACAAATGGTCGAAAATGCACCACCGGCACCAAAATTGGACCACGGGGCACCACGGACCTCAAAACTAAAAAGGGTTCTGAGCTTTATGGTTTTGTATGCAGAAGAATGCACCAGGGATCACGTGGCACCAAAAACCAAAAGTCTTATTTTCACACGAAAATTTCACAAATCACCGAAAATGCACCACGGGCACCAAAATTTGACTACGGCGCACCTCGGACCTCAAAACTGGAAAGTTCTCTGAGCATTATGATTTTTAATGCATAAGAATGCACCAGGGTCACGGGGCACCAAAACCCAAAAGTCTTATTTTCGCACGAAAATTGTACAAATGGTCGAAAATGCACCACCGGCACCAAAATTGGACCATAGGGCACCACGGACCTCAAAACGGAAAAGGGTTTTGAGCTTTATGGTTTTGTATGCATAAGAATGCACCAAGGATCACGAGGCACCAAAATCCAAAAGTCTTATTTTCGCACGAAAATTGCGCAAATGGCAAAAAATGCACCACTGACACGAAAATTGGACCACGGGGCACCACGGACCTCAAAACTGAAAAGTGCTCTGACCATTATGGTTTTTTATACATAAGGATGCACCTGGGTTCACGGGGCACCAAAACCCAAAAGGCTTATTTTTGCACAAAAATTTCACAAATGGCCGAAAATGCAACAACGACTCCAAAATTTGGCCACGGGACACAACGGACCTCAAAACTGAAAAGTGCTCCATGCATTATGGTTTTTTATGCATAAGAATGCACCAGGGATCATGGGGCACGAAAACCCAAAAGTTTTATTTTCGCACGATTTGTACAAATGGTCGAAAATGCACCACCGGCACCAAAATTGGACCACGGGGCACCACGGACCTCAAAACTGAAAAGGGTTCCGAGCTTTATGGTTTTGTATGCAGAAGAATGCACCAGGGATCACGTGGCACCAAAAACCAAAAGTCTTATTTTCACACGAAAATTTCACAAATCACCGAAAATGCACCACGGGCACCAAAATTTGACTACGGCGCACCTCGGACCTCAAAACTGGAAAGTTCTCTGAGCATTATGATTTTTAATGCATAAGAATGCACCAGGGTCACGGGACACCAAAACCCAAAAGTCTTATTTTCGCACGAAAATTGCACAAATGGACGAAATGCACCGCCGGCACCATTGTGCAATTTTCGTGCGAAAATAAGTCTTTTGGGTTTTGGTGCCCCCTTTCCCAGGTGCATTCTTATGCGTAAAAAACCATAATGCTTGGAGCAATTTTCAGTTTTGAGGTCCGTGGTGCCCCGTGGTCCAATTTTGGTGCCGGCGGTGCATTTCGGCCATTTGTGAAATTTTTGTGCGAAAATAAGCCTTTTGGGTTTTGGTGCCCCGTGATCCCAGGTGCATTCTTATGTATAAAAAAACATAATGGATAGAGCACTTTTCAGTTTTGAGGTCCGTGGTGCCCCGTGGTCCAATTTTCGTGCCGGTGGTGCATTTTTTGCCATTTGCGCAATTTTCGTGCGAAAATAAGACTTTTGGATTTTGGTGCCTCGTGATCCCTGGTGCATTCTTATGCATACAAAACCATAAAGCTCAAAACCCTTTTCCGTTTTGAGGTCCGTGGTGCCCTGTGGTCCAATTTTGGTGCCGGTGGTGCATTTTCGACCATTTGTACAATTTTCGTGCGAAAATAAGACTTTTGGGTTTTGGTGCCCTGTCATCCCTGGTGCATTCTTATGCATAAAAAACCATAATGCTCGGAGCACTTTTCAGTTTTGAGGTTCGAGGTGCCCTGTGGTCCAATTTTGGTGCCCGTGGTGCATTTTCGGCCCATTGTGCAATTTTTGTGCGAAAATAAGACTTTTGGATTTTGGTGCCCCGTGATCCCTGGTGCATTCTTATGCATAAAAAACCATAATTCTTGGAGCACTTTTCATTTTGAGGTCTGTGGTGCCCCGTGGTCCGATTTTGGTGCCGATGGTGCATATTCGGCCAATTGTGAAATTTTCGTACGAAAATAAGACTTTTGGATTTTGGTGCCCCGTGATCCCTGGTGCGTTCTTATGCAAAAAAAATTATAATGCTCGGAACTCTTTTTCAGTTTTGAGGTTCGTGGTGCCCCGTGGTCCAATTTTCGTGTTTATTTTGCATTTTCGGCCCATTGTGCAATTTTCGTGCGAAAATAAGTCTTTTGGGTTTTGGTGCCCCTTGATCCCAAGTGCATTCTTATGCGTAAAAAACCATAATGCTTGGAGCAATTTTCAGTTTTGAGGTCCGTGGTGCCCCGTGGTCCAATTTTGGTGCCGGTGGTGCATTTCGGCCATTTGTGCAATTTTCGTGCGAAAATAAGACTTTTGGGTTTTGGTGCCCCGTGATCCCTGGTGCATTCTTATGCATTAAAAATCATAATGCTCGGAGAACTTTCCAGTTTTGAGGTCCGAGGTACGCCGTGGTCAAATTTTGGTGCCCGTGGTGCATTTTCGGCGATTTGTGAAATTTTCGTGTGAAAATAAGACTTTTGGTTTTTCGTGCCACGTGATCCCTGGTGCATTCTTCTGCATGCAAAACCATAAAGCTCGGAACCCTTTTCAGTTTTGAGGTCCGCGGTGCCCCGTGGTCCAATTTTGGTGCCGGTGGTGCATTTTCGACCATTTGTACAAATCGTGCGAAAATAAAACTTTTGGGTTTTCGTGCCCGATGATCCCTGGTGCATTCTTATGCAAAAAAAACCAAAATGCATGGAGCACTTTTCAGTTTTGAGGTCCGTTGTGTCCCGTGGTCAAATTTTGGTGTCGTTGCTGCATTTTCGGCCATTTGTGAAATTTTTGTGCGAAAATAAGCCTTTTGGGTTTTGGTGCCCCGTGATCCCAGGTGCATTCTTATGTATAAAAAACCATAATGGTCAGAGCACTTTTCAGTTTTGAGGTCCGTGGTGCCCCGTGGTCCATTTTTCGTGCCGGTGGTGCATTTTTTGCCATTTGCGAAATTTTCGTGCGAAAATAAGACATTTGGATTTTGGTGCCTCGTGATCCCTGGTGCATTCTTATGCATACAAAACCATAAAGCTCAAAACCCTTTTCCATTTTGAGGTCCGTGGTGCCCTGTGGTCCAATGTTGGTGCCGGTGGTGCATTTTCGACCATTTGTACAATTTTCGTGCGAAAATAAGACTTTTGGGTTCTGGTGCCCTGTCATCCTTGGTGCATTCTTATGTATAAAAAACCATAATGCTCAGAGCACTTTTCAGTTTTGAGGTTCGAGGTGCCCTGTGGTCCAATTTTGGTGCCCGTGGTGCATTTTCGGCCCATTGTGCAATTTTTGTGCGAAAATAAGACTTGTGGATTTTGGTGCCCCGTGATCCCTGGTGCATTCTTATGCATAAAAAACAATAATTCTTGGAGAACTTTTCATTTTGAGGTCTGTGGTGCCCCGTGGTTCGATTTTGGTGCCGATGGTGCATATTCGGCCAATTGTGAAATTTTCGTGCGAAAATAAGACTTTTGGATTTTGGTGTCCCGTGATCCCTGGTGCATTCTTATGCAAAAAAAAATTATAATGCTCGGAACTCTTTTTCAGTTTTGAGGTTCGTGGTGCCCCGTGGTCCAATTTTCGTGTTTATTTTGCATTTTCGGCCCATTGTGCAATTTTCGTGCGAAAATAAGTCTTTTGGGTTTTGGTGCCCCTTGATCCCAGGTGCATTCTTATGTGTAAAAAACCATAATGCTTGGAGCAATTTTCAGTTTCGAGGTGCCCCGTGGCCAAATTTTGGTGCACTTGGTGCATTTTCAGCCCATTGTGAAATTTTCGCACGAAAATAATACTTTTGGGTTTTGGTTCCCCGTGATCCCTAGTGCATTCTTATGCATAAAAAACCATAATACTCAGAGAACTTTCCAGTTTTGAGGTCCAAGGTGCCCCGTGGTATAATTTTGGTGCCCGTGGTTCATTTTTGGCCTATTGTGCAATTTTCTTGCGAAAATAAAACTTTTGGGTTTTGGTGCCCCTTGATCCCTGGTGCATTCTTATGCATGAAAAATCATCTTGCTCAAAACACTTTTCTATTTTGAGGTTCGTGGTGCCTCGTGGTCCAATTTTGGTGCCAGTCGTGCATTTTCAGCCATTTGTGCAATTTTCGTGCGAAAATAAGACTTTTGGTTATTGGTGTCCCGTTAACCCTAGTGCATTCTTATGAATAAAAAACTATAATGCTCACAGCACTTTTCAGTTTTGAGGTCCGAGGTGTCCCGTGTTCCAATTTTGGTGCCCGTGGTGCATTTTCGTCCCATTGTGCAATATTCTTACGAAAATTAGACTTTTGGGTTTTAGTGCCCCTTGATCCCTTACGCATTATTATGCATAACAAACCATAATGCTCACAGAACTTTTCAATTTTGAGTTCCGAGGTTCCCCGTGGTCAAATTTTGGTGCCCGTGGTGCATTTTCAGCCTATTGTGAAATTTTTGTGCGAAAATAAGACTTTTGGGTTTTGGTGCCCCGTGATCCCTGGTGCATTCTTATGCATAAAAAACCGTAATGCTCGGAGCACTTTTAACTTTTGAGGTGCCCCGTGGTCAAATTTTGGTGCTCGTGGTACATTTTCGCCCATTTGTGCAATTTTCGTGCGAAAATAAGAGTTTTGGGTATTGGTGCCCCGTGATCCCTGGTGGTTTCTTATCCATAAAAAACCATAATGCTCATAGCACTTTTCAATTTTGGTGCCCGTGGTGCATTTTCGGCCCATTGTGCAATTTTCGTGCGAAAATAAGACTTTTGGGTTTTGGTGCCCCGTGATCCCTGGTGCATTCTTATGAATAAAAAACCATAATGCTTGGAACTCTTTTCAGTTTTAAGGTTCGTGCTGCCCCGTGGTCCAATTTTGGTGTCGGTGGTGCATTTTCGGCCATTTGTGCAATTTTCATGTGAAAATAAGACTTTTGGGTTTTGGTGCCCCATGATCCCTGGTGCATTCTTATGCATAAAAAACCATAATTTTCGAAGCACTTTTCAGTTTTGAGGTCCGAGGTGCACCGTGGTCCAATTTTTGTGCTCGTTGTGCATTTTCGGCCCATTGTGCAATCTTAGTGCAAAAATAAGACTTTTGGGTTTTGGTGCCCCGTAATCCCTGGTTCATTCTTATGCATAAACAACCATAATGCTCGACACACTTTTCAGTTTCAGGTCCGAGGTGCCCCGTGGTCCAATTTTTGTGCCGGTGGTGCATTTTCCGGCATTTGTACAATTTTCGTGCGGAAAGAAGACTTTTGGATTTTGGTGCCCCGTGATCCCTGTTGAATTCTTATGCATAAAAAACCATAATGCCTGGAGGACTTTTCAATTTTGAGGTCCGTGGTGTCCCGTGGTCCAATTTTGGTGTCGATGGCGCATTTTCGACAATTTGTGCAATTTTCATGCGAAAATAAGACCTTTGGGTTTTGGTGCCCTGTGATCCCTAGTGCATTTTTATGCATAAAATACCATAATGCTTCGTAGCACTTCTCAGTTTTGAGGTCCAAGGTGCCCCGTGGTCGAATTTTGGTTCCTGTGGTGCATTTTTGGTCCATTGTGCAATTTCATGCGAAAATAAGACTTTTGGGTTTTGGTGACCCATGATCCCTGGTGCATTCTTATGCATAAAAAACTATAATTCTTGGAACACTTTTCAGTTTTGAGGTTCGTGGTGCACTTGGTCCAATTTTGGTGCTAGTGGTGCATTTTCAGCCATTTGTGCAATTTTCGTGCGAAAATAAGATTTTATGTTTTTGGTGCCCCGTGATCTGTGGTGCATCTTAAGAATAAAAAACCGTAATGCTCATAGCACTTGTCATTTTTGAGGTCCGAGGTGCCCCGTGTTCCAATTTTGGTGCCCTGGTGCATTTTCGTCCCATTGTGCAATATTCTTGCGATAATTAGACTTTTGGGTTTTAGTGCCCCTTGATCCCTTGCGCATTATTATGCATAAAAAACCATAATGCCCAGAGAACTTTCCAGTTTTGAGTTCCGAGGTTCCCCGTGGTCAAATTTTGGTGCCCGTGGTGCATTTTCAACCCATTGTGAAATTTTCGTGCGAAAATAAGACTTTTGGGTTTTGGTGCCCCGTGATCCCTGGTGCATTCTTATGCATAAAAAACCACAATGCTCGGAGAACTTTCCAGTTTTGAGGTCCGAGGTGCCCCGTGGCCAAATTTTGGTGCCCGTGGTTCATTTTCGGCCCTTTGTGCAATTTTCGTGTGAAAATAAGACTTTTGGGTTTTGCTGCCCCGTGATCCCTGGTGCATTCTTATGCATAAAAAACCGTAATGCTCAGAACACATATCAATTTTCAGGTCCATGGTGCCTCGTGGTCCAATTTTGGAGCCAGTGGTGCATTTTCAGCCATTTGTGCAATTTTCGTGCGAAAATAAGACTTTTGGTTTTTGGTGCCTCGTTAACCCTGGTGCATTCTTATGAATAAAAAACAATAAAGCTCATAGCACTTTTCAGTTTTGAGGTCCGAGGTGCCTCATGTTCCAATTTTGGTGCCCGTGGTGCATTTTTGACCCATTGTGCAATTTTCGTGCGAAAATAAGACTTTTTGGTTTTGGTGCCCCGTGATCCCTGTTGCATTCTCATGCATAAAAAACCATAATGCTCGGAGAACTTTCCAGTTTTGAGGTCCGAGGTGCCCCGTGGCCAAATTTTCGTGCTCGTGGTTCATTTTCGGCACATTGTGCAATTTTCGTGCGAAAATAAGACTTTTGGGTTTTGGTACCCTGTGACCCCTGGTGCATTCTTATGCATAAAAAACTGTACTGCTCGGAACACTTTTCAGTTTTCAGGTTTATGGTGCCTCGTGGTCCAATTTTGGTGCCAGTGGTGCATTTTCAGCCATTTGTGCAATTTTCGTGCGAAAATAAGACTTTTGGATTTTGCTGCCCCGTGATACCTGGTGCATTCTTATGCATAAAAAACCGTAATGCTCGGAACACATATCAATTTTCAGGTCCGTGGTGCCTCGTGGTCCAATTTTGGAGCCAGTGATGCATTTTCAGCCATTTGTGCAATTTTCGTGCGAAAATAAGACTTTTGGTTTTTGGTGCCTCGTTAACCCTGGTGCATTCTTATGAATAAAAAACAATAAAGCTCATAGCACTTTTTAGTTTTGAGGTTCGAGGTGCCTCATGTTCCAATTTTGGTGCCCGTGGTGCATTTTTGACCCATTGTGCAATTTTCGTGTGAAAATAAGACTTTTTGGTTTTGGTGCCCCGTGATCACTGTTGCATTCTCATGCATAAAAAACCATAATGCTCGGAGAACTTTCCAGTTTTGAGGTCCGAGGTGCCCCGTGGCCAAATTTTATTGCCCATGGTGCATTTTCGGCCCATTGTGCAATTTTCGTGCGAAAATAAGACTTTTGGGTTTTGGTGCCCCGTGATCCCTGTTGCATTCTCACGCATAAAAAACCATAATGCTCGGAGCACTTTTAAGTTTTGAGGTCCGAGGTGCCCCGTGGTCAAATTTTGGTCCCCGTGGTACATTTTCGCCCATTTGTGCAATTTTCGTGCGAAAATAAGACTTTTGGGTATTGGTGCCGCGTGATCCCTGGTGCTTTCTTATCGATAAAAAACCATAATGCTCAGAGTACTTTTCAATTTTGGGGCCCGTGGTGCATTTTCGTCGCATTTTGCAATTTTCATGCGAAAATAAGACTTTTGGGTTTTGGTGGCTCGTGATCCCTGGTGCATTCATATGTATAAAAAACCATAATGCTTGGAACTTTTTTCAGTTTTAAGGTCCGTGCTGCCCCGTGGTCCAATTTTGGTGTTGGTGGTGCATTTTCGGCCATTTGTGCAATTTTCATGTGAAAATAAGACTTTTGGGTTTTGGTGGCCCGTGATCCCCGGTGCATTCTTATGCATAAAAAACCATAATGTTCAAAGCACTTTTCAGTTTTGCGGTCCGAGGTGCACCGTGGTCCAGTTTTTGTGCCCGTTGTTCATTTTCGGCCCATTGTGCAATCTTAGTGCGAAAATAAGACTTTTGGGTTTTGGTGCCCCATAATCCCTGGTGCATTCTTATGCATAAAAAACCATAATGCTCAACACACTTTTCAGTTTTCAGGTTCGTGGTGCCCCGTGGTCCAATTTTTGTGTCGGTGGTGCATTTTCGGCCATTTGTACAATTTTCGTGCGGAAAGAAGACTTTTGGAACTTTGGTGCCCTGTGATCCCTGGTGCATTCTTATGCATAAAAAACCACAATGCTCGGAGAACTTTCTAGTTTTGTGGTCCGAGGTGCCCTGTGGCCAAATTTTGGTGCCCGTGGTTCATTTTCGGTCGTTTGTGCAATTTTTGTGCGAAAATAAGACTTTTGGGTTTTGGTGCCCCATGATCCCTGGTGCATTCTTATGCATAAAAAACCGTAATGCTTGGAACACTTTTCAGTTTTGAGGTCCGTGGTGCCTCGTGGTCCAATTTTCGTGCCAGTGGTGCATTTTCAGCCATTTGTGCAATTTTCGTGCGAAAATAAGACTTTTGGCTTTTGGTGCCTCGTTAACACTGGTGCATTCTTACGAATAAAAAACCATAATGCTCATAGCACTTTTCAGTTTTGAGGTCCGAGGTGCCCCATGTTGCAATTTTGGTGCCCGTGGTACATTTTCGGCCCATTGTGTAATTTTCGTGCGAAAATAAGACTTTTGGGTTTTGGTGCCCCGTGAACCCTGTTGCATTCTCATGCATAAAAAACCATAATGCTCGGAGCACTTTTCAACTTTGAGGTCCGAGGTGACCCGTGGTCAAATTTTGGTGCCCTTGGTACATTTTCGCCCATTTGTGCAATTTTCGTGCGAAAATAAGACTGTTGGGTATTGGTGCCCCGTGATCCCTTTTGCTTTCTTATCCATAAAAAACCATAATGCTCAGAGCACTTTTCAGTTTTGGTGCCCGTGGTGCATTTTCGTGCGAAAATAAGACTTTTGGGTTTTGGTGCCCCGTGATTCCTGGTGCATTCTTATATAGAAAAAACCATAATGCTTGGAACTCTTTTTTGTTTTAAGGTCCGTGCTACCCCGTGGTTCAATTTTGGTGTTGGTGGTGCATTTTCGGCCATTTGTGCAATTTGCATGTGAAAATAAGACTTTTCGATTTTGGTGCCCCGTGATCCCTGCTGCATTCTTATGCACAAAAAACCATCATGTTCAGAGCACTTTTCAGTTTTGAGGTCCGTCGTACCCCGTGGTCCAATTTTGGTGCCGGTGGTGCATTTTCGGCCTTTTGTGCAATTTTCGTGCGAAAATAAGACTTTTGGGTATTGGTTCCCCGTGATCCTTGGTGCATTCTTATCCATAAAAAACCATAATGCTCGGAGGACTTTCAGTTTTGAGGTCCGAGGTACCCCGTGGTCCAATATTGGTGCCCGTGGTGCATTTTCCGCCTATTGTGCAATTTTCGTGAGAAAATAAGACTTTTGGGTTTTGGTTCCCCGTGATCCCTAGTGCATTCATATCCATAAAAAATCATAATGCTCGGAGGACTTTTACGTTTTGAGGTCCGAGGTGCCCGTAATCCAATTTTGGTGTCGGTGGTGCAGTTTCGGCCATTTATTCAATTTTTGTGCGAAACTAATACTCTTGGATTTTGGTGCCCCGTGATCCATGCCGCATTCTTATGCATAAAAAACCATCATGCTCGGAGCACTTTTCAGTTTTGAGGTTCGTCGTACCCCATGGTTCAATTTTGTTGTCGGTGGTGCATTTTCGGCCATTTGTGCAATTTTCATGCGAAAATAAGACTTTTCGGTTTTGGTGCCCCGTGATCCCTGCTGCATTCTTATGCACAAAAAACCATCATGTTCAGAGCACTTTTCAGTTTTGAGGTCCGTCGTACCCCGTGGTCCAATATTGGTGCTGGTGGTGCATTTTCGGCCTTTTGTGCAATTTTCGTGCGAAAATAAGAATTTTGGGTATTGGTTCCCCGTGATCCTTGGTGCATTGTTATCCATAAAAAACCATAATGCTCGGAGGACTTTCAGTTTTGAGGTCCGAGGTATCCCGTGGTCCAATATTGGTGCCCGTGGTGCATTTTCCGCCCATTGTGCAATTTTCGCGAGAAAATAAGACTTTTGGGTTTTGGTTCCCCGTGATCCCTGGTGCATTCATATCCATAAAAAATCATAATGCTCAGAGGACTTTTCAATTTTGAGGTCCGAGGTGCCCGTAATCCAATTTTGGTGCCGGTGGTGCAGTTTCAGCCATTTGTTCAATTTTTGTGCGAAAATAAGACTTTTGGGTTTTCGTGCCCCATGATCCCTAGTGCATTCTTATGCATAAAAAACCATAATGCTTGGAGCACTTTTCATTTTTAAGGTCCGAGGTACCCCGTGGTCCAATTTTGGTGTCAGTGGTGCATTTTCGGCCTTTTGTGCAATTTTCGTGCAAAAATAAGACTTTTGGGTATTAGTGCCGCGTGATCCCTGGTGCTTTCTTATCCATAAAAAAACCATAATGCTCAGAGTACTTTTCAATTTTGGTGCCCGTGGTGCATTTTCGTCGCATTGTGCAATTTTCGTGTGAAAATAAGACTTTTGGGTTGTGGTGCCTCGTGATCCCTGGTGCATTCATATGTATAAAAAACCATAATGCTTGGAACTCTTTTAAGTTTTAAGGTCCGTGCTTCCCCGTGGTCCAATTTTTGTGTCGGTGGTGCATTTTCGGCCATTTGTGCAATTTTCATGTGAAAATAAGACTTTTGGGTTTTGGTGGCCCGTGATCCCTGGTGCATTCTTATGCATAAAAAACCATAATGTTCGAAGCACTTTTCAGTTTTGAGGTCCGAGGTGCACCGTGGTCCAATTTTTGTGCCCGTTCATTTTCGGCCCATTGTGCAATCTTAGTGCGAAAATAAGACTTTTGGGTTTTGGTGCCCCGTAATCCATGGTGCATTCTTATGCATAAAAAACCATAATGCTCAACACACTTTTCAGTTTTCAGGTTCGTGGTGCCCCGTGGTCCAATTTTGGTGCCGATGGTGCATTTTCTGCCATTTGTACAATTTTCATGCGAAAATAAGACTTTTGGGTTTTGGTGCCCTGTGATCCCTTGTGCATTCTTATGCATAAAAAACCACAATGCTCGGAGAACTTTCCAGTTTTGAGGTCCGAGGTGCCCCGTGGCCAAATTTTGGTGCCCGTGGTTCATTTTCGGTCGTTTGTGCAATATTCGTGCAAAAATAAGACTTTTGGATTTTGGTGCCCCATGATCCCTAGTGCATTCTTATGCATAAAAAACCGTAATGCTTGGAACACTTATCAGTTTTGAGGTCCGTGGTGCCTCGTGGAACAATTTTGGTGCCAGTAGTGCATTTTCAGCCATTTGTGCAATTTTCGTGCGAAAATAAGACTTTTGGTTTTTGGTGCCTCGTTAACCCTGGTGCATTCTTACGAATAAAAAACCATAATGCTCATAGCACATTTCAGTTTTGAGGTCCGAGGTGCCCCATGTTGCAATTTTGGTGCCCGTGGTGCATTTTCGGCCCATTGTGTAATTTTCGTGCAAAAATAAGACTTTTGGGTTTCGGTGCCCCGTGAACCCTGTTGCATTCTTATGCATAAAAAACCATAATGGAGCACTTTTCAACTTTGAGGTCTGAGGTGCCCCGTGGTCAAATTTTGGTGCCCTTGGTACATTTTCGCCAATTTGTTCAATTTTCGTGCGAAAATAAGACTTTTGGGTATTGGTGCCCCGTTATCCCTTGTGCTTTCTTATCCATAAAAAACCATAATGCTCAAAGCACTTTTCAATTTTGGTGTCCGTGGTGCATTTTCGGCCTATTGTGCAATTTTCGTGCGAAAATAAAACTTTTGGGTTTTGGTGCCCCGTGATTCCTGGTGCATTCTTATATAGAAAAAACCATAATGCTTGGAACTCTTTTCTGTTTTAAGGTCCGTGCTGCCCCGTGGTTCAATTTTGGTGTCGGTGGTGTATTTTCGGCCATTTGTGCAATTTGCATGTGAAAATAAGACTTTTCGGTTTTGGTGCCCCGTGATCCCTGCTGCATTCTTATGCACAAAAAACCATCATGTTCGGAGCACTTTTCAGTTTTGAGGTCCGTCGTACCCCGTGGTCCAATTTTGGTGTCGGTGGTGCATTTTCGGCTATTTGTGCAATTTTTGTGCGAAAATAAGACTTTTGGGTTTTGGTTCCCCGTGATCCCTGGTGCATTCTTATCCATAAAAAACATAATGCTCGGAGGACTTTCAGTTTTGAGGTCCGAGGTACCCCGTGGTCCAATATTGGTGCCCGTGGTGCATTTTCCGCCCATTGTGCAATTTTCGTGAGAAAATAAGACTTTTTGGTTTTGGTTCCCCGTGATCCCTCGTGCATTCATATCCATAAAAAATCATAATGCTCGGAGGACTTTTCAGTTTTGAGGTCCGAGATACCCCGTAATCCAATTTTGGTGCCGGTGGTGCAGTTTCGGCCATTTGTTCAATTTTTGTGCGAAACTAAGACTCTTGGATTTTGGTGTCCCGTCATCCATGCTGCATTCTTATGCATAAAAAACCATCATGCTCGGAGCACTTTTCAGTTTTCAGGTCCGTCGTACCCCGTGGTTCAATTTTGTTGTCGGTGGTGCATTTTCGGCCATTTGTGCAATTTTCATGCGAAAATAAGACTTTTGGATTTTGGTGCCCCGTGATCCCTGGTGCATTCTAATGCATAAAAAACCATAATGCTCAGAGCACTTTTCTGTTTTGAGGTCCGAGGTTCCCGGTGGTCCAATTTTGGTGCTCATGGTACATTTTCGGCCATTTGTGGAATTTTTGTGCGAAAATAAGACTTTTGGGTTTTGGTGCCCCATGATCCCTAGTGCATTCTTATGCATAAAAAACCATAATGCTTGGGGCACTTTTCAATTTTGAGGTCCGAGGTGCCCCGTGGTCCAATTTTGGTGCCCGTGGTGCATTTTCCGCCCATTGTGCAATTTTCGTGCGAAAATAAGACTTTTGGGTTTTGGTGCCCCGTTATTCCTGGTGCATTCTTATGCATAAAAAAGAACAATGCTCAAAGCACTTTTCAGTTTTGAGGTTCGAGGTGCCCCGTGGTCCAATTTTGGTGCCGATGGTGAATTTTCGGCCATTTGTGCAATTTTCGTACGAAAATAATACTTTTGGGTTTTGGTTCCCCGTGATCCATGGTGCATTCTTATCCATAAAAAACAATAATTCTCGGAGAACTTTCAGTTTTGAGGTCCGAGGTGCCCCGTGCTCCAATATTGGTGCCCGTGGTGCATTTTCCGCCCATTGTGCAATTTTCGTGCGAAAATAAGACTTTTGGGTTTTGGTTCCCCGTGATCCCTAGTGCATTCTTATCCATAAAAAATCATAATGCTCGGAGGACTTTTCAGATTTGAGGTCCGAGGTGCCCCGTGGTCCAATTTTGATGCCAATGGTGCATTTTTGGCCATTTGTTCAATTTTTGTGCGAAACTAAGACTGTTGGATTTTGGTGCCCCGTGATCCATGCTGCATTCTTATGCATAAAAAACCATCATGCTTGGAGCACTCTTCAGTTTTGAGGTCCGTCGTACCCCGTGGTCCAATTTTGGTGTCAGTGGTGCATTTTCGGCCTTTTGTGCAATTTTTGTGCGAAAATAAGACTTTTGGGTTTTGGTTCCCTGTCATCCCGGGTGCATTCTTATCCATAAAAAACCATAATGCTCGGAGGACTTTCAGTTTTGAGGTCCGAGGTGCCCCGTGGTCCAATATTGGTGCCCGTGGTGCATTTTCCGCCCATTGTGCAATTTTCGTGCGAAAATAAGACTTTTTGGTTTTGGTTCCCCGTGATCCCTCGTGCATTCTTATCCATTAAAAACCACAATGCTCGGAGCACTTTTCAGTTTTGAGGTCCGAGGTTCCCCGTGGTTGAATTTTGGTGCCCGTGTTGCATTTTCGGCCCATTGTGCAATTTTCGTGCGAAAAAAAGACTTTTGGGTTTTGGTTCCCGTTGATCCCTGGTGCATTCTTATGCATAAAAAACCATAATGCTTGGAGAACCTTTCAGTTTTGAGGTCCAAGGTGCCCCGTGATCCAATTTTGGTGCTGATGGTGCATTTTCGGCCATTTGTGCAATTTTCGTGCGAAAATAAGACTTTCAGATTTTGGTGCCCCATGAACCATGGTGCATTCTTATGCATAAATTCCGCAATGCTCGGAGCACTTTTCAGTTTTGAGGTCCGACGTTCCCCGTGGTCCAATTTTGGTGCCGGTGGTGCATTGTCAGCACATTATGCAATCTTCGTGCGAAAATAAGACTTTTGGGTGTTGGTGCCGCGCGATCCCTGGTGCATTCTAATGCATAAAAAACCATAATGCTATGAGCACTTTTAAGTTTTGACGTCCGAGGTTCCCTGTGATCGAATTTTTGTTCCCGTGGTACATTTTCGTCCATTTGTGCAATTTTCATGCGAAAATAAGACATTTGGGTTTTGGTTCCCTTGAGCCCTGGTGCATTCTTATCCGTAAAAAACCACAATACTCGGAGAACTTTTCAGTTTTGAGGTTCGAGGTGCCCTGTGGACGAATTTTGGTGCCCGTGTTGCATTTTCGGCCCATTGTGCAATTTAGTGCGAAAAAAAGACTTTTGGGTGTTGGTTCCTTGTGATCCATAGTGCATTCTTAACCATAAAAAATCATAATGCCCAGAGCACTTTTCAGTTTTGAGGTCCGAGGTGCCCCGTGGTCCAATTTTGGTGCTCGTGGTACATTTTCGGCCATTTGTGGAATTTTCGTACGAAAATAAGACTTTTGGGTTTTGGTGCCCCATGATCTCTGGTTCATTCTTATGCATAAAAAACAATAATACTCAGAGAACTTTTCAGTTTTGAGGTCCGAGGTGCCCCGTGGTCCAATTTTGGTGTCTGTGGTGCATTTTCCGCCCATTGTGCAATTTTCAGGCGAAAATAAGAGTTTTGGGTTTTGGTGCCCCGTGATCCCTGGAGCATTCTTATGCATAAAATCCGCAATGCTCGGAGCACTTTTCAGTTTTGAGGTCCGAGGTGCCCCGTGGTCCAATTTTGGTGCCGGTTGTGCATTGTCGGCACATTGTGCAATCTTCGTGCGAAAATAAGACTTTTGGGTGTTGGTGCCCCGCGATCCCTGGTGCATTCCAATGCATAAAAAACCATAATGCTATGAGCACTTTTAAGTTTTGACGTCCGAGGTTCCCCGTGATCGAATTTTTGTTCCCGTGGTACATTTTCGTCCACTTCTGCAATTTTCATGCGAAAATAAGACATTTGGGTTTTGGTTCCCTTGAGCCCTGGTGCATTCTTATCCGTAAAAAACCACAATGCTCGGAGAACTTTTCAGTTTTGAGGTTCGAGGTGCCCTGTGGACGAATTTTGGTGCCCGTGTTGCATTTTCGGCCCATTGTGCAATTTAGTGCGAAAAAAAAGACTTTTGGGTGTTGGTTCCCCGTGATCCATAGTGCATTCTTAACCATAAAAAATCATAATGCCCAGAGCACTTTTCAGTTTTGAGGTCCGAGGTGCCCCGTGGTCCAATTTTGGTGCTCGTGGTACATTTTCGGCCATTTGTGGAATTTTCGTGCGAAAATAAGACTTTTGGGTTTTGGTGCCCCATGATCTCTGGTGCATTCTTATGCATAAAAAACAATAATACTCAGAGAACTTTTCAGTTTTGAGGTCCGAGGTGCCCCGTGGTCCAATTATGTGCCCATGGTGCAATTTCTGCCCATTTTGTAATTTTCGTGCGAAAATAAGAGTTTTGGGTTTTGGGGACCCGTGATCGCTGGTGCATTCTTATGCATAAAAATCCCTAATGCTTGGAGAACCTTTCAATTTTGAGTTCCAAGGTGCCCCGTGGTCCAATTTTGGTGCCGGTTGTGCATTTTCGGCCATTTGTGCAATTTTCGTGTGAAAATAAAACTTTTGGGTTTTGGTGCCCCGTGATCCCTGGTGTATTCTCATGCATAAAAAACCATAATGCTCGGAGCACTTTTTAGTTTTGAGGTCCGAGGTGCCCAGTGGTCCAATTTTGTTGCCCGTGGTGCATTTTCCGCCCGTTGTTCAATTTTCGTGCAAAAATAAGACTTTTGGGTTTTGGTGCCCCGTTATCCCTGGTGCATTCTTATGCATAAAAAACAATAATGCTCGAAGCACTTTTCAGATTTGAGGTCCGAGGTGCCCCGTGGTCCAATTTTGGTACCGATGGTGCATTTTCGGCCATTTGTACAATTTTCGTGCGAAAATAAGACTTTTGGGTTTTGGTGCCCCATGAACCCTTGTGCATTCTTATGCATAAAAAACCATAATGCTCGGAGCACTTTTCAGTTTTGAGGTCCGAGGTGCCCCGTGGTCCAATTTTAGTGCCGGTGGTGCATTTTCGGCCCATTGTGCATCTTCGTGCGAAAATAAGACTTTTGGGTTTTGGTGCCCCGTAATCCCTGGTGCATCTTATTCATAAAAAACCATAATGCTAGGAGCACTTTTCAGTTTTGAGGTCTGAGGTGCCCCGTGATCCAATTTTTGTGGTCGTGGTACATTTTGGGCCATTTGTGCAATTTTCATGCGAAAATAAGACTTTTGGGTTTTGGTTCCCCGTGATCCCTGGTGCATTCTTATCCATAAAAAACCACAAAGCTCGGAGTACTTTTCAGTTTTGGGGTTCGAGGTGCACCGTGGTCGAATTTGGGTGCCAGTGTTGCATTTTCGGCCCACTGTGCAATTTTCGTACGAAAAAAAGACTTTTGGGTTTTGGTGCCCCGTGATCCCTGGTGCATTCTTTTGCATAAAAAACCATAATTCTTGGAGAACCTTTCAGTTTTGAGGTCCAAGGTGCCCTGTTGTCCCATTTTGGTGCTGGTGGTGTATTTTCGGCCATATGTGCAATTTTCGTGCGAAAATAAGACTTTCGGATTTTGGTGTCCCGTGATTCTTGGTGCATTCTTATGCATAAAAAACCATCATGCTCGGAGCACTTTTCAGTTTTGAGGTCCGTGGTGCCCCGTGGTCCAATTTTGGTACCCGTGGTACGTTTTCGGCGATTTGTGCAATTTTCGTGCGAAAATAAGACTTTTGGGTTTTAGTGCCCCGTTATCCCTAGTGCATTCTTATGCATAAAAAACCACAATGCTCGGAGCACTTTTCAGTTTTGAGGTCCGAGGTGCCCCGTCGTCCAATTTTGGTGCCGGTGCTGCATTGTCGGCACATTGTGAAATCTTGATGCGAAAATAAGACTTTTGGATTTTGGTGCCCCGTGATCCCTGGTGAATTCTTATGCATAAAAAACCATAATGCTAGGAGCACTTTTCAGTTTTGAGGTCCGAGGTGCCCCGTGATCCAATTTTTGTGCCTGTGGTACATTTTCTTCCATTTGTGCAATTTTCATGAGAAAATAAGACTTTTGGGTTTTCGTTCCCCGCGATCCCTGGTGCATTCTTGTCCATAAAAAACCACAATGCTCAGAGCACTTTCCAGTTTTGAGGTCCGTTGTGCCCGGTGGTCCAATTTTGGTGCCAATGGAGCATTTTCGGCCATTTGTGCAATTTTCGTGCGAAAGTAAGACTTTTGGGTTTTTGTGCCCCGGGTTCCCTGGTGCATTCTTATAAATATAAAACCATAATGCTCAGACCACTTTTCAGTTTTGAGGTCCAAGGTGCCCCGTGGTCCAATTTTGGTGCCCATGGTACATTTTCTGAAATTTGTGCAATTTTCATGCGAAGCTAAGACTTTTGGGTTTTGGTGCCCAGCGATCCCTGGTGCATTCTTATGCATAAAAAACCATAATGCTTGGAACTCTTTTCAGTTTTAAAGTGTGTGGTGCCCCATGGTCCAATTTTGGTGTCGGTGGTGCATTTAAAGCCATTTGTGCAATTTTCATGCGAAAATAAGACTTTTGGGTTTTGGTACCCCGTGATCCCTGGGGCATTCTTATGCATTAAATCATAATGCTCAGAAGACTTTTTTTATTTGAGCTTTGTGGTTCCCCGTGGTCCAATTTTGGTGTCGGTAGTGCATTTTCGGCCATTTGTGCAATTTTCGTGCGAAAAAAAGTTTTTTGGGTTTTAGTGCCCTGTGATCCATGGTGCATTCTTATGCATAAAGAACCATAACGCTCAGAACACTTTTCAATTTTGAGGTCCGTGGTGCCTCGTGGTCCAAAATCCGGTGTTGCATTTTTTGCCATTCGTACGATTTTCGTGCGAAAATAAGCCTTTTGGGTTTTGGTGCCCCATGATGACTGGTGCATTCTTATGCATAAAGAACCATAATGCTCGGAACACTTTTCAATTTTGAGGTTCGTGGTGCCTCGTGGTCCAATTTTGGTTCCGGTGTTGGATTTTTTGCCATTTCTGCAATTTTCGTGCGAAAATAAGCCTTTTGGATTTTGGTGCCCCGTGATCCCTGGTGCATTCTTATGCATAAAAAATCATAATGCTTTGTGGACTTTTCAGTTTTGAGGTTTGAGGTGCCCCGTGGTCCAATTTTGGTGCTGGTGCTCCATTTTGGCCATTTGTGCAATTTTAGTGGGAAAATAAGACTTTTGCGTTTTGGTGCCCCGTGATCCCTGGTGCATTCTTATGCATAAAAAACCATCATGCATAGAGCACTTTTCAGTTTTGAGGTCCGTGGTGCCCGGTGGTCCAATTTTGGTGCCGATGGAGCATTTTCGGCCATTTGTGCAATTTTCGTGCCAAAATAAGACTTTTGTGTTTTGGTGTACCGTGATCCTTGGTGCATTCTTATGCATAAAAAACCATAATGCTCAGAGCACTTTTCAGTTTTGAGGTCCAAGGTGCCCCGTGGTCCAATTTTGGTGCCGGAGGTGCCTTTTCGACCCATTGTGCAATTTTCGTGCGAAAAAAAGACTTTTGGGTTTTGGTGTCTCGTGATCCTTGGTGCATTCTTTTGCATAAAAAACCATAATGCTCAGAGAACCTTTCAGTTTTGAGGTCCGAGGTACCCTGTGGTCCAATTTTCGTGCCAGTGGTCCATTTTCGGCCATTTGTGCAATTTTCGTGGGAAAATAAGACTTTTGGGTTTTGGTGCCCCGTGATCCCTGGTGCATTCTTATGCATAAAAAACCATCATGTGCGAAGCACTTTTCAGTTTTAAGGTCTGTGGTGCCCGGTGGTCCCATTTTGGTGTCGATGGAGCATTTTCGGCCATTTGTTCAATTTTCGTGCCAAAATAAGACTTTTGTGTTTTGCTGCCCCGTGATCCCTGGTGTATTCTTTTGCATGAAAAATTATAATGCTCAGATCACTTTTTAGTTTTGAGGTCCGAGGTTCCCCGTGGACAGATTTTGGTGCCCGTCGTGCATTTTCGGCCCATTGTACAATCTTCGTTCAAAAATAAGACTTTTGGGTTTCGGCGCCCCATTATCCCTGGTGCATTCTTATGCATAAACAACCATAACGCTCAAAGTACTTTTCAGTTTTGAGGTCCGAGGTGCCCCGTGGTCCAATTTTGGTGCCGGAGGTGCCTTTTCGGCCCATTGTGCAATTTTTGTGGGAAAAAAAGAGTTTGGGTTTTGTTGCCCCGTGATCCCTGGTGCATTCTTATGCATAAAAAACCATCATGCTTAGAGAACTTTTCAGTTTTGAGGTCCGAGGTGCTCGGTGGTCCAATTTTGGTGTCGGTGGTACATTTTCGGCCATTTGTACAATTTTAGTCGGAAAATAAGACTTTTGGGTTTTGGTGCCCCATGATCCCTGGAGCATTCTTATGCATAAAAAACCATCATGCTAAGAGCACTTTTCAGTTTTCAGATCCGTTGTGCCCGGTGGTCCAATTTTGGTGCCGATGGAGCATTTTCGGCAATTTGTACAATTTTCGTGCGAAAATAAGACTTTTGGTTTTTGGTGCCACGTGATCCCTGGTGCATTCTTCTGCATACAAAACCATAAAGCTTGAAACCCTTTTCAGTTTTGAGGTCCGTGGTGCCCCGTGGTCCAATTTTGGTGCCGGTGGTGCATTTTCGACCATTTGTACAATTTTCGTGCTAAAATAAAACTTTTGGGTTTTCGTGCCCCATGATCCCTGGTGCATTCTTATGCATAAAAAACCATAATGCTCGGAGCACTTTTCAGTTTGGAGGTTCGTGGTGCCCGGTGGTGCAATTTAGGTGTCCGTAGTGAATTTTCGGCACATGGTGCAAATTTCGTGCCAAAATAAGACTATTAGGTTTTGGTGCCCCGTGATCCCTGCCCCGTGATCCCTGGTGCATCCTTATGCATAACAATCCATAATGCTTGGAGCACTTTTCATTGTGCAATTTTTGTGCGAAAATATGACTTTCTGGGTTTTGGTGCCCCGTGATCCCTGGTTGATTCTTATACATAAAAAACGGTAATGCTCGGAACACTTTTCAGTTTTGAGGTCCATGGTGCCCCGTGGTCCAATTTTGGTGCTTGTGGTGAATTTTCAACACATGGTGAAATTTTTGTGCCAAAATAAGACTTTTGGGTTTTGGTGCTCCATGATCACTGGTGCACCCTTATGCATAAAAAACCATAATGCTCTGAGCACTTTTCAGTTTTGAGGTCCATGGTGCCCCGTGGTCCAATTTTGGTGCTTGTGGTGAATTTTCAACACATGGTGAAATTTTCGTGCCAAAATAAGACTTTTGGGTTTTGGTGCTCCATGATCCCTGGTGCACCCTTATGCATAAAAAAGCATAATGCTCTGAGCACTTTTCAGTTTTGAGGTATGTGGTGCTCCGTGGTCCAATTTTGGTGGCTGTGGTGCATTTCCGACCCATTGTGCAATTTTAGTGCGAATATAACACCTTTCGGTTTTGGTGCCTCGTGATCCCTGGAGCATTCTTATGCATAAAAAACCATAATGCTTGTAGCACTTTTCAGTTTTTCTGTCCGTGGTGCCCCGTCATCCAAATTTGGTGCCGGTGGTGCATTTTCTGCCATTTGTGCAATTTTCGTGCGAAAATGACACGTTTGGGTATTGGTGCCCCATGATCCATGGTGCATTCTTATGCATAAAAAATCTAATGCTTGGAGCACTTTTCAGGTTTGAGGTCCGTGGTGCCCCGTGGTGAAATTTTGTTGCCCGTGGTGCATTTTCGGCACATAATGCAACTGTCGTGCCAAAATAAGACTTTTGGGTTTTGGTGCCCCATGATCCCTGGTGCATTCTTATACATAAAAAACAATAATGCTCAGAGGACTTTTCAATTTTGAGGTTCGCCGTGTCCAGTAGTCATATTTTGGTGCCCCGTGGTGCATTTTTGGCCTATGGTGCAATTTCCGCGACAAAATAAGACTTTTAGATTTTTGTGCCCAGTGATCGTTGGGGCATTCTTAGGCATAAAAAACCATAATTCTCAGAGCACTTTTCAATGTTGAGGTTCGTGGTGCCTCGTGGTCCAATTTTGGTGTCGGTGGTGCATTTTCACCCATTTGTGCAATTTTCGTCTAAAAATAAGACTTTTGGGTTTTGGTGCCCCATGATCCCTGGTGCATTCTTACGCATAAATAACCATAACGCTCGGAGCACTTTTCAGTTTTGAGGTTCGGGGTCCCCCGTGGTCCAATTTTGGTGCCAGTAGTGCATTTTCGGCCCATTGCGCAATTTTCGTGCGAAAATAAGACTTTTGGGTATTGGTGCCCCGTGATCCCTAGTGTATTGTTATGCATAAAAAACTATAACGCTTGGAGCACTTTTCAGTTTTGAGGTCTGTGGTGCCCCGTGGTACAATTTTGGTGCCGGTGGTGCATTTTTGGCCATTTGTGCAATTTTCGTCCGAAAATAAGACTTTTGGGTTTTGGTACCCATGATCCCTGGTGCATTCTTACGCATAAATAACCATAATGCTCGGAGCACTTTTATGTTTTGAGGTTCGTGGTCCCCCGTGGTCCAATTTTGGTGCCAGTAGTGCATTTCCGGCCCATTGCGTAATTTTTGTGCGAAAATAAGACTTTTGGGTATTGGTGCCCCGTGATCCCTAGTGTATTGTTATGCATAAAAAACTATAACGCTTGGAGTACTTTTCAGTTTTGAGGTCTGTGGTGCCCCGTGGTACAATTTTGGTGCCGGTGGTGCATTTTCGGCCATTTGTGCAATTTTCGTCCGAAAATAAGACTTTTGGGTTTTGGTTCCCCGTGATCCCTGGTGCATTCTTACGCATAAATAACCATAATGCTCGAAGCACTTTTCAGTTTTGAGGTTCGTGGTCCCCCGTGGTCCAATTTTGGTGCCCGTGGTGAATTTTCGGCACATAGTGCAATTTCTGTGCCAAAATAAGACTTTTGGGTTTTGGTGCCCCGTGATCCCTGGAGCATTCTTATGCATAAAAAACCATAATGCTCAGAGCACTTTTCAGTTTTGAGGTCCATGGTGCCCCGTGGTCCAATTTTGGTGCTCGTGGTGCATTTTTTGCCACGTGGTTTAATTTTCGTGCCAATATAAGACTTTTGATTTTTGGTGCTCCGTTATCCCTAGTGCATTCTTATGCATAAAAAACTATCATGCTCGGAACACTTTTAGGTTTTGAGGTCCGTGGTGTCCAGTGGTCCAATTTTCGAACCACGTGGTGCTTTTTTGGCAAATGGTGCAATTTTCGTGCCAAAATCTGACTTTTGGGTTTTGGTGCCCCGTTATCCCTGGTTCATTCTTATGCATAAAAAACCATCTTACTCGGAGCACTTTTTGGTTTTGAGGTACGTAGTGCCCCGTGGTCCAAATTTGGTGCCCGTGGTGCATTTTCCGCACATGGTGTAATTTTCGTGCCAAAATAAGACTTTTGGGTTTTGGTTCCCCGTGATCCGTGGTGCATTCTTATGCATAAAAAACCATTATGCTCGGAGCACTTTTCAGTTTTGAGGTCCGTGGTGTCCCGTGGTCCAATTTTGGTGCCTGTGGTGCATTTTCGGCATATTGTCCAATTTTCGTGCCAAAATAATACTTTTGGGTTTCGGTGCTTATTGATCCCTGAGTATTCTTACGCATAAAATACCAAAAAGCTCGGAGCACTTTTCACTTTTGAGGTCCGTGGTGCCCCGTGGTCCATTTTTGGTGCCCGTGGTCGATTTTCGGCACATGGTCTAATTTTTGTGCCAAAATAAGACTTTTGGGTTTTGGTGCCCATTGATCCCTGGAGCATTCTTATGCATAAAATACCATAATGCTCTAAGCACTTTTCAGTTTTGAGGTCTGTGGTGCCCCGTGGTCCATTTTTGGTGCCCGTGGTGCATTTTCGGCACATGGTCCAATTTTAGTGCCAAAATAAGACTTTTGGGTTTTGGTGCCCCGTGATCCCTGGTGCATTCTTATGCATAAAAAACCATAATGCTTGGAGCACTTTTCAATTTTGAGGTCCGTGGTGCCCCGTGGTCCATTTTTGGTGCCCGTGGTGCATTTTCGGCACATGGTCCAATTTTAGTGCCAAAATAAGATTTTGGGTTTTGGTGCCCTGTGATCCCTGGTGCATTCTTATGCATAAAAAACCATAATGCTCGGAGCACTTTTCAATTTTGAGGTCCGTGGTGCCCCGAGGTTCAATTTTGGTGCTCGTGGTGCATTTCGGCATATGCCTTAATTTTTGTCCCAAAATAAGACTTTTGGGTTTTGGTGCCCCGTGATCCCTGGTGCATTCTTATGCATAAAAAACCATAATGCTCAGAGCACTTTTCAGTTTTGAGGTCCGTTGTGCCCCGTGGTCCAATTTTGATGCTCGTGGTGCATTTTTCGTGCTAAAATAAGACTTTTGGTTTTTGGTGCCCTGTTATCCCTAGTGCATTCTTATGCATAAAAACCCATCATGCTCGGATCACTTTTAGGTTTTGAGGTCCGTGGTGTCCAGTGGTCCAATTTTGGTGCCCATTGGTGTCTTTTTGGCATATGGTGCAATTTTCATGCCAAAATCAGACTTTTGGGTTTTCATGCCACGTTATCCATGGTGCATTCTTATGAATAAAAAACCATCATGCTCGCAACACTTTTCAATTTTGAGGTCCATGGTGCCCCGTGATCCAACTTTGGTGCCTGTGGTGCATTTTCGGCACATGGGTCAATTTTCATTCCAAAATAAGACTTTTGGATTTTGGTACCCTGTGATCCTTGGTGCATCCTAATGCATAAAAAACCATAATTCTCTAAGCACTTTTCAGTTTTGAGGTACGTGGTGCCCCGTGGTTCAATTTTGGTGCCCGTGGTGCATTTTCGGCCTATTATGCAATTTTCGTGCAAAAATAAGACTTTTGGGTTTCTGTGCCCCATGATCCATGGAGCATTTTTATGCATAAAAAACCATAATGCTTCGACCACTTTTCAGTTTTGAGGTCCATGGTTCCCCGTGGTCCAATTTTGGAACCCGCGGTGCATTTTCGGCAAATAGTGCAATTTTCGTGCCAAAGTAAGAGTTTTGGGTTTTAGTGCCCCGCGATCCCTGGTGCATCCTTATCCCTAAAAAAACCCTAATGCTTTGAGCACTTTTCATTTTTGAGGTCCGTGGTGTCCAGTGGTCCAATTTTGGTGTCCCAAGGATCACGGGGCCCCAAAACGCAAAAGTCTTATTTTGGCACGAAAATTGCACCATGTGCCGAAAATGCACCACGGGCACCAAAATTGGACCACGGGGCACCACGGACCTGAAAACCTAAAAGTGCTATGAGCATTATGGTTTTTATGGATAAGAATACAAAAGGAATCACGGGGCACCAAAATCCAAAAGCCTTATTTTGGCAACAAAATTGCACAATGGGCCAAAAATGCACCACGGACCTCAAAACGGGGACCATGGTTTTTTAGTTTTGAGTCCAATTCTGATGCCGGTGGTGCATTTTTGGCCCATTGTACAATTTTCGCGCGAAAGTAAGACTTTTGGGTTTTGGTGCCATGTGATCCCTGGTGCATTCTTATTCATAATATACCATAATACTTCATAGCACTTTTCAGTTTTGAGTTCCGAGGTGTCCCGTGGTCCAATTTTGGTTCCCGTGGTGCATTTTCGGCACATTGTACATTTTTCGTGCGAAAATAAGACTTTTGGATTTTGGTGCCGAGTGATCCCTGGTGCATTCTTATGCAGAAAAAACCATAATGCTCGAAACTCTTTTCAGTTTGGAGGTCCATGGTGCCCCGTGGTCCAATTTTGGTATCGGTGATGCATTTTGGGCCATTTGTGCAATTTTAATGCGAAAATAAGACTTTTGGGTTTTGGTACCCCGTGATCCCTAGCGCATTCTTATGCATAAAAAACCATAATGCTCGAAGCACTTTTCCGTTTTGAGGTCTGACGTGCCCCGCGGTCCAATTTTGGTGCCCGTGGTGCATTTTCGACCCATTGTGCAATTTCCGTGCAAAAATAGGACTTTTGGGTTTTGGTGCCCAGTGATCCATGGTGTATTCTTATGCATAAAACCATAATTCTTGGAGCACTTTTTAGTTTTGAGGTCCGTGGTGCCCCGTGGTCCAATTTTGGTGCCGGTGGTGCATTTTCAGCCATTTGTGCAATTTTCGTGCGAAAATAAGACTTTTGGGTTTTGGTGCCCCGTGATCCCTGGTGCATTCTTATAAATAATATGCCATAATCCTTTGGAGCACTTTTCAGTTTTGAGGTCCGAGGTTCCCTGTGGTCCTATTTTGGTGCCCGAAGTGCATTTTCGGCCCATTGTGTCATTTTCGTGCGAAAATAAGACTTTTGGGTTTTGGTGCCCCGTGATCCGTGGTGCAATCTTATGCATAAAAAACCATAATACTCGGAGTACTTTTCAGTTTTGAGGTCCGAGGTGCACTGTGGTCCAATTTTGGTGCCCCTTGTGCATTTTCGGCCAATTGTGCAATTTTCGTGCAAAAATAAGACTTTTGGGTTTTGGTGCCCCATGATCCTTGGTGCACTCTTATGAATAAAAAACCATAATGCTTGGACCACTTTAAAGTGTTTGAGGTTGGAGGTGTCCCGTGGTCCAATTTTGGTGTCAGTGGTGCATTTTCGACCATTTGTGCAATTTTCATGCGAAAATAAGACTTTTGGGTTTTGGTGCCCCGTGATCCCTGGTGCATTCTTATGCATAAAAAACCATCATGCTCAGAGCACTTTTCAGTTTTGAGGTCCGTGGTGTCCCGTGGTCTAATTTTGGTGCTAGTGGTGCATTTTCAGTCATTTTTGCGATTTTCGTGCGAAAATAAGACTTTTGGATTTCGGTGCCCCGTGATCCTTGGTGCATTCTTATGCATAAAAAACCATAATGCTTGGACCACTTTAAAGTGTTTGAGGTCCGAGGTGTCCCGTGGTCCAATTTTGGTGTCCCGTGGTGCATTTCGGCCCATTGTGAAACTTTTGTGCGAAAATAAGACTTTTGGCTTTTGGTGCCCCGTGATTCCTGGTGCATTCTTATGCATAAAAAACCATCATGCTCAGAGCACTTTTCGGTTTTGAGGTCCGTGGTGTCCCGTGGTCCAATTTTGGTGCCGCTGGTGCATTTTCGGCCATATTTTGCAATTTTAGTGCGTAAATAAGACTGTTGGGTTTTGGTTCCCCGTGATCCCTGGTGCATTCTTATGCATAAAAAAGTATAATGCTCGGAGCACTTTTCAGTTTTGATGTCCTAGGTGCCCGTGGTCCAATTTTGGTGCCCGTGGTACATTTTTGGGCATTTGTGCATTTTTCATGCGAAAATAAGACTTTTGGGTTTTGGTGGCCCGTGATCCCTGGTGCATTCTTATGCATAAAATACCATAATGCTCAGAGCACTTTTCAGTTTTGAGGTCCGAGGTGCCCCGTGGTCTAACTTTGGTACCGGTGGTGCATTTTCGGCCCATTGTGCAATTTTCGTGCAAAAATAAGACTATTGGGTTTTAGTGCCCCGTGATCCCTGGTGCATTCTTGTGCATAAAAAATCAAAATGCTCAGAGCACTTTTAAGTTTTGAGGTCCGAGGTGACTCGTGGTCCAATTTTGGTTCCAGTGGTACATTTTCAGCCGTTTGTGCAATTTTCATGCGAAAATAAGACTTTTGGGTTTAGGTAATCCGTCATCCCTGGTGCATTCTTATCCATAAAAAAACCATAATTCTCGGAACACTTTTCAGTTTTGAGGTCCGAGGTGCCCCGTGGTCCAATTTTTGTGCTCGGTGAACATTTTTGGCCCGTTGTGCAATTTTCGTGCGAAAATAAGACTTTTGGGTTTTGGTGCCCCGTGACCCCTGGTGCATTCTTATGCATAAAAAAACCATAATTCTCATAGCACTATTCAGTTTTGAGGTCCGAGGTGCCTCATGGTCCAATTTTGGTGCCCGTGGTGCATTTTCGGCCCATTGTGCAATTTTTGTTGGAAAATAAGACTTTGGGGTTTTGGTGCGCCGTGAACCCTGGTGCATTCTTATGCATAAAAACCCATAATGCCCGAAGAACTTTTCAGTTTTGAGGTCCGACATGCCCCATGGTCCAATTTTGGTGCCCGTGGTGCATCTTCAGCCCATTGTGCAATTTTTGTGCGAAAATAGGACTTTTGGGTTTTGGTGCCCCGTGATCCATGGTGCATTCTTATGCATAAACAACCATAATGTTCGGAGAACTTTTCATTTTTGAGGTCCGAGGTGCTCCGTGGTCCAATTTTGGTGCCGGTGGTGCATTTTCGGCCCATTGTGCAATTTTCGTGCGAAAATAAGACTTTTGGGTTTTGGTACCCCATGATCCTTGGCGCATTCTTATGCATAAAAAACCATAATTCTTGAACCACTTTTCAATTTTGAGGTCCGACGTTCCCCGCGGTCCAATTTTGGTGCCCGTGGTGCATTTTCGACCCATTGTGCAATTTCCGTGCAAAAATAGGACTTTTCGGTTTTGGTGCCCCATGATCCATGGTGTATTCTTATGCATAAAACCATAATTCTTGGAGCACTTTTTAGTTTTGAGGTCCGTAGTGCCCCGTGGTCCAATTTTTGTGCCGGTGGTGCATTTTCGGCCCATTGTGCAATTTTCGTGCGAAAATAAGAATTTTGGGTTTTGCTGCCCCGTGATGCCTGGTGCATTCTTATGCATAAAAAATCGTAATGCTTGAAGCACTTTTCAGTTTTGAGGTTCGTGGTGTCCCGTGGTCCAATTTTACTGCCGGTGGTGCATTTTCGGCCCATTATGCAATTTTCGTTCGAAAATAAGAATTTTGGGTTTTGGTGCCCCGTGATCCCTGGTGCATTCTTATCCATAAAAACCATAAAGGTTAGACCACTTTTCAGTGTTGAGGTCCGAGGTGCCCCGTGGTCCAACTTTGGTGCTTGTGGAGCATTTTCGGTCCATTATGCAATTTTCGTGCGAATGTAAGACTTTTGGGTTTTGGTGCCCCGTGATCCCTGGTGCATTCTCATGCATACAAAACAATAATGCTCAGAAATCTTTTTAGTTTTGTGGTCCATGGTTCCCCGTGGTCCAATTTTGGTGTCGGTGGTGCATTTTCGGCCATTTGTGCAATTTTCATGCAAAAATAAGACTTTTGGGTTTTGGTGCCCCGTGATCCCTGGTGCATTCTTATGCATAAAAAACCATCATGCTCAGAGCACTTTTCAGTTTTGAGGTCCGTGGTGTCCTGTGGTCTAATTTTGGTGCTAGTGGTGAAATTTCGGTCATTGTTGCAATTTTCGTGCGAAAATAAGACTTTTGGGTTTTGGTGCCCCATGATCCTTGGTGCACTCTTATGTATAAAAAACCATAATGCTTGGACCACTTTAAAGTGTTTGAGGTCGGAGGTGTCCCGTGGTCCAATTTTGGTGTCTCGTGGTGCATTTTCGACCCATTGTGCAACTTTCGTTCGAAAATAAGACTTTTGGATTTTGGTGCCCCGTGATCCCTGGTGCATTCTTATGCATAAAAACCATCATGCTCAGAGCACTTTTCAGTTTTGAGGTCTGTGGTGCCCCTTGGTCCAATTTTGGTGCCACTAGTGCATTTTCGGCCATATTTTGCAATTTTAGTGCGAAAATAAGACTTTTGGGTTTTGGTGCCCCGAGATCCCTGGTGCATTCTTATGCATAAAAAACCATAATGCTCGGAGCACTTTTAGGTATTGAGGTCCGGGGTGTCCCATGGTCGAATTTTGGTTCCCTTCGTGCATTTTCGGCCCGTTGCGCAATTTTCGTTCGAAAATATGACTTTTTGGTTGTGGTGCCCCGTGATCCCTGATGCATTCTTAAGCATAAAAAACCATCATGCTCGCAGCACTTTTCAGTTTTGAGGTCCGATGTGCCCCGCGGTCCAATTATGGTGCCCGTGGTGCATTTTTGGCCTATTGTGCAATTTTCGTGCGAAAATAAGACTTATGGATTTTGGTACCCTGTGATCCTTGGTGCATTCTTATGCATAAAAAACCATAATGCTCAGAGAACTTTTCAATTTTGAGGTCCGAGGTGCTCCGTGGTCCAATTTTGGTGCCCGTGGTGCATTTTCGGCCCATTATGCAATTTTCGTGCGAAAATAAGACTTTTGGGTTTTGGTGCCCCGCGATCCCTGGTGCATTCTTAAGCATAAAAAACCATAATGCTCATAGCACTTTTCAGTTTTGGGGTCCTAGGTGCCCCGTGGTCCCATTCTGGTGCTCGTGGTATAATTTCGGCCCATTGTGCAATCTTCGTACGAAAATAAGACTTTTGGATTTTGGTACCCCGTGCTCCTTGGCACAATCTTAGGCATAAAAAACAATAATGCTTGGAACTCTTTTCAGTTTTGAGGTCTGCGGTGCCCCGTTGTCCAATTTTGGTGTCGGTGGTGCATTTTCTACCATTTGTGCAATTTTCATGCGAAAATAAGACTTTTAGGTTTTGGTGCCCCGTAATTCCTGGTGCATTCTTTTGCATAAAATACCATAATGCTCGGATCGCTTTTAGGTATTGAGGTCCGAGGTGCCCCTTGGTCAAATTTTGGTGCCCGTGGTGCAATTTCAGCCCATTGTGCAATTTTCGTGCGAAAATAAAACTTTTGGGTTTTTGTGCCCTGTGATCCCTGGTGCATGTTTATGCATAAAAAACCATAATGCTGAGAGCGCTTATCAGTTTTGAGGTCCGACGTGTCCCGCGCTCCAATTTTGGTGCCTGTGGTACATTTTCGGCCCATTATGCAATTTTCGTGCGAAAATAAGACTTTTGGGTTTTTGTGCCCTGTGATCCCTGGTGCATTCTTACACATAAAAAATAATAATGCTCGGAGAACTTTTAGGTATTGAGGTCCGAGGTGCCCCTTGGTCAAAATTTGGTGCCTGTGGTGCAATGTCGGCCCATTGTGCAATTTTCGTGTGAAGATAAGACTTTTGGGTTTTGGTTCCATGTGATCCCCGGTGCATTCTTATGCATAAAAAACCATAATGCTCAGAGAACTTTTCAGTTTTGAGGTCCGAGGTGCCCCGTGGTCCAATTTTGGTGCCGGTGGAGCATTTTCGGCCATTTTTGCAATTTTCGTGCGAAAATAAGACTTTTGGATTTTGGTACCCTGTGATCCTTGGTGCATTCTTAAGCATAAAAAGCCATAATGCTCAGAGCACTTTTAGGTATTGAGGTCCGGGGTGTCCCATGGTCGAATTTTGGTTCCCGTCGTGCATTTTCGACCCGTTGTACAATTTTCGTACGAAAATATGACTTTTTGGTTGTGGTGCCCCGTGATCCCTGGTGCATTCTTAAGCATAAAAAACCATCATGCTCGCAGCACTTTTCAGTTTTGAGGTCCGACGTGCCCCGCAGTCCAATTATGGTGCCCGTGGTGCATTTTTGGCCCATCGTGCAATTTTCGCGCGAAAATAAGACTTTTGGATTTTGGTACCCTGTGATCCTTGGTGCATTCTTATGCATAAAAACCATAATGCTCAGAGAACTTTTCAGTTTTGAGGTCCGACGTGCCCCGTGGTCCAATTTTGGTGCCCGTGGTGCATTTTCGGCCCATTGTGCAACTTTCGTGCGAATGGGTTTTGGTGCCCCGTGCTCCCTGGCACAATCTTATGCATAAAAAACAATAATGCTCGTAACTCTTTTCAGTTTTGAGGTCCGCGGTGCCCCGTAGTCCAATTTTGGTGTCGGTGGTGCATTTTCTACCATTTGTGCAATTTTCATGCGAAAAAAGACTTTTGGATTTTGGTACCCTGTGATCCTTGGTGCATTCTTATGCATAAAAAACCATAATGCTCAGAGAACTTTTCAGTTTTGAGGTCCGAGGTGCCCCGTGGTCCAATTTCGGTGCCGGTGGTGCATTTTCGACAATTTGTGCAATTTTCGTGCGAAAATAAGACTTTGGGGTTTTGGTGCCCCGTGATCCCTGGTGCATTCTTATGCATAAAAAACCATCTTGGTCGGAGCACTTTTCAGTTTTGAGGTCCGTGGTGCCCCGTGGTCCAATTTTGGTGCAAGTGGTGCATTTTCGGCCATTTGTGCAATTTTCGTGCGAAAATAAGACTTTCGGGTGTTGGTGCCCCGCGATCCCTGGTGCATTCTTAAGCATAAAAAACCATAATGCTCAGAGCACTTTTCAGTTTTGGGGACCTAGGTGCCCCGTGGTCCAATTTTGGTGCTCGTGGTATAATTTCGGCCCATTGTGCAATCTTCGTACGAAAATAAGACTTTTGGATTTTGATTCACCATGATCCATGGTGCATTCTTAAGCATAAAAAGCCATAATGCTTCGAGCACTTTTCAGTTTTGAGGTCCGACGTGCCCCGTGGTCCAATTTTGGTGCCCGTGGTGCATTTTCGGCCCATTGTGCAACTTTCGTGCGAAAATAAGACTTTTGGGTTTTGGTGCCCCGTGATCCCTGGCACAATCTTATGCATAAAAAACAATAATGCTCGGAACTCTTTTCAGTTTTGAGGTCCGCGGTGCCCCGTTGTCCAATTTTGGTGTCGGTGGTGCATTTTCTACCATTTGTGCAATTTTCATGCGAAAATAAGACTTTTAGGTTTTGGTGCCCCGTAATCCCTGGTGCATTCTTTTGCATAAAATACCATAATGCTCGGATCGCTTTTAGGTATTGAGGTCCGAGGTGCCCCTTGGTCAAATTTTGGTGCCCGTGGTGCAATTTCAGCCCATTGTGCAATTTTCGTGCGAAAATAAAACTTTTGGGTTTTTGTGCCCTGTGATCCCTGGTGCATGGTTATGCATAAAAAACCATAATGCTGAGAGCGCTTATCAGTTTTGAGGTCCGACGTGTCCCGCGCTCCAATTTTGGTGCCCGTGGTACATTTTCGGCCCATTATGCAATTTTCGTGCGAAAATAAGACTTTTGGGTTTTCGTGCCCTGTGATCCCTGGTGCATTCTTACGCATAAAAAATAATAATGCTCGGAGAACTTTTAGGTATTGAGGTCCGAGGTGCCCCTTGGTCAAATTTTGGTGCCCGTGGTGCAATTTCGGCCCATTGTGCAATTTTTGTGTGAAAATAAGACTTTTGGGTTTTGGTGCCATGTGATCCCTGGTGCATTCTTATGCATAAAAAACCATAATGCTCAGAGAACTTTTCAGTTTTGAGGTCCGAGGTGCCCCGTGGTCCAATTTTGGTGCCGGTGGAGCATTTTCGGCCATTTTTGCAATTTTCGTGCGAAAATAAGACTTTTGGGTTTTGGTGCCCCGAGATCCCTGGTGCATTCTTATGCATAAAAAACCATAATGCTCAGAGCACTTTTAGGTATTGAGGTCCGGGGTGTCCCATGGTCGAATTTTGGTTCCCGTCGTGCATTTTCGACCCGTTGTACAATTTTCGTGCGAAAATATGACTTTTTGGTTGTGGTGCCCCGTGATCCCTGGTGCATTCTTAAGCATAAAAAACCATCATGCTCGCAGCACTTTTCAGTTTTGAGGTCCGACGTGCCCCGCGGTCCAATTATGGTGCCCGTGGTGCATTTTTGGCCCATCGTGCAATTTTCGCGCGAAAATAAGACTTTTGGATTTTGGTACCCTGTGATCCTTGGTGCATTCTTATGCATAAAAACCATAATGCTCAGAGAACTTTTCAGTTTTGAGGTCCGAGGTGCCCCGTGGTCCAATTTCGGTGCCGTTGGTGCATTTTCGACAATTTGTGCAATTTTCGTGCGAAAATAAGACTTTGGGGTTTGGGTGCCCCGTGATCCCTGGTGCATTCTTATGCATAAAAAACCATCTTGGTCAGAGCACTTTTCAGTTTTGAGGTCCGTGGTGCCCCGTGGTCCAATTTTGGTGCAAGTGCTGCATTTTCAGCCATTTGTGCAATTTTCGTGCGAAAATAAGACTCTTGGGTTTTGGTGCCCCGCGATCCCTGGTGCATTCTTAAGCATAAAAAACCATAATGCTCATAGCACTTTTCAGTTATGGGGTCCTAGGTGCCCCGTGGTCCAATTCTGGTGCTCGTGGTATAATTTCGGCCCATTATGCAATCTTCGTACAAAAATAAGACTTTTGGATTTTGATTCCCCATGATCCCTGGTGCATTCTTAAGCATAAAACGCCATAATGCTTCGAGCACTTTTCAGTTTTGAGGTCCATGGTGCCCTGTGGTCCAATTTTGGTGCCGGTGGTGCATTTTCGACCATTTGTACAATTTTCGTGCGAAAATAAGACTTTTGGGTTTTGGTGCCCTGTCATCCCTGGTGCATTCTTATGCATAAAAAACCATAATGCTCGGAGCACTCTTCAGTTTTGAGGTTCGAGGTGCCCTGTGGTCCAATTTTGGTGCCCGTGGTGCATTTTCGGCCCATTGTGCAATTTTTGTGCGAAAATAAGACTTTTGGATTTTGGTGCCCCGTGATCCCTGGTGCATTCTTATGCATAAAAAACCATAATTCTTGGAGCACTTTTCATTTTGAGGTCTGTGGTGCCCCGTGGTCCGATTTTGGTGCCGATGGTGCATATTCGGCCAATTGTGAAATTTTCGTGCGAAAATAAGACTTTTGGATTTTGGTGCCCCGTGATCCCTGGTGCGTTCTTATGCAAAAAAAAAATTATAATGCTCGGAACTCTTTTTCAGTTTTGAGGTTCGTGGTGCCCCGTGGTCCAATTTTCGTGTTTATTTTGCATTTTCGGCCCATTGTGCAATTTTCGTGCGAAAATAAGTCTTTTGGGTTTTGGTGCCCCTTGATCCCAGGTGCATTCTTATGCGTAAAAAACCATAATGCTTGGAGCAATTTTCAGTTTTGAGGTCCGTGGTGCCCCGTGGTCCAATTTTCGTGCCGGTGGTGCTTTTTTTGCCATTTGAGCAATTTTCGTGCGAAAATAAGACTTTTGGATTTTGGTGCCTCGTGATCCCTGGTGCATTCTTATGCATACAAAACCATAAAGCTCAAAACCCTTTTCCGTTTTGAGGTCCGTGGTGCCCTGTGGTCCAATTTTGGTGCCTGTGGTGCATTTTCGACCATTTGTACAATTTTCGTGCGAAAATAAGACTTTTGGGTTTTGGTGCCCTCTAATCCCTGGTGCATTCTTATGCATAAAAAACCATAATGCTCGGAGCATTTTTCAGTTTTGAGGTTCGAGGTGCCCTGTGGTCCAATTTTGGTGCCCGTGGTGCATTTTCGGCCCATTGTGCAATTTTTGTGCGAAAATAAGACTTTTGGATTTTGGTGCCCCGTGATCCCTGGTGCATTCTTATGCATAAAAAACCATAATTCTTGGAGCACTTTTCATTTTGAGGTCTGTGGTGCCCCGTGGTCCGATTTTGGTGCCGATGGTGCATATTCGGCCAATTGTGAAATTTTCGTGCGAAAATAAGACTTTTGGATTTTGGTGCCCCGTGATCCCTGGTGCGTTCTTATGCAAAAAAAAATTATAATGCTCGGAACTCTTTTTCAGTTTTGAGGTTCGTGGTGCCCCGTGGTCCAATTTTCGTGTTTATTTTGCATTTTCGGCCCATTGTGCAATTTTCGTGCGAAAATAAGTCTTTTGGGTTTTGGTGCCCCTTGATCCCAGGTGCATTCTTATGCGTAAAAAACCATAATGCTTGGAGCAATTTTCAGTTTTGAGGTCCGTGGTGCCCCGTGGTCCAATTTTCGTGCCGGTGGTGCTTTTTTTGCCATTTGAGCAATTTTCGTGCGAAAATAAGACTTTTGGATTTTGGTGCCTCGTGATCCCTGGTGCATTCTTATGCATACAAAACCATAAAGCTCAAAACCCTTTTCCGTTTTGAGGTCCGTGGTGCCCTGTGGTCCAATTTTGGTGCCTGTGGTGCATTTTCGACCATTTGTACAATTTTCGTGCGAAAATAAGACTTTTGGGTTTTGGTGCCCTCTAATCCCTGGTGCATTCTTATGCATAAAAAACCATAATGCTCGGAGCATTTTTCAGTTTTGAGGTTCGAGGTGCCCTGTGGTCCAATTTTGGTGCCCGTGGTGCATTTTCGGCCCATTGTGCAATTTTTGTGCGAAAATAAGACTTTTGGATTTTGGTGCCCCGTGATCCCTGGTGCATTCTTATGCATAAAAAACCATAATTCTTGGAGCACTTTTCATTTTGAGGTCTGTGGTGCCCCGTGGTCCGATTTTGGTGCCGATGGTGCATATTCGGCCAATTGTGAAATTTTCGTGCGAAAATAAGACTTTTGGATTTTGGTGCCCCGTGATCCCTGGTGCGTTCTTATGCAAAAAAAAATTATAATGCTCGGAACTCTTTTTCAGTTTTGAGGTTCGTGGTGCCCCGTGGTCCAATTTTCGTGTTTATTTTGCATTTTCGGCCCATTGTGCAATTTTCGTGCGAAAATAAGTCTTTTGGGTTTTGGTGCCCCTTGATCCCAGGTGCATTCTTATGCGTAAAAAACCATAATGCTTGGAGCAATTTTCAGTTTTGAGGTCCGTGGTGCCCCGTGGTCCAATTTTCGTGCCGGTGGTGCTTTTTTTGCCATTTGAGCAATTTTCGTGCGAAAATAAGACTTTTGGATTTTGGTGCCTCGTGATCCCTGGTGCATTCTTATGCATACAAAACCATAAAGCTCAAAACCCTTTTCCGTTTTGAGGTCCGTGGTGCCCTGTGGTCCAATTTTGGTGCCTGTGGTGCATTTTCGACCATTTGTACAATTTTCGTGCGAAAATAAGACTTTTGGGTTTTGGTGCCCTCTAATCCCTGGTGCATTCTTATGCATAAAAAACCATAATGCTCGGAGCATTTTTCAGTTTTGAGGTTCGAGGTGCCCTGTGGTCCAATTTTGGTGCCCGTGGTGCATTTTCGGCCCATTGTGCAATTTTTGTGCGAAAATAAGACTTTTGGATTTTGGTGCCCCGTGATCCCTGGTGCATTCTTATGCATAAAAAACCATAATTCTTGGAGCACTTTTCATTTTGAGGTCTGTGGTGCCCCGTGGTCCGATTTTGGTGCCGATGGTGCATATTCGGCCAATTGTGAAATTTTCGTGCGAAAATAAGACTTTTGGATTTTGGTGCCCCGTGATCCCTGGTGCGTTCTTATGCAAAAAAAAATTATAATGCTCGGAACTCTTTTTCAGTTTTGAGGTTCGTGGTGCCCCGTGGTCCAATTTTCGTGTTTATTTTGCATTTTCGGCCCATTGTGCAATTTTCGTGCGAAAATAAGTCTTTTGGGTTTTGGTGCCCCTTGATCCCAGGTGCATTCTTATGCGTAAAAAACCATAATGCTTGGAGCAATTTTCAGTTTTGAGGTCCGTGGTGCCCCGTGGTCCAATTTTCGTGCCGGTGGTGCTTTTTTTGCCATTTGAGCAATTTTCGTGCGAAAATAAGACTTTTGGATTTTGGTGCCTCGTGATCCCTGGTGCATTCTTATGCATACAAAACCATAAAGCTCAAAACCCTTTTCCGTTTTGAGGTCCGTGGTGCCCTGTGGTCCAATTTTGGTGCCTGTGGTGCATTTTCGACCATTTGTACAATTTTCGTGCGAAAATAAGACTTTTGGGTTTTGGTGCCCTCTAATCCCTGGTGCATTCTTATGCATAAAAAACCATAATGCTCGGAGCATTTTTCAGTTTTGAGGTTCGAGGTGCCCTGTGGTCCAATTTTGGTGCCCGTGGTGCATTTTCGGCCCATTGTGCAATTTTTGTGCGAAAATAAGACTTTTGGATTTTGGTGCCCCGTGATCCCTGGTGCATTCTTATGCATAAAAAACCATAATTCTTGGAGCACTTTTCATTTTGAGGTCTGTGGTGCCCCGTGGTCCGATTTTGGTGCCGATGGTGCATATTCGGCCAATTGTGAAATTTTCGTGCGAAAATAAGACTTTTGGATTTTGGTGCCCCGTGATCCCTGGTGCGTTCTTATGCAAAAAAAAATTATAATGCTCGGAACTCTTTTTCAGTTTTGAGGTTCGTGGTGCCCCGTGGTCCAATTTTCGTGTTTATTTTGCATTTTCGGCCCATTGTGCAATTTTCGTGCGAAAATAAGTCTTTTGGGTTTTGGTGCCCCTTGATCCCAGGTGCATTCTTATGCGTAAAAAACCATAATGCTTGGAGCAATTTTCAGTTTTGAGGTCCGTGGTGCCCCGTGGTCCAATTTTCGTGCCGGTGGTGCTTTTTTTGCCATTTGAGCAATTTTCGTGCGAAAATAAGACTTTTGGATTTTGGTGCCTCGTGATCCCTGGTGCATTCTTATGCATACAAAACCATAAAGCTCAAAACCCTTTTCCGTTTTGAGGTCCGTGGTGCCCTGTGGTCCAATTTTGGTGCCTGTGGTGCATTTTCGACCATTTGTACAATTTTCGTGCGAAAATAAGACTTTTGGGTTTTGGTGCCCTCTAATCCCTGGTGCATTCTTATGCATAAAAAACCATAATGCTCGGAGCATTTTTCAGTTTTGAGGTTCGAGGTGCCCTGTGGTCCAATTTTGGTGCCCGTGGTGCATTTTCGGCCCATTGTGCAATTTTTGTGCGAAAATAAGACTTTTGGATTTTGGTGCCCCGTGATCCCTGGTGCATTCTTATGCATTAAAAATCATAATGCTCGGAGAACTTTCCAGTTTTGAGGTCCGAGGTGCGCCGTGGTCAAATTTTGGTGCCCGTGGTGCATTTTCGGCGATTTGTGAAATTTTCGTGTGAAAAAGACTTTTGGTTTTTGGTGTCACGTGATCCCTAGTGCATTCTTCTGCATACAAAACCATAAAGCTCGGAACCCTTTTCAGTTTTGAGGTCTGTGGTGCCCCGTGGTCCAATTTTGGTGCCGGTGGTGGATTTTCGACCATTTGTACAATTTTCGTGCGAAAATAAAACTTTTGGGTTTTCGTGCCCCATGATCCCTGGTGCATTCTTATGCATAAAAAATCATAACGCATGGAGCACTTTTCAGTTTTGAGGTCCGTTGTGTCCCGTGGTCAAATTTTGGTGTCGTTGTTGCATTTTCGGCCATTTGTGAAATTTTTGTGCGAAAATAAGCCTTTTGGGTTTTGGTGCTTCGTGATCCCAGGTGCATTCTTATGTATAAAAAACCATAATGGTCAGAGCACTTTTCATTTTTGAGGTCTGTGGTGCCCCGTGGTCCAATTTTCGTGCCGGTGGTGCATTTTTTGCCATTTCCGCAATTTTCGTGCGAAAATAAGACTTTTGGATTTTGGTGCCTCGTGATCCCTGGTGCATTCTTATGCATACAAAACTATAAAGCTCAAAACCCTTTTCCATTTTGAGGTCCGTGGTGCCCTGTGGTCCAATTTTGGTGCCGGTGGTGCATTTTCGACCATTTGTACAATTTTCGTGCGAAAATAAGACTTTTGGGTTTTGGTGCCCTGTCATCCCTGGTGCATTCTTATGCATAAAAAACCATAATGCTCGGAGCATTTTTCAGTTTTGAGGTTCGAGGTGCCCTGTGGTCCAATTTTGGTGCCCGTGGTGCATTTTCGGCCCATTGTGCAATTTTTGTGCGAAAATAAGACTTTTGGATTTTGGTGCCCCGTGATCCCTGGTGCATTCTTATGCATAAAAAACCATAATTCTTGGAGCACTTTTCATTTTGAGGTCTGTGGTGCCCCGTGGTCCGATTTTGGTGCCGATGGTGCATATTCGGCCAATTGTGAAATTTTCGTGCGAAAATAAGACTTTTGGATTTTGGTGCCCCGTGATCCCTGGTGCGTTCTTATGCAAAAAAAAATTATAATGCTCGGAACTCTTTTTCAGTTTTGAGGTTCGTGGTGCCCCGTGGTCCAATTTTCGTGTTTATTTTGCATTTTCGGCCCATTGTGCAATTTTCGTGCGAAAATAAGTCTTTTGGGTTTTGGTGCCCCTTGATCCCAGGTGCATTCTCATGCGTAAAAAACCATAATGCTTGGAGCAATTTTCAGTTTTGAGGTCTGTGGTGCCCCGTGGTCCAATTTTGGTGCCGGCGGTGCATTTCAGCCATTTGTGCAATTTTCGTGCGAAAATAAGACTTTTGGGTTTTGGTGCCCCGTCATCCCTGGTGCATTCTTATGCATTAAAAATCATAATGCTCGGAGAACTTTCCAGTTTTGAGGTCTGAGGTGCGCCGTGGTCAAATTTTGGTGCCCGTGGTGCATTTTCGGCGATTTGTGAAATTTTCGTGTGAAAAAGACTTTTGGTTTTTGGTGTCACGTGATCCCTAGTGCATTCTTCTGCATACAAAACCATAAAGCTCGGAACCCTTTTCAGTTTTGAGGTCTGTGGTGCCCCGTGGTCCAATTTTGGTGCCGGTGGTGGATTTTCGACCATTTGTACAATTTTCGTGCGAAAATAAAACTTTTGGGTTTTCGTGCCCCATGATCCCTGGTGCATTCTTATGCATAAAAAATCATAACGCATGGAGCACTTTTCAGTTTTGAGGTCCGTTGTGTCCCGTGGTCAAATTTTGGTGTCGTTGTTGCATTTTCGGCCATTTGTGAAATTTTTGTGCGAAAATAAGCCTTTTGGGTTTTGGTGCCTCGTGATCCCAGGTGCATTCTTATGTATAAAAAACCATAATGGTCAGAGCACTTTTCATTTTTGAGGTCTGTGGTGCCCCGTGGTCCAATTTTCGTGCCGATGGTGCATTTTTTGCCATTTCCGCAATTTTCGTGCGAAAATAAGACTTTTGGATTTTGGTGCCTCGTGATCCCTGGTGCATTCTTATGCATACAAAACTATAAAGCTCAAAACCCTTTTCCATTTTGAGGTCCGTGGTGCCCTGTGGTCCAATTTTGGTGCCGGTGGTGCATTTTCGACCATTTGTACAATTTTCGTGCGAAAATAAGACTTTTGGGTTTTGGTGCCCTGTCATCCCTGGTGCATTCTTATGCATAAAAAACCATAATGCTCGGAGCACTTTTCAGTTTTGAGGTTCGAGGTGCCCTGTGGTCCAATTTTGGTGCCCGTGGTGCATTTTCGGCCCATTGTGCAATTTTTGTGCGAAAATAAGACTTTTGGATTTTGGTGCCCCGTGATCCCTGGTGCATTCTTATGCATAAAAAACCATAATTCTTGGAGCACTTTTCATTTTGAGGTCTGTGGTGCCCCGTGGTCCGATTTTGGTGCCGATGGTGCATATTCGGCCAATTGTGAAATTTTCGTGCGAAAATAAGACTTTTGGATTTTGGTGCCCCGTGATCCCTGGTGCGTTCTTATGCAAAAAAAAATTATAATGCTCGGAACTCTTTTTCAGTTTTGAGGTTCGTGGTGCCCCGTGGTCCAATTTTCGTGTTTATTTTGCATTTTCGGCCCATTGTGCAATTTTCGTGCGAAAATAAGTCTTTTGGGTTTTGGTGCCCCTTGATCCCAGGTGCATTCTCATGCGTAAAAAACCATAATGCTTGGAGCAATTTTCAGTTTTGAGGTCTGTGGTGCCCCGTGGTCCAATTTTGGTGCCGGCGGTGCATTTCAGCCATTTGTGCAATTTTCGTGCGAAAATAAGACTTTTGGGTTTTGGTGCCCCGTCATCCCTGGTGCATTCTTATGCATTAAAAATCATAATGCTCGGAGAACTTTCCAGTTTTGAGGTCTGAGGTGCGCCGTGGTCAAATTTTGGTGCCCGTGGTGCATTTTCGGCGATTTGTGAAATTTTCGTGTGAAAAAGACTTTTGGTTTTTGGTGTCACGTGATCCCTAGTGCATTCTTCTGCATACAAAACCATAAAGCTCGGAACCCTTTTCAGTTTTGAGGTCTGTGGTGCCCCGTGGTCCAATTTTGGTGCCGGTGGTGGATTTTCGACCATTTGTACAATTTTCGTGCGAAAATAAAACTTTTGGGTTTTCGTGCCCCATGATCCCTGGTGCATTCTTATGCATAAAAAATCATAACGCATGGAGCACTTTTCAGTTTTGAGGTCCGTTGTGTCCCGTGGTCAAATTTTGGTGTCGTTGTTGCATTTTCGGCCATTTGTGAAATTTTTGTGCGAAAATAAGCCTTTTGGGTTTTGGTGCCTCGTGATCCCAGGTGCATTCTTATGTATAAAAAACCATAATGGTCAGAGCACTTTTCATTTTTGAGGTCTGTGGTGCCCCGTGGTCCAATTTTCGTGCCGATGGTGCATTTTTTGCCATTTCCGCAATTTTCGTGCGAAAATAAGACTTTTGGATTTTGGTGCCTCGTGATCCCTGGTGCATTCTTATGCATACAAAACTATAAAGCTCAAAACCCTTTTCCATTTTGAGGTCCGTGGTGCCCTGTGGTCCAATTTTGGTGCCGGTGGTGCATTTTCGACCATTTGTACAATTTTCGTGCGAAAATAAGACTTTTGGGTTTTGGTGCCCTGTCATCCCTGGTGCATTCTTATGCATAAAAAACCATAATGCTCGGAGCACTTTTCAGTTTTGAGGTTCGAGGTGCCCTGTGGTCCAATTTTGGTGCCCGTGGTGCATTTTCGGCCCATTGTGCAATTTTTGTGCGAAAATAAGACTTTTGGATTTTGGTGCCCCGTGATCCCTGGTGCATTCTTATGCATAAAAAACCATAATTCTTGGAGCACTTTTCATTTTGAGGTCTGTGGTGCCCCGTGGTCCGATTTTGGTGCCGATGGTGCATATTCGGCCAATTGTGAAATTTTCGTGCGAAAATAAGACTTTTGGATTTTGGTGCCCCGTGATCCCTGGTGCGTTCTTATGCAAAAAAAAATTATAATGCTCGGAACTCTTTTTCAGTTTTGAGGTTCGTGGTGCCCCGTGGTCCAATTTTCGTGTTTATTTTGCATTTTCGGCCCATTGTGCAATTTTCGTGCGAAAATAAGTCTTTTGGGTTTTGGTGCCCCTTGATCCCAGGTGCATTCTTATGCGTAAAAAACCATAATGCTTGGAGCAATTTTCAGTTTTGAGGTCTGTGGTGCCCCGTGGTCCAATTTTGGTGCCGGCGGTGCATTTCAGCCATTTGTGCAATTTTCGTGCGAAAATAAGACTTTTGGGTTTTGGTGCCCCGTCATCCCTGGTGCATTCTTATGCATTAAAAATCATAATGCTCGGAGAACTTTCCAGTTTTGAGGTCCGAGGTGCGCCGTGGTCAAATTTTGGTGACCGTGGTGCATTTTCGGCGATTTGTGAAATTTTCGTGTGAAAAAGACTTTTGGTTTTTGGTGTCACGTGATCCCTAGTGCATTCTTCTGCATACAAAACCATAAAGCTCGGAACCCTTTTCAGTTTTGAGGTCTGTGGTGCCCCGTGGTCCAATTTTGGTGCCGGTGGTGGATTTTCGACCATTTGTACAATTTTCGTGCGAAAATAAAACTTTTGGGTTTTCGTGCCCCATGATCCCTGGTGCATTCTTATGCATAAAAAATCATAACGCATGGAGCACTTTTCAGTTTTGAGGTCCGTTGTGTCCCGTGGTCAAATTTTGGTGTCGTTGTTGCATTTTCGGCCATTTGTGAAATTTTTGTGCGAAAATAAGCCTTTTGGGTTTTGGTGCCTCGTGATCCCAGGTGCATTCTTATGTATAAAAAACCATAATGGTCAGAGCACTTTTCATTTTTGAGGTCTGTGGTGCCCCGTGGTCCAATTTTCGTGCCGGTGGTGCATTTTTTGCCATTTCCGCAATTTTCGTGCGAAAATAAGACTTTTGGATTTTGGTGCCTCGTGATCCCTGGTGCATTCTTATGCATACAAAACTATAAAGCTCAAAACCCTTTTCCATTTTGAGGTCCGTGGTGCCCTGTGGTCCAATTTTGGTGCCGGTGGTGCATTTTCGACCATTTGTACAATTTTCGTGCGAAAATAAGACTTTTGGGTTTTGGTGCCCTGTCATCCCTGGTGCATTCTTATGCATAAAAAACCATAATGCTCGGAGCACTTTTCAGTTTTGAGGTTCGAGGTGCCCTGTGGTCCAATTTTGGTGCCCGTGGTGCATTTTCGGCCCATTGTGCAATTTTTGTGCGAAAATAAGACTTTTGGATTTTGGTGCCCCGTGATCCCTGGTGCATTCTTATGCATAAAAAACCATAATTCTTGGAGCACTTTTCATTTTGAGGTCTGTGGTGCCCCGTGGTCCGATTTTGGTGCCGATGGTGCATATTCGGCCAATTGTGAAATTTTCGTGCGAAAATAAGACTTTTGGATTTTGGTGCCCCGTGATCCCTGGTGCGTTCTTATGCAAAAAAAAATTATAATGCTCGGAACTCTTTTTCAGTTTTGAGGTTCGTGGTGCCCCGTGGTCCAATTTTCGTGTTTATTTTGCATTTTCGGCCCATTGTGCAATTTTCGTGCGAAAATAAGTCTTTTGGGTTTTGGTGCCCCTTGATCCCAGGTGCATTCTTATGCGTAAAAAACCATAATGCTTGGAGCAATTTTCAGTTTTGAGGTCTGTGGTGCCCCGTGGTCCAATTTTGGTGCCGGCGGTGCATTTCAGCCATTTGTGCAATTTTCGTGCGAAAATAAGACTTTTGGGTTTTGGTGCCCCGTCATCCCTGGTGCATTCTTATGCATTAAAAATCATAATGCTCGGAGAACTTTCCAGTTTTGAGGTCCGAGGTGCGCCGTGGTCAAATTTTGGTGACCGTGGTGCATTTTCGGCGATTTGTGAAATTTTCGTGTGAAAAAGACTTTTGGTTTTTGGTGTCACGTGATCCCTAGTGCATTCTTCTGCATACAAAACCATAAAGCTCGGAACCCTTTTCAGTTTTGAGGTCTGTGGTGCCCCGTGGTCCAATTTTGGTGCCGGTGGTGGATTTTCGACCATTTGTACAATTTTCGTGCGAAAATAAAACTTTTGGGTTTTCGTGCCCCATGATCCCTGGTGCATTCTTATGCATAAAAAATCATAACGCATGGAGCACTTTTCAGTTTTGAGGTCCGTTGTGTCCCGTGGTCAAATTTTGGTGTCGTTGTTGCATTTTCGGCCATTTGTGAAATTTTTGTGCGAAAATAAGCCTTTTGGGTTTTGGTGCCTCGTGATCCCAGGTGCATTCTTATGTATAAAAAACCATAATGGTCAGAGCACTTTTCATTTTTGAGGTCTGTGGTGCCCCGTGGTCCAATTTTCGTGCCGGTGGTGCATTTTTTGCCATTTCCGCAATTTTCGTGCGAAAATAAGACTTTTGGATTTTGGTGCCTCGTGATCCCTGGTGCATTCTTATGCATACAAAACTATAAAGCTCAAAACCCTTTTCCATTTTGAGGTCCGTGGTGCCCTGTGGTCCAATTTTGGTGCCGGTGGTGCATTTTCGACCATTTGTACAATTTTCGTGCGAAAATAAGACTTTTGGGTTTTGGTGCCCTGTCATCCCTGGTGCATTCTTATGCATAAAAAACCATAATGCTCGGAGCACTTTTCAGTTTTGAGGTTCGAGGTGCCCTGTGGTCCAATTTTGGTGCCCGTGGTGCATTTTCGGCCCATTGTGCAATTTTTGTGCGAAAATAAGACTTTTGGATTTTGGTGCCCCGTGATCCCTGGTGCATTCTTATGCATAAAAAACCATAATTCTTGGAGCACTTTTCATTTTGAGGTCTGTGGTGCCCCGTGGTCCGATTTTGGTGCCGATGGTGCATATTCGGCCAATTGTGAAATTTTCGTGCGAAAATAAGACTTTTGGATTTTGGTGCCCCGTGATCCCTGGTGCGTTCTTATGCAAAAAAAAATTATAATGCTCGGAACTCTTTTTCAGTTTTGAGGTTCGTGGTGCCCCGTGGTCCAATTTTCGTGTTTATTTTGCATTTTCGGCCCATTGTGCAATTTTCGTGCGAAAATAAGTCTTTTGGGTTTTGGTGCCCCTTGATCCCAGGTGCATTCTCATGCGTAAAAAACCATAATGCTTGGAGCAATTTTCAGTTTTGAGGTCTGTGGTGCCCCGTGGTCCAATTTTGGTGCCGGCGGTGCATTTCAGCCATTTGTGCAATTTTCGTGCGAAAATAAGACTTTTGGGTTTTGGTGCCCCGTCATCCCTGGTGCATTCTTATGCATTAAAAATCATAATGCTCGGAGAACTTTCCAGTTTTGAGGTCTGAGGTGCGCCGTGGTCAAATTTTGGTGCCCGTGGTGCATTTTCGGCGATTTGTGAAATTTTCGTGTGAAAAAGACTTTTGGTTTTTGGTGTCACGTGATCCCTAGTGCATTCTTCTGCATACAAAACCATAAAGCTCGGAACCCTTTTCAGTTTTGAGGTCTGTGGTGCCCCGTGGTCCAATTTTGGTGCCGGTGGTGGATTTTCGACCATTTGTACAATTTTCGTGCGAAAATAAAACTTTTGGGTTTTCGTGCCCCATGATCCCTGGTGCATTCTTATGCATAAAAAATCATAACGCATGGAGCACTTTTCAGTTTTGAGGTCCGTTGTGTCCCGTGGTCAAATTTTGGTGTCGTTGTTGCATTTTCGGCCATTTGTGAAATTTTTGTGCGAAAATAAGCCTTTTGGGTTTTGGTGCCTCGTGATCCCAGGTGCATTCTTATGTATAAAAAACCATAATGGTCAGAGCACTTTTCATTTTTGAGGTCTGTGGTGCCCCGTGGTCCAATTTTCGTGCCGGTGGTGCATTTTTTGCCATTTCCGCAATTTTCGTGCGAAAATAAGACTTTTGGATTTTGGTGCCTCGTGATCCCTGGTGCATTCTTATGCATACAAAACTATAAAGCTCAAAACCCTTTTCCATTTTGAGGTCCGTGGTGCCCTGTGGTCCAATTTTGGTGCCGGTGGTGCATTTTCGACCATTTGTACAATTTTCGTGCGAAAATAAGACTTTTGGGTTTTGGTGCCCTGTCATCCCTGGTGCATTCTTATGCATAAAAAACCATAATGCTCGGAGCACTTTTCAGTTTTGAGGTTCGAGGTGCCCTGTGGTCCAATTTTGGTGCCCGTGGTGCATTTTCGGCCCATTGTGCAATTTTTGTGCGAAAATAAGACTTTTGGATTTTGGTGCCCCGTGATCCCTGGTGCATTCTTATGCATAAAAAACCATAATTCTTGGAGCACTTTTCATTTTGAGGTCTGTGGTGCCCCGTGGTCCGATTTTGGTGCCGATGGTGCATATTCGGCCAATTGTGAAATTTTCGTGCGAAAATAAGACTTTTGGATTTTGGTGCCCCGTGATCCCTGGTGCGTTCTTATGCAAAAAAAAATTATAATGCTCGGAACTCTTTTTCAGTTTTGAGGTTCGTGGTGCCCCGTGGTCCAATTTTCGTGTTTATTTTGCATTTTCGGCCCATTGTGCAATTTTCGTGCGAAAATAAGTCTTTTGGGTTTTGGTGCCCCTTGATCCCAGGTGCATTCTTATGCGTAAAAAACCATAATGCTTGGAGCAATTTTCAGTTTTGAGGTCTGTGGTGCCCCGTGGTCCAATTTTGGTGCCGGCGGTGCATTTCAGCCATTTGTGCAATTTTCGTGCGAAAATAAGACTTTTGGGTTTTGGTGCCCCGTCATCCCTGGTGCATTCTTATGCATTAAAAATCATAATGCTCGGAGAACTTTCCAGTTTTGAGGTCCGAGGTGCGCCGTGGTCAAATTTTGGTGACCGTGGTGCATTTTCGGCGATTTGTGAAATTTTCGTGTGAAAAAGACTTTTGGTTTTTGGTGTCACGTGATCCCTAGTGCATTCTTCTGCATACAAAACCATAAAGCTCGGAACCCTTTTCAGTTTTGAGGTCTGTGGTGCCCCGTGGTCCAATTTTGGTGCCGGTGGTGGATTTTCGACCATTTGTACAATTTTCGTGCGAAAATAAAACTTTTGGGTTTTCGTGCCCCATGATCCCTGGTGCATTCTTATGCATAAAAAATCATAACGCATGGAGCACTTTTCAGTTTTGAGGTCCGTTGTGTCCCGTGGTCAAATTTTGGTGTCGTTGTTGCATTTTCGGCCATTTGTGAAATTTTTGTGCGAAAATAAGCCTTTTGGGTTTTGGTGCCTCGTGATCCCAGGTGCATTCTTATGTATAAAAAACCATAATGGTCAGAGCACTTTTCATTTTTGAGGTCTGTGGTGCCCCGTGGTCCAATTTTCGTGCCGGTGGTGCATTTTTTGCCATTTCCGCAATTTTCGTGCGAAAATAAGACTTTTGGATTTTGGTGCCTCGTGATCCCTGGTGCATTCTTATGCATACAAAACTATAAAGCTCAAAACCCTTTTCCATTTTGAGGTCCGTGGTGCCCTGTGGTCCAATTTTGGTGCCGGTGGTGCATTTTCGACCATTTGTACAATTTTCGTGCGAAAATAAGACTTTTGGGTTTTGGTGCCCTGTCATCCCTGGTGCATTCTTATGCATAAAAAACCATAATGCTCGGAGCACTTTTCAGTTTTGAGGTTCGAGGTGCCCTGTGGTCCAATTTTGGTGCCCGTGGTGCATTTTCGGCCCATTGTGCAATTTTTGTGCGAAAATAAGACTTTTGGATTTTGGTGCCCCGTGATCCCTGGTGCATTCTTATGCATAAAAAACCATAATTCTTGGAGCACTTTTCATTTTGAGGTCTGTGGTGCCCCGTGGTCCGATTTTGGTGCCGATGGTGCATATTCGGCCAATTGTGAAATTTTCGTGCGAAAATAAGACTTTTGGATTTTGGTGCCCCGTGATCCCTGGTGCGTTCTTATGCAAAAAAAAATTATAATGCTCGGAACTCTTTTTCAGTTTTGAGGTTCGTGGTGCCCCGTGGTCCAATTTTCGTGTTTATTTTGCATTTTCGGCCCATTGTGCAATTTTCGTGCGAAAATAAGTCTTTTGGGTTTTGGTGCCCCTTGATCCCAGGTGCATTCTTATGCGTAAAAAACCATAATGCTTGGAGCAATTTTCAGTTTTGAGGTCTGTGGTGCCCCGTGGTCCAATTTTGGTGCCGGCGGTGCATTTCAGCCATTTGTGCAATTTTCGTGCGAAAATAAGACTTTTGGGTTTTGGTGCCCCGTCATCCCTGGTGCATTCTTATGCATTAAAAATCATAATGCTCGGAGAACTTTCCAGTTTTGAGGTCCGAGGTGCGCCGTGGTCAAATTTTGGTGACCGTGGTGCATTTTCGGCGATTTGTGAAATTTTCGTGTGAAAAAGACTTTTGGTTTTTGGTGTCACGTGATCCCTAGTGCATTCTTCTGCATACAAAACCATAAAGCTCGGAACCCTTTTCAGTTTTGAGGTCTGTGGTGCCCCGTGGTCCAATTTTGGTGCCGGTGGTGGATTTTCGACCATTTGTACAATTTTCGTGCGAAAATAAAACTTTTGGGTTTTCGTGCCCCATGATCCCTGGTGCATTCTTATGCATAAAAAATCATAACGCATGGAGCACTTTTCAGTTTTGAGGTCCGTTGTGTCCCGTGGTCAAATTTTGGTGTCGTTGTTGCATTTTCGGCCATTTGTGAAATTTTTGTGCGAAAATAAGCCTTTTGGGTTTTGGTGCCTCGTGATCCCAGGTGCATTCTTATGTATAAAAAACCATAATGGTCAGAGCACTTTTCATTTTTGAGGTCTGTGGTGCCCCGTGGTCCAATTTTCGTGCCGGTGGTGCATTTTTTGCCATTTCCGCAATTTTCGTGCGAAAATAAGACTTTTGGATTTTGGTGCCTCGTGATCCCTGGTGCATTCTTATGCATACAAAACTATAAAGCTCAAAACCCTTTTCCATTTTGAGGTCCGTGGTGCCCTGTGGTCCAATTTTGGTGCCGGTGGTGCATTTTCGACCATTTGTACAATTTTCGTGCGAAAATAAGACTTTTGGGTTTTGGTGCCCTGTCATCCCTGGTGCATTCTTATGCATAAAAAACCATAATGCTCGGAGCACTTTTCAGTTTTGAGGTTCGAGGTGCCCTGTGGTCCAATTTTGGTGCCCGTGGTGCATTTTCGGCCCATTGTGCAATTTTTGTGCGAAAATAAGACTTTTGGATTTTGGTGCCCCGTGATCCCTGGTGCATTCTTATGCATAAAAAACCATAATTCTTGGAGCACTTTTCATTTTGAGGTCTGTGGTGCCCCGTGGTCCGATTTTGGTGCCGATGGTGCATATTCGGCCAATTGTGAAATTTTCGTGCGAAAATAAGACTTTTGGATTTTGGTGCCCCGTGATCCCTGGTGCGTTCTTATGCAAAAAAAAATTATAATGCTCGGAACTCTTTTTCAGTTTTGAGGTTCGTGGTGCCCCGTGGTCCAATTTTCGTGTTTATTTTGCATTTTCGGCCCATTGTGCAATTTTCGTGCGAAAATAAGTCTTTTGGGTTTTGGTGCCCCTTGATCCCAGGTGCATTCTTATGCGTAAAAAACCATAATGCTTGGAGCAATTTTCAGTTTTGAGGTCTGTGGTGCCCCGTGGTCCAATTTTGGTGCCGGCGGTGCATTTCAGCCATTTGTGCAATTTTCGTGCGAAAATAAGACTTTTGGGTTTTGGTGCCCCGTCATCCCTGGTGCATTCTTATGCATTAAAAATCATAATGCTCGGAGAACTTTCCAGTTTTGAGGTCCGAGGTGCGCCGTGGTCAAATTTTGGTGACCGTGGTGCATTTTCGGCGATTTGTGAAATTTTCGTGTGAAAAAGACTTTTGGTTTTTGGTGTCACGTGATCCCTAGTGCATTCTTCTGCATACAAAACCATAAAGCTCGGAACCCTTTTCAGTTTTGAGGTCTGTGGTGCCCCGTGGTCCAATTTTGGTGCCGGTGGTGGATTTTCGACCATTTGTACAATTTTCGTGCGAAAATAAAACTTTTGGGTTTTCGTGCCCCATGATCCCTGGTGCATTCTTATGCATAAAAAATCATAACGCATGGAGCACTTTTCAGTTTTGAGGTCCGTTGTGTCCCGTGGTCAAATTTTGGTGTCGTTGTTGCATTTTCGGCCATTTGTGAAATTTTTGTGCGAAAATAAGCCTTTTGGGTTTTGGTGCCTCGTGATCCCAGGTGCATTCTTATGTATAAAAAACCATAATGGTCAGAGCACTTTTCATTTTTGAGGTCTGTGGTGCCCCGTGGTCCAATTTTCGTGCCGGTGGTGCATTTTTTGCCATTTCCGCAATTTTCGTGCGAAAATAAGACTTTTGGATTTTGGTGCCTCGTGATCCCTGGTGCATTCTTATGCATACAAAACTATAAAGCTCAAAACCCTTTTCCATTTTGAGGTCCGTGGTGCCCTGTGGTCCAATTTTGGTGCCGGTGGTGCATTTTCGACCATTTGTACAATTTTCGTGCGAAAATAAGACTTTTGGGTTTTGGTGCCCTGTCATCCCTGGTGCATTCTTATGCATAAAAAACCATAATGCTCGGAGCACTTTTCAGTTTTGAGGTTCGAGGTGCCCTGTGGTCCAATTTTGGTGCCCGTGGTGCATTTTCGGCCCATTGTGCAATTTTTGTGCGAAAATAAGACTTTTGGATTTTGGTGCCCCGTGATCCCTGGTGCATTCTTATGCATAAAAAACCATAATTCTTGGAGCACTTTTCATTTTGAGGTCTGTGGTGCCCCGTGGTCCGATTTTGGTGCCGATGGTGCATATTCGGCCAATTGTGAAATTTTCGTGCGAAAATAAGACTTTTGGATTTTGGTGCCCCGTGATCCCTGGTGCGTTCTTATGCAAAAAAAAATTATAATGCTCGGAACTCTTTTTCAGTTTTGAGGTTCGTGGTGCCCCGTGGTCCAATTTTCGTGTTTATTTTGCATTTTCGGCCCATTGTGCAATTTTCGTGCGAAAATAAGTCTTTTGGGTTTTGGTGCCCCTTGATCCCAGGTGCATTCTTATGCGTAAAAAACCATAATGCTTGGAGCAATTTTCAGTTTTGAGGTCTGTGGTGCCCCGTGGTCCAATTTTGGTGCCGGCGGTGCATTTCAGCCATTTGTGCAATTTTCGTGCGAAAATAAGACTTTTGGGTTTTGGTGCCCCGTCATCCCTGGTGCATTCTTATGCATTAAAAATCATAATGCTCGGAGAACTTTCCAGTTTTGAGGTCCGAGGTGCGCCGTGGTCAAATTTTGGTGACCGTGGTGCATTTTCGGCGATTTGTGAAATTTTCGTGTGAAAAAGACTTTTGGTTTTTGGTGTCACGTGATCCCTAGTGCATTCTTCTGCATACAAAACCATAAAGCTCGGAACCCTTTTCAGTTTTGAGGTCTGTGGTGCCCCGTGGTCCAATTTTGGTGCCGGTGGTGGATTTTCGACCATTTGTACAATTTTCGTGCGAAAATAAAACTTTTGGGTTTTCGTGCCCCATGATCCCTGGTGCATTCTTATGCATAAAAAATCATAACGCATGGAGCACTTTTCAGTTTTGAGGTCCGTTGTGTCCCGTGGTCAAATTTTGGTGTCGTTGTTGCATTTTCGGCCATTTGTGAAATTTTTGTGCGAAAATAAGCCTTTTGGGTTTTGGTGCCTCGTGATCCCAGGTGCATTCTTATGTATAAAAAACCATAATGGTCAGAGCACTTTTCATTTTTGAGGTTTGTGGTGCCCCGTGGTCCAATTTTCGTGCCGGTGGTGCATTTTTTGCCATTTCCGCAATTTTCGTGCGAAAATAAGACTTTTGGATTTTGGTGCCTCGTGATCCCTGGTGCATTCTTATGCATACAAAACTATAAAGCTCAAAACCCTTTTCCATTTTGAGGTCCGTGGTGCCCTGTGGTCCAATTTTGGTGCCGGTGGTGCATTTTCGACCATTTGTACAATTTTCGTGCGAAAATAAGACTTTTGGGTTTTGGTGCCCTGTCATCCCTGGTGCATTCTTATGCATAAAAAACCATAATGCTCGGAGCACTTTTCAGTTTTGAGGTTCGAGGTGCCCTGTGGTCCAATTTTGGTGCCCGTGGTGCATTTTCGGCCCATTGTGCAATTTTTGTGCGAAAATAAGACTTTTGGATTTTGGTGCCCCGTGATCCCTGGTGCATTCTTATGCATAAAAAACCATAATTCTTGGAGCACTTTTCATTTTGAGGTCTGTGGTGCCCCGTGGTCCGATTTTGGTGCCGATGGTGCATATTCGGCCAATTGTGAATTTTTCGTGCGAAAATAAGACTTTTGGATTTTGGTGCCCCGTGATCCCTGGTGCACTCTTATGCAAAAAAAATTATAATGCTCGGAACTCTTTTTCAGTTTTGAGGTTCGTGGTTCCCCGTGGTCCAATTTTCGTGTTTATTTTGCATTTTCGGCCCATTGTGCAATTTTCGTGCGAAAATAAGTCTTTTGGGTTTTGGTTCCCCTTGATCCCAGGTGCATTCTTATGCGTAAAAAACCATAATGCTTGGAGCAATTTTCAGTTTTGAGGTCCGTGGTGCCCCGTGGTCCAATTTTGGTGCCGGCGGTGCATTTCGGCCATTTGTGCAATTTTCGTGCGAAAGTAAGACTTTTGGGTTTTGGTGCCCCGTGATCTCTTGTTTATTCTTATGCATTAAAAATCATAATGCTCGGAGAACTTTCCAGTTTTGAGGTCCGAGGTGCGCCGTGGTCAAATTTTGGTGCCCGTGGTGCATTTTCGGAGATTTGTGAAATTTTCGTGTGAAAATAAGACTTTTGGTTTTTGGTGCCACGTGATCCCTGGTGCATTCTTCTGCATACAAAACCATAAAGCTCGGAACCCTTTTCAGTTTTGAGGTCTGTGGTGCCCCGTGGTCCAATTTTGGTGCCGGTGGTGCATTTTCGACCATTTGTACAATTTTCGTGCGAAAATAAAACTTTTGGGTTTTCATGCCCAATGATCGCTGGTGCATTCTTATGCATAAAAAACCATAATGCATGGAGCACTTTTAAGTTTTGAGGTCCGTTGTGTCCCGTGGTCAAATTTTGGTGTCGTTGTTGCATTTTTGGCCATTTGTGAAATTTTTGTGCGAAAATAAGCCTTTTGGGTTTTGGTGCCCCGTGATCCCAGGTGCATTCTTATGTATAAAAAACCATAATGGTCAGAGCACTTTTCATTTTTGAGGTCCGTGGTGCCCCGTGGTCCAATTTTGGTGCCCGTGGTGCATTTTCGGCCCATTGTGCAATTTTTGTGCGAGAATAAGACTTTTGGATTTTGGTGCCCCGTGATCCCTGGTGCATTCTTATGCATAAAAAACCATAATTCTTGGAGCACTTTTCATTTTGAGGTCTGTGGTGCCCCGTGGTCCGATTTTGGTGCCGATGGTGCATATTCGGCCAATTGTGAAATTTTCGTGCGAAAATAAGACTTTTGGATTTTGGTGCCCCGTGATCCCTGGTGCACTCTTATGCAAAAAAAATTATAATGCTCGGAACTCTTTTTCAGTTTTGAGGTTCGTGGTTCCCCGTGGTCCAATTTTCGTGTTTATTTTGCATTTTCGGCCCATTGTGCAATTTTCGTGCGAAAATAAGTCTTTTGGGTTTTGGTTCCCCTTGATCCCAGGTGCATTCTTATGCGTAAAAAACCATAATGCTTGGAGCAATTTTCAGTTTTCAGGTCCGTGGTGCCCCGTGGTCCAATTTTGGTGTCGGCGGTGCATTTCGGCCATTTGTGCAATTTTCGTGCGAAAGTAAGACTTTTGGGTTTTGGTGCCCCGTGATCCCTGGTTTATTCTTATGCATTAAAAATCATAATGCTCGGAGAACTTTCCAGTTTTGAGGTCCGAGGTGCGCCGTGGTCAAATTTTGGTGCCCGTGGTGCATTTTCGGAGATTTGTGAAATTTTCGTGTGAAAATAAGACTTCTGGTTTTTGGTGCCACGTGATCCCTGGTGCATTCTTCTGCATACAAAACCATAAAGCTCGAAACCCTTTTCAGTTTTGAGGTCTGTGGTGCCCCGTGGTCCAATTTTGGTGCCGGTGGTGCATTTTCGACCATTTGTACAATTTTCGTGCGAAAATAAAACTTTTGGGTTTTCATGCCCAATGATCGCTGGTGCATTCTTATGCATAAAAAACCATAATGCATGGAGCACTTTTAAGTTTTGAGGTCCGTTGTGTCCCGTGGTCAAATTTTGGTGTCGTTGTTGCATTTTTGGCCATTTGTGAAATTTTTGTGCGAAAATAAGCCTTTTGGGTTTTGGTGCCCCGTGATCCCAGGTGCATTCTTATGTATAAAAAACCATAATGGTCAGAGCACTTTTCATTTTTGAGGTCCGTGGTGCCCCGTGGTCCAATTTTCGTGCCGGTGGTGCATTTTTTGCCATTTGCGCAATTTTCGTGCGAAAATAAGACTTTTGGATTTTGGTGCCTCGTGATCCCTGGTTCATTCTTATGCATACAAAACTATAAAGCTCAAAACCCTTTTCCATTTTGAGGTCCGTGGTGCCCTGTGGTCCAATTTTGGTGCCGGTGGTGCATTTTCGACCATTTGTACAATTTTCGTGCGAAAATAAGACTTTTGGGTTTTGGTGCCCTGTCATCCCTGGTGCATTCTTATGCATAAAAAACCATAATGCTCGGAGCACTTTTCAGTTTTGAGGTTCGAGGTGCCCTGTGGTCCAATTTTGGTGCCCGTGGTGCATTTTCGGCCCATTGTGCAATTTTTGTGCGAAAATAAGACTTTTGGATTTTGGTGCCCCGTGATCCCTGGTGCATTCTTATGCATAAAAAACCATAATTCTTGGAGCACTTTTCATTTTGAGGTCTGTGGTGCCCCGTGGTCCGATTTTGGTGCCGATGGTGCATATTCAGCCAATTGTGAAATTTTCCTACGAAAATAAGACTTTTGGATTTTGGTGCTTCGTGATCCCTGGTGCGTTCTTATGCAAAAAAAATTATAATGCTCGGAACTCTGTTTCAGTTTTGAGGTTCGTGGTGCCCCATGGTCCAATTTTCGTGTTTATTTTGCATTTTCGGCCCATTGTACAATTTTCGTGCGAAAATAAGTCTTTTGGGTTTTGGTGCCCCTTGATCCCAGGTGCATTCTTATGTGTAAAAAACCATAATGCTTGGAGCAATTTTCAGTTTTGAGGTCCGTGGTGCCCCGTGGTCCAATTTTGGTGCCGGCGGTGCATTTCGGCCATTTGTGCAATTTTCGTGCGAAAATAAGACTTTTGGGTTTTGGTGCCCCGTGATCCCTGGTGCATTCTTATGCATTAAAAATCATAATGCTCGGAGAACTTTCCAGTTTTGAGGTCCGAGGTGCACCGTGGTCAAATTTTGGTGCCCGTGGTGCATTTTCGGCGATTTGTGAAATTTTCGTGTGAAAATAAGACTTTTGGTTTTTGGTGCCACGTGATCCCTAGTGCATTCTTCTGCATACAAAACCATAAAGCTCGGAACCCTTTTCAGTTTTGAGGTCCGTGGTGCCCCGTGGTCCAATTTTGGTGCCGGTGGTGCATTTTCGACCATTTGTACAATTTTCGTGCGAAAATAAAACGTTTGGGTTTTCGTGCCCCATGATCCCTGGTGCATTCTTATGCATACAAAACCATAATGCATGGAGCACTTTTCAGTTTTGGGGTCCGTTGTGTCCCGTGGTCAAATTTTGGTGTCGTTGTTGCATTTTCGGCCATTTGTGAAATTTTTGTGCGAAAATAAGCCTTTTGGGTTTTGGTCCCCCGTGATCCCAGGTGCATTCTTATGTATAAAAAACCATAATGGTCATAGCACTTTTCAGTTTTGAGGTCCGTGGTGCCCCGTGGTCCAATTTTCGTGCCGGTGGTGCATTTTTTGCCATTTGCGCAATTTTCGTGCGAAAATAAGACTTTTGGATTTTGGTGCCTCGTGATCCCTGGTGCATTCTTATGCATACAAAACCATAAAGCTCAAAACCCTTTTCCGTTTTGAGGTCCGTGGTGCCCTGTGGTCCAATTTTGGTGCCGGTGGTGCATTTTCGACCATTTGTACAATTTTCGTGCGAAAATAAGACTTTTGGGTTTTGGTGCCCTGTCATCCCTGTGCATTCTTATGCATAAAAAACCATAATGCTCGGAGCACTTTTCAGTTTTGAGGTTCGAGGTGCCCTGTGGTCCAATTTTGGTGCCCGTGGTGCATTTTTGGCCCATTGTGCAATTTTTGTGCGAAAATAAGACTTTTGGATTTTGGTGCCCCGTGATCCCTGGTGCATTCTTATGCATAAAAAACCGTAATTCTTGGAGCACTTTTCACTTTGAGGTCTGTGGTGCCCCGTGGTCCGATTTTGGTGTCGATGGTGCATATTCGGCCAATTGTGAAATTTTCGTGCGAAAATAAGACTTTTGGATTTTGGTGCCCCGTGATCCCTGGTGCACTCTTATTTAAAAAAAATTATAATGCTCGAAACTCTTTTTCAGTTTTGAGGTTTGTGCTGCCCCGTGGTCCAATTTTAGTGTTTATTTTGCATTTTTGGCCCATTGTGCAATTTTCGTGCGAAAATAAGTCTTTTGGGTTTTGGTGCCCTTTGATCCCAGGTGCATTCTTATGCGTAAAAAACCATAATGCTTGGAGCAATTTTCAGTTTTGAGGTCCGTGGTGCCCCGTGGTCCAATTTTGGTGCCGGCGGTGCATTTTGGCCATTTGTGCAATTTTCGTGCGAAAATAAGACTTTTGGGTTTTGGTGCCCCGTGATCCCTGGTGCATTCTTATGCATTAAAAATCATAATGCTCGGAGAACTTTCCAGTTTTGAGGTCCGAGGTGCGCCGTGGTCAAATTTTTGTGCCCGTGGTGCATTTTCGGCGATTTGTGAAATTTTCGTGTGAAAATAAGACTTTTGGTTTTTGGTGCCACGTGATCCCTGGTGCATTCTTCTGCATACAAAACCATAAAGCTTGGAACCCTTTTCAGTTTTGAGGTCCGTGGTGCCCCGTGGTCCAATTTTGGTGCCGGTGGTGCATTTTCAACCATTTGTACAATTTTCGTGCGAAAATAAAACTTTTGGGTTTTCGTGCCCCATGATCCCTGGTGCATTCTTATGCATAAAAAACCATAATGCATGGAGCACTTTTCAGTTTTGGGGTCTGTTGTGTCCCGTGGTCAAATTTTGGTGTCGTTGTTGCATTTTCGGCCATTTGTGAAATTTTGTGCGAAAATAAGCCTTTTGGGTTTTGGTGCCCCGTGATCCCAGGTGCATTCTTATGTATAAAAAACCATAATGGTCAGAGCACTTTTCAGTTTTGAGGTCCGTGGTGCCCCGTGGTCCAATTTTCGTGCCGGTGGTGCATTTTTTGCCATTTGCGCAATTTTCGTGCGAAAATAAGACTTTTGGATTTTGGTTCCTCGTGATCCTTGGTGCATTCTAATGCATACAAAACCATAAAGCTCAAAACCCTTTTCCGTTTTGAGGTCCGTGGTGCCTTGTGGTCCAATTTTGGTGCCGGTGGTGCATTTTCGACCATTTGTACAATTTTCGTGCGAAAATAAGACTTTTGGGTTTTGGTGCCCTGTCATCCCTGGTGCATTCTTATGCATAAAAAACCATAATGCTTGGAGCACTTTTCAGTTTTGAGGTTCGAGGTGCCCTGTGGTCCAATTTTGGTGCCCGTGGTGCATTTTCGGCCCATTGTGCAATTTTTGTGCGAAAATAAGACTTTTGGATTTTGGTGCCTCATGATCCCTGGTGCATTCTTATGCATAAAAAACCATAATTCTTGGAGCACTTTTCACTTTGAGGTCTGTGGTGCCCCGTGGTCCGATTTTGGTGTCGATGGTGCATATTCGGCCAATTGTGAAATTTTCATGCGAAAATAAGACTTTTGGATTTTGGTGCCCCGTGATCCCTGGTGCGTTCTTATGCAAAAAAAATTATAATGCTCGGAACTCTTTTTCAGTTTTGAGGTTCGTGGTGCCCCGTGGTCCAATTTTCGTGTTTATTTTGCATTTTCGGCCCATTGTGCAATTTTCGTGCGAAAATAAGTCTTTTGGGTTTTGGTGCCCCTTGATCCCAGGTGCATTCTTATGCGTAAAAAACCATAATGCTTGGAGCAATTTTCAGTTTTGAGGTTCGAGGTGCCCTGTGGTCCAATTTTGGTGCCCGTGGTGTATTTTCGGCCCATTGTGCAATTTTTGTACGAAAATAAGACTTTTGGATTTTGGTGCCCCATGATCCCTGGTGCATTCTTATTCATAAGAAACCATAATTCTTGGAGCACTTTTCATTTTGAGGTCTGTGGTGCCCCGTGGTCCGATTTTGGTGCCGATGGTGCATATTCGGCCAATTGTGAAATTTTCGTGCGAAAATAAGACTTTTGGATTTTGGTGCCCCGTGATCCCTGGAGCGTTCTTTTGCAAAAAAAATTATAATGCTCGGAACTCTTTTTCAGTTTTGAGGTTCGTGGTGCCCCGTGGTCCAATTTTCGTGTTTATTTTGCATTTTTGGGCCATTGTGCAATTTTCGTGCGAAAATAAGTCTTTTGGGTTTTGGTGCCCCTTGATCCCAGGTGCATTCTTATGCGTAAAAAACCATAATGCTTGGAGCAATTTTCAGTTTTGAGGTCCGTGGTGCCCCGTGGTCCAATTTTGGTGCCGGCGGTGCATTTCGGCCATTTGTGCAATTTTCGTGCGAAAGTAAGACTTTTGGGTTTTGGTGCCCCGTGATCCCTGGTGTATTGTTATGCATTAAAAATCATAATGCTCGGAGAACTTTCCAGTTTTGAGGTCCGAGGTGCACCGTGGTCAAATTTTGGTGCCCGTGGTGCATTTTCTGCGATTTGTGAAATTTTCGTGTGAAAATAAGACTTTTGGTTTTTGGTGCCACATGATCCCTGGTGCATTCTTCTGCATACAAAACCATAAAGCTCGGAACCCTTTTCAGTTTTGAGGTCCGAGGTGCCCCGTGGTCCAATTTTGGTGCCGGCGGTGCATTTCGGCCTTTTGTGCAATTTTCGTGCAAAAATAAGACTTTTGGGTGTTGGTTCCCCGTGATCCTTGGTGCATTCTTATCCATAAAAAACCATAATGCTCGGAGGACTTTCCAGTTTTGAGGTCCGAGGTACCCGGTGGTCCAATATTGGTGCCCGTGGTGCATTTTCCGCCCATTGTGCAATTTTCGCGAGAAAATAAGACTTTTGGGTTTTGGTTCCCCGTGATCCCTGGTGCATTCATATCCATAAAAAATCATAATGCTCGGAGGACTTTTTAGTTTTGAGGTCCGAGGTGCCCGTAATCCAATTTTGGTGCCGGTGGTGCAGTTTCGGCCATTTGTTCAATTTTTGTGCGAAAATAAGACTTTTGGGTTTTGGTGCCCCATGATCCCTAGTGCATTCTTATGCATAAAAAACCATAATGCTTGGAGCACTTTTCAGTTTTAAGGTCCGAGGTACCCCGTGGTCCAATTTTGGTGTCAGTGGTGCATTTTCGGCCTTTTGTGCAATTTTCGTGCAAAAATAAGACTTTTGTGTATTAGTGCCGCGTGATCCCTGGTGCTTTCTTATCCATAAAAAAACCATAATGCTCAGAGTACTTTTCAATTTTGGTGCCCGTGGTGCATTTTCGTCGCATTGCGCAATTTTCGTGCGAAAATAAGACTCTTGGGTTGTGGTGCCTCGTGATCCCTGGTGCATTCATATGTATCAAAAACCATAATGCTTGGAACTCTTTTCAGTTTTAAGGTCCGTGCTTCCCCGTGGTCCAATTTTTGTGTCGGTGGTGCATTTTCGGCCATTTGTGCAATTTTCATGTGAAAGTAAGACTTTTGGGTTTTGGTGGCCCGTGATCCCTGCTGCATTCTTATGCATAAAAAACCATAATGTTCGAAGCACTTTTCAGTTTTGAGGTCCGAGGTGCACCGTGGTCCAATTTTTGTGCCCGTTGTTCATTTTCAGCCCATTGTGCAATCTTAGTGCGAATATAAGACTTTTGGGTTTTGGTGCCCCGTAATCCATGGTGCATTCTTATGCATAAAAAACCATAATGCTCAACACACTTTTCAGTTTTCAGGTTCGTGGTGCCCCGTGGTCCAATTTTTGTGCCGATGGTGCATTTTCTGCCATTTGTACAATTTTCATGCGAAAATAAGACTTTTGGGTTTTGGTGCCCTGTGATCCCTGGTGCATTCTTATGCATAAAAAACCATAATGCTCGGAGAACTTTCCAGTTTTGAGGACCGAGGTGCCCCGTTGCCAAATTTTGGTGCCTGTGGTTCATTTTCGGTCGTTTGTGCAATTTTCGTGCGAAAATAAGACTTTTGGATTTTGGTGCCCAATGATCCCTAGTGCATTCTTATGCATAAAAAACCGTAATGCTTGGAACACTTTTCAGTTTTGAGGTCCGTGGTGCCTCGTGGAACAATTTTGGTGCCAGTGGTGCATTTTCAGCCATTTGTACAATTTTCGTGCGAAAATAAGACTTTTGGTTTTTGGTGCCTCGTTAACCCTGGTGCATTCTTACGAATAAAAAACCATAATGCTCATAGCACATTTCAATTTTGAGGTCCAAGGTGCCCCATGTTACAATTTTGGTGCCCGTGGTGCATTTTCGGCCCATTGTGTAATTTTCGTGCAAAAATAACACTTTTGGGTTTTGGTGCCCCGTGAACCCTGTTGCATTCTCATGCATAAAAAACCATAATGGAGCACTTTTCAACTTTGAGGTCCGAGGTGCCCCGTGGTCAAATTTTGGTGCCCTTGGTACATTTTCGCCAATTTGTGCAATTTTCGTGCGAAAATAAGACTTTTGGGTATTGGTGCCCCGTTATCCCTTGTGCTTTCTTATCCATAAAAAACCATAATGCTCAAAGCACTTTTCAATTTTGGTGCACGTGGTGCATTTTCGGCCCATTGTGCAATTTTCGTGCGAAAATACAACTTTTGGGTTTTGGTGCCCCGTGATTCCTGGTGCATTCTTATATAGAAAAAACCATAATGCTTGGAACTCTTTTCTGTTTTAAGGTCCGCGCTGCCCCGTGGTTCAATTTTAGTGTCGGTGGTGTATTTTCGGCCATTTGTGCAATTTGCATGTGAAAATAAGACTTTTCGGTTTTGGTGCCCCGTGATCCCTGCTGCATTCTTATGCACAAAAAACCATCATGTTCGGAGCACTTTTCAGTTTTGAGGTCCGTCGTACCCCGTGGTCCAATTTTGGTGTCGGTGGTGCATTTTCGGCCATTTGTGCAATTTTCGTGCGAAAATAAGACTTTTGGGTTTTGGTTCCCCGTGATCCCTGGTGCATTCTTATCCATAAAAAATCATAATGCTCGGAGGACTTTTCAGTTTTGAGGTCCGAGGTACCCCGTAATCCAATTTTGGTGCCGGTGGTGCAGTTTCGGCCATTTGTTCAATTTTTGTGCGAAACTAAGACTCTTGGATTTTGGTGTCCCGTGATCCATGCTGCATTCTTATGCATAAAAAACCATCATGCTCGGAGCACTTTTCAGTTTTGAGGTCCGTCGTACCCCGTGGTTCAATTTTGTTGTCGGTGATGCATTTTCGGCCATTTGTGCAATTTTCATGCGAAAATAAGACTTTTGGGTTTTGGTGCCCCGTGATCCCTAGTGCATTCTAATGCATAAAAAACCATAATGCTCGGAGCACTTTTCAGTTTTAAGGTCCGAGGTTCCCCGTGGTCCAATTTTGGTGCTCCTGGTGCATTTTCGGCCATTTGTGGAATTTTTGTGCGAAAATAAGACTTTTGGGTTTTGGCGCCCCATGATCCCTAGTGCATTCTTATGCATAAAAAACCATAATGCTTGGAGCACTTTTTAGTTTTGAGGTCCGAGGTGCCCCGTGGTCCAATTTTGGTTTCCGTGGTGCATTTTCCGCCCATTGTGCAATTTTCGTGCGAAAATAAGACTTTTGGGTTTTGGTGCCCCGTTATTCCTGGTGCATTCTTATGCATAAAAAAGAACAATGCTCAAAGCACTTTTCAGATTTGAGGTCCGAGGTGCCCCGTGGTCCAATTTTGATGCCAGTGGTGCATTTTTGGCCATTTGTTCAATTTTTGTGCGAAACTAAGACTGTTGGATTTTGGTGCCCCGTGATCCATGCTGCATTCTTATGCATAAAGAACCATCATGCTTGGAGCACTCTTCAGGTTTGAGGTCCGTCGTATCCCGTGGTCCAATTTTGGTGTCAGTGGTGCATTTTCGGCCTTTTGTGCAATTTTCGTGCGAAAATAAGACTTTTGGGTTTTGGTTCCCCGTCATCCCAGGTGCATTCTTATCCATAAAAAACCATAATGCTCGGAGGACTTTCATTTTTGAGGTCCGAGGTGCCCCGTGGTCCAATATTGGTGCCCGTGGTGCATTTTCCGCCCATTGTGCAATTTTCGTGCGAAAATAAGACTTTTGGGTTTTGGTTCCCCGTCATCCCGGTTGCATTCTTATCCATAAAAAACCATAATGCTCGGAGGACTTTTAGTTTTGAGGTCCGAGGTGCCCCGTGGTCCAATATTGGTGCCCGTGGTGCATTTTCGGCCCATTGTGCAATTTTCGTGCGAAAAAAAGACTTTTGGGTTTTGGTGCCCCTTGATCCCTGGTGCATTCTTATGCATAAAAAACCATAATGCTTGGAGAACCTTTCAGTTTTGAGGTCCAAGGTGCCCCGTGATCCAATTTTGGTGCTGATGGTGCATTTTCGGCCATTTGTGCAATTTTCGTGCGAAAATAAGACTTTCGGATTTTGGTGCCCCATGAACCATGGTGCATTCTTATGCATAAAATCCGCAATGCTCGGAGCACTTTTCAGTTTTGAGGTCCGAGGTGCCCCGTGGTCCAATTTTGGTGCCGGTGGTGCATTGTCGGCACATTGTGCAATCTTCGTGCGAAAATAAGACTTTTGGGTGTTGGTGCCCCGCGATCCCTGGTGCATTCTAATGCATAAAAAACCATAATGCTATGAGCACTTTTAAGTTTTGACGTCCGAGGTTCCCCGTGATCGAATTTTTGTTCCCGTGGTACATTTTCGTCCATTTATCCAATTTTCATGCGAAAATAAGACATTTGGGTTTTGGTTCCCTTGAGCCCTGGTGCATTCTTATCCGTAAAAAACCACAATGCTCAGAAAACTTTTCAGTTTTGAGGTTCGAGGTGCCATGTGGACGAAGTTTGGTGCCCGTGTTGCATTTTCGGCCCATTGTGCAATTTAGTGCAAAAAAAAGACTTTTGGGTGTTGGTTCCCCGTGATCCATAGTGCATTCTTAACCATACAAAATCATAATGCCCAGAGCACTTTTCAGTTTTGAGGTCCGAGGTGCCCCGTGGTCCAATTTTGGTGCTCGTGGTACATTTTCGGCCATTTGTGGAATTTTCGTGCGAAAATAAGACTTTTGGGTTTTGGTACCCCATGATCTCTGGTGCATTCTTATGCATAAAAAACAATAATACTCAGAGAACTTTTTAGTTTTGAGGTCCGAGGTGCCCCGTGGTCCAATTTTGGTGCCCGTGGTGCATTTTCCGCCCATTGTGCAATTTTCGTGCGAAAATAAGACTTTTGGGTTTTGGTGCCCCGTTATCCCTGGTGCATTCTTATGCATAAAAAACAATAATGCTCGAGGCACTTTTCAGATTTGAGGTCCGAGGTGCCCCGTGGTCCAATTTTGGTACCGGTGGTGCATTTTCGGCCATTTGTACAATTTTCATGCGAAAATAAGACTTTTGGGTTTTGGTGCCCCATGAACCCTTGTGCATTCTTATGCATAAAAAACCATAATGCTCAGAGCACTTTTCAGTTTTGAGGTCCGAGGTGCCCCGTGGTCCAATTTTAGTGCCGGTGGTGCATTTTCGGCCCACTGTGCATCTTCGTGCGAAAATAAGACTTTTGGGTTTTGGTGCCCCGTAATCCCTGGTGCATTCTTATTCATAAAAAACCATAATGCTAGAAGCACTTTTCAGTTTTGAGGTCTGAGGTGCCCCGTGATCCAATTTTTGTGGTCGTGGTACATTTTGGGCCATTTGTGCAATTTTCATGCGAAAATAAGACTTTTGGGTTTTGGTTCCCCGTGATCCCTGGTGCATTCTTATCCATAAAAAACCACAAAGCTCGGAGTACTTTTCAGTTTTGGGGTTCGAGGTGCACCGTGGTCGAATTTGGGTGCCAGTATTGCATTTTCGGCCCACTGTTCAATTTTCGTACGAAAAAAAGACTTTTGGGTTTTGGTGCCCCGTGATCCCTGGTGCATTCTTATGCATAAAAAACCATAATTCTTGGAGAACCTTTCCGTTTTGAGGTCCAAGGTGTCCTGTTGTCCAATTTTGGTGCTGGTGGTGTATTTTCGGCTATTTGTGCAATTTTCGTGCGAAAATAAGACTTTCGGGTTTTGGTGCCCCGTGATCCTTGGTGCATTCTTATGCATAAAAAACCATCATGCTCGGAGCACTTTTCAGTTTTGAGGTCCGTGGTGCCCCGTGGTCCAATTTTGGTACCCGTGGTACGTTTTCGGCGATTTGTGCAATTTTCGTGCGAAAATAAGACTTTTGGGTTTTAGTGCCCCGTTATCCCTAGTGCACTCTTATGCATAAAAAACCACAATGCTCGGAGCACTTTTCAGTTTTGAGGTCCGAGGTGCCCCGTCGTCCAATTTTGGTGCCGGTGCTGCATTGTCGGCACATTGTGCAATCTTGATGCGAAAATAAGACTTTAGGGTTTTGGTGCCTTGTGATCCCTGGTGCATTCTTATGCATAAAAAACCATAATGCTAGGAGCACTTTTCAGTTTTGAGGTCCGAGGTGCCCCGTGATCCAATTTTTGTGCCCGTGGTACATTTTCTTCCATTTGTGCAATTTTCATGAGAAAATAAGACTTTTGGGTTTTGGTTCCCCGCGATCCCTGGTGCATTCTTGTCCATAAAAAACCACAATGCTCAGAGCACTTTCCAGTTTTGAGGTCCGTTGTGCCCGGTGGTCCAATTTTGGTGCCAATGAAGCATTTCCGGCCATTTGTGCAATTTTCGTGCGAAAGTAAGACTTTTGGGTTTTTGTGCCCCGCGATCCCTGGTGCATTCTTATGAATATAAAACCATAATGCTCATACCACTTTTCAGTTTTGAGGTCCAAGGTGCCCCGTGGTCCAATTTTGGTGCCCATGGTACATTTTCTGAAATTTGTGCAATTTTCATGCGAAGCTAAGACTTTTGGGTTTTGGTGCCCAGCGATCCCTGGTGCATTCTTATGCATAAAAAAACATAATGCTTGGAACTCTTTTCAGTTTTAAGGTGTGTGGTGCCCCATGGTCCAATTTTGGTGTCAGTGGTGCATTTTCGGCCATTTGTGCAATTTTCATGCGAAAATAAGACTTTTGGGTTTTGGTACCCCGTGATCCCTGGGGCATTCTTATGCATAAAACCATAATGCTCAGAAGACTTTTTGTATTTGAGGTCTGTGGTTCCCCGTGGTCCAATTTTGGTGTCGGTAGTGCATTTTCGGCCATTTGTGCAATTTTCGTGCGAAAAAAAGTTTTTTCGGTTTTAGTGCCTTGTGATCCATGGTGCATTCTTATGCATAAAGAACCATAACGCTCGGAACACTTTTCAATTTTGAGGTCCGTGGTGCCTCGTGGTCCAAAATCCGGTGTTGCATTTTTTGCCATTTGTACGATTTTCGTGCGAAAATAAGCCTTTTGGGTTTTGGTGCCCCATGATGCCTGGTGCATTCTTATGCAAAAAGAACCATAATGCTCGGAACACTTTTCAATTTTGAGGTTCCTGGTGCCTCGTGGTCCAATTTTGGTTCCGATGTTGCATTTTTTGCCATTTCTGCAATTTTCGTGCGAAATTAAGCCTTTTGGGTTTTGGTGCCCCGTGATCCCTAGTGCATTCTTATGCATAAAAAATCATAATGCTTTGTGGACTTTTCAGTTTTGAGGTTTGAGGTGCCCCGTGGTCCAATTTTGGTGCCGGTGGTCGATTTTGGCCATTTGTGCAATTTTAGTGGGAAAATAAGACTTTTGCGTTTTGGTGCCCCGTGATCCCTGGTGCATTCTTATGCATAGAAAACCATCATGCGTAGAGCACTTTTCAGTTTTGAGGTCCGTGGTGCCCGGTGGTCCAATTTTGGTGCCGATGGAGCATTTTCGGCCATTTGTGCAATTTTCGTGCCAAAATAAGACTTTTGTGTTTTGGTGCCCCGTGATCCCTGGTGCATTCTTATGCATAAAAAACCATAATGCTCAGAGCACTTTTTAGTTTTGAGGTCCGAGGTGCCCCGTGGACAGATTTTGGTGCCCGTCGTGCATTTTCGGCCCATTGTGCAATCTTCGTGCGAAAATAAGACTTTTAGGTTTCGGTGCCCCATTATTCCTGGGGCATTCTTATGCATAAACAACCATAACGCTTAGAGCACTTTTCAGTTTTAAGGTCCAAGGTGCCCGGTGGTCCAATTTTGGTGCCGGAGGTGCCTTTTTGGCCCATTGTGCAATTTTCGTGCGAAAAAAAGACTTTTGGGTTTTGGTGTCCCGTGATCCTTGGTGCATTCTTATGCATAAAAAACCATAATGCTCAGAGAACCTTTCAGTTTTGAGGTCCGAGGTACCCTGTGGTCCAATTTTCGTGCCAGTGGTCCATTTTCGGCCATTTGTGCAATTTTCGTGGGAAAATAAGACTTTTGGGTTTTGGTGCCCCGTGATCCCTGGTGCATTCTTATGCATAAAAAACCATCATGCGTGAAGCACTTTTCAGTTTTAAGGTCTGTGGTGCCCGGTGGTCCCATTTTGGTGTCGATGGAGCATTTTCGGCCATTTGTCCAATTTTCGTGCCAAAATAAGACTTTTGTGTTTTGGTGCCCCGTGATCCCTGGTGTATTCTTTTGCATGAAAAACGACAATGCTCAGAGCACTTTTTAGTTTTGAGGTCCGAGGTGCCCCGTGGACAGATTTTGGTGCCCGTCGTGCATTTTCGGCCCATTGTACAATCTTCGTGCAAAAATAAGACTTTTGGGTTTCGGTGCCCCATTATCCCTGGTGCATTCTTATGCATAAACAACCATAACGCTCAAAGTACTTTTCAGTTTTGAGGTCCGAGGTGCTCCGTGGTCCAATTTTGGTGCCGGAGGTGCCTTTTCGGCCCATTGTGCAATTTTTGTGCGAAAAAAAGAGTTTGGGTTTTGTTGCCCCGTGATCCCTGGTGCATTCTTATGCATAAAAAACCATCATGCTTAGAGAACTTTTCAGTTTTGAGGTCCGAGGTGCTCGGTGGTCCAATTTTGGTGTCGGTGGTACATTTTCGGCTATTTGTACAATTTTAGTCGGAAAATAAGACTTTTGGGTTTTGGTTCCCCATGATCCCTGGAGCATTCTTATGCATAAAAAACCATCATGCTTGGAGCACTTTTCAGTTTTGAGATCCGTTGTGCCCGGTGGTCCAATTTTGGTGCCGATGGAGCATTTTCGGCAATTTGTACAATTTTCGTGCGAAAATAAGACTTTTGGTTTTTGGTGCCACGTGATCCCTGGTGCATTCTTCTGCATACAAAACCATAAAGCTTGAAACCCTTTTCAGTTTTGAGGTCCGTGGTGCCCCGTGGTCCAATTTTGGTGCCGGTGGTGCATTTTCGACCATTTGTACAATTTTCGTGCGAAAATAAAACTTTTGGGTTTTCGTGCCCCATGATCCCTGGTGCATTCTTATGCATAAAAAACCATAATGCTCGGAGCACTTTTCAGTTTGGAGGTCCGTGGTGCCCGGTGGTGCAATTTAGGTGTCCGTAGTGAATTTTCGGCACATGGTGCAAATTTCGTGCCAAAATAAGACTAATAGGTTTTGGTGCCCCGTGATCCCTGCCCCGTGATCCCTGGTGCATCCTTATGCGTAACAATCCATAATGCTTGGAGCACTTTTCATTGTGCAATTTTCGTGCGAAAATATGACTTTCTGGGTTTTGGTGCCCCGTGATCCCTGGTTGATTCTTATACATAAAAAACGGTAATGCTCGGAACACTTTTCAGTTTTGAGGTCCATGGTGCCCCGTGGTCCAATTTTGGTGCTTGTGGTGAATTTTCAACACATGGTGAAATTTTTGTGCCAAAATAAGACTTTTGGGTTTTGGTGCTCCATGATCACTGGTGCACCCTTATGCATAAAAAACCATAATGCTCTGAGCACTTTTCAGTTTTGAGGTCCATGGTGCCCCGTGGTTCAATTTTGGTGCTTGTGGTGAATTTTCAACACATGGTGAAATTTTCGTGCCAAAATAAGACTTTTGGGTTTTGGTGCTCCATGATCCCTGGTGCACCCTTATGCATAAAAAACCATAATGCTCTGAGCACTTTTCAGTTTTGAGGTATGTGGTGCTCCGTGGTCCAACTTTGGTGGCTGTGGTGCATTTCCGACCCATTGTGCAATTTTAGTGCGAATATAAGACCTTTCGGTTTTGGTGCCTCGTGATCCCTGGAGCATTCTTATGCATAAAAAACCATAATGCTTGTAGCACTTTTCAGTTTTGATGTCCGTGGTGCCCCGTCATCCAAATTTGGTGCTGGTGGTGCATTTTCTGCCATTTGTGCAATTTTCGTGCGAAAATAACACGTTTGGGTATTGGTGCCCCATGATCCGTGGTGCATTCTTATGCATGAAAAAAATAATGCTTGGAGCACTTTTCAGGTTTGAGGTCCTTGGTGCCCCGTGGTCAAATTTTGTTGCCCGTGGTGCATTTTCGGCACATAATGCAACTGTCGTGCCAAAATAAGACTTTTGGGTTTTGGTGCCCCATGATCCCTGGTGCATTCTTATACATAAAAAACAATAATGCTCGGAGGACTTTTCAATTTTGAGGTTCGCCGTGTCCAGTAGTCATATTTTGGTGCCCCGTGGTGCATTTTTGGCCTATGGTGCAATTTCCGCGACAAAATAAGACTTTTAGCTTTTTGTGCCCAGTGATCGTTGGGGCATTCTTAGGCATAAAAAACCATAATTCTCATAGCACTTTTCAATGTTGAGGTTCGTGGTGCCTCGTGGTCCAATTTTGGTGTCGGTGGTGCATTTTCACCCATTTGTGCAATTTTCGTCTGAAAATAAGACTTTTGGGTTTTGGTGCCCCGTGATCCCTGGTGCATTCTTATGCATACAAAACCATAACGCTCGGAGCACTTTTCAGTTTTGAGGTTCGTGGTCCCCCGTGATCCAATTTTGGTGCCAGTAGTGCATTTTCGGCCCATTGCGCAATTTTCGTGCGAAAATAAGACTTTTGGGTATTGGTGCCCCGTGATCCCTAGTGTATTGTTATGCATAAAAAACTATAACGCTTGGAGCACTTTTCAGTTTTGAGGTCTGTGGTGCCCCGTGGTACAATTTTGGTGCCGGTGGTGCATTTTTGGCTATTTGTGCAATTTTCGTCCGAAAATAAGACTTTTGGGTTTTGGTGCCCGTGATCCCTGGTGCATTCTTACGCATAAATAACCATAATGCTCGGAGCACTTTTCAGTTTTGAGGTTCGTGGTCCCCCCGTGGTCCAATTTTGGTGCCAGTAGTGCATTTTCGGCCCATTGCGCAATTTTCGTGCGAAAATAAGACTTTTGGGTATTGGTGCCCCGTGATCCCTAGTGTATTGTTATGCATAAAAAACTATAACGCTTGGAGCACTTTTCAGTTTTGAGGTCTGTGGTGCCCCGTGGTACAATTTTGGTGCCGGTGGTGCATTTTCGGCCATTTGTGCAATTTTCGTCCGAAAATAAGACTTTTTGGTTTTGGTGCCCCGTGATCCCTGGTGCATTCATACGCATAAATAACCATAATGCTCGAAGCACTTTTCAGTTTTGAGGTTCGTGGTCCCCCGTGGTCCAATTTTGGTGCCCGTGGTGAATTTTCGGCACAGTGCAATTTCTGTGCCAAAATAAGACTTTTGGGTTTTGGTGCCCCGTGATCCCTGGAGCATTCTTATGCATAAAAAACCATAATGCTCAGAGCACTTTTCAGTTTTGAGGTCCATGGTGCCCCGTGGTCCATTTTTGGTCCCCGTGGTGCATTATCGACACATGGTCCAATTTTAGTGCCAAAATAAGACTTTGGGTTTTGGTGCCCCGTTATCCCTAGTGCATTCTTATGCATAAAAAACCATAATTCTCGGAGCACTTTTCAGTTTTGAGGTCCGTGGTGCCCCGTGGTCCAATTTTGGAGCCGATGGTGCATTTCGGCACATGGCTTAAGTTTCGTGCCAAAATAAGACTTTTGGGTTTTGGTTCCCTGTGATCCCTGGTTCATTCTTATGCACAAAAAAACCATAATGCTCAGAGCACTTTTCAGTTTTGAGGTCCGTGGTGCCCCGTGGTCCAATTTTGGTGCTCGTGGTGCATTTTTTGCCACATGGTTTAATTTTCGTGCCAATATAAGACTTTTGATTTTTGGTGCTCCGTTATCCCTAGTGCATTCTTATGCATAAAAAACCATCATGCTCGGAACACTTTTAGGTTTTGAGGTCCGTGGTGTCCAGTGGTCCAATTTTCGAACCCCGTGGTGCTTTTTTGGCAAATGGTGCAATTTTCGTGCCAAAATCTGACTTTTGGGTTTTGGTGCCCCGTTATCCCTGGTTCATTCTTATGCATAAAAAACCATCTTACTCGGAGTACTTTTTGGTTTTGAGGTACGTAGTGCCCCGTGGTCCAAATTTCGTGCCCGTGGTGCATTTTCCGCACATGGTGTAATGTTCGTGCCAAAATAGGACTTTTGGGTTTTGGTTCCCCGTGATCCGTGGTGCATTCTTATGCATAAAAAACCATTATGCTCGGAGCACTTTTCAGTTTTGAGGTCCGTGATGTCCCGTGGTCCAATTTTGGTGCCTGTGGTGCATTTTCTGCATATTGTCCAATTTTCGTGCCAAAATAATACTTTTGGGTTTCGGTGCTTATTGATCCCTGAGTATTCTTACGCATAAAATACCATAAAGCTCGGAGCACTTTTCACTTTTGAGGTCCGTGGTGCCCCGTGGTCCATTTTTGGTGCCCGTGGTCCATTTTCGGCACATGGTCCAATTTTTGTGCCAAAATAAGACTTTTGGGTTTTGGTGCCCATTGATCCCTGGAGCATTCTTATGCATAAAATACCATAATGCTCGAAGCACTTTTCAGTTTTGAGGTCCGTGGTGCCCCGTGGTCCATTTTTGGTGCCCGTGGTGCATTTTCGGCACATGGTCCAATTTTAGTGCCAAAATAAGACTTTTGGGTTTTGGTGCCCCGTGATCCCTGGTGCATTCTTATGCATAAAAAACCATAATGCACGGAGCACTTTTCAATTTTGAGGTCCGTGGTGCCCCGTGGTTCAATTTTGGTGCTCGTGGTGCATTTCGGCATATGCCTTAATTTTCGTCCCAAAATAAGACTTTTGGGTTTTGGTGCCCCGTGATCCCTGGTGCATTCTTATGCATAAAAAACCATAATGCTCATAGCACTTTTCAGTTTTGAGGTCCGTTGTGCCCCGTGGTCCAATTTTGATGCTCGTGGTGCATTTTTCGCCACATGGTTTAATTTTCGTGCCAAAATAAGACTTTTGATTTTTGGTGCCCTGTTATCCCTAGTGCATTCTTATGCATAAAAACTCATCATGCTCGGATCACTTTTAGGTTTTGAGGTCCGTGGTGTCCAGTGGTCCAATTTTGGTGCCCATTGGTGTCTTTTTGGCATATGGTGCAATTTTCATGCCAAAATCAGACTTTTGGGTTTTCATGCCACGTTATCCCTGGTGCATTCTTATGAATATAAAACCATCATGCTCGCAACACTTTTCAATTTTGAGGTCCATGGTGCCCCGTGATCCAATTTTGGTGCCTGTGGTGCATTTTCGGCACATGGGTCAATTTTCATTCCAAAATAAGACTTTTGGATTTTGGTACCCTGTGATCCTTGGTGCATCCTAATGCATAAAAAACCATAATTCTCTAAGCACTTTTCAGTTTTGAGGTACGTGGTGCCCCGTGGTTCAATTTTGGTGCCCGTGGTGCATTTTCGGCCTATTATGCAATTTTCGTGCAAAAATAAGACTTTTGGGTTTCTGTGCCCCGTGATCCATGGAGCATTTTTATGCATAAAAAACCATAATGCTTCGACCACTTTTCAGTTTTGAGGTCCATGGTTCCCCGTGGTCCAATTTTGGAACCCGTGGTGCATTTTCGGCAAATGGTGCAATTTTCGTGCCAAAGTAAGAGTTTTGGGTTTTGGTGCCCCGCGATCCCTGGTGCATCCTTATCCCTAAAAAAACCCTAATGCTTTGAGCACTTTTCATTTTTGAGGTCCGTGGTGTCCAGTGGTCCAATTTTGGTGTCCCAAGGATCACGGGGCCCCAAAACGCAAAAGTCTTATTTTGGCACGAAAATTGCACCATGTGCCGAAAATGCACCACGGGCACCAAAATTGGACCACGGGGCAACACGGACCTGAAAACCTAAAAGTGCTATGAGCATTATGGTTTTTATGCATAAGAATGCAAAAGGAATCACGGGGCACCAAAACCCAAAAGCCTTATTTTGGCAACAAAATTGCACAATGGGCCAAGAATGCACCAGGGTTTTGGCCCATTGTGCAATTTTCGTGCAAAAATAAGACTTTTGGGTTTTGGTGCCCCATGATCCCTGGTGCATTCTTATGCATAAAAAACCATAATGCTTGGAGCACTTTTCAGTTTTGAGGACCGAGGTGCCCCGAGGTCAAATTTTGGTGCCCTACTGCATTTTCGGTCCATTGTGCAATTTTCGTGCGAAAATAAGAGTTTTGGGTTTTGGTGCCTCGGGATCCCTGGTGGATTGTTATGCATAAAAAGCCATAATGCATAGAACTCGTTTCAGTTTGGAGGTCCGTCGTGCCCCGTGGTCCAATTTTGGTGTCGATTGTGCATTTTCGGCCATTTGTGCAATTTTCATACGAAAATAAGAATTTTGGGTTTTGGTGCCCCCATGATCCTTGGTGCATTCCTATGCTTAAAAAACCATAATACTCGGAGAACTTTTCAGTTTTGAGGTCCGACGTGCCCTGTGGGCCAATTTTGGTGCCCGTGGCGCATTTTCGGCCCATTGTACAATTTTCGTGCGAAAATAGGACTTTTGGGTTTTGGTGCCCCATGATCCCTAGTGCATTCTTTGCATAAAAAACCATAATGCTTGAAGCACTTTTTAGTTTTGAGGACCGTGGTGCCCCGTGGTCCAATTTTGGTGCTGGTGGTGCATTTTTCTGCATTTATGCATTTTTCATGCGAAAGTAACACTTTTGGGTTTAGGTGCCCCGTGATCCCTGGTGCATTCTTATGCATAAAATACCATAATTCTTCGGAGCACTTTTCAGTTTTGAGGTCCAAGGTGCCCCATGGTCCAATTTTGGTGCCCGTGGTGCATTTTCGGCCCATTGTGCAATTTTCGTGCGAAAATACAACTTTTGGGTTTTGGTGCCCCGTGATCCCTGGTGGATTCTTATGCATAAAAAACCATAATGCTTGGAGCACTTTTCAGTTTAGAGGTCTGTGGAGCCCCGTGGTCCAATTTAGGTGCCGGTGGTGCATTTTCGACCATTTGTGCAATTTTCATGCGAAAATAATACTTTTGGGTTTGGGTGCCCCGTGATCCCTGGTGCATTCTTATGCATAAAATACCATAATGCTCAGAGCACTTTTCAATTTTGAGGTCCGAGGTGCCCCGTGGTCTAACTTTGGTACCGGTGGTGCATTTTTGGCCCATTGTGCAATTTTCGTGCAAAAATAAGACTATTGGGTTTTGGTACCCCGTGATCCCTGGTGCATTCTTGTGCATAAAAAACCAAAATGCTCGGAGCACTTTTAAGTTTTGAAGTCCGGGGTGACTCGTGGTCCAATTTTGGTTCCAGTGGTACATTTTCAGCCGTTTGTGCAATTTTTCATGCGAAAATAAGACTTTTGGGTTTGGGTAAACCGTCATCCCTGGTGCATTCTTATCCATAAAAAAACCATAATTCTCGGAGCACTTTTCAGTTTTGAGGTCCGAGGTGCCCCGTGGTCCAATTTTGGTGTTGGTGGTGCAATTTCGGCCCATTGTGCAATTTTCGTGCGAAAATAAGAATTTTGGGTTTTGCTGCCCCGCAATCCCTGGTGCATTCTTATGCATAAAAAATCGTAAAGCTTGAAGCACTTTTAAGTTTTGAGGTCTGTGGTGCCCCGTGGTCCAATTTTGCTGCCAGTGGTGCATTTTTGGCCCATTGTGCAATTTTCGTTCGAAAATAAGAATTTTGGGTTTTGGTGCCCCGTGATCCCTGGTGCATTCTTATCCATAAAAACCATAAAGCTTAGAGCACTTTTCAGTTTTGAGGTCCGAGGTGCACCGTGGTCCAATTTTGGTGCTTGTGGAGCATTTTCAGTACATTGTGCAATTTTCGTGCGAATGTAAGAGTTTTGGGTTTTGGTGCCCCATGATCCCTGGTGCATTCTTATGCATAAAAAACAATAATGCTCAGAAATATTTTTAGTTTTGTGGTCCATGGTTCCCCGTGGTCCAATTTTGGTGTCAGTGGTGCATTTTCGGCCATTTGTGCAATTTTCATGCGAAAATAAGACTTTTGGGTTTTGGTGCCCCGTGATCCCTGGTGCATTCTTATGCATAAAAAACCATCATGCTCAGAGCACTTTTCAGTTTTGAGGTCCGTGGTGTCCCGTGGTCTAATTTTGGTGCTAGTGGTGCATTTTCAGTCATTTTTGCAATTTTCGTGCGAAAATAAGACTTTTGGATTTCGGTGCCCCGTGATCCTTGGTGCATTCTTATGCATAAAAAACCATAATGCTTGGACCACTTTAAAGTGTTTGAGGTCCGAGGTGTCCCGTGGTGCATTTCGGCCCATTGTTAAACTTTCGTGCGAAAATAAGAGTTTTGGGTTTTGGTGCCCCGTGATCCCTGGTGCATTCTTATGCATAAAAAACTATCATGCTCAGAGCACTTTTCAGTTTTGAGGTCCGTGGTGTCCCGTGGTCCAATTTTGGTGCCGCTGGTGCATTTTCGGCCAAATTTTGCAATTTTAGTGCGTAAATAAGACTGTTGGGTTTTGGTTCCCCGTGATCCCTGGTGCATTCTTATGCATAAAAAAGCATAATGCTCGGAGCACTTTTCAGTTTTGATGTCCTAGGTACCCGTGGTCCAATTTTGGTGCCCGTGGTACATTTTCGGGCATTTGTGCATTTTTCATGCGAAAATAAGACTTTTGGGTTTTGGTGGCCCGTGATCCCTGGTGCATTCTTATGCATAAAATACCATAATGCTCAGAGAACTTTTCAGTTTTGAGGTCCGAGGTGCCCCGTGGTCCAATTTTGGTTCCAGTGGTACATTTTCAGCCGTTTGTGCAATTTTCATGCGAAAATAAGACTTTTGGGTTTGGGTAATCCGTCATCCCTGGTGCATTCTTATCCATAAAAAAACCATAATTCTCGGAATACTTTTCAGTTTTGAGGTCCGAGGTGCCCCGTGGTCCAATTTTTGTGCCCGGTGAGCATTTTTGGCCCATTGTGCAATTTTCGTGCGAAAATAAGACTTTTGGGTTTTGGTGCCCCGTGACCCCTGGTGCATTCTTATGCATAAAAAACCATAATGCTCATAGCACTATTCAGTTTTGAGGTCCGAGGTGCCCCATGGTCCAATTTTGGTGCCCGTGGTGCATTTTCGGCCCATTGTGCAATTTTCGTGGGAAAAAAAGACTTTGGGGTTTTGGTGCGCCGTGAACCCTGGTGCATTCTTATGCATAAAAACCCATAATGCCCAAAGAACTTTTCAGTTTTGAGGTCCGACATGCCCCATGGTCCAATTTTGGTGCCTGTGGTGCATCTTCAGCCCATTGTGCAATTTTTGTGCGAAAATAGGACTTTTGGGTTTTGGTGCCCCATGATCCATGGTGCATTCTTATGCATAAACAACCATAATGTTCAGAGAACTTTTCATTTTTGAGGTCCGAGGTGCTCCGTGGTCCAATTTTGGTGCCGGTGGTGCATTTTCGGCCCATTGTGCAATTTTCGTGCGAAAATAAGACTTTTCGGTTTTGGTACCCCGTGATCCCTGGCTCATTCTTATGCATAAAAAACTATAATGCTTGAACCACTTTTCAGTTTTGAGGTCCGACGTTCCCCGCGGTCCAATTTTGGTGCCCGTGGTGCATTTTCGACCCATTGTGCAATTTCCGTGCAAAAATAGGACTTTTCGATTTTGGTGCCCCGTGATCCATGGTGTATTCTTATGCATAAAACCATAATTCTTGGAGCACTTTTTAGTTTTGAGGTCCGTGGTGCCCCGTGGTCCAATTTTCGTGCTGGTGGTGCATTTTCGGCCCATTGTGCAATTTTCGTGCGAAAATAAGAATTTTGGGTTTTGCTGCCCCGCGATGCCTGGTGCATTCTTATGCATAAAAAATCGTAATGCTTGAAGCACTTTTCAGTTTTGAGGTTCGTGGTGTCCCGTGGTCCAATTTTGCTGCCGGTGGTGCATTTTCGGCCCATTATGCAATTTTCGTTCGAAAATAAGAATTTTGGGTTTTGGTGCCCCGTGATCCCTGGTGCATTCTTATCCATAAAAACCATAAAGCTTAGACCACTTTTCAGTGTTGAGGTCCGAGGTGCCCCGTGGTCCAATTTTGGTGCTTGTGGAGCATTTTCGGTCCATTATGCAATTTTCGTGCGAATGTAAGCATTTTTGGGTTTTGGTGCCGTGTGATCCCTGGTGCATTCTTATGCATAAAAAACAATAATGCTCAGAAATCTTTTTAGTTTTGTGGTCCATGGTTCCCCGTGGTCCAATTTTGGTGTCGGTGGTGCATTTTCGGCAATTTGTGCAATTTTCATGCGAAAATAAGACTTTTGGGTTTTGGTGCCCCGTGATCCCTGGTGCATTCTTATGCATAAAAAACCATCATGCTCAGAGCACTTTTCAGTTTTGAGGTCCGTGGTGTCCCGTGGTCTAATTTTGGTGCTAGTGGTGAAATTTCGGTCATTGTCGCAATTTTCGTGCGAAAATAAGACTTTTAGGTTTTGGTGCCCCATGATCCTTGGGGCACTCTTATGCATAAAAAACCATAATGCTTGGACCACTTTAAAGTGTTTGAGGTCGGAGGTGTCCCGTGGTCCAATTTTGGTGTCCCATGGTCCAATTTTGGTGTCCCGTGGTGCATTTTCGACCCATTGTGCAACTTTCGTTCGAAAATAAGACTTTTTGGTTTTGGTGCCCCGTGATCCCTGGTGCATTCTTATGCATAAAAACCATCATGCTCAGAGCACTTTTCAGTTTTGAGGTCTGTGGTGCCCCGTGGTCCAATTTTGGTGTCGCTGGTGCATTTTCGGCCATATTTTGCAATTTTAGTGCGAAAATAAGACTTTTGGGTTTTGGTGCCCCGAGATCCCTGGTGCATTCTTATGCATAAAAAACCATAATGCTCGGAGCACTTTTTGGTATTGAGGTCCGGGGTGTCCCATGGTCGAATTTTGGTTCCCGTCGTGCATTTTCGGCCCGTTGCGCAATTTTCGTTCGAAAATATGACTTTTTGGTTGTGGTGCCCCGTGATCCCTGGTGCATTCTTAAGCATAAAAAACCATCATGCTCGCAGCACTTTTCAGTTTTGAGGTCCGACGTGCCCCGCGGTCCAATTATGGTGCCCGTGGTGCATTTTTGGCCCATCGTGCAATTTTCGTACGAAAATAAGACTTTTGGATTTTGGTACCCTGTGATCCTTGGTGCATTCTTATGCATAAAAAAACATAATGCTCAGAGAACTTTTCAATTTTGAGGTCTGAGGTGCTCCGTGGTCCAATTTTGGTGCCCGTGGTGCATTTTCGGCCCATTGTGCAATTTTCGTGCGAAAATAAGACTTTGGGGTTTTGGTGCCCCGCGATCCCTGGTGCATTCTTAAGCATAAAAAACCATAATGCTCATAGCACTTTTCAGTTTTGGGGTCCTAGGTGCCCCGTGGTCCAATTCTGGTGCTCGTGGTATAATTTCGGCCCATTGTGCAATCTTCGTACGAAAATAAGACTTTTGGATTTTGATTCCCCATGATCCCTGGTGCATTCTTAAGCATAAAAAGCCATCATGCTTCGAGCACTTTTTAGTTTTGATGTCCGACGTGCCCCGTGGTCCAATTTTGGTGCCCGTGGTGCATTTTCGGCCCATTGTGCAACTTTCGTGCGAAAATAAGACTTTTGGGTTTTGGTGCCCCGTGATCCCTGGCACAATCTTATGCATAAAAAACAATAATTCTCAGAACTCTTTTCAGTTTTGAGGTCCGCGGTGCACCGTTGTCCAATTTTGGTGTCGGTGGTGCATTTTCTACCATTTGTGCAATTTTCATGCGAAAATAAGACTTTTAGGTTTTGGTGCCCCGTAATCCTTGGTGCATTCTTTTGCATAAAATACCATAATGCTCGGATCGCTTTTAGGTATTGAGGTCCGAGGTGCCCCTTGGTCAAATTTTGGTGCCTGTGGTGCAATTTCAGCCCATTGTGCAATTTTCGTGCGAAAATAAAACTTTTGGGTTTTTGTGCCCTGTGATCCCTGGTGCATGGTTATGCATAAAAAACCATAATGCTGAGAGCGCTTATCAGTTTTGAGGTCCGATGTGTCCCGCGCTCCAATTTTGGTGCCCGTGGTACATTTTCGACCCATTATGCAATTTTCGTGCGAAAATAAGACTTTTGAGTTTTCGTGCCCTGTGATCCCTGGTGCATTCTTACGCATAAAAAATAATAATGCTCGGAGAACTTTTAGGTATTGAGGTCCTAGGTGCCCCTTGGTCAAATTTTGGTGCCCGTGGTGCAATTTCGACCCATTGTGCAATTTTTGTGTGAAAATAAGACTTTTGGGTTTTGGTGCCATGTGATCCCTGGTGCATTCTTATGCATAAAAAACCATAATGCTCAGAGAAATTTTCAGTTTTGAGGTCCGAGGTGCCCAGTGGTCCAATTTTGGTGCCGGTGGAGCATTGTCGGCCATTTTTGCAATTTTCGTGCGAAAATAAGACTTTTGGGTTTTGGTGCCCCGAGATCCCTGGTGCATTCTTATGCATAAAAAACCATAATGCTCAGAGCACTTTTAGGTATTGAGGTCCGGGGTGTCCCATGGTCGAATTTTGGTTCCCGTCGTGCAATTTCGGCCCGTTGTGTAATTTTCGTGCGAAAATATGACTTTTTGGTTGTGGTGCCCCGTGATCCCTGGTGCATTCTTAAGCATAAAAAACCATCATGCTCGCAGCACTTTTCAGTTTTGAGGTCCGACGTGCCCCGCGGTCCAATTATGGTACCCGTGGTGCATTTTTGGCCCATCGTGCAATTTTTGTGCGAAAATAAGACTTTTGGATTTTGGTACCCTGTGATCCTTGGTGCATTCTTATGCATAAAAAACCATAATGCTCAGAGAACTTTTCAGTTTTGAGGTCCGAGGTGCCCCGTGGTCCAATTTCGGTGCCGGTGGTGCATTTTCGACAATTTGTGCAATTTTCGTGCGAAAATAAGACTTTGGGGTTTTGGTGCCCCGTGATCCCTGGTGCATTCTTATGCATAAAAAACCATCTTGGTCGGAGCACTTTTCAGTTTTGAGGTCTGTGGTGCCCCGTGGTCCAATTTTGGTGCAAGTGGTGCATTTTCAGCCATTTGTGCAATTTTTGTGCGAAAATAAGACTTTTGGGTTTTGGTGCCCCGCGATCCCTGGTGCATTCTTAAGCATAAAAAACCATAATGCTCAGAGCACTTTTCAGTTTTGGGGTCCTAGGTGCCCCGTGGTGCAATTTTGGTGCTCGTGGTATAATTTCGGCCCACTGTGCAATCTTCGTACGAAAATAAGACTTTTGGATTTTGATTCCCCATGATCCCTGGTACATTCTTAAGCATAAAAAGCCATAATGCTTCGAGCACTTTTCAGTTTTGAGGTCCGACGTGCCCCGTGGTCCAATTTTGGTGCCCGTGGTGCATTTTCGGCCCATTGTGCAACTTTCGTGCGAAAATAAGACTTTTGGGTTTTGGTGCCCCGTGATCCCTGGTGCATTCTTATCCTTAAAAAACCATAATGCTTGGTGCGCTTTTCAGTTTTCAGGTCCACGATGCCTCGTGGTCCAATTTTGGTTCCCGTGGTGCATATTCGGCAGATTGAGCAATTTTCGTGCGAAAATAAGACTTTTGGGTTTTGGTGCCCCCTGATCCCTGGTGCATTCTTATAAAAAAAATCCGTAATGCTCGGAGCACCTTTCAATTTTGAGGTCTGAGGTGCCCCATTGTCCAATTTTGGTACCCATAGTCCAATTTTGGTACCCATGGTGCATTTTCCGCCCATTATTCAATTTTCGTTCGAAAATAAGACTTTTGGGTTTTGGTGCCCCAATATCCCAGGTGCATTCTTATGCATAAAAAACCATAATGCTTGGAGCACTTTCAGTTTTGAGGTCCGTGGTACCCCGTTGTCCAATTTTGGTGACGGTGGTGCATTTTCGGCCCATTGTGCAATTTTCGTGCGAAAGTAAGACTTTTGGGTTTTGGTGCCCCGTTATCCCTGGTGCATTCTTATGCATAAAATACCCTAAGGCCTGGAAAACTTTTTAGTTTTGAGGTTCGTGGTGCCCCGTGCTCCAATTTTGGTGCCGGTGGTGCATTTTCGGCTATTTGTGCAATTTTCTTTCGAAAATTAAACTTTGGGGTTTTGGTGCCCCGTGAGCCCTCGTGCATTCTTATTCATAAAAACAAAAATGCTTGGAGCACTTTTCAGTTTTGATGTCCGAGTTGCCCCGTGGTCCAATTTTGGTGCCCGTGGTGCATTTTCGGCCATTGCTGAAATTTTCGTGCGAAAATAAGACTTTTGGTTTTTTGTGCCCTATGAACCCTGGTGCATTCTTATGCATTAAAAACCATAATGCTCATAGAGCTTTTCAGTTTTGAGGTCCGAGGTGCCCCGTGGTCCAATTTTGGTGCCCGTGGTTCATTTTCGGCCCTTTCTGCAATTTTCGTGCGAAAATAAGACTTTTGGGTTTTGGTGCCCCATGATCCCTGGTGCATTCTTATGCATAAAAAACAATAATGCTTGGAACACTTTTTAGTTTTGAGGTCCGTGGTGCCCCATGGTCGAATTTTGGTGCCCGTGATGCAATGTTGGCCCATTGTGGAATTTTCATTCGAAAATAGGACTTTTGGGTTTTGGTACCCCAATATCCCAGGTGCATTCTTATGCATAAAAAACCATAATGCTTGGAACACTTTCAGTTTTCAGGTCCACAGTGCCCTGTGGTCCAATGTTGGTGCCCGTGTTGCATTTTTGGCCTATTTTGCAATTTTCGTACGCAAATAAGGCTTTTGGGTTTTGTTGCCCCCTGATCCCTGGTGCATTCTTATGCATAAAAAACCATAATGCTTGGAGTACTTTTCAGTTTTGAGGTCCATGGTGCCCTGTGGTCCAATTTTGGTGCCGGTGGTGCATTTTCGGCCATTTGTGAAATTTTCGTGCAAAAATAAGACTTTTGGGTTTTGGTGCCCTGTGATCCCTGGTGCATTCTTTTGCATAAAAAACCATAATACTCATAGTACTTTTCAGTTTTGAGGTTCGAGGTGCCCCGTGGTCCAATTTTGGTGCCCGTGGTGCATTTTCGGCCGTTTGTGCAATTTTCGTGCGAAAATTAGAGATTTGGGTTTTGGTGCCTCGTGATCCTTGGTGCATTCTTATGCATAAAAAACCATAATGCTCGGAACACTTTTCTGTCTTGAGGTCCGTGCTACCTCGTGGTCCAATTTTGGTGCCGGTGGTGCATTCTTTTGCAAAAAAAAAAAAAGTATAATTATTGGAAAACTTTTCAGTTTTCAGGTCCGTGGTGCCCCATGGTCTAATTTTGGTGTCGGGAGTGCATTTTCGGCCATTTGTGCAATTTACGTGCGAAAATAAGACTTTTGGGTTTTGGTGCCCCATGATCCCTGGTGCATTCTTATATAGAATAAACCATAATGCTAGTAACACTTTTCAGTTTTGAGGTCCGTGCTACCGAGTGGTCCAATTTTGGTGCCGGTGGTGCATTTTTGACCATTTGTGCAATGTTCGTGCGAAAATAAGACTTTTGGGTTTTGGTGCCCCGTGATCCCTGGTGCATTTTTATGCATAAAAAACCATAATACTCGGAGCATTTTTCAGTTTTGAGGTCCGACGTGCCCCGTGGTGCATTTTCGGCCCATTGTGTAATTTTCGTTCGAAAAGAGGAATTTTTGGTTTTGGTGCCCCGTGATCCCTGGTGCATTCTTATCCTTAAAAAACCATAATGCTTGGTGCGCTTTTCAGTTTTCAGGTCCACGATGCCTCGTGGTCCAATTTTGGTTCCCGTGGTGCATATTCGGTAGATTGAGCAATTTTCGTTCGAAAATAAGACTTTTGGGTTTTGGTGCCCCCTGATCCCTGGTGCATTCTTATACAAAAAACACCATAATGCTCGGAGCACCTTTCAGTTTTGAGGTCCGAGGTGCCCCATGGTCAAATTTTGGTACCCATGGTGCATTTTCCGCCCATTATTCAATTTTCGTTCGAAAATAAGACTTCTGGGTTTTGGTGCCCCAATATCCCAGGTGCATTCTTATGCATAAAAAACCATAATGCTTGGAGCACTTTCAGTTTTGAGGTCCGTGGTACCCCGTTGTCCAATTTTGGTGCCGGTGGTGCATTTACGGCCCATTGTGCAATTTTCGTGCGAAAGTAAGACTTTTGGGTTTTGGTGCCCCGTTATCCCTGGTGCATTCTTATGCATAAAGTACCATAAGGCCTGGAAAACTTTTTAGTTTTGAAGTACGTGGTGCCCCGTGCTCCAATTTTGGTGCCGATGGTGCATTTTCAGCTATTTGTCCAATTTTCGTGCGAAAATAAGACTTTTGGGTTTTGGTGCCCCGTGATCCCTCGTGCATTCTTATTCATAAAAACCAAAATTCTTGGAGCACTTTTCAGTTTTGAGGTCCGAGGTGCCCCGTGGTCCAATTTTGGTGCCCGTGGTGCATTTTCGGCCATTGTTGAAATATTCGTGCGAAAATAAGACTTTTGGGTTTTTGTGCCCTATGAACCCTGGTGCATTCTTATGCATTAAAAACCATAATGCTCATAGAACTTTTCATTTTTGAGGTCCGAGGTGACCCGTGGTCCAATTTTGGTGCCCGTGGTGCATTTTCGGCACTTTCTGCAATTTTCGTGCGAAAATAAGACTTTTGGGTTTTGGTGCCCCATGATCCCTGGTGCATTCTTATGCATAAAAAACAATAATGTTTGGAACACTTTTTAGTTTTGAGGTCCGTGGTGCCCCATGGTCCAATTTTGGTGCCCGTGATGCAATGTTGGCCCATTGTGGAATTTTCATTCGAAAATAGGACTTTTGGGTTTTGGTGCCCCAATATCCCAGGTGCATTCTTATGCATAAAAAACCATAATGCTTGGAGCACTTTCAGTTTTCAGGTCCACAGTGCCCCGTGGTCCAATGTTGGTGCCCGTGGTGCATTTTCGGCCTATTTTGCAATTTTCGTACGAAAATAAGGCTTTTGGGTTTTGCTGCCCCCTGATCCCTGGTGCATTCTTATGCATAAAAAACCATAATGCTTGGAGTACTTTTCAGTTTTGAGGTCCATGGTGCCCTGTGGTCCAATTTTGGTGCCGGTGGTGCATTTTCGGCCATTTGTGAAATTTTCGTGCAAAAATACGACTTTCGGGTTTTGGTGCCCTATGATCCCTGGTGCATTCTTTTGCATAAAAAACCATAATACTCATAGTACTTTTCAGTTTTGAGGTTCTAGGTGCCCCGTGGTCCAATTTTGGTGCCCGTGGTGCATTTTCGGCCGTTTGTGCAATTTTCGTGCGAAAATTAGAGATTTGGGTTTTGGTGCCTCGTGATCCATGGTGCATTCTTATGCCTAAAAAACCACAATGCTCGAAACACTTTTCTGTCTTGAGGTCCGTGCTACCTTGTGGTCCAATTTTGGTGCCGGTGGTGCATTCTTTTGCAAAAAAAAAAGTATAATTATTGGAAAACTTTTCAGTTTTCAGGTCCGTGGTGCCCCATGGTCTAATTTTGGTGTCGGGAGTGCATTTTCGGCCATTTGTGCAATTTTCGTGCGAAAATAAGACTTTTGGGTTTTGGTGCCCCATGATCCCTGGTGCATTCTTATACAGAATAAACCATAATGCTAGTAACACTTTACAGTTTTGAGGTCCGTGCTACCGTGTGGTCCAATTTTGGTGTCGGTGGTGCATTTTTGACCATTTGTGCAATGTTCGTGCGAAAATAAGACTTTTGGGTTTTGGTGCCCCGTGATCCCTGGTGCATTTTTATGCATAAAAAACCATAATACTCGGAGCATTTTTCAGTTTTGAGGTCCGACGTGCCACGTGGTGCATTTTCGGCCCATTGTGTAATTTTTGTTCGAAAAGAGGAATTTTTGGTTTTGGTGCCCCGTGATCCTGGTGCATTCTTATCCTTAAAAAACCATAATGCTTGGTGCGCTTTTCAGTTTTCAGGTCCACGATGCCTCGTGATCCAGTTTTGGTTCCCGTGGTGCATATTCGGCAGATTGAGCAATTTTCGTGCGAAAATAAGACTTTTGGGTTTTGGTGCCCCCTGATCCCTGGTGCATTCTTATGCATAAAAATCCATTATACTCGGAGAACTTTTTAGTTTTGAGGTCTGAGGTGCCCCGTGGTCCAATTTTTGTGCCGGTGGTGCATTTTCGGCCCATTGTGCAATTTTCGTGCGAAAATAAGACTTTTGGGTTTTGGTGCCCTATGATCCCTGGTTCATTCTTATGCATAAAAAACCATAATTCTCGGAGCACTTTTAAGTTTTGAAGTTCGAGGTGTCCCGTGGTCCAATTTTGGTGCCCATGATGCATTTTTGGCCCATTGTGCAATTTTCGTGCGAAAATAAGGCTTTTGGGATTTGGGGCCCGATGATCGTTTGTGCATTCTTATGCATAAAAAATGATAATGCTCGGAGCACTTTTCAGTTTTGAGGTCCGAAGTGCCCCCTGGTCCAATTTTGGTGCCTGTGGGGCATTTTCGGCCCATTGTGCAATTTTCATGCGAAAATGAAACTTTTGGGTTTTGGTGGCCCGTGATCCCTGGTGCATTTTTATGCATAAAAAACCATATTGCTTAGAACACTTTTCTGTCTTGAGGTCCGTGCTACCTCGTGGTCCAATTTTGGTGCCGGTGGTGCATTCTTTTGCAAAAAAAAAAGTATAATTATTGGAAAACTTTTCAGTTTTCAGGTCCGTGGTGCCCCATGGTCTAATTTTGGTGTCGGGAGTGCATTTTCGGCCATTTGTGCAATTTTCGTGCGAAAATAAGACTTTTGGGTTTTGGTGCCCCATGATCCCTGGTGCATTCTTATACAGAATAAACCATAATGCTAGTAACACTTTACAGTTTTGAGGTCCGTGCTACCGCGTGGTCCAATTTTGGTGCCGGTGGTGCATTTTTGACCATTTGTGCAATGTTCGTGCGAAAATAAGACTTTTGGATTTTGGTGGCCCGTGATCCCTGGTGCATTTTTATGCATAAAAAACCATATTGCTTAGAACACTTTTCTGTCTTGAGGTCCGTGCTACCTCGTGGTCCAATTTTGGTGCCGGTGGTGCATTCTTTTGCAAAAAAAAAAGTATAATTATTGGAAAACTTTTCAGTTTTCAGGTCCGTGGTGCCCCATGGTCTAATTTTGGTGTCGGGAGTGCATTTTCGGCCATTTGTGCAATTTTCGTGCGAAAATAAGACTTTTGGGTTTTGGTGCCCCATGATCCCTGGTGCATTCTTATACAGAATAAACCATAATGCTAGTAACACTTTACAGTTTTGAGGTCCGTGCTACCGCGTGGTCCAATTTTGGTGCCGGTGGTGCATTTTTGACCATTTGTGCAATGTTCGTGCGAAAATAAGACTTTTGGATTTTGGTGCCCCGTGATCCCTGGTGTATTTTTATGCATAAAAAACCATATTGCTTAGAACACTTTTCTGTCTTGAGGTCCGTGCTACCTCGTGGTCCAATTTTGGTGCCGGTGGTGCATTCTTTTGCAAAAAAAAAAGTACAATTATTGGAAAACTTTTCAGTTTTCAGGTCCGTGGTGCCCCATGGTCTAATTTTGGTGTCGGGAGTGCATTTATGGCCATTTGTGCAATTTTCGTGCGAAAATAAGACTTTTGGGTTTTGGTGCCCCATGATCCCTGGTGCATTCTTATACAGAATAAACCATAATGCTAGTAACACTTTACAGTTTTGAGGTCCATGCTACCGCGTGGTCCAATTTTGGTGCCGGTGGTGCATTTTTGACCATTTGTGCAATGTTCGTGCGAAAATAAGACTTTTGGATTTTGGTGCCCCGTGATCCCTGGTGCATTTTTATGCATAAAAAACCATAATACTCGGAGCATTTTTCAGTTTTGAGGTCCGACGTGCCCCGTTGTGCATTTTAGGCCCATTGTGTAATTGTCGTTCGAAAAGAGGAATTTTTGGTTTTGGTGCCCCGTGATCCCTGATGCATTCTTATACAGAATAAACCATAATGCTAGTAACACTTTTCAGTTTTGAGGTCCGTGCTACCGCGTGGTCCAATTTTGGTGCCGGTGGTGCATTTTTTACCATTTGTGCAATGTTCATGCGAAAATAAGACTTTTGGGTTTTGGTGCCCCGTGATCCCTGGTGCATTCTTATGCATAAAAAACTATAATGCTTGAAGCACTTTTCAGTTTTGAGGTCCATGGTGCCCCGTGGTCCAATTTTGGTGCCGGTGGTGCATTCTCGGCCCATGGTACAATTCTCGGGCGAAAATAAGACTTTTGGGTTTTGGTGCCCCATGATCCTTGGTGCGTTCTTATGCATAAAAAACCATAATGCTTGGAGCACCTTTCAGTTTTGAGGTCCGACGTGCCCCGTGGTCCAATTTTGGTGCCATTGGTGCATTTTCGACCTGTTGTGCAATTTTCATTCGAAAATAAGTCTTTTGGGTTTTGGTGCCCGTGATTCCTGGGGCATTCTTATGCATAAAAATGACACTGCTCGTGGCACTTTTCAGTTTTGAAGTCCGAGGTGCCCCGTGGTCCAACTTTGGTTCCTGTGATGCATTTTCAGCCCATGGTGCAATTTTCGTTCGAAAATAAGACTTTTGGGTTTTGATGCCCCGTGATCCCTGGTGCATTCTTATGCATAAAAAACCATAATGCTTGGAGCACTTTTCAGTTTTGAAGTCCAACGTGCCCCGTGGTCCAATTGTGGTGCCCGTGGTGCATTTTCTGCCCGTTGTGCAATTTTCGTGCGAAAATATGACTTTTGTGTTTTGGTGTCCCGTGATCTCTGGTGCATTCTTATACATAAAAAACGATAATGCTTGGAGCACTTTTCAATTTTGAGGTCCGAGGTGCCCCGTGGTCCAATTTTGGTGCGCGTGATGCATTTTCGGCCCATTGTGCAATTTTCGTGTAAAAGTAAGCCTTTTGGGCTTTGGTGCACCGTGATCCCTGGTTCATTCTTATGAATAAAAATCCATAATGCTCGGAGCACTTTTAAGTTTTGATGTCCGAGGTGCCCCGTGGTCCAATTTTGGTGCCCGTGGTGCATTTTCGGCCCATTATGTAATTTTCGTGCGAAAATAAGACTTTTGGGTTTTGGTGCCCCATGATTCATGGTGCATTCTTATGCATAAAAAAACCATAATGCTCGGAGCATTTTTCAGTTTTGAGGTCCGAGGTGCCCCGTGGTCCAATTTTAGTGCCGGTAATGCATTTTCAGCCCGTTGTACAATTTTTGTGCGAAAATAAGACTTTTGGGTTTTGGTGCTTCGTGATCCCTGGTGCATTCTTATTCATAAAAAACCATAATGCTCGAAACACTTTTCAGTTTTGAGGTCCGTGGTGACCGTGGTGCATTATCGGCCATTTGAGAAATTTTCGTGCGAAAATAAGACTTTTAGGTTTTGGTGCCCCGTCATCCTTGGTGCATTCTAATGCATAAAAAACTATAATGCTTCAAGAACTTTTAAGTTTTGAGTTCCGTGGTGCCCCGTGGTCCAATTTTGGTGTCGGTGGTGCATTTTCGACCATTTGTGAAATTTACGACCGAAAATAAGACTTTTGGGTTTTGGTGCCCCATGATCCATGGTGCATTCTTATGCATAAAAAACCATAATGCCCAGAGCACTTTTCAGTTTTGATGTCCATGGTGCCCCGAGGTCCAATTTTCGTGCCGGTGGTGCATTCTCAGCCATTTGTGAAACTTTCGTGCGAAAATAAGACTTTTGGATTTTGGTGCCCCGTGATCCTTGGTGCATTCTTATGCATAAAAAACTATAATTCTTGGAGCACTCTTCAATTTTGAGGTTCGTGGTGCCCCGTGGTCCAATTTTGGTTCCGGTGTTGCATTTTCGGCAATATGTGAAATTTTTGTGCGAAAATAGGACTTTTGGGTTTTGGTGCCGCGTGATCCCTGGTGCATTCTTATGCATTAAAAACCATAATGCTTGAAGCACTTTTTAGTTCTGAGGTCGATGGTGCCCCGTGGTCCAATTTTGGTGCTGGTGGTGCATTCTCTGCCATTTGTGAAATTTTCGTGCGAAAATAAGACTTTTGGCTTTTGGTGCCACATGATCCATGGTGCATTCTTATGCATAAAAAACCATGATGCTGGGAGAACTTTTAAGTTTTGAGGTCCGAGGTGCCCCGTGGTCCAATTTTGGTGCTCGTGGTGCATTTTCGGCCCATTGTGTAATTTTCGTGCGAAAATAAGACTTTTGGGTTTCGGTGCCCCGTGATCCCTGCTGCATTCTTATGCATAAAAAACCATAATGCTCATAACACTTTTCAGTTTTGAGGTCCATTGTGCCCCGTGGTCCAATTTTGGTGCCGATGGTGCATTTTCGGCCCATTGTACAATTTTCGTGCGAAAATAAGACTTTTGGGATTTGATGCCCCGTTTCCCTGGTGCATTCTTATGCATAAAAAGCCATAATGCTCGGACCACTTTTATGTATTGAGGTCCGAGGTACCCCGTGGTTCAATTTTGGTGCCCGTGGTGCATTCTCGATCCTTTTGTGTAAGTTTCGTGCGAAAATAAGACTTTTGTGTTTTGGTGCCCCGTGATCCTTGGTGCATTCTTATGCATAGAAAACCATAATGCTTGAATCACTTTACAGTTTTGAGGTTCGTGGAGCCCCATGGTCCAATTTTGTTGCCGCTGTTGCATTTTCGGACATTTGTCCAATATTCGTGCGAAAATAAGACTTTTGGGTGTTGGTGTTCCGTGATCCCTGGTGCATTCTTATGCATTAAAAACCATAATGCCTGGACCACTTTTAAGTATTGAGGTCCAAGGTGCCCCATGGTCCAATTTTGGTGCCCGTGGTGCATTTTCGGCCCATTGTGCAATTTTCGGGCGACAATAGGACTTTTGGGTATTGGTGCCCCGTCATTTCCGGTGCATTTTATCCATAAAATGCCACATTGCTCGGAACACTTTTCAGTTTTGAGGTCTGTGGTGCCCCGTGGTCCAATTTTGGTGCCGGTAATGAATTGTCAGCCCATTGTACAATTTTTGTGCGAAAATAAGACTTTTGGGTTTTGGTGCCTCGTGATCCCTGGTGCATTCTTATTCATAAAAAACCATAATGCTAGGAACACTTTTCAGTTTTGAGGTCCGTGGTGCCCGTGGTGCATTTTCGGCCATTTGAGAAATTTTCGTGCGAAAATAAGACTTTTAGGTTTTTGTTCCCCGTGATCCTTGGTGCATTCTAATGCATAAAAAACCATAATGCTTGGAGAACTTTTAAGTTTTGAGTTCCGTGGTGCCCCGTGGACCAATTTTGGTGTCAGTGATGCATTTTCGGCCATTTGTGCAATTTTCGTGCGAAAATAAGACTTTTGGGTTTTGGTGCCCCGTGATCCCTGGTGCATTCTTATGCAAAAAAAACCATAATGCCTAGAGAACTTTTTAGTTTTGAGGTCTGTCGTGCCTCGTGGTCTAATTTTGGCGCCTGTGGTGCATTTTCGGTCCATTGTGCAATTTTCATGCGAAAATAAGTCTTTTGGATTTTAGTGCCCCGTGATCCCGGGGGCATTCTTATGCATAAAAAACGATAATGCTCGAAACACTTTTCAGTTTTGAGGTCTGTGGTGCCCAGTGGACCAATTTTGGTGCCGATAATGCATTTTCGGCCATTTGTGAAATTTTCTTGTGAAAATAAGACTTTTGGGTTTTGGTGCCCTATGATCGCTAGTACATTCTTATACATAAAAAACCATAATAGTTGGAGCACTTTTCAGTTTTGAGGTCCACGGCGCCCCGTGGTCCAATTTTGGTTCCCGTGGTGCATTTCTAGCAATTTGTCAAATTTTCGTGCCAAAATAAGAGTTTTGGGTTTTGGTGCCCTGTGATCCCTGGTGGATTCTTATGTATAAAAAACCATAATGCTTGACGAACATTTAAGTTTTGAGTTCCGAGGTGTCCCGTGGTCCAATTTTGGTGCCCGTGATGCATTTTCGGCCCATTGTACAATTTTCGTGCGAAAATAAGACTTTTAGGTTTTGGTGCCCCGTGATTCCTGGTGAATTCTTATGGATAAAAATCAATAATGGTTGGAACATTTTTAAGTTTTGAGGTCCGAGGTGCCCCGTGGTCTAATTTTTGTGCCCGTGGTGCATTTTCGGTCCATTGTGCAATTTTCGTGCGAAAATAAGACTTTTGGGTTTTGGTGCCCCGTGATCCCTGGTGCATTCTTAGGCATAAAAAACGATAATGCTTGGAGCACTTTTTAGTTTTGAGGTCCGTCGTGCCCCGTCATCCAATTTTGGTGCATGTTGTGCATTTTCGGCCCATTGTGCAATTTTCATGCCAAAATAAGACATTTGGGTTTTGGTGCCCCGTGATTCTTGGTGCATTCTTATGCATAAAAAACCATAATGCTCGGAACACTTTTCAATCTTGTGGTTCGTGGTGCCCCGTGGTCATATTTCGGTGCTCGTGGTTCATTTTCGACACATTGTGCAATAATCGTGCAAAAATAAGACTTTTGGTTTTTGGTGCCCCGTGATCCCTGGCGCATTCTTACGCATAAAAAATCATAATGTTTGCAACACTTTTCAATTTTGAGGTCTTTGGTGCCCCGTGGTCTAATTTTGGTGCCGGTGGTGCATTTTCGGCCATTTATGCAATTTTCATACGAAAATAAGACTTTTGGGTTTTGGTGCCCCGTGATCCATGGTGCATTCTTATGCATAAAAAACCATAATACCTAGAGCACTTTTCAGTTTTGACATCCACGGTGCCTCGTGGTCAAAATTTGGTTCCGGTGGTGCATTTTCGGCCATTTGTGAAATTTTCTTGTGAAAATAAGACTTTTGGGTTTTGGTGCCCCGTGAAACCTGTTGCATTCTTATGCATAAAAAACCATAATGCTTGGAACACTTTTTAGTTTTGAGCTCTGTGGTGCCCCGTGGTCCAATTTTGGTATCCATGGTGCATTTTTGGCCCATTGTGCAATTTTCGTGCGAAAATATGACTTTTAGCATTTGGTGCCCCGTCATCCCTGGTGCAATCTTATGCATAAAAAACCATAATGCTAGGATCAATTTTAAGTATTGAGGTCCGACATGCCTCGTGGTCCAATTTTTGTGCCCGTGGTGCATTTTCGGCCCATTGTGCAATTTGCTAATGAAAATAAGACTTATGGGTTTTGGTGTCCCATGATCCCTGGTGCATTCTTATGCATAAAAACCATAATGCTCTGACCACTTTTAAGTATTGAGGTCCGAGGTGCCCCGTGGTCCAATTTTGGTGCCCGTGGTGCATTTTCGCCATATTGTGCAATTTTCATGCGAAAATCAGACTTTTGGGTGTTGGTGCCCCGTGATCCCTGGTGCATTCTTATGCATAAAAAACCATAATACTCGGAACACTTTTCAGTTTTGCAATCCGTGGTGCCGCGTGGTCCAATTTTTGTGCCGGTGGTGCATTTTCGGCCATTTGTGCAATTTTCATGCCAAAATAAGACTTTTGGGTTTTGGTGCCCCGTGATCCCTGGTGGTTTCTTATGCATAAAAATCATAATGCTTGGAGCACTTTTCAGTTTTGAGGTCCGAGGTGCCCCGTGGTCCAATTTTGGTGCCCGTCATGCATTTTCGGCCCATTGTGCAATTTTCATGCGAAAATGGGACTTTTGGGTTTTGGTGCCCCGTGATCCCTGGTGCATTCTTATGCATAAAAAACCATGATGCATGGAACACTTTTCAGTTTTGAGGTCCATGGAGCCCCGTGGTACAATTTTGGTGCCGGTAATGCATTTTCAACCATTTGTGCAATTTTCGTGTGAAAATAAGACTTTTGGGTGTTGGTGCCCCGTAATCCCTGGCGCATTCTTATGCATAAGAAACCATAATGCTTGGAGCACTTTTAAGTTTTGATGTCCCAGGTGCCCCGTGATCCAATTTTGGTGCCCGTGGTGCATTTTTAGCCCATTATTTAATCTTCGCCCGAAAATAAGACTTTTCGGTTTTGGTGCCCTGTGAACCCTGGGGCATTCTTATGAATAGAAAACCATAATGCTCATAGCACTTTTCTGTTTTGAGGTCTGAGGTGCCCGTGATCCAATTTTGGTGCCTGTGGTGCATTTTCGGTCCATTGTTAATTTTTCGTGCGAAAATAAGAGTTTTAGTTTTTTTACCCCTTGATCCTTGGTGCATTCTTATGCATTAAAAAACCATAATGCTCGGAACGCTTTTCAGTCATGAGGTTTGTGGTGCCCCATGGTCCAATTTTGGTGTCGGGGGTACATTTTCGGACATTAGAGCATTTTTCGTGCGAAAATAAGACTTTTGGGTTTTGGTGTCCCGTGATTCCTGATGCATTCTTATGCATAAAAAACCTTAATGCTCGGAGCACTTTTCAGTTTTCAGGTCCGAGGTGCCCCGTGGTCTAATTTTTGTGCCCGTGATGCATTTTCGGCCCATTGTGCAATTTTCGTGCAAAAATAAGACTTTTGGGTTTTAGTGCCTCGTGATCCCTGGTGCATTCTTATGCATAAAAAGCCATAATGCTCGAAACACTTTTCAATTTTGAGGACTGTGGTGCTCGTGGTGCATTTTCGGCCATTTGTGCAATTTTCGTGCGAAAATAAGACTTATGGGTTTTGGTGCCCCATGATCCTTGGTGCATTCTTATGCATAAAAACCCAGAATGCACGGAACACTGTTCAGTCTTGAAGTTTGTGGTGCCCTGTGGTCTAATTTTGGTGCCGGTGGTGCATTTTCGGCCATTTGTTCAATTTTCGTGCGAAAATAAGACTTTTGGGTTTTGGTGCCCCGTGATCCCTGATGCATTCTTATGCATAAAAAATCTTAATACTCACAGCACTTTTCAGTTTTCAGGTCTGAGGTGCTCCGTGGTCTAACTTTTGTGCCCGTGGTGCATTTTCGGCCCATTGTGCAATTTTCGCGCCAAAATAAGACTTTTGGATTTTATTGCCCCGTGATCCCTGGTGCATTCTTATGATAAAAAACCATAATGCTCGGAACACTTTTCAGGTTTGAGGTCCGTGTTGCCCCGTGGTACAATTTTGGTGCCGGTGGTGCATTTTCTGCCATTTGTGAAATTTTCGTTGCGAAAATAAGACTTTTGGGTTTTCGTGCCCCGTGATCCCTAGTGCATTCTTTTGCGTAAAAAACCATAATGCTTGGAGCACTATTAAGTTTTGAGCTCCCAGGTGCCCCGTGGGGCAATTTTGTTGCTCGTGGTGCATTTTGGGCCCCTTATGCAGTCTTCGTTTGAGAATAAGAGTTTTGCGTTTTGGTGCCCCGTGATCCCTGGTGCATTCTTATGCATGAAAAAGCATAATACTTTGAGCACTTTTTAGTTTTGACGTCCGTGTTACCCCGTGGTCCAATTTTGGTGCCGGTGGTGCATTTTCGGCTTTGTGTAATTTTTGTGCAAAATAAGACTTTTGGGTTTCGGTGCCCCATGATCCTTGGTGGATTGTTATGCATAAAAAACCATAATGCTCGAAACACTTTCCAGTCTTGAGGTTCGTTGTGCCCCGTTGTCCAATTTTGGTGTCGGGGGTGCATTTTCGGCCATTTGTGCAATTTTCGTGCGAAAATAAGACATTTGGGTTTTGGTGCCCCGTGATCCCTGGTGCGTTCTTATGCAGAAAAAACCATAATGCTTGGAGCACTTTTCAGTTTTGAGGTCCGTAGTGCCCCGTGGTCCAATTTTGGTGCCTGTGGGGCATTTTCGGCCATTTGTGAAATTTTCGTGCGAAAATAAGACTTTTGTGTTTTGGTGCCCCGTGATCCCTGGTGCATTCTTATGCATAAAAAACCATAATGCTTGGAGCACTTTTAAGTTTTGAGCTCCCAGGTGCCCCGTGATCCAATTTTGGGCCCGTGGTGCATTTTCAGCCCATTGTGCAATCTTCGCCCGAAAATAAGACTTTTGGGTTTTGGTGTCCTGTGAACCCTGGTGTATTCTTATGCATAAAAAACCATAATGCTCATAGCACTTTTCTGTTTTGAGGTCCGAGGTGCCCCGTGATGCAATATTGGTGCCTGTGGTGCATTTTCAGTCCATTGTTCAATTTTCGTGCGAAAATAAGACTTTTGGGTTTTTTTGCCCCTTGATCCTTGCTGCATTCTTATGCATAAAAAAAATCATAATGCTCGGAACACTTTTCAATCTTGAGGTTCGTGGTGCCCTGCGGTCCAATTTTGATGCCGGGGGTACATTTCCGGACATTTGTGCATTTTTTGTGCGAAAATAAGACTTTTGGGTTTTGGTGTCCTGTGATCCATGATGCATTCTTATGCATAAAAAACCTTAATGCTCGGAGCACTTTTCGGTTTTCAGGTCCGAGGTGCTCCGTGGTCTAATTTTTGTGCCCGTGGTGCATTTTCGGCCCATTGTCCAATTTTCGTGCGAAAGTAAGACTTTTGGGTTTTGGTGCCCCGTGATCCTTGGTGCATTCTTATGCATAAAAAACCATAATGCTCGGAACACTTTTCAGTCTTGAAGTTCGTAGTGCCTCGTGGTCTAATTTTGGTGCCGATGGTGCATTTTCGGCCATTTGTTCAATTTTCGTACGAAAATAAGACTTTTGGGTTTTTTTGCCCCTTGATCCTTGGTGCATTCTTATGCATAAAAAACCATAATGCTCGGAACACTTTTCAGTATCGAGGTTCGTGGTGCCCCGTGGTCCAATTTTTGTGCCCGTGGTGCATTTTCGGCACATTATGCAATTTTCATGCGAAATAAAAGACTTTTCGATTTTGGTGCCCCGTGATCCCTGGTGCATTCTTATGCATAAAAACCCATAATGCTCGGAACACTTTTCAGTTTTGAGGCTCGTGGTGCCCCATGGTGCAATTTTGGTGCCTTTGGTGCATTGCCGGCCATTTGTGTAGTTTTCGGTTGAAAATAAGACTTTTGGTGCTCCGTGATCCCTGGTGCATTCTTATGCATAAAAAACCAAAATGCTCGGAGCACTTTTAAGTATTGAGGTCCGAGGTGCCCCGTGGTCCAAGTTTTGTGCCCGTGGTGCATTTTCGGCCCATTGTGCAATTTTTGTGCGAAAATAAGACTTTACGGTTTTGGTGCCCCGTGATCCCTAGTGCATTGTTATGCATAAAAACCCATAATGCTCTGAATACTTTTCAATTTTAAGGTTCGTGGTGTCCTGTGGTCCAATTTTGGTGCTTGTGGTGCATTTTCGGCCATTTGTGCAGTTTTCGTGCGAAAATAAGACTTTTGGGTTCTAGTGTTCGTGATCCCTGGTGCATTCTGATGCATAAAAAACATAATGCTAGGAGCACTTTTTAGTTTTGAGATCCGTGGTGCCCCGTGGTCCAAATTTGGTGCCGGTCGTGCATTTTCGGCCATTTGTGAAATTTTCGTTCGAAAATTAGACTTTTGAGTTTTGGTGCCCCATGATCCTTGGTGCATTCTTATGCATAAAAAACCATAATGCTCGGAACACTTTTTAGTTTTGAGGTTCGTGGTGCCCCGTGGTCCAATTTTGGTGCTGGGGTTGCATTTTCAGCCATTTGTGCAATTTTCGTGCCAAAATAAGACTTTTGGGTTTTGGTGCCCCATGATCCCTGGGGAATCCTTATGAATAAAAATCCATAATCGTCGGAGCACTTTTCAGTTTTGAGGTCCGTGGTGCCCCGTGGTGCATTTTCGACCCATTGTGCAATTTTCGTGCGAAAATAAGAGTTTTGGGTTTTGGTGCCCCATGATCCCTAGGGCATTCTTATTCATAAAAAACCATAATGCTTGGAGCACTTTTTAGTTTTGAGGTCCGTGGTGCCCATGGTCCAATTTTGGTGCCAGTCGTGCATTTTCGGCCATTTGTGAAATTTTCGTAAGAAAACAAGACTTTTGGGTTTTGGTGCCCCGTTATCCCTGGTGCATTCTTATGCATAAAAAACCATAATACTGGGAGCACGTTTGTGTTTTGAGGTCCATGGTGCCCCGTGGTCCAATTTTGGTGCCCGTGGTGCATTTTCGGCCCATTGTGCAATTTTTGTGCGAAAATAAAACTTTTGGGTTTTGGTGCCCCATGATCCCTGGTGTATTCTTATACATAAAAAACTGTAATGCTTGGAGTAGTTTTCAGTTTTGGGGTCCGTGGTATCCAGTGGTCCAATTTTGGTGCCCTGTGGTGCATATTTTGCCCATGGTGCAATTCGTCCCAAAATAAGACTTTTGGGCTTTAGTGCCCTGGCATCCTTGGGGCATTCTTATGCATTAAAAACCAAAATACTTGGAGAACTTTTCAGTTTTGAGATCTGTGGTGTCCCGTGGTCCAATTTTGGTGCCGGTGGTACAATTTCGGCTATTTGTGAAACTTTTGTATGCAAATAAGACTTTTTGGTTTTGGTACCCCGTGAGTCCTGGTGCATTCTAATCAATAAAAAACCATAATGCTCGAAGAACTTTTCAGGTTTGAGGTCCGAGGTGCCCCATGGTCCAATTTTGGTGCCCGTTGTACATTTTCCTTGCGAAAATAAGACTTTTGGATTTTGGTGCCCCGTGATCCTTGGTGCATTCTTATGCATAAAAAACCATAATGCTCGGAGCACTTTCAGTTTTGAGGTCTGTGGTGCCACGTGGTTCAATTTTGGTGCCAGTGGTGCATTTTCGGCCATTTGCGCAATTTTCGTGCGCAAAATAAGACATTTGGGTTTTGGTGCCCCGTGATCCCTAGTGCTTTCTTATGCATAAAAAAACCGTAATGCTCGGAGCACTTTTCAGGTTTGAGGTCCGTGGTCCAACTTTTGTGCCCGTGGTGGATTTTCGGCCTGTGGTCCAATTTTCGTGCCAAAATAAGACTTTTAGGTTTTGGTACCCCGTGATCCTTGGTGCATTCTTATACATAAAACACCATAGTGCTCGGAGCACTTTTCAGTTTTGAGGTCTGTGGTGCCCCGTGGTCCAATTTTGGTGCCCGTGGTGCATTTTCTGCCCATTGTGCATTTTTCGTGCCAAAATAAGACTTCTAGATTTTGGTGCCCCGTGATCCTTGGTGCATCCTTATGCATAAAAAACCATAATGCTCGGAGCACCTTTTAGTTTTGAGGTCCGTGGTGCCTCGTGGTCCAATTTTGGTGCCCGTGGTGCATTTTTGGCCCATCATGCAATTTTTGTGCCAAAATAAAACTTTTGGGTTTTGGTACCCCATGATCCTTGGGGCATCCTTATGCATAAAGAAACCATAATGCTCGAAGCACTTTTTAGGTATGAGGTCCGTGTTGCCCCGTGGTCCAATCTTGGTTCCCGTGGTGCCTTTTTGGCACATGGAGAAATTTTCGTGCCAACATAAGACTTTTGGTTTTGGGTGCACTGTGATCCTTGGTTCATCCTTATCCATAAAAGACCATAATGCTCGGAGAACTTTTCAGTATTGAGGTCCGTGGTGCCCCGTGGTCCAATTTTGGACCTCGTGGTGCATTGTCGACACTGGTGCAATTTTCGTGCCAAAATAAGACTTTTGGGTTTTGGTGCCCCATGATCCTTGGGGCATCCATATGCATAAAAATCCATAATGCTCGGAGCACTTTTCAGTTTTGAGGTCCGTGGTGCCCCGTAGTCCAATTTTGGTGCCCGTGGTTCATTTTCGGCCCATTGTGCAATTTTCGTGCGAAAATAAGACTTTTGGGTTTTGGTGCCCCGTGATCCCTGGTGCATTCTTATGCATAAAAAGCGATAATGCTTGGAGCACTTTATAGTTTTAAGGTCCGTGCATCTCGTGGTCCAATTTTGGTGCCGATGGTGCATTTTCAGCTATTTATGCAATTTTCGTACGAAAAAAAGACTTTTGGGTTTTTGTGCCACATGATCCCTGGTGCATTCTTATGCATAGAAGACCGTAATACTAGTAGCACTTTTATGTTTTGAGGTCTGTGGTCCCCTATGGTCCAATTTTGGTGCCAGTGGTGCATTTTTCTGCAGAAAAAGACTTTTGGGTTTTGGTGCCCCATGATCCCTGGTGAATTCTTAAACATAAAAATCCATAATGCTCGGAGCAATTTTCAGTTTTAAGATCAGTGGTGCCCCGTGGTTCAATTTTGGTGCCCGTCGTGCATCTTTGGCCCATTGTGCAATTTTCGTGCGACAAAAAGACTTTTGGGTTTTGGGGTCCCGTGATCCCTAATGCATTCTTATACATAAAAAACCATAATTCTTGGAGCACTTTTCAGTTTTGAGGTCCGTGGTGTCTAGTGCTAAAATTTTTGTGCCCGTGGTGCAATTTCGGCACACGATAGAATTTTCGTGCTAAATATGACTTTTGGAGGTCCATGGTGCCCCTTGGTCCAATTTAGGTGCCCGTGGTGAATTTTCGGCGCATGGTGCAAATTTTGTGCCAAAATAAGACTTTTAGGATTTGGTGCCCCATGATCCCTGGTGCATCCTTATGCATAACAATCCATAATGCTCGGAGCACTTTTCCGTTTTGAGGTCTGTGGTGCCTCGTGGTCCAATTTTTGTGGCCGTGGTAAATTTTTGCCCCATTGTGCAATTTTCGTGCGAAAATAAGAATTTCGGGTTTTGGTGCCTCGTGATCCCTGGTGGATTCTTATGCATAAAAAGCCATAATGCTCGGAGCACTTTTTAGTTTTGAGGGCCGTGGTGCCCCGTGGTCCAATTTTTGTGCCCGTGGTGCTTTTTCGCCCCATTAAGAAATTTTCGCGCGAAAATAAGACTTTTGGGTTTGGGTGCCCCGTTGTCCTTGGTGCATTAAAAAACCATAATGCTCAGAGCACTTTTCAGTTTTGAGGTCTGTGGTGCCCCATGGTCCAATTTTGGTGCCCGTGGTGCATTTTCGGCCCATTGCGCAATTTTCGTGCGAAAATAAGACTTTTGGGTTTTGGTTCCCCGTGATCCCTGCTGCATTCTTATACATAAAAAACCGTAATAATCATAGAACTTTTTAGTTTTGAGGTCCGTCGTGTCCAGTGGTCCAATTTTGGTGCCCGTGGTGCATTTTCGGCCCATCGTGTAATTTTCGTGCGAAAATAAGACTTTTGGGTTTTGGTGCCCCGTAATTCCTGGTGCATTCTTATGCATAAAAATCCATAATGCTTGGAGCACTTTTCAGTTTTGAGGTTCGTGGTGTCCGGTGGTCATATTTTGCTGCCCATGGTGCTTTTTCGGTACATGGTGCAATTTTCGTGCGAAAATAAGACTTTTGGGTTTTGCTGCCCCATGATCCCTGGTGCATTCTTATGCATAAAAAACCATAATGCTAGGAGCACTTTTCAGTTTTGAGGTCCGAGGTGTCCCGCGGTCCAATTTTGGTGCCCGTGGTGCATTTCGGCCCATTGTGCAATTTTCGTGCGAAAATAAGACTTTTGGGTTTTCTGGCCCCGTCATCCCTGGTGCATTCTTATCAATAAAAAACCATAATACTCAGAGCACTTTTCAGTTTTGAGGTCTGTGGTGACCAGTGGTCATAATTTGGTGCCTCATGGTGCATTTTTGGCCCATGCTGCAATTTCCGTGCCAAAATAAGACTTTTGGATTTTGGTGCTCCGTGATCCTTGGGGCATTCTTATGCATAAAATACCATAATTCTCAGAGCACTTTTAAGTTTTGAGGTCCGTGGTGCCCCGTGGTCCAATTTTGGTGCCCATGGGGCATTTCCAGCCCATTGTGCAATTTTCGTGCGAAAATAAGAATATTGGGTTTTGGTGCCCCATGATCCCCGATGCATTCTTATACATAAAAAACCATAATGCTCGGAGCACTTTTCAGTTTTGAGGTCCGTCGTGTCCAGTGGTCAAATTTTGCTTCCAGTTGTGCATTTTCCGCACATGGTGTAATTTTCGTGCGAAAAGAAGAGTTTTGGGTTTTGGTGCCCCATGATCCCTGGTACATTCTTATGCATTAAAATCCATAATGCTCGGAGCACTTTTCATTTTTGAGGTTCGTGGTGCCCCGTGGTCCAATTTTAGTGCTAGTGGTGCATTTTCGGCCATTTGTGCAATTTTCGTGCAAAAATAAGAGTTTTGGGTTTCGGTGCCCCATGATCCCTGGAGCATTCTTATGCATAAAATACCATAATGCTCGGAGCACTTTTCAGTTTTGAGGTCCGTGTTTCCCCGTGGTCCAAATTTCGTGCCGGTGGTGCATTTTCGGCCATTTGTACAATTTTCGTGCGAAAATAATACAATTGGGGTTAGGTGCCCCGTTATCCCTATTGCATTCTTGTGCATAAAAAACCATAATGCTTGGAGCACATTTCAGTTTTGAGGTCCGTGGTGTCCAGTGGTCATAATTTGGTGCCTCGAGGTGCATTTTTGGCCCATAGTGTAATTTCTGTGCCCAAATAAGACTTTTGGGTTTTGGTGCTCCGTGATCCTTGGGGCATTCTTATGCTTAAAATACCATAATTACGGAGCACTTTTCAGTTTTGAGGTCTGTGGTGCCCCGTGGTCCAATTTTGGTGCCCGTGGTGCATTTTCGGCCCATTGCGCAATTTTCGTGCGAAAATAAGACTTTTGGGTTTTGGTTCCCCGTGATCCCTGCTGCATTCTTATAGATAAAAAACCAGAATAATCATAGAACTTTTTAGTTTTGAGGTCCGTCGTGTCTAGTGGTCCAATTTTGGTACCCGTGGTGCATTTTCGGCCCATTGTGTAATTTTCGTGCGAAAATAAGACTTTTGGGTTTTGGTGCCCCGTGATCCCTGGTGCATTCTTATGCATAAAAATCCATAATACTCAGAGCACTTTTCAGTTTTGAGGTTCGTGGTGTCCAGTGGTCATATTTTGCTGCCTGTGGTGCTTTTTCGGCACAAGGTGCAATTTTCGTGCGAAAATAAGACTTTTGGGTTTTGCTGCCCCGTGATCCCTGGTGCATTCTTATGCATGAAAATCCATAATTCTCGAAGCCATTTTCAGTTTTGAAGTCCGTGGTTCCCCGTGGTCCAATTTTGGTGCCGGTGGTGTATTTTCAGCCATTTATGCAATTTTCGTGCGAAAAAAAGACTTTTGGGTTTGGTACCCCGTGATCCTTGGAGCATTCCTATGCATAAAAAACCATAATGCAAGGAGCACTTTTCAATTTTGAGGTTCGTGTTGCCCCGTGGTCCAATTTTCGTGCCGGTGGTGCATTTTCGGCCATTTGGGCAATTTTCGTGCGAAAATAAGACTTTGGAGGTTAGGTGCCCCGTGATCCCTGGTGCATTCTTATGCATAAAAAAACATAATGCTCGAAGTACCTTTCTGTTTTGAGGTCCGTGGTGTCCAATGGTCATATTTTGGTGCCTCGTCGTGCATTTTTGGCCCATGGTGCAATTTTCATGCCAAAATAAGACTTTTGTGTTTCGGTGCCCCGTGATCCTTGGGGCATTCTTATCCATAAAAAACCATAATTGTTGGAGCACTTTTCAGTTTTGAGGTCCGAGGTGTCCCGTAGTCCAGTTTTGGTTCCCGGGGTGCATTTTCGGCACATTGTACAATGTTCGTGCCAAAATAAGACTTTTGGGTTTTGGTGCCTCGTAATCCCTGGTGCATAAAAAATGGTAATGCTCGGAGTAATTTTTAGTTTTGAGGTCCATGGTGCCCCGAGGTCAAATTTTGGTGACCCATGTTACATTTTTAGCTCATGGTGCAATTTTCGTGCCAAAATAAGACTTTTGGGTTTTGCTGCCCTATGATCCTTGGGGAATTCTTATGCATAAAAATGCATAATGCTTGGAACACTTTTCAGTTTTGAGGTCCGTGGTGCCCCGTGGTCCAATTTTGGTGTCTGTGGTGCATTGTCGGCCATTTGTGCAATTTTCGTGCGTAAATAAGTCTTTTGGGTTTCGGTGCCCCGTGATCCCTGGTGCATTCTTATGCATAAAAAACCATAATGCTCAGAGCACTTTTCAATTGTGAGGTCCGAGGTGTCCCGTGGTCCAATTTAGTGCCAGTTGTGCATTTTCGGCCCATTGCGCAATTTTCGTGCGAAAATAAGACTTTTTGGTTTTGGTGCCCCGTGATCCCTGGTGCATTCTGATGCATAAAAAATGGTAATGCTTAGAGAAATTTTCAGCTTTGAGGTCCGTGGTGGCCCGAGGTCAAATTTTGGTGCCCCATGGTACATTTTTAGCTCATGGTGCAACTTTCGTGCCAAAATAAGACTTTTGGATTTTGCTGCCCTATGATCCTTGGGGAATTCTTATGCATAAAAATGCATGATGCTTGGAGCACTTTTCAGTTTTGAGGTCCGTGGTGCCCCGTGGTCCAATTTTGGTGTCGGTGGTGCATTGTCGGCCATTTGTGCAATTTTTGTGCGTAAATAAGACTTTTGGGTTTCAGTCCCCCGTGATCCCTGGTGCATTCGTAAGCATAAAAAACCATAATGCTCGGAGCACTTTTAAGTTTTGAGGTTCGTGGTGTCCAGTGGTCAAATTTTGCTTCCCGTGGTGCATTTTCGGCCATTTGTGAAATTTTCGTGCGAAAATAAGACTTTTGGGTTTTGGTGCCCCATGATCCCTGGTGCATTCTTATGCATAAAAAACCATAATGCTCGCAACACTTTTCAATTTTCAGGTCTGTGGTGCTCTGTGGTCCAATTTTGGTGCCGGTGGTGCATTTTCGGCCATTTGTCCAATTTTCGTGCGAATATAAGACTTTTGGGTTTTGGTACCCTGTGATCCTTGGTGCATTCTTATGCATAAAAAACCATAATGCTTGGAGCACTTTTCAGTTTTGAGGTCCAAGGTACCCCGTGGTCCAATTTTGGTGCCCGTGGTGCATTTTCGTCCCATTGTGCAATTTTCGTGCGAAAATAAGACTCTTTGGTTTTAGTGCCCCGTGATCCCTAGTGCATTCTTTATACATAAAAAACCATAATGCATGGAGTACTTTCCAATTTTGAGGTCCGTGGTGTCTAGTGGTCAAATTTTGCTTCCCATGGAGCAATTTTCGTGCAAAAATAAGACCTTTGCAATTTGGTGCCCCGTGATACCTGGTGCATTCTTATGCATAAAAAACCATAATGCTCGAACACTTTTTAGTCTTGAGGTATGTGCTGCTCCGTGGTCCAATTTGGTGCTGGTGGTGCATGTTTGGCAATTTGTGCAATTTTCTACGAATATAAGACTTTTGGGTTTTGGTTTCCCGTGATCCCTGCTGCATTCTTATGCATAAAAAACCATAATTCTCGTAGCACTTTTCAGTTTTGAGGTCCGTAGTGCCCCGTGGTCCAATTTTGGTGTCGGTGGTGCATTTTCGGCCCATTGCGCAATTTTCATGCGAAAATAAGACTTTTGGGTTTTGGTACCCCGTGATCCCTGGTGCATTCTGATGCATAAAAAATGGTAATGCTCGGAGAAATTTTCTGTTTTGAGGTTCGTGGTGCCCCGAGGTCAAATTTTGGTGCCCCATGGTACATTTTTAGCTCATGGTGCAACTTTTGGGTTTTGCTGCCCTATGATCCTTGGGGAATTCTTATGCATAAAAATGCATGATGCTTGGAGCACTTTTCAGTTTTGAGTTCCGTGATACCCGTGGTCCAATTTTTGTGTCGGTGGTGCATTGTTGGTCATTTGTGCAATTTTCGTGCGTAAATAAGACTTTTAGGTTTCGGTGCCCCATGATCCCTGGTGCATTCTTATGCATAAAAAACCGTAATGCTCAGAGCACTTTTAAGTTTTGAGGTCCGTGGTGTCAAGTGGTCAAATTTTGCTTCCCGTGGTGCATTTTCGGCCATTTGTGAAATTTTCGTGCGAAAAGAAGACTTTTGGATTTTGGTGCCCCATGATCCCTGGTGCATTCTTATGCATAAAAAGCCATCATGCTCGCAACACTTTTCAGTTTTCAGGTCCGTGGTGCTCCGTGGTCCAATTTTGGTGCCTGTGGTGCATTTTCGGCCATTTTTCCAATTTTCGTGCGAAAATAAGACTTTTGGGTTTTGGTACCCTGTGATCCCTGGTGCATTCTTATGAATAAAAAACCATAATGCTCGAAGCACTTTTCAGTTTTGAGGTCCGAGGTGCCCCGTGGTCCAATTTTGGTGCCCGTGGTGCATTTTCTTCCCATTGTGCAATTTTCGTGCGAAAATAAAACTCTTTGGTTTTGGTGCCCCGTGATCCCTAGTGCATTCTTTATACATCAAAAACCATAATGCACGAAGTACTTTCCAGTTTTGAGGCCGTGGTGTCCAGTGGTCAAATTTTGCTTCCCATGGTGCAATTTTCGGACGAAAATAAGACCTTTGGGTTTTGGTGCCCCGTGATACCTGGTGCATTCTTATGCATAAAAAACCATAATGCTTGAACACTTTTCAGTCTTGAGGTCCTTGGTGCTCCGTGGTCCAATTTTGGTGTCGGTGGTGCATTGTCAGCCACTTGTGCAATTTTCGTACATAAATAAGACTTTTGGGTTTCGGTGCCCCGTGATCCCTGGTGCATTCTTATGCATAAAAAACCATAATGCTCGCAGCACTTTTCAGTTTTAAGGTCCGTGGTGTCCAGTGGTCAAATTTTGCTTCCCATGGTGCATATTCGGCCATTTGTGAAATTTTCGTGCGAAAATAAGACTTTTGGGTTTTGGTGCCCCGTGATCCCTGGTGATTTATTATACATAAAAAACCATCATGCTCAGAGCACTTTATAGTCTTGAGGTTCGTGGTGCTCCGTGGTCCAATTTTGGTGCTGGTGGTGCATTTTCGGCCATTTGTGCAATTTTCGTGCGAAAATAAGACTTTTGGATTTTGGTGCCATGTGATCCCTGGTGCATTCTTATGCATAAAAAACCATAATCCTCATAGCACTTTTCAGTTTTGAGGTCTGTGTAGCCCCGTGGTCCAATTTTAGTGCTGGTGGTGCATTTTCGTCCTATTGTGCAATTTTCCTTTGAAAATAAGACTTTTGGGTTTTGGTGCCCCGTGATCCTTGGTGCATTCTTATTCATAAAAAAACTATAATGCTTATAGCACTTTTCAGTTTTGAGTTCCGTAGTGCCCCGTGGTCCAATTTTGGTGCCGGTGGTGCATTTTCGGCCATTTGTGCAATTTTCATGCGAAAATAAGTCTTTTGGATTTTGGTGACCATTGATCCCTGATGCATTCTTATGCATAAAAAACCATAATGCTCGGAGCATTTTTCAGTTTTGAGGTCCCTCTTGCCTGGTGGTCCAATTTTGGTGCCCGTGGTACATTTTCGGCCCATTGTGCTATTTTCGTGTGAAAATAAGACTTTTGGATTTTGGTGCCTCGTTATCCCTAGTGCATTCTTATACATGAAAAACCATAATACTTGGAGCACTTTTCAGTTTTGAGGTCCGTGGTGTCCAGTGGTCCAATTTTTATGCCCTGTGGTGCATTTCCAACCCATTTTGCAACTTTCGTACGAAAATAAGACTTCTGGGTTTTGGTCCCCCGTGATCCCTGGTGCATTCTTATCCATAAAAAAACTATAATGCTCAGAGAACTTTTCAGCTTTGAGTTCCGTGGTGCCCTGTGGTCCAATTTTGGTTCCGGTGGTGCGTTTTCAGCCAATTGTGCAATTTTCGAGCGAAAATAAGACTTTTGGGTTTTGGTTCCCCGTGATCCCTGATGCATTCTTATGCAAAAAAAACCATAATACTCGGAGCACTTTTCAGTTTTGAGGCCCGTGGTGTCCAGTGGTCCAATTTTTGTGCCCTGTGGTGCATTTTCGACCCATTTTGCAATTTTCATGCGAAAATAAGACTTTTGGATTTTAGAGCCCCGTGATTCCTGGTGCATTCTTACCCATAAAAAACTATAATGCTCAGAGAACTTTTCAGCGTTGAGTTCCGTGGTGTCCCGTGGTCCAATTTTGGTGCCGGTGGTGCATTTTCAGCCATTTGTGCAATTTTCGTGCGAAAATATGACTTTTGGGTTTCGGTGCCCCGTGATCCCTGGTGCATTCTTTTGCATAAAAGATCATAATGCTCGGATCACTTTTTAGTTTTGAGGTCCGAGGTGCCCCATGGTCCAATTTTGATGCCCGTGGTGCATTTTTCGGCCAATTGTGCAATTTTCGTGCGAAAATAAGACTTTTGGGTTTTGGTGCCCCGTGATCCCTGGTGCATTCTTATACATAAAAAACCAGAATGCTCATAGCACTTTTCAGTTTTGAGGTTCGTGGTGTCCAGTGCTCAAAATTTGGTGCCCGTGGGGCATTTTCGGCAGATGTTGCAATTTTTGTACAAAAATAAGACTTTTGGGATTTTGTGGCCCGTGATCCATGCTGCATTCTTATGCATAAAAAACCATAATGCTCATAGCACTTTTTAGTTTTGAGGTCCGAGAGGCCCTGTGATCCAATTTTGGTGCCCGTGGTGCATTTTCGGCCCATCGTACAATTTTCGTGCGAAAATAAGACTTTTGGGTTTTGGTGCCCCGTGATCTCTGGTGCATTCTTATGCATTAAAAACCATAATGCTTGGAGCACTTTTCAGTTTTGAGGTCCGAGGTGCCCCGTTGCCCAATATTGGTGCCTGTGGTGCATTTTCGGCCAAATGTACAATTTCGTGCGAAAATAAGACTTATGGGTTTTGGTGCCCCGTGGTCCCTGGTGCATTCTTATGCATAAAAAACCGTAATGCTTGGTGCACTTTTCAGTTTTGAGGTCTGAGATGTCCCATGGTCCAATTTTGGTGCCCGTGGTGCATTTTCGGCCCATTGTGTAAATTTCGTGCGAAAATAACACTTTGGGTTTTGGTGCCCCGTGATCCCTGGTGCATTCTTATGCATAAAAACTATAATGCTCATTGCACTTTTCAGTTTTGAGGTCCGTGGTTGCCCGTGGTCCAATTTTGGTGGTAGTGGCTCATTTTCGGCCATTTGTGCAAATTTTGTGCAAAATTAAGACTTTTGGATTTTGGTGCCCCGTGATTCCTGGTGCATTCTTATGCATTAAAAACCATAATGCTCGGAGTACTTTTCAGTTTTGAGGTCCGTGTTACCCGTGGTCCAATTTTGGTGCCCGTCGTGCATTTACGGCCCATTGTGCTATTTTTGTGAGAAAATAAGACTTTTTGGGTTTTGGTGCATCGTGATCCCTAGTGCATTCTTATACATAAAAAACCATAATGCTTGGAGCACTTTTTATTTTTGAGGTCCGTGGTGTCCAGTGGTCAAATTTTGGTCCCCGCGGTGCATTTTCGGCACATGGTGCAATTTTCGTGCGAAAATAAGAGTTTTGGATTTTGGTGCCCCGTAATCCCTGGTGCTTTCTTATGCATACAAAACTATAATGCTCATAGGACTTTTCAGTTTTGAGGTCCGTGGTGCCCCGTGGTCCAATTTTGGTGCAGGTGGTGCATTTTCGGCCATATATGCAATTTTCATGCGAAAATAAGACTATTGGGTTTTGGTGCCCTGTGATCCCTGGTGCATTCCTATACATAAAAAACCATGATGCTTGGAGCTCTTTTCAGGTTTGCGGTCCGTGGTGTCCAGTGGTCCAATTTTGGTGCCCCGTGGTGCATTTTTGGCCCATGGTGCAATTTCTGTGCCAAAATAAGACTTTTGGGTTTTGGTGCCCCGTGATCCTTCGGGCATTCTGATGCATAAAAAACCATAATGGTAGAAGCACTTTTCAGTTTTGAGGTCCGTGGTGCCCCGTGGTCCAATTTTAGTGCCCGTGGTTGATTTTCCGCACATGGTGCAATTTTCGTGCCAAAATAAGACTTTTGGGTTTTGGAGCCCCGTGATCCTTGGAGTCTCCTTATGCATCAAAAACCATAATGCTTAGAGCACTTTTCAGTTTTGAGGTCCGTGGTGCCCCATGGTCCAATTTCGATCCCCATGGTGTATTTTCGACCTATTATGCAATTTTCGTGCCAAAATAAGACTTTTGGGTTTTGGTGCCCCATGATCCTTGGGGCATTCTGATGCATAAAAAACCATAGTGCTCGGATAACTTTTCAGTAATGAGGTCCGCGGTGCCCTGAGGTCCAATTTTGGTGCCCATGGTGCATTTTCGCCACCGGTGCAATTTTTGTGCCAAAATAAGACTTTTGGGTTTTGGTGCCCCGTAATCCCTTATGCATTGTTATGCATAAAAAACCATTATGCTTGGAGCCCTTTTCAGTTTTGAGGTACGTGATGTCTAGTGGTCCAATTTTGGTGCCCCGTGGTGCATTTTTGGCCCATGGTGCAATTTTCCTGCCAAAATAAGACTTTTGGTTTTTGGTGCCCTGTGATCCTTGGTGCATCCTTATGCATAAAAAACCATAGTGCTCAAATAACTTTTCAGTATTGAGGTCCGTGGTGCCTCGAGGTCCAATTTTGGTGCCCATGGTTCATTTTCTACACCGCTGCAATTTTTGTGCCAAAATAAGACTTTTGGGTTTTGGTGCCTCGTGATCCCTTCTGCATTCTTATGCATAAAAGACCATAATGCTTGGATCACTTTTCATTTTTGAAGTACGTGATGTCTGGTGGTCCAATTTTGGTGCCCCGTGGTGCATTTTTGGCCCATGGTGCAATTTTCGTGTCAAAATAAGACTTTTGGGTTTTGGTGCCCCGTGATCCCTAGTGCATTCTTATGCATAGAAAACCATAATGCTTGGAGCACTTTTCAGTTTTGACGTACGTGGTGTCCAGTGGTCTAATTTTGGTGCCCCGTGGTGCATTTTTGACCCATGGTGCAATTTTCGTGCCAAAATAAGACTTTTGGGTTTTGGTGCCCCGTGATCCTTCGGGCATTCTGATGCATAAAAAACCATAATGGTCGAAGCACTTTTCAGTTTTGAGGTCCGTGGTGCCCCGTGGTCCAATTTTAGTGCCCGTGGTTGATTTTCCGCACATGGTGCAATTTTCGTGCCAAAATAAGACTTTTGGGTTTTGGAGCCCCGTGATCCTTGGAGTCTCCTTATGCATCAAAAACCATAATGCTTGGAGCCCTTTTCAGTTTTGAGGTCCGTGGTGCCCCATGGTCCAATTTCGATCCCCATGGTGTATTTTCGGCCTATTATGCAATTTTCGTGCCAAAATAAGACTTTTGGGTTTTGGTGCCCCGTGATTCCAGGTGCATCCTTATGCATAAAAAACCATTATGCTCGGAACACTTTTCAGTTTTGAGGTTCGTGGTGCCCCGTGGTCCAATTTTGGTGCTCGTGGTGCATTTTCGGCACCTGGTGCAATTTTCGTGCCAAAAATAAGACTTTTGGATTTTGGTGCCCCGTGATACTTGGTGCATCCTTATATAAAAAACCATAATTCTTAGAGCACTTTTCAGTTTTGAGGTCTGTGGTACCCTGTGGTCCAATTTTTGTGCCAGTGGTGCATTTTCGGCCTATTATGCTATTTTCGTGCCAAAATAAGACTTTCTGGTTTTGGTGCCCCATGATCCTTCGGGTAACCTTATGCATAAAAAAACAATAATGCTCAAAGTACTTTTTGGGTTTGAGGTCCGTGATGCCCAGTGGTCCAATTTTGGTGCCCGTGGTGCATTTTCGCCCAATTGTTTTGTGCGAAAATAAGACATTTGGGTTTTGATGTCCCATGATCCCAGTGCATCCTTATGTATAAAATCCATAATGCTCGGAACACTTTTAATTTTTGAGGTTCGTGGTGCCTTGTGGACCCATTTTTGTGCCCCTTGGGCATGTTCGTCCCATGGTGCAATTTTCGTGCCAAAATAAGACTTTTCGATTTTGGTGCCCCGTGATCCCTGGTGCATCCTTATGCATAAAAAACCATAATGCTCATAGCACTTTTCAGTTTTGAGGTCCGTGGTGCACCGTGGTCCAATTTTGGTGCCGATGGTGCATTTACGCCCATTTGTGCAATTTTCGTGCGAAAATAAGACTTTTGGATTTTGGTGCCCCGTGATCCCTAGTGCATTCTTATGCATAAAAAACCATAATGCTCAGAGCACGTGTTAGTTTTGAGGTCTGTGGTGCCCCGTGATAGAATTTTGGTGCTCGTGGAGCATTTTCGTACATGGTCCAATTTTTGTGCTTCGTGGTGCATTTTTTGATCATTGTGCCATTTTCGTGCAAAAAGAAGACTTTTGGGTTTTGGTGCCCCGTGATCCCTGGTGGATTCTTATGCATAAAAAACCATCAAGCTCGGCGTACTTTTCAATTTTGAGGTTCGTGCTTCCCCGTGTTCCAATTTTGTTGCCCGTTGGGCATTTTCAGCCCATTGTGCAATTTTTGTCCCAAAATAAGACTTTTGGGTTTTGGTGCCCTGTGATCCTTGGAGCATCCTTGTGCATAAAAAACCATAATGCTCAGAGCACTTTTCAGGTTTGAGGTTCGTGGTGCCCCGTGGTCCAATTTTTGTGCCCGTGGTGCATGTTCAGCCCATGGTACAATTTTCGTGCCAAAATAAGACTTCCGGGTTTTGGTGCCCCATGATCCCTGGTGCATTCTTATGCATAATAAACCATAATGCTCGAAGCACTTTTCAGTTTTGAGGTACGTGGTGTCCAGTGGTCCAATTTTGGTGCCCCGTGGTGCATTTTTGGCCCATGGTGTAATTTTCGTGCCAAAATAAGACTTTTGGGTTTTTGTGCCCCATGATCCCTGGGGCATTCTTATGCATAAAAAACCATAATGCTCGGAACACTTTTCAGTTTTGAGGTTCGTGGTGCCCCGTGGTCCAATTTTGGTTCTCGTGGTGCATTTTTGGCCCATTATGCAATTTTCGTGCCAAAATAAGACTTTTGGGTTTTGATGCCCCATGATCCTTGCAACATCCTTATGCATAAAAAACCATAATGCTTGGAGAACTTTTCAGTATTGAGGACCGTGGTGCCTTGTGGTCCAATTTTTGTGCCCGTGATGCATTTTCGACATTGGTGCAATTTTCTTGCCAAAATAAGACTTTTGGGTTTTGGTGCTCGGTGATCCCTGGTGCATTCTTATGCATAAAAAAACATAATTCTTAGAGCACTTTTTAGTTTTAAGGTTCGTGGTGTCCAGTGGTCCAATTTTAGTGCCCCGTGGTGCATTTTTTGCCTGTGGTGCAATTTTCGTGCCAAAATAAGACTTTTGGGTTTTGGCGCCCAGTGATCCCTGGGACATTGTTATGCATAAAAGAAAATAATGGTCGATGCACTTTTCAGTTTTGAGGTCCGTGGTGCCACGTGGTCCAATTTTGGTGCTCGTGGTGGATTTTCCGCACATGTTGCAATTTTCGTGCCAAAATAAGACTTTCCGGTTTTGGAGCCCCGTGATCCTTGGTTCATCCTTAAGCATAAAAAAGCATAATGCTCTGAGCACGTTTCAGTTTTGAGGTTTGTGGTTCCCCGTGGTCCAATTTTGGTGGCCATGGTGCATTTTCGGTCATTTGTGGCGAAAATAAGACTTTTGGGTTTTGGTGCCCCGTGATCCCTAATGCATTCATATACATAAAAAACCATAATGCTTGGAGCACTTTTCAGTTTTGAGGTCTGTGGTGTCTAGTGGTAAAATTTTCGTGCCCGTGGTCAATTTTGGCACATGGTGAAATTTTCGTGCCAAAATAAGAATTTTAGGTTTTGGTGCCCCGTGATCCCTGGTGCACCCTTATGAATAAAAAATCATAATGCTCTAAGCACTTTTCAGTTTTGATGTTCGTGGTTCCCCGTCATCCCTGGTGCATTCTTATGCATAAAAAACCATCATGCTTGGAGCACTTTTCAAATTTGAGGTCCGTGGTGCCCCGTGGTCCAATTTTGGTGCCGGTGGGGCATTTTTGGCCATTTGTGCAATTTTCGTGCGAAAATAAGACTTTTGGGTTTTGGTGCCCCGTGATCCCTGGTGGATTCTTATATAAATAAAGATAATGCTCATAGCACTTTTCAGTTTTGAGGTCTATGGTGTCCAGTGGTCAAATTTTGGTGCCCGTGGTGCAATTTCGGCAGATGGTGCAATTTTCGTGCAAAAATAAGACTTTTGGGTTTTGGTACCCTATGATGCCTAGTGCATTCTTATGCATAAAAAACTATAATGCTCATAGCACTTTTCAGTTTTGAGGTCTGTGGTGTCCAGTGGTCAAATTTTGGTGCCCGTGGTAAATTTTCGGCACATGGTGCAATTTTCGTGCCAAAATAAGACTTTTGGGTTTTGGTGCCCCGTGATCCTTGGTGCACCCTAATGGTAGACTTATGGTTTTTTATGCATAAGAATGCACCAGAGATCACGGGGCACTAAAATCCAAAAGTCTTATTTTCGCACAAAAATTGCACAATGGGTTGAAAATGCACCACGGGCAACAAAATTGGACCACGGGGGACCTGGGACCTCAAAACTTAAAATTGCTCCGAGCATTATGGTTTTTTATGCATAAGAATGCACCAGGGATCACGGGGCACCACAACCCAAAAGTCTTATTTTCACACGAAAATTGCATAAATAGCCGTAAATGCACCATTGGCACCAAAATTGGAGCACGGGGCACCACGGACCTCGAAACTTAAAAGTGCTCCAAGCATTATGGCTTTTTATGCATAAGAACGCACCAGGGATCATGGGGCACCAAAACGCAAAAGTCGTATTTTCGCACGAAAATTGCACCATGTGCCGAAATTGCACCACGAGCACCAAAATTTGACCATTAGAAACCACGGACCTCAAAACTGAAATGTGCTCTGAGCATTATGGTTTTTTATGTATAAGAATGCACAAAGAATCACGGGGCACCAAAACCCTAAAGTCTTATTTTCGCACGAAAATGCACCACGACCACCAAAATTGGACCACGGGGCACCACGGACCTCAAAACATAAAGTGCTCCTAGTATTATGGATTTTTATGCATAAGAATGAACTAGGGATCACGGGGCACCAGAACCCAAAAGTCTTATTTTCGCACGAAAATTGTACAAATGGCCGAAAATGCACCACCGGCACCAAAATTGGACCACGGGGTACCACGGACCTCAAAAATGAAAAGTACTCCAAGAATTATGGTTTTCTATGCATAAGAATGCACTAGGGATCACGGGGCACCAAAATCAAAAAGTCTTATTTTCGCACGAAAATTGCACAAATGGCCGAAAATGCACCACCGGCACCAAAATTGGACCACGGGGTACCACGGACCTCAAAAATGAAAAGTACTCCAAGAATTATGGTTTTCTATGCATAAGAATGCACTAGGGATCACGGGGCACAAAAATCAAAAAGTCTTATTTTCGCACGAAAATTGCACAAATGGCCGAAAATGCACCACCGGCACCAAAATTGGACCACGGGGTACCACGGACCTCAAAAATGAAAAGTGCTCCAAGCATTATGATTTTGTATGCATAAGAATGCACCAGGTATCATGGGGCACCAAAACCCAAAAGTCTTCTTTTCGCACGAAAATTGCACAATGGGACGAAAATGCATCAGGGGCACAAAATTGGACCACGGGGCACCACGGACATCAAAATTGAAAAGTGCTCCGAGCATTATGGATATTTATACATAAGAATGCACCAGGGATCATGGTGAACCAAAACCCAAAAGTCTTATTTTCGCACGAAAATTGCACAAATGGCCGAAAATGCACCACGGGCACCAAAATTGGACCATGGGGAACCACGGACCTTAAAATTGAAAAGTGCTCATAGCATTATGGTTTTTGATGCTTAAGGATAAACCAAGGATCACGGGGCTCCAAAACCCGAAAGTCTTATTTTGGCATGAAAATTGCAACATGTGCAGAAAATCCACCACGAGCACCAAAATTGGACCACGTGGCACCACGGACCTCAAAATTGAAAAGTGCATTGACCATTATTTTTTTTTATGCATAACAATGTCCCAGGGATCACTGGGCCCCAAAACCCAAAAGTCTTATTTTGGCACGAAAATTGCACCATGGGCCAAAAATGCACCACGGGGCACCAAAATTGGACCACTGGACACCACGGACCTCAAAATTGAAAAGTGCTATGAGCATTATGGTTTTTTATGCATAAGAATGCACCAGAGATCACCGGGCACCAAAACCCAAAAGTCTTATTTTGGCAAGAAAATTGCACAAGTGTCGAAAATGCTCCACGGGCACCAAAATTGGATCACGGGGCACCATGGACCTCAATACTGAAAAGTTCTCCGAGCATTATGAATTTTTATGCATAAGGAGGCACCAAGGATCACAGGGCACCAAAAACCAAAAGTCTTATTTTGGCACGAAAATTGCCCCATGTGCCGAAAAGGCACCACGGGCACCAAAATTGGACCACGGGGCATCACAGACCTCAAACCTATAAAGTGCTTCGAGCATTATGGTTTTTTATGCATAAGGATGCCGCAAGGATCATGGGGCACCAAAACCCAAAAGTCTTATTATGGCACGAAAATTGCATAATGGGCCGAGAATGCACCACGGGCACCAAAATTGGACCACGGGGCACCACAGACCTCCAAACTGAAAAGTGCTCCGAGCATTATGGTTTTTTATGCATAAGGATGCACCAGGGATCACGGGGCACCAAAACCCAAAAGTCTTATTTTGGCACGAAAATTGCACCAGGTGCCGAAAATGCACCACGGGCACCAAAATTGGACCACGGGGCATGTAACGTTATGGTTTTCTTAATTATATGATTAAGTGTTTGATTAATAATGAAAGAGCAAACTAAATTTAATTGTTGCTGATTGATATAATAATTAACTTAAGTTCTATGTTTTGTTATGTGCCATAGTGTTATTGTGAATTTTTTTGGGACTTTTACGCGAGTTCCGTAAGTTGTAGGAAAAAAATAAAAAAAAATAAGAGAATGGGGTGTTCTTAGAGGAAGTATAGGTGCGAAAAGTGAAAATCTTAATTAAAACCCCAATTTGAACGTGCAAGCCTCCATTCTCCGATTTTCTTCATTTCTTCCTCCTTTCTCCCGAAGCTCTCTTCTCTCTCCTCCTTCCAAGCTTGGCCATGGCACTCAAAAGGCAATAGAAGCCATTGTTGTTGGTTGCTTTAAACTTTGTATGCAAGCCAAAGCATCATCTCTTCACCATTCCAACCAAGTTTCCTTTTCTTCTTCATCCCTTTTTTTTCTCTCTCTCTGCTGGAACTAAACCCAAAGGTAAGGGGAGCTTATCTATTTTCAGTTTAAGTGTGGTTGAGAGTTAGGGGGCTCAACCACACAGCATGAATGCCCCTCATCTGGACTGTTGTGTGTGTTTTATTTGAATGCTTGAATGTGAAAAGTTGATGAAATGGGTTGAAAACCTTTGGCAGTGGCTGTGTGAGATTTGCATGTACTGTCCTTGGATTGTTTTCAATCTTTGAAATTGATTGGGAAGGCTTCTAAAACAAAGGAGACCATGTCCAAATTTTCTTGAAATTATTTGATAAGCTTTGCATGTGAAAATCAAACCACAAAACAAAGTGGCAGTGGCTGTTTGGTTCGTCCAGCTCTGTACAGCCCCCACGATTTTATGATTTTTGGAAGATCTAACCGTTGGATTTTCACGAAATTTGTTTTTAATAAAAATAGACACGAAATGGAGAAACTTTAATTTTTACGACTTGGAGAGAAAACCTCATCTCTGGGTTCATCCATGACTCCCAAAATGGTTGTTTTGTTTTCGAGTTTTCCTGGAACATGTCTCGGTTTTTCTCAAATTCCTACTTGTGTGATTAATTTTTATTTTTCGTTTTTGTACCATTAAAAACTAGATAAAACAAGATTTTTAACCATATAAATTACAAAAATTATCATGTCCAATTTCTAAATTAACCTTCTAAAAAGAAACAGGGCAAGGGTTTTGAGCTCTGTTTTGAGTCTGAAGCTTAGGCTGTTAGAAATAAATTTACTGGGAACAGTAGGGAAATAATTTGGGGGAAAGGATTACCTTTTTAGAAAGATAAAGATGTTATATTTCTACTGTAAAAATTTCATTTCAAAAAGAATTTGGAAAGTGGAAGAATTTTACATTTCTTTGAGCTATGTTCAGTGAGCACTCAAAATCCAGGGCTGCTGACTTAGAAAATTTTATAAAAATTTTCTAGTTGTTGATTTTACAATTGGGATACCATTTTGAAAAAAAGGACTCAAGAGATTTAATTCCATATAAAAAAAATTTAATTCCGAGGTCATTTGCTACAATCAGTGAGAGCTCACATTCAGTACTGTCAAAGAGAAATCGACCTTATTTGGTCAATTTGGTTAATATGATAGAATTATTGGAATGGTTATGTTTGTTTGTTGAGATGTGAATCTTGAGTATTTAATATTTGAAATATGTTTTGTGTGATACAGTCTTTTGACTGTAGGATGTTGTAATCATGTTTTGAATGAGGATGTTGGGTAGGTCACCACTTTGGTTCCAGAACTATGTTGGAAATTCACCTTTTGTTAAAGTTAGTGCTGTGTTGTAAGTAAGGATTCAGAGTGTGAGAATATCTTACTTGAGCTTATTGAACTGCTGGATGGGTTCATAAGCATAATTTGAGAAAAATGGTGAATTTATAACATAGAGGGAACTTGTGGCAATAAAAGTTGTTTGGCTTGTTACATGACATTGCATATGGGTAGGCACGTAAGTTGAGGGTCCCGGGTAGGCTCTCAACCTAGTGCCGGAGGTTTTCGTGGTGGCTAACGGGGGGCCTATAGAATAGACAAGTGGGTGAATTCCTATAGATGGAAGGTTTTGCAAACCTTACAAAGGTAAGCCAATACCCACACTTGTCTATATTCGATTAAATCCACACTTCCTCCGCAGGATCAGCGCAAGGGACTCCCTGAATGGTCAGAGGTGGGACCATGGTAGGGGATGGGTCCTATGGGGACCCCCCAAAAGTTGTAGAAATCTCCATGGAGTCAAGTCAGCACGACATTGCATAATGAAATAGTATATAAGATTGATGTATGTATTGTTGTGTGATGTTAGCTGAATTATTATTGTTGATTTATTCTAAATTTTCCTTTGATCAAATCCTATCCTTCTTGTTATAAATAAACTTACCCTTGCATTTTTGTGTTTGTGTTGTTTTACTGCAATGATCGTGTGGTTGGCACGGAAGCAGATAGTGGTGATGCTGCAAGTTCTCAGGCCACTCATGACTGAAGCGGATGTAGATCTTGAAGATGGGATGAGATCCCTCTTTTCGAATATGTTCTAGTATATATGTACATAGTGTGGAGACCAGCTTAGGACATATATATAAATACTTAGGTTGTGATGAATGTTCTCTACAAGAGGACTATTTTGGTATTGTATGTACACATTTATATATTTAAGTTTTGTAAAGCCAGACCCAATACTTTTATGATGTGATGATGTACATTATATGTAGGAAAGTAGTACATATATATGTGTTAAATGTGAAAAAAATAGTGAAAAATTTCTATGTAGTTTCATAATATTTAAAAAAAATGTTTTAGTATAACAAATATGTAACGAAGATGGGTCGTTACAGGGCACCATGAACCTCAAAACTGAAAAGTGCTCCGAGCATTATGGTTTTTTATGCATAACAATGCCCCAGGGATCACGGGGCACCAAAACCTAAAAGTCTCGTTTTGGCAAGAAAATTGCACCATGGGCCAAAAATGCACCACAGGGCACCAAAATTGTACCACTGGACACCACGGACCTCAAAAGTGAAAAGTGCTCCAAGCATTATGGTTTTTTATGCATAAGAATGCACTAGGGATCACGGGGCACCAAAACCCAAAAGTCTTATATTGGCACGAAAATTGCACCATGGGCCGAACACGCACCATGGTCACAAAAATTCAACCACGGGGCACCACGGACCTCAAAACTGAAAAGTGCTCTAATAAGTATTATGGTTTTTTGTGAATAAGGATGCACTAGGGATCACGCGGCACCAAAACCCAAAAGTCTTATTTTGGCACAAAAATTGCACCACGAGCACCAAAATTGGACCACTGGGCACCATGGACCTCAAAACTGAAAAGTATCCGAGCATTATTGTTATTTATGCATAAGAATACCCCAGGGATCATGGAGCACCAAAATCCAAAAGTCTTATTTTCGCACAAAAATTGCACAATGGGTCGAAAATGCACCACGCGCACCAAAATTGGACAACGGGGCACAACAGACCTCAAAAGTGAAAAGTGCTCCAAGCATTATGGTTTTTTATGCATAAGAATGCACTAGGGATCACAGGGCACCAAAACCCAAAAGTCTTATATTGGCACGAAAATTGCACCATGGGCCGAACACGCACCATGGTCACAAAAATTCAACCACGGGGCACCACGGACCTCAAAACTGAAAAGTGCTCTAATAAGTATTATGGGTTTTTGTGAATAAGGATGCACTAGGGATCACGCGGCACCAAAACCCAAAAGTCTTATTTTGGCACAAAAATTGCACCACGAGCACCAAAATTGGACCACTGGGCACCATGGACCTCAAAACTGAAAAGTATCCGAGCATTATTGTTATTTATGCATAAGAATACCCCAGGGATCATGGGGCACCAAAATCCAAAAGTCTTATTTTCGCACGAAAATTGCACAATGGGTCGAAAATGCACCACGCGCACCAAAATTGGACCACGGGGCACAACAGACCTCAAAACTGAAAAGTGCTCAGAGCATTATGGTTTTTTTATGCATTAGGGTGCACCAGGGATCACGGGGCACCAAAACCCAAAAGTCTTATTTGGCACGAAAATTGTACCATGTGTCGAAAATTCACCACAAGTACCAAAATTGGACCACCGGGCACCACGGACCTCAAAACTGAAAAGTGTCCGAGCATTATTGTTTTTTACGCATAAGAATCCACCAGGGATAACGGGGCACCAAAATCCAAAAGTCTTATTTTGGCACGAAAATTGCATAATGGGCCGAGAATGCACCACTGGCACCAAATTGAACCACGGGGCACCACGGACCTCAAAACTGAAAAGTGCTACTAGCATTATGATTTTCTATGCATAAGGATGCACCAAGGATCATGGGGCTCCAAAACCCAAAAGTCTTATTTTGGCACGAAAATTGCACCATGTGCCGAAAATGCGCCACGGGTACCAAAATTTGACCACGGGGCACCACGGATCTCAAAATTGCAAAAGTGCTTCGACCATTATGGTTTTTTATGCATAAGAATGCCCCAAGGATCACGGGGCACCAAAACCCAAAAGTCGTATTTTGGAACGAAAATTGCACCATGTGCAGAAAATTCACCACGGGCACCAAAATTGGACCACCGGGCACCACGGAACTCAAAACTGAAAAGTGCTTTGAGCATTATGGTTTTTTATGCATAAGGATGCACCAAGGATCACGGGGCTCCAAAATCCAAAAGTCTTATTTTGGCACGAAAATTGCACCATGTGCCGAAAATGCACCACAGGCACCAAAATTTGACCACGGGGCACCACGGACATCAAAACTAAAAAGTGGTCTGAGCATTATGGTATTTTATGCATAAGAATGCACCAGGGATCACGGGGCACCAAAACCCAAAAGCTTATTTTCGCACGAAAATTGCAGAAATGGAAGAAAATGAACCACCGGCACCAAAATTGGACCATGGGGTACCACGAACCTCAAAACTCAAAAGTGATATGAGCATTATGATTTTTTATGCGTAAGAATGCCCCAAGGATCACGGGGCACCAAGACCCAAAAGTCTTATTTTGGCACGAAAATTGCACCATGTGCCGAAAATGGACCACGGGTACCAAAATTTGACCACGGGGCACCACGGACCTGAAAACTAAAAAGTGGTCCAAGCATTGTGATATTTTATGCATAAGAAGGCACCAGGGATCACGGGGCACGAAAACCCAAAAGCTTATTTTCGCACGAAAATTGCAGAAATGGAAGAAAATGAACCACCGGCACCAAAATTGGACCACGGGGTACCATTGTGCAATTTTCGTGCGAAAAGAAGACTTTTGGGTTTTGGTGCCCCATGATACCTGGTGCATTCTTATGCATACAAAATCAAAATGCTTGGAGCACTTTTCATTTTTGAGGTCCGTGGTACCCCGTGGTCCAATTTTGGTGCCGGTGGTGCATTTTCGACCATTTGTGCAATTTTCGTGCGAAAATAAGACTTTTTGATTTTGGTGCCCCGTAATCCCTAGTGCATTCTTATGCATCGAAAACCATAATTCTTGGAGTACTTTTCATTATTGAGGTCCGTGGTACCCCGTGGTCCAATTTTGGTGCCGGTGGTGCATTTTCGGCCATTTGTACAATTTTCGTGCGAAAATAAGACTTTTGGGTTCTGGTGCCCCGTGATCCCTAGTTCATTCTTATGCATAAAAATCCATAATACTAGGAGCACTTTATGTTTTGAGGTCCGTGGTGCCCCGTGGTCCAATTTTGGTGGTCGTGGTGCATTTTCGTGCGAAAATAAGACTTTAGGGTTTTGGTGCCCCGTGATTCCTTGTGCATTCTTATACATAAAAAACCATAATGCTCAGAGCACATTTCAGTTTTGAGGTCCGTCGTTTCCAATGGTCAAATTTTGGTGCTCGTGGTGCAATTTCGGCACATGGTGCAATTTTCGTGCGAAAATACGACTTTTGCGTTTTGGTGCCCCATGATCCCTGGTGCATTATTATGCATAAAAAGCCATAATGCTTGGAGCACTTTTAAGTTTCGAGGTCCGTGGTGCCCCGTGCTCCAATTTTGGTGCCAGTGGTGCATTTACGGCTATTTATGCAATTTTCGTGTGAAAATAAGACTTTTGGGTTTTGGTGCCCCGTGATCCCTGGTGCATTCTTATGCATAAAAAACCATAATGCTCGGAGCAATTTTAAGTTTTGAGGTCCCAGGTCCCCCGTGGTCCAATTTTGTTGCCCGTGGTGCATTTTCAGCCCATTGTGCAATTTTTGTGCGAAAATAAGACTTTTGGGTTTTAGTGCCCCGTGATCTCTAGTGCATTCTTATGCATAAAAAACCATAAGTCTACCATTAGGGTGCACCAAGGATCACGGGGCACCAAAACCCAAAAGTCTTATTTTGGCACGAAAATTGCACCATGTGCCGAAAATTTACCACGGGCACCAAAATTTGACCACTGGACACCACAGACCTCAAAACTGAAAAATGCTATGAGCATTATAGTTTTTTATGCATAAGAATGCACTAGGCATCATAGGGTACCAAAACCCAAAAGTCTTATTTTCACACGAAAATTGCACCATCTGCCGAAATTGCACCACGGGCACTAAAATTTGACCACTGGACACCATAGACCTCAAAACTGAAAAGTGCTATGAGCATTATCTTTATTTATATAAGAATCCACCAGGGATCACGGGGCACCAAAACCCAAAAGTCTTATTTTCGCACGAAAATTGCACAAATGGCCGAAAATGCCCCACCGGCACCAAAATTGGACCACGGGGCACCACGGACCTCAAATTTGAAAAGTGCTCCAAGCATGATGGTTTTTTATGCATAAGAATGCACCAGGGATGACGGGGAACCATGGACATCAAAACTGAAAAGTGCTTAGAGCATTATGATTTTTTATTCATAAGGGTGCACCAGGGATCACGGGGCACCAAAACCTAAAATTCTTATTTTGGCACAAAAATTTCACCATGTGCCAAAATTGACCACGAGCACCAAAATTGGACCACGGGGCACCACGAACCTCAAAGCTGAAAAGTGCTACAAGCATTATGGTTTTTTATGCCTAAGAATCCATCAAGGATCACGGGACACCAAAAGCCAAAAGTCTTATTTTCGCACGAAAATTGCACAATGGGGTGAAAATGCACCACAGGCACAAAAATTGGAGCACGGGGCACCACAGACCTCAAAACTGAAAAGTGCTCTGAGCATTATGGTTTTTTATGCATAAGGATGCACCAAGGATCACAGGGCTCCAAAGCACAAAAGTCTTATTTTGGCAAGAAAATTGCATTATGTGCCGAAAATACACCACGGGCACGAAAATTTTACCACTAGACACCACAGACCTCAAAACTGAAAAGTGCTCCAAGCATTATGGTTTTTTATATATATGAATGCATTAGGGATCACGGGGCACCAAAACCCAAAAGTCTTATTTTCGCACGAAAATTGCACAATGGGCTGAAAATGCACCACGAGCACCAAAATTGGACTACGGGGCACTACACACCTCAAAACATAAAACTGCTCCCAGCATTATGGTTTGCTATGCAAAAGAATGCACCAGGGATCACAAGGCACCAAAACCAAAAGTGTTATTTTCGCACGATAATTGCACAAATGGTCGAGAATGCACCACCAGCACCGAAATTGGACCATGGGGTTCCACGGACCTTAAGACTGAAAATTGCTCCCAGCATTATGGATTTTTATGCATAAGGATGCATCAGGGATCACCGGGCACCAAAACCTAAAAGTCTTATTTTGGCACAAAAATTACATAATGGGCCAAAAATGCACCACGGGCACCAAAATTGGACCACAGGGCACCACAGACCTCAAAATAGAAAAGTGCTCCAAGCATTATGATTTTTTATGCATAAGAATGCAAAAGGGATCATGGGGCAGCAAAACCCAAAAGTCTTATTTTGGAACGACAATTGCACCTTGTGCCGAAAATTCACCATGGGCACCAAAATTGGACCATGGGGCACCACGGTCCTCAAAATTGAGAAGTGCTCCGAGCATTATGGTTTTTTATGCATAAGAATGCACCGGAGATCACGGAGCACCAAAACCCAAAAGTCTTATTTTCGCACAAATATTTCACAAATGGCTGAAAATGCACCATCGGCACCATAATTGGACCATGAGGCACCACGAACCTCGAAATTGAAAAGTGCTCTGAGCATTATGGTTTTTTATGCATAAGAATGCACCAGGGATCACGGGGAACCAAAACCCAAAAGTCTTATTTTCACACGAAAATTGCATAATGGGCCGAAAATGCACCACGGGCACCAAAATTGGACATGGGGCACCACTGACCTCAAAACATAAAAGTGCTCCGAGCATTATGGTTTTTTATGCATAAGAATGCACTAGGGATCATGGTGAACCAAAACCCAAAAGTCTTATTTTCGCACGAAAATTGCACAAATGACCGAAAATGCACCATGGCCACCAAAATTGGACCACGGGGAACCACAAACCTCAAAACTGAAAAGTACTCAGAGCATTATGGTTTTTTATGCTTAAGGATGAACCAAGGATCACGGGGCTCCAAAACCAGAAAGTCTTATTTTGGCACGAAAATTGCAACATGTGCGGAAAATCCACCACGAGCACCAAAATTGGACCACGTGGCACCACGGACCTCAAAACTGAAAAGTGCATCGACCATTATTTTCTTTTATGCATGACAATGTCCCAGGGATCACTGGGCGCCAAAACCCAAAAGTCTTATTTTGGCACAAAAATTGCACCACAGGCAAAAAATGCACCACGGGGCACTAAAATTGGACCACTGGACACCACGAACCTTAAAACTAAAAAGTGCTCTAAGAATTATGGTTTTTTATGCATAAGAATGCACCAGGGATCACCGAGCACCAAAACCCAAAAGTCTTATTTTGGCAAGAAAATTGCACCAATGTCGAAAATGCACCACAGGCACAAAAATTGGACCACAAGGCACCACGGTCCTCAATACTGAAAAGTTCTCCAAGCATTATGGTTTTTTATGCATAAGGATGTTGCAAGGATCATGGGGCATCAAAACCCAAAAGTCTTATTTTGGCACGAAAATTGCATAATGGGCCAAAAATGCACCACGAGAACCAAAATTGGACCACGGGGCACCACGAACCTCAAAACTGAAAAGTGTTCCCAGCATTATGGTTTTTTATGCATAAGAATGCCCAGGGATCATGGGGCACAAAAACCCAAAAGTCTTATTTTGGCACGAAAATTACACCATGGGCCAAAAATGCACCACGGGGCACCAAAATTGGACCACTGGACACCACGTACCTCAAAACTGAAATGTGCTTCGAGCATTATGGTTTTTTTATGCATAAGAATGCACCAGGGATCATGGGGCACCAAAACCCGGAAGTCTTATTTTGGCACGAAAATTGTACCATGGGCTGAACATGCACCACGGGCACAAAAATTGGACCACGGGGCACCACGAACCTCAAACCTGAAAAGTGCTCTGAGCATTATGGTTTTTTATGCACAAGGATGCTCCAAGGATCACAGGGCACCAAAACCCAAAAGTCTTATTTTGGGACAAAAATTGCACAATGGGCTGAAAATGCCCAACGGGCAACAAAATTGGAACACGGGGAAGCACGAACCTCAAAATTAAAAAGTGCGCCGAGCTTGATGGTTTTTTATGCATAAGAATCCACCAGGGATCACGGGGCACCAAAACCCAAAAGTCTTCTTTTTGCACGAAAATTGCACAATGATCAAAAAATGCACCACGAAGCACAAAAATTGGACCATGTACGAAAATGCTCCACGAGCACCAAAATTCTATCACGGGGCACCACAGACCTCAAAACTAACACGTGCTCTGAGCATTATGGTTTTTTATGCATAAGAATGCACTAGGGATCACGGGGCACCAAAATCCAAAAGTCTTATTTTCGCACGAAAATTGCACAAATGGGCGTAAATGCACCATCGGCACCAAAATTGGACCACGGTGCACCACGGACCTCAAAACTGAAAAGTGCTATGAGCATTATGGTTTTTTATGCATAAGGATGCACCAGGGATCACGGGGCACCAAAATCGAAAAGTCTTATTTTGGCACGAAAATTGCACCATGGGACGAACATGTCCAAGGGGCACAAAAATTGGACCACAAGGCCCCACGAACCTCAAAAATTAAAAGTGTTCCGAGCATTATGGATTTTATACATAAGGATGCACTGGGATCATGGGGCACCAAAACCCAAAAGTCTTATTTTCGCACAAAACAATTGGGCGAAAATGCACCACGGGCACCAAAATTGGACCACTGGGCATCACGGACCTCAAACCCAAAAAGTACTTTGAGCATTATTGTTTTTTATGCATAAGGTTACCCGAAGGATCATGGGGCACCAAAACCAGAAAGTCTTATTTTGGCACGAAAATAGCATAATAGGCCGAAAATGCACCACTGGCACAAAAATTGGACCACGGGGTACCACGGACCTCAAAACTGAAAAGTGCTCTAAGAATTATGGTTTTTTATGCATAAGGATGCACCAAGTATCACGGGGCACCAAAATCCAAAAGTCTTATTTTTGGCACGAAAATTGCACCAGGTGCCGAAAATGCACCACGAGCACCAAAATTGGACCACGGGGCACCACGAACCTCAAAACTGAAAAGTGTTCCGAGCATAATGGTTTTTTATGCATAAGGATGCACCTGGGATCACGGGGCACCAAAACCCAAAAGTCTTATTTTGGCACGAAAATTGCATAATAGGCCGAAAATACACCATGGGGATCGAAATTGGACCATGGGGCACCACGGACCTCAAAACTGAAAAGTGCTCCAAGTATTATGGTTTTTGATGCATAAGGAGACTCCAAGGATCACGGGGCTCCAAAATCCAAAAGTCTTATTTTGGCACGAAAGTTGCACCATGTGCGGAAAATCAACCACGGGCACTAAAATTGGACCACGGGGCACCACGGACCTCAAAACTGAAAAGTGCTTCGACCATTATGGTTTTTTATGCATCAGAATGCCCGAAGGATAATGGGGCACCAAAACCCAAAAGTTTTATTTTGGCACGAAAATTGCACCATGGGTCAAAAATGCACCACGGGGCACCAAAATTAGACCACTGGACACCACGTACGTCAAAACTGAAAAGTGCTCCAAGCATTATGGTTTTCTATGCATAAGAATGCACTAGGGATCACGGGGCACCAAAACCCAAAAGTCTTATTTTGACACGAAAATTGCACCATGGGCCAAAAATGCACCACGGGGCACCAAAATTGGACCACCAGACATCACGTACTTCAAAACTGAAAAGTGATCCAAGCATTATGGTCTTTTATGCATAAGAATGCACAAGGGATCACGAGGCACCAAAACCCAAAAGTCTTATTTTGGCACAAAAATTGCAGCGGTGTAGAAAATGAACCATGGGCACCAAAATTGGACCTCGGGGCACCACGGACCTCAATACTGAAAATTTATTTGAGCACTATGGTTTTTTATGCATAAGGATGCACCAAGGATCACAGGGCACCAAAAACCAAAAGTCTTATTTTGGCAGGAAAATTGCACCATGGGCCAAAAATGCACCACGGGGCACCAAAATTGGACCACTAGACATCACGTACCTCAAAACTGAAAAGGGCTCCAAGCATAATGGTTTTTTATGCATAACAATGCATAAGGGATTACGGGGCACCAAAACCCAAAAGTCTTATTTTGGCACAAAAATTGCACCGGTGGCGAAAATGCACCATGGGCACCAAAATTGGACCTCGGGGCACCGCGGACCTCAATACTGAAAAGTTATCCGAGCACTATGGTTTTTTATGCATCAGAATGCCCCAAGGATCATGGGGCACCAAAACCCAAAAGTCTTATTTTGGCACGAAAATTGCACCATGGGCCAAAAATGCACCACGGGGCACCAAAATTGGACCACTGGACACCACGGACCGCAAACCTGAAAAGAGCTCCAAGCATCATGGTTTTTTATGTATAGGAATGCACCAGGGATCACAGGGCACCAAAACCCAATAGTCTTATTTTCGCATGAAAATTGCATATATGGTCGAAAATGCACCACCTGCACCAAAATTGGACCACGGGGCACCACGGACCTCAAAACTGAAAAGTCCTATGAGCATTATAGTTTTGTATGCATAAGAAAGCACCAGGGATTACGGGGCACCAAAATCCAAAACTCTTATTTTCGCACGAAAATTGCACCATGTGCCGAAAATGCACCGCGGGGACCAAAATTTGACCACTGGACACCACGGACCTCAAAAATAAAAAGTGCTCCAAGCATTATGGTTTTTTATGTATAAGAATGCACTAGGGATCACGATGCACCAAAACCCAAAAAGTCTTATTTTCTCACGAAAATAGCACAATGGGCCGTAAATGCACGATGGGCACCAAAATTGGACCACGGGTAACACGGACCTCAAAACTGAAAAGTACTCCGAGCATTATGGTTTTTAATGCATAAGAATGCACCAGGGATCACGGGGCACCAAAATCCAAAAGTCTTAATTTTGCACAAAATTTGCACAAATGGCCGAAAATGCGCCACTACCACCAAAATTGGACCACGGGGCACCACGGACCTCAAAACTGAAAAGTGCAATGAGCATTATAGTTTTTATGCATAACAATGCACCAAGGATCACGGGGCACCAAAACCCAAAGTGTTATTTTCGCACGAAATTTACACAATGGGCCGAAAATGCACCACGGGCACCAAAATTGGACCATGGGACATCTCAGACCTCAAAACTGAAAAGTGCACCAAGCATTATGGTTTTTTATGCATAAGAATGCACCAGGGACCACGGGGCACCAAAACCCATAAGTCTTATTTTCGCGCGAAATTGTACATTTGGCCGAAAATGCACCACAGGCACCAATATTGGGCAACGGGGCACCTCGGACCTCAAAACTGAAAAGTGCTCCAAGCATTATGGTTTTTAATGCATAAGAATGCACCAGGGATCATGGGGCACCTAAACCCAAAAGTCCTATTTTCGCATGAAAATTGCACAATGGGCCGAAAATGCACCACGAGTACCAAAATTGGACCACAGGGTACCTCGGACCTCAAAACTAAAAACTGCACACCACAGACCTCAAAACTGAAAAATGCTTTGAGCATTATGGTTTTTTATGTATATGAATGCATCAGGGATCACGGGGCACCAAAACCCAAAAGTCTTATTTTCGCACGAAAATTGCACAATGGGCAGAAAATGCACCACGGGCACCAAAATTGGACCACGGGGCAACACGAACCTCGAAACGGAAAAGTGCTTCGAGGAACATGGTTTTTTATGCATAAGAATGTACCAGGGTTCACGGGGCACCAAAACCAAAAAATCTTCTATTTACAAGAAAATTGCACCATGTGCTGAAAATGCACCACGAGCACCAAAATTTGACCACTGGACACCACGAACCTCAAAACTGAAAAGTGCTCTGAGCATTATGGTTTTTTATGTATAAGAATGCACCAGAGATCACGGGGCACCAAAACCCAAAAGTCTTATTTTCGCACGAAAATTGTAAGATGGGACGAAAATGCACCACGGGCACCAAAATTGGATCACAGGGCCCCTCGGACCTCAAAACTGAAAAATGCTATGAGCATTATGGTTTTTTATGCATAAGAATGCAGCATGGATCACGGGCCACAAAATCCCGAAAGTCTTGTTTTTGTACAAAATTTGCAACATGTGCCGAAAATGCCCCACGGGCACCAAATTTTGAGCACTGGACACCACGAACCTCAAAACTGAAAAGTGCTATGAGCATTCTGGTTTTTTATGTATAAGAATGCACCAGGGATCACGGGGCACCAAAACCCAAAAGTCTTATTTTCGCACGAAAATTGCACAATTGGCCGAAAATGCACCACGGGCATCAAAATTGGACCATGGGGCACCTCGGACCTCAAAAATGAAAAGTGCTCCGAGCATTATGATCTTTTATGCAAAAGAATGCACCAGGTATCATGGGGCACCGAAACCCAAAAGTCATATTTTCGCACGAAAATTGCACAAATGGCTAAAAATGCACCACCGGCACCAAAATGGACCACGGGACACCACGGAACTCAACGCTGAAAAGTTCTCTGAGCAGTATAGTTTTTTATGGGTAAGAATGCACCAGGAATCACGGGGCTCTAAAACCCAAAAGTCTTATTTTCGTATGAAAATTGCAAAATGGGTCGAAGAGGCACCACAGGGCACAAAAATTGGACCACTGGACACCATGGGCCTCAAAACTGAAAAGTGCTCCGAGTATTATGGTTTTTTTTTTTGCATAAGAATGCATCAGGGATCACGGGGAACCAAAACCCAAAAGTCTTATTTTCGCTCGAAAATTGCACAATTGGCTGAAAACGCACCACCGGAACCAAAATTGGACCACAGGGCACCACGGAACTCAAAGCTGAAAAGTTCTCTGAGCATTATAGTTTTTTTATGGATAAGAATGCACCAGGGATCACGGGGGACCAAAACCCAGAAGTCTTATTTTCGTACGAAAGTTGCCAAATGGGTTGGAAATGCACCACAGGGCATAAAAATTGGACCACTGGACATCACGGACCTCAAAACTGAAAAGTGCTCCAAGTATTATGGTTTTTCATGTATAAGAATGCACTAGGGATAACGGGGCACCAAAATCCAAAAGTCTTAATTTTGCACAAAATTTGCACAAATGGCCGAAAATGCGCCACTACCACCAAAATTGGACCACGGGGCACCACGGACCTCAAAACTGAAAAGTGCAATGAGCATTATAGTTTTTATGCATAACAATGCACCAGGGATCACGGGGCACCAAAACCCAAAGTGTTATTTTCGCACGAAATTTACACAATGGGCCGAAAATGCACCACGGGCACCAAAATTGGACCATGGGACATCTCAGACCTCAAAACTGAAAAGTGAACCAAGCATTATGGTTTTTTATGCATAAGAATGCACCAGGGACCACGGGGCACCAAAACCCATAAGTCTTATTTTCGCGCGAAATTGTATATTTGGCCGAAAATGCACCACAGGCACCAATATTGGGCAACGGGGCACCTCGGACCTCAAAACTGAAAAGTGCTCCAAGCATTATGGTTTTTAATGCATAAGAATGCACCAGGGATCATGGGGCACCTAAACCCAAAAGTCCTATTTTCGCATGAAAATTGCACAATGGGCCGAAAATGCACCACGAGTACCAAAATTGGACCACAGGGTACCTCGGACCTCAAAACTAAAAACTGCACACCACAGACCTCAAAACTGAAAAATGCTTTGAGCATTATGGTTTTTTATGTATATGAATGCATCAGGGATCACGGGGCACCAAAACCCAAAAGTCTTATTTTCGCACGAAAATTGCACAATGGGCAGAAAATGCACCACGGGCACCAAAATTGGACCACGGGGCAACACGAACCTCGAAACGGAAAAGTGCTTCGAGGAACATGGTTTTTTATGCATAAGAATGTACCAGGGTTCACGGGGCACCAAAACCAAAAAATCTTCTATTTACAAGAAAATTGCACCATGTGCTGAAAATGCACCACGAGCACCAAAATTTGACCACTGGACACCACGAACCTCAAAACTGAAAAGTGCTCTGAGCATTATGGTTTTTTATGTATAAGAATGCACCAGAGATCACGGGGCACCAAAACCCAAAAGTCTTATTTTCGCACGAAAATTGTAAGATGGGACGAAAATGCACCACGGGCACCAAAATTGGATCACAGGGCCCCTCGGACCTCAAAACTGAAAAGTGCTATGAGCATTATGGTTTTTTATGCATAAGAATGCAGCATGGATCACGGGCCACAAAATCCCGAAAGTCTTGTTTTTGTACAAAATTTGCAACATGTGCCGAAAATGCCCCACGGGCACCAAATTTTGAGCACTGGACACCACGAACCTCAAAACTGAAAAGTGCTATGAGCATTCTGGTTTTTTATGTATAAGAATGCACCAGGGATCACGGGGCACCAAAACCCAAAAGTCTTATTTTCGCACGAAAATTGCACAATTGGCCGAAAATGCACCACGGGCATCAAAATTGGACCATGGGGCACCTCGGACCTCAAAAATGAAAAGTGCTCCGAGCATTATGATCTTTTATGCAAAAGAATGCACCAGGTATCATGGGGCACCGAAACCCAAAAGTCATATTTTCGCACGAAAATTGCACAAATGGCTAAAAATGCACCACCGGCACCAAAATGGACCACGGGACACCACGGAACTCAACGCTGAAAAGTTCTCTGAGCAGTATAGTTTTTTATGGGTAAGAATGCACCAGGAATCACGGGGCTCTAAAACCCAAAAGTCTTATTTTCGTATGAAAATTGCAAAATGGGTCGAAGAGGCACCACAGGGCACAAAAATTGGACCACTGGACACCATGGGCCTCAAAACTGAAAAGTGCTCCGAGTATTATGGTTTTTTTTTTTGCATAAGAATGCATCAGGGATCACGGGGAACCAAAACCCAAAAGTCTTATTTTCGCTCGAAAATTGCACAATTGGCTGAAAACGCACCACCGGAACCAAAATTGGACCACAGGGCACCACGGAACTCAAAGCTGAAAAGTTCTCTGAGCATTATAGTTTTTTTATGGATAAGAATGCACCAGGGATCACGGGGGACCAAAACCCAGAAGTCTTATTTTCGTACGAAAGTTGCCAAATGGGTTGGAAATGCACCACAGGGCATAAAAATTGGACCACTGGACATCACGGACCTCAAAACTGAAAAGTGCTCCAAGTATTATGGTTTTTCATGTATAAGAATGCACTAGGGATAACGGGGCACCAAAATCCAAAAGTCTTAATTTTGCACAAAATTTGCACAAATGGCCGAAAATGCGCCACTACCACCAAAATTGGACCACGGGGCACCACGGACCTCAAAACTGAAAAGTGCAATGAGCATTATAGTTTTTATGCATAACAATGCACCAGGGATCACGGGGCACCAAAACCCAAAGTGTTATTTTCGCACGAAATTTACACAATGGGCCGAAAATGCACCACGGGCACCAAAATTGGACCATGGGACATCTCAGACCTCAAAACTGAAAAGTGAACCAAGCATTATGGTTTTTTATGCATAAGAATGCACCAGGGACCACGGGGCACCAAAACCCATAAGTCTTATTTTCGCGCGAAATTGTATATTTGGCCGAAAATGCACCACAGGCACCAATATTGGGCAACGGGGCACCTCGGACCTCAAAACTGAAAAGTGCTCCAAGCATTATGGTTTTTAATGCATAAGAATGCACCAGGGATCATGGGGCACCTAAACCCAAAAGTCCTATTTTCGCATGAAAATTGCACAATGGGCCGAAAATGCACCACGAGTACCAAAATTGGACCACAGGGTACCTCGGACCTCAAAACTAAAAACTGCACACCACAGACCTCAAAACTGAAAAATGCTTTGAGCATTATGGTTTTTTATGTATATGAATGCATCAGGGATCACGGGGCACCAAAACCCAAAAGTCTTATTTTCGCACGAAAATTGCACAATGGGCAGAAAATGCACCACGGGCACCAAAATTGGACCACGGGGCAACACGAACCTCGAAACGGAAAAGTGCTTCGAGGAACATGGTTTTTTATGCATAAGAATGTACCAGGGTTCACGGGGCACCAAAACCAAAAAATCTTCTATTTACAAGAAAATTGCACCATGTGCTGAAAATGCACCACGAGCACCAAAATTTGACCACTGGACACCACGAACCTCAAAACTGAAAAGTGCTCTGAGCATTATGGTTTTTTATGTATAAGAATGCACCAGAGATCACGGGGCACCAAAACCCAAAAGTCTTATTTTCGCACGAAAATTGTAAGATGGGACGAAAATGCACCACGGGCACCAAAATTGGATCACAGGGCCCCTCGGACCTCAAAACTGAAAAGTGCTATGAGCATTATGGTTTTTTATGCATAAGAATGCAGCATGGATCACGGGCCACAAAATCCCGAAAGTCTTGTTTTTGTACAAAATTTGCAACATGTGCCGAAAATGCCCCACGGGCACCAAATTTTGAGCACTGGACACCACGAACCTCAAAACTGAAAAGTGCTATGAGCATTCTGGTTTTTTATGTATAAGAATGCACCAGGGATCACGGGGCACCAAAACCCAAAAGTCTTATTTTCGCACGAAAATTGCACAATTGGCCGAAAATGCACCACGGGCATCAAAATTGGACCATGGGGCACCTCGGACCTCAAAAATGAAAAGTGCTCCGAGCATTATGATCTTTTATGCAAAAGAATGCACCAGGTATCATGGGGCACCGAAACCCAAAAGTCATATTTTCGCACGAAAATTGCACAAATGGCTAAAAATGCACCACCGGCACCAAAATGGACCACGGGACACCACGGAACTCAACGCTGAAAAGTTCTCTGAGCAGTATAGTTTTTTATGGGTAAGAATGCACCAGGAATCACGGGGCTCTAAAACCCAAAAGTCTTATTTTCGTATGAAAATTGCAAAATGGGTCGAAGAGGCACCACAGGGCACAAAAATTGGACCACTGGACACCATGGGCCTCAAAACTGAAAAGTGCTCCGAGTATTATGGTTTTTTTTTTTGCATAAGAATGCATCAGGGATCACGGGGAACCAAAACCCAAAAGTCTTATTTTCGCTCGAAAATTGCACAATTGGCTGAAAACGCACCACCGGAACCAAAATTGGACCACAGGGCACCACGGAACTCAAAGCTGAAAAGTTCTCTGAGCATTATAGTTTTTTTATGGATAAGAATGCACCAGGGATCACGGGGGACCAAAACCCAGAAGTCTTATTTTCGTACGAAAGTTGCCAAATGGGTTGGAAATGCACCACAGGGCATAAAAATTGGACCACTGGACATCACGGACCTCAAAACTGAAAAGTGCTCCAAGTATTATGGTTTTTCATGTATAAGAATGCACTAGGGATAACGGGGCACCAAAATCCAAAAGTCTTAATTTTGCACAAAATTTGCACAAATGGCCGAAAATGCGCCACTACCACCAAAATTGGACCACGGGGCACCACGGACCTCAAAACTGAAAAGTGCAATGAGCATTATAGTTTTTATGCATAACAATGCACCAGGGATCACGGGGCACCAAAACCCAAAGTGTTATTTTCGCACGAAATTTACACAATGGGCCGAAAATGCACCACGGGCACCAAAATTGGACCATGGGACATCTCAGACCTCAAAACTGAAAAGTGAACCAAGCATTATGGTTTTTTATGCATAAGAATGCACCAGGGACCACGGGGCACCAAAACCCATAAGTCTTATTTTCGCGCGAAATTGTACATTTGGCCGAAAATGCACCACAGGCACCAATATTGGGCAACGGGGCACCTCGGACCTCAAAACTGAAAGGTGCTCCAAGCATTATGGTTTTTAATGCATAAGAATGCACCAGGGATCATGGGGCACCTAAACCCAAAAGTCCTATTTTCGCATGAAAATTGCACAATGGGCCGAAAATGCACCACGAGTACCAAAATTGGACCACAGGGTACCTCGGACCTCAAAACTAAAAACTGCACACCACAGACCTCAAAACTGAAAAATGCTTTGAGCATTATGGTTTTTTATGTATATGAATGCATCAGGGATCACGGGGCACCAAAACCCAAAAGTCTTATTTTCGCACGAAAATTGCACAATGGGCAGAAAATGCACCACGGGCACCAAAATTGGACCACGGGGCAACACGAACCTCGAAACGGAAAAGTGCTTCGAGGAACATGGTTTTTTATGCATAAGAATGTACCAGGGTTCACGGGGCACCAAAACCAAAAAATCTTCTATTTACAAGAAAATTGCACCATGTGCTGAAAATGCACCACGAGCACCAAAATTTGACCACTGGACACCACGAACCTCAAAACTGAAAAGTGCTCTGAGCATTATGGTTTTTTATGTATAAGAATGCACCAGAGATCACGGGGCACCAAAACCCAAAAGTCTTATTTTCGCACGAAAATTGTAAGATGGGACGAAAATGCACCACGGGCACCAAAATTGGATCACAGGGCCCCTCGGACCTCAAAACTGAAAAGTGCTATGAGCATTATGGTTTTTTATGCATAAGAATGCAGCATGGATCACGGGCCACAAAATCCCGAAAGTCTTGTTTTTGTACAAAATTTGCAACATGTGCCGAAAATGCCCCACGGGCACCAAATTTTGAGCACTGGACACCACGAACCTCAAAACTGAAAAGTGCTATGAGCATTCTGGTTTTTTATGTATAAGAATGCACCAGGGATCACGGGGCACCAAAACCCAAAAGTCTTATTTTCGCACGAAAATTGCACAATTGGCCGAAAATGCACCACGGGCATCAAAATTGGACCATGGGGCACCTCGGACCTCAAAAATGAAAAGTGCTCCGAGCATTATGATCTTTTATGCAAAAGAATGCACCAGGTATCATGGGGCACCGAAACCCAAAAGTCATATTTTCGCACGAAAATTGCACAAATGGCTAAAAATGCACCACCGGCACCAAAATGGACCACGGGACACCACGGAACTCAACGCTGAAAAGTTCTCTGAGCAGTATAGTTTTTTATGGGTAAGAATGCACCAGGAATCACGGGGCTCTAAAACCCAAAAGTCTTATTTTCGTATGAAAATTGCAAAATGGGTCGAAGAGGCACCACAGGGCACAAAAATTGGACCACTGGACACCATGGGCCTCAAAACTGAAAAGTGCTCCGAGTATTATGGTTTTTTTTTTTGCATAAGAATGCATCAGGGATCACGGGGAACCAAAACCCAAAAGTCTTATTTTCGCTCGAAAATTGCACAATTGGCTGAAAACGCACCACCGGAACCAAAATTGGACCACAGGGCACCACGGAACTCAAAGCTGAAAAGTTCTCTGAGCATTATAGTTTTTTTATGGATAAGAATGCACCAGGGATCACGGGGGACCAAAACCCAGAAGTCTTATTTTCGTACGAAAGTTGCCAAATGGGTTGGAAATGCACCACAGGGCATAAAAATTGGACCACTGGACATCACGGACCTCAAAACTGAAAAGTGCTCCAAGTATTATGGTTTTTCATGTATAAGAATGCACTAGGGATAACGGGGCACCAAAATCCAAAAGTCTTAATTTTGCACAAAATTTGCACAAATGGCCGAAAATGCGCCACTACCACCAAAATTGGACCACGGGGCACCACGGACCTCAAAACTGAAAAGTGCAATGAGCATTATAGTTTTTATGCATAACAATGCACCAGGGATCACGGGGCACCAAAACCCAAAGTGTTATTTTCGCACGAAATTTACACAATGGGCCGAAAATGCACCACGGGCACCAAAATTGGACCATGGGACATCTCAGACCTCAAAACTGAAAAGTGAACCAAGCATTATGGTTTTTTATGCATAAGAATGCACCAGGGACCACGGGGCACCAAAACCCATAAGTCTTATTTTCGCGCGAAATTGTACATTTGGCCGAAAATGCACCACAGGCACCAATATTGGGCAACGGGGCACCTCGGACCTCAAAACTGAAAGGTGCTCCAAGCATTATGGTTTTTAATGCATAAGAATGCACCAGGGATCATGGGGCACCTAAACCCAAAAGTCCTATTTTCGCATGAAAATTGCACAATGGGCCGAAAATGCACCACGAGTACCAAAATTGGACCACAGGGTACCTCGGACCTCAAAACTAAAAACTGCACACCACAGACCTCAAAACTGAAAAATGCTTTGAGCATTATGGTTTTTTATGTATATGAATGCATCAGGGATCACGGGGCACCAAAACCCAAAAGTCTTATTTTCGCACGAAAATTGCACAATGGGCAGAAAATGCACCACGGGCACCAAAATTGGACCACGGGGCAACACGAACCTCGAAACGGAAAAGTGCTTCGAGGAACATGGTTTTTTATGCATAAGAATGTACCAGGGTTCACGGGGCACCAAAACCAAAAAATCTTCTATTTACAAGAAAATTGCACCATGTGCTGAAAATGCACCACGAGCACCAAAATTTGACCACTGGACACCACGAACCTCAAAACTGAAAAGTGCTCTGAGCATTATGGTTTTTTATGTATAAGAATGCACCAGAGATCACGGGGCACCAAAACCCAAAAGTCTTATTTTCGCACGAAAATTGTAAGATGGGACGAAAATGCACCACGGGCACCAAAATTGGATCACAGGGCCCCTCGGACCTCAAAACTGAAAAGTGCTATGAGCATTATGGTTTTTTATGCATAAGAATGCAGCATGGATCACGGGCCACAAAATCCCGAAAGTCTTGTTTTTGTACAAAATTTGCAACATGTGCCGAAAATGCCCCACGGGCACCAAATTTTGAGCACTGGACACCACGAACCTCAAAACTGAAAAGTGCTATGAGCATTCTGGTTTTTTATGTATAAGAATGCACCAGGGATCACGGGGCACCAAAACCCAAAAGTCTTATTTTCGCACGAAAATTGCACAATTGGCCGAAAATGCACCACGGGCATCAAAATTGGACCATGGGGCACCTCGGACCTCAAAAATGAAAAGTGCTCCGAGCATTATGATCTTTTATGCAAAAGAATGCACCAGGTATCATGGGGCACCGAAACCCAAAAGTCATATTTTCGCACGAAAATTGCACAAATGGCTAAAAATGCACCACCGGCACCAAAATGGACCACGGGACACCACGGAACTCAACGCTGAAAAGTTCTCTGAGCAGTATAGTTTTTTATGGGTAAGAATGCACCAGGAATCACGGGGCTCTAAAACCCAAAAGTCTTATTTTCGTATGAAAATTGCAAAATGGGTCGAAGAGGCACCACAGGGCACAAAAATTGGACCACTGGACACCATGGGCCTCAAAACTGAAAAGTGCTCCGAGTATTATGGTTTTTTTTTTTTGCATAAGAATGCATCAGGGATCACGGGGAACCAAAACCCAAAAGTCTTATTTTCGCTCGAAAATTGCACAATTGGCTGAAAACGCACCACCGGAACCAAAATTGGACCACAGGGCACCACGGAACTCAAAGCTGAAAAGTTCTCTGAGCATTATAGTTTTTTTATGGATAAGAATGCACCAGGGATCACGGGGGACCAAAACCCAGAAGTCTTATTTTCGTACGAAAGTTGCCAAATGGGTTGGAAATGCACCACAGGGCATAAAAATTGGACCACTGGACATCACGGACCTCAAAACTGAAAAGTGCTCCAAGTATTATGGTTTTTCATGTATAAGAATGCACTAGGGATAACGGGGCACCAAAATCCAAAAGTCTTATTTTCACACGAAAATAGCACAATGGGCCGAAAATGTACCACGGGCACCAAAATTGGACCACCAGGCAAGAGGGACCTCAAAACTGAAAAATGCTCCGAGCATTATGGTTTTTTATGCATAAGAATGCATCAGGGATCAACGGTCACCAAAATCCAAAAGACTTATTTTCGCATGAAAATTGCACAAATGGCCGAAAATGCACCACCGGCACCAAAATTGGACCACGGGGCACTACGGAACTCAAAACTGAAAAGTGCTATGAGCATTATAGTTTTTTTATGAATAAGAATGCACCAATGATCACGGGGCACCAAAACCCAAAAGTCTTATTTTCACAGGAAAATTGCACAATAGGACGAAAATGCACCACCAGCACTAAAATTGGACCACGGGGCTACACAGACCTCAAAAGTGAAAAGTGCTATGAGGATTATGATTTTTTATGCATAAGAATGCACCAGGGATCACATGGCACCAAAATCCAAAAGTCTTATTTTCGCACGAAAATTGCACAAATGGCCGAAAATGCACCACCAGCACCAAAATTGGACCACGGAGCACCACGAACCTCAAGACTATAAAGTGCTCTGAGCATGATGGTTTTTATGTATAATAAATCACCAGGGATCACGGGGCACCAAAACCCAAAAGTCTTATTTTCGCACGAAAATTTCACAAATGGCCGAAAATGCACCACAGGAAGCAAAATTTGACCACTGGACACCACGGACCTTAAAACTGAAAAGTGCTGCGAGCATTATGGTTTTTTATGCATAAGAATGCACCAGGGATCACGGGGCACCGAAACCCAAAAGTCTTATTTATGCACGAAAATTGCACAAGTGGCTGACAATGCACCACTGACACCAAAATTGGACCACGGAGCACCAAGGACCTCAAGACTGAAAAGTGTTTGAGCATTATGGTTTTTTATGCATAAGAATGCACCAGGTATCACGGGGCACCAAAACCCAAAGGTCTTATTTTCGTACGAAAATTGCACCATGGGAAGCAAAATTTGACCACTGGACACCACGGCCTCAAAACTGGAAAGTACTCCGTGCATTATGGTTTTTGATGTATAAATAATGCACTAGGGATCACGGGGCACCAAAACCAAAGAGTTTTATTTTCGCACGAAAATTGCACAATGGGAAGAAAATGCACCACAGGCACCAAAATTGGACCACGGGGCACCTCGGACCTCAAAACTGAAAAGTGCTTCGAGCATTATGGTTTTTTATGCATAAGAATGCACCAGGGATCACAGGGTACCAAAACCCAAAAGTCTTATTTTCGCACGAAAACTGGAAAAATGGCCGAAAATGCACCACAGGCACCAAAATTGGACCATGGAGCACCACAGACCTGAAAACTGAAAAGTGTTGCGAGCATTATTGTTTTTTATGCATAAGAATGCACCAGGGATCATGGGGCACCAAAACCCAAAAGTCTTCTTTTCGCACGAAAATTTCACAAATGGCCGAAAATGCACCACGGGAAGCAAAATTTGGCCACTTTACACCACGGACCTCAAAACTTAAAAGTGCTCTGAGCATTATGGTTTTTTATGCATAAGAATGCACCAGGGATCACGGGGCACCGAAACCCAAAAGTCTTATTTACGCACGAAAATTGCACAAATGGCCAACAATGCACCACCGACACCAAAATTGGACCACGGGTATCACGGAACTCAAAACTGAAAAGTGCTCCAAGCATCATGCATTTTTATGCATAAGAATTCCCCAAGGATCATAGGGCAGCAAAACCCAAAAGTTGCACCATGAGCTAAAAATGTACCATGGGGCACCAAAATTTGACCTCGGGGCATCAAACAACCTCAAAACTGAAAATTTCTCCGAGCATTACCATTTTTTATCCATCAGAATGCACCAGGGATCACGGGGTACCAAAACCCAAAAGTCTTATTTTCGCATGAAAATTGCGCAATGGGCCGAAAATGCACCACCGGCACCAAAATTGGACCACGGGGCACCACGGACCTCAAAACTGAAAATTGCTACGAGAATTATGGTTTTTTATGCATAAGAATGCAGCAGGGATCACGGGAAACCAAAACCCAAAAGTCTTATATTCGTAGAAAATTGCACAAATTGCCAAACATGCACCACCAGCACCAAAATTGGACCACGGAGCAGCACAGACCTCAAGACTAAAAAGTGTTCGAGCATTATGGTTTTTTATGCATAAGAATGCACCAGGTATCACGGGGCACCAAATTGCAAAGGTCTTATTTTTGCACGAAAATTGCTCCATGGGAAGCAAAATTTGACCACTAGACACCACGGACCTCAAAATTGGAAAGTACTCCATGCATTATGGTTTTTTATGTATAAAGAATGCACTAGGGATCACGGGGCACTAAAACCAAAGAGTCTTATTTTCGCACGAAAATTGCACAATGGGACGAAAATGCACCACGGGCACCAAAATTGGACCACGGGGTACCTCGGACCTCAAAACTGAAAAGTGCTCCAAGCATTATGGTTTTTTATGCATAAGAATGCACCAGGGATCACAGGGTACCAAAACCCAAAAGTCTTATATTCGCACGAAAATTGGACAAATGGTCGAAAATGCACCACCGGCACCAAAATTGGACCACAGACCTGAAAACTGAAAAGTGTTGCGAGCATTATGGTTTTTTATGCTTACGAATGCACCAGGGATCACGGGGGACCGAAACCCAAAAGTCTTATTTACGCACAAAAATTGCACAAATGGCCGACAATGCACCACCGACACCAAAATTGGACCACGGGGCACCACGGACCTCAAAACTGAAAAGTGCTCCAAGCATCATGCATTTTTATGCATAAGAATTCCCCAAGGATCATAGGGCAGCAAAATCCAAAAGTCTTATTTTGGCACGAAAGTTGCACCATGAGCTAAAAATGTACCATGGGGCACCAAAATTTGACCTCGGGCCACCACGGACCTCAAAGCTGAAAATTTCTCTGAGCATTACCATTTTTTATGCATCAGAATGCACCAGGGATCACGGGGCACCAAAACCAAAAAGTCTTATTTTCGCACGAAAATTGTGCAATGGGCCGAAAATGCACAACTGGCACTAAATTGGACCACGGGACACCTCGGACCTCACAACTGAAAAGTGCTCTGAGCATTATGGTTTTTTATGCATAAGAATGCACCAGGGATCACGGGGCACCGAAACCCAAAAGACTTATTTACGCACGAAAATTGCACAAATGGCCGACAATGCACCACCGACACCAAAATTGGACCACGGGGCACCACGGACCTCAAAACTGAAAAGTGCTCCAAGCATTATGCATTTTTATGCATAAGAATTCCCCAAGGATCATAGGGCAGCAAAACCCAAAAGTCTTATTTTGGCACGAAATTTGCACCATGAGCTAAAAATGTAACATGGGTCACCAAAATTTGACCTCGGGGCACCATGGACCTCAAAACTAAAAATTACTCCGAGCATTACCATTTTTTATGCATCAGAATGCACCAGGGATTACGGGGCACCAAAACCCAAAAGTCTTATTTTGGAACGAACATTGCACAATGTGCCGAAAATGCACCCCGGAAACCAAAACTGGACTACGGGACACCTCGGACCTCAAAACTGAAAAGTGCTCCAACAATTATGGTTTTTTATGGATAAGAATGCCCCAAGGATCACGGGGCACCGAAACACAAAAGTCTTATTTTGGCATGAAAATTGCACCATGGGCCAAAAATGCACGACGAGGCACCAAAATATGACCACTGGACACCACGGACCTCAAAACAGAAAGGTACTTCGAGCATTATGTTTTTTTATGCATAAGAATGCACCAGGGATCACGGGGCACCTAACCCCCAAAGTCTTATTTTCGCACGAAAATTGCCCAAATGGGCGAAAATGCACCACCGACACGAAAATTGGACCACGGGGCAACACGAACCTCAAAATTGAAAAGTGCTCCTAGCATTATGGTTTTTTATGCATAGGAATGCTCCAAGGATCACGGGGTACCAAAACCCAAAAGTCTTTTTTTTCGCACGAAAATTGCATAAATGGCTGAAAATACACCACCGGCACCAAAATTGGACCACGGGGCACCTCGGACCTCAAAATCGAAAAGTGCTCCGAGCATTATGGATTTTCATGCATAAGAATGCACCAGGGATCACGGGGCACCAAAACCCAAAAGTCTTATTTTCGCACGAAAATTGTACCATGTGCAGAAAATGCACCACGGGAAGCAAAATTTGACCACTGGACACTACGGACCTCAAAACTGAAAAGTGCTCCGAGCATTTTATTTTTTTATGTATAAGAGCATACCAAGGATCACGGGGCCCCAAATCCCAAAAGTCTTATTTTCGCACAAAAATTGCACAATGGGCCGAAAATGCACCACGAGCAGCAAAATATGACCACTGGACACCACAAACCTCAAAACCGAAAAGTGCTACGACCATTTGGTTTTTTATGCATAAGAATGAACCAAGAATCACGGGGCACCAAAACCCAAAATCTTATTTTCGCACGAAAATTGCACAAATGGCCAAAAATACACCACCAGCACGAAAATTGGACCAGCGGGCATCAAGGACCTCAAAACTGAAAAGTGCTCTGAGCATTATGGTTTTTTATGCATAAGAATGCTCCAGGGATCACTGGGTACGAAAACCCATAAGTCTTATTTTCGCAGAAAAGTTGCACAAATGGCCGAAAATACACCACTGAAACCAAAATTGGACCATGGGGAACCACAGACTTCAAAACTAAAAATGGCTTCGAGAATTATGGATTTTCATGCATAAGAATGCACCAGGGATCACGGGGCAGCAAAACCCAAAAGTCTTATTTTCGCACGAAAATTGCACCATGTGCCGAAAAAGCACCACGGGCAGCAAAATATGACCACCGGACACCACGAACCTCAAAACTGAAAAGTGCTCTGAGCATTATGGATTTTTATGCATAAGAATGCACCAGGGATCACGGGGCACCAAAACCCAAAAGTCTTATTTTCGCACGAAAATTACACAATGGGCCGAAAATGTACCACGGGCACCAAAATTGGACCACGGGGCACCACAGACCTCAAAACTGAAAAGTGCTCTGAGCATTATGGTTTTTTAATGCACCAAGGACAACGGGGCACCCAAACCCAAAAGTCTTATTTTCGCACGAAAATTTCACAATGGGGCGAAAAAGCACCACGGGCACAAAAATTGGACCACGGGGCACCACGGCCCTCAAAACTAAAAAGTGCTCCGAGCATTATGGCTTTTTATGCGTAAGAATCCACCAGGGATCACGAGGCACCAAAACCCAAAATTCTTATTTTCGCACGAAAATTGCACAACGGGCAGAAAATGCACCACGGGCACCACAATTGGACCACGGGGCACGTTGGACCTCAAAACGGAAAAGTGCTCCGAGCATTATGGATTGTTATGCATAAGGATGCACCAGGGATCATGGGGCACCAAATCCTAAAAGTCTTATTTTGGCACAAAATTTGCACCATGCGCCGAAAATTCACCACGGGCACCTAAATTGGACCAAGGGGCACGATGGACCTCCAAAAGTCATATTTAGCACGAAAATTCTATCATGTGCCGAAATTGCACCACGGGCACAAAAATTTTAGCACTAGACACCACGGACCTCAAAACTGAAAAGTGCTCCAAGAATTATGGTTTTTTATGTATAAGAATGCATTAGGGATCACGGGGCCCCAAAACCCAAAAGTCTTTTTGTTGCACGAAAATTGCACAATGGGCCAAAGACGCACGACGGGCACCAAAATTGAACCACGGGGCACCACTAATCTTAAAACTGAAAATTGCTCCGAGCATTATGGATTTTTATGTTTAAGAATTCACTAGGGATCATGGGGCACCAAAACCCAAAAGTCTTTTCTGCACAAAAATGCACCACTGGCACCAAAATTGGACCATAGGGGACCACGGACCTCAAAACATAAAAGTGCTACTAGTATTACGGTCTTCTATGCATAAGAATGCACCAGAGATCATGGGGCACAAAAACCCAAAAGTCATTTTTTCGAACGAAAATTGCATAAATAGCTGAAAATGCACCATCGGCACCAAAATTGGACCACGAGATGCACGGACCTCAAAACTGTAAAGTGCTCCAAGCATTATCGTTTTTTATGCATAAGAATGCACCAGGGATCACGGGGCACCAAAACCCAAAAGTCTTATTTTCGCACGAAAATTGCACAATGGGCCGAAAATGAACCACGAGCACCAAAATTGGACCACGGGGCACCACGGACTTCAAAACTGAAAAGTGCTCCGAGCATTATGGATTTTTATGCATATGGATGCCCCAGGGATCATGGGGCACCAAAACCCAAAAGTCTTATTTTGGCACGAAAATTGCACCATAGGCCAAAAATGCACCACGGGGCACCAAAATTGGACCACTGGACACCACGGACCTAAAAATTGAAAAGTGCTTCGAGCATTATGGTTTTTTATGAATAAGAATGCACCAGGGATCACGTGGCACCAAAACCCAAAAGTCTTATTTTGGCACGAAAATTGCACCAGTGTCGACAATGCACCACGAGGTCCAAAATTGGACCACGGGGCACCACAGACCTCAATACTGAAAAGTTCTCCGAGCATTATGGTCTTTTATGGATAAGGATGAACCAAGGATCACAGTGCACCCAAAACCAAAAGTCTTATGTTGGCACGAAAATTTCTCCATGTGCCAAAAAGGCACCACGGGAACCAAGATTGGACCACGGGGCAACACGGACCTCATACCTAAAAAGGGCTTCGAGCATTATGGTTTCTTTATGCATAAGGATGCCCCAAGGATCATGGGGTACCAAAACCCAAAAGTTTTATTTTGGCACAAAAATTGCATGATGGGCCAAAAATGCACCACGGCACCAAAATTGGACCACGAGGCACCACGGACCTCAAAACTAAAAGGTGCTCCGAGCATTATGGTTTTTTATGCATAAGGATGCACCAAGGATCACGGGGGACCAAAATCTAGAAGTCTTATTTTGGCACGAAAAATGAACAATGGGCAGAAAATGCACCACGGGCACCAAAATTGGACCACGGGGCACCACAGACCTCAAAACTGAAAAGTGCTCCGAGCACTATGGTGTTTTATGTATAAGAATGCACCAAGGATCACGCGGTACTAAAACCTAAAAGTCTTATTTTGGCACGAAAATTGGACCACGGGCCGAAAATCCACCACGGGCACAAAAGTTGGACCACGGACCTCAAACCTGAAAAGTGCTCCGAGCATTACGGTTTTTTTATGCATAAGAATGCACTAGGGATCACGGGGCACCAAAACCCAAAAGTCTTATTTTGCGCACGAAAATTGCGCAAATGGCCGAAAATGCACCACTGGCACCAAAATTGAACCACGTGGCACCACAGACCTCAAAACTGAAAGTGCTCCGAGCATTATGGTTTTTTATGCATAAGAATGCACCAAGGATCACGGGGCACCAAAACCCAAAAGTCTTATTTTCGCAAGGAAAATGTACAACGGGCACCAAAATTGGACCATGGGGCACCTCGGACCTCAAACCTGAAAAGTTCTCCGAGCATTATGGTTTTTTATTGATTAGAATGCACCAGGACTCACGGGGTACTAAAACCAAAAAGTCTTATTTTCATACGAAAGTTGCACAAATAGCCGAAATTGCACCACCGGCACCAAAATTGGACCACGGGACACCACAGATCTCAAAACTGAAAAGTTCTCCAAGTATTTTGGTTTTTAATGCATAAGAATGCCCCAAGGATGCCAGGGCACTAAAGCCCAAAAGTCTTATTTTGGGACGAATTGCACCATGGGCAAAATATGCACCACAGGGCACCAAAATTGGACCACTGGATACCACGGACCCCAAAACTGAAAACTACTCCAAGCATTACGGTTTTTCATGTATAAGAATGCACCAGGGATCATGGGGCACCAAAACCCAAAAGTCTTATTTTCGCACAAAAATTGCACAATGGGCCGAAAATGCACCACGGGCACCAAAATTGGACCACGGGGCACCATGGACCTCAAAACACAAACGTGCTCCCAGTATTATGGTTTTTTATGCATAAGAATGCACCAGGGATCACGGGGCACCAAAACCCAAAAGTCTTGTTTTCTTACGAAAATTTCACAAATGGCCGAAAATGCACGACTGGCACCAAAATTGGACCATGGGCACCACGGACCTCAAAACTAAAAAGTGCTCCAAGCATTATGGTTTTTTATGCATAAGAATGCCCTAGGGATCATGGGGCACCAAAACCCAAAAGTCTTATTTTCGCACGAAAATTGCACAATGGGTCGAAAATGCACCATGGGGCACCACGGACCTTAAAACTGAAAAGTGCTCCGACGATTATGGATTTTTATTCATAAGGATTCCCCAGGGATCATGGGGCACCAAAACCCAAAAGTCTTATTTTGGCACGAAAATTGCACAAATGGCTGAAAATGCAACCCCAGCACCAAAATTGGACCACGGGGCACCACGAACCTCAAAACTAAAAAGTGTTCTGAGCATTATGGTTTTTTATGCATAAGAATGCACCAAGGATCATGGGGCACCAAAACCCAAAAGTCTAATTTTCGAACGAAAATTTCACAAATGGCCGAAAATGCACGACCGGCACCAAATTTGGACCACGGGGCACCACGGATCTCAAAACTAAAAAGTGCTCCTAGGATTATGTTTTTTATGCATCAGAATGCACCAGGGATCACGAACACTAGAACCCAAAAGTCTTATTTTCGCACGAAAACTGCACAAATGGTCGAAAATGCACCACAAACACCAAAATTGGACCACAGGACACCACGAACCTTAAAATTGAAAAGTATTCAGAGCATTATGGGTTTTTATGCATAACAATGCACCAGGGATCACGGGGCACCAAAACCGTAAAGTCTTATTTTCGCACAAAAATTGCACAATAGGCCGAAAATGCACCACGGGCACAAAACTTGGACCACGGGGCACCTCGGACCTCAATACTTAAAAGTGCTCCGAGCATTTTGGTTTTTTATGCATAAGAATGCACCAGGGATCATGGAGCACAAAAAGTCTTATTTTCGACCGAAAACTACACAAATGGCCGGCAATGCAGCAAAGGTACCAAAATTGCACCATGGGGCACCACGAGCCTCAAAACTGAAAAGTGTTCCGAGCATTATGGTTTTTTATGCATAAGAAAGCACCAGGGATCACGGGGCACAAAAATCGAAAAGTCTTTTATTTCGAATGAAAATTGCACAATGTGCCGAAAATGCACCACGGGCACAAAAATTGGACCACGGGGCACCACGAACCTCGATACTGAAAAGTGTTCCGAGCATTATGGTTTTTTATGCATAAGAATGCACCAAGGATCACGAGGCACCAAAACCCAAAAGTCTTACTTTCGCACGAAAATTGGACAATGGGCCGAAAATGTACCACGGGCACAAAAATTAGACCACGGAGCACCTCGGACCTGAAAACCGAAAAGTGCTCCGAGCATTAAGGTTTTTTATGCATAAGAATGCATCACGGATCACAGGACACTAGAACCCAAAAGTCTTATTTTCGCACGAAAACTGCACAAATGGTCGAAAATGCACCACAAACACCAAAATTGGACCACAGGACACCACGAACCTTAAAATTGAAAAGTATTCAGAGCATTATGGGTTTTTATGCATAACAATGCACCAGGGATCACGGGGCACCAAAACCGTAAAGTCTTATTTTCGCACAAAAATTGCACAATAGGCCGAAAATGCACCACGGGCACAAAACTTGGACCACGGGGCACCTCGGACCTCAATACTTAAAAGTGCTCCGAGCATTTTGGTTTTTTATGCATAAGAATGCACCAGGGATCACGGAGCACCAAAAGTCTTATTTTTGACCGAAAACTACACAAATGGCCGGCAATGCAGCAAAGGTACCAAAATTGCACCATGGGGCACCACGAACCTCAAGATTGAAAAGTGTTCCGAGCATTATGATTTTTTTTATGCATAAGAATGCAGCAAGGATCAAGGGGCAAAAAAACCCAAAAGTCTTATTTTCGCACGAAAATTGAACAATGGACCGAAAATGCACCACAGGCACCAATGTTGCATCACGGGGCACCTCGGACCTCAAAACAGAAAAGTGCTATGAGCATTATGGTTTTTTATGCATAAGAATGCACCAGGGTTCACAGGACACCAAAACCCAAAAGTCTTATTTTCGGGCGAAGATTGCACAATGGGCCGAAAATGCACCACGGGCCAAAAATTGGATCACGGGGCACCTTGGAGCTCAAAACTTAAAAGTGCTCCAAGCATTATGGTTTTTTATGCATAAGAATGCACCAGGGATCACGGGGCACCAAAACACAAAAGTCTTATTTTCGCACGAAAATTTCACAAATGGCCGAAAATGCCCCACAGGCACCAAAATTGGACCACGGGGCACTACGGACCTCAAAACTGAAAAGTACTCCAAGCATTATGGTTTTTTCTGCATAAGAACGCACCAGGGATCACGGGGCACCAAAACCCAAATGTCTTATTTTCGCACGAAAATTGCACAAATGGCCAAAAATGCACCCCCGACACCAAAATTGGACAACGGGGCACAACGAACCTCAAGACTGGAAAGTGTTTCGAGCATTACGGTTTTTTATGCATAACAATCCACCAAGGATCATGGGGCACCAAAACCCAAAAGTCTTATTTTGCACAAAAATTACACAAAGCCGAAAATGCACCACCGGCACCAAAATTGGACCACGGGGTAACACGGACCTCAAAACTAAAAAGTGCTCAAAGTATTATGCTTTTTCATGCATAAGAATGCACCAGGGATCACGGGGCACCAAAACGCAAAACTCTTATTCTCAAACGAAGACTGCATAATAGGCCCAAAATGCACCACGGGCACCAAAATTGCCCCACGGGGCACCTAGGAGCTCAAAACTTAATAGTGCTCCAAGCATTATGGTTTTTTACGCAAAAGAATCCACTAGGGATCATGGGGCACGAAAACCCAAAAGTCTTATTTTCGCAACGAAAATTTCACAAATGGCCGAAAATGCACCACCGGCACCAAAATTGTACCACGGGGCAACACGGACCTCAAACCTGAAAAGTGCTCCGAGCATTATGGTTTTTTATCATAAGAATGCACCAGGGATCACGGGGCAATAAAATCCAAAAGTCTTATTTTGGCGCGAAAATTGCACAATGGGCCGAAAATGCACCACGGGCACAAAAGTTAGACCACGGAGCACCTCGGACCTGAAAACTGAAAAGTGCGTTGAGTATTAAGATTTTTTATGCATAAGAATGCACCAGGGATCACAGGGCACCAAAACCCAAAAGTCTTATTTTCGCCCGAAAAATGCACAAATGGCCGAAAATGCACCCCTGGCTCCAAAATTGGACCACGAGGCACCACGAACCTCAAGACTGATAAGTGTTCCGAGCAATATGATTTTTTATGCATAAGAATGCACCAAGGATCACGGGGCACCAAAACCCGAAAGTCTTATCTTCGCACGAAAATTGAACAAATGGCCGAAAATGCACCACCGGCACCAAAGTTAGACCACAGGGCACCACAAACTTCAAGACTGAACAGTGTTCCGTGCATTCTGGGTTTTTATGCATAAGAATGCACCAAGGATCATGGGGCACCAAAACCCATAAGTCTTATTTTCGCACGAAAATTGCACAAATGGCCGAAAATGCACCACGGGCACCACAGTCCTCAAAATTGAAAAGTGTTTCGAGCATTATGGTTTTTTATGCATAAGAATGCACAAGGGATCACGAGGCACTAAAAGCCAAAAGTCTTATTTTTGCACGAAAATTGCACAATGGGCCGAAAATGCATCACGGGCACAAAAATTAGACCACGGGGCACCTCGGACCTGAACACTGAAAAGTGCTCCGAGCATTTAGGTTTTTTATGCAAAAGAATGCATCAGGGATTACGGGACACCAAATCCCATAAGTCTTATTTTCGCATGAAAAATGCACAAATGTCCGAAAATGTACCCCGGGTACCAAAATTGGACCATGGGGCACCACGAACCTCAAGACTGAAAAGTGTTTCGAGCAGTATGGTTTTTTTATGCATAAGAGTGCACCAAGGATCAAGGGGCAAAAAAACCCAAAAGTCTTATTTTCGCACGAATATTGAAGAATGGACCGAAAATGCACCACGGGCAGCAAAATTGGATCACGAGGCACTTCGAACCTCAAAACAGAAAAGTGCTCCAAACATTATGGTTTTTTATGCATAAGAATGCACCAGGGACCACAGGGCACCAAAACACAAAAGTCTTATTTTCGCACGAAAATTTCACAAATGGCCGAAAATGCCCCACAGGCACCAAAATTGGACCACGGGGCACTACGGACCTGAAAACTGAAAAGTGCTCCAAGCATTATGGTTTTTTCTGCATAAGAATGCACCAGGGATCACGGGGCACCAAAACCCAAATGTCTTTTTTTTTGCACGAAAATTGGACAAATGGCCGAAAATGACCCCCGACACCAAAATTGGACAACCGGGCATGACGAACCTCAAGACTGGAAAGTGTTCCGAGCATTATGGTTTTTTATGCATAAGAATCCACCAATGATCATAGGGCACCAAAACCCAAAAGTCTTATTCTCGCACGAAGATTGCACAATGGTCCCAAAATGCACCACGGGCACCAAAATGCACCACGGGCACCAAAATTGGACCACGGGGCACCTGGGAGCTCAAAACTTAAAAGTTCTCCAAGCATTATGGTTTTTTATGCATAAGAATGCACCAGGGATCACAGGGCAACAAAACCCAAAAGTCTTATTTTTGCAACAAAAATTTCACAATTGGCTGAAAATGCACCACCGGCACCAATATTGTACAACGGGGCAACACGGACCTCAAAACTGAAAAGTGCTTCGAGAATTATGGTTTTTTATCATAAGAATGCACCAGGGATCATAGGGCAATAAAATCCAAAAGTCTTATTTTCGCACGAAAATTGCAGAATGGGACGAAAATGCACCACGGGCACCAAAATTAGACCACGGAGCACCTCGGACCTGAAAACTTAAAAGTGCTCTAAGCATTAAGATTTTTTACGCATCAGAATGCATCAGGGATCACGGGGAACCAAAACCCAAAAGTCTTATTTTCGCCCAAAAAATGCACAAATGGCCGAAAATGCACCCCTGACACCAAAATTGGACCACGAGGCCCCACGAACCTCAAGACTGAAAAGTCTTCCAAGCATTATAGTTTTTTATGCATAAGAATGCACCAAGGATCACGGGGCACCAAAACCCAAAATTCTTATTTTCGCACGAAAATTGTACAAATGGCCAAAAATGCACCACCGACACCAAAATTAGACCATGGTGCACCACAAACTTCAAGACTGAAAAGTGTTCTGTGCATTCTATTTTTTTATGCATAAGAATGCACCAAGGTTCATGGGGCACCAAAACCCAAAAGTTTTATTTTCGCATGAAAATTGAACAAATGGCCGAAAATGCACCACCGGCACCAAAAATGGACCACGGGGCACCACATTCGTCAAAATTGAAAAGTGTTTCGAGCATTATTGTTTTTTATGCATAAGAATGCACCAGGGGTCTCGGGGCACTAAAACCCAAAAGTCTTATTTTTGCACGAAAATTGCACAATGGGCCAAAAATGCACCACGGGCACAAAAATTAGACCACGGGGCACCTCGGACCTGAAAACTGAAAAGTGCTCCGAGCATTAAGGTTTTTTATGCATAAGAATGCATCAGGATCAAGGGGTAAAAAAACCAAAACTCTTATTTTCGCACGAAAATTTAACAATGGACCGAAAATGCACCACAGGCACCAAAATTGGATCACGGGCACCTCAGACCTCAAAACAGAAAAGTGCTATGAGCATTATGGTATTCATAAGAATGCCCCAGGGTTCACAGGGCACCAAAACCGAAAAGTCTTATTTTCGGGCGAAGATTAAATAATGGGCTGAAAATGCACCACGGGCACCAAAATTGGATCACGGGGCACCTGGGACATCAAAACTTAAAAGTGCTCCAAGCATTATGGTTTCTTATGCATAAGAATGCGCCAGGGATTACGGGACACCAACACCCAAAAGTCTTATTTTCACACGAAAATTGCACAAATGGTTGAAAATGCATTACCGGCACCAAAATTGTACCACGGGGCTCCATGGACCTCAAAACTGAAAAGTGTTCCGTGCATCATGGTTTTTTATGCATAAGAATGCACCAGGGATCACGGGGAACCAAAACCCAAAAGTCCCATTTTCGCATGAAAATTGCACAATGGGCCGAAAATGCATCACGGGCACCAAAATTGGACCACGGGGCACCTCGGACCTCAAAACTGAAAAGTGCTCCAAGCATTATGATTTTTTATGCATAAGAAACCACCAGGGATCACGGGGCACCAAAACCCAAAAGTCTTATTTTGGCATGAAAATTGCACAAATGGCCGAAAATGCACCACCGGCACAAAAATTGGACCACGCGGCACCACGGATCGCAAAACTGAAAAGTGTTCCGAGTATTATGGTTTTTTATGCATAAGAATGCACCAGGGATCACGGGGCACCAACACCCAAAAGTCTTATTTTCGCATGAAAATTGCACAATATGGCGAAAATGCTCCACAGGCACCAAAATTGGACCACGGGGCACCTCGGACCTCAATACTTAAAAGTGGTCAGAGCATTATGGTTTTTTATGCATAAGAATGCACCAGGGATCACGGGACACCAAAACCCATAAGTCTTATTTTCATTAGCAAATTGCACAATGGGCCGAAAATGCACCACGGGCACAAAAATTGGACCACGAGGCATGTCGGACCTCAATACTTAAAATTGATCCTAGCATTATGGTTTTTTATGCATAAGATTGCACCAGGGATGACGGGGCACCAAATGCTAAAAGTCATATTTTCGCACGAAAATTGCACAATGGGCCAAAAATGCACCATGGATACCAAAATTAGACAACGGGGCACCACAGAGCTCAAAACTGAAAAGTGTTCCAAGCATTATGGTTTTTTATGCATAAGAATGCAACAGGTTTCACGGGGCACCAAAACCAAAAAGTCTTATTTTCACAAGAAAATTTCACAAATGGCCGAAAATGCACCACCGACACCAAATTTTGACCACGAGGCACCATGGATGTCAAAACTGAAAAGTGCTCTAGGTATTATGGTTTTTTATGCATAAGAATGCACCAGGGATCACGGGACACCAAAACCCATAAGTCTTATTTTCATTAGCAAATTGCACAATGGGCCGAAAATGCACCACGGGCACAAAAATTGGACCACGAGGCATGTCGGACCTCAATACTTAAAATTGATCCTAGCATTATGGTTTTTTATGCATAAGATTGCACCAGGGATGACGGGGCACCAAATGCTAAAAGTCATATTTTCGCACGAAAATTGCACAATGGGCCAAAAATGCACCATGGATACCAAAATTGGACCACGGGGCACCACAGAGCTCAAAACTGAAAAGTGTTCCAAGCATTATGGTTTTTTATGCATAAGAATGCAACAGGTTTCACGGGGCACCAAAACCAAAAAGTCTTATTTTCACAAGAAAATTTCACAAATGGCCGAAAATGCACCACCGACACCAAATTTTGACCACGAGGCACCATGGATGTCAAAACTGAAAAGTGCTCTAGGTATTATGGTTTTTTATGCATAAGAATGCACCAGGGATCACGGGACACCAAAACCCATAAGTCTTATTTTCATTAGCAAATTGCACAATGGGCCGAAAATGCACCACGGGCACAAAAATTGGACCACGAGGCATGTCGGACCTCAATACTTAAAATTGATCCTAGCATTATGGTTTTTTATGCATAAGATTGCACCAGGGATGACGGGGCACCAAATGCTAAAAGTCATATTTTCGCACGAAAATTGCACAATGGGCCAAAAATGCACCATGGATACCAAAATTGGACCACGGGGCACCACAGAGCTCAAAACTGAAAAGTGTTCCAAGCATTATGGTTTTTTATGCATAAGAATGCAACAGGTTTCACGGGGCACCAAAACCAAAAAGTCTTATTTTCACAAGAAAATTTCACAAATGGCCGAAAATGCACCACCGGCACCAAATTTTGACCACGAGGCACCATGGATGTCAAAACTGAAAAGTGCTCTAGGTATTATGGTTTTTTATGCATAAGAATGCACCAGGGATCACGGGGCACCAAAACCCAAAAGTCTTATTTTCGTATGAAAATTGCATAAATGGCCGAAAATGCACCACCGGCACCAAAATTGGACCACGGGGCACCAAAGACCTCAAAATTGAAAAGTGTTGCAAACATTATGATTTTTTATGCGTAAGAATGCGCCAGGGATCACGGGGCACCAAAAACCAAAAGTCTTATTTTTGCACGATTATTGCACAATGTGTCGAAAATGAACCACGAGCACCGAAATATGACCACGGGGCACCACGAACCACAAGATTGAAAAGTGTTCCGAGCATTATGGTTTTTTATGCATAAGAATGCACCAAGAATCACGGGGCACCAAAACCCAAATGTCTTATTTTGGCATGAAAATTGCACAATGGGCCGAAAATGCGCAACATGCACCAAAATTGGATGACGGGGCACGACGGACCTCAAAACTAAAAAATGCTCCAAGCATTATGGTTTTTTATGCCTAAGAATGCACCAGGGATCACGGGGCACCAAAACCCAAAAGTCTTATTTTCGCACGAAAATTGCACAATGGACCGAAAATGCACCACAGGCACAAAAATTAGACCACGGGGCACCTCGGACCTCAAAACTTAAAAGTGTTCCAACCATTATTGATTTTTATCCATAAGAATTCACCAGGAATCACGGGGCACCAAAACCTAAAAGTCTTATTTTCGCACGAAAATTGCACAATGGGCCGAAAATGCATCACGGGCACCAAAATTGGACCACGGGACACCTCGGACCTCAAAACTGAAAAGCTCTATGAGCATTATGGTTTTTAATGCATAAGAATGCACCAGGGTTCATAGGGCACAAAAACCCAAAAGTCTTATTTTGGCACGAAAATTTGACAAATTGCTAAAAATGCACCACGGGAACCAAAATTGGACCACGGGGCACCGTGGACCTCAAAACTGAAAAGTGCTCCAACTATTATGGTTTTTTATGTATAAGAATGTACTAGCGATCACAGGGCACCAAAACCCAAAAGTCTTATTTTCGCAAGAAAATTTCACAAATGGCCGAAAATGCATTATCGGCACCAAAATTGGTCCACTGGGCACCACAGACCTCAAAACTGAAAAGTGTTTCGACCATTATCGTTTTTTATGCATAAGAATGCCCTCGGGATCACGGGGCACCAAAACCCAAAAGACTTATTTTCGCATGAAAATTGCACAATGGACCGAAAATGCACCACAGGCGCCAAAATTGGACCACGAGGCACGACAGACCTCAAAACTAAAAAATTCTCTAAGCATTATGGTTTTTTGTGCATAAGAATGCACTAGGGATCACGGGGCACCAAAACCCAAAAGTCTTATTTTCGCACGAAAATTGCACAAATGGCCGAAAATGCATCACTGACACCAAAATTGGTCCACGGGGCACCACGGAACTCAAAACTTAAAAGTTCTCCAAGCATTATGGTTTTTTATGCATTAGAATGCACCAAGGATCACGGGGAACAAAAACCTAAAAGTCTTATTTTCGCACGAAAATTTCTCAAATGGCCGAAAATGCACCACGGGCACCACGGACCTCAAAACTGAAAAGTGTTCCTAGCATTATGGTTTTTTATGAATAAGAATGCACCAGGGATCACGAGGCACCAAAATCCAAAAGTCTTATTTTTGCACAAAAATTGTACAATGGGCTGACAATTCATTACCGGCACCAAAATTGGACCATGGGGCACCACAGACCTCAAAACTGAAAAGTGTTCCAAGCAATGTGGCATTTTATGGATAAAATGCACTGGAAATGACGGGGCACCAATACCCAAAAGTCCTATTTTCGCCCGAAAATTGCACAATTGGCCGAAAATGCACCACGGGCACCAAAATTGGACCATGGGGCTCCACGAACCTCAAAACTGTAAAGTGATTCAAGCATTATGGTTTTCTATGCATAAGAATGCACCAAGGATCACGGGGCACCAAAACACAAAAGTCTTATTTTCGCACGAAACTTACACAAAAGGGTCGAGAATCACCACGGGCACCAAAATTGAACCACGGGGTACCTCGGACCTCAATACATAAAAGTGGTCCGAGCATTATGGCTTTTTATGCATAAGAATGCACCAGGGAAACGGGGCATCAAATACCAAAAGTCTTATTTTCGCACGAAAATTGTACAATGGGCCGAAAATGCACCATCGGCACCAAAATTGGAACACGGGGCACCACGGACCTCAAAACTGAAAAGTGTTATGAGCATTATGGTTTTTTATGCATAAGAATGCAGCAGGGATCACGAGGCACCGAAACCCAAAAGTCTTATTTTCGCACGAAAATTACACAATGGGCCGAAAATGCACCACGAGCACCAAAATTGGACCACGGGGCATCTCGGACCTCAAAACTTAAAAGTTCTCCCAGCATCATGGTTTTTTATGAATAAGAATGCACCATTGATCATGTGGCACCAAAAGCTAAAAGTCTTATTTTCGCACGAAAATTTCACAAATGGCAGAGAATGCACCACCGGCACCAAAATTGGACCACGGGACACCATGGACCTCAGAACTAAAAAGTGCTTCAAGCATTATGGTTTTTAATGCATAAGAATGCACCAGGGATCACGCGGCACCAAAACCCAAAAGTCCTATTTTCGCACAAAAATTTCACATATTGTTTTTTATGCATAAGAATGCACAAGAGATCATGGGGCACCAAAACCCAAAAGTCTTATTTTCGCACGAAAATTCCACAAATGGCCGAAAATGTACCACGAGCACCAAAATTGGACCACGGGGCACCTCGGACCTCAAAACTGAAAAGTGCTCTGGGCATTATGATTTTTTATGGTTACGAATGCACTATGGATCACGGGGAACCAACACTCAAAAGTCTTTTTTTCGCAATAAATTGCACAATGGGCCGAAAATGCAACACGGGCACCAAACTTCGTCCACAGGGCACCTCGAACCTCAAAACTGAAAAGTTTTCTGAGCATTGTGGTTTTTTACGGATAAGAATGCACCAGGGCTCAAGGGAACCAAAACCCAAATGTCTTATTTTCGCATGAAAATTGGATAAATGGATGAAAATGTACCACGGGAACAAAAATTCGATCACCAGGAACCTCGGACGTCAAAACTTAAAAGTGCTCATAGCATTATGGTTTTTTATGCATTAGAATGCACCAGGGATCGCGGGGCACCAACACCCAAAAGTCTTATTTTCGCACGAAGATTGCACAATGTGCCGACAATGTACCACCGGTACCAAAATTGGACCACGGGGCACCTCGGACCTCAAAACTGAAAAGTGCTCCTAGCATTGCGGATTTTATGCATAAGAATGCACCATGGTTCATGGGGCACCAAAATCCGAAAGTCTTATTTTCGCACGAAAATTGCACAAATGGCCGAAAATGCACCATCAGCACCAAAATTGGATCACGGGGCACCTTGGACCTCAAAACTAAAAGGTTCTCCAAGCATTATGGTTTTTAATGCATAAGAATGCACCAGGGATCAAGGGGCACCAAAACCCAAAAGTCTTTTTTTCGTACGAAAATTGCACAATGGGCCGAAAATGCACCACGGGCACCAATATTGGACAACGGGGCACCTCGGACCTCAAAACTAAAAGTCCTCCGAGCATTATGGTTTTTTTTGGATAAGAATGCACCCGGGATGACGGGGAACCAAAACCCAAAAGTCTTATTTTCGCACGAAAATTGCACAATGGGCGGAAAATGCACCACGGGCACCAATATTGGACCACGGGGCACCTCGGACCTCAAAATTGAAAGTCATCCAAGCATTATGGTTTTTTATGGATAAGAATGCACCAGGGATGACGGGGAACCAAAACCCAAAAGACTTATTTTCGCACGAAAATTGCAGAAAAGGCCGAAAATGCACCACTGACACCAAAATTGGACCACGGGGTACGACGGACCTCAAAACTGAAGAGTGCTCCAAGCATGATGGTTTTTTATGCATAAGAATGCAGCATGGATCACGGGGCACCAAAATCCAATAGTCTTAGTTTCGCACAAAAATTGAACAAATGGCCAAAAATGCACCACTGGCATCAAAATTGGACCACGGGGCACCTCGGACCTCAAATCTGAAAAGTCCTCCGAGCATTATGATTTTTTATGGATAAGAATGCACCAGGGATCACGGGGAACCAAAACCCAAAAGTCTTATTTTCGTACGAAAATTGCACAATGGGCGGAAAATGCACCACGGGCACCAATATTGGAGCACGGCGCACCTCGGACCTCAAAACTGAAAGTTCTCCGAGAATTATGGTTTTTTATGGATAAGAATGCACCATGGATCACGGGGAACCAAAACCCAAAAGTATTATTTTCGTACGAAAATTGCACAAATGGCCGAAAATGCACCATCGGCACCAAAATTGGACCACGGGGCACCTCGGACCTCAAAACTGAAAAGTACTTTGAGCATTGTTCTTTTTTATGCAGAAGAATGCACCAGGAATAACGGGGCACCAAAACCCAAAAGTCTTATTTTCGCACGAAAATTGCACAATGGGCAGAAAATGCACCACGGGCACCAAAATTGGACCACGGGGCACCTCGGACCTCAAAACTGAAAAGTGCTCCAAGCATTATGGTTTTTTATGCATAAGAATGCACTAGGGATCATGGAGCGCCAAAACCCAAAAGTCTTATTTTCGCACAAAATTTCCACAAATGGCCGAAAATGTACCAGGAGCACCAAAATTGGACCACGGGGAACCTCGGACCTCAAAACTGAAAAGTGCTCCGAGCATTATGGTTTTTTATGCATTAGAATGCACCAGCGATCACGGGGCACCAAAACCCAAAAGTCTTATTTTCGCATGAAAATTGGACAAATGGCCGAAAATGCACCACCGACAACAAAATTGAACCACGGGGTACGACGGACCTCAAAACTGAAAAGTGCTCCGAGCATGATGATTTTTTATGCACAAGAATGCAGCATGGATCACGGGACACCAAAATCCAAGAGTCTTAGTTTCGCACAAAAATTGAACAAATGGCCGAAACTGCACCACCGGCACCAAAATTGGATTACGGGGTACCTCGGACCTCAAAACTGAAAAGTCCTCCGAGCATTATGATTTTTTATGGATATGAATGCACCAGGGATCACGGGGAACCAAAACCCAAAAGTCTTATTTTCGCACGAAAATTGTACAAATGGTTGAAAATGCACCACCGGCACCAAAATTGGACCACGGGGCACCACGGACCTCAAAACTGAAAAGGGTTCCGAGCTTTATGGTTTTGAATGCAGAAGAATGCACCAGGGATCACGTGGCACCAAAAACCAATAGTCTTATTTTCACACGAAAGTTTCACAAATCGCCGAAAATGCACCACGGGGACCAAAATTTGACCACGGCGTACCTCGGACCTCAAAACTGGAAAGTTCTCCGAGCATTATGATTTTTAATGCATAAGAATGCACCAGGGATCACGGGGCACAAAAACCCAAAAGTCTTATTTTCGCACGAAAATTGCACAAATGGCCGAAATGCACCGCCGGCACCAAAATTGGACCACGGGGCACCACGGACCTCAAAACTGAAAATTGCTCCAAGCATTATGGTTTTTTACGCATAAGAATGCACCTGGGATCAAGGGGCACCAAAACCCAAAAGACTTATTTTCGCACGAAAATTGCACAATGGGCCGAAAATGCAAAATAAACACGAAAATTGGACCACGGGGCACCACGAACATCAAAACTGAAAAAGAGTTCCGAGCATTATAATTTTTTTTGCGTAAGAGCGCACCAGGGATCACGGGGCACCAAAATCCAAAAGTCTTATTTTCGCACGAAAATTTCACAATTGGCCGAATATGCACCATCGGCACCAAAATCGGACCACGGGGCACCACAGACCTCAAAATCAAAAGTGCTCCAAGAATTATGGTTTTTTATGCATAAGAATGCACCAGGGATCACGGGGCACCAAAATCCAAAAGTCTTATTTTCGCACAAAAATTGCACAATGGGCCGAAAATGCACCACGGGCACCAAAATTGGACCACAGGGCACCTCGAACCTCAAAACTGAAAAGTGCTCCGAGCATTATGGTTTTTTATGCATAAGAATGCACCAGGGATGACAGGGCACCAAAACCCAAAAGTCTTATTTTCGCACGAAAATTGCACAATGGGCCGAAAATGCAAAATAAACACGAAAATTGGACCACGGGGCACCACGAACCTCAAAACTGAAAAAGAGTTCCGAGCATTATAATTTTTTTTGCATAAGAGCGCACCAGGGATCACGGGGCACCAAAATCCAAAAGTCTTATTTTCGCACGAAAATTTCACAATTGGCCGAATATGCACCATCGGCACCAAAATCGGACCATGGGGCACCACAGACCTCAAAATGAAAAGTGCTCCAAGAATTATGGTTTTTTATGCATAAGAATGCACCAGGGATCACGGGGCACCAAAATCCAAAAGTCTTATTTTCGCACAACAATTGCACAATGGGCCGAAAATGCACCACGGGCACCAAAATTGGACCACAGGGCACCTCGAACCTCAAAACTGAAAAGTGCTCCGAGCATTATGGTTTTTTATGCATAAGAATGCACCAGGGATGACAGGGCACCAAAACCCAAAAGTCTTATTTTCGCACGAAAATTGTACAAATGGTCGAAAATGCACCACCGGCACCAAAATTGGACCACAGGGCACCACGGACCTCAAAACGGAAAAGGGTTTTGAGCTTTATGGTTTTGTATGCATAAGAATGCACCAGGGATCACGAGGCACCAAAATCCAAAAGTCTTATTTTCGCACGAAAATTGCGCAAATGGCAAAAAAAGCACCACCGGCACGAAAATTGAACCACGGGGCAGCACGGACCTCAAAAATGAAAAGTGCTCTGACCATTATGGTTTTTTATACATAAGAATGCACCCGGGATCACGGGGCACCAAAACCCAAAAGGCTTATTTTCGCACAAAAATTTCACAAATGGCCGAAAATGCAACGACACCAAAATTTGACCACGGGACACAACGGACCTCAAAACTGAAAAGTGCTCCATGCATTATGGTTTTTTATGCATAAGAATGCACCAGGGATCATGGGGCACGAAAACCCAAAAGTTTTATTTTCGCACGATTTGTACCAATGGTCGAAAATGCACCACCGGCACCAAAATTGGACCACGGGGCACCACGGACCTCAAAATTGAAAAGGGTTCCGAGCTTTATGGTTTTGTATGCAGAAGAATGCACCAGGGATCACGTGGCACCAAAAACCAAAAGTCTTACTTTCACATGAAAATTTCAGAAATCGCCGAAAATGCACCACGGGCACCAAAATTTGACCACGGCGCACCTCGGACCTCAAAACTGGAAAGTTCTCCGAGCATTATGATTTTTAACGCATAAGACTGCACCAGGGATCACGGGGCACCAAAACCCAAAAGTCTTATTTTCGCACGAAAATTGCACAAATGGCCGAAATGCACCGCCGGCACCAAAATTGGACCACGGGGCACCACTGACCTCAAAACTGAAAATTGCTCCAAGCATTATGGTTTTTTACGCATAAGAATGCACTTGGGATCAAGGGGCACCAATACCCAAAAGACTTATTTTCGCACGTAAATTTCACAATGGGCCGAAAATGCAAAATAAAGACGAAAATTGGACGACGGGGCACCACGAACATCAAAACTGAAAAAGAGTTCCGAGCATTATAATTTTTTTTGCATAAGAATGCACCAGGGATCACGGGGCACCAAAATCCAAAAGTCTTGTTTTCGCACGAAAATTTCACACTTGGCCGAATATGCACCATCGGCACCAAAATCGAACCACGGGGCACCACAGACCTCAAAATGAAAAGTTCTCCAAGAATTATGGTTTTTTATGCATAAGAATGCACCAGGGATCACGGGGCACCAAAATCCAAAAGTCTTATTTTCGCACAAAAATTGCACAATGGGCCGAAAATGCACCACAGGCACCAAAATTGGACCACAGGGCACCTCGAACCTCAAAACTGAAAAGTGCTCCGAGCATTATGGTTTTTTATGCATAAGAATGCACCAGGGATGACAGGGCACCAAAACCCAAAAGTCTTATTTTCGCACGAAAATTGTACAAATGGTCGAAAATGCACCACCGGCACCAAAATTGGACCACAGGGCACCACGGACCTCAAAACGGAAAAGGGTTTTGAGCTTTATGGTTTTGTATGCATAAGAATGCACCAAGGATCACGAGGCACCAAAATCCAAAAGTCTTATTTTAGCACGAAAATTGCGCAAATGGCAAAAAATGCACCACTGGCACGAAAATTGGACCACGGGGCACCACGGACCTCAAAAATGAAAAGGGTTTTGAGCTTTATGGTTTTGTATGCATAAGAATGCACCAGGGATCACGAGGCACCAAAATCCAAAAGTCTTATTTTCGCACGAAAATTGCGCAAATGGCAAAAAATGCACCACCGGCACGAAAATTGGACCACGGGGCACCACGGACCTCAAAAATGAAAACTGCTCTGACCATTATGGTTTTTTATACATAAGAATGCACCTGGGATCACGGGGCACCAAAACCCAAAAGGCTTATTTTCGCACAAAAATTTCACATATGGCCGAAAATGCAACAACGACACCAAAATTTGACCACGGGACACAACGGACCTCAAAACTGAAAAGTGCTCCATGCATTATGGTTTTTTATGCATAAGAATGCACCAGGAATCATGGGGCACGAAAACCCAAAAGTTTTATTTTCGCACGAAAATTGTACAAATGGTCGAAAATGCACCACCGGCACCAAAATTGGACCACGGGGCACCACAGACCTCAAAATTGAAAAGGGTTCCGAGCTTTATGGTTTTGTATGCAGAAGAATGCACCAGGGATCACGTGGCACCAAAAACCAAAAGTCTTATTTTGACATGAAAATTTCAGAAATCGCCGAAAATGCACCACGGGCACCAAAATTTGACCACGGCGCACCTCGGACCTCAAAACTGGAAAGTTCTCCGAGCATTATGATTTTTAACGCATAAGACTGCACCAGGGATCACGGGGCACCAAAACCCAAAAGTCTTATTTTCGCACGAAAATTGCACAAATGGCCGAAATGCACCGCCGACACCAAAATTGGACCACGGGGCACCACTGACCTCAAAACTGAAAATTGCTCCAAGCATTATGGTTTTTTACGCATAAGAATGCACCTGGGATCAAGGGGCACCAAAACCCAAAAGACTTATTTTCGCACGAAAATTGCACAATGGGCCGAAAATGCAAAATAAACACGAAAATTGGACGACGGGGCACCACGAACATCAAAACTGAAAAAGAGTTCCGAGCATTATAATTTTTTTTGCATAAGAATGCACCAGGGATCACGGGGCACAAAAATCCAAAAGTCTTATTTTCGCACGAAAATTTCACACTTGGCCGAATATGCACCATCGGCACCAAAATCGAACCACGGGGCACCACAGACCTCAAAATGAAAAGTTCTCCAAGAATTACGGTTTTTTATGCATAAGAATGCACCAGGGATCACGGGGCACCAAAATCCAAAAGTCTTATTTTCGCACAAAAATTGCACAATGGGCCGAAAATGCACCACGGGCACCAAAATTGGACCACAGGGCACCTCGAACCTCAAAACTGAAAAGTGCTCCGAGCATTATGGTTTTTTATGCATAAGAATGCACCAGGGATGACAGGTCACCAAAACCCAAAAGTCTTATTTTCGCACGAAAATTGTACAAATGGTCGAAAATGCACCACCGGCACCAGAATTGGACCACAGGGCACCACAGACCTCAAAACGGAAAAGGATTTTGAGCTTTATGGTTTTGTATGCATAAGAATGCACCAGGGATCACGAGGCACCAAAATCCAAAAGTCTTATTTTCGCACGAAAATTGCGCAAATGGCAAAAAATGCACCACTGGCACGAAAATTGGACCACGGGGCACCACGGACCTCAAAACTGAAAAGTGCTCTGACCATTATGGTTTTTTATACATAAGAATGCACCTGGGATCACGGGGCACCAAAACCCAAAAGGCTTATTTTCGCAGAAAAATTTCACAAATGGCCGAAAATGCAACAACGACACCAAAATTTGACCACGGGACACAACGGACCCCAAAACTGAAAAGTGCTCCATGCATTATGGTTTTTTATGCATATGAATGCACCAGGGATCATGGGGCACGAAAACCCAAAAGTTTTATTTTCGCACGAAAATTGTACAAATGGTTGAAAATGCACCACCGGCACAAAAATTGGACCACGGGACACCACGGACCTCAAAACTGAAAAGGGTTCCGAGATTTATGGTTTTGTATGCAGAAGAATGCACCAGGGATCACGTGGCACCAAAAACCAAAAGTCTTATTTTCACACGAAAATTTCACAAATCGTCGAAAATGCACCACGGGCACCAAAATTTGACCACGGCGCACCTCGGACCTCAAAACTGGAAAG